>OX419685.1:203985-2705068 GCA_948474745.1 Oligia latruncula
CCGATTAACTCGAAACTGAGTATGTATACTTAAAACTAAAAATAAAGAATAATGTGTACCTATCAGGGTTTTTCGAAAATCTACCCCTAACTGCATGAAAAATAGTAGTTTAATTTTACAGGGGAGGATTTTACTGCGTGTCTTGATTAGCTCGAAAATTGGTATAAATAATCTTTGAGTCAAGTTATGAACAATCTTAAAAACGATTTTTCAAAATTCCACCCCTATAAGGGCGAACTGCGGGGATACAGATTAAATGAAAATAAACTGAAACCTTGGCAAGAATACTATCTAAGTACCTAAATTGTGAAGTTTGTCATTTTTTGTTTTTCTAAACTACCCCCTATAGGGGAGTGTCAAAATTTGTAAGGAAGAATTTTAACGCGCAGTTCGATTAACTCAAAACTCTGTATTTATACCTACTCATGACCAAAAATAAAGAATAACGTATCAGGGTTTTTCGATAATCTACCCCTAACAGGGTGAAGAGGGGTAGTCAATTTCACAGGGGAGTACTTAATTACGTGGCTTGATTAACTGGAAAATTGGTATAAATAATCCTTAAGTCAAGTCATAGAAACATCCCAGACGATTTTTCAAAATTCCATCCGTATGGGGATAAAAAAGGGGATACCTACAGTTTATATGAAAAATCTTATTTATTTGGTTTATAAACTTTGTAGACTTCCAAAAAAAATACTGCAAAGTGAAAAATAACTTTAATTTCGGAAATCGGTGTCTTTAGATCTGTATTTTAGTTTTTTTCTACCGACTTGCGAAATTAAAGTTATTTTTCACTTTGTAGTGTTTTTTTTGGAAGTCCATTTTTTTTTTGTTAAAAATTTTTATTTCTCGCTTTTTAACCCCCGACGCAAAAACGACGGGGTGTTATAAGTTTGACGTGTCTGTGTGGGGGTGTGTGTGTGTGTGTGTCTGTCTGTGGCATCGTAGCTCCCGAACGGATGAACCGATTTTGATTTTGTTTTTTTGTTTGAAAGGTGTATTAGTTAGTTAGTGGGTCTGTTTATGATGGGTGTGTAATGTTTGGTATAACAACAGATGGTCTAATTTCGTTTGACATAACTCTCATATGATATAATTTTCATATGCTATAAAAACATTTAACCTAATGTCATATGATCGAATGTTATATTTGATATAATTTTCTTTTTCTCTAATTTCATTTAGTATAACGTTCATTTCATATAATTTTCATATTGTAGGTATAATGCTCCTTTTATATAACGTTCATTTGACCTAACATTCATATTAACTAATTTTCTGCCCTTCGCTCGCTCCAGCATTATATGTAAAGAATCGCTCTTGTGTTCTATGTGTGTGTGTTCTATTTCTGAGTGAAGGGTTTAAAATAACCGAACCTCGGGGTGCCCTTCGCTCGCTCTTGCATCCTATGTCGACGGAGCCTCGCTTCGCGGAGCCCCTATTTCTGTGTAAAGGGTTTAAAGTAACCTAACACAACCGAACCTCGGGGTGCCCTTCGCTCGCTCTTGCATCCTATGTCGACGGAGCCCTGCTTCGCGGGGCCCCTATTTCTGTGTAAAGGGTTTAAAGTAACCTAACACAACCGAACCTCGGGGTGCCCTTCGCTCGCTCTTGCATCCTATGTCGACGGAGCCCTGCTTCGCGGGGCCCCTATTTCTGTGTAAAGGGTTTAAAGTAACCTAACACAACCGAACCTCGGGGTGCCCTTGGCTCGCTCTTGCATCCTATGTCGACGGAGCCCCGCTCCGCGGGGCCCCTATTTCTGTGTAAAGGGTTTAAAGTAACCTAACACAACCGAACCTCGGGGTGCCCTTCGCTCGCTCTTGCGTCCTATGTCGTGTGTGTCGTGTGTGTGTGTGTGTCTTGTATCCTATGTGTGTATGTTGTGTGTGTAATATAATTAATTCAACGATATAGCCACAACATAACAAGTAAAAGAAGAAAACAAACATTTTTGCAAAAATAAAAGTAGATATTTCTAAATTATATTAAACGTTACTTATAGATTTTGAATATTATAGCAACTGAATATTATATTATGTGAATATTATTTCAAATGTGCATTATATAAACTGTTCATTATACCATATGAAATTAGGTAAAATGTTCATTATACCATATGAAATTAGGTAAAATGTTCATTATACCATATGAAATTAGGTAAAAAGAAGTTATATCAATAATTCATTATGACCGTTGACCGTTATATTAAATAAAAATTATACTAAACTAAATTAGGTCTTATGATCGTTAGAACTTTTGTTTCTATATCAAACGTGACACACCCGTTTATGATTTATCTAAGTTACAATAGCCTAATTTCAACTTGCTCATCGCCTTTACTAAAATATTGCTTTTCCCGATGCAGGGACATTAATTGTTTAGGAGTTCTCCTGGTATTTCACCATCAGCTCCAATTCACCATTTGCATTGTGACGAGCATAAATTGCTTAGCAAACATATTAAAGTAATCGAATCGTAACCCGTGAAATACTTATTATTGAGTAGTTCCGGTGGCCATCTGTGGTTTTCATCATCAGTTCCACTTCACCAAATAGTGCTTTTCGAGAGCAAATGCACAAGTTACTATAAAAAATACCCAAATCGGTGCGCCTATAATATTTGAAGAGTTCCTTCGATTTCTCCAGCCACCTGCAAAGTATACCCTTTCAAACAAAAAAAATATTTTTTCAAATCGGTCTAGCCGTCTTCGAGTACCTAATCAGAATTTTATATTAAAAAAAAAGATTCCGACGAACTGAGAACCTCCTTCTTTTTTGAAGTCGGTTAAAAATAAAAAAGTGTTTTAGGATTTTTAAAAAATCGACTCCTACCAAGGTGGAAAAGGGTAATAAAGTTTAAGGGTTGGATTTTACGTATGGGTCTTAGTTAGGAACACATCCCAAACTATTTTTCAAAATTCCACCCCCGTGGGGGGGTGAAAATCAGGGATAGAGTTTATTTGAAAAATACAAAAACCCTTTGATCTATAAACTTGGCTCGAATACTTATTTATCTAAATAAATGATAAGATCATAAACGTATTACATATTTTAGAAATATTTAGACGAAAGTACGAATTTCACGCGGACGAAGTCGCTGGCAGAAGCTAGTAAGTTGTATAAAATACATCCTATACCACACCAGACGAACAACACTATGATAGAGTTCAATATCCCGTCGTCAGAATACGTCGCTACGGATCTAAAAAGAGACTCATACTTAACAATTACGTCTGAAGAACTTTCACTCTGTAAACAAGAAGATGATAAGTTTCTGTGTGACTGGAAAAAGCCGATATATCATCTTAACAACGAGAACAACTTTTGTGATCTCGACCGAGACAAAGATAAGTGCAAGGTACGAAGATGTCGGTGTGAAAACAAATTGACATCACTAACAAACCCGTCACTATTCTTGTATGTACCATTGTTGCAACATTTATGCCGTTAAAATAATCTGCGGCGAACAGATAAACCAGGTACAACTGAGCAAAGCTGGTGTCATTTACTTAGAACCAGGATGCCTCCTGAAGGGTCAGGAGTTTACTCTGAACATTCAGAGGCAAAAGAAAAACAGAATTGATTAGAGCCCGGACATTTTGATACCTGAGATGGATCAATTAAACTTCATCATTAACAGCACTATGCCTTTCAAAAACTTACAAGACGTAACAGACTCAGGCGAGATGAAGTACGCCTTAAAAGACTTACACCAACGCATCGATGTCATGAAAAACAGCCAAGTGGAAATAGGAGAAACATTATCCTCTCATGACATTCATCAGTATGCAGTAAGCTATATCCTGGTCGACGCGCTGGTGCTGGCGGCGGGAACGCTGCTGTGCAGATGGCTGCGGCTGCGAGCGCGCCGCGTCCACATCACGTCAGATATGGAGCTTCGACCCACCAGAAGTATTAGTGAGGTGAACGTCAATAATGTCAGTGTTAGTGCGCGTCAACACATGAGTGAACGTCAATCTAGTGCGCGTCAACACATGAGTGAACATCAATCTAGTGCGGAACATATTTACGGTGAATTAAACAATACAATGGTGAATAAGCCGTGTCCTCGCGTGCCT
This sequence comes from Oligia latruncula, assembly GCA_948474745.1. NCBI lineage: Eukaryota > Metazoa > Arthropoda > Insecta > Lepidoptera > Noctuidae > Oligia > Oligia latruncula. The sequence continues at coordinate 208,070 of OX419685.1, forward strand.
AGGAATCCTTTAGGAACAATAAGCTCTTAAGTTTATTTCAAATTAGTTTTACGTTTATTCTACTAACATTTTAATCTTAAGTTGGTTTGTGTTCACCTTGTAAACATTATTATCATGATCGTTCCATTATATTACTAACATAACATTGTTTCATCTCAGCATCCCCATCTTTCGTGGCCCGGAATATGTTCGGTATTTTTACCGAACACCTTAGTTAGCAATATCGGCGCAAAGCGTTGACCTAATTTTTATTACTTATTATTTTATATTAGATATTACATTCAGTGCACTTTTGTCTACCGCGTTAGCCGGTTGTATTCAAACATTCCATCAACATTTCATTAACATTTTATCACTAAGAACAGTTTGAGAGTGAATCAATAAATAGTGTTCAACATAAACATTTGTTTCTCCTCAAAAACACCGACACCTCGCTACGTACCCCGACAACGAAGTTCCACCGGCTGTCAAGGACGAGGCCCAGGTATTTCATCGTCGACTCGACGCCGATGTTAACCCCTCCTACTGTTAGTTGGGATTCCGATGGTGGCGCGTTTCGGGGCCCTTGAAACGACATGACCTCGGACTTGTGCAATGCCACCTCGAGACCCAACTGCCGGATCCTCTCCACGACTATCGCAACCCCGCGTGTCATCGCGTCGGCCGCTGCCTAATGCGACCTCCCCTGCGCCAGGACCAGCGTGTCGTCAGCGTAGCAAACCACGCTGACGCCATCAGGGAGGTCGGCCCGCAGCACCCGGGTCGGGGGTCGGTGGGTATTCAGCTGCATCCGGTTAGACTGGAAGCCGACCCCAACATAGTTGGGAAAAGACTAGGCAGATGATGATGACCAATGTCTACCCGTGCGAAGCCGGGGCGGGCTGCTAGTTACACATATATATTATGTACCTATGTCACCAATGCCACCTACCACCACCACCACCACCCACCACCTGCCACCTATGTATCAATTTCCAAAGTAAGTACTACTTAAATCTGGTTATCGGAGATAAGTTGCGTCGCTGATGACCCTCTCGGCGAAGAGTCCTGTCGGCAAAGTGTCCTGTCGGCGAAGAGTCCCGTCGAAGTAAAGTCTTGTCGGTGTTCAGTCTGTCGGCGTAGTGTCTGTCGGCGTGTAGTCGTACACCCCTCTACACCTTAGTCAAAATATGTGGCTTGGCCGTTTCGCTACCATCACATGGGCGTAAGGTGAAAAATTTATTCACTGTTCATTACTTTTCTGTTATACAATAGTTTTTGTAGTAACGAAACGGCCAAGACTCATATTTTGACTAAGGTGTAGAGTTTGTGAAGTTAGGGCGTGTAGAGTTAGAAGCTTGGCTCTACATGAGATCTGATAACTTTTTGGCAGTGCGAGCCATATGTGGTCTCGTCTTGGCAACATTTTACATGAAAATGTTTTTGGTGGTTGTATTTACTTACTGCAAATAAAACTGATAAATTTAACCTGTAAATATTTATTTCTAGTTTCAATAATGTTACGTAATATATTTTGAATAATAAAATATCATGGGTGCTATTTCCGAACACGCCTTAAAAAGTGTTCTCGCTGCTGAAGTGAAAAGTTATTGTGTTACACGAGAGCAAAGTTTTTTGCATCTCGTGCCTTTGAATCCCTCGCCACACTCAGGATTCAACTTTAGAATCACTCGCTACGCTCGTGATTCAATCTTTGAATCCTGAGCAAGCGAAGGATCAGCATTCAGCACTCACAGCAAAAAACGACTTTGCTCTCTTGTTGCACAAATAACTATTACACATAAGCGTGATTGAAGCGCCGCCGCCGCCGCCCGATGCGCCGCTACACATTTCAACTTCTACATAATAATACTTATAAAGAGCGTCGAGCAAAGTCGACGTCACGAACGGGCCGCCACTTCTTGTTCTTCCTCTGGTCGCCGAGTTCGAGCGCGGGGGGGTGAGTGCGCGTGCGTCGGCGCGGCGCACGGGGCGGCGGCGCGCTGACGACAGTCGCCCTCCGCGCCATGCGCTCGCGCACCTGCACCTCCCGCAGAGGCACTTCCTCCAGCTCGTCGTACTCTTGGTTATTTCCGCTCCGCATCACTGATTGCATGTGTTCGTGGTGCAGCGCAGCAGTGTCCCTTTTACTATGCCACCGTTGTACCATGTAGACTTGATTTTCGATTTGCAGGCCCATCTGGCGTACTGCGATGTAGGTGTGGGTGTTCTGTTCAAAAAAGTTAGTAAAGTACAAATGAAAACTGCTAAAGAGAAAAAAAAGTCACAAGGTATTAATTAATAGTAATTTCCATCGCGTGTTACCTCTCGGTGGTCTAAATATTGATAAGACATATTTCTGTCAACTTGTTGGTAAAGTATAACCATCTTTTTGTAGGTTTTTCGCATGTCGTATAACAAATCGGCCATCTGGAACTGCAGTGACTTGTAGTACTGCTCACGGTATTGCTGCACGGTTTTGACCTTCAACTCGGCGTCGAGCGTCAGCTCGCGCGACATCCATTGCAGCTTTCCTTTCATTCTAACCACTGTGCTATAGAGATAGAAAGGACTGCAAGGGGACCACAACACTGGAACAAAAATGTGCACACAAATATTTTAAACTAACAAAAAATTAAGGGCATAATATGAGACCACATAAATATAATATATGTAAAAAGACGCATCATCAAGCCGACATCTGCGTATCTTGTACGTCAAACTATTGAATGTACGAGTATTTACTTGTTAGTCTTTACAACATACACTGTCATTATTGGAACGAAGTTCCTTTACGCGGCTTGCGGTAGGAGGTGACTGGTAGAACGAAGATCCTTTACGCGGCTTGCGGTAGGAGGTGACTGGTAGAACGAAGTTCCTTTACGCGGCTTGCGGTAGGAGGTGACTGGTAGAACGAAGTTCCTTTACGCGGCTTGCGGTAGGAGGTGACTGGTAGAACGAAGTTCCTTTACGCGGCTTGCGGTAGGAGGTGACTGGTAGAACGAAGTTCCTTTACGCGGCTTGCGGTAGGAGGTGACTGGTAGAACGAAGTTCCTTTACGCGGCTTGCGGTAGGAGGTGACTGGTAGAACGAAGTTCCTTTACGCGGCTTGCGGTAGGAGGTGACTGGTAGAACGAAGTTCCTTTACGCGACTTGCGGTAGGAGTAGACTGGTCCCACGGCGTGGCATACGCTGGCAGAGTGTGCCGCATGAGAAGAGCCGCGCCATGCCCTCGGAGCCGACTTGTCGCTGCCGGCCGTCGCTCGTTCGATGGTCGGGAGCGCCGAGTCGTGGGACGCGGTGATCTCCTTCTGTGAAACCGTCATTTCACAGAAGAAGGCTGCGGAAAGGTTGTGGGAGGTCGCGACCATTCTCCCGACCCGCAGCAGACGTACAGGGCGTCGGCGGAGGGCGGACTACGCCCTCTTTCAGCCCCCATAAACTGGTCCTGAAGGACGGCGGACTTGGGGACGTCCGCCGCCCCCCCGCCCCCCCCCCATCTAGCAGGACATGAGGCGGCGGCGCGTAGTGTCCCTATAGTACGTCGCGGGTTTAGTCTAGCCCAATAGTCGCGCAGCGGATGTCGGAAGTCGACAATCCTCATGGATGTCCGCCGCCCTGGGGTGAGCGGCGGACATCCATGAGGATTTTCCACCCCGGAAAAAAAAAAGGAGTTGACTGGTCCAGCACCGCAGGGCTCGGTCATAGGCCCGCTCCTATGGAACATCGGGTACGACTGGGTGCTGAGGGACAAGCTCCAACCGGGCGTGGCCCTGACGTGTTATGCTGATGACACGCTGGTCACTGCCCGGGGGAGCTCGCACAGGGAGGCAGCGTTGTTGGCGACAGCTGCGGTGTCACAGGTGGTGAGCCGCATACGTCGCCTGGGCCTGGAGGTGGCCCTCAACAAGTCTGAAGCTTTTTACCATAAAACTGTTTTTATTTCTCGCTGCAGTGTGCCACTTTTTCGTAAATACTGGTAGAAAATTACGACTCAACTTTTCATAAACTTGCTTCAAAACATTTTCTGTAAGTTGTGGATACATAAGTTTTAAATTTTCGAGGCATCTAAGTATCGCACGATTACTTGTTATTATGATTTCCAATAAATCGGTATAGGCAATGACTTTGACTTCGATAATTTTCAGGCACAACTAGCCAGATTCTCTTTCGACATCGACATTATAATCCTCACTGAATGCTGGCTTAATGAACACACACCTATTCCTAATAATGTAAACTACGAATCTTTTTCTTCTAAGACTAGGCTTAATCAAAATGGTGGCATTGTTATTTATGTCCGGAAAAATATAAAATGCACTGTTGAAGAACCTAAGTCAAACTATGCTAGTTTTCTGTTGCTTCAAGTTTACCCTAATATTAACATACTAGCTATGTATAGATCTCCATCTGCACACTGCACTAACAGCTTCCTCAACTCATTAGAAACTATCATACGTCCAATTAATATTAACATACCAGCTATGTACAGATCTCCATCTGCACACTGCACTAACAGCTTCCTCAACTCATTAGAAACTATCATACGTCCAATTAATATTAACATACTAGCTATGTACAGATCTCCATCTGCACACTGCACTAACAGCTTCCTCAACTCATTAGAAACTATCATACGTCCAATTAATATTAACATACTAGCTATGTACAGATCTCCATCTGCACACTGCACTAACAGCTTCCTCAACTCATTAGAAACTATCATACGTCCAATTAATATTAACATACTAGCTATGTACAGATCTCCATCTGCACACTGCACTAACAGCTTCCTCAACTCATTAGAAACTATCATACGTCCAATTAATATTAACATACTAGCTATGTACAGATCTCCATCTGCACACTGCACTAACAGCTTCCTCAACTCATTAGAAACTATCATACGTCCAATTAAAGCCAAATATGTGATTATTGAGATTGAGATTCTAATGAGAGCAGTGGTAGCCAAGTGGTAACGGCCGCGACTTACGAGTTGTAGGTCGTAGGTTCGAACCCAGACAGGCGCTTTACTTTGTGTAAATAATTTCGTCACCACTGCTCTCAAAACGGTGAAGGAAAACATCGTGAGGAAACCGGCATGTCCTAGAACCAAAAATTCGAAGACATGTGACATCTGCCAATCCGCATTGGGCCCGCGTGGTGGATTACGGCCCACTCCCTCTCACCGAGAGGAGGCCTGTGTCCCAGCAGTGGGAACATTAAAGGCTGATTATGGTTATGGTATGTGATTATTAACTCAAGGAATAAGATTTTTCATACAAACAAAATCACCCCTTTTCACCCCCTTAAAGAATTTCCAAAAACCCCTTCTTAGTGCTCCCGTACATTATAAAAGGAAGTCTCGTGCAAAATTTCAAATTTCTAGTCCCATTAGTTTCGGCTGTGCGTTGATAGGATATCACCCAGTCAGTCAGTCAGTTTACCATTTTATATTATAGAAGAAGAAGAAGAAGATGAAGTTTCGAGTAAGCCACGAGGATGCCTTTTCTAAGTTAAAAATTATTAAAGCTAGCGTGCCACAAGGTAGTAGTGTGTTGAGTCCAGTGGTCCATCCAAAACCCAAAAAACACTTCTCTTCTTGTGGTTGATTTCTATCGATATTTTTATCGATCAAATATTTATATTAATCCATCTTCCCTAGAATTGCATGTGTGCATTCAGTGACTGTATCTATACTTTCTAGTGCCCGCCCCTTTTAATCATGTGTGCAATAAGATATCACAAAAGTGTTACGCTTGTGTTCTTGTGTGTGTTACGCTTGTGTTCTTGTGTTCGCGCCAAAAAAGCCGCCCTTTTTTATAATGCGTGCTGTATCTATTTGTTTTGTTTTTGTGGGAGTTTCCGAGGCGGGGAAAATGTGGCGACACTTGAACTGAACAAATATGCCATGAAGGCATATCTCCGGGTATCTATGCCCCTCACACATCAGGACCCGATGTGGCGCCGCGTGGTGTTCCACGCGTGCCCCTCTTAGACATCCCGGGTGGAGTCAAACACCTCACTGCCCCCCCTGACCCGAGGAGGCACGCAGTGGGCCCGGTCGGGGGTTGCGGAAGGATCGCACGTTCCCGCGACCCCCGGCGGCGTAGGTGTGAGATGGAACACCGGGGTGGTTTTTAGTCAGTAGAAGTAAGTAGAAGTCTGACAGACCGCTCCGCCTGCCCCAGCGCGGCGGACATCCATGAGATTTACCACCCAGGACACAAAAAAAAAACGGCCAAGTGCGTGTCGGGCCACGCACAGTGTAGGGTTCCGTAGTAGCCCGTTATCACAATGTAGTACGATTCTGTTGTTCTTTATTCTGAATATAAACAAAAAAAAAACATATTTTTTTTTTCAATGCGAGTCTTTACCCATTTTAAACAAGCAACTACTTCATCTTAGTCACTTTAAAGGATTAATGCTAAGGATTTTGTATTTGGTACGAAATTATCCAACACCCAAGTTCAACGACTATTACTGCTAAACTAATAAAGTTATCTTAACCGCTATAATTTTCCTTTAAAGTTCATGACTCACGATGATGATGCACTTTCATCGAGAATTTTTCCAGATTTTTCAAGTCAGCAGTTTAACTTTTAGAGGGGGGACGGAACGGGACGACGCACTATGGGAAAGCCCCCATACAAAGCCGTCTCAAAACCGTTTCACGTGAAAGTCGTTGTTATGGAATAAAAATAATAAAGTAATATAGTCTAATAAATAAGCTTTCTAGTAGCATATTTTTTTTTTTTTGTTTATCATAATGTATTATAAATAGGCACCAAAGCTAACTCATGTCCAATAACGTAATTTTGATGCAATGCGTTACTACAATTCAACGCCACATTACTCGAAAGTTTTTGATACAAATGTACAAGTATTATACATTTTCGGAATGCTTATAATCTCCACATTACGTTTTATAATTAATATTACATATATTAGGTTGATAAAATAAAATTAACCAATATAGTTTAAGATGGTATGTTTTTAGGGTTATTTTTTTTTTAACGAGACATTTACCCTTTACCGCTGTTTGCCGCTGTCGAGATATTTGTTGTATTAAGATCTTTATACATTAGTCTAAGCAAGGCCAAAAAAAGAAATTGCCTAAACTTGCCCCTTTTCTGACACGGAGCCAAAACATATCGCGAGAAAAAAAAACATTTTTTTTAAATTATTTTTATTTATCTTAAGATCATTTGTTATCTATTAAGGTCAAAGTTCATTACAGTGATGAGTATTATTAATAGTTCTTTGTGGTTTTGATATAGTTTTGTCCACCTTACTTGATAAAATAAGGTCACTTAGACGTATCTATTAGGGTCGAAATAAAAACGTTGGCTATGGGAAGAATGCAAATTATGACTATCTTATCTTTTGCACATAGCACTATTTCATAGGCCTATAAAAGGATGGTGAGCCCTGAAACATTCACAGGTGTTGGTCAAACATTCAGTTGCCCTAAAAAGCAGTTAATACCTATTTTCAAATATTCGCAAAGTTGACTGATTTGAAAAGTGGGTGAATTTGTTTGTAGCAAAAGAAAGTTGTGCAATTTGTTGATAAATGGGCATAATATAGAAGACTACTTACAAAGGAATTTCAATTGAATCGAATGTACATAATAGTACGAGTTATTTCGGTTGTCATCTGGAATGGCTATTAATTCAAAAAAGTTCGGTGAATACGCATATAGTACAGCCCAACTGTACGTAAATATTTATAATTGGTATTATATGCCTTCCTCCGTGCATAAAATACTTATAGGTACACGGAGAAAAAATCATTGAGCACTATGTTATTTTATCTATCGGAGAGTTGGCCGAAGACGCGCAAGAATCCCGAAATAAGGATTACCTACAAAAAGTTTAGACTTCATCATTCTAGATTCTAGACTTCATGTGCAAGAGCGGCTATCAATGAAGACGTGTTCCATACCCTATTGTACACTTCTGATATCAAGTTGAGAAATAAGTACGGACGCCAGCACATCAAGTTACTACAATCTGTCAGATTTCTTTAATAGATTTTCGACTTTATTGCTAAAGCATAAGGTTCAAGGTTGATTGGGAAAATCTGACAGTTTCGGGTAGGTTGACCTGCTGGCGTCTGTACCTCAGAAACAATATCAAAAGTATAGATACTTTTAGATGAAGCCAAGGCCCTTCTTGCTATCAACGAAAATCTTTAGGAGCTTCCTGAATTTTGTACTTTTTTTTCTCGCTTGTTTCTATTATTCCATTTTATGTAAATTACAAAAAAAAAGTCAAAATTCGTTTTTTTTCTTATAGAATGCATGTATTTTTTAAAGTTTTATTTTTTTAATTAATTAATAAACAGAATTTTCAAAATCAAAAATATGTCCATTAAACTTTATACATCCAAGAATATGTGTGCAAAATTACAGCTCATTTAGTTTTGAAACAACTGAGATACGGAGTTTTGAGACGAAACATACGCGATTTTCCCATAGTGCGACGCCCTACTGGAACAAAAATTTGCACTTTGAAGTTTAATATTTCGAAAATGGAGCATTAAATCGAAAAATAATTTTAGCAACCCCCTAGTCATTTTAGAAGACCTATTCAACGATACCCCACACGATGGGGTAGACGACGAAAAAAATATTCATCCCCACTTCACATGTAGGGGAGCTACCCTAAAAAAATATATTTTCCAAAATGTTATTTTACCACTTTGTCGGCGTAATTAATATACGCATTCCTACAAAGTTACAGCTTTCTAGTACTAACGGTCTCTTAGCAAAACCTCGGACAGACAGACAGACGGACATGACGAAACTAAGAAAAAAGGAACCCTTAGTTCCTTGTAGGAACTACGGAACCCTAAAAAGGAGTTGACTGGTAGAACGAAGTTCCCTCGGTAGGAGTTGACTGGTAGAAATCGACACGTAACGAGAAAGTGTTATGCCCCTCCATGCGACTTTCTCTCTCTCTCTTTCTATTGCATAAACGAGTGTTAGTCTCCCTCCATGCGAGTGTTAGTCTCCCTCCATGCGAGTGTTAGTCTCCCTCCATGCGAGCGTTAGTCTCCCTGCATGCGAGTGTTAGTCTCCCTCCATGCGAGTATCGCACAAAGCCGAGTCCGCTGCGCCAATATTCTAACAAAATATATTAGGTAGGTACCAAAACAGGTTATAACCCGTCAAGCTCCGCGCGAATCCTATGTTATACGATACGATACAATAGAAAATCTATTGTGTCTCATTAGCGGAGCTTGAGAGGTCACACATGTCTACAAAACAGCCAGTCTTTTTAACCGACTTCAAAAAAGGAGGAGGTTCTCTACTCGACGGTATGTTTTTTTTGGTGTTCTCCTGGTTCTTACCAGGAGAACTCCTCAACAATTAACGTCCCTGCATCGGGAAAAGCAATATTTTGTAAAAGGAGATGAGCAGTTGACATTAGGCTATTGTAACTTAGATAAATTACAAACTGACCCACTAAAAAGTGAAAAATAAAAACTTTTTTACAAAAAAAAAACAACCGACTTCCAAAAAACACTATAAAGTGAAAAATAACTTTAATTTCGGAAGTCGGTGGCAAAAAACTAAAATACTAATCCAAAGAAAGTTATTTTTCACTTTATAGTGTTTTTTGGAAGTCGGTTGTTTTTTTTTTGTAAAAAAGTTTTTATTGTTAGAAGAAGACCACGTTCGTTCATTACTTACAAAGAACATTGATGTTAGGTTAGGTTTAAAAAAAAACAAGTTTAGAAAGCGATTTTAAGGCCAGGATATTCGAGCGCAGTAGGGATTTAGCGTTACCTCCCTCCTCGCGTGGCAAGTCCCGCGAACGCGCAGTTCGAATGAACTCGCTGACCCCGCGCTGTCACGGTAATTTCATCTAACAGTATTGTGACTCGGCCCTATTCTTGAAATATAGGGCTGCTCGCTTACAGTATTGTAATTTCATCATCCTACTTTAGTTTCTTTCTAGTTTTGTGATTGTAAATATTATATTTTATAAGATAATGTATAAAATTTATGTTAAAATTTCTGGTGTTTAGTTTTTAGGGAAATATAAGTGTAGCAACATAATTAATTTTATTACCTACCAATAATTAGGGTTCCGTACCCAAAAGGTAAAAACGGGACCCTATTACGAATCTTAATTATCACTATATGTATACATATTACAACATAAACTAATATCTAGTTTATACCTATTTATTAATACTTACTAGAACCTACAAAAATATTTACAGACTGATTTTTAAAACTAATACACAAACACGGAAAATAACAATAATACAACGCATATTTCGATCGATTAGCGGGGGAACGCTGCGAGCCAGCAAAAGCGACAAAGTTAGGTCCTACCACGATAACGCCCGGCGGGCTACTCACAGACACAGGTCCTACCTCGATAACGCCCGGCGGGCTACTCACAGACACAGGTCCTACCTCGATAACGCCCGGCGGGCTACTCACAGACACAGGTCCTACCTCGATAACGCCCGGCGGGCTACTCACAGACACAGGTCCTACCTCGATAACGCCCGGCGGGCTACTCACAGACACAGGTCCTACCTCGATAACGCCCGGCGGGCTACTCACAGACGAGTACTTTTATATCTGGGCTACTGAAGCGAAGCTCGCGGGCCGTCTTGTTAGATTATATCTTGTTATAACAAAAGCGACACAGGTCCTACCTGGATAACGCCCGGCGGGCTACTCACAGACACAGGTCCTACCTGGATAACGCCCGGCGGGCTACTCACAGACGAGTACTTTTATATCTGGGCTACTGAAGCGAAGCTCGCGGGCCGTCTTGTTAGATTATATCTTGATATAACAATAAAAAACTGTTTTGAGAAAATTAACCGTAGAATATTCTTCTATACATCATTGCCTATTTTTTGACATATTTTTTGTGAGTAAAAGTTTGGCCTACTTCAAGTACGACTTGAAAAACGATCAAACATTTCCTTGTTTTCGATTTGTTTGCGATTTTTTATGATCGAGTGAAGTTGTAAATATCGTGTTTTGAGCCATAGAATAATCAAGAATGTTGATTGAACTACAACATATATTTTTATGATCGAGTGAAGTTGTAAATATCGTGTTTTGAGCCATAGAATAATCAAGAATGTTGATTGAACTACAACATATATTTTTATGATCGAGTGAAGTTGTAAATATCGTGTTTTGAGCCATAGAATAATCAAGAATGTTGATTGAACTACAACATATATTTTTATGATCGAGTGAAGTTGTAAATATCGTGTTTTGAGCCATAGAATAATCAAGAATGTTGATTGAACTACAACATATATTTTTATGATCGAGTGAAGTTGTAAATATCGTGTTTTGAGCCATAGAATAATCAAGAATGTTGATTGAACTACAACATATATTTTTATGATCGAGTGAAGTTGTAAATATCGTGTTTTGAGCCATAGAATAATCAAGAATGTTGATTGAACTACAACATATATTTTTATGATCGAGTGAAGTTGTAAATATCGTGTTTTGAGCCATAGAATAATCAAGAATGTTGATTGAACTACAACATATATTTTTATGATCGAGTGAAGTTGTAAATATCGTGTTTTGAGCCATAGAATAATCAAGAATGTTGATTGAACTACAACATATATTTTTATGATCGAGTGAAGTTGTAAATATCGTGTTTTGAGCCATAGAATAATCAAGAATGTTGATTGAACTACAACATATATTTTTATGATCGAGTGAAGTTGTAAATATCGTGTTTTGAGCCATAGAATAATCAAGAATGTTGATTGAACTACAGCATATATTTTTATGATCGAGTGAAGTTGTAAATATCGTGTTTTGAGCCATAGAATAATCAAGAATGTTGATTGAACTACAACATATATTTTTTTCAGATCAAAACAAAGAATATTTGGTTGGTTAATGTTGAATCAAAAATGGACGATTCTGAGAGTCCTGGCACCACGCACTTAAAAAAACTGGCCAAGTGCGTGTCGGGCCACGCACAGTGTAGGGTTCCGTAGTAGCCCGCTATCACAATGTAGTACGATTCTGTTGTTCTTTATTATGACATTAAAAAAAAAAATGTTTATATTTTGTTTTTCAATCACTTCACATGTAGGGGAGCTACCCTAAAAAAAAATATTTTCCAACATTTTATTTTACCACTTTGTCGGCGTAATTAATATACACACTCCTACTAAATTACAGCTTTCTAGTACTAACGGTCTCTTAGCAAAACCTCCGACAGACAGACAGACGGACGGACATGACGGTTCCTTGTAGGTACTACGGAACCAATGATTTCAAAAGTAAGGATACGCCCATCTGAATAGACGTTCTTCATACAAACAAAGGTAACGCTAATTCTGTCATAAATCATACGAACTACGTGAGAGCAGCGTTGCATAGGTCGACGACTTAACCTTGTACAGAAAGCGTCACTATGTCCTAACCCCTCAAGTTTTAAAATGTTACACTGCTACAACATTGAATTCCTTACGAATAATCTAAAGAATACTTCAAAAAGAGTCCATTGTGTTGACTCGGATTCGAACCATCGCATCACCGAACGTCGTCATACTCATACCGGCAGTTTGATGAACTAGCCAGCGAGCCCATATGAATTGCGATGAAATTGTTATCTACTATCGGCTGAGTCATTATATCTTTAGGTCCCTGTCTAATCGAAAGATGTTATAATTTGAGGGTATCCATCAATTTTACTTACTTACGTTGTCTTTATAAAATTAATCCATACCTTCAAGTTAGAACTTTGTATACGACTATACGTTCACTTAAAACGGCGAAGAGTAAACGACTACTATTTATCCATTATTTTATAAGAACTAAAATAGTTGTTCTGTTTGTTGTAAAATAAGATCATAGTTTTGTTAAATAATAGCAATAATAAATATTATTAAATGATTAATAAAGTATTTTATTTTTCTTGATTTTTTAATTCTTTATAAATAATTACTACTTAAAACAAAATAGAAAAATATATCAAAATAATATAATGAACAAAAAGCACATTTCGTGCCTATATAGGATTTGAACTTCCAATCTTATGCACGGTAAGCGGTCTTGAAACCTCCAGTCTATTTAGAAGATGAATAAGTTGTCGTAAATGTTAACCCTATTATTGTTGCTTGTTGTCGCAAAAGTATTGTTTTATTGAAAAAAACAATAATAAAAACAGAATTAAAAAAAAAAACTTACTTAAACTTATTTATTCACTAAAACAATACATTATTTAAAATAAAATGTTTTTGCAAAATACAAAAACCAACTTGGGCCTATCACGGATTTGAACGCACATGTCTTTTGGGGGGGTAACTACTTAATGGAGCTGTGTGTACGTGCGTACTTACTTAAATGTTTTTTTTATCACATTATGTCGTCAGTCAGTATAAGTCAGTTGCATGCCGGTATCCTTTAAACTCAGAATACCAGATTCTCAAAATACCAGATTCTGAAAATATAAGATTCTCAATATATCAGACTAGCTTCTCCCCGCGACTTCGTCCGAGTGAAATTTCACCCTCTCCCCATTCACCCCCTTAGGGGTTGAATTTTGAAAAATCCTTCCTTATTCCTTGTCTACATTATAAAGGGAACCTCTGTGCAAAATTTCAGCTTTATAGGTCCAAGGGTTTGGGCTGGGCGTTGATGAGTCAGTCAGTCAGTCAGTCAGGACTTTTCTTTTTATTTATATAGATTTCAGACAGTCGAAATCAAAATTTAGTAATATTACAAAAAAAAACCTAGCTAGTTTTTGCAGCAAATAGACTATATTGCATATTTTGCAATAAAATACTGTTTGGTTTTCTTATATTATTACCATTTTTTTTTATTCATTGACATTGTTGTCATGAAGTTAAAAAGCCTTCTCCTTAGTTTGGAAATCTGTAATTTAAATATTATTTGTATCGTATTCGCTATCGCATATTGTATAAAAATCGTTTATACCTATGTCTTCTCCTAATTTGGTACCAAAATTCAAAATTACTTACACTACGTTCAGACAAAAATAAAACAGAACTAAAAAAATTATTGTTCACTTCGAGGAGCCATTGACAGCCATTGGCCACACAATGGCCGCCATTATAAAATAATTGTCGCTGTAGATAAAAATGTGTTTAAGTATTTAATCATTTAATTGCAACAAAAATAATGTAAGGTTACATTCCGATGATACGATATCCCATGTTTCTTTTTAATTTTTGTATCGTAATTTTTGCAGCCTTTTACCACGACGATTTTTATGACAGGCAAATACACGTTCTCTCCTTCGCGCGCACCACTGTCAACTGAGTCGCGTTGGCCCTAAAACCGTCATTTTAGGGCCAGCGCGTTGGTGCCATTTAGTCGCGCGGTTAGCCCGGTCCTTACGCTAGTAATATATATTATGTCAATGTACGGAACCCTAAAAAATCACGACATGTCATCTTCTGGAGAACACTACTGCGAAGTGACTTCTCCCCCCGCGCCCCGCAAGCAAACCATTTTAATATACGGGGTTATTGGTAAAACATGATGCAGCGGAATCGTTCCTGAAGGGGGGTTCGCAGCCGCACACATTTGTATGCATATTTTTTTCTTTTATTATAATTAAAAAAAAAACCGGGCAAGAGCGAGTCGGACTCGCGCACCGAGGGTTCCGTACCATCATATATTTTTAAATTTTCATCGGCGAGGCCTATATTCGTCAGAGAATTTTAACTGTATGCACTGCGGTGTAGAAAATTGCAGTTTTATGTCATCGACATCTTTTGACCGATAGTGGAACTAATGTAACTTTTGACCGATAGTGGAACTAATGTAACTTTTGACCGATAGTGGAACTAATGTAACTTTTGTTGATGATTTCAGAAAAAATGTGCTATTTAGAGACTTCGTTTTATTTTTCCTGTAATCTTTACATAAATTTCTATCACATAGAATTATTTCAGATTTTTCTCTTTGCAAACTTCGGAGATAAGGGGGGGAATGGGTATTTTTTTTACATTTTTCATCAAAAGTCGAAAACCATGCGGCCTAAACAAAAAGAAAAAATGTTTGAGAATGTGCAAACTGCGCTCTTTCATATGATACCTACCCCACAGGCCCTAGTAGTCCCACTTCGAATTTTTTAGACCCCTTATCAATCCCTGTTGCAAAAAATATACATATATTATTATTTCTTTCTTATTTGCAAAATCGTTGGGCAAACGTCGTCTAAAACTACTCCAAATATCAAGTTGATAGCATTGGTAGTTCTTGAGATATCCAGCTGTGACAGACAGACTGAGTCTCACCATAAGGATTCCGTTTTACCATTTTGGTACAGAACCCTAAAAATGGCACTTAATCTACATTATAGTCGGTGGTACCTTACCATAACCATAACCATAATCAGCCTATAATGTTCCCACTGCTGGGACACCGGCCTCCTTTCGGTGAGAGGGAGTGGTGGTACCTACATACTCAATATTATTTTGAAACCATAAAAAAATGAAGTACTCACTGGAAGCGTAAATAAGGAATACTAAGGACAGCGGGGCCGACATGATCATGGATACGTGGACCACTGAGCAGGTAAGCAGTTGAGCACACACCCGCCCCGCGGCCGTGCGAGAGCGAGAGCGATCTGCAGAGTGCGCACTGTGCGCAGTTGAGCACACAGGACTCGGGCGTAGCGGGGACCATGTACTGGTGTGCCTGCCAGTACTTAGTGATTGTGTATCGCATACTTATCAATTAATTACTGTTTAGAAACTCATAGCTTGTAATTGCTTGTAGCAATAAACAGATTGTAACATAAAGAAAGAGTTCGTGAAGTTCTTCGTGAAATATCTGTTCCACAGTTCCGGACTGTTAACAAGTTCCGAATAAGTTCCGGTTAACTTATCTGGCGAACAATGTCATATTAATTGATTTACTCTAACTGGTAGAAAGTAAGACAGCAGGGAAGCCAGCCATAGCTGCGAAAACAGTCTAAGGACGAGGAGCACGGCAGAAGGATGTAACGTGCGGTGACGTGTTGCGTGCGTGCTCCCGCGTGCTCCCACGTGCCCGCGCGTGCACGCGCGTAGTACTCGCGCGGAGTCGGAGCACGAGGCTAGCACCAAAACAACAAACAAACGGCGGAACCCGCAGCACATTGTGCCACAATAAAAGAAAGGAAAGCAAAATTGCTCCCACAGACGTGAGCGAATTTAACATGGACAAGAAATAATTAAAGTCCGTGATAGCCGTTTTTTACTGCTGCTAATAAATTGCGGCCAGCCGCGCCGACCCGCCGCGCGCCGCCGCGCCGCCCCGCCGCGCCTCACGGTGCGCGGTAGGCTGAACATCGCCTTTCATAGACTTAGGGTCAGTTCGACAGTTTTCAAGATATAAATACAATTACAGACCTTATCTACTACATTAAAAGGTACACAATTCAGTGTCTACCTACTACGTCGAGCTACGCAGCGCGGCGCCGGCGCCGCGCGGCGTAACTCACTGAATCGTGTACCTTTTTGTGTAGTAGATAAGGTCTGTAATTGTATTTCTATCTTGAAAACTGCGCGTCGCATCGCGTCTCGGTGTGAACTGACCCTTAGAGGCTTGAATTTCGAAAGGACCTTTTTTTCTAGAAATGGATTCTGCTGATCATTACTTTACTATAAAATTTCGTATGAGGCAATTGCTTGTACAAAGGAAGGAGTTAGAACTTTTTGAAGAAAAATTTGTATGGCGCTGACATGAAAAATGAGGCTATCTCTGGAATCATAAGGTTTGCCATTATATCGTTACACACAGATATTATAATTACAGATATTACAGATATTATTACAGATATTATAATTAATTACACACAGATACTATTAATTTGTAACTAGCTGCGCCCCGCGGTTCTACCCGCGTAAATGTCGAACCCGTGGGAATATCGGGATAAAAGTAGCCTATATGCTAATCCAGGGTGTCAGCTACCTCCATACAAAAGTTTATCGAAATTGGTCCAGCCGTTTGAGCGTGAAGAAGTAACAAACATATAAACACACACAGACACCCCCACACTCACAAACTTTCGCCTTTATAATATTAGTGTGATTTTTTGACATAGGTACTTCGTATTGCGGTACCATAATATGCAATTTTTTTTTAAATCCTGTAAAAAATCAGCTTTGTAACTTCAGTTCATTTTGAGCATTTCTACTGCTAACATCTGATGGCACCGTTCGTCTCAGTGATAGTGACTACTGGAAAGCATAATTACAAACTTGGATTTGTTTGTTATTCTGAGGAACCAGGATACTTCTTCCTTCGATCATGATTTTTTTTTTAAAAACGTTGCCCCACACTAGGAATTTCTCCTGTATTGTGGGTGCTTTACAAACATTTAATCTCATATACACAAACAGCCAGACCCGGAACAACTACTTGTAGGTCATACAAATATTTGTTCCGTGCGGGAATCGAACCCGCGACACGCGCGCCTACCGTGCCGTCCGAAATATTGTTCACTTCTGTTGTTATTCGACTGGGTTCTAGCCTTTCCGATGAAGACAGTGTTACCCTGAAGGAATTTTGTCGAAAATTCACACGGGCAGTTCAAAAGAGATGGATGCGATCCCACCGCAAAAGTGAAATTTTTAAACGTGATTACAGTAATTGGCTTCAGTCTAATATTGACTGGCCAAACTGCGTGCAAACCTATTTGCTCATTCAAGAACAAATAAGTGAAAAACCGACTTCCAAAAAAAACAACAAACTGAAAAATAACTTTAATTTCGGAAGTCGGTGTCTTAGGGATCAGTATTTTAGTTTTTGCCACCGACTTCCGAAATTAAAGTTATTTTTCAGTTTGTTGTGTTTTTTTTGGAAGTCGGTTTTTTTTTTGTTAAAAAGTTTTTATTTCTCGCTTTTTAGTGGGTCTATTTATAATTTATCTAAGTTACAATAGCCTAATGTCAACTTGCCCATCGCCTTTTTATAAAATATTCCTTTTCTCGATGCAGGGACGTTAATTGTTGAGGAGTTCTCCTTTTATTAGTTTTTAAATTAGATGCTGATAATCCTGGCTGCAGCATCAGGCCAGACTTATGTCAACATTGCATTGAACTTAAAATTAGTCCTGTTTAAAATGAGCCCAAACAACGACTACGGTGCTGTAATTTCAAGGTTTGTACTTTTTCTGTTGCTTTTTTTGATGATGCTTTTTCTGCTTACTGCACAGAGAGAAAGACAACAGTCGGTCGTTAACAACTAGGACGCGTAATAGAATTTTAGCTCATAGTAAATAGATCGGCATTCAGTTACGATCCACATATTGATTATGCTCATCAGAACAGGATCAAAAAATATAAATAAAAGGTAAAAATATTTAAAAAATCATGTCCACCCGTGCGAAGCCGGGACGGGCCGCTAGTTCACAATAAATAAAATAATATTATACTTTATTTTTATTCAAGAGGAACAACAAACAGCTACAATATAAATCACTAGCGGCCCGTCCCGGCTTCGCACGGGTGGACATGATTTTTTAAATATTTTTACCTTTTATTTATATTTTTTGATCCTGTTCTGATGAGCATAATCAATATGTGGATCGTAACTGAATGCCGATCTATTTACTATGAGCTAAAATTCTATTACGCGTCCTAGTTGTTAACGACCGACTGTTGTCTTTCCCTCTGTGCAATAAGTCGCTGCGAGAGTTTTCGGCGCTAGGTTTCCCGGGCACGCGTTCGCGAGTTCCTAACTCTATTAACAGCGAGGCGCTGCGAGCGTTCGGCACTCGAATGTCGTTCGTATAGTTGGAATGATCTGGCATTTTGTTCTGCAAGGCAAAGCGAACATTCTGCGCTAGATTCGTTTGCCTGTGCTTGCGAGTTTCTAGCTCTATTTTCTGCAAGTCGCTGCGAGCGTTCAGCACTCGATTGTCGTTCGTGTAGTTGTGATGATCGGGCATTTTGTGCTGAAAGACGAAGCGAACGTTCGGTGCTAGATTCCCTCGCGCGTGCTTGTGTCATTCTGTCAGTATTTTGAACAATCGTTGCGAACGTTCGGCGCTATATTCCCTTGTACGTGTTCGTGAGATTCGTTCACTATTTTCAGCAAGGCGTTGTGATAGTTCGGCGCTAGATTCTGTGGCCCGCGATTACGACGCATACGCTCTCTGATTTGCGAGACGATCTGAATTTTGAGAAGATGATTCTCCAATACGTCGTATTTTTGCTAATGTCGCTTGGGAGCAACTTTTAGATAGTTAAAACCTTTTTTCCTAGGCATATCAAATCAAATCACATCATTTTATTTCAGGTATAGTATACACCCATATAAAATTTAACCGGATTACATATTGTTGACTTTTTTTTAAATCAGATAAAATAAGAATAGGTACTTAAAACTTTTGATAAATACTTACTATTGAAAAAGAGAGAAAATACTATAAAAAATAAACAGTAAAGCGTGAATAAACAATTTTTATATACTGAGAAGAACTTTTTAACTTGAAAAAATAAATTGCAAATAAAATAGTCAAAAAAATGTTCAATGTCGGTTACGTCCGCTGCGTAGGGACCTATTTCATACTATATGTTTATTTTTTCTATTTCTATGACTTATTAAATTCGTAATATCTATTGAATGGAATAGCCAATTTGAACAATTCAATAATTAATATACATGAATTGAGACAGTCTTGAAAACAATATGATTTATTTGGATAAGGATTTAAACAGAAGTATGACTAACATAGTCTAATTTTGGTCGGTATTTCTATCAACTTTTAAAATGTAAAAAGTGGTTATTGTGACATAACGATAATAGTTGGACATATAGTATTGCGAAGTTTTTTGTAGTTATTGATATGTTCTTTAATATTGTAGAACATACTTTTGTTCTATCATCAATAGTTTCCGCAGCGCATGCGACGAAAGATGTTTTATGCCATTTTTTTTACACCTTGGGTTACGTTACTAAAGTTTTAGTAAGGATCCCTAATCTTTTCTAGCAATAAATATAGCCTATGTTACTCAGGGTGAATGTAGCTTTCTAATGGTGAAAGAATTTTTTAAATTGGCTCAGTAGTTTTTGAGTGTATTCATTACAAACATACACACAACAAAAAAAAAAACCGACTTCCAAAAAAAACACTACAAACTGAAAAAAAAAAACTACAAACTGAAAAATAACTTTAATTTCGGAAGTCGGTGTCTTAGGGATCAGTATTTTAGTTTTTGCCACCGACTTCCGAAATTAAAGTTATTTTTCAGTTTGTAGTTTTTTTTTTTCAGTTTGTAGTGTTTTTTTTGGAAGTCGGTTTTTTTTTTGTTAAAAAGTTTTTATTTCTCGCTTTTTAGTGGGTCTATTTATAATTTATCTAAGTTACAATAGCCTAATGTCAACTTGCCCATCGCCTTTTTATAAAATATTCCTTTTCTCGATGCAGGGACGTTAATTGTTGAGGAGTTCTCCTTTTATTAGTTTTTAGATTAGATGCTGATAATCCTGGCTGCAGCATCAGGCCAGACTTATGTCAACATTGCATTGAACTTAAAATTTGTCCTTTTTAAAATGAGCCCAAACACGACTACGGTGCTGTAATTTAAAGGTTTGTACTTTTTCTGATGCTCCTGGCTTCAGCATCAGGTCTTCGGTGTTCCTCAGTAACAGTACGTTTATCCACACATCAATGAGCCTAAACACGATATATCTGCTGTTAGTTGTCGAGGAGTTAGGTACTCTGCAGACTATCCTGACTGCAGCATCAGGTCATGACTTGATGATCATGAGACCAAATGTGGCAAATGCCCTATCAAACATCAAAACAATTTACTAAAACAGTCCTTGCCTGTTCGAGTAACTTCTTACTGTTAAGGAGTTGTACCTTCCATCATCAGCCCAGCTACCTGAGATGGTGAAAACCATACACAAATACACAAGATACTTCATAAAATATGCGAAAAACAATAAGTGAGCCTATAAAATTTGAGGGTTGCCCTCGATTTCTCTAAGATCCCATCATCAGATCCTAACTTGGTGACAATGGGACCACCTCAGAACTATCTACTTTCGAACAAAAAAAGAATTTTGAAAATCCGTCGACAATTGGCGGCGTATTCGATGAACAAACATACAAAAAAAAAAAATAATAATAAAAAAAAAAAAAAAACATACAAACACCCGAACATAGTACCTCCTCCTTTTTGTAAAGTCGGTAAAAATACAAATCTTTCCTCTTTATAATATTAGTTTAGATAGTGTAGATTAGTGTAGATAGAAACCAAAATAACACAAAACAATAACATAGACAATATTGAAGCCCACAACGCTGTTCACAGATTAACGATAGGATACAATACAGTGAAAGTAATCGCTAGGGAAAACTGGAAGAACTGGGAACTTTATACAGTAAATGAAATAAAGTTCCCAAGTGTGAACACTAATGATGATTGTCCACTGAAATGAATGAGAATCCCCAAGTGAGGCTGTTAGTCCCTAGTGTGGCCAATACATTTGTATTGGCCACACTAGGGGCTAAATTTCACACTTATTGGTTCTTGTTTATCTATTTAGATAACAATGGACCCCAAGTATGGTACCTAATGAAGTTCCCAAGTGTGAACACTAATGATGATTGTCCACTGAAATGAATGAGAATTCCCAAGTGTGGCTGTTAGCCCCTATTGTGGCCAATACAAATTGATAACAATGGACCCTAAGTGTGGTACCTAATGAAGTTCCCAAGTGTGAACACTAATGATGATTGTCCACTGAAATGAATGAGAATCCCCTAGTGTGGCCAATACAAATAGATAACAATGGACCCCAAGTGTGGTACTTAATGAAGTTCCCAAGTGTGAACACTAATGATGACTGTCCACTGAAAAAAAAAATTCAAAATGAAATTAATGAGAATGCAGTCAATTCTCATTAATTTCATTTTGAATTTTTCAGCCTCACTTGGGGATTCTCATTCATTTCAGTGGACAATCATCATTAGTGTTCACACTTGGGAACTTTATTTCATTTACTGTATAAAGTTCCCAGTTCTTCCAGTTTTCCCTAGCGATTACTTTCACTGTATTGTATCCTATCGTTAATCTGTGAACAGCGTTGTGGGCTTCAATATTGTCTATGTTATTGTTTTGTGTTATTTTGGTTTCTATCTACACTAATCTACACTATCTAAACTAATATTATAAAGAGGAAAGATTTGTATTTTTGTGTGTATGTTTGTAATGAATACACTCAAAAACTACTGAGCCAATTTAAAAAATTCTTTCACCATAGTTTGATAATACAATGAAAAAAAAAAAACAAATCAAAAATATTAAGGGGGAAGCGCTAAGGTAGCCTGCGAAATTCAAATTTTCTTACGTTTTTTGCAATATGCTGGTCAGTATTAAGTTGTACATTGATTAAAATATGTAAATTACAATCAATTTGTTCGACGACACTACTTTTCACCTCGCTGCTTCCCTACGTCTAGGCACTCCTTGCTGTTCTCCCCATCGCTGTCACTGTGGCGAAGATGTCAACAGCCTCGGACACCACGGCCTGTCTTGCAGCCGAAGTGCGGGTCGCTTAGCTTGCATCGTGACGTACGTGCGCCAAAGGTTGAAGTACGCGCCGAGGGTGCAGCTGCTGGAGTCGCATCGCAACGTCAACTTTAAGGCGTTTGTGGTGCTCATACCAACATGTTTCCTGCACCTGGTGATGGAAGAAAGCTTTTGGCCGCAGGGTGTGGTATTCCGCCGCTTTCGCGGACAAGTGCCACCGGAACGCACAAAGACTTAGTGCAACTATAGTGATACTAACATAGTTATTAAGTTTTATTTACTAACAAAATTGTTACTATATTATTATGTATGCTTAGGTTAAGGTATGTATCTATGGGTCTTTGTTACCTGAAAATAAATTATTTATTATTATTATTAGCGCGGCACGCTTAGCGCGAACATTAATGACATCATCCGAAGAGCTCTTGTCACCGTCGGCGTTCCAGCTGTATTAGAACCCAATGGCTTGGCACGCGACGATGGCAAGAGACCGGACGGTATGTCTTTATTTCCATGGAAGGTGGGTAGGCCTTTAGTGTGAGACACTACGTGTGTTGATACTCTTGCGCCATCCCATCTTCCTGGCTCGGCATGCTGTGCAGGCGCTGCTGCTGTGGCTGCGAAAAACCTCAAGCGGCGAAAATATAATAACCTCATCGGAAACTATATTTTCGAGCCGTTTGGGGTTGAAACTCTCGGGCCGTGGGATCCGAGTGCTTATGGTAATATGATGAAAAAACACTGGATATTTTAAAATAGAATTAACATACTGAAACACCCCTACACGTTTCGAGTACACACACACACCCTTTACCTACACTATACCCACCACACGCATTCACACCCTACGCGTTCGAGTACACACTCACACGCTTTACCCACTACACTCATACACACATTCACACCCTACATTCACACTACACACACCACATACACTCACTGACATACATAACTCATCCGTCAAGTTTTAGACATAAGTACCTCCTAAGTCAATTAATTTTGGAATTGTCATTGTGTGATTTGTAAGTTTTTACACCTAATTTACCACGGAAGAGCACTGATTTCTAAGATACAGGTTTTTACCTAGTTTGGAATTCAGGAGTTCATATAGTTTTAGTCTACTTACTTACACTAATTGTATCCTAGTTCTTAGGAATATGACTGTATTTAGACTATATTTTATTGAGTCCAAATAAACGTTATTATTATTATTTTATGTGCCTATTTGAAATAAATGCTTTGACTTTGACTTTGGCTCTACATGAGATCTGAGGGGCAATTCTCGTAATTTTAAGAACGTTCACAGTCTGATCTCAGTCTCAATCTGTCAAAAATACCTCTAATTTCCCTACATTTTGACAAGTTTTTGACATTTGTTTGTCGCTGAGATGAGACTGCGACTAGATTTTGAACGTTTTAAATTAGTAGAATTGGCCTACAGATAACTTTTTGGCAGTGCGAGCCATATGTGGTCTCGTACGACTTGGCAACATTTTACATGAAAATGATTTTGGTGGGATCTGGTCTGGGGGCACGGGAGTGCCCCCGCCAAGGCGAGCCAAGCGAAGCGCAAGGGCACTACCTACCTTTTCTCGAAGCACTTCGTCGTATTTTTGAACCTTCATAACTTGGGTTTGGATTATACCAGATAAAACAAAATTTTCGGGATATGATGTCAGTGGTTGACTTAATAAACCTATAAAGTTTCAATTGCATAGCTCTTATACTTTAGATTTTATTGATATCTAAAATACCCCGATTTCGTCACTGACTCACTGATTCACTGACTCACTGATGATCATCAATATTCTAAGGGTCTTCCTGAAGTCCTAGAAAGCTGAAATTTGGTATGTAAGCTAATAATAGTACACAAACAACAAAAAAACTCTAAAATTTGGAACTTTTACCCTCCAACCCCTTAAAATAGGGGATGGAAGTTTGTACGAGACTTCCGCAAATTTTGATGCTAGAGTTCTGAAAATTGATATAGGGACTCCTTGTAATCTATATATACACACATCAAAAGTGTCTAGGGATCAACATATATTTTTGCAATAACTTTTCTCCTGATTGATATTAATTAAAATTTTCTTTAAGGATTCATCAAATAAAGTGTTTTCGTTTGTCACAGTAACGATAAACCAAGTCACCTTTGCATTAATAAAGAAATTTGCCATTTTCCTAATAAAGGATTTTTGACATTTGAACCACTAACACAAAAGTTCGAAAAAAAGACTGAAATAACAGTTTTCTTTAAAATTTTATTGGGTAACTTAAACAATTAATAATCCGTGTTTCTACCGCGAACACTAACAACACAAGAACATCGGTTTGGCATACTCAAAATGAGTTCATCCAAATCACGCTGTGGAATGGCCGCCCATGTTCGTTGCAACAACAAAAAAAGGTCTTCTTGCGACTGGATACCCTCCATATTCGGCAGAGCTCTTCTCTGTAGCATATCCCATGCATGCTCAATCGGGTTCAAGTCTGGCGACTGAGCAGGCCAGGGCAGGACATTGATATTAGCTGCGGCGAGAGTCTGTCTTACAACTCTTGCGGTGTGCGGTCGTGCATTATCATGCATTAACTGAAATAAGGGACCGATTTGCACTTGTAGAGGAACGATGACGTCTGATACAATCGTCTCAGCATAAATTTGAGCGTTGAGGTTGCCTCTGATCCAAATCAACTCAGTTCTTCCGCCGATCCAAATACCCGCCCATACCATGATGGTTCCACCACTATAAGGATGGACTTCCTGGCAGGATTTTAATCGCTGTTGGCGTCCAGGGGTTCTCCAGTGTCGTATACGTCTTGTATCCGGTCTCATACCAAAACGAGACTCATCAGAAAAGCACACGAAACGCCAATGTTCTTCTGCCCAATTTCTGTGTTCAAGAGCCCATTGATATCGAATCCTACGATTGTGCATTGCTATAGGTGGTACCCGTAGCGGTCTTCGGGAATGAAGGTTCACTTCATGCAAGCGGTTTCTGACTGTTTGGTCGCTAATTAAGTTCCCTGAAGAGTGATGAAGCCTCACGGCTAATATCATGGCGGTTATTGTTGGAGCTCTTCGAGTTAAGATTTGAATGTATCGGTCTTGTCTCCGTGTGGTGCAGCGATACCGTCCTCCATGGCGCTCAGCCACGGTACCAGTGCTTCGGTAACGTGTCCAAAGTCGACTGATAACACTCTGACTTGTATTCAGAGCTAAAGCCACAGTACGTTGCCGGGAACCAGCTTCTATCATTCCCACGGCTCTGAGCATTTCTTCCCTGCTTAAATGACGTCGCCGCTCCATAATAACGTTGGTTTTAATCAGTAGTAGGGAAACAGTAGCACTAATAATGTCTTCAATGCGTTGTATGTTTTATAGGGAAAATATTGACAGCTGATTTTCATCTTTTACTCGAATTTGATTCACAGTTCCTGATTCAAATTATGAAATGCACCAAAAAGGATCCATATAAATTTATAAAATCATAAATTTATTACAAAGCCACATCTCAATCTCAAGAAATCCGCATAAAAATGCTTGATCCCTAGACACTTTTGATGTGTGTATAAAAGAAAGTCTGTTAGTTACACCACTTATAACTCGAGAACGGCTGAACCGATTTGGCTGAAAATTGGTGGGGAGGTAGCTTAGGACCAGGAGACGGACATAGGATACTTTTTTTTTTTTTTATAGTAGGAGTAGGGTAGGAGTAGGGTAGGAGTAGGGTAGAAGTAGGGTAGGAGTAGTGTAGGAGTAGTGTAGGAGTAGGGTAGGAGTAGTGTAGGAGTAGGGTAGGAGTAGTGTAGGAGTAGGGTAGGAGTAGGGTAGGGTAGGGGTAGGGTAGAAGTAGGGTAGGAGTAGTGTAGGAGTAGTGTAGGAGTAGGGTAGGAGTAGTGTAGGAGTAGGGTAGGAGTAGTGTAGGAGTAGGGTAGGAGTAGGGTAGAAGTAGGGTAGGAGTAGTGTAGGAGTAGGGTAGGAGTAGTGTGGGAGTAGTGTAGGAGCAAAACAACGTTTGCCGGGTCAGCTAGTAAATTATAAAATACATATTTCAGAATTTTTAGTAAAGAAGCCCCCAACCCCCCAAAAAAATATTTTTTTATTTCATAAGCATCAATATTCTAAGGTTCTTCCTGAAGTCCTAGAAAGCTGAAATTTGGTATTTAAGCTAGTAATAGTACACAAACAACAAAACAATTCTAAAACTTTGAACTTTTACCCTCCAACCCCTTATACTAGGGGATGGAAGTTTGTACAAGATTTCCGCAAATTTTGATGCTACAGTTCTGAAAATTGATATAGGGACTCCTTGTAATAAATTATAAAATACATATTTCAGAATTTTTAGTAAAGAACCCCCAAAAAAAAAAAATTCATAAGCAACTTTCAAAAAGATGTGAAATCCCACCAAAAACATTTTCATATAAATTGTTGCCAAGACGAGACTACATAAGTACATATGGCTCGCACTGCCAAAAAGTTATCAGATCTCATGTAGAGCCAAGCTTCTAACTCTACACGCCCTAACTTCACAAACTCTACACCTTAGTCAAAATATGTGGCTTGGCCGTTTCGCTACCATCACATGGGCGTAAGGTGAAAAATTTATTCACTTTTCATTACTTTTCTGTTATACAATAGTTTTTGTAGTAACGAAACGGCCAAGCCTCATATTTTGACTAAGGTGTAGAGAGGTGGGAGGAGAGAGAGGGGTGTGTGGGGGGTGGGTGGGTGTGTGGGGTTTTGAGAGGTGTGGGGTGTAGTTTTGTGTTCTTGTTTGGGTGGGTTGTGGGTGGGGGTTAGGGCGTGTAGAGTTAGAAGCTTGGCTCTACATGAGATCTGATAACTTTTTGGCAGTGCGAGCCATATGTACTTATGTAGTTTCGTCTTGGCAACATTTTACATGAAAATGTTTTAGGTGGGATTACATTGACAGCAACCATTACAAATAATTATAATGTTATTCAAGCGTGGGCTGAACGGAAATGAGCACTAGCCTTGAACGACAGTTAATATGCAAACATGAACCATTATCCAGTACTCTCGTCACCTTTAACAACTGAAATACCTATATCACGTTGTTGACTTTCAAGCTAGAGCCAGCCTAGCCGTCAGCCATGAGCTGTGAGCACACTGCAAATGCCACTCGACATGATGCGGTGATCACAAAAGTACCTACGCGGCGCGCTACACCCGCTGCTCGCGCCCGCCACGCGCTACACCCGCTGCTCGCGCCCGCCACGCGCTACACCCGCTGCTCGCGCCCGCCACGCGCTACCCCCGCTGCTCGCGCCCGCCACGCGCTACACCCGCTGCTCGCGCCCGCCACGCGCTACCCCCGCTGCTCGCGCCCGCCACGCGCTACACCCGCCACGCGCTACACCCGCATCGCTCTACACCCGCTGATCGCGCCCGCCACGCGCTACACCCGCTGATCGCGCCCGCCACGCGCTACACCCGCTGATCGCGCCCGCCACGCGCTACACCCGCTGCTCGCGCCCGCCACGCGCTACACCCGCTGATCGCGCCCGCCACGCGCTACACCCGCTCATCGCGCCCGCCACGCGCTACACCCGCTGCTCGCGCCCGCCACGCGCTACACCCGCCACGCGCTACACCCGCTCATCGCGCCCGCCACGCGCTACACCCGCCACGCGCTACACCCGCCACGCGCTACACCCGCTCATCGCGCCCGCCACGCGCTACACCCGCCACGCGCTACACCCGCCACGCGCTACACCCGCATCGCTCTACACCCGCTGATCGCGCCCGCCACGCGCTACACCCGCTGCTCGCGCCCCCCACGCGCTACACCCGCATCGCTCTACACCCGCTGATCGCGCCCGCCACGCGCTACACCCGCTGCTCGCGCCCGCCACGCGCTACACCCGCTGCTCGCGCCCGCCACGCGCTACACCCGCCACGCGCTACACCCGCTGATCGCGCCCGCCACGCGCTACACCCGCTCATCGCGCCCGCCACGCGCTACACCCGCATCGCTCTACACCCGCTGATCGCGCCCGCCACGCGCTACACCCGCTGATCGCGCCCGCCACGCGCTACACCCGCTGATCGCGCCCGCCACGCGCTACACCCGCTGCTCGCGCCCGCCACGCGCTACACCCGCTGATCGCGCCCGCCACGCGCTACACCCGCTCATCGCGCCCGCCACGCGCTACACCCGCTGCTCGCGCCCGCCACGCGCTACACCCGCCACGCGCTACACCCGCTCATCGCGCCCGCCACGCGCTACACCCGCCACGCGCTACACCCGCCACGCGCTACACCCGCCACGCGCTACACCCGCTCATCGCGCCCGCCACGCGCTACACCCGCCACGCGCTACACCCGCCACGCGCTACACCCGCTCATCGCGCCCGCCACGCGCTACACCCGCCACGCGCTACACCCGCCACGCGCTACACCCGCTCATCGCGCCCGCCACGCGCTACACCCGCCACGCGCTACACCCGCCACGCGCTACACCCGCCACGCGCTACACCCGCTGCTCGCGCCCGCCACGCGCTACCCCCGCTGCTCGCGCCCGCCACGCGCTACACCCGCCACGCGCTACACCCGCATCGCTCTACACCCGCTGATCGCGCCCGCCACGCGCTACACCCGCTGCTCGCGCCCCCCACGCGCTACACCCGCATCGCTCTACACCCGCTGATCGCGCCCGCCACGCGCTACACCCGCTGCTCGCGCCCGCCACGCGCTACACCCGCTGCTCGCGCCCGCCACGCGCTACACCCGCCACGCGCTACACCCGCTGATCGCGCCCGCCACGCGCTACACCCGCTCATCGCGCCCGCCACGCGCTACACCCGCCACGCGCTACACCCGCATCGCTCTACACCCGCTGATCGCGCCCGCCACGCGCTACACCCGCTGCTCGCGCCCGCCACGCGCTACACCCGCTCATCGCGCCCGCCACGCGCTACACCCGCCACGCGCTACACCCGCCACGCGCTACACCCGCTCATCGCGCCCGCCACGCGCTACACCCGCCACGCGCTACACCCGCCACGCGCTACACCCGCCACGCGCTACACCCGCTGATCGCGCCCGCCACGCGCTACACCCGCTCATCGCGCCCGCCACGCGCTACACCCGCCACGCGCTACACCCGCATCGCGCTACACCCGCCACGCGCTACACCCGCTCATCGCGCCCGCCACGCGCTACACCCGCCACGCGCTACACCCGCCACGCGCTACACCCGCCACGCGCTACACCCGCCACGCGCTACACCCGCTGCTCGCGCCCGCCACGCGCTACACCCGCCACGCGCTACACCCGCCACGCGCTACACCCGCCACGCGCTACACCCGCCACGCGCTACACCCGCTCATCGCGCCCGCCACGCGCTACACCCGCCACGCGCTACACCCGCATCGCGCTACACCCGCCACGCGCTACACCCGCATCGCTCTACACCCGCTGATCGCGCCCGCCACGCGCTACACCCGCTGCTCGCGCCCCCCACGCGCTACACCCGCATCGCTCTACACCCGCTGATCGCGCCCGCCACGCGCTACACCCGCTGCTCGCGCCCGCCACGCGCTACACCCGCTGCTCGCGCCCGCCACGCGCTACACCCGCCACGCGCTACACCCGCTGATCGCGCCCGCCACGCGCTACACCCGCTCATCGCGCCCGCCACGCGCTACACCCGCCACGCGCTACACCCGCATCGCTCTACACCCGCTGATCGCGCCCGCCACGCGCTACACCCGCTGCTCGCGCCCGCCACGCGCTACACCCGCTCATCGCGCCCGCCACGCGCTACACCCGCCACGCGCTACACCCGCCACGCGCTACACCCGCTCATCGCGCCCGCCACGCGCTACACCCGCCACGCGCTACACCCGCCACGCGCTACACCCGCCACGCGCTACACCCGCTGATCGCGCCCGCCACGCGCTACACCCGCTCATCGCGCCCGCCACGCGCTACACCCGCCACGCGCTACACCCGCATCGCGCTACACCCGCCACGCGCTACACCCGCTCATCGCGCCCGCCACGCGCTACACCCGCCACGCGCTACACCCGCCACGCGCTACACCCGCTCATCGCGCCCGCCACGCGCTACACCCGCCACGCGCTACACCCGCATCGCGCTACACCCGCCACGCGCTACACCCGCTCATCGCGCCCGCCACGCGCTACACCCGCTGATCGCGCCCGCCACGCGCTACACCCGCTGCTCGCGCCCGCCACGCGCTACACCCGCTGCTCGCGCCCGCCACGCGCTACACCCGCTGCTCGCGCCCGCCACGCGCTACACCCGCTGCTCGCGCCCGCCACGCGCTACACCCGCTGATCGCGCCCGCCACGCGCTACACCCGCTGCTCGCGCCCGCCACGCCGCGCGCCGCTCCAGTGGACTTCCGGGGCTGCACAACAAACCGATTCCAATCAGCCGATTGTGTTGGAGAATTAATTTAGTAAACATATTGGAACACGTCCGATTACAGGCCGAACCAATTAACTGCGAAGCTCTGTCAAACAAACACATAATGCACTTATATAACAGTGCCATTATGTACGCGTGTGTGATCGAGCGTTGAGTAACGTGATTAACGCACAACTTAGGCTGATTACAAAGCGTGCGCTAATTAAATCAAAACCACAGAGTAACACAAACTGCGGAGTTTACTAATGTGGCGGAATACAACCACAGAGTAACACAAACTGCGGAGTTCACTAATGTGGCGGAATACAACCACAGAGTAACACAAACTGCGGAGTTCACTAATGAGGCGGAATACAACCACAGAGTAACACAAACTGCGGAGTTCACTAATGTGGCGGAATACAACCACAGAGTAACACAAACTGCGGAGTTCACTAATGTGGCGGAATACAACCACAGAATAACACAAACTGCGGAGTTCACTAATGTGGCGGAATGTATTGATGAGGGTAATGTATTGATGAGGGTCGTCAAAGGGTTCACGACTGTTTGCCGACCTGATGTGAGTGTGAGGCGCCATTGTTGAGCCGCAGAGCCACCGCAGGGGGGGGGGGGGGGGACCGGTCGATCTTGTTGTCGCTCTACCAACTACTACTTTCAATAATAACAACAGCGTTGTGGATGTAGTGGACTAGGCGCCGCCGTCGGCAGAACGGAAACTTGAGAAACCGTTCGGCAAACTATAGTACCGCCGCGCCGGGCAGCCACCCGTTGCCGGCCACTGGCGCTCAGAGCCGCGCCGCCCGGTGCCGGCCACTGGCGCTCAGCGATGGCCAGTGTAGGCCAGCGTTAATGATTGCTCATTGAATCTGGGGGCACGGGAGTGCCCCCGCCAAGACGAGCCAAGCGAAGTGCAAGGGCACTACCTACCTTTTCTCGAAGCACTTCGTCGTATTTTTGAACCTTCATAACTTGGGTTTGGATTATACCAGATAAAACAAAATTTTCGGGATATGATGTCAGTGGTTGACTTAATAAACCTATAAAGTTTCAATTGCATAGCTCTTATACTTTAGATTTTATTGATATCTAAAATACCCCGATTTCGTCACTGACTCACTGATTCACTGACTCACTGATGATCATCAATATTCTAAGGGTCTTCCTGAAGTCCTAGAAAGCTGAAATTTGGTATGTAAGCTAATAATAGTACACAAGCAACAAAAAAACTCTAAAATTTGGAACTTTTACCCTCCAACCCTATAAAATAGGGGTTGGAAGTTTGTACGAGACTTCCGCAGATTTTGATGCTAGAGTTCTGAAAATTGATATAGGGACTCCTTGTTATAAATAATAAAATACGTATTTCAGGATTTTCAGTAAATAACCCCCCAACCCCCAAAAAAATATTTTTTTATTTCATAAGCATCAATATTCTAAGGTTCTTCCTAAAGTTCTAGAAAGCTGAAATTTGGTATGTGAGCTAGTAATAGTACACAAACAACAAAATAATTCTAAAACTTGGAACTTTTACCCTCCAACCCCTTAAACTAGGGGATGGAAGTTTGTACGAGGCTTCTGCAAATTTTGATGCTAGAGTTCTGAAAATTGATATAGGGACTCCTTGTAATAAATAATAAAATACATATTTCAGGATTTTTAGTAAAGAATCCCCCAAAAAAAAAAAATATCATCAGCAACTTTCAAAAAGGTGTGAAATCCCACCAAAAACATTTTCATGTAAAATGTTGCCAAGACGAGACCACATATGGCTCGCACTGCCAAAAACTTATCAGATCTCATGTAGAGCCAAGCTTCTAACTCTACACGCCCTAACTTCACAAACTCTACACCTTAGTCAAAATAGGTGGGTTGGCCGTTTCGCTACCATCACATGCGCGTAAGGTGAAAAATGTATTCACTGTTCATTACTTTTCTGTTAGACAATAGTTTTTGTAGTAACGAAACGGCCAAGCCTCATATTTTGACTAAGGTGTAGAGTTTGTGACGTTAGGGCGTGTAGAGTTAGAAGCTTGGCTCTACACGAGATCTGATAACTTTTTGGCAGTGCGAGCCATATGTGGTCTCGTCTTGGCAACATTTTACATGAAAATGTTTTTGGTGGGATCGTATGATTCCGTCATCGTCTTTACATAGCGGGCGTAAGGAGGGATGAAGACCCTCCGGCAATTTACTAATTCAATTAAACAAACAAACTGTGCGTAACTTCCACAGCAACAGGACAAAATCAATTATAATAAGTATTTATATTTGTCGGCGGCATTGCCGTGCCGTGCCGTGCCGGGCCGTGTCGTGCCGTGCCGTGCTCTAAGCCGATCACGCCATCGACAAGTACTTCACTCCACTTCTCCGACCGCCCCGCTTCTCGACTTGTTTTGCTACCAGTATAAAGGAGCGAGCGGCGAAGCGGCGAGGGACTTGACCAATGGACATCGTACGGACAACATGTGCTCAGAATCTGTCTCGTGTTCCGTATCTAGTTGTATCGTGTATCTATAGTGTATGATTTACTAGTGTGATTAAATTGTTCATGAAATTATAATCTCATTAGAACTGCAAACCGTTTTTCTATTGCGCAATAACCAGCACTACCCACTTAGTACGCCCACAGTAATTAAAATAGGCCTGATATTAATGAAACATTATACCTTTTCCGATATATTTAATAATAAAAAAATAAACAACCGACTTCGAAAAAAGACAGTACAAAGTAAAAAAAGTAATTTAAAAAAATTAAACCGACTTCAAAAAGAAATTAACTCAAAATTATGAAATAACTTTAATTTCGGAAGTCGGTGTCTTGGGATCTGTATTTTAGATTTAGTTTTTTTTTGCCACCGACTTCCGAAATTAAAGTTATTTCATAATTTTGAGTTAATTCTTTTCGAAGTCGGTTTAATTTTTTTAAATTACTTTTTTATTTCGTAATTTTTAGTTTTAAGTAAAAACTGGAATATTTGTTCGTAATAAGTAGGTTAAAGTTTGTTGTTAATTTGTAGTAGGTAAATAGTTTTGTTGTAAATATTGCACTAGAATCTGACCAAGGTTTTGAGATGTTTTCCCTTTGACACTACACCCGTAGCTCGTATCAATAGGCCAGGCCGTCACACTTACACGTATTAGTCCATATCTTAAAAATTACTGAATCGATTTTGATGAAACTTGCACTGTTCCCTAAGTTGTAAATAAGTTGTGTAAATAATTACGATCCGATCAATAGCTGCGGAGATATGCGTGGACAAAAATACATACATACGTCTATAAAATTTAACCCTAATAGATTGTCATATGTGAACGTAATACAATTCCAACAATATTACATACATACGTGTCGAATTGATAACCTCCTTTTTTTTTAAGTCGTTAAAAATAACTTTAATTCCGGAAATCGGTGTCGTTGGGTTCGCATTTTCGTTTTTTGCCACCTACTTTCGAAATTAAGGTTATTTTTAACGACTTAAAAAAAAAGGAGGTTATTCACTCTTTAGTGGCTTTTTTGGAAGTCGGTTGTTTTTTTTTTTTTAAGTTTTTATTTTTCATTTACCCCACACAAATTCGTATAACACTACTTGCTATGTAAATATCAATGACAGAAAGTCATTATAACATCATTAATAAAAAACTAAGTGGCAAAAATACGTATTATTGAAGCTAACTCAAAAACTACACAATTTCTATGGGACCATCCCTGAGGTATACCCTATCCATAATTCGACTTACAATAAAATTGCCGGAGATATCGCGTAACAAACATACAAAAAAAGCAACATACAGTCGAATTAAGAACTTCCTACTTTTTGAAGTCGGTTAAAAATAATAGCCGTATTTTGTTATCCATCGGAAGGATGCTCATCCTATTTGAAAAACAAAAACAGTATTTTACTGTCAGAATAGATTTGTGCTGTCTAGCTAAGTAGTCCGTTCCCATTCAAATCTATCATGGAGAAAGATCCGCTGTAGACAGCTTTACAGTTTTTTTTTTTTTTGGTGCTCGGTGGAAATCCTCTTGGACTCCGTCGCGTCGTGGGGGTGACAAAGGGGCATGCCGGACTCTTACCGGCTAAAACCACCGCGGTGTTTCACCTCTACCTATGGCCGGGGGTGCGGGATTCGCATAAGCATTCACCGCTCACCCGAAGACAGCATTCAGTCGGCAGTCGTTTAGCTAGAGCGATGAAGCGTCACAAGTACTCGACAAGAGCTTAACTTTAGCAGCCAATATATTAAGCCTTGAGCGAGTTCGACGACAAAGTTTTGTTTTTTTTTGTTTTATAAATGGCATCTCGTAGTTGACCTTGAGAGGTCGTAACTACTTAACCGGACTATCCTGTGGTTAAGTAAGCTCAAAGCCTCCAGCCAGGGGCGAATATCTAGTATACTAAGCGACTACATAAGGGCACCCCCTATGGGGTACGAACCTCGGCTTAGGGCGTCGCTGGGGAGAGGACAGCAAGATGGGACAGGCTGGATCATATTATTTATTATTTAAGCTTGATGAGATCGGCGTTTGCTATCTGACTACCTGATAAGAAAGGCCGAAAAAAACTCAGGGCGAAGGTGAAGCTATTTATATGAGCAATGGCAGGTCGCGGCGCCCCCACGCCGGCGCGTCGCCCCCTTGTCCCGGGCTGTGAGCAGCCACAGAAGGTGCACTGTATCATGTGCGGTCGTGGTCCGGCCTGAACAGGCTCCTACCAGTAACTGCAGCAGTGGGTGTGAGGACCGCTCGTAACTGTTAAGGATGATTTCCACCAAACGGCTCCGTATCGCATCTGTTCGGAAAGGATACGAAAGGATGCGGTGACAGCCGATCGCGTCCGGCAGGATGTCGACACATACGATCGGCTCCGTACGTCGCTTGCGAACGTATCCGTTTCTGCGCCTAGTCAAATCGTTTCTTTCCTACGGCGCGGTGTTGTAGTGTTCTAATTTTTGACAATGGTTGAAGTTGACGTAATATTATTGGCTATTGCATTAGAAGAAGAAAATAATCACAAAACGCAGAAGAGGAAAAGAAAAAATTTGGACGACAGCCGAAAGGATTCGATCGGATACAACGACAGTCATACGGAGCCGGAGCTGTCTTTATGTATGCTATTGTTAATATAGACTTTGAATAAATCTATATATATATCGGAGCAGGTAAGTTTCTGTGTCTCTCGATATCAGGCATATTACAACTACTACTGTGGGCGTACTGTGGGTAGTGTGTTGGTTATTGCGCAATAGAAAAACGGTTTACAGTTCAAATCAGATAATAATTTCATGAACAATTAATCACACTAGCAAATCACACACTGTAGGTACACTACAGTTCAAAAGTGGATTGGCAATCCGGCAAAGATTGACGCTTCGGTTCGACTTACCACCTTATTATACAAGGTGTAACAGAATAAACGCAAGTCCTGAAAGTAGTTTGTTCATAATTGATTACTGAATCAATTTCGGTAACATTTAAGATAGGTATTTTTTTTTAAATTATGTATTTTGCCATACTGATCGCCGATTGAGCCAAAGAAAATTAAATGTTATGTCAAGGCAATAAGACTCAATTTTGAATGCATAAAGTAATGATCAATGGTCAACACAATTTACTTAATAAAAATAGTTAGCTTTAAAAAAAATTGTTTTGATCATTGTATTATGCTTTTAACTCAATACTCTAATTGGGGTGTATGAGGTCTTGGGTTCATTATGTTACGCATTGTATAAGTTGTTTCTGGGTAATTCTTCAGGGACAAAATTTTCGACGTCTGTGGGTATATTTCTGTAACCAACTAACAAAACGGCATGTAATATTTTTTTTTGTAGGTACAGTTTAGCTTTATCCCTTACTGGGACAAATGATTTTTTTTTTATAATTGCTGTCTAGGTACAAAATAAAAATATTTGAAGGTCGTTCTTCTGATTCATATAGCGCGTCCGTTTGCCATTTTCCGGAACAAAATGGTCGATGTCGCATTTTCCCTTTGATACATCAATATAAATTATATTTATATCGAAAGGAAATGAATTGTCCTCTTACAAAAAAAATGTGTATTAGTTATAACTACGTTAGTCTGTTTATAAATAAGTAAAAAAGAAGTGTCCGGCGTATAATACTGATTAATGTGGCGTAAGCTGCGCTTGACCGTACTTGGTCGGGTAATAATAATGAGAGTCTGGCTTCCCGCGCGGGGGGAAGCCAGTCGTGCTACGGACGACTTAGAAGGTGCACGTGCGGCTGGTTGGCTTAGATCCCGGTGTTACGAAAGAAAATACCTGATTCATCTGTGTTTGGTTCAGGTGGCATCCTGATTACAATGCCTACTTTATAAAATTTATTTTATTGTTTTAAAACTTCAATCTGTGTTTCGTGTGATGC
The DNA here is from genome assembly GCA_948474745.1 of Oligia latruncula. Taxonomy (NCBI): domain Eukaryota; kingdom Metazoa; phylum Arthropoda; class Insecta; order Lepidoptera; family Noctuidae; genus Oligia; species Oligia latruncula. The sequence goes on from OX419685.1 coordinate 245,379, forward strand.
TTTTGGGTTATAGATTCGTGTAGAAAAATGAAAATAATGAAGTCTGTATTGTATGATGAGTTATGCATGATTGTAGGCAAAATCCTGATTCATCTGTGCCTGATTCGTATGGTCAAAACCCCATATGAATAATAAAATAAATTAGTTTTTCCCCTCTCCAGCACGAAAGGAGCGTAATTCTCCTTGTCCAATTTTTTACCGTGTACAAGTCAATAGTTTTGATCTTATTTATTATTATTTACTTAGCTATGCCCTTTTGAATAACAAAAAAATGACAGGAGTATAATCTTGTTTTAAATATGACACTTTTGATATGTCTTAGTCCTATTTAAGAATTAATAATTATCGTTTAGAATTTACATTCATAACTAACGGTGTATTTATTACTTTTTATTTCTGTTTCTGATTAATCTGTAACACATTCTGATTCATCTGGGCACAAAATCAATATCTTGAAAACTACTTTATAAAAACGAGTCCCTCATTCAAATATATGTTATTTGGTATACCTATTTTCATATGAACATGTGTTACAGAGCTGAAAGTGAAATTAAATTTTGGCCATATGGATCAGTCAAAGAATCAAATTTCGAAGAACTACCCTTCTATACTATAGACACGCACACACACTCACTTTAGTTCGATAAATAATCATTAGTTTTTTGTCTCGTTCGTCTTGTTCACACAAATAATAAAGTTAGTAGGTAGACCACAGAAAACCAACTAAATTATTTCGTTTCTGTGAGGTAGACAGATTATGCTATTCGTTACGACTATTCACCTTTAAAGAACGTTGTTGGTTCGTGGATATTGTTGGTTAGTGACAAGGTGTTTAAATCTATTAGCGATGTTGTAGTTATTATTTTCAAAATGCAGTGAAATATAAATATTGAAGCGCGATTATTGCGCTGCACAAAACCCAAATAGTGAATGAAACCGGATTAACTGTGAGTGTATCATTTAAATATTTCCTAATTTACTAAACATAAATCTGCTTAAATCAAAAGCATTGTTAATCGTTTTATTCGGAAGATGCCTTATTTAATTTAGTTTTAAATTCATTATGAGGTTTAAATAAAAGAAAAGAAAAATGTAAATAATTTTAAAGATACCTACTTAATTTATTTAGATTAGTGAATGATGAGTAATATTTTTTTCATCCCCCCATCTCGGAAAGAGAGATTTTTGCTCTTCGATATCTGAGTGCAAAAGCCGTTTTTATCCGCTAGAGGATAAAGTAAATTGAATTTAGAACATCGTGTGCACTAAGTTTGTGAATTCAAAACATCATTAAACCTATTTACTTCTCCCTCCATGGTGCCGAATTTATCATACAACCTTTTTTAATTTGTTAAAAACTCAGACTTCTTGGTGTACTTTTTTTCTAATTTGCTTTGCGCGCTTCATTTTCTTTTCACGTCATATTGTTATAACCGGTTAAAAACAAGAAACTTGAAAACAAGTGAAAAACCTAAAATAAGTAATATGAGTGGTTCTAGTGACGAGGAAGTTTATTTGACGCCAACAGAATTGACTGAAACTGATAATAATGCGCAAATGAGCTTTCTCCCTCAACAATCACGCGAGAAGTATTTGAAACAGTACGATATGTTTAACACGTGGCGACAAGCTATGAGCCAAAACTTTCTCAGAAAACGTTTTGCTGGCATATTTTATTGAAATATCCGAAACCAAGAAATCAAGCACTCTATGGAGTACGTATTCAATGCTAAAAGCAACAATAAAGATGAAAAAAGACATATATATCGACACCTATCCTAAATTAGTGGCATTTTTAAAAAGAGCCTCATCAGGTCATCAACCAAAAAAATCGAAGGTTTTAACAGCATCTGAAATTGAAAAGTTTCTTAACGAAGCACCTGATTCCGTATATTTGGCGAAAAAAGTCAGTTGGACATTCAGTATGTACTTAAGTACCTATACTAATCAACTACTTAACATAATCTAATACGTACTTAGTAGATTTTGATAGGCATAATTATGCATGCATATCAATTTTATTAATTTATCTACTACAATACTCTTTACGTTACAGGTTGTTCTTATTATTGGTTTATACGGAGCATGTCGAACTAATGAACTAACACAACTTAATGTCAAAAACATTGAGAAACATTCAGATGACTTACTATTAATTAATTTACCCAATACAAAGACAAAAAGAGACCGCAACTTCGTCATTCGCAAGGAATACCTAACAATTGTTGAGAAATATCAAGCCTTACGCCCGCCTAACACTCCAATCAATCGATTTTTTCTACAATATCGCAACGGAAAGTGTGTTAGACAGCCTATGGGTGCTAATAAAATTGGCAGTATCCCACGAGAAATAGCAACATTTCTTGAACTTCCAGAACCCCTTTTGTACACGGGTCATTGTTTCCGACGAACTTCAGCCACACTTTTGGCCGATTCAGGAGCTGATCTCCTGTCCCTTAAGCGCCATGGAGGCTGGAAGTCCAATGCGGTTGTAGAGGGATACATAGAGGATTCCATCCAAAATAAGTCTAAAATATGTAAAGGCATCGTAGGAGCCATTACACTGAAAGAGCCTCAGTCAGATCCTTGGACTGGCCCTTCTACATCAAAAATGAGCCGTTACGAAACACCTAACCATCGCCCTCTCTCGCCAACATTTACGACAAGGGAATCCGATGAATCGGTACAACTATTAGGTATGACAGATCATAGTTTACCGAAAAACAGTACACAAGTCACCAACACTAACATTACAGTACCTACCTAACAAAAATATTACACTCAACTTAAGTAACTGTAGCAACGTTACTTTCAATTTTTCTTAATTATACCTAAGTATTATTTGTTATAATTTAAAGATTATTCTGTAATACTTACCTATCATAATGTAGTAGTTAATACCTAAAGTGAAATAAAAGTATGTTGTGATTGTAAATGTTTTTTTTTGCATTTAGTCATTTCCTCGCTGAGGTGGGATGAAAAGTTACGTGTTGCACTCGAGTGCAAAGATTTTTCACCTCGTGCTCTTTTGATTCCCTCGCTGCGCTCGTGATTCAATTTTAGAATCCTTCGCTTGCTCGGTCATCAAAATTGAGCACGCGGTTAAAAAGCAACTTTGCACTCTTGTATAACAAATAACTATTTCCGTAGTCGTCAAAGTGTTAGGTAATAGTTAATAGTAAAGTAAACAATTTTAGTATTATTCCATTCTTTGTTCTAGAGAAATACTGTGCCAGAAGGTAGCCTTACAAATCGAGCAGCGAAGTGGAAGGAGCCGCGCGACGACTCATGGCGAATGAATATGAAACAAATGGTTTCATACTAACGCGATATTTTGCTGAGTCATTCAACACATCTTTATTCGCCGTGCACTCCATGCTGAAGGCTTGCATCATCGAAGACGTCGTTTTTCTTGTAGATAGACCGAAAATGTTTACATTATTTTAGTAGGTAATATTATTATTTATTTTTATTTATTTATTTATTTATTTTTACCGACTTCAAAAAAAGGAGGTTATCAATTCAATACGTATGTATGTAATATTATTGGATTTGCATTATATTCACATATGATGATCTATTAGGGCTTCCAAACAAATGTACAAAATTTCATAGAAGTATGTATGTATGTTTGTCCACGCATATCTCCGTAACTATTAATTGGATCGTGACCATTCTTTTTTTATTGGCTTACATTTACTTCAACTTAGGGAACAGTGCAAGTTTCATCAAAATCGATTCAGTAATTTTCAAGATATGGACTATGACGTGAAAGTGTGACGGCCTGGCTTATTGATACGAGCTACGGGTGTAGTGTCAAAGGGAAAACATCTCAAAACCTTGGTCAAATTCTAGTGCAACAACTAAAAATTACCAAATAAAAAGTAATTTAAAAAAATTAAACCGACTTCAAAAAGAAATGAACTCAAAATTATGAAATAACTTTAATTTCGGAAGTCGGTGGCAAAAAACTAAAACTAAAATACAGATCCCAAGACACCGAAATTAAAGTTATTTCATAATTTTGAGTTCATTTCTTTTTGAAGTCGGTTTAATTTTTTTAAATTACTTTTTATTTCATAATTTTGAGTTCATTTCTTTTTGAAGTCGGTTTAATTTTTTTAAATTACTTTTTTTTTTGTTTCGTGTGGTGCGACGAGTACGTGACGATATGGCAGTGTGTGAAGTAGGTAGGTGATGTGTGTACCGTGCTGTTTACACATACATATGTACGTTGTACCGCGTGATCACAGCAATACGACTCTTAAGGTGCGCAGTTACTTTTGAACTCGACCGTACATGGTACAACCAGATACACAGTAAAACAATTAGTAACAAAGTAATTGCGAACAAATCGTAGGATCGATTACTGTTCGTATAGTGACAGAGTCACTCAAATACGCTATACATTTCAATTTTTTTCTTATAAAAAGTTGAAAATCAATTTTCTTTTAAAGTATCACATTTAGAAGAATGGACGATATGTTACAATTTAGTTAAGAAATAGTTAAAAATATTATTCTAATTTGCGTTAATCTATGAGGTTGAGCCTAGTCAATAAAGCCGAAAATATTGGGCTCTCAGTTCAGACGTTTTAGTCAAATTCGACTTTCATTTACTTCTTAACAATTAACTTTTGTGTCATTATTTCTTTTTAACTAATAATTCACATAGGTATCTAAGTAAAATATGTTAAAGTCGTATTTATGTATTTCTTCAGATAAATTCATGTTTTGCAGATTCCTCAGTACAGACATTAATGAAGTGAGGGCCCTAGATATAACGCCATAAATCTGTAATGTCCTATTCTACAGATTTAGAAATGTCTTAATATATTTAAGAAATTCTTACTTAATTCTTAAATAAAAACAATTAACCCAGAGATAGTAGGTACTTATTGAGATTTAGGCTATGCCACTTTATACAAATGTCAGAAAGGGTGAATGTAAACTATGTGTATAGGTATTAATATCAGCTTAATTAGCAAGCTTCTAGTGTGGTTGGTTGGTGTCATTTACTGTGTCTGGTGGTTACTAGTTATTTACTGTATGAAGTACCTATGAATATGGTGTGTAGGGAAAGGGTTTTAAGAAGAAAAGCACAGAAAGACAAGACTAGGCATTTATTTGAATTAGGCTTGTCAGATAAATATGTTAAGTAATGAGAAAACTAGTTGTCCGTTCCCAAAACTAGGCCATGAAGAAGGAAGGACAAGCAAACTTCATAGCAGCTTGTTTTAAAGTAGGTATTGTATCAACACATTGTACATTTGCATAAAAAATTATTGTTATGACATCAATGATTAATCTCTTGGACCATTTCTCAAAGCTATAGCAAATTAGCCATGGAAAGAAACATTACATGAATATTCCGTAATTCGATTTAACACAAAAGCAATATTAGACTTATTATATTAGACCACCTATAGGACAACACAATTAACAGCAATAATATTAATTAACTTACGTGAACAGTAGTCCATCTTTTACCACAGTTGAATCCAAGAGGATCCCAATTGGCGGGCTCACATCTTTTATAATCCCCCCAATATTACTCAAGTACATCTGACTTTCCCGCCATTTTTAACAATCATACATTTTGACCAAATAACTTTAAATATTCACAGTCTTAGGTAAATCTATTTTGACAGAACTGTTTTAAAACGATAAAAGATATTCAATGTATTTTATAACAATTTATCAGACTATAATTACATGAAGTCCCTTTAAACATACATTCCACTGAGTATATACAATTATTATTTATAACCACATAAGTATACATCAAAATAGCACATAAAATAAAGAAAATATTTCAAATACAATGTTTAATTCTGCTATCCTTAAATCTTATGTGAAAGTAAAATAAGTTATTGTATTTATTTTGACCAACTCACAAATCACCGGTTCGTTCGGAATCGTTGCTAATTCGTCTAGAAATACTCTTGACAGTTTCGACAAAAATATACTACATACTAATTCCATGCAATTTAGGAAAATAAATCAAGATTATACATATTCTATGACTCTACATATTCTGACACACGCGTCTGGATTGAGGGCCTAAGTTATTTAATCATAACAGTTTTAATTCACGTTTAAGAAATTCATGGCCCTTTGCTTTAAGTTTTTACTATTTTTAACTAATTTCCCTATACTTAAGTCTCATTTCGTTTCGTAAGAGTTCAAAAAATAGGCCCACAATCCAGATGCACATCAAACGAATGCGCTCAGTTATAAAGGGTTTGTCCCACAACTCCCACAGATATATGTAATGTCTTATTAGTTTTATCAGATTTTAGTGTTTTGTATCAACTCAAGTAAACACGTTGACGTACTTCTGTGCGTCATCGCACAGAGTTGTTGTGGGGTGAATGCGCGGTAGATATAGATACACCTAGATAACGCAAGTTGCTCTTGCGTTAGTTGATACAAAACACTAAAATCTGATAAAACTAATAAGACATTACATTATAAGTAATCTATATACCTAGTTATAATAAATCTATAGGAGTGAAAATTCTGTACATTGAAAAGATCAAAAAAATAAATGGCAGGGATTGTTACTAGACCGAAACCGAACCCAAAAATGTGATTAAAAAAATTTTTGTCTGTCTGTCTGTTTGTTCAGGCATCACGCAAAAACTATCGGTTCGATTACGATGAAACTTTGTGTAATTATTCTTTAATATCCTGGGCACCACACTGGGTACTTTTTATCCCGGAAAAGTATCTATATATATAACTAGCTGTTCCCCGCGGTGTCACACGCTGCGCGGCTCCTAAGGGTCGTAGCGTGATGTTATATAGCCTATAGCCTTCCTCGATAAATGGACTACACAACACTAAAAGAATCATTCAAATCGGACCAGTAGTTCCAGAGATTAGCGCGTTCAAACAAACAAACAAACTCTGCAGCTTTATAATATTAGTATAGATTCAAAGTCCTGACTGACTGACTGATATATCAACGCACAGCCTAAACCGCGGGTCCTAGAGACATGAAATTTGGAGGGTGTGTTATTTGTGATGAGTAGGTATCCAATAAGAAAGGGTTTTTCGAAATTCCACCCCTAAGAGGGAGAATGAGGGGAGGGTGAAATTTCACGAGGACGAAGTCGCGGGCAGAAGCTAGTCAAATAATACAATAATAATTATCGTAAATAAAGAATGGAGATTTCACAAAGTAAAATCATTTTAAAATCAAAGTAACTTGTCAATGTTTTGAATAAAACCATCGGTAACAACAATCAAGATAAGTTGCCAAAATCAATTAAGTAGTGCGTACATCAATTACTCAATAAATGATGTTCCAGTTCGTTACAGAATAATTGATAGTAAAATCACTTAAATCATCAATACATATATTAAAACAGTAGAAAAACTGTGTCTGTACATTGAAAATATTAAAAAAAAAAAATGGGGAGGGGTTTAGAAACAGTAATAGGGTACGAATCCGAAAAAAAAATTCTGTCTGTTTGTCTGTTTGTTTGTACACGCTAATCTTCGGAACTACTGGAAGGATTTGAATGATTTTTGTTTTGTTGTATAGGTATTATGTCTGGGCAACATATAGGCTATAATTTATCTTGGAAACTTGAACACCTGATGCAGAACCGAAACAGACCAACTTAACTATAAGAGATACAAAAATGGTACCATAGCAAACATTTTTCCACGTGATGAGCATTTTCTGCTGAGAGAATAAATTTGAAGATCTGGAACACCTGATGTGGAACTCCAAGAGCCCAGCTACACCATAACATATATAGGAATGACGTCTTAGCAAAAGTTGTTCGGTCTGATGGGCATTTCCTGTTGACTTATACCTAAAAAAACTGGCCAACACGAAGGGTTCCGTACCACAATGCAAAAACGCCGAAAAAAACACGTTTGTTGTATGGTAGCCCCCCTTAAATATTTATTTTATTTTGTTTTTAGTATTTGTTGTTATAGCGGCAACAGAAATACATCATCTGTGAAAATTTCAACTGTCTAGCTACCGCGGTTCTTGAGATACAGCCTGGCGACAGACGGCAAAAACGCCGAAAAAAACACGTTTTTTTGTATGGGAGCCCCCTTAAATATTTGTTTTATTTCGTTTTTAGTATTTGTTGTTATAGCGGCAACAGAAATACATCATCTGTGAAAATTTCAACTGTCTAACTACCGCGGTTCTTGAGATACAGCCTGGTGACAGACAGACGGCAAAAACGCCGAAAAAAACACGTATGATGTATGGGAGCCCCCCTTAAATATTTATTTTATTTTGTTTTTAGTATTTGTTGTTATAGCGGCAACAGAAATACATCATCTGTGAAAATTTAACTGTGTAGCTACCGCGGTTGTTGAGATACAGCCTGGCGACAGAAAGACGGCAAAAACGCCGAAAAAAACACGTTTTTTTGTACGGGAGCCCCCCTTAAATATTTATTTTATTTTATTTTTAGTAATTGTTGTTATAGCGGCAACAGAAATACACCATCTGTGAAAATTTCAACTGTCTAGCTACCGCGGTTCTTGAGATACAGCCTGGCGACAGACAGACGGCAAAAACGCCGAAAAAAACACGTTTTTTTGTATGGGAGCCCCCTTAAATATATATTGTATTTTGTTTTTAGTATTTGTTGTTATAGCGGCAACAGAAATACATCATCTGTGAAAATTTCAACTGTCTAGCTACCGCGGTTCTTGAGATACAGCCTGGTGACAGACAGACGGCAAAAACGCCGAAAAAAACACGTTTGTTGTATGGTAGCCCCCCTTAAATATTTATTTTATTTTGTTTTTAGTATTTGTTGTTATAGCGGCAACAGAAATACATCATCTGTGAAAATTTCAACTGTCTAGCTACCGCGGTTCTTGAGATACAGCCTGGCGACAGACAGACGGCAAAAACGCCGAAAAAAACACGTTTTTTTGTACGGGAGCCCCCCTTAAATATTTATTTTATTTTGTTTTTAGTATTTGTTGTTATAGCGGCGACAGAAATACACCATCTGTGAAAATTTCAACTGTCTAGCTACCGCGGTTCTTGAGATACAGACAGACGGCAAAAACGCCGAAAAAAAACACGTTTTTTTGTATGGGAGCAAAAACGCCGAAAAAAACACGTTTTTTTGTACGGGAGCCCCCCCCTTAAATATTTATTTTATTTTGTTTTTAGTAATTGTTGTTATAGCGGCAACAGAAATACACCATCTGTGAAAATTTCAACTGTCTAGCTACCGCGGTTCTTGAGATACAGCCTGGCGACAGACAGACGGCAAAAACGCCGAAAAAAAACACGTTTTTTTGTATGGGAGCCCCCTTAAATATTTATTTTATTTTGTTTTTAGTATTTGTTGTTATAGCGGCAACAGAAATACATCATCTGTGAAAATTTCAACTGTGTAGCTACCGCGGTTCTTGAGATACAGCCTGGTGACAGACAGACGGACGGACGGACGGACGGACAGCGAAGTCTTAGTAATAGGGTTCCGTTTTTACCCTTTGGGTACGGAACCCTAAAAATCGAAGATCAGAAACATCTGATGTGGAAATCAAAACTATCACTAATTTCACCTCCACGCGGTGAAGGCGGTAACAGTTTAGGACTGATTTTCGATGACGATGGTATATCATTGAAAATTTGACTCTACTGGCCAAAACTCCCATTTTTTTTTAACGTGAATAAATGCTCATGCGTTCTGCACTACCACGGGGAGATAGTACAGTTATGTGGGACTCTAACCCACTAAAACTCCACGGTGTCCTCCTCTGCCGCTTACAGCGGGAATATGGGCACGCGTTAGCACTCATCCGTGAACCCGCCGCGGCTGTCCGTCACCGGACCCTCCTCTGGGGAGTACTCCCCATCACCGGCGCACCAGAACACATAGCACGCCGTGACGACCCCAAGGACCAAACCAGCACATGGGCGCCAGACGACCCCGTGTCTGGGCACCCTTGGTAGGGGAGCAGTCACTTAGATTTTAATTGATCAGGTATCTTCTTCACAATAAAACTATAACCATGCCTAGAAAAAGGTCAAATCTTTTCCAATGTTCCAAAGGAGCTAAAAGATTGCGGATCATAAGATCCCAAGAATCTACCGAAGAGCGTCAGGAGAGACTTGATGCTGTTCGAGAACATCAGGCTGCAACTCGCTCCGTGGAAACCTCTTCGGATCGCGAAGCGCGCCTGCATTCTCAGCGTATTTACGCATCTACATCCAGGTCTCTAGAGACCAGTGAAGAATATGATGCGCGACTGACCGCTGATCGTGAACGTCATGCATTGTCTCGCGAGTCGGAGACGTTCACGGATAGAGAATTGCGCTTCAGTTCTCAGCATATCTACGCATCTGCTTTTAGGTCTCTAGAGACAAGTGCGGAACGTGATGCGCGACTGTCCGCTGATCGTGAGGGACATGCATTGTCTCGCGAATCGGAAACGTTTACCGATACAGAATCACGCTTTAGTTCTCAGCGTATTCGCACATCTACTAACAGGTCTTTTGAAACAAGTGATGAACTTGAGATTATCATACATTGTCCCGAACACGCACACAACAAAATACTCATAATCAGTTAGAAAGTGAGAAAGAAAGAATTGCTGGAGTACGGCATGAAGAGACAGATTAAGAAGAGCTCTGAACAGAATGTCGATATCATCTGAAGAATCGGATGTGTCTCAAGATATAGCCGTAGGGCATGGCGACCTTCCTTGGGTTGATAAGGAACGGAGTGCATTTACGTATACTCCTATGATTGACTACGCCACATATTCCGCCATCGGAGGTATGGTTCAAAATTGTACTTTTTGTGAAGCTGTTAAATGGCAAAAAGAAACAAACGGTATGTGTTGCTCAGGTGGGAAAGTACATATTAAAATATTACAAAATCCTCCAGAAATATTAAGATCACTGCTAATCGGTGACCATCCACAGTCAAAACATTTCTTGGATAACATACGTTCGTACAATAATGCCTTTCAAATGACATCTTTTGGTGCAGAACAGATTTCAGAAGGCCCATTTATGCCAACATTCAAAGTGCAAGGCCAAGTTTACCACCTTATTGGTTCATTATTGCCTGAAAATGACGTCTCGAATCGTCTCGCGCATCCCGTTGTTTTTCAGTCCCTGGGCTCTTAGAATTCGACATCAGACGTTTCAGATCTCCGATTTTGACGACCCCGTTGTCGCTGGCATAAGCAACAGGATCCTCGTACGAAGTCGCGGGCAGAAGCTAGTTCATAATAAGAACAACAAATCATAACAAATTATGTGGTCTACCCACAATTATAATAATTCAGAACAAACTCCGACATGTATGTATATAAAATGGTAAACTGAGTGACTGACTGACTGACTGGGTAATATATCAACGCACAGCCCAAACCGCAGGTCCTAGAGACATGAAACTTGGAGGGTGTGTTCTTTGTGAAGAGTAGGTAAGTATCCATAAAGAAAGAATTTTTGGGAATTCCACCATAAGAGGGTGAAATGGGGGGATTTTGTTTGTATGGAAAATTTATTCCTTGAGTACCTAAGTAAACTTAAAACTTGGCAAGAATACTTACTTATCTAAGTAAATTATGAAGTTTGTTTGGCTCCAGACAGTCGGGCTCTAGAACAGCCGGGCTCCTGAGCAGCCGGGCTCCTGAGCAGCCGGGTTCCTGAGCAGCCGGGCTCCTGTCCAGCTGGGCTCCTGAGCAGCCGGGCTCCTGTCAAGCCGGGCTTCTGAGCAGCCGGGCTCCTGTCCAGCCGGGCTCCTGAGCAGCCGGGCTCCTGTCCAGCTGGGCTCCTGAGCAGCCGGGCTCCTGTCCAGCTGGGCTCCTGAGCAGCTGGGCTCCTGGGTTACGGTTTTATATTTTATTATATAGTAATAGCGAGCTTAAGGCGTAATTGCCTATTTTATTCAATAGCCCATTCAAGTTTGGAATTGGGGCTCAGTCAATAAACTGCGATAGATTTGTCCCCATCTCAATCAATTGGACGTAATACTGAGTTGTGGATATAGATGCCGATGTGTCCCCAACTCCCCAGAGACCTCCCTTTCGAGGCTCGAAGGCGTGGCGGCTATATGTTTCTATATTTAAGTTTAAACGTAACTTAGACCAAGCACATATTGTTGTATAATATTTAGCCAACTTATATAGACATGAATTTTACCGGTTACCGGCAGGTACTGCGCATAAGTTATTATAATATTTGCGATACGTTTGCGAAACTACGTATGTGCCTTGATACGTCATATGTACAGATAAAAAAAAAACAACCGACTTCCAAAAAACACTGTAAAGTGAAAAATAACTTTAATTTCGGAAGTCGGTGTCTTTGGATTTGTATTTTAGTTTTTTGCCACCGACTTCCGAAATTAAAGTTATTTTTACCGACTTCACAAAAAGGAGGAGGTACTATGTTCGGGTGTTTGTATGTTTTTTTTTTTTTTTGTATGTTTTTTCATCGAATACTCCGCCAATTATCGACGGATTTTCAAAATTCTTTTTTTGTTCGAAAGTAGATAGTTCTGAGGTGGTCCCATTGTCACCAAGTTAGGATCTGATGATGGGATCTTAGAGAAATCGAGGGCAACCCTCAAATTTTATAGGCTCACTTATTGTTTTTCGCATATTTTATGAAGTATCTTGTGTATTTGTGTATGGTTGTCACCATCTCAGGTAGCTGGGCTGATGATGGAAGGTACAACTCCTTAACGGTAAGAAGTTACTCGAACAGGCAAGGACTGTTTTAGTAAATTGTTTTGATGTTTGATAGGGCATTTGCCACATTTGGTCTCATGATCATCAAGTCATGACCTGATGCTGCAGTCAGGATAGTCTGCAGAGTACCTAACTCCTCGACAACTAACAGCTATCGTGTTTAGGCTCATTGAAAAGGGCTCGATATGTAGATAAACGTAATGTTACTGAGGAACACTGAAGACCTGATGCTGAAGCCAGGAGCATCAGAAAAAGTACAAACCTTGAAATTACAGCACCGTAGTCGTGTTTGGGCTCATTTTAAACAGGACTAATTTTAAGTTCAATGCAATGTTGACATAAGTCTGGCCTGATGCTGCAGCCAGGATTATCAGCATCTAATCTAAAAACTAATAAAAGGAGAACTCCTCAACAATTAACGTCCCTGCATCGAGAAAAGGAATATTTTATAAAAAGGCGATGGGCAAGTTGACATTAGGCTATTGTAACTTAGATAAATTATAAATAGACCCACTAAAAAGCGAGAAATAAAAACTTTTTAACAAAAAAAAAACCGACTTCCAAAAAAAACACTACAAACTGAAAAATAACTTTAATTTCGGAAGTCGGTGGCACAAACTAAAATACTGAACCCTAAGACACCGACTTCCGAAATTAAAGTTATTTTTCAGTTTGTAGTGTTTTTTTTGGAAGTCGGTTTTTATTTTGTTAAAAAGTTTTTCACTTTACAGTGTTTTTTGGAAGTCGGTTGTTTTTTTTTGGAATTTCTTTTTTATTTTTCACCTTTTAGTGGGTCAGTTTGTAATTTATCAAAGTTACAATAGCCTAATGTCAACTGCTCATCACCTTTTACAAAATATTGCTTTTCCCCATGCAGGGACGTTAATTGTTGAGGAGTTCTCCTGGTTCTTACCAACTCCTAAATAACCACTCACCATACGCATTGTGACGAGGATAAATCGTATAGCAACCATATTAAAGTAATCGAATCGCAACCCGTGAAATAATTGTCATTGAGTAGTTCCTATGGCCATCTGTGGTCTTCATCATCAGCTCCACTTTACCAAATGATGATTTCCGAGAGCAAATGCTCAAGTTACTTTAAAAAAGACCCAAATCGCTATAGCTTTGCCTATAAAATTTTAGGGTTTCCCTCAATTTCCATGGGATCCTCTCATCAGATTCCAACTTGATGATAATGAGACCACCTCGAGAGTATACCCTTTCGAACAAAAAAATAATTTTGAAAATCGGTCCTCAATTGGCGGAGTAATCGCGTAACAAACACACAAAAAAAAAAAAGAAACATACCGTCGAATTGAGAACCTCTTCCTTTTTTGAAGTCGGTTAAAAATGCTATTTATTATTTCCCAATACAACATTGGATGACAGCCAGTCCAGCTCTGATGCGTAGACACACTGAGTGTGTCTGTGTGTGTGTGTGTGCTACAGTGTGAGTCCAGTGAGTCCTGCTCATCGTCCTTGAAGCATCACACTTTTCATATTCGACTTTCACGTTACATTTAAAAGGAACGCTGAGGTCTTATCTGTATATCGTAGATGCTAAAGTGCGTCTGAGGATTTGTCCGTCTTTCACGCAGTAGCAGCAGCGGTGCCGCGAATCGATGTAATGTTTTGCAAAGAGATAGTTTGTAAAATACAAAGTCTCCATGGGGGCGTGCGGTGCACCACGGCTGCACGGGAGCGAAGCAGTGGGTAAAAGGTAGTTTATAATAAACTAATTTAACGGGATTACAGGACCTCAACGTAAAAACACACACAGTTTCCCGTATGTCATTACTTCCCAGAATTGGATCCTTATTAGGGACACTATCGAGTGGTGTAATAATACAGTGTTTTTTTTATCAAAATCAACAGGTTCAATTCCTGGCTAGAAATATTGATTTTTCAGAAATCCAATGATGCAGTTTTAGTTTTCATCAAAATCGAGCCCGCGACTCCTTTGAGTACTTTTCGCTATTCCTCATAGTTTCAGATTTGGACATCCACGCCCACTTGAAAAATTCACCTGTATATACATATACTAGACTTTAGATCTGTAGACCATTTTTTATTTTATCAAGTACTCTCTGGTACTTGTTGACAGACCTACGCTGTCCTCCCATACCTACTGTAATTTGAAAATATTGTAAAAGCCATTTATTTTTAAAAAGAGTAACCGTGGAGTTTCTTGCCGGTTCTTCTCCATAGGAAACGACCAATTGGAACCGTGCACCTAGCTTCTGACGTTTCATAAGTGCCCATGTAGGTTTATGTGAAATAAAATATTTTGATTTTGATTGACTAGCTAACCCGGCGAACTGCGAAAGATTAGAAAACCAGACAGCACACCCTATTATTGTTTGAAACATTATTTTTATTTTGTACTAGCTGACCCGGCAAACGTTGTTTTGCCATATAAATTATTTCTAGCTGCCCGGCGATACTTCGTCCGCGTGGTGTTCTACCCATTACCCTACCCTACCCCTACCCTACTCCCACCCTACTCCTACACTACTCCTACCCTACTCCTACCCTACTCCTACACTACTCCTACCCTGCACCTATCCTACTCCTACCCTACTTCTAACCTACTCCTACCCTACTCCTACCCAACTCCTACCCTATTCCTACCCTACTCCCACACTACTCCTACCCATAAGTAAATAATAAAAGTATTAAATACTATGTCCGTCTAAAACCGGATAAAAAAACCGGATAAAAAGTATCCTATGTCCGTCTCCTGGTTCTAAGCTACCTCCCCACCAATTTTCAGCCAAATCGGTTTAGCCGCTCTTGAGTTATAAATAGTGTAACTAACACGACTTTCTTTTATATTTATAGATTACTAGCTGACCCGGCAAACGTTGTTTTGCTCCTACACTACTCCTACCCTACTTCTACCCTACCCCTACCCTACCCTACTCCTACCCTACTCCTACACTACTCCTACACTACTCCTACCCTACTTCTACCCTACTCCTACCCTACTCCTACCCTACTCCTACTATAAAAAAAAAAAAAAAAAAAAACAAAAAAAAAAAGTATCCTATGTCCGTCTCCTGGCTCTAAGCTACCTCCCCACCAAATTTCAGCCAAATCGGATCAGCCGTTCTCGAGTTATAAGTGGTGTAACTAACACGACTTTCTTTTATATATATAGACTAGCTGACCCGGCAAACGTTGTTTTGCTCCTACACTACTCCTACCCTACTCCCACACTACTCCTACCCTACTCCTACACTACTCCTACCCTACTTCTACCCTACTCCTACCCTACTCCTACCCTACTCCTACACTACTCCTACCCTACTCCTACACTACTCCTACACTACTCCTACCCTACTTCTACCCTACCCCTACCCTACCCTACTCCTACCCTACTCCTACACTACTCCTACCCTACTCCTACACTACTCCTACCCTACTCCTACACTACTCCTACCCTACTCCTACACTACTCCTACCCTACTCCTACATTACTCCTACACTACTCCTACCCTACTTCTACCCTACTCCTACCCTACTCCTACCCTACTCCTACTATAAAAAAAATACAAAAAAAAAAGTATCCTATGTCCGTCTCCTGGCTCTAAGCTACCTCCCCACCAAATTTCAGCCAAATCGGTTCAGCCGTTCTCGAGTTATAAGTGGTGTAACTAACACGACTTTCTTTTATAATATAGACTAGCTGACCCGGCAAACGTTGTTTTGCTCCTACACTACTCCTACCCTACTCCCACACTACTCCTACCCTACTCCTACACTACTCCTACCCTACTTCTACCCTACTCCTACCCTACTCCTACCCTACTCATACACTACTCCTACCCTACTCCTACACTACTCCTACCCTACTCCTACACTACTCCTACACTACTCCTACCGTACCTCTACCCTACCCCTACCCTACCCTACTCCTACCCTACTCCTACACTACTCCTACCCTACTCCTACACTACTCCTACCCTGCTCCTACACTACTCCTACACTACTCCTACCCTACTTCTACCCTACTCCTACCCTACTCCTACCCTACTCCTACTATATATAAAAAAATAAAAAAAATAAAAAAACCCGGCAAACGTTGTTTTGCTCCTACACTACTCCTACCCTACTCCCACACTACTCCTACCCTACTCCTACACTACTCCTACCCTACTTCTACCCTACTCCTACCCTACTCCTACCCTACTCCTACACTACTCCTACACTACTCCTACCCTACTTATACCCTACTCCTACACTACTCCTACACTACTCCTACCCTACTTATACCCTACCCCTATCCTACCCTACTCCTACCCTACTCCTACACTACTCCTACCCTACTCCTACACTACTCCTACACTACTCCTACCCTACTTCTACCCTACTCCTACCCTACTCCTACCCTACTCCTACCCTACTCCTACTATAAAAAAAAAATAAAAAAAAAGTATCCTATGTCCGTCTCCTGGTCCTAAGCTACCTCCCCACCAATTTTCAGCCAAATCGGTTCAGCCGTTCTCGAGTTATAAGTGGTGTAACTAACAGACTTTCTTTTATATATATAGATATACATATAAGATAATCATTATCATTACTTTTTTAACCGACTTTAAAAAGGAGGAGGTTCTCAATTCCTCGGAACCTTTTTTTAAATAACACAGACAAGTATCAGAGTTAATAATACACATAATAATATTTTAAAGATCACAATATGTTTTCGTTAGTACTATATCGCGCCAATAGATGTCGTTACGTGTTTCCACTTATTGCAATAAAAAGTTGTTATAGAATGCTTTAAATTGATTATATCTTTTGATAGACTGAAGCGATTGCGATGAAACAAAGACTAATCACTACTCCGAGTTCTACACTATATTTGAGTATAAAAATGAACCATATTGGTTCGGTACTTTTTACGTTGAGCCTGTTCAAATAAAAAATCTCTCACGTCCAAACAGACAAGCCGACAAACAGGCAAAAATTCCAAAAATTGATGAAATGGCATCTGTTGGTTATCCTTTAACAGCCCACCTATTTTTTTTTTAAATATTTTCTTTGTACAGAAACGCCTCGTCCACAGATTTATTATACGTATAGATATAGATTAGATTTAGCAGCGCCCTGCGGTTTCACCCACATAAGGGTCGATCCCGTGGAAATATCAGGATAAAAAGTGTCCTATGTCCTTTCCCGGGACTCAAACTATCTCTATACTTATCAAATTTCATCTAAATCGGTTCAGCGACTTAAGCGTGAAGAGGTAACAGACAGACAGACACACTTTCGCATTTTATAATATTAGTATGGATTAGTAGTATAGATTCGGGATCGGAAACAAATCCAACAAATCAAAGATCATAAAAATCGATCCAGCCGTTCTTGAGTTATAAATGGTGTAGCTAACCCGACTTTGTTTGCACACGGCGGCACACGGCGGCACACGGCGGCACACGGCGGCACACGGCGGCACACGGCGGCACACGGCGGCACACGGCGGCACACGGCGGCACACGGCGGCACACGGCGGCACACGGCGGCACACGGCGGCACACGGCGGCATACGGCGGCACACGGCGGCGCACGGTGGCACACGGCGGCACACGGCGGCACACGGCGGCACACGGCGGCACACGGCGGCACACGGCGGCACACGGCGGCACACGGCGGCGCACGGCGGCATACGGCGGCACACGGCGGCGCACGGTGGCACACGGCGGCACACGGCGGCACACGGCGGCGCACGGTGGCACACGGCGGCATACGGCGGCACACGGCGGCGCACGGTGGCACACGGCGGCACACGGCGGCACACGGCGGCACACGGCGGCACATGGCGGCACACGGTGGCACACAGCGGCATACGGCGGCACACGGCGGCGCACGGTGGCACACGGCGGCGCACGGTGGCACACGGCGGCACACGGCGGCGCACGGTGGCGCACGGTGGCGCACGGTGGCACACGGCGGCACACGGCGGCGCACGGTGGCGCACGGTGGCACACGGCGGCACACGGCGGCACACGGCGGCACACGGCGGCACACGGCGGCACACGGCGGCACACGGCGGCACACGGCGGCGCACGGCGGCGCACGGCGGTACACCGGGTACACGGCGGCGCACGGCGGTACACCGGGTACACGGCGGCGCACGGCGGTACACCGGGTACACGGCGCTACATCGGCGGTACACCGAGTACACGGCGCTACATCGGCGGTACACCGGGTACACGGCGCTACATCGGCGGTACACCGGGTACACGGCGCTACATCGGCGGTACACCGGGTACACGGCGCTACATCGGCGGTACACCGGGTACACGGCGCTACATCGGCGGTACACCGGGTACACGGCGCTACATCGGCGGTACCGGTCGCAGCTTCCTTCACTTATTTACGCGTTTAATTATGCAGCGTAATGATGTTCCGTTCAATTGCCGGGCTCTAGATGCCGTAACAATAAACTCCTATTTACGTCCCGTAGAGAAGACTAACAGAGGGCTCTGCGGAAAAACGAGTCCTACCGCTAACTTAGAACATTATAATTATAAAGAACCAGACAAGGATAACAACAATAAAACTTCGAAACTCAGTAGGTACTTTAGGTGGTAGGTAGGTAGGTACTTTTGACAGAAAGGAATCAATAATAAGTGTATGGGGTTTTCGAAAATTAACCCCTGACGGGACAAAAAGTGGTAGGGAGGGGAGTTTAGTGAGTGGCTTAATTAACTCAAAAAAAAAAATGGTATAAATAAATTCGAACTTGAAACTTGGCACAAATCAAATAGTTAGGTATCTAATTGAATTAAAATTCCTAATTTTTTGGAATTCTAAACTAACCCTAAAGGGAGATTGGGGGTGTCAAATTTTGTAATGGAATATTTTTAATGCGCGGTCCAATTAACTTGAAACTCAGTATGTAAGACCAAAATAGGTGGACCGACGACCTTGTGAAGGCCGCAGGAACCCGTTGGATGCGAGAAGCACAGAACCGGTCGAAGTGGAAGTGCTTGGCCTATGTCCAGCAGTGGACGTCTTTCGGCTGAAATGATGAATGATGAAGACCAAAATAAATAATAAAGTGGCTTTTTCGAAAATCTACCCCGGGGTGAAGAGGTGTGGTCATTTTCACAGGGAAGTATTTTATTACGTGGCTTGATTAACCTCACAGAGGATCTAAGGGGTGACAAAGTTGATAGGTTAGAAAAATATGTAACCCGCTGTCGGATTAACTCGAAACTCGGTACTTCTAAAACAAAAAAACCGGGCAAGAGCGAGCGAGAGTTCCGTACCATCATTCTGTTTTTAAATTTTCATCGGGTAGGCCTATTTATTTATTTTATTTATATACCTATACTTTATTGTACACCAGAAAATACATAACAAAAAATAAGATTAATACAAAACATACAATGGCCTATATACGTTAGAGAATTTTAACACTGTGCACTGCGGTGTAGAATATTGCAGTTTTATGTCAGCGCCATCTCTTGACCGATAGTGGAACTAATGTAACTTTTGTTGATGATTTCTGAAAAAGTGTGCTATTTAGAGACTTCGTTTTATTTTTCCTGTAATCTTTACATAATCACAGAGAATATTTTCAGATTTTTCTCGTTGCAAACTTCGGAGATAAAGGGGGGGAACGGTATTTTTTTTACATTTTTCATCAAAAGTCGAAAACTATGCGGCATAAAAACAAAGAAAATACAATGTGCAAACTGCGCTCTTTCATAATAATAAATATGATACCCCACATGCCCTAGTAGCCCCACTTCGAATTTTTCAGACCCACTTTCAGACCCTGTTGCAAGAAATATACTTTTATTTCTTTCTTTATTATTTTATTTATTATAATTTCACATCATGCAAAAAAAAAGGTTACAAACTAAGCCCCAAAAACCGTAGTAATGGTTTGACTGTGTATGTGGGCTCTGGACGAGTCTTTGTACACACTTAAGTACTAATTCATACTTTAGACTTAGATAGCACTTTATAACATTTCTAAATAAAATCTTTTTAATTTATTCTTAAATCTACTTTTATTGGTTTCGTTCCTTATGTCTGCTGGCAAACTATTCAATAAATATGGTAATCGTTTTTAGGGTTCCGTAGCCAAATGGCAAAAACGGAACCCTTATGGATTCGTCATGTCTGTCTGTCTGTCTATCCGTCCGTATGTCACAGCCAATTTTTTCCGAAACTATAAGAGCTACACTGTTTAAACTTGGTAAGTAAGATGTATTCTGTGAACCGCATTAAGATTTTCACAAAAAAATAGAAAAAAACAATAAATTATACTACTTAGAACTGAAACTCAAAAATTTTTTTTTCATCATACCCATACGTGTGGGGATAGATACCCCACACGTATGGGTATGAAGAAAAAAAAATTTTTGAGTGATAGGTCTTCAAAAATGATATTGAGGCTTCTAATATCATTTTTTTCAAAACTGAATAATTTGCGCGAGAGACACTTCCAAAGTGGTAAAATGTGTCTCCCCCCCCTGTAACTTCTAAAATAAGAGAATGATAAAACTAAAAAAAATATATGATGTCATGTAAACTTCACCGAAAATTGGTTTGAAACTCGGTCAGTCAGAAAGATGAAGCTAGTTGCGCATTCCAAAGCGTGGGTACCTATGGAGAAGAACGGGCAAGACACATAATATGGTTACAAAGTCTTGGTTAGACATCATTCATGTTAAAAATGATGCATGTTAGAACAATTCAGAATGTTAAAAGCGTCCGTAATGAAAAGACGAAAAAAATAAAAAACCGGGCAAGAGCGAGTCGGACTTGCGCACCGAGGGTTCCGTATCGTATAATTATGTTTTTAAATTTTCATCGGCGAGGCCTATACTTATTCGTTAGACAATTTTAACACTGCGCACTGCGGTGTAAAATATTGCAGTTTTAGGTCAGCGCCATCTCTTGACCGATAGTGGAACTAGTGTAACTTTAATTGATGATTTCTGAAAAAGTGTGCTATTTAGAGACATTGTTTTATTTTTCTTGTAATCTTTACATAAATTTCTATCACATAGAATTATTTCAGATTTTTCTCTTTGCAAACTTCGGAGATAAGGGGGGAACTGTATTTTTTTTACATTTTTCATCAAAAATCAAAAACTATGAAGCCTAAAAAAAATGAAAAATAGTTTCAGAATGTGCGAACTGCCTTTTTCATATGATACTCCACATGCCCTAGTAGCCCCACTTCAAATTTTTCAGACCCCCTTTCAGTCGCTGTTGCAAAAAATATACATTATATTTTTATTTCTTTCATATTTGCAAAATAGTTGGACAACTGTCATCTAAAACTATTCCAAATTTCAATTTGATAGCATTAGTAGTTCTTGAGATATCCAGCTGTGACAGACAGATAGACTGACAGACTGAGTCTCACCATAAGGGTTCCGTTTTACCATTTTGGTACGGAACCCTAATAAAAAAAAGCCAGTTGGCCAGTTTTTATAAACCTGCTTGTACTACATATTATTATTTCAAGACTGTTAGCTTTGTAGCGTTTATTTTGGAAGTCATTTGTTTTTCTTTAATAAGTAAAATGTTTATCTTGTGCCGATCCCCATGCTCCTGTGCTAGCCTCATCCAGGAAAAACAATAACTACACATAAACATGTTCATACTCATAGTATGTACCACGGAATTTTCTATTCCGTGGTATGTACAGACGCCAGCACATCAAGCTACTACAATCTGTCAGATTTCTTTAATAGATTTTCGACTTTATTGCTAAAGCATAAGGTTCAAGGTTGATTGGGAAAATCTGACAGTTTCGGGTAGGTTGACCTGCTGGCGTCTGTACATAAAACAAAACGATTCAATTCAATGCATAGAGTCAAACAGTAAACCGCAGACATATTGTGCAGAATGAACGCTACTTCCCGGAATGTTTATTTATGTTTATGTTAAATAAATCTAGCGGTGTGGCAGACATCGCCGCACCGTACCGCTCCGCACCGCTCCACGCCTCCGCGGCTTCCCTTCGAGGCACAGATTACTGCGCCGCGGCGCGACAATATCGTCTAATTTATTTATTTCCGTTCGCTTTGACGGCGACAAACATTCGCGGAAGGTCGAATTCTTAGCCTCATAGCCTGCGCGCCTATACCAGCCTTATTCAGTTGTAGTGGCTAATCGCGTCGGTTCGCCCCTCCTGCACCCCCGCGACCCCGCGCCCCCCGCACACTTATCTGTCAGCGTAGCTCTACTCGCGCGGTACTCTGGGACGATATAAGTACTACGAAAGGATTTTTTTCACCAATTTCTCCACAAACTGGATAAGCCCAGCTTTAGATGGAACGAAATATACCGTCATCAAATTCCTCACCCGTCTTGAATAGTCTTGATCCGGCTGAAATAAGACGATTTCATGTTGCTCAGTTACACAATTTTTTGGCGTTCTTCATTTATTTTTTCTAAACAAGGCGATAAGGAAAATGCGGAAACGTGCCAGAACTGAAAGTTCATAAACAAAGCACCACAGGGGCGAGTCGCGTGGCGCCGCACGTGGCGGGTCGCGGCTCGGCGCACTATGTGGAGTGAGTCGGTTTCGGGTCATAAATCCGTAACTTCCATGTTTTTATAGATATACAGCTGATTTTTTTTTTAGATAATCTAGAATAAATGTACTTAAAAATAGTATAGTTTATGGATATAAATATATATTTAATAGTAATAAAAAAATACGAAATAGAAATATTGAAAAATGATCAGAAAATTACGACTATCTTTAAAGAATGTGACCTAAAATGTTATAATTATTACAAAATAAACTTTAAATTACTGTTATTAATTAAATAAAAATAAGAAAAAAAATAAAATAACATTTATGTATTTTTTTTACATTTTTTATTCTACTAGCTTTGGCCAAAGCTTCATCTCTAAGTTCCATAAATACTTTTTATTGGAAGGTTTTCTTACACTTGTTATCTAAGGGTCCGAAGTGTACAAAAGCGTATGTAGGTAATGTAGGTAGAACTTCTTCATTTGTGGCTACTCTAGAGCATTTTCTAGCATGATGAAGTCTGAATCGTTTATAGTCTTTGTTCCTTGATTCCTGGGCATCTTCGAGAGCTGTCCAAGAGGTATAGGCACTGAATAATGTGCCGAATGATGCTTTCCCCGTGATTAGGAGTTTATGGACAGATGATGGCATATAATACCACATAAGATTTATTAACTTATCGTTGTACTGTGTCGAAAGCATACTGTCCGAATTTCGTAGCATTAATTACTTTTCCGCTTGACATAACTTGAAGTAAAATATAAAATCGTTTTATCAATTCCTCATCCACCACTAGCAATTTCTGCACTGCATTGATAATTTTGAAAAAATCGTATCGCTTTCAATTAAAACAAGACATAGGTAGGTCGCGTCTAGTACAGTTGAATTCACTCGTTGCGAGAAGGTAGGTGGTTAGGTACACTTTTAGTAACGACAATGAAGAACGAAAAATAGTATGTAATTATTGACTATGCAGATTTATATTTTATATAAAATAATTGATTTTAGACGTGTGCAAAATGTGGTAGAAAGAACTGATTATCAATAAGTGGTAATGCGGTTTCCGATATGTTTTATTGATAATTTATTGTTTACTAGCTTCTGCCCGCGACTTCGTCCGCGTGAAATTTCCTGTACCCCCACCCCGTCGCAACACTTCGTATTCGCTTAGCGTTCATTCTGACTTTTTGCTCGGCTATTAAGGGTCATAGCGTGATTTTAAATAGCCTATAGCCTTCCTTAAGAATTGGGCTATCAAAAGCAAAAAGATTTTTTCAAATCTGACCGGTAGTTCCAGAGATTATCGCGTTCAAACAAACAAACTCTTCAGCTTTATAATTAGTATATAGATACTCTTCAAAGATCTTATACTTACAATCATCAACAAATATATTTCGAAAAAGATTATTACAGGATTTTATGTTGATAAAAAACTCTATGGCCCATAACTCCTTAATAGGTACCAACTCTTAACATCTTACACACGTGATAACTTTTAAACGAAATATCCGATTGAGATGAAACAAAAAGTATTTTACTTCTTCATAAATACTCTTGATAACATAATGCTTAATTTCGATAAAGATTAATATTACGATACATATTTAACGTAGTTTTTTTTTCTTCAGACGATTTAATTATTATTTTGAACACAAAATCGGTTATTGTGATTAAACCATGATAGCTAGATATATGTTCTCGCGGACTTTTTTGTAGGTCTTAATGGGTTCTACAAACCCGTAGTACATCATTTTGTTCTATTGTCAATAGTTTTTGCAGCGCACGCAAAAATAGGTTTTCAATTTTACACCTTGTGTTACAAAATAGCAATTTTATTACGGATCCCTAATTTTGAAAAAAAAATATAGCCTATAGCCTTCCTCGATAAATGGACTACCCAACACTAAAAGAATCATTCAAATCGAACCAGTAGTTCCAGAGATTAGCGCGTTCAAACAAACAAACTCTGCAGCTTTATAATATTAGTATAGATGTGAACTAAAATACGGCGAGAAATACTCGATACAATATCTAAACATAAACTGTAATAAATAAAATATCACAAGTATAACCTATATCAATATTAATAAATCAAATAGCATCACCTACGTATTTATAAGAAATTTTTACTATTTCATGTTATAATAGATTTACATATGTTGTGCAATGAAGTTGCAACTTTTTTTTCTTCCTGTATTTAACTATATTAAATTTCCTATGAAATAACATAATTTACAGACCTTCGGTAAATTTCGGCAACTGTCAAAACTCTCATTGAAAGTTTCAGATACGCAAAATTTATATGTCATGAGATAAATATTTCTAGTAAACATATTAACAAATATAGGTATAGCATATTTATGCATACCAAACGAAAGTATATATTATAAGCTTTCTGGAATGGTATAATACTTGCATAGTTTTTACTGCTAGCTCACCAGAAAATATTCCTGAAAAAAATAAAAACTAAGATGTTTTTGTGATAATTTTTTAATCATCGTATTTAGATGCTCTTTGCTATAAACCAGTACCAGCCACATACATAATTTATGTATAATATGGTAGATTAACTTCTTAGCTACAATTTGAGGTATAATACAAGTACCGGCGCCTATTGTTACAATAATATATTTCATTACAAGTGCGGAAAGGCTGTCATTGCAAAGATTGACAGTCGGAACAAGTTGCAATGACGGTTCCGCAGGTGTACTGAACGACTATTTTTAATACAGTTGCGAAAAAATGAAGCAATTTAATAAAATAATAAAAACACAATAAACTCAACTAACTAATCATGAAAATGGCGCAAACCGTATAATACAGCGTGTTACGGAAAAGGTATATCCATACAAACGGGTTGAAGAGTGTATCTGGTCCAGAATCTATGTACAAAGTTTCAGCTCAAAAGCAATAACTTTGAAAATGCTTAATATTTTTTTTATTTCGATAGTTTATTAAATTGCAATCATAACAAACGTGTCACCGCACTACGAGGGTCAGTAACATTATCCATTACGTGTCTGTGCGCCTAGCACACACGCACATCACGGCGCTGCAACGGCGCGGGCGGCGCCGCGGCGATCAGGAAATCCCCGATCTGCGAATCGTGAAAGAGTACCGCGCGCGGCGCGGCCCCTTTCTTTGCCTACGATGTTACGGGAAACGTAATAATTATGTAAAAAATTAAGAATAAGTTGATAGATGAAATTTTTTAAAGTAACTTACATTTTAAAGGTGAGGTCAATGTGCTGGCCTTGGCGTTGTACGCACAAAGCCGCATGCTCGTTCAGATTTCGCTGAACATTGCGGAGCATATCCGGCGTTACACTCCTGAAGGCGTTTTTAATTCGCACTTCCATTTCGAGCACGGTATCACACTCCACTGCGTACACATCATCAATAGTATTCGCTATTACTGCGTGACGACATTTTCACGAAAATTTCTACAACAATCACTGATCTGCTAATCACAACTTCGCACTGATACAGACAGAGAGCGACTAAAAAGCACACGAAAAAAGTCGGATATCCTATTATCCTAGTACTAAGGGTAACTGATTGGGGTTATTGCTTTCGATTTTTTTTTTTTTTCATAATAAATTGACCGACTTACGACACGAAACACGTCATAAGAAGCATCTTTCATGCGTTAATACACGAAAATGATAAAATCCGTTTGAAAATTAACCTTAATTAAATGAACAATACTTACAAACATTGTAATTATTGTTCACTAAAGGTTTATTTTGAAATGAACAAGTAAGTTTTAGTTGCTAAACTTTGTTTACATGGATATTGGGGATAGTCAGGAAATAAACAAAAGTTTTGAACATAAAACATAACTAAGCAAAATGCTGCTGTAAATCAAAATGAAAAAAATAATTTAATAAAAAGCAGAAAACTGCCTGATTGACCTTTAAACATCACTGTGTGGGTAACCTTTGTTATCCTACATGATTGTAAAAGTACAGAAATTATGGTTCAGTATTATTACTGTGAAAATTTCCGTTACTCATGAAGTCCTAGTACTTTAAATAACTTCTCTTGCATATGATGGAGACATTCGCTGATTACGGAAAATTTAAACACTTCCCGTTCAAATACGGCGCACGCGCCTATCATCGACGATCGGACAACGGGACAACTGTAAACAAAGTGACGTGTTTGGATACAATTAATAATTCAATTGTTTTTGATATTATTAGCGGTATGCGATGTCAGCGGTTGTTAAGAAGTAACTACAGCCATAACACCTACATATTCAATTAAAATTTACTAAAAATAAAATTAAGTGCTGAACCCTCTGGCATTATTTGTACCAGGACACACATAAGTTACTTAAGAAAGTTTTCTAGGGTTCATTTTCAACTTAATCGAATATTTTTTTTTTGTATTTAGTAGTTTTGTAGTTTCCTATTATTGCAGTTTTAACACACTTTTGACAGCCATTTATCTCAGTTAGTTACAGTGTCAAAAAAACAAAAAAAGGATGATTATGCTAAACTTAAAGGAGATTTGCAGGAAAATTGTTATTATTGCTGACATAGAAAATTTATTGAACTTAGTTGGATAACTGATGATGACTGCATGTAGTCATTTTATTCATAGAAAATTTGGACTATAGCTTCTAGGAGTGTTTTAGTTGATATTTAAAAGATTTTATGAAAGAAAAAAAAATACTCATACTGTATTAATAATTACGTAGATACATACTAGGCAGCACGTTCTTTTACTAAAAAACAAGTAACTCATTTGTGTTCAAATGTGTAATATTTTGTGGAATAAAACTAACATGCGGAACCCATTTAGCAAATAGTACCAGGAGAAACAAATCTTTTACCGAGTTGTTCTTTTGTGTGTAGTTTATTGACACCGATCAGCTGATTTTTTCTAGTGATGTGTAGAATTCAATTGGAAGCATTTGGATTTTTAGTTAAATGTTTCTTAACTTTATAATTATGTAGGTATAGGTATTAAAAAATGTTGCCATGTAGTTCATTATCACCAAAAGAATCAGTGTGTTTGATATGTCCATACCCTCTACGTAACACACTGTATAAGCAGAGTTTTTTTTTCTTCACCCATTTTGGTAGGCAAAGGGAACTTATCCATACAGCTTATTCTCTCTAGTATATTTTTTTTCTTGATATGAAATGGAAATGAAATTTAATGACATGAAACGAAATGAAACCTAACCTAACTCATTCAATTAAATCATTAAACCTGATATTGAAATAAATTAGTAGCTTCTTTTTAGAAATACTTATACGTATTTGTATGAATCACAAAAACTCTTTAGTAAAAACTTCATGGTTGGTTTTTCTTTCTAATAGACATTATTTTGACAGTTGGGAAAGAGACGCACGAGTTCGGGAAAGGTAAAAAAAAAGCAATAGTATGTAATAGCCCACATCCCGAACGCTATACGTCCCTGCAATACACCACTTTTTGGTATTCATGGCCAGGCTCTCCTAGGCGCCTCCAGATAGTGCGGCGGCGCGTGCGGCGGGTGCGGCGGCGGGTGCGGCGGCGGGCGCGGCGGCGGGACGTGACACGCTCACAGTCTAAGGCCCGTATTAATAAACGTTCCTCAAAGACGTACTCAAGTGCGATATCATTTGATACGCCATTATTACGATATCAGTATCTCAAGATCATTGCTAATTAATAAACACATGAAAACAGTATCTCAGTTATCAAGCTCAGCTCCTCAAGACGCTGTACTTGAGGGCTTGATCTGGTGAACGTTTACGTCACATTGACCGAAGTTTAGAATAATCATTCATCACATTTCGTTCTTGGATGTCGTAAGATTTATTGAAATACTTTTATTTTGTAAAAAAAAAAATGGTTGCCTGTAAAGTCGGTTTTACGGGCGAAGATTTTACGTGACAACGTCTTTTTCTCGGTAGAATATTTATTGATATGAATATAATTAAATTGCACAATAGGAACAAGGAATTGAATGATAGTTGAGTGGGAGAGAGACGCAAGGCATTCGGCGGGCCTCTCTCTCGTTCGGTGACTCATCGTAACGTTACCGAGCGTTACACTTTTTCATAAGTGACTCCCAGCCGCAACCTAATTTAAGACGTTGTCACGTCAAAATTTTAATGAATAGCGCTGTATCACGTTATAAAGATGTTTTCTACTCAAGAAAGCCATAACCGTATAGTTCGGAAGCGCCCCGAACACACAAACCTCCGCCGGCTCGGTACAGGGTCCCATCGTACCCAAGGATGACGACATACGACACCCTTATTTGATTATGTAAATATTTATTATGCTACCCATCAAATCTTATGAATGTGCGTTAATTAGGAGAGCTGGATAAAAACCTCACAATATGTTCATCTTTATCGCACAAGTTTTTCATTTTTTCATTTACCTTGAATAAAATAGATAGATAGATAGATATAACTTCGTACATAAGAATAAGTATTATATACTAAAACCTTCCTGAAAGTATGTAGATCCCAATAGTGAAAGAATTATCAAAATTGGTTTATCAGTTTTTGAGAAAATCGCGGAAATACATATGTACAGTCACCTGCAAAAGTCCATGGATACCCTAATGTCTATTTTCCTGTGAACGTTTGAAGTTCAAGTTTTCGAAAATAAACCAGATGGCGTTGGTAACTTCAAAACTATGAGTATTTTACGAAACGTAAGTAAGGAGTTGGGAAGAATTGTATTGAGCAATGAGTTACACAGCTAATACTTTTATCTAATTATTACATTACATTTACCACCTTAGGTAGCTTAAATGATAAAAATAATAAAAGAAACCGATAGGAATAATTAAGTATATTCATTAAGCCAACGAGTGGGTATTTTTAATATTCGTTGGTAGTTACTTAGCAACAGAAAAAAAGTCATCGCAGGTAAACAGTGGGCTTAACCTTGTGGGCTCGCCAAGCAAAAAGGAGGTTTATTTCTTACATTTTATTATTCAAATTTAACAGTCAGTTTATTAATTACCGTAGGCATAAAATTAAAATATTATGTACTAGCTGTGCCCGCGACTTCGTTCGCATGGATGTCGGAGCACAATAATGTGTCGCTTAGGAAAGGTGTAAAAGGAAAAATCTTCCGATCTTGTCTGGTAACGCTTCCCTTGCCTGGGGTTCTCAACCATAGCCCTTTCGACTGCACAGCAGTCACTGCGTCTTCAGGGTTCATAATGACAACGCGACGAAGTGTTACTTTGATTTTTGAGGATAAATAAAAATGAAAGCGCCTGCTCGAGGCTGATTGTCTGAACAAATAGCCATATTATGTCCATTTTATTTTGCATTTGTTTTAGAATACTAAGTTAGACCGGAATAAATCGTAAAATCATACCACCATTTTATCTAAAGTATATCTGAGATTAGTAGGTGAAGTTTGAAGTTAGTTTTTATAAGTCTTGTCTTCTTTTCTGCCGCTCTGCGATAAATTTAGAAATTCTTAACTTGGTATTGTAGATATCTTACATACCAATATTAAGACTTTATCATAGCGTCGAGATATCTAGAAGATAAAAAGAAGAATACATCAATGGTGTTACTCTTAAATCTTACCTACTGAAGTTTATCTGAAAAGTAGTTTGAAGTCTTTCTTAACTGACAAATGCGTGCACTGACTGGACAGGTCCGCTCAATCTGTGTGGTTCTTTCCTCAAAAGACCATTTCAGACACTAATCTACATGGTCCTCAAAGATTATGTCCGGATTTTTTATATACACATTGACATTGATGAATTTTTTTAGACAATGACATGAATATTTACTTTGTAAGTAATTTATATTATTATTATTTATTTTTTTTATTTAATTATTGTGAATGTGAGGACTATGTGGGTCATTTCTTTTTTTCCTTCTTAGTTTTAATCATGATCTGGCAGTTTGAGTAGTTTATGCGGCCTACCCAAATGTCCTGTCTTTGGTATTGTTCGTCGAATCGTTGAGCTCCTCAAGTTCTGAGCTGAGCTGCACGATTTTTGACAAATGCGTGCACTGATTGGACAGGTCCGCTCAATCTGTGTGGTTCTTTCCTCAAAAGACCATTTCAGACACCAATCAATCTACATGGTCTTCACACGATCTGACCAAGATTTTGTCTGGACTTTAAAAGAGACTGTGACTTCTGAGTTTGTTTCGGCCTTTCTTCTCAGAATAGTCAGTTACGAAACGCCGACCTCATCTAGTTTAAAAAAAATATGATTGACGTGTAAAAGTGTTTGTACAAACCTACTTACAGAAATAAAAAATCATTTAATCATTTAATCAATCAATCATTTAAATCAATCATTTAATCATAATCATTTAAACTTATTCTGTAAACCTGTGCCCACATTTGCTAACTCTCTCTTGGTGGATAGCCATACGATACCTTGAGGGTCGATATGGTGCATTTCCGACGTTTGGCCCCCAAACTGGAACGGGCCGGGGCCGCCATGGGATCTGGAGGCAATAGTCCTCGCGCGCCTGTATGAGTGGCGCGCGGAGGCACTACGCCGGGGGGAAGATCCGCTTCCGCGGCAAATCGGTGCGGAGTGGACAGATCTCCGGCGCGATCTCATGGCGGCATGGAAAGAGCGACTGTCGCTACTCAGCGCAGGGCACGCCGCGACAGCGGCGATAAGACCCCTCTTTAAGGAGTGGCTAGAGAGGCGCCACGGCGCCCTCACCTACCGCCTGACGCAGGTCCTCACCGGACACGTCCTGCACATCATCAGGCGAGAGGAAACGCCCGGGTGTCACCATTGCTAGGATCGCCCAGAGGACACGGTGGAGGTCTGCCCCGCTTGTTTGGAGCACCGCCGTGTCCTCGCAGAGGCGATCGGCAGCGGCGGTGACCTCTCGCGTCCGGCCCTGGTGCAAGCCATGGTCCGGGGCGAGAGGGAGTGGGAGGCAGTCACCTCCTTCTGCGAAGCAGTCATGCTAGCAAAGGAGGTGGCGGGATGGCTCAGGGAGAGAGCCTCCCGTCCCAGCCACCGTGGGAGACGCTCCGGGCGTCGGGATATATATATCGATATGGTTTTAACCAAAACAATGGCTAAAAATTTAGTTATTGTCTCGAAGACATAATTTACAATACCTTTTTACGACATGGCAGTGCTACTTGTATTGGGTGTGCACCTTGACGTATCGCTGCCGGCCGTAGTCGAGTCGACGGCAGCGAAGAGTCCTGGGACGCGGTGGTTTCCTTCTGCGAGACGACCGTTTCGCAGAAGGAGGCTGTGGAAAGGGAGAGGGAGATCTCATCCACTCATCCGGCCAGCAGTAGGCGCATCGGGCGTCGGCGGAGGGCGGACAACGCCCTCTTCCAGCCCCCCTAAACGAGTCCAGGGACGACGAATTCGGGGACGTCTGTCACCGCCAACACATCAGGACTTGAGCTGGCGGCGCGTAGTGTTCCACGCGCGCCCCTCTTTGACGTCACCAGTCGGGGGTTGCGGAAGGATCGTACGGTCCCGCAACCCCCGGCGTAGGTGTGAGACGGAACACTGGGGTGATTTTTAGTCAGTAAGAGTTTGACAGACATCGCCGCCCGCCCCAGGGCGGCGGACATCCTTGAAGATTTTCCACCCCGGAAACAAAAAAAAAGGGTGTGCACCTGCCGAACCTATACTCAATAAATCAACAGTCCGTCTGGAGGTGTGCGTTGAAGCGTTATCATGGTAAAGAAATTTAAAAAAAATCGAGAAAAAAGGCAAAAAACTATAAAAGTATGATAATTATGATCTTAAAACCTTATGTCACTAAGAAAATGCTTCTCTGTTAACAATGTTAGAAAGGTTGCTTGCCCCTCGAAAGAGCTCCTACATAAAGTTGCCCGTGTGTGTGTTTGTTTCGGCCTTTCTTCTCAGAGTACCTAGTCAGATAGGAAACGCCGTCTTTCTCTAGTTTAAAAAACATGATTGACGTGTAAAAGTGTTTGTACAAACCTACTTACAAAAATAAAATCATTTATCATTGCAATCTTTATCACTCAGAACACCACATCACATAATATTATCTTACATTCATTATCCTCACTTTTTATTTGAAATTCTTTTAGCGCCACTAATCAACCAACAATCGAAAGCGATTAACATTATATTATGTAATCATTATCATTACTTTTTCAATTAACACAGGCAGAAGTGACTGTGATAGTCATCTTATAGGTAAGCCTGCAAGACGTGATTATTCACATAATAATATTATAAACACAATAATTATGTTTTCGTTAGTACTATAAAGCGCCAATAGATGTCATTACGTGTATCCAACTTACGTAATGAAAGTTGTTGTAGAATACTTTAAATTGATTATATCTTTTGATACAGTGAAGTGATTGCGATGAAACCAAAACTAATCACTACTCCGAGTTCTACACTATATTTGAGTATAAAAATTAACCATATTGGTTTGGTACTTTTTACGTTGAACCTGTTCAAATCAAATTTTGTCACATCCAAACAGACAAACACAAAAATTCTAAAAATTGATGAAATGGCATCTGTTGGTTATCCTATAACACCCCAACTATTTTTTTTTTAAATATTTTCAATGTATACAGAAACGCCTCGTCTACAGATTTATTATATGTATAGATAACTTCTTATTGAGGCCATAGCTTAGGTAAGTATTCGTTTCCATAATCGGAAAGAGGATTGAAGCTTAGGTAACATCAATAAAAACAGGTAACATACAAAACTAAAAACTATGTTTTTGAACTTACGTATTTTTATTAACTTAAAAAGTTATGAACACTTCTCATAACTTTTTAAGTTAATAAAAATACGTAAGTAATAGGTTATACGCACATAACCTGGTCTCCAGTTAATATAAATAATAAGTACTAAGTCAAATAATATTAATTAGGTATAATTATTTATTAATAGCTCGTAGCTACGTGACCACTTGTGTATCGCCTATTATTTCGACGCCACTATCATAAACGTCCGTGTTCACTGCACTTAAAAGTTTTTTCATTTGTAATGATGACATTATTCCAATCAAAGTTTATGTAATCCAAAGCGCATGCAAAGCATGTAATCGTGCCCTTTTATGATTTTCCGTGAGCAAAGGTCTCACAGCATGCCTCCGATAATGCAGCCCTTTCAATAAGAATAGCACGACGCGACGGACAGTGTCAACACTTGTGCCAAATAAACCAGCATAGTGGTTCGTCGGCAGAAATCCATTTTCTTCATACTCTCTTATCATGGTTTGATGCTGCAATGTGTTTATAAGTCGTGGTCTACCAGTTCTTTGATGGTGTTGCAAACCATTGAACAACTGTTTTTCTCTGCAACAATAGAACAGAAATATAATACCCAATACTGATTATTATGTAACAAACAAATAAAGGAGTTTTTAATATAAAAGTGTAAAAATAAAACTACTTACGTTTACACCGGTCTCTCCGGCTATTTCTGAAAAGTTTTTGCCTTGATTATGCATAGCAATTATTTGAGCTCTTGTAACGAAATCAATTTACAACTCGCGTATTCTTTTTGGTAAAATAAGTAATTCACTTGATTAAAAATAAAAACTGAACAAAAGGCACTCGAACGAGGTAATTGAAATTAACTTAGCGAACAATCAATTGAGCTTAGTCATAAGTTCATAACTCTTCGATCTAAGTATTATTTACACTACCTACCAATTATTTATAAATCCATATTCAACCTACCCTCTCAAGTTTAAAAACTAAAACTTAGAAAATCAGATACCTACCTATTAATAAATTGATATTCAATTTTAACATAATAGGTTAATAATTAGGAACAATTTTCTTAAAAAAATTAAAAAACCCCCGACAAAAATAAAATTAAGGAATCCCTACAAAAAGCATGAAATAAAAAATAAATTTAAAAAAATCTTATGGAAGTCGGGGGACCGTTCTGTGGAACACCTTCTATTCTGAGGTCCCCCGACTTCCATAAGATTTTTTTAAATATTTATTTTTAAATTTTTAATTTAATTTTTTATTTCATGCTTTTTGTAGGGACTCCTTAATTTTTGTATTTTCTTCCGTTTTAAGATTCTGGTAATTTGGTGTTTAATCAGGTTTTTTATCCGTCAAAAAATATTGATTAATTTATAGTTGAAGAATAATTTTTAAGACTAAACAGATTTTTTTGTTTTATTATATTTTTCAAGTTTTTAGTTTTCATTTCGTTAGGTAGTTAATATTCCTCATTCCCTTTCAATATACTGTAAATTATTCTACTTGTCAAGCCCTTGCATTTGATACCCATATTGAAGGAGTTGTGAAAAAAAAATGTAATTCACCATTTTGTGCTGGCGGCCATCTTGGATTTGAAATTTTTGATAGTGTATAGTATTCTACTAGTCAAGCCCTTTCTTTTGATACCCATATTGAGGAAGTTGAGAAAAAAAAATGTAATTCGCCACTTTGTTGTGGCGGCCATCTTGGATTTAATTTTTTTTATAGTGTATAGTATTCTACTATTGAAGCCCTTTCATTTGATACCCATATTAAGGGAATTGTGAAAAAATATGTTATCCGCCATTTTGTAGCGGCGGCCATCTTGGACCGATTTTCATCAAACATAGCTAAGAACACTCCCGACTAATACACCTTTCAAACAAAAAAAAACTAAATCAAAATCGGTTCATCCGTTCGGGAGCTACGATGCCACAGACAGACACACCACACACACACCCCCACACACACACACACACAGACACGTCAAACTTATAACACCCCGTCGTTTTTGCGTCGGGGGTTAAAAAGAAACTATTAATTATAAATTGTTTGAATGTTTGAAGAGACAAAAAGAAACTACAAAAATATATTTTGTCGTATAAAGCAAAGCAACGACATCTAGTAACAGTATACGTAAATTTTGTTAGTAATTAACTGGTTTTACGCTAGATGGCGTCTTTTCTTGACTCATACGATTTTGAATCTGAACTGCCCATCCATTTTTGCAGCCGACCGTACATACAAGTCGAATATACAGAACCTCCTTTTTTGAAGTCGGTTAAAAAGAAACGAAGCCGAGTGCAAACATTGAGAGCGGCAGTATCTGCGTCAGTGAGGACGGTTCGGGCTTAACCGGCGCCGTGAGCCGTAAGCCGTGAGCCGTGAGTCATGAGCCGTGAGCCGTGAGCCGTGAGCCGTGAGTCATGAGCCATGAGCCGTGAGCCGTGAGCCGTAAGTCATGAGCCATGAGCCGCGAGCCGTGAGCCGTGAGTCATGAGCCATGAGCCGTGAGCCGTGAGCCGTGAGCCCGGCTGTCAGTGTCAGGTGATTCCGATCACATTTTCTGCATAGGAATGCAGAAAATGTTAGCCCTCACCACCGGGTGTCTTCATTATTTATTTATTGCACAATGTACACATGCATAGTTTTAGGCAAGGCTTAAACTAGTCAGTACATGACCCTGTTAGGGCGCAGCAAGATTACTTAAAAACTAATAATATTGTAATGAGTATTAGTAGTATTAGTAGTAGTATTTAGTATTAGTAGTATTCAAATTCTTTATTTCAGACTATATAATTGTTAAGTATTATTATTATTATCAAATTATAAGCCTAAAGAAAGAAAAAAGGGGAGCCCTGTTCCAGGCACAATGGTAAGTTCAATGAATAATAATATTTCAAAGGGTTTTGCAAAATTTTTATTCCAATTGGGCGGATGTTAATTACTTAATATGTGCTGAGCTGAGGTAAACGAATTGTTCGTCGCCACATAAAACGTATGTATAAATATTTGGCAGCAGGAAATTACAGTGTGAATTTTCAGCGTGTGATCGATTTATAGATCAAAAGAATACGCCACAAAGGGTTTTATATGTCGACACGTGTGCGGTGACGAAACAAGAGCGATGATCTCGGTCCCGCGACACCCCGCGACTCGGTAAATTGCCAATTTGAGGCCCGCGCTCCTCCGCAGCTAACCGCGCCGTGCCGCGCAGTGCCGCACCATGCCGCGCCGTGCCGCGCCATGCCGCGCCGCGCCGCGTCGTGCCCCGCTGTTGCGACTGGCCGCAACATGCTCCAAGGGATCATGCCGCGCGTCAGTCATGAGTTCATGACTGACGCGCGGCACTGCTCCATCGTGTTCCGCAAAAGCTGTGAACGCTGAACCGATCGCATTCCGCTGAGCTGAGCACATGTATACGTCACGTGACATCACCGACCGCTGCCCGCGTGTCGCAGGTGAGTGCATCGCCTTACGTCACCGGCTCCCTGCACCGTTCCTGAATTACCAAACATTTTATGATGCTCACATTTCGACAGCTTGCAGTAGGCATGCGTACATTCCTGCTCAATTGAACCAACGTTTAAAACGTCCTACTCGTCGTAGAAAACTACGTACTTAATTTGTGCGAGTATGTGGAACTGACTGGAAATGGATTACAATAAAAAAACCGGCCAAGTGCATGTCGGACCACGCACAGTGTAGGGTTCCGTAGTAGCCCCGTTATCACTATATAGTACGATTCTGTTGTTCTTTATTCTAAATAATTATAATGAAAATAATTATGTAATGGTAAAGATGGAGTTAATGGTTATAAAAACAATATATGCAAGGGTGTCCAGAGTAAAACAAAACTTTAACACATAACGTAACCACGGAGGTCATACCTTGCAAGAAAATCTTAACACCGCGATCTACAAAAGTGACGTCACGGCACAACGCCATCTGTTATCGAATAGCGATACTAAACACAACAAAATATTGATTTTCGAAGATAAGTTTTTAAACAGATTAGACATTAACTAATAAGAACAATAAGAGTACGATTGCTGCCAAGTTATTATTTCAATTCACAAAATTGTAATTCCATCATTCCATCTAGCGGCAGTATTGTGAAACTTATGATAATTTATTATGGTTTTTTTATTTCATATTTTGTTTTTTAATGCAAGTCTTTACCCGTCATAAACAAGTAACTAATTCGTCTTAGTCACTTTAAAGGATTAATGCTAAGGATTTTGTATCAGACATAGAGACAGACTACACCAAAAATTTAAGCTTTCCCCTAACAATGAAATACTATCAGTCACATATAAGCGATATAGAAATTTCTGCAAAAATCTATTGAAAAAACTAAAAAAACAATATGACAAAGATCAACTACAGAAGGCAGGAAAAAACATCACCGCCTCGCTGAACCAAAGTCTGTTCAATGAGTTGATGCCTATTGCCCCGTCAATGGTTTCTACCATAAACCCCACATACACTATGGATTTGACAGCTGATGATGAATCAAAATCATATAATTCAATGAGGGTAGTAAGTAGTAAAAATAAACTTAAAAAATACATTAAAATTAATAAATACATTGTTAAAACACAAAAAATGGTAAAAAGACAAAAGTTCTTTATCAAAAACGTTAAATTGAATAGAGAAAGGTTGAATTTAATTAAACAATTAGACATGTATTCTTATAATTTGGAGCAGAGTACTAGGAAGTACAACATTGACACAGAGACCTTGCAATCTGAACTTGACCATCTACAGGAGAAACTTAGTTCAATGACCAACAAATATAATACCTCTGAAGACCTAATGAGGGAATATGTGTTGGCAATGAATGAGCTGGTAAACTCACAGAAAACCAACTGTGAGCATTGTCAAACACCAACCAATGTCACACCGGACCATTCATTGACAACTTGTAATACCACCTTAGTGCAGCCCTGTGTTGATTTGATAATTCCTTCTACTAATAGTTCGTATAAACAGTGTAAACAAACTTTAAATAATGATATTGTGTTATTTTGTGATGAGATCGGTAAGGACTTAGGACACTTGTTAACAGCTGAATATCCTGGACACTCAATAATAAATTACTGTATGCCTGGTTGTTCTTTGTTTCATATTATGAAAAAAATTATTAAATGTAACTTTACCCAGGATACAACTTTATTAATTTTTATGGGTAATAGGGGAAATGTAAACAAAGGAGAACTGCTCCAGTATCATAGAACATTATGCAATCTTAGTTTAAGAAAAGTTGTATTGTTTACATTCCCTTATAGTAACAGTTTGCCACAGGAAGAAAATAGCTTAAGATTTGAATTGAATATGACAATGCATAACTTGACATTTAATAATAACATGTTCCATTTAGTTGATATTAACAATTATGTTAGTAATAATTTCTATTTGACAAAAGATAGATATAACATTGTTATGTACTATCTTTCTGACTATTATAAAAGACAGATAGCTGTGTCGCTATCTTATTTTTTTTCTATTACAGCCAAAAATTTGGCTAAACAACTTGCTTCTTTTGAGCAATGCAATGACATTATAAATAATTCTGCCAATAATTTGGTCTCTATTAATGACATTGCTAATAAGTTAAATTAGAAATTAAGACAATAGAGGCAACCTCTAGCTATAATGTATGCAAAAAAAGCTTAAAATCAGTCAATAGTATCAACCTAGTGCATCAAAATATTCAAGGATTTATGAACAAAGAATTAGAAGTAGAATTATTTATGAATTTTAATAGTATTGACATACTTTGTATAACAGAACATTGGCTGAAAAGCCACCAGTTCTTGTTCAATTTTAATAATCATCAGGTTGGTAGTTCGTTTAGCAGAATAAAT
This sequence comes from Oligia latruncula, assembly GCA_948474745.1. Taxonomy (NCBI): domain Eukaryota; kingdom Metazoa; phylum Arthropoda; class Insecta; order Lepidoptera; family Noctuidae; genus Oligia; species Oligia latruncula. The sequence continues at coordinate 285,179 of OX419685.1, forward strand.
GCTATACATGGTGGCTCATTAATTTTAGTAAGTAACCAGCTCAAATTTAAAGATCGTATAGATATTGTGAGCCTATCAGTTGAGCGTACGGTTGAAATTGCCTGTGTAGAATTGGAGCACTCTATTGTATTAAGTGTGTATAGACCCCCTTCAGGATTGTATGACTGCTTTGAAAAGGTAATGGATGAAGTGTTACACAGGATTTGTAACTCAAACAAGTCCGTTATCATTTGCGGTGATTTTAATGTCAATTTATTAGAAAACTCAGGTTCTTGTAGTAAAATTTTAAGTCTGTTTCAGTCCTACAATCTTCTAAACCTATTTTTGGAGCCCACAAGAATAACCCCTACTAGTGCCACATGCCTAGATAATATATATACAGATATTATACCAAGCCACAAAGAAATTATAACTTTACTAGATTCTGATCATTGCGGGCAAAGGATTACTATTCAAAATCAAAACAAAAAAGTGGCTAAAAAGGATATCACTGTTAACCCCAAAACTGCAAGTCGCTTGGAGGCTTTTAAAGTTAAACTCATTGATAAATTACCAGTTTTGTCTATTCAGGCTGATCCTAATCATCTTTATGATAATTTTTTCAATGTATACTGTAAACAATTTGATTCCACCTTTATTCCCAAGACTATTTCGGTTAATAGTAATGCATCATTCAGTGATTGGGCTACCATTGGTATTCATAAAAGTAGAACACGGCTTTATGAACTGTACAATGAAAGGACTTATATTAACACTGATGAATTTAATTTGTATGTTAAAAATTATTCAAAATTATTTAAAAAAGTTTGTTATATGGCCAAGTCACGTTATTTGGGTTCAAAGATTAAAAACAGCAGTAATGTAATTAAAACGACTTGGAATATTATTAATAGTGAAACGGGAAGATCTAGTAACCGAAATACTGACTACAGCCTGTCTATTAATGACAACATAATAAAATCAGACACACAAGTCGCCGAGGCATTTGAAAATTTCTTTTCGGATATTCCCGTTTCAACTACTAAATCACTAAACTCATCACCTTCTGTTGCTGAGTCTTTGCTTAAGGAAAATGTTAATGGTTGCGATTCGGAATTTCGTTTTGAATATATTACCTGTAGAGATATAATTAAAACCTTTCACACTTTAAATGTAAAAAAGACTGCAGATCTGTGGGGTAATTCTGTAGAAGTAGCCAAGTCTATTATTGACATTGTAGCGCCTACTCTAGCTGTTATTTTTAATAGTTGTATTGACAATGGGGAGTTTCCTGACCTTATGAAAAATAGTAAAATAATACCTTTGTTTAAATCAGGTAGTACATCAGACCCCACAAATTATAGACCTATTTCTGTACTACCTACCTTTAGTAAAATTTTTGAGAAATTAATTTTAGACCAAATGCAAAGATTTTTTAATAAACATAAATTATTACATAGCAAACAGTTTGGTTTTACAAGGGGTCGTTCAACTACTGATGCCGGCGTTGAACTATTAGGACATATTTATAATGCATGGGAAGATAAATGCGATGCCTTGGGCATCTTTTGTGATTTGTCCAAGGCATTCGATTGCGTTCTTCACGAAACGTTAATCAGGAAACTCCGCCACTACGGGATCCGAAACACTGCTCTGGATCTTCTTATTTCATACTTGAGTAAAAGGATTCAGAGCGTTGACGTTAATGGAAAAAGATCACCCGGATCTATAGTAACAATGGGAGTCCCACAGGGCTCAATTCTTGGTCCTTTCTTGTTTCTCATTTATATTAATGACTTGCCGTACCTCATAAAGGATCATCATGATATAGTGTTGTTTGCAGATGACACTTCTCTTTTGTTTAAACTTAAACGTCAGCAGTTGGTTACTGACGATGTAAATAGCGCGATCTCGAAAGTAGTCCACTGGTTCAATGTTAATAATTTGCTTCTAAACGAGAAGAAAACCAAATGCATTAAGTTCACGCTACCCCACGTAAGGCAGGTGAAAACTAATGTATTGATAAAGGGCGAGGAATTGAATCCTGAAGACAACACAGTATTCCTGGGCATAACTTTGGATGCTAAGCTTCAGTGGGGTCCACATATAGATAAATTGTCAAAAAAGCTAAGTTCTGCAGCATACGCTGTTAGAAAAATTCGTAATTTAACTGATATAGAGACTGCTCGTTTAGTGTACTTTAGCTATTTTCATAGTGTAATGTCGTACGGTATTCTATTGTGGGGAAATGCCGCCGATATTCAGACTATCTTTGTTTTGCAGAAGCGAGCTGTTCGATCAATTTATAAATTAAGTCCGAGACACTCTCTCAGAGACAAATTTAAAGAGATTAATGTAATGACTGTGCCTTCTCAGTACATTTATGAAAATCTTTTATATGCCCATAAAAATATAAAATTGTTTAAAAAATACAGTGATATCCATAATATAAATACTAGAAACAAACACAAATATGTTGTACCTACAACCAGGCTCAAGAAAATAGGTGGCTCGTTCAGATGCCAATGTATACGCTTTTACAATAAACTACCAAGCCACGTTCAAGATTTAAGCCTTAATAAATTCAAATCTTTCATTAAACGTAAGTTGTGCCAGAAAGCCTTTTATACCGTTAAAGATTATATTGAGGACAAAAAGGCTTGGGATTGAGCTGCTTCCAATTTCTGCATTTTGAATGATTTTTTTCTTTTTTATATACACATTGACATTGATGATTTTTTTTTAAACAATGACATTTGCTTACTTTGTAAAGTATTATATTATTTTTTCATTGTGAATGTGAAGACGATGTGGGTCATTTTACATATATATATATATATATATATATATTTTTTATTCTCTCTGTTCTGTTTTTTTTTCATGGTCTGGCAGTTTGAGTTATTTACGTGGCCTACCCAAATGTCCTTTCTTTGGTATTGTTCGTCGAATCGTTGAGCTCCTTAAGTCTTGAGTTGAGCTGCACGATTTTTGACAAATGCGTGCACTGACTGGACAGGTCCTCTCAATCTGTGTGGTTCTTTCCTCAAAAGACCACCTCAGACATCGATCTACATGGTCTTCATATAACCTGACCAAGATTATGTCTGGACTTTAAAAGAGACTGTGACCTCTGAGTTTGTTTCGGCCTTTCTTCTCAGAGTAGTCAGATAGGAAACGCCGACTTCATCTAGTTTTAAAAAAACATGATTGACGTGTAAAAGTGTTTGTACAAACCTACTTACAAAAATAAAAATCAAAATCATTTCATTTCATTTCATTTCAATCATTTCATTTCATTTCATTTCATTTCATTTCAAGCTTATCTGGAAATATATAAAAAATAACACATTTAGAACTAAAAAACTCGGAACCTCCGCTCGAACTTTTAACAACCGAATTGAACCCATCCGCAGCGGCAAATAAAGCAAACAATTTCTTTATTAACATTGGGAAAAATCTGGCAGAAAAAAACTTATCCCACATAATTTCTTCTATTCAAAGTCCATCTATGACTCATACTACACTGAACTCTTTTGTACTATTAGATACGGATGTGAGTGAAGTGTTAGGTATAATAGACGGGTTAAAGGACGTATGCGCCGTCGGTTGGGATGACATTCCTAATGCTGTACTTAAAAGACTTAAATACCTAATTGCCCCTCCACTAACTCACATTTTTCAGTCATGTTTAACCCAAGGAATATTCCCAAAATTGCTTAAAAAAGCAGTAGTCACCCCTGTTTTCAAATCCGGAGACAAAACCTGTGTTACTAACTATAGACCTATCTCAGTACTAACGGGACTCTCAAAGATTCTGGAAAAAATCATTAACAACAGACTAGTAAAATATCTTGAAAAAAACAATTTGATTTCAGATCAACAATTTGGTTTTAGGCCTAAAAGATCAACCAACCAAGCAGTACACAAATTGACTTTTATAAGTACAAATCTCGATAGTGGCATGCATACCCTTGGGATCTTTTTATACCTTGCCAAGGCCTTTGACACTATTTCTTGTTCTCTTTTATTACTTAAACTGGAATAAATTGGGATAAGAGGAACACAGTTAAAATTGTTAGCTGATTATCTTAGCGACCGTTACCAGTCTCTTAAAATCGGTCAGTACACGAGCTCTGAAATTAAAAATAGTAATTATGGAATCCCACAGGGCAGTATTTTGGGGCCCACATTATCTATATATACATATAATAAATTTGTAGAAAAGTGGTGTCTGTACAATGGAAATATATAAAAAAAAAGTAGCAGGGGTTGTTATTATATCGATGCCGAATCCGAAATTGTAATTAATTTTTTTTTTGTCTGTTTGTCTGTTTGTCGGTTTGTCTGTTTGTCTGTTTGTTTGTGCACGCTAATATCAGAAACGGCTTATTCGATTTAGATGCGGTTTTCACTAATATATTGTAGTAGGCTTCACTTAACATTTAGTGTTTATTTCATGTCAATCGGTTCATAAATAAAAAAGTTATGTCAATTTAAAGAATCACGGCGAACATTTGTTAAGGTATTCTATCAGAGTACGTACACGCCTCGGGCCTGCGCGTCCGATCTTCGGAACTACTGGACGGATTTGAATGTTTTTTTTTTTTGTTGTATAGTTATTATGGCTGGACAACATTCAGGCTATAATGTTTCTTGGAAACTTGAACACCTGATGCAGAACCGAAACAGACCAGCTTAACTATAAGAGATACAAAAATGGTACCATAGCAAAAATTGTTCCACGTGATGAGGATTTTCTGCTGAGAGAATAAATTTGAAGATCTGGAACACCTGATGGGGAACTCCAAGAGCCCAGCTACACCATAACACATATAGGAATGACGTCTTAGTAAAAGTAAATTCGGTCTGATGGGCATTTCCTGTTGACTTATAAAAATCGAAGATCAGAAACATCTGATGTGGAAATCTAAGCTATCACTAATTTCACCTCCACGCGGTGAAGGCGGTAACAGTTTAGGACTGATTTTCGATGACGATGGTATATCATTGAAAATTTGACTCTACTGGCCAAAACTCCCATTTATTTTTTTTAACGTGAAGAAATGCTCATGCATTCTGCACTACCACGGGGAGATAGTGCAGTTATGTGGGACTCTAACCCACTAAAACTCCACTGTGTCCTCCTCTGCCGCTTACGGCGGGAACATGGGCACGCGTTAGCACTCATCCGTGAACCCGCCGCGGCTGTCCGTCACCGGACCCTCCGCTGGGGAGTACTCCCCATCACCGGCGCACCAGAACACATAGCACGCCGTGACCACCCCAGGGACCAAACCAGCCCATGGGCCAGACGATCCCGTGTCTGGGCACCCTTGGTAGGGGAGCAGTCACTTAGATTTTAATTGATCAGGTATCTTCATAATAAAACTATAACCATGCCTAGAAAGAGGTCAAATCTTTTCCAATGTTCCAAAGGAGCTAAAAGATTGAGGATCATAAGATTCCAAGAATCTACCGAAGAGCGTCAGGAGAGACTTGATGCTGTTTGAGAACATCAGGCTGCAACTCGCTCCGTGGAAACCTCTTCGGATCGCGAAGCACGCCTGCGTTCTCAGCGTATTTACGCATCTACATCCAGATCTCTAGAGACCAGTGAAGAATATGATGCGCGACTGACCGCTGATACGGTGAGATTATCATACATTGTTCCGAATACGCACACAACAAAATATTCATAATCAGAAAGTGAGAAAGAAAGAATTGCTGGAGTACGGCATGAAGAGACAGATTAAGAAGAGCGCAACGAACGTTTGAATTCTGATCGACTTCGACATTCTCTGAACAGAATGTCGATATCATCTGAAGAATCGGATGTGTCTCAAGATATAGCCGTAGGGCATGGCGACCTTCCTTGAGTTGATAAGGAACGGAGTGCATTTACGTATACTCCTATGATTGACTACGCCACATATTCCGCCATCGGAGGTATGGTTTTAAATTTTACTTTTTGTGAAGCTGTTAAATAGCAAAAAGAAACAAACGGTATGTGTTGCTCAGGTGGGAAAGTACATATTAAAATATTACAAAATCCTCCAGAAATATTAAGATCACTGCTAATCGGTGACCATCACAGTCAAAACATTTCTTGGACAACATACGTTCGTACAATAATGCCTTTCAAATGACATCTTTTGTTGCGAAACAGATTTCAGAAGGCCCATTTATGCCAACATTCAAAGTGCAAGGCCAAGTTTACCACCCTATTGGTTCATTATTGCCTGAAAATGTCGTCTCGAATCGTCTCGCGCATCCCGTTGTTATCCAGTCCCCGGGTTCTTAGAATTCGACATCAGACGTTTCAGATCTTCGATTTTGACTACCCCGTTGTCGCTGGCATAACCAACAGGATCCGCGTACGAAGTCGCGGGCAGAAGCTAGTTTTTAATATATATAAATGACCTTTGCCGTTTACAACTTCAAAATGGTTTAATTATGTCATATGCGGATGACACTGCTCTACTGTTTTCAGGTAAATCAAGAGCTTGTGTCTATGAACTTGCTCAGAATGGCTTTGATATTGTGTGTAATTGGCTCCATAACAATTCAGATAAACCCAAGTTTATTCTATTTGCAATGAGAAATACTAACCCGATGCTTACTAACGAAAACATTCACGCGCACAATTGTAATACAAACGCTGACACAGCATGCACTTGTCCCACTTTAACTAAAGCTGACTACATCAAATACCTAGGCGTCACGATTGACGCAAACCTAAACTTCCGTAAACACATCGATTTATTATGCACTAGAGTGCGTAAATTAATATATATTTTTAAGAATTTACGGGACATAGCCGACTTTAAATTAATTAAACAGGTTTACTTGGCTTTGTGTCAATCTATTCTTTCATACTGCATAACTTCTTGGGGTGGTGCCGCAAAATCAACTTTACTACTGCTAGAACGTGCTCAAAGAGCAATTCTAAAAGTCGCCACACGTCGTCCTTTCAGATTTCCCACACACCAGCTTTATATGGCATGCAAGGTGCTAACAGTTCGACAACTTTTTGTTCTAAGTATAGTTTTACTGCAGCACACTGAACTAGATTTTAAACCTGTACCTTCAGACAAGAGAAGAAAGGATCTGGTTTGCACGAACGCTCAGACTAAACATGCTTTCTCAAAAAGATTCTATTTATTTCTAGGACCTTTCTTATATAATAAATTTAACAAATTGCTTAAGATATATAATGTAAGTTATAATAGGTGTAGTATAATGTTATTCGATTATTTAGCAAAACTAAATTACTCGGACACGGAAAAACTACTAGAGGTGCTGAACTAAACTAGCTGACTTAACTGTAATTAGTTTACCTAACCTAATATTATTTCATAATAATTTTAGTTATAGATTATATATAATTATACATCCCATAAACCTAGTTTATAATAAGGTTGCGCAAAATATTGTATCTGCTTAGATACTGGCAATATATGTTAACTTAATTCACTGACTGTCGTATTTAACAAAATACTTTCGTAGGGAGATGGCCTGAAACACAGGTTTAAATAAACCTAGATCAGGCAACGCACTAGATTACCTTCAGAGTTTTTCTATGACTGCTATGCCGGAGGTCGTGGGTTCGATTCCCACCCAGGACAAATGTTTGTGTGATGAGCATGATCATTTGTTCTGTGTCTGGGTGTAATTTATCTATATATGTATGTATTTAGAAATATATAAGTATGTTTATCAGTTGTCTAGTACTCATAACACAAGCTCTGCTTAGCTTGAGACTAGACGGCGTTGTGTGATAGTTGTGGAATATTATTATTATTATTATTTATTATTATTTCTCATACCACAGTCTATCCAGATTTTTATAATCCTATTATAGGCCTAGATTAATATAATACTAATGAACCTTATGTACACTTTTTGTAAACTTATTATTTCAATAAATATTTTTATTTATTTTATTATTTGGTACAAAATTATCCAACACCCAAGTTCAACGACTATTACTGCTAAACTAATAAAGTTATCTTAATTCCTATAGTTTCCCTTTAAAGTTCATGAAATGCACTATCATGTTGAATTTTTCCAGATTTTTCAAGCCCGCAGTTTAGCTTTTAGAGGGGGGGGACGCCATACTGGAACAAAAATTATCACTTTAAAGTTTAATATTTCGTAAATATCTTTAGCAACCCTCAAGTCATTTTAGATTCAACTCTCAATTTCTTAGAATTTTCATTCAACGATACCCCACACGATGGGGTAGACAACGAAAAAAATATTCATTCCCACTTCACATGTAGGGGAGCTATACTAAAAAAAAAATATTTTCCGAAATTTTATTTTACCACTTTGTCGGCGTAATTTATGTACACACTCCTGCAAAATTACAGCTTTCTAGTACTAACGGTCTCTTAGCAAAACCTCGGACAGACAGACGGACATGACGAAACTATAAGGGTTCCTTGTAGGTACTACGGAACCCTAAAAACGATTACTTTCTCAGTTTTACATCAATATCCTATTTAATTACAAACTTTTATTATTACAAGCTATTTTTATTTTTTATTACAAGCTTTTATCAACCTTTACAACAAGCATTTATTTAATTTGTTTTTTTTATATGTTTAACTTGCACTGTTCGTATGCACGTATGTAAGTATACAGTATGTATGCAAGTTGTCCGTCAAAATTCGCAAACCATTTTTCGACCATTTGTTGGTATCCGATTGAGTTGAAATTTCGCATTCACCTTTAGTTCTGGTAACAATACAATGTGCAACATTCAATATTGTAATAATTTTAATATGGCCGCCACTCCAAGATGGCGGGTTACATTTTTTTTCAACCCCCTTAATATGGATAGGTATCAAATGAACGGACTTGAAGAGTAAAAACTAGCCAAGTGTGAGCCGGACTCGCACACAAAGGGTTCCGTACCACAAGGTAAAAACGCCGAAAAAAACACGTTTGTTGTATGGGAGCCCCCTTAAATATTTTTTTTTATTCTGTTTTTAGTATTTATTGTTATAGCGGCAACAGAAATACATCATCTGTGAAAATTTCAACTGTCTAGCTATCACGGTTCATGAGATACAGCCTGGTGACAGACGGACAGTGGAGCCTTAGTAATAGGGTCCCGTTTTTTTTACCCTTTGGGTACAGAACTCTAAAAACGATATTTGAACAATCAAAACGATTAATTCAATTTAAATATAAAACAAACAGGTGGTAATATTTAAAGGAACTAAATAACATCAGTGGTATAAATAATGTAAATAGTGTCAATAAAGTTCTAAGTTAATGTCAATGATGTAAATAATGTTCAAATTCAAATTCTTTATTGCGAACTAAGTGTATGTGTGTGTAGTGTGCAGAATTTTGAAGATGTTAACAATAGGTAGGTTCTTAGAACTTAGTTGCCTGATAGGGCATTGCAATTTAAATAGTTACTTATATTATAAATATTAAAAAAGTATGTAGGTAATACTCAATATTACAGTTATACAGTTTACATCTGGGGGCACGGGAGTGCCCCCGCCAAGACGAGCCAAGCGAAGCGCAAGGGCACTACCTAATTTTTCTCGAAGCACTTCGTCGTATTTTTGAACCTTCTTAACTTGGGTTTGGATTATACCAGATAAACAAAATTTTCGGGATATGATGTCAGTGGTTCACTTATTAAACCTATAAAGTTTCAATTGCATAGCTCTTATACTTTAGATTTTATTGATATCCAAAATACCCCGATTTCGTCACTGATTCACTGACTCACTGATGATCATCCATATTCCAAGGTTCTTCCTGAAGTCCTAGAAAGCTGAAATTTGGTATGTAAGCTAGTAATAGTACACAAACAACAAAAAAATTCTAAAACTTGGAACTTTTACCCTCCAACCCCTTAAACTAGGGGATGGAAATTTGTACGAGACTTCCGCAAATTTTGATGCTAGAGTTCTGAAAATTGATATAGGGACTCCTTGTTATAAATAATAAAATACATATTTCAGGATTTTTAGTAAATAACCCAAAAAAAAATTTTTTTTGTATTTCATAAGCAACTTTCAAAAAGATGTGAAATTTCACCAAAAATATTTTCATGTAAAATGTTGCCAAGACGAGACCGCATATGGCTCGCACTGCCAAAAAGTTATCAGATCTCATCTCATACTCATCCAAATGATTTAGTGTAAAATGCATAAAATTTTAGTTTTTTATTTTAAATTTCATTCTAAATTTTTATCTACATACAATAAGCAAATTGGTTTCAATAGGTATTTAACATTACCTGCTGAAATTCCCCTCGACAAATTAACATTTAACCAGAGCATTTTTATGTCACCGCGGACATTTTTATAGGCCTTTTTATGCAACTTTTCTATACAATGTATTTTATTTTTGAACCCGAATAAATGGATAATATAAAAAAAAATTATACTATCTGGATGGCTTTGGCTGATATGCCGAAAATTTAGCAAACAACCCTTACACCGCCACCACAAGCTACAGGATTTGTGGAAGACCCCCGCGCGCCGCGTGGGAAACATTTTATTGTACAGGACTTACTACTTACTACTACTACCTTCAATAAACCGTAAACTTTTAAAAAGAATGCTGTTCCATCATTAAACCCAGATTTATATAGTACACTTACAAGCCAAGAGAAACCATCAGTGGGCAACCCTATGCGTGTTTATCTACCGAACGGCACTCAGTAATTATTTCAAGGACACTGCCGAGACGTAGTACTGATACTTAATTCTGTGGCGTGAGTGCGGGAGGGAGACGAGCGCAATTCCATCGACGCATAAAGGTGCGTTTAAACGACGCGGGGTACCACGACTCCACGCGAGCCTTGCCATCCGTGTAGATGCGATGCGGCTCTGCTAAATCCGAACGCATGCCTACTCGTATAGGCGCGGCGGCGCGGTGGCGATGGCGGTACGTGGGTCACAAGTTTACAACAACGCGAGCTGTTGAACTGCAGCAGCAAGTGTTACTTTACTCGTAGTGATTATTTAAATAAAGAGAAAGACGAAGAAGACGATGGTGGCTGGCCTCAACGTATAAACCTAAAAACACAAAACAGGCGTATAGTCGTGTCACGGACTCTGGCAGAGCCACCATCAGGGATTTTAATATTGATAACACAAAAAATTAGTCGCTAATTAGTCGAAATTTGTCGCCAAATATAATAATAATAATAATCTTTATTTTAGGAGTTTAGCGTGAGGGTGGTAAAGTAATACATTTGTGTGCCGGTGTGTAAATGTGGTTGAGTGTGTGAGTGAGTGACCACAAGGATGTATATGATATCAGAATTTGTCGGTCACTGGTTCAAAAGATATAAGGGTTTGTAGGTGGCCGATCTGGAGAGAGTCTCCCCAGTAGGGCCACATTTCGTATTATATAATTTTATACACCTTTTTACATATGTACTAATAAGATAAATAGTATAAGTATGTGATTATTTAAACAATTAATGTTACCTCCAATCGCCTGAAACACAGGATTACCTAGTTCAGGCACAAATCATGGGTGAACTCGACATAGATTTAAGAAAAACTGTATTAACGTTAGTCTTTATATTTTGAATGAATTTATTATTATTATTTTATTTTACATAACTCGGGACCATGCGGTCTCCCGGTCCTTTGGAAGGCGTACGAGGGGCCGAAGCCAACTCGCAGAGGCCCCTTACGAAATTTTAATGAAATGCGGCACCAACCGACGATTATCCCTGTATGCACTATGCAAGTGCACCCAAGGATAACCCCCGGTTGGTGTAGGACTATTGCAGGATATGGAAAAATAAAAAGTTGTACTTACTATTGGTTTGGGTGGCTAAAGTGGACCGGTTTCCAGGAACTATGGTAAAACTATGGCCCCTGCCTGATCAATGCTTTATATATACACAGATAAAATAGCAGGGGGTGACTTGCACACTCAATAATGGGCCCCCGAAAACGGCCACTAGCACATAGTGACGTAGCGACAAGGGGGCAACATGTCCTGAGGTGCTTATGAGGAGTGGAGAGGTATTCAACGGCTATCAGGAAAATCCCGGAAGTACGGTCAAGATCCCTACCAGCATCTTACTGGAATACTTCCTTCCTCCAAGCACGTTTGCTCTTGCGAATCTCCACTCAAGCCGGCCAATAAAGGCAAGAATGAGGTGGGAGCTCTGTTCCTCGTCATTATTCACTCCAGCCGGCCAATAAAGGCAAGCCAGAGGTGAGGAACAAGACTTCTCCCGGGAGATAGGGTCCGTGGGGTCGCTACTGCCCAACAGCTTGCCACATGCTGCCCTACGGGTTTCTGTATCCCTCTTGGTCTGGCTCCTCACGTTAGACCCGTTCCGGCAAAGTAAACTCTTCCGGTGCGGGCCTAGAGTTCGGAGCGCGCAAGCCCCACCACGACGTCAACGTAGAGATACGGCGGTGGGGTTATTATTATTTATATCTCAAAAACTAGGGCACCTAGCGAAGATCTGTTTTCTCCCATATTTTGTCGCCAATTAGTCAGAATCAGTCGCCAAATATCAGGATTTGTCGGTCACTGGTTCAAAAGATATAAGGGTTTATAGGTGTAGGTATAGTCCAAGAGCTAGTCGAAGAGTTTTTTCGTGAACTCTACGATCTAGCTCTTGGACTATACCTTACTAATTGAACTCATTATATCTCCTAAACTAAGACCCAATTAAATCTGTGACTAGGCGACTGATTCCGACTAATTGGCGACTAAATATGAGAGAAAACAGATCTTCGCTAGGTGCTCTAGTTTTTGAGATATATATGTGGCCCTGCTGGGGAGACTCTCTCCAGATCCACCTATAAACCCTTATATCTTTTGAACCAGTGACCGACAAATTTTTATATTTGGCGACAAATTTCGACTAATTAGCGACAAATTTTTTGTGTTATCAAAATTAAAATCACTGATGGTGGCTCTGCCAGAGTCAGTGACACGGCGTAGGCTGTTTAAAGGGCGCGTGGCGCGCTGAATCACGCGCCGAGCCTCGCTCGGCTTGCGTGTTTGCGCGCCGTTTAAACGCACCTTAATGCGACGAGTCGTCGCGCGCCGACACGTAACGTGGCGCGATACTGATGCGCCGCGACACACGTTATAAACCGACTCTCAAATTGCTATTAGCGAGCCACATTAACCCGGCCGCGTGTCACACACAGACCCCCTCTCCCTCCCGCATCCCTCCCGCCAGCCCCCGGCACCGCGCACCTCGGGTACAGTACTCGCAGGTAATCTCAGCGCCCCAAAACAAAGTAGATACTTTATATAATTTAATTAGAGTGTATGGGCCGACGCGCGGTGGCGACGCCGGCATGTACAGTCAGCTTCACAGAAAATGTACCCCCTTTGGTATTGACATCAAACCTATTTAAGTTGTTTGTAATGTAACATAAATGGCGTGTTGGTCTAATGGTTAACACTGCGGCTTAGCAATGCGATGGTCACGAGTTCAAATCCGCGGAAGAAAAAAATTCTTTTTCTTTATTTTATTTATTTATTTACCTTTTTTTTTGAAGTGAAAACTTCTTTAGCGGCGTTGTACACTTTTTTTGTAATGGGTAAAAAATGTTAAACTCGCGTCAGGACACGTGACCTGATCGAAAATACGTAAGACGGATGGAGAGTGCTACGGCGTAGGTCAAACTGTGCTACGGCGTAGCTCACACTATGCTACGGCGTAGTTCACCATACCAGCATACCAGCGAATATGGCTGTTTTTATGCTTTTTTAGATTCTATAATTAGACTCAAACTATTTTAAATATATATTTAGTTAAGAGCGTTTACGCCGTGCGGCATTTTATACAAACTTTCAAGCCCTTATTTTTCGAAATGAATGAACCGATTTTAATGAAACTTCATACGCATAAGCAGGATACAAAGGTCTAAAAATACTAACTTTTTAGAACTTTGTATCCTGCCTAACTCGCGCCACTGTTACCGTAAGCGACACCACGCGTGTTTTGTTTATAAGACGATTAAAAAAAATACCCGCTTCGGATGTGTTCGGCTGTCCTCGGGATGTACTCGGTTTTAATGTATATCCGATATGTCAGTGAGTGATGGCAAAGTATTCTTTTTGTGTTTTGTTTTCACTTCTGTCGGCACTCCCGGAGTGCCACTGTTTTTTTTTTTGTTTTTTAATAGGTGATTTTCGTTAATTTTTATTTAAGAAATCAAATGGAGGTTTGTAATAAAAGCTAGGCATTTTTCATAAACAATATTCATTTATTTTTCTAATTACATTTTTATCACAGTTTTCTGTGTGTTAAATTGCGGTTATTTCCTTAGAATATTAACAAAACACGAAATAGATACCCTGGATGAGGTTTGGAACGTTTAACATTAGATAACGGTTCGTTTATAGATATTTATAGAAACATAACTACAATAACATTTATTTAATTAAAGTTGTGAAAACACAATTTTTTTATACTCTTAATGATCTTATCGTAAAAAAGCCTGGTTAAAAAATGAAATGTCATTTGTGTCTGAATTACAGAGGAAGAACCAACATGCTAAACTATAACAGTAGGTATAGCAATATATAGTTATCTTTTTTTTATCTCTTTTAGCACATTTTCTGATAACCCTTATTTAACACAACATTGTAAAAATATGTGAGATCAGATGGTGCATCGTTAGCACATTACAAGACTACTTGTAAACAAGAGTACCTAACTGGATTGATAATACTAAACGTTGTTTGTTTTTGATTACCTACGAGATAATGATCCCACAAATATTGGGAATTATTAACACTTGCTCATAGATGTTCCAATGCAATTTTATCACATAAGTTATACAATCAATCTGCCGAGTAAATTGCCTATTAACAACGGGGAGGATGGGCCATAGACTATCACAATATTACGTTGTCGCTCCATTTGTATTTATTCCGGCCTTGGCGATCACATTTCACATCACCCGTCGCTTGATACCTTTGTATCCATCTACGAACTGTTTTTCTCTGTAATGAAAATAATAATATTAGAAATACATAAAAAAGTCCAACTTGGAAGTACTAACGCAACATGATTGCAACAATAAATAGGTAAATCTTACCGTTATACCCATATTTCGTGCTATTTTCTTTGTGCTTTGTTCCTGTTCCCAGAGAACAACAATTTTAGTCTTCAAAAAAGTTTTTAATCGAACCATACCATCGGTTAATAAAATCAAGTGGTCAAACTTAATAAATAGGATAATATTACGACGAAGATAATTACACACAAGTGGATCGGCACGAAAACGAAACCATTTGAAACGTAATTATACCCTCAATCACAGTTTAGTAAATAAGGCAAAGAAGTATTCTAAATTCAACCTTGTAATAGTTTCAGAAGTAAGGAGATGAAATAAAGCACAGTGTTACTTTTCTTATTTCTTCGGTGTATTTTCTCAACAAATATACGTGCACTTGTTATTACTAAATAATGTTTAAGTTGCAACGGCTGGCGAAAGAGTGAGGAGCGCTCAGGTCAAAACGGCTGCCACCTAAACTATTCCCGCCACTCTTTCCCGCCATTGCTTTACCGCCATTTCATAAAGCGTAACTTCCGGAATCACTCATTTTACCAACATTTTAAATCAATTGATCAACTGATATGAAACTGACACAGATAAAATATAACACTTTTAATCAATTGAGAAACTGATACTAAACGTAAAACAAATAAAATATAACAGTCGGCCATTCTGAACTTTGCGAGTCCTCTCGTACAGTTAATTTAATTGAGTTTAAATAATACAATAATAAATCTTAAAGCGTGAATTACACTAAAGAAAACAATTAGAAACTGAAATTGTACAATCAATCATGTTTCTATTTTCAACAAACTTTACTGCTTCGGCCATCTAGTAAACCTAAAATTGTTCCATCAATTTAAAACTAAACTGTAACTCTCATACAAAATGTAACTTAAAAAAAAAAACATCTAGTTATTCAAATAATTATCATTATCGCTCAATGTATTTGCACACTCCCTTATTGGCTTATCGGCCTCATATGTGTGGAAATACCGTACTCAAGTACAACATGTGCCTAATAAAAATAATAAAAGCGATATACAATATAAAACAATTTCATTATCTATTCAAAATCATTTTCATTATCACTCAACGTATTTGCACACTCCCTTATTGGCTTATCGGCCTCATATGTGTGGAAATACCGTTGTCAACGTATCTTACATACTCCTTCGTTTGGCTTATCGGCCTCATGTGTATGCAGATACTCTACTCTAAGTACACAGATGCTCCCAAAATTGGCTTATCGGCCTCATATGCATCTTGTACCTTTCTAATGTTAATAATTTATTTATTTATTGATCATTACTTACAACTAATAAACCCTCACACATACACACATATAATCTCAAATCAATCATATCAAATCATAATAAAACATATTCAAGTATTTCCAAATTATACATACAATCAATTGCATTTGCAAGTTAAGTATTATTATGTTAAACAAAAATATTAATTTCACACCTCAATCATTATTTACATCTTGGTTATCGTCATTGTCTACTTCAGATTCTTTGTTGGACTGACATGAACCCTCATCTGTATCATCTGAGTGCTTTTGGGTATATGTTAACCAAGGATAAATTTTATCTATTGATATAACTGCCTCATACCTTCTATTTTGTTTTCGCGTCAAAGGAGTGTCCTCCACGACATATCTATCATGATCTAATGCTTTAATTATTCTATAGGGACCTTGTATTTTAGGTAAAAGCTTTTTTGATTTTCCGTAATTATTTGCTATTTCCCTCTCTATCCTAACCAAGTCTCCCGCTTTATAAATTGTAGCCTCTTTTCTCTTGCTATCAAATCTGTTTTTCTGCTTAATTTGTTCATTCGACACCCTTAAATTTACTTCGTTCCTAACTTCGCTTAATGTTTTTGGTCCGTTTCTATCGCAATCTAACAATGAAGCTATCATCCCATCTCCCTTAGTTCGTAATCTTATACCAAATAATACTTCGGATGGGCTTTTACCTGTAGTTTTGTTAATCGTTGTATTTATAGCTAACTGTATCTCCTCTAAGTGTCTATCCCATTCATTTTCAGAGCAATTATGGTTTTTGGTGGCAAGTGAAGCTAAAATTGTACGATTGAAACGCTCTACTTGACCATTCGCTCGAGGAGTTGCAACCGCGTTTAAAACATGACGTATACCTAGTTTACTTATGTAATCTTTGAAACCCTTACTAGTAAAAGACGTTCCTCTGTCACTTATTATCCTACTTGGAACACCAAACAGACTAACGTAATTGTTTAAAACTTTTAAAGTTGTCCTTGTTTTAGTATTTTTAACGGCGTATAGATTGATATATTTTGTATAGGCATCGATTACGACTAGTATGTAGGTATTTTTAGATTTACTTTTGACGAACGGTCCTAAATGATCTAAATGGATGGTGTGAAAAGGTTGGTCGAGTTTTGGGATAGGATGAAGCATTCCCTGTTTTTTACCGCCGGGTATTTTGTGGTAAGCACACTCCAGACAAGATTGAACATATTTCTTTACAAATTTCCTCATTTTAGGGAACCAATACAGATCTTTTAATTTATCTAAAGTTTTCTCCATACCAAAATGTCCTAATTCGTCATGATTTTTTTTTAGTAATTGCCACCTTACCCCTTTTGGCACCACCCATTTAAGTTGATCATTAACTACACGATAAACCTTTCCATTTTTAACCTTGTAATTTTGATAGATATCCATTATATTTTTAGCGTCAGAACCTTCCAATATCTGTTTAATTTTTTTAACTTCATCATCAACATTTTGGATAGTAGCCAACCAGTCCTCCGTCTCAACTGCTAGAATATCGAATACAGGTTCCGACTCAACACTTTGTTCGATCGCATTTCTACTGAGAGCATCTACGTGATTCATTCGAGTTCCTGACCGGTATTCGATACTACAGTCGTACTCTTGTAATTGTAACCACCACCTAGCTATTCTGGGTATTATGTCTCTTTTGGACAAGGTGGTTCGTAATGCATTACAGTCTGTAACTATGGTAAATTTGATACCTAGAATATACACGCGAAATCGATTTAGAGAGGTAACTACCGCTAGTGTCTCGAGCTCAAAGGAATGATACTTTTGTTCTTCGAAATTAGTCTGCCGGCTGTAATAAGCAACAGCTCGCCACCTACCCGATTCGTCTTCTTGCAAAAGTATACCAGCAATGCCCGTCTTACACGCATCGGTATGAACTTGAGTTTTAGCTAGGTGGTTATATATTGCCAAAATTGGCCGTTTTATTAGTTCTGACTTTAATGAGAGAAATGCTTGGTCTTGGTCTGGACCCCACTCCCATTTACTATCCTTTTTTAATAATTTTGTTAGAGGTGAAGCTATTATTGCAAATCCTCTGACAAACCGCCTAAAAAAACTTGCAAGCCCAAGAAATTGTCGCACCTCATGTTGGTTTTTGGGTGCCTTGTATAATCTTACGGCTTCCGTTTTACCAGAACCAGGTCTAACGCCATCCTCCGAAATTTCAAACCCCAGATAGTCAATCTTAGTATAAAAGAATTTACATTTGGCAACTTTAAGAGTAAGGCCAGCATTCCTTATTAATTGAAGTACAGCTTCCAATCGCTCCATTCCTTGTTGAACATTTTGTGACGGTATTATAATGTCATCCATGAAAGCAAAGGCCTCACTATTTCTAGTGTTTTTTAACATTTTGTTGATGGTTTTTTGAAAAACAGACGGGGCATTGGCTAAGCCGAATGGCATACGAGTAAACTGATATTGCCCATCAGGTGTTACAAATGCGGTTTTGTCCTGAGAGGAAGGAGCGATTGGTATCTGGTAATATCCAGATGCTAAATCTAATGTTACAAAGTATTTATAACCCCCAAGGCTGTCAATTTGGTCCTCCACTCTTGGTAATGGATAGTGCTCTTTGACAGTCTTGGAATTCAATGCCCTGTAATCTACACATAGGCGCTGGTCGCCGGTTTTCTTTTGTACCAGTAATATTGGACTAGCGTAAGACGAAGTGGATTCCGTGATAATTCCGCTATCTAACATTTCCCGTATCATACCCTTAACTTTCTCTTTTTCAACATGAGCTAACCTGTATGGTCTGTACACAACAGGCGTCGAGTCATTTAAAGTTATGGTCATTTCTGTTAAATTCGTCAACCCTAAATCACTTAGACCAAATGAAAAACAATCACTGTATTTTTGTAACAAGGTTTTCAATTTTAAAATCTCGTCAGGTGTTAATTTATCTCCTAACGAGATTTGATTTATAATAGCGTTAGGCTCCTCTACTGCTACTTTATTTATATTTAAAACATTATTATCTTTAATAATCGGAGCTCTTGTCAGTAAGATATTTTTAATTAATCTTAAAGGTTCCAAACTCAAATTTACTAAAAGAATACATCCAAAACCATTAGTGATTGTATACGCGCCGGGCATAATATAATACTTATGTTTGTTTACCTCACGTATGGACCCTCGTACATAAACAGTGCAAGTCCTATTATCTTCAACCTTTATTGGTACAGCTGCCATGGAATTAATGCTTGTATCTGATTCAATAATTAATTTTAGTTTATCTGCTAAATTATCGTACATTTGCTTTTGTAAAATTAAATGCTCATCAGTCTTAATAATAATTATGCCAGCTTGTTCGGTAAATGTATGACCTAATAATATTGGGTATTTAAGCAGGTCGTTTCTTACTATCAGTACTTCTGTTGCCGCAGAAACACCTTGAACAGTTAAACTAACAATTGATTTACCTATGGGACTAATCAATGTATCACCAAAACCTTTAAGGGATGGCAAATGTGTATCAGTATACGACACTCCTAATGTTTCAAAATCGCTTTGTCTAATAAGAGTACTCTGACTTCCAAGATCAACATAACAAGTCATTAATTTACCATTTACATTAATATCTAGTACGTATTTACTGTCTAAGTCGCCTGCTATTTTCACTTCCGATACCGCCTTGTCACCGTTTTTATTGCTAGTATTATTATTACTACTAGTACTATTATCAATAGTGTTCCTCAAGAGTCGTCTACACGAAGCTGACTGATGTCCAAGTTTTTTACAGATGTTACAGGTTACAAGTGGTTTCAAACATTTAAAACTAGGATGACCTAATTCGCCGCAATTAAAGCATTTGATCGTACTACTATTATTGTTGCTCTTATTGTCACTTTGCCCTTCAAAACGCTTCTTTAAGAATGGTCTCCTAATTTCTTTACTATCTTCTAATTTAACCGTTTGTAAGTAAGCTAATAACTGTTCAGGCTGGTTATAATTAGCTGCTTGAGCACCTAAACGCATACTCCTGTCTTCTAACCCGTTTATAATACAGTCTATCGCTTTCTTATCATATATCTCACACCTGTTTAATAAATTCATCTTGTGATAAAAGTATGTCTCTAACGTTTCATTGGGTTTAACTTTCCTATCTAACATTTCTTGTAATAATTGTGCATAATTTTGAACGGATGGAAATGTTTTAATTAATTTATCTTTCCATTCCGACCAAGTGAAATTGACAGAAGGAAGTCCCTGATACCACACCTTTGCTAACCCCATTAACTTAGGTAGGGAATAATGCAACAATTGCGGTTCACTCCACCCATACAATTTAGAGCATTCTTCTAATTTATTTATCCAAATATCAACAGTCTGTTCTTTGTTAGAGGGGTCAAATTCAGGAATAGCATTATTATTTATTGAAAAATGATTCTGTGAAGTAGGCAATGACTTTAACAAATTTAACAACTCACGGGCAGAAACATTATTCACAGAATCCTCGGTTCTTTGTTTGGTGTTACGTCTTTTTGAACGTCTTGCACTAGATTTTGTAGCAGACTTGCTTCTTGAAGAGGCACTATCAGTAGAAGAAGACAATGTACTTACAGTTGAAGACCGCCTCTTGTTCCGATGGTGTCGATTGTGATGCTTCCGGTATCGGTCTTCACACCTGCTGCGACGAGCCTTTGGTGATCCACTTTCGCGTCGCCTACGTCGCTTACGTGGCGAAGATTCAGATTCGCTGCTACGATCGCGACGTCTTCGTGAAAAACTCCGCTTTCTCGATCGACGATGACGATGCACTAGATTTGGAGGGGTACCCGGCTCTTGCATAAATCCTCGTTCAGCTTCCTCAACTTCAGACATGACGACGATGGTTAGTTCAGCCTCAAATTTTAAGTTTTTTTTTTTTCTTAAACTGTCACTAGTTGTAGGCGCGGTAGGAATTAAATCCTTTTAATATCCCACTTCTGAACTGTAATAGTTTCAGAAGTAAGGAGATGAAATAAAGCACAGTGTTACTTTTCTTATTTCTTCGGTGTATTTTCTCAACAAATATACGTGCACTTGTTATTACTAAATAATGTTTAAGTTGCAACGGCTGGCGAAAGAGTGAGGAGCGCTCAGGTCAAAACGGCTGCCACCTAAACTATTCCCGCCACTCTTTCCCGCCATTGCTTTACCGCCATTTCATAAAGCGTAACTTCCGGAATCACTCATTTTACCAACATTTTAAATCAATTGATCAACTGATATGAAACTGACACAGATAAAATATAACACTTTTAATCAATTGAGAAACTGATACTAAACGTAAAACAAATAAAATATAACAACCTTAACTCGCAGTTCATACAGCAGTTAAGTTTCTGAAGTAAACTGACGGTAGTGCAACAATAGGAATCAACACATTCTATTCAACCAAACAAGAAATCTATGCCAATTTTAACCTTATTTTTTAGTTAATTGAGGAGTGGCGTATTGCATTTTGTAAAACAAGACGTTAGGGTGCTAGTATTAAATAGGGTACGTATCAAAATCCCGAAGATTCATAATACCGATGATTGAAATACAGACGTCCAAAAGACCGAAATTCAAAATACCGAAAGTTTTAAATGCCGATAGTCGTTATATCGAAACACAAAATACCGATGTTCAAATGCCCGAAAGGACGAAATCCCGAATGGACGAAATACCGATGGATGAAATCCCAAACGCAATAGACGACGTATGATGCAAGAGCGAGCGAAGGGCACCCCGAGGTTCGGTTTTGTTAAGTTACTTTAAACCCTTTACACAGAAATAGGGGCCCCGCGAAGCGGGGCTCCGTCGACATAGACGGCGGAGCCCCCGCCGGGCGGCGACGGTATTTTCGTTTTTGCATCCTGTTTCGACGGAGCCCCGCTTCGCGGGGCCCCTATTTCTGTGTAAAGGGTCTAAAGTAACCTAACAAAACGGAACCTCGGGGTGCCCTTCGCTCGCTCTTTCTTGAGAAAGTTGATCCCTATGATGAACCTAACCTCCGACTACGCTTTTTAGGCAACTTTTAAGTGTTTTGAGGTTAGGTTTACAAAAAATCATTTTTCTCGGAAACGGTGGCAATTTCGGGATTTTGAACTTCGGGATTTTAAACATAGGCTTTTTAAACTTTCGGGCATATGAACTTTCGGGATTTTAAACTTTCGACCAAACAACCATTCGGCGTTTCAATTTTCGGGATTTCGTCCATCGGTATTGTAAAATTCGGTCTTTTAAAATTCGGGATTTTGATACGTACCCATTAAATATAACACGGAAGCTGAAATTTAAACCTTAATACCTAAAAGATTAGGCCGTTAATAACCTTGTTCGATAAAAGGAGTAATTATTATTATTTATTTATTAATTCAAGTTACAAAGACTCATAGACAATATACAAAATTCAATACAATCACACATACATCAAAAAAATAAAATAAAATACATTAATAATTAACAATACAAAACAAGAACAAAAGACCACCGTATCTCCGACCCTACGACTGTAGGTAACGTGCAAGTCACTGCAGCGTCGCATGTAAGGACAGTCGAGCCTGTCCGCTATCATCATCAGCACGCTGTTAGGGCTGCCGCGCACCCTGCGTACCAGAGACGCGCTCCGCTTACGCATCGTTTCATAGAAGCAGTCGACGCTAGCTTCAGCAAACATGCCCGAGGCACTACAGTGTCGCGGCAGCTCCATCAGCGCTCTAAAGGCGTTGTTATATTGGACGCGGAGGCTTCGTAAGGATTTTTGGGTGTGATTCACCCACAGGCTGCACGAGTAAAATGAAGTACAATAAGCTCTAAAAAGTGTTTGCTTGACCGACTTTGAACAGCGTGCAAACCTGCGGGCTATCATATTAGCTCTTATTGACAACGCCCTCCGCTCCCTCTCGATATCGATATCGTGTTTGAGACCGTCAGTAACTAAATGCCCCAGGTATTTAAAGTGATCCACTTTTGCCAAGGGAATCCCGTACAGTTTGATGGGTGGTACTGTTATAAGACATTTAGAGCCGGCCTCAAACACCACAAACTGACTTTTTGTTACATTATATTTCAGACCATGTCTCTCAGCATAATTATGCCTCACAAATCTGCAACAATGTTCTAATACCACAATGTTCTAATACAACAATGTTCTAATACCACAAACCGATGCGCTCAGCAGCACCATGTCGTCCGCATAGCTAATATTATTCAGGCAAACTCCATCAACATGACAACGGACATGAGTGCTGCTGAGAGCAACAATCAGCGCATTAACATATAAGTTAAAAAGTGCGGGGGAGCTCAACCCTCCCTGCCTCCCCCCGCACTCCAACCCATATGGTTCCGAAAGAGAGCCCGCCCATTTCACGCTATTCATCTGGCCTCCATACCAACATTTAAAAAGGTTTATAAGTTCTGTGGGGCTCCAGCTTCCTCCATATGATGTCATAGGAAACCAGATGAAAAGCCCTGGATAAATCGAGAAAGCACGCGTACACTGGAGTATGTCTGTCCGTATAGTACCTGACGGCATGCTTGAGACACAGTATAGCACTCTCTGTGGACAGTCCTGGCCGAAAACCAAACTGATTATCGTGCAGATTCAGATATTCATTTAACTGTGTGTCAAGCAAGCCGTCAAGCAATTTTGCAATAACAGTCGCCAATGAAATCGGCCTATAATTACCCTTATCTGACAGGTCCCCTGTTTTTTTTACCACAGGCACTACAATTGTCTTAACGAGGTCAGAGGGTAAGTATGCATTCAGACTAATACAAAAATTAAAAAGCATTGCAAAAACTCTAGGTAGGTGATGTCCAGCCTGCTGAAGATGTTCAACGCTGAGACCATCGTGGCCAGGGGACTTGCCTCTGGACATTGAGTTAACAGCACACGCTACATTTTTGAAGCTTATTTTCGTACCCACTTGACCATAACAAGTGTCAACATTAAACATCCCCAGCGAAGGCGGCTCGTGGGGCGATTTCACATGAAAATGTTCTCTAAAGAGATCAGCAATGTCCTTGGGGTCACTCATACCATTGACACGTACGGGGAGGCCAGGCCGATAATGCTATTCCAATTTTCGTTGAGGTCGATAACTGAGCCAATAGCCTAGTGGTAAAAGGCACGGTCTAAATGATCGGCTGGCGCCTATGCAGGGGGTCTATGATGCGGGTTCGTATCTTAATCGCATGCAGTGACTTTTTGTTAGTTATTATTGGTATACGATTTGGCCAGAAGGAAGCCGAAAAAATTTCATATAAAATTATTAAAAACTTGCAAATATATTTGAGGCGGATCGGTGGATGCGCTCGGGCAGACATGGGCGCGGCGGCGGGGGAGGAAGCTGCTCAAGGCTCACGTGACGTGCCTGCCGCCGCTCGAGCGACGAATGACGGCGGGCCCGAGCGTGCTCGGGCGATAATCTGTAAGTCTTGGGGCAGTTCCATTTCTCTGACGCTGTCTGTACACCGAGACGAACTCCCGGCGCGCGACGACCGCCTTTGTGACGCGCTTTAATTTACTTACTAGGGTGAATCAAAAAGTTCTTAGAAATGCATATATATAAAACCTTTTTGGGAGAAGTTCGATATTCAAATTTAAGAGTGTCTATTACACAATATTTATGCAAACTGTCACTTGTTTTTGTCAGTTCGTTCGCATGTAATAAATTGTTTTGTGCAACGAGTTGATAAAAACCCGAAATTATGGATAAAAGTGAGTTACGTGCGGTGATAAAATATCTCAGTTTGAAAAAAATGTCTACGAAGGAAATTTCTTCGGACATTCAGCAGACATTAGGGGATGATGCTGTACCCTATTCTACGGTTGCGTACTGGGTGGCTGAATTTAAAAGAGGTAGATCAAGCTGTAAAGATGACCCGCGTTCTGGGCGACCTTCAACCTCCGTTACGGAAGAAAATGTCAAAAAGGCTGAGAGTCTGGTTTTGGAAGACAGAAGAATAACTATAAAACATATAGCTGAGATCCTAAAGATATCATTTGGTAGCGCTCAATCCATTTTAATTGATTCACTGGGGTTTAAAAAAGTGTCGGCAAGATGGGTGCCACGAATGTTAACCGACGAAAACAAAAAGCGACGTTTGGAAATTTGTAAGCGTAATCTCGAAATGTTCCAGCGTGATTCGGATAATTTTTGCCGTCGCCTTGTTACTATGGATGAAACGTGGGTCCACCATTTCGATCCTGAAACAAAGAGACAAAGCATGTCTTGGAAGCGACCATCCTCTCCATCCATTAAGAAATTTCGAGTTGCTCCTACCGCTGGCAAAGTTATGGCCTCAGTATTCTGGGATAGTGAAGGAATCCTTTTTATTGATTACATGCCAAAAGGCCAGACGATTACTGGACCCTATTATGCAAATTAAAGAAAAACGTCGTGGAAAACTGTCATTGGGCGTGCTGTTTCTTCAAGATAACGCTCCTGCTCACCGATCAGAAGTTGCGCTCAATGCAATCCGCTGTGCTGGCTTCAACCTCCTTAACCACCCACCATATTCACCGGACTTAGCCCCAAGTGATTTCCACTTATTCCCAAAATTAAAAGAGGAAATTCGTGGAACAAAATTTCACGATAATGACGCGGTCATGGCTGCCGTAGAGGAGTTTTTCTAGAGTCAAGAAAAACATTTTTTTTCACAAGGAATAAGGAAGTTAGAAACGCGTTATTCTAAATGCATTGCATTGGAGGGAGATTATGTAGAAAAATAAAATATTTTTGTTTAAATCTTGGCATTTTTTAATATTGATTCCAAGAATTTTTTGATTCACCCTCGTACTTCATCATTTTATGTTATTTTCGGACGAGCGCTCGAGCGGAGCCCCGTGAAATACTTCACGCACACTCGTTACTTTGATAATACCTACCTGCGGCACCTATTATAATATTTTCAACACACTTGCTCGTAAAGTAGCTCTTATTGAACCGCTTTTAGGTCCATAATGGCGTGTATTACGAACGCGTGCTTTTTCTTTACTTTAATCCACTTGTGCCGTAATAGCACAGATAACTATTTACTAGTCGGAGATGCGCGCTTTTTTAATCTCATCAAAGAGACTTCATGCCAAGAGAAATCCGCGGGCTATATTTCACTTTTTTTTTAAATAGTCTGGATTGTCCTTGGTCGCAAAATGAACTAATATTTATTTACCTTAAGGTGATGCGCAGGGACAACGGACAATTTAAGGTGAATGCCATCGCAGTGGTAAACCGCGAAATTCAAAGGACAATGCTCTTGGATGTATGGAATCCCGTACCATTTTGCGTCAAAGTCAAACTTTGTTTTTTATAGACTACACTTATCATATTAACTCCCACAAAAGTTATTTTTGTAAACAAAACCCGGGTTTCGGAGATATTAAAAAAAAAACAAAATAACCGAAAGACTAGGCACCTACTTTATTTTGTTTGACATGTCATACACGAACGGCAAAAATCGCACATCTGCAGCAGTTTCGGACAATTTCTTCGCATATTGCGTTGAAATCTTAATTAACACAACATCCTTCTGTAGTAAATGCATTATAATCCTTCAATTATACACAGGAAAACAGAAACACCTATCAATTTCATGCAATTCGAAAGAAACGGATTAAATTAATTGACACTGTCTTTCTGACAGTGTCAGATAGTGATCAAATATGTCATTGACGACCATAACCGGAATTGAATCAATTGAGAGCATTATCAAAATATTTTCTTTTTATTACGATTTCGTGATCCCGGTTAGACTTTATTGAAAAAATCGACCATTTTAAATGATAAATTGGTTACATTTTTTTAAGTACAAATAAAACTATCTCTATTCAATGTTATATTGATCATATCATTTGAAACGGAACGTCATGTAAAGGGAATAAAACAATATCAACACTTTTTTACTTTAATTTAAATTCCCTGTTCAAAAATCAAATCCCCGACGCGTAATGTCGTAAAAAAATATGAAAAATAATTACCTACTATAATATTTTGATCTTGAGGCATGAGACTTTTTGGTACCACAATCGGTCATTCTCCTTTTCTTAGGTTTTTTGCAATTTTCAGGTCGGTGTCAGGTTGTATATTGATAAAAATATGATTTGCGGCTATAACAGGTACCTCCTTACAGAATTATAATCATTAGAATCATTAATACATCTTTCTAAGTTAGATTTGTTCCTTAAGAACAAATCTCTTATGGAAAAAAAAGTAATTTAATAAAAAAATTAAACCGACTTCAAAAAGAAAAAAAATGAACTCAAAATTATGAAATAACTTTAATTTCGGAAGTCGGTGTCTTGGGATCTGTATTTTAGTTTTTACCGACTTCAAAAAAAAGGAGGTTATCAATTCGATACGTATGTATGTAATATTATTGGAATTGCATTATATTCACATATGACAATCTATTAGGGCTTCCAAACAAATTTACAAAATTTTATAGACGTATGTATGTATGTATGTTTGTCCACGCATATCTCCGTAACTATTAATCGGATCGTGACCATTCTTTTTTTATTAGCTTACATTTACTTCAACTTAGGGAACAGTGCAAGTTTCATCAAAATCGATTCAGTAATTTTCAAGATATGGACTAAGACGTGAAAGTGTGACGGCCTGGCTTATTGATACGAGCTACGGGTGTACTGTCAAAGCGAAAACATCTCAAAACCTTGGTCAAATTCTAGTGCAACAACTAAAAATTACCAAATAAAAAGTAATTTAAAAAAATTAAACCGACTTCAAAAAGAAATGAACTCAAAATTATGAAATAACTTTAATTTCGGAAGTCGGTGGCAAAAAACTAAAACTAAAATACAGATCCCAAGACACCGACTTCCGAAAATAAAGTTATTTCATAATTTTGAGTTCATTTCTTTTTGAAGTCGGTTTAATTTTTTTAAATTACTTTTTTTTTATTTATTTATTTATCTCAGGCGACGCAGGCCCATACATAAATACCTTAACCTAAACATCCATATATTATATTCTTATTATAAAACGGTACTTCACTAGCTAACTCTTGATCTGCTCTGTGGTACTTGTCCGCGGAAGCGACGGAACACCACGTCCTGCGGCCAGAAGTCTTCTTCCATGACGACGGGCAGATAGCAATTCGGCACGCGCACCACGAACGCCTTGAAGTTGACGTTGCGGTGCGACTCCAATAACTGCACCCTCGGCGCGTACTTCGTCTTCTGGCGCACGTACTCCACGATGTCCTCCGCCTTAGTGGTGTAGTGCAGGCGGGAGATGTACACCGGTGTGTTCCGCTTTGCGGCACGCAAGCTGACTTCAGGCTCCGTAGGAGCTTTGCCGCAGCGGTTCTTGTTCGTTCGCGACCGGCGCTTCCTCCTTTGCACCGTCACGAAACCCTCATCATCAACCCTATTCGGTGCCTTTTTTGGCATAGGGTTCCTACTTGGAGCTGCTGGGGCATTCGTGGTGCCGCTAGCGGATTCCTTTTCTATGGTCTTCGCCAGGGCTGCAGACACTGGCAGCGGGACGGGGCGAGGGGCTCGAGCGGCGTTGCGTGGAGGAGCCGCAATGACGGGCGCGGGGCTGCGGGGCACGCGGGCGGGGCGCTCTGCAATCTCAGCAAAGGACGGATGCGCTGGCGACGAAACTGCTGACGCGGAATTTGACGACGATAAATCGAGGCCGGCTCCGCGACACGACATGTTTACGCTAGATGCATCGACTGATGACCTAGTTACCGCCACACTGTTGCGCAACTCAATAAATTCTTTGCGCAAATCGGCGACGGTGTTTTGGGATGCATCTAACTTCGCTAGAACATCCGCGAGGCGGGCCTTCAGAAAGACAATGTCCTTCAGAAGGCTTGTTACATCGACGTGGTCGAAGGTGACGGGTGGCAGCTTGTGCAGCTCCTTCGCCACAAACGTCGGCACGTCGTCCGGGTCGGTCTCCTTGAACAGCGTGATAATATCTTGCAGGCTTTTCTTAGTCCCGTCACGACGGCGGGAAACCATCTGGTCGCGCTTGTTCAGCACACTGAACAACAACAGCTTGGCAGCAGCTATGTCCTCCTCGCAGCAGATTTGGACAGCGGATACCTCGTCAATCACATCCAGCTTCTGCTGCAGGAACGCTATAGTATCTGTATATTACTGATACTGTACTTACGCTTCATTTTCATTCAATCTCATCATATTTATGATTTTGTATCCTTTTATGATTTT
Organism: Oligia latruncula; assembly: GCA_948474745.1. Classification (NCBI taxonomy): domain Eukaryota; kingdom Metazoa; phylum Arthropoda; class Insecta; order Lepidoptera; family Noctuidae; genus Oligia; species Oligia latruncula. Next base: position 314,706 of record OX419685.1, read on the forward strand.
CTTACTAAATATTATATTTCGCACTTTGGCTGTTACACAAAATATAGAACTCGAGTAGTTTCTGTGTTAGCACTCTGCGAATCACTCTTAAACGAATCTTCTCTAAAGAATTAGGTACCTGATTATAAATTATAATTTTCCATCATTTTATACAATAATATTCTTGTTATGACATTTAAGTCAAACGCGTCAATCTGATGTCTACTTATTCTTCTAATTTCCTATGCAGTCTATTCAAAGAAGGTTGCAGTAGGATTGTATTTTCTAAAAATCATTTTATATCGTTTTGGATAATCTAAATTTGGTTTTTATACTTAATTGCGCTGTCTACTAAATAATGAAATTCTAAATTATAATTATAATATTCTTCAACGCACTCTCGGCATTAACAAGGAGGTTATATACGTCTTGGCTGACGAAACTGGCAGGTGAGACGGAGATGGCTAGGAAAATTTTTGGTCTAGAACAAAAATTTTGTAAGGTTAAAGAAAAACAACATTCACAAAACTTACATACTTCATTCAATCACACTATCATCTTACGAAGTTAGGTCAGGTAGGATTCACATTCGATGATCACAACTCGACCTGATAAATAAATAACAGTAGGCTTATTTTCGGAGTTGTTAACCGCTCTCGTCAAAAACCATTAAATCAGATGAAAAATATAAAGAACTCCAATGAACTTTAGAGTTGATAATTAACAAGGGCTTATTTTTATGGAGTTGTTAGCCGCTCCAATCAACGTTAGAGTTGATAGTTAACAAGGGCTTATTTTTATGGAGTTGTTAGCCGCTCCAATCAACGTTAGAGTTGATAGTTAACAAGGGCTTATTTTAATGGAGTTGTTAGCCGCTCCAATCAACGTTAGAGTTGATAACAAATTAGTTATACTAATTTGAAGAGTTAGTAAGAAGATTAGGTAATTTGTACCTAAAAACACTTCTTAGAGTTATCTGTTAAGAACAGATATTAAAGAGAGATTAAATTAAATCTTCTATAGGTAATGGTTTAAAAACCAGAATGAATTTTCTATTTGAATCAATCTAAATAGAAAAAAAAAAAAAAAAATAAAAAAACTAAATAGAGTTTTAATAATCCGAAGAGAACTCTTTAGTTAGAAGAAAGAAAGAAGAAAGATAGATATGAATCATGAGTGAAATACGAAGGATGAATTTATTTACATAATTATATAAATTATATTTTAAAATCTTTAATGTGCCATTTAGCTTGATGGCCATTGGGATCCTCTAATATATAAACTAATGGAGATAGTTTCTGCAACACAGTGGACTTTATATATTTTGGAGCTAATTTTGCGCTGAAATAAGTTCCAGCCTGACTATTTACATAATTTCTTCGCCAGACTGTATCTCCTACGTTATATTCTTTGAAGGAATGACGTTCATTGTAGCGAGAAGAGTTACGGGTATGAGAAATATGAAGGGCTATCTGAACTTTATCGAAAATTGCAGACAATAAACCTATGTTAGTAGCATAGATGTCCCTAGGTAGAAAAACGATCTCGTCAAGATTAGTAGTTGGTGTATAAAGTGAGCCAGAAGTAACTGTTTCGCGTCCAAAGAGCAAAAAGTTAGGAGAGAAACCAGTGGTAGCATTAGTTGTGCTGTTCATAGCATATCGGATTTTAGGAAGGTGGATGTCCCAAGATCTATGGTCTTCACCGACCAAAGATGACAAAGCTGTGATTATAGTACGATTGTATCTTTCCGTGGGATTAACTTGAGGGCAATAGTGAGGAGCGAAAAATATGTATGGTATGTTATATCTGCCAAGAAAGTTGCGAAATTCATGAGATTGGAATTGTGATCCATTGTCCATTATAATAGTTTGAGGTACTCCATGAACCAGAAAAACAGAATTTTCTAAGTTGGAAATTATGTCAGTACTAGTAGCCCGTTTTAGTGGGAAAATCAGGGAATATTTAGTAAAACAACAGTTAACTACTAAAATAAATTGATTTCTACGTTTAGTCATAGGTAAAGGACCCATTAAATCCAAAGAAATTGTTTGAAATGGCCTGGAACAAATTTTTGGTTTACCCATAAGGCCAAAGGGAGAGTGGTTTGCATGTTTGTAAGCTAAGCAGTTATCACAGATAGAAATTACGATTTTATACAATAATATTCTTGTTATGACATTTAAGTCAAACGCGTCAATCTGATGGAAAATTATAATTTATAATCAGGTACCTAATTCTTTAGAGAAGATTCGTTTAAGAGTGATTCGCAGAGTGCTAACACAGAAACTACTCGAGTTCTATATTTTGTGTAACAGCCAAAGTGCGAAATATAATATTTAGTAAGAAAATCATAAAAGGATACAAAATCATAAATATGATGAGAATGAATGAAAATGAAGCGTAAGTACAGTATCAGTAATATACAGATACTATAACGCCAGCAGCTCATTCGCCACAAGTTCATTACTCATGGCGAAAAGAATACGAGCGACAGCTTGCGCCGCGCTAGACAACACACAGAATATGCAAATACGTGCGCATCGGAACGCGACACAAGCGAGACTAGGTGACTATGATAGGTAACTATGGTGAATACCTTAAATTAGTCCGCGGTCCCTTCCGAAACCAAACGGAAAAGACCCTGACTGGCGTTCTATTATTGCGGATTCTCACTGAACGAATGTATATTTCTCTATGCCAATAGTACTTTCTAATTCCATACTAAATACACTACAATTTGACGCACGACAACACTACGATCAGTCTACACATTAGCTAGTTTGTGTTTTTTTTTTTCTATAGGCTGTTTCACGGTTTTGTCAGTGCCAAAAACTAATATATTTAAAATGAGAGTCAATGCTGCGCGCGCATCGCTAGTGCTGGCTAGCACGGCGCGCGGGAAAACAAAACCAGCGCCGCATTTTCCATACAAGTTAATATTTAACAATACAAGTCTGTTTTTTTTTCCTCGCAAGTGTGTTGAAAAACGTCGTATGAAACGCGTGTGCATTAATCAATATACACTCTGCTTTTTTATCGCTCTCGCCTGCGGCTCGCGCGAATAATATCGCCTCGAGTATAATGATCAACATAGCACACATGTATCATAATGTACTATTATATAATCGTTTATGTACATACATAATATTATACGTATTTTATAGCGTACTGCTCTAACAACGAGGGCGCTCTAACATCAATCACAAGACGAACTAAGTGTGATTGATTAGAATCCGATTGGAACATCTATTTCAATAATGTGTTCTAAAAGAGTGGAGGCATGTAAATATTGTGAGCTCCGATATAAGCACATAAATCAGCCAGATGTAAATGCGCCGCAGTACAGTGACGCGGTTTGTGTGCTGTCACAGAACAACTAAGTGCTGTGCACTAGTCCGCCACACTGGCTCGTCCGCGTGTGATGACCTGGCCAGCAGCGGCAGCAGCCGCGCTCCAGTGGGCCCAGGCAGGTCGGAGCTCAGCTCACTGTCACCGTCACTAGTTGTAACCTATGTGTTACACGGTGTTGCTAGGGCAAACACATTTCAGTATGAATAAATGACCTCGCAATTGATACGAACATTTTCAATCCATATTCCGGTCATGACTTACATTAATATTCTTCATTAAAATGGTGTCCAAAGTACAGCAGCGAATGAATCACCGCTCCTCGGGGAATTATTCGTTTAGAGTACTACTTACCGTACCGCTCATTAAAGTACAGCACTGAATGAATCACCGCTCCTTGGAGAGTTATTTGTTTAGAGTACTACTTAGGTACCGTACCGCTCATTAAAGTACAGCGCAGAATGAATCACCGCTCCTTGGAGAGTTATTTGTTTAGAGTACTACTTACCGTACCGCTCATTAAAGTACAGCACTGCATGAATCACCGCTCCTCGGAGAGTTATTTGTTTAGAGTACTACTTACCGTACCGCTCATTAAAGTACAGCACTGAATGAATCACCGCTCCTTGGAGAGTTATTTGTTTAGAGTACTACTTAGGTACCGTACCGCTCATTAAAGTACAGCACTTAATGAATCACCGCTCCTTGGAGAGTTATTTGTTTAGAGTACTACTTACCGTACCGCTCATTAAAGTACAGCACTGAATGAATCACCGCTCCTTGGAGAGTTATTTGTTTAGAGTACTACTTAGGTACCGTACCGCTCATTAAAGTACAGCACTGCATGAATCACCGCTCCTCGGAGAGTTATTTGTTTAGAGTACTACTTACCGTACCGCTCATTAAAGTGCATCAGCGAATGAATCACTGCTTCTCGGGGAGTTATTTGTTTAGAGTACCTACTACTTACCGTACCCGCTCATTAAAATACAGGAGCGAATGAATCACCGCTCCTCGGAGAGTTATTTATTTAGAGTACTACTTACCGTAACGCTCATTAAAGTGCATCAGCGAATGAATCCGTTCATTAAATAACTCGTCAATGTAATAATTTCGTGACGACTACTCATTACAAATTGCAGCTATTATTATATTATACAGTGAGACGGCCGTGGGCATCGTTTGTGTGTTTTTATCTGACGCGGTTAGTAGTCGCGCCACGTCCGCATATTATATTGCCGTGGCAGCGCCCCCACCCCGCACACAACCCCCCGCGGCGTTTAAATAAGTCATTGTGTGTTAGTAAATACGGTCTGTGCCGGGACGTTCTGCTTCCTGAGAACTGGAGGAACTGCGAGAAATAATACTATCTGCAAACAAAATTAGGATAATTACCTCCGTATTATATGAAAGTGAGCTTCAAACGTATTGAGAAATCGTGCTGTCAATTCAATTCATTTATTTTTCAGATCATAAAATCTGCGTTCTGTGTTATGGTTCATTCACGATACTTAGCTACCTGGGCACTGGGACCTAGACCGATCACCACCAGTCAGCGCCCGTGCTAGACCGACCACCACCAGTCAGCGCCCGTGCTAGACCAACCACCACCAGTCAGCGCCCGTGCTAGACCGACCACCACCAGTCAGCGCCCGTGCTAGACCGACCACCACCAGTCAGCGCCCGTGCTAGACCGACCACCACCAGTCAGCGCCCGTGCTAGACCGACCACCACCAGTCAGCGCCCGTGCTAGACCGACCACCACACGTCAGCGCCCGTGCTAGACCGACCACCACCAGTCAGCGCCCGTGCTAGACCGACCACCACCAGTCAGCGCCCGTGCTAGACCGACCACCACCAGTCAGCGCCCGTGCTAGAACGACAACCACACGTCAGCGCCCGTGCTAGACCGACCACCACCAGTCAGTGCCCGTGCACCAGCACTACACACTACGCTTACCTGCGGTGCCAAAAATTTACTCATAAAAGTCATTGAATTGCCTGAATGACATCAGCCCGATGACCTCCATTAAGTATCACGTGGGAGAGGGCGGCCGGCGGCGCGAGGCGTCCAATATCTGTGTAAGTATCACGTGGGAGAGGGCGGCCGGCGGCGCGAGGCGTCCAATATCTGTGTAAGTATCACGTGGGAGAGGGCGGCCGGCGGCGCGAGGCGTCCAATATCTGTGTAAGTATCACGTGGGAGAGGGCTAGGGTTGCCAACTTTTTTTAGAAGAAATAGAGTATATATGATTTCAAAGGAGGTAAATAAAGAGTACGGACTTACAAAAAAGAGTATCATTTATTTTGTACTTTTAAAAAGGTATTTTTTTGTACTTTTTGCATATAACAATTTTTCATTGTTTTTAAAGGAATTGTATGAGTCCAAACCTTCCAACTCTAAATTTATATATATCAAGAGCTCATTTTTGATCAATTTCAATGAAGGTCTGGTTCTCTCTTCTCGCCACTTCACATTCAAGACCTAAAAGACTCTTTCAGTAAATGCTGAAGTGGCGGGAACAAAGAGTAGATATATAGCTAATATTTTTTTTAAACAATCAAATTCTTCAGGACTTCTTAAGTAAACATTGTGTAAAAAAGAGTATTTTAGCGTACTCTATTAGTGTTATAGATTATAGAGTACGCCTACATGATATAGAGGACAATACTCTATTTTAGAGTACGGTTGGCAACCCTAGAGAGGGCGGCCGGCGGCGCGAGGCGTCCAATATCTGTGCTCTTACGAGATATCGTTTATCAATCCGTCTCCGATTCCATTCCATTATGACTCCGACTTGAACCTGACGTTTTTATTACCGAGAGCCGAATGTCGAAGGCCGAGAGCCGAAAAGACGCCGAGCTGACACCCCGCGAGGAAATTTTTATCTGGTCATTTAATATAGCACTCGAACATGTCTGCAGTCTGCACTTATGACTCGTGCACTCACTTGAAGGCGTGATTTCGTCTACAGCATGCAGCGTTACCGCTGCTGTTAAAACCTCACCTCTTAGGTTAAGTCATCATATTATGGGGCAATTCTGTTGATACTATTAAAGCATTCCGAGCCCAAAAAAATGTATTCCATCAATAACTAAGCCCAAACATTACAAACTAGTGACCTACTTAAAAAAAAAAAAAACAAATATTATCTATACCACTCTCATCTTTATTCGAACTGTGTATATTTGTACTTAAAAACAATAGCTTTATTTCAAGTATACAATGATGCTGTAATAAGAAAAAGTCCAAATATCCACAAATTATGTGAAGCCCAACAAAGTATTAAACTATTTTCTAATAATGTTTACTTTATGGCAATTAGTATTAAATAATAAGTTACCTAATGTCCATGTAAAAATCGGACTATCTTCATGACATTTAAAAATAAATTATTTAACTTCCTATTGCGTATGTGTTACTACTCAACAAATGAGTTTTTAAATGAAAAAATTCATTCAAAATAGAGCTGTTTTGCATTAAAACAAAACAGTTATTATGTTATGGAAAACACATAGCATTGGGTTGAAGAAGCAGTCTAATAATTCTACCTTTAAAGCGAGAAAACAAGTGGTATATATATCAGAGTACGTACCTTTCTCTAAATTACCTGTGGTGTGATCTTTCAGTTTGGCAGAAATGGTGACAGCTGTGCTGTCACTTCCAAGTGTCATTCATAGAAGTCTTCAAAACTCAACAGCAAGCAAATTGCTCCAATGCTATGTGTTTTCCATAACATAATAACTGTTTTGTTTTAATGCAAAACAGCTCTATTATGTAACTTTCAAACACATAGCATTGGGTTGAAGACCTGTTTGATATCTGCTGGTGAAAGAATACCCGAAGGATGTAGACGCTATGTGAATTATATATTAAAATAACATTAATGAATATTTCTGGATGTATTCATTAAATGTTCAAACCAAAAATTAAGATCTTTCAATCTATTATTCTAAAAAATTCTAAAATTAACAAATCTATAAAATGTTATAGATTATTAACCAATGTATTTGCCTTGCTTGCCAAGGGTGAACATGAAATATAAGGCCATAATGGTAATTTAAATCAATGAGATTTAAACTGAATTAAAATAATATCATCATCAATCATTACTAAGGGATAATTGAATCACTCATTTCCTTAATTAATCAAAAGTACCAATATTTTTGCACCTCAACTTTTATAAAGATGTGGGAAAACAAACTCAATGTCTTACATAATAAAGTTAAAATTCCATTGAAACTGAAATTTATTTAGGACCTTTTATATTACTATGGTTAATAGATTAACCCTCGCATGTAAATGAAGTATAAGTCTCTTTATTTATCAATTAAATTGACTTAACATATGATTCATTTACCCAAACATATATAGATAGTTTCAATGTGAATTAAAAATTCTCATAATTATGATAAACCCTCATCCCCCTTCACAGAGAGGAGACCTTTGTTCCATCAGTGGGAACATTATAGGCTGATCATTCTAAATACTCTTGAGATAGCCCTCTCTTTTACTACTTTACAGAAGTAATCATTCTGTAAGCCTAGTGGTTCTTTCAGTTTAATTTTATCTGATGAACTAATCACCAGTCAGCCTCCCGAAGGCTACCACAGACCTCTTCTTCTAACTTCATGAGGCTCCTTTATCTTAGTTTGTTTATAAATCTTTTGAGCAAGCTTTATAGACACACCTGTTATTGTAAACCAAAATCAACAAAGATTATGGTAGCTTTTAGGTAAACTCTTTGTGTCTTTGAGCCAAACCTTGGGCGCACTGTTATTACTTACCCTACTTTTAACATCTCTTGCATGCTGACAATTTGTGTTGCACATATTGTACTCGTGTTTGAGCAAATCAATGATTGTCTTATTCAACACTTAAAAGTTGTGAGATATCTTACAATATTAGGGTATGTAAATCTCTGCTAATCAAGGGGTAAGCAGTGGTTTAGCTAAGAACAATGATTTTTTAGACTTTCTAAATGGACAAAAAACTGTCTAGATGTCATGCAATCTACACTATGACATTCACCTCTGAATACAAGCTTTATAAATGATTATTGTGGATCTCCACTACATATTAGCAAGTTCCTTGCTCCTCTACCAACCACTGCCCCTCCCAACCTGACTGCTTTCCCCCCCCTAAACTTTCCAAGCTAGGAGTTGCAACTTGTCAGGTCCAAGAGGTTTTTACATAGATCTTGTAAGGGTACTGGCTTTCTGAGACCTCTCGTCTCCAAATACGAGAGCCAGGCACACTGGGTCCAGTATGGGGCGATTTCTAAATAGTACGTCCCTGCCCCATTTTCGAGTTCAGATGACTGAGCACTCGGTTTTAAATTGGGTGAAGAGAAACATACAGGTTCTCAATGTTGTCACTTCTTAACTGAAGGCATCGCAGAAGCTTGCCAAGCCATAATTTGAGTCCCCTGTGATGTACTGTCGCACAGCGGCTGACTTATTTGACGCGAAAAGGTCTACATCGGGGACGCCCCACTTTGAAACATGGCCTCCGAGGCCTGGGGCCTGGAGCAACAGGAGCCAATCCGGCTGGTCTGTTCTTAGATAAGCGGTCGGCTAAGCCGTTATAACACCTTTAAACTCCCCGGGAGATAAACCGCTGACAGAGTGATTCTAGTGTTCAGCTAATCTGCTAACTTCGTCATTTTGTAGGTTAGGTTCAGGATCACTAGGGATGTATGTACCCTTGTACATCCTAAGTTTGCGACAACTTTGTCGGATTGAGCTAGAATATGTGCACTCTGAAGACTGGCTCTTTGGCTTGCTTATTACTGCGTATATGGCAAACATCTCTCAATTTAGAGTGCCATTTTTTTTCCTGGTTTGGTCAAGTTCCTGGCAAGAGTAGGGTAGAACAGAATATTCTTTGTTATGTACACCATACGAACTACAGACATAAGTGTAGAATATTATACATAGGGTGACCCAATGGGCGGTCTTATCACTAAAAGCGATATTTTAAAGACCGGCAGACGGCATGTGTGGACAGGAAGTGGGTTACCCGTATATAAAGGAACTGAGTTGTGGTCTATCAATAGCCTCTGGCCACCACATTAACTCTTGACAAACCAGTGGAGCAACCATTTTTTCATTTGCCTTGGTCTGCTCTTTTTTTTTTTTTTTTTTGTTGAGAACAATCCATCAATCAGTTTATTTGTGACAAGCTTGTGTGCTTGTGACAAGCTTTCCCTTACAAGGATAGCAAAATTTGGGTGTTAATAAGCTTTGAACTTGTCTCAGAGAACAAAATCTCTTTATTAGAAGCATTGATATTATTATCTTCCTTTCTACCTAGCCTGCAGGCAGGGCCTTGTGATTAGGCCTACATAATTATTCTAACACCTGATTGAGATTTAGAATTGACTTTGGAAATTCATTTGTCACCCAAGCTTTGTTATGACCCACCGTCTCCGAGACAGCTTTTGCTAGTGGGCCAGCAAAGAATTATCTAAACTCATCATCATCTGCCTAGCCTTTTCCCAACCATGTTGGGGTCGGCTTCCAGTCTAACCGGATGCAGCTGAATACCAGTATTTTACATGGAGCGACTGCCTATCTGACCTCCACAACCCAATTACTGGGTAATATGATCTGATAAAATTATCTAAACCAAATAAACAAAATATTGCAGTTTACATTATTACATGCAAATACCACAGGTTTGCAAATTCTCTGCCACTTACTTGGCTAATGCTGCAATTGTCCAGGGAACTGAAGAAAAGCTAAATGGGTGTGCTGTCAATTCCCATATTTTCTTGGTTCTAAAAGACTCTCCGGAGTCGTTCGTGTAATCAGCATGAACAGCTACCCTCCAATTAATACATAATTACTTCCGTTTGACTTTTTAGTAATACCGGAGTGTAAACAATAGGCTATTTGATTATAATATCATAATCTTAGAAATTATCCTATCTAAAGATACTTATCTCAAAATATAATTGTTTTGAATATAAATCTTTGCCAGATTTTAACTTCCTGTTATGATTTTCAGTATGAAACAGAAACATGTTTGCCGTCTTTAATTCCCAAGTTTCTTTAAGTCCTGACTCGCTGTACTTACATATTGAATGAGACCGAGGGAAAAACAAAGAACGTTGTTTACACAGAAGTGTTACAGTAAATTATAACACTTCTGTTATTCGACGTCTCCTAAATTTACTTATTAACCTGACGTCTCTTACCAGTAAATTAACTACATAACTTTCAAATTTTGAGTTTACTAAGCCAAATAGTTTTTGAGGGATCTAAGCTATAGTACAGTATGAGACGCATCTTTTGAGTGTTTCTGTAAATCAACAAACTATCTCTAACTATTATTAAAATAATACGTATGCGATACGTGGGCAAAGCCACGGGTACAGCTATAGTTTATAAAGATTTTTTTTTTAAGTTATTTGCAATATTATTGTTAATTCAGTGTACACTTGGGATCCACTGCGGAATTACGGGAAGAAAAGTTTTTTGTTGTATAGGTACTATGTCTGGGCAACATATAGGCTATAATTTATTTTGGAAAATGGAACACCTGATGCAGAACCGCAACAGACCAGCTAAAGTATAAGAGATATAAAAATGGTGCCATAGCAAAAAAATATTCCACGTGAAGAGCATTTCCTGCTGTGAGAATAAATTTGAAAATCTGGAACACCTGTTGTGGAACTCCAAAGCCAAGCGACACTATAACATATAGGAATGACGTCTTAGCAAAAGTTGTTTAGTCTGATGAGCATTTCCTGTTGACTTACAAAAATGAAAGATCTGGAATGTCTCGAATCGTCTCGCGCATCACGCTGTTTTCCCGTCCCCGGGCTCTTAGAATTTGACATCAGACGTTTCAGATCTTCGATTTTGACGACCCCGTTGTCGCTGGCATAAGCAACAGGATCCGCGTACGAAGTCGCGGGCAGAAGCTAGTTATTTTATAAAATCTTTTTTTCCAAATAATGACTGGTCTAATGTTTTTATCAAAAATAATTCGCATTTTCGACATGACAGCAATTCGTATTTGATTAATTAATTTTTTTTATGATTTTGTTACTCGCGCGCGACGTTGGCTGCTGAACTTCGTGACCGGCCACCTTTGCCTGTGTCCAGGAAACTACAATCGCATACCATTTTTTCTTTTTAACACTTAGACTACCAGACCTTTTTTATCTTAGGACAACTTAGCTAATGTATTTTTTATAGAATTATTTTTAGGATTCCGTAACTCCTACAAGGAACCCTTATAGTTTCGTCATGTCCGTCCTTCTGTCTGTCTGTCTGTCCGAGATTTTGCTAAGAGACCGTTAGTACTAGAAAGCTGTAATTTTGTAGGAATGTGTATATCAATTACTCCGACAAATTGGTAAACTAAAATTTTGAAAAATATTTTCTTTTATGGTAGCTCCCCTACATGTGAAGTGGGGATGAATTTTTTTTTCGTTGTCTACCCCATCGTGTGGGGTATCGTTGAATAGGTCTTCTAAAAGACTTCGGGGTTGTTACAATTATTTTTCGATTTAATGCTCCATTTACGAAATATTAAACTTTAAAGTGCAAATTTTTGTTCCAGTAGGGTGCCCCCCCCCCCCTCTAAAAGCTAAACTGCTGGCTTGAAAAATCTGGAAAAAATCATGATGATAGTGCATTCATGAACTTTAAAGGAAAAAAGTGGTTAAGATAACTTTATTAGTTTAGCAGTAATAGTCATTGAACTTGGGTGTTGGATAATTTTGTACCAAATACAAAATCCTTAGCATTAATCCTTTAAAGTGACTAAGATGAAGTAGTTGCTTGTTTATAACGGGTAAAGTCTTGCATTGAAAAACAAAATATGAAAATTTTTCTTTTATTATATTCTGAATAAAGAACAACAGAATCGTACTACATTGTGATAACGGGCTACTACGGAACCCTACACTGTGCGTGGCCCGACACGCACTTGGCCGGTTTTTTTTTTGGCCGTTTTTTTTTTTTTTAAAAAGGTGACAACAAATATGAGCAATCTATAGGCCCATAGCGCTATTACCTATCTTTGCCAAAATTTTAGAAAAGGTCATTTATAAATGTCTCTACCTGAAAATGACAATACAACTAATTTAGAATCTGACATTAACGAATCTTTAGTATTAGTAAATGACTGGCTTAATTTAAATAAATTAATGATTAATATTGACAAGACCAAAATAATGAATTTTAAAATAAGAAATCGACGTACTGGTGCTATAAATATCAAGTATCAAGATAAAGACATCGAAGAAACAGAAACAACAAAATTTCTAGGATTACACGTGGATGACAAAATAGACTGGAGAATACAAGTTGACTGTGTCTGTAAAAAGTTAAACAAGTTCTCATATGCCCTTCACAGATTAAGAAAAATTACAAATCTACCAACACTAATAACGGCATACCATGGTTACATCAGCTCTAACCTTAGATACGGCCTAATATTCTGGGGCAATAGTGTTGATAAAGAACGCGCGTTCATTGCAAACGATGTGTCAGGGCAATTTTCAATCTACAAAAAACTGAATCCTGTGAACCATTTTTTAAAAAGATGAACGTATTAACATTACCGTGTCTATATATTTTTGAGGTCGTAGTTTTTGTTAAAAATAATATTTATCTATTTAAATATCGGACGCGTATACGGCATCAGGACAAGCTAGACATAGTGCCTAGTAAGACGTATACGGCATCAGGACAAGCTAGACATAGTGCCTAGTAAGACGTATACGGCATCAGGACAAGCTAGACATAGTGCCTAGTAAGACGTATACGGCATCAGGACAAGCTAGACATAGTGCCTAGTAAGACGTATACGGCATCAGGACAAGCTAGACATAGTGCCTAGTAAGACGTATACGGCATCAGGACAAGCTAGACATAGTGCCTAGTAAGACGTATACGGCATCAGGACAAGCTAGACATAGTGCCTAGTAAGACGTATACGGCATCAGGACAAGCTAGACATAGTGCCTAGTAAGACGTATACGGCATCAGGACAAGCTAGACATAGTGCCTAGTAAGACGTATACGGCATCAGGACAAGCTAGACATAGTGCCTAGTAAGACGTATACGGCATCAGGACAAGCTAGACATAGTGCCTAGTAAGACGTATACGGCATCAGGACAAGCTAGACATAGTGCCTAGTAAGACGTATACGGCATCAGGACAAGCTAGACATAGTGCCTAGTAAGACGGATTTCCTGCACAAAAGTGTTTTCTGCTCGGCTCCGCGTATTTTCAATAACATTCCAAAGCCGATAAGAGCAATTACTGAAATAAAATCATTTAAAAAGAATCTCCATGAACTGTTAGTGAACAAATGTTATTACTCTGTGAAAGACTTCTTTGCCGACAAATCACTGTTAGAATACAATCTGCCTAGGTCATGATGCGTTTTGTATAGATAGATACATGATCATCATCATCATCATCATTTCAGCCAAAAGACGTCCACTGCTGGACATAGGCCTCCCCCAAGCACTTCCACTTCGACCGGTTCTGTGCTTCTCGCATCCAACGGGTTCCTGGATACATGATGCGTCTATCAATATTTAATTGTATAAAATTTGTAATGTAATTTGAAATTGGTATTTGTAAAATGTGTAATTTGTTATAATATTATTGTTGACATGCATGTAAATTCACTTTATGTACCTACATTTTATTGTACGCCCTAAGGGCAGGACATAGCTGTTCACAAAACACAAAATTAACACCAGCTGTTTAATATACACTTTCCTATGATCCACAATAAAGATGATTTGATTTGATTTGATTTTTTTATCTGTTCTAACGATCCTAAAATCCGATTGCAATGAGGTAAAAATTCGTAAAGTTCGTTATAAAATTGTATCTTAAAAAATATCCTGAATTTGATAAACTCTCCTAATTCCTCGTTTTTTTTCTAATATTTTTTTACACCAACAGTCATTGTCAAGTAACAAACCTCCGTGTTTTACATTTAGATTTCTTTTATACATTTTATATTTGAATTTGATTTAAAAAAATATATGTTTTATCTTCAATGTAGTGATTTTCTTTTTATTTTCGCTACAAGCCACATATATTACTCGCGGCTGACAAAGCTTTCTAAACTCTTACGACTTCATAAAACAGACAAGTCTTTAGTCATGTAAGTCTAGTCTAGACAACTGATCTTAAGGGTCTTTGGTCAACTGGACCCACTCGAACTGGACCCGCGGGTCCAGACGCAGCCTGCAAACGTAGATAAGCACATTGCTACGTAGTGTAGGTACGTAGATAAGCACATTACTTCGCTCTCTGTCCATATAACGAGATTTAAAATGTCTCAAATTGGAGCCCGCTCCGCAATAAAAGGGCGAATCGAATTTACATTAAATTGAAGACAATTGACAGATGTAGATGTAGCGCAACATGGCACCGCGCCCCGCGCCCCGCGCCCCGCGCCCCGCGCCCCGAGCCTCGCGCCCCGCGCCTGCTAATCACCTGACTTGTCGGGCCGCTTTGTTAGCAAATCATATTTCAGAATTATATGACAACCAATTTAAAAACAGCTCAGTAAGACCGTAAATATTAGGACTGAAAATATTTTTTTGTATTTTTATCAATAAAATTAACAACGGAGTCTTCAGGTTTATTATTAAAACACTTATTCGAATGACCAAACGCTTAGCCACCGCCACTGGTAGGTACTGCAGCGGACGAGGAGAGCTTCACACACCGCTTAGCCACCGCCACCGGTAGGTACTGCAGCGGACGAGGAGAGCTTCACACACCGCTTAGCCACCGCCACCGGTAGGTACTGGAGCGGACGAGGAGAGCTTCACACACCGCTTAGCCACCGCCACCGGTAGGTACTGCAGCGGACGAGGAGAGCTTCACACACCGCTTAGCCACCGCCACCGGTAGGTACTGCAGCGGACGAGGAGAGCTTCACACACCGCTTAGCCACCGCCACCGGTAGGTACTGGAGCGGACGAGGAGAGCTTCACACACCGCTTAGCCACCGCCACCGGTAGGTACTGCAGCGGACGAGGAGAGCTTCACACACCGCTTAGCCACCGCCACCGGTAGGTACTGCAGCGGACGAGGAGAGCTTCACACACCGCTTAGCCACCGCCAGCGATAGGTACTGCAGCGGACGAGGAGAGCTTCACACAACGCTTAGCCACCGCCACCGGTAGGTACTGCAGCGGACGAGGAGAGCTTCACACACCGCTTAGCCACCGCCACCGGTAGGTACTGCAGCGGACGAGGAGAGCTTCACACACCGCTTAGCCACCGCCACCGGTAGGTACTGCAGCGGACGAGGAGAGCTTCACACACCGCTTAGCCACCGCCAGCGATAGGTACTGCAGCGGACGAGGAGAGCTTCACACACCGCTTAGCCACCGCCACCGGTAGGTACTGCAGCGGACGAGGAGAGCTTCACACACCACTTAGCCACCGCCACCGGTAGGTACTGCAGCGGACGAGGAGAGCTTCACACACCGCTTAGCCACCGCCACCGGTAGGTACTGCAGCGGACGAGGAGAGCTTCACACACCGCTTAGCCACCGCCAGCGATAGGTACTGCAGCGGACGAGGAGAGCTTCACACACCGCTTAGCCACCGCCAGCGATAGGTACTGCAGCGGACGAGGAGAGCTTCACACACCGCTTAGCCACCGCCACCGGTAGGTACTGCAGCGGACGAGGAGAGCTTCACACACCGCTTAGCCACCGCCAGCGATAGGTACTGCAGCGGACGAGGAGAGCTTCACACACCGCTTAGCCACCGCCAGCGATAGGTACTGCAGCGGACGAGGAGAGCTTCACACACCGCTTAGCCACCGCCACCGGTAGGTACTGCAGCGGACGAGGAGAGCTTCACACACCGCTTAGCCACCGCCAGCGATAGATACTGCAGCGGACGAGGAGAGCTTCACACACCGCTTAGCCACCGCCACCGGTAGGTACTGCAGCGGACGAGGAGAGCTTCACACACCGCTTAGCCACCGCCAGCGATAGGTACTGCAGCGGACGAGGAGAGCTTTACACAACGCTTAGTCACCGCCACCGGTAGGTACTGCAGCGAACGAGGAGATCTTCACATCAAAACAACGACAGCTGCACTCGGCTCTCGGCTCAAAACGGATAAAATACAAACGTTTCTCCACAATTAAATTAATTCGGAATAAAATTCCCCTGACGACGCGGACGTGGCCCACCGACGTTTTACATTGTTTCGTACTTCTTTATGAGTCGCCCACAGTCGCCCGACGCCCGACGCAAACGGAGTTCAGCTGAAAGAGTGGAGCGGAGCGGAACGGAGCGACAAATCAACTGGAAGATTGAACGACAACCTGCGCCATTTGTCGTGGCAACACAAAACCTGCCTTGCCGAGTTACCTCTGTGACGTAATCCGACATTATGTCCGCCTCGCTAAGTAAATCCACTCATCAGCTTCTTACCTCGAGGAGGGCCGAGGGGGACTACGCGACGCTCACGACTCACACGACCTCACCGAGTACTAACACACGGATTTACCGAGCACTGATTTTCTTTGTAGTCGTCCGATCCGAGCCATATAAAATATTATTTGTAACTCCATTACGGAAAAAGCCTAGTTTTATAAGTTTTGTTACTGCCGAACTACTTTTTAGGGTTTCGTAGGTAAATGGCAAACACTGAACCATTATAATTTCGTCATATCCGTCCGTCTGTCCGTCCTTCTGAATTTCACACAGCCAATTTTACATGGAGAATATTTGCACTACCTACACAGTAAAAATTGGAAAGAAGGTGTATTCTATGCACCACCGCTAAATGCTAAGTAGTTCAGTGAAATTACGAAAAAAATATTAAGCCCCCATACATAATATTCAAATCAAATCATCAAATCATTTTATTCCTTTGCATATAATAATAACTGAGGGATGAAAATAAAGTTCAATGCACACAAGCGTGTAGGTTGGATCCCATAATGCACACAAGCGTGTTGCGGTTGGATCCCATACCTAATTCAATGCACACAAGCGTGTTGCGGTTGGATCCCATACCTAACTCAATGCACACAAGCGTGTTGCGGTTGGATCCCACAGTGCACACAAGCGTGTTGCGGTTGGATCCCATACCTAACTCAATGCACACAAGCGTGTTGCGGTTGGATCCCACAATGCACACAAGCGTGTTGCGGTTGGATCCCATACCTAATGAAAAAGATTATGGTACTTATATCTAAGTGACTTTGCTATTTAAGTAAATAGTTTTTGAAATATGGGATATTTTCGGTTACAAAGTCAGAAACAACATTGATTTTCATAGTTTTTGCGAGAAATACAAACCTATTTTTACGGTTGATAAAATCAATTCGACTGACACAGTGAGGCGGGGTCGTGGCAGACCACGTAGGAGATGGCGGGACGAGCTGGATAGGTTCCACAAAGACTGGAAGGAGGACGCGCGGGCTCGCGAGAGATGGAAGGAGTGGAGGGAGGCCTTTGCCCAGGAGTGGGACAGCGCAAGCTAATTAAAAAAAAAACAATTCTGCGCATGCATAAATATTCATTCCGACTACGGTACCCTTCACTGTGAGTGCCGGCCACAAACTTGGCCGGTTTTTGTTATTTATTGAAATATTATTGTGTTCGTCCTCCCAATGGTATCCAGTAGAATAAAGCTCAACAAAAGATGTTCCACAGGGACATTGTGTGCGTGTGTGCGTGACCGTGTGTAGCGAACAGGAGGCACATCAATTTAATATAACAACGTTCAACTGCTACCAGGAAGTCTGATTGAAGTAATATTGCTAGTGCGCCGCGTCAATACCGCTCTTACGTATATAGATTGCTCAGTTTATTGCTCTCCGGTAGATTCATAGCAGAGAAATATATTTCTCGAAAGAAATAATAAAACTACAAGGTGGAGGCCTTCTTATGTGGATACGTGGATGTGGATGCATAACACGCAAAGGACAGGATTATCGGAATCTATTGCTACAGTAAGTTAAATTAAACTATCGATGTTTAATGAGACACATTTACAAAAAGAAAACAAAAAAAATACATAAAGTTTATTGCAGTAACATGTACAACTTTTACAGTAAATCTTACATAGGGACCTCCTTTTAAGTAAAGATATACCTGTGCTGGGAGGCCCAAACAAAGATATAGAGCAGTACCTAGCGCGCATCACCCCGTATCACCGCGCTAGCCAGCGGCTGTGAGTGTCAACGACGAGCGGCCGGTGGCGAAGCGCTCGACAAGTCACTACATACATACATAAGTTGTAGAGCAGTGCCTAGCGCGCATCACCGCGCTTGCCAGCGGCTGTGAGTGTCAACGACGAGCGGCCGGTGGCGAAGCACTCGACAAGTCACTACATACATACATAAGTTGTAGAGCAGTGCCTAGCGCGCATCATCACGCTTGCCAGCGGCTGTGAGTGTCAACGACGAGCGGCCGGTGGCGAAGCGCTCGACAAGTCACTACATACCTAAGTTATGTGTCCAGTGAGGCAAATGCCGCGCGAAGAAAATAAAAGAGTAAAGGACAAACCAAACAATTGAATAAATCTAACTATACAATCTTATTACCTCCGTATTATTTAATTTCTGAAAGCACCCTGTTTGATAGGTACGAACAGTTGGTATGGGTTAATAAAATTGTTGCTTTTACTATTTTCCTTACAACTTCTTCATATTTTCTCACCTTTTAAACCTTCCATGGACTTCTACCAATATTTCAAAACCAAAATTATCCAAAACGGTCCAGCCGTTCTCGAATTTTAGTGAGACTAACAAACGTCATTTCTTTAAATAGTATAGTAATTTTTATTTAAATAGATTTATTTATTTATGTTTTTATTTTCAGCCATTTAGTTTCATTGGACAGTCAACTGCACTTGTCTTGTGATTGCTCGGCTTTTTGAAGTCCAACAAGTAGCGCATTTTGGTGCCTCAGCCCTCTTTGTCTCATGTTTTTATGGAATGACCCAGATCACCACAGTGACCACAGGTATGTGTGGTCTCCCGACATGACTTGGCCGCACGTCCGTACTGCTGGCACATATAACAGCGTGTGCACACCAATTCACAAACACTTTGTGTTAAGATATCAGGGCTTTGCGTATGCCTGCAGATACTTCTATTATATAATTACAGCGTGGCAATTGCGTAACACATTATCAATTCATTTTGACAGTTCAACAACATTCATTGCGTTATTTACGTGTTGAGCAGAAATTTTTTTCGAACTTACGAAGCAATGGATTAGCAATTTGCTTCAAAATGATTCAGATTGATAGTGTGTTACGCAATTAGGGTGCAGGTCTCAGCGTCCTTCTTACCTGACTTATGGCTTAACTAAAGGAGGTCAAATATGTCTCGAGGCTGCAATCCTGAAGGTTCTCGTCTAAATTCTGATGGAACAAACAAGTAACAACTTCCTTCTCCTGCCCACATGGACGAGGTCACTCCGATAGCCACTACTCTATGCTTCCGTGTTAGGGGCCCGTCTACTGTAAGGCTTAAATTTGATAACTGCATCGAGTTTTTCACCTTCTCAATGTCGTCCTTATAGTAATTAACTGGTAACCATTCTGACACTCAAAGTAACCATTCTGACACTCAAAGTAACCATTCTGACACTCAAAGTAACCATTCTGACACTCAAAGTAACCATTCTGACACTCAAAGTAACCATTCTGACACTCAAAGCTTGCTAATTAAGCGGATATCATTACCTTTACACGTAGTTTTAATTCTTCTTTCTGACACACGCAATAGAAACTTGAGGAAAATAATAGATGATTGTCGTGCAGTATTAATTGGATTCACACATGCACTGAAATCTCTATATATATATATTTATGTATCTGTTTGTATTCGTGTATATTATAGCAATTATTATTTTAGATATTGCTATTAAGTACGTATAGCAAAACGTTAATTTACTATAAAAAATATTGAATTAACAAGGATGTATAAAAGGGCGATTGGAATCTCAAGCAATTCCTTGAAAGGGGTTATTACCTACCAGAGCGTACTGTGTGTGTGCCGAAAACTTGCGGGCGAACCTTGTTGGCTTCCAGTTCTTTGTTTTTAGTTTAAAAACTTTATTTTCCTCCCCATTCCAATGTACAATGTTGTTATGGTGGCACAAGGCGAACTCAATGTTATGGTGGCACAGCGCACAAGGCGAACTCAATGCCCTTCGACATTCTCTGCTGGTCAATATAATCAGCCTGTAATGTGGGACCACTGCTGTGACACAGGCCCAGTCTCTTCAATATAATCAGCCTGTAATGTGGGACCACTGCTGGGACACAGGCCCAGTGTCTTCAATATAATCAGCCTTTAATGTGGGACCACTGCTGGGACACAGGCCCAGTCTCTTCAATATAATCAGCCTGTAATGTGGGACCACTGCTGGGACACAGGCCCAGTGTCTTCAATATAATCAGCCTTTAATGTGGGACCACTGCTGGGACACAGGCCCAGTCTCTTCAATATAATCAGCCTGTAATGTGGGACCACTGCTGGGACACAGGCCCAGTGTCTTTAATATAATCAGCCTTTAATGTGGGACCACTGCTGGGACACAGGCCCAGTCTCTTTAATATAATCAGCCTGTAATGTGGGACCACTGCTGGGACACAGGCCCAGTGTCTTCAATATAATCAGCCTTTAATGTGGGACCACTGCTGGGACACAGGCCCAGTCTCTTCAATTTAATCAGCCTGTAATGTGGAACCACTGCTGGGACACAGGCCCAGTGTCTTCAATATAATCAGCCTTTAATGTGGGACCACTGCTGGGACACAGGCCCAGTCTCTTCAATATAATCAGCCTGTAATGTGGGACCACTGCTGGGACACAGGCCCAGTGTCTTCAATATAATCAGCCTGTAATGTGGGACCACTGCTGGGACACAGGCCCAGTGTCTTCAATATAATCAGCCTGTAATGTGGGACCACTGCTGGGACACAGGCCCAGTGTCTTCAATATAATCAGCCTGTAATGTGGGACCACTGCTGGGACACAGGCCCAGTCTCTTCAAGAGGGATTGGGCTGTGTCGATTTTTTGGTTGTAGGACATGCCGGTTTGCTCACTATGTTTTCCTTCGTTTTGAAAGCAGTGCAGCAGTGGTGATAAAATTATTTATAGAAAATAAAGCGCCTGGCTGGGGTCGAACCCACGACCTACATACACCTCGTAATTCGGGGCCGTTACCACTGGGCCGCGGAAGGAATTTAAAACTGACAAATTGTGAATCAATCGACTTTGTAATAATATGCTTGACGTAAATTTGACATAATAATAATAATATTTTTATTTCGAGCAACAAGACTCATAGTGTTAGTAACAATATACTTACAAACTATGTTAGTAATACACATACAAGGACAACAACAATACCAAACACAGAAAACCGATTGTGACATCACTGCTGCATGGTGACAGGCCCAGCCGAAACCTTGCAGCAATGATTCACAAACGGACAATCAAGCCTGCTTGCTATCATAGACAGGATGCTGTTGGCGCTGCCCCGTACCCTACGGACCAAGGATGCACACCGCTTCCGCATCACCGCGTAGAAACAGTCCACGTGAGCTTCAGCGAACATCCCTGATGCGCTGCAGTACCGGGGCAACCCCATCAACACCCTGAATGCATTATTGTATTGGACGCGAAGGGCGCCGTATGATTTTTGAGTATAATGAACCCACAGACTGCAAGTGTAGAAAGACTTACAGTAAGCACTAAATATAGTGCGCTTGACCTCTTTAGAGGCACGCCTGAAAAAAAAACGCCTGATAAATGACTATACTAAATTACCTATATGACTAAAATAATTGAACGAATTAAAAAAAAAAAAAAGATTTATTTTGAAATAAAATGTAATACATTTTTGATTCATGTTTAGTATAATGTAAAAAATTGTAATAATTAGAATCAATTTTATATTATGTAATTTAATCATTTCATATATAAAATTTGCAGCGCCCTTAGAGAGCAAGGGCGTCAGAACTGTGTGGCGTCGGAGTACTACTACTTAGAATACTTACTACTTACGTAGAATACTTTTGAATCACTTCGACGCCACACAGTTCTGACGCGAACTCCGTTAATTAGTATTGAATTTCTGACTTTGATCATCTACTTTTGCTGTTGACTGTACCTTAATAAATAAATAACTTATTGAATTTAAGTTAACTTGAAGAAACATTAAAGAATCATTGATAATTATTAATTATGTAATCTTTGAATGTAGTGTAAGAAATTGTGAATATTGTATATTTAATGAGACTGAACAGATATTTTGCTCTGTGAAATTACTGTATCTAATTTTCTTGTACAAAAGCTTTAGTAATAAAAACCAAATTGAAATACAATTTGACACATTCCGTCATGTCCCTAGAGAGCGCCTGCACTTGGGCCATCCTCGTCAAGCACGATGGTGGCACTCGTAGCGCCCGCGCCGTAGCGCCCACGAACGACGCCGTAGCACTCGTAGCATATAGAGATGTTCGTAGCAGCTTTTAAAAAGAGAGTAATTTGTGTAGGAGGATCGTAGCGCGTAGAGGCACCTGTAGGAGAATTCGTAGCGCGTATAGGGTTTCGTAGCGCGTGGGGGTTTGTAGCGCGTAGAGGTACGTAGGCGCGTTTAGGAGTCGTAGCGCGTAGAGGTTCGTAGCGCGTAGGGGTTCGTAGCGCATAAAGGTTCGTAGCGCGTGGCGGTTCGTAGCGCGTATAGCGGGATATTCGTAGCGCGTAGAGGCACATGGTCGGAGGTTCGTAGTTCGTAGCACGTTGAGGCACATGTTGAAGGTTTATTTGTGTATGTAACCGTTAATGAAAACATAAAATAACAGACAAGACGAATTACTTCTGTTGTAGCACGAGGGTTTAGAATACACGATGATACAGTCAGCCTCAAAAGTAGATAATCAAATGAATTTTATTCTTGTCTATGTATACATATTTTTGAGGTTGACTGTACACGATATGACAGAAGCAGGTCCCTAGCCTAGCACATACATGTAGACGAACGAGGTAGATATTCATTATATGAGTGGTCAATCGCGCGTCAGTGGTAAGACTTGAATTGACTTATTATTATAAGCCTGTGTTGTCCCACTGCAGGGCAAAGGCCACCCTTCCCTCTTTCCAGTTCTCCCGCTCTACTGCGACTGTGGGCCAATCCTTTAAGAAGGAGTCCAGCTCGTTCCGCATTTCTTTCTGGGCCTGCCGCGCACTCGTTTTCTGCCATTTGGGATCCACGCAAAAGCCAGAGTGATGGGTTTCGCGTATTGCTGCTCCGACATGCGACAGATGTGGCCAGCCCAGTTCCACTTTATTGCAGCAGCTGTGCGGCCACAGCGTCCGCTATTTGTGTTTGGAACGAAGTGTAGAGTTCGTGTTACGGTCTGTGAGTTTGACACCTAGTATACTTCGTTCCATAACCAGTTGGCAGCCTCCAAGTGAATTGACTTGAATTACGAAAACCACCTTTACGAAATAAACACTTTCAAAGTCTATGAACTATGTCATATGTTACCATGAGTGTCCGGTTGAGCATACATTTGACAAGAGTATGACACTTGCGTGTCGCGTGAACTATGTCATATGTTACCATGAGTGTGCGGTTGAGCATACATTTGACAAGAGTATGACACTTGCGTGTCGCGTGAACTATGTCATATGTTACCATGAGTGTGCGGTTGAGCATACATTTGACAAGAGTATGACACTTGCGTGTCGCGTGAACAATGTCATATGTTACCATGAGTGTGCGGTTGAGCATACATTTGACAAAGAGTATGACACTCGCGTGTCGCATGAACATGATCTGACGCAATAGTATAGTCAATTATTGCAAGAATGCTCATTCGCTGACGTAGTGTAGACGACTAGAATAAATCAAACCTAGACGTAATGGCGCCGCGTGAGCGAACTCACTCATCATTAGCTATCGGTCAGTAAACGATCAGTTAGAGCGAACGAGTACTATCAATAACCTGCGGACTGCACTGTGGTCACAGAGGACCGCGCGCGTCATCGAGCGAGCTCGGCGACGACGCGGACTTATGGCGCGCTCCGGAGGCGCGGAGGGAATATCTAATCGCCCTCCGCTCCACTCGGACATGGAACACAAGAACGCACTCACGCCAAGCGTTTAGCTGCTAGGAGTGCGGCGCGACCTCATTATGTTGAAGTACACGGATTTCATCCGAGAGCACACCGGCCCGCGCACGTCCTGCTCGTATATTCTACAATGTCTATCAAGCTGGAAGCTCCATCCGACGCGCGACGCTCGATAAAGCCAGTTTTGTTGTCAGTAAGTGTTATTTCGAAGCATACTGAGAAAAATTCAAGTGTCAGTGTCGCAACGATCGGTGTTAGTTTGGAGATTACTAAAGTAATATTCAAAATGCTAATATTGACCTGTCGGCCTGTTACTGGAATATTGAGCGAGTAACTCCTCAGATTTGCATAACTCACAAACAAGTGCGTGCGGCGCCTCTTGCGATGACTCGACAAACGCGCCGCCGCCGCCGGCCCGGACGCCGCGGCCGGCCCGGAGCGTCACTTGTTATTTTTGCTACATTGTTGCACAACACGTTGCTAACAAAGTTACCGCAACAAGCCAAATCGGAAACTTTTAGCGGTGATCAGGCAGTAACGAGCGGCCGGCACGACTGGGCGGCCTGAGGGTAATTGTTATGACGGTGCGCAGCAGTCTGCCACTGAGGCGCGACGCCCACCCATCAATCAAACCCCTCACCCGCCCCCCGCCGCGCCACCCACAAATTTTTTCCACCAAGTAATTTAATTAAACTATCGAAGAATCTTACTTTTATTCCAGGAAAAGAGAGTTTTGACTATACAAAAATCGTAAAAAAAATAAACCGTGTCTTTTTACTGTAGTGAAGCTATTTTTAACAAATGAATAAAAATATGATCATCTCGCAGGCAAGAAAGTACCGCGCTAAGTGAAAAGTGCGCGCTAAGTGCTAAGTTCAAAAGTGCCTTTAATGTGCCTATTTGAAATAAATGATTTGACTTTGACTTTGACTTTGAAGTACTTGTTTTTATCTTGGAACATGTTCAGTATTCAACTCGTGTCGACGGAGGAGTTAAGTTTGAGAAATGTGTATGTCTGAAGTCCCACCTCTGTAACCAGTGTGTTTGCCCACCATGACGTACGGTGCTGAGACGTGGACGCTCACGCAGGGGGCTGTATGCAGGCTGAGACGTGGACGCTCACGCAGGGGGCTGTATGCAGGCTGAGACGTGGACGCTCACGCAGGGGGCTGTATGCTGAGAGTTGCACAGAGAGCCATGGAGCGTTCCGTGCTTGGCATCAGGCTGATAGACCGAGCTCCAAACGTTGAAATACGAAAACGTACGAAGGTCTTCGATATCGGAAAACGTATTATGGAACTCAAATGGAGTTGGGCAGCACACCTGGCTACGCGCAGAGATGACAGGTAGAGTAAAGCTGTGACAGAGTGGCGTCCAAGGACTGGAAGACGAAATGTTGGTCATCGGGTGGCGAGATGGGTGACGAGATTGTTGCCATCGCGGGTAAAACCTGGATGAGGCTGGCACAGTAGCGAACCTGGATGAGGCTGGCACAGTAACGAACCTGGATGAGGCTGGCACAGTAGCGAACCTGGATGAGGCTGGCACAGTAGCGAACCTGGATGAGGCTGGCACAGTAACGAACCTGGATGAGGCTGGCACAGTAGCGAACCTGGATGAGGCTGGCACAGTAGCGAACCTGGATGAGGCTGGCACAGTAGCGAACCTGGATGAGGCTGGCACAGTAACGAACCTGGATGAGGCTGGCACAGTAGCGAACCTGGATGAGGCTGGCACAGTAGCGAACCTGGATGAGGCTGGCACAGTAACGAACCTGGATGAGGCTGGCACAGTAGCGAACCTGGATGAGGCTGGCACAGTAGCGAACCTGGATGAGGCTAGCACAGTAGCGTGGGGATTCACACAAGAAAAGAGAGGTCTATGCCTAGCAGTGTTTGAAGTTGGGCTGTGGATGATGATGACGAAGGTGTAACGCATGTGTAGGTGGGAGCGAGCACGCGGAGCACGGTGTCTGGAACACTCGCTACAAGGTGTATCGCATGTGTGAGCGAGCACGCGGAGGCGGCCCCGGGCTCTGAACCGGTTTAAAAAGAGCGGTTAATTTCGATTAAGTACCGTTAAATATATAGTTCCTTCATTAACCGGTTAAACAAGTGAATTGTTCTTATGAAACCCAAATGATAAAGGTTACCGGTTACTTAAGCACAAACGGTTTTGACACCCAAATTAACCGGTTAATTCAGTAATTCCGTAATAAAATTTTGTAACTAAATGATATCGCAACGTCCAGACCGTGCTCGCGAGAGTGACGGGGGCCGGGGGGTTCAAACTTGGTTTTAACCGGTTAATTTCCACTATCAAAACCAAAATTTCATGAAGAACCGGTTTCCCGCATAATCCGGTAAAAACCGGTAAAGTGCAAACCTTAACCTAAATCGATTTCGGTTTGGGGTCAATGACCGTAACCGGTTAAGAATTTCAACCGGTTTCCGAACCCTGCCCGGCTCAACCGGCTTTGTATCTAGACTATCAAAATAAATCTAATCTTGTAACGTAATTCTTCTTCTATTTCATATCATCTACCACTACACACTACCTAACGTCCTAAACGTTACACAAGGTGTATCGCGTGTGTGAGCGAGCAGGCGGAGCACGGTGTCCGGAACACGTCGCGTCGCTACAAGGTGTATCGCATGTGTGAGCGAGCAGACGGAGCACGGTGTCCGGAACACGTCGCGTCGCTACAAGGTGTATCGCATGTGTGAGCGAGCAGGCGGAGCACGGTGTCCGGAACACGTCGCGTCGCTACAAGGTGTATCGCATGTGTGAGCGAGCAGGCGGAGCACGGTGTCCAGAACACGTCGCGTCGCTACAAGGTGTATCGCATGTGTGAGCGAGCAGGCGGAGCACGGTGTCCGGAACACGTCGCGTCGCTACAAGGTGTATCGCATGTGTGAGCGAGCAGGCGGAGCACGGTGTCCGGAACACGTCGCGTCGCTACAAGGTGTATCGCATGTGTGAGCGAGCAGGCGGAGCACGGTGTCCGGAACACGTCGCGTCGCTACAAGGTGTATCGCATGTGTGAGCGAGCAGGCGGAGCACGGTGTCCGGAACACGTCGCGTCGCTACAAGGTGTATCGCATGTGTGAGCGAGCAGACGGAGCACGGTGTCCGGAACACGTCGCGTCGCTACAAGGTGTATCGCATGTGTGAGCGAGCAGACGGAGCACGGTGTCCGGAACACGTCGCGTCGCTACAAGGTGTATCGCATGTGTGAGCGAGCAGGCGGAGCACGGTGTCCGGAACACGTCGCGTCGCTACAAGGTGTATCGCATGTGTGAGCGAGCAGGCGGAGCACGGTGTCCGGAACACGTCGCGTCGCTACAAGGTGTATCGCATGTGTGAGCGAGCAGGCGGAGCACGGTGTCCGGAACACGTCGCGTCGCTACAAGGTGTATCGCATGTGTGAGCGAGCACGCGGAGCACGGTGTCCGGAACACGTCGCGTCGCTACAAGGTGTATCGCATGTGTGAGCGAGCAGACGGAGCACGGTGTCCGGAACACGTCGCGTCGCTACAAGGTGTATCGCATGTGTGAGCGAGCAGACGGAGCACGGTGTCCGGAACACGTCGCGTCGCTACAAGGTGTATCGCATGTGTGAGCGAGCAGGCGGAGCACGGTGTCCGGAACACGTCGCGTCGCTACAAGGTGTATCGCATGTGTGAGCGAGCAGGCGGAGCACGGTGTCCGGAACACGTCGCGTCGCTACAAGGTGTATCGCATGTGTGAGCGAGCAGGCGGAGCACGGTGTCCGGAACACGTCGCGTCGCTACAAGGTGTATCGCATGTGTGAGCGAGCACGCGGAGCACGGTGTCCAACACGTCGCCACAAGGCGCCGCGCGCCCTATTCGCCCTACTCGTCCCACTCGCCACACTTGCCCCAATCGCCCCACTCGCCCCAGTCACCCCACTCGCCACACTCGCCCCAATCACCACACTCACCACACTCTCGCAACAATTAAAAACTGTATTGTTTGAGAGCGGACGCTGCATATTGCTCCAGTTTCCTGCGGACAGTGAACACAACAGTACAAATTCATTTATAAACACTCCGATGTACCTATAAATAACTTCTGTATGGCACTCATTTTGTTTTGAAATAAGCAGCAGACTGTTACATAACATATAGTTCTTCGCATCGTGCATCGTCGTCTCATCAAAACAACCCTACTTACACTGAAAGTTTCGAACAGTAACAAATAGTAAGTTTCTTACCTGCACAGCTACACGATAAGATTGTAGCGGTTATTCATTATGTAAATAAACAATAAAGAAACATTTTGTAAACACTACACAGTACACAAACACATTGTATCATAATTCATAACCTTACATAATAATTTCTCGTTCAACATGTCAACTGTCACATGACAGTTCAACCATCATAGTCAACGAACGAGAATGCAAGCAAACATTATCTATGGATCTAATCTTGACTAACAAAATAATATATTATATCCACGACAATTATTTATTTACTATATTTACTTCGATCAATAATAGTACTAGATGCCCGATAAGCGCTTCAAAAACGGCCCGAAAAATACGAGCACGAATACTTTTGTGCTCTTATTTCAAATTAGTATGGTCCAATCATAGCCAATGTTAAGACGTCAAAATGCCTCAGTGCGCGTTCAAAAGTTGTGTGAATAACCAACGTAACTGCTAAATAAAAGACGTGCGTTCGAACCGAGCGTATATTGAACTGACCAAAAGGTACAAATACAAGACGGGTCGCTTATTCCTAATTACCCACATATGTAACACCTCCACCCTTAAATTCTACAATACTTATTACTAACACACCATAACAACAGCTGTTACTAATTACTAAAACTTACTCACTATTAGACTGTCACAAATATCCAAAATAACAATCAATTATCTTAACATAATTAAAATATAACTTTTATCTCCCTTCCTTATCTACTTGTAACTGTCCTCGATACCATATCGTCTCACTGGTTTACGTACACGCCGAACATTAGGCGGTTCATTAGGTACATTATTGTTCGAGCCATGATTATCTATTTCCTGCACATTGGGCACGCTAGATGTTTTTAGCGGGGTTGCTGTTGACACAATGTCCGTGTCTTCGGTTGGGTTTGGTGATGCGCCTTCAGCTACCAACGGTGCGGGCGGGTTCGAGCCCCCGACCGGTGTACCGGACTGTTGATCGTTGTCTACTGGAAAAATTAGCGAGGGGCGGGATCGTTTTACAGATCTTTCGCTTATAGGGTGATTGTCACAATTATTACGTGCTATCTCGGTTACATCTCTTGACACTCTAAGCTTTAGTTGGTCGACATGTCTGTGTTCTACGGTTCCATTGATAGATCTAACTTTGTAGTCTGTACTACCTGTCCTCTCTATTACTGTCCCCGGCGTCCACTTATCGAAGCCCCGATAGTCTCTAAACCAGACCTCGTCCCCCGATGTAAATTGTCGAACCGTTCCCCCAGCCGACTTTTCCGCCTGCTTCTGGCGGGCCTTTACTAATTCTTTCTGATCAGGTTTTAAGCAATCCAGACGCATGCGCAAATTGCGCCCTATGCACATCTTTGCCGGACTTTCCCCGGTTGTATAGTGTGGTGTATTTCTATAAGCTAGTAGGAATCTACACAAGGAAGCGTGTATGTCTGTTTTCGACTTAATTGCTTTTTTTATATTGCGTTTGCATATTTTAACGGCGTTTTCCGCCGCCCCATTTGAAGCCGGGTGATAAGGGGCTGAAAAAATTTGTTCAATTCCATTGGTGTTTAAAAATTGTTTAAACTCTGTACTGAAAAATGGTGGACCATTGTCACTCACCACTTGTTTCGGCAAACCGAATCTCGCCCACATTTCCCGCATTTCTTTTATTACCGCTTTCGCTGTAGTGCTACTCATTTTTATTGCCTCTATCCACTTTGAATGAGCGTCCACTACTATAAGGTACGTGTGGCCTGCTATCGGTCCCAAAAAGTCAATGTGTATTCTGGTCCATGGGCGGTCCGGCCATGGCCATGTGCGCGGCTCGTGCGCCGGTGGGGCGTCGGCTACAGCCGCGCATATGGTGCAAGCACGACACGCTGCTTCTACAGCCTCGTCTATGCCCGGCCACCACACATAGCTCCGGGCCAACGCCTTTGTTTTCACTACCCCCATATGTCCCTCATGAAGTTCCGTAATTACTTTATCTCTGCACGAGTTAGGAATAATGACCCTTTGTCCCCACATCACACACCCTAATTCTAAATATAACTCCTTTTTTCTATTCATATATGGTTTTAGTTCTCTCATTTCGACCTCGTCCGGCCATCCCTCATTAATATATCTAGCTACTCTGTTTAATATACTATCCCTAGCCGTTTCTTTTTTTAATTTATGCGAGTCTAAAAGTAACGCATCTGCAGCAAAATGTAGATATGTTTGTTCCGGAGTGTCTAACTCTTCCCTACAAACCCCCTCCTTATGCTTACTAATCAACCTAGACAAAACATCCGCTGTATTCCTGTCCGTGCGAATATACTCTATGTTGAAGTCATAAGCTGTTAATTTGATAGCCCATCTCTGTAGTCGACTAGCCGCCGTGTTGGGAATACCGGCATGCGGTCCAAAGATTGTTACCAGCGGTTTATGGTCCGTTCGTAACGTGAACTTTCTCCCAAACAAATATTGGTGAAATTTGTCCATTGCAAATATTATCGCGAGAGCTTCTTTATGAATCTGACTGTAGTGTTGCTCGGCGGAGGTAAGCGCGCGCGACGCGTAAGCCACCACTCGCTCGCCGTCGGCCCCGCCGCCGGGCGCGCGCTGCGCCAGCACTGCGCCGAGCCCCCGCGAGCTCGCGTCGCATGTTACTATGCTCTCTAACGACATATCGAAATGTGTCAAAACTTCTGCACTACACAGCAGCTTTTTTATTATATTAAAAACCTTTGTATGCGACATTGTCCATTTCCAGTGTGTTCCCTTTTTGAGCAAGTCATAAAGTGGGTTAATATGAGTGTTTAAATTTTTTATAAATTTCCCATAAAAGTTTACCATGCCCAAAAATGATTTTAATTCCGATATATTAGTTGGGTGTGGCATTTCTAATATTGGTTTTAACTTTTCCGGATTTACTCGAACTCCCTTTTTATTTATTATGAAACCTAAATACTTCACTTGGTCAGCTATAAACTCACATTTTTCTTTTTTTATTTTTAAACCGTTCGTTTCCAAGATACGAAATACTTGTTCTATACTTTTTAAATGTGAATCCAGCGATTTACTTTTTATTAAAATATCATCATAAAATACTACTACGTCGGCAACATTTTTAAAGAGATTTGTCATTAATTTTTGAAAAATTCCAGGACTAGAGGACAGACCATACACTAATCGGTTGTACTTTAACAATCCTCTATGTGTGTTAATGACAGTGTAGTTCCTAGATGTTTCATTTAAAACTAATTGATTATATGCTTGTGATAGGTCTAGCTTGGTAAAATAATGATTACCACTCAGGCCACTAAATAAGTCTTCTACCTTTGGAACCGGGTACCTATCGACCAACAAAGCTTTGTTAAGTGTCACCTTATAATCCGCGCACAGTCGTATTCCGCCGTCCGCCTTCCTCGCTATGACCAGCGGCGTGGCCCAGTCGGACCGGTCAACGGGCTCGACGACGCCGGCACGCAACATTGCGTCCAACTCCGCATCCACTCGCGGGAACAGCGCGTACGGCACCGGGCGCGCGCGGCAGTAAATCGGCTGCGCTCCGGGCCGCACGTACAGCTGCACCTCTTCCCCCGTATACTTGCCCAATGTGCCGTCAAATAGTTTCTCATGCCTGGAGATAATATCATTAAGCAAGTTATTTTTACTTGTTACTATATTATGAATTTTTGTACACTTACTTAGCCTAGGTATTTCTATACACAATTCCGACAACCACTGTCTCCCTAATAAACTAGTACTACCTTTATTTATTACATATAAATCTAACCTTTTCACTTTGTTTTTATACTCGACATTTGCCTCCACGTACCCTATCGGATAAACAGCTGAGCCATCGTAAAATTTTAACTTTAATTTACATGTTTCTAGAGGTAATTCTTTAAACAATTTAGTGTATGTTGAATGGCTTATGCAAGATAACGCCGACCCCGTATCGACTTCCATTTTCAAGGGTTTATTGTTTACAATAACTGTCATACACACCGGTCTATACTTCGCTAAAGACATCTGGTACATCGCCTCCTCGTCATCGCCCGACGCTTCTCGTTCCTCCTCGGAGCTGTCACCCGCTGCTGGTTCGCGTAGCCAGTGCGCTGCACCGGCAGCGTCGCTGGCCGCGTCAGCGGCGCTTCCTCGGTCGCGTGTACCGCGTGCCGCCGCTGCCGCGCCCCTGCGTCGCTTCCCGCCGTCGTCCCCCGCGCTGTGGCCGCTCGGACCGCGCGCGCGACCTCTGCGTAACCTTCCTCGCGTGTCGCTGTCGTTGGAGTTTGAATTAGCCGATGTCTTACGGCGTTCGTATTCTTTCTTCATGCATACTCTTCGTAAATGGCCTATTTTTCCACAGTAACTGCATTCAAAATCTTTGTACCTGCAGTTTTGCGGGCTATGTCCATTGCCACCGCACGCTGAACAATTTCTGATTCCTAACTTGTGCATCTTCTCGCTAAGTTCCCGGTCCGGAACTTGTTCCCGCGAGCCCTCGACAGCTCCGGCGTCCCGCTCGGCTGCCTCCAGGGTATTGGCTAATTGTAGTGCCTTGTTGTAGTCTAGATCATTTTCTGCGAATAACCTCTGCCGAATAATATCGCTCCGCAGACCGCAGACAAACTGATCCCGTAGGTTTTCTTCCAAGTTCGTTTTAAACTCACAGTACCTTGCCATCTTTTTTAAGTCCGCCACGTAGTCCGCTATCAATTCGCCTGCCGCTTGCCGTCTTTGTCGAAATCTATACCTCTCTGCCAAGATTGACGGTGTCGGTTGCAGATGTGCACGCAGTAGATCCACCGCGTCCGTATATGATAAGTTTGATGGCTTCCTAGGACTCGCTAATGTAGACAACAATTCGTAAGCCTGTTCCCCGATTATCGCGATTAAAGTTGGTAACTTTAAATCGTCCGTTATCTTGTTAACCACAAAGTACATTTCTAGCCGCTCCACATATGTTGACCAGTTACCGGTTTTCACATCAAAGTCTTTGATTTTTCCCACAGACATTGTAAAGATTGTCCACAATGACACGACACAATTATTTAATTGCTCTGCACCGAACAATGTTTGTTTTTATTTTTAATCCTCGTCGCCACTGCTAAATAAAAGACGTGCGTTCGAACCGAGCGTATATTGAACTGACCAAAAGGTACAAATACAAGACGGGTCGCTTATTCCTAATTACCCACATATGTAACAGTAACATCAAGATTTTGGAAGGAATATCTATTTTTCGGTAAGTTTTTATCATTAAATATTTTTCATAAAATAGTAACACAATTAAATAGTAAATATAAATCAATTAGCAAATATTATGATTGTTTGGCCAATGTTTGCGACAACGCGCCAACTATTCTAATAAGAACTACGTCTAGTTCCAAATTTGAGTAAGTACGAAATTGTCAACAAAATGTTTTTAACCTTATTGCTTAGACGTTAAGTTTCATTTTAGAATAAATATTTTTGTACTTATTATAAAAATGACTTTTTATTTTCAAGTGACATTTTAAATTGATTGCTTCGATGACAGAA
Organism: Oligia latruncula; assembly: GCA_948474745.1. NCBI lineage: Eukaryota > Metazoa > Arthropoda > Insecta > Lepidoptera > Noctuidae > Oligia > Oligia latruncula. The sequence goes on from OX419685.1 coordinate 348,909, forward strand.
GGACTTAAATATTAATCAATTGCAATCGTAATTAAACTTTATGTTAAAGTGTTAAGGTTTATAATAATCTGAAGTTGTTAATATTATTAAACTTTTTTCTATAGTTCTTTGTAAGAAATATAAATGTTTATCTGTGTGCAAACGTGGCCACTTTAGCGACTTATTTTTGTTCCTAATCATTCATCTAGTACTATTATTGATCGAAGTATATTTACAACAAACATAATACTTACAAACATATTTAGCTATTTTAACAATTATTTACACTTCACATCTATGAAGTTAGATAGGTTCATATGTTGTAAAAAGGAATGGGCATTTAACAAGTGAAATGGATCACACATGATGATTTACTATAAAAGGCAACTTTTGTTTTTCATCGCCCCTTATTCCAACGGTTCGTTATAGCTTCTAGTTCTAGATCCTCCCATTTCTTTTTCCTTCAAGAATATTCTGAATTTTGTTATAAAATTCATTTTTACTCCTATCTATAAATTGAAGCACTGATCTAGTTTTTATAATGTAGTAGTGTGTCGTAACTTTTGTTAGCTTGTATATATTGTATGGAAGTGCCGAGGTAGGCAGAAATACAGCCGATTAATTTATCTGAAGTGAGTTTTTATTTGATATACCCGTGACACTTCATTGGTGACCCCGAGAAGAACACAGAAGCCTGAAAGACCCATCATGTCGACTGGAGCGTCAGCAGAGAAGCAGGACGTCTGCAGAGTCAGTGTAAAGTTGCCGCCATTTTGGCCAGAGGAGCCAGCACTTTGGTTCGCCCAGGTTGAAGGTTAGTTTACGATCGCCGGTATCACTGCCGACTCTACAAAATTTTATACCGTCGTGGGCCAGCTGGACCACCGTTATATGGTGGAAGCTAGGGACATTATAGAAAACCCGCCAGCCCAAGACAAGTATGTGAAACTGAAGGCTGAACTAGTGCGTAGACTGTCCGACTCGCGTGAGAAAAGGGTGCAGCAGATCATTACCCATGAGGAGCTGGGCGACCGCAAACCTTCCCAGTTTTTACGACACCTTCAGACCCTGGCGGGACCAAATGTGCCAGAGGCGTTTCTGGCCACGTTGTGGGCGAGCAGACTGCCAACCAACATACAGACAGTTATCGCGTCACAGCCTAATCTTGCCCTCCAGTCTGTTGCAGATTTAGCCGACCGCGTACACGAGATCGCGCCAGCGCTCGCTCCGGCGCTCACATTACCTCCCGCTGTGGCAAACACGAGCACCTGCAGCGAGATCAGCGAGCTGAAACAATGTTTAGCAGAGTTAACGAGGCAGGTGGCGGCATTACATACTCGTGGTCAGGTACGCCACTCGCGATCTCCAGATAAGTTTAGGCGTGGAGGCAGGCGTCCGACCCCAAGCCGGCGCAGCAGATCGCGCTCCAAAGACGCGTGGAACGAGGAGTACTGCTGGTACCACAATTGTTTCGGCGATAGGGCTACGCGGTGCACCGCGCCGTGCACGTACGTGGGAAATGCCACCGGCAGCCGAAAGTAGCGGCAAATGGCTGCCTCAACAAACCACGCCGCCTATTCGTGACAGATCGGACCACTAAAACCACATTCCTGGTAGACACGGGGTCTGATCTTTGTGTGTTTCCACGCACGGCATTACAGCAGCGGCGCAGCAAGACGACGTATCAGCTTTTCGCGGCCAACGGTACCGCCATCAACACGTTCGGTTGGGTCGAGCTCCATTTGAACTTAGGGCTCCGCCGTGTTTTTACATGGAAGTTCGTGGTCGCGGACGTCACAAAGCCCATCATAGGGGCAGACTTTCTAGCACATTACGACCTACTAATTGATTTGAAACATTACCGCCTCATCGACGGGCTGACGCAGCTGTCCTCGTCGGCGGCGCCAGTGACCGCTGCAGCATCAGACATTGCCTCCGTGAAGTCAGTTGGGGGTAACACAGAGTACCACGAGATTCTTCGGCAGTACCCGGAGATCACGAGGCCTGCGGGGAAGCAAAAACAGGTTAGGCACAGTACGGTACACCACATCCGCACCACACCAGGGCCACCTATCTTCAGCCGACCCCGCCGACTCGCACCAGACAAGCTCAGGGTCGCTCAAAAGGAGTTCGAAGCAATGTTGGCAAATGGCACGGCACGACCGTCCGAGAGCGCGTGGTCGTCCCCACTTCATCTCGTTCCCAAGAAAGACAACAGCTGGCGGCCATGCGGGGACTACAGGGCGCTGAATGCCCGCACTGTTCCGGACAGGTACCCTATACCACATATCCAGGATTTCTCTCATCAGCTGGCCGGCAGCAGAATATATAGTAAAATTGATCTTATTAAAGCGTATAACCAGTTACCTGTCCAGCCAGCTGATATTCACAAGACCGCAATCACCACACCGTTCGGCCTTTATGAATTCCCGTTCATGACGTTTGGCCTCAGGAACGCAGCGCAGACATTCCAGCGTTTTATGGATGAGGTGCTCCGTGGGTTGCCGTTCTGCTACTGCTACTTAGACGATATCCTCCTGTTCTCAAAGTCGGCTGCCCAGCACACTGAACACCTGCACCAGCTCCTGAAGCGGCTGTCCGACTATGGAATCTTGATTAACTCAGCAAAATGTGAGTTCGGGCGGACTTCCATCACCTTTCTAGGGCATGAACTGTCTGCAGAAGGTGTACGTCCCCTGCCGGAGAAGGTGCATGCGATCCAGGACTACCCAGCGCCCAAGACCGTCAAGGAGATGCGCCGATTCTTGGGTATGTTTAATTTCTATCGTCGCTTTGTCCCAAATGCCGCTCGCTTACAATCGCCGCTTAATGTCGTCCTCATGGGGCCTAAAACCAAGGGTAATCAACCAATTAGCTTAACTCAAGAAATGCAGAAAGCTTTTGACGCATGCAAACATGGTTTGGCCCAGGCAGCTTTGCTAGCACACCCGGACCCCAATGCTGAGCTAGCTATATTTACAGACGCGTCAGACACCTCAATAGGCGCAGTGCTCCAGCAGAAGGCGGGAAGGTCATGGCGACCACTTGCATTTTTCTCCAGGCGATTGTCCGCGTCGCAGAGGAAGTACAGCCCGTATGACAGGGAGCTCTTAGCCATCTACGACGCAGTACGTTATTACCGGCACATGGTCGAGGGAAGGCACTTTACCATATACACCGACCACAAACCCCTGTCATACGCGTATGCACATAGCCGGGAGAATTGTTCGCCAAGGCAATACCGCTACCTCGACTATGTAGCACAGTTTACTACGGACATCCAGTTTGTCGCAGGCAAGGATAACATAGTCGCGGACGCGCTGTCGCGTGTGGAGACAATCAAGTTGTCAACGCTCGATTACACGGCTCTAGCACATTCCCAGGAGCACGATCCAGGGCTGCAGGGTCTCCTGACGAGCAACAACACATCGCTTAAGCTACAGAAGGTGCACTTCTCTGATGCTGATACGGAACTGGTTTGTGACATGTCCACCGGTAACACCCGCCCTTATGTTACAGAACCTTTCAGAAGGCAGGTGTTCCAGAAACTTCACCAGCTGAGCCACCCTGGCAGGCAGGCTACGGTCAAAGGGTATCATTTAAGCTATCACCAATTTAATTAGTTTTGTGTTTCTTAAATAATAGGGTTTGTCCTCCAAATAGTAGATCTGTCACCAAAATGTAGTCACCAAACAATGCAAAATCAGTTCCACAATAAATCACCTAAAATCCTGAGATATAAGGTCTAGTACCAAATAAATGTTTTTGTATGTATTATAATAGGTGTGTCCTAATAAGTATTTAAGCAAACTAATTTAAAGAGATCACCAATAAATCATATTATGTTACTATGAAATTGCATTAAGTTCAAATATCCTTTTTCCATATCCTTCAAGTATCTTTTTTCCATATTTTTTTTCTTTAAAATTTAGTCGTTTCTGGCACTCGCCGGCCGCTGCCGCGGCACCGCTCGCTTCGCTCGCTCGGCTCGTGCGTAGGAGGTCACAGTTTTAACCTAACCTAACCTAAGCATTTTTTTTTAAATAATTAACCTCGTAACTAATTCGGTTCTCGATAATGTCCGATCTCTTATTTTACACATATATTAACATTAATTTGATAATTCATACCTGGGAACAATTTTTGTTTATCTGAGAACGAAAATATTTCGTGGCGATAGATCTATTTATTAGGTGATACAACTTGATGACAAATATAAATTTTGGTGATAGAAAATATAGTTCCCACGGTCAAATTGATCTCCACTCGCTTCGTTTGGCCTGGCCTGAAGAAGGACTGCAGGGCCTGGACCAGAGAGTGTATAGAGTGCCAGAGAAACAAGGTCTCGCGGCACACATGCTCTCCCACCTCCCCATTCCCTGTTCCTTCCGAGCGTTTTTCCCATGTCCACATGGACATCGTAGGGCCACTTACTCTTAATAATGGTTACAGGTATTGCCTCACCGTCATCGATCGCTTCACCCGCTGGCCTGAGGCATATCCCATTGCCGACATCACGGCTGAGACATGCGCCCGCACCTTCATCGCTGGTTGGGTGTCACGCTTTGGGTGCCCACATCGCATCACTACCGACCGGGGCAAGCAGTTCGAGAGCAAGCTGTTCCACTCCATCGCAGCGCTCCTCGGCAGTCAGCATCGACCAACCACGGCGTACCATCCAGCCAGCAATGGCATGGTCGAACGTCTACACCGTCAGTTGAAGGCGGCTATTCGATGCCACACCGACACCAGCTGGTCAGAAGCACTTCCCCTGGTACTGCTGGGCATTCGCAGCGCCTGGAAGGAAGACATAAACGGGTCAGCAGCCGATTTGGTCTACGGGGAACCCTTAAGACTCCCGGGCGAGTTCATCAATCCAACACTCACCGGCACCGTAGACTACACAGACTTCGCGGCGAGACTCCGGCATCAAATGGCGAAGTTGTCGCCAGCTCCATCAAGCCGGCACGGTGAGAGGCCATTTTACGTGCCCAACAGTTTGGCGTCATCAACCCACGTCTTCCTGCGTCAGGATGCCGTGCGCCGACCACTCGACCCGCCGTACACGGGGCCATTCAAGGTGCTGCAAAAGGGCGACAAAACATTTAAAATCGAGGTTAAGGGTAGAGAGACAACCGTCACGATAGATAGGTTGAAGCCCGCTTACCTTAACAGCGAAGACGACAACGCTCGCGACTCGACGGCAACATCATCGGCTACAAACACAGTCCCGCCAACAAGCATCACCGCCGAGAGAAAAACCCGCACCGGGCGAACTGTACATTTCCCGGATTACTATCGCCCGTAATTTTGTAACTACGGTCTCAGGGGGGGAGTAATGTAGCGGTTATTCATTATGTAAATAAACAATAAAGAAACATTTTGTAAACACTACACAGTACACAAACACATTGTATCATAATTCATAACCTTACATAATAATTTCTCGTTCAACATGTCAACTAGACATGGGTAGCTCGTGAGCTAGTGATAGAAAAGAGCTAGCTCTTTTCGATTGACGTCGCTCTCGCTCACTCAGTCGCTCGCTACGTAGCTCACTAGCTCAGTTAGCTCACTCAGACTCACTAGCTCAGTACTTCAGCGATGCACGCGACCGGCCGAACGGCTCATTCGGCTCGCTTCGGAATACTTCGTCGCATCGTTCGTTCTTCCAACAAAAGCTCTCCGACACAATCTTATCAGTTATCATACGACATAATCACTGTAAATCTATCTTTACAGTCATTGACTTAAAGTAGAAAATACTTTGGCACATTTATAAATAAAAAGGAACCGCATTGTTTGATTGCGTTTCGTTTACGTAAATTCTAAATAACTCATAAGTACTCATACCATAATATAAACAAACAGATTAGAAAAACTTATTTAAAGTTATTTAACTTAGTACTTTTTCGGTTGTTTTGACGAAATGACATGCATATCGCTGCGTGGCACGTGCAACGAAGTACAAATACTAATAAGACCGTTCTTACTATAAAAACCGCCACAAAATAAAACAAGATTTATTTATCGATATCCGTAATTCCTTAGTAATTCGCGTGACAAGAATCAAATGAGCTAACAGTCGGCGTCTGAGCTACTGAGCTATAGAAGAGCTAGTGAGTAACAAAGAATCCAAACTTCCAAAGAGCTATTGACTATTGAGCGAGCGAGCCGAAGCGCGTGCGGCGTGAGTCATATGAGCTAACAGTCGGCGTCTGAGTCACTGAGCTAAGTGAGCTATAGAAGAGCTAGTGAGCTAGAAGAGTGATATAGCTCTTTAGAGTGAAAGAGCTACTCGCTCTTTATCTTTTCAGTGAGCTATTTCGCCCATGTCTAATGTCAACTGTCACATGACAGTTCAACCATCATAGTCAACGAACGAGAATGCAAGCAAACATTATCTATGGATCTAATGTTGACTAACAAAATAATATATTATATCCACGACAATTATTTATTTACTATATTTACAACAAACATAATACTTACAAACATATTTAGCTATTTTAACAATTATTTACACTTCACATCTATTAAGTTAGATAGGTTCATATGTTGTAAAAAGGAATGGGCATTTAACAAGTGAAATGGATCACACATGATGATTTACTATAAAAGGCAACTTTTGTTTTTCATCGCCCCTTATTCCAACGGTTCGTTATAGCTTCTAGTTCTAGATCCTCCCATTTCTTTTTCCTTCAAGAATATTCTGAATTTTGTTATAAAATTCATTTTTACTCCTATCTATAAATTGAAGCACTGATCTAGTTTTTATAATGTAGTAGTGTGTCGTAACTTTTGTTAGCTTGTATATATTGTATGGAAGTGCCGAGGTAGGCAGAAATACAGCCGATTAATTTATCTGAAGTGAGTTTTTATTTGATATACCCGTGACACTTCAAGATCATCACCAAGTCTACAGATGTATCAGGGCCGTCTTTACCTATTGTGCAGGGTGTGCGTTGCACACGGGCGCAGCGGTCCTAGGGGGCACCGAGCGCCGCTCGCTTCGGAGTGGGGCTCCGAAGCGAGTGGCGCTCGGCGCCCCACTCGGCGCGCGCGATGGCCGGCCGCGGCACTTTCAATGACCAACGTAAAAAGAGCTCCGCTTTCCATACATTTTGTATAGCATCTGGAGCTCTTCTTATATTTGTCGAATTACACCAAAGCAAGCCGCGCCACGAGCGCGCGAGCGGCTTTTACAATATTAACTTTTTTTCCAACATGAAATATTTATATTATTAAAGATTATATTTTTAGTGTAGTAGTGAGTGTCGCATCGCTCGGCGGCACCTGTTTCAATGATTCGTTTGAAAACACGCCGACAATCATACGAATTCAACTGTTTGGGATAGACAATAAAGTTCAAATTGCCATGACACGAACATCAAGCGCGCGGCATTTCTGAAAAGCGTGAGTACGCGTGGCGCGTGCCGCACTGTTCTACCGCTCGCTACACGTAATTTTGCTAAATAAGCCTTGGCGCAATGGATTAAGTTTTATATTTGAGTAAACATGTAAATATGAATTTGATTGAAATTTACCTATTAAGTAAGATTTAATTTTGATATTAGCTGAATTAGTCTGCCACAAGCACAACTGTTGAGAATTTCGACGGGGTCGGAGCACTCGTCAAAAATTATTAAGCTACGCTACCAAATTTCAGTCTGAAAACTGAAAAAAGAAAACATTTAAAAAAAAAAAAAAAAAACCATAAACTTGTGCTTTGTTTTTCTTGTCACTCTTTCCTTCCTAAAAATACTTTTTACCCGTGTGTACAGTGGCCCTCCCTCGCAGTGAGCTTCCCAAAGTCAAATGTTCCCAATTGATATTGAAAACTTTGTTTGATATGAGGTCGTAATTAGAATGAAGAAATTTCAAAATTTGGACATTGATATGATGTAACATAACATCTATATGTATAGACATGTTAACATGGGTACGTTTTGGCTTGTTAGGGTAAACACCAGAACACCCTGTATAATTCTAAATACAGTCAACAGCACACCATGGTATCCAAAACCGACGAATTTCTTCATCTCCAAACAATAGTTTATTATCCATTGGGGAAATTTGACAATTTGTGGTAACTTGATGTGCTGTTGTTACTTGAACTTTGTACCCTTTTGTTAATAGGGGGCGCTTTTTTTTTTTTACTAGGAGGCGCTTGGGTAATGTTTGCACACGGGCGCTACATGGGCTAGAGACGCCTCTGAGATGTATTATGTCTCGAAGAATACATAGTACGTAGGTATCGAACTATTGATAGGCCGCCGGCAATTTTCGAACGTTAACATTCCTTATAAAGCGCTCCCTTCGCCACTGCCTAGTGCTAAAACTGGGGAGAAGAAATAAGACTGTCATACTGAACTCCGAAGTTCGAAATATCGATGTACGGTATTTAGAAAGTTTACAAGTACGAATTACGCGAGTTCGAAGGTACGCTATGACGAATTACTTAATTTAGAATGTTCGTCATCGCGAAGTACGGAACTTCGAAAGTTTGCTATAACGAATTACTTCATTGAGAATGTTCATCATCGCGATGTACCGAACTTCGGAAGCTTGCCATGACGAATTACTCAATTTCAAATGATCGTTATCGAGAACCAAAGTGTAGGCACTGCGTTTATGCCCAAATAGTATATTTATGCATACGACCCCGCGAACCGCGGCCGGCTTCGGCTTTTCTGTGTATAACCATATATTTTTTAACGTGGAGAAATGTTCATGCATTCTGCACTACCACGGGGAGATAGTGCAGTTCTGTGGGACTCTAACCCACTAAAACTCCACAGTGTCCTCCTCTGCCGCTTATGGCGGGAACACGGGCACGCGTTAGCACTCATCCGTGAACCCGCCGCGGCTGTCCGTCACCGGACCCTCCTCCGGGGAGTACTCCCCATCACCGGCGCACCAGAACACATAGCACGCCGTGACCACCTCAAGGACCAAACCAGCACATGGGCGCCAGACGACCCCGTGTCTGCCACCCTTGGTCCCCTGCGACGGGTCAGGTCATTGGCCCCGCCGCCTGCCAATTTTCGGCCGCAGAGGATAGGGAGAGTGGCCAACGTCATACCAACACTCCTCTTCCCCTGCCGCCCCACCGCGTCCGCCATCGGACGGTGGCGACCCCGTCAAGGCCGCGGAAGGTAGGGAGAGCGGCGCACCGTAATACCGGCACTCCTCTCCCGCCGCGGCCTCCAACCCTCAGTCGCGATGCCTCCGATACGACATCGCGGCCCGCCTCAGTTGCGATGTCGCCCAAGCGGCACCGCAACCTATAATGGTGGCCGCTACGTCGTCGGCTTGTCGGCAAAGCCCTGACGAGCGGCCCCTCCTCGAGTTCCTCTTCGTTTCACCGTGGGTGTCCAAGCCACGGCTACTGAGCCCCCCCGCCTCGACAATGCGGGAACCCACCGGGGGGGAAATTAACCTAACCAAACCTAACCTCGGGGTGCCCTTCGCTCGCTCTTGCATCCTATGTCGACGGAGCCCCGCTTGGCGGGGCCCCTATTTCTGTGTAAAGGGTTTAAAATAACCTAAACAAACCTAACCTCGGGGTGCCCTTTGCTCGCTTTTGCATCCTATGTCGACGGAGCCCCTCTCACTTTGGTTCTCGATAACGATCATTTGAAATTGAGTAATTCGTCATGGCAAGCTTCCGAAGTTCGGTACATCGCGATGATGAACATTCTCAATGAAGTAATTCGTTATAGCAAACTTTCGAAGTTCCGTACTTCGCAATGATGAACATTCTAAATTAAGTAATTCGTCATAGCAAACTTTCGAAGTTCCGTACTTCGCGATGACGAACATTCTAAATTAAGTAATTCGTCATAGCGTACCTTCGAACTCGCGTAATTCGTACTTGTAAACTTTCTAAATACCGTACATCGATATTTCGAACTTCGGAGTTCAGTATGACAGTCAAGAAATAATAGCAATCTCCCAGCATCATGGCGACATTATATATTTTCTTCCGCGCACTAATCCGGAAATGAGACAATAACATCAAGTTCACTGCAGGAAATTGGGTAAAACTTACAGAATGAACTAGCTGCGTCGTTCTACTTATCGATGCCCCTTTGTTATTTGATAGTCGCGGATAAAGAATAATGATAACAAAGCAAAGATGTAGTCTGTTATATGTGTGTTGTCTGTTAGATAGCCTCCTCAACCCTGTGATGTAGTCTGTTAGACACCTCTGCCCAACCCTTAGATAGCCTCCTCAACCCTGTGATGTAGTCTGTTAGACACCTCTGCCCAACCCTTGGATAGCCTCCTCAACCCTGTGATGTAGTCTGTTAGACACCTCTGCCCAACCCTTAGATAGCCTCCTCAACCCTGTGATGTAGTCTGTTAGACACCTCTGCCCAACCCTTAGATAACCTCCTCAACCCTGTGAAGTAGTCTGTTAGACACCTCTGCCCAACCCTTAGATAGCCTCCTCAACCCTGTGAAGTAGTCTGTTAGACACCTCTGCCCAACCCTTAGATAGCCTCCTCAACCCTGTGATGTAGTCTGTTAGACACCTCTGCCCAACCCTTAGATAGCCTCCTCAACCCTGTGATGTAGTCTGTTAGACACCTCTGCCCAACCCTTAGATAGCCTCCTCAACCCTTCGGGGAGCCTGTGCTCACTGTTTACGTAGTTCGTTACGCTAATAACATCAACTGTAGCGGGCGGATGTGCAAGTCCATTTCTTGTATATAATCTAAGCTCCCACTTGGCTCTTTTTTATATTTCGTTTATATATAACATAGGCACGAATGTTTATTCGTTATTAATCCCAATTCCTATTCTCAATATCCTATCTATTAATATTTTAAATGTGATATTATGCGTCAGTTTATGAATTAGGATGTCGGATATAAACAATAATCGGATTTGAATAAAAGGCACAATTAAGGGTAGAGTTGATAGATATATTTATTTATTTGCATAGAGATTAGGTAATTAATACAATTAGGTGTTACCACTAAAATATTTTTAAATCCTTATACTTTCGGCGTCATGGCATGCAAAAATTTTATTCTACAATTATTCTATTTACTTAAAGCTATTTTACTTATTAAATGAACATTGTAAATTAAAATAGTCTTGTCATTTAAAAAATCTGATACAGTGTAATAGCATTTTTGAACTAGTCATTCATAAGGTACTTTTAAAATCATCTTAAAGATTGCTCCTCTTTAATCATTTTTGGTACAAAGTACAAGTAAATAAGAGGAGCCATGCACATAACATTATTTTTCAATAATGCAGTTTTATATCCACCTGTGCATAACTTGTCATCGTATTGAGTTTTATATCCACCTGTGCATAACTTGTCATCGTATTGAGTTTTATATCCACCTATGCATAACTTGTCATCGTATTGAGTTTTATATCCACCTATGCATAACTTGTCATCGTATTGAGTTTTATATCCACCTGTGCATAACTTGTCATCGTATTGAGTTTTATATCCACCTATGCATAACTTGTCATCGTATTGAGTTTTATATCCACCTATGCATAACTTGTCATCGTATTGAGTTTTATATCCACCTATGCATAACTTGTCATCGTATTGAGTTTTATATCCACCTATGCATAACTTGTCATCGTATTGAGTTTTATATCCACCTGTGCATAACTTGTCATCGTATTGAGTTTTATATCCACCTATGCATAACTTGTCATCGTATTGAGTTTTATATCCACCTATGCATAACTTGTCATCGTATTGAGTTTTATATCCACCTGTGCATAACTTGTCATCGTATTGAGTTTTATATCCACCTGTGCATAACTTGTCATCGTATTGAGTTTTATATCCACCTATGCATAACTTGTCATCGTATTGAGTTTTATATCCACCTATGCATAACTTGTCATCGTATTGAGTTTTATATCCACCTATGCATAACTTGTCATCGTATTGAGTTTTTAAACTTGTGCTCCTGTTTCTAGTATTTTTCAAAGACAGGAATAAGTGACCATTTGTTTTAACAAAAATTGCTATTTCTAAGATATATAGGCCTGCAAAACTTAAAAGATTATGTTTTTTAAAAACAGGTATGCAGCTGTCGGTCACTTTGAGATTCAAAATAGATCTAATACAGCGTTTTTGCGCCTTATAAATATTTTCTCTTTCGCTACAGTTGCCCCAGAGTAACCAAACCTCAATACAGAAACAACTAAATTCAAATTCATTTATTGGTGTGATTTTTGGTAAGTACATACATTTTTACATGAGATCTTAATAAAAAAAAAAGTTCCTCAAAAATCTACCATAGAGGTGTACACTCTTTAACATAATTAGTAATCATTATAAAAAAGAATAATCAACATAATAAAATAATTACATCAAAACACAATATAACTTACACCAGCAAAAAAGTAATTTAAAAAAATTAAACCGACTTCAAAAAGAAATTAACTCAAAATTATGAAATAACTTTAATTTCGGAAGTCGGTGTCTTGAGATGTGTATTCTAGTTTTAGTTTTTTGCCACCGACTTCCGAAATTAAGGTTTAATTTTTTTAAATTACTTTTTATTTCGTAATTTTTAGTGATTGCACTAGAATTTGACCAAGGTTTTGAGATGTTTTCCCTTTGACACTACACCCGTAGCTCGTATCAATAAGCCAGGCCGTCACACTTTCACGTCTTAGTCCATATCTTGAAAATTACTTAATCGATTTTGATGAAACTTGCACTGTTCCCTAAGTTGAAGTAAATGTAAGCCAATAAAAAAAGAATGGTCACGATCCGATTAATAGTTACGGAGATATGCGTGGACAAACATACATACATACATACATATGTACATACGTCTTTAAAATTTTGTATATTTGTTTGGAAGCCCTAATTGATTGTCATATGTGAATATAATGCAATTCCAATAATATTACATACATACGTGTCGAATTGATAACCTCCTTTTTTTTGAAGACTTTTAACTTAAGTTTTTTACCGCAGTCGGGTTTTTTATTTTTTTTAATAACTTTTTTTATTTCCAGCTTTTTAGTTTACAAAATTAAATGTGAAAGATTTCGCTGACGATGTAGTTCTTGGTACGTGTTTTTTACGATTTGTCACTTCGAATTACTTTTAACCATATAGGTTGTTTATAATATTTTTGTAATCGTCTTTTAAAGCCCTTTATTTTGATACCCCAATGGATAGGTTTTGAGAAAAAAATTTTTTTTTTGAATACATACCTACCTACATACATAGTAGTCGCCATATTGAATTTTCACTAACGTCATGTCTTTAGTGACACTCGCCGGACTAAGAGGAATCGATTGACGTGTGAATCATAAAAAACGGCGCAGGCGTTTGGTCTGTATAGTGCTTCAAAGGAACATACAAACATACATACATAGGCTGATGAACACATTACCACTCCTTTGCGTCGCGCAGTCGGGTAAAAATTACCAAATAAAAAGTAATTTAAAAAAATTAAATGGACTTCAAAAAGAAATGAACTCAAAATTATGAAATAACTTTAATTTCGGAAGTCGGTGGCAAAAAACTAAAACTAAAATACAGATCCCAAGACACCGACTTCCGAAATTAAAGTTATTTCATAATTTTGAGTTTATTTCTTTTTGAAGTCGGTTTAATTTTTTTAAATTACTTTTTTTTAATAAACTATATAATGCATAAGCAGCTGCACTTAGATTCTTGCATACGTCATCTGCTTGAATTTTCCAAGTCAGTCGGAAATTCCTAGAAATTTTGCGTCATTGACCTCATTAACCTTATCGATTGTTTGTCCATTATAATTTTTATATCCATATTTGTGTCTAATATTCGTTGTCGAAGGGATTTGTGGCTAAGTAATAACAGCCGCACGGGTCGATCGATCAGGTTAAGCTACGCTTGCCGCGGTTGGTCCGTGGATGGGATGATTCACATACGTGGATGATTCACATACCAAGACCCCTCCGTGCCTCGGAAAGCACGTTAAGCCGTCCTGGCTGTCATTCGTGGATCTTTGACAGTCGTTACGGGTCGTCAGTAGCCCGAAAGTCAGACAACCAGTCTTACCAAGGGGCATCGTATACCCAGTAATTGGGTTGTGGAGAGGTCAGATAGGCAGTCGCTCCATGTAAAATACTGGTATTCAGCTGCATGCGGTTAGACTGGAAGCCGACCCCAACATATTTCCTCCTATCTAATACCTATTCTTTGATAGAAATGACTTTTGTTTCCTCTAAAAACAATTTTCTTAACGCGAGTAATCAATGTAAAGTCTTATTTTCTTTTGATGGTTTTAATCTCAGTTGCCAAAGTAAATGGATTAGGGCATAAGATATCTTTTATCCCAGTTGCATGTTTCCACGGGATAATATAAAAGACGTTCTTTTTTGTGGTTTTTCGACGAAAACGTGGGAGGAGCCACGGGCAAAAGCTAGTATTTATTAAAACAAACCGAAAAATCTCCTGATTTTACAAATGTCATGAATGATGAATGAATGATTTCCAGCAATGTGCGCCAACGAACAGTGACAAACAAAAATAAAAATATCCATCAGTAAAGCATGACAGCTTCAGTGTCGAGCGGCCGCGCGCCGCCGCCGGCCCCCGCGCCGCGCCGCCGCCGCCCGGCCCCCGCGCCGCGCCGCCTGCCAAGTAACGCCACTTACACACAAACTTGTGTCTCAACATTGACGTTGACAATTTGTTATTTTTACCGACTTCAAAAAAAGGAGGTTATCAATTCGACACGTATGTATGTAGGTAATATTGTTGGAATTGTATTATAATTACATATGACAATCTATTAGGGCTTCCAAACAAATATACCAAATTTTATAGACGTATGTATGTATGTATGTTTGTCCACGTATATCTCCGCAGCGATTGATCGGATCGTAATTTTTTTTTTCATATGCTTACATTTACTTCAACTTAGGGAACAGTGCAAGTTTCATCAAAATCGATTCAGTAATTTTTAGGGTTCCGTTGCCAAATGGCAAAAAACGGAACCCTTATGGATTCGTCATGTCTGTCTGTCTATCTGTCCGTCTGCTGTCTGTCCGTCCGTATGTCACAGCCACTTTTTTCCAAAACTACACACATCAAAAGTGTCTAGGGATCAAGCATTTTTATGCGGATTTCTTGAGATTGAGATGTGGCTTTGTAATAAATTTATGATTTTATAAATTTATATGGATCCTTTTTGGTGCATTTCATAATTTGAATCAGGAACTGTGAATCAAATTCGAGTAAAAGATGAAAATCAGCTGTCAATATTTTCCCTATAAAAACATACAACGCATTGAAGACATTATTAGTGCTACTGTTTCCCTACTACTGATTAAAACCAACGTTATTATGGAGCGGCGACGTCATTTAAGCAGGGAAGAAATGCTCAGAGCCGTGGGAATGATAGAAGCTGGTTCCCGGCAACGTACTGTGGCTTTAGCTCTGAATACAAGTCAGAGTGTTATCAGTCGACTTTGGACACGTTACCGAAGCACTGGTACCGTGGCTGAGCGCCATGGAGGACGGTATCGCTGCACCACACGGAGACAAGACCGATACATTCAAATCTTAACTCGAAGAGCTCCAACAATAACCGCCATGATGTTAGCCGTGAGGCTTCATCACTCTTCAGGGAACTTAATTAGCGACCAAACAGTCAGAAACCGCTTGCATGAAGTGAACCTTCATTCCCGAAGACCGCTACGGGTACCACCTATAGCAATGCACAATCGTAGGATTCGATATCAATGGGCTCTTGAACACAGAAATTGGGCAGAAGAACAATGGCGTTTCGTGTGCTTTTCTGATGAGTCTCGTTTTGGTATGAGACCGGATACAAGACGTATACGACACTGGAGAACCCCTGGACGCCAACAGCGATTAAAATCCTGCCAGGAAGTCCATCCTTATAGTGGTGGAACCATCATGGTATGGGCGGGTATTTGGATCGGCGGAAGAACTGAGTTGATTTGGATCAGAGGCAACCTCAACGCTCAAATTTATGCTGAGACGATTGTATCAGACGTCATCGTTCCTCTACAAGTGCAAATCGGTCCCTTATTTCAGTTAATGCATGATAATGCACGACCGCACACCGCAAGAGTTGTAAGACAGACTCTCGCCGCAGCTAACATCAATGTCCTGCCCTGGCCTGCTCAGTCGCCAGACTTGAACCCGATTGAGCATGCATGGGATATGCTACAGAGAAGAGCTCTGCCGAATATGGAGGGTATCCAGTCGCAAGAAGACCTTTTTTTGTTGTTGCAACGAACATGGGCGGCCATTCCACAGCGTGATTTGGATGAACTCATTTTGAGTATGCCAAACCGATGTTCTTGTGTTGTTAGTGTTCGCGGTAGAAACACGGATTATTAATTGTTTAAGTTACCCAATAAAATTTTAAAGAAAACTGTTATTTCAGTCTTTTTTTCGAACTTTTGTGTTAGTGGTTCAAATGTCAAAAATCCCTTTATTAGGAAAATGGCAAATTTCTTTATTAATGCAAAGGTGACTTGGTTTATCGTTACTGTGACAAACGAAAACACTTTATTTGATGAATCCTTAAAGAAAATTTTAATTAATATCAATCAGGAGAAAAGTTATTGCAAAAATATATGTTGATCCCTAGACACTTTTGATGTGTGTATAAGAGCTACACTGTTGAAACTTGGTAAGTAGATGTCAAAATCAAAATCAAATCAAAATCAAAATATTTTATTTCACATAAGCCTACATGGGCACTTATGAAACGTCAGAAGCTAGGTGCACGGTTCCAATTGATCGTTTCCTATGGAGAAGAACCGGCAAGAAACTCCACGGTTACTCTTTTTAAAAATAATTGGCTTTTACAATATTTTCAAATTACAGTAGGTATGGGAGGATAGCGTAGGCCTGTCAACAAGTATCAGGTACTTGATAAAATAAAAAATGGTCTACAGATCTAAAGTCTACAAGGCCTACAAAGTCCTCACATTTACAAAATAAGAATCTATCAAAAGGATAAATAAAAAATAAAAACCTAATAAAACCTAGTGATATGATTCCCATTTCAACCACTAATAAAGAGATGAAAAATTTGAATTGTCTGTATATAATGTCAAGTAATAAAGAGATTATATCAAAAAAGTATGTAAAAAAAGTAAATAAAGTAAAGTAAATAAAAAATGAACATCGTAATTTGAGAGCACATAATGAGGAGCCAGGGAAGCCACATGTGCAGAAGGAAGCATTGCCAAACTACCTTGTCTTCAACATAGTCTTTAATCTTATAATATGCTTTTTTGATAAGGACAGTTTTGATGAAGGTTTTGAATTTTCCATCGCTAAGTTCTGTAACCGGCTTTGGCAACTTGTTATAAAAACGGACGATGTATTCTGTGAACCGCATTAAGATTTTCACAAAAAAA
This sequence comes from Oligia latruncula, assembly GCA_948474745.1. Classification (NCBI taxonomy): domain Eukaryota; kingdom Metazoa; phylum Arthropoda; class Insecta; order Lepidoptera; family Noctuidae; genus Oligia; species Oligia latruncula. Next base: position 366,285 of record OX419685.1, read on the forward strand.
ATAGAAAAAAAACAATAAACTATGGGGGTTCCCTATACTTAGAACTGAAACTCAAAAAAAAAATTTTTCATCAAACCCATACGTGTGGGGTATCTACGGATAGGTCTTCAAAAATGATATTGAGGTTTCTGATATCATTTTTTTCTTAACTGAATAGTTTGCGCGAGACGACCAAAGTGGTAAAATGTGTCCCCACCCCCCCCTGTAACTTCTAAAATAAGAGAATGATAAAACTAAAAAAAATATATGATGTACATTATCATGTAAACTTCTTCCACCGAAAATTGGTTTGAACGAGATCTAGTAAGTAGCCCGCCGGTGAAAATTTAAAAACATATGATGGTACGGAACCCTCGGTGCGCGAGTCCGACTCGCTCTTGCCCGGTTTTTATTAAGATATGGCCTAATACGTGTAAGTGTGACGGCCTGGCTTATTGATACGAGCTACGGGTGTAGTGTCAAAGGGAAAACATCTCAAAACCTTGGTCAGATTCTAGTGCAATATTTACAACAAAACTATTACCTACTACAAATTAACAACAAAACTATAACCTACTACAAATTAACAACAAAACTTATTACAAACAAATATTCCAGTTTTTACTTAAAACTACGAAATAAAAAGTAATTTAAAAAAATTAAACCGACTTCAAAAAGAAATTAACTCAAAATTATGAAATAACTTTAATTTTCCGACACACCGACTTCCAAAATTAAAGTTATTTCATAATTTTGAGTTAATTTCTTTTTGAAGTCGGTTTAATTTTTTTAAATTACAATTTTTCTCATCACATAAGCTCAGATGGTTCCCATGAGAACGTAGTTCCGCAAACATACCGCGAGCGAACTATGTCAGAAGTGACGAGTGCGGCACGGATTGCGTGTTGCACAGCGCCGGCCGTGCCGCGCCAAGACCCCGCCGCCGCCCGCCGCGCCGCGCGCCGGCGGACGCTGCCTCGGTCGGGGATAGGTACGTCAGCTATAGCCAGAGGTGATCGCTTCGGACGATTTCCGCATATTTAGATACAAATTCGTATATTTAGAAAGTTCCCAAACAGTTCCGTCCCAGGGATCACCTGATGTTACTTACTTACTCATGGCTATGCACTAGTATTTCAAAATACATCTCATTCGAAAACATTAGAAATAGCACAAGAAACGTCGAATGAACAGTCTCGCGTTGTAAACATCACAGGTACAGCGCCGAGTTCTTTATGTATTGGAGACAATGTCTCTGATGGTTAACAATATATTATGTTGTTGACAATTGATGTATAAAAACACTACAAACTGAAAAAAAAAACACTACAAACTGAAAAATAACTTTAATTTCGGAAGTCGGTGTCTTAGGGATCAGTATTTTAGTTTTTGCCACCGACTTCCGAAATTAAAGTTATTTTTCAGTTTGTAGTGTTTTTTTTTTCAGTTTGTAGTGTTTTTTTTGTAAGTCGGTTTTTTTTTTTGTTAAAAAGTTTTTATTTCTCGCTTTTTAGTGGTTCTATTTATAATTTATCTAAGTTACAATAGCCTAATGTCAACTTGCCCATCGCCTTTTTATAAAATATTCCTTTTCTCGATGCAGGGACGTTAATTGTTGAGGAGTTCTCCTTTTATTAGTTTTTAGATTAGATGCTGATAATCCTGGCTGCAGCATCAGGCCAGACTTATGTCAACATTGCATTGAACTTAAAATTAGTCCTGTTTAAAATGAGCCCAAACACGACTACGGTGCTGTAATTTAAAGGTTTGTACTTTTTCTGATGCTCCTGGCTTCAGCATCAGGTCTTCGGTGTTCCTCAGTAACAGTACGTTTATCCACACATCGAGCCCTTTTCAATGAGCCTAAACACGATATATCTGCTGTTAGTTGTCGAGGAGTTAGGTACTCTGCAGACTATCCTGACTGCAGCATCAGGTCATGACTTGATGATCATGAGACCAAATGTGGTCGTTAAAAACAGTCCTTGCCTGTTCGAGTAACTTCTTACTGTTAAGGAGTTGTACCTTCCATCATCAGCCCAGCTACCTGAGATGGTGACAACCATACACAAATACACAAGATACTTCATAAAATATGCGAAAAACAATAAGTGAGCCTATAAAATTTGAGGGTTGCCCTCGATTTCTCTAAGATACCATCATCAGATCCTAACTTGGTGACAATGGGACCACCTCAGAACTATCTACTTTCGAACAAAAAAAGAATTTTGAAAATCCGTCGACAATTGGCGGCGTATTCGATGAACAAACATACAAAAAAAAAAAAAAAAAAAAAACATACAAACACCCGAACATAGTACCTCCTCCTTTTTGTAAAGTCGGTAAAAATAGGGAAGATAGGCCACGCTCTAACGTCACGTAAACATTAAATGGACTAGAACACTTACATGTAAACACACCCACACAACTACATGTCCCGATGTCGTGCGTCATGTGCTCAACCACCGAAATAGAGAGACATTACGCGGGCTGTAGTGGTAGATAGCAATAATTTTATTGTCACCGTTACGTGCCCATAACAACTCAGAAACAAACTACGATTCGGGTCTTGCCGCTTGCGCTGAGATAGACAAGGACAGAGATAGGAGCCGGCGCTGTTGTGCAAGCGAAATCGCGTTAGCCGCCGAATGTTGGCCGAATGTTTACGATGATGAATGACATATTACGAAGCAAACATTAAATATTATTTTTATAATTTTCAACAGATTAACATTTTTGGCTGTACCTATTTACGGGTGAAAAATAAACCCGTGGAACTTGTTTTTAGTTTTTTAACTATTTGTGCACATTTTAAAACACAGGAAGGCATTGTTGCTGCTTATTTAGACATTTACGGTAATTTTACTTAACGTGCTACACAAACGCCAGTTCGATTGTGACTAAGGTCGACTGCGTGCACAGAATTTATGCGGTCCACGTCGAGGAGCGCGTAACATATCTTCCCTATTTTATACATACATGGTTGTTGAAGTTTAAATCTAAACGAAATTACGAACTCTAAGCCTTTCTCCGTATTGGCATTAAAATCTGACAGATTTCACTGTATTTTTTCAGTCATCATCTTGCATGACTAGTAAAACGACAAATACCCACATTATTGGCTGAACCGATGATAAAGTTACATGTATTGTAAAGTAAGTTGTTGGAGTGCTCTTCACAGTGTTTTATCGATATGATATTATTTCTACACTATTCATTTGTCATCTTGACAATAAAAATTTTACAAAGAAAAGACAATGTAACGTGAGTTATCGTCAGTTTGGCTCTATCAGCGTCACGCCACCCCACCCCCACCCCCTCCCCCGCCGCCCGCCGCTCGCCCCGCCGGCTTATTGGTAATATAAATAATAATAATAGTGTGGCGAGCCTCAGAACCACTCTATTTATGTGTACACGTGTGCTCTCAGGTAGTCTCCAAGTCGACACAAATCGAATTGTATCCGCCTCGCCGACCTGTCGAGATTTATTGAAATCCTCCACATTAGTAGTGACCCTCGCGCGCGCCACCAGAACACCCAACTTATGTAAAACGTGCATCATGAATATTGCATGAGGCGGAAACACGCAATTGGCATACCTGACGACATAAATATCATATACCCAAATATTAACAGGCATATTAGACCCAAATATTAACATAAGCGATGGAAACGTTTTACGGCGCAACACCTACAATAAACATATGTAAGTTATGTAAACAGCCAGTCAAAGCGATACCTGACACCGCAACTCTTCGGTGGCGGCGACCAGGGCTCCATGGGGCGCGAGGAGCGAGCGCGATCTTCTGATGCGTGCCAGAGTACACGTAGCACCGAGTCGCAGTAGCACTGTGGTGGTGATGATGGGCGCGGTGTGGATTAATCCTTGCCACGAGCAGTCGCTGGGGAGAAACGGTGGCGACGCGGGACGACGCGCCTAATCGCGCGTCATTTGTCGCGGCGCGGGTGAGGACAGCCCGACCGCCACGCGCCCTCCTAATAAACGTTAGTAATAACATTCCACAGCCGCCTGCGTGCCTTGTCTTGTGCACATTGTTGACTTACTGCCTTAATGTTAAGCCATTCTCACGCCTTGACCCAACTTATCTTCGCAAGGTAACTTAAATTGTTTACTAGACACGACTGTTTTAGTAGGTACACCTTAATCTCGAGATGACATGTCCAGCGCGAGTGTACTCCTTTTTCTCTGCAGAGTACCTACAGGCCTGAGTCCACTGGCGCTGCGCATTAGGTTACAGTAATTATTTTTTTATTTAATAATTGGGAGTGCTAAGTGATAACCTCGTTAAGTTGCCTCGCGCTCTGCTGACCACATTAGTAAAATACCTATTCACAAATAACACTAACAGAAAATAAATTAACACAAACATCAAAGACATCACTCTCACGTTTGTGAGGCGGCTTACGTCTGCGTACTAGAGTACCTACTGGGCCGCTAAATAGATTAACATTCTAGTGGTTTATTTTATTTATTAGATCATTACTTTATGTACAGTATTAAAATAATAATAAGAATATGTATATAAAAAGGAAAGGAAAGAATCAAAGGGCATCAAAAAATTCATTCGCATCGCTGTCAACAGGAAACGTGCCCAAAAGACTGGCAGCATTGCCACGTTGTATGGCAATGCTGATTCTTTGGCCAAAAAATAGGCCAGCCCTCTGGTCACGTGAAGAGTCGACCAACCGCTTGGCGATGTCTCGAAATACTACGTGGGCACTCGGGCCCCACGGCCCTAGAGTTTCAACCCCAAACGGCTCAAACATATACGTTGCAAAGAGATTGTAGTATTTGCGCCGTTTGAGGTTTTCCGCACCTGCAGCAGCTGCCCTAGCACAGCTCACCGTGCTTGGAAGATAGGATGGCGCAAGGGTGTCGACACACGTTGCATCCTACACGAAAGGCCTACCAACCTTCCAAGGCATTATGGTCATTCCGCCTGGTCTCTTCCCATCGTCGCGTGCCAAGCCATTGGGTTCTAAAACAGCTGGCACCCCGGCGGTGACAAGAGCACGACGGATGATGTCATTGATGCTAGCATGCCGTGCTATCCGGCCTGCACTTTTACTGCAGGATAAGCCATGGTGTCCGAGGCAGTCGACACCTTCACCGCATTGGCAGCGATGCGGAGCCACGCAAGGGGCGCCCAGACGCAGACAAGTAGCGAGCCGGAAAGTGGAATCACCCAGCAAAGTGCCTATGTTGGGTGACGGTAGCGCTTGAAGCCAGAGGCCTGACTCCCACTCACCCACAGCCAGTAGGCGGGCACGCTCAGCAGTATTGGTGGACGTATTAATAAGATTATTCCGTACCAACCTGCAGAGCGGCTCATCCCACTGCCTCTGGGTAGATGGGTTCGCGGGTCGATCTGTATCCGGGCAAGCCATTTTCCAGGCGTTCACCGCGTCGGCCAAACACGGCACTTCCGAGTCAACCAGGGAGGGGGCTAAAATCTTCCCGGTCAACTTTTCGGTGCTGTGGACAGAGGACAGGAACTAAGTAGTAAGCTAATACTGGTAATTTTGCGGACGCCGAGGCCACCAAAGCAGATGGGTAGTGTGGCTTGCAGCCACACTCGGTCGTCCAAAACCACATTTAGAATGGATGTTAGTGTGCTACGAATAATTTCGTCAATTTTGTCCAAGAGGTGTGGCTGCTTCCATAAAGGGGAAGAGCGTAGAAAATACATAAAATTTGGGCCAAAACAACAGTATCTAATCAGGGTGAATGCCGAATGTAAATTAATTTTGGAAAGTCTGTCCGAAATGTCGTTGAAATTTTTGATTTTTTCTTCGATGAAAGCCGAAAAACTATCTTCCAAAATTGGGGAACTTAGGAGGTGCAGTGAGCTTTTTTCTAAAATTTCTATTTGTGGGGCTATTGCATTAAATTTCTCTAGGGTCAATTGTCAGAAAGGTAAATTTCGCATTTTGAGGGGTTAAGGTCCAAGCCAATAGATTTAAATTCCTGTTTGAGAAGTTCTAGGTCTTTCAAAACGGTGTCTATATCACCTCCTAGCGTTCCATCATCTAGATACCACACGTTGAATTTTGAATTTAGTTTCTGGATAATTGGGTGAATAGCTAAACTGAAAATGACAGGACCGAGAGGGTCACCTTGTTGGCATCCTACTGCAGATTCCAAAATATTGTCCTTATATAATAATTTAGAAGGGTGTCTGTAACACTGCCACAAGAAACCATAAATTTCGGGTAGTTCCTTTTTGACTTCAGCCAACAAAGTGTCCCTGTTTACAGAATTAAAGGCGTTCTTCACGTCAACCTTGAGGATGACCTCACCTTTATTCGAGTTTATGAATGTGGAAAGGGCATGGACGGCAGCCTCACAGCCCCCTTTTGAGCCAAAACCAAGCTGCAGGGGCTGAAACTTAGCTGCAAGTGATTCGCTATACAGCTTACAGCATATTTTGGCTGCCATACGCCTGTAAGTGCACCCAACGGCGATGGGACGAATGCCGCCGTCCTTCTTGCGCAGGGCACATAGGTTGGCCCCGTACAAGACATCGACGACGGCCTGGATCACACCGCCGGTGAGCATGAGGTTAATAAGGGCCGCAAGCTCCTTCAAAAGCGACTCTCCAGCTTCCCCGGCGCCTGAACTCAGTAAATCCTTGAGATGTTGTGGAGTCAGGCCATCGAGGCCGCCGGTGGATCCACTTCGGAAAGAGCTCACGGCAGCAATTAACTGAGGGGCCGAAACATTTAGAAAGGTTGAATTTAGGTCGGGAGGGTCGGGGGGGTCGGGAAAGGTGAGACCATCCGCAGGCGCTGGGTGTTTACTCTCTAGAGCTGATAGCGTTTCTGGAGAGTAAGGCGCCACCACATCGCTGCTGAATAATATCCTAGCCGCTCCCTTGAATTAATATACATTCTAGTTAAGTTGTACTAAAAATAAAATAAAAAAATAAAAAATTGTTTATTTCTCACCACAATACAACAATTTTTTTTTGTATAAGTAGGTATACAATAAAATAACGTGGTGGCTCTGATAGTTGCTATAATGTTTTGACCCTATCCCCTGAACTAGGCGGGAACCTGTATCTCAGGGGGTAGTGTTCAGCCATGGGTTATGCAATTTTGCCGAGTGCCACTACTATTATTTGGAGATTCTTAATTGAAAGTATTTGTTTGTCTAACTATGAAAGTGGTGTATGAAATGTAGATATGCGAGGAAGGTGCATAGTGTAGGTGTATACTGAATAGTGTGGCGTATATGAGTACAGTAAGTATGTGGTGTGAAGTGTATTTTGAAGGGTGTGCTGTATGAGTGTAGAGATGTGGAGGAGAAATGTATGTACATATATATATATGTTTGTGTGTACCTACATGTGTGTAGAGTTTGTAAGTGGATATATAAATTTAAGGTTATGTAATAAAGGTAATGAGATTTTCTGTTTCTAAGTAATCTAATTGCAATAACCACCTATTAACCGCAACTTTTGCATCATGTGTGCTTAGTTTAACTATGTTGGTTTTTTTGTTGACTTTGTTGTACAGATAGGAACTTAAAACAAAGTATTGTCTTTTTGCGAAGGTTGTACTGTGTGAAACACTGGGACAGACTGGTGAATTTCTTCGTCTACCAGCACCGGGCAGAGCAACAGTTCGATGTCTTCTTAAAATGGATCGAAGCACAGAGAGCTTACGAACAGAAAGCACCTTACAGTCCATGTACAGTTGCTCAGTAGGGTATCGAAATGGCTTTTTTATGATGACCTTGAGAACTGCTCTTTGGGCTCTCTCCAGCGCAAGAAACATCGTCTTTGCCGCCCCACCCCATACTGGGATACAATAGCTGATCACAGACTGACACAACGCAACGAATATTTTTATAAGCAGCTCTTTTGAGACTGATTCCCTAAGAGTTCTGAACAGGTAAATCATAGTTCTCAACCTAGCAACAACTTTACTTAAGTGTTTATCCCACCGCAGTTGTTCGTCAATTTGCACTCCTAGGTATCTAACAACACTGGCTGGAGTAAGAGTCTGACATTGACAGGTCTGTGTATTATATCAACATGTATGTGCCATTATATTAAACTCTTCCGATGGTTTGCTATTTTTCCTTATCGTGAAGGTGACATAATTGGTTTTTTTAATATTTAGAGTCAATAGGTTAACGTTTAGCCAGTTCATTATTCTTCTAAGACACTTTTCGGCCTTAGCTTTGACGAATTCCCAGCTGGGCCCATAAACTACAATAGCGGTGTCATCTGCATACGTATACATTGTTGCATTCGAAAGTGACATTTTGCAAAGGTCATTGATGTATATTTTGAACAAAGTAGGGCCCAAAACACTTCCCTGTGGTACACCGAAGGTGACAGGTAGTTCATCACTAAGTAAGGAATTAATAATGACCTGTTGTGTCCTATTGGTCAAATAATTCTTAAACATCGAAAGAGGTACACCCCTGATTCCTATTTGTTCGAGTTTGGTCAGCAGGATGGGGACAGAGACCGTGTCAAATGCCTTCGCCATATCCAAGAAGATACCGAGACATTTGTTTCTTGAACTAGGTATAGAATTACTGATATCGTCAACGATCTGAAAGTAGTGAGATAATAGCAATGATCGTATCCGCTCATCCGCTGTATAGTTTCTAAGAAGTGTATCATCCATCATAATAAGTACATATTACAAATTAAAAAAAAAAAAATGGTTGCCTGTAAAGTCGGTTTTACGGGCGAAGATTTTACGTGACAACGTCTTTTTCTCGGTAGAATATTTATTGATATGAATATAATTAAATTGCACAATAGGAACAAGGAATTGAATGATAGTTGAGTGGGAGAGAGACGCAAGGCATTCGGCGGGCCTCTCTCTCGTTCGGTGACTCATCGTAACGTTACCGAGCGTTACACTTTTTCATAAGTGACTCCCAGCCGCAACCTAATTTAAGACGTTGTCACGTCAAAAAAAAAAAAAACATTTATTTCAGACAAAAAGGTCCATAAGTGATGTAGTAATAAGTACTTATATTATATTCTACCAGTGTGAGTACATTATAATAAGTACTTATATTATATTCTACCAGTGTGAGTACAGTCACGAGCACTAATATGTCAACACTTGGCAACTTTAAATTGCGATTTTTTCACAAAATAACGCATGCAACGTTGAAATACGACACTTTACATAAACCTATGGGTTCGAAAATACTATGTTCCTCGTATTATAAAATTTCATTCAAAAATAAAGGAGAAAATCGCCTTTGAATAAAGCCAAGTGTATACATACTTATGCTCGTGACTGTACATTATAATAAGTACTTATATTATATTCTACCAGTGTGAGTACATTATAAGACCTATCAACACCAAATATAATCAGTATTTACTCGGCATGATGTTTCTCCCGCGCGTTCTTATATTATGGCGACCCTGCCACTTGAGCAAACATTTGTCAATCATGTGCGCATTTAATCTAAATCGTTCTCTGAGCGAGTGTCATCGAGTTGAAAGCCCATTGAAAGGAAGTCAATGAAACATGTGTCAGTCAAAAGTGCAGAATGAAGAGGTTTTCGTAAACCAGAACAGTGCCTTTGGAAGCCACAACTCAGCCACTATAAGTAGAGGAATTCAAATTTCATTTATCCACAATAAGCATTGTGGTTATGATCATATGTACGTTGTTACTTCTTGGAGTTGCCTATATGTTATACAGACAAGCAAAGTTTGTTAGTCAGAAAAAAATATTTAACCCCATTTCACGTGTAAAAAAAAAAATCATAAAATTTTATTTTACCACTTTGTCGGCGTAATTGATATACACACTCCTACAAAATTAGAGCTTTCTAGTATGTACATACTAACGGTCTCTTAGCAAAACCTCGGACAGACAGACAGACGGACATGGGTTCCTTGTCAGAACTACCGAACCCTAAATAAGAATAAACTAGACACACCGCCTACCCCTGCACCGTATGCTCATCAGTCACGCAACACATGGAGTTTTTTTTTTATTATAATTTTTTTGTTGTTTTTACAATTTTATTCGCCAAACTTTCGAGTTTGATGGCGAGAAGCTACTGAGCAGAACAGTATCGGTTCTCTCGCCATTCATCTTTAGGACGCTATTCTGGCTCCCTCGTACTCGTCGCACCACAGACGCAACTTTTTTACGCATAATTGCGTAGAAGTCATCTTAGCTGGCGTCAGCAAACGTGCGGCATGTACTGCAATATCGAGGGAGCCGAAACAGGGCCCTGAACACTTTATTATACTGGACGCGCAAGGCATTGTAGGCTATTACAAAGGAAAAAAGGAAAAAAAAAAGGAAAGGAATTAAGGGTAATTCTTCAGGGACAAAATTTTCGATGTCTGTGGGTATATTTCTGTAACCAACTAAAAAAACGGCATGTTATATTTTTTTTTGTACAGTTTAGCTTTATCCCTTACTGGGACAAATGATTTTTTTTAAATAATTGCTGTCTAGGTACAAAATAAAAATATTTGAAGGTCGTTCTTCTGATTCATATAGCGCGTCCGTTTGCCATTTTCCGGAACAAAATGGTCGATGTCGCATTTTCCCTTTGATACATCAATATAAATTATAATTATATCGAAAGGAAATGAATTGTCCTCTTACAAAAAAAATGTGTATTCGTTATAACTACGTTAGTCTGTTTATAAATAAGTAAAAAAGAAGTGTCCGGCGTATAATACTGATTAATGTGGCGTAAGCTGCGCTTGACCGTACTTGATCGGGTAATAATAATGAGAGTCTGGCTTCCAGCGCGGGGGGAAGCCAGTCGTGCAACGGACGACCTAGAAGGTGGACGTGCAGCTGGTTGGCTTAGATCCGGTGTTACGAAGGAAAATACCTGATTCATCTGTGTTTGGTTCAGGTGGCATCCTGATTACAATGCCTACTTTATAAAATTTATTTTATTGTTTTAAAACTTCAATCTGGGTTTCGTGTGATGCTTTTGGGTTATAGATTCGTGTAGAAAAATGAAAATAATGAAGTCTGTATGTACGATGAGTTATGCATGATTGTAGGCAAAATCCTGATTCATCTGTGCCTGATTCGTATGGTCAAAACCCCATATGAATAATAAAATAAATAAGTTTTTTCCCTCTCCAGCACGATAGGAGCGCTTTTGTTGCGTAATTCTCCTTGTCCAATTTTTGACCGTGTACAAGTCAGTAGTTTTAATCTTATTTATTATTATTTACTTAGCTATAACCTTTTGAATAATAAAAAAATTACAGGAGTATAATCTTGTTCTAAATATGATACTTTTGATAGGTCTTAGTCCTATTTAAGAATTAATAATTATTGTTTAGAATTTACATTCATAACTAACGGTGTATTTATTACTTTTTATTTCTGTTTCTGATTAATATGTAACACATTCTGATTCATCTGGGCACAAAATTAATATCTTGAAAACTACTTTATAAAAACGAGTCCCTCATTCAAATATATGTTATTTGGTATACCTATTTTCATATGAACATGTGTTACAGAGCTGAAAGTGAAATTAAATTTTGGCCATATGGATCAGTCAAAGAATCAAATTTCGAAGAACTACCCTTAAATAAATCATTCATTCATTCATTCATTACGGAAATGTATAATGTTACAAAATATAGAATCGACATAAAACACAATGTTTATCTGCCTCAATCAATCTGTTTCCAATGAAGTGAAATATTGCCTCCATCAGTTTCATGACGCATTCAATGAACACAACACTGAATAAAATATAAAGTTCACCTTCAAATCGCTTGACACGCGATTCTAAGTTTCTAGAAGAGTTGCGAAGGAGACAATACATGACATGACGTGGGCGAGGCCGCGGGGCGAACGACGCGGCACAGCGAGGCACGGCGCGGCACGACGCGACACGTCGTACTAAACACACGGATCATCTTACGGCTCGTGAAGCGGACCACACTTCCGCTGACACGCCGCGCCGGCTCTGCAGCGGCGCGGCGCGGCGGCGGTCTGCGATCTGCGACACTTCCACTCTATTTCAAATACAAATATGACGTAAATAGAACTGTATTTTTACTGAACATTTCCAAGATCAGATAAATATTTTATACAGTCAAGTTTGCCGGCGACGCCAACTACAGACTTCAGTGGGACACAAACTTGGGCTTGCGAACTTACTGCTCATCAGACTAAGTGCAGTCCGCGTGTGGTTGCTATTGTGCGACGGGTTGTACTCAGTCGACAGTCTCATTTGAGCAAACGTTCACATCCACCTGGTGTGAATGAAAGAGAGCAACAAACATTAAATCCCACAATCAGCCGCGTGCAGGGCCGAGGGCGGCCTCATATTGGAAAATGTAAATATGTTATTGTAAAACAAATTGTTTTTGGCTCTCGGATTATTTCAGAACGTATTTAAGGCTCGCAAGGGTGCGGTGCCGCGGTGGCGCGGACCCGGTAGGCTCGAGCGCCAACGTGCGGCGCACCGCCACCACCGCGGCACCGCTCGGCCGCTTCCACGGTCACTTCGCTCGGCCGCTTCCACGGTCACTTCGCTCAGCCGGACCGGACCCGAAATTCAACAAAACTTAACGTCTACTAGTAAAACTTCTGCTACTTACTTGCTCCCCTTACATCAAATATTAAAATCCGTCTCAAATGTTCGAAACAACCCGTAACATAGAAACCAAATAAACTAAGTTTATTTGGTTGAAACCTGTCAAACGTAAAGTTATTGCGGGTTGTTTGATCTTTGGTAATACGATTATTATAAGCGAATCCTGCCAAGTCAACCTAAAAAACAGGGATAAGGTTACATTAATTCGCACACAAGTGAATCTTGGTTTGATTGTTTATGATTATCGTCAATATAAAAGAAATGTCAAAAGTCCACATCAATTCCGCATGAGCAAACAAAGTTAACCTGGAAAGGCTCAACAGAAATCGGAAATATATTCATCAAAAAGTTAATCTGATTTTTAGGGTTCCGTAGTTCTGACAGTTAGAGAGTTAGAGTTAGAGCAGTGGTAGCCAAGTGGTAACGGCCGCGACTTGCGAGTTGTAGGTCGTATAGGTTCGAACCCAGACAGGCGCTTTACTTTGTGTAAATTATTTCATCACCACTGCTCTCAAAACGGTGAAGGAAAACATCGTGAGGAAACCGGCATGTCCTAGAACCAAAAATTCGAAGACATGTGACATCTACCAATCCGCACTGGGCCCGCGTGGTTGATTACGGCCCACTCCCTCTCACCGAGAGGAGGCCTGTGTCCCAGCAGTGGGAACATTATAGGCTGATTATGGTTATGGTTATGGTAGTTCTGACAAGGAACCCTTATAGTTTCGTCATGTCCGTAGCTGTCTGTTTGTCCGAGGTTTTGCTAAGAGACCGTTAGTACTAGAAATCTGAAATTATATAGAAGTGTGTATACCAATTACGCCGACAAAGTGGTAAAATAAAAATTTCGGAAAACATTTTTTTTTTAGTGCTAGACGACGATAAAAATGTTCATCACCACTTCAGATGTAGGGGACATGTAAAGTGAGGATGAATATTTTTTTCGTCGTCTACCCCATCGTGTGGGGTATCTATATATATGTGAATAAATCTTCTAAAATGACTTGGGGGTTGCTAAAATTATTTTTCGATTTAATGCTCCATTTACGAAATATTAAACTTCAAAGTGCAAATTTTTGTTCCAGTAGGGCGTCCCCCCCTCCCCCTCTAAAAGCTAAACTGCTGACTTGAAAAATCTGGAAAAATTCTCGATGAAAGTGAATCATCATCGTGAGTCATGAACTTTAAAGGAAAATTATAGCGGTTAAGATAACTTTATTAGTTTAGCAGTAATAGTCGTTGAACTTGGGTGTTGGATAATTTTGTACCAAATACAAAATCCTTAGCATTAATCCTTTAGAGTGACTAACTCCATGCTCCATGTAAAATACTGGTATTCAGCTGCATCCGGTTAGACTGGAAGCCGACCCCAACATAGTTGGGAAAAGGCTAGGCAGATGATGATGAGTGACTAAGATGAAGTAGTTGCTTGTTTATAACGGATAAAGACTTGCATTGAAAAACAAAATATGAAATAATAAAACTAAAAAAACCATAATAACTTATCATAAGTTTCACAATACTGCCACTAGATGGCGCTGTACCAAACGAACTTTGTTTAATTTCGAATTACAGTTTTGTGAATTGAAATAATAACTTGGCAGCAATCGTTCTCTTATTTTTTAGCTTTAGCAGGAAGAAAGTGGTTATTATTAGTTTAAAATGTCTAATCTGTTTAAATAATTATCTTCCAAAATCAATATTTTGTCATTAGTTTATCGCTATTCGATAACAGATGGCGTTGTGCCGTGACGTCACTTTTGTTAAAATTTTCTTGCAAGGTATGAAGTCAAAGTCCTAACTCCTAATATCTTTACCATAACTTATATTCAGAATAAAGAACAACAAAATCGTATTATATTGTGATAACGGGCTACTACGGAACCCTACACTGTGCGTGGCCCAAAGACATTAAAGTTATTAACCTAGACGGGACATAGCGAACAAAACCGTGATCCCATACTTGTTACATACCGGTAACGAGTCTATCAGTCTAGTATGGTACGCCTGCGCGTGAAGTCGCATTGACGCATTCGTGTCCAACAAAAGAAAAATATTTTGTATGGAAATATGGCCGGGTTGCGCATTACGATACTGCAAATCTCGTTATGGTAGAACAACTGGACCTACCTTCAGTTTATTTTCGTATGTATTATCTATATTTACTCAGTAATTAGAATAAAATAATTTTCGTAGATAGATCTAGAAAATTTGCTTATTTTGTATTAAACGCCATCTATTGTTGAGTAGCTTTACTATAGTTGGGTAAAATGTCAGCTTAAGTGTTACCACTTTTTAACGAAATTTAAATAGTGGTGTGACAAAATATTCGATTCATTCAAGTAACATTCAGTTCAAAATCGATCCATGTTAAATTGATTTTTTAAAACAGGGTAATAATTATTAGTAGAATTAAAAACTAATTAAAAGTCGGAGTATACTGCCTTACAGAGATGTGATATTATATATCGATTTTGTTTTCGATAATATTCATTTAAATGTATGAATCTAAAGGTTATCTTAGGGAAACCACCTTTTAGACATAGAGTATATTTGTATTATAGGCACAAAGTTAGTTTAGGACACTTTAATTTTTTGTTTTAAACATTTGGAACGAAGACCCTTAATAATTATTCTTTCGCGTTACAATGGCGGCACGAGGGAGGCACGTGCCTCCCCCATTTATTAACCTACCGCGCAAGCGCGCGGTAGGATAATAAATATGCGTCTACGCAGTATGCGTGTGGGCAGCGGACTAGGCACCACAGAACACTATTACTCCTAGCGGAGCTGGGCACTGGTGCGAGGGGCGCGCGTTCCACGTGCCTTCATCGCAACGGCCTGGCGAGGGAAAGAGAGAGCATATTCTCTATACCGTTCCGGAACGCGACCGCGTATTTTATTTTATTATAAAATGTAAATAACTACTTAAAAACACACTGAAACCGATACCTTGTCATAGACGGAGATACGGACAATGAATAGTAGCGAATAAAATTGTAGAATATTTTTTCTGAGACAATTTTTGCCTAATTTGTTTAGTTTTCGATATTTATCTAACTGATTCGATTTATATTAGGTTTTTCAGGCACCACTGATCCGATTTTCAATCCACCGATTGAAAATCGTATCTGGCAACACTAGCCACACTGGCCATCTACCGAGCGATAGCTGAATCTAATTGAATAAATTGCCGCTCTAATTTGGCTATACTACGCCAGATGGCGTCACTGAGACATGGGATCACAGTTTTTCTAAGACATTTCTTTGCATGGCCCCTCTAGGTAATCTTAAATCTCTTTGGCGTGGCCCGATACGCACTTGGCCGGTCTTTTCTAATGCGAACAGCACATTAGTTTTACACGCAATAACTGGCAGCGATACGACGTCAGCGATGTGATGTTCTGGATGTTCAGGACGGGTAAAGGAACAGTTTTGAAAATGTTGGAAAAGAAGGATTTAACTGTGCAAGTTTTTAAAGAGGGTTACTATTCAACAATCTGTAATCACCAACGGACTGTGCTGTCTGTATATGCTTCAAAAATGATAAACTGCTTAATTTCGACACTTATATTTTGTAAAAAATACTCGTATCTAACAAGAAACGAGTGCTATTAGCTTGTCTTCCCATCAAGCTCTGTTTCAGCTCAGCAATATCTATTTCGGGTATATTATCAAGTTCAAGTGCGGCTTGGTAATCAGCTGAATTATTACTTGGTAATTAGCTGAACCCAGAAGACTGGGGCTGGAAGTTTATTGATGAGACATTAGAACCAACCCAGACTTTACTTCCACCTGCACCGGAAAAGCTCCTGAATATTTTTTTTGCAATAATTGTAACAAAAGATGTAATGCGAAATGCGGCGCAACGCAGTTGGTTGTATCGCAATCAGAAGATACCTACGGTTTCAATGAGGAGACATCTAATGCGTCGCTATTAGAACAATTCACGTGTATCCAGCAGAGAGTGAAGAAGACGAAGACACGGCTTTTGAAGTTCCGGTGGAAGATCCATTTTTTATTAAAAACAACATTATTTTATTAAACAAGACCACAATAGACCGAGGAGTAGTCCTACCGAAACCAAGTTCCAAAAAGCGCGCCGAGCACACTACCTCACAGGTGGCGCAGCAACGTGCGACCACACTACCTCACAGGTGGCACGGTAACGTGCGAGCACACAACCTCACAGGTGGCACGGTAACGTGCGAGCACACTACCTCACAGGTGGCACGGTAACGTGCGAGCACACTACCTCACAGGTGGCACGGTAACGTGCGAGCACACTACCCAAGCAGCACACATATCTGTATAGTCACTGGACAACAGACTTTTTGAAAACTCATCGAGGCTGTTTTGCTTGCTGTACAAGGGCTGTATATCCAGCTACACATCTCTTATAATTCTAAATTTGGCCCCAAATTAACCAGCCCTGAGCATTATAGTAGCTTGTTAACAGCTGTCCAAGAGCATTGTAAGAGCTGTACATGGGCTGTACAATGGCTTAGACAGCTGTCAATAGGCCACTATCCAGCTCCTTTAATTCTCTTAGACAGCCAAAATATGGTTTATGGCATAATGGCTAGTGCTAAATCTACAAAGAAATATGGCAACACAAAACTTTAATTTTTGTGCAGTGCAAGTTTTATACGTCAACGCTGTCAATTCTTTCTGTGGACAACTATTAATTTCTAATTTAAGGTAAGTGTTTTTCACGTTTGTTTTGTATCTGTATTGGTAAATTGTACTGCGGGTGCCACTTTACTGTTAATATTATAGGTTCGACGGCACGGTTGGCGCAGCAGTTAAGCGATTGACTGCTGCGCTGCGTGTCGCGGGTTCGATTCCCGCACGGAACAAATATTTGTATGAACTACAAGTAGTTGTTCCCTGGCTGTTTGTGTCTGTGAATTTAAATGTTTGTAAACGCACCCACAATACAGGAGAAATTCCTAGTGTGGGGCAATGTTTAAAAAAAATAAAAAAAATAGGTACTTAATATTATCAAATACTACACGCGCCATCAAAATAATATAGTTTTACAAAAATTTTATACAAAATAAATACGGTTTACGAATAATTTATGGATTTTTAATATTTTTTTTCCATTTAATGAGCATTCATATCTATTTGTAACAATAAAATAATGTGTTTTTACTTTAATAGCTCTCAAATATCATGAACATTTAACAGATATCAGTGTTTTTTTCATATGTAATCAGCTTGTGTACATTAAAATGGCGTTAATTCGTTATCCAGCAATAATTCTAACTAAATTATCTTGAACCTCTCTTTTCTGTTCAGTGGCCATAACTAAGTCTATTTATCAGCTGAAAACTGTACGCTAGCTGTACAATGGTTTTCAGTTATTCTAACGACTGGTTGAAGGAGTAAAGTGAGAGTATACAACAGCGTCTTAGGGATCTCTAATCTTGATAGAAAACCATTTCGGGCATTTCGTACTTAAGTAGCTTAGGTAATTCACTTGATTGTGTGATCCTATTTATTCTCGTCTGTTATGCCAGACTAGTGAGCCAATAAATTGTCATGTAGCTTAGAAATGCAGAATATAAAGTAAAAAGGTATTCCGACATTGAAAAACTAAAACATCAGCAAACTTAGCTAAATATTCTCTTCCACTTCTTTTTCTCATTAATTTACATCACTTTACATTTTAGACACTCCAAGAGCAGCAAAACGTGTGGAAGAAGACGTCATAACAGAGAATCCTGTTGTAGAAAATAATGTATGTAAATAAATTGACACACACTTGAGTTTTTTGTCCGTATACGACTAACAATTGCAACGGAAATAATAACCGAAAAGGGGGAAACACCAGTAAAGTAACGGAAACTGAAAAATAAATGGATGGAATTGAAAAATAAATTGGTGAAGAATTTACCTAGTGCTAAGTACCTACAGATTTTGGAAAAGACAAAAAAAAATCAATCAAGAAGTAGAACATTTTGACGAAGAAGAAATATGTACTGTTTAAATAACCAACTCACATAGAATTACCAAAGCCAAATCTTGTATCTGTGATTAATAAAATAAAGTATACTTAATGACTTTTATTTTTATTGACAATTCCATACCCAGCAGTATTAATATATAATCTCATAACAGTATAATATTCATTATTTACACTGTATCCGCGCTGGGTAGTTTCGCTTTCGATATACATTATATATGTATATCGAAAATTGATGACATCACAGTGTGATTTCACTTAAGAAGTTTTTGACTACCCTGTGATTCACAGGGTAGTTAAAAACATTGTGAAGTCGATTATTTTGACTGTACTTCAATTATTTCACGGTTATTTGTCATAAAATATTTATCTTTACATATTTTTAGCAATATATCTCTTTATTGCCCATCTTTTTTTTTTTTTTTATTTGATTTTTTTTTTCGTATAAATATTTTCTCCCTCATCTTCATATGTCTGGTTTGATTCAAAAGTTTCACTATTTCTACTTTTAATTCGTTAATTGTACGGAATTATGATCATTGGTAACAAAATCTATGTGTCCGGAACCCTCATTTTCAATCGACACCGGCACGTGACTCAGCTAGATAAATGAAGGAGATTTTCACTATCCTTGCTTGTTGTATCCTTTTGAATGTTTATTTTTAACTGCACCAGTTCTTTTCCTTTTTTTTCCATGATTTAAGCGTATTCATTTTAAATGTTTAAAATCAATTAGGTCGCGTTGCGAGGTTATGTCAAAATTGACGTTATCATTGCACTAACCTATATTTACTCTTCAATAATTCTAGACGCTGTAAAATAGCTAATATTTACACTATGAGCATTGGAATTAAAGTGGAGTAAGGCTACACTACTTTACAGCTCATGCAGTCTTTAAATGCTTTTAACCAGCTACTATTAAGCTCATTGAGGTAGCATTCTAATAGAATTAGTGTACACCATAAAAAAGCCAATGGCAAAATTTTATTCTCTAATACAGCTCACAACTTAGAAGAGGTGTGACTTTACCGCGTTAAGCAGCCATTTACAAGCTTTGGTCTTCTTAACCAGCTAGTAGTATTATACGTAGCCAAAAGCTGGACAATAGTTCTTTCAAATTCTACTAAAATGCACTTTGTTGTTTTTTTCTCCATTAGACAGCCATTAGTCAGCTGTGCTGTTTAACAGTGTAGAGATCACCCCTCATACAGTCTCAAGAATCGTCATATCCGTTAGTACAACTACTTAAGAGCCTTTGACTGTAATATAGCTTGTTTATGGAAGTAATTTCCGCTAAAATGTTGCTTGGGTACCTCACAGGTGGCACGTGCGCTTAATAAGGAGATTGCAACTTCTTCAACTTTTGAATCACTATAATTATCTCAAAAACGGCAAAAAAAATCATTCATAATTGCTTGCTCTACAATTTTTGTCTGGTGTATTTTTATGATAAAACTTACCGTTTGGCTAAAATGACAAAAACTTACCTTGAATAATTTTGTTTGCTCATGCGTGATCGATGGGGACTTTGACATTTCTTTTAAATTGATGATATAGACATTCAAACCAAGATTCAGCTATACCAGACAGTGTACCAGCATGGTACATACCAGCTAACAAAGTGTCTTAAAGTATGACTAGGGGATCAAGAAAGAAATAAAGAAAGAAAAATGTTTATTTGGACACAGTTCGTGAAACACAAAATTAACAAAATAAAAATTATGTTTCAAGTTTTCAACAACAATAGTGTGTGCATAGATATAGATACACCTAGATAAGGCAAGAGCAACTACTTCGCGTGCCAAAAATCACACCAGCTTACGCTCCACCCAGAGCGGGAGGGGTCATTTGATGATTTCCCATCCGAAATGCTGTCTGACGCTGGTTTTCTAGTGAACCTTTAGGGAAAAGTGACGGGGAGTACACACAGTTTCAACATACCTAATACATACTTTTTATACTAATAAATAAATAAATAAACTAGTAATCAAGGACATAATTATATCATTACAAAAACAAAAAACCGGCCAAGTGCGTGTCGGGCCACGCACAGTGTAGGTTTCCGTAGTAGCCCGTTATCACAATGTATTACGATTCTGTTGTTCTTTATTCTGAATATAAAAAAAATTAATTATAAAAAAATCATATTTTGTTTTTCAATGCAACTCTTTACCCGTTATAAACAAGTTAGTCACTTCAAAGGATTAATGCTAAGGATTTTGCATTTGGTACAAAATTATCCAAGACCCAAGTTCAACGACTATTACTGCTAAACTAATAAAGTTATCTTAACCGCTATAATTTTCCTTTAAAGTTCATGAAATGCACTATCATTGTGAATTTTAGCTACCCCCAAGTCATTTTGGAAAACCTATTCAACGATGGAGTAGTCGACGAAAAAAATATTCATCCCCACTTCAGATGTAGGTGATCTACCATAAAAAAAAATATTTTTGAAAATTTTATTTCACCACTTTGTCGGCGTAGGTAATTGATATAAACACTCCTACAAAATGACAGCTTTCTAGTACTAACGGTCTCTTAGCAAAACCTCCGACAGACAGACAGACAGACGGACGGACATGACGAAACTATAACTATATAATACTATACTTTGTTGTTGAAAACAACAAAGTCTCATCAAAACCTGTTCTTCGCGTTAAATCTAGATGAGACAGACATTGCTCCGTGCACGATGTGACGATGTGACGATGCACTCAAAGTTAAATCTAGATGAGACAGACATTGCTCCGTGCACGATGTGACGATGTGATGACGCACTCAAAGTTAAATCTAGATGAGACAGACATTGCTCCGTGCACGATGTGACGATGTGACGACGCACTCAAAGTTAAATCTAGATGAGACAGACATTGCTCCGTGCACGATGTGACGATGTGACGACGCACTCAAAGTTAAATCTAGATGAGACAGACATTGCTCCGTGCACGATGTGACGATGCACTCAAAGCGCAACAGGCCGCCGAGCACGACGGACACCTACTTACATGATAAAAAAAATAAATAAAAAAAACTGGCCAAGGTGCGAGACTCGCACATGAAGGGTTCCGTACCACAAGGCAAAAACGCCATAAAAAACACGTTTGTTGTATGGGAGCCCCCCTTAAATATTTATTTTATTATTTATTATTAAAGTAAAAATACAACTGAGTATTTTGTGAATATTTCAAGTGCCTACCTGTTGCCATTATTGATATCGAGCAAAAAAGCACAGTGCACAGTGTTAAAATTTTCTGATGAATATAGGCCTCGCCGATGAAAATTTAAAAACATAATATTATGATGATACGGAACCCTCGGTGCGCGAGTCCGACTCGCTCTTGCCTGGTTTTTATTATTATTAAGAAAATCGTGTTGACCCTAGCATTACTTTATGCATTTAAAAGTGAGTAAGATAAGATTTAATTTTCTTAGACTCAATCGGTGGTCATTAGGTATGGCAAAATACATTATTTTTAAACCTTTATTTAAAGTTACAGAAATCGATTCAGTATCTAGTGAATTATGAACAAACTACTTTCAGTACTTGCGTTGAATGTGTTGCACCTCGTATATTTAATTGTGAAGTTAATATTATTTGTAGCACCGGTATATTTCTTACGACAAGTCCTTGATTTCGCAAAACAAACCTATCATTATGATGGAGAGATATAAATAGGCGCCATGGACGGTGCTCGGGGAAGATTTTCTATATTCCAGTGAAAGGGGAAATGTGTCAATGTGGCACATCGCGTCACATTAACACACTTATCCGAACCGCGGCAACTGTGCCTCTGTGTCACCGTGTGCCTCTTTGTGATTAATGTGCTCTTGTGTTGTTTTCCTGCCATATCAGCGAAACATCTTAAGTTCCTAAAAGATATTTATTGCGTCCAGTACCAATTCTACAGTCCAAAAAATGTTTTGATTTTTGCCGTGAAATTGACAAAATATCGCGACGCACAACCGATATAGTCTATGTTCGCAGAGAATGAGAGCTCATTCTCTTTTGTTTTTCTGAAGTAGAGCTCTATTGAGTTCACCTCACTTCCCGAAGCTAAAGATTTGTGTTCATGTTTATGCGCATATGTAATAAAAAAAGTTATTAAAAAAAAAAACCCCGACTGCGGTAAAAAACTTAAGTTATTAAAAGAACTGAAAAGCTAAAAACAAGCCCATTTTAAATTAAATAAAAGTTGGAAGCAGGCGGGACCCATACCTTTTTTATTATATTTTCAAATTCAAATGGGTCCCGCCTGCTTCCAACTTTTATTTAATTTAAAATGGGCTTGTTTTTAGCTTTTCAGTTCTTTTAATAACTTAAGTTTTTTACCGCAGTCGGGTTTTTTTTTTTAATAACTTTTTTTATTTCCAGCTTTTTAGTTTACAAATGTGAACGATTTCGCGCTGACGATTTAGTTTTTTACGATTTGTCACTTCGAATTACTTTTAACCTTATAAGTTGTTTATATTTTTGTAATCATCTTTTAAAGCCCTTTATTTTGATACCCCACTCGATAGGTTTTGAGAAAAAAAATTTTTTTAAGACATAACATTGCGCCAAAAATCGGCCATTTTAATTTTTTCTTTGATATACCCAGTGTCACTCGCACAATTAAGACGAATCTAACGGCATCTCTCAAGCTGAAATCGATGAAGCTGTTTAGGCTACAGATCGTGCCAAAGAGATATACATACATACATACATAGTAGTCGCCATATTGAATTTTCACTAACGTCATGTCTTTAGTGACACTCGCCGGACTAAGAGGAATCGATTGACGTGTGAATCATAAAAATCGGCCCAGGCATTTGGTCTGTATAGTGCTTCAAAGGAACATACAAACATACATACATAGGCTGATAAACACATTACCACTCCTTTGCGTCGCGCAGTCGGGTAAATAGGGATAGGTTACTACCTCGTGTGAGCTCATGAAGCCGATACGCTCAACTGACTCCGAGCTTACTGAGTAAAAAAAATAACATCTAAACACATCAGTATTTTTTCATCTAATCAGATCAATATGCCTATGTCCAGCAGTGGACGTCTTGCGGCTGAAATGATGAATCAGATCAATTAGGAAAATAAATTCGAAGTAAGTATGAGAATATGTTCGCGATGAGCCCAGCCACGGCTGGTACCTACTGGCCTGTTTCGCCACTACCCTACAATATGTTCACGATGAGCCCAGCCACGGCTGGTACCTACTGGCCTGTTTCGCCACTACCCTACAATATGTTCGCGATGAGCCCAGCCACGGCTGGTACCTACTGGCCTGTTTCGCCACTACCCTACAATATGTTCGCGATGAGCCCAGCCACGGCTGGTACCTACTGGCCTGTTTCGCCACTACCCTACAATATGTTCGCGATGAGCCCAGCCACGGCTGGTACCTACTGGCCTGTTTCGCCACTACCCTACAATATGTTCGCGATGAGCCCAGCCACGGCTGGTACCTACTGTCCTGTTTCGCCACTACCATACAATGTCGCACAACACGTTGTGTTAGAAAAAGCGGATAGCTTTGTATCTGTTTCTTCTCAGCACACGTTTGGACGCGGCGCGTAGTCTCCGAAGTCAAGTATTACAAGACACCGAACTAATTTATATCCAGTGCGTCCCGTGGGTCTCCGAGGCCCAGCTGCCATGATTAATGTTCCCGAGGCCATTCGTATCGCTTTATATCGGCGGCCCCGCGCGCGCAAGTTCTAGCAACTTGCGACATCCGACACAATCTAATTTATGCCGCCATGTCCAAGTTGGCGCTCAATCTAATAGGGTACGTATTTGAATATCGAAGATTAAAATACCGACTGTTAAAATATCGATGTTCGAAACATCGAAAATGGAAATATCGAACGATCATATAACCGAAAATTAAAATATCGAAAGTTTATATTATCGAATGGTTAAATATCCTACGTCCAATATATCTAAAATCTAAATATCTACAAAAGTTACATCGAAAGATCTAAATATCGAAATACAGATTATCGAACGTCCTAAATATCGATGGGTACATATATTATTTGAACATCGAAAATTAATATACCTACGTGTAAAAATGGGTTAATTTTCAACATTTAATACATTCATTAATTCACCCTAAAAATACGTACAAGTTAAAATATCGAACTGATATAAGTAGTATGACTGGAAAAAGGTTGCTTCTGCAACGTCTCCGGCGCTACGGGAAGTGCAACCCCTTCGCCCTTGCGTAACAAAGGATAGGCACCCATGTTCACCTCAGCCGCTGCGGCTCCCACGGGTGCCTATGCTTTGTTACAGCGGGCGGGGGTTGCCCTCCCTTCGCGCCTCCGGATTTTTATATACACTCTAGGGGTAACAGCCAAAAGACTACGTAAATTCGGGGTGCCCCAATTCGGTTTTGGAACAATTTCGACCTATTTTATCCATGAAAATCAGTGTCCAGTGTACAAGCCTAGGTCAATCGTGAAGGTATTATTTAAATTAAAATATTTCCTTGAAAGTCAATATGTTGTGCAGGTTGTGCTACTAAAGTTAGTGACAGAAACGTATCGCTGCAAAACCGACTCCACGTAGTCTTGTCTGCCCTACCCCTAGAGTGTAATTTAGAATCGCGTAGTCGCGGAGGGGCGAGGCAGCCCGCGAGCTGAGGAGCAGGTGGTTTTAACACCCGCCGCCGCAGCTGAGGCTGGCCGGCGAAGCCGGCCAACAAGCCGAAGCTGCGGTGGTGGGCGTTTAGACCATCTGCGACGTTAAGCTCGCGTGGGACTGCCGGAGCCCTGCAGCGCCGGAGCCGTGACAGAAGCCATGCTTGCTTGCATGTTGCATGATTGCTGCATGCTTGTTTGCTAGATGGAAATCAGTTACTAGGTGGGTTACAAAAAAAAAACAAGGAAAACCTCATGTAATGTAGGTACTTTAATTATTTTTACATAATAAAAACCCAAACGTAACGTAACGTAGATATTATGAACTTCGATGTATTAAATGTTGATATTTTGAACTTAGGCATAATGTCATTCGATATTTTGAATCATTCGAAATTTTAATCACTCGACATTTCAATCTTCGACGTTTTAAGCGTAGGTATAACAATTTTCGACATTTTGATACAATCGATATTTAAATTTTCGATGTTTTGAACATCGATATTTTAACAGTCGATATTTTAATTTTCGATATTCAAATACGTACCCATCTAATAACCGAGGGTGGCGCTAACTACCACAACTACAACGTAAATAGTTAATGAATCGTCCAAGCAAACTGTTCACTTGTTGAAAGTTTCATTGTATGTACCTACCCACCCCTACAGGTATCTGAAGTCACAAACTCGCCGCGTCCGAGTGAAACCTTCACAACAGCCATAGTATTTCCCAGCCTCTTCCGTCCCGCGCGACGCTTTTTAAAACGAACTAAGTAGTAGGTAGTAACTAATCTTCTGACGCTGACGTTCATTTATAATAGGTAACATTTACTGTTAAAACCATTGCTTTGCCAAGCGTGGTATGCGGTGGAATTACTGGACACACTTGAACGTGGACATGTGGAATCGAAAGTACAAATGCGGTCAAAAGGACAAGCTGTTCATAATAAAAAGTAATTTAAAAAAATTAAACCGACTTCAAAAAGAAATTAACTCAAAATTATGAAATAACTTTAATTTCTGAAGTCGGTGTCTTGGGGTCTGTATTTTAGTTTTTTGCCACCGACTTCCGAAATTAAAGTTATTTCATAATTTTGAGTTAATTTCTTTTTGAAGTCGGTTCATTTTTTTAAAATTACTTTTTATTTCTTCATTTTTAGTTTTTGTTTTGAGATGTTTTCTCTTTGACACTACACCCGTAGCTCGTATCAATAAGCCAGGCCGTCACACTTACCTACACGTATTAGTCCATATCTTGAAAATTACTAGATCGATTTTGATGAAACTTGCACTGTTCCCTAAGTTGAAGTAAAGGTAAGCCAATAAAAAAAGAATGGTCACGATCCGATTAATAGTTGCGGAGAAATGCGTGGACAAACATACATACATACGTCTATAAAATTTTGTATATTTGTTTGGAAGCCCTAATAGATTGTCTTATGTGAATATAATGCAATTCCAATAATATTACATACCGTAAAGGCGGGTTACTTTAGCTGTTTTTTTTCAAATAATTTTCGAACTTGATCTGTAGTTTGTATTGGTATTGTCTTTTTAGTGTTCTTATATGTTATAAAGAAGCTCAAGGATATAATCAACAAGATGCGAAGTGTATTTTAGAAATATGATAAGCGTAATTTATTTATTTTTTTTATTAAAGTTTGGGCCAAAGTTGTTCTTAGGAAAGGGTTACTTTAACCCCATGAACTTTATCGTTGAAAAATCGCACTTGCAGCTATCAGTGGCCAAAGAAACCATCAAGGGCAGTAAGATTGAATATCCAGGAGAGGTTTATGCAACAAAAAAGTTCGAAATAAATTAAAATACGATGTAAAATCAACATTATATATTTCAAAAAGATTTACAGCCACAAAATATCTCAAAAAAATGGTAGGAAGGTAACAAACTTTCAAAAATTACAATAATATTATCTTAAATGGTTTTAACGTAACAATCTTAGATTAATTAGGTAACTTTCGTAAAAATATTTTACTTTTCAGTCTAATAAAATTATAATTTCAGTCAGGTATGAGAATCAACGTTTACAACCTAAGTAGCATAATCTAATCCTTACAAACGTTATTGAAAAATATTTTCTTATCACTCGTTCATTTCTGGAACAGAGAAAGAACCCTTTTTTTCAAATTTAGGAGGTCCAATCTTACACACTATATGGTCCCAACTATAAAGCTGTTCATCTTTAATCATGGGCCACCGCCAGTACGTCTTACCTCTTTTCATACATGTTATAAAGGCTCCTTCCTCGGATACTGATAAGACTTGACCTGGGTATTTGCGTGAGTTCCAAGTTACTAGAACATGGTCGCCTACAACAAGGTCTAGATCAAGTCGAGGACGTGAAGCTCCACGAAAAGCTGGTGGCTCTATTGTATCCTGCGGTAACTCTTCGATTTGACGTACGGGCGAGACCCGCAAGTCTTTGTCTCGACAACTTTCTACAATCACCTGCATTTTCTCTCCCAGATGAAGAGCAGAATGGGCTCTATTATTCTTTGCAACGGTATCGTCAACTTGCAGTTTGGATTCAGGTTCAAAGACGGGTAA
The DNA here is from genome assembly GCA_948474745.1 of Oligia latruncula. Taxonomy (NCBI): domain Eukaryota; kingdom Metazoa; phylum Arthropoda; class Insecta; order Lepidoptera; family Noctuidae; genus Oligia; species Oligia latruncula. The sequence goes on from OX419685.1 coordinate 394,041, forward strand.
ATCTAGATTTTTCTCTCTTTCACTACATTTTTCTTCAACGATCTTTACATCCTCTATGGATTGAAGGGGAGTGAAGTCTTCAAAACCATCAAGCAGCTGTTGGTCTACATCTCTTAATTGAAGAACAGGAGAGCCACATCCCTCTTCTAATTCACTCTCATACTCCATCTGCGGTATGACATCTCCCTGAAGAACAGGTGAATGGAGAAAAAATCCGCCACGAAATGCAGGTGCATCAGCATCACTAATGTGACTTATATAGTTGGCCAGAAGAACATCATCCTCAGAGTCATAAGGCATTATGTGGTCTTCAGTGGAGGAAGCTAGACTGATGGTCCTGTCACTGCAACTTGAAGATGAAGAGACGTTGCGTTGTCTTCGTTTTGTTGCCCTTTTCTTTTCTTTTATAGTTTTAGCCTGCTGTAAACCCGATGGACCTGCTTCTGCAAGGTCAGTGGCACAGATTGATTTTCCAGGTGGTACATTAAGTTTCTTTTTCCTAATTGTTTTCTGTTCTGGGCACGCCTCAGCTCGGCTCTGTACTAATGTTTGCATAAAAGAGTTTCCGATAAGACCTGCGTTTATAATTCGATCTTGTTTAGGTAATCTAGCTAATGGTTCCTCTTTGTCAACGGGGTATATGCCTGTCTTTCTGAAACCAGCAATCAGATTCACCTTGGTCTCGGTCAAAGAATCCAAAGCGGTTTTTAATAGTCGTGGAAACTGATCCTTAGGTGTAGTCGACAGTTTCCTACCCAGTTGACTGTTCTTCCATTGAAGCAATACTTGCCGCCACTTGCACTTCAAAGGTCGAAAATATGCCACGTCTAGGGGCTGAAGTATATGTGTTGCGTTGGGTGGCAAGCAAATAAAACTAACGTTGTGCTTCTCACACTCCTTCAAAACTGTTTTATTAATGTGTGAAGCAAGGTTGTCTCCAATCACCACTTTTCTTCCATTTTTCTTCTTAAGAACTGGCATAAGATGATTGAGAAACCAATCTTCAAAAGTTGCGCTGTCCATCCATCCGCTCTTTGTTCTATTGTATCGAGCACCTTCGGGACCATTTTCAGTCCAAGTCGACCAGAGGTGATCCGACTTATAAACGATGAACGGTGGAACTACTTCCCCAGCGGCATTGCCACAGAACATGACAGTAAAATTAACTTTTGTAGCGTTTACTATTGTTTCAGGATATTTTGTTCCTCTTCTGCATAATATGGTCTTTTTTCCTGGGTCATCACAAAGGTTGCTTTCGTCGTAGTTGAATATATTTTCAGGTGGAACGCTTTCTAGTTCTTTGTCGATGTTTTCTATAAAATTGGAAATTACATCTTCCGACACTTGAGCTCGGACTCTTTTGATATTGTTAGCAAGTCGCCGTGAAAGAGATTGATGTCGTGAAAGAAAAGAAGCCACCCAGTCTTTACCAGGAATGTTGTTCTTAAAAATTTTCACAACTCTTCCCTGGGATGCAAGGTAATTTTTTATTATAATTTTTAGGTCGAATGCTGTCAGCGGAAACCCATATTCCGAAAGCGCTGTTATGTGAGCTTCAAACGCCTTTTCTTCCTCTTCAGTAAAAATTGTAGGTTTACCTGGTTTGTTAGGGTGCTTCCGAGTTAATTTATTTTTCAAAGTGCTGCGAGGAATGTTAAACAACTCTGCAGCCGCTCTTTGTGTGAGCACTTTTGATTGGATTGCATCCAGACATTTTTTTAAATCTGCCTGGGTGTAGTCGACATATCGACGACTGCCAGGCTGTCGTCTGTACACGGATGGCATCAGGAATGTCGCTCTGTATTTTAGTTCTGTAACAATTTGATCAAAATTGTACCTAGTTCTTCACTAATAAATTTCGCAGGGTTACTTTGGCCCGCAAGCCCAAAGTTACCCGAAAAGGCGGTCAATGTATACCGATTTTCTAGATCTGTAATTTAAGTCCCAAAACCTAAGTAAATCGTCTTTAAAAAACAATTGCAATACTCCTAAATACATGCCAAAGAAAATAAATAACAATCCAATTGAAAAACTTACCAAAATACAGCATTACACATCAAAGTTTGCAGCAGAAAAATACGCCGGTGGTACTGTCAAAACTTTAAATGGCGCGAACATGTAGCGACGTGCACTTGAGTCGGTAAAACAGTTCCGCAAGTACGCGTCTATATCGCCATCTATTTGTTACCGAAGGAACTACGACGTTCGGTTGTGTGGTCACGACACAGCGAGCAGTTCAAACATTTTCTCGATTTGGGCCAAAGTTATGCCCTAGAGTCAAAGTAACCCGCTACATACGTATCGAATTGATAACCTCCTTTTTTTTGAAGTCGGTAAAAATAGCTTTTGCAACTTGCGGCACGAAAACTTTTTGACCAGGATGTGTCTATTTGGTTTATTCAAATCAGCGTAGAATTGTATGAATAGTTGGATGGCAGCTATATTATAGAAGCTAGGCGTCTCAGCTTAGTACTGAGGAAAGACGTGGGGAGACGTCATTCATGACTAACTATTAACTCTGAATTGAATGCAGATTCAATTAAAATGTGCTATACTCAATTTATAGAAATGATTTAATGCATTTACATTTGATGATTAATCCACTAAAAGCTTCTGAGCAAAGGGTTCGAGCCCCAAGAGTTTACCGCGACACAGATTATAACCTCCGCCGCGGTCTCGTAATGAGGGCAGGGGGCCTAAAAAGGCCACTTTTGCAGAATCATAAAAGGAATTCATCAAATCATTATAAATCATAATAGACAGTTAACTGTTAAGTTAATCGTATCAAATCCCATTGGTGAAGGATTTTTCAGTTATTTTTTTTTTGTCTGTGCTTAAATACCAATCCAAATCCAATCCCAATCTCTTGCAACGAAAAAAAGCAAAATACGTTTATGATTCTGCCAAAGTGGCCTTTTTAGGCCTCCAGAGAGTCTCGTAATAAGGGCAGAGCGTCTCGCGGCAACCCTCGCAGATCGGTACAGTCGTAACGTAATAAGGGCAGAGCGTCTCGCGGCAACCCTCGCAGATCGGTACAGTCGTAACGCCCGCTGAGAATGGGTTAATGGTTCAACAAAGTGTCGTCGGGGCGACACTCTGTGGCTTCATACTATTATGTCATCAATTTTTAAGACCGTTTGACGGTAAAACAGATTTTAAGTACCAACTTTATATACCTAGTAGGTACCTAGCTTGTTTGCTTAGGTACCATGGACGCTCACATAAGTCAATTAGGACTAGGTTTAAAAGCTTTTTTCGCGTAGAATAGAATAGAATTTTATGTATAATTTATTTAGCTAACAAAACAAGCTATTGTCGGCGGCGCTTAACATTACCTCCACAAAAATTAGTACATTTCTACCACCAAAAACATTTTCATGTAAAATGTTGTCAAGACGAGACCACATATGGCTCACACTGTCAAAAAGTTATCAAATCTCATGTAGAGCCAAGCTTCTGACTCTACACGCCCTAACTTCACAAACTCTACACCTTAGCCAAAATATGAGGCTTGGCCGTTTCGTTACTACAAGAACTATTGTATAACAGAAAAGTAATGAACAGTGAATAATTTTTTCACCTTACGCCCATGTGATGGTAGCGAAACGGCCAAGCCAGTGAGTCAGTGACGAAATCGGGGTATTTTAGATATCAATAAAATCTAAAGTATAAGAGCTATGCAATTGAAACTTTATAAGTTTAATAAGTCAACCACTGATATCATATCCCGAAAATTTTGTTTATCTGGTATAATCCAAACCCAAATTATGAAGGTTCAAAAAATACGACCGAAGTGCTTCGAGAAAAGGTAGGTAGGGCCCTTGCGCTTCGCTTGCCTCATCTTGGCGGGGGCACTCCCGTGCCCCCAGATCCTGGGGAACCACCGCGTCAGACTCACTTGTTATTCATTAATTTAATGAAAATGAACAGCAGCGAAGCCATGATAAATGCTAGTAGTTATGTAAGAAACAAAGATGTATTGAGCGCCGCGCCGCCCCGAGGGAGGTTAGGCTTATTATCACTTGATGTACACGGCCCGCCGAAAGATACACTCGGAAACTCATTTCATTTGATATTTATTTATTTTTTATTTTTTTTAAAGTTGCCCCACTCTAGGAATATCTCCTGTATTGTGGGTGCGTTTACAAACATTTAAACTCACATACACAAACAGCTAGACCCGGAACAACTACTTGGGGTCCCAACTATGTTGGGGTCGGCTTCCAGTCTAACCGGAAGCAGCTGAATACCAGTATTTTACATGGAGCGACTGTCTATCTGACCTCCACAACCCAGAACAAGTTACTGGGTAATACGATACGAAATTATTGCAAAGTATGAATCAATTATCTATTTACAAAAAATCTATTTTCAACACACTTGCTCGTAAAGTGGCTCTTATTATACCGCTTTTAGGTCCATAATGCAGTGTGTATTAAAAACGTGTGCTTTTTACTTTATGTTTAAATTCCACTAGTGCGATAACGCCACAGATAACTATTTACTAGTCGGCGATACGCGCTTTTTTAATTACAGCCAGTTAATAAAATGTTGTATTATATGCATTAACTGAATATCATTCAGGCCGCAAGTTTTTCTTATTTTTAGGGTTCCGTACCAAAATGGTAAAGCGGAACCCTTTTGGTGAGACTAAGTCTTTTTGTCTGTCTGTCACAGCTGGATATCTCAAGAACTACTAATACTATCAACTTGAAATTTGCAATAGTTTTAGATGATGTTTGCCCAACTATTTTGCAAATAAGAAAGAAATAAAAATATATGTATATTTTTTGCAACAGGGACTGAAAGGGTGTCTGAAAAATTCGAAGTCAGGCTACTAGGACATGTGGGGGGGTATCATATGAAAGAGCGCAGTTTGCACATTCTCAAACATTTTTTCTTTTAGGTAGCATAGTTTTCGACTTTTGATGAAAAATGTAAAAAAAATATTAGTAATTTTGCAAAGAGAAAAATCTGAAATTACATTAGTTCCACTATCGGTCAAGAGATGGAGCTGACATAAAACTGCAATATTCTACACCGCAGTGCACAGTGTTAAAATTCTCTGATGAATATAGGCCTCGCCGGTGAAAGGACAAGAAGGTGTTCCACAGAACGGTCCCCGATTTCCTTAAGCATTTATCTGTTTTAGTCTCGTTACATAAATTCTTTAAGTCGGGGGTTTTTAAATTATTTTATCCTTTTCCAATTATATTTAATTTTATTAATTTTCGTATCGGGGTTTTTTTTAATTTTTAATTTTTTGTCGGAGCTTTTATTACCACCCTTAGACTAAATAGGTTTTATGTCTTTTGACTGGTATATCAAACGATTTTATATTAATTGTCTGTAAATGCTTATAGAAATTAGTTACTTTAAAGTTATATCAATCGTTTATTATATTAACTGATTATTATATCAAATAAAACTTTTGTAATTATATCATTACTTACCCATTTTTGGGTGCTTTTAGCAAGCGCTAACAATTTTTTTTTTCTTTGAAAGTTTTAAAGCAATCGAAATAAATAGGAGTAAATAGCACGCATGTTTAATACACTGCATTATGGACCTAAAAGCGGTCAAAAGCGGAAAAGTAGGTATATTTTTTATCGAAAATAAAGTAGGATACGTTATTATAAAGTATGGTAAGTATGCTGCGGCAGCGGCCGCCGACGGCGCGCGGCGGCCGCTACTTCCAAGTTGGTCGCAGCAGCTAGTTCGCTATTAAGTTTTCAAGTTAGACACCAGTTCACAATTTGTAGCTTTGCCATGGAGAGATTATAAACTATCGAAAAATAATGCATTAAATTGTAAATGGTTTTTTACAATTCACCATTTTTCGATACTTTCTAAACTATCGATGTTCATAATTATACGGTTACATACGAGTACACACACGGTTGTTACACGTAAATGCATTATGGCACTTCATGCCAGTACGTACATAAGTACACGACTCACTCACGAATGCCGAGATTGGAACAGCTTTTGGTTCAAACACGAGGCGATGAGTTCGCTGAGCACCATCTCAAGGAAATTGTGTATCTCGGTATTTGTCAAAGAGATCTCAAATTCACGCTTCAGCTTACAAAATGTTCGCAACACAAAATGTTCGCAACACAAAATGTTCGCAACATAAAATGTTCGCAACATAAAACGGCGGAGCTCGCTCATTCGTTATTTATGCATGGCACAGATTGCATTTTATCACCTCCCATGTTATGTTTTATTGCAACTAGTTTCTGCCCGCGACTTCGTTCACATGGAAGCCGACAAAAAACTTTCCTGTAGGTATACTTACTACGTTTGTAGTTTTGGTCTCAGCAGCCAACATCTGAAAAGAGTCAGGACTCGACACGAGACGTCGCGCCGGAGCAAGCGACGAAGGTACAGTTGTCCGTGAGAGAAGCAGCTCATAATTTCCCATTGCTTCCGAAGTTTTTCGTTTTTAGTGATTTAATGAACGCTTGCGTTCCTATAGGTATATACCTACTACCTACTGGCACGACACTGATACATTGACTGATACTTTCTTACAGATTACTCCTGACGAACAGCTAGCACTAAAATAGTATAACAGTAGATTGTAACACACGGGATTTCTCATTAACAATCACCTAACCATAGTTATTCATTTATTATAACCAAAGAAAAAGATAGGAGAGGCCTAAACTTTATGTTTATTTGTGTACGTTGTACGAACTCATGAGGACAAAAGAGGAACACAAAAAAAAGTGGGTAAAATTTAGCAACAAGCAATGTCATGTAGAACAAGTAAAGGAAACAATCCAAAAACCGTAAATTTGTATTAAAAAAATAAAAAAAAGTCTGTTATTTATTGCATGCACTTAACATTTACTTTCTTGGTGGTTAGTTTATGTTAATTTGCTTATTCTAGTGTTAGTTTATTCATTTATTATTTATTATTGTTGTTAGCAAGAACCCCGTCACAGGTGAAGGCCTCCTCCAAAGTTAGCCAATTGTCTCGGTCTTGGGCTACTTGTATCCAGTGTGGGCCGGCGACGTTTTTTATTCGTCCCATCTACTCATGGGCCCTTGCCTCTTTTGCCGATCGGGCCCTTCCATGACGTCACTCTTCCGGTCCAGCGTTGATCTGGGAGTCGAGCTACATGTGTAAGCATGCTCCTCACCATTCCTCGTTGACAAGTTCTAACTTTTTCCTCTATGTTGTTCGTAAAAATTAGTATTACATTACAAAAAAAAATTCCGTGATAACCTATTTACATACCAACAAATTGGTACGGAAGGGACCTATTTCATAGATGTGTTTATTTTTTCTATTTCTATGACTTATTAAATTCGTAATATCTATTGAATGGAATAGCCAATTTGAACAATTCAAAAATTAATATAAGTACATGAATTGAGACAGTCTTGAAAACAATAATTATGATTAAGTATGTACTCGTATGACTAACATAGTCTAATTTTGGTCGGTATTTCTATCAACTTTATAAAATGTAAAAAGTGGTTATTGTGACATAACGATAATAGTTGGACATATAGTACCTATCGCGAAGTTTTTTGTAGTTATTGATATGTTCTTTAATATTGTAGAACATACTTTTGTTCTATCATCAATAGTTTCCGCAGCGCATGCGACGAAAGATGTTTTATGGCATTTTTTTTACACCTTGGGTTACGTTACTAAAGTTTTAGTAAGGATCCCTAATCTTTTCTAGCAATAAATATAAATGTTACTCAGAGTGAATGTAGCTTTCTAATGGTGAAAGAATTTTTTGAATCGGCACAGTAATTTTTGAGTTTATTCATTACAAACATACACACAAAAAATACAAATCTTTCCTCTTTATAATATTAGTGTAGAAGTGTAGATGTAGAAAGGTAAAAATATTTAAAAAAATCATGTCCACCCGTGCGAAGCCGGGACGGGCCGCTAGTGATCTATAAAGGGGTGATCGAAGGTGCAATTTAAAATATTTGTGATTCCGGTTTGCATAAGTACGTCCAATAGTTGATGGAGTCTGGGGGGTCCGGGCTAGTGTAGTACCTAGTTACTGTGCAATATCTTATATCATTTAATATTATTATGTGGCAATTTACATATTTCATACATAATCAGCCTATAATGTTCCCACTGCTGGGACACAGGCCTCCTCTCGGTGAGAGGGAGCGGGCCGTAATCCACCACGCGGGCCCAGTGCAGGTTGGCAGATGCCACATGTCTTCGAATTTTTGGTTCTAGAACATGCCGGTTTCCTCACGATGTTTTCCTTCACCGTTTTGAGAGCAGTGGTGATGAAATAATTTACACAAAGTAAAGCGCCTGTCTGGGTTCGAACCTACGACCTACAACTGGTAAGTCGCGGCCGTTACCACTGGGCCACCCCTGCTCTCATATTTCATGTTTACGTAAAATTAAGCTCGGTTTTACTTAATGATAGAAAGACTTTATTTTTTTAGTTTATTTTTTTATTTTCATGCTCTGTTGGGCATGAAAGAAAAACATAGTCTTTTTATTTTGGTAGCCATTTGTAACCGGCAACAGAGGGACGCAGACAGTTTGTAACCGGCAATAGAGGGACGCAGACAGTTTGTCATGTCACGCCGAGAAGCGAGAGTCGTGGCCCCTGCGCCGACACTGTCGCTAAACTTATGCTTTGTTATGTATATACATTCATAAATAATGAGTCAGGGCCCGCGGCCCGGCACCGGCCGCTTGCAAGGTTATTTCAGATTTGATTTCCGGAATGATAAGTTGCCTATGACGTTATTAGCTTGGCATATTAATAAATCTTTATTGAAATAATAATAAATCTTTATTGAAATATATATTATATCAGGCACTGCCAGCTCAGAATGTCTACATTTCACACCTCGGTGACAAAAAATTTCAAAGAGTTCTCCAGCGATTTGAAGAGGCTGGATCCAATATTCGCGTTTCTTTATTCCAATACTGCGCGGAAGGATCGATATATGGTGTCAACAATGTTGAGAAATCGATTTCAAACGGCTGTTGATGTCAAAAATCACCTTCTACGTTCTGGAGGGAGCAATCCGAGCACGTGTACAGTGGCGCGGCGACATCTTGCTGAAGCAAACTTGAAGCCATTTAGTCCTGCAAATGGTCCAAAACTAAAAAGGCAGCATCCAAATTCAAGGCTGAGGTCAAGTCTGTCTGTCTCAAACAGCTAGATATCTCAAGAACTACTAATGCTCTCAACTTGAAATTTGTAATAGTTTTAGATGATGTTTGCCCAAGTATTTTGCAAATAAGAAAGAAATAAAAATATATGTATATTTTTTGCAACAAGGACTGAAAAAGGGGCTAAAATTTCGAAGTGGGGCTACTAGGGCATGTGGGGCGGGGTATCATATGAAAGAGCGCAGTTGGCACATTGTCAATTTTTTTTTTTAGGTCGCATGGTTTTCGTCTTTTGACGAAAAAAGTAAAAAAATACCGTTCCCCCGCCCCCCTTATCTCCGAAGTTTGCAAAGAAAAATCTGAAATTATTCTATGTGATAGAAGTTTATGTAAAGATTACAGGAAAAATAAAACGAAGTCTCTAAATAACACACTTTTTCAAAAAATCATCCACAAAAGTTACATTAATTCCACTATCGCTCAAGAGGTGGCGCTGACATAAAACTGCAATATGCTACACCGCAGTGCATAGTGTTAAAATTCTCTGACGAATATAGGCCTCGCCGATGAAAAAATATTAAAAACATGATGGTACGGAACCCTCGGTGCGCGAGTCCGACTAGCTCTTGACCGGTATTTTATCTTTTTTTCGCTGCACTACGTAAGTATAATCAAAGAGATTGGATTTGAATTAGATTGATTGGTATTTTAGCACAGACAAAAAAAAATAACTGAAAAATCTTTCACCAATGGGATTTGATAAACTGTCCGTTATGGTTCATAATGTTATCCTTTTATGATTCTGCCAAAGTAGCCTTTTTAGGCCCCCATGGTATACAGAGTGGAGAGTTTTAAATAAATATTGATGCTACCAATATTTCTTGAAAGGAAACATTCATTTTTTAATCGACGAAAATACAGGAGGAGGTTCTCAAGTCGAACCTCCTTAATTTGAATTCGGTGAATGTCTAACTAAACGCTATCATCAACATGCCCGAGAGCCGCGGCATGGCGCGATGGCGGCAGCCCCATCAGCGCTCTGCAGGCGTTGCTATATTGGACGCGGAGGGCTTCGTATGCTTTTGGGTATGGTTCACCCACAGGCTGCACGTGTACAATGAGGTATAGTAAGCTCTGAAAGTGTTTGCTTGACCGACTTGGACGGTTGGACCTATAATCTAGTTATAGTTTATTTTGACATAATTATTACATAACATTACTTGTCCAGGGCCAGACAAGCTAATGGAGACACCGGCGGTGAAAAAATACAGGCCTACCTTTGGCTTCGTCTATAGTCCAACCGAACATGGTGTCCTGTGTATGTCTATAGTTTTTAATAAACGATTTGATATTTTTTGCGAGAAAAACCGAGTTTCCTGTATTTTCTCAGTTTGTGCTTTTATTTGTTGTACAGTTCGCTTCAAAGTTAAGGTACCCCCCTTGGTATTGACATCAAACCTATTTCAGTTTTTCGTCAGGTAACGCAAGTGGCGTGTTGGTCTAATGGTTGACACTGCGGCTTGGCGATGCGGTGGTCACGAGTTCAAATCCGCGGATGAGAAGGTTTATTTTTCCTTTATTTATTTACCCTTTTTTTTTAGTTTCTTTATTAGGTGATTTTCGTTAATTATTATTTAAGAAATTAAATGGAGGTTTGTAATAAAAGCCAGGCATTTTGATAAACAATATTCATTTATTTTTCTAATTACATTTCTAGGACTTCATGGAATCCACTTCCTGGTTGAGTATACAGTTTTCTATCTGTGTTAAATTGGGGTTATTTACTTAGAATATTAACTAAACACAAAATAGATACCCTGGATGACGTTTAGAACGTTTAACATTAGATAAAGGTTCGTTTATATATATTTCTAGAAACATACTACAATAATATTTATTTATTTAAAGTTGTGAAAACAGATTTTTTTTATACTTACTTATCGAAAAAAACCTTTAAAAAAATTAAATGTTGTCTTTTGTGTCTGTGAATTACGGAGGAAGAATCAACATGCTAAACTATAATAGTATAGCAATATACATCTTTCTCTTTTATCACATTTTCTAATAACCCTTATTTAACACAACATTAGAAAAATATGTGAGGTGAGATGGTGCATCGCCGTTAACACATTACAAGACTACTTGTAAACAAGAGTAACTGGATTGATAATAATTATAAAGGTTGTTTGTTTTTGATTAACTACGAGATAATGATCCCACAAATATTGGGAATTATTAACACTTGCTCATATAAATGTTCCAACGCAATTTTATCAGATACGTTACACAATCAATCTGCCGAGTAAATTGCCTTATAATAACGGAGAGTCACAGTCTATCACTTCTTGAAGTTTTGAAGGGTGCCACTAAATGAACTTTCACAATATTACGTTGTCGCTCCATTTGTATTTTCTCTGGCCTTGGCGATCACATTTCACATCACCCGTCGCTTGATACCTTTGTATCCATCTACGAACTGTTTTTCTCTGCAATGAAAATAATAATATTAGAAATACATAAAAACATCCAACTAGTAAGTAATAATGCAACATTATTGTAACAACAAATAGGTAATATGTGGAAGTATAACATAAATCTTACCGTTATGCCCATATCTCGTGCTATTTTCTTTAAGCTTTGTTCCTGTTCCCAGATAACAACAATTTTAGCCTTCAAAAAAGTTGTTAATCAAACCATACCATCGGTTAATAGAATCAACTGGTCAAAAACTTAATAAATTGGATAATATTACGACGAAGATAATTACACACAAGCGAATCGGCACGAAACCGAAACCATTAAAAAAATAATTATACAGCGAAGAAGTATTCTAAATTCAACCTTAACTCGCAGTTTACAGCAGTTAAGTTTCTGAAGTAAAATGACGGTAGTGCAACAATCGGAATCAACACATTATATTCACCAAACAAGAAATCTATGCTAATTTCAACCTTATCTTTTAGTTAATTGAGGAGTTAATGCGTATTGCATTTTGTAAAACTAAGGTGCTAGTATTAAATATAAAACGGAAGTTGAAATTTAAACCTTATTATCTAGAAGATTAGACCGTTAATAACCTTGTTCGATAAAAGGAGTAATACTATTCCAATTTTCGTTGAGGTTGACAACTGAGCCAATAGCCTAGTGGACATAGAGACACGGTCTCGATGATCGGCTGGCGCCTGGTGATGCAGGTTCGTATCTTAATCGCACGCAAAGTGTCTTTTTGTAAGTTATTCTTGGTATACGGTTCGGCCAGAAGGAAGCCGAAAAAATACCATATAGAATTATTAAAAACTTAAATGAGACTTGCAAACAATATCTGAGGCGGATCGTTTAATGCGCTCGGGCAGAGATGGGTGCGGCGGCGGGAGAGGGAGCTGCTCAAGGCTACCGGCGCGGCGGGCACCCGAGCTGCTTGTGTGCCCGCCGATTCGGCAAAATCTGTGCGGTGCGGCGCCGCGCGGCGCCGCACCACACCGTGTGGCTTGGCTCTGACGCGCCCGCGCCGCCGCGCCGCCGCCCGCCGCTCGAGCGACGAGCGACGGCGGGCCCGAGCGTGCTCGGGCGATAGTCTTTAAGTCTTGGGGGGGTTCCATTTCTCTGACGCTGACTGTACCAATAGTAACTATGAAATATTTCTGAAACAAATTATTGTTAGTAAGTAGGTATCTATTGATTTGCCGGAAGTAATTTTTTTTCGGCCACTTCCGAATATATTTATTTTATTCGACCGAAAACGGAAATTTACGGCGAAAATTGCGGAAATCGAAATTCGGTCTTCTAACTGCCTACCTTCGCCCAGCGCGCGGAGATGCCACTAGTCCACCACGAGTACCTAATGCTAGCTACCTCTACTTATATTTATTTAAATAAGTTTCTCCGTTTTTCTGGTGGTATGTTTTACGGCTTACATACTAAACCAGAGAACCAGTTTACTTGTAGACGACGACGTGTTGGTGTCTTCCACAAAACGTCTACCAACGTGCTCGTCCGTATTACATAGGTAGGTATTTGGGTTCCTGTAATAGCAGTCGCGAAACATCGGAGCTGAGTATCGTGAGTTATTAGGTGATGAGGTTGTCAGGGATCCCCACGAGCATGAAGAGCACGCAGCACACAGAAGCGAAGCGCAGCAGAGGCTCCGGATAGTCTCGGAACAGCTCCACGGCCGCCAGCTCCGCATCAGAGGCGTACTCCGCAACCCCCTCACCACACTTATGTAAGTAGGTACTTATGATTAACCACATGACACTTTGATTAACTTTCGTACGTGTAGGTACTTATAGCTTTGTATTGTCAATAAGCTTAACTTACATAAGTAGTCTACCAAGTTTCAAAACAATACAAGATTTAGAAACACTGTATGCAAAGTAAGTTGTAAAATGTTCTGCGCACCAACGTAATAGGATAATAAATTAAATCTGGGAGCAACTTATAACAGATAAGCGTATTATAATTAGATTACTTTACAACGACAACAACCGCGCCAAGCCAATGATGTAAATATCTATAAATTACGAATATTGAACAACAAAAACGTTTAACCATTCCGCTATCGATCCAATTGTAAAATTTTATGTGCGTTCCCAACTCCGCTCAGGGCCGCAGGGGCGGAATTAAAAACTATAAAACAATAATAAATATCAAATAATTACGCAGATCAGAAACACCTTTCACGACTTTGTTCGCGGCGGGCGGCTCGGCATCCTCCATACTCCACACATACGAGCGTCAGTAGATCATAAAGTACCAGCGGCTGGGGCATCCTCCATACTCCACACATACGAGCGTCAGTAGATCATAAAGTTCCAGCGGCTGGGGCATCCTCCATACTCCACACATACGAGCGTCAGTAGATCATAAAGTACCAGCGGCTGGGGCATCCTCCATACTCCACATATACGAGCGTCAGTAGATCATAAAGTACCAGCGGCTGGGGCATCCTCCATACTCCACATATACGAGCGTCAGTAGATCATAAAGTTCCAGCGGCTGGGGCATCCTCCATACTCCACACATACGAGCGTCAGTAGATCATAAAGTACCAGCGGCTGGGGCATCCTCCATACTCCACATATACGAGCGTCAGTAGATCATAAAGTACCAGCGGCTGGGGCATCCTCCATACTCCACACATACGAGCGTCAGTAGATCATAAAGTTCCAGCGGCTGGGGCATCCTCCATACTCCACACATACGAGCGTCAGTAGATCATAAAGTACCAGCGGCTGGGGCATCCTCCATACTCCACATATACGAGCGTCAGTAGATCATAAAGTTCCAGCGGCTGGGGCATCCTCCATACTCCACACATACGAGCGTCAGTAGATCATAAAGTTCCAGCGGCTGGGGCATCCTCCATACTCCACACATACGAGCGTCAGTAGATCATAAAGTACCAGCGGCTGGGGCATCCTCCATACTCCACATATACGAGCGTCAGTAGATCATAAAGTACCAGCGGCTGGGGCATCCTCCATACTCCACATATACGAGCGTCAGTAGATCATAAAGTTCCAGCGGCTGGGGCATCCTCCATACTCCACACATACGAGCGTCAGTAGATCATAAAGTACCAGCGGCTGGGGCATCCTCCATACTCCACACATACGAGCGTCAGTAGATCATAAAGTACCAGCGGCTGGGGCATCCTCCATACTCCACATATACGAGCGTCAGTAGATCATAAAGTACCAGCGGCTGGGGCATCCTCCATACTCCACACATACGAGCGTCAGTAGATCATAAAGTTCCAGCGGCTGGGGCATCCTCCATACTCCACATATACGAGCGTCAGTAGATCATAAAGTACCAGCGGCTGGGGCATCCTCCATACTCCACACATACGAGCGTCAGTAGATCATAAAGTTCCAGCGGCTGGGGCATCCTCCATACTCCACACATACGAGCGTCAGTAGATCATAAAGTAGGTATGTACAAGTAGGATTTAATTCAACGGAAGGTAATAAAATGTTTCTTTTAGTTCTACTTCAGCGCGGGTTGTACTTACTTAAAGTAAGTAGGTACCTACAACCCAGACAGACATTTACCTATATCTTGTAAATCATTGCGTTCACCTAGACTTTTAATCGACTTTTGAAGTAATAACAAGGAAATTACGTAGATAGGTACCTGTACAGTCACGAGCATAATATCGCTCATTTGGAGAAACCTCGATGTAAATGTATTTTTTCCCAAAAATTTGTTAAATATGACAAAGCACTTAGAAACGTATTAACGTTAGGAAAAACAAAGACGTAAAAAAAAGTAACATAGCAGTTACGTCGATGTTTCTCCAAATGAACGATATTCTTAGAGCATTATTTAATGCTCTAAGACGATTATTGTGTAGGTGAGTTTAAATGTTTGTAAACGCACCCACAATACAGGTAAGGAGAAATTCCTAGTCCTAAAAAATAAAGCTCGACAATAATATCTGGCTTCATGATTCCATCCAGTAATATCTGTGATCATCTGTGCAAGGCATATAATACAAGTGGCAGCACAAAAATGGGAAATCGAAGGAACACCAAAACTATCTGATGACGCCAATTACATATGACCTACAAATAGTTGTTCCGGGTCTGGCTGTTTGTGTATGTGAGTTTAAATGTTTGTAAACGCACCCACAATACAGGAGAAATTCCTAGTGTGGGGCAAAGTTTAAAAAAAAAAAAAAAAAAAAAATTAATGATTGTTACATCGGTTTCAAAAAGATGTCTCACCTCTTGTTGAAAACTGAGCCGATGTCGACTATCATATTATATCAGAATCAATTCGAGTAGGTATCAATTTCATACCTACTCGATGCTGGCAAAATAGCCGAAATCGGCTCAATTGCCAAAAAATAACAAAATCACTGTAGATACCTTACTAAGTTATGGCCTCCAGTCATGGCATAAAACTTATAAAGTTATCGACTACACGTGAAGGCACCCGCTGTGGGGTACGGATCTCGGCTTGGGGCGTCGCTGGGAGAGGACAGCGAAGGACAGGCTGGATCAGAACATAGGTGGTCACAGGAAGTATAGGAATCATTGGCTATGATGTATTATTCAACTATTGTGACAACTACCGTCAGGCGCCATCACATATCAACACTGACAGAATGCGCTGCTCTGGGTTTTTTAAATTTCCATGAGATGGCAGTACAACCTAGGTACCGTTCAGAATATTTTTTTTTTAACCCCCGACGCGAAACGACGGGTTGTTATAAGTTTGACGTGTCTGTGTGTGTGTGTGGGGGGGTGGGGGTGTGTGGGGGTGTGTGTGTGGGGGTGTGGGGGGGTGGGGGTGTGTGGGGGTGTGTGTGTGGGGGTGTGTGTGTGTGGGGGTGTCTGTGGCATCGTAGCTCCCGAACGGATGAACCGATTTTGATTTTGTTTTTTTTGTTTGAAAGGTGAATTAGTCGGGAGTGTTCATAACTATGTTTGATGAAAATTGATTCAAGATGGCCGCCGCCACAAAATGGCGGATTACATATTTTTTCACAACTCCCTTAATATGGGTATCAAAAGAAAGGGCTTGAATAGTAGAATACCATACACTATGATAAATTTCAAATCCAAGATGGCCGCCACCACAAAGTGGCGAATTACATTATTTTTTCACAACTCCCTCAATATGGGTATCAAATGAAAGGGCTTGACTAGTAGAATACTATACACTATTAAAAATTTCAAATCCAAGATGGCCGCCACCACAAAATGGCGAATTACATTTTTTTCACAACTCCTTTAATATAGGTAGGTATCAAATGCAAGGGCTTGGCAAGTACTTAGAATAATGTACCTACACTATATTGAAAGGGAATGAGGAATATTAATTAGCGAAATGAAAACTAAAAACTTGAAAATTTTTGGCTGATCAATGCCCTAGATTGATGAGGAAAGTGGACTGATGACTGGTACCTACAACCACTGAGTTTGACCATTTTTACGAATGGAATTATCCTACTTATGAAACGTATTTCTATATCAGATAGTGTCGCAGTCCCATTTTATAACCTAGATCTGAAATACTTATGATATCTAATAGAGCCTATGAAATACTTGTACGAAAGTTATAAATAACTAAAGGAAGAACTAGAAAAAGGATATAATAGGTAAAACAAAAAAATCTGTTTGCCTTAAAAATTATTCTTCAACTAAGTATAAATTAATAATTATTTTTTGACGGATAAAAACCCTGATTATACACCGAATTACCTGAATCTTAAAACGCAAGAAAATAAAAGAAATTAAATACTTAAATTAAGGAGTCCCTACAAAAATACTAAAACAGATAAATTCATATGGAAGTCGGGGGACCGTTCTGTGGAACACCTTCTATTCTAGGAGGTCCCCCGACAGCCATATGAATTAATCTGTTTTAGTCTCGTCACCTAGATTCTTTAAGTCGGGGGTTGTTAAATTACATTTAATTTTATTATTATTTTGAGTCGGGGGTTTTTTAAATTTTTAATTTATTTTTTTTTAAACAAAAGAATAAAATAAACTTTTCATTTAAAACTTTTACTATCAACATAAAACGTCACTACACAATTTATAACTTATGTAAGTATTATGATAAGTCAAAGCTTGTCCCGAGATTTAAGTACCTACTCGTATTTACTTCGTTTGAATAAAAATTAAAATCAATCAGATCAAGTTATTTAATTTACTTGTTTATCTACACAGGTAACACAGGTAAATCTCGCGACAAGCTTTTATATAATAATTATCATAATTAAATTGTGTAATGCTGCCAGTCTTCTGGGCACGTTTCCGGATGACAGCGATGCGGACGAGTAGGTACCCACTTCGACGCTTAAGTGTCCTTTTCCTTTGTTTTTGTATTTATTTTAATACATATAGTAAGTTAGTCAGTCATTTAATTTATTAGGTATCTCTAGTGCAAATGGTTAGTTAAAATTTCTCTAAATAAAAAATCAAAGCTACTAGTTGAGTTGATAAAGAATACTCGTACGGTGGTTTCATATTGATTTAATTAACTTTGCTTGGGTAGGTAGTTTTTAAGTTAGCTTTAATGTAATAGAATACTCTTCAATATCATGTACTACACCATTTAAATTACAAACATAATATAAATATAGAAATTTTACAAAGGGTGACACAATGGGCGGTCTTATCGCCCTTAATAATACTGTTACGAGCTTCGGGTTCGTGACAATAAAAACTGCCGATTTAATAACCAAAAATAACAATTTATTTTACAACACTAATTACAGCTCAAACAGACTAATTATTAAAACACAATTACACTACTGGTCACTCTTAATTCGCACTTGAAGATCGCTTGATGTTTTCGCTCTTGTCGCTTTATCCAAACTGTGTCGGTCGTCGCGCATCCCGGCCTTATATGTATAGTGCCGCAGATAGTTCTAGAACCTTCCATTGTAGAAACATCTAGAATGTTCGAGTACATACCGGCCCCGACCGACTAGGTGTCGATAGTTCGAGAAAGTTCTACAAAGTTCTAGTATCGAATTTTCTAGAACGATCGTGACTCGACTAGTTCTGCTACTCGATACTAGATGGCGCTAGTGGTAACTAATGTCACCATGTACCAAGCATTAATTGTGGCGGGCAACACTGCCCCCTCCTAAGACATGCTCGTCCCGAGCATTATCAGCCCCATAATAACGCGCCAGTCGGTCCACATAGACGATCTTAGGAGTAGGTACCTCTTGCACCTTTCTGTATCCGGTAGGTTACGTCATTGATCTTTGTCACAATCCGGTACGGTCCGTCCCATTTAGCTTGAAGCTTAGGAGATTTCCCTTTGCTGCGGACTGGATTGTGCAACCACATTAGTGAACCTTCGTCGAACCCTTTATTGTTCATTTTGCGGTCATAACGGGTTTTCATCTTTTCAGACATTTGCTGGCCCGATTGTCTGACGTGCTCATAAATGTCATTCATTTTGTTCCGCAAGTCATTCGCATAATCGGTTATACTGCGTGGGGCATCAGGTGGTATTCAGGTGATCAGGTCTGCAGGCAGCCGTAATTCTCTTCCAAAGTTTGCGAAAGCTGGTGTCACCGATGTACTTTCGTGAACAGCGCTTCGATATGACAACAAAAACGGTTGTATGTGCTTGTCCCAATCTCGTTGCCGATTTTCCACAACTTTGGCTAGGTACCTCTCCAATGTCTGATTAAATCGTTCCACCATTCCATCCGACTGTGGGTGGTAAGAAGTTGTTCTGGTTTTATGAGTACCCATAACTCGACAAGTTTCCTGGAATATTTGTGACTCAAAATTCCTTCCTTGATCACTGTGAATCTCTAAAGGTACTCCAAAACGACAAAAGACTTCATGAACTAATTTATCTGCTAAGGCTCCTACAAACA
Organism: Oligia latruncula; assembly: GCA_948474745.1. Classification (NCBI taxonomy): domain Eukaryota; kingdom Metazoa; phylum Arthropoda; class Insecta; order Lepidoptera; family Noctuidae; genus Oligia; species Oligia latruncula. The sequence goes on from OX419685.1 coordinate 413,525, forward strand.
GGCGCGACACGCGGTGCCTTTGTGTCGCGCGCGATTTTATCGCGTGTCGCGCCTGTTTAAAGGAGCCTTTAGCCAGCCAGGACGCAGTTATCGCAAACAACTTCACTACAATTTAATCCATCTATTAAGTTTTAGAACTACCTTCAATATTTTTCTTTGTGTTTACCTACATTTAGTATTACGAGAATGAAATAAAATGAACCAATACATTGTAATAAATAAAAACTAAAGATACACCATTTAATTTTTATATTAGCTAGATATTTTTGTGCTATTCTTATTAAAAAAAAAACGCCCTTATTAATGCTACTACGATTAAAATTTGTACGTTGTACCTACATATTTCTTAATTTTTTTTTGGCTAGTTAAAATAAAGTTAATGTAAGAAATTTTGCACGATTAGAAGGTAGTAAATAGGTATTAAATATTAATCCTTCGAAGATCGAAAATAAACCGCCCATTTACCTGTTGCACTAAACAATTGAATCGTCAATTTGGAGGGACCAACTTATATACTTAATCGATATCTTTAAAACGATATATGTTTCGCGCAGCCAAAATCAATAATATTAAGGTAGAATTAAGGTATTATAACACTAAGTAGGTAGAACAGTCCAGGGAGTAGCCTATCAGTTTGGTCCCTCCATCTTGATATCATGATGGAGGGACCAAGCATTTTGTTAAAATATTATGGATATGATGAGGTAGCTAAAATTATAGCAAAGGTAGGAAATAGTAGATTAATGGTATTATTTGTTTATATATGTGTGACAGAGATTAGAGGTTTGGTCCCTTCATTTTGACGCTCACCATAAGGTCTGTTTTCCATCTGAAAGTCTTTAAAAGCCGTAATAATAAATAAGTTCAGAGATACGAACAAAAACCGTCAAAATCCAAGCAAAGTTACAGCATTTTACGGTACTGAAGTTTTTTTTTAAGTATTTAATAAATAGTTTATTTATTTTTATGACATATCGCAGGTCAACCTAGGAGGTTGTCGGCTGCTTAACCGGGCTTGCATGTGGGCCCCTCAATAAAAGCAGGGCTTTAAAACTAATCGACTACGTCATCGAGAATGGTAAAGGTATTTTGGTAGGATTGGGGTGCTTTATAGCACAGACGAAGAACCGCTACGAAAAAGTAAAATAATAAAAAACTTTACTAATTTTTCACTTGTTTTTATTTCAGTCAAATTGACAACAGATTGATGTCAGATTGATCGTCTAAGGTCGCCCATGAACCATAGACGTAATGCTACATACACACGCAGTTACTACATTACGCAGCGGGACGCAGATAATACACGTCACGTGTCACGTTGCTATGTGTGATCTGCCTTAGTCGCCGGTTACAATCTCACGTCCACACATAGATTGGTTTGATTTGTCTCTAACAGTAACAATGTCAAAATCTAAATCTGTGTGTGTCTGAAATAATGATATCGCCAGCGAGTCGCTGCGTGTGTAAGTAGCATAAACACAATAACCCATAGTATAGCACCCAACCATAGTATAATGTAGCATTCACTGACTTGTATTAAGAAGTCAGTGGTAGTATTCCTTGCCATAGATATAGTAATAGATTGGAAAATCCCACTGAGGTATAAATCCATGCCATGGAAGTCAGTGGTAGTATTCCTTGCCATAGATATAGTAATAGATTAGAAAATCCCACTGAGGTATAAATCCATGCCATGGACGTAATATATAGAGTTACTTCTATATATTACGTCCATGATCCATGCACACCACTAAATTTAAGTCTATTGCGTAGATAGAGTCCGTAGACAGAATAAACTATAGACTGCTGCATAGAATTTCTATCTTCTTTTTCATTCGCACAAGAAAAAGAAAAATATATTAACGTCACTAGCAAAGAAAAGAGACAGAGTAAGAATATTTCTGTCCCTTACTGCGTGTCGGCTAAGCACATCAATGTGCACAACAAGTTTGACGTTTATGAATGAATTAATAAAAATTAAATTAAATACCAGAAATTTATGGTTTCATGTGGCAGTGCTACAGGCACCCATCAAAATTATTATATAAAGACAACGTTTTAGAATCTGCAGTCGGATGCCAATAAGGTGATCCACTCGGGCCAGTCATTTTCAGTTTGGCTATCCATCCCATAATACAACAACTAAATTCAAAATTCAATGTGTGGTATTTAGATGATGGAACATTGGGAGGTGACGTGGATACCGTTTTAAAAGATTTTCAATTCCTTAAGCAGCAGTTCCAATCTATCGGCCTTGACCTCAACAACTCAAAATGTGAAATTTACATTTGTGACAATACTGACAGACAATCAACTATACAGAAATTCAATTTAATAGCCCCAGACATCAAAGTTTTGGAAAAAAGTTCATTGCACCTCCTAGGTTCCCCAATTTTAGAAGACAGTTTTTCACCATTCGTCGACGAAAAAATTAAACATTTTAACGATATTTCGGATAGGCTTTCTAAAATTAATTTACATTCGGCTTTCACCCTTATCAGATATTGTTGTTTCGGTCCAAATTTTATGTATTTTCTCCGCTCTTCCTCTTTATGGAAGCAGCCACATCTTTTGCACAAAATTGACCATATTATTCGCAGTACTCTTACATCCATTTTAAATGTGGCTTTGGACGACCGCGCGTGGCTGCAAGCCTCACTACCCATTCGTTTTGGTGGGCTCGGCGTCCGCAAAATTTCTAGCGTAAGCCTACCGGCGTTCCTATCCTCGGTCCACAGCACAGAAAAGTTAACCACACGAATTTTGATTCCTGCTCAGGTTGACTCTGAAGTGCCGTGTTTGACCGATGCAGTGAACGCCTGGAAAATGGCTTGCCCGGACACGGTTCAGCCCGAGAACCCGTCTTCCCAGAGACAGTGGGATGAGCCGCTCTGCAGGTTGGTACGGAATAAACTTATTAATACGTCCACCAATACTGCTGAGCGAGCCCGCCTGCTGGCTGTGGGTGAATGGGAGTCGGGCCTCTGGCTTCAGGCGCTACCGTCACCCAACATAGGCACTATGCTGGGTAACACCACATTCCGGCTCGCTACATGTTTGCGTCTGGGTGCTCCTTGCGGAGCTCCACATCGCTGTCAATGCGGTGAAGCAGTCGACTGCCTCGGACACCATGGCCTATCCTGCAGCAAGAGCGCTGGTCGGATGGCACGGCACGCCAGCATTAATGACATCATCCGTCGGGCTCTTGTCACCGCCGGGGTGCCAGCTGTTTTAGAACCCAATGGCTTGGCGCGCGACGATGGGAAGAGGCCAGATGGAATGACCATAATGCCTTGGAAGTTGGGTAGGCCTTTGGTGTGGGATGCTACCTGTGTCGACACCCTCGCGCCATCCCATCTTCCTAGCACGGTGGGCTGTGCTGGGGCGGCTGCTGCAGGAGCAGAAAACCTCAAACGGCGCAAATATAACAACCTTATTGGGAGCTATATGTTTGAGCCGTTTGGGGTTGAAACACTAGGGCCTTGGGGTCCGAGTGCTCATCAAATATATCGGGACATCGCCAAGCGGTTGGTTGACTCATCACGTGACCAGAGGGCTGGCCTATTTTTAGCCCAAAGAATAAGCATTGCCATCCAACGTGGCAATGCTGCCAGCCTTTTGGGCACTTATGCCATTGACAGCGATGCGGACGAATTTTTTGATGCCCAATGAGCTCCTCTCTTTTTCTTTTCCCTTCTTTTTTTTATATACTTGTATATACTATATAATATGTATATTTTAGAGTTAAATTGTAAGATAATTAGGTATTTACTAAAACAAATAAAATTCATTTATTAAAACAAAAAATAATAAAAATTATGAATGAATTAATAAAAACTACACCGTGATTAAACGGAAAATAAGATCTTTTTCGTGCATAATTCAATAATAGTATGTACATTTGCGCAACTGTGAAAATGGTAAGGTGCAGTGTAATAAGCTGTAAAAATGATAGTATGATGAAGATTGCCGGAATTTGTTGTCCCTTTCGGTGACATGGAGATTACTCTGTCTACGATAGAGTCTTTGTTTAGTATTTTTATCTATGGCGCACACCACTAACCTGACCTGACCATAGATATCTATATCTATGGACCTGACACTGCAGCTTGTTTGTCAATGTCAAAACGTTATTTTCAAGTATTCGTTCACACTTCACTCACTTTTCAGTTCAGTGAATCAACTTTCTGTCTTTGGTTGTGCGTTTGTTAGACATTTTTTTATTATTATTGATAACTGAGCTTAATTATTAAACCATCACTAGATCGTCAAGGAAGTGAATTAAGTTGATATTTAAGTGAGCAAAGCCATAAATGTGTTGAACATAATCTGTTGAAGTGTTTGTCGACCCGTCGTGGGTGATCCCAGGGTGCGTGTGGTTGGCTGGATATGTACAATTCTGAGGATTGATTTGGCATAGATGGCAACGCTTTGAAGAATTCGTAAGCTAAAAATCTAGAGCCAGCTTGTCTTCGGTAAAACGTCAATGGATTTTTAGCAGGTAAGACATCGACCGAGTTATGCGAAGTATGGGGGAAAGGAATGCACCGGCGGGCGATGGCGTGTGGTGGCGTGCGGGTACCGGGGCTATTGTTTTCGGAATTTCGGGAGTACAGTGCGCGCGGCCGGAGAACGAGCCCGCGCCCGTTGAAACTATCATTCATTACCATTAATCGCCTTACCTGTAACGAGGCAATAACTACAGTTAGACGAGACGCTAGTTAGAGCGCGGGGTCATCGACGTCGCCGACGAGCTGCACGCCGCCGAGCCGCCGACGCTGCTGCGGCTCTTGCCGAGTGATCTCTGATTATGTCAATATGTCTGTATCGAGTGTACATCTATAATGCCTTCTAATGAGAACTTGCTGTCCAGTAGTGCACATTGGTCACTACTTAGTTTGTTTACTAAAGTTAACTTGTAGCACAGCTAGCACATAGAACATATTGACAGGTTTAAAGGTGCACATAATATTATTATTGATATGGTAGTTACAGTTGTATTGCTCTGGTCAAATAATTTTCTGTTGTCAAAATGGCCTGAAAACAAGCTTGAGTACTAAAATATTCCACTCAAGCTACAGTAAAGGGTACAAAGTCTGCTATAGAATAATGACTCAAATTCAGCAACAAAATATTATAATCATAACATTTTTATAACACTCTAAGGCAGTGTTAAACAGCCAAGAACAGCTTCACAACTAGATGAAATGTGAATGTCTGAGAACCCAGGGCCAAAACTAAAACTATGATAAATAAAGCAAATTAAACTACACACTTTAATGTGGAGTAAATATTCAAGGAAAATGGCAAAACACTACATTCCTTTCAAGGATTTGATTCTTACCAGTATCAGCAGCCGGGGATAACACAACTGAATATTATATTGTTTCCCACAATGATTGGGACTGCTTCCAAGCTTAACAACGAGCTTTCACAAAAACCTAAAAGGTCAGTTTTACTGCTATCATAGTTTTGGTATTAACCCTGAAGTCCCACATGAAAATCCATAATATATAATATTATAATCTATGCGTTTCTATTCAGTTTTTGCATTAGCATGTTATAAAGCTTCATTTATTATTTTGCATCTCCATTCAGTTGCTTAAGATTGGTGCGGCAGACTCAAGATGATGGTGGAAACCATCCTGGAGTCCTCCCAGGACTTTGGTAAGTCTTGCAGTTATCTTTTGTATGTGGCAGTGTAAAGCCTGCATAGTTCCGGGTGGACACCTGACCAACAACATGGCACTGTTACACCATTGATTAGGGATTACAATCCAGAGCTGCTTACAATCCAGTGGGATTACAGCTGAATTGACTTTAATACAGCAGGATCCCACAAAGGTTATAGTTTTTTTTCTATAAAATTATAATCTTTGCTGTGGTATACTTAATTAATTAAATGTTTATTATAAATTACAAAAACAACAATATCTTACTGCACCTAATTGACTAAATTAATTTATTGTTTGACCCTTTGTTTATTAACAAAACTCAAAAAGTTAAAAAAACATTTACAAATATCAATATTTGGTAATTTTGTAGTCTTTGTACTCCAGTTAAGAGTGTTTACGCCGTACGGCATTTCATACAAACTTTCAAGCCCTTATTTTTCGAAATGAATGAACCGATTTTAACTAAACTTTATACACATAAGCAGGATACAAAGGTCTAAAAAGCTACTTATGAACATTTTCGAAATGTCTTATTTAAAAAAAGATAACTGGAAATCTCGTGTCACTGACTGGCAGAGCCACCATCAGGGATTTTAATTTTGATAACTCAAAAAATTAGTCGTAATTTGTCGCCAAATATCAGAATTTGTCTTTCACTGGTTCAAAAGATATAAGGGTTTATAGGTGGCCGATCTGGAGAGTCTCCCCAGCAGGGCCACATTTATATCTCAAAAACTATGGCACCTAGCGAAGATCTGTTTTCTCCCATATTTTGTCTCCAATTAGTCGGAATCAGTCGCCAAATATCAGAATTTGTCGGTCCCTGATTCAAAAGATGTAAGGGTTTATAGGTGTAGGTATAGTCTAAGAGCTAGATCGAAGAGTTAACGAAAAAACTCTTCGACTAGCTCTTGGACTATACCTTACTAATTGAACTCATTATATCTCCTAAACTAAGACCCAATTAAATCTGTGATTTGGCGACTGATTCCGACTAAAATGACGACAAAATATGGAAGAAAACAGGTCTTCGCTAGGTGCCCTAGTTTTTTTGAGATATAAATGTGGCCCTGCTGGGGAGACTCTCTCCAGATCGGCCACCTATAAACCCTTAGTGGCTCTGCCAGAGTCAGTGACACGGAAAACTCTGTTTCTATGGAAAATTTAAAATCAGTTTAATTTGGCTGTAACACTATTTTTCGAAAATGTTCTTAAGTAACTTTTTAGACCTTTTATTAACTTTGGTTCATTCATTTCGAAAAACAAGGACTTGAAAGTTTGTATGAAATGCCGTACGGCGTAAGTGCTCTTAACTAAAAACATTACTTCTACTTTTTTATATCTGAGGTACTTATAATCAGTCTTCTTTATTCCGAGATTTAGAGTATCTATTATACTAATTATCTTAATTTTTCTTAATAAAGTAAAGAATCAATTAAAAAACTGTAACAAAGAATGAGGGGCATTTTTACCGACTTCAAAAAAAAGGAGGTTATCAATTCGATACGTATGTATGTAATATTATTGGAATTGCATTATATTCACATATGACAATCTACTAAGGCTTCCAAACAAATATACAAAATTTCATAGACATATGTATGTATGTTTGTCCACGCATTTCTCAGCAACTATTAATCGGATCGTGACCATTTTTTTTTGTATTAGCTTACATTTACTTCAACTTAGGGAACAGTGCAAGTTTCATCAAAATCGGTTCAGTAATTTTCAAGATATGGACTAATACGTGTAAGTGTGACGGCCTGGCGTATTGATACGAGCTACGGGTGTAGTGTCAAAGGGAAAACATCTCAAAACCTTGGTCAAATTCTAGTGCAAAAACTAAAAATTACGAAATAAAAAGTAATTTTAAAAAATTAAACCGACTTCAAAAAGAAATCAACCCAAAATTATGAAATAACTTTAATTTCGGAAGTCGGTGGCAAAAAACTAAAATACAGATCCCAAGACACCGACTTCCGAAATTAAAGTTATTTCATAATTTTGAGTTGATTTCTTTTTGAAGTTGGTTTAATTTTTTTAAATTACTTTTTTATTATTGAGCCTGGCCTGATGACCAATAGAGTTCAAATTGTTGAGGTTTAGGGCTCCATGCATTGAAATAAAAGCAGTTTATGCACAATAAACATTGTTTTATTTAGCAGAGATCCTACACAGCGGACATGGAAACTAAAGGCGGGCTTTGTATCTCATGGTATCTGCTTGATCTTGTAAACCCATTTACAACCAATCAGCTTTTTATCTGCCGAATGTTCCACGAGCTCCCATGTCTTGCATGTATCATGAGACTTTAGTTCCTCACTCATTACAGCGATCCATTTTTCAGAATCTTCACTTTTAACAGCTTCATTATAAGTACTAGGTAGTACCTCAACCAGATTAGCCTCTGCCATCATGGCTCTATGCGGCCGCTTCATTATAAGTACTAGGTAGTACCTCAACCAGATTAGCCTCTGCCGTCATGGCTCTATGCGGCCGCTTCATTATAAGTACTAGGTAGTACCTCAACCAGATTAGCCTCTGCCGTTATGGCTCTATGCGGCCGCTTCATTATAAGTACTAGGTAGTACCTCAACCAGATTAGCCTCTGCCGTCATGGCTCTATGCGGCCGCTTCATTATAAGTACTAGGTAGTACCTCAACCAGATTAGCCTCTGCCGTTATGGCTCTATGCGGCCGCTTCATTATAAGTACTAGGTAGTACCTCAACCAGATTAGCCTCTGCCGTCATGGCTCTATGCGGCCGCTTCATTATAAGTACTAGGTAGTACCTCAACCAGATTAGCCTCTGCCGTTATGGCTCTATGCGGCCGCTTCATTATAAGTACTAGGTAGTACCTCAACCAGATTAGCCTCTGCCGTCATGGCTCTATGCGGCCGCTTCATTATAAGTACTAGGTAGTACCTCAACCAGATTAGCCTCTGCCATCATGGCTCTATGCGGCCGCTTCATTATAAGTACTAGGTAGTACCTCAACCAGATTAGCCGCTGCCATCATGGCTCTATGCGGCCGCTTCATTATTAGTACTAGGTAGTACCTCAACCAGATTAGCCTCTGCCATCATGGCTCTATGCGGCCGCTTCATTATAAGTACTAGGTAGTACCTCAACCAGATTAGCCTCTGCCGTCATGGCTCTATGCGGCCGCTTCATTATAAGTACTAGGTAGTACCTCAACCAGATTAGCCTCTGCCATCATGGCTCTATGCGGCCGCTTCATTATAAGTACTAGGCAGTACCTCAACCAGATTAGCCTCTGCCATCATGGCTCTATGCGGCCGCTGTCTCAGATTAGCCTCTGCCATCATGGCTCTATGCGGCCGCTGTCTCAGATTGTATCTTCTTGTTTGTGTTTTTCTCTTTTCCATTATTTTCGACTTGTCTGTCTTGTTCTTGAATCTCTGTGCTTTCCTTCTCTTCCTCTACTGTTGCTCTGCTAATCATACTTTGATAGAAGTCCTCAAAAGCATCATATTCATAGTCTTGTGATTCTATGCTTTTGTCTTGATCACTCTAGTCTCTTGACACAGTCACTTTCTTTGTCTCCGGATCAAACAACCTGTAGTTGTCAGAGTTACCTTCATAGCCAACCAGAAGTAGCTTCTTGCTTTTCGGTTCTAGTTTGTTTCGCTTCCCTTTAGTTTTTCATGTCCGCTGTGTAGGATCTCTGCTAAATAAAACAACTTTTATTTCAATGCATGGAGGCCTAAACATCAACACTAATGCATGTCAACGTATTGCTTATAACCGGCAATTAGGCCCCCCCTCACATTGGGCGTGCGCCGGGCGCCCAATGTGATATCAGCCTTACTGTAACAAAACATTTTATCACAGAAATCCACCGGGTTTATACAGTCGAGGACAAAAATTGCTTTCTTTTTTGTCGATTCTTTTGTGAAAAATAATTCTATAGCTGATAGGTTTATGCTGGGCCCATGTGCTGCCTTTTTAAACGACTTCAAAAAGGAGGAGGTTCTCAATCCATCGGAATCTTTTTTTTTTTTATGTATGTTCCCCGATTACTCGAAGATGGCTGGACCGATTTCAAAAAATATTTTTTTGTTTAAAAGGGTATACTTTCCAGGTGGTCCCATTGTCATCTGGTCAGGATCTGATGATGGGATCCTGGAGAAATCGAAGGAACTCTTCAAATATTATAGGCACACCTATAGCGATTTGGGTATTCTTTATAGTAACTCGTGCATTTGCTCTCGAAAAGCACTATTTGGTGAAGTGGAACTGATGATGAAGACCACAGATGGCCACCGGAACTACTCAATAATAAGTATTTCACGGGTTGCGATTCGATTACTTTATTATGGTTGCTAAGCAAGTTATGCTCGTCACAATGCGAATGGTGAAATGGAGCTGATGGTGAAATACCAGGAGAACTCTTAACAATGAATTTCCCTGCATCGGGAAAAGCAATATTTTGGTAAAGGCGATGAGCAAGTTGACATTAGGCTATTGTAACTTAGATAAATTATAAACAGACTCACTAAAAAGCGGGAAATAAAAACTTATTAACAATAAAAAAACCGACTTCCAAAAAAAACACTACAAATTGAAAAATAACTTTAATTTCGGAAGTCGGTGGCAAAAAACTAAAATACAGATCCAAAGACACCGACTTCCGAAATTAAAGTTATTTTTCACTTTGTAGTGTTTTTTTTTGGAAGTCTGTTTTTTTTTTGTTTGCTAAAAATTATCACTGGTACTCTTAGGTGGTTAACAATATTTTGACATGGAATTTCCCAAAAAAAAAAAAACATTTTAAAAAGTAAACATTTATTGTGGTTATAACAGACATCATAATACTTATTAGAAGATGATAAAGGTAACAATAAATCTAGAATCACTTCTAACGCTAATAATAATGGCTTTCATTTCTCACAGAGATCGATAATAATTAAAATGTAAGCAAAATAAACACTACTGTTCCCAATTATGTTGGATGCAGCTGAATACCAGTATTTTACATGGAGCGACTGCCTATCAGACCTCCACAACCCATTTACTGTACTATTTATTCTGTGGTAATACGATGATATCCCTTGGTAAGAAGACTGGTTATCAGACTGTCGGGCTTCTGACGACCCATAACGACTGTCGTCAAAGATCCACGAATGACAGCCGGGAGCAACGGCTTAACGTGCTTTCAGAGGCATGGAGGGGTCTTGGTATGTAAAAATAGTCACCCATCCAGGGACCAACCGCGGCAAGCGCAGCTTAACCTGCTCGATCGACCCGTGCGGCTGTTATTACTTAGCCATAAGCCGCCTCAATGTTATGAGTCAATAACTAATGTTATTGAGTACTGCAGTGAACATTAGCGTCATAAACTAATATGTTTTACATGGTTTACATGGTATTTGCATCTCATAATGAAAATTGATGCTTATGATATTTAATTTGATGTAATTATAATATGTGGTTTTTATTGGACATACCGGCCAAAACGCCCATCATTCTTTGTAAATGTCAAATCATAAGTCATTTCTCTTTTTGGAAATATGAACTTTAAAAACAAAATAGTGAAATAACCAAATGTAGATACTTCTTATAGAACAACAAATTCAAATTTTTTCCTTTCACTCCTATCAGTTTCAAATGCTGCCATTTCTTTTTTTTATTTTCTTTTTTTTATGCTTGCTCGATGCGCGATTTAACCGCAATAGCTTGTGAATCCGCAACCTGTGGCGGGATCCCACAGTTCCTAAAAGTATGCTGGATTGCGGTATCCCACTTTGCTGGATTGCAATCCCTACCACTGATTGTAACATTTACCCTTCCTGTGCTGTCATTTGGGATGCAAGAAAAATATCTAATGGTAGTGCAATGCAGACAAAGTAGGTCATCATTATGTAGACTTACAATTTCATTTTGAGAATGAGTGGGGAACGTTAGGGAAACTAAAGTGTGAAACTGATAAAACTGGCTATAAATATTAAATGAATACATATTTCCTGTGAGTTGCTAATGTTTTTTCCTACTGGTTTATGTGTGATTTGATAGTTAGTTAGTCTCAACAGGCACAGCAGCTCAGTTATTGGTGAGAGTAGTCTCGAGCATCATTATTGTTTTGTAAACTTATAATGTTGTCATCATTAACTCCTTAGAGTTTTTTATTCAAAGATGGAGTGATTTCAATTTAGAATTCAAGTTTTGTAGGCAAAAGTGTGTTTAACTGATTTTGTTGTGTAAGTAAATGCAGTTATGTAATTGTCAAATGTTTGTATTTTATTTCTTGCTTTTATTGTTATGAGATTATGAACCCAGAATTGTATTTATTAACAGGAAACCTCTGAAATACATTTCTCAAATATGTTTGTACCATATTGATGAGATGTCCATCTTTGACACGCACCACGTCTAACATGTAAAAACATTGTAAATTATGTGCATGTCACACGTATGTCCGTACATGACAAACAAACAAAAAGAACATTATAATATGATAATAACTTCGATGTATCTACAACTTTAACTAAATAGGTTCCTATGTGAATTTCTCATTTGTCACCATGCTCATTTATCACATTTCATTTTTAGTAATGGTATGACATGAGAGCGCTGGTTCTGTCACGTAGTAGTGGACACAGAATACAGTGGCAAGTGAATACTTAATAAAACAAGTACAGTACCTACACAGTAAATTAAGCCAGGTGAGACAGCGTGCTTTTTAGCCAGGACCACCAGTGAGTTCAAACTCGCGACTAGTTCCACCTTAAGGTTTCATATCAAAATGAAGAAAACCCCTATGGTGCGACTTTCGTCTGTTTTTGCTGCTTATTTCAGGAACTGCTAATGCTCAAAAAACTTTTATAGAATAATATTATAAATAAAATACTATGACGAAAATGCCGCGAAACGTTCTGTGCGCGAGTCCGAATCGTTCGGCCGGTTTTTTTAATAAACTGCTGTAATATCAATAATGCTGTTGTAATTTATCTAAATTAATCTTACTCGTGGTTCCTTTAACCACTTTGCTGTACTTACTGCTCATACTTGTGTATGATCCACTAACCCTGGTGATGCGGAATGTACAGGCATGTCGAACGGAGCGCTACCGCAGTGGAAGCGCGAGCTGCTGCAGCGGCGCGCCGCCCGCAGCCGTCCGGCACAGCCACCGCCGCAACCACCGCCGCCGCCCCCGCCCCCGCACTCTGAGGAGGACGAGGAGCTGCGCTACGGGCCCGGCATCGTCAAGCGCCTCAAGTCGCGCTACCTCAGCCTCGCCCTGCGCGATGCGCCGCGCCGCCGCCCCTCCGTGCTGCGCCGCGCGGCCTCGCTCGAGCACCTGCTGGACGAGCGACCGCCGCCTGCGCCCACGCCGCGCTCCGCCCAGCGCCCGCCGCGCCCCGCGTCCGTGGCCGTGCCGCCCGCTCCCCTCGCTCCCGTCGTTCGCCGCGAGTCCGTGAAGCGAGCTCGCTCTGTGGACGCGCTGAGCCGCCTGGACTCTCGCGAGGAGACCCGAGCTCCCTCGCCGTCACCTCCTCCGCCGCTGGCGCCGCGTCCTCCGCCGCAGCCTCGCTCGGCGCGCCCTCCCCGACGTCCGACCCCGCTGTTGCGGGAAACCGAACGCCCGCCCCCCGACGTGGTCCGCTCGACCCTACGCAAGTTTGAAAGTGCGCCGACACGTCGCGCCGCGCCCGCTGCCCGCGTGTCTGCCGTGCTGAGAGGCCTCGAAGGTCCGCGGACCTCAACGCCAGAACCTTGTGAGTCATCAGACGCACCGCCGCTCAGCCCCCGAACACCCAGTCCGCTGCCGCCGGCTGAAGCATTGTCGCCCGTGCTGGTCGGCGCCGCCGCGAGTGAGGAGCTAGAGAGCCCGCCGGAGCCCGCCAGTTCGCGGCCAGTGTCCCGCGCTGCGCTCGACGGCATCGCCCGCGCGGGATCTACTGTGCGCTACGCGTTCGAAGCTCCTCGCGCAGCTTCGCACTTGCCACCGCTGGCGGCTACTAATCAGGTCCTCGTAGGCCGTGCGCGTCGCGTAGGTGTCATACGTCCGATGCCGGCGCGCGCCACCGACTCTGCGACTGACGACCTGGTCGAAGAGATCGACGAGAAGAGTCCCGAGCACGGTACGAGGCTCGCGTCACCCTCCCTGCCGCCGCCAGCCGAGAGCGAGCAAATTCCGCCGGCGCGCGCCGAGAGACGAGAGCCTCCCCCGGCGGCCTTGGTGGAACCCATCCCGCGGCCTCCACCCGAGCCCGCGCGCTCGCCCTCTCCGCCCGCGCCCGCCCGGCGCAGCCCCAGCCCAGAACCGAAACCTAAAGCGGCGTCGGACACGACCACCGCGCTTCTCGTGAACGGCTACGCAGGCACCGAACGTGCGCCAGAAACAAAAGCAGCTGTGTCCCGAATCGGTGCGGCCGGCATCGAGCGCGCGTGGAGTGGCTCCGGGGAGAAGAAGAGCATGGAGAGCGCGGCGGGGGGCGCGGCCTGGGCGCGCGGCAGCCCTGCGCAGGCGCGCCGGCCGCGCGCGCCGCCGCCCGCCACCACGTCCGTGGTGTTCAACTTCTCCAACCGCAAGGAGGTGCCCGACTACATCGAGAACGACGGCATCGTGCTGCGCGCCAGCCGCCGGAACAGGATCAAGGTCAGTAACCCGTCGCCTTCATGACTCATTAGTCATTCCACACACACCTTCAAGAGAAATGCTATTCATTAGGTATGTTCGATCAACGATGTAACATGTTATGTATCACCTTATTGGTTCTGACTGAGCAGTGCTCTCTTATCAGGAGTTACAAATATTAACATAATTTCCTAAAGTGTGGCATACCGCCTGTACGGTTCGTACACTAGCAGAGTTGATGATGTTAGTGTTGGAGTATGTAGAGGAAAGACAACGACGTTGATGGCACTTAAATAAGTTTAATGAACCCAAGTTACGTACAATAATGCACAGTTGGCGATTCCTTTCTCTATGTTGTTTACTCGGTTATTAGCCAAATCACAATGCCTGTCAATTAGGTGAACTATGACTTAAATACCTAAGCAAACTGACGCGCGTTCATTCCGCAGCGTCAGCGAAATGTTATGAACAGTTGAAGACTGTACACCGTCGTTATCGCCGGCGCCGATAGTATGATACTGAGCCGAGTAAAGTTATTCATTATACTAATTACTTAGGTGTAAGTACATTAAATAAAACGTTTGTTAACTTATCAATGTAGATTTGTTGTGCGGATATGAGCGCTTAGCTCGTCAGTTACGATCTAGGCGCTCTGTGAACTTTAATTGCAAATTGACCCTATAGGCTTCTCTTTGCTAAGAACAGCAACTTCACATTTGACCGCATTCAATCTGCCGTCTGCAGTAATGTACGGAGCAATATCGCACGCTCGAGCTGCGCCCATTACACGGTTCAGTGGCGCCGCTCGACTCGGCGCTCCTCGCGGCTCCGGCTGGCAGCTTTCAAGCAGCTGGCCGCGGTGTAAGATTACGCAACATTCGATATGTAAATATAAAAATAATTTTCTACAAACGGTGAAAGTGATAGCGTAAGATGGTGCTATGTGTGGCCGCCTGGCCGGTGAAACCGGCGTCGATACATGCCCGAATCGAATGCCACTCTCGATTTCGTCAAGATCGCTTCCGCTGGAAAGTGACCAGCGCGCGCGCCGCCGCGCCGCGTCTCCAGCGCGGAATGTTAACGAGCCCATACTTCGCCAGCGGGTTCTCACCAAGTCACCAGTGTTGCTCTTTGTAATCTATTCGTCGAATCCATCCGATTGATGATGAGTGACTTGTAAGTGATGGTCGGAGTGTTGTCTACATCCGCGTGGCTGAGCTCGGCGCTGCCGCTGAGCGCTGACCCGCGGCGACATTGCTTTCACTGCGAGCCCACGCTGCCAAAGCTCGTTACTATGGACAGGCGGTCGGCGGCCTTCGTAACCACTCGTAACTTTATTGCTTTCCAATGTTCTAACAATACGCTGCTCACATACGTAATGCGAAGCACCATCTTATAGCACGGCATTGACAGTTTAAGATTAATATTGAAGCTGTGATCGCGTCAATCGCATCTCGGCACTTTGTATTCTGCCAATCCACTCGCCTCAACTCGCTTGGGGTATATGCATAATTTTAAGCAAATGTAATATTAATAAATTATCTTGAGAGGCGTCTTATAACAACTGCAGATACAATCTAGCTTACATAACAAACAAGTTCGTCAAATCTAAAGTGCTCTTACTTGGGAATGTTGAATCAAGGCCTCTCTATAGTCATATACCAATGAGCTGTGTGGCATGCTGGTCGCCAGTGGCCGCAGGCGCTGACGTCACACCGAGGACTCTATCTCGTTCGTTGTGTCACCTCACTCGCCCGGTCACCGGTCACCGGTCACCACACATGCTGCGCTGCACTTGGCTTGCTCTTTTTGACATGCCAGTGTACGTCCGACCGGTTTGCTAGTCGATGAATACTGCAACTACACATCAACCTGGTATTGTTATATGCCTGTAGCGGTAGGTGGTTGCTGTATATTTTGTGGTATAGTGTAAGGGAAGAGAAAGATTAAAACGCACGGAATACCGAACAAGACTCAGTTATTTATTTTACACGTTGCTTATAATGAGGTACTTTTATATGCCAATAGTGAGGTACTTTTATTGAATTATGGTACCTACTTAAATGAGATAGATTGAAATTATGGCAGATTAATTAAAGCCATTTTGGATAAATTACAAATAACATTCAGAGATAAATTGTTCTCCTTCTATCGTTATTCAGCTGTAGAGGATTCTAAAGAGTCCTGGAAAAATCGTTTGAATAAATAAACACGTGTGCTGTGGCTTTGACTCAGAGCCAGCCGTCTACGGATATGAGTAGCGTGCAGTAGTGTAATCTGTGTGTTCACAAACACGGCAAGTATTTGCAGAGCAAATATTGAGCGTGGCGGGCGGTCGAGCCGACGCAAATATTTAGATTACACTAGCTTCAATCAAAATTGGTGACTGTCCCAAGCTCAGTGAGGTGCTCGCGGCCTGTTTATGCTCCAACACCACATTGCTTAATCAGACTATTAGGCATGTTGTTTTCCGCATAGAGGAAGGTAGGTATATAGTTGTCCTGTTTAGTTTTTGTTCATGTTTAGTTCGTAACTGAACTAAGCATTCATAATATTTGAATTTAGCAATGACAGAAACATGTAACGCTGTTTGCGTTGCCAGGGGCAGCGCTAATGAAAAAGCAATTGATCTCGTCAGCAGCCTATCTCTCTACTATATAAATAAAAAGAAAAGCCCTGACTGACTGACTGACTCATCAACGCCCAGCCCAAACCCTTGGACTTTGAACGCTGAAATTTTGCACAGAGGTTCCCTTTATAATGTAGATAAGGAATAAGGAAGGATTTTTCGAAACTCAACCCCTAAGGGAGTTAAATAGGGGATGAAAGCTTGTATGAAAAATCTTATTCCTTGAGTTAATAAACTTGAAACTTGGCACGAAAAATTAATTTAAAAAAAACGAAATCGAAATTTTAATCTAAGATTTTATTGACAAAAACAGTGACTTTTTTCTAAAATTGGTTCTCCTGTAAAATTTTATAATTTCGTTTAGTACCGGTTTTACTTTAAAGGTGCGATATATAACATTCAAAGTCCTGACTGACTGATATATCAACGCACAGTCTAAACCGCTGGTCCGAGAGAGATGAAATTTGGAGGGTGTGTTATTTGTGAAGAGTACCTAGGTATCCACTAAGAAAGGGTTTTTCGAAATTCCACCCCTAAGAGGATGAATT
The DNA here is from genome assembly GCA_948474745.1 of Oligia latruncula. NCBI lineage: Eukaryota > Metazoa > Arthropoda > Insecta > Lepidoptera > Noctuidae > Oligia > Oligia latruncula. The sequence goes on from OX419685.1 coordinate 430,980, forward strand.
GGGTAGGGTGAAATTTCATGCGGACGAAGTCGCGGGCAGAAGCTAGTTTTATCACAAATTTATCAGGACTGGCTTCCCGTGGTTTTCCGTGAGGTTCGCATGGTACTTACTAGAATACGTCGTGTCATCGTGTGTCGTGTACTACTGTCAAATTAGTAATTTTCAGAGAAATACAATGATTCCTGCATTTTGTTTCGTGATTACCGATTAATCATTTAGTTTGTCGCGGGAAGTGACGATGTCTGCGTACATAGACAGTACAGTTTGTCGCGGGAAGTGACGATGTCTGCGTACATAGACAGTACAGTTTGTCGCGGGAAGTGACGATGTCTGCGTACACAGGCAGTAGCAGTACAGCTTCCTATTAGCCGCCATTCCGTCCGAGCTGTCGCGATAACCGGCTGATGGACTGTACATGCAAACATGACGTGTACAGTCAGCTGCATTGCTTCCTCGAGCACGTGAGTGAAAAGCGTCATTATCAGAGAGCTTAATGCCATTGTTGTGATAAGTGCGCGCCTGCGCCGCCGCCGCCCGCGTCTCCGTCATACAAACAACAACTTACAGAAGTGTAGTTCCTGTACACTGCTGACTGCAGGGACCAGTCAGTGACCTGTCACTGAACTAGATCCGCTGACGATGCGTGGCTCATGATGTTAGCAATATTATATCCGCTACTGTGGTTTTCCGGCGCTCTATTTAATAACCTCGTTGTTGTTATATTCAGCCCAACAATTCCAATTCAGATGACGGTAGAGACTTCTTTGATTTCTTATTGCGATACATATCATATCTAATGTATGAAAAACGGATTTTCTGAGTTTGGAAGTGGTGCGGCGGCGCGGCGCCCCTAACGGGACCACTTGCTATCTGCGAGCTAACACAGACTGCACACTGCACACAGATCGCGTTACATCTGCTAATTATTTTGATGTACTGTGTCAAGATTCTCTTAGATTGTCTATATTTAGAATTTGGGCTCGCACTAACCAATGTATGTAGGTTTTTAATAAAATGCCATCAGCCGTGCCGGTTCCAACCCCGCGCCGCCACCGTTCAAATCAAGTTGAGTAGTTCCACCACTCCACCAGGCCTTCCGTGAGTAGTGGAAGCACGACGTCGAGCGGAAACACCGATCACATCGTTGGCTTACTTAGTAATGAACATGCTAATGCTGGCTGTGGACGTCCTGGGCTGCTAGTCCTGCTCTATTGGCGTAACCTCCATAATGTATTTAGATTTTAATCGTTATCTCGGGATTTTATTTCTATTTTGTTGTAATGTCCCTCACGAGACACGACTTACTTATCTGATAGACACCATGTTGTTTATATTACGATAAATGACAAACATAAGCGAGTATTTCAAAATTACATCGATAAGTAGTATTAACAAGTAATTTGGAGACATTTGTCATCAGCGCACACGCCTCCTGTAGCGACTCATCCTCAACGTGATAGTATTCCGCAAAAACTGTTCGGTTCTCGTCACGATACACATTCTCTGTGGCGCATAAGGAAACGTGTTTAGTAATTACTAATTATTATACTAAAATCTTTGCTTTCTAACTCTGGCAAAAACGCATCTGCGGAACGCTCGGAGCGCTCCACAATAGCGGTGGGCTGCCAAAAAAATGCGTTCCCAGCGCGCGGCGGTGAGAGCGGATAGATGCGCAGGCGCAGCTCCGGCTGCACTTTACATAAGGTGCGCCGCGCGCCGCCGCCCGCTCCCCAGCTTATGTTTGTTTATGTAAACTCTAAACCACTTCATAGACTCAAGCAAATCTAAGATATAAAAATGAATGGCGGCTCCAGAGGAGGTTCATTTACAGATATTAAATCACGCAGCATATCTCACTCTAGCTTTCATAACTGGTCGATGTTTATTATGTCACTTTGTGCAACTGGAACACAAGCCGTCCAGTTTGGTAATAGTAGTGGAACTTCAACGGATTATTTTGAGGACTGAGGTGTCAAGTAATACGATACGTACGGGGCTACGGGGGTTATTAACATTTGTATGGGTGTGGCTTCAGCTTAACATTGTCATTGCGCCTTACACAAACACAGAATCATGCATTTGGAGTGAAACATTCAATATAGTTTGAGTAAACATCAGCAATATGTTTTGCAAGTATCTTGTTAAGCAAATCCTCGTTTTGCCCAATCATTATTTATTAGCACCAAATTGCTGAGGCGACAGAGGTCGAACTGGTTGCTTTGCATACTTACCTAAAAGATGACCGTGTAGAAATATTAGATGACTGTAGATTATTTCACAACATACAAATCGTCGATTTTAAAAATAAGCGCATTATGTAAAACAAACAAGCTATCTAAGTAAAGTCCACGCCAATGCAGCAGTTACTTTGAAATGTTTACTATCTTAGATTTGAGGATTGTCAGATAAAAGTGAAATCCGAGGCATCCCCATGACGTAGCGGTATGACGAGCGAGATTATGTCTGAGAGCAGAGGTCAGCCCACCGGCCGCCCGCCGCGCACCGCCCGCGCCCGCACGTCACACGCGCCGTTATGTTCACACCCGCCGGCGCCGCGTCCTATGTTTACACATTGTAGTAATAGCTCAAACAGCGAATCTTCTCGTTTACAAGTAGGAGTTTAATCAACGTGTCCTGTAAGCCAACACGTTATCACTAAATGCCAAGAAAAGCAGTTATTCATAGTCGCATCATGACATTTCTCACAGTGTGCAAACCGATTCGACCTTGTAAATGAATATTTAAACACGAATGAAGTGGAGCGAGCGTAACCTGCATCATGAAATTATACACAACTGTGCAAGTCACCTTTAAATGAAAAGCAATGTCAAGTGACCACGAAGACGAGATCTAATCCAAACGAAGCGGTCGCGTGTGCGGTTCGCATTAGCAGTTTAAAATCTTAATATCACATAATCAGCTTGCAATGTTCCTACTGCTGCCATGCTGGGACGGTCATCACGTGAAGCCGGTGTGCAGGTTCTTGTATGTCCCACGTCTTAACTGAATGCATTAACCCAAATAAAGGAATACGTTGCTAAACTGCAATGATGCACGAACTTATTTATAACGATGAAAAGAAATTGTTGCTTCTGTATGTAGGTTCTCACGGAGACTCGGTGGTCGCACCGCTCATTAGCCCGTAATAACACTTCAAATAACCCACAGATGAGTCCCTACAACCCTCGGACACGACACCAGCCTCACATCGCAACATAATGCATTCACTCGTGCAGGGGGCATCGTTTCCTAAATAAAATCACGGCCTGACCGTCCTGCTCAACTTTGGATCTCTCTCCTGATTAGCGCTTATAATAATTAGGCAGTCATTTTGAGTTGGTTTCTAAAGTTAATCTAGTGCAAAATAGCCGCGGTATTCAAAATAGCCGCGGTATTCAAAATAGCCGCGGTATTCAAAATAGCTGCGGTAGGTATTCAAAATATCATGCGTCCTTGTGAGAGTGAGCGGCTTAGTCAGCAGTACATTATGTGATAAAGCTGTATCTGATATGGCGCTATCGGCGATAAACTCTCGCAGACCACATTACTCATGCAGTCATGAGAAGGGCGCGAGCGGCGCGAGGGTCCGCCGCGTGGCCGCGCCGCTCATAACGCTGCTCACGAAAGTGACGTGATGACGTCAGCGTGGTGCGCCTGATTGATATGCGATGTATTGTCGTGTATCAATACGGTGCTATAGGGAACTGTCCCAATTTCACTGACATTATGACTCCGATTTCGAAAACGTTAACAATCAGAATTTCACCGTATTATCAATTTCACTGCGAAAACATGAATGTCTACATTACTGTCTAATATCTTTTTTCATAAGTGTCTAGTATCTACTATGAAATGTACGTTTCGACGCTCAGAATAGCGTAACACTGTTTCCTATGATTGTTAGTGTTACAGAGTCATCGTAGAAAAACGATTTTTGTATCTATACAACTGAGGACTGCAAACTGATTTCTCGGCATACTAACCATTTATCTAAAGTGTCTGTCAGACGTCTTGTCTTCGTATCAAAAAAAAAATTAATGGATTTTGATGCAGGTTCACACCCGCTCAAGTCATTTCTCGAGGTAGGCTTCAGGTTTAAAACATCGACTAGTGTATCCTACTAATATCATAAACGCGAAACGTTATGAGGATGGAGGGATGGATGTTTGTTACTCTTTCACGCAAAAACTACTGAACGGATTTTCATGAAACTACAGTAATATAGCTTACTAGCAGCGCCCCGCGGTTTCACCCGCAGAAGTGTTGATCCCGCAGGAATATCGGGATAAAAATCGTTTGGGTTAATCCTGGTTATAAACTATCTGTGTGCCAAATTTCATTCAAATCCGTTCAGCCGTTTGTGCGTGAAGAAGTAACAAACATACAAACACACACCAACTTTCGCCTTTATAATATTAGTGTTATGTATCTCTATGCTTCAACTCCTCGGTTTTCGTGGATTTCATAAAGTATCCGAACAGTAACTGACTGCTGACGGTAGACACGCACGTGGCTGTGGCACGGTAATATTATTATTATCTGTATAGTACCGTGGCTGTGGGGCCCATCTGTAGGTGTTTAGGTGATGATGATGGTCGAATAGGACCATGTGTTGATACCGTAGCGTAGGTGGATCGGTGGCATGTAAGAGCTGATATAACAGCAGCACGTGAAGCACCGCCTGCGCAGCGTCGGAAATGGTATAATGGCACAAAAACACTGGTGCGGTTATCAACGTTCCGCTCTGGTTGGCCGTGTCAGCGCCGCGCGCGCTGCTCTCTACGTGATGTATGATGCGCGGCCCCCCGCACCGCCCCGCACCGCCCCTCACCGCTCTCGCTCATCCGATATCCTTACTCCAACGGTATCTATCTTGTTCCTTTTCTTCTTTATTGTACAGCTGCTGTTGGCATAGATAAGCATTATTTTCTACAAATGAACATCATCTTACGTCCCCAGGCTCAGACCAAATAAATAAGTCAAGACATAGCACTGCGAACAATACAGTGAAGCATGCAAAAACTACACCTCCGCTCTGTGCATACACGCACACATTTACAATCAAACCTCACCTCACTATGTGTACACATGTTTAAGAAACCGACCTCACTTTACTGTTGACAGCCCTCTGTCTTGGTTTTTTATTTGGTCTGAGCCCCCAGGATAATTAAATAAAATCGTGGTCAGAATAGAAGAGTTCGTCGTCCAAAAGCAAGGAATATAAAATGGAACTCTTCAAGAGATGACACTAAAACAATCCCGTGCTCATTACCGTTCGTAATGGAACTCTTCAAGAGATGACACTAAAACAATCCCGTGCTCATTACCGTTAGTAATGTAACTCTTCAAGAGATGACACTAAAACAATCCCGTGCTCATTACCATTAGTAATGGAACTATTCAAGAGATGACACTAAAACAATCCCGTGCTCATTACCATTAGTAATGGAACTATTCAAGAGATGACACTAAAACAATCCCGTGCTCATTACCGTTAGTAATGGAACTCTTCAAGAGATGACACTAAAACAATCCCGTGCTCATTACCGTTAGTAATGGAACTATTCAAGAGATGACACTAAAACAATCCCGTGCTCATTACCGTTAGTAATGGAACTCTTCAAGAGATGACACTAAAACAATCCCGTGCTCATTACCGTTAGTAATGGAACTCTTCAAGAGATGACACTAAAACAATCCCGTGCTCATTACCATTAGTAATCGAACTATTCAAGAGATGACACTAAAACAATCCCGTGCTCATTACCGTTAGTAATGGAACTCTTCAAGAGATGACACTAAAACAATCCCGTGCTCATTATGAGTCATTACCATTAGTAATGAAAATGCTTCCGATTTACTCTCATGGTGAGAATGCAACTGCGTGTGTACTTATCTGTTCAACTGCTAATATTGGTATAAACTAGGGCTTTCATCCCGGGAATCTCGGTCTCGAAAATTTCGAGAGTCTCGACGATTTTTTGGTATTTTCGAGACTCGAGACTAACATTTTCGGTCTCGGGAATAACGAGACTTTTGAGACTTGAGTCACATAATAACAGTATTAAATAATCTACTAAACCAACAGTCATTTTTTATTATGGTTAATATGGTTACAGAGTTCACTGAGTCAGAGTATACTAGGCTACATTGGAAGCAATCAGAAATTCACTAGGTATTATGAAAGTGACCTTATAAGCCCTGTGTAGACGAGACGTTACTCTTGTAACAGCGGATAATGCACTAAAGGAAATTGTCCACTTTGTATGGGCATTTGGCTTGGTATGAACAGGCACTTTAAGTATAATTGTAATACAGGTTTAATAGCTAATACCAGTAGGAAAGAGAATATTGGAATAAGGTTGTGTCGTGATGCTTGTAAGACTTGTTTTGCTTACTTTTTTATAAATAAGACACACTTTTATTCCTACATTTTTTTATTATTTTGACTCATACGTTAATAATATAATGTTGTCTAGGAACTGGGCGGGTGGATAATTATGTTATCTTGGTAAAAAACCAATCCAAAACCAACCCAAACAATACTTGAAAAATTATCATAGCAAAACGAGGAAAACAATATTCACGATGACAAGAAACAGTGAATGACAAGTGACTTGAAGGGCGCGTTCCGAATTAGCTATAATCGCTCACTTTTTTTTTTCATTTGTTCCTTGTGGAACAGGCTAGGGTCAGGGACCATGCTGCCTAGTCATCAGTTAGTTGGTATTTTTTGGTTAATCGCTCACAGCGCTCACATCATCTTACATGCGTTCCGATTAAGATATTACGATTATGACAGCTGAGAGCTGTCAACTCAAACTCAAAGCATTTATTTCAATTAAAACCTTTTGAATTGTCAAAATTAAATAGTCTGTCAGTTAGTCAGAAAGTTGAAGCTAGTTGCCCATTCCAAAACGTAGATCTCTATGGAGAAGAACGGGCAAGAAACTCCATGGACACTCTTTTAAATCAAGATATTACAAAATCCTGGGTACATTATTCTTGTTGCTTCTATATGTGAGAACAATGTAAAAAAGACACAAATGAAGAAACAATTCAAGACATGAGATTAAAAATAAGCTTTGGCAGTTAAGAGATGACTAGTCTCAACCGACGGCGCCCGTTCACGAACATGACGCGTGGATCAGCACCATCCAGCTCAACCATTTTGTAGGGAACCGAATGATCCAACACACGCGCCACTATCGGTGAGACATTTAAGTGAGCATGACACGTTCTCAACTGCCATGCTCTTTCAAGTCAACATCAAAAAATGGAAACATGGTTCTTACATTTACAAAATAAAAAAAAATGCTTCTTAATTATACAAAACTACAGTTTGCAATTTATTTAAGAGGTAAATAGAATTTTATTACCCACCAAACAGGAAGAGATATTTAATATTGAAGTATTCAACAATTAAAACTTGATTGAATAAATTAAAAAAGTTTTGTTCGTAATGTCAGAAACACTAAAAAAGAAAAAGGGACCACAATTCGGAACACTCGTGAACGCGCTCTTGCTAATTCGGTACGGGTTTAAGCACGCTCACATCGATTATTTCCCAACTCGGAACGCAGGGGAAGTGGAACAAGACAACTGACATTGAAATAAACGTTTTCTTTATAAATAATCGATTTAATAATTGATTGAAATCTCTTGCCTCTTAAATTAATGAGGAACTTCAAAAATAACAATTAGAATCGATTTTTAAATAATTATTTTAAAATAAACGTATAATTGTTGGCATCATGAACTAATGAAGATCGAGTACTGTCAATATGGCGAAGAATAAAACAATTTCAGTACTTATTAAATACACTATTCGTGGGCGCAAGTTGATACAAAAGTATAGAATAAATAGGCGTTTAAAAACTAAACATGATTTTTGATTAATTTGTTTCTTTTCGAGCATCGTGTCCACGCGAAGCCCAAAATGGACAAATCCCTTTCTGCCTACAGAAATTGGACTAACAACAAAGTTTTTTGAGCGTAATCAACTGCGCATCCTTATTAAGGAAAATAGACTGATTGAGGCAAGTTACAAGTATCTTAGTTTAAGTGTTTTTTTTTTACATTGTTCTCACATAGAGAAGTAACAAGAATAATGTACCCAGGATTTTGGTTTCTTGCCCGTTCTTCTCCATAGAGATCTACGTTTTGGAATGGGCAAGTAGCTTCAACTTTCTGACTAACTGACAGACTATTTAATTTTTACAATTCAAAAGTGCCTGACCATGGTTTAATTTAAATAAATGCCTTGAGTTTGAGCTTACAATACTTGCACAGTCCTTCTCAGTTTTTTGAAAAAAAGCTTGATGCGTTGCTTTTCAAACATTAAGCAACGACGAAATTACAGTGTCTTTAAAAGAATGGTGTGTAATTGTCGTGTAAATGTTAAATACATCCACAACTGACAAATCCGACAAATGATGCGACTATTGCGGAGCTCACAAGTTTAACTACAGAAGAATAGCTGGAAACTGAGCTTAATAATTTGTTGGAAATACCTAAATTATTGCTACAATTATTTAATGTCTATTCCCCCACTAGCAGAAGCAGAGAGAGCTTTTTCTAACACGGGTTACTTTTGTAATAAAATTAGATACTCTCTGTCTGAAACCACATGCCCACTACTAAAATGAAAAAAAAAAATCAACAAAAGGTTTTTTTTACGTTTGTTTAATAAAGTACTTGATTAAAATATCTTGTTTTGACTGCCTAATTGCATAGCCTTTATGTAAGAAACCTAGTTTTGAAATAGTCTCAAAAGTCTCGTTTTTCCCGGGAATTTCGAGACCACATCGAGTCTCGTTTTTTTTTCCCGGGACTCGGTAATGCATCGAGACTGAAAGCCCTAGTATAAACACAGTAGCCGTGGGCCGTCTGTTGCAAATTGGCAAATTAGCGACTACTAGCCCCGACTGTGGCGGGGCGGGCCACAGCACACTATGGGACCAAACGGTATTTTCCATCTCAAAAATGGTTTTGACGAAAGTCGTAAATTTATAGATTTCTTTATAGTTTTATACTCTCAAAGGATGGAACTTACGAATAAATTACAAAAAAATATAAATAACTTAGTTTTACGTTTATAAAATGAACCTCAAACATGGGATATAAATATTTTCATGCCAATTAAATTACCGTTAAGGAAGTTCAACACAAAATTATTCGGAAGTTTTCCAAGGAAGCATGTTAGTGTTATACATCATTAGATAGCTTAGAATGTACACTTTGCAACCACGTTCGGATTTTGTAAAAAAAAAAATTTGTTTAATTTTTAAATATTTTTTTAGTGAAGTAAAGAAAATTTCGTTTTTGTTTATTTCAATTGGAGTTTTCTTTGTTGCCGAAAGCTGCCGGTGTCAAGTTAATCACTCTATTAGAGACCTTATCTATTCAGTAATATGAGGATTAAAAAAAAACTTGCGCGTTTTTTGCGCCAGTGGTGATTAGAAGCAATAATGTCAATCGGGGGAAAATAAAAAAATCCCCGAAAATTACGGTTCTTCTTTTAATTATTATATTTTGATGTCTATCTTGTTTCTTTTCCATTTCTATGATAGAATAACATTAACAAATTAATATACTACTATTATATTGGACAGAATCTTCCCATGGCACTTTTGTTTGCGGTGATCACCTTAACCACAAGTATGATAAACTATATTGCTGTGGAAGTTCTATTTATCTGTTGTGGTAATTAATTACAATCACCATATCCTCCATACCTCCATATTTCTTACAATTTAGGTTTTGAGAAGTGGTCTGCAACAACTCCAGAAAACAAGCAACTTAAAGAAGACAAGAAAAAATATGTCCAAAAACGTTTCCGAGAAGTGCTTGGTTTGCACATTGATAAACCACGTCAAGGTTCCGGTAATAGCAATGACTGAGATTTTTCCAAAATTACCAATGTTCTGCAGAGATAACCGGAATTGATGAAGAATTAATCAAGAGATTATATGTAATTCCTCAAACTATGTCATCGGGATTCCGTATAAACGCAGAAAAATTCGGCCAGTAACTATACATTGATAACCACGGAATATGTGAGCAAATATAACTGGTACTACATGCCATCTTCGGTCCATAAAGTACTTATACATGGTGCTAAAATAATAGAGCATTATGCAGTTTTGCCTATAGGACAATTATCCGAAGATGCCCAGGAAGCCCGAAATAAAGATTACAAGAAATATAGGTTACATCACACTAGGAAGTGTTTCAGATCAGCAACAAACGAAGACGTTCTGCATATTTTGTTATATACATCTGATCCTTATATATCTAGCTTAAATAAAACAAGTTTTCTAATATCCAAAGAATTGTTTGACGAAGCTAAAGAATTGTTGGAAATAGAAAGTGATGAATAGGATAAGCGCATAAAATTTTTTTTTTTTATTATTTAACTGTTTGTTTAATAATAATAATTTAGTTTTAAACTTATTTTAAGCAAAAGTGTAACTTTTATTGCTATTTTAATATAACTGTATAATTTTTTGTATGAAATTTCGTATAACTTTATCTTTGTCATTTTTTTACGAAAAATATATAATATTTGAAATGATGATGTTTGATTTCTTTTATTGCCTAGATATTCACAAATACGTGAAAAAAATTTCAAGGAGAAAAATCAAAAAACAACAGAGTTATCGATTTTTGAGATGGAAAATACCGATTGGTCCCATAGTGCAGCACCTCGTTCGACCAATTACCGCGTGTGACATGCTCAGTACGACAATATTGATAGTGCAGACTGCAGGCGACGTGGCTCCGCGACAGACGACTTTGCCAGCCCGTCAGTCCGAGTGGTTCGCTGGGCGACCACATCACTCATAAAAACGGACATTAGTCTCACTGGATGAAGTGGGTGATTGTGCGCGGCGGCGGCGGCCTGCCTAGATAAGGAGCTCTGCAACATTATTTACGGAATTACCTAATCTGAGCGACGGAATGGATGGAATGCATTCGCGTCGCCACCCAAATGTCCTTTACGAATTAATTGCTTCCTGCATCAGACAATATCGCGTTCCCAAAATGTCGCAATGAACTGTTATGTAGTGTAACTAGCGTGACCAAGGTCCTGTGTTATGAAACGCCATTTACAGAACAATTTACTTGCGCGCGTAATGGAAGCGGTTCCATGACATTCGATTAGTTTGTTTAGGGAAATGTTTGTGGCGCAAAATGTATGTGGCGCAAAATAGTGTGAAATTGAACTGAACACTCGCGTCCCAATTTGTCCTCAAAACTATTGACAGACGGTATGAAGCCTTTCAAGTGGTAGACTGTAGTGTAGGGCTACTTCGTTTCATGTAGTCAGCGTCTGCCGTAGTAAACAGCAAGAAATAAATAAGGAAACTAATAGAACACGCCAGATATCGACACACCCTCTTATATAGTTCTGATGTTGCATGTGTTGTTCTGATGTTCTAATTCTAACCGATGTTACCTATGCAGCATAGGTATCTTAATGGAGCATAGGCTATGCTCCATTAAGATTTTATTTAGAGACAAAGCCGGGTTTGTAATCAGCAGTAATGTGTCGCTTAGTGTCGTGAACTCGTGGGTTGGTCATGATTGGGCACGCACGGTCCAACATATTCGTACCTACGAACGGTACAAAGTACAACACTGCCGTACATTGTTTAAAATACGGTTAAACCCATAAAGTAGTTTCAGAGATATCGGACAAAAACCTGCGAAATGATGTCTCTTCCAAACGAATAAAGATATAAAAATCTTTCTAAGAGACAAATGTCACTGGTTTATCAACGATTTTTTTTTGGGGTATGAAAACTGAAAACATCAGATTCAAAACTAAAAAATGGCAGTTTGAGGCTTAACCGTGTTTTAAGTAACGTACGGCAGAACAATGATAAGTATGTCATCGTCACCGTGTTAGTCCAATTACTTATAGCGGACGGCGACTGCGGCGACACCTGTATTTCCAATTGTCGATGTTAGGTAAACACGCGTGTAACGGCACTGGCGCATGCGCAAGCTGAGTCGTGCCGCTCGGAACCTAAATATGACTGGAGAATCTTAGGTTCACTCGTTTAAAAAATAAATGTGGCTGGGCGGATATTTAATCTTAAATTGTTACAAATACAAACTAAACATTGCTTTCCATTTTTGACTAACGCGGAAATTAACCAGCAGCGGTCAATTAGTCTCAGCTGACTTACGGTTATGTTTCGTTGCGATTGTTGCTCGACAGTGACTGATAAGTAATATGTTTCATTCAATTACTTACAGATTTGTAATTGACTATTCTTTAGAAGACGATGATAGCGATAGCGGCGCATTCGACAATACAGCGAGTAGCCGGACATTTATCGTTTACTTTCTCTCGCGGAGAGCGCTGATGTATTTTAACAAGGCTTTATGGTAATTAACGCGGCCGCCATGAGACGACGCGCTCGATGGGCGCACCGGCGCATGCGTTAGGGGCAGCGCACACTGCTCTGTGCGCACGAATACACGACCAGCTAGAGGATGCAGCTTGTGGCGCGGCGGTTTATATCAGAGGATGGATACTGTACTATACCCGCTAGCGCTACTAATAGCTATCCTCTGATGTAGATCGCCGCCAAGTTTCCGCAAACCACGCTGGTCTGACGGTAACGCCGTGATTACACTATCCTAGATTGTCCACAATTTAGGAAGTAGAGCGATTGGACCTCCGATTTCCACTAAATTGGATCCAATCTGTTCTAACTGCGATTACATCTGCGGATTTCCTAGTTAGCATTCCTTAAAATTGGATAATGTAATAGCGCCTTAAGCACCAGTGAATAGGTTCGTCCGTGTGTCAGATCAGAACCACGCGCTCTTTGTTGTATGAATCGAAATGCAACGAACCCACCCAAGCTGAGATAGTGGCATCGCATCATTGCGGAACGCTCGGCTCTATCTGAGTCGTAAGCCATGAGCTCCACAGGTGCATCATGACATGAAGGCCTAGGCGTGGAATGTGCGCAGTGCGTGTGGTGTGCGCGACCAAGTTGTGCACGTGCAGTTGCATAACTGATGATATTATATTTCAGCGGTTAGAGGGCAGGACTGCGACGCGCCAGAGTCGCAGGTGCCTCAGTAACACGTGCAAAGCACTCGTTTTACGAAATACATGTTATAAGTATAATTTATTGATTGAAGAACGTCGCCTCCCAAATCTTGCGAATCCTTAACGGATTAAGATTATAAGTGATTGCCTTCTATATCTCGCGATGTATAAGTGATTGCCTTCTATATCTCGCGATGTATAACGAAACCACCGCGCATGCTCATAGCCTTAAACTGATTAGTCCTTTTGGATTACCTATGATGATGGATGACAAATTACCATGAATCTAGTTCTGTGAAGATACTTTATACTGTCACGGCTGGACGCGACAGTATGCAGCCTCTCGAAGTCGTTGGCGATGATGTTTACCTACCTAGTACAAGTTTACCTACCTAGTACAAACGGGAAATCTTACCTACTTTGCGAAAGGGTCAATATTCTCAAATCTGTACAGCGTTCGGGAACATTCGCAATATCTTCTCGATGTAAATAGCGCAACGTGTCAAGATGAAAGTCTTTCGTGGTCTTGGTTCACTCACAATGGCCCTGAGAAGAAGGCTCAGTCACTCAAAGTGCTCGGAATTTCTCTGCGTGAATGAATAAAAAATGAGGAGGTTCGCAAGAGAGCCAAGATAACCCGGGAAAGACTGGGAGGCATAGGATGGTGCGGCGATGCTTGGGCAGGTCTCTGTCCACCAGTAGACGTCTGTCGCTTGAATGATGACAATGATGTACTTACGATATTCTTAGTTTTTGTTTACATAAGTGAAACCTCTGCAAAAAGTAAAAACTTAAAAATAGTTGAATCAGTAATGAATGCTGCACACAAACGCGTGGCATGTCACTCGTCAAATCGTATTCATACATCTCGCGCTTCTACGTCAGTTTATGAGTCGGTACCGCGGACTACCGCGCTACTTCGTGACGGTCAGCGGAATGCTATCGGTGACGATTTATTAATTTACTGAATTTAGTACGCGATTGAACGCGATGACAAGTTAACAAACAGGTTTAAAATAGCGTGGGTCGTCGTGACTCCCAGACAGGCTCGGATCGATCGGGCGAGCCGTCGACAGGGGGACCAGACGCGTAGACGTACCTACATCCTCGTATATAGCATCTAGCTCGCAATTTGTTACCTATACTTCTACTTAGAATGAGTCACAAATATTTGCTAAAGGTTTTAAACCTGAGGACTGGTGCATTTCACAGTTGGAATTGCTCGTTTACTGTTTTGTTACAAGGCCGAAGGGCTCGCGTACAGCTTACACAGTACCCACGAGTGTAAGCACCTTGTATATATTCTTTTTTTTTTTTTTAAACGTTTCCCCACACTAGGAATTTCTCCTGTATTGTGGGTGCGTTTACAAACATATAAACTCACATACACAAACAGCCAGACCCGGAAAAGTGACTTGTAGGTCATACAAATATTTGTTCCGTGCGGGAATCGAACCCGCGACACGCAGCGCAGCAGTCAATCGCTTAACCACTGCGCCAACCGATATGAACATAGTATGCATCGGAACCAATAAAATGACGCTATCTATATCCCACTGATAAGTGAACAATGGCCACTGGTGACGCGCGCGGCGCGGGGACGCTACCGCGCTGCGAAGTGGCCGCTGCAATAACTACGTCACTTTATTACTGAACGCGCATCGAAGTACCGAACTGCTACGAAGCGCAAAATAGCGTTCGTATTTCACGTACTTACATATTCTGTTCATTGGAAAGCCGTACCCATTGGTGTAAAAGAGAATATACAGATAGGTACTTACTGATTCTACCTAAACTCCAATAAACCGCTAATAATAATAAGCTTATTGCAATTCAAAAGGCTCGGGGAAAAAACAATTTTGGTTCGCTTTATTATCCAAAGGGAGCACCGTCTAGGTAATTTAGTTAGCTGTCTAGACTCGAAACCAAAGAATATAACCACTATCGTCGTTGCTAGAAACCGACAACTGAAATGTGTATAGGTACGTAATACAGAACACAGGCACCCGGCGGACTAGCGCCTGGATTTGTTAAACACAAGAACAAAAGAAACTCAGATCAATAACAATGGCGTATATGAACAACGATTACATGCTTACTAGCAGTTGGATCATTACCAGCCGATACAATCTCTATCTGTATCGGTGAAGGCCGACTGATATACTTATAGGCCGATGCACTTGCTTCAACCTTGGATTACCTACCTAAAATAAATTAATCGTTTAAACAACATTAGAAAAACACGCTTTTATAAATGCACGTAAAAACAAAAAAGAAACCTCATCGTGTTCAAAGTCCATTACGTGGCCTTTCTCACAAGTGCAAACACGACTATGATACGATATTCTATCATGGAATGCCATGCGGCTTCATCATCAGACCTTGAAACCTAATCGTGGTCAAAGTTCATTACAAGACTATTCTAAGAAATCCAAAACAGCTATATAATACGATTTTCCATCATGAAGTTCCAGTTCATATCTTCCGGCTCCATCATCAGATCAGTTCGACAGTACCATATTATTGTATTGTCATCAGAACTACATACAGCTGCCAATTTTCATTACGCTACGACCCTTGGAAGATGGTTAAATTAGTTACCTTAGAGTCCATTACATAGTTAGTTACATACAGGTCGACCTAATAAAAGCGTGTTAAAAAGGTCTCGGTGTTATTCAAAAACCACAACGAAGAGCAATTCAACAAAAAATAGATGGGTGTACTTTCTCGACGTGATTTATCCCAGTATTTGGCGTAGATTTTTTCGTAACCAGTAGCATGAAAGTAAAAATGTGTAAAGCGGTGCAGATTATATGTACATATCGGAGGCATGCGGCGACGACACGTGCGCGCCGCGGACGTATGAGCACATGAGCGATGCTGTTCTACCATAACACTATGCATTCACTAATACATTACTAGCTACCATGTGCTGCCAAAAAGAACAAGACAACCATATGCAGAGGACACTTATAGAGTCCTTAATGTTATCTTTGCTCGTGTAACCAAGCAATAACACTTATACAGTTTTAACAAACAGACTCATTTCGATGTTTAATATTTTCGGAACTTTGCAGACTTTGATGACTCAATTCAGAATCAAAACGTGTAGGTACCTATCTAGAAATGAGTTCATTCAGAAGCAAAACGTGTAGGTACCTATCTACAAATGAGTTCATTCAGAAGCAAAACGTGTAGGTACCTATCTAGAAATGAGTTCATTCGTTATGAAGGAAGACGTCTTCTTTTAGAGGCTTGTCTTGTCTCATTCATACCATATCATTTTAGAGGCTTGTCTCATTCATACCATATCATTTTAACCGACTTCAAAAAAGGAGGAGGTTCTCAGTTCTTCGGAATCTTTTTTCTTTTTTTTTTAAGTATGTTCCCCGATTCCTCGAAGACGGCTAGACCGATTTGAAAAATTATTTTTTTGTTTGAAAGGATATACTTTCCAGGTGGTCCCATTGTCATCAGGTCAGGATCTGATGATGGGATCCAGGAGAAATCGAAGGAACTCTTCAAATGTTATAGGCACACCTATAGCGAATTGGGTATTTTTTATTATAGTAACTCGTGCATTTGCTCTCGGAAAGCGCCATTTGGTGAAGTGGAACTGATGATGAAGACCACAGATGGCTACCGGAACTACTCAATAATCAGTAGGGTATTTCACGGGTTGCTAAGCAATTTATGCTCGTCACAATGCGAATGGTGAACTGGAGCTGATGGTGAAATACCAGGAGAACTCCTCAACAATGAACGTCCCTGCAATTTTCTTTTTTTTTTTTTCAAATTAAAAATTGTTTATATCTTTAACCAGATTACAACAATTAGTTTGTGATTGGAGCCTTCTTTTAAGCAAACAAGGCCTGTATTAGAAGACTCCATTATTTTGTAAAAGGCGATGAGGAAGTTGACATTATGCTATTGTAACTTAGATAAATTCTAAACAGACCCACTAAATTTGCCCATTTCCAAAAAAAAACACTACAAAGTGAAAAATAACTTTAATTTCGGATGTCGGTGTCTTTGGATCTGTATTTTAGTGTTTTTAAGCTGCCCTCTTAGTAGGTGAGAGATAACAATTAGTTTTATTGTAGAAATCCTTTCCATGCTTAATGTTATTGCATAAATCTTGCTTCTGTCATCGCACTTAAACTGGTAGTTTAAGTTCGCAATTTAGTTTCAATGTATTCATGAACACTATCGATACCTTGAACGACATGCTGAATGCTGACCAAATAAAGACAAGCAGCTTTGGGAGCCACGTGATGCGAACTTGCGACAGTCAGACTGGTCACCGGCAGTGCCGGTGTAGCCAGCGCGTGCAGCATTAAAACAAGTTGGGCCGTAATCGTGGTACCTTCTAAATACTCGACATGCAGAAGACAATTTTAAAATAACAAGCAGTCCTTCAAAACTAAAATGATATTGCGAACCTTCATTGGATTGTCGGACTATAACAGGGCACGAATACATTTAAATAAGTATCTATCCTTAGCTAAAAGAATACGAAACTGCCTATCGATATGATTTATGGAACTTACTAAAGATTAAAATACCTTTTAGCCTGCGATAAAAGTAACACGTTCAGCGGCTGTCATAATCACGCGTTTTATCCGCGATTAAGATATGGTATCGCACGCTGTCTCCGTCGGAGCTGCGACTGCTCGTAGTGCGGCGCCACTCCACTGACCAAACTGACGCACATTTATTTGGAGCGCCACGTCAAGCAACTTTGATTTTTCTGATCTTTGTGACCCTCAACAATGGTCCCGCAGTAGTTATTTATCAAATGCAATCTTATATTTTCTGTGCTCAAATTAAATGAAATAGCTTAAAAGGTTTTGATTATTTATCATCATGCTGAGCAATCGCCAGGAAATCTTACGAGACGAAGGACCAATCTTCCTGATCAAGGTACGATCGATATTTGAAACCGCTAGACAGACGATATCGCGCGACCACACACGTGTTACATGATAGAAATAGTGTGTTGTATGTTTTGTAAACGGAACACATTAGTTGTCCTGACGTTGCCAGGTCAGACTTTGTTTGTTTGACTTTATAACCTTTTCATTCATCACGCGGTGTGGTTTGTTTGCCTGTAGCGGCTGTAGCCCATAAATCTGAGAGAATAAGAAATGCGCGAGAGAGCGCAGCGCAGGAGTGCTGCGAATTTTTTCAAAACAAAGTAGCCGACTGATGAGCCTCAAGTCTATTCAAGCCCTTGTTTCCAGTAGACGTTATGTCCACTTGCCTAAACAAATTTTAAATCATTATTAGGTGACAGCACAAATAATCGTAAACTATAAATATTGAGTTTCAATATGTTAAATTTTCTCATACTTTAAAGGTGTAGGTGGTGCATAAAGTTGAGCGATTGATATAAAATGAAGAACAACAACAGGGACCGCGGGCGCCGCGGCGCGCGTCTTACAAACAACGCGTGACACAATAACGTTACAAGTATCCTTGTGGTTAGACCTTATTAGCTGATTAATAGTAATACAGTCACATTATTATTTATTTAATTATTATTAAAGTGGAACATCACGCAGATAACAACGCAGAATATATTCAATTTAATTAAATGGAGTACAAGAGCGTAAAACTATTAATTGCGAGCTTTATTTTAATTTGGAACGGACTGACACATTCTTGAGGGCAGCTTTGTTTCCAACTACAGAGTAGCGAGTTGCTGGTTTCAACTTCAACATACCGGTTGCGGTCTCAAGGGGTATCTGCTTGCACATCATCAGTTGTCCATCAAGTATGCGTCAAGCGGATGCGCGCGAGTCCCCTTATCGGCGCGGGCGCAGGCGAGCAGCGTGTAGTGCAGAGCCCCTGCCTCGCGCCTGCCATGTTGTTGTGTTGACGCACGTTCTCGTCGACCACTCACCTGCCGGACG
Organism: Oligia latruncula; assembly: GCA_948474745.1. Classification (NCBI taxonomy): domain Eukaryota; kingdom Metazoa; phylum Arthropoda; class Insecta; order Lepidoptera; family Noctuidae; genus Oligia; species Oligia latruncula. The sequence continues at coordinate 449,970 of OX419685.1, forward strand.
CGCCGATTGACAACTATTGCGAGTATTGCGAACACTCCTTTGTGCGACAATTTGACTTTCATTAGTAACATGTTGTGTTATACCACAGGGCATAAGACATGTCACTGTGTCATGGTATGTGGATACCAGTACGCCTGTATTTCATAAGACATGTCACTGTGTCATGGTATGTGGATACCAGTACGCCTGTATTCCATAAGACATGTCACTGTGTCATGGTATGTGGATACCAGTACGCCTGTATTCCATAAGACATGTCACTGTGTCATGGTATGTGGATACCAGTACGCCTGTATTCCGCGAAGGGTTAGTTAGGCAGAAGTGTATGTGTGGGTGTGGCACACCCACATTTAACTAGTTATGTTTAAGTCCCATGTATAAGTAGGGGCGAGGCCATCGCCAAAGTACCAGCCACGTATCCAGACTCCTCTGGGCTGCTCAAGTACCTACTCAGGCTCAACAGCCGCACCTCATCTGTGTACCTGTATGTTCCTGCTCTTGTCAGTGCCATATTACTTAGGTCGGCGCAACACGTTTCTCCATCGGTTCTCTTCTGTCAACCGTCACGCTATCATTCACTCCCTTTTCTTCCTCTCCCTCTCCATCCATATTTTCTGTGGCCTGCCTCTCCCTCTCCATCCATGCTCATTTATATTCATCATCTCATGCGTTTCCTGACTCCGCGTCATTACCCGCGCTCGCAACCACTAAGGGTCAGCGCACACCAAGAGCAGAGTAGAGCATTTTCTGAGATTATTGATAAAAATATCTTAAGATTATTATCATACATCGCAAAATTTAATACACCCAAATTTGATAAAAGCAAGCCGCAAAGCAAGCCGGCTGCGTGTTCGAGTATGCATTCTACATTTTGGTCGACCATGCGCGAGCATTTTGCAGTTCGGTCTGCGGCTGCGCTGACCCTAACCCAGCGGGGCTACAATAAACAGGAGGTATTTTAACCATACGGTCTATTTTTAGGGTTCCGTACCAAAATGGTAAAACGGAACCCTTATGGTGAGACTCAGTCTGTCTGTCTGTCTGTCACTGCTGGATATCTCAAGAACTACTAATGCTATCAACTTGAAATTTGGAATAGTTTTAGATGACGTTTGCCCAACGATTTTGCAAATAAGAAAGAAATAAAAGTATAATTATGTACTTTTTGCAACAGGGACTGAAAGGGGGTCTGAAAAGTTCGAAGTGGAACTACTAGGGCATGTTGGGTATCATATTTTAGAGCGCAGTTTGCACATTCTCAAACATCCTATGTGATAGAAGTTTATGTAAAGATTACAAGAAAAATAAAACGAAGTCTCTATTAGGCCTCGCCTATGAAAATTTAAAAACATATCGATATGTTTTTAAATTATCATCGGCGAGGTCTATACTCGTCGGAGAATTTTAACACTGTGCACTGCGGTGTAGAATTTATTGCCGTTTTATGTCAGCGCCATCTCTTGACCGTTAGTGGAACTAATGTAACTTTTGTTGATGATTTTTGAAAAACTGCTGTTTAATCGGACTCGCGCACCGAGAGGGTTCCATACCATCGTGCGGAACCCTCGGTGCGCGACTGCGACTCGCTCTTGCCCGGTTTTTTTCAATGAGAGGTTTTCTTTTTGAGTATTAAAAAAAGAAATAGTTTCCAAGAACTCTGTAGATGGCGTTGTACTGACTACGTTACTAGGTGACAAAGCCAAAACGCTTGGAAAAAAGACATTGCGTCACGTCACATACGCTCGTTGCTCGTTGCGTCGCTCGTTGACTTTCGTTTGCTTTCGTTTTACGATCTCAAAATTACATCCAAGTGAAATAATCAAAAAGTGATGTGAAGTTCCGTTCTTTGCAGTAACTTACCAAGGTCAGCGCCATCTATCCAGCGACTAGGGAAGAGTTAAAAAATCCCTCATTGGAGAACATGTTCGTTATGTATGTGTGAGTGAGCGTGAGAGGTTCCCAGCGCCCGGCACACCGGTCCGGCACGTTTCCCTTGAACCCGGCGCGGCCCGTCACGGTCACCGGACGCCGCCGCCGCGCTGCCGAGATTCCGCTGCTAATCGTTCGCAACTCGTTTTGGGAAATTCGTTCCGACAACTGTGCCGTGAAAAAGAAATGTTTTGTATACAGCATTCCGAAAGCGAATAGTGGAAAACTCTCGCAACTGGTTTTATTGCTGCTACTGCTTATATTGATGCTGCTCACAACTTCTGTGGGGCCGTCAATAAGTCCACAAATTAAAGTTATCTAATTATGTTTCTGAACTTCTTTATTACTTCCTCAACACAGGACATAGATACCTAACTGTCATATTTTCTTTTCATGCATGCGCTCATGACCGATCATGTTTGTGCCGCAGTTGCCATCTAACTTGACTCGTCACGTAGTCACGCCTCCCAAACGGAGCCGCTTATCGAATGGATGTCCACGCATCAACCGGACTCGTTTAGCGTCCGGAAGAGCAGCCCTCGTTTTTAGTACGCCGATTAAAATGTATCTTTGATAACAGACGCTTTAGACACAAGTAAATAACACAGAACCAGGCGATGGGCATAACGCGGTGGGATTTATAAGTCCGGCACTCCCTGTTCGGTGTTAACTTGTTACGTCACCTTCATGCCGGAGACAGATTGATCTTTATACTGTGGATGTGTTAATTGCACTGTCGACGAAATCTAACTTGTATCGTCAGGCAGGCATGGCGAATCTAACTTGTATCGTCAGGCAGGCATGGCGAATCGATGGTATATGCGAGAGTGACTTGTTACAAACTTGTTTGAGGGAGCGACACAGCGATGTAATCTAAATATATAAAAGTCAAAGGTGACTGACTGACATAGTGATCTATCAACGCACAGCCCAAACCACTGGAGGGATCGGGCTGAAATTTGGCATGCAGGTAGATGTTATGACGTAGGCATCCGCTAAGAAAGGATTTTTCGAAATTCCACCCCTAAGAGGGTGAATGGGGGAAGGGTGAAATTCCACGCGGACGAAGTCGCGGGCGGAAGCTAATGACTAATGAGATGACAGTGTGCAAGAGCGCACAAAAATATTTACATGACCTTAGCAGAGATTTCTAGTACCTACATACAAACTACCCAAACGTAGATTTTTTTTCTAGTTTACATTTAATTTGATTTTGTTGCATGTTGTGCAAAAAGTTTAATTAATTTTATGTTGACATGTCACACCTTTAGAATTATAGAGACCTAATTTGAAATTTGAAGATTTCAACTTTGACTCATAAAATTACCTTGCACGACCTTCATCGAATCATATTAAGTTAGGTTAAACAACTCTGACATATCTGACAATTTGATGAAGATGGTCGTGCAAGGTAATTTTATGAGTCAAAGTTGAAAATTAAATCTTCAAATTTCGAATTAGGTCTCTATAATTCTAAAGGTGCGATGTTACTGCGGCGAATAGTTTTACAAGTACAACATTGTGATTTGGTATTCTGTCTATGTTTCCAAACGATATCATACTTAGTCCTTCAGTAGTAAGAAGCAGGTTGTTTTTCGGTACAGGCCGGCGAGCCGGGCGTGGTGGTGCTGCGGCCGGAGGCGCTGGCGCGCTCCGACTCCGACTCGGAGACGGAGACGGACGGCGCGCCGCCGTCGCCGTGCCGCGTGCGGTTCGTCAACGACAACGTGCTCATCAACGGCCGCTCCTCCATGCCCAACAGACCCAACAAGGACCGGATCTCTAAGGTAACAACGGCCGCTCCTCCATGCCCAACAGACCTAACAAGGACCGGATCTCTAAGGTAACAACGGCCGCTCCTCCATGCCCAACAGACCCAACAAGGACCGGATCTCTAAGGTAACAGCTAAAGCAGGTAGCTTAAGTTTTTATATAGCTTTACTGTTTGGCTGCTAGGCATGTAGTAGAAATAGAAGTACCGTTACTACTTGTGCCGCCAAGCAGCGTTATCAGTATGAAGGGTAAGTACACGCACACAAGACATTTCGGGGAAGAATCCGCTGGATGCAGGAAGCACAGGACCGGTCGATATGGTGCCGGCGATGGTCGGGGCGGCCTTGCTCCAGCAGTGGATATGTTTCGATGTGGCGCCGGCGATGGTCGGGGCGGCCTTGCTCCAGCAGTGGATATGTTTCGATGTGGCGCCGGCGATGGTCGGGGCGGCCTCGCTCCAGCAGTGGATATGTTTCGATGTGGCGCCGGCGATGGTCGGGGCGGCCTCGCTCCAGCAGTGGATATGTTTCGATGTGGCGCCGGCGATGGTCGGGGCGGCCTCGCTCCAGCAGTGGATATGTTTCGACTGATATGATGATAATGAAGACATTTCGGCTTTGTCTCGGATAAGGCGAGCCCCGGTGATGCCTCTGCTGTTGTCCCTACCCATAGCGGTGGGTCCCTCGCCACCTAATGCGTAACATATTGATCACACGTTTATAATTCTGCTGAAAATATTTAATACGGAGACCCTCCGCAGACGGTGTCAAAAACACGCATTTGGGAACGAGTAACAAGAGGTTATTGGCTCGGTAAAAAAACCCTTGGTCATAAGTACTATATATGCCGTTGTATTTAAATGTTACTCCACACGATTACTACTAAGAATGGAGCGATACATTCATGATGATTGCTGACTCAGATGAACCATGAAGTGTTATCTAGATGTTGTAATGGTTGCACAGAATCCCTTCAGTGCGCCGCGCCGTGCCGGCCGCGTGCTCGCGTCACCTGTGAGTGACCACGGCGCGGTCATTATCACCAGCAGATCAATCAATACCGGTTCCGCCGAGATGTGTGCGTCGGCGCCACACGCAACGATACAATACCAACCACATGCTTCACACATGCTGCAATGTCTTCACAACTTGTTTATTTCAACTCATACTTATTTCCTTCGCATCTATTTGATCGTTCATAAACCGTATTCATTAGGAGTAAATTCATCGCACATTCGCACCTGCCATCTTATTGTTTTCACTACAGCGTATCGGACAGAAAGGTAATAATATATGGAAGACATGCTGAGCCAAACAGACGTACATAGGTACAGGGGTGGAGGATGACAACAAGTCCTATTTCTAACGTAAGTAATAATATATGGAATACATGCTGAGCCAACATGCCAAAATGCCATTTGATGTGGAGCTATTACTTACGTTAGAAATAGGACTTGTTGTCATCCTCCACCCCCGTACAGTCAACAGCAAAAGTAGATGATCAAAATCAGAAATTCAATACTAATGAACGGAGTTCGCGTCAGAACTGTGTGGCGTCGAAGTGATTCAAAAGTATGTGATTGTAAATTATACCAAACATTTACTACTAGTACAGCTGCCATATATTCGTGATCAGTTTTAACTCCTATTGCATTTCTGATTTTGATCATCTACTTTTGCTGTTGACTGTACGGGGGTGGAGGATGACAACAAGTCCTATTTCTAACGTAAGTAATAGCTCCACATCAAATGGCATTTTTGTTTGAAATCTCACACAATTTCGTCACAGTGGTGCAGCATTGTTGTGTGATGGGAAAGAAATGTATTGTGTTAGCAATGTGACGGCGTGCGGCGTGCTACACAAGGTGGTCATGAGAGGCGAAGAGCCGCCACGTGGCGGCGCGGCGCGCGGCGGCCGTCTGGGCGAGTGCCACAATGTTGACGACACGTAGCTATCTCACTGACGACGCATTCCTCCAACTCTGAATCACTGCACTTTGCCAGAAATGCGGCCGCGTTCAAGTAATATAATAATAAGTGTAACACTGACATGGCCGCGTTACCGATGAACTTAATATAATAATAAGTGTAACACTGACATGGCCGCGTTACCTATGAACTTAATATAATAATAAGTGTAACACTGACATGGCCGCGTTACCTATGAACTTAATATAATAATAAGTGTAACACTGACATGGCCGCGTTACCGATGAACTTATTAACTGCATCGTTCAAGTAATATAATAATAAGTGTAACACTGACATGGCCGCGTTACCGATGAACTTATTGACTGCATCGTTCAAGTAATATAATAATAAGTGTAACACTGACATGGCCGCGTTACCGATGAACTTATTGACTGCATCGTTCAAGTAATATAATAATAAGTGTAACACTGACATGGCCGCGTTACCGATGAACTTAATATAATAATAAGTGTAACACTGACATGGCCGCGTTACCGATGAACTTATTATAATAATAAGTGTAACACTGACATGGCCGCGTTACCGATGAACTTAATATAATAATAAGTGTAACACTGACATGGCCGCGTTACCGATGAACTTAATATAATAATAAGTGTAACACTGACATGGCCGCGTTACCGATGAACTTATTGACTGCATCGTTCAAGTAATATAATAATAAGTGTAACACTGACATGACCGCGTTACCGATGAACTTAATATAATAATAAGTGTAACACTGACATGGCCGCGTTACCTATGAACTTAATATAATAATAAGTGTAACACTGACATGGCCGCGTTACCTATGAACTTAATATAATAATAAGTGTAACACTGACATGGCCGCGTTACCGATGAACTTATTAACTGCATCGTTCAAGTAATATAATAATAAGTGTAACACTGACATGGCCGCGTTACCGATGAACTTATTGACTGCATCGTTCAAGTAATATAATAATAAGTGTAACACTGACATGGCCGCGTTACCGATGAACTTAATATAATAATAAGTGTAACACTGACATGGCCGCGTTACCGATGAACTTAATATAATAATAAGTGTAACACTGACATGGCCGCGTTACCGATGAACTTAATATAATAATAAGTGTAACACTGACATGGCCGCGTTACCGATGAACTTATTATAATAATAAGTGTAACACTGACATGGCCGCGTTACCGATGAACTTAATATAATAATAAGTGTAACACTGACATGGCCGCGTTACCGATGAACTTATTGACTGCATCGTTCAAGTAATATAATAATAAGTGTAACACTGACATGGCCGCGTTACCGATGAACTTATTGACTGCATCGTTCAAGTAATATAATAATAAGTGTAACACTGACATGACCGCGTTACCGATGAACTTAATATAATAATAAGTGTAACACTGACATGGCCGCGTTACCGATGAACTTATTGACTGCATCGTTCAAGTAATATAATAATAAGTGTAACACTGACATGACCGCGTTACCGATGAACTTATTGACTGCATCGTTCAAGTAATATAATAATAAGTGTAACACTGACATGGCCGCGTTACCGATTAACTTAATATAATAATAAGTGTAACACTGACATGGCCGCCTTACCGATGAACTTATTGACTGCATCGTTCAAGTAATATAATAATAAGTGTAACACTGACATGGCCGCGTTACCGATGAACTTATTGACTGCATCGATGAATCCCATTTAATGAGAATTGATATTTGCAACTATTTTTACACGACTACGGCACAAAGGAAGGGAATCGGACTGGCTCTGGTCTGTGAATAAGTTGTTTTTAGGGTTCCGTAGTTCTGACAAGGAACCCTTATAGTTTCGTCATGTCCGTCTGTCTGTCCGAGGTTTTGCTAAGAGACCGTTAGTACTAGAAAGCTGTAATTTTGTGAGAGTGTGTATGTCAATTACGCCGACAAAGTGGAAAAATAAAATTTTGGAAAATATTTTTTTTTACAGCACTGTAGCTCCCCTACATGTGAAGTGGGGATGAATATTTTTTTCGTCGTCAACCCCATCGTGTGGGGTATCGTTGAATAGGTCTTCTAAAATGACTTGGGGGTTGCTAGAATTATTTTTCTAAACAAATTTTTGTCATAAGTTTCACAATACTGCCGCTAGATGGCGCTGTACCAGCGGGTTACGCGTTCGGTTTATCTTTACCATTACTTATATTCAGAATAAAGAACAACAGAATCGACTATATTGTGATAACGGGCTACTACGGAACCCTACACTGTGCGCGACACGCACTTGGCCGGTTTTATATTGTTGTGTTTATACTGGTCACTAACTTGTCACTAACTAAGCAAAGCGGTTGCTTCCTAGTGACACAGCATTCATTGCCGCAAGTATTGATCGATCGAGTACATGCGCTCCTGGTCTGAATCGGCTTCAACATTTGGAGTATAACAACTACAATGTGTCATTTTATTATTTCCAGCTGAAGCTGCAGTTCGACGACTCAATGACGCGCACGTTCGAGTACCCCTCGGACACGTCTCTGTGCGAGGAGGCCGCGGCCCCGGAGGCCCCCGCGGCCCCGGCGCCGGCCCCCTCGGCCCCGGCGCCGGCCCCCGCGCCCGCCCCCGTGGGCCCCGCGCCCGCCGACATGCCGCAGCTGGCGGAGTCGCCGCTGCACGCCACCCTGGCCTCCAACACACATATCAGTAACTATCTCATACTTATTATTGCAATGTTGTGGCACTCTCATGCAGCACTGTACAAATACAATGTATGTATAGCTTCATGAGAGCGCCAGAAATCGCCACGCAAGGCAGGCGATGTGACAACGCAATAGTTCGTATACAATCCAACTACCAACCACCTGACACACTCGACTGAACCACTACATAAGACGCGGTGTCACGCCACACACTGGTTCTGTATGCGCTGTGACACACTCGACTGAACCACTACATAAGACGCGGTGTCACGCCACACACTGGTTCTGTATGCGCTGTGACACACTCGACTGAACCACTACATAAGACGCGGTGTCACGCCACACACTGGTTCTGTATGCGCTGTGACACACTCGACTGAACCACTACATAAGACGCGGTGTCACGCCACACACTGGTTCTGTATGCGCTGTGACACACTCGACTGAACCACTACATAAGACGCGGTGTCACGCCACACACTGGTTCTGTATGCGCTGTGACACACTCGACTGAACCACTACATAAGACGCGGTGTCACGCCACACACTGGTTCTGTATGCGCTGTGACACACTCGACTGAACCACTACATAAGACGCGGTGTCACGCCACACACTGGTTCTGTATGCGCTGTGACACACTCGACTGAACCACTACATAAGACGCGGTGTCACGCCACACACTGGTTCTGTATGCGCTGTGACACACTCGACTGAACCACTACATAAGACGCGGTGTCACGCCACACACTGGTTCTGTATGCGCTGTGACACACTCGACTGAACCACTACATAAGACGCGGTGTCACGCCACACACTGGTTCTGTATGCGCTGTGACACACTCGACTGAACCACTACATAAGACGCGGTGTCACGCCACACACTGGTTCTGTATGCGCTGTGACACACTCGACTGAACCACTACATAAGACGCGGTGTCACGCCACACACTGGTTCTGTATGCGCTGTGACACACTCGACTGAACCACTACATAAGACGCGGTGTCACGCCACACACTGGTTCTGTATGCGCTGCTGACTGGATGTCAGTTTCAATGATAAGTCACGGATAGCCAAAGATGATGGTTTATTGAATATTTAATTAATGCTATATTAATGCTTTGTGAATGAGTACAGCTGATTATGAACGCTGATCGTGTACTGTCGCGTTACACTATAATTTGTGCAAGGCGACGGAAAAGTGGTGATCTCAGCAATGCGCGCGTGCCATGGAGGTACGATACTTGACTCGTACAGGTTCTTTCCCAGCAATAAATAGTGAGAAACAGTCTCCTTAGCCGTATGTTTTGATGTTTGCAAGAAGTCCTTGCCTTTATAAGCATTAGTCAAAACAGTGCGATTGTTAGGCAGCGAATACTAAACACTTGTGTCACACAGACGTGCGCGGCGCGGCTCCCACGTGCGCACTTGACGCGCGTCGCTCCGGCGCGGCTAGCGATGTTGTACGCGATTACTTTCAAGAGCAATCCATGCTCACTTGAGCTCGGGGATTTCTGTACCGGTGCGAATAGTCGCTGATAAGGGGATAGTAAGAGTCGTTATAAATGCGGCAACGCATGGGTGTGAGTGGTGTGACATACAGGTTCACCGCACGGAACATAGGTGGCGCCCCGGAGCGACCGCAGACCTGGCGACGTCAGTAACAGCCGCGTGAGGTAGAAGTAGTGCCTGTGGAGCTGACGACTGCGTGCACTCCACTGCAAGCCTGGCTACATGCAGCGTTGTCCGCTCGGTCGACCAATGCAGCGCCGCTGTCGTCTCGCGATGCTGTAATGTTATGATGTCAATGTTCGCTCGGTCGACCAGTGCAGCGCCGCTGTCGTCTCGCGATGCTGTAATGTTATGATGTCAATGTTCGCTCGGTCGACCAGTGCAGCGCCGCTGTCGTCTCGCGATGCTGTAATGTTATGATGTCAATGTTCGCTCGGTCGACCAGTGCAGCGCCGCTGTCGTATCGCGATGCTGTAATGTTATGATGTCAATGTTCGCTCGGTCGACCAGTGCAGCGCCGCTGTCGTCTCGCGATGCTGTAATGTTATGATGTCAATGTCCGCTCGGTCGACCAGTGCAGCGCCGCTGTCGTCTCGCGATGCTGTAAGCTGTAATTTTATGATGTCAATGTTCGCTCGGTCGAGCAGTGCAGCGCCGCTGTCGTCTCGCGATGCTGTAATGTTATGATGGCAATGTTCGCGCGGTCGAGCAGTGCAGCGCCGCTGTCGTCTCGCGATGCTGTAATGTTATGATGTCAATTTTCGCTCGGTCGAGCAGTGCAGCGCCGCTGTCGTCTCGCGATGCTGTAATGTTATGATGTCAATGTTCGCTCAGTCGAGCAGTGCAGCGCCGCTGTCGTCTCGCGATGCTGTAAGCTGTAATGTTATGATGTCAATGTTCGCTCGGTCGAGCAGTGCAGCGCCGCTGTCGTCTCGCGATGCTGTAATGTTATGATGTCAATGTTCGCTCGGTCGAGCAGTGCAGCGTCGCTGTCGTCTCGCGATGCTGTAATGTTATGATGTCAATGTTCGCTCGGTCGAGCAGTGCAGCGTCGCTGTCGTCTCGCGATGCTGTAATGTTATGATGTCAATGTTCGCTCGGTCGAGCAGTGCAGCGTCGCTGTCGTCTCGCGATGCTGTAATGTTATGATGTCAATGTTCGCTCGGTCGAGCAGTGCAGCGTCGCTGTCGTCTCGCGATGCTGTAATGTTATGATGTCAATGTTCAGTAATACAGACATTATCTGAGTTGTATGTGGTGGCGACAGCATACCGGCGCGTGCGACGCCTGCAGCGCGCCGAGACCTTCGTGTGACGTCACACTGCCGCGCGCCGAGACCTTCGTGTGACGCCACACTGCCGCGCCGCCGACGGACCAGCACACTGCCACCATGTCACACTCGTTACAATGCAGCTGGTTGCGACAAGCTACAATTTGTTTTGTTTTTCAGTAAATTAATAGCTAGTGAGATAGAAGCGGTATTGTAGCTAAATAAAATCACACTTGTTATTATCTGGACACATTTCATTCGATGTGAGTGGCTAAGAAATGAGTCGTAAGTTTGGCAAGTTGGAAGGACGCGCTGTGACAACAGATTTGTTCTCGACAACGACGGCTGCTATCTTATCGAGACAGACGCGCACACGCGCCATATTCTTATAAACAATTCTCATGCGGTTTGTCGACTATACGTACGTGTATAACGAACTGAGTATTAAGTATTGAAATTGCACTTTTAAAGCAAGAACTTTGCAGAAGCTCAGTATCATCTAGCTAGCGCAGCAGTTAGTCAAAGACAAAATCATTACATTACAGTAAGCAGTATTTTTAAAGCTAAGCAAGCAACAAGCAAGAACGGTTGTTAAGCTAGACCATGTTGGAAGTCGCGACGCCCCAGCAATCAGCATCAAAAGTAGACGATATTGATATATCACACACGTTGAGGTCCGTTTCCACCGAAATACTTGACAATGTGTGAGTTTGCAACTGTTTACAATCCTTCAGAAAGTCATCACATCTGCTTATATTTGTCCCACACCATCGTCATCAACAATTTAAGAAGCATTTCAGTTGTTTAATCATTTGGTAAAATTTTTAATATTTTTATACGATGATGATACAAAAATCGTTTTTTTGTCACAAATTATTAGCCTATAAATACAATACAATTATGTAGATATTTTAGATTCCAACTAATGATCGCAACTAAGCAAACGTACACACAGACCAATAAATATCGGCCAAATGCGTACTCCTTTGATGTTTACCGCCTTAAACGGAAACTATTCTCTCGATTCTCGATTTGTGTTCAATATTTGTTAACAACTTACACAAACGTAGAAATTACACATGAGGTGGCAATAGCGCTCATACCCGGTCCCTAATAATTACACATGAGGTGGCAATAGCGCTCATACCCGGTCCCTAATAATTACACATGAGGTGGCAATAGCGCTCATACCCGGTCCCTAATAATTACACATGAGGTGGCAATAGCGCTCATACCCGGTCCCTAATAATTACACATGAGGTGGCAATAGCGCTCATACCCGGTCCCTAATAATTACACATGAGGTGGCAATAGCGCTCATACCCGGTCCCTAATAATTACACATGAGGTGGCAATAGCGCTCATACCCGGTCCCTAATAATTACACATGAGGTGGCAATAGCGCTCATACCCGGTCCCTAATAATTACACATGAGGTGGCAATAGCGCTCATACCCGGTCCCTAATAATTACACATGAGGTGGCAATAGCGCTCATACCCGGTCCCTAATAATTACACATGAGGTGGCAATAGCGCTCATACCCGGTCCCTAATAATTACACATGAGGTGGCAATAGCGCTCATACCCGGTCCCTAATAATTACACATGAGGTGGCAATAGCGCTCATACCCGGTCCCTAATAATTACACATGAGGTGGCAATAGCGCTCATACCCGGTCCCTAATAATTACACATGAGGTGGCAATAGCGCTCATACCCGGTCCCTAATAATTACACATGAGGTGGCAATAGCGCTCATACCCGGTCCCTAATAATTACACATGAGGTGGCAATAGCGCTCATACCCGGTCCCTAATAATTACACATGAGGTGGCAATAGCGCTCATACCCGGTCCCTAATAATTACACATGAGGTGGCAATAGCGCTCATACCCGGTCCCTAATAATTACACATGAGGTGGCAATAGCGCTCATACCCGGTCCCTAATAATTACACATGAGGTGGCAATAGCGCTCATACCCGGTCCCTAATAATTACACATGAGGTGGCAATAGCGCTCATACCCGGTCCCTAATAATTACACATGAGGTGGCAATAGCGCTCATACCCGGTCCCTAATAATTACACATGAGGTGGCAATAGCGCTCATACCCGGTCCCTAATAACTGTTCATTTGCGAAAAATCTTGAGTACAACGATAGGTGTCAATGCATATTAAGGTTTAAGAACTTTATTATTTCTCATTAAGAATTAACAATAATTCACTTCCTGAGAAACTAAATTTACACAAAATGTTTACGAGCGTACATAACATCGTTAAAAGTAGATTTACAATAATAAATAGGACGGTAGTGATAAAAAAAAAGTAAATATCAACTGATCACCAACCAATATTAACGAACTTTATTGCTGTCTTTGTACTAAAATATGTTAATAAATGAATGGGGTTTAATGACCGGTATTGCCATCTCCCTCGCCCGTAGCCACAGCTTGTGTAGGCTAGTGCAGTAGTTCAGGCTCGCTTCCCCTCAGCGTCGGCGGCGCTGGCGCGCTACACGCCGCACAAGACGGCGGCGGGCGCCTTCCCGCTCGGCGTCGCGCGCCGCCCGCCCGACACTGTCGCCGCCGACCGAGCGCCGGGTGAGTTACAACTATCGCACTCACTACATACTGGGCCTTTTTGTAATGAACTGCTGAAACTTCACAGATGTGTCTGATATCAGTACATAACAGCAATAAAAAAAACTGATTTATATAAAATTATAATTTAAAGTAAAACGCGCAGTGCCTAATGTTGACCCATCACGGGGTCAACATCCTTGTATAATCTTTAAAATGATGCATAATAGTACTCATAGTATACTCATTACGATTCCAATACCCAAACCGACTGTAATGTTTCACAGATAATTTAAAAAACAGCCTGTAATGAATCACTCGGCATGCTCATGTTCTCTCTGCCCTAGCGTCTGTGCCGGCTCCCGAGGTACTCGGGCTCATCACTCGGCATGCTCATGTTCTCCCTGCCCTAGCGCCTGTCCTGACTCCCGAGGTACTCGGGCTCATCACTCGGCATGCTCATGTTCTCCCTGCCCTAGCGCCTGTCCTGACTCCCGAGGTACTCGGGCTCATCACTCGGCATGCTCATGTTCTCCCTGCCCTAGCGCCTGTCCTGACTCCCGAGGTACTCGGGCTCATCACTCGGCATGCTCATGTTCTCCCTGCCCTAGCGCCTGTCCTGACTCCCGAGGTACTCGGGCTCATCACTCGGCATGCTCATGTTCTCCCTGCCCTAGCGCCTGTCCTGACTCCTGAGGTACTCGGGCTCATCACTCGGCATGCTCATGTTCTCCCTACCCTAGCGCCTGTCCTGACTCCCGAGGTACTCGGGCTCATCACTCGGCATGCTCATGTTCTCCCTGCCCTAGCGCCTGTCCTGACTCCCGAGGTACTTGGGCTCATCACTCGGCATGCTCATGTTCAAATTACAGTTGAGCCTGTATACTAGTCTGGTGTCATGTAACTTTGTATTGCTGATATTGTGTTTGTTGCGTAGCACCTGCGGCCGGCGCGGGAGGCGCGGGGGACGCGGAGGGGGAGGGGGACGCGCGCCCGTGCGGCGCCGACGCGGCGCGCTCGTGGAGCGAGGCGCGCACACACGCCACCGACCTGCTGTTCTAGTCACACACTCACAGGTACGTACACCTGCCGTGCGGCGCGCTCGTGGAGCGAGGCGCGCACACACGCCACCGACCTGCTGTTCTAGTCACACACTCACAGGTACGTACACCTGCCGTGCGGCGCGCTCGTGGAGCGAGGCGCGCACACACGCCACCGACCTGCTGTTCTAGTCACACACTCACAGGTACGTACACCTGCCGTGCGGCGCGCTCGTGGAGCGAGGCGCGCACACACGCCACCGACCTGCTGTTCTAGTCACACACTCACAGGTACGTACACCTGCCGTGCGGCGCGCTCGTGGAGCGAGGCGCGCACACACGCCACCGACCTGCTGTTCTAGTCACACACTCACAGGTACGTACACCTGCCGTGCGGCGCGCTCGTGGAGCGAGGCGCGCACACACGCCACCGACCTGCTGTTCTAGTCACACACTCACAGGTACGTACACCTGCCGTGCGGCGCGCTCGTGGAGCGAGGCGCGCACACACGCCACCGACCTGCTGTTCTAGTCACACACTCACAGGTACGTACACCTGCCGTGCGGCGCGCTCGTGGAGCGAGGCGCGCACACACGCCACCGACCTGCTGTTCTAGTCACACACTCACAGGTACGTACACCTGCCGTGCGGCGCGCTCGTGGAGCGAGGCGCGCACACACGCCACCGACCTGCTGTTCTAGTCACACACTCACAGGTACGTACACCTGCCGTGCGGCGCGCTCGTGGAGCGAGGCGCGCACACACGCCACCGACCTGCTGTTCTAGTCACACACTCACAGGTACGTACACCTGCCGTGCGGCGCGCTCGTGGAGCGAGGCGCGCACACACGCCACCGACCTGCTGTTCTAGTCACACACTCACAGGTACGTACACCTGCCGTGCGGCGCGCTCGTGGAGCGAGGCGCGCACACACGCCACCGACCTGCTGTTCTAGTCACACACTCACAGGTACGTACACCTGCCGTGCGGCGCGCTCGTGGAGCGAGGCGCGCACACACGCCACCGACCTGCTGTTCTAGTCACACACTCACAGGTACGTACACCTGCCGTGCGGCGCGCTCGTGGAGCGAGGCGCGCACACACGCCACCGACCTGCTGTTCTAGTCACACACTCACAGGTACGTACACCTGCCGTGCGGCGCGCTCGTGGAGCGAGGCGCGCACACACGCCACCGACCTGCTGTTCTAGTCACACACTCACAGGTACGTACACCTGCCGTGCGGCGCGCTCGTGGAGCGAGGCGCGCACACACGCCACCGACCTGCTGTTCTAGTCACACACTCACAGGTACGTACACCTGCCGTGCGGCGCGCTCGTGGAGCGAGGCGCGCACACACGCCACCGACCTGCTGTTCTAGTCACACACTCACAGGTACGTACACCTGCCGTGCGGCGCGCTCGTGGAGCGAGGCGCGCACACACGCCACCGACCTGCTGTTCTAGTCACACACTCACAGGTACGTACACCTGCCGTGCGGCGCGCTCGTGGAGCGAGGCGCGCACACACGCCACCGACCTGCTGTTCTAGTCACACACTCACAGGTACGTACACCTGCCGTGCGGCGCGCTCGTGGAGCGAGGCGCGCACACACGCCACCGACCTGCTGTTCTAGTCACACACTCACAGGTACGTACACCTGCCGTGCGGCGCGCTCGTGGAGCGAGGCGCGCACACACGCCACCGACCTGCTGTTCTAGTCACACACTCACAGGTACGTACACCTGCCGTGCGGCGCGCTCGTGGAGCGAGGCGCGCACACACGCCACCGACCTGCTGTTCTAGTCACACACTCACAGGTACGTACACCTGCCGTGCGGCGCGCTCGTGGAGCGAGGCGCGCACACACGCCACCGACCTGCTGTTCTAGTCACACACTCACAGGTACGTACACCTGCCGTGCGGCGCGCTCGTGGAGCGAGGCGCGCACACACGCCACCGACCTGCTGTTCTAGTCACACACTCACAGGTACGTACACCTGCCGTGCGGCGCGCTCGTGGAGCGAGGCGCGCACACACGCCACCGACCTGCTGTTCTAGTCACACACTCACAGGTACGTACACCTGCCGTGCGGCGCGCTCGTGGAGCGAGGCGCGCACACACGCCACCGACCTGCTGTTCTAGTCACACACTCACAGGTACGTACACCTGCCGTGCGGCGCGCTCGTGGAGCGAGGCGCGCACACACGCCACCGACCTGCTGTTCTAGTCACACACTCACAGGTACGTACACCTGCCGTGCGGCGCGCTCGTGGAGCGAGGCGCGCACACACGCCACCGACCTGCTGTTCTAGTCACACACTCACAACGTACCTGTGAGTGTGTGACTAGAACAGCAGGTCGTGACACCTGTGACGTTGCTGTTCAAGTCAGATGTGTACGTACACTCGTGGAGTCGTACGTACACCTGTGACTTGATCAGCAGGTAAGAATCAACTACTTTGTCCTATAATAATCCATGATACTTTATTTATGACTCCCCAAGAGTTACTGGAATTGGTTACATTTCAATAGCTAAATTAAATGACTTGCATCGTTAACAGGTCGCTGAGACACCGGATTAGATCAGATGTCGCCGAGGGGGCGGGGCCGGCGCGTGACGTCACGTGCGCGGCCCGTGTGCAGTCGACGCTGTTCAAACTCTGCTCAACTATGTTTATCCGCGTAGGTTAAGTACATCGAGTCATATCTGTAGGCGCTCGGCGATACATTACCGTCATCTATCGTCGCTGAGTAAACGAGCTCGACTGATTAGCTGATAACGACTTTCACTTAACATTTTGAGACATTTTGAAGCATTTAATGATTGTATGTATTTAATAAATAACGGAGCATAGACAAGTAGACAAGCTGTGAGGCGTCTGCCGCGCGTGTCTCCCGCAGACACGCGGCTGTATTGTGATCGCGTTGAACTCATTCCACATAATCCACATAGCATTCCAAAATTTTGTAACAATCTTTTACTAACCATTTTTAAGATTTACAAGTTTTTATTGAAACGTAATTCGATAGCAAACGATGTCAATGTATTGTTAAAAAGAAAGGTGTATATTTTTATAGTATTTCTTACGAACATTGGGTAAAATGATAACAAAAACAAAAATGTTTTTACAATTGCTTAGTAAATGTACTTAATTGCAATTGATAATATCATTAAAAGAAGCTGTGCCTTCACTAGAGCTGCACCGCCTTCTGTATGTGTGAAGTGCTGCGACAGAGCGAGTCGTGAGTCAGTCCCGGACGCCGAGCATGTGCTCTGCGCATGCGTGTAGCCCTCAGCACTCGCGGCATGCGACGCCGAGCATGTGCTCTGCGCATGCGTGTAGCCCTCAGCACTCGCGGCATGCGACGCCGAGCATGTGCTCTGCGCATGCGTGTAGCCCTCAGCACTCGCGGCATGCGACGCCGAGCATGTGCTCTGCGCATGCGTGTAGCCCTCAGCACTCGCGGCATGCGACGCCGAGCATGTGCTCTGCGCATGCGTGTAGCCCTCAGCACTCGCGGCATGCGACGCCGAGCATGTGCTCTGCGCATGCGTGTAGCCCTCAGCACTCGCGGCATGCGACGCCGAGCATGTGCTCTGCGCATGCGTGTAGCCCTCAGCACTCGCGGCATGCGACGCCGAGCATGTGCTCTGCGCATGCGTGTAGCCCTCAGCACTCGCGGCATGCGACGCCGAGCATGTGCCCTCAGCACGACGGGCTGCGCGCGGGAGGGAGCTCCCGCTAGCTATTGTTATGTACGTAGATGTAATGTTTCGTTCGGGCACGCTGTAAGAGTGTCATAATTATATTATATTGTTTGTATGTATCGCGCGCGCCGCACGCACACGTGCACGCGCCACACGTGCACGCGCCACACGTGCACGCTCCACACGTGCACGCGCCACACGTGCACGCGCCACACGTGCACGCTCCACACGTGCACGCTCCACACGTGCACGCGCCACACGTGCACGCGCCACACGTGCACGCTCCACACGTGCACGCGCCACACGTGCACGCGCCACACGTGCACGCGCCACACGTGCACGCGCCACACGTGCACGCTCCACACGTGCACGCGGCACACGCACGAGTGCGGCGCGCGCGCAGGCCGCCCGGCCGACACTTGCCAATGCCTAGTTGTATCGTACTTTACGCATATTATGACATTTAGGTGGTTTATTATTATTATTGTAGTAGTAACTGATATATCATGTAGTAATGCAATATTTTGCATTTATTTTTTGTAAACTGAGACCAGGTGCGAAGCGGTGAGATCTTGATAGTGATTTGTAAGGAAACGTGTACAAAAGAAGTTATATGTAATCATTACTAGTAGTCGTTAGAAGAAACCCGCTGTCGACGAAAAGTAAGCGAGGCCTCTCGCCGAGTCGCCCTCCGCCCTCCGCGAGGCAGGCGCGCCGTTGGGAGGTAACAGTTAGATGTAACATTGTGATGTGCTCGTGTCGTGTACAAATGTGTCGCCGCGCGGACCAGTCACTGCGCTGCGTGCTACGTTACTTGTATTGTATATCTATAATGTATTGATCCTGAATTGCAATAAAAATATATAGAAATTGACTTAAACGGACGTTTTATTATACAGCTCTGACAACACGTCACGTAAGCGCAGGGTGTAGTAGTCACGTGAGCACGACGGCGGGCGGCGTCTCGTCCATGTAACTGTACGTGACGTCACTGCAGGCGCGCAGGGCCTCCTTGATGGAGCGCTCCGTGCCGAACTGCAGCAGGTAGGACATCGCGCCGGCCTGCAACACGCGGGACAGCTCCGTGCCAGGCACACTCGACACGTCAGGGCACACTCGACACGTCGGCACACTCGACACGTCAGGGCACACTCGACACGTCAAGGCACACTCGACACTTCAGAGCACACTCGACACGTCAGGGCACACTCGACACGTCAAGGCACACTCGACACGTCAGAGCACACTCGACACGTCAGGGCACACTCGACACGTCAGAGCACACTCGACACGTCAGGGCACACTCGACACGTGGCGGACCCGTCTTTCTTTACATTGCAGAAGACGGGTAATATAAAAAAACAGCACGTTCCTTCTCTTACAAAGTTTCTCCTTGCTAATAAGCTGTTTCTTCTAGGCTTGAAAAATTATATTGAAAGTAAACTGCGATGTAGATAGGTGATACTGGTGGTAATACAAGGTGTCTCAAAAGAAAGTTTATATTTAGTAGATCGATAAAAAAAAAAGTAAGCCGTGTATCGAAAAATTTTTTTTTAATCATTAAAGTACACAATTTGGGAATTTACTTCTTAAAAATAATATCGTCCAAATGTAGACCCTCGCGTTCGCGGCACTCATTTAGTCGAACAGTAAAATTTTCCGAATTGAAAGGTTCGGGTCGTCATGAAGAGACTGATTAACACTCTCCACGTTTTCACCACCACCATACTTGATGACCTTGGTCGCCCGGATTTTGGTTTTTCCAGCGTTGTACCGGTCTCTTCAAAGTTTTTGACCCATTTTCGAATAAGAGGAATGCTTGGCGCATCATTTAAATGGCGAAAACCTCGAACACTGCAGAATCTTCTACGCGCTACAGTCGCCGAATCGCCGTTTTTGTAAAACTCTCGCACGCATAACGCACGGTCTGCTCTCGAGAAACGCTCCATAGCGGCTGAATTCCCAAGAGCCAGGCTACCGATTGACGTAACCCCCGCGCCCCTCGGACTCGTTGCGTTCACGCAGTTGGCTAAATAAATATAAACTTTCTTTTGAGACACCTTGTATAAGGCCTCAAAAGATTTTCAGAACTCTCAAATTCAACCATCAAAAGCGCTGAGGAGGAGAAGTCAGAAAGTATAGCAATCTGATGTTCTGTCTCTTTCTCAACCGGAGGAAAAGAATTAGGTGTATGACGTATCGTTATTCGAAGCTAATATTGACGCAACTATACGTAGCTATGAAACAAATGTAATACCTTAGCCCCGCTGGCGCTGGACTTGCGCGAGCCGCCCACGGACTGCTGGCCCGGCAGCTCCTCGGAGCAGCGGTCATTGAGGTACAGCGTGGCCGCCAGGTCGCGCAGCTCACTCGCCGCCCACTGCGCAAACGCCGTGTCCTGGACAGGAACAATTCTCATGCATTCAATGTTTGGCAGAACAAGTCAATACTTGACATACAGTGAAGTGTCAGACGACTGAACCATGCCCGATGCCAGCCCAGACGCCTGCAGAAAGTAGCATAGCATAAATCTCAGAAACTAATATAATATCTGATCTATGTGTAAATAATATTTATTTTAGAAATTAGTTGATCTCATGAAACTTTATGTAAATTTTATTAGTCTAACTAGGGTCGGCAGACTAAACACCGGTCCAGAGCGAGTCAGACTCGCGCACCGAGGGCACGAGGTTTCCGTACCATCATGTTTTTAATTTTTCATCGGCGAGGCCTATGTTCGTCAGAGAATTTTAACACTGCACTGCGGTGTAGAATATTTCAGTTTAATGTCACCGCCATCTCTTGACCGATGGAGAAACTAATGTAACTTTTGTTGATGATTTCTGAAAAAGTGTGCTATTTAGAGACTTCGTTTTATTAGGGTTCCGTAGTACCTACAAGGAACCCTTATAGTTTCGTCATGTCCGTCTGTCTGTCCGAGGTTTTGCTAAGAGACCGTAAGTACTAGAAAGCTGTAATTTTGCAGGAGTGTGTATATAAATTACGCCGACAAAGTGGTAAATAAAAATTTTGGAATAGTACATTATGATACATGTGTGCTATGTTGATCATTATACTCGAGGCGATATTATTCGCGCGAGCCGCAGGCGAGAGCGATAAGAAAGCCGAGTGTATATTGATTAATGCACACGCGTTTCATACGACGTTTTTCAACACACTTGCGAGGAAAAAAAACAGACTTGTATCTTGTATGGAAAATGGCGCGCTAGTTTTGTTTTCCCGAGCGCCGTTCTAGCCAGCCAGCACTAGCGATGCGCGCGCAGGTGTAAATAAAAAAAAGCATTGACTCTCATTTTAAAACGATGTTAGTCTTTAGCACTGACAAAACCGTTATTTTTATTTTATTTCTTCAGGATAACAAACAATTGCGCAATGCTTATTATTTAGGTACAGATATTTTATAAAACACTTAAGTAATCACGCAACCAGCATCGTTATCCACAAATTAATCCAACTGTAAAATAATTTGAGTAACATCCAAGCAAACTTAGCAAACAGTTATTGTCTATCATGGGTTAACTAGGTTTGGTGAAATAACATGTGGAAAACTGGATGTGTGAATATAACAACTAAAAACTATGTGGTAATATTTTTTTTATTAATACTATTTTTAAACTGTGCGAGTGACAATGCAAATATGTCAATATCAGCGAAATCATCGTTGTAACTAATCATTAGTCGACGTAAAGAAGCTCGTTCTCCTGCATTGGTTCTGCACCGCTTCGGCGCGAATAGACTGTGAGTGTAAGTATCACGAATACGTTGGGAGCGACTAGTTATGCGAAGGTATATTTGGTTTATTAGGTTATTACAATCAAATTTATTGTGACAAATCTTTTATAGGACCAATTGATCATGATACAATCTCCTTTCTTTAAGAGTTGAGAGGGAAAATTTATCTAGAAGAGTGTGATATGATGACCACCTCTTAAATAATTTATAATTAAGAAACCCAAGATATTTACGTTGTACTGATTCCAACTAGTCACTGTATTTATTGTAAAAGGGATTCCAAACACAAGTGGCATATTCCAGTTGAGGTCTAATAAGTGTTTTGTACGTAATAAGAATGTGGATGGATTCTTAAATGGGTTGCAGGTCCGCCTTACAAAGCCATACAGTTGAAAACCCTTGGCTGTGATGTGATCAACGTGCGCATCAAAATGTAACTTTGAGTCAAAGAGTACGCCAAAATCTTTAATTAGGGAAACTTTTTCCAGAGGAATGTTACAGAGAGAATATGTAAATTGAACGGTATTAGTTTTTTTGGTGAAAGTAATATACTTACATTTGGATAAACTTAGATGTAATTTATTGGCCTGGCAATAAGCAGAGAATCGATCAAGGTCTTGTTGTAATTTAACACAGTCCTCAACGGTTCTTATTTTACGAAAAACTTTAAGATCGTCAGCATATAGGAGGAAACCACAATTTTTAAAACATCTGTTTATGTCATTTATGAATAGGATAAAAAGTAGTGGACCCAGTATCGACCCCTGTGGAACACCGGATGTCACGCTGATCACATCTGAAGCGAAACCATTGATCACAACCCTCTGAGTTCTATTTTTAACATAAGACGTAAACCAACGGAGCAAACACCCATGGATACCATTAAATTCGATTTTTTGTAAGAGCATGGTGTGGTCCACCTTGTCAAAAGCCTTGCAGAAATCCGTATAGATTGCGTCAACTTGCAGTTGATTGTCCATATTTTCAAATAAAAAGTTAGAATACAAAACCAGGTTACTAACTGTGGAGCGATTTTGGACAAAACCATGCTGTTCAGGGATAATATTTTTTTTTTTTTTTAAAAAACGTTGCCCCACACTAGGAATTTCTCCTGTATTGTGGGTGCGTTTACAAACATTTAAATTCACGTACACAAACAGCCAGACCCGGAACAACTACTTGTAGGTCATACAAATATTTGTTCCGTGCGGGAATCGAACCCGCGACACGCAGCGCAGCAGTCAATCGCTTAACCACTGCGCCAACTGTGTCGTCAATATTATTATGTAGGATGGGGTAAATTGCATTATGAACTAATCGCTCCAAGACTTTTGACATGGCAGACAACAATGATATTGGACGATAGTTGGTAACATCATTTTTGGCACCTCCTTTATATACGGGCGTAACATTGGCGGTTTTCCACGATACGATACGTTATACAGAAAATATAATAAACACAAGATAAAATATAATAAACACAAACTAGCTAATGTTTAGACTGATCGTAGTGTTGTCGTTCGTCAAATTGTAGTGTATTTAGTATGGAATTAGAAAATACTATTGCCTATTGGCATAGAGAAATATAGGTACATTCGTTCAGTGAGAATCCGCAATAATAGAACGCCAGTCAGGGTCTTTTCAGTTTGGTTTCGGAATACCACGGACTAATTTAAGGTATTCACCTTACTAAATATCAGGTTGTATCTTGATCAAATAAGATTCGCGACTACCTATAATATATATGTATTTACAGAATTATAGTCATTAGAATTGAATCCTTAAGTTATATTTGTTCCTTAAGAACTTTTTTCCATAAGAGATTTTGTTCTTAAGGAACAAAATCTAACTTAGAAAGATGTATTAATGATTCTAATGATTATTATAATTCTGTAAAGAGGTACTATAGCCGCAAATCATATTTTGATCAAGATAAAACCTGACACCGACCGACCTGAAAATTGAAAAAACCTAAGAAAATTTGAATTTCGCGGTCTACCACTGCGCATTCACCTTAAATTGTCCGTGGTCCTTGCGCATTCACCTTATGGTAAATAAATATTTGTTCATTTTGCGACCAAGGACAATACAGCTTATTAAAAAAAAAAAAGTTTGATTATAGGCTGCGGATTTCTTTTGGCATGAAGTCTCTTTGATGAGATTAAAAAAAAAAGTTATTAAAAAAAATAAAAAACCCGACTGCGGTAAAAAACTTAAGTTAAAAGAACTGAAAAGCTAAAAACAAGCCCATTTTAAATTAAATAAAAGTTGGAAGCAGGCGGGACCCATTTGAATTTGAAAATATAATAAAAATGGTATGGGTCCCGCCTGCTTCCAACTTTTATTTAATTTAAAATGGGCT
This sequence comes from Oligia latruncula, assembly GCA_948474745.1. NCBI lineage: Eukaryota > Metazoa > Arthropoda > Insecta > Lepidoptera > Noctuidae > Oligia > Oligia latruncula. The sequence continues at coordinate 474,565 of OX419685.1, forward strand.
TGTTTTTAGCTTTTCAGTTCTTTTGTGTGACCTCATAGACAAAAAGGTCCTTGAGGAGCTTCCTACAAAGGCGATCGTTCTTCTGACAACTATTTTCAATAGTATGCTTAGGGTAGAATACTACCCATTGCTGTGGAAAGTATCACAAATCATCATGATACACAAGCCAGGAAAACCGCCTCATGAAGTGACGTCCTACAGACCAATTAGTCTGCTGCCCGTACTCTCCAAGGTTTTTGAGAAAATATTATTGCGCCGACTTCTGGGTTCAATGTCGATAATTCCCGATCATCAATTTGGCTTTAGACCAAATCATGCCACTACAGAACAAGTACATAGAGTGTGCCGCGTCATCAGAAATGCCCTAGAGACCAAGCAATACTGCTCCTCAGTCTTCCTTGACGTGCAACAGGCCTTCGACAGAGTATGGCATAAGGGCCTACTAAGTAAAATAAAATCACACTTGCCACACTGTTACTACAAAATTCTGCAATCTTATCTAGCTGATAGAATATTCCAGGTAAAGGAAGATGATTGCACCTCTTGTTTCCATAACATACTAGCAGGTGTACCCCAGGGCTCTGTTCTTGGACCAGTGTTGTACACCATCTTCACGGCAGACCTACCGCAAACTCCTGGAGTGACGATTGCTACCTACGCGGATGACACCGCGGTCCTGGCATGTAGCAGTTGTCCTAACAGAGCGTCGCAAAACCTACAAAAAAGTCTAGATGAAATACACAACTGGCTGGTCAAATGGAGGATACGAGCCAATACATCGAAATCGGTCCAGGTCATGTTTACACTAAGACACCAGCAATGTCCACCGGTGAAACTTGGTCATAGTCAACTCCCACAAAGCAACTGCGTCAAATACCTTGGTATGCATCTGGACCAGCGACTGACGTGGAGGAAACACATCGAAACAAAACGAAAAGAGATCGACATTAGATACAAGGGCATGTACTGGCTTCTGGGTAGGAATTCCAAGCTGTCCGTGGATAATAAAATCTTGATCTATAAGACCATATTAAAACCCATCTGGACTTACGGCATTCAACTGTGGGGCTCCGCATGTGACTCAAATATCAGCATGATCCAGAGAACTCAGAACAACATCTTAAAACAGATATCGAATTCGCCGTGGTTTATTAGGAATACTGAAGTCCACGAACACCTGAGCATGAAAACGGTCAAGGAAGAGATAAGTTCATGCTCACAAAAGTACAAGTCCAGACTGGAGAGACATCCCAACAAATTGGCCTCTCAACTCACAATACCAACTTGTGTCAACAGACTCAAAAGACGCAACATTCTACAAGTAGATGACCTGTAGAAGGCTGCATTACTAATAAGAGAATTGCTCCTGATGAAGAGTAATTCTTCCCTGCCAGATATTCCTACAGCTCATCTGCTCATAGTTTTACAACTGATTGCAAGATCTGAACAGAAAAAAAAAAAAAAAAAAAAATTGTTGAAGTTACAGTTTTCTTTTTCTATTATTGTATTAAATTTGTGTACCAATACCATTTGTTTTTTCATGTCCTGCTCATGTGCGTGTGGATTGAGAGATCTTTTCGAAAAACTCTTCCAATCCCAACCAAATTATAAGAGGATTTAGGAAATAATTGTGAAAACTTCATGGTAAGGTATACAATTTGTGAAACCTCAACAAAGAAAGTTAGAACTCATTAACTGGATCTCTCAATCTGGACAACTGAAGAAAAACACAATTCAAAAACAAAATTTCGATTCGTTTCAAAGCCACGTTTAAGATTTATAACGGTTTATATGGATCACTCAGAGTGGACAATTTTCAATTGAGTGATCTTGTAAAACACGACCTAATACTGAAAAATTATGAATAATTATCATGTTTATTGCAAATTATGCTTCTGGGAAAATTTGTGAAACAAAAATCGTGATTGAAATCTTACTGGTTCAAGAGAAAATGAAAATCTTGTTTTTTGTCGATCGTCCCAACTGAGAGATCATTATTTTGAACTATCTATATATTCTATATACCTACATACCTATAATAAAATTGTAGAAAAGTGGTGTCTGTACAATAGAAATATATAAAAAAAAAAGTAGCAGGGGTTGTTATTATATCGATGCCGAACCCGAAATTGTAATTAATTTTGACGTGACAACGTCTTAAATTAGGTTGCGGCTGGGAGTCACTTATGAAAAAGTGTAACGCTCGGTAACGTTACGATGAGTCACCGAACGAGAGAGAGGCCCGCCGAATGCCTTGCGTCTCTCTCCCACTCAACTATTCTACCGAGAAAAAGACGTTGTCACGTAAAATCTTCGCCCGTAAAACCGACTTTACAGGCAACCATTTTTTTTTTTGTCTGTTTGTTTGTTGCACGCTCATATCAGAAACGGCTTATTCGATTTAGATGCGGTTTTCACTAATATATTGTAGTAAGCTTACCATTTAGTGTTTATTTCATGTCAATCGGTTCATAAATAAAAAAGTTATGTCAATTTAAAGAATCACGGCGAACATTTTTGTTAAGGTATTCTATCAGAGTAGGTACACGCCTCGCGCCTGCGCGTCCGATCTTCGGAACTACTGGACGGATTTGAATGATTTTTTTTTTGTTGTATAGGTATTATGTCTGGGCAACATATAGGCTATAATTTATCTTGGAAACTTGAACACCTGATGCAGAACCGAAACAGACCAACTTAACTATAAGAGATACAAAAATGGTACCATAGCAAAAATTGTTCCACGTAATGAGCATTTTCTGCTGAGAGAATAAATTCGAAGATTTGGAACACCTGATGGGGAACTCATAAGAAGAGCCCAGCTACACCATAACACATACAGGAATGACGTCTTAGTAAAAGTTATTCGGTCTGATGGGCATTTCCTGTTGACTTATACAAATCGAAGATCAGAAACATCTGATGTGGAAATCAAAGCTATCACTAACTTCACCTCCACGCGGTGAAGGCGGTAACAGTTTAGGACTGATTTTCGATGACGATGGTATGTACCTATATTGAAAATTTCACTACTGGCCAAAACTCCCATTTATTTATTTTTTAACGTGAAGAAATGCTCATGTATTCTGCACTACCACGGGGAGATAGTGCAGTTATGTGGTACTCTAACCCACTAAAACTCCACGGTGTCCTCCTCTGCCGCTTAAGGCGGCCATCACCGGCGCACCAGAACACATAGCACGCCGTTACCACCCCAGGGACCAAACCAGCACATGGGCGCCAGACGACCCCGTGTCTGGGCACCCTTGGTAGGGGAGCAGTCACTTAGATTTTAATTGATCAGGTATCTTCACAATAAAACTATAACCATGCCTAGAAAGAGGTCAAATCTTTCCCAATGTTCCAAAGGAGCTAAAAGATTGAGGATCATAAGATCCCAAGAATCTACCGAAGAGCGTCAGGAGAGACTTGATGCTGTTCGAGAACATCAGGCTGCAACTCGCTCCGTAGAAACCTCTTCAGATCGCGAAGCACGCCTGCGTTCTCATCCTATTTACGCATCTACATCCCGATCTCTAGAGACCAGTGAAGAATATGATGCGCGACTGACCGCTGATCGTGAACGAGTCGTCATGCATTTTCTCGCGAGTCGGAAACGTTCACGGATAGAGAATTGCGCTTGAGTTCCAAGCGTATCTACGCATCGACTTTTAGGTCTCCAGAGACAAGTGGGGAACGTGATGCGCGACTGACCGCTGATCGTGAACGTCACGCATTATCTCGCGAGTCGGAGACGTTCACGGATAGAGAATTGCGCTTGAGTTCTCAGCGTATCTACGCATCTGCTTCTAGGTCTCTAGAGACAAGTGCGGAACGTGATGCGCGACTGTCCGCTGATCGTGAGCGACATGCATTGTCTCGCGAATCGGAAACGTTTACCGATACAGAATCACGCTTGAGTTCGCAGCGTATTCGCACATCTACTAACAGGTCTTTTGAAACGAGTGATGAACGTGAGATTATCATACATTGTCCCGAACACGCACACAACAAAATATTCATAATCAGTTAGAAAGTGAGAAAGAAAGAATTGCTGGAGTACGGCATGAAGAGACAGATTAAGAAGAGCGCAACGAACGTTTGAATTCTGATCGACTTCGACATTCTCTGAACAGAATGTCGATATCATCTGAAGAATCGGATGTGTCTCAAGATATAGCCGTAGGGCATGGCGACCTTCCTTGGGTTGATAAGGAACGGAGTGCATTTACGTATACTCATGATTGACTACGCCACATATTCCGCCATCGGAGGTATGGTTAAAAATTGTACTTTTTGTGAAGCTGTTAAATGGCAAAAAGAAACAAACGGTATGTGTTGCTCAGGTGGGAAAGTACATATTGAAATATTACAAAATCCTCCAGAAATATTAAGATCACTGCTAATCGGTGACCAGTCACAGTCAGAACATTTTTTGGACAACATACGTTCGTACAATAATACCTTTCAAATGACATCTTTTCCTTTTGTCTCGAAACAGATTTCAGAAGGCCCATTTATGCCAACATTCAAAGTGTAAGGCCAAGTTTACCACCTTATTGATTCTATTGCCTGAAAATGACGTCTCGAATCGTCTCGCGCATCCCGTTGTTTTCCAGTCCCCGGGCTCTTAGAATTCGACATCAGACGTTTCAGATCTTCGATTTTGACGACCCCGTTGTCGCTGGCATAAGCAACAGGATCCGCGTACGAAGTCGCGGGCAGAAGCTAGTAGTTAATAAACCAAAACTTATAGGTAGTAGATTTTGTAAATATTTATGTAAATCAATTATTTCAATATTTCAATAAACAATTTCAATTTCAGATACATCAGAAATTGTGAAAAAAGTTGTACTAAAATTTGACGAATCAGTCGTCCCTGTAAGTGCTATACTTAAAAAGATAAATTGTTTACAATCCTTAAGGCTTGTATTCATGCCAACGACCTTGTGCATTTGGGCGGAGCTAACTACCCCTCTCCGCGCCACTCCGCCACCCGCATGCACCCGCATGCCAACGCGTTGCCTAGCAACACGAGGCGCCCCGCACTGAATTCGTGGACGAGTGCGGGGATGATATAGACACGGACTTTAAACGATCGCATTTTTTATTTATTATATTAAAAAATATACATGTTTTTAAAAAGTAACAAAACCAAATCATTTTCGTTTGTATTGCAAAGCACTAGATATTTTTTTATATTCTTTTGATAAAAAATGAAGGAGTAAAATGGTTTCATCTCAACGATTTGGAGGTGATTTGGTGGTTTTTTTTCTTAATAGGTGATATCGATAGAAAAATTATGGCTAAACCAAATTACGATTCATATCATGTAGATTACCAACTATTTTTTCAGATGTAATTTCTCTGTAAGTTCTGGAGAAAAGCTGCTTCATCTGCACGCTGTTTTTAAGCTTTTTCGAAAGAGTAGCCTTAAGGAAAACGTTGAGTAGGGTAGACATACTTTTTTATTCACATTTTTCTCTTTGCAAACTTTGGAGATATGGGAGATAAGGGGAACGGTACCTATTCTTTTTTACACTTTTCATCAAAAGTCGAAACCATAACCGGCCTAAAGAAAAAATGTTTGAGAATTTGCAAACTCCGCTCTTTCATAAAATGATACCTCACATGCTAGTAGCCCCACTGCAAATTTTTCAGACCCCCTTCAGTCCCTGTTGCAAAAAAAAATACATATAATATATTTTTATTTCTTTCATATTTCAAAATAGTTGGGCAAACGTCACCTAAACCTATTCCAAATTTCAAGTTGATAGCATTAGTAGTTCTTGAGATATCCAGCTGTGACAGACCGACATGCGACAGTCTCACTATAAAACGGAACCCCCGTTTTACCATTTTGGTACGGAACCCTAAAAGCATAAGTCAAAAAGTGTGACTCTGTGGTGTGACTGTTCTATCTAACAGCCTGTACTATGCCATTGCAGGGCAAACGCTTCCCTCTCCCTTTTCCACACAATTCTGTATTTTGCGAGTGCCGGCCAGTCCTTACGGTAGGAGTCAAGCTCGTCCCGCCATCTTCGCCGTCTTCGTGACTGTTACCTACTCATGTTTTCTAGTCTGCCGGCCTTAACAGTCTGCGCGACAAAATATTGCCTCTCATTTCAAACGTTTTATGAAAATTCGACTTCCAATTACTTTTAAACCAATCACACTAATATTATAAAGGCGAAAGTTTGTGAGGGGGGTGTGTGTGTGTGTGTTTATATGTTTGTTACTTCTTCACGCTCAAAAGGCTGGACCATTTTTGATGAAATTTTGTATGGAGGTAGCTGACACGCTGGATTAACATATAGGCTACTTTTTATCCCGATATTCCCACGGGATCGACATTTACGCAGGTAAAACCGCGGGGCGCAGCTAGTAACTTATAATTTTAAGGAGCTTTGCTTTAAGTTTTTACTAATAATTTCCGTATATATTATGTCTCAATTTATTTCGCAAGAATTTGACAAATGGGCCCTCAGTCTAGATTATTCGGTTGGAGAGCGGGAAGAGAACGTATGAAGTAAGAGACTTGGCCTCCTACAGATTCTATAATCACCCCTCAGACTGCACGATCGACCACGTGATTGACCTGGTGGCGGTACTCAATGTTTGGTAACCTTCAGAAACTTTATTAGAAGGGTTGCCTTACACGTGCGAAAATAGAGCCTGTAATGGCGTACGGTGTCCGTGAGACCGCCCACAGGAGCGCGTCGGGGTCGTCGTCGGGGAAGCCGCACACGGCCAGCACCGGGCCGCGTAGCTCTTCGCGCATGAGCTCGTGCGTCGGCTCCGGCACCAAGTACACCGTGGGCTCCACGAAGAAGCCCACTTCGGCGTCCATGCGCCCACCGCACACGCGCCGCACCGAACTGTCCGTCTCAGCGCGCTGCAGGAAGCGGCAAACCTTACAAAGTTCATAATTCATTTCAAATATTGCCCCAGATAATAAATATATTCCCAAGCTCCAATATGGCAAAAAATATATCAACCTTGTCGTATGCAGACTGTGACGCGAGAGCAGAAGTAAAACACCTGTAGTCGAGCGGATGGGTGACCACGAGTGACTCCGTGACTTGCGCGAGCCCCTGCGCGAATCGGTCCAGCACCGACTCGGCCACGAACACGCGCGAGCACGAGGTCGCCTTCTGTCCCGCCATCTCGAAGGCGGCGCGCGCCGTGCACGCCACTGCGTTGGCCAGGTTGGCCGACGCGTGCACCACATGGAAGTTCTTCCCACTGCCGGTGCCAACGAGACGTGGAAACCGCGAATATCTCTCTATGCGCTTACCGATTGTGCGCCAAATGTGCTCAAGGGTCTGAGTCGTACCACCGAATGTAATACCCGCCAGATCCGAACTCGAGCTAACCGCCTCGAGGAAACGATTCTCCTCAGATGGCACGAAGTTGATAACGCCAGGAATCAGCCCCGCGCTCTGCATACACTCGAGCACGCGGTAGCAGGCGAGCACCGATTGGTCACTTGGCTTCCACACCACGCAGTTTCCCATGATCGCTGGCATGATTGCCAGTTGCGCAGCTTGAGAGAGCGAACTGCAAGGCGTGATCGCCGCCCAGAACCCTTCGAGGCCATGATATTGGTTGTGGTTGATCACTTCGTTACCGCCGTTGACGACGCTTTTATTCCTGGTGTGCTCCCTCATAAAGTAGCATCCGAACCGCAGGTAATCAATCAGTTGACACACGTTCAGTTCCCCCTGGATCGCCGTCATACCCTGACCGAGCATACAACCCGCGATGACGCGTTGCCGAAAAACTCCAGCAAGCAGGTCGGTGGCGCGCTCTAGCACACAGCAGCGTTCGTCTATCGAAGTACGCTCCCAGGTCGGTTGGCAGGCAGTGGCTAATTGTATGGCCTGCCCGATAGTCTCCGGCCACGCGCGATGGTAGTACGCGGCGATAAGTCGGTGGTCAAAAGGCGCTGCCTGCACACAGAAATCTCCAGCAGTAGTTTTCTCGGGTCCGACAAAAATAGGTATTGTTTCAGGACAGCGACTGAGCGCGGTGAGCTCTTGCGAGAGGCCGGCGCGCTCCCGCGTGCCCGCGCCGTGCTGCTGTATGGTCTCGTTGCTCGGCGCGCGCGGGTACACGTAGCACTGCGGCCGCAGCGCCGACGCCGCCGCCGGCCTCGTCACGTTTGCTACCCACCGCGTCGGCACACACACCGCTAGCATTATGCTTATCCTAGTAATCTGTGCTATTACACTCTACTAAAATTTGGAATTCCGAAACTAGACTTACTGTATGACTGTCATTTTCAGTCTATCAGCATCATATTGTAGTCTTTGGTCTATCAAAAAGTACTCTGTGACTGTCATGACTGGTAACCACAGAGTACTTTTTGATAGACTGAAACTGGTAACTTCAGTCTGTGACCACCATGGACGTAATATAATTATAGAAGTAACGTCCATGGTGACCACTGTGACTGTATGACTAACTAACTGTCAAAAATGAGATGTCTGCCCAAAGATTAAAATAAAATGTCTGTCTGCTTCCATTGTCATTATGGGTGTTGAGGTTGGAGTCCCTAGCAGTGTTTGGAGCACAGAGTACTTTTTGATAGACTGAAAGTCTGGAGTGAAAGACGGTTAAGATGCGAATGATCCTTTATTGCAAAACTACACCGATTTACACAAAAATATTTACAAGAGTATTAGCGGCTACCGACATGCCTAACACTATAAAAGAAATCAAATAATATGTCGGTAAGACGAAAAGGTTTGCATTTCGTGCTCGCATATAAAGCCGGCTTTACACTCGCGGCGCGAACGGCCGCGAAAGCCCGCGACAACTGCGAATCACGAGTGTAGATGTTGTTCACGCCTTCGCGTTCGCGCTTCGCGCCTTTCCCCGATCAGTGTCGGTTTTTTGGTCCGCGACAAAGGGTTTGCGGCGATGCGACATCGATGTCGTCCATAGTCACGAACAAGACTGTGAAGATTTGCGAGTGTGGAGGGACACAGTTCACGTGTGGATCGCGGCATACATTCACGGCGTGAAATAACGGCGCGACTTCACGTGCGAGTGTAGAGCCGGCTTAAGCTTGCGCCACGTTCACGTTCGTGACGTGAGAGTGAGACACGTTCTAAGAGAGTGTATAGAAATACGTGACACGACGATAATATCGCCGCGATTCTCTCGCTCGTGGAGACGGCCCCTTAGAGAGTAGTATACCTATTCCTTGTTCTGTGGTTAACATGTGGTTTCAGCACTTTCAGCTAACAATCACAGATTCAAGAGAGATTCAGAGTTACAAGTTTGTAACTAAATACCTATCTCGGCGATAATCTGTAATGATGGGTGTTTCGCGAACTTAAATATTAAACTCACAAAACATCCATTCAATATTCAAAATCAAACATTTTTTTTTTTTTTTTTCAAAATTACGTAAGACTTATGTCAGTCCCCCAAAACGCCCGCCCTTCAGCACTAGTGCTTTCGCTGCGAAGAAGTCACAGAGTAGGTACTTTTTAGGGTTCCGTAGTACCTACAAGGAACCCTTATAGTTTCGTCATGTCCGTCCGTCTGTTTGTCTGTCGGAGGTTTTGCTAAGAGACCGTTAGTACTAGAAAGCTGTAATTTTGTAGGAGTGTGTATATTAATTACGCCGACAAATTGGAAAAAAAATTTTTTGGAAAATATATTTTTTTAGGGTAGCTCCCCTACATGTGAAGTGGGGATGAATATTTTTTTCGTCGTCTATATACCCCATCGTGTGGGGTATCGTTGAATAGGTCTTCTAAAATGACTTGGGGGTTGCTAAAATTATTTTTCGATTTAATGCTCCATTTACGCAATATTAAACTTTAAAGTGCAAATTTTTGTTCCAGTTCCCCCCCCCCCCTCTAAAACCTAAACTGCTGGCCTGAAAAATCTGGAAAAATTCACGATGACAGTATATTTCATGAACTTTAAAGGAAAATTATAGCGGTTAAGATAACTTTATTAGTTTAGCAGTAATAGTCGTTGAACTTGGGTGTTGGATAATTTTGTACCAAATACAAAATCCTTAGCATTAATCCTGTAAAGTAACTAAGATGAAGTAGTTGCTTGTTTATAACAAAATATGTTTTTTTTCTTTATTTATATCAGAATAAAGAACAACAGAATCGTACTACATTGTGATAGCGGGCTACTACGGAACCCTACACTGTGCGTGGCCCGACACGCACTTGGCCAGTTTTTTTTGATAGACTAAAATGGCGCAACAAACTCCCCATTGAGATATTCGATAATAAGAATTCGAATAGAAGCATCTGACTCATCATGCCAGCGCGCGTCGTTTTTTTTAAAGGCTCAGCGGTGGCGCTGTCCTCTCGGCATATATAAAAAACTTTTTTACAAAAAAAAAAACAACCGTCTTTAAAAAAAAAAACACTACAAAGTATAAAATAACTATAATTTCGGAAGTCGGTGTCGTTGGTTCTGCATTTTCATTTTTTGACACCGACTTTCGAAATTAAAGTTATTTTCACTTTGTAGTTTTTTTTTTTTTAAGTCGGTTGTTTTTTTTTTTTCTAAATTTTTTTTTATTTTTGGCTTTTTAGTTGTATGTACCTACTAGCTGCGCCACGCGGTTTTGTCCCGCGTAAATGTCGATCCCGTGGTAATATCGGGATAAAAAGTAGCCTATATGTTAATCCAGGGTGTCAGCTACCTCCATACAAAATTTTATCAAAATTGGTCCAGTCGTTTGAGCGTGAAGAAGTAACAAACATATAAACACATACACACCCCCCCCCCCTCACACACTCACAAGCTTTCGCCTTTATAATATTAGTGTGATGTGAATATCAGTGACAGGAAGCTATTGAACACATCTGCGTACCCTTTTAAAGGGTACAGGCGTGATGTTATGTTGTGTTATCTATACAAAGTCAAAGTCACATCATTTATTTCAAATAGGCACATTAAAGGCACTTTTGAACGTCAAAAAAAAACTAAATAGAAATGATTCTAGTCGCCCATTCCAAAAGGTAGTTTTCGCATGGAGAAGAATGGGCAAGAAACTCCACCGTTACTCTTTTAAAATGTTTTACAAGGTCTTGTATACATAATAAATATTATATGTGAACACGATGCACCCATAATAAAATTAGTCTACCACAAAAGGTAAAAAGAATTAAAAATTAAGCAATGACAGGTAAATCAAATAAGTGATTCGATAGATACATGGTGCTCACATATTTAAAAGTTATTTTAAAAAAAAAATGCAAAAGTAGTTGAACTTTAACTAGTGCGTGTGAGCCACTGTAGTCGCAGATTGTAAAAATGAATTAGAATAAGATGTCATAATTAAAAAAAATATATATATATAAATTAAATTAGGAACAAGTTTGATTTTGTCTAGACTTTTAGATTGTCCTATGGAGCAGCTACCTAATTGCGTAACACATTATCGAGTAATGATGCAGATTAATGGGCTTCGTTTTGATCCCAATTGGCTTCGTTTTAACCTTTTCGTATTGCGTAAACTCGTCTGAAGGGGAAGCCAACGGCTCTGTTTGAATCGCTATTAGAGTGAACGATACGTCATGAAAAACTGGGCAAAAGTCAATTTTTCGTATTGTGTAACTTTTTTGACAAGCTAGATTTGGCTTCAAACGTCAAATTAAAACCAACTGCAGTTGGTTTGAAAGAGAAGGCAGTCTTCTCGTCGTAATCATTTTCCGATCTACATATTTTAGGATTTAAACGCGTAATCCCCATAATTATTTCGAAAAAATGTAAGTGGTAGCCTTCCTGATAAATTGTGAATGTGATTTAGTGTAAAACCTCAATGATAAAACCATATTAATAGTATTTTAAAAATTAAGGCAGTGAGGTGAATTTAGTAAAATAATTGTAAAAGTTTTCTTCTGATATAAGTGCTTACAACCTAAATTATGCTTATTATGATATTTCAGAAACGAGGTACCTATATTGGTGGCATTTTAACGAAAGACAAATTCGTATCTCGTACCATAACAAACGTTAACTTATTATGCCAGAAGCGCAACCGCGTTTTACTTCATTGGAAAACGAATAACTAAAGAGGAAGAACAAATATAAAGCACACTATGAAGCAATATAAATCGATGGATTAAATCTATCCAAGGACTTCGACGAAAATACACACCATACATAGACCTACTTTTAAACATCATTGTTCAAGGTAATGTCAGTATTATTTTCTTTATAAGTGTTGAACATTGAATGGGCCCACTATAGGTATACCCTAACCTAACCTAAATGTTGTATCTTCCTAAGACGACCCACTGACCATCTTCAAAGATGTTACAAACTGTATATTGTTTGTCAGGTATCTACTGGTGAATACCTACATTGTATAATATACCTAGATACATAGGGCACCATCAAACATTGGTAATATAATGACTTCAACTACTAATGACAAGACACAATTACTTTTTCTATTGTTACTGACCATAGTACCTATAGCTTAGCTTCATAAAAGACGAGGGGATGAATATTTACAATTATAACAACAAACTAAATTAAAGAAAGTAGGTATGTAGGTAAGTTAGGTAGGCAACTGAAAATATGTGTTTTCAATTATTGTTAAATATTATTAGTAAGAATATCTAAGTCAATTAATAAAAATGTATTCTGTCATAAACCTTAGGATGTCCGGTGTAAATCCTCAAAATCAATATCAGTCTCCTAGCACCACTATGGTAGGTAGTCTTGAAGGTTATTTTCTAAATATTCAACTATATTTATGGAAGTACCATAATATTTATTTATAGTGTTTATTGTTATATTATTATGTGGAGCCCTTCAAAATACTCTAGCATTGTATTGGTTTTGTTTGATATCACAATTAGTAATGTGTGTAATATGTATCATAGGCCCATCCTCCTTTTTATCTATTACCTAATAAGTAAAAATACTTGCTGTATCTTTGTGTAGGTACTTTTTAGTTAAGTATGCTTCATCCATCAATAGAATTGTAGGCATCTAATTTGTGTTTATAGCAGTATATTACTGTTCTAATATGTACATAGATTTGAGCCTTTTAAATACTTTGTGGATGGTTGTAACATAATGAGGATTTACTTACTTAAATTCTTTTTTTATCTTTCAGGTGTCAGGCTCAACTACATCTTGCGCCACTGCTGGGCAAAGGCCTACTCTCCTTCCACCCCTCTCTGTCGAGAGCTGCCAAGGACCTATCTTTATTAAAGGAGTCCAGCTTATCCCGCCATCTCCGTCTGGGCCTGCCGCTATTATTCAGGAAAAACTAACTTGTTCTCACAGGAAGCATTAGCCAGCAGTACATGGGAAGACATTAGATGCCAAATTCCACCAATCTATAGAATATAAATATTTGTTCCAATTTATTCTTGCCTCATGACCAAATATTCTATGCTAAATGTGAATAAATGCTATTGTCAGATAGGTTGTAATAATATAAATAAAACCAGTTTTTTTTTGTTTACCATATTTTGTCTTTCTATTTACCTATAAGTACCTAATGAATGACAGTTAATTTAGCTAAACACCACTATTTTCTAATTAGTATCACTATAATAATCACTTGATGTCTTTATTAAAAAAAGGCTTAGTAAGTATTCAACTTTATATTAAAGCTTACACTGTTATCAATTACATAATAGGTACATATGTTTATGTTGTCATGCAAGACTGAAGATTCAACAGTTTTTGAACAATCTTGAGTTTGTACTTGAGAAGTTTGAAAACTGAAGTAGTTGCTGAGCAGCAGTAGCAGTGGCCGAAGCGAACAGTAATGTATGTAATATGCTGCGTTCAGTCATGTCTTCGTAGGTGAAACACCCCGAGAATTCTCCTGCAGTTTTAAAAGTGAGACAGTAAGGACACTGTCCGAGTTGAAATGCTCTTTTATATACAAAATCATCCTCAACCAGTCCCATTTGTTGTAAGTCATAACTGAAAATTAAAAACATATTGAAATCTTCATTGAATTCTCAAACATTGTGTGTTTCGTTCTTATAGCAATTATGTGTACCTAAGAGGGGAGAAGGTATCATTTAATATTGAGTATGTTATGTGAGTTGTTGATTAAGTGTACCGGCAGTCTACGACGAAAACCCATGTCCAGGGAGGTCGAAAGCTAATATAGTTCTATCCTTGATGATCATCGGTATCAAGGGTAAGTACTTACACGAGCTACAATAATCTAATAATGAGATACGAACAACTTTTTCCTAGATATATTTGGTTACTTACTTTTATGATTATATTGACATATAACAGACGAAGGTGCTTTTCGCTATCGAGCAAAACAGCCTAAGTCTTAGTGCAGCCAGCTAAAACCTCCTTGTCCTCTATTCTATCAGAGAACTTTACAAACGCATTCCTTCTACAAGAAACCACAACAAAAATGTTCCGAAACTATTTATCCTATGTTTCTGTATGAAAATAGTAAAAACAATTTATATATGTTAAAAAACATAAAACAAGTATTAATTTAAACAACATTCAAGGTAAAACCAAACAAAGATTATTTGTATATTATGGTTTAAAAGTATCCTATTTTCATTATTTACTTTTATTACCACAGAGTACTTTTACTAATAATTACTCAGTGTCAGTGTTGCCAACTTTTCTCCCGAGTCCACTAGAAGGCGAAATTTTTTTATATTATGTTTATTCTTATTAGCGTTCGATCGCCGTTATGGAGGTCCGTTTTATGATTTGAGAATGGACACAAACATAACTTATTCACAGTACTTTTTTTTTAGCATCATCCTATTACAATATCATAAAATAATGTATTACTCAAGAAGTTAGTAGTATGTTGCCGTGGGATTTTTTTCGAAATTACTTACTTTCAAATCGGCAGTGGTTTCCGCATTTGAAAGAAATAAATCTTAAAACGTCAGTAGTTTGATGATTTATTTCTCACTTTCACAAGGTTTAAACAAAATATAAAACATGCCCATTATCGTGTTAATATAATATTTTCTCGAGGCAAAGTTAAAGTAGTTGATTATATTGTTTTTAACCGACTTCTCTACAAATTGAATTAGTCTAACCACCAGCCACTGAAAGCAAAATTTTGTCCACCGGCACCCCACCCCTGTGTCCAAACCCCCAAGTTTAGTGGAACTCCCACTAAGTTGACAACACTGCTTTTTTACGATTTTATCGTTGGCCACAGATAACTAAAACGTGAAAAATAAAACGTTTCGTTGCGTATTTCAATTATGGTAGTTTTTGGTAGAAAGTGTATTATAAATTGGTTTTTCATTTTTCGACAATCATCGTACATTTTTATTTATATGCAGTAGTAGACCATCAGTTGTAATCAAAACAAAATTTAATTATAGCAAAATTATTTGGAAGCGAATAGTTCTTATATGAAGAAACAACACGCTTTCACCAAACAAATTCTGCCCGACAGTCGGTACACCTCTATACAATTATAGTCATTTGGGATCATTTGGAGTTACACAATTCCGTTTACTGATATCGATTCAAACTGTAGTTGGCATAGTTTCGGAATTGTAATCAGAAAGAAAATGTTTTACGCAATTAGGCTGCGGGACCAGCATGTTTCCAAACATTCTTATCTTGGATATAATCCTCTAATTTGTAATATCCTTGTTTACAAAGTGTACTTTTAATATGAGTTTTAAATTTTCTTTCATTTAATTGCAATATGTCACAAGGTATTTTGTTGTAGCATTTAACACAGTACCCCATAAAAGATGTATGTACCTACTTTAGATAATCTGAAAAAAGGTTGATCTAATTTATCTTTATTTCTAGTATTTAAATTATGCCTATCACTTATTTTATTAAAAAGATGTTGATTTTTTCTTACATACATAATATTTTCATAAATGAATTAGCAAGGTACTGTCATGATATTAACCTTTTTAAATAGTTCCCTAGAGATTCGCGACGACGTAGATTGTAAATGGCTCTGACAGCTCTCTTTTGTAAAATAAAAATGGATTAAATGTCAGGAGCCCGACCCCATAGTAAAATGCCATATATGACAGTGGAAGTAACTAAAATAGACCAAACGCGCGGTTTCTACATCTGTTAACTGTCTTATCTTTCTAACAGCATAAGCGGCGGAGCTTAGCCGCCCCGCAATAGATGTTATATGAGGTCCCCATTGTAATTTCTCGTCTAGCGTGATTCCTAGGAAAATTGTCTGATCAATAAATTCTAGTTTTTGGCCATTCAATATGATTTCACATTCGCTACTTCTGACATTCGGTAATTTAAATCCAATGCATTTGGTTTTTTTTTTCATTAAGTACTAAATTATTTACCGTAAACCAATCTTGGACCTGAAGAATAGAGTTATTCACGTCGTCAAGATTTTGTGACCGTCGGTCTATTTTAAAGATTAATGATGTGTCATCTGCAAATAACACCATCTTCGGTTGATTTTGAAGTAATTGGGGTAAATCATTAATGTGAACTAAAAAGAGGAATGGACCCAATATCGAACCTTGAGGAACACCCATTGTCATTTCAGACCCTAATGAATTTACGCCGTTTACTTGAACTTTAACCTTTCTATCTTTCAGGTATGATCTTAGCAAGTCAAGTGCTGTTTTTCTAATTCCATAGTGCTCCAGTTTCATCAGAAGTGTCTCGTGGTTTACGCCTTAGAGAGGTCGCAAAAGATTCCAATGGCATCTTATGCTTCTTCCCAGGCGTTAAAAATGTTCTTTATTAGGGTAACACCGGCGTCAGTAGTGCAACGCCCTTTGGTGAAACCGTACTGGTGTTCATGAAAGATGGAATTTTTATTAAAGTGACGTAACATTTGATTGAGCATCAACTTTTCAAACACCTTACTGAGAACTGGTAGAATTGACACAGGTCTATAATTGTTAGGATCTTTACTATCACCGGATTTGAACAATGGTACTACTTTACTATGTTTCATAAGATCCGGAAAGACTCCTTGGTCAACACTGGTATTTATTTATTTATTTATTATTATGGCACTCCAACGATTAGTTCACATAAACATTAACAGAAAGTTTAGCCTTATTATATACAGTACTTCAGTGAACTTATCACTTAAAGGTGCGCACAGCACTTACATAGTTTGCCTAATTGATTTACTAGGTAGGTACATGATTGAAGTGATAAAAGTAACAATAGGTATAATCAAATAAGTTAATAATAAAAAAAAGCCTAATAAATTCGTAAATATAAAATCAAATAAATTAATAATAATACAATCTATTGACTATTGTTGCCAATAAGCCTGATATAGTGGTGGTGGATCGATCAGAGCGGCGCGCAATGATTGTTGACATAACCGTCCCGCATGATGAGAACCTCGTGAAAGCCGAGAAAGATAAACAGATCAAGTATCTTGACTTGGCTCGCGAGGTTGTCGACATGTGGGATGTGGACTCAGCAATCATTGTGCCGATAGTCGTGACAGCCAATGGTTTAATAGCCAAGAGCCTCGACCAACACCTAAGGAGGCTCTCGTTGGGCAGCTGGATCAAGGGCTTGATTCAGAAAGCGGTACTTCTGGACACGGCCCGCATTGTTAGGAGGTTCCTCTCTCTGGAGCCCTGACCGCCGGTAGCTTGGACCCTGTTCCCGATACCGGTGGGCTACTATTTTTTATATTTTTAAATGTTTTTATATTTTTTATATTCTAATATTTAAAAATATAATTTATATGTGTTATTTAATGAAATAAAGGATACAATCAAATGAATAAGATTAAATAAAATAATTACATTAAATTAAAAAGTTAAAATTGTAACAAATTAATACAGAACAAAACAAGAGCGATCGAATTCAAACATCTGTCAGTTGGCGTAAAAGATGTTTGCGAAATTGAGCCAGGGTGTTGGACAAGATGTCAATGGTATCGATGCAAGAGTGGCTTACATTATACGTCCTCATGAAACGGTTCATTGGCGCTGATCGCCCGAGGTCGGTTCGAACTGTAGATGGTGTAAACACATCTAATTTTCGGTTGGTCCTAGGTTGACTACTACGGAGAACAGATACATTTACATTTTCTAAAAGTTTTGGAACATGTATCAGACCATTAATAATTTTGAAGAGCATAATTTGATCCATCAGTTTTCTGCGGTTTTCGAGTGATGTAAGGTTGAAGTGAGTCAATCTTTCAGGGTAATTAGATGCTTTGGGGCAGCTGATAGATTTATATCGCAGGTACCTAGTGAAGCCTTTTTGGACGCGTTCGAGTCGATCGATATGAACCTGGTAGATAGGATTCCACACCTGCGATGTATAATCGAGTACACTTCTGACGAGGGTGAAGTAGAGGAGTTTGAGGATGCGAATAGACGTGAAGTCATGGCAGACGCGCTTTAGAAATCCTAACATTTTAGTTGCCTTTTTGACAATATTGTCTATATGTGGAATGAAAGTAAGCTGACTGTCGAGGTATACTCCCAGATCGCGAATTGAGTTAACCTTCTGCGGTGTTTCACCGTTCAACGAATACGAGGATGGAAGGGTATTTCGTTTTTTTGTGAACGTCATTTGTTTACACTTTTCGGCGTTAAGTGTCATTCTGTTCTCAAGACACCAATTTTGTACTGAGTTTAGGTCCTCTTGCAGCAAGGATATATCTCTCACTGAATTTATTTCCCTATAGAACTTGACATCTACATTAAATATGAAAGCTAAATAGGGCGCAATAGTTTCGATGAAAGATCTACATACTCTTACAGACATTCCCCAGAGATCTTCTGTTTATAACAGCCTGGGGGCTTGTATGCTGAAACATAAACTCCAAAGGGCATGCCTTTACATTCTTTTTAAGTAAGGCAGCAGAAAGCGTGGGGGATGAATTTAAAGCTTCAGTAGTTTTAAGGGGAATATTAGAAAAAAAGTTTTCAAATTCCTGAGTTATTTCTACATCTGAGTTGATGGGGCCATGTGCTACGTAAAATTCAGTGTTACGCTGTTTTTTCCTACCTGTTTCATTATTTATTACTAGCTGTGCCCACGACTTCGTTCGCGTGGATGTCGGAACACAATAATGTGTCGCTTAGGAAAGGTGTAAAAGGAAAAATCTTCCGATCTTGTCTGGTAACGCTTCCCTTGCCTGGGGTTCTCAACCATAGCCCTTTCGACTGCACAGCAGTCACTGCGTCTTCAGGGTTCATAATGACAATGCGACGAAGTGTCACTTTGATTTTTGAGGATAAATAAAAATGAAAGCGCCTGCTCGAGGCTGATTGTCTGACCAAATAGCCATATTATGTCCATTTTATTTTGCATTTGTCTTAGAATACTAAGTTAGACCGGAATAAATCGTAAAATCATACCACCATTTTATCCAAAGTATATCTGAGATTAGTAGGTGAAGTTTGAAGTTAGTTTTTATAAGTCTTGTCTTCTTCTCTGCCGCTCTGCGATAAATTTAGAAATTCTTAACTTGGTATTGTAGATATCTTACATACCAATATTAAGACTTTATCATAGCGTCGAGATATCTAGAAGATAAAAAGAAGAATACATCAATGGTATCGTACCTACTGAAGTTTGTCTGAAAAGTAGTTTGAAGTCTTTCTTAACTTAGCCTGTAAACCTGTGCCCACATTTGCTATGCAACACTTTTACACGTCAATCATGTTTTTTTTTTTAAACTAGATGAAGTCGGCGTTTCCTATCTGACTACTCTGAGAAGAAAGGCCGAAACAAACTCAGAGGTCACAGTCTCTTTTAAAGTCCAGACATAATCTTGGTCAGGTTATATGAAGACCATGTAGATCGATGTCTGAGGTGGTCTTTTGAGGAAAGAACCACACAGATTGAGAGGACCTGTCCAGTCAGTGCATAATTTATTATACTTGGCCCCACAGAGTACATTATTATTATACGTTGGCCCCAAAGAGTAATATAGTTAGCCCCTTCCTCCGGCACCTCGGTGACGAGCACACGTCTCATCGATAAATCCATGCAGTTTTATCGTAATATTCATAAAAATCCGTACGATAAAATAGGAGTGCATAAATCATTGGAGCAACACCATACTCCGAGCACGCTCAGGTAGCCCGCGAAATTCAAATTTTCTTAGGTTTTTTTGCAATTTGCTGGTCAGTATTAAGTTGTACTTGATTAAAATATGATTCGCGACCGTAACAAATATGTATTTACAGAATTTAACATCAAGAGCTAAATTTAACATCTCGGCCGAGAATCAATACGGTTTCAGAGCGGGAAAATCAACAGAAGACGCTACTCTGGATCTCACAAATACTATCGTCGAACACCTCAATAATAAACAGAAGCCTCTCGGTGTTTTCCTAGATCTTTCGAAGGCATTCGACACCGTTTCTGTCACTAAATTGATTGACAAGATGGAACAAATTGGTATTCGTGGCATTGCTCTCGAAATCTTTCGTAGCTACACTTCGGGGCGAAAACAGGTAGTGAAGATTAGGTCATTCATTAGTAATGAGGAAAATTTGACTTTTGGGGTTCCTCAGGGCAGTGTCCTGGGACCAACCCTTTTCCTCATATATGTTAATGAGCTGTGTCAGTTATCTCTTCCGAACACAAAAATTATTACATATGCGGATGACACAGCTCTAATAACCTATGGCAGGGACTGGTCTGAGACTCGTGAGAAGGCAGAATTGGCTCTAGGAATGGTTATGATGTGGTTAACCTCGAATCTCCTTACGCTCAATATATCTAAGACCAAGTTCATCGCTTTTACTCCGAGCATTATTAGTCAACCACCACTGTCGTTTGAGATCAGGGCCCATGTGTGTGGAGTGGCCAACACCTGTAACTGTGCCCAAATAGAACGGTCTGACAGCATCAAATATCTTGGGGTTATATTGGACAGTCTCTTGTCGTGGAAAAAACAGGTTAACTCTGTTGTGGTTCGAGTCAGGAGATTGATTTATTTATTTGGAAAACTTCGAGCGGCTGCTGATTTCCAATCCCTAAAAATGGTTTACTTTGCCCTCGCTCAATCAGTTCTCAGTTACTGTATAACTACATGGGGGGGAACCCACAAGACAACCATGTTGCGGCTAGAGAGGGCTCAGAGAGCAGTTTTAAAAGTACTGGCAAAAAAACCTGTTAGATTTCCGACCTCTGAACTTTACTCACTTTGTGAGGTCCTCACAGTGAGACAGTTGTTCGTCCTGCAAACAGTTTTTAAGAAACACCTCCTTCTGCCCTACGAGCCCCAGCCCCTAACAAAGAAGCGGCGGGCCGACAGAGTTTGTAGGACTGAGCGCTGCAGGTTAGCGTTGGTTCGTCGCCACTTCAACCATATCAGCTGTAAACTTTATAACGATATTAATATAACAACTAATATTTACTCTATGACTAAAAGTCTACTTAAGAGAAAAGTAACTGTTTGGCTTAAATCCTTGTCTTATGAAGAAACTGAGCAACTTATTGTATCATAAACCCGCTACCTAATTGCGTAACACATTATCGAGTAATGATGCAGATTAATGGGCTTCGTTTTGATCCCAATTGGCTTCGTTTTAACCTTTTCGTATTGCGTAAACTCGTCTGAAGGGGAAGCCAACGGCTCTGTTTGAATCGCTATTAGAGTGAACGATACGTCATGAAAAACTGGGCAAAAGTCAATTTTTCGTATTGTGTAACTTTTTTGACAAGCTAGATTTGGCTTCAAACGTCAAATTAAAACCAACTGCAGTTGGTTTGAAAGAGAAGGCAGTCTTCTCGTCGTAATCATTTTCCGATCTACATATTTTAGGATTTAAACGCGTAATCCCCATAATTATTTCGAAAAAATGTAAGTGGTAGCCTTCCTGATAAATTGTGAATGTGATTTAGTGTAAAACCTCAATGATAAAACCATATTAATAGTATTTTAAAAATTAAGGCAGTGAGGTGAATTTAGTAAAATAATTGTAAAAGTTTTCTTCTGATATAAGTGCTTACAACCTAAATTATGCTTATTATGATATTTCAGAAACGAGGTACCTATATTGGTGGCATTTTAACGAAAGACAAATTCGTATCTCGTACCATAACAAACGTTAACTTATTATGCCAGAAGCGCAACCGCGTTTTACTTCATTGGAAAACGAATAACTAAAGAGGAAGAACAAATATAAAGCACACTATGAAGCAATATAAATCGATGGATTAAATCTATCCAAGGACTTCGACGAAAATACACACCATACATAGACCTACTTTTAAACATCATTGTTCAAGGTAATGTCAGTATTATTTTCTTTATAAGTGTTGAACATTGAATGGGCCCACTATAGGTATACCCTAACCTAACCTAAATGTTGTATCTTCCTAAGACGACCCACTGACCATCTTCAAAGATGTTACAAACTGTATATTGTTTGTCAGGTATCTACTGGTGAATACCTACATTGTATAATATACCTAGATACATAGGGCACCATCAAACATTGGTAATATAATGACTTCAACTACTAATGACAAGACACAATTACTTTTTCTATTGTTACTGACCATAGTACCTATAGCTTAGCTTCATAAAAGACGAGGGGATGAATATTTACAATTATAACAACAAACTAAATTAAAGAAAGTAGGTATGTAGGTAAGTTAGGTAGGCAACTGAAAATATGTGTTTTCAATTATTGTTAAATATTATTAGTAAGAATATCTAAGTCAATTAATAAAAATGTATTCTGTCATAAACCTTAGGATGTCCGGTGTAAATCCTCAAAATCAATATCAGTCTCCTAGCACCACTATGGTAGGTAGTCTTGAAGGTTATTTTCTAAATATTCAACTATATTTATGGAAGTACCATAATATTTATTTATAGTGTTTATTGTTATATTATTATGTGGAGCCCTTCAAAATACTCTAGCATTGTATTGGTTTTGTTTGATATCACAATTAGTAATGTGTGTAATATGTATCATAGGCCCATCCTCCTTTTTATCTATTACCTAATAAGTAAAAATACTTGCTGTATCTTTGTGTAGGTACTTTTTAGTTAAGTATGCTTCATCCATCAATAGAATTGTAGGCATCTAATTTGTGTTTATAGCAGTATATTACTGTTCTAATATGTACATAGATTTGAGCCTTTTAAATACTTTGTGGATGGTTGTAACATAATGAGGATTTACTTACTTAAATTCTTTTTTTATCTTTCAGGTGTCAGGCTCAACTACATCTTGCGCCACTGCTGGGCAAAGGCCTACTCTCCTTCCACCCCTCTCTGTCGAGAGCTGCCAAGGACCTATCTTTATTAAAGGAGTCCAGCTTATCCCGCCATCTCCGTCTGGGCCTGCCGCTATTATTCAGGAAAAACTAACTTGTTCTCACAGGAAGCATTAGCCAGCAGTACATGGGAAGACATTAGATGCCAAATTCCACCAATCTATAGAATATAAATATTTGTTCCAATTTATTCTTGCCTCATGACCAAATATTCTATGCTAAATGTGAATAAATGCTATTGTCAGATAGGTTGTAATAATATAAATAAAACCAGTTTTTTTTTGTTTACCATATTTTGTCTTTCTATTTACCTATAAGTACCTAATGAATGACAGTTAATTTAGCTAAACACCACTATTTTCTAATTAGTATCACTATAATAATCACTTGATGTCTTTATTAAAAAAAGGCTTAGTAAGTATTCAACTTTATATTAAAGCTTACACTGTTATCAATTACATAATAGGTACATATGTTTATGTTGTCATGCAAGACTGAAGATTCAACAGTTTTTGAACAATCTTGAGTTTGTACTTGAGAAGTTTGAAAACTGAAGTAGTTGCTGAGCAGCAGTAGCAGTGGCCGAAGCGAACAGTAATGTATGTAATATGCTGCGTTCAGTCATGTCTTCGTAGGTGAAACACCCCGAGAATTCTCCTGCAGTTTTAAAAGTGAGACAGTAAGGACACTGTCCGAGTTGAAATGCTCTTTTATATACAAAATCATCCTCAACCAGTCCCATTTGTTGTAAGTCATAACTGAAAATTAAAAACATATTGAAATCTTCATTGAATTCTCAAACATTGTGTGTTTCGTTCTTATAGCAATTATGTGTACCTAAGAGGGGAGAAGGTATCATTTAATATTGAGTATGTTATGTGAGTTGTTGATTAAGTGTACCGGCAGTCTACGACGAAAACCCATGTCCAGGGAGGTCGAAAGCTAATATAGTTCTATCCTTGATGATCATCGGTATCAAGGGTAAGTACTTACACGAGCTACAATAATCTAATAATGAGATACGAACAACTTTTTCCTAGATATATTTGGTTACTTACTTTTATGATTATATTGACATATAACAGACGAAGGTGCTTTTCGCTATCGAGCAAAACAGCCTAAGTCTTAGTGCAGCCAGCTAAAACCTCCTTGTCCTCTATTCTATCAGAGAACTTTACAAACGCATTCCTTCTACAAGAAACCACAACAAAAATGTTCCGAAACTATTTATCCTATGTTTCTGTATGAAAATAGTAAAAACAATTTATATATGTTAAAAAACATAAAACAAGTATTAATTTAAACAACATTCAAGGTAAAACCAAACAAAGATTATTTGTATATTATGGTTTAAAAGTATCCTATTTTCATTATTTACTTTTATTACCACAGAGTACTTTTACTAATAATTACTCAGTGTCAGTGTTGCCAACTTTTCTCCCGAGTCCACTAGAAGGCGAAATTTTTTTATATTATGTTTATTCTTATTAGCGTTCGATCGCCGTTATGGAGGTCCGTTTTATGATTTGAGAATGGACACAAACATAACTTATTCACAGTACTTTTTTTTTAGCATCATCCTATTACAATATCATAAAATAATGTATTACTCAAGAAGTTAGTAGTATGTTGCCGTGGGATTTTTTTCGAAATTACTTACTTTCAAATCGGCAGTGGTTTCCGCATTTGAAAGAAATAAATCTTAAAACGTCAGTAGTTTGATGATTTATTTCTCACTTTCACAAGGTTTAAACAAAATATAAAACATGCCCATTATCGTGTTAATATAATATTTTCTCGAGGCAAAGTTAAAGTAGTTGATTATATTGTTTTTAACCGACTTCTCTACAAATTGAATTAGTCTAACCACCAGCCACTGAAAGCAAAATTTTGTCCACCGGCACCCCACCCCTGTGTCCAAACCCCCAAGTTTAGTGGAACTCCCACTAAGTTGACAACACTGCTTTTTTACGATTTTATCGTTGGCCACAGATAACTAAAACGTGAAAAATAAAACGTTTCGTTGCGTATTTCAATTATGGTAGTTTTTGGTAGAAAGTGTATTATAAATTGGTTTTTCATTTTTCGACAATCATCGTACATTTTTATTTATATGCAGTAGTAGACCATCAGTTGTAATCAAAACAAAATTTAATTATAGCAAAATTATTTGGAAGCGAATAGTTCTTATATGAAGAAACAACACGCTTTCACCAAACAAATTCTGCCCGACAGTCGGTACACCTCTATACAATTATAGTCATTTGGGATCATTTGGAGTTACACAATTCCGTTTACTGATATCGATTCAAACTGTAGTTGGCATAGTTTCGGAATTGTAATCAGAAAGAAAATGTTTTACGCAATTAGGCTGCCGGTAAACACACCCCCACACATCCCCACACACATACACACTTCACCCCACCTCCACTCTACATTTATACTACATATTAATCCCCACATAGAGACTATTCTCTTTTATTTTTATTTTTTATTATTCCTTTTTGAAATATCTGTAATTCTTTTAATTATTAATTAGCTTTCTTTGGGAAGTCTGGAACAATGTCTGTATATTATTTTGAGTTGGGCGTTGATAGCTGCGCCACAGTATCATACTTTTGTGGCTATCTTCGTTTTCCATTGTAAATTGTAAACTTAAGTTGTTCCAAATAAACTTTATTTTATTTTTATTTTTTTATGTTAATACTGACCAGCAAATTGCAAAAACCGTAAGAAAATTTGGATTTGGCGGGCTACCTTAGCGGTTCCCCCTTATGAGCGAGCGAAGCGATCTCGAAATTTAAAGCACATTTTAAGCATTTTCAAGCTGCAGAGCTTGAAAATATAATTATAATAATATGCATTCTGATACCTAAAAACATTAAATAATCACAAAAAAGTGCAGCATTTCAAATCGCTTACTTTACAGCCGGCTTTGCAGTTCGATCGATAATACCTTGCGTAGCAATTCGTGAGACTATGGTCTCGAACTTTACGACTTACGACATACGGATACGTAGAAAATACAAGGATTATACACTGATCTCTATCATACAAGTACAGTGGGATGATCCCACTGTACTTGTATGATAGAGATCAGTCGCGAATCATATTTTAATCAACGTACAACTTAATACTGACCAGCAAATTGCAAAAAGCGTAAGAAAATTTGGATTTGGCGGGCTACCTTAGCGGTTCCCCCTTATGAGCGAGCGAAGCGATCTCGAAATTTAAAGCACATTTTAAGCATTTTCAAGCTGCAGAGCTTGAAAATATAATTATAATAATATGCATTCTGATACCTAAAAACATAAATTAATCACAAAAAAGTGCAGCATTTCAAATCGCTTACTTTACAGCCGGCTTTGCAGTTCGATCGATAATACCTTGCGTAGCAATTCGTGAGTCTATGGTCTCGAACTTTATGACTTACGACATACGGATACGTAGAAAGAAAATACAAGGATTATACACTGATCTCTATCATAGAGATCTCTCATCATCATAGAGATCAGTGTATTATTATATATTGAGTAGTCTGTATAATAAGTAATCTTATGATCCCACTGGGATCATAAGATTACTTATTATCTTTATTATACAGACTTTGTGCTGTTCTTCAGCTTCTTTTTGTGTCATTAAGGTGAAACCGCCAAGGTAGCTCGCGATATTCAAATTATCTTAAGTATTTTGCAAATTGCAGGTCAGTATAAGGTTTATATTAATCAAAATATGATTCGAGGTCGTAACAATAATTATGTGTAGACACAATTAAAGTCATCAATTTAACTCATGATAAAGCTACATAATTCATGAAATCATGACATTTGAATCTAAGGTAGAGTTATAATTTTGAAAATGCATGTTGTTTCGGTCGTGAATCAACATACAACCAGCACCTTATTTGCGTAACACACTATTACTCTCGATTTGAAAAAATTTCAAGCACATTTGTAATCCATTGCTCCATATGTTTGAAAAATGTGTATGCCTAACAACGCAAATAACGCAATGAATGTTGTTGAACTGTCAAAATGAAACCCATTGCTACTGATAGTGTGTTACGCACGCAATTACCCTGCAGAGAGACCTGACACTGACCTGAATTTGAATTTAGCGGGCTACCTTGACCTTTATATTTTTGAGCCATAGGTTAAAATAGGTTTTGCGCCCAGTAGGTGTAGGTGGCCACGTTCATTGAAGCACGTCCTGCTCTAATATTTTAAACCCCACCGCAAACAAGAGGAAAAGAAAGTGATAACAAGCTTTTGAAAGTTACATTTGATGTGGACCTGGGTAGCTCTAGCTAGTCTAGTTTCATCATAGACTACTATTATAAACTAGAGAAGTTTCATAAAATATTCGATATAGATGCGTCATCGCGTTGCAGGATCCGCAAACCCTGTGCGCAAACCACAGAGTACTTTTTGCCACAAACACAAATGTCAGCTGTGTCCTTTCAGTATACTCAAAGAGTAAAGTAACTATTTAGGAAAGTATACTATAATGTACTCTGTGCTGTGTCCGGGCGGGCGGTCCGGGTTCTGAGTCTTCTGAGTTGTAAGAAACATCGGAGTCCTGAAATAAAAAAAATGGCAAATAGTACACTCTGAAACCCACACATATTTTAAAAGTACGAAGATTATCGTGTAAAAACTACACACATTATTATTTTGGTGGTGCCATTGCCATTTCGTTTAGTTACAAAATGTGATGGATCGGTGAAGGTCGCAGATTCTGTGGAAAATATATCGACGTCAGTTACCGTGGCCTTGCGCTTTTAGTCTTGTCGTGTTTGGTGTTTGCGGACGATACGGTTTACGTAACAAGCGCTTTTGACAGCACTTTGCAATCCCAGAAAACAGTCAACCGATTACGCAAAGATGTTAAGCGTATCGACGAGAACGGCCCGCGGGGGGCGCGCGCTTGAGCGCTCGCTCTCCAGCATCGTGAAGCTGCCCAAGTTCCAGGACTTCGGCGTGCAGAACGAGCCCGTGCTGGAGTACCGCGAGGGCAGCGCGGAGCGCGCCGCGCTGGCCGCCGAGCTGGCGCAGACCGCCGCCGTCACCGAGGAGGTGCCCATCGTCATCGGCGGCGAGAGCATCAAGGAGGGCGAGCCGCGCTTCCAGGTGATGCCGCACAATCACTCCAAGAAGATCGCCAAGTTCTACTATGCGAGTGAGAAGACCATACAAAAAGCAATCAAAGTGT
The DNA here is from genome assembly GCA_948474745.1 of Oligia latruncula. NCBI lineage: Eukaryota > Metazoa > Arthropoda > Insecta > Lepidoptera > Noctuidae > Oligia > Oligia latruncula. Next base: position 502,975 of record OX419685.1, read on the forward strand.
CAGTGGATGCTCAGGCGCGCTGGGACCGCACGCGACTGGAGGAACGTATTCGCATCTGGCAGTCTGCTGCTGAGCTGATGGCTGGATCACACAGGCAAAAACTCAATGCTGCCACAATGCTGGGACAGTCTAAGAGTGCAATTCAAGCTGAAATTGATGCAGCTGCTGAACTCATTGATTTCTTCAGATTTAATGTATTCTTTTTAAAAGAGAATGCTAAATATCAACCTATTTCTGAAGATCCCTCGGTAACTAGAAATTCTCTTAGGTTCCGAGGTATTGATGGATTTATTGCAGCAATTGCTCCCTTCAACTTCACTGCTATTGGGGGCAACTTGGCCTACACGCCTGCTCTTATGGGTAATGGTGTAGTGTGGAAACCATCCGATACAGCTCTTCTATCAAATTGGAGGATCTTTAATATTATGCGTGAAGCTGGTCTCCCTGATGGCATTGTTAATTTTGTTCCAGCAGATGGACCAACATTTGGACGCACCATTACTTCCTCTCCTAATTTGGCAGGTATTAACTTTACTGGTTCTGTGCCAACATTCAACTGGCTATGGAATGAAGTTGGAAAAAACCTTAACCGTTATAAAAATTATCCTAGGCTGATTGGTGAGTGTGGAGGCAAAAATTACCACTTTGTGCATCCTTCAGCTGATATCCAAACTGTGGTCACTGCCACTATTCGCTCATCATTTGAATATTGTGGACAAAAATGTTCAGCTTGCTCAAGAATTTATATTCCTAAATCTCTGGCTGAGCCTATTAAGAATGGTTTAATTGAAGAGTGTGCTAAATTGAAGATAGGTGACCCCACGGACTTCAAAATTTTCACTGCTGCTGTCATCGACGACAAGGCTTTCAATAGAATCACAGGTTACATCAAAAATGCCAAGAACAATCCTAAGAACAAAATAATTGCTGGAGGGAAATTTGATGACAGCAAGGGCTATTTTGTCCAGCCTACTATTATTGAGACCACGGATCCCCATGACAAACTCATGGTTGAAGAGATCTTCGGACCTGTACTCTCCATGTATGTGTATGAAGACAGTGATGTCGACAAGACAATGGCACTCGTTGGCTCATCAACCAAATTTGCTCTAACAGGAGCAGTATTCTCAATGGACAAGAGTTTCCTGCAGAAAGCTCTGGATGAGCTGAAGATGACTGCCGGCAACTTCTACCTCAACGATAAGTCGACCGGCTCAGTGGTGGGGCAGCAGCCGTTCGGCGGCGGCCGCATGTCGGGCACCAACGACAAGGCCGGCGGGCCCGGCTACGTCATGCGCTGGACCTCGCCACAGTCCATCAAGGAGACGTTCGTGCCTCTGCGCGACATCGACTACCCCTACATGAGAGATTAAATTGAAAGCTAAACAAAGAAAAGCAAAGATAAACATAATTGATATCAGTACAATAACAATAACTACAAACATATTCAATAATTAATATAATATGACCTAGTTAAGATCGCTGAATAATTAGGCTTAATAGATGTTATAATGTTTCCTCATGATGTAATTTTAAAGTATTATTTTTATTTATTTATTGATTATAGAACATTTAAAATAATTAGAGTAAATAAAAGTAGCAATTTACGAAGTAGGTAGTATACACAAGCACAAAGGATGTATAATTTGTAAAAAGGTACTTGTTTGTGTATGCTACAATACTATCTGTTATATGAAGCAGTAGCAGCACTCACTGACTAGGTGTAGACTTGATAGTTGGTGATGTAACTATTGTGTGATTACTGTTGACTACTGATGTTATATTACTAGTGGCGTCTCTCCTCGCTTGCTATCGCCCTGCGACTGTCAGGACTGTCTCTTATCAGAATATTATTTGCTCTTTACTTCTTATCAGTTTATTCTGTTATTTAATTTTATCTGTTTAATTTTCAGCTTTCTCTGCTCTCTGACTCAATTCATTGCATTTATGCTTAATGTTAACTTGCATTCAAATTCATCATATTTTCGTGTTTGTGATTTGAACAAAACCTATGTTAATTAGTTTGTCATTTCAGGTGCTAGTTCCTGTTATTTGTTTGTATGACTAAGTTTGATCTTTAATTCCAATAAAGTATATTGATATGAATAAATATAATGTTTTATTGACTAAGTAGGTGTGATGTCCGTGACTACCGCCGGACCACCAACGCCAATCGCTTCCATATTTTGTAAATAATTAGTACTCAATTGGTACTAATTAGTACTCGAACCACAAAATTGGTACCTTAGTAGTTTTCGAGAAAATCGACTTTGATGGTGGTCACGCTCCCTTCAGCAGGACCACCATGAGCGCCGAAAAAGATTTGCATCTGGATTGAGGGCCTGTTTTTTGAACCCTAAGGCTCAACACACACCAAAAGAGCGTCGAAGCGGATCGCAGTTTCAGTGTCATATGAATTTTAACTTTATTTTCATTACTATAATACTTATTATCGCATGAGAAATCGAACGAGTCGCGCGGATGCCAGCGGCGCCGCTGGAATTCCAGCGAATTAGCCGTGCGACTGTGCGAGAAGTCGCGGGAAGTCCCGAGAATGCTCGAGCAATCGCGAGCGGCCGCTGGCAATATCCCGCGCCTCGCGCCCGCTCCCCGCGCGCGTCTGTTGCGCGCGAGCATTCGCATTCATTCCTTGCAGTGCAACGAATACAGAATTGATGGAAATGGATGAAGAAAAGCTTATTTATTTGGTGCAAATGTACGACTGCCTATACAATATCAAATCAAGGCATTACAGCGATAAACACGTGAAAGAAGAAGAGAAGGCGCGCGGATTCCCGCGACTTCTCGAGCATTCCAGCGACTTCTCGGGAAGTCGCTAGAATCCGCGCGCCTTTTCTACAGGGCGCTTCGCCGCTCTTTTGGTGTGAGATGAGCCTTACGGAACGAAATAAGACTTATAGGGAAATTAGTTAAAAATAGTAAAAACTTAAAGCAATGGGCCATGAATTTCTTAAACGTGAATTAAAACTGTTATGATTAAATAACTAACTAATTTTCTACTAACTAAATAATTTTCTCCTAGAAAAAGTTGAAAATCAATTTTCTCTTAAAGTATCACATTTAGAAGAACGGACGATATGTTACAATTTAGTTAAGAATTAGTTAAAAATCTTAGTCTAATTTGCGTTAATCTATGAGGTTGAGCCTAGTCAATAAAGCCGAAAATATTGGGCTCTCAGTTCAGACGTTTTAGTTAAATTCAACATTCATTTACTTCTTAACAATTAACTTTTCTGTCATTATCTCTTTTTAACTAATTCGGATAGGTATCTAAGTAAAATTTATGTATTTTTTCAGATAAATTACTGTTTTGCAGATTCCTCAGTTCAGACATTAATGAAGTGAGGGCCATAGATATACCGCCATAAATCTGTAATGTCATATTCTACAGATTTGGGAATTTCTTTAATATATTTAAGAAATTCTTAACTAAATTCTTGAACAAAAATTAGATAGTACTAATTGAGATTTAGGCTATGCCACTTTATGCACGCGTCTGGATTGAGGGCCTCAGTTATTTAATCATAACAGTTTTAATTCACGTTTAAGAAATTCATGGCCCATTGCTTTAAGTTTTTACTATTTTTAACTAATTTCCCTATAAGTCTTATTTCGTTCCGTAAGGGTTCAAAAAACAGGCCCTCAATCCAGATGCACATCCGAAAAAGGGGGCACGCTACAGCTATTCTAAGTATACAAATAATTAGTACCCATAAATATGATTTATTTCGTAAAAAAAACAGAACTCTAACATTTGTATTTACCGAGAAATCAACGATGATAACTTTCTCGCAATTGTTCAGCAGGACCACAATTTTGAATGTTGATTCCAAGTTAGAGAAGCTTGTCGCTTTCCTCAAACCTACATAAAAAATTAGTACCCTGCAAGATAAAATTAGTACCCAAAATTCTAAACTAGTACTCCAGTACTCCAGTAGTTTACGAGATAGGTATACCATGCCATTGGTGGGGTGGCAGTAGTCACGGTGCCAAATTATCATTTCAAGATTTCCCTATTAAAAACTCGGTGATTTCTTTCCAAATTTATACAAAAATTAGTACCCATAAAGAAGTTATAGTGCCGGACCACCTTCAAAGTCTATTTTCTCGAAAACTACTAAGGTACCAATTTTGTGGTTCGAGTACTAATTAGTACCAATTGAGTACTAATTATTAACAAAATATGGAAGCGATTGGCGTTGGTGGTCCGGTGGCGGTAGTCACGGACATAATTCTCAATTAAATACATGTTTTTATGTTTTAAATTACTAGGTTAGAGAGGCTAAAACTTCTTTGAAAACATTAAACCTTGCTCTTGGTCTATTTGGTGTCAAGATGTACAGTCGCATGCAACAGCTGTTTTACCAGTGTAGGTATAATGTTAAGCTCTAATTAACGTTAGAATAATAAAAAAATATCGTACCTTTAGTAAAATGTTTAAAATACCGTTGAAAACGTATTGTCAATTATTGTAATCAAATTTAATTTATTTATAAAAATGAATTTCCAAAAAGTTCTTTTGATGTAGGTACACTTTAATTAAACTGGCTGACTTTAACTTACGTGACGGGCAACTCGTTCTAAGTAGCTCGTCTGTATCACGCACGCGCATCTATCTCTCTCTACTTACCGTAAATAAAACTAGGGATGTGAAAAAAAAATCGATTATAGAAAAAATCGATTAATAATCGATTTTTTTTTCAATAAAATCGATTTTTATAATCGATTTTAATATTACAAAAAATCGATTAATAAAAAATCGATTTTTTATTCACTGTCGATTTTTTTCACCTAGAAGTTAGAACGGCCGCAACACAGCTTTTTAGTCAGGAGCGTGAAGCCGCAAAGTACCGCGAAGTGTACCACTGACTAATAAATGAATGATGCTAAAGGGCGCTACACACGGCTAAGATACTTTAATATTTTATCTTTGTAATCCTTTTGTAATTCCCTTAAATATGAAATAAATATTATCTTCGTCGTGTGTAATGGTCCATTGAATTGTATGGTGAGCGATATTGTATCTTAAGGCGAAAGCGCCAGGTTAGCCCGCGACTCTCTAAGACCATGTAATTAATCCCCAAGAATGACTATTTCATGAAATCTTGACTTTGGTTATTACATGGTCTTAGAGAGTTGTGTTGATGACTTTAATTATTATAATTCTGTAAATACATATTTGTTACGACCTCGAATCATATTTTAATCAACGTACAACTTAATACTGACCAGCAAATTGCAAAAAACGTAAGAAAATTTGAATTTCGCGGGCCACCTTAGCGCTTCCCCCTTAAGGTGAATGGGTAGATGAGACCGCGAAATTCAAATTTTCTTAGGGTTTTTGCAATTTGCAGGTCAGTGTCAGGATGTATCTTGATTAAAATATGATTCACGACAATAACAGGTACATATTTATATAATTATAATCATTAGAATCATTTCTACCATTAACACTTTTTCATATGAGATTGGTGGTTGGTGGTAGAAATCTAACGTAAACGTAATGTCTAATCTAATGTAATTTGAATTTCGCGCGAAAGGAGAAATTTAAAAAAATCCTTTTTTGTGTGAAATTATTAACTTGTTGTGTAATTAATGTTTATTATTAGTATTAATAAAACTGAGTGCTGTGATAGATAGTTATTATCGATATTTCAGGCGTTTAATTTAAACTATCAAAAAAAAAAGGAAAAAAATCGATTATTTTAATAAAATCGATTATTTTTATAAAAAAAATCGATTATTTTATAATCGATTTTATTACTAGGCAAAATAATCGATTATTTAATAATCGATTTTTTATGTATACTGTCACATCCCTAAATAAAACGGAGCGCAGCGATCTATCTGCCAGCGACTAAGTGGTTAGGTACATATAAATGTATTGTAGATTTGTTTATAGGTAATGAATATAGATTTCCTTTGGTGGGTTGAAATTCTAGAATAAGTTTATATTTATTTAATTCGAAACAAACATTCCTCGATAAGACGTCATAGATACTGTCTAAAACTACATGGTATTTTGTACTTGCTTGTACCACTGTATGGGGAAATTGAATTCTTTAACATATTTTTAATTAGGTACACACCGACTGAATCTTTAACTTGGCCAAAAATTACGACTAATTGGCGACAAATTATATGGGAAAACACATCTTCGCTAGGTGCCCTAGCTTTTGAGATATAAAATGTGGCCCTGCTGTGGAGACTCTCTCAAGATCGGCCACCTACAAACCCTTATATCTTTTGAACCAGTGATCGACAAATTCTGATATTTGGCGACAAATTTCGCTTACTTAGCGACTAATTATATCATCAGAATTAAATTCCCTGATGGTGGCCCTGCCAGAGTCAGTGACACTGAGTAGGTGACTTGATGTCACCCGCTCGTTAGGTCTCCTTCGCGAATCATAGCATGAATCCTAATTTCCTTTCCAAACCTGAAGATGCAAACTACCAGCTAGTAATTTAAAGAAAGTTTTAGATTCTTGTTACCTACACAAAGGTGGAGGTTGATTTCATTGGCGCTGGGCACACACAAAACGAAGCGCTGGTCTAACAACAATATAAGATAGGTATTTTTTAATCTTTATTGTTTATAGAGGGTTTGATCAATATGACCGCCACCCTCATTATTATTATTAGCCTGTGATGTCCCACTGCAGGGCAAAGGCCTCCCTACTCTCTTTCCACTTCTCGCCACCCTCATAGTCCTGAAAAACAATAAAAGTAAAGGTATGGACGTGGATGCTGAACTCGAAGTAGGGAAATAGGTCACAGGCACAAAGAGAATATAACCCGTCGTTACACAGGCAGGACTCAAACACGATCTAGGTACACGGTTTGAAACCAGTCTACAAACCAAGGTGACCTTAAAGTTGTTGTTGCGAGATATGCCTGTTACACGGTTTAAAACCAATATTTTCTTCTGCCACTGGTTTGCAACGCAGGCATTGACTTATATAATTATTACTTTTGAAATCATTGAACGCAGGCCTTTCTACCAAGGACGTTTAAAGGTCATACGAAATTGGTTTAAAACCACTGTCTACACTGTTTTATTTAAACTTAGGTTTGAAACCACCGTTTTAAACCGTGTAGATCATGCTTTAAGGTCTGTGCATGCATGCAGCATGATCGATCCGATGTAAGTAGGTAGGAGTAATAGTGTTCTGTGGTCGGAAGCGTTAAATCTAGGTCATGGACGTAATATATAGACTTCTTTATATTACGTCCATGATCTAGGTCGAGCAAAGCTAAACGAGTAGTCGAGTAGATATTCAGAATAGGAAACGTCGTTTGACAGGATTAAACTAAATTTTAGTGATTTTTAGTCTAGTTTAGTGAATTTTGTGACAACAGAATCGGCACCACTCTGTCTCTCCCGTATTATTATTATACTCTTTGCTCTGTCTAATTAGGTAGGTAGGTAGGTATATGACCACCGTTATGATCCTGGTAGGTGGTGATTTCTGTGTTTTAACTTTTTATATAGGTAGGTACTATAACAGTCAGAAGTCGACTAGCAATCTCACAAAACTATGGCATAGGAATATTAGTTGTACTTATGACCTTCTTCTATAAGAACGTTTGACAACACTACACATTGGCAACTTGTTGCCAGCTTATGATTGTTATTACAAATTTCAATAAGCTATGAGAGCTTTACGGTGGCCAAAGTAGTTAGCATTGTGCCTCGCACAAAGAGTAAAGTAACTATATAGGAAGCCTCGCATGGCGAACGGTCGGGTTCGAGTCTCACATCAAACATGAAAAATATTTTTTAAAGTATTACAATCATGTGAAATAAGAATGCCGAGTTGCTAACAAATATTTTAAATATTCCACAACTAAACGAATATTCTTTCGTTTTACAATTATAATCTTAGCGTCGTTATTAAAATATGAGGGTAGATTTGAAACAAAGTGATAAGTTCACTTTGTAAATCTACCCTCATATTTTAACTACTTTACTAGTTTACATAAATTATTCCACTATTCGCTATTGTTGGTTGGTGAACATAGTTACGAGCGTTTGTGTTATATCTTGTTGTTGCTATTTTAGTATTCTTCTGAATTCAATATGCAGGCTAATATTGGTATTGAAGCCAAGGCAAATATTGTGGCCCTATAATAACATAAATAAGTGTAAAGGATTTCTTTTGTATAAAAAATATTACAATGTTACCATATCAAAATTTGTTTAATTTATTATCATATTATAATAATAAATTACCTTTATTGTAATATCTATTTGTTCAAAGTAATTTACTAAAATAAATTACTAAAACATACAAATAATAATAATTATATAAAACATAAAAAAAAACTGGCCCAACTAGGATTCGAACCTATACCTATACCGTTCACATTAGCGAGTGCAGCCTCGTTACCGATCTAGCTAATGTTAACTTATATTCACTTATTGAAATTTTGCATTACTATGAAAAAAATAATCAGACTGCGATAAAGAAACAAGTTACTGATATTGTCATCCTTGTCTAGCATTGACCACATCTATGACTACTCGTAGCGCGATGCTACACACGGAATAGAAATTTCTATTCCGTGGAGACAACCCTAGAGTCAACGACATTTTTGTATGAAAAGTTTCTGATACCTGCTACAACATTGCCTATTAGCAGTAAAAAAATATATATTACCGTCATGGCAATAATCTAACTGCCGGGGACAAGCACGGTGTCTCATGTATACGGAAAAAAAATACTAAAAAGATCAGCAATATATTTATTGAGATGTAATTCTAGGCAAAGTTGTGTCTTTGCACTCTGGTAAGGAAACGAAGTAGAGACCAACATAGCAAACTATGGACGGACCAAGGCGAATGCAGGCAGGCTAGGGAAGCACTTCCCACACTGGATGGCCGCCTCACGAAACAGGTTTTCCGTCTAACTAAGCAAAAGCTGCGTATAGTTACCGCAGCTTTAACTGGCCACGGGTCATTCAATAAACACCTCTTTGTCATAGGAGTAACAGACAGTCCGCTGTGCAGGGCCTGTATGGAGGCCGACGAGACAGCGGGACATGTGCTTCTAAACTGCCCGGTGGTCGCCACGTACAGGGCAAAGTACTTCGGTAACCCAGGTACCCTACGTGAGACGGTCAGTAACATAAAGGCGTTGCTGGCCTTCCTTGAGGAGCTGGGGTGGATCGAATAGGTAATCGATTTTCCCACCCGTACGCAAAATACGCGCATTGACGTGAAGTTGCGGATACCAGCCCGTAGTAATACCATTAGTATTACCATCGAATTTTTAACATTTGTTTTTTAGTACTGGAAGCCCTATATCAAACCCACCTACTGAGCCATCCAATCCTAAAGCCGCAATTATATTTAGCCCGCGCCGCGTGTCGCCACGCGTGGGTAAGCTATCGGTTACATACATTTAGTATAGGATTGATTACATTAGTTAGTCCCGCTCCGCGTGTCGCAGAGCCTGTTAACGCCACGCACTAAATGTATGTAACCGATAGCTTACCCACGCGTGGCGACACGCGGCGCGGGCTAAATATAATTGCGGCTTAACACAGTTGACTCCCCCTGAGTCCGACTCGCAGTTGGCCAGTTTTTTTCCTACTGCTTTCGATATGATTATCCCGATCCGTTATTTTAGATCTTTTTTTTATTTGCGTACTTGCTTGTAGTAAACTGAAACCAAGCAATCCGAAATTATAAATAGGTATGTATATTTTTCCTGAAAAGTTTCGTACTATTACTATAAAATCAAAGACATTATCTTAAATCTCTTTGTATAAAATCTATAAAAAAATTCGACGCAGTCAGGTCAGTATCTAAACGCAAATGACATTTGTCAAGCTTGACGCCTTGATGCGTCCTATACAGATAAAAAATGCTATGCTATGTATAGAACACGATAGTATTCTAGAATAAAGTAGAATTTTGTTAACGTTACTGTTGTGTATTGGTATTATTAGTAGCAGTAAATAATAAATTAATTCATTGAAGATGTCCAATGTATTTGGATTAATTGTGTCGGGTCGTCTTGTAAGTAGAAACCACGTTTTTACTTAATATTACTGAATGAAGCCCCAAAATGAAGATGTTTTGTGTGTTTTCAGGTGCAGACAGACTTCGCGACGTTGTCAGATACTCAGTTTCTTATAACAATCACGGAAGCGGACAATATCAACCATGCGGTGGTGTTTTTAACCGGTGTTTCTCCGCTGCCTGTCGGCACCGTCGGCATGGTCTACTGGAGCTGGCCAGACCCCGCGGCGCCACCCAACTGGCAGCTGCTCGGACACATTTCCAATACTAAACCCTCTGCTATTTACAAAATAGGAACATTGAAAAAGCTACATGAGCTATCTAGTAAGATTCATTGATTAACAGTCTTTTATACTTTCTATGCTTGTTGTAAACTGGTGCTTTATCCACATTTATCCTTATGGTTCACAGGTGACAATAAATTCATAACTGCATTTGGACAACAGCAGATATGTCACAATGCTCAGATTGGGATAGCCATTGAACCTGAATCAAATGTGCAAATCCTTACCTCCTCAGTAGTAAGTATGCATTCATTGATACCAAACAAACTTTGTCTCGCATTATAATACCCCTTACAACAACAATTATTGTTTCAGTCACTACAACAAAGTAATTACATAACATTTGCCCAGAAGATGCTAGAACACTTGGTGAACTTTGTGGCATCATTCTCGGTGACACAAGACCAGATGACCCCCACACCGGGCGTGTCCTACATACCACTCAACACTTTGCACACATGGTACCAGAACTTCGAGAGGAGGCTACAACAAAACCCTAATTTCTGGAAAAATTAATGCAATTCTTAAAATAATAATTAGCCGTATATCCAACAACATGGAACATGAATGCAATGGAACTAGAATCATTTTAGATTTTATATTTAGGTTCAATGTGTGTACAGCTGTTGGTGATATTATTCTCATTCAGTTTGTACTGAACCTAGTGAGAAATGCATTTGTTCAGTTATTACACAAATGTGAATTTTTTAACAGATGACTGCAATGTCTACCCATTATTGTATTTGAAGAGATGTAACCTTGTAATTGATAGAACCCAGAATAAGAAACAGTATTCATAACAGCTTGTGTTATACAAGTGCAAGTGTTGGCACTGTTTGGTTGTGGACAGCTCATCATGTTTAATATGTTTAACCCACCTAAAAATGAAGTTTTTGTTTAGTTATTGTACTTGTTTCCCGTGGAAACAAAGTCACACTGTTCTGCTTGCTTGATTTGCAATGAGTTGCATCTGTAGCCCGAGACCCTGGAGGTAACATCAGTAATGAAATCTCTTTTGTGTGTCTATGTACATTAGACAGAAAGACTGCTTAAGAATAACAATTTTGATAATAAAGTATTTTTAAATCAATGCATAGTGTCTTTGATTCCATCGCTCTAATCGCATTCCTGTATTCCTGGAAAAGGGTTAGGCAGATGCGCTCAGTTCACTTCATACATTTGGCTATTGTTTTATCTGGAAGAGAATCTAAATTTGTGGCCTGGCAAACTTACGAATCTGCAGAAATGCATTTTACAGGGGAGCTCGAGTGTTTTGAAAGCAAACATCAATGATAAGTTTTTTTAGTAACCGGTATATAGGTACCGTGGTACATTTGGTTTTCAAAATAGTACTTTTTTATTAAGATTATAAAGGATTGTCAATATTTTATAAGGATCAGAAATAAATACACATTCGTACTTTACATCATTATACATAGAAGTTAATAATATCTATTCGTACCCCGGCAAACTTACGAAAGTGGTACTTTCGTTACTAAAAAATCCAATTGAGACTTCGGAGACAGAAATACGTACGTGTTTTGCCGCCACGGTGTGTAGTACCACGTTTACGTACAGTTTTTCATCTAAACATCGATTTTACTAAAACTGCAGATTCGTAAGTTTGCCGTGGATGTGACGATTTGTTTAAAAATAATAAATAATTAAATATGATACTGTAATAAAAACCCCAAATTGCTTAACTTAGCTTTATTAATGTAGAGGTTGTTTACAATGAGGTAACATAACAACATTCTTCTGAACACAATAAGTATAAAAGGCACACGTGTTTAAACGTTTAATAAATAGATAGTGAACATCACTGGTCACTGCGTGCCTCGCCACTGTTACTCTACTTTGTACTCGATATGAAACTTAAAGTTTACTCTGAGATCCCCATTACAATTAATCAACAATCAAAACTTATATGGACGCACAGTCGCGTCACTCTTCTTATTTGTTACCAAACAACGCACGATGCTCGCCGGCCGCCGCGCGTGCATTGCATAAGGCACTTCACTGTTAGTGTATGTTATGCAAAACATAGCTTGCCATGAATAGTCTAAAATCTATATAAATACTGTAGTATGTTACTGAAAGTGAAAAGTTATATTAATAACACAACACATGGATGTTGTACAATCGAGAAATTATTGTATTCATGACCCAAAAGACCATTTGCTAGAGCAGCTAGAGCTTTATAAAAATGACGGTAAATTTAATTACTTTCCTTAAACAGATGTTTAAAAAAACAAAAGCTTGTAAAAAAATAAAAACTTTAATTTCGGAAGTCGGTGGCAAAAAACTAAAATACAGATCCAAAGACACCGACTTCCGAAATTAAAGTTATTTTTCATTTGTAGTGTTTTTTGGAAGTCGGTTGCTTTTTTTTGTAAAAAAAAGTTTCACTTTTTAGTTAGTGGGTCAGTTTGTAATGTATCTAAGTTACAATAGCCTAATGTCAACTACTCATCACCTTTTACAAAATATTGCATTTCCCGGTGCAGGGACGTTAATTGTTGAGGAGTCGTTCTCCTAGTAAGAACCAGGAGAACTGGAGCTGATTGAAAAGTCACCATCTTCACCATACCTACGTATTGTAACGACCATAATTGCTTAGCCACCACATTAAAGTACCTAATAGAATCGCAACCCGTGAAATACTTATTATTGAGTAGTTCCGATGGCCATCTGTGGTCTTCATCATCAATTCCACTTCACGACATGGTGCTTTCCGAGAGCAAATGCACGAGTTACTATAAAATATACCCAAATCGCTATAGGTGTGCCTATAAAATTTGAGGGTTTCCCTCAATTTCCATGGGATTCCCTAATCAGATTCCGACTTGGTGACAATGGGATTCCCTCAATTTCCATGGGATTCCCTCATCAGATTCCGACTTGGTGACAATGGGACCACCTCGAGAGTATACCCTTTCAAACAAAAAAAGAATTTTTGGAATCGGTCCAGTCGTCTTCGAGTACTTAATCGGTAAACATACATAAAAAAAAACGTATATAAAGTCGAACATAAATAACCTCCTCCTTTTTGGAAGTCGGTTAAAAATATGGTAGTTAGCTGTCAAATTCATGGAACACTCGAAGTAACTAACTATTGAAGCAAACAAATGGCAGTTTTTATCACCATAACGGGTCAAGTGGGTCATGATTTAAACAGTTTGACTGTACCTACGAGATAAGACTCAGTTGTCCCATCTCGTCAATGAAATAATAATGTATATGTTAACAGAAAAGTGTGCAATCCGTAATTCTATGCAATTCCTAGGAAATGTGTACAATTCTTAAAATAGATAGGAAATCTATGATATATTTTTTAATATGCACTTTTCCGAGGAAATTTATAGGTACAGTCATTTCCTAAATAGCAATCGGAAATCTTAAAAAATCAATTTATGTTATGCTACTAGACGACGTGGATGCAAGAGCGAGCGAAGGGCACCCCGAGGTTCGGTTTGGTTAGGTTCCTTTGAACCCTGCAGACAGAAATAGGAGCCCCGCTGGGCGGGGCTCCGTCGACCTGATGTCGACGTCGTTAGAAATAAAACATGTAGCATGCTAAATTTATGCTTTAGAATGTTATGCTTAATTTTATATAGTTCCTAGTATCATTACAAACGTGTTTTATTTCTTTTAGTCACAGAAAGCATTACTTTTATATATTTCCTAGTATCATCTTGGAATTGCATACAATTCCTAGGAAATACATACATTTCACAGGAAATGTGTGTATTAAAGAATCTTTGAAAGATTATTTTACATTTCCTTAGTAGGCTCGGAATTGCATATATTTCCTAGGAATTGTGTAAAATTCCTAGGTTTCATACATTTCCGGTAACATATACAATAATTGGATGCAACCATTGTGTTTACAAGAATAAATACAAAACATTATAAACTATTAGATCATAGCATAATAATAATAATTCAGCTATCCCACGAAGGGACATGATTCACAGCCGTCGTTGGCCTTCACATGAGGCAGCAAGGTGATATCACCACACTCGATATTACACTAACATCTCGCGAATAACGAGAAATGCAGAACATCAGTGTCGCATTATAACTTAACTAAAAACATGTTACCAACATGAACATAAGTTTTTCATACAACCTCAAACAGAGGCAGCTACTTTTCTTTAAAAATATATTTGAATAGTCGGAAGGGAAGCGTCACGAAGCGTCATGTCAGTCGGTCGCGGCGAGGAAGGGGTGCGCGAGCGCGGCGGCGGCGGAGAGGCGCGCGCGCGGGTCGGGCTCCAGCAGGCGCGCCGCCAGCCCGAAGGGCAGTCCGGGAAGCGTCATGTCAGTCGGTCGCGGCGAGGAAGGGGTGCGCGAGCGCGGCGGCGGCGGAGAGGCGCGCGCGCGGGTCGGGCTCCAGCAGGCGCGCCGCCAGCCCGAAGGCGCAGTCCGGGAAGCCCGCCACCCAGCGCGCCGCACTGAACTCCTCCGCCTGCGACACGAGTGTCCATTAGGATGTACGTTCATGAACACAAACATTACTCATTGCATTGGTAATACTGAGACTGCACGTTTTTTTAAATGAAAACTTCTTTAGGCGCGTTGGGCATTTTTTGCGATGGGAAAAAAACCATTGAACTCGCGACACTGTTACAGTAAGCGACACCGCGTGTTGTGTTCGGCTGTACTCGGTTCTAATGTAGGTATATCCGACATGTCAGTGAGTGATGGCAAAGTATTCTGATTGTGTTTTGTTTTCATTTCTGTCGGCACTCCCGGAGTGCCACTGTTTTTTTTTACAAATCAGTCTCACTATACCCATTGATTTAAGAAACGACGAATGAAAATAGTGAGACTCATGTCCTCGTACAAAATCCATTTAGAGCGTTTTTTTTAAACGCCAGAAAAAACAAAATCTACGATATCTTACAGAAACGCATCGTAGACATTTTTATAGTATTCTATATTTATAATGGCAAACCAAAATTCTTCGAACTTTTGTGATAGTATTTCCATTAACATTTTACGCAGTTATTATTGAAAAAAACAAGCGTTTTCTTGGTCGCGCGGTATAAAAACGCAACAGGAATAGTGATACAAGTTGTATCAGTATTACCGACAATGGGAAAGTTCAAAGGGAATAGTGAGACCCACCCCCATGCGGGTAGGCAGGAACTACACAACGCCTGCTACGGTTCTTACTTACTCCTTTTGCTTACTCATGCATGGTTACGCTTACGCAACCAAAAATCGCAGTCGCTAGTATGCGACGGGAATTGTGGCGCTTTTACACTTGGTCGCTAGTATGTTGGCGCTTTTACACTTGGTCGCTAGCCCGCATTCAGCCAAGGCGAGACGAACTTGACCGAAGACCGGTGGGCATCGTTTATTTACAGAAACAGACAAAGATAGTTCTTGACAACACAATAATTTTAATAATACAATGCATGAAAAATTATAAATTGGTAAATTCCCTCAATTGTTTTGACATTATATTATACTCTGACATGACCTTTTAATTTGAATCTATGACATTGTTTACTTATTAATTTGAATTTATATCATTGTACAAGGTATTGTTTTTATTTTTGAATTTATGACAATGTAACGGATTGATTGGATTTTATGAAATTGTATAGGTAACCTTAACTATTAATTTTGCATGCCTGAATTGGTACAATACAGTGGACTGCGCATTCACTTAACATCTGGAAATGTATAAAATGTACTGTGTTGAGCAATAAATATTTGAATTGAATTGAATTGATTGTTAGCCCGACGATTTTCAAAGGCATCTGAACTCGTGTGAACGACCAAGTGTAGTTGCGCTATTAGGTCATTATTTATTTGAGTCCGTTGCGGAAGTGACTATTTGGGGTTGATTTTGAAAAAGATTATTATTTGCTTCAGATAAACTTATTGTTTATTTTTTTTATTTGGGAATGGGCCCGCTCTTGACCTCGATCACGCGTGATGGAAAGCGATGGACGAGGTCTGTGATGGAACGAGCGTGCCCAGAAGATGCCTGAGGCACTGGAACCTATACGCATCGACGAAACACACGTGTTTGTGTTATGTCATAACATAACATTACATTAATATTTAATAAATGTTTTGAAGACGATTTTTACTCTTTTTACGTACTTATTTTATTTTTAATTTTTAAATACCCAAGGTCAGGTGATCAGATCTACAGCAAATTATAATGGTAGTTCGTAGTTATTGGTATGTTGTGACCTGATCTGTGAATTTGGTTAAGATACCTTTTTGATCTCATCACGACACAGGCATTGATCCCGGGGCAACCGACAGCGAACGCAGTCAGCGCACGCGCCGTTAGCTACTGCCGGAGTGCAGCCGCGCAGCCGCGCCGCCAGCTTGCGCAGGCACAGCCCGCGCCGCACCGACGACGTCACCACACGCCGCCCTGTGCAAGTGTACGCGTCAGCGTCGGCGCGGCGGCACCCGAGCGGGCCCGTCGCGCGACACCTACCCAGCGCCTCGGCCGCGCGCTGCAGCGGCTCCGTGCCCAGCAGGTCGGCCAGCTCGGCCAGCGCCGCCACGTCGTCGCCCGCGCGGAAGAACGGGTACCGCGCCGTCAGCGCACTGGCCAGCACCACGCCCGCCGCCCACACGTCCACGGCCGTGGTCTGGTGCGGATACTTCAGCAACACCTCGGGCGGCCGGAAGCCCTGCGTGCCGGCGCGCGGCGCGCGGGGCGGGGCGCGGGCCGCGCACGCGCCGCACACGCCGGCCGCGCCCGCGCACGCGCAGCGCGCCCGCGCCGCGCCTGCGCCCGCGTGCGCGGCGGGCGGGCCGGCCACGGGCGCGGCCACGGGCGCGCCCGTGCTGAGGTCGAGCGCTAGTCGCTTTGCAGCAGATGCATCCTCCTAAGTATGTACACTGTACAGTCATTATCTTGTCACAGTAGGTAACAATTTGACAATTGCAATACATATACAGGGTTATTGGTAAAACATTAACAACCGGAAATCGCAAAATAAAAATCAGATGTTCCCTACATTTACGTTCGTATAACTTGTCAAAATGTACGGAACAGCAGATTTTTTTTTTCACGATTTCAGTTTGGGTCCCATAGTAAAGGTTGTTCATAATGATGAGCACAAGGACCTCTTAAGATGTTGTTAATGTTTTACCAATAACCCTGTATATTATTATTAATAATAATAATAAGTTTATTGATTCATTAACAAGTTACAGTATTTAGGTATGACACTGGATCCCGCACTAGGATACCCTGTGCCGCTTCACTTGTACTAACTTAATAACAATGTAACAAAATCTTAGAAGTCAATTTTAACGTACTTCTAATGTTGTGTCGAAATGAAACTTTGTATATCTGTAGTTTGGAAGACAAAATTATAATTTGGTATTTTGGAGCTGATCTGATGATGGAGCCAGGAGATGGATAGTGGAACTCTTCAGTGGCTACTAGTAAACCCTTCTAGTTTGGGCTCATATGATTTGTTTTGACGAGTCCAATAGATTGCATTGGTGTCGAGGGTCTGATGAGAGAGCCAGGAGGTAGATAGTGGAACTCTTTAGGGGCTACTTGTAAACCCCTAGAGTTTGATAGTAGGCCCTAATCGTCATAACTTCGTTAGCTTTATGCTTATTAACTTATTAAAGAATATACTAGATGCAAAGGTTAATTAAAAATTCCAAAAGTGGAACGTTTTTGGAATTAATTGTAAGTGCGCTCCACGCTTTTAGAATTTTGAACTTTTGCAGTTTTAGTAAATTTCCAGTCAAAAAAAAACTACACTTTCGACCATAATAGTTATTACAAGTGGCCACTACAAATTTTCTCATATTCTAGTCTCTTTGAAATCTTGTGCGTCTAATATTGTTTTTACAACGGCGTTATGTGTTTTTAATTATATCTACAAATAGTTTCATGAATCTGATTTGTAATTTTTTTGTTAGTTTCGTACCTCCTCTCGCGATCGCTTCCGCAAGCCATTGGAGTGCGCGGGCGGCGGCGCCGGCGCGGCGTGCACATCCTCAGGCGCAGGACACAGACGCTGCGCCAGTCCAAAGTCGACCAGCAGGTACCTGAGTGGCAGAGTATGAAGTCATTAAAAAAAAAACTTGTTCTCCTGCAATTGTTTTGTGAAACTGAACTATGTATGGGCTTGTACCACTGCCCTTAACACAAGTTATTTTATAACTTAGTAGGGGTGCTGGTTGCAAACCCTACCTACCTCATTTGTTAACTAGCATAACTCAAGTGTACCTACAGATAACTACATTATTATTATTATCTCCTTTATTTATTATTAAATAATAGATTAAGTACGACAAAGGTTCTTATATGAACCCGTCAAGCTCCGCGCGTATCCTATGTAATACGATACAGTAGAAAGTCATTTGTGTCTCGTTAGCGGAGCTTGAGAGGTCACGTTAGTTTTAATTATAATAAACTACTTCGAATAAAAGAGCCATATTCAATAGGTCAAGTGCGAATCGGACTCGCGCACCGAGGGTTCCTTATACATTTTCTTTGGGAAGAATGACCTTCGAACATATTATAAAATTACTATGCTTTTTCAAGTTTTCACTTCTGTCGGCACTACTGGAGTGCCACTGTTTTTTATTGTAACTACAAATTTTTGTGCTATATGACATTGCTTCTTGCCAAAGAATCATGACCACGCTCCTAACATGGTTGGACTAGCAAAATTTAACAAAACGTCCCTTGATGAAGCAAACGTTGTTTCATTTGCCTATATAAATGTAACTAAGTATGGCCTTCAATATATTATGTATTTTTAAAAGATAGAGGGTCGAGTCACATAATTAAGACATATATTTTTTGAGGTTAGGTGGTATATCATTAATCTGTGGCTTTTTGAATTGAGAGGTTTTTCACCTGTTTTCTTTACATAATTTTATCTGACCCGGATAAGTATGTGCGTGTGCAAGTTCGGCACTAATCAATCGTAGTCTTCTACTAACGGTGCATATTAGATCATCTGCCTAGCCTTTTCCCAACTATGTTGAGGTCGGCTTCCAGTTTAACCGGACCGGATAGCTTCAATAATAGGAAGTTTTTCCACTTAGTTTATATTGATGATGTCATAATATAATAACTTTCTGTCACTAAAATTTACATAGTAAGTAGTGTTTTAACCCTTTAACCACCATGTCATAATTCGCGTGGAGTGCATCTAGCGCCAGCAACCTTTAGGTACAATTTTGCATAGTGTTGTAAAATATAGTTATCGATAAACAAACCAGTGAAATAAATAAAACTTACTTATTTTTAATCAAAGGTTTATTTCTTTTCTTTTTTCAAACATACGTTATCTAGTCTATTATCCTGCGGACAAAATGTCAGCATGACATTTAAAAATGACATATATGTAAAAATTTGATCTGTTTATTACGATTAATGTATAAAGTGTTAAAATATTGGGACACAAATAATATTAACAACAAATAAAATAACTAAATTAACTTTATTTTTTCTTTAAAACAAAATAAATAAGGAAATACACATATTATTATTATCTAGCTGTCTTTTTGACTGTAGGATAAATAAACAGACTAGAAAAACAAAAGTGTGATTTACCGATAAATTATCACTATCCGTTGAACTGCCACTACTACTAATATCATTAATTGATTGCTGCAATATATTTAATAGTTCTTCGTCGTCGTATAACATTATCGGCAACTTCTCGACACTAGCTTAGAAATAATAATAAAGAGAGCACGTGTTATCACGGCGATGGCGCTAGCTAGCGCAACTGACGTTTATTCAAAATATGACTTTAGTTGACCTTGAGCCGCACGTAAAATTACGGCGACGGCGTTCGCGGATTGTCTGCACTAGTGACGTACTGGCATAAGTCGGTAATTTATATTTCTTTGTTGATTTCTACATATTATATCACATAAACTTATTGGGTTTTGAATAAATAATTAAATCGTTAATAAACTATGAAATTTGAATGAATGTTCAGTTGATAGTTTGATAAAAAACAGGATGTTTTTTATTAATTTAGCATCAGGAGTTTCATTTGTGGTACAACACTAGTCTACGTGAAATCACGGGTTCGGCGAAGTAGGTTGATATTTAGACGTATCACGAATTGAGAACTATTAATTATTTCATTTAAGGGGGAAGCTCTAAGGTGGCCCGCGAAATTAAAATTTTACTAAAATTTGGCCCGCTAAAAAAAATTGAATTTCGCGGGCTACCCTGGCGCTTTCGCCTTAATTAGCTAAAATATGTATCTAGTATTGTTAAAAATAAAGTAATAATCGATGTTACCATTCCACATGACGGGAACCTCGTGAAAGCTGAGAAAGAGAAACAAATTAAATATCCCGACTTAGTTCACGAGGTTGTTGACATGTGGAATGTGAGCTCGGCTGTCATTGTGCCGATTGTCGTATCGGCCAATGGACTGATGGCCGAAAGCCTCGATCAACATCTATCGAGGCTCTCGTTAGGCGGTTGGATCAAGGGCCTGATTCAGAAGGCAGTACTCCTCGATACGGCTCGCATTGTGAGGAGGTTCCTGTCTCTGGAGCCCTAACCACCGGTAGCTTGGACCCTGCTCCCGACACCGGCGGACAACTATTTTTTTATATTTTTAAATATTTTTTATACTTACTTTTATTTATTAAGAAATATTTAAAAATACAATAAAATAAGATTTACGTAAATGAATAAAGGAAGTAATAACACGAACATAGATTTATTAGAACATCCAGATGCCTAGTACGCGCTGTCCAAATGCTTCGAATTCAAAGACACCAAAATAGCGTCTTCGTTCGTTAGCCCCGCCCACAGGCCGCCATTACGCGACAGACGTTCAAAGCGCGTCTACGCTGTTAAATATAATTGAAAAAATGACTGTTTGTGCGGTGAAATCGTGTAAAAACTACACTCCAAAAAAAGACAAGGATACGAACATTACTTTTCACAGGTATGTTTGCAATTTTATGATGAATTTCTTTGAAAATATTACGAAAACTAAATAAAAACAAAACGACTCCATAATATTTGAGTATTGCCAAGGTACAGTGTGAAATATTTTTACCCCTTTTTTGAACTGCGATATTTTAATATTGTAAAATGTTACGAAATCAACATTATTATTAACAAAAAAAAAAAGAAATGATATCAATGGTTGCCAAGGGTATGAAATACTTTTACCATCTCTTAAAATATTGCGATATTATTGAGTCAACAAACGGATTTGGAGTAAAACAATATTTCAGGTATGTTTGTTACGTTAACGTACGTATGTTTGTGTAGTGATAACTCTCAAAGCAGTACAGTACGCGGCAAATAAGTTGAACCATCATGACGGTCGACTAAGTGAAATAAATAATTTTGAGTTTAAGTTTGAATACGTTGTTTTATTTTATTTTTTCTTTTATAGCTGCCTGCGGCTTTACCCGCGCGAAAGTAGAAATACATTCAGTCAGTCGTTCGATCTTTAAGAAGAAGTACCTAACAAACATACACAGAAACATGCACACACACCACTCACAAACTTTCTTCTTTGTAATGTTAGTATGATATTAAAAGTTTTTTGTTCATTCACACATGTTTACGAAAACCATGTTATAAAATAAAATTATAACAATCTCTAAAAACTATCATAATAGGCACTCGGTATGAATGTAAAAGGCGGGTTTCATTTTGTACACATATATTAACTACATAATTACCTATGTCAATATGAATAAGAAAACTACCCGAATTTTCCCATATTTTGGGGTAATCATTTTGCGCTGGTATTAGAAAATGTCACGCACACAAACGCAGAAACGATAATAATACACTTGTGGTGGGCGGTCCGCACGCACACGCGCAATAAAAAATGCATTCAATTTGAACGTTGCGTTTTGTACGGTACACTCAATCTGGTTCTTATAAATCTATGAACACGAAATATACTAAGTTTTAGTAAGCAAATTCAACATCTATTGAACATTTTGACAGGACTTTTACGCAATATTCCGACGTGGCGACTGAGGTATCATTCTTACAGCACGTAATATTACGGCGATGGCGGTTAAAGGGTTAAGAATTTGTGTGGGGTAAGTACAACTAAAAAGTAAAAAACGAAAAAAAAAAACGACTAGCAGCGCCCCGCGGTTTCACCCGCATAAGTGTCGATCCAGTGTGAATATCGGGATAATGTCCTTTCCCAGGACTCAAACTATCTCTATACCAAATTTCATCTAAATCGGTGCAGCGGTTTAAGCGTGAAGAGAGTTAACAGACTGACAGACACTTTCGCATTTATAATATTAGTATGGAAGTATGGATTAATATGGACGGATACAAATGCGCTAAGCTAGCCCGCAAAATACGCGCGACGCGACAGTTAAGACTATGTATTTACACAATAATAACCATAACCATCATAAAATATAAAACACACATATACAACTCTTACACATGGCTGTAATATAATTTAATGTAACATCTTGCCTGCCATGATTGTGTCTGTTTACTCATGTTTTGGACAAATAAATAATCTTATGTTCTCTCAACTTTCGTTGTAAAGTTCAGTAATATATACGAGATTCATACATGATTATTCTTTGGGATACCTATTCAACACTGCGCCTTTGATCACGGGTTTATCGAATAAAATCCGTGCCAACTTGCGATGATCGCGATTCGGGCGCGTGGTGTCACTCGTTGTTCTCGCCCTGCTTTTAGCCGTGCAACCATGGTGGCATGGTGGTCGTTGGTTCGCTGCTTGTGCGTCATACCGTTTGTTTTCGCGGTCGTAAAGGAAGTTGCTGGGCTTGACGTCGCGATGGATGACGCCGAACGAGTGCACGTGGCGCAGCGCTACCATGAGCGCGCGCATGTACTGACGCAGCTCTGCCGCGTCCATCTCGCCCACATACTCCTGTTGGTGGAACTACTACTTTACACATGCTGATATTGTTTGCACAACAAGTTTCTGCTTTAGTTCTTTGGTGTTTCCACTAAAATCTTTGTAAGAACAAACAATTTTAACTACATATTTCAAAAATTTAGTTGACATGGTGAAGTTCTAAGTTGCTTCTGCTGTCAGCCTAAGTAACAAATATATGTCTAAAATGTACCTACTTACACACTTATTTTATTTTGACTTTTTTGATGCTATGCTTAGAGGTATTTAACAACAAGATCAAAATTTGTATTATCTGGAAAAGCATTGGAGCCACTGATATAGCTTGCAAGGTTAGCAAACTGAGGTAGTGGTGGGCCGGACCATGACCATTGAGAAGGAATCTTAGAGTGGAGACTGCGTGTCAGCAAGCATAGCGTAGGACACTCCTCAGCTAGATGGACTAACAACCATCAAAAGGTGGCTGGTACTGACTGGGTGCAGAAGACTGAGGACTGTGATAAGCAGATTTGATTGTTTGACATGAATAATAACACCACCATAGATAATTAATTAAAAAGCAACTCACTGAAAATTTCCTGTGAGGTATGTAAGGCATGATAAAAACTATAGTATCCAAATTGCGAAGACACAGCTCCACCCCTATCACATGGTGTTTGCCTCTGAAACAGAATAATTACAGGTTGTTAGAAGAAACAGCAAAAATGTATTTGGTTTTTTATTGGAACATGCATGATGGATGCCTATTTAACTGCACTGAAATCTAGAATCACCTTCAGTAGTTCATTTAATAATATGTTCTGGAGGAACATGATAGTGATGTAACAAACAGGCCAAGAATGTTGAGACAATCAAAATATTTTATTTCATAGGCCTACATGGGCACTTAAGGAACGTCAGAAGCTAGGTGCACGGTTCCAATTGGTTGTTTCCTATGGAAAAGAGCCAGCAAGAAACTCCACAGTTACTCTCTTTCAATATCACAGTTTCCACTTATGTAAACTAAACACTACTAATAGACTGGCAGTTTTTTAAATACACACCCCATATCTTGCAGGCAGCGTAGTTCATGTTCTATCCTAGCCGGGTGTGCGGTCGGCACCAGGTGTTTGATAGCAAACCATCTCTTCTCGCTGTCGGACAGAGCGGCGTGCTGCCTCAGAGACCCGAGGTATACGGAGCTAAATGTACCCTCTCCAATCTTACGATGAACTTCAAATATTTTGTCCAATCTTGGAAGTTTGTGCAACAACTCCTTTATCTGATATTCTACAATAATTACGTAGAAGTCACTTAGTTAAATAACATGTGCATGTGCAATCAATCGGATAAATCTCATAATAAAATTAATAACAAAAGTATACATAACCTATACAGGTTGTGTAATTGTCTCAAAATCTTAGGATGAATATTCAATTAATTTATGAAATTACGCTTTAAAGCTAGCAATAATCAAAATAATTACTTACTTTCCACATCATCTTTCGAAGTTGCGGACTGATCCTCGTTTTTCTTAATAAGGATTTCGTTGAGCTCATACTTGCGTGTTTGTAACACTTCCTTTTGAACTATTCCTCTAATTCTAGACATCACTTGCTAACTTAAAAATAATTTATTACTACATACTATTAGAACATTACTAATATTCTTCTAGAATCTGAAAAGTAATGAAAATAAATTTGAATGAAAAAGAAAGACGAACTCAGTCAGAAGTTTCAGTCCACAGAACACTATTACTCCTACTCACTCCTACTAGCATATTATTATACTCTTTGCTACTAGCGGACAGTGCTGCCAACTCTAAAAATTATTTTATGCTAAATCTACATTCGAAAAATGCTAAAAATATGCTAAAATTTTTCGGAAAATATAAAAAAAATGCCAATAGGGAGAAAAAGAGCATTTATTATAAAATCTTTACAATACCTAGTGTAAAAGAAGCACCAATTTTCTGACACATAAAACATCGTCGGTATTGTCTTGATTAGAAGCAGCCGGTAGATATAGCGCGGAAGACGTAGATGCATAAGCCTTATAATATGTCCCTATTTTTCGCAAGTTTGAGACGGAGACCTCGTAGGAAAAATGGCATTTGTTAACTTGTTGTGTTTGGCTTGTAATTCTGTTACAAGTTTAATGGTAAAATTTAAAAAAATATACAAAATGCAGACTTTATCTTATCAGGGTAAAATGCTAAAAAATATGCTATATGCTAAACTGAATTTTTTCGTGCTAAATCACTGGGGAATGTGCTAAATTTAGCCAAAAAAATGCTAAGTTGGCAGCACTGCTAGCGGAGATCAAAAAGTACCTATATTATTATACTCTTTGAAAAGTACTCTGTGCTGACCACAGAACACATATACTCCTATCGGAGACTATCACAGAGTACTTTACTATGACTCTGAACCTTAGAGTAAGGGTCCCCGCACACGGGCCACCGGCCACAACCACAAAACGACGCCACCGGCATATTTCCTGTAGTTTTCATACATTTTATATAGACTCGCCGCACACGGTTGACGCCGGTGGCCGCCACACGCTACAAATCTTCTTCTACAAAGCTTTTAGCTTGTTGTGGCGGAGTTTGTGGCTGTGGCCGGTGGCCCGTGTGCGGTGACCCTAAGAAAGCTATAGAGCATCGGGTAGCGTGGCCACACATGAGACAAAAAACTAACTTAAGAGCGTTTACGCCGAACGTCATTTCATACAAACTTTCAAGCCCTTGTTTTCCGAAACGAACGAACCGATTTTAATGAAACTTCATACGCATAAGCAGGATACAAAGGTCTAAAAAGTTAGTAGAGAACATTTTCGAAAAATAGTGTTACAGCCAAATTAGACCGATTTTAAACTTTTCACAGAAACAGAGATTTCCAGTTATCTTTTTTTAAATAAGACATTTCTAAAAATGTTCTCTACTAACTTTTTAGACCTTTGTATCCTGCTTATGCGTATGAAGTTTCATTAAAATCGGTTCTTTCATTTCGGAAAACAAGGGCTTGAAAGTTTGTATGAAATGCCGTTCGGCGTAAACGCTCTTAAATAACATTGGCTACTTATGTAGCTGCCTTGAAAAAACGGGCACGCACTGAGAGACGGAAATAGTATAGCTTTATCCTTTTCTGTTACTTATAATAACTCAATACTTTATCCCTTTCTTGTGGAAATGAAATGGCGCTACCCGCCGTCTATACTTTTCTTTGTCTAAGCTCTGAACCTTCAGTAATCAGTTATGACTACTTCTATATATTACGTCCATGGTTATGACTTTATGAGAGTCTCATATATTATAATGTACTCTGTGGCAACGAACGACTGTACAGTCAGTCCTACCTACCAACTTATCTGTGAACTGAAAGAGGACAGCACCGTCGTACGAACAAAATATGTAATCAAATGTAATTTCAAGAAGGAAATTTCACATTAGACATAATCGTTTAATAAGAATTACAGTTTTAAAAAATTAAAAACAATGATACCTATATAAAAATAATAATAAAATAAATGAAAAGAACATGATGGCCGTAGTTCCAATTTTCGCCATTTCACAGATAAGTTGGTAGGAGTGTAATTATGGTCGTTGGTTATGAGACTACTATAGTTACTTTACTCTTTGTGTTGTGAGACTAGACTTCTATGTCTACTACTTTCGTAAAGCACGATATACACGGTTTGAAACAGTGTGGACAGTGGTTTGAAACCAAATTTCGTATGACCTTTAAACGTCCTTGGTAGAAAGGCCTGTGTTGCAAACTAGTGGCAGAAGATGTTGGTTTTAAACCGTGTAGCAGGCATCTCGCAACGACAACAACTTCAAGGTCACCTTGGTTTGAAGACTTGTTTCAAAACGTGTATATCGTGCTTAAGAACAAATCTCTTGGAAAGTGCTTATGGTAGAAATCTCAAAATTGTCTGACCCACCCATGCTCTGTGGACCCAACCAAGATTACCTAACCCACTAGAAGTGGGTTAGATATTGGTGGCCACCCGACTGTACAAGCTATAAATGTATAACGAAAGGAGACGTTCAATAAAATAATGACGCCGATTCCCTTGTTCACAAACTAAACTAAATTTAAGTTCAGTGCATCTTTTTCTTTCTATTTCATAAAGAAAAGGACAGAAGGTAAATATTAGTTTAGTCCTGTCAAATTAAGATACTCCATAGACAAGTTTAGACGAGATTAAAAAATTGGCTACTAAAAATACGTCAATTTACGTCAGGCGCGGACTAATTTGACAGGACTTAACTAATATTTATCTGCTGTCCTTTTCTTAATGAAATAGAAAGAAAAAGATGCACTGAACTTAAATTTAGTTAAGTTTGTGAACAACAGAATCGGCACCAATAATGTCTGGGGCTTGGTACTAAAATAATTGAAAATTTAAACAGCCTTCTGAGATACATAAGTTCAAAGAGGGTAATTATTTTGATGTCTTTGGGCATTTAATTTTATTTTACAGCCGCCCGTTTTTTTTGTGTTGAAAATAAAATGCTTGCATCACTAACTACTAACTACAGTTCGCGTCAAAAAACTTTGCCGCTCTGAAGTTAGGCCAGTTAGGCTCTTTCCTAGCCGCGCCAATCCGCGCCATGCGCGTGATAGCGGAATTAAGTATATGTCAAAGAGTATAATAATATAGAGGGAAGTATATGTGTTTAAATATGGTAGCTACCATATTTAAACACATATACTTAATTCCGCCGCGTCTTAATTTCGCCTAATAAATAACTAGTGACCATTCTGATACACATAGCTATGTGTATCAGAATGGTCACTAGTTATGTATTAGGGTTTACTGCTTGATTTCGAATGTCATATGCCCGATGGCTAACTCCCCGAAGTCATCAAATCGAACGTCCGAATTGCCGAAATTCCTTAACATCGATGACTATATTAAGGAATAAAGTATAATCTATATGTAAGTAGGTATATCTAAATATTACCCAAATATAAAGCTTTTAATATCAGTAGGTATGGTTACTAGTTATATAATATGTGTAATACCTATGAATATGGTATGGTATGTAGGGGATGGATTTTATAAAATAAACCACAGAAAGACAAGACCAGATGTTTATTAGAATTTAGGCTTATCAGTAGGTAATCAGAAAGCTAGTCGTCCGTTCACAAATCTATTCAGCATGGAGAAGAACGGACAAGAAACTCCATGGAAACGGTGTTATAGTATTATATCAACAAATCTAGTACATTTAGTACATTGTCATAAATTATCGTTATTTTAAAAACAATTAATTCCATCTGTTGGACAATGGTCCAAGGAAATCAGAATAATAGCAGCATAATAACAGTCGCTAGGAATATTCCATTATACACCTTAAGCAATATTGGCTATATTATAACAACACAGAAACAACATAGTTATCAGCAATAATCAAGATAATAATATTAACTAACGGTCCAACCCACACAGCACATAATATCTAGTAGATATCCAATATTAGTCTACTGAAATCTAAGATATCTAAGATCATAATGGAACGTTTAGTAAACATCTACAACTGGTCTTGAAATCAACTCTTAGTTAAGATATTACATAATATCTAGAAGACATCTACAGCTGATCATCTCTTAGAGAAGATATTGCATAACGTCTAGTAGATATCTTGAATCATTTAGAAAACGTCTAGAAAATATTCAGCATACTTTCTATTAGACATATAGCAGATAATCTAGAAGATGTCTATACTACACTCTCGAATCATCTAGAAGATGTCTAGAGGATATTTTGCTAAATTCCTACTGTAGCAAACCTTATTTTTTAATCTACTAACGCCACCTATTACTTATGAGAGACACTACAACATGTCGCAACTCTACGCTAGATGGCGCTGACGCAAAACGTCACGTTTCTGAATCGCGGTGTCGAGATTCTCCGATGGTTAATGACCTCCGCTAGTATATTTTATTTTATTTGAGAAAACTGAACTAGTGGTGCATCCGTGGATTACGTCCTACCTTGGAATAGTCACACGGGACATCGCTACATTCGCTACTTAGTTAGCCTAACTCTAGACCTAGTGTCCTTTTTGGTTTAGAGGACACCTTTCCCCCTCATTCGTCCCTTCTGGGAAAAGGTTGTGTGGATTCGTCCTATATATATACAATTACACTCTGTACGTTCAGTACGTTGTGTAATAAATCCTCCGGCGACGACATCCCTTACACTACTACTAGATATTTTGTAGATAATCTAGAAGATATCTTCTAGTTTACTAGTAGACATGTCTAGTAGATGTGTAGTAGATGTGCATTTAAAATGTCTAGAAGACATTTAGGAGGCGGACATAGAGTCATCTTCTAGATATCTACTATAGTACTTGTAAATATCAGCAGAGGTCTCCTAGATGTTTGTATGAATATTTAAAAGATATTTACTAGATATTCTTTAGACATTGTGTGCTGTGTGGGAAGGGACTCGGAATAATAGCAGCAGTAGTAAAACAACAAACATTTAAACACAGTTCCTAATCATCATCATCATAATATAATAATCACAGAGCATGTTGAAAATAATAACGGTAGTAACAGTATTAAAATAACTTAACTTTTACCTGTAGGCCGGAGCTCCGTTCTGGTTGATATCTCGAACAAGAATGGTGCTTTGCTAGTTGGATGTCGCGACGCCCCCGTTAGGGGGCGTGGCGAGCGGCGTCAGGGCTTTGCCCCCCGGCCGCGGAAGCCATACGGCGGCCCGAAAATACGGGCCTCTCACTTAGTTTGCCTATGGCCTACGGCAACTGTTGAGCACGCGTTTTAAGAACGCGCGCCCATGTGAATGATTGCATGTAGTGTTTCTGTAGGCGCGCCGCGACGCTGTCCCACAGCGCCGCTTTCTTCACGACACCTCGGCGGTCAGTCCCCGCCAGGTGAGACCCCCAGTTACCTGAGGGAGGCCCGGCGAGAGACGACCAGCGACGGAGGTGCCGACTCGACGCTCCTACAGAATATAGGTGTTTTGCCCCCGCCCGCCCCGCTTCCAGAGCTAGCCGGTTACGGTCCGGGCTAAAGGGCAGTCGTGTGTGTGTGAGCGGTATTGTTCTGTGTGACACCGCTCAGTGTCTACGTGATCGCAGCCCGCACTGCGCGCTCACGTGTGAGTATGGCGTCTGTATAGTAGTGAGTGGCTGCGGTTCGTTACGTAACGTGCCTATATTAACCTAGCACACGCTACGCGACGAGTGTATGTTGTGTTGGGTGGAGTGCTATTGAATCGAGTGAGCCGTGTGTAACCTGGGTGCGGCCCACTCGAGGCGTCAATCCGGTGCGATGGGGTCGTCGTCCACTACCAGGTCGCGGGGCAAGGGTCTTGCGTCAGGGGGGCGCGCGTGCCAGGGCGCGATGTCCTTGACATGGGGCCAAGCAGACGCGTCGGCACGCGCGAACATTCCTTTCGCGAGGCGCCGCACAAACTCATCCAGGCTCTCAATCCCGAGGTCCCTCTGGATGACGTCGTTCCTCACATAGCGAGGGGCGTCGACTATTGTCCGCAGCGCGAGGCTCTGTTGCGCGCGGAGCAGCTTGCGGTTCGTCTCGCTAGTGAGGGCGAACCATGCCGCCCATGCCGGAGCGGCGTACGTCAAGATTGGGCGCACGTACAACTTGTACACACCCAACTTGACGCGCGCCGGGAGGCGGGACGAGAGCACTGGTTTGAGCAGGTTGCGGGCTACCCTACCCCGTGCGGCGACCGAGCGGACGTGTGTCCCCATCGTGAGCCGACGGTCGATGGTGACCCCCAGGTATTTGACCCGGGGCGACCACGCGACGTCGGCTCCCTGTAGCTTCAGGGGAGGTGGGAGGGGCGCCGATCCGGTGATCATCGGCTGCGTCTTACCCACGTTCACCGACAGCCGCCACTTGGACAACCAGTCGGGAAGGAGCTCTAGGGCGCGCTGCATTTTGACCGCCGCGTATTTCGCATTGAGCGAAGTTGTTATGTACGCGGCGTCGTCAGCGTACAGCGCGAGCATCGCATCCTGTGTCGTGGGGATGTCGTCCGTGTATCGCGAGTAACACGCCGGCGAGACGCAGCTACCCTGCGGCACGCCCGCCATGACGGGGCGCGCGCTGGACAGCGCTCCGTCGACCACCACCCTGAAGGACCTGTGGGACAGAAAAGAGGAGACCACCTGCACGACGGCGACGCGACGGGGCGCGCCTGACGTGGCCAGCTTGTGTATTAGGCCCTTGTGCCATACGCGGTCGAAGGCCTTCTCCATGTCGAGGAATACTGCGACCGAGTACTCCCTCTTGTTGAGAGCAGCTGTGAGGTGGTGCAGCACCCTCGACAGCTGGAGCGTCGTGCTATGTTCCGCCCGAATACCAAACTGTTCCGGACGCGGCGATATATGCGGCTGGAGGTGTCGCAGCAGGAGTGCTTCGAACACCTTGGAGACCGTCGGCAGCAGAGTGATCGGCCGATAGCTCTCCGGCTTCAGGATGTCCTTCCCCGCCTTGGGCAGCATTATGACGCGCCCCTCCTTCCACGAGGCGGGAAAGGCCCCCGTGCGCAGTATCGCTGTAAACAGGCGCGCCAGCGCTGCTACCATACGGTAGGGCAGGCGGCGCAGCACTGCGTTCGCGATACCGTCGGCCCCGGGGGCCTTCCTCGGCTTCGTCCTAAGGATGGCGCGTCTGACTGCGCCCGGCGAGAAGAAGACGGGGTCCTCATCGGGAGCTATCGGCGCTGCGAAATAGTCTGGTGTTTCTCGACTGCTGCGACATGGTCGGTATCGCTGGTCGGGTTGGGGCGGAACTGACGCTCCAGGTGTTCGGCGAAGAAGTCCGCCCGGTCCTCCGCTACGTATTTAAGCGCCCCGTCGCTGTTTAACAGCGGACGCACCGGGGCTGGGGTATTCGTCAGCTGGCGGCACAACTTGTGCAGAGACGGCCAGCTGTCTGCGGCTGCATCTATTCGTACCTCCCAGTCCGCGGTGGTCTGTGCCTGTAACTCGGCCTTCACCTTTTCCGCGAGACGGTTGAGCTGCGTCTTGAGTGTAGGGCATCTTAACTGTTGCCACTGCTTGCGTAGGCGCCTCTTCTCGGCGATCATTGACTTAATACGCGCCGGCAGGGGCGGCAAAAGCACTCTCCCCTGCGGCTGCGTGCTCGTCGCCGCTTATAAGGCGCATTGGACGCAAGCAGTGATTTCCTCCGCCGTCCGGTCTACGTCCGCGGGTGAGGCGATAGGCCGAGTAGGCGTGGTGGTCTCCACTTTGTCTGCGAAAACTGTCCAATCCGTGGATCGACGTGGCGCTAGGGGCTTCAGTCGGGTCGGCATACCCGATAGGACGACGAGCACAGGATGGTGATCTGACTGTAGCTCGTCGTCCATCACTTGTTGCGTGATCTGGCAGCGTAGCCCTCGGTGGACTACGATGTCCAGCACGTCCGGCATCTGCCGTGCGACGTCTGGGTAGTGGGTCGGCGTTTCTGGGCCGGACACCGTGTAGCCGAAGGCTTCCGCGTCCGCGAAGAGCCGCCTCCCCTCGGTATTCGTTTTCATTGAATTCCACGCTGGGTGTTTACAATTTAAATCACCGGCGAGGATGGTCGCGTTGCCACTTGTCGGCTCCAGTACCGCCCGTAGCTCTTGTAGCTCTATGCGAGCATTGGGCGGTTTGTAGGCTGCGTATATGTTTAGATCCTCGCCGGCGAAATGCAGCTGGATACCCAGCGCGTAGAACGATGCGTTCGACGGCAAGGGGAGCTCTTGGTGTACGACTCTTCGCCTCACTAGTACTGCCAGACCACGGTACGTCATGTGAGCCAACCTTTCGTCTTTCCTGTAGACGTGGTATCCCGGGACCCTGACCCTATCTTCGGGTCCCAGGAGCGTCTCGCTGATTAGCGCCACGTCGATATCCTGTTCCCTCAGGAGATGGCGGAGGGGGGCGACCTTTTCCCTAAGGCCGCGGGCGTTCCAGTGTATCATCCTTAGTGGCCTAGCCATGGTACAAGGTTAGTAACGTGGCCAGGTCATCAAGGATGACCGTCTCTATGTCGTGACCCTGCCTGATGGCCTTTATAAGGTCCATCAATAACTTGATGGCACAGGTCGTGAATTCTTTTTTAGTCTCGGGCTTGGTTTCATTTGGTATGTTGTTAGCGCCGGGGGCGCCGCGGCTCGCTTTCTGTGCGAACTGTTTTGGTTCCGCCGCTCTCCTTCTCCAGGCCAGTCAGGTATCGCTGGACCAGCCTGTATTCGTCCTCAGTGTCGGGGGTGAAGCGTACTCCCCCCCCCGTAAGGACGCGCGTTCGGAGGCCGGCCCAGCTTTGCGGCGATGGCCCGGAAATGTGCGGCCCAGTTGGGCAGACTCTCCACCACCAGCGGCGGGTACCTTTGCTTTCTCTTCTTGTTGTTGTTGCTATTCCCCGGCTTCTGCTCCGTTGACGTCGGGGCGCCGGGGGGGGCATCAGGGGGTGCGGTATCAGTGGGGGGGGCAAGCGGAATTTGAGCATCACTTACCCCTGTTCCTTCCGGTGGCGGCGACTGCGACAGCGGCGGCGGCGACTGTGACAGCGGCGGCGGCCACTGTGACAGCGGCGGCGGTGTGCGCCGCGTCACGTCGGCGAAAGTGGGCGAGGCGGCTGCGCCCCGACCCCGCGGCGCGCGTTCGCGCTGTGGCCGCGGCGGGTCGAGCTCGAGACAGTACCGCTTCGCATCTTCTTCCTCGGCGGCGGTCTCGTCCGTGCTTCTCCGGCGCCGCTGGGGTCTGGACTCGAGTTGGAATTCGAACCCGAACCCGAGCGGCGGCGGTAACAGCGACTCGTACGCTGCGTCTGCTCCTCCCACGGTGGGCCGACGTCCGGATCGCGGGGACGTGTCTCGCGACACGTTATCGCGACCAGACGCGGCCGAGCCCTCCGACGCTAGCGACATGCTCGACCCCACGCGTGAGGAGCATGCCGACAGCATCGCGGGCGAGTCGCAGGCTGAGGCCCTAGGGGGCGCCGGTGATGCGGGCTTCGATGGAGACTGCAGCGCCGACCGCTCCCGCTCAGCCAGCACCGGGCCCGCCAGCGAGAGGCGGAGGCCGGGTGCGGCGGTGTGCGGGGCTGGTCCGGCTTGGGTCTTTGGCGCCTCCGCCGCCGCAACCCCGGGGGGCGCGGACGGAAACGCAAATCTTGGCGGTGGTGCGGAAGCACGCACCGCCCACACAGCACACAATGTCTAAAGAATATCTAGTAAATATCTTTTAAATACTCATACAAACATCTAGGAGACCTCTGCTGATATTTACAAGTACTATAGTAGATATCTAGAAGATGACTCTATGTCCGCCTCCTAAATGTCTTCTAGACATTTTAAATGCACATCTACTAGACATGTCTTCTAGATGTCTACTAGTAAACTTTAGAAGATATCTTCTAGATTATCTACAAAATATCTAGTAGTAGTGTAAGGGATGTCGTCGCCGGAGGATTTATTACACAACGTACTGAACGTACAGAGTGTAATTGTATATATATAGGACGAATCCACACAACCTTTTCCCAGAAGGGACGAATGAGGGGGAAAGGTGTCCTCTAAACCAAAAAGGACACTAGGTCTAGAGTTAGGCTAACTAAGTAGCGATGTCCCGTGTGACTATTCCAAGGTAGGACGTAATCCACGGATGCACCACTAGTTCAGTTTTCTCAAATAAAATAAAATATACTAGCGGAGGTCATTAACCATCGGAGAATCTCGACACCGCGATTCAGAAACGTGACGTTTTGCGTCAGCGCCATCTAGCGTAGAGTTGCGACATGTTGTAGTGTCTCTCATAAGTAATAGGTGGCGTTAGTAGATTAAAAAATAAGGTTTGCTACAGTTGGAATTTAGCAAAATATCCTCTAGACATCTTCTAGATGATTCGAGAGTGTAGTATAGACATCTTCTAGATTATCTGCTATATGTCTAATAGAAAGTATGCTGAATATTTTCTAGACGTTTTCTAAATGATTCAAGATATCTACTAGACGTTATGCAATATCTTCTCGAAGAGATGATCAGCTGTAGATGTCTTCTAGATATTATGTAATATCTTAACTAAGAGATGATTTCAAGACCAGTTGTAGATGTCTACTAAACGTTCATTTATAATCTTAGATATCTTAGATTTCAGTAGACTAATATTGGATATCTACTAGATATTATGTGCTGTGTGGGCGGGAGTGCGCGGGGCCCCGCGGTCAGTGCGGGGGTGTGCGCGGGCAGCGCGGGCTTCGCTTGCGGTGCGGCGGCGTGCATAGTGTGCGCGGCGGGGCGCGCGGACGCCGCGGCTCGCGATGCGGGCGCGGTCGCGCGCGCATGCGCGGGCACGCGTGCGGGCGGAATGCTGGCGCGCGCTTGTGGCGCACGGCCAGGGTTTACTGCGGGTCCCGGGGCCTGTATGGGCACCGGGCGGAACGCAGCTGGGCGGATAGGTACCGCATGCTGGCGGCTCGTCGACGGCGTTGGCGCAGCGCGCGCAGGTGCCGATGACGTCGGTGAGCCGGCAGCTACAGCGGCTCCAGTACCCCCCCCTCTTCTCCTCGACAGCTCCTCCTCCTCTTCTCTCCTCGTCGGCCTTCTTGTTGACACGCCCGGCGGCGCACCGGACGACGCCTCGCCAATATTTGGCATAGACGCCGCCCGATCCAACGCCGGGGGTGACTCCGGAGACCCGGCATCGCGGCCCAGGGAGCCGCGCGTGCCGGGTATCGGCATCCTAGGGGGTGTGGCCACCGCGACCGCTGCGGCGGGGATCCGCCGGGCAGCACGGTAGGGCTCCCCCTGTGTTTGCACGAGTGACCTGGGTGGCTCGCGCAAACACAAATTGAGTAATTAAAATTTTGCGGTCCGCACGGTAAATCACTCGCGACGCGTAGAACTCACAAGTTGGATGACCACTAGCCAATCCATGGTGCTTTGCCACTCGGAACACCCCCTTTTATAGTCGTGAACAAACAACTTTGACGGTTCTATCTACCGTCATTCAAAATATCAACGACAAAAAGATGGATTTCCGTTTGGAATATTTTCTATGTTTTGCTACACTATTCGTTAAGATTTTAGCTAGTCTACTTTTACAGACATATGTAAATTAACGATACTTGTCACAAGTTCTAGGCTATGCAAAACATTACTATTTTATCAATTTTTCAACAGTAAAGAATACTTATGATAACAATAACAATACCTATAACTAGGATAATCTATTGCGCGCTGCTGTTGTATTCATAGCGCAGTGACTTGTTGCCTACTTCAGAGCGGCAAAGTTATTTGACTGAAAAAACTGTACAAACATTATTACAAAATTTAGGGTTGGCAGCCCTTTGGCAAATATATATTTTGTTGATAATTATTTAGATAATTTAATTGTCACTCTCGTACTTTGCTAGTATTATTAATCTATTATTACTGATCTACAACTTATTACATACCACAATAAACCACAATCAGAATGATGGTGTGGTAGTCTATGCTAAGGAATCATTAAAGGCATTGAGCTAAATAACTAGAGAAGCAAACCTCATTAAAATGTGTCAAAAAAATGTAACCACTATTTAAACGCGACGACGTAGCTTTGAAACCACTACGTATTTAAAAGTAAACATATATCTGTCTCACTTACACAAGTCGCAAGAATAATACCGTCGCTTAGATTAGACAAAGACCGCAATATAAACATGCAATGGCGGGAGGGTGTTGCCTAGCCATGCGAAATGTTACCCAACTTTTTAAGCCATAAAAAACGCAAAAAAAAACATTAAACGTTATGAACGTTATTTTTGAATTACGTATTTAAATATTTAAAAACAATTATTTTTATGTTACAATGTTATTTTTTTGTTACACATTGTCACACATTTAGTTTTATAAAATATTTTAAATCACATACTCTATAAATTAAAAACTCCCACATAATGTGGGAAACTAAAACTAAGTTTTTAGTGGCAACATTGAACCTAATTTACAAAATTCTACATTTTATTTATTTTTATTGCGTTTTTACGTTGATATAAACACAGAAACAATAAACTTACGCGTGGAAAGTAATTCCGGTTAATTTATTGTGTTTTTGTGACCTCGAATCGCACTCTTTCACTACGCATTTTCCCATTTTGGCGGTAATTTTCACTCGGCTAACTTCGGTTGGCGTCATACAGAGCACTGAACTGACATTAGCTACGATTGAGACTGTGGTCTCAAGCCCAGTGGCAACGCCTTGGCGCGGTAATTGCTAATCTACCCTGCGTTCCGAGATGGGAAATAATCGATGTGAGCGTGCTTAAACCCGTACCGAATTAGCGTGAGCGCGATAACGACGTTTCGTGAATCGTCATAAATGACGTCATGACATGCGCCATCTTGCGATAACGCCGACCATGCTCTAGAATAATATCACCGTGAGCGCTGTCAAAAATGACAGTGTGTGTGTGAGGATGTGTCAGTGTGTGTTTTGTTTTGATTTGCATCTTATCATAAAATTAAACTAACGTGGCATTTTCGAAATTGTGCTTCTGGCTGATAGTCGCCACCTAACCAAAGAAGAAGAAATGTGTTTATACAAAGAAATACTGTAATAATATCGTTTTTACATTGAGTAAGCACTGTGAGCGCGCTCACGGGCGTTCCGAATTGTTGACAGCTCTCAGCTGTCATAATCGTGATATCTAAATCGGAACGAATGTGAGATGATTTGAGCGCTGTGAGCGATTATAGCTAATTCGGAAAGCGCCCCTAGTGTATGTATATCAATGATTAAAGGTCACAGTCGAGGAACATACTCTACAAGACTGTATGAGTAATTGTTTAGTCATCAAAATTGGTACAAACACAGCTATAATCGCTATGTATAGATCCCCATCCTCTAGAAACTTAGATCCTTTTAACAATTCCATAAACCAGATTTTTCAAGCACTAAGCCCATTTAAGAATGTTATACTAACAGGTGATTTAAATATAAATATTGGCTCCGAAAACTGCGATGCAGGGACCCAAGATTACCTTAATATTTGCTTATATCATGGCTTTCTCCCCGCTCACACATTGCCTACTCATCAGAGCGGTTCCTGCCTCGATCATATGATGATCAAAACCAGCCTATCGTATATTACGCTTGTTACTAACTCGACAATTACTGACCATCACGCAGTCTTACTCAACGTAAATTTAACGCTGCCTAAGCTAAAGCGTCCTCAGACTATTAGCAAATTAAATACAAACAAACTCGAATATGATTTGTGCAACATTGACCTTAGCCTAGTTTACAATACTGCTGACGCTAATCTGGCTTTATCGTACTTAATAAAACAAGTTCAACAAGCAATATTACGTAACACGACAGTTTCTACAGTAAATAAGAAATTTTACAATATTAAACCATGGATTACTCCAGGACTAATTCGGTGTATAAGACACAGAGATAAACTTCATCAGAAAACTAAAAGACACCCTGATAATCTAATAATTCAAACCACCTATAAAAGATACAGGAATTTCTGCAACAATCTCCTAAAGAATTTAAAAAATAATTACGATAAAACTGAATTAAATAAAGCAGGTAAAAATACCAAGCAACTTTGGAAACATATTAAAAACGTCACTAATATGTCTAAACAGCGTGAATCAAATTCGAGTTTATTGCTGACTAATCCTTCACCACTCTTATCAGCTAACAATGTAAATAACTTTTTTGTAAATATAGGGAAAACTCTTGCCGCTCAGATTCCGAAGTATTGCGACCAACCATCTCTCCAAAAATCTAGCAATAGCTGTAACCCGAAATCTTTTGCTATGTTGGATACCGATGAAGATGAAATAACCCGAATCATTTCTGGGCTAAAAGACGACTGTGCAGTTGGATGGGATAACATAAGCAATAAGATCCTTAAGCTCTTTAAGCAAATTTTGGTACCTCCCTTAACGCATATATTTCGAATCTGTCTTTCCGAAGGAATTTTCCCTAGTTGTCTAAAAAAGGCAGTTGTAATCCCTATCTATAAATCTGGAAGTAAGGACGTAGTTAATAATTATAGGCCAATATCCTTACTTCCTTCAATTTCAAAAATTCTAGAGAAAATTATAAACAGTAGACTAGTTAATTACCTAGAAAAAAACAACATCTTATCTCCTGCACAATTTGGTTTTAGAGCCAAACTGTCGACAGCAGATGCAGTGCATAGCCTGACTGATTATATTTCAGAAGAACTCGGCAAAGGAAACCAGACCCTGGGAGTCTTTCTCGATTTAGCCAAGGCCTTCGACACGGTGTCTACTTCTGTACTTCTGAACAAATTAGAGATCATAGGGATAAGGGGAACGCCGCTGAAACTTTTTACTGACTATCTAGACCACCGGTACCAATGTGTTAGAATAGATAATATTACGAGCGATGAGCAGAAAAATACTGGTTTTGGTGTTCCTCAGGGGAGTATTCTGGGCCCCACCCTCTTCCTTATTTATATTAATGACTTGTGTAATCTAAATATTAAAGATGGCAAAATAATATCATATGCCGACGACACGGCGTTAATATTTAGCGCTAAAACCGGTAGCGAACTGTTCAAAATCGCTCAACTAGGTTTTAATACTGTGACTAATTGGCTTCATAGTAACTTACTAACATTAAATGCCGACAAAACAAAATATATTCACTTCTCCATGCGCAAGCCTCAACTTAACATTACTAACCCTTATCTATACGCACATCAATGTGGAAACCGTACAATCCCCATGTGTAATTGTCCTTTGATCCACAAAACGAGCAACATAAAATACCTGGGGGTCATAATGGACGACACACTCTCTTTTAAAAAACATATTGAAAGCCTAGTTAAAAGAGTGCGCAAACTAATATATGTTTTTAAAAAATTGCGATCATTAGCAGATTCAAAATTAATCACGCAAGTTTATTTGGCCCTATGTCAATCTATAATTCAATACTGTATCACTTCTTGGGGTGGCGCACCAAAAACTAACTTGCTTCCTCTTGAAAGAGCTCAGAGAGCAATTTTAAAGGTAGCAAACTTCCATCCCTTCTTTTTTCCCACAGATCTCCTATATAAATCCTGCAATGTACTAACGGTTCGCCAGCTTTTCATCATGCACTTAGTATTAAAACAGCACACCATGCTTGCCTACAATGCCGACAACACTAACAAGAGACGGAATGATTTAGTATGCATATCTAATGCTACCTCAAAACATGTCTTTGTAGAAAGATTTTTTACTTTCCTAGGCCCATTCCTGTACAATAGATTAAATAGAAAACTAAGTATTTATAAACTAAATTACTATAGCTGTAAACAAATTATACTTAACCATCGACTATGCACAGACAGAAGACCTACTTATTGTTTGCAAATAGAACTGCTAACATGCTATTTTACTTTTATTTACCTATGTTTTTAATTTAGTTTTTACGTTATACTGATTGTTAATTTATTACATTAAGTACTTATAAGCACTTTCTAGCCTGAAGCACAGGTTCAACCTAGTTCAGGCAAATTTGCAACTGTGCGCTATCTTATTTTAATTGTTAAGCTATTCATTGTAAATGTATCCCTTTTTATAAATAAACGATTATTATTACTGAGCGCAAAAACTATCGATGAACTTGAATGGCTTGTTATTGTTTTATGTTACTTTTAAGTTAGTTAAGAGTAGTATGTTTGTTTATTAATTACGGCTGAAGAACTTGTATCCATGGTCAAGAATAAAGATTTAAAAAAAATTACGTAACAATGACAATGACATTCGCCTTCGCCTCGCGGACTTGACGTAACAGAGGAAGGCTTTTTTTTATTAAAAATTTAAAACGTCATTCTGATAAGATTAGTAAACTTAAAGAAATAATCTAGATACCAAAAAAAAGAAATCAAACCAAGAAGGATAGTGCTATTAAGATTAATCATGTTTATTAGAAAACCTACACAACTTCTTGTCACAAATGTCCTAAGATCGGTGAGTTCAACATTTGATGAAGATCTCTTAGAGCTAGAATCTCATCCAACTCTGAAAGTTAAATTTTACTGATTACTATAAATTGTCAAAAAACATTCTATGTTTCAACACACGATTAAACAGAAATGTATTGAGTATGTCCAAGATGTTAGCTAAGCTACCTTTATTTGCAGGCAAACTATTCAACAAAAAGCTCCAAGCCCGAGATCCCGAAAAATCCTTTGGCATCAGTATACTCGGCAACAAATCAAAAGGATAATGGGCAAGTGTATGACAAGAAACCCTTTAAGCTAGCCCTTGAGGCAGGGAAGACGTATCACTGGTGCCTATGTGGACGATCCAAGTCACAGCCGTTATGTGATGGTACCCATAAGGATATCTATCTTAAAATAACACAGAGGTAAAATATGCTCTCAACACTATTATTGTTATAATGTTCTTTATTTTGTAGCATATACATTTTGCCAATTATTCAATTGTAGATGGGGCTAGTGGGCTGACAGCCAAGCGCATGTTTTGAATATGGTTGGCAGTTCTTAGAAGCAGAAGACTCAACTAATGATTATGATCTTGTATGATTGACAGCACGGTTGGCCCAGTGTTTAAGCGATTGACTGCTGCGCTGCGTGTCGCGGGTTCGATTCCCGCACGGAACAAATATTTGTATGACCTACAAGTAGTTGTTCCAGGTCTGGCTGTTTGTGTATGTGAGTTTAAATGTTTATAAACGCACCCACAATACAGGAGAAATTCCTAGTGTGGGTGGGGCAACATTAAAAAAAAAAAAAATTGCCTAAGTTCCAGGTGTATAACAATTGTTTCTTTCTAGGCCTGTTAGATTTACTGTGGAAAAGACTAAGGATTACTGGCTGTGTAACTGTAAACAAACAAAGAACAGACCATTCTGTGATGGTGCCCACAAACAGAAAGATGTCCAAGAGGCTGGCTCTGTCAGACTGTAGACAAGACACACACCATGAAGATTATAATTATTAGTTAGATCATGCTGAACATTTCGTTATTTTAGCTCTATAGTTACTGTTGTAAGTGCCTAAAATAAATAATTGATATTTATTTTGTGTTAATTAATCTAGAGCATTTTTAATTTGCATCAGCTTTCCTACCCATCATCATCTGCCGAGCCTTTTCCCAACTATGTTGGGGTCGACTTCCAGACTAACCGGATGCAGCTGAATACCAGTATTTTACATGGAGCGACTGCCTATCTGACCTCCACAACCCAGTTACTGGGTAATACGATACCCCTTGGTAAGACTAGTTGTCAGACTTTCGGGCTTCTGACTATCCATAACGACTGTCAAAGATCCACGAATGACAGCCGGGACCAACGGCTTAACGTGGTTTCCGAGGCACGGAGGGGTCTCGGTATTTAAAGATAGCCACCCATCGACAGACCAACCGCGGCAAGCGTAGCTTAACCTAATCGATCGACCTGTGTGGCTGTGTGTCACTGACTCTGGCAGAGCCACCATCAGGGATTTTAATTTTGATAGCACAAAAAATTAGTCTCTAATTAGTCGAAATTTGTCGCCAAATATCAGAATTTGTCGGTTACTGGTTCAAAAGTTATAAGGGTTTATAGGTGGCCGATCTGGAGATAGTTTCCCCAGCAGGGCCACATTTATATCTCAAAAACTAGGGCACCTAGCGAAGATCTGTTTTCTCCCATATCTAGTCGCCAATTAGTCGGGATCAGTCGCCAAATATCAGAATTGGTCGGTCACTGGTTCAAAAGATTAGCTGTTATTATTTAGCCATGGACCCCTCTCAGCTT
Source organism: Oligia latruncula (assembly GCA_948474745.1). Classification (NCBI taxonomy): domain Eukaryota; kingdom Metazoa; phylum Arthropoda; class Insecta; order Lepidoptera; family Noctuidae; genus Oligia; species Oligia latruncula. The sequence continues at coordinate 545,944 of OX419685.1, forward strand.
TCCTACCCATCTTGGCAAATAACACCACAGCAATTAGTTATAATTAGAGAGAGAGTAGAGTAGAGGTGGCCCAGTGGTAACAGCCGCGTGTTACGAGTTTGTAGATCGTAGGTTCGAACCCAGACAGGCGCTTTACTTTGTGTAAATTATTCCATCACCACTGCTCTCAAAACGGTGAATGAAAACATTGTGAGGAAACCGGCATGTCCTAGAACCAAAAATTGGAAGACCTGTGACATCTACCAATTCGCACTGGGCCCGCGTGGTGAATTACAACTCACTCCCTCTCACTGAGAGGAGGCCTGTGTCCCACCAGTGGGAATGTTATAGGCTGACTATGTAATTAGTTATAATTATGGTTTGTTAATAATTTTATTATAAACTAGCTGTGCCCGCGACTTCGTTCGCGTGGATGTCGGAACACAATAATGTGTCGCTTAGGAAAGGTGTAAAAGGAAGAATCTTCCGATCTTGTCTGGTAACGCTTCCCTTGCCTGGGGTTCTCAACCATAGCCCTTTCGACTGTACAGCAGTCACTGCGTCTTCAGGGTTCATAATGACAATGCGACGAAGTGTCACTTTGATTTTTGAGGATAAATAAAAGTGAAAGCGCCTGCTCGAGGCTGATTGTCTGACCAAATAGCCATATTATCGCTGACTGAATACATTAGTGGCACAAGTCGAATTTGTAAGCAATTTGAGTTAGTAATAACGCGCACTAGTCTTCGAATATTTATTGTACGTTTTCTCAAATTGTTGAGTTTTGTCTTGTGCTACTATCGAATTCAGTCAGCGTTGTCCATTTTATTTTGCATTTGTTTTAGAATACTAAGTAAATTATACCAAGCCACAAAGAAATTATAACTTTACTAGATTCTGATCATTGCGGGCAAAGGATTACTATTCAAAATCAAAACAAAAAAGTGGCTAAAAAGGATATCACTGTTAACCCCAAAACTGCAAGTCGCTTGGAGGATGCTTGGAGGCTTTTAAAGTTAAACTCATTGATAAATTACTAGTTTTGTCTATTCATGCTGATCCTAATCATCTTTATGATAATTTTTTTAATGTATAGGTACTGTAAACAATTTGATTCCACCTTTATTCCCAAGACTATTTCGGTTAATAGTAATGCATCGTTCAGTGAATTTACCAGTAAGTGTAATTCTATGAGTAATAGTGTTCTGTGGTGTAATTTACCAGTAAGTGGCTACCATTGGTATTCATAAAAGTAGAACACGGCTTTATGAACTGTACAATGAAAGGGCTTATATTAACACTGATGAATTTAATTTGTATGTTAGAAATTATTCAAAATTATTTAAAAAAGTTTGTTATATGGCCAAGTCACGTTATTTGGGTTCAAAGATTAAAAACAGCAGTAATGTAATTAAAACGACTTGGAATATTATTAATAGTGAAACGGGAAGATCTAGTAACCGAAATACTGACTACAGCCTGTCTATTAATGACAACATAATAAAATCAGACACACAAGTCGCCGAGGCATTTGAAAATTTCTTTTCAGATATTCCCGTTTCAACTACTAAATCACTAAACTCATCACCTTCTGTTGCTGAGTCTTTGCTTAAAGAAAATGTTAATGGTTGCGATTCAGAATTTCATTTTGAATATATTACCTGTAGAGATATAATTAAAACCTTTCACACTTTAAATGTAAAAAAGACTGCAGATCTGTGGGGTAATTCTGTAGAAGTAGCCAAGTCTATTATTGACATTGTAGCGCCTACTCTAGCTATTATCTTTAATAGTTGTATTGACAATGGGGAGTTTCCTGACCTTATGAAAAATAGTAAAATAATACCTTTGTTTAAATCAGGTAGTACGGACGCCAGCACATCAAGTTACTACAATCTGTCAGATTTCTTTAATAGATTTTCGACTTTATTGCTAAACCATAAGGTTCAAGGTTGATTGGGAAAATCTGACAGTTTCGGGTAGGTTGACCTGCTGGCGTCTGTACATCAGACCCCACAAATTATAGACCTATTTCTGTACTACCTACCTTTAGTAAAATTTTTGAGAAATTAATTTTAGACCAAATGCAAAGATTTTTTAATAAACATAAATTATTACATAGCAAACAGTTTGGTTTTACAAGGGGTCGTTCAACTACTGATGCCGGCGTTGAACTATTAGGACATATTTATAATGCATGGGAAGATAAATGCGATGCCTTGGGCATCTTTTGTGATTTGTCCAAGGCATTCGATTGCGTTCTTCACGAAACGTTAATCAGGAAACTCCGCCACTACGGGATCCGAAACACTGCTCTGGATCTTCTTATTTCATACTTGAGTAAAAGGATTCAGAGCGTTGACGTTAATGGAAAAAGATCACCCGGATCTATAGTAACAATGGGAGTCCCACAGGGCTCAATTCTTGGTCCTTTCTTGTTTCTCATTTATATTAATGACTTGCCGTACCTCATAAAGGATCATCATGATATAGTGTTGTTTGCAGATGACACTTCTCTTTTGTTTAAACTTAAACGTCAGCAGTTGGTTACTGACGATGTAAATAGCGCGATCTCGAAAGTAGTCCACTGGTTCAATGTTAATAATTTGCTTCTAAACGAGAAGAAAACCAAATGCATTAAGTTTACGCTACCCCACGTAAGGCAGGTGAAAACTAATGTGTTGATAAAGGGCGAGGAATTGAATCCTGAAGACAACACAGTATTCTTGGGCATAACTTTGGATGCTAAGCTTCAGTGGGGTCCACATATAGATAAATTGTCAAAAAAGCTAAGTTCTGCAGCATACGCTGTTAGAAAAATTCGAAATTTAACTGATATAGAGACTGCTCGTTTAGTGTACTTTAGCTATTTTCATAGTGTAATGTCGTACGGTATTCTATTGTGGGGAAATGCCGCCGATATTCAGACTATCTTTGTTTTGCAGAAGCGATCTGTTCGATCAATTTATAAATTAAGTCCGAGACACTCTCTTAGAGACAAATTTAAAGAGATTAATGTAATGACTGTGCCTTCTCAGTACATTTATGAAAATCTTTTATATGCCCATAAAAATATAAAATTGTTTAAAAAATACAGTGATATCCATAATATAAATACTAGAAACAAACACAAATATGTTGTACCTACAACCAGGCTCAAGAAAATAGGTGGCTCGTTCAGATGCCAATGTATACGCTTTTACAATAAACTACCAAGCCACGTTCAAGATCTAAGCCTTAATAAAAGCCTTTTATACCGTTAAAGATTATATTGAGGACAAAAAGGCTTCGGATTGAGCTGCTTCCAATTTCTGCATTTTGAATGATTTTTTTCTTTTTTATATACACATTGACATTGATGAATTTTTTTTTTAAACAATGACATTTGCTTACTTTGTAAAGTATTATATTATTTTTTAATTGTGAATGTGAAGACGATGTGGGTCATTTTACATACTTATATTCTCTCTGTTCTGTTTTTTTTCATGGTCTGGCAGTTTGAGTAATTTATGTGGCCTACCCAAATGTCCTTTCTTTGGTATTGTTCGTCGAATCGTAGGCTCCTTAAGTCTTGAGTTGAGCTGCACGATTTTTGACAAATGCGTGCACTGACTGGACAGGTCCTCTCAATCTGTGTGGTTCTTTCCTCAAAAGACCACCTCAGACATCGATCTACATGGTCTTCATATAACCTGACCAAGATTATGTCTGGACTTTAAAAGAGACTGTGACCTCTGAGTTTGTTTCGGCCTTTCTTCTCAGAGTAGTCAGATAGGAAACGCCGACTTCATCTAGTTTAAAAAAAAAACATGATTGACGTGTAAAAGTGTTTGTACAAACCTACTTACAAAAAATAAAATCATTTCAAAATCATTTCATTTCAATCATTTCATTTCATCAATTAGACCGGAATAAATCGTAAAATCATACCACCATTATAACTAAAGTATATCTGAGATTAGTAGGTGAAGTTTGAAGTTAGTTTTTATAAGTCTTGTCTTCTTCTCTGCCGCTCTGCGATAAATTTAGAAATTCTTAACTTGGTATTGTAGATATCTTACATACCAATATTAAGACTTTATCATAGCGTCGAGATATCTAGAAGATAAAAAGAAGAATACATCAATGGTGTTACTCTTAAATCGTACAGACCTACTGAAGTTTATCTGAAAAGTAGTTTGAAGTCTTTCTTAACTTATTCTGTAAACCTGTGCCCACATTTGCTAACTCTCTCTTGGTGGATAGCCATAAGATACCTTGAGGGTCGATATGGTGCATTTCCGACGTTTGGCCCCCAAACTGGAAAGGGCCGGGGCCGCCATGGGATCTGGAGGCGATAGTCCTCGCGCGCCTGTATGAGTGGCGCGCGGAGGCACTACGTCGCGCGCCGGGGGGAAGATTCGCTTCCGCGGCAAATCGGTGCGGAGCGGACAGATCTCCGGCGCGATCTCATGGCGGCATGGAAAGAGCGACTGTCGCTACCCAGCGCAGGGCACGCCGCGATAGCGGCGATAAGGCCCCTCCTTAAGGAGTGGCTAGAGAGGCGCCACGGCGCCCTCACCTACCGCCTGACGCAGGTCCTCACCGGACACGGAAGTTTCGGGAGGTTCCTGCACATCATCAGGCGAGAGGAAACGCCCGGGTGTAACCATTGCTAGGATCGCCCAGAGGACACGGTGGAGCACACGGTGGAGGTCTGCCCCGCTTGTGCGGAGCACCGCCGTGTCCTCGTAGAGGCGATCGGCAGCGGCGGCGTCCTCTCGCGTCCGGCCCTGGTGCGAGCCATGGTCCGGGGCGAGAGGGAGTGGGAGGCAGTCACCTCCTTCTGCGAAGCAGTCATGCTAGCAAAGGAGGTGGCGGGATGGCTCAGGGAGAGAGCCTCCCGTCCCAGCCACCGTGGGAGACGCTTCGGGCGTCGGGAGCCGCGTGACGACTCCCGGCCACCGCGGGCCTGCGAGCGGAGAGTAATGGGTAGCTGGGTTTTAGTCAGTAAGAGTCTGACACTCCCTTCCGCTCCACCCAGAGCGGGAGGGGTCATTTGATGATTTCCCATCCGAAAAAAAGGGTCGATATGGTTTTAACCAAGACAATGGCTAAAAATTTAGTTATTGTCTCGAAGACATAATTTACAATACCTTTTTACGACATGGCAGTGCTACTTGTATTGGGTGTGCACCTTGACGTATCGCTGCCGGCCGTAGTCGAGTCGACGGCAGCGAAGAGTCCTGGGACGCGGTGGTTTCCTTCTGCGAAACGGTCGTCTCGCAGAAGGAGGCTGTGGAAAGGGAGAGGGAGATCTCATCCACTCACCCGGCCCGCAGTAGGCGCATCGGGCGTCGGCGGAGGGCGGACAACGCCCTCTTCCAGCCCCCTAAACGGGCCCAGGGGCGACGAATTCGGGGACGTCTGTCACCGCCAACACATCAAGACTTGAGCTGGCGGCGCGTAATAGTGTTCCACGCGCGCCCCTCTTTGACGTCACCAGTCGGGGGTTGCGGAAGGATCGTACGGTCCCGCAACCCCCGGCGTAGGTGTGAGACGGAACACTGGGGTGATTTTTAGTCAGTAAGAGCCTGACAGACCTCGCCGCCCGCCCCAGGGCGGCGAACATCCATGAAGATTTTCCACCCCGGAAACAAAAAAAAAGGGTGTGCACCTGCCGAACCTATACTCAATAAATCAACAGCCCGTCTGGAGGTGTGCGTTGAAGCGTTATCATGGTAAAGAAATTTTAAAAAATTCGAGAAAAAAGGCAAAAACTATGAAAGTATGATATGATCTTAAAACCTTATGTCACTAAGAAAATGCTTCTCTGTTAACAATGTTAGAAAGGTTGCTTGCCCCTCGAAAGAGCTCCTACATAAAGTTGCCCGTGTGTGTGTTTGTTTCGGCCTTTCTTCTCAGAGTAGTCAGATAGGAAACGCCGACTTCATCTAGTTTAAAAAAAAACATGATTGACGTGTAAAAGTGTTTGTACAGACGCCAGCACATCAAGTTACTACAATCTGTCAGATTTCTTTAATAGATTTTCGACTTTATTGCTAAAGCATAAGGTTCAAGGTTGATTGGGAAAATCTGACAGTTTCGGGTAGGTTGACCTGCTGGCGTCTGTACAAACCTACTTACAAAAACAAAATCATTTATCATTGCAATCTTTATCACTCAGAACACCACATCACATAATATTATCTTACATTATCCTCACTTTTTATTTGAAATTCTTTTAGCGCCACTAATCAACCAACATTATGTAATCATTATCATTACTTTTTCAAATAACACAGGCAGAAGTGACTGTGATAGACATCTTATAGGTAAGCCTGCATGACGTGATTATTCACATAATAATGTTATAAACACAATAATTATGTTTTCGTTAGTACTATAAAGCGCCAATAGATGTCATTACGTGTATCCAACTTACGTAATGAAAGTTGTTGTAGAATACTTTAAATTGATTATATCTTTTGATACAGTGAACCGATTGCGATGAAACAAAAACTAATCACTACTCCGAGTTCTACACTATATTTGAGTATAAAAATTAACCATATTGGTTTGATACTTTTTACGTTGAACCTGTTCAAATCAAATTTTGTCACATCCAAACAGACAAAAATTCTAAAAATTGATGAAATGGCATCTGTTGGTTATCCTATAACACCCCAACTATTTTTTTTTTAATATTTTCAATGTACAGAAACGCCTCGTCTACAGATTTATTATATGTATAGATATAGATAATGAACTTGTTTTAAGTTGGCTCCAAAGCAATGTTTTTAACTTGCCTTGAGTTTAATATTTGCAGACAGTTGTGGGAGGGATCAGAAAACAGTCTGTGAGTGAGCTGAACTGGGCCTGATAACTAAACAGTTTTTTAGGGTTCCATACCGAAATGGTAAAACGGAACCCTTATGGTGAGACTCACGTCTGTGTGGTCTGTGTAGTGCACTTAGTCTATGAGTGCACTGACCTGTATTATACAAGTATAGCACGTGTGCGTTACCCCAGCCAGATATTGTCGAAAATCGTCATCTAAGTGCAATAGATAATTAGTTATACAGCTTCTGTAAATGGTAAGCACATTTTTTAATTTGGTAAAGTGATAGTTTTTTAATTATTTGATAAAAACAGTTCCGGCTGGAGTAACGTTACCCCAGCCAGATCTTTTGTTTTATAACGGATATATTGAAATAAATTTTATCTAAATAATTAGATATCAATTTGAAATAAATGGTACCTACAACTTAATTTGTATAAAATTTGTATTTGCTATGGTTGCGAAGATATTTAAAATCCTGCTGGGATAAAGTTTGCACGATTGCTGTATCTTGGAATTGACTAAACGGATGATTATAATTTTTTTACAGGACATCTGGCTAATTAGTTATAATTTGTTACGCAATAAAAGAATCCACAAAAATGCACCGTTTTGAAGTTATTTTAGTAAATAGAAATCTGCTTTAATAGGTCCTAGCACTTCCAATAAGCGCTCCAAAGAATAACTTGAAACGTTATTATATAGATAATTACTGTCTGTAAATGGTACTGAAGTTTCATTAGTATCCTATACGTAATTAAAAAGTTATAAAGAAAATTCAATTTGTTCCGGCCACGGCGCGCAGCTGAGTTATTTGACGACCGATTAACCAAGTTTCCTGTAGTAGTGGTAACTGAATCTTATATCAATAATTAGATATACAGTTCAATTATATACCTGTGAAATTTCAGATTCTCACACTAATTAATTAACGAGATAATCGGAAAAAAATATTTGTGCGCGGTAACCCATCTAGGATGTTATAAAAAAGCGGCCGCGCAATACATTATACCAACCTTCTAAAACTTACAGGATAATACGTGAGAATAATACGTGTTTAGTACAGACGGGTACACAAGTGGTAAAGTAAAACGTGTACGTTACCCCAGCAAGAAAGTGTCTCCTAGAATTATATGAGTAGAACGTATAATTGGTGCCTTATTTGCTGTAAATGTGCCCCCACATAAAAAATGTGTGCCCCCTGTCGTTTTGGAAAAAAACGGAAAAGACGATTCTTGCTGGGGTAACGTTTTTCTAGCAGGAAAATTCTAAACGAATGATCGGAGAGAGAAAAATTGTGCATGGCTAGAGCTTATATGTGTGCCAAAAGGTGCCCCCAAAAAAAAAAACTGTGCCCCTTCAGGTTTTCGAGATATTGCATTTCCTGCTGGAGTAACGTTTTGATGAATCGTATATCTCTAAAACTATTGCATGTGCCCCTGTAGAATAAACATACACGAGTAGCTCTTAATGTGTGCCCCTTAGTGCCCCAATTAGATTTAAGAAAATATTTATAGTTTTCAAGTTATCGCGGTTTTATGAAAACCCGAAAAAACATCGCAGCGCCTAAATGAGACAAGGTATAAGTTCGCTGAAAACTGTATTCGGTCCTTCTTGACGCTAATAATAACCATACAAAGTTTCAAAACTGTTCATGCATGCGTTTTTGAATAATCTTGCTAAAAGTCAAAACGATGGTGTCATAACTTTGACGGCAAAATACAAGGAACCGGCTGAATTCCAGATGTGTAGGTGTAAACCAAAATCTTGTGCCTTTAGTCAAAAATATATGGTGAAAATATTCAGCTTGGAACATATACAGTAGTATTATTATTAGCTAGCCCAAAGACTACAATATGATGCTGTTTCCTCGCTTTTTATATTCCTCTTTTATTACAATAGTGTTGCCAGTCTTAATATTTTCTTTCCATCACAATATTCACAATATACTACAAAAACTGCCGCCGACCGGTCGAGTCGAGTACCTATATTAATATGGTAATCAGCATCATATTGTAGTCTTTGATGGTAATAGTGTTCTGTGGTACCTATACACACCCGATTTAGTGTCATCGACTCGAGCGCGATGATTCCATGGATGATTCAGTTTCGTTCACTGTTCGATTCGAGTGCAGAGTGCGCTTGTAGTTTTCACTAGGTACAAGTGCAGTAGGTACAAATTCCGTGCTGACATGTATTATGGATAGTTTGTCAGTAGTTTCTGCTATTATAAGTCCATGCCTTCCTCCGCTTAGGAGTACAGTGTTCTGTAATGCAGTGATGCCTTCAGTATACTCACATCACACTTTTTCTAAGTTCACAGCCCTCCCATGCCTCCCATAATCTCACATGCGTTCCGATTTAGATATTACGATTATGACAGCTAAGGGCTGTCAACAATTCGGAACGCTCGTGAACGCGCGAACGCGCTCACAGTGCAGTGCTTACTCACGCTGCGTTCCGAGTTGAGAAATAATCGATTTGAGCGTGCTTAAACCCGTACCGAATTAGCGTGAGCGCGATAACGATGTCCCGTGAGTCGTCATAGATGACGTCATAATATGCATAAATAACATTGGCGTCGATTCTGTTTTTCACAAACTAAACTAAATTTAAGTTCATGTATCTTTTTCTTTCTACAGTGTGAGTCTTCATAATGTGCACATATCGAAATGAGGGAAACAAAGCTTAATTTTACCGACGGAAAAAATATTAAGAAAAATCGAAAAAAAAAAAAAATTGTAGCATTTTTTTAATTTTTTTTTCGCTGCTTTGACCCCTGTGTAAACAATCGCCCCTCAATTGTGCATTATGGTTTTTTTTTTATCAAAAATCTGATATTTTTTCATCAATTTTTACAATAATTGTAAAATTACTCAATAAAAGCCCCGATTACCTACCCTTTTTGATTACTTTAAATTATTCTCCATCGTATCAGATTTCTAAACGTAAAAATTCCATGTTTATAACTCAATCACAACATTTCCTATCAACTGTTAAAGAAAGGCCTTGCAATCACCATACTTTAGCAGGTAAAGATCCTTTTAAATATTTTTTTAATATTTTTTCCGTCGATAAAATTAAGCTATGTTTCCCTCATTTCGTTATGTGCACATTATGAAGACTCACACTGTATTTCATTAAGAAAAGGACAGAAGATAAATATTAGTTTAGTCCTGTCAAATTAGTCAGCGCCTGACGTAAATTGACGTATTTTTAGCCAACTTTTTAACCTTTTGAACGCCAGAGCATAAACGCACGCGCGTGCTCTCCACGCCAAGAAACAATTTTAAATATTTAAGGTATACAAATAAAAACACACAAAAGTAATGATTTAATTGTTTATTTCGTGATAAAGTGCACTGCATTTTTTGTCACATATTTGTATCGCTGGCGTGTACAAATACACGGCACGGGCACGCGCTTGCTTGTCACGTATATGTGACAATGGCGTTCAAAGGGTTAATCTCGTCTAAATTGTCTATGGAGTATCTTAATTTGACAGGACTAAACTAATATTTATCTTCTGTCCTTTTCTTAATGAAATAGAAAGAAAAACATGCATGAACTTAAATTTAGTTTAGTTTGTGAACAACAGAATCGGCGCCATTGGCTACTTATGTAGCTGCGTTGAAAAAACGGGCACGCACTGAGAGACGGAAATAGTATAGCTTTATCCTTTTCTGTTACTTATAATAACTCAATACTTTATCCCTTTCTTGTGGAAATGAAATGCCGCTACCCGCCGTCTATACTTTTCTTTGTCTAAGGTGCATACCTACAACTCGTATTGTCGCATAAAATGGCTGCCATTGCTAGTGTTGTGTCAATCAAGGAACATAGGTGTTACTATTATCGAGTATCGATACTAAAGTCTTACTAGTTATCACGTTTGGATCATAATAACTTACAAAGTGCGTTGTAACTGGGGTTGCCAACCATACTTTATAAATTTATAATAACGTGTCCTACTTTATTTTCGATAAATATACTTTATAGTTCTGCATAAAAATAAAGTGTGCGAAAATACTTTATTTCTAATCCTTTGTGATGCGTAAGACGAAAGACTCATGTTAATTACTGAACTATTTATCGATAGGTCAAGTCAAAAAAGAATATATTTTATTAAAGTTAGAATTTTCAGAGAAAAATATTATAGACAAACTATTTCTGAAGATAAATGGCAATATATACCTACTTATAAATGCATCTGATACTAAATTTAAATACAAAATATTTCTTATTTACTCTCTGTTTCCGACACTTCAGCTTTCATTGAGTTTTTTCGGTAATGAATCTGCAGTGGCGAGAAGAGAGAAACATATAGTCCATAAACTTAATAAAAAACGAGTTATTTATTTATTAAAATCAGTAACAGGTATGTACAAACAAATTAGAAAACATTGTAAAAGCCAATTATTTTTAGAAGAGTAACTGTGGAGTTTCTTGCCAGTTCTTCCCCATAGAAAACAACCAATTGGAACCGTGCACTTAGCTTCTGACGGTTCATAGGTGGCCATGTCCCACACAGCACACAATGTCTAAAGAATATCTAGTAAATATCTTTTAAATATTCATACAAACATCTAGGAGACATCTGCTGATATTTACAAGTACTAGTAGATATCTAGAAGATGACTCTATGTCCGCCTCCTAAATGTCTTCTAGACATTTTAAATGCACATCTACTTCACATCTACTAGACATGTCTTCTAGATGTCTACTAGTAAACTTTAGAAGATATCTTCTAGATTATCTAGTAGTGTAAGGGATGTCGTCGCCGGAGGATTTATTACACAACGTACAGAGTATAATTGTATATATATAGGACGAATCCACACAACCTTTTCCCAGAAGGGACGAAGGAGGGGGAAAGGTATTCTCTAAACCAAAAAGGACACTAGGTCTAGAGTTAGGCTAACTAGGTAGCGATGTCCCGTGTGACTATTCCAAGGTAGGACGTAATCCACGGATGCACCACTAGTTCAGTTTTCTCAAATAAAATATACTAGCGGAGGTCATTAACCATCGGAGAATCTCGACACCGCGATTCAGAAACGTGACGTTTTGCGTCAGCGCCATCTAGCGTAGAGTTGCGACATGTTGTAGTGTCTCTCATAAGTAATAGGTGGCGTTAGTAGATTAAAAAATAAGGTTTGCTACAGTAGGAATTTAGCAAAATATCCTCTAGACATCTTCTAAATGATTCGAGAGTGTAGTATAGACATCTTCTAGATTATCTGCTATATGTCTAATAGAAAGTATGCTGAATATTTTCTAGACGTTTTCTAAATGATTCAAGATATCTACTAGACGTTATGCAATATCTTCTCTAAGAGATGATCAGCTGTAGATGTCTTCTAGATATTATGTAATATCTTAACTAAGAGTTGATTTCAAGACCAGTTGTAGATGTTTACTAAACGTTCCATTATGATCTTAGATATCTTAGATTTCAGTAGACTAATATTGGATATCTACTAGATATTATGTGCTGTGTGGGGTAGGATGTAGGTTCAGTAGGTTTATGTGAAATAAAATATTTTGATTTCGGTGCTGTGAACCAGGGGCCCTAGCAAGGTCACTTGGACCGAATAAGACACAGGATTATTTATGTTCACCTCGCAGAATATACCGATGACGTTTCAGCGGAGGAACTAGTTTATGGAAACTATATTACGACAACTGTACAACCCTATTCCATTTGACATATTATTGTAAACAAACTAGTGAATGAGGGATTTTCCTTTTTTTTAACTCTTCCCTAGTCGCTGGATAGATGGCGCTGACCTTGGTAAGTTACTGCAAGGAACGGAACTTCACATAATTTTTTTATTATTTCACTTGGATGTAATTTTGAGATCGTAAAACGAAAGCAAACGAAAGTGTCAGTCAACGAGCGTATGTGACGTGACGCAATGATTTTTTTTCCAAGCGTTTTGGCTTTGCCACTTAGTAACGTAGTCAGTATGTACAGAAAGCGTCTCTATGTCCTAACCCCTCAAGTTTTAAAATGTTACACTGCTACAACATTGAATTCCTTACGAATAATCTAAAGAATACTTCAAAAAGAGTCCATTGTGTTGACTCGGATTCGAACCATCGCATCACCGAACGTCGTCATACTCATACCGGCAGTTTGACGAACTAGCCAGCGAACCCATATGAATTGCGATGAAATTGTTATCTACTATCGGCTGAGTCATTATATCTTTAGGTCCCTGTCTAATCGAAAGATGTTATAATTTGAGGGTATCCATTAATTTTACTTACTTACGTTGTCTTTATAAAATTCATCCATACCTTCAAGTTAGAACTTTGTATACGTTCACTTAAAACGGCAAAGAGTAAACGACTACTATATAACAATTATTTTTTTAAATGAATTCTGATTTTATGAGAACTAAAATAGTTGTTCTGTTTGTTGTAAAATAAGATCATAGTTTTGTTAAATAATAGCAATAATAAATATTATTAAATGATTAATAAAGTATTTTATTTTTCTTGATTTTTTAATTCTTTATAAATAATTACTACTTAAAACAAAATAGAAAAATATATATCAAAATAATATAATGAACAAAAAGCACATTTCGTGCCTATATAGGATTTGAACTTCCAATCTTATGCACGGTAAGCGGTCTTGAAACCTCCAGTCTATTTAGACGATGAATAAGTTGTCGTAAATGTTAACCCTATTATTGTTGCTTGTCGTCGCAAAAGTATTGTTTTATTGAAAAAAACAATAATAAAAACAGAATTAAAAAAAAATACTTACTTAAACTTATTTATTCACTAAAACAATACATTATGTAAAATAAAATGTTTTTGCAAAATACAAAAACCAACTTGGGCCTATCACGGATTTGAACGCACATGTCTTTTGGTGGGGTAACTACTTAACGGAGCTGTGTGTACAACGCTATCTACAGAGTTCTTGGAAACTATTTTTTTTTAATACTCAAAAAGAAAACCTCTCATTAACAAAATACACTAAAAAGGTCTGTTATACGGAAATGAACCCAAATATCAATACTTTAGCCATAAATTCATGATCTCGTTACAATTGTATCATCGAATGTGTATTATTTTGAAGCGCGTCGCTCACTGGTAAGTTGAGGCGACGCGGCGTCGCAGCACGGGCGAGGATAGGTCTCTGCGCGGCTGCGTAGAGTCGAGGCGCAGGCTGCTATGCTTCCTTCACATTTAACGTAATTCATTCACTATGTCGTCGTCAGAAGACGTACTCGCACTGATACTGTTTCAAAATCGTCGCGCATATTTAAAACGTCTAAATGCAGCTACGCACGAAACGAAATAACAAAACCTTGTTGCGGCGTGCCGGTTATGCGCCCGCGCCTCAACTCCACCTCGACTGTTGATCGTGTGAGCGACGCGCCTAAGTATTAATGCATGAAAACCGGCTAATAACCTGTGCAAAGACAATAGAGGTTCATTTTCATTCTTTCTTGCACCACACTTCACAATATAACACACATGCATGTTAAATTGCTGTTTTCCAACATTTGCATGCAGTTTTAAAAGGTAACATCCCTGTAATTTTCTCGCAAATCTCAATAATACAAAAAGTAAACAAACATTTGACAGCAAAACTACCACAAAATTGTCGCATAAGATGGCTGCTACAGAACTAACCTACAACCAAGGAACTTATAGGTAATGCTTTACCTATAAGTTCCTTGCCTACAACTTTCACTACGTCACGACAAAATGTTGCCAAAATGAGCAACATCTTAAAATATTGTTGTCTCTTTTATCAAATACGAAATTCATATTCTGAATCATATTTGTATAAGCAAATGTATGTATAGAACTCAGTTAAAGAATAACGCGGCGTCTCCATGTTTTTCCTATCTCAATGAGTAAAGTCTAAGGGCGCTTTCCGAATTAGCTATAATCGCTCACAGCGCTCACATCATCTCACATACGTTCAGATTTAGATATCACGATTATGACAGCTGAGAGCTGTCAACAATTCGGAACGCCCGTGAGCGCGCTCACAGTGCTTACTCAATGTAAAAACGATATTATTACAGTATTTCTTTGTATAAACACCACATTTCTTCTTCTTTGGTTAGGTGGCGACTATCAGCCAGAAGCACAATTTCGAAAATGCCACGTTAGTTTAATTTTATGATAAGATGCAAATCAAAACAAAACACACACTGACAGATCCTCACACACACACTGTCATTTTTGACAGCGCTCACGGTGATATTATTCTAGAGCATGGTCGGCGTTATCGCAAGATGGCGCATGTCATGACGTCATTTATGACGATTCACGAAACGTCGTTATCGCGCTCACGCTAATTCGGTACGGGTTTAAGCACGCTCACATCGATTATTTCCCAACTCGGAACGCAGGGAGTGTCATGCATGTCATTGTCATTGATTGCTGTCAATCTGTCAAAGCAAAACGGTGAGTGAGGCATTTCCTATAAAAATTCGTAAATATTTCATTTAGCCGCTTTTGAATGATTGTAGTGCCTGCGTCGACACGTCGACACGGTGATAATACGGTTTTGTGCTTATCCGGTGTTTGATTGTTTAGTGTGGTGCTGCACACACGGGCAAGCGACGCACGGAACTCGAACAGAGAAGTGACAAATACAAACCACGATGGAGGAGCAGCCCAAATTGTTCACGCGCGAGGAGCTGAAGTCACGCTGCACGCGCAATGACGCTGTACTTATCATTCACAACGAGGTGTACGACGTCACTAGCTTCCTCACAGAGGTCAGTTGGCAATCTTATGCATGCCACGAATAATTTTATTCATTTGAATAAAATTTCCGATATTTTTAACAGACTTCAAAAAAGGAGGTTCTGTATTCGACCTGTATATAAGTATGTTTGTGTCCGCGATTTTCTCAAGAACTAATGAAGCAATTTTGATCATTCTTTCATTATTAACCTTTCATATTCTATATTAGCTTGTATTGTATCTAATAAAACAATTAAAAGTAATTTCATAAAAACTAAGATATTTAAAAAAATATATAAAGTGATTTGAAAATGTTTAAGTACTTTATAATAAGCTGTTGCCCATGACTTCGTTTGCCTGTACTTATTTTGCATTTCATCATTTTTTAATAGTTGGTATTATCCTAAATGAAAAGTCCCCTATGCCATTCTATGGGTCCCTGGCTTCCTATCTGTCAAACTTCGCAATTATAAAAGTAACAAAAATACAGACAAAGTTTTCTGCAACTGTTTCTATTGTTATACTTCTGCTAGTACAGAGAACCTACTTAATTTATATACCACTAGCTTCCTCCCGCGATATGTCGATAAAAACTATCCTATGTCCTTCCCTGGGATGCAATCTATCTCTCTGCCAAATTTTATCGAAATCCATTCAGTGGTTTAGGTGTGAAAAGGTAACCTACAGACAGACAGAGTTACTTTCGAATTTATGATATTAGTATGGATTGTATAGATAATTTAATGGATATTAGTTCTGTACTTTTCAAAAATTGATTTAATGTAGTAGAAACGAAAAAAACATTAAAATATTTCTAAAGAAAGTCCCGTCAATCAAGTGTGAAACCTGAAAACATTGTAGCTTGCGAATAAATCAATTAATTGAGTAATTTTTTTAATACATTTATTTGACCCGTAGGAGGAACCCTATTGAAAATGGCTCTTTTATTTAAAGTAATTTAATTATCTATACATATAATAAATCTGTAGGCGAGGCGTTTCTGTACATTGAAAATATAAAAAAAAAATAGGTGGGGTTTTAAAAGATAACCAACAGATGCCATTTCATTCATTTTTTGAATTTTTGTCTGTTTCGTTGTGAGAGATTTTTTATTTGAACAGGTTCAACGTAAAAAGTACCAAACCGATATGGTTTATTTTTATACTCAAAATTAGTGTAGAACTCGGAGTAGTGATTATTATTTGTTTCATCGCAATCGCTTCAGTCTATCAAAAGATATAATCAATTTAAAGCATTCTATAACAACTTTTTATTGCAATAAGTGGAAACACGTAACGACATCTATTGGGACGATATAGTACTAAAGAAAACATTGTGATCTTTAAAACATTATTATGTGTATTATTAACTCTGATACTTATGTCTGTGTTATTTAAAAAAGTAGTGTTAGGGATTATAATCTACACTAATATTATAAAGAGGGAAGATTTGTATTTTTGTGTGTATGTTTGTAATGAATAAACTCCAAAACTCCTGTGCCGATTTAAAAAAATCTTTCTCCATTAGAAAGCTACATTCACCCTGAGTAACATAAGCTATATTTATTGCTAGAAAAGATCCTTACTAAAACTTTAGTAACGTAACCCAACGTGTAAGAAAAATGCCATAAAACATCTTTCGTCGCATGCGCTGCGGAAACTATTGATGATAGAACAAAAGTATGTTCTACAATATTAAAGAACATATCAATAACTACAAAAAACTTCGCGATACTATATGTCCAACTATTATCGTTATGTCACAATAACCACTTTTTACATTTTAAAAGTTGGTAGAAATACCAACCAAAATTAGACAATGTTAGTCATACTTCTGTTTAAACTTCAAATCCTTATCCAAATAAATCATATTGTTTTCAAGACTGTCTCAATTCATGTATATTAATTTTTGAATTGTTCAAATTGGCTATTCCATTCAATAGATATTACGAATTTAATAAATCATAGAAATAGAAAAAATAAACACATCTACGAAATAGGTCCCTACGCAGCGGACGTAACCGACATTGAACATGTTTTTGACTATTTTATTTGCAATTTTTTTTTTCCAAGTTAAAAAGTTCTTCTCAGAACTAATTAAAAATTGTTTATTCACGCTTTACTGTTTATTTTTTATAGTATTCTCTAATTTTTTCAATAGTAAGTATTTATCAAAAGTTCTAAGTAATCTTATTTTATCTGATTTAAAAAAAAGTCAACAATATGTAATCCGGTTAAATTTTATATGGGTGTATAGGTACCTGAAATAAAATGATTTGATATGCCCAGGAAAAAAGGTCTCAACTATCTAAAAGTTGCTCCCAAGCGAGATTAGCAAAAATAAGACGTATTGGAGAATCATCTTCTGAAAATTCAGATCGTCTCGCAAATCAGAGAGCGTGTGCGTCGTAATCGCGGGCCACAGAATCTAGCGCCGAACGTTCACAACGCCTTGCTGAAAATAGTGAACGAATCTCACGAACACGTAGGGTTGCCAACCGTACTCTAAAATAGAGTATTGTCCTCTATATCATGTAGGCGTACTCTATAATCTATAACACTAATAGAGTACGCTACAATACTCTTTTTTACACAATGTTGACTTAAGAAGTCCTGAAGAATTTGATTGTTTAAAAAAAATATTAGCTATATATCTACTCTCTGTTCCCGCCACTTCAGCATTTACTGAAAGAGTCTTTTAGGTCTTGAATGTGAAGTGGCGAGAAGAGAGAACCAGACCTTCATTGAAATTGATCAAAAATGAGCTCTTGATATATATAAATTTAGAGTTGGAATGTTTGGACTCATACAATTCCTTTAAAAACAATGAAAAATTGTTATATGCAAAAAGTACAAAAAAATACCTTTTAAAAGTAGAAAATAAATGATACTCTTTTTTGTAAGTCCGTACTCTTTATTTACCTCCTTTAAAATCAGATATACTCTATTTCTTCTAAAAAAAGTTGGCAACCCTACGAACACGTACAAGGAAATTTAGCGCAGAACGTTCGCAACGATTGTTCAAAATAGTGACAGAATGTCACGAGCACGTACAAGGGAATCTAGCGCCGAACGTTCGCAAGGCCTTGCTCAAAATAGTGACAGAATGTCACAAGCACGCGCGAGGGAATCTAGCACCGAACGTTCGGTTCCTCTTTCAGCACAAAATGCCCGATCATCACAACTACACGAACGACAATCGAGTGCTGAACGCTCGCAGCGACTTGCAGAAAATAGAGCTAGAAACTCACAAGCACGGGCAAACGAATCTAGCGCAGAATGTTCGCTTTGCCTTGCAGAACAAAATGCCAGATCATTCCAACTATACGAACGACAATCGAATGCCGTACGCTCGCAGGCGTATTTCCCTTTCCGTGTCCAACTGGCGACATCGGTCTCGCGAAATCCACACGCTTTTGTATTAGTACGGAATTCTACTAGCCCGTGTTCAATTCGCGTCAACTGAGCACGCCTTTGTGATAACGTAAAAAATAAAGTAACCTAACAAAACCGAACCTCGGGGTGCCCTTCGCTCGCTCTTGCATTCTATGTCGACGGAGCCCCGCTACGCGGGGCCCCTATTTCTGTGAAAAGGGTTTAAAGTAACGTAACAAAACCGAACCTCGGGGTGCCCTTCGATCGTTCTTGCATTCTATGTTGACGGAGCCCCGCTTTGCAGGGCCGCTAATTCTGTGTAAAGGGTTTAAAGTAACCTAACCAAAC
The DNA here is from genome assembly GCA_948474745.1 of Oligia latruncula. Taxonomy (NCBI): domain Eukaryota; kingdom Metazoa; phylum Arthropoda; class Insecta; order Lepidoptera; family Noctuidae; genus Oligia; species Oligia latruncula. Next base: position 565,192 of record OX419685.1, read on the forward strand.
CTAACCTTGGGGTGCCCTTTGCTCGTTCTTGCATCCTACGTCGCCTATAGACCGACCGCAACCATGCAATGTAATTATGTAAGTAAAACCATGAAATTCCCAAAAAAAAAATCCTTTTAAACTCTTCCAATTGGCACTATGTAAACAAGAAACATAACCTCAAACGCACAGTAACAAACAAATAACAGCACGCGAATGCAACCAAAGAATACAATATAATGCAAATTCGGGCGCCCCGCCCCGCGGCGGCGCGGCGGCTCCCGCCTGCTTCGGAACATTTACTCCGAACCATTTATTCCGAACATTTTCGAACGCGCTAAATGAGCACGGATTTGTTTCGAAGAGACCGGTTAAAAAACCGTGTTCAATTCAATTGCACACTATTTTGTAAAACCTCTTTTAACCGGTTGAATGCCGGAATTACAGAAACAATTAAAAACCCATTGTGTCTCGCGTGTATATACGTTCCGGCATACTAAGGGTTAACGTTGCTTGATCACAAAAACGTGCGCAGTTGACGCGAGTTGAGCACGGGTTGGTTGAATTGTGTAGCAATACAAAAGCGTGTGGATTTCGCGAAACCGGTGTCGCCAGTTGGACACGGAAAGGGAAATACGCCGCTCGCAGCGCCTCGCTGATAGGTAATAGAGTTAGGAACTCGCGAACGCGTGCCCGGGAAACCTAGCGCCGAACGCTCGCAGCGACTTATTGCACAGAGAGAAAGACAACAGTCGTTAACAACTAGGACGCGTAATAGAATTTTAGCTCATAGTAAATAGATCGGCATTCAGTTACGATCCACATATTGATTATGCTCATCAGAACAGCATCAAAAAATATAAAAGTGGTGAAAGAATTTTTTAAATCGGCCTAGTAGTTTTTGAGTTTATTCATTACAAACATACACACAAAAATACAAATCTTTCCTCTTTATAATATTAGTGTAGAAAGGTAAAAATATTAAAAAAATCATGTCCACCCGTGCGAAGCCGGGACGGGCCGCTAGTATCAGAATAAAGAACAACAGAATCGTACTACATTGTGATAGCGGGCTACTACGGAACCCTACACTGTGCGTGGCCCGATACGCACTTGGCCAGTTTTTTTATACAATTAAATGAGTGAGTCGTGCACTTCAGGATTTTCCAAATTTTTTATACTTTATTGTATACTGGCTTCTGTCCGCGACTTCGTACGCGGATCCTGTTGCTTATGCCAGCGACAACGGGGTCGTCAAAATCGAAGATCTGAAACGTCTGATGTCGAATTCTAAGAGCCCGGGGACGGGAAAACAACGGGATGCGCGAGATGATTCGAGACTTCCAGATCTTTCATTTTTGTAAGTCAACAGGAAATGCCCATCAGACCGAACAACTTTTGCTAAGACGTCATTCCTAATATGTTATAGTGTAGCTGGGCTCTTGGAGTGCCACATCAGGTGTTCGAGATCTTCAAATTTATTCTCCTAGCAGAAAATGCTCATCACGTGGAACAATTTTTGCTATGGTACCATTTTTGTATCTCTTATAGTTTAGCTGGTCTGTTGCGGTTCTGCATCAGGTGTTCGAGTTTCCAACATAAATTTTAACCGCGTCACCGTTCCTGACTCGGTAGTTCACTGTATCACCGCCCTTTAAGAATGGCGCTAGGATATCGGAGAAATAGTGGGCGTGGCTAAAAATACCGAAACATCGGAACTAAATTTCGGGTGACAGCACTGACAGCCCCTTAATAGTAGTCGTGCCAAATTTGAAGTAAATCCATGCAGTACTTTTTAACCGACTTCAAAAAAGGAGGAGGTTTCTCAATTCGACCGTATATTTTTTTTTTTTTTTATTATGTGTGTTCGCGGATAACTTCGTCGTTTATAAACCGATTTTTAACCCCCGACGCAAAAACGACGGGGTGTTATAAGTTTGACGTGTCTGTGTGTGTGTGTGTGTATGTGTGTGTGTGTGTGTGTGTGTGTCTGTCTGTGGCATCGTAGCTCCCGAACGGATGAACCGATTTTGATTTAGTTTTTTTTGTTTGAAAGGTGTATTAGTCGGGAGTGTTCTTAGCTATGTTTGATGAAAATCGGTCCAAGATGGCCGCCGCTACAAAATGGCGGATAACATATTTTTTCACAATTCCCTCAATATGGGTATCAAATGAAAGGGCTTCAATAGTAGAATACTATACACTATAACAAATTTCAAATCCAAGATGGCCGCCACAACAAAGTGGCGAATTACATTTTTTTTTCTCAACTCCCTCAATATGGATATCAAATGAAAGGGCTTGACTAGTAGAATACTATACACTATTAAAAATTTCAAATCCAAGATGGCCGCCACCACAAAATGGCGAATTACATTTTTTTTTCACAACTCCTTCAATATAGGTATCAAATGCAAGGGCTTGACAAGTAGAATAATGTACACTATTCTTATTGAAAGGGAATGAGGAATATTAACTACCTAACGAAATTAAAACTAAAAACTTGAAAAATATAATCAAACAAAAAAAATCTGTTTAGTCTTAAAAATTATTCTTCAATTATAAATTACTTAATCAATATTTTTTGACGGATAAAAAACCTGATTAAACACCAAATTACTAGAATCTTAAAACGGAAGAAAATAAAAGAAATGAAATACAAAAATTAAGGAGTCCCTACAAAAAGCATGAAATAAAAAATTAAATTAAAAATTTAAAAAACCCCCGACAAAAATAAAATTAAGGAATCCCTACAAAAAGCATGAAATAAAAAAATCTTATGGAAGTCGGGGGACCTCAGAATAGAAGCTGTTCCACATGCAGAACGGTCCCCCGACTTCCATAAGATTTTTTTATTTCATGCTTTTTGTAGGGATTCCTTAATTTTATTTTTGTCGGGGGTTTTGATTATTCTTTTTTTGTTGGAAAGGAGATATGCCAAGGGTGGTACCATGATAAGGAAACCAGGATCTGATGATGGCATCCCAGTGAAATCGAGGGGAACATTCGAAAATCGTAGGAGCGACTAGTGCGTTTGTTAATTTTTAACCGACTTCAAAAAAGGAGTAGGTTCTCAATTCGACGGTATGTTTTTTTTTGTGTTTGTTACGCGATTACTCCACCAATTGTGGACCGATTTTCAAAATTCTTTTTTTGTTCGAAAGGAGATACTTCTGAAGTGGTCCCATTATCATCAAGTTGAAATCTGATGAAAGGAACCCATGGAAATCGAGGGAAACCCTCAAATTTTATAGGCAAACCTATAGCAATTTGGGTATTTTTTAAAGTAACTTGAGCATTTGCTCTCGGAAATCGTCATTTGGTAAAGTGGAGCTGATGATGAAGACCACAGATGGCCATCGGAACTAGTCAAAGACAAATATTTCACGGGTTGCAATTCGATTACTTTAATATGGTTGCTAAGCAATTTATGCTCGTCACAATGCGTATGGTGAGTGGTTGTTGAGGAGTTCTAAAAAGTGAAAAATAAAAACTTTTTACAAAAAAAAAAACCGACTTCAAAAAAGAACACTACAAATTGAAAAATAACTTTAATTTCGGAAGTCGGTGTCAAAAAACGAAAATGCGGAACCAACGACACCGACTTCCGAAATTAAAGTTATTTTTCAATTTGTAGTGTTTTTTTTTTGAAGTCGGTTTTTTTTTTGTAAAAAGTTTTTTTGAGTTTATCCCGGACATACATACAGACAAACAGACAAAAATTCTAAAAACTATATTTTTGGCTTCGGTATTAATTGTAGATCACACCCCAAATATTCTTTAAAAAAATATTCAATGTACAGTTTTGACTTTCCTACCATTTTATTATTTGTAAAGATAACCAGAAGATTATACTAAATTATATTTGAAAAGCAAAAAAACTGGCCAAGTGCGAATCGGACTCGCACACGAAGGGTTCCGTACCACAATGTAAAAACGCCGAAAAAAAAACACGTTTGTTGTATGGGAGCCCCCATATATATTTATTTTATTTTATTATTTATTATTAAAGTAAAAAAATTCAACTGAGTATTTTGTGAAATTTCAAATGCCTACCTGTTATTTTTGATATCGAGCAAAAAAAGGGCAAAAAAATCGCGTTTGTTGTATGGGAGCCCCCCTTAAATATTTATTTTATTTTGTTTTTAGTATTTGTTGTTATAGCGGCAACAGAAATACATAATTTGTGAATGGCACAAGGCTACTAATAAATGATTTGAAGGATAACCTAATTGTGGCGACCATTTTCATCGGACCAGGAGCTGGCCAGTTGGCGCACATCAAGAACTCCAATGATTCCCACGGACCTGCCTATATCGTTTAAACGACTCCATTTTCCAATAAAAACATAATTCGCCCTGGCTATTAACAAGTCCCAGGGAAAAACATTCTCTTTGGTTGGCATTGTGGCAAAATGTTCTCTACTAACTTTTTAGACCTTTGCATACTGCTTATGCGTATGACGTTTCATTAAAGTTTCGGTTTATTCATTTCGAAAAATAAGGGCTTGAAAGTTTGTATGAAATGCCGTACGCCGTAAACGCTCCTAAGCAGACAAGAGCACTTCGGTAATCTTCGGAACTACCTACTGATCCGATTCCAAAAATTATTTCACTAATGGGAAACTACAGTATTGTTGAGTGTAATATTATGTTAAAACAAGAAATTTTCCGCGGACGAAGTCGCGGGCAGAAGCTAGTCACGTCACGATGTAAATACAAACCAGGGGTTAACTGTTAACTGCCCCGGGAGTCACATGTTGATGACGCGGCAATCTTTACTTCGATTCCAAAGAACTGTATCTACTTTGTTATAAAAATGTGATACGCTTAGGTAGGTTGCTTTAAAAATGTATGGTTAAGTACCTATATTTAATTATTGCCTTAAACTTGTATTGAGACAGCAGTACCTTTTACCTATGACGTCACACTCAGACCCTATACCATTTGCAATCTCTAGACGGCAAAGCTGATAAAGTCTATCTAATAATAGTTATGTAGGCCATTTGAAGAGGGCGCCCGGCCCTCTGTCCGCATACCCGCATTCCGTCTACGCCACTAAATGAAAAATTCCAGCACATCTTCACGTCAGAGATCGGATTAATAACATTCCGTTCAGCCGCACCGCCCGCGCCGCCCGCGCCGCCCGCGCCGCCCGCGCCGCCCGCGCCGCCCGCGCCGCCGCGCCGCGACACGCGACCTATGGACTATGAACTAGGATGTACGGGCAATATTGAATAAATACCTTTAATTAATTTAGTATTAAAAATAATACAGCCAAAATACGGAAATAAGTCTAAATTTGCTGTCACACTCCTAAACCGATGTAATGGCATGTTATATTCTCTTTGAATGGCATGGTGTCAATTGGTCCGAAAGCGTTCTTGCTCCATAGCGCCCCTCTAAGGCTACACTTCAACCCTGATGGTCCAAGACTCCAAGTTCCTTCATATGTGTAGCTTTGTGTTGACAGAGTATGCGTTCAGGTTCACGGTCAGTGAGTATTATCACTACTACGCGACCTGCCCCAGTTAGCCACATTGCGCTATCTGCTAAGCAGCTACTAATTAATATTATATTAATCTGCTTATCTATGGAGAAGTGTCGCGGGACTGGGGCGACTACTGTGTTATGTAACACTAACACTGATAACAAACAAACTGACGGAAGTTGTATAAACCATTGACTTATATGTATGTATATTACTAGTTGAAATCATTGGTATAAAACTATAAACCCTACTACCCTAGGCGTTGTGGCGCAAAGTCTAGCCTAGATTGCGTAACACTTTACAATCCTTAGATAAACTTATCTACGCTACAATCCCTTTCGTTTTGACCAAGTTTTGAACTTTTCAACAAAATGCATTGCGTTATTTATGTTGTCGAGTAGACTTTTCGTTGTCGATTTTTTCAAACATAATTGTAAACAAACTAGCAGCGTCCCGCGGTTTCACCCGCGTAAGTTTATACCCCGTGGGAATATCGGGATAAAAAGTATCCTATGTGTTAATCCAGGAAATGGTCTATCTATGTGCCAATTTTCATCCAAATCTGTTGAACGGTTTGCGCGCGATTGAGTAACAAACATCCAAACATCTTCACAAACTTTCACATTTATATTTTTTTTTAACTTTGCCCCACACTAGGAATTTCTCCTGTATTGTGGGTGCGTTTACAAACATTTAAACTCACATACACAAACAGCCAGACCCGGAACAGCTACTTGTAGGTCATACAAATATTTGTTCCGTGCGGGAATCGAACCCGCGACACGCAGCGCAGCAGTCAATCGCATAACCACTGCGCCAACCGTGCCGTCAAACAATATTAAAATAATATTAGTAGGAAGTAGGATGAATGAAAAAATAATTTAGGGGATGATTGTGATTGTATGTGGATTCGATACACGAGTAGAGGCCGTAATTTTGCACTAAACTAACAGTTGGTTACTGCTATTAAGCTACTACACAATACTACACACATAGATTTAGATGTTCTTATAAATCTATGACTACACATTCATTATAGCTGTAAATAAAGTAGGTACACAGCGGTGCTATTCTGTAAAAACATCACCGTGCTATTCTGTAAAAACATCACCGTGCTATTCTGTAAAAACATCACCGTGCTATTCTGTAAAAATCTCACCGTAAAAACTTAAGTGAAGTGAGCGTGGAGTGAACTGTCAATAGTGTCAATCTCTAGCATCATGTGGAATAACAGCTCACTCACCTAAGTTTTCACGGTGAGATTTTTACAGAATAGCATTGCAGTATTCATTTCGCCATTCGTACACAGAAATATTAAACTTACTATAATAGGTACCTACATCTGCACACTAAATACATTGACGCTACTAGGTACATTTTTATCTACTCAGTGCCAATCACAGAATGATAGTACCAATTTAATCACTGGTAATGCAAAGTAACATAAGTACTTACCTACTATTATAATTGATTATGAAAATATTTCATGATCATTTATTTTATGGTAGGTACCTATTCGGGACCCTTACAGCTAATTACCCGACTACGGTGAAGCAAAAAGGAGGGTTATGATTTTGACCGGTATGTATGTATAACTTCAAAAGTACATAATAATTTGACAAATGAGGTATCGTTATGTTATGAGCGTCTTGACCGTCCGCTGGTTATAGGCTATGTGACGTCACACTAGATTCAATATGGCGCCCTCTAGAGGACATAAAGTAATGAATTTAATAATAAATACTTAGGGATGGTGCCTTGTGGGGTATAAAATGAAAGGGCTTAATTATAAGCACATTTCAAAAATAAAAATATTACGGAAATAAGCCTCAAAATAATTAAATAAAATAAAGTTTAAAAACTAAAACCAGACTACTGAAAAGAATGAAACAACAAAGTACCTTCCCGTGGTCGCATGCTACCACAGATTATAAGTACAGCGGCATGCGACCACGGGAAGGTACTTTCTTGTTTTATCCTTTTCAGTAGGTAGTCGGATTTTCGTTATTAAACTTTTTATTTTTATAACCGGTGTTCTTAAACAATAATACATTTGAAGGTCATTTACAAGATTCCACTGATAAACACTTGAAACAAAAAAGACAACAAAAAAAATCCGGTACATACTACGTAATACCTCTAACATAAATTAGGAAACAAAAACCGGCCAAGTGCGTGTCGGTCGGGCCACGCACAGTGTAGTGGGTTCCGTAATAGCCCGTTCTCACACTATAGTACGATTCTGTTGTTCTTTATTCTTAAGGTGAAAGCGCCAGGGTAACCCGCGAAATTCAATTTTTTTTAGGTTTTTTGCAATTTGCTGGTCAGTATTAAGTTGTACGATAATTAAAATATGATTCGCGGCCGTAACAAATATGTATTTACAGAATTATAATCATTAAAGTCATCAACACAACTCTCTAAGACCATGTAATCCCCAAGAATGACTATTTCATGAAATCTTGACATTTGGGGATTACATGGTCTTAGAGAGTTGTATTGATGACTTTAATGATTATAATTCTGTAAATACATATTTGTTACGACCGCGAATCATATTTTAATCAACGTACAACTTAATACTGACCAGCAAATTGCAAAAAACGTAAGAAAATTTGAATTTCGCGGGCCACCTTAGAGCTTCCCCCTTAATATAAGTAATGGTAAAGATATTAGGAGTTAATGGTTATAATAACAAAAAAACCGGGCAAGAGCGAGTCGGACTCGCGCACCGAGGGTACCATCATACGTTTTTTAAATTTTCACCGGCGAGCTACTTAATAGATCTCGTTCAAACCAATTTTCGGTGGAAGTTTACATGCATCATATATTTTTTTTAGTTTTATCATTCTCTTATTTTAGAAGTTACAGGGGAAGTTACATTTTACCACTTTGGAAGTGTCTCTCGCGCAAACTATTCAGTTTATAAAAACCTATCAGTATCATTTTTGAAGACCTATATATAGATACACCACACGTATGGGTTTGATGAAAAAAAAAATTGTTGAGTTTCAGTTCTAAGTATGGGGAACCCCATAATTTATAGTCTTTTTCTATTTTTTTGTGAAAATCTTAATGCGGTTCACATAATACATCTACTTACCAAGTTTCAACAGTGTAGTTCTTATAGTTTCGGAAAAATGTGACATACGGACGGACAGACAGACAGACATGACGAATCCATAAGAGTTCCGTTTTTGCCGGGTCTCCCTTGTTTTACCAAAAAGAAATTGCCAAATTATCACTTCCCAAACAATTTTCCGAATAATTTCATTTGCCAAATTATTACTTAGCAAAAAATCTCTTCACAAATAATTGTAACCCAAACCTAATGTTTGGGAAGTGAACGTTTAAACAATAACTTGTTTACCAACTAGTACTTTTACCAATTTTTATTTAGTCAAATATTTCAGTTGGAGTAACTCATTTTACGCAAAATTACATTTGCCAAATATTTAGTATCGTCAGTTTTCGCAGTTTTAAGGCAGCCATGTCAAGCATAAGATCTAACTTTGAAGATGTTTTATTACAAGGGTGTTTTTTCCACTTGGGACAAATTCTAAACAGGTAATAATAATATTAAGTATTCTGGTAGTATTTTTTTAAATAATTAATCTCGTCTAACTAGTTCAGTTTCGGGTAGACTGTTTTTTTCCATATTTTTTTTCTATATAATCTAGTCGTTTCTGGCACTCGCCGGCCGCTGCTGCGGCCCCGCTCGCTTCGCTCGCTCGGCTTGTGCTTATGAGGTCACAGTTCTAACCTAACCTAAGCATTTTTTTTTAATAATTAACCTCGTCTAACTTATTCGGTTCTCGATAGCCTGCTAAAAATAATCTCTTTTTTCTATATAATCTAGTCGTTTCTGGCACTCGCCGGCCGCTGCCGCGGCACCGCTCGCTTCGCTCGCTCGGCTCGTGCGTAGGAGGTCACAGTTTTAACCTAACCTAAGCATTTTTTCTCGATAATGTCCATTGCAAAAAAAATAAAATTGTAAGTTACAAATATTTTGTATTAAATAAATGATTATTTTAAAATAAAATTGCATTTTTTAATTATTTAATTCCCAAAAAATCTTATTTTTGCCTTTATATTTTTTGTCATAACAAATCATTTGACCAAACGTTTATTGTCTAAAGATTGTTTGCCGTAATAAATCATTTGATTAAAGACCAAATGCCAAGTACCAAGTGCAAAGTAAAAATTTGACCAAATGAAAATGTGCGTACTAAAATCATTCCAAACATTGCATTGGTATAAGAAAAGGTTGCCAAAATTTGTTTGGGTAGTGAAATTTTGGCAAAACGGCAGGATCCCGTTTTTACCATTTGGCTACGGAACCCTAAAAATCGACTTTAAATTTGAATTATCATTTCTAAGACGTGCGAGGATGTCGATCACTCGAATATACTCGAATGAAAACGTAACCCGTTAGTACAGCGCCATCTAGCGGCAGTATTGTGAAAGTTATGATAATTTATTATGGTTTTTTTGTTTCATATTTTGTTTTTCAATGCAAGTCGTTATAAACAAGCAACTACTTCATCTTAGTGACTTTAAAGGATTTTGTATTTCGTACAAAATTATCCAACACCCAAGTTCAACGACTATTACTGCTAAACTAATAAAGTTATCTTAACCGCTATAGTTTTCCTTTAAAGTTCATGAAATGCACTATCATCGAGAATTTTTCCAGATTTTTCAAGCCAGCAGTTTAGCTTTTAGAGGGGGAGACGCCCTACTGGAACAAAAATTTATTGTTTATTTACTTAAACTTTTCTAACAAAAAGGTACAAAGGCGGACTGAATGCCAAAAAAAAAATGCACTTTAAAGTTTAATATTTCGTAAATAGAGCATTAAATCGAAAAATATAATATAAATAAATATTTTTAGCAACCCCCAAGTAATTTTAGATGACCTATTCAACGATACCCCACACGATGGGATAGATGACGAAAAAAGTATACATCCCCACTACTTCACATGTAGGAGAGCTACCCTAAACAAAAATATTTTCCAAAATTTTATTTTACCTCTTTGTCGGCGTAATTGATGTACACTCCTTCAAAATTACAGCTTTCTAGTTCTAACAACGGTCTCTTAGCAAAACCTCGGACAGACAGACATGACGAAACTATAAGGGTTCCTTGTCAGAACTACGGAACGGAACCCTAAAAACACGATCGATTAATATAAACTAAAAATCATTCAGACGCAAATAATTATTTTTTACCCAACTACGGACGGTATATGATTTAGGCTTGCACTACGGTTTAACGGGAAGTCTAAAATTATTCTTTGTGATAGAAGTTTATGTAAAGATTACAGGAAAAATAAAACGAAGTCTCTAAATAGCACCCTTTTTCAGAAATCATCAACAAAAGTTACATTAGCTCCACTATCGGTCAAGAGATGGCTTCATTCAATATTCTGCACAGCAGTATACAGTGTTAAAATTCTCTGACGAATATAGGCCTCGCCGATCAAAATTTAAAAACATATTATGATGGTACGGAACCCTCGGTGCGCGAGTCCGACTTGCTCTTGCCCACAGGGTAATTGCGTAACACACTATCAGTAGCAATGGGTTTCATTTTGACAGTTCAACAACATTCATTGCGTCATTTACGTTGTCGAGCAGACACATTTCTCGAACATATGGAGCAATGGATTAGCAATATGCTTCGAAATGATTCAAATTGAGCGTAATAGTGTGTTACGCAATTAGGGTGCCGGTTTAAATTAAATAAAAGTTGGAAGCAGGCGGGACCCATAACATTTTTAGGGCTCCGTACCAAAAGAGTAATTATTATATTTTCAAATTCAAATGGGTCCCGCCTGCTTCCAACCTTTATTTAAGTAATTTAAAATGGGCTTGTATTTAGCTTTTCAGTTTTTTTATTAACTTAATTTTTTTTACCGCAGTCCGGTTTTTTATTTTTATAAATTATTAAGTTAACTTATTTTTTCAGTAAAGAAGCTTTTCACCAACAAATGCTTCAGCTGAAAATGTCCAAATCATGTTCACTAGTCAGTTTATTAAAACTTCTGCTTGCACGGATTAGATACGAATTCTGCCTGTACGCGAATCATGCAGCCTACTAAAATGCTTTTTCCTTGAGTAAGCAAAATAGCACAGCATTATTTTGCTTTTAAAGTCTGTGCCTTTAACGCAGTACTTAGAAAATGTTATTTAGCCAAAAAAACAATCGCATGCGCCGTCAAACGATGATGACTGACAGCGGAGAGCTGTTAAATAATTATGTATGTAATACAATAAATAATATCTATTCTCGTAGTAGAACTTTGAACCCTCTTTGTGAGTGGATCGCCTCTCACACAATACGTGTACAAATGAAACTTGCCTGATATTTGCATTGTGTAGTTATCTGTCGAATGATCGCCTCGTCGTCAACTTGTGCCCTCGACCTTACACGAGATACTTGTCTGCATGCGCATGTAGGTACGCGTATGGATGTGTGCAGCCCAGGGCAGACATGCTCATATTTTTTGCGAAGTTATGCTGATTACAACAAATACATAGTTTTAAGCAGGAACAGATCTTACAGTGGGATTTTATTGAACCATGCTAATGATTGCAATAATTTGTTATTTACTTCACTCCTTCTGAATTCATAGTGTTCATTATCCTAATTGCGCTAGTAGGTACCTAGGTAATAAACAGGGTTAATGGTAAAACATTAACAACCTCTAAAGAGGTCATTTTACTCATCATTATGAACAACTTTGTTCTTTGTTCATAATGATGAGTACAATGACCTCTTAAGAGGTTGTTAATGTTTTACCAATAACCCTGTTTAAGTAAAAGATCCTAATTCATAATTTAAGTAGCCACTAGCCACTTTAAATAAAAAAAAAATGTCTAAGTTCAGTACCCATGTTTTCTTTGTGTCTTGGAATGTTAACGTTAATGTTAATGGAAAGAGAAAATAATCTAACTTTAACACTGATTGGGTCCCACTAAACGCACGACGCCATCGCGGCAGACCAAGACGAAGATGGCGGGACGAGCTTGACTCCTACCGTAAGGACTGGCCGGCACTAGCAAAAGACAGAATTGTGTGGAAAAGAGAGAGGGAGGCCTTTGCCCTGCAGTGGGACAGTACAGGCTAGTTAGATAGATAGACAACACCTTAACCAGTTAAGAAAATAGGTTCTAGCCATAGATACTTATATGAATTTTTACATTTCTATGGTTCTAGTCTTGCGTGAGGACAATATACTCGTGTCTGCTGCTACTGCTAGTATCTAAAATGATTGATTCGATTACTGGCTGAACCGGACTAAATGTACTCTATACCTAATTATTCCGTAATAGGTACCTACCTAGTTTAAAGTGTGTCGAATCGCGAATTCAAATACACAATTTCATATTGAAATCATTCCACTGTACTTCCGTACACCTATTTAAATGCAAATACAAAGAATGTTTTCTTTGAAAATGAATACCTTGTTAGGTAGGTATTCATTTTCTTTAAACTGACTTCATTGTATTTAGGTAATAAACCTTTTCTTTGCACAGGCTAAAGTCGAGTAGGTACCGAGGTACCGACCTATTTACTCGTTCGGTTAACATTGATTGTGAGATAGGCACAGCTATAATACATATATTTACAGCTAATAAATTAGATCAAGTCATACCGTACGGTCAGCCAAAATTTCAAGTCATTAGTTGGTCGTTGTTCACCTATAACAGAAAAGTCACGCCGCGCCGCGCCACCGTGATAACAAACTAGTTAGGTGGTTAGGTGCAGGTGGTGTAACACTAACTTACTAACTAGATACAATGAACTCGATCTAAACAAACCTGATTTCAGTTGGATAGAAATACCACTTGTATTTTCTATGCCGGAATGGTCTTTCTGTTTCTAGCATGCAATTTTTTGTCATTTTAAAATCAATAAGAGCACTAAGAATACTTTACACAACTAGGAAGCGTGTCCAATACCAAAGGTTAAAAGGAATGAAGGCTACTAGCAATGACTTCGTGCCTACAGCCGTATGATACAAAGACACAGAAATCTAGTGATGAAATTGTATTTCAAACATGTACTTATTGTATATTGAATGACGTGCTTGCTCCCCAGCACCCCGGCGGAGAGGAGGTGCTGCTGGAGAAAGGCGGCCAGGACGCCACCGAGCCCTTCGAGGATGTCAGCCACAGCTCCGACGCCAGGTACACTCCTCACAATCATCTAGCACCTACATAGCTGTACGAACCAGCCATGCACATACAGGCTACGTACATGCCATAATCAATTCAGCGAACGACTCCGCAACAAACGTAAACAGTTTTTGTTCGCACTTCGCATTGTCTTTGATTGTGGTGCTGTTTGGTTCATTGGTTGTTCTGCGGCATGCTGGTGTTTATTACAAGGGGTTTACTATACATAATTTCTCCAACATTCAGTTGCTAGATTTATGGCGGAGGCCTTTATTTAGCAGAGAACAATACTATACTATAATAATTTAATAATAATAATTTATTCATAAGTTCACATAAGTATAAATTACATAGAAGTTACATCATTACAATGTTACATATTAATATTATTAGGAAAATATTAAATTATGCCTAAAATAAATCTAGTGTATAACTTATATATTGGTTAAAAGCCTACTGAATTCAATAGCGACCTGCCTGATGTAGGTTTATTCAAACCTGTGTTTCAGGCCATCGCTTAATAAAAATAGGACAGGTAATCAATATAAAAGGCTTGCCCCTGTCGTAACTGGCGAAATGTGGGTGTTCTGTACGTACCCCTCTGCCAGATCCTTCGGGGGATACCGGCGTGATGTTATGTGAGCACTCCTCCGCTAGCACAGCAGGCAGGCGCCATATTGTAGTCACGGGGCATAACAACTGAGTAAAAAGTCAATAATGCATAACCTTGCGAGGCAGTTTAGAGGTTATTGAGGTTATGTTATGAGCCTGATGAAGTGATGACTTTGGGTCTCCCTTGTTTTGCCGAAAAGATTTTGCCAAATTATCACTTCCCAAACAATTTTCCGCATAATTTCATTTGCCAAATTATTACTTAGCAAAAAATCTCTTCACAAATTAATAATTGTAACCCAAACCTAATGTTTGGCAAGTGAACGTTTAAATAATAACTTGTTTACCAACTAGTACTTTTACCAATTTTTATTTAGTCAAATATTTCAGTTGGAATAACTCATTTTACGCAAAATTAGATTTGCCAAATATTTAGTATCGTCAGTTTTCGCAGTTTTAAGGCAGCCATTTCAAGCATAAGATCTAACTTTGAAGACGTTTTATTACAAGGGTGTTTTTTCCACTTGGGACAAATTCTAAACAGGTAATAATAATATTAAGTATTCTGGTAGTATTTTTTAAAATAATTAATCTCGTCTAACTAGTTCAGTTTCGGGTAGACTTTTTTTCCATTTTTTTTTTCTATATAATCTAGTCGTTTCTGGCACTCGCCGGCCGCTACCGCGGCAACGCTCGCTTCGCTCGCTCGGCTCGTGCGTAGGAGGTCACAGTTTTAACCTAACCTAACCTAAGCATTTTTTTTTAATAATTAACCTCGTCTAACTAATTCGGTTCTCGATAGCCTGCTAAAAATAATCTCTTTTTTCCATTTTTTTTTTTCTATATAATCTAGTCGTTTCTGGCACTCGCCGGCCGCTACCGCGGCACCGCTCGCTTCGCTCGCTCGGCTCGTGCGTAGGAGGTCACAGTTTTAACCTAACCTAAACATTTTTTTTTAATAATTAACCTCGTAAGTAACTAATTCGGTTCTCGATAATGTCCATTGCAAAAAAATTAAAATAGTAAGTTACAAATATTTTGTATTAAATAAATGATTATTTTAAAATAAAATTGCATTTTTTTATTATTTAAACCCAAAAAAAAAATCTCAAAAAATCTTATTTATGCCTTTATATTTTTTGTCATAACAAATCGTTTGACCAAACGTTTATTGTCTAAAGATTGTTTGCCGTAATAAATCATTTGATTAAAGACCAAATGCCTAAATGACATTATCCTTAATAATATTCTGCCAAGTAAAAATTTGACCAAATGAAAATGTGCATACTAAAATTATTCCAAACATTGCATTGGTATAATAAAAGGTTGCGAAAATTTGTTTGGGTAGTGAAATTTTGGCAAAATCTTTTCGGCAAAACGGCAGGATCCCGATGACTTTTGAGCCTTACCCTTTATTATTCTCCTGCATATTAATAAATATAAATATGTCATTCACATAAAGTATGCTAAGCTGGTGAATCACGTGTACAGTCACGAGTACCAATATGTCAACACTTGACCACTTTCAATGGCGCCGATTCTGTTGT
Source organism: Oligia latruncula (assembly GCA_948474745.1). Taxonomy (NCBI): domain Eukaryota; kingdom Metazoa; phylum Arthropoda; class Insecta; order Lepidoptera; family Noctuidae; genus Oligia; species Oligia latruncula. Next base: position 581,006 of record OX419685.1, read on the forward strand.
TCACAAACTAAATTAAATTTAAGTTCATGCATCTTTTTCTTTCTATTTCATTATGAAAAGGACAGAAGATAAATATTAGTTTAGTCCTGTCAAATTAGATACTCCATAGACAATTTAGACGAGATTAAAAAAATGCCTATTAAACATACGTCAATTTACGTCAGGCGCTGACTAATTTGACAGGACTAAACTAATATTTATCTTCTGACCTTTTCTTAATGAAATAGAAAGAAAAAGATGCCTGAACTTAAATTTAGTTTAGTTTGTGACACAACAGAATCGGCGCCATTGTCGATTTTTTCGTGAAATAACGAATGCAACGTTGAAATACGACACTTTACACAAACCTATAGGTTCGAAAATACTTTGTTCGTATTATCATAAAATTTCATTCAAAACTAAAGGAGAAAATCGTCTTTGAATAAACCAAGGGTATACATACTTATGCTCGTGACTGTACATGGCGAACGTGACAAGATAACCGGTTGGTCCTTGTCTAACTGAGATGTGCTTGTGTCACAGATCGCTGATGAAGAAGTACAAGATCGGAGAGTTGGTGGAGGCGGACCGCGTGCAGAGCAAGAACGCATTCGCGCCGCAGTGGAGCAACGACCAGGCGCAGGAGCAGGGCAAGTGCGTAGTCGCCTAGTACCACCACCACCACCAGTACCACCCACGACCACACGACATACACCAGCCTAGCTTCACCACATACACTCGTGACATTGACACGCTATTGCTCAGAATGTAAAAAATAAATTAGTTGTATAAATTGCCAGTGAATTACAAAGTTTATACAATATCAATTGCTCTTATCTATAGTGCTATTATTTTTATCTTGTTTACATTCTTGGCAATATTCTCAGTAGGTAGACAATACAATACAGGCCTAGTTTCATAATATGCGGTGCTTCAGTAGTCGGTGATAGTGTCTATTGTATTTCAATAACTATTTAACTGCTGCATAATAATTAGTGTATAAATAAAAAAAAAAAAAGGTTCCGACGAATTGAGAACCTCCTCCTTTTTGAAGTCGGTTAATGAATACATACACGTTTTGTGTGTTTGAGGCCATCGCATAACGTTGTACGGTTGGTTTCCCGTTTACACTAAACATAAACAGGAATAACTGAAATTAGAATGTTTGTCTCTGTCCACCACGTTATACCACGCCACCACGTCATTGTTCAGGTGTCGTGTTACTGTTACCTTATAAAATAAACATCAATTCATTCTTTGAATTTTAAATTCAACACAAATACAGGGTGAGTTTTTCATAACAGGGTTCACTATGACATCTAAGCGAATTGCCAACCGTTAGAATTAGAAGGATTTCATGTTAGGAATCCATTTAGACTATCAACCACATCAAAACAGAAAATAATTTGTTTGTATGCGTTACATTCGCTTCACAATCTCTCGATGGATTACTAACACCAAAGCCTTCTGTCTGAAGAGCTTGCCATTGCTACCACAGTGAGCCCTGTCAAATAACGCATCCGCCGCCTGCTCTATTGGTTCAGTGATTTCATCAACAAATTTATTTGACACTCATTGTTAATCTACTACTTATATAAAAATAAGTCGGGTTTTCCTTCCTGACGCTATAACTCCAGAACGCACGAACCGATTTCCACGGTTTTGCATTCGTTAGAAAGGTCTCGGGCTCCGTAAGGTTTATAGCAAAGAAAATTTTTTATTCCGATATTCCCACGGGATATCGCCATTTACGCGGGTGAAACCGCGGGGCACAGCTAGTTTTTAATAAGCAAATTAATTAATCCATTCATTGTATTTCTCATGACAATTGACAAATATTCTAATAGCAGATTATAAAAGTGTCAGTAACATTGGTCGGGCACGTGTATCAACCAGCTGTAGGTACTAATAGCTCATCGCGTGTCACAACATTATCATTCCATATAATTGGTCGTACGCGCACATGGTTCTGTGTAATGACGACTACTTCGCTCACCCCTAGTGTGTAGTGTGTACTTAAAACATGCCACAAATATATGATTGTGATTATAATGATCTGTAAACGCTTTCTTATATATATTATGTACATAGTATGAATATATTGTTGTTATAAATATCTAAAGTATAAGCATACATTATACATTATTTTATAACATTTCAAATACATTCGTTATTAGACAAGATCTCTAAATAAATTCTATTAGTTGTAGACAAATGCTTGTTGTAGTTTATTGCACAAGATTGTTTTATTTTAGATTTGTAAAATATGTATGGAGGCATTTAGCCTTGTCACTTGGTGCTTTATTTTATTATCGTAGTAATGCTAACTATTGTACTGTGATTTGATGATTGACTAATAAAGTGCATAACGTTCCATCAGCCTCATTATTTCTACACATCCTTTTACCATCCTCTTTATTTGCTTGTTTTGTTACACAGACCCACGTGCTTATATTTTTCCTTTATTCTTTCTGATTGGTACACGTTTTAGGCTGCCTGTCCACCGGAGCGGAGCGAGGCTGCGGAGCGGAGAAATATTAACCAATAGGACTGCACACAATCTCGGAGCGGAGATTTTGTGCAATCCTATTGGTTAATATTTCTCGGTTTCTCCGCTCCGCAGCCTCGCTCCGCTCCGGTGGACAGGCAGCCTTATACAAACTCGTAATAAACAAAAAACGACCTCGTATACATACCACCACACATACATAATAGAATATTAGAAGTGACAGGGTGAGGGTCGCAGAAAGTATTTTGATTGCTTAGGGTACTTAGGTAAATAAGTACCTACAGTGGCGTATTTATATTTTTACGTCTCTCGATCTGTTATTATGTTACTCAGGTCAGCCGTCAGCGTCCAAGTTCGCATCATTATGCCTGGCCTTGTACTAAACACGCCACACTGCCACAACGTAAAGATGAGACCGGCACAATCTGTGCTTATTAGTTACTATTGACACATCCATTCTTTCTCATCAATACTCATCATCATTGGAGTTTTTTTGTGGAGTAACTGGGTAGAAATAAATTGAACATGTATTCAACATTTGTATGTGCTAGTAAGACTATAATATGTGCTTTGTTATCTTTGAGCTATGTAAGTATAAAACAGTTTCGTAACTACCGTCTCATATAAGTGACATAATAAGTGACGTAGGCGTGTACTTACTCGTGTATAATATGTGGTATTAGCATGTTTTGTTGTCGTCCGCAGCGCGTTGTCGCCGTGGCTGACGCCGCTGCTGCTGGGCCTCGCCGCCACCATCCTGTACCGCTACCTGTTCGCGTAGTCGCGCGCCACGCAGCCGCCACGCACACCCCACGCACACCCCACGCAGACACCCACCTTCCACCTAACGTAGATCTAAGTAAACAAAGTGTGCAAACATCGTGCAAGACAACGACATCAGTTCAATACGCTGCTATTATTGGCAGTCATTATAATGCAAGTTGGTGTCATAATATTACTCCTAGAAGTAATGGATTACATTGAACCGATACAAGACGCCAGAGCTGTTCGCGACGCCTCTCTGCAGGACGCTCAAGTACGTTGGGGTAGATTAGTGGACTGCTGACTGAATGGAGCAATAACCGAGTGCGTGGCCTTTTAGCAGCCTTGTGCGGCGCAGGCTGCTAAAAGGCCAAGTGTTTGTATGCCGCAGGCCGCAAGCATACAAACACTTGGAATATTTCCACTTCAACTGTTGCCCTTTACAACGAAGTACTCCCCGTACTCCCCCGCTGCCGCTGCGCGCTGGGTGCCTTGTGCCGCTTGTGCGCAACACTTCGCTCGACTGCTGCAAACTTACGGCTGTGTATAAATTACTTTATTTTACGGAAGGGGTGCCAGTAGCTGTAATTCTAGTAATAATGCGTCATTGAGATTTCAGGTTGTTCACTAAACTGTTACTGCTTGTATAAAATATATATTTTGATGCGTTTATACTTAAGATAAATACTTGTGAATGAACACATTATGCTTGTATGTCTATTGAGCAAAATATACCAGTGCGTAGGTATTTCTTCAAAAGTTAACCAGGTATTGACATCAAGCAATTTAAAAGTTGTGTCCAGGAATATCGAACCTATAGACTGCATCATCAATATTTTATACCTATTGATTGATATATAAATCATAATAATAGTACGGTTAGTACCCGCGGTCTACTACAGCTTTGTAGAAGTTGATCGGCAACATCGTTGGCGTCGGGTGGCGCACCCGGGCGGGCGCAGGTGGAGGCTAGTTCTATTGCCATTCGACTGGCACCTTGTGTTTCAACTCTACGATGCCAGTGTGCAGTTACTACTTCTTAAGGTGTTAAGATTATATTAGATGAATAAGCGAAACATGTATTTTATACTTTTTCTTATTGGGACTAAAAAAATTGTGCTATTTGATGCATTCAGGGATATAACTTTGCACCCTCTATATGGAGTTTGGTTTAAATAACATGAAAAATAATTTAAATAACATTTTATACAGAGTCCTTTATGATGAATTGATGACATCAATATTATTATGTTTAAGCAGGGATGACAAGTAATACTGCTTTTATTGGGCGTATAGCTACATTATAGTAAGAATGATGTGTATGTAATATGTGAAGATATATACTGAGATGTCGCAATAAAAGCAGTCTGTGTTCTTAACATGGAGAGGTTTTCATTTGGAATAATAATATCATACAGATAGCCCCATCCACGAAGACGCGCCCCACTCTTCTTCCTAATCGCTTACAGTACAAGTGTGCAACATTAGTTTCGTCGATACACAGTAATTACTTATTAGTGGGTAATTAGTGTTTCAAAAAACTAAACACTAGCGGAATTGATTAGCGATTAGTAAGAAGAGTGGGGCGGTGGGGCGCGTCTTCGTGGATGGCATTATCTATAGTTATGTTTAAATGGATGGACGAGGGTATATTTAGGTGCTGATTTTTCTTAAGAAATGCCCAGCTTGAAGAATTGTGTGTTAATTAGGTCAATTAAATAAAATTGTATTCCATGTCCATTTACATGTAGTGCTCCCACATGTAGTGGTTGTTACGTGATCTATGCACAAAATATGCATATTGTGTTGGTGATACCTGCATTTTGAATGTCCACATGGTGTTACTAACTGCATACACTTTTCATCCAAATTCAAGAGAACATATTTTAAATATTCATATTTTGTAGTGGCTCGTGCTTGTTTGCAGCCATGGTCTGTTGTTGGGACTTACATTGTTGTAAACCTAACCAATGTGGAATGTGAACCCATCGTGTCCTCGGAAGACATGCATTTTATTTATTAAGAGAGGAAGTTGAAATTAAATTTCTAAGTTGAAGCATAAAGTTTGTTTTGTTATATTTTACACATAAAGTACATTCATTAATTTTGAGTTTTATTTTCTTGAAGCCTACAAAAAGTGACAGCCTTCGTGAACTTACTTACTAATAAATTTCTTTAAATACTTAACAATACATTTAATTTAAATCTCTAATGTTTATCTTACCTAACTATGAACTATTTAACTATAACAAGACACGCATACTTCCGAGCCTTCCAACCTGAAAACAAAAATAAAACATCATAGGATATAAATTGTTTCTTCAATGGTACCTACTTGTTGTACCTACCTATGTCTTGTAAGAACACAATTTTAGTTTTCGCTGATTTCTATTCTGCCGTCATAACGAAAAAGGGCACAACTAACATTTTTTCCAAAATTGAGTTAAGTAGGTACCTACATATTTGGAATCAGAAAAAAAGGCGCATATGCCAATTTTTTTTTTTAATTTTTATGACCAAGATCTTCAGATATACTTACTATAAACTAAAAGGGCAATTACACCATTTTTCATTATGATACGGAAAAAGGACTCATTTGACTTTGATTACGTTGAAAAGTCAGAATTGTTTAGATGTAGCTATTATTTTGTTTATTTTTTTATTATTTAGTAAAATAAAAAGGCCCATCTGGTCCATATTAAGAATAAAAGGCATAATATTAATATATGAGTCAAATGTGCCTATTCTTTTTAATTTTCACCCACAATACGGCATGAGTCTAAAAGAAAAGAACTAGTCAGATGTGCCTTTCTTAACTAGTATTTTACTATTAATAATTTTGACACAACTAAAATCTAATTTGACAATCGCGACTCCACGTGGTATTTGTTTGCCCTACCCCGTGAATTTTTTTTTAGAGCCGTAGGCGCGCTATTGGGCATCCTCGACGTGTAGTCAGATTAAGTTAGACAATACAAATTAAGGCATTTGCGACAAGAGAATCGGTAGGTATCATTTTTTTTAAATAAAACTTATTTTCACCCGATCAATTTTTAAAGAATTGAGTTTATAAGTAAAGTAAAACTACTTAATTAATTGCAACTTTTGAAGTATTTTATTATTATTAAAAGCCAAATGTGCCTGTTCATTGCAATATTTTCTATTTTTACATCAATTACTAGGAACAGAGGGCACATTTGGTTATTTATGCCTTTTATATTTAATAATCATATTTTTACACAATTTAATTTACTAAGTTGACAGACAAAATGTTGATTATTTAATAATAATGAAAGAAATTAATTATTATAATTAAATCGTTTTGTAGGAATCATGTAAATATAACTACATTCATTAACACATTTTTTATAAAACAACTATTTGTATATTTTTTTGCTGAAAACCAGTAAAATATTTTAAACTCAATTTCCTTAAAATTTGCAAAATGTTAGTTGTGCCCTTTTTCGTTATGACGGCAGTATTATAATCCTTGAAAATTGCCTGGTGGCGACCTGTAATACTGGTTTAATTACCAGACAAATGTAGGGGTAAGCTTCAACACATAATAGTGGTACAGTCAACAGCAAAAGTAGATGATCAAAGTCAGAAATGCAATACCAATGAACGGAGTTCGCGTCAGAACTGCGTGGCGTCGAAGTGATTCAAAAGTATTCTACGTAATAAGTATTCTAAGTAGTAGTACTTCGACGCCACACAGTTCTGACGCGAACTCCGTTCATTAGAATTGAATTTCTGATTTTGATCATCTACTTTTGCTGTTGACTGTACTAGCGCAATGTTTCAGTAAAAATATTATCAGTACCCAAAATTTATCAAACAAATGTTTTAGTAGATACCTGGTGAGTTAGGGAGCACACTTATGGTGGCAATTTGAGTATTACTCCACTCAACGAATGACCCAAAAGGAGGTGTAGAGTGCGTGAACTGGGCCCTAAGTGATTTCTTCAGAAAGTTGTTCAGGGTGCTTAGGGAGTAAACATAGTAAAAGTCCCCGTGTCTAGGAGGTGAGCCGGAGTGGGGGGGGGGGGGGATAAAAGTTCCCACTTTTAAGTTTTTCGCTAATATCTTAATCCCGAGACTCAAACTATCTCTATACCTTTCATATAATCGATTCAGCAATATAAGCGTGAAGAGGTAACATTGTGGAGGAGGCATTGTCCTATACACTTTTTTTTAATCCCGAAATAACGCCAAAATAGCAGGCAACAGCTAGTGTTTCAAAAAAGTCGATTTTTCGAAAATTTTCACTTTTCCGGAACGTGTAGTTCGATAATGGGTAGGAATTCGAAAAAAGTGTGTGAGATAAAAGTTGTAGAAAATTGTATTCTTATAGCTTTCATTACGTAGAGAATTTTTTTCTACTCTAGCACTCTACACCTGCTTTGTTAAGTGGACTACACATCATGTATCAATGATGTCTTGTCTTGTTTAGAACAATGCATATTTTTTTTATTTATCCCACTTGCATAATCAGCCTATAATGTTCCCACAGCTGGGACACAGACCTCATCTCTGTGAGACCACTTAAGAGGAAATGCGGTTGGAGAGACTTTTTGAAAAAGCCTAAGTAAAAAAAAAGTTATTAAAAAAAAAAAATCCGACTGCGGTAAAAAACTTAAGTTATTAAAAGAACTGAAAAGCTAAAAACAAGCCCATTTTAAATTAAATAAAAGTTGGAAGCAGGCGGGACCCATTTGAATTTGAAAATTTACCGCAGTCGGGTTTTTTATTTTTTTTTATAACTTTTTTTATTTCCAGCTTTTTAGTTTACAAATTTGAAAGATTTCGCTGACGATTTAGTTTTTTACGATTTGTCACTTCGAATTACTTTTAACCATAAAGTTGTTTATATTTTTGTAATCATTTTTTAAAGCCCTTTACTTTGATACCCCACTCGATAGGTTTTGAGAAAAAAAAATTTTTTGAAGACAACATTGCGCCAAAAATCGGCCATTTTTTTTTTTTTTTCAATTTTGATATACCCAGTGTCACTCGCATAATTAAGACGAATCTAACGGCATCTCTCAAGCTGAAATCGATCAAGCCGTTTAGGCTACAGATCGTGCCAAAGAGATATACATACATACATACATAGTAGTCGCCATATTGAATTTTCACTAACGTCATATCTTTAGTGACACTCGCCGGACTAAGAGGAATCGATTGACGTGTGAATCATAAAAATCGGCCCAGGCGTTTGGTCTGTATAGTGCTTCAAAGGAACATACATACATACATACATAGGCTGATAAACACATTACCACTCCTTTGCGTCGCGCAGTCGGGTAAAAAGTCATAATTCGAGGTTTGGCTCTCGCCTATTTTCTCCAATCCAATTTAAAAGATATTTCATAAACAGAATAAGAAGGATATAATATACTGTGTCCCTATGTTTTCCTTTTTGATGATACATTATTTTTACACACTACACACACACACACACACACTACACTACACTACACTAGAACCCTCAAAAAAATACAACCGAATTGAGAACCACCTCCTTTTTTTTTAAGTCGGTTTAATTTTTTTTTAAAAATGCTCAAAATTGCCGCTGTCAACAGAGGCCCTAGTGTACAATTTGACAACAATTAACCTTTAGTATATCCACGCGAGACACAATGGCTTTTAATTGTTTCTGTAATTACGGCATTCAACCGGTTAACGAAAAAAGAAAAACCTAGGAACACAGTTTATATCGTTCTTATTCTGTTTTTATCTTTTAAACTAGCTTCTGCCCGCGACTTCGTCCGCGTGAAATTTCTTGTACCCCCACCCCGTCGCAACACTTCGTATTCGCTTAGCGTTCATTCTGACTTTTTTTCTTTTTGCTCGGCTCCTAAGGGTCATAGCGTGATATTAAATAACCTATAGCCTTCCTCAAGAATTGGGCAATCAAATTCAAAAAGATTTTTCAAATCTGACCGGTAGTTCCAGAGATTATCGCGTTCAAACAAACTCTTCAGCTTTATTATTAGTATAGATGTATTTATTATACTCTTCAAAGATCTTATACTTACAATCATCAACAATTAATATATTTCGAAAAAGATTATTACAGGATTTTATGTTGATAAAAAACTCTATGGCCCATAACTCCTTAATAGGTACCAACTCTTAACATCTTACACACGTGATAACTTTTAAACGAAATATCCGATTGAGATGAAACAAAAAGTATTTTACTTCTTCATAAATACTCTTGATAACATAATGCTTAATTTCGATAAAGATTAATATTACGATACATATTTAACGTAGTTTTTTTTTCTTCAGACGATTTAATAATTATTTTGAACACAAAATCGGTTATTGTGATTAAACCATGATAGCTAGATATATGTTCTCGCGGACTTTTTTGTAGGTCTTAATGGGCTCTACAAACCCGTAGTACATCATTTTGTTCTATTTTCAATAGTTTTTGCAGCGCACGCAAAAATAGGTTTTCGATTTTACACCTTGTGTTACAAAATAGCAATTTTATTACGGATCCCTAATTTTGAAAAAAAAAAAAATATAGCCTTCCTCGATAAATGGACTACCCAACACTAAAAGAATCATTCAAATCGGACCAGTAGTTCCAGAGTTTCCACTTTACCAAATGATGATTTCCGAGAGCAAATGCTAAAGTTGCTTTTGCCTATAAAATTTGAGGGTTTCCCTCGATTTCCATAGGATCCTCTCATCAGATTCCAACTTGATGATAATGGAACCACCTCGAGAGTATACCCTTTCAAACAAAAAAGGATTTTTTGGAATTGGTCCAGCCGTCTTCAAGTAATCGGTGAACATACATAAAAAAAACAAAGTCGAACATATAACCTCCTCTTTTTTGGAAGTTGGTTAAAAATACAAATCCATGCTAATATTGTAAATGCGAAAGTGTCTGTCTGTTACCTCTTCATGCTTAAACTGCTGAACCGATTTAGATGAAATTTGGTATAGAGATAGTTTGAGTCCCGGGAAAGGACATAGGATAGTTTTTATCCTAATATTCCTACGGGATCGAAACATACGCACGCGGGTGAAACCTCAGGGCGCTGCTAGTATAACAAAAACACTTCTCACTAGAGGAGGTACAGGTACACATTAATCATCAATAATCTTGGACGTAGGTAAGTATCTCTATGTAATTTCAAATGACTACTCACCCTATCATAGTGCAGCATAGGCAGTGTGATCGCTCACAGCGGACACACTCATGCTGGCAGCCATGGCACAAGTTTACATCACAGTAGGCACACTGGGATTCAACAGCACTACCACAGGTGCATTGCTTTGCTCCTGACTTGCTGTCTACCTGTAATGAAAACAGAGGATGTAATTCAGTTATCATGGCACAAGTTTACATCACAGTAGGCACACTGGGATTCAACAGCACTACCACAGGTGCATTGCTTTGCTCCTGACTTGCTGTCTACCTGTAATGAAAACAGAGGATGTAATGCAGTTATCTTAATATTATGAACGATGAAAAAGTACACCAAATTAAAAGAGTGAATTGATATTGTGTTTACCATGTTACCAGAATGCAAGAGTGTTCCGTCTTTACCAATAAACAATTGTTTCATTTTGTTTCGTTTATCTGTGGCGCTCAACGCATGCTCTTCGGAAATAATTTCGTGCGTAGGGCATTTTTTGGCGCCCTTGAATAGTAGGAGCAAGGTCTTCTCTGAGAAAGAACACAAAGGTCAGTGGGTCGTCTTAGGGGCGGCACAAATAGTAAGAACAAAACGGCTATTCAAATCATTGACACTACAAAGAAAAATGTTCATGAGGTCATGAGTGACATAGAATCCAAAAGATAATTTTGTGGAAGAATTGGGAATCATGCAAATGGTAAGGTGTTTATTAGTGTTTACCGTAAACTTTTTTCAGTCGGTCTTCATTATTATTGAACTGCTTCATGCCTACGTGGACTTTGCTTTGGGGTACAAAATCTTCGATGAATGGGTTTGTTCGTTTTGCCATTTCATTTAAAGGAAAAACTACTTTTATTGGTAAGTTAATGAATTAGAATTGAAAAGAATTCCGTAATTTGAATTTTGCCTGCTTTTGGCTTCGTAATTGTTTATTTCACCGTATGTCAATAAGTCAAAACTGACAAACATACATACTGCTGTCATCATACTGTCATCGACCGTACGGACCATAGATTATACAATCTATTGTACGGACACCTTAGACCGCCTTAAAGGCTTATTACATTATCCAATTTTAAGCAATGCTAACTAGGAACACTAACTAGGAAGTCGGAGATAGTGATTTAAGTGATCACACTACACTAAATTGGATTCTAAATCGGACAGAGACAGACGACGCATTCAGACGCATTGTCGGCGTCGAATTCGTGAAGAAGGATCGTACTGGGTTGCACGTTTCGAATTTTCTTATTTTCTCAGAAAATAGGTAAATCCAAAACTTAAATGTATTCAATTCGATATTAGACCAAGGTCTGATATTTTTGACATTCACAGTTTCATTTTCTAATTTTTAAAAATTCTGGGCATGTAGGAGAAATTAGAATGGCGACACTGCCAACAGGGCACCTTCGATCGATGGGCTGCTGTCAACAAATTCTTTATAAAATATTTATAAAATAAATTCTTTAATAGACGCAGTTACTCCTATACGACAACGTTATTTAGGCCCACGTACAAGTCGCAATAGTATTATATGTTTAGTGTAGTGACAAGATCTGGTGCGATAGTGAAAGTGTTTCTTGTATCGTTTCATTCCATTCCATGATAGTGACGGGGCTGTCGGTTGCAGCCGTAGCATATGTGAGCGGAGCCCTCGCAAATGTTATGTAAGCGGTGGTAGCGCGCGGCATGTCTTGGATGAAGCGGGCGCAGGGCGGCGCGGCGCCGCCGCCGGGCCCCGAGCAGCAATCCTATGCCGCAGCCCAGGCACAGGTGAGCCGACCAGGTTATATCTGCCAGACGTAAACAATGACGTGGACCAACCGCACCGATGTGCACCGCTCGTCATATGATTGACATAAACATTCACTTTTACATTGCTTATTTATTTGATCTTTGCTGTGTGCATTCACTTACTTTATTTATTCTAATTAGAAAGTGTACAATAGTGTCAGGTAATCAATAACTGAAAAACACTAATTAGCATATTACTTAATTAGGCTTGTGGCAATAACCAATGTGAATGTAAACCAATTATCTAGCAATTCTAGCATATGGCTAAGAAGTAACAGTAATGTTATTTGGACCTTCTGAAACTTTTAAGAAGTTTTATCAAACATAAAATTCATGTCTTTGCAGCCATTTGGGAACCAACAGAACATGTACCCAAATTATCAAGGAGGTACAACAGGGACTGTTCAACCGCAACAGTTCTGGCAGATGCCACCCCAGCAACAGCCGCAATACAACCAGCAGTATGGCCAGGTCTATCAGCAACAGGACTATCCTGCCAATGCTAACCAGTTCTACCAGCAACCAAATCCAAATCAGTTCAACCAGAACTATACAAGCCCAGGCTTTAACAGCACTCCACAACAGAGTTACCCACAAAATTATTATCCAAACCAAGGAGCACCGCAACAGAACTTTCAGCACAACAAGCCCAATGCTGACAGCTGGGAGGACAACTGGGACTGGGGCTGGGAGGAATCGGCTAAGCAAGCTCAGAAGGCTTCCCAGAATGCCGTCCAGCAGCCTGCCCCACCTCAGCAACAGTTCAATAATGCTAATGTCATAGAAGAAAGTTTTGTTTCAACTGATAGTTGGAACTGGTCTATGGATGACAAGAAAGAATCTAAAGAACCTGGTACTGTGCCTCACAACAATGAAAATAAGGAACCACCCACTCTACCTGTCTTAAACCCTGCAGTAGAAAATAGCATACTGTCTGAACCTACTATGCCGGTGAGTGCTAGTAGTATGTCTGCACAGCAAACAGAAGAAGTCCGGACCTTGAATGATAGAGAGGTGGTGAAGGAGCGATTGCCCAACCTAGCCTTAGGCAAACGCTTCCATTTAGATAATTTAACACCTCAGTGGTCTATTGAATCACAAATGTCACAAGAATCTAGTGATGGTCCTCATACTCAATCTGAAGGAACTTATAGAAGTGAAAACCAATCTAGGAACTCTAGTAAAAGTAGTCCAGGTTTAAACACAGACAATTCTAACTTCAATTATTCCCAAGCTGGATTAGATGAAGGCTACCCTCCAAACAGTGAATGGTCTAGGCCCTCGGATGAACCAACTATAGCTGACCATGTTCAAAGTGACAGCAGGCGCGAAAGTCATGATGAGCTGTCTAGTTCGTTGCAAGAAATGAATTTAAACAATCATGAGAACCCGTCAACAGAAACATTATCTCTAGGTCTTGAGGCAGAGCCTAGAAACAGTCAAGAACATGCTCCTGCAACACAACCACCACCTGCTGTGTCCCCGGCTAACTTCCCAGCTCCCGCTCCATCTAATGTCATTCCCTCATCAATGGCTTCTACCATGCCACCTCCTCCTCCTGTATCATCTGTATCCTTGCCTCCCACTTCTTCATCCGCTGCATTGTCAGCTCCACCCTCTTCCTCTGCTATGCCACCCCCTATTTTTCCACCGCCCACTTCTAACCAGAATCCTTTCAAAATGAATGCAGGACCATTCTCTCACAAAACTATAGCTAAGGTATCAACAAGTGCTACAACTGTACAAGCATTCCCCCCTCCAATGTCTAGCACCAATCTAACATCACCTGCAGTGGTCAGCAAGGTGTCTCAGCACAACAGAGTGCCGCTAGGATTTGAGGCAAACTTGGAAACTACTCCAGATAATTCTGAGCGTCCTGACCAGCCTCAAGTGTCTGCGTTTAGGCCAATGCCTGTCTCGCAACAAGTGCCCGACAATATGGAAGTAGCGCCAAGAAATGATAGAAATGAATATCTACAAACGGCGCATTTATCAAGCAGTGACTATGGCGAAAATACAGATTTTAGTAGAGGCGCACCACCGCCTGGCCTGCGGCGGATGGTAGTTGGCCAACAAGAGTCTGAATATAATCAGAATTTGAACATTTCTGGTGATGAACCTCCACCAGGTTTGGCTAGAATGGTACCAGGACAACAGACCGAAGCTGAAAATGCCTACAATCAGTCAGGAGAAAATTTTCTGGATCGCCATATTGACGGACAACCGACCGATAATGGCGCTCGTCCATACCGTCAGGCTGACGGTCAACAAACCCCTGACAATTATACACAGCCACCAGCTAGCAGGGTCACAGAGAGGCGACCCGTAGGCCTGGACAGAATGGTACCAGGGGAACCAAGTAACGACGAGTACCCTCAGTATCCGGGTTCTAACTATGCTGGGGCTAACGAACACCGCATAGTTACAGGGTTGGACCATGACTTCTCTATGCCAACTGACGCCGGTCCACCTGACGTCAGAGAGCAGAATGTAGATGGTTCTGATTACACTGAACAGAGCAATAGAAATCCGCCGAGGAATGTAATCGGCGCACGCGAATCCAGTAACGACACTTCACCAGACTTCAGCGTACCGCCTGATGAGCAGCAGAGAGAAGTCACCATGGAGGGCGAGAATCTGCAGGACTTGAGCATCATATCGTCAACGGAACTGACGTATTCCCGAGAGCAGGTGTTGGATGGCGCCGACATTACTCTCACGGACATGGGTACAGACAGAAAGACGGATTTATCAGATTCAATAGACCATCCGACGACAAGCTCGAGACGACAGTCTCTAAATAGAGTAAACACTTCAGGAGAGGATTCCGAAAGAGATAGAGCATTCAAATCTTCGCCGAGGAGGGACAGAGACAAGCACAAATCAACTAGAGACAGAGACCAAAAGCGGGATAGAGACCGCGACAGGGAGCGAGATAGAGAACGCGAGAAAGACGGCAGATATTCTCGTGGGGACCGGAAGTACGACCCCGACAGGAGATCTGTGAGGGAAGAGCGGCGCACAGAGAAAGACCGGCGAGAGCGAGATGGCTACACTCGCGACCGTCGAGAGCGGGACGAGAGCCCCGACGCGCGGCGGCACCGGCGCAGCACTCGCAGCCACCGTTACGAGACAGAGGACACCGACTACTATAGCGACAGGGAGAGAGATCGAAGGTCAGTAGTGACACCTTTCACTTTAAACGTTTGCTTAATTCACTGCTTTGGGCTAATTGAAATTATATTGTTAGGCGCCACCGAGAAGGTTCGTACACATCGTCGAAACCACCGCGTCCAGACGACAAGGAGCGGCGATACGGCGAGGAGCGAGACCGCAGCAAGCGGTACCACACGATAGAGCGAGACAGACGACACGAAGACGACCGCGAGAGGCGCGAGCGGCGGCGCGGTGACCGCCAGCGCGACCACCACGAGCGCGCCTACCGCGACATAGACCCCACCAGGAAGTACGGCAACCTGCGGCAACAGCGCGACAAGGACGATCCCAGGAGAGGTGAGTCTACACACATCGTTCTGCGTCAGTCGCACATATGCATAGCAAAAGCATAATCAGCTTCTAATGTTCCCACTGCTGGGGCACAGGCATCATATGCTTAGAGAAAAAAAAAACTGTTTAAAGAATTTTCATAAATTGACGCAGGTTTTCCTGTCAATAATTTCATTGCTTTATTGAGATTTGATTTTCCTTTATGATACTGATAACAAGTAAGAATGAATATAAGCAACATAACGGTACAGTTGTACAGAGAATAATGCCAGATCCATTTACATCTGTTTGGCCATCCCTGGAATTACGAATTCTTTTGCTTCTCGAGTGTTATCTAACTAACTTGTATGTTATGAAAACAAAGCTTGCGCTCTGATTATACCCTATGTTGTTTATTTATATAATACACCTTTATCACATTTATTTATCACCTTATTATATGTTCGACTAACTGACTGACAGTATTATATTTATTTTGCAGTTGTGACATTCTCGAGCGATGCAAAAACTAATGATAGTTGTATGAAGCAAGGTACAAACAACGCTACTTTCTGTGCCACGCGGTGAATGTCGTCGCACAGCGCGCGCGCTCTTGATGTTAAACTGACTCAAACAAGCTTTAATCTAAGTGAAGTTTGAAGTGCTAAAAAGCGACAAGTAAAGTTATTTTAACATCGGCGCGCGAGTGTAACATGCATGCCACATGTTTGATGGAACTGTAATTATAACACGTTTTGATCGCTTTCATTTATGTCATTACTACAATGCCATATAAGTACACTGAATTTTGTTTGCTCTTCTAAGTAAATAAATAACGTCTTCAAACTGAACTGGCTTTAAACTGAACGTTTTTGATAGCCGACTTGTTTACCCACAATTTTGCCAATTTTCGCGTTCCAATTATTGACATGCTATCAAAATTATTAGTAACTAATTAGCGGCATGACTTTTTAACACATTTCGTAAACGTTTAAACATATAATGATCATCGTGGCGCCTCGCTCATGAATATTAAAACAATAACCATGGCCGCGCTTTGGCATTCATATGGTTTGCGAAACTTTGTTACATTCTTTACACATATGGAGCAGTGTTCATGCGGTATTATTTTGTCAGTGGAGATTTGTCTTTACACATATGGAGCAGTGTTCATGCGGTATTATTTTGTCAGTGGAGATTTGTCTTTACACATATGGAGCAGTGTTCATGCGGTATTATTTTGTCAGTGGAGATTTGTCTTTACACATATGGAGCAGTGTTCATGCGGTATTATTTTGTCAGTGGAGATTTGTCTTTACACATATGGAGCAGTGTTCATGCGGTATTATTTTGTCAGTGGAGATTTGTCTTTACACATATGGAGCAGTGTTCATGCGGTATTATTTTGTCAGTGGAGATTTGTCTTTACACATATGGAGCAGTGTTCATGCGGTATTATTTTGTCAGTGGAGATTTGTCTTTACACATATGGAGCAGTGTTCATGCGGTATTATTTTGTCAGTGGAGATTTGTCTTTACACATATGGAGCAGTGTTCATGCGGTATTATTTTGTCAGTGGAGATTTGTCTTTACACATATGGAGCAGTGTTCATGCGGTATTATTTTGTCAGTGGAGATTTGTGTTATACTGTTATGAGCTAGTTATCTGTATAACATACCTACATAGATAAATCTACATGTACGCGCATCATACATCGATACTGACTTGTTCTTATCTCTTGTCAATCTCCGAGCTATGAGGTGAATTCGGTATCGCACCTGTTATTTACGCATTTGATCTCTGCAGAGTGTAGAGGATAAAATGATAAATATTATTTTGTGGGTACATTAGCACATGTATACCACAATCTCTAAAATAAGTCCTCTTGCTATTTCCAAAAGATTTATAATATAAACTTATATTCTTTTCACAAACCCTAAATAAATAAGATCTTACTGGACACAAAGCGACTTTTAAATTAAGTAAACACGTCACAAATGAACAAGTGACTAGAACTTCCCAAAGCTTGGGTTTGCTGACAAAGCGGCGCCTTCATGTAACGACGTCATCGTCATGTAAATCCATCATTTACACCGGAGTCTCAAAAGCAGCCCTTAGAGCGGCTGCCAATTTGCGGCCGATTTAATACGATACCGTTTTCTTGGGATATTCAAGCTTGTACATGTGTGATACAAGCATCGCGCTCATTAGCCGTGTGTGGTGTTAGCAGGCGAGTACTCGTCGCCGTCGCGGCCGGACTCGCGCGAAGCCACCGTCACCGACGACGACATCACCGAGTCGCGGCGCCGCGCCGACCCGCACCGCCGCAACCGCCGGACCGCCGAACCTTTCTACGATGGTAAGTTACCCGCGCTGTAAGCCAAACCACACAGTGCGGCGCCGCACCGCACCGTGTGGTTTGGCTCAAAAGCTTTGTTTATAGAGAAGGTCAGGGTCAGTCCTAGGCTTGGTACACTCATAGATGCTTCGAATTGTTGACCATTTTCTATTTTGTACATGTTGACAGGCCTACACTCTTCTCCCATTTCCATTAACGCTGTAATTTGAAAACATTGTAAAAGCCAATTATTTTTCAAAGAGTAACCGTGGAGTTTCTTGCCGGCTCTTCTCCGTAGGAAACGACCAATGGGAACCGTGCGCCTCGCTTCTGCTCTGGTTTTGGTATATAATGCCTATTTAGTTCGTAGCAGGATGTGTCACAATTGACATCACCAAACGTTAAATCATCAGTATCCTGTATTCATCGGTGCATTATCTGGATCTGGAGGTGTACGGGTGTCACATCTCAGAGCTTGGATATCCAAGCACTGGGCCTCATGTTCCGTGGATGTTTCGTAGTAAGAGATTGTTGATTTACATTCTCCTTCAAAGATCGATCGAGAGACAATGGGTGACGAGTCGTATTGATCTGTTCCTTGCTTTGTTTCGGAGTATACACGATGTCGGTAGATAACTGGAGGATGAGATCGATTACTTGAATTTGACGGTTTCCATTGTAGATCGTTTATTAGCTGTATATAAATAAATCATTTACCTATTAGGTGAGGCTTCCGCGTCGAGCTAGAGAAAATAAACCCAACAGTGCCTTACAACAATAAAGAAGCTTTTAGCTTGGGAATGTTATTTTATTAACGAAAAAAAAAACTGGAAAGTACAGCCTCCAGCAATTTAATAATAATTGGTTCATGAAAACCCCGATGAACATAAAACACCCCGGTGAACAGAACTCATAATGTATGCAGTGTATGAAATACTCAGTTATTATGCAAATCGGGGTGTGCATGTAACCGGAGCGAATCGGAACAGCTCGCGTTCTTTAATAATAGCCCAGTTTGGAAACAGTCGCTAACGTGCATTAAATATTATTCTGAAAATTCGATTTAGTTGATATCATTTATCAATAAACATTTTATAAAAACCCGTGGCTTACTTTGCGTAAATTTTTTGTTAGGGTTCCGTACCCAAAGGGTAAAAACGGAACCCTATTACTAAGACTTCGCTGTCTGTCCGTCCGTCCGTCCGTCCGTCTGTCTGTCACCAGGCTGTATCTCGAGAACCGCGATAGCTAGACAGTTGAAATTTTCACAAATTATGTATTTATGTTGCCGCTATAACAACAAATACTAAAAACAAAATAAAATAAATATTTAAGGGGGGCTCACATACAACAAACGTGTTTTTTTCGGCGTTTTTGCCTTGTGGTACGGAACCCTTCGTGTGCGAGTCTGACTCGCACTTGGCTGGTTTTTTTTTTTCTTATCATGCTTTTTAACCGACTTCAAAAAAGGAGGAGGTTTCTCAATTCGACCGTTTTTTTTTTTTTTTATGTGTTCAGAGTTCAGAGTTCAGAGTTCATTTATTTGTCAGAAACATGAGTATGCACACAAAGCATGCAAGATGTTAAGTACATTACAGAAAGGATCACAGTCATGTTTTACCTTTACGGCGTACAAATCATTAAGTATTAGGTATAATAACATTTGTATGTTGTAACTATTAATTATTAAAACATATTAAAAAAAAAAAATACAATTATTTGAAATTCATTTGTTATAGATTACAGTAAACATTTGCAAACATCAATTAAATTATATAAGTAAAAGAACAAAATATCATTGTCAAAATTAATTCAAATGTCAAAATAAGATAAAAATGTAAATATTAAATTATGTAAATATTAAATCATTAGTCCCAGATAAAAACAATAGTCAACAGAACCAAACTTCGCCCCCACATTAGAATTAGTATGTTTTCTCTATTAGAAACTCAGCAATACTATAGAAACATTTGGCTGCTAAATACTCTTTTAGTTTTTTTTTAAATAAGTTAGTACCAGATAAATCTCTGAGTTCCTGTGGAAGGTGGTTAAATATACGCGGTGCCATGCAGAAAACACTTTTACGCATTAGTGCTGTATTTGATGTTCTCACACACAATCTGTGCTTATATTTATTTCGCCGGTTACGGTTATCCATATCAGATTGTTTCTTAAACAGATGCGGGTTTGATTTTACGAACATTGCAATTTCATAGATGTAGAGTGACGGAAGGGTAAAAATTTTATATTTTACAAAGAATGGCTTGCATGAGTCGGTTGTTTTTAGGCCGAACATGGACCTAATGCATCTCTTCTGTGACCTGAATATTCTGAATATTAACGTGGAGTTTCCCCAGAAAATAACACCAAATCTCAGCAAAGGACCAACTATGCCATGATACGCCGTGAGCTTGGCATCCACACCCAGAACAGGAGCGATTTTGTAGAGCATATATGCTGATTTACTCAGTCGCTTGCTTAACTCCTCTAAGTGTGGTTTCCAGTTTAATTTTTTATCAATTGTGAGCCCTAAGAACTTACTTACATCAACTTTATTTATCTGTTTGTTATTGTTATGTATATTCAGGTTATTATTAATGGTCAAACGCTGACTGAATAACATTAATTTTGTTTTATCCATATTTATTTTAAGATTATTATTACTTAGCCACGTTATAATGGAATCAACTGTATTATTTATTTCATCTTCATAATTTTGATCATCTATGCATTTAATAGTTACTGTGCTATCATCGGCAAAAAGTGACATCGGGTGATTTGTTACCTTCGGGAGATCGTTGATATAAATTATGAATAGTAGTGGGCCCAGGACACTCCCTTGTGGAACGCCATACATAACTGATTTGCGTTTGGATGTATATACATGCTCTTCTTTAGTTTTATGATTGCATTGACTTATTTCAACATACTGCTTTCTGTTTCTGAGATATGATTCAATCAACTGTAGAACGTTTCCCCTGATTCCGTAAGCATCTAATTTATCTAGTAATATTTTATGGTCCACGTAGTCAAATGCCTGTGTCATATCACAGAACACTGAACATACTGGACGCCTTTTATCAACATTTTCTACTACATTATTTAGGAAATCATAGATCGCCATATTTATTGTTTTACTCTTTCTAAAACCTTTTTGATCATCTGTCAGAATGTTCATTTTTTCCAAATAATTATATATTTGTACATATAGATATTTTTCGAATATTTTCGATAATATAGGTACGAGTGCTATTGGTCTGTATGACTCCATTGACATCTTATCCGGTTTTTTCAGTAGTGGCTTTATAACGGCAATTTTGAGATGTTCTGGGTATACACCTTCAGTTATGCATAGGTTTAGAATATGGCTTAGAGGTTTACTAATGATGGCACCGACTTCTTTGACTATATGTGTGGAAATACCATCATGTCCTGTACTTTTTGTATTTTTTAATGATTTAATAATTTTTGATATGTCATGGTGGCTACTTGGTGGCATAAATATGGAGTTTTTATTTTTGGATATATTTTTTGTAATATTTTTACCACAATCAGGAACAGGTTTGACTTTTTCTATAAAAAAATTATTGAAAGCTTCTGCTATTTCAGTTGGATTAGTTTCTGTTTTATCCCCTACTTGAATTTGCGTAATAGCCTCCTTCGGTACATTCTCTTTGGAACTGTTAATTATTTCCCATGTAGTTTTTATTTTGTTTACCGATGTTTTGATTTTATGTGTATTTTGAGCTCGTTGGGTCAATTTAATAATTTTTTTGTACGTTGTAGAGTATTTTTTAAATTGATCTCTACTTGCGTCACTGGGTTTCAATCTATACCGCCATAGGAGTGCCCTTTTCTTTTTGCTACCAAGTTTTATTCCACGTGACACCCATTGTGGTTTCCTATATGTTTTAACTAAGACTCTTTTCAATGGAAAACATAGTTCATAGAATAACAAGAATGTCTCTACAAAAACATTGAATGCTCTATTTGGATCATTGATTTCATAAACATCAGAGAAGCTAATATTCTTTAAGCAGTCTTTAAATTTGTCCACATTTTCTTGATTATAATCCCTACGATGAATATACCATTGGTTAATCAAACTTTTTCTTTTAACTGGACATTTTAGTATTTGGCAGGTATGATCGGAAAGGGCAAGGTCGATGACTTCAGATTTACATTTCTTTCCTAGATTGTGTGCAAAATTATCAATACATGTACCACTTTTCAGTCTAGTAGGCTGGAATACTTGCAATTTAAGATTCGAGTTAAGTAGTAGACATTCTAATTCCAATGTAGTTCTATCTCGCTTTAACATATCAATATTAAAATCCCCACATAATACAATATTTTTGTTTTTGGTTTTATTAATAAAATTTAACAATTTTTCTAACTGCTCAAAAAAAGTATTTAGATTCTTTGGATTTGGAATTCTATACATACATATTATAATGGTATTACTTTGAGTCATTTCAATTGCACAACACTCGAACAAGTTACTAATTGAGAATTTGCTAATACCTGTAATTTCCTCCCATTGATAGCCCTTTTTTACCAATATACAAGAGCCCCCTCTTTTGCTGTCTTTTCTCGTGAAGATCGCAGCTAGATTGTAGTTAGCTATTGACAAGAGCTGTTCATATCCAGACATAATGAAGTGCTCAGTTATACAAATGACGTCAATGTTTATATTCTTTGTAAGTAATTCTTCTATACATACCGTCAGTGCATCGGATTTTCCGATGAGACCTGCAATATTCTGATGCATAATATAAAGATGTTTACTATAGAAAAAACTGGGCTGTGTTAGAGTAGTGGGGTGTAACTTCATAATCCTGTGTACTGGCAATTATGTCTGTTTCTACAACTTCTGAATTATATTGATTTATATCACGCATAAGATCCTTTAGGTCTTGAAAAATAGTTCGCATGCCATTGTTATTTAGTCTCCCGGTATGCCTATTGAACATTGTGTGGTCACATGACAAATTCTTGTTAGAATCCAGAAAATAGGCATGTTCATGAGTCAATATATCGAGGTAGAGTAGACTGTTGAAATGTTCTATCCTCCAATTAAACAAATTTACATAGTTGCCATATTTGTAGGTCGGTGCACAGATAATAATATTAGTGTGTTTGAACTTCTGTACAGATGATCGTATTCCAAATATCATATCGAAGTAATCATTGCTCGTGTTGAAGTCTTCTTCACCAACCAATATAACACAAAAATCGCTCATTGTTAATGATTGTAATTTGGTTTCTATATCATGCAACATCTGATCCAATTTACGGTGAGGCATTAGGTGGTGACATACTTCCGACTTATGTTGCAGAATATCATTTGAAATCGAAGTTATTTTATTTATTTTGTTGCTACTTAGGATGATAATCTTATTGGTTTTTTCACGATGAAGTGGCGATTTGGATATCGTGTCACTTTGCCTTTTAATGGGAGCTTTAGCAGGAGTCCCAATAGTGTTTTCAGGGTTAACATTCAATTCACTGTAACTTTCATTTAAATTTACTGTTTTTTTCACTGAGTTAGGCCTCGATTTCATTGATTTGCTACGTTTCTTAGAGGACACTAAGCTGTTATTTATATTGCAGGAATTCGTACAAAGTAATTTATATTTTTCTAGTTTAGCTTGTTGTGATGTAATTATTTGTTGAAGAGTGTGATTTTCCGAGTTTAGATTATCCACCTCATTTTGGGTTCTTTCTAAGTCCATTTTAAGATTCATAATTTCATTTCTCAACTCCTCAACTTCATGGTTGAGTAATGCCCTTGATAAATCTGGCAAACTCTGTGCGCTGTCCGAGAGATATGTGCTTGAGGAGGTGTTTAACGAGTTATCATTACAAAAACTGTGCCTGCTGTTACCTTTATCCTGTTTACGTCTTAGCGTGATGTTTCTATCACAAGAATCCATGTTTTTACTCGTATTCGTCTAAATTCAAAAAGTGTAGATAAACGTTATTCAGCGCATTAAGCGATGCAAAGGAGACAGGCGTTTAGTACTGCAAACTGGACGCAGCGGTTGAAGCGCTTAAAGGGAAGCAGTGGTTACTGTGTGACTTTCGCGGCGCAAAGGTCTTAAGCGCCGTGGAATACGCGTCGCTTACGCGTTTCGTTCACCGAGTTCACTGTCAACAACTTCACTTAAAAAAAATTTAACGAACTCTTTTGTTTTTGATGTTTTCACTGTTATTACGATTATTTAGAGCAGTTTTTGTTGTAACACATTGTCAGTATTAGTTTTTTAACACCTTTAAACAAAAGAACGCTTTTGAAATGCACTTTTTACCACTATTTTGAAATAATTTTAGCGGAGCACGTATATAATCTGTCTACCTCCGAACCACATCGTATTGTCCGTCCGTTGTTCGCGGATAACTTCGTCGTTTATGAACCGATTTTGATTATTCTTTTTTTATAAGTTCAACCTCGCGAGGCAAGCGCTCGTACGCGTGAAAGCAACACCACGTTTGTCGCGAGCCGCGTCACCCGGTCGGTGTGGACCCGGCTATCGATTCTCCGGGTGGGGTTCAAACAGTTACAAGTCCTCTCCTGCTGCATATTCAATGAAATATTTGTTATTTCAGAGTATGGCAGCGGCGGCGGGTACGCGGACCCGTACCTCGTGCAGCGCCAGCAGTACCAGTACTACGAGCAGCTGCGGCTCACCAACCCGGCCGCCTATATGCAGGTGTACAAGCAGCTCATGGCGGGCCACGCGCCGCCCGTACCGCTCGACTACCAGCCAGGTCAGAGACTACAACTACACGACAGCGACACTCACTCAATATTCCTGATTTGCTTGTCGAGTTAGTTTATCGTACTCTCTACGACCAAGTCCTAACCAAAGAGATCGTCGCCCAAACATCGCGTTCATTTTATTTGGCGAATTCGAACACGTGGTCACGCCGATAGAGGTTTCCCTTCCGGTTTATCGATCAAATGAGACAACATATAAACGCGACGATCACGTATTCGCGCGACCGGTAGTTTTGCTAAGGACGCGGGGTTAGGCGTCGTTCACACTGCCCTGTTCCCAAGCGGGGCATTTAGCTCCGTTTCTCAATGAACGATGTCCAGTTCCAAACTTAAAACTAATAAAAAATGTTGTGTTCAGATTTCGGCAGTCTGCCATACGAGGGGCGGCGCGAAGAGCGGGGTAGCGTGCACTCGGGCCGCTCCAGCACCACCGGGCTCAAGGGAAATGACACGTAAGTTCTGCACCATACAGCTTAGATCAGGTTGACGCAAGTAGGAGCACACCCGACATTTTAGACCGCTTTCACATTTAGGCGACTTTACAGCGACCGTCGCCCGGTCAGGATTTTATATATTATAAACAAAAGCGCGGCGGCCGACTTTTCTCCGTCGGAATCCATTTTTGAAATGAAGTACGCCACACTGATCTAAACTGCGGCGCGGCAGCCGCGCTGCCAGCTCGCGGCTGTTCTTATAATACGAAGGCCTGCCGCGCTACTATCGCGCTACTATCGCGCTACTACCGCGCTGCTAACGTCCTAATGTGAAAGCGGCCTCACACACACATGTACCGCGTGTAAGCAGGACCAGAGAGAATTATTTTACTCTCAGAATTGGCTACTGAATGAAGTTATTTTATTTGATCAGTTGTCAAATCTCACAGTCAGTGATTAATTCGTTGTTTTTATTTTGTCAAACCAAACAGATTTAACTATCAGAAACCAAGGATTAGTCTATGCTTACTCGTATTTGGCACTAACACTTACATGTGACCTGGACATTCACACGTTTTTGCTTCCGCTGTAAATATGAGGCGCGACAGCACGCGACACGCGACACAGATACACGGGGCTTTGTTGTTGTTATAAAGAATTGTGCCATTCATATTAACCATCGCCCATCACGTTATTGTCGGGTCTACGAATATGTATCACTGCATTTATGCATCAAGATTGTGTTATGGACATACACAGATAAATAAAATGTATTGTACAAACGACAGCACATCAAGCTACTGCAATCTGTCAAACTTTAATAGATTTTCAACTTTATCGCTCGAGCATACGGCTCAAAGTTAATTGGGAAAGTTTGACAGTTTCGGGTAGCTTGAAGTGCTGGCATCTGTACATCACATGTTATTATTCATTCAAATCATGATGCGAAGGAAAATGCAAGTGATGTACGAGTATCTGTTCATAACAAGTGATGTACGAGTATCTGTTCATAACAAGTGATGTACGAGTATCTGTTCATAACAAGTGATGTACGAGTATCTGTTCATAACAAGTGATGTACGAGTATCTGTTCATTACAAGTGATGTACGAGTATCTGTTCATTACAAGTGATGTACGAGTATCTGTTCATAACAAGTGATGTACGAGTATCTGTTCATAACAAGTGATGTACGAGTATCTGTTCATAACAAGTGATGTACGAGTATCTGTTCATTACAAGTGATGTACGAGTATCTGTTCATTACAAGTGATGTACGAGTATCTGTTCATAACAAGTGATGTACGAGTATCTGTTCATAACAAGTGATGTACGAGTATCTGTTCATAACAAGTGATGTACGAGTATCTGTTCATTACAAGTGATGTACGAGTATCTGTTCATAACAAGTGATGTACGAGTATCTGTTCATAACAAGTGATGTACGAGTATCTGTTCATAACAAGTGATGTACGAGTATCTGTTCATTACAAGTGATGTACGAGTATCTGTTCATAACAAGTGATGTACGAGTATCTGTTCATAACAAGTGATGTACGAGTATCTGTTCATTACAAGCCTCACAATTTCCTTCTCACAAAACGAACGCCATCGGAGTAACATCTCTCACTCATTATTACTAATACCAGTTTTTCGTATACATTGCGTAATACCCGCGCAGCGAATCATATTTTAATGAGTTCTCACTACATTACGTCTGCTGATTGGGTCTGATAAGCCCGTCTTTGTAAATGAAGGATTACTGTACATTAATAGACGGCGCTGTACTGCGGCCTTGTGTTCGCTTGACCGTGAATTAGTTTTATTACAAAACGATTCGACCGATCTATTGGCGACTCCTACGCACGACTCCTGCGACCGTACATTGCAGCAGTGTGTTTTTAGTAATAGACTAACCCGTTATCAGCTACTAGATAATTAATGGAACTGTAGGAATAGCTAGCGCACGTTGCGTCACGCGGGTGTCGTGAGCCGCTGGGTTCAGTCGTGGTGTGTTGAGAGATGTAGTCCGTGGCTCGTGGTGACGAGAGTGTGATGACGTCACGTAGGTACTTCGGGTACCGCGCCGACGCCGCCGGCGGCTCGCTGCGCGACGCGCCCTCGCTGCGAACTGACCTCTCCGACAGGTATACACCATGCACTTCATTTACTTACCTACCTACAGTTAAACCAGAAAAGGTATGCGCTTCGGTAATCTTCGTGTTTTCGAATTAGCACGAACATCGCGCCTCAGAGTAACTTCCGACAGAGGTAAACATTCTGAGTTTTTTACCGACTTTACAAAAAGGAGGAGGTACTATGTTCGGGTGTTTGTGTTTTTTTTTTTTTTTTTTTTTTTGTATGTTTGTTCATCGAATACGCCGCCAATTGTCGACGGATTTTCAAAATTCTTTTTTTGTTCGAAAGTAGATAGTTCTGAGGTGGTCCCATTATCACCAAGTTAGGATCTGATGATGGGATCTTAGCGAAATCGAGGGCAACCCTCAAATTTTATAGGCTCACTTATTGTTTTTCGCATATTTTATGAAGTATCTTGTGTATTTGTGTATGGTTGTCACCATCTCAGGTAGCTGGGCTGATGATGGAAGGTACAACTCCTTAACAGTAAGAAGTTACTCGAACAGGCAAGGACTGTTTTAGTAAATTGTTTTGATGTTTGATAGGGCATTTGCCACATTTGGTCTCATGATCATCAAGTCATGACCTGATGCTGCAGTCAGGATAGTCTGCAGAGTACCTAACTCCTCGACAACTAACAGCAGATATATCGTGTTTAGGCTCATTGAAAAGGGCTCGATGTGTGGATAAACGTACTGTTACTGAGGAACACCGAAGACCTGATGCTGAAGCCAGAAGCATCAGAAAAAGTACAAACCTTTAAATTACAGCACCGTAGTCGTGTTTGGGCTCATTTTAAACAGGACTAATTTTAAGTTCAATGCAATGTTGACATAAGTCTGGCCTGATGCTGCAGCCAGGATTATCAGCATCTAATCTAAAAACTAATAAAAGGAGAACTCCTCAACAATTAACGTCCCTGCATCGAGAAAAGGAATATTTTATAAAAAGGCGATGGGCAAGTTGACATTAGGCTATTGTAACTTAGATAAATTATAAATAGACCCACTAAAAAGCGAGAAATAAAAACTTTTTAACAAAAAAAAAACCGACTTCCAAAAAAAACACTACAAACTGAAAAAAAAAAACACTACAAACTGAAAAATAACTTTAATTTCGGAAGTCGGTGGCAAAAACTAAAATACTGATCCCTAAGACACCGACTTCCGAAATTAAAGTTATTTTTCAGTTTGTAGTGTTTTTTTTTTTCAGTTTGTAGTGTTTTTTTTTACTGAAGCGCTTTGTCGTAGTGCAGTTATCATAGCGCGTTTGTATGAAGTTTTCTCTCTGTCGAGTTATATACTCCGACCGCAGACCGTCGTCTGTCATTCAAAAGTTTTGATTTTTTTATGGAATTTATTTTATTTTAGGAAAGCTTACAGACTAATAACATTATAGTAACAAAAATATATAACTAAATTGCTAATGACAAGCCTCCACAGATAGATACAAAAAAAAAATATATATTAGTTCCCTAGTACAAATCAATCTAACAAATTAAACAAACAAACTACGATCAAATTATTGAATTATTAATTTCAAAAGTTGGTTAATTTTATTTAATTGTTTATAATTTAAGCTAACTTGTAAAATAAACGGTTCAAGAGCAAGAAGGTGCCTCCTGTACAAAAAATGGCTTTGCCAATAATTTTCTAACTGTGCTTGCATTGGTGCAGAATAAATCAATACCGGGTTCACAAGAAACTTCGTTAAAACTGCGACTGGCTCTTGGAAAGTATGCATTACGCCTATAATTAGTGTTCGCAAAAGGTACATGTAAGAGTGGTCGTTGTCGCAGTCCCATCTGATTAGTGCGCAACGTTAATTTTGAAACAAGTTCAGGACAGTCGATTGAACCATTTGCGATATTAAACAAGTAGCATACATCACTAATATGACGTCTACGGTCAAGTGGTAGAAAATGGTACCTCCTGCATCGGTGAGTGTAATCAACAGACACTTGCTTTGCCCTGTAATCAAGGTACTTAAGAAATTTTCTCTGGATGCACAGAATTGTTAATCTACAAGGTGTTGATTTGCATCCTAGTCAAATTCAAGGACGTAATTATACTAATGATTCTCGACCCAAATCAACAATAAAATGGGTAGTTTTTAGTTTTTTTCTTATTTACGGAAATCCGTAAGTGTGAACCAGCCGTATTTAAACGCGGCCCGTCTGTTACTAGCCCTATAACCGCGCTTTCACACACAAACAAACGCCTTTTACTTTACTAAGTACTAAAATACTAAAGTACTAAAATGTCTTTTATGACAACCTCTTGAAATTTTGACGAGGATGCAAATCAACACCTTGTATAATATTGTAAACATGGCAAAAATACAAAATAGGCAAGTAAAAGCATGGTAGCATAGTTACAACAGCTCTCGCGTTCTTATTTCTTAAGATAGACGATGATTCCCGAAGCGCATACTTTTCTTAGGAAAGCTGTACCTACCTACGAGAACTTGTACTGAGAAGCACTCTTAGAAATCCTTATTTTTTTTTTCATAATTTAAATGATAATACGCTGCAGACAGTGATATGGCATACAAGCTAGCTGAAATAAAAGTTCACGCTAAAATCTGTGCAGATCTTTGGTTCAATATAATGTAAATATAGTATTCTGCATCGATTAGTGCTAAGCAACTATATTGTATATTAAGTCGCTTGCACAACTAAATGACAAGCACCATAATAATATTATCTTCAAATGACCAATTCATTTCAAGATAATATTATGGTGCTTGTACACATTTACTGCCGAAAATTTAACTTGTAACAGAGAAACAGCTGTTACAAGTAAAATTTTCGGCAGTTAATGTAACCTATTTTTGTATGGCATCGCGTCGCATTTGTCGCTCACTTGCCAACGGTACGTGTTGGCTTCTACTCTCCTAGATAATGCACTTCAATAAAGCAATCAAATAAGAAACAGCGCACAGTGAGCCGTCCTATCAGTCTGGCACGCAGCCTAAAATATATACGCCTTTGAGATTTCCTCCAAATTTATATCATACAACTAATATTACTAGATATTTATTACTATTTTATTCATCATTTTCGCACCACCTGCACATTTCATTCATTCTGTGTCACTGTGCATAAGTAGTCACAAAACCTTTCGCAAATTCAGTTGTGTTTTTATTTTGCATTACACAGTCGCCGATTTTCACATTGGTATAGTAGAAGTAGTGAATTGTTTCTCTATGTGTATACAATATACATACTAGTGTTGGGCTACATTTGGAGTGTCGGTGGGAGCTCGCGCTGTAGCCCTGCGGCGCCGCATGTAGTGAGCCCGTGTGTGTGTCGCCAGGGAGCTGCCCACAGACGCGTCGCTGAGCCTGCAGCTGGACGGCTCCACGGCGCGCTCCGAGCGGATGACGCCCTTCCGGTACTCCACGGCGCACATCAAGGTACGGACTCGACGTTATCTTTAAATTGCCAGAATAGAACATTTGTTTGGTAACCTTCATACAACACAGGCTACTAAAGGATGAGGTGACAGACAAGCTCGACTCGTATGTAAGCATACGATGAAAAACAGACGCCGCCGCGTGCGTCACCCTTCTCGCCCCACCCCCGGGGCCTAGTGCCAGCACTCACGCTCACCCAGCCAGCAGTACAATACGACCGACGTTACTTGGCGGGCCCGAACTTTGCGCAGAAGGCTGCGCAGTAAGATTTTTATGGAACCAAATGGTGACATGAGGCGAGTGCGAGTGAGAGAACATGCGAAAGTTCTTAGTGCCTACGTTCAGGCCCGCCAAGTTACGTCTCGGTCGCATTGTACTACAGGACTGAGCGCGAACTCGTAGACATCGCGACATCCCCGCAAGGGGGCGTGGCGAGCGGTACCGGGCCATATATTTTTATTTCGATATGTGTGTTTTTTTTTCATTCGTTTTTTTATCGGCACATTGTTTTTATATTATAATCATGAGGTTAGGTTGGTTATCATCTAATATTGTACTTTTGTGTGTTGTGCTGTCTTTTTGTGTGCGCCAAATAAAAAAAAAAGCTTAATAAAAAAAAAAATCCCCCCGGCCGCGGAAGTCTTAAGGTGGCCTGCAAATACAGGCAACGGTTGAACTTGAGCGCGAAAGTGTCAGCTTACGATTTTGGGTCCACGATTGTTACTACAAATGTTACCTACCACCTTAGCATATGAGTATTGAGTATTTTTGTACGTAAGCTGGGCACGCGAAGTAGTTGTTCTTGCGTTATCTAGGTGTATCTGTATCTGTGTTCGTGACGTTAAGGTCACGTTGCACCTAGTATTTCTAAAACATGTCTGTTTGAAAAAAGAGTGACCAACGATGTCGTGCGTGTTGCAGGGCAGCGTGTCATCCCGCGACGTGGTCGTGGTGCGCGCGGCGTACCCAGTGGACGGTGTGCCAGCCACCGTGCACGTCGTGTCGCTGTGGGCCGCGCTGCGTCACCTGCCGCACGCCGCAGACCTGGCCGCCTTCCCCGGCCCGCTCGTCAAAGGTAACGTGACACGTGACTACTGTACCGTGCACGTCGTGTCGCTGTGGGCCGCGCTGCGTCACCTGCCGCACGCCGCAGACCTGGCCGCCTTCCCCGGCCCGCTCGTCAAAGGTAACGTGACACGTGACTACTGTACCGTGCACGTCGTGTCGCTGTGGGCCGCGCTGCGTCACCTGCCGCACGCCGCAGACCTGGCCGCCTTCCCCGGCCCGCTCGTCAAAGGTAACGTGACACGTGACTACTGTACCGTGCACGTCGTGTCGCTGTGGGCCGCGCTGCGTCACCTGCCGCACGCCGCAGACCTGGCCGCCTTCCCCGGCCCGCTCGTCAAAGGTAACGTGACACGTGACTACTGTACCGTGCACGTCGTGTCGCTGTGGGCCGCGCTGCGTCACCTGCCGCACGCCGCAGACCTGGCCGCCTTCCCCGGCCCGCTCGTCAAAGGTAACGTGACACGTGACTACTGTACCGTGCACGTCGTGTCGCTGTGGGCCGCGCTGCGTCACCTGCCGCACGCCGCAGACCTGGCCGCCTTCCCCGGCCCGCTCGTCAAAGGTAACGTGACACGTGACTACTGTACCGTGCACGTCGTGTCGCTGTGGGCCGCGCTGCGTCACCTGCCGCACGCCGCAGACCTGGCCGCCTTCCCCGGCCCGCTCGTCAAAGGTAACGTGACACGTGACTACTGTACCGTGCACGTCGTGTCGCTGTGGGCCGCGCTGTGTCACCTGCCGCACGCCGCAGACCTGGCCGCCTTCCCCGGCCCGCTCGTCAAAGGTAACGTGACACGTGACTACTGTACCGTGCACGTCGTGTCGCTGTGGGCCGCGCTGCGTCACCTGCCGCACGCCGCAGACCTGGCCGCCTTCCCCGGCCCGCTCGTCAAAGGTAACGTGACACGTGACTACTGTACCGTGCACGTCGTGTCGCTGTGGGCCGCGCTGCGTCACCTGCCGCACGCCGCAGACCTGGCCGCCTTCCCCGGCCCGCTCGTCAAAGGTAACGTGACACGTGACTACTGTACCGTGCACGTCGTGTCGCTGTGGGCCGCGCTGCGTCACCTGCCGCACGCCGCAGACCTGGCCGCCTTCCCCGGCCCGCTCGTCAAAGGTAACGTGACACGTGACTACTGTACCGTGCACGTCGTGTCGCTGTGGGCCGCGCTGCGTCACCTGCCGCACGCCGCAGACCTGGCCGCCTTCCCCGGCCCGCTCGTCAAAGGTAACGTGACACGTGACTACTGTACCGTGCACGTCGTGTCGCTGTGGGCCGCGCTGCGTCACCTGCCGCACGCCGCAGACCTGGCCGCCTTCCCCGGCCCGCTCGTCAAAGGTAACGTGACACGTGACTACTGTACCGTGCACGTCGTGTCGCTGTGGGCCGCGCTGCGTCACCTGCCGCACGCCGCAGACCTGGCCGCCTTCCCCGGCCCGCTCGTCAAAGGTAACGTGACACGTGACTACTGTACCGTGCACGTCGTGTCGCTGTGGGCCGCGCTGCGTCACCTGCCGCACGCCGCAGACCTGGCCGCCTTCCCCGGCCCGCTCGTCAAAGGTAACGTGACACGTGACTACTGTACCGTGCACGTCGTGTCGCTGTGGGCCGCGCTGCGTCACCTGCCGCACGCCGCAGACCTGGCCGCCTTCCCCGGCCCGCTCGTCAAAGGTAACGTGACACGTGACTACTGTACCGTGCACGTCGTGTCGCTGTGGGCCGCGCTGCGTCACCTGCCGCACGCCGCAGACCTGGCCGCCTTCCCCGGCCCGCTCGTCAAAGGTAACGTGACACGTGACTACTGTACCGTGCACGTCGTGTCGCTGTGGGCCGCGCTGCGTCACCTGCCGCACGCCGCAGACCTGGCCGCCTTCCCCGGCCCGCTCGTCAAAGGTAACGTGACACGTGACTACTGTACCGTGCACGTCGTGTCGCTGTGGGCCGCGCTGCGTCACCTGCCGCACGCCGCAGACCTGGCCGCCTTCCCCGGCCCGCTCGTCAAAGGTAACGTGACACGTGACTACTGTACCGTGCACGTCGTGTCGCTGTGGGCCGCGCTGCGTCACCTGCCGCACGCCGCAGACCTGGCCGCCTTCCCCGGCCCGCTCGTCAAAGGTAACGTGACACGTGACTACTGTACCGTGCACGTCGTGTCGCTGTGGGCCGCGCTGCGTCACCTGCCGCACGCCGCAGACCTGGCCGCCTTCCCCGGCCCGCTCGTCAAAGGTAACGTGACACGTGACTACTGTACCGTGCACGTCGTGTCGCTGTGGGCCGCGCTGCGTCACCTGCCGCACGCCGCAGACCTGGCCGCCTTCCCCGGCCCGCTCGTCAAAGGTAACGTGACACGTGACTACTGTACCGTGCACGTCGTGTCGCTGTGGGCCGCGCTGCGTCACCTGCCGCACGCCGCAGACCTGGCCGCCTTCCCCGGCCCGCTCGTCAAAGGTAACGTGACACGTGACTACTGTACCGTGCACGTCGTGTCGCTGTGGGCCGCGCTGCGTCACCTGCCGCACGCCGCAGACCTGGCCGCCTTCCCCGGCCCGCTCGTCAAAGGTAACGTGACACGTGACTACTGTACCGTGCACGTCGTGTCGCTGTGGGCCGCGCTGCGTCACCTGCCGCACGCCGCAGACCTGGCCGCCTTCCCCGGCCCGCTCGTCAAAGGTAACGTGACACGTGACCACGTCATTACGACGTAGTTTACAAGGACTATAAGTAAGGCTAACTAAGTCTTAAAACTGCTCTTTAATATAAGCCATATTCTATTTTGGCACACCGTGCTTGAGCCCGATGCTTAATCCCATAACACTTAGTCATTTTCCTAAGCAATGAGCGATAGATATGATTGAGCGTTCGCGTACGTTGTCTGTAGTAAACAAAACTGTAGAATTACCCAACTTCGATGACATACTACACACTCATTCGAGTTAGTCAATAATACAAGGCAAATATTATAAAATTGGCACGAACTGGATATAAAACTGAATACGTTGCAGGTGTGACGCACAAGAAGAGCGTGATCGAGTACTGCGGCGTGCGCATGCGCGAGGCGCAGCGCGAGGGCGCGCGTGACGTCACGGGCTACGTGTTGCTGTGGGAGCTGCTGGCGCTCATGCTGCGCCAGAACGGGGTGACCACTCATTATTTATTTATGTTAAAGAAAGCTTACAGACTATTAACAAACTTAAATGTCATGCATAGGTTATATTAGAAGCTTCCACATGTAAATGTCTGGTCACACAGGTAATTTTCGGTGACTAGTTATAATCATACAGCGATCAAAATTAAAGAGATTACAGTCATTTGTCTTGAGTCTCCTACGCACGTCATCGGCTGCATGCAGCGACTCGTCAAGATGCTTACTATGGAAATGTACAGTCAATCAACCATCTGTAGTATCATTTCAATTAACCTAACCCTTACTGCTACGACATAAAGATGTTATTCATACTTGCGGTTGACTCAACCTGGTACTTGTTGACAGACTTTTATGGTCCTCCCATAACTAGTTACACAGTCATTTTAAAATATTGTAAAATCCATTTATTTTAAAAGAGTAACCATGGAGTTTCTTGCTTTCTCTTCTCCATAGGAAACGAGTCATAGTAACCGAGCTCCTAGTTTCTGACGTTTCATTGCCCATGTAGGTGTAAGGGCTGATTTTTCAATCGACAAATAATTTTTGTTCGTGGAATAAAATTGACGTCTGACAGTTTAGACACAATTATCTGGCGTTGGAAAAATCAACCCTAAGCCAAATAAAATATTTTGAATTTGTATTGATACGGTCTTGTTGAAACAACAGCTTATAAAACATTCTGTGACGTTTACGCGGAGGCCACATTTCGTGATGATATGTCGTCAACGAGCTAGCAGACTGCATGGAGTCTGCGCCGGTAATGTAACGAGGAGTGTTGCAGGTGGTGGTGGGCTCGGACATCGCAGAGCTACTCATGAAGAACACGCGCGAGTACGAGTACAAAGCGCCCTCCGCTAAGACACACAATGGTAAGTTGTTTTTAGCTAAACTAACTAAATTATTCACGTTATTATACTATTGAACTGTGTAAAATATTTATGCATAAACGAACACTGTAAGCTTGTAACTTCCACTCTCGAATATGTGTATTACAATATTAGAGAAAAACTATGTCAATATTTGACAGAAGGTGAAGTGGTTAGCAAGAACGTCTCCCCACGGAGTGACCCCCACAGAGGCAAAGCTTCTAAGTTCTGTAGTGGCGCAATCCGTAGTAGTGCACCTATCATTGCACGTTTGTATGAAGTTTTCTCTATCGGGTTACCTACTCCGGACGCAGATCCTCATTTGTCACTCAAAAGCTTGAAAATGTTTTTGGAATTGCATAGAGTTGTCAACCGTGTTGTGTAAGCGTACCCTACACAACAAGCTCGCGGATCTGATCTACTTCTTCATACAAATAGCTCGCAAATGATGCATCATTTTGACCATTTGGTATTTCAAATGTTTGTGTATCAAACTTAGGTGTAATAGATATTTAGTCCAATCAGTATTTTAAACTTAGGTAATTCGTAGGTAGGTGTTAGTTACTTAGGTATTTAAAATAAAAACATTAGGTATTTAGATTTTAGGGATTTTGAACGTAGGTTATTTTACGTTTAATTCTTTTAATTTTAGATATTGCAATACGTACCCATTGTGTCAAACTCAAACTCAAAGCATTTATTTCAATTAAACCATTTTACAGGCACTTTTGAATTGTCAAGAAGTAGGTCAGTCGGAAAATGTGAAGCTAGTTGCCCATTCCAAAGCGTAGGTACCTATGGAGAAGAACGGGCAAGAAACTCCATGGACACTCTTTTTAAATTATATTTTACAAAAATATTAGTTACATCATTACTTTTGAATTTATAATTAAATAATGTGAGAACGATGTAAAAATAAACAAGACGTATGCGTTAAAAGCGTCCAGAGTACAACAAATAGTACTAAAACAACAATCCAAAAATAAAATAATTAAAAATAAGCCGAGGCAGCTAAGTGATGACCAGCCCCAACTGACGGCGCCCGTTCACGAACATGACGCATAGATCAGCACCATTCAGCTCAACCATTTTGAAGGGAGCTAAATGATTCAACATACACGCCACCGTCAGCGAGATATTTGTGTGAGTATGACATACTATCAGCCGCCAGGGCACATTCAAGTCAATGAAAGACATATTACCTGATAAATGGTAAATAAGGTATAGTACTTACATAGAACTCACATCTGTGCTATGCAATTATACAATACAAATGAAATTGAGTTTATACAATGCAAAGATAGTCTTACAATCTTCAGCAGTTCCAACAGTATTTTAGGATTTTAATCAATTAGTTGTGGTTGTGGAGCAGGACCAGCATTGAGCCAGGCATTTTTATTAGCGATGTAATCCCCTAACTTATAATATGCCTGACTGCATAGTGTGCGTTTTATACAAGACTTGAATTTTGTCTCATTCAGTTGAAGAATGTGGGGAGGTATTTTATTATAACATTTTAAACAGTACCCCATAAAAGATGAGTCTACTTTAGCCAGTCTGAAACCTGGTTGAACTAATAGGTCCCTATTTCTAGTACTATAATTATGTCTCCTCTTTTACTAAAAAGATGTAAGTTTTTTCTTACATACATGATGTTTTCGTAGATATATTGACAAGGTACCGTCATGATGTTAATTTCCTTAAACAGTTCCCTCAGAGAATCGCGCCTGCGGAGGTTATATATGGCTCTGATGGCTCTTTTCTGCAGAATAAAAATAGAATCGATGTCTGCAGCCCGTCCCCAAAGTAAAATACCGTAAGACATGACACTATGAAAGTAACTAAAATAGACTAGTCTCGCGGTATCTACATCAGTAAATTGACGGATTTTTCTGACAGCATAAGCTGCTGAACTAAGCCGTCCTGCAAGAGATGTTAAATGAGGACCCCATTGTAGCCTTGAGTCGAGCGTGATCCCTAAGAAAACAGTTTTATCGACGACTTCTAGTTTCTCTTGATTCAATATTATCTCACATTCACTACCCTTGACATTTGGTAAAGAAAATCTTATGCACTTAGTTTTTTTTTCATTTAATACTAAATTATTAGCAGTGAACCAATTTTGGACCTGCAGTAGGGCGTTATTTACGTCGTCAAAATTTGTAGCACGTCTATTTACCTTAAAAATTAAGGAAGTGTCATCAGCAAATAACACCATTTGTGGTTGATTTTTTAATAAATGGAGTAGATCATTGACATACACTAAAAAGAGGAAAGGACCCAATATCGAGCCTTGTGGCACACCCATTTTTACTTTTAAACCATATGAATTGACACCATTTATTTGGACTTGCTGTTGTCTATCATTTAAATAAGAACTAACTAAACTGAGCGCAAGTTTTCCAAGTCCGTAATGCTCAAGTTTCAAAAGCAAGGTTTCGTGATCGACGCAATCAAATGCCTTAGATAGGTCACAAAAGATTCCAATGGCGTCTTGGGCCTCTTCCCACGCGTTAAAAATGTGTTTTAATAAGGTTACACCAGCGTCAGTCGTACAACGTCCTTTGGTGAAACCATATTGTTGATCGTGAAGGATTTTATTCGTGTTAAAATGATTGAGCATCTGATTAAGCTAAGCATTATCTTTTCGAACACCTTACTGAAAACCGGCAACACGGATACGGGTCTATAATTATTGGTGTCTTTACTGTCCCCAGATTTGAAAAGTGGTATTACCTTACTGTATTTCATTAAATCGGGGAAGATTCCTTGATCAACACACGAATTAAATACTAAGGCTAAGTAAGGTGCAATAGTCTCAATTATGGAGGCACAGACTTTAATGGACATTCCCCAAAGATCTTCGGTCAATTTGATCTTAATTTTCTTAAAAGCTTTTATTACTGAAGCGGTGTAATCATGGTAATGTAGGAATAATATAGGTAAATCCTACCTTCTCGCTGTGGTTGTTTCCTTCCTTAGGTAGGTGCGTTTCAGGGCGATGGAATGAAAGTCTTCGGGTAAGTATTGTAGCTAGTTTATAATGCGTTCCAAACCAATACACAGATATAATGCAGCACAAGAAGAACGAAGGATTGAGGATCACAGTTAGGTTAAAAGTATAGACACGAATTTCACAAGCACAGTTATCGAAAGCGAAAGTAGGTACATCAGTTTAGGATAGCACAAGACGATTCTAACACAGACTCACAGTATAATTTGGCATAAAACACAAGCGGGTATAAGCAAGCGAGCAGCATGCGCTCCGCGTCGAGAGTAGATCAAGTGTGCGGGTGCGCGCGCGCCGGCTGCGCGGTCGGCGTGCTACGAATAGTTATAGGGCTATATATTATGGTGCTTTTCCACTGAGCCACAGCTGCCGAAGTTCCGACACAAAATATGATTGTGTAAATAATGGATATATTTAATAATGTAAATACTATGTAATAATTATGTATATTTGTGTGTATCTATGTATATTATATGTATGTTGTTGGGATCTGCATGAGTAGTGTGGTTGCAGAGAGTCGGCGCGGCTCGTCGCAGTCGGGCTCGGCGCGCTCGGCGCGGGACGAGGAGGCGCGCGGCTCGTCGCCCGACCAGCCCGAGCTGGCCCTGTCCGAGACCCTCAGTGAGTTCCTACTGACATCATGCTCTTGCTATCTCTATTATTTCTGTCCGGCACAGCGTGTCGTCATCTCCCGTACATCTCTTATTTTTATTTATTTACCAATTAAATACGTACCCAGCAGTAACCCAACATTTTTGTTGTAGTTATAGATCTCGCATGTATCTAAATTAAAAGAAAGCGCGACGCTATTAATTAGAGTACTATTAAAGAAAATACTTAAGAGCCTATACTACCTCAGCTAAAATTCACCCTTTATCTCGCTCGCACGATACTGCTCGCGGACTGTGTGAAAGCGAGACAGAGTGCGGTGCTGGGCGGGAGACAGCGCCAATAGTTTAGGTATTTGCTTTTTACGGTGAAAATAAAGGTAATTCAAAAAAACTAACTAACATAAGACCTGCTTTATAGTTAGTTCAGTTATTATGCAAAGTTTCATGATCTAATTTGAAGTATTTTTTGAATACCAGCGGTTTATTGTTCGGTTTGGAGGTAACTTTGGAATTTTTTTCTATCGAGAAAATTATATGGAATCGTGTTTTCGTCTAACATAAGACCTTACATTAATCCTCAACTTTAGCATATATTTATTTCAAAATTAATGCTGCGGAATTTTCGACATAACGGAGGATCATGCTAAGCCATTTGAGGTAGTATAGGCTCTTAATGGCATGCAAAATACATTTTATAGTTAGATAGAAAAAAATATATTATAAAAAAAAGTAAAAACAATATTAATTTTGGATTACTACGTTATAACGTAGTAATCGTCATAAGCTATAGTTTATGCTGGGTTTTTATAATAACGTGCTACTTACATTTTTATTAAAGATAGCCATCATCCTTCATTTATTTTGTATTCGTCTACTCTGACAACCGTCCACATGTGCATATTGTCTAACAATCATCTGCACCCACGTCCAGTTACAGGAACTTATCCGCTGTTATGTGCTGTAGACCCAGAGTCGTGCCCGGAGCAGCCGGCGCTGGACGAGCGCGCGGCGCTGGCGCGGCTGCGCGAGCTGCTCCTGTACGGCAACAGGCCGGACGCACTCGGTACGTAGCCTCTTGCTCTTGTTATGTGCTGTAGACCCAGAGTCGTGTCCGGAGCAGCCGGCGCTAGCGCAGCTGCGCGATCTGCTCCTGTACGGCAACAGGCCGGACGCACTCGGTACGTAGCCTCTTGCTCTTGTTATGTGCTGTAGACCCAGAGTCGTGCCCGGAGCAGCCGGCGCTAGCGC
Source organism: Oligia latruncula (assembly GCA_948474745.1). NCBI lineage: Eukaryota > Metazoa > Arthropoda > Insecta > Lepidoptera > Noctuidae > Oligia > Oligia latruncula. Next base: position 621,758 of record OX419685.1, read on the forward strand.
AGCTGCGCGACCTGCTCCTGTACGGCAACAGGCCGGACGCACTCGGTACGTAGCCTCTTGCTCTTGTTATGTGCTGTAGACCCAGAGTCGTGCCCGGAGCAGCCGGCGCTAGCGCAGCTGCGCGACCTGCTCCTGTACGGCAACAGGCCGGACGCACTCGGTACGTAGCCTCTTGCTCTTGTTATGTGCTGTAGACCCAGAGTCGTGCCCGGAGCAGCCGGCGCTAGCGCAGCTGCGCGACCTGCTCCTGTACGGCAACAGGCCGGACGCACTCGCACAGTGTTGTTAATGCCTCGAAAAACGGACATCCCCTTTTTATTAACTTATCCGATAGAACAGGTTATTTTAAAAGTAAGAGTAAAATACCCGTGTGACAATTTTGTCCCAATCTAGAGATATATTTTTTTTAATATTTTTTCTCTGGTTTCCATAAAAACCATAGAAATCGCAATAACTTTAGATCCAATCCGTTTTTGTTACATATTTGATTGCAATTACTTGATGCTCTATATTAAGTAAATTATCAAGCAAACTATAAATTTTTATCGAGCCGGTGTAGTGAGTAACATCGAAATTTTTATATTTTCGATTTCATTTTTTTATGGGCTTATTTCATGGCATTTGGATTCAATATTGAGACAAGCTGTTGCTTTGACACTAAGAAGTACCAATTTAAAATATCATATCCAAATCTTATGGTATCTAGAATTTACAGGATTCTGAAATTTAGGCGCTAGGGTTGGCACAAGTCGTATTTAAAAAAAAATGTTTTGTTATTGAAAAAAATACTAATAACATAATAATGGGATCCTGTTCCCTATACCGGTGGGCTACTATTTTTTATATTTTTTAATGTTTTTTTTATATATTTTTAATGTTTTTTATATGTTTATTTTTAAGATGTGATGAGAACATGTATTAATGATTCTAATGATTACAATTCTGTAAATACGTACCTGTTATTACAAATATTTACAGACTTCACATGCTTAAATACCTACTTTAATTATCATTTTCCGTAGGTAAAAATTCAGTACTATCGTCATTCCAGCCTTTATGACTTTGCATTAAGTACGTCTCCTTCGTCACTTAAGCCACAAAATACAGAAGTCAATCTACATAAAAAGTGCGCTCGAGCAACGCAAACATAGACACCGCTCACGGACACGTTATCTCGGACTGGTTGGGAGTAGTGCGAGCTCGGGTGCCATCCGCTTGAGACACGCGTCTGTGAAGTGCAAAAATGGAGCAACAAAAAAATGGCTATCTAAGTTCGATTTATATAATAGTTACCTATTTTGAATCAGTATAAACAAAGTAACTTTTTTGTAAGGTAAATTCACGCCACCAACTATTACGTAAGTTGAAAACATGATTTTTTGTTTGAGTAGATATTGTGTTGTTTTTAGTGTCATTTGATAGGTTTAGGTCTAAAACGGATAGGGCAAAATAAATTGTGTAAATAGGGTAATCCTTTTTGAAGTTATTAGGGATTTTCGATAGTGAAATTTGACAAATGTAAAATTTTATGTTTTTGTTGTGTAATTTTTTTATATTGTAATACTATGTTTATTGTTTTGTTTTAATATTGTAGAATAAGCTCAACAATAAATCAAATAACTAAATACGAGTGCCACTACCACGATAGCTTTTTGTGCATAAGCCAAAGTTGACAACCATAGCGCGACCGCCGAGGCTAAGTATGAAAAGTGAAGTACATACATTGCCTTCTGTACTCTCTGTATTTTGTGCTTAAGCTATCCCTATCTTGGACCGCAACCTCTTCCCTTGGTATTTCGTACGGTTTTAACAATTGGAGAACGGCGGGTGGTAATGGCGTCCGTCTTAATTTTGCTTGCCGTTGCTTTAATCTGACATTCGAAATAAATGGATCTGACGTTAGTAGTGCCTGGCAGTCATGGTTGTAACTCTATCAAACTTTCGAGTATGATGCTCTCTGTCAGACCTCCAAAACTTATTTCTTGCTTCTCCCGCTTGTTCTGAGAGTAAACCCTCAGGCTTTGCAGAGTTTTGCATGATGTCTTTACCATGGACTAAAATTTTGTGCAAGGTAACCTTCATAGGATACCATTCAAAATTTTGGAGGTACTTAATAGCCAGTGACATACAAGAATTCCCAAATTTTTCGATATCAACTGGTAGCCCATAAGATAAAACTACTAATATTGTAAATAAATCGTCAAGTAGCCATTGAGGAATGTTTAATATGTTTGCAAACGTGTCACGGTTTTTGTTAGACAATGCTATGCGAACAGTATTACCATCGTTGGTGGTGCCTACCTTACCTGCCTGCCTTACCTCTTGTTGCACCTTTTTTTTAGTTTCTTCCACAATTTTATGCTCCGGGGAATTGAGGTATCCTCCATTGTTTTACTTGCATCTTGTATCCTAGATGAAGCAAAAGGACTTATTCCGTACTTTATAAGTGATTCATCTGAGGCTTGAGAAAGCACAATGTCTAACTTATTAAATTGAGAGGAAGTCGCCTTACGAAATGGGCATCTTAGTTGTTATGAAGTGTTAGTGATTATATTGAGCACTTCACCGTCAATAATGGTCAAGTAAAGTTAATTTTTATTGCTGTTAATGTTAGATTTTTTGATGATTTTACGCAAATGCTGTCTATTTCTTTTATTTGGTCGTCTACCCGTTTTTTTTTCGGCAAGTATTAAATTTTTGCTCTCTTTACGATATTGAATATGTAACGGGCGACAAAATCTGTAAGACTCAGATGTAGGGTTCATCAACAAAATCTGACCGGTATCTGTAGTTATTCGTAAAGGAATAAATATGGTGGCAAACAGGCTGTTTTCGTCTTCTCGATCTTCGGAGAAGCTTTGTTTATAAAATGATTGACCTGTACTCCCATCAATTCCCAAGATCCTTCGAAAATACAGTTCAAAGTTTGTGTATTTTTTTGGGGACAGTGTAAAGAAATAATATCTTCACATGAAAGAACGAGTCTTGAAAAAGTGTGGGAGAGCAGACCATATAACATTACAAAAGCCTCTCTTTCAGATACTTGTACTCGAGATGTTAGGTAACATAATTTTTTTGCTACATGTACAGACGCCAGCACATCAAGTTACTACAATCTGTCAGATTTCTTTTATAGATTTTCGACTTTATTGCTAAAGCATAAGGTTCAAGGTTGATTGGGAAAATCTGACAGTTTCGGGTAGGTTGACCTGCTGGCGTCTGTACTTGTCTATATGGTGGAAACGCGGAGTACCCCCTTGACTTAAATTATGCAACTTGGCAAGTTTTCAAAGTCAATTATTTGTTTGCAATTGTTAAGAGTCTTAGGTCTAATAGATTTAGGTGGTCTAAAGAAGCTCGAAATGTTTCATGTAAGGTGTGCTTCACCCTGTTCGTCTCCGGCTTAACATGCAATAAAGCATGAAAAAATATTAGTATAAATAATTAACTTTAGTTGTACGATTAGTTCGAAGTAAAACTAATAAAAAGATATAAGAATATTATTTGTAAAATTATGAGTGTGGGTGTAAATATGTATACGTATTACGTATCGTGTTATTCCATAATAAAATAAAATCCAACATAAAATTTAAACCTACAAACAAAAAATATTATTTTTTATGAAGTGATAACCCTAAAATCAAAATTATCAGAAAAAACTTAAGAAGTGAATAACTCTTAGATAACGCGAGATTTGGATGTGTAAATTTTTTTAGTGATTGGTTTGGGTCTAAATATGATTTACAATAAATATTGAATCCAACTAAGCAAAGATACAACCATGAAAAAACAAAATCTAAAAACACAAAAAAAGCATATTTCTTTACATCTGTACTAGTTAGTATTCTTTTGTATTTTTTTTCAAATACCTTTACTGTAGCTTTATTACACATAATAAAGAAAAAGTTAAAATAATGCGTATTTTTTTTGTAATTAATTAATTTAGATAAGTTAAAAAAAAAGTTAAAATTTTTTTTACTCGTGTTTGTTGTAAAATTGGAACACGGGTATTTTACTCTTACTTTTAAAATAACCTGTTCTATCGGAAAAGGTAATAAAAAGAGGATGTCCGTTTTTCGAGGCAATAACAACACTGTGACTCGGTACGTAGCCTCTTGCTCTTGTTATGTGCTGTAGACCCAGAGTCGTGCCCGGAGCAGCCGGCGCTAGCGCAGCTGCGCGACCTGCTCCTGTACGGCAACAGGCCGGACGCACTCGGTACTAGGGAATGCAATCCGGATTATCCGTAATCCGAAATATCCGGATATCCGCACATTTTTACTAGACTTCCAAATCCGGATTTGAAAATCGAATCCGGATTTTTTGAATAATTACATTTGAATAATTACATTTTACAGTCTATTTGTCTTTATTTTTGTTCTGCGGAGTTTCTTTTAATTTGTAGTTCTTTTAGTTTGTGTAGGTACCTATTAATTATTTTATCTCCTCATTTCTGATTCGATCCTCCATTCATTGCCATCTTCATTGCCCTTTGAGTGACTTTTAGCCTTCTAATAATACCCATTGTGAGCGACCACGTTTCAGAAAGTGCCTTATGTCATGACTCACACGCACACACACGAACACGCACACACGCACTGGGCACGGGCAAAGACTTTCGGCTTGAGACACTGCGGTATGTGGGTCGAGAAGATATTGCGTAGCTTCCCGAAGTTGGACCTACCTAACTGGACAATTTGTCCTAGGTAAACATACTTGTCCACGATTTCGAATGTAGCGTCTCCGACTTCGAGTGTTACATGGGCATTTGACAAGACCTTCGTTTTGTCCATGTTCATTTTAAGACCCACTCCTTCGGAGGCTCTACTGAGGTCATCGAGCATTGTACCGAGGTCCTCCATGGTCCCAGCCATGACTACGATATCGGTGGCAAACCGAATGTGAGTTACGTACTTGCCATTGATGTTAATGCCAGTCCCTTTCCAGTACAGTACCTTGAAGACATCCTCCAGTGCACCGGTGAACAGTTTCGGAGAGATAACGTCTCCCTGTCTCACACCTCGCTGCAGAAGGATAGGTTTCGAGGTCTGATCCTGGAATCGGACTGACATAGTAGCGTTTTCGTACAGACACTTCAGCACCTCGATGTACCGATAGTCGATCTGGCACCGTTGAAGAGACTGCAGTACAGTGAGAAAGCCTTTGATTCGATCGAGACATGGGCTGTCTCGATCGAATTAAAGGCTTTCTTATAGTCCACAAACGATAAGCAGAGAGGCAGGTTATATTCTTCGGTCTTCTGTATAACCTGTCGCAGCGTATTTATGTGGTCTACGATGCTAAACCCTTTACGGAATCCAGCTTGTTCGGGAGGCTGAAAGTCGTCAAACCTGCGCGCGAGACGGTTCGTGAGGACTCTCGAAAACAGCTTGTACACATGGCACAGAAGTGAGATGGGCCTATAATTATTAAGAAGGGCATTGTCGCCCTTCTTAAACAAAAGTATCACCACACCTCTGTTCCATGCCTGTGGTGATTTACCCTCGAGTATGACGGTACCAAACAGCTTCTGAAGGGCCTTAAGAACGGGTTTTCCGCTGGCCTTCAGGAACTCGGCCGTAATTCCGTAATCACTCCGCGCCTTGTTGTTTTTGAGCTGCTTCAGAGCCATCCTAACCTCGTACAGGCTGACGTCCGGGATGTCTTCGGTGTAGTGTAGGGTCAATCTAGTTCTTGGGTAGTTTGCCAGATTCGTAACGGGGTTACTTGTTGATTTGTATAACTGACCATAGAACCTCTCGATCTCTCTCAACAGCACAGGTTTGGCGGATTCGATCCTGTCATAATCGGTCTTTAGTTTTCTAAGGTGGCTCTGCCCATTAGACAGATCTCTAGCAAAGACCTTGGAGCCTTTAATTTTGTATGCGAAAAGCACAGAACCGCTCGAAGTGGAGGTGCTTGGGGGAGGCCTATGTCCAGCAGTGGACGTCTTTAGGCTGAAATGGTGATGACGATGATGAATTATTTTATCATCGTTACTTAGCACGCGAGTCACAGACTAATTATTTTAATAAGAATAAGTATGTACATATTATAGCAATAACATCATAATTATGGTATTTAATGATGATAGTTTGAAAAATAAAAAAAATAAATTTTTTAAATGGTTTGATGTGATTTTCGTGTGCTTTTATTTTAATCCATATACATAAATATAAGAAACATCATATTAACAAACTAATATGGGTAGATTTTTTTTATTTTCATGAAAAATCCGTAATATCCGGATAATCCGGATTGGACCAAAAATCCGTTCTTAAAAATCCGGATTTTAAAACAGAACGGATTTGCATTCCCTACTCGGTACGTAGCCTCTTGCTCTTGTTATGTGCTGTAGACCCAGAGTCGTGCCCGGAGCAGCCGGCGCTAGCGCAGCTGCGCGACCTGCTCCTGTACGGCAACAGGCCGGACGCACTCGGTACGTAGCCTCTTGCTCTTGTTATGTGCTGTAGACCCAGAGTCGTGCCCGGAGCAGCCGGCGCTAGCGCAGCTGCGCGAGCTGCTCCTGTACGGCAACAGGCCGGACGCACTCGGTACGTAGCCTCTTGCTCTTGTTATGTGCTGTAGACCCAGAGTCGTGCCCGGAGCAGCCGGCGCTAGCGCAGCTGCGCGACCTGCTCCTGTACGGCAACAGGCCGGACGCACTCGGTACGTAGCCTCTTGCTCTTGTTATGTGCTGTAGACCCAGAGTCGTGCCCGGAGCAGCCGGCGCTAGCGCAGCTGCGCGAGCTGCTCCTGTACGGCAACAGGCCGGACGCACTCGGTACGTAGCCTCTTGCTCTTGTTATGGCTGCGGACGAGGTTTATTTGACGCATTGTTTGAAGCGTTGTGACTATTCCCATATTACCCTAGACTGATAAGAATTTAGTTTTTTCTGAATTATTTTAATATAAGTGTGTAGTGGCGTATCTTGACAGATATTGGTATTTTGCGTTTGATTATTTGTTTGATGTTTATTAGGAGATGGACACGTATTACCAGATACATTGCATTATTTATAAAGTATGATAAAACATACAAATATTATTTCGATATGCTGAAATAAGTGCTCATCGATATCACCAAACTGTTTCCTATAACTCACAATACAAATCAACCTGCTAGAACAATATAATGGAAGACTCCGTAACTACGATGCACACACTATTACTAAAGATTAAAGTTAACACTTACACAATAGCATGTAAGAAAACAGACACCTATGAACTTGACATTAATAATGCTTTAGCTTCTATAATTCACTGGTTAGACAATAATAATCTAAAAATTAATTTAAATAAAACACAAATCTTGCATTTTAGTCAAAGAATATCAATAAGATATGACATTAACTTAAGCTATAAAAATCACACCATATGCAGAGTTGGTAATGCCAAATTCCTTGGACTAACCACTGACTAGAAACTTGGTTGGAAAGATCACATTGAAGAAACTAGTAAGAAAATAAGTAGTTCTTCCTACGCAATGTATAAACTCGCTCCAATCGTAAATATCACGGACTTGTTGCATCGATCCTTAGATTATAATTTTCTGGGGAAACTCTACACATAAAGATTTAATATTTAGAATGCAAAAACGATCCATAAGAGCTATGTTTGGTCTTAAAATTACAGACAGTTGCAAACCATTTTTATTGAACATCAAATTCTCTCACTTCCTTCCTTGTGTATATTAGAAACGGTATTATTTTTTAAAAAGAATCCCCAACTGTTTCCGAGGTCTTCAGATGGTTCCGAAAGAAGTCAACGTGATAATCGGAGACTTCGTATACATAGTGCTAATAAAAAAGCACTCTTGCGTAAGAGTGTATTCTGCATGACCCCAACATCATACAACAAGGTACCAAAGGCATACAAACACATGAAGAAACTTTTAATAAATAAATGCTACTATGATGTTGCCGACTATTTAAATGATGTACTTTAGACATTTTTATTATTATTTTTATTCATTTAATGTAACTTTATGATATTTTTTACCGACTTCAAAAAAAAGGAGGTTATCAATTCGATACGTATGTATGTAATATTATTGGAATTGCATTATATTCACATATGACAATCTACTAAGGCTTCCAAACAAATATACAAAATTTCATAGACGTATGTATGTATGTTTGTCCACGCATTTCTCAGCAACTATTAATCGGATCGTGACCATTTTTTTTGTATTAGCTTACATTTACTTCAACTTAGGGAACAGTGCAAGTTTCATCAAAATCGGTTCAGTAATTTTCAAGATATAGACTAATACGTGTAAGTGTGACGGCCTGGCGTATTGATACGAGCTACGGGTGTAGTGTCAAAGGGAAAACATCTCAAAACCTTGGTCAAATTCTAGCGCAAGAACTAAAAATTACGAAATAAAAAGTAATTTAAAAAAATTAAACCGACTTCAAAACGAAATCAACTCAAAATTATGAAATAACTTTAATTTCGGAAGTCGGTGGCAAAAAACTAAAATACAGATCCCAAGACACCGACTTCCGAAATTAAAGTTATTTCATAATTTTGAGTTGATTTCTTTTTGAAGTCGGTTTAATTTTTTTAAATTACTTTTTTTTTTGTACTTTGAATTATATTAATACTAGCTGCGCCTTGCGGTTTCACCCGCGTAAGTGTCAATCCCGTGGGAATATCGGGATAAAAAGTAGCCTATATGTTAATCCAGTGTGTCAGCTACCTCCATACTAAATTTTATCAAAATTGGTCCAGCCGTTTGAGCGTCAAGAAGTAACAAACATATAAACACACACCCACTCACAAACTTTCGCCTTTATAATATTAGTGTGATTACCATATTTGTACACCTTTCAAGGCATGCTGAAACTTTTTTTTGTAATCGTTCCAACTGATTGTGAACCTACACGTGTTTTTGATAAATAAATATATCTTATCTTACTAAGGGCTGATTTTTCAATCATCTGTTAACTTTATTCGAGGAATAATTTTGAAATTTTGCCGTTATTTCATACAAAAACTGCTAAACGTCAATATTATTGCTCGAATAAAAGTTATCTGGCGATGAAAAAATCAGCCCTAAATAATAATAACATTTATTCAAAAATAGAAGGACTAACGTTAAATATAGTTTTTCTTAAATCTATGTCAAGTTCATCCATGGCCATGATTTGTGCCTGAACTAGATAATCCTGTGTTTCAGGCGATTGGAGGTAACATTAATTGATTAAATAATCACATACTTATAATATTCATCTTATTGGTATCATGTAAAAAGGTGTATAAAATTATGTAATAGGAAAGTCAATTTTCACTTTAGCACAAGTAATAACTTGTCTGTATCTTCATAGGACCTAGTTTGAAGAGCCTCCATAAGGATTTTCTTGCAGTTACTATGATGTACTATGATGTAAGGAGTAGATGTTTCCTTTATCATTTAGCCTATTGTAGAGTAACGGTCCGAGGTACATATAAAATTTGGCTGTGAAAGCATGTTTTGTACTTTTTTGAGGGCAAATTATATTTTTCCGTCTCCTTTTCGTAAATTCAGTGCTGTGTTGAAGCGCTGTGTTGTTTTAGTACAGTGCTCATTATAAATAACTGTCGAACTGTAAGTACTTTACAAGCTTTAGGGAAAAGATAAGAGCGGCAAGTAGCCACCTTGAGAATAGCTCTTTGAGCTCTTTCAATGGGCAATAACAAAGTTTTCATCCCATCTACTCGAAAAGGACGACTTGGTTCGCCTTTAAGTGCACCCAAAGGTGGTGTTTTCTATAAGAAACTTGTAGCGGGCAGTAATGAGTTTTTAATCCTCTTTATAAGTGTGCCGCAGTTATCTTTGCCGCGCACTTTTTTTAATTTGGAACATCTGTTCAGCGCCAAAGAAATCGAACGCAAATATTGTTTGAATAAAGACTGGCTGGTACGACGGCCCAGTCGCGCCGCCCCCGCCGGCTGAATAAAAAAAAAGAAATCAAATTAAAAACGCGCGAACTACAACACGCGTTTTCGTAAATTTTCACGGATTGTTAGAAATTCATGATTTTGTTTTGAAAAATGAGTTCTTCAAGTGACATTAAAAGTATAGAATTAACTCCTGAAAGGATTAGAACTGACGCAAGAAACGTGATGGATAATCTATTATATCAGATACCTGCAAAATCCCGGGAGAAATATATGAAAGCTTATGGTAATTTTATTGAATGGAGAAATGCATTAGGCGCCAAGAATTTTTCAGAATCTGTGTTTTTGGCCTACTTCCAGTACTTAGCCAGAACTAAACAACCTTCCACTCTTTAGAGTACCTACTCAATGCTAAAATATGAGGCGCCTTTTATTTTCTCATAGTGGGTGATGAAAAGTAGAGTGTATCACTCGGGCGCAAAATATATTTTTGGCTCGGGCGACGTACTTTGAATCCCTCGCTACGTTCAGGATTCTATTAAAGAATCCCTCACTTCGCTCTGGATTCAAAAAAGCGCCCTCGCCGTAAAAATATTATTTTGCTCCCTTATGATACAATCTACTATTTACTCGCCCCACCCCACGAAGTAATACAGTAAGTCATAACAAAAAAAAAACCGACTTCCAAAAAAAACACTACAAACTGAAAAATAACATTAATTTCGGAAGTCGGTGTCTTAGGGATCAGTATTTTAGTTTTTGCCACCGACTTCCGAAATTAAAGTTATTTTTCAGTTTGTAGTGTTTTTTTTGGAAGTCGGTTTTTTTTTGTTAAAAAGTTTTTATTTCTCGCTTTTTAGTGGGTCTATTTATAATTTATCTAAGTTACAATAGCCTAATGTCAACTTGTCCATCGCCTTTTTATAAAATATTCCTTTTCTCGATGCAGGGACGTTAATTGTTGAGGAGTTCTCCTTTTATTAGTTTTTAGATTAGATGCTGATAATCCTGGCTGCAGCATCAGGCCAGACTTATGTCAACATTGCATTGAACTTAAAATTAGTCCTGTTTAAAATGAGCCCAAACACGACTACGGTGCTGTAATTTCAAGGTTTGTACTTTTTCTGATGCTCCTGGCTTCAGCATCAGGTCTTCGGTGTTCCTCAATAACAGTACGTTTATCCACACATCGAACCCTTTTCAATGAGCCTAAACACGATATATCTGCTGTTAGTTGTCGAGGAGTTAGGTACTCTGCAGACTATCCTGACTGCAGCATCAGGTCATGACTTGATGATCATGAGACCAAATGTGGCAAATGCCCTATCAAACATCAAAACAATTTACTAAAACAGTCCTTGCCTATTCGAGTAACTTCTTACTGTTAAGGAGTTGTAACTTCCATCATCAGCCCAGCTACCTGAGATGGTGACAACCATACACAAATACACAAGATACTTCATAAAATATGCGAAAAACAATAAGTGACCCTATAAAATTTGAGGGTTGCCCTCGATTTCTCTAAGATCCCATCATCAGATCCTAACTTGGTGACAATGGGACCACCTCAGAACTATCTACTTTCGAACAAAAAAAGAATTTTGAAAATCCGTCGACAATTGGCGGAGTATTCGATGAACAAATATACAAAAAAAAAATAAAAAAACACAAACACCCGAACATAGTACCTCCTCCTTTTTGTGAAGTCGGTAAAAAATAACTCCTTAGAGAGAATCAGATTACAAGTCACTTACAAAATACTACATGAATTACCAGTTTCGCCTCGGGCACAGGTCCTCACAGCTCGCAAAACTAAATTGTCTAGCTAACCCACAATTAACTTGGTAAAGCATACTTGATCCCTTACGATAGCCCACGGACATGACCCTTTGATATTCCCCAAGTCTCCTCGCTTAATTAACCTGGACTATGACGTCCGTAGTGTATAGCGGTCTACAACCAACTGCCCTGAGTTAAAACCGACTTCCAAAAAAAACACTACAAACTGAAAAAAAAAACACTACAAACTGAAAAATAACTTTAATTTCGGAAGTCGGTGTCTTAGGGATCAGTATTTTAGTTTTTGCCACCGACTTCCGAAATTAAAGTTATTTTTCAGTTTGTAGTGTTTTTTTTTTCAATTTGTAGTGTTTTTTTTGGAAGTCGGTTTTTTTTTTTGTTAAAAAGTTTTTATTTCTCGCTTTTTAGTGGGTCTATTTATAATTTATCTAAGTTACAATAGCCTAATGTCAACTTGCCCATCGCCTTTTTATAAAATATTCCTTTTCAAGATGCAGGGACGTTAATTGTTGAAAAGTTCTCCTTTTATTAGTTTTTAGATTAGATGCTGATAATCCTGGCTGCAGCATCAGGCCAGACTTATGTCAACATTGCATTGAACTTAAAATTAGTCCTGTTTAAAATGAGCCCAAACACGACTACGGTGCTGTAATTTAAAGGTTTGTACTTTTCTGATGCTCCTGGCTTCAGCATCAGGTCTTCGGTGTTCCTCAGTAACAGTACGTTTATCCACACATCGAGCCCTTTTCAATGAGCCTAAACACGATATATCTGCTGTTAGTTGTCGAGGAGTTAGGTACTCTGCAGACTATCCTGACTGCAGCATCAGGTCATGACTTGATGATCATGAGACCAAATGTGGCAAATGCCCTATCAAACATCAAAACAATTTACTAAAACAGTCCTTGCCTGTTCGAGTAACTTCTTACTGTTAAGGAGTTGTACCTTCCATCATCAGCCCAGCTACCTGAGATGGTGACAACCATACACAAATACACAAGATACTTCATAAAATATGCGAAAAACAATAAGTGAGCCTATAAAATTTGAGGGTTGCCCTCGCTTTCTCTAAGATCCCATCATCAGATCCTAACTTGGTGACAATGGGACCACCTCAGAACTATCTACTTTCGAACAAAAAAAGAATTTTGAAAATCCGTCGACGATTGGCGGCGTATTCGATGAACAAACATAAAAAAAAAAAAAAAAAAAAAAAAAAAAAAAATAACATACAAACACCCGAACATAGTACCTCCTCCTTTTTGTAAAGTCGGTAAAAATACAAGTCTCCCAAATTCCTGAAAGATACAACCCACGCTTAGCCCAACTTCCCACACTTTCCCAGAATAGGTTTATGGCTGTTTGTACAATTTCTCAATTGTTTTAAGGGTTGGTTTGGGTATTCCGTGAGCCCATCTTATGGTGACCAAATGAGGGACTAGTATTGTGAGTTAAGATTAGAAATCGGATATTTTTCTCAATTCTTTGGTATCTGTTGAATTATTGTATTCGACCTGTCCGTCTTTACTTGTCCCTAGAATTTTTCGCATTGAATAGTTTACCGGTTCATGGTACGGGTACCATGTACCGGGCACATTTCGACATAAATACTATGTTTTGTATGACGGGTCGTACCGGGGTGTCGCGCAACGCATTGGCGCGATTTCGGATCGCTCGCCGGGCTTATTTTTGCAGTCGCTGTTTTGTGTAGCGATGCGGCCCATCTGTAGTGTGGGTGTGTCTAAATGTGCTTCGGTGCAATGTAATATTGCTGCGCGCTGTAACGTGCGCGTAGTTTAAAAATGCTATAAGCGTTGCTTGAGGTATTATTTTAGTGTTTTTATGTGTGTAAGTTTATGCGTGTCGGCAGAATGGGCGATGCGCAACAAGCTGTGGGGGCACGCCATGACGCTGGGCGCGCACTCGGGGAGGCGCGCGCGCGCGGCCGTGGCGGCGCGCTTCGTGGCCAGCACGCCGCGCCGCGACCCGCTGCACACGCTGTACGCCGCGCTGCAGGCCGCGCAGCCGCCCGCTGCCACCGTGAGACCCGTGCTCCTTACTGTAGTGTAGTGTACCGGCGCGCGCGGCCGTGGCGGCGCGCTTCGTGGCCAGCACGCCGCGCCGCGACCCGCTGCACACGCTGTACGCCGCGCTGCAGGCCGCGCAGCCGCCCGCTGCCACCGTGAGACCCGTGCTCCTTACTGTAGTGTAGTGTACCGGCGCGCGCGGCCGTGGCGGCGCGCTTCGTGGCCAGCACGCCGCGCCGCGACCCGCTGCACACGCTGTACGCCGCGCTGCAGGCCGCGCAGCCGCCCGCTGCCACCGTGAGACCCGTGCTCCTTACTGTAGTGTAGTGTACCGGCGCGCGCGGCCGTGGCGGCGCGCTTCGTGGCCAGCACGCCGCGCCGCGACCCGCTGCACACGCTGTACGCCGCGCTGCAGGCCGCGCAGCCGCCCGCTGCCACCGTGAGACCCGTGCTCCTTACTGTAGTGTAGTGTACCGGCGCGCGCGGCCGTGGCGGCGCGCTTCGTGGCCAGCACGCCGCGCCGCGACCCGCTGCACACGCTGTACGCCGCGCTGCAGGCCGCGCAGCCGCCCGCTGCCACCGTGAGACCCGTGCTCCTTACTGTAGTGTAGTGTACCGGCGCGCGCGGCCGTGGCGGCGCGCTTCGTGGCCAGCACGCCGCGCCGCGACCCGCTGCACACGCTGTACGCCGCGCTGCAGGCCGCGCAGCCGCCCGCTGCCACCGTGAGACCCGTGCTCCTTACTGTAGTGTAGTGTACCGGCGCGCGCGGCCGTGGCGGCGCGCTTCGTGGCCAGCACGCCGCGCCGCGACCCGCTGCACACGCTGTACGCCGCGCTGCAGGCCGCGCAGCCGCCCGCTGCCACCGTGAGACCCGTGCTCCTTACTGTAGTGTAGTGTACCGGCGCGCGCGGCCGTGGCGGCGCGCTTCGTGGCCAGCACGCCGCGCCGCGACCCGCTGCACACGCTGTACGCCGCGCTGCAGGCCGCGCAGCCGCCCGCTGCCACCGTGAGACCCGTGCTCCTTACTGTAGTGTAGTGTACCGGCGCGCGCGGCCGTGGCGGCGCGCTTCGTGGCCAGCACGCCGCGCCGCGACCCGCTGCACACGCTGTACGCCGCGCTGCAGGCCGCGCAGCCGCCCGCTGCCACCGTGAGACCCGTGCTCCTTACTGTAGTGTAGTGTACCGGCGCGCGCGGCCGTGGCGGCGCGCTTCGTGGCCAGCACGCCGCGCCGCGACCCGCTGCACACGCTGTACGCCGCGCTGCAGGCCGCGCAGCCGCCCGCTGCCACCGTGAGACCCGTGCTCCTTACTGTAGTGTAGTGTACCGGCGCGCGCGGCCGTGGCGGCGCGCTTCGTGGCCAGCACGCCGCGCCGCGACCCGCTGCACACGCTGTACGCCGCGCTGCAGGCCGCGCAGCCGCCCGCTGCCACCGTGAGACCCGTGCTCCTTACTGTAGTGTAGTGTACCGGCGCGCGCGGCCGTGGCGGCGCGCTTCGTGGCCAGCACGCCGCGCCGCGACCCGCTGCACACGCTGTACGCCGCGCTGCAGGCCGCGCAGCCGCCCGCTGCCACCGTGAGACCCGTGCTCCTTACTGTAGTGTAGTGTACCGGCGCGCGCGGCCGTGGCGGCGCGCTTCGTGGCCAGCACGCCGCGCCGCGACCCGCTGCACACGCTGTACGCCGCGCTGCAGGCCGCGCAGCCGCCCGCTGCCACCGTGAGACCCGTGCTCCTTACTGTAGTGTAGTGTACCGGCGCGCGCGGCCGTGGCGGCGCGCTTCGTGGCCAGCACGCCGCGCCGCGACCCGCTGCACACGCTGTACGCCGCGCTGCAGGCCGCGCAGCCGCCCGCTGCCACCGTGAGACCCGTGCTCCTTACTGTAGTGTAGTGTACCGGCGCGCGCGGCCGTGGCGGCGCGCTTCGTGGCCAGCACGCCGCGCCGCGACCCGCTGCACACGCTGTACGCCGCGCTGCAGGCCGCGCAGCCGCCCGCTGCCACCGTGAGACCCGTGCTCCTTACTGTAGTGTAGTGTACCGGCGCGCGCGGCCGTGGCGGCGCGCTTCGTGGCCAGCACGCCGCGCCGCGACCCGCTGCACACGCTGTACGCCGCGCTGCAGGCCGCGCAGCCGCCCGCTGCCACCGTGAGACCCGTGCTCCTTACTGTAGTGTAGTGTACCGGCGCGCGCGGCCGTGGCGGCGCGCTTCGTGGCCAGCACGCCGCGCCGCGACCCGCTGCACACGCTGTACGCCGCGCTGCAGGCCGCGCAGCCGCCCGCTGCCACCGTGAGACCCGTGCTCCTTACTGTAGTGTAGTGTACCGGCGCGCGCGGCCGTGGCGGCGCGCTTCGTGGCCAGCACGCCGCGCCGCGACCCGCTGCACACGCTGTACGCCGCGCTGCAGGCCGCGCAGCCGCCCGCTGCCACCGTGAGACCCGTGCTCCTTACTGTAGTGTAGTGTACCGGCGCGCGCGGCCGTGGCGGCGCGCTTCGTGGCCAGCACGCCGCGCCGCGACCCGCTGCACACGCTGTACGCCGCGCTGCAGGCCGCGCAGCCGCCCGCTGCCACCGTGAGACCCGTGCTCCTTACTGTAGTGTAGTGTACCGGCGCGCGCGGCCGTGGCGGCGCGCTTCGTGGCCAGCACGCCGCGCCGCGACCCGCTGCACACGCTGTACGCCGCGCTGCAGGCCGCGCAGCCGCCCGCTGCCACCGTGAGACCCGTGCTCCTTACTGTAGTGTAGTGTACCGGCGCGCGCGGCCGTGGCGGCGCGCTTCGTGGCCAGCACGCCGCGCCGCGACCCGCTGCACACGCTGTACGCCGCGCTGCAGGCCGCGCAGCCGCCCGCTGCCACCGTGAGACCCGTGCTCCTTACTGTAGTGTAGTGTACCGGCGCGCGCGGCCGTGGCGGCGCGCTTCGTGGCCAGCACGCCGCGCCGCGACCCGCTGCACACGCTGTACGCCGCGCTGCAGGCCGCGCAGCCGCCCGCTGCCACCGTGAGACCCGTGCTCCTTACTGTAGTGTAGTGTACCGGCGCGCGCGGCCGTGGCGGCGCGCTTCGTGGCCAGCACGCCGCGCCGCGACCCGCTGCACACGCTGTACGCCGCGCTGCAGGCCGCGCAGCCGCCCGCTGCCACCGTGAGACCCGTGCTCCTTACTGTAGTGTAGTGTACCGGCGCGCGCGGCCGTGGCGGCGCGCTTCGTGGCCAGCACGCCGCGCCGCGACCCGCTGCACACGCTGTACGCCGCGCTGCAGGCCGCGCAGCCGCCCGCTGCCACCGTGAGACCCGTGCTCCTTACTGTAGTGTAGTGTACCGGCGCGCGCGGCCGTGGCGGCGCGCTTCGTGGCCAGCACGCCGCGCCGCGACCCGCTGCACACGCTGTACGCCGCGCTGCAGGCCGCGCAGCCGCCCGCTGCCACCGTGAGACCCGTGCTCCTTACTGTAGTGTAGTGTACCGGCGCGCGCGGCCGTGGCGGCGCGCTTCGTGGCCAGCACGCCGCGCCGCGACCCGCTGCACACGCTGTACGCCGCGCTGCAGGCCGCGCAGCCGCCCGCTGCCACCGTGAGACCCGTGCTCCTTACTGTAGTGTAGTGTACCGGCGCGCGCGGCCGTGGCGGCGCGCTTCGTGGCCAGCACGCCGCGCCGCGACCCGCTGCACACGCTGTACGCCGCGCTGCAGGCCGCGCAGCCGCCCGCTGCCACCGTGAGACCCGTGCTCCTTACTGTAGTGTAGTGTACCGGCGCGCGCGGCCGTGGCGGCGCGCTTCGTGGCCAGCACGCCGCGCCGCGACCCGCTGCACACGCTGTACGCCGCGCTGCAGGCCGCGCAGCCGCCCGCTGCCACCGTGAGACCCGTGCTCCTTACTGTAGTGTAGTGTACCGGCGCGCGCGGCCGTGGCGGCGCGCTTCGTGGCCAGCACGCCGCGCCGCGACCCGCTGCACACGCTGTACGCCGCGCTGCAGGCCGCGCAGCCGCCCGCTGCCACCGTGAGACCCGTGCTCCTTACTGTAGTGTAGTGTACCGGCGCGCGCGGCCGTGGCGGCGCGCTTCGTGGCCAGCACGCCGCGCCGCGACCCGCTGCACACGCTGTACGCCGCGCTGCAGGCCGCGCAGCCGCCCGCTGCCACCGTGAGACCCGTGCTCCTTACTGTAGTGTAGTGTACCGGCGCGCGCGGCCGTGGCGGCGCGCTTCGTGGCCAGCACGCCGCGCCGCGACCCGCTGCACACGCTGTACGCCGCGCTGCAGGCCGCGCAGCCGCCCGCTGCCACCGTGAGACCAGCACTCCTTACTGACTGCTCTGTGTACTTGGCTCCAGGCCGAGCGATCAGCGGCCGAGACGGACGCGTTAAGGCGGATACAGATATGGCGAGGCGTGCGCTGCGCATGCCTCGGAATGTCTGTATCCGCCTTTAAGTATGCGAAAACACACGCCACCGAGGTCTGCCTCGTGTGGTGGCCCGGCCGGTCGGAACCCGTCTATTGTCTACGACCAAAAAAATAATATAGTTCGGAAAAGGCTAGTCAGATGATGCTGATGATTGATTTTATTGACCGCAATAAATAAATTTGTATTTCACAGTATTTTTCGAAAAAAACGTAAGGAACGAAAAAGGAAAAGTCCTAGCCAGGCCTGTCCATGAGCACGTGGCGCAGGCCACGTGCTCATGGACACGCGATAAGCAAATGCAAAACATGTTAGTAAAAGTGTCGCATGCGTTGTGTGCTCGCATGACTCGATTACGTTTCCCGCGCCTTTCACTCGTTCGAATTGCGTTTTGGTAAAGAACGTAAAAGTATAAAACAAAATGGAAAGTAGTCATGTTTTCCACATTTATATTTTTGTTTCTTCTGTACGCACACTTTATTCGAGATACGTTTTTCTTTTCACCGAACTATTATTTTATTTATTTTATCGTATAGTTGGTCATATTTAATCAGCTAGCGAAATTGTGATTGCAGTGCGTGTCTGACGAACGCTGGGGCGACTGGCGACCGCACGCGGCCATGCTGCTCGCCAACCCGTCCGCGCGCCCCGACCAGGACCGGCACACGCTCACACAGCTTGGTACGTAGCACACAGCTTTATGTAGCCCTAGCCGGACAAGCATGCTTGATGCAATGCCAAGCATTCGCAACCATTTCCATTTGTTTCGTCAAGCACAAAGTCAAATCATTTATTTCAAAAAGGCACATAAAGCGCGAATCGCACGCGACGCAAAACCATCGCTTGCGATTCGCGTCGCGTGTCGCGCCTTTTTGAAGCAGCCTTAAAAGGCACTTTTGAACGTCAAAAATTGGAAAAATAGAATTGATTCTAGTTGCTCCTTCCAAAAGGTAGTACTTAATTAAGCAGGTAGCTTACTTGTCAACCACATCAAATTTCTAAATGTTCAAAATGGCTTGACAAGCATGACAGTATTTTTGACAGTCCAGGGAGCGCACAATTATTCTATTTTTGAACTGTTTTTAATTTACTTTTTGCTTCGGACGCTTTTAACGTCTTTCTACATTGTTCTTACAATATGTCCCTACCTACAATATGTCCCTACATACAATATGTCCCTACCTACAATATGTCCCTACATACAATATGTCCCCACCTACAATATGTCCCTACCTACAATATGTCCCTACCTACAATATGTCCCTACCTACAATATGTCCCCACCTACAAAATGTCCCTACCTACAATATGTCCCCACCTACAATATGTCCTTACCTACAATATGTCCCTACCTACAATATGTCCCTACCTACAATATGTCCCTACCTACAATATGTCCCCACCTACAATATGTCCCTACCTACAATATGTCCCCACCTACAATATGTTTTAATTTCAACATGGACGATGTAACGAACATTTTGTACAATATTTTCTTCCCCGTTTTTCCCCATAGAAACTTACAACGCTTTATAATATAGGCAACTATACTAGGACTTTTAATTAGCTGCAGTAAAATGACACTTCTTACTATCATTTCATAAAAAAATGTTGCCACACTATCTCTACAAGTGATATAATTAAAATGTAATGGAACATCGTTTCAGGCCAGGATATTCGAAATTGAACAATTTTTTTTAACTGTAAACAATCAAATATTCTTTGTATTGACCGGATAAAAATATATGTTGTTGTTTATATGGTGTACATAATAAAGAGTATTTTATTCTATGTTGTCGGTAAAATTCATTCAGTCTTGATTATTTATGGTTCAAAACGAGATATTACAACAGATATTACAACATAAAAATATACGAGGACAGGCCGATTTTGAACAAAATTTTCTCAAACTTTACTCCCAAGAAACATGTCGAAATATAGAACGCACAAATAGCATTCTTCGATTTTTGCTGCAATAGATAGTACAAAACGAGGTCCATAACATAGTTAGTCTTATATTTTTGTTTAAAAAAAAAAACAGAAAACTATTAGACTAACTATGTGAAAACTTCTTTAGGCACGTTGAGCATTTTTTAAGATAGGAAAAACCATTGAACTCGCGCCACTTGTTACCGTAACCGACACCTCTGTTTTAAGTTTCCATTATAAAGACATCAACGCGCGGTACATTTTCTTTGGGAAAAATGATTTTTAAACATATTTATAAAATTACTATGCTTTTTCAAGTTTTCACTTCTGTCGGCACTCCTGGAGTGTCACTGTTTTTTTTTTAGATTTTTATAGGCCATTAAAATAATTGGCGTAATGTTCAGAAACGATACACTTACGTCAACGAATAATCCAATCATCAAAACATGTTTTAAACGCTTTTTCCTAAATTGAGTTTATTTATCGACGCGAATTCTCCTTTATGTCTTCTACCGAATGAAAACGGGTGCCACGAAGTGGTAATTTGAGTTTAGGAAAAGAAAGAAGTCTGCTGGAGCCATACCAGCGGGGCAATTGCGTAACACAATCGGAATCGGTTTCATTTTGACAGTTCAACAACATTCATTGCGTTATTTACGTGTTGAGCAGACACATTTTTCGAACTTATGAAGCAATGGATTAGAAATTGGCTTCAAAATGATTCAGATTCTGATTGATAGTGTGTTACGCAAGTAGGGTGCTGTTGCATAAGGTGGTTGCTCGATGGTATTTGTTGAGTTTTTCGTCAAAAATTCGTTCTCAATGATGGCCTTGTGCGAAGGCGCATTATCGTGGTGACAAATCCAACAATTTTCTTTCCACAAATCTGGCCTTTTTCTTCGAATTAGCTCTCTTAAACGCCGCATAACGCTCAAACAATATACTTTATTTACCATTAGACCTTCCGGTAAGAATTCCGAGTGCACAACACCGCGATAGTCAAAGAAAACAGTCAACATGACTTTGACTTTTGGTCGACTAGCGTTTCGGTTCAGTTATAAGGCCACTCCGAAGCTTGTTGACTAGTTTGCATGTCGAACTCGTAAACCTCTGTCTCATAAGTCTCGTCGCAGTAACAATGCGTTTCATGAATGTTGGGTCGGCATTGACTTGTTCTATCATGTCTTCAGCGACTCTTATGCGATTAAGTTTTTGGATAAATTCAGGTCTTTTGGGACTAGCCGAGTGGCAACATGTTTCATTTATTATTGTTAGCCTGTGATGTCCCACTGCAGGGCAAAGGCCTTCTTTCCACTTCTCTCTGTTCAAAACTGCTAAGGACCAGTTCTTGTTTTAAGAAGTCCAGCTCATCCCGCCATCTCCTTCTGGGCCTGCCACGATGTCGTTTGCCATTAAGAGGGACCCATTGGGTCGCAAGTTTGGCCCATTGTTCGTCTGACATGCGTCAGATGTTTCCAGCCCAGTTCCATTTTAGCGTAGCAGCTTTCCAAGTGACATCAGCTATCTTTGTGATAGAAGCATTTTGTTTCATACCCAAGTGATTTTTTAAAATGATACGGATCGACTCGTGAGACACAGAAAGTTCAGCGGCTATCTCTCTCAAACTTGAATGAGGATTTTCAGTCACTATTTCCTTCACTTTTGCGATGTTAACTTCCGCTGAAGACGTTGAAGGCCTACCAGGGCGAGGCAAATCTTCCAGCATATCTCAACCGCTTTTGAACGCTATGTACCACTCATTAGCATGTGTTTTTGATAAATTCGATTCACCGTAAGCCTTCTGTAACATTCTCAGTGACATTGAACACGAAATTCCATTGGCGATGCAAAATTTAAGACAAACACTTTGTTCGATGTTTTTGTCCATTATTAAATTCGCAATACACACTACATATGATTTAATTAAAAACAGCACTGTATACAATCTAAATGACATAATATGCAACTCAAAACTCCGCGCCAAAATGGAAAACAGAAGTGCCAACCTAACAAAAAAAAAAACAATAACCCATAAACAAATCATCCATTCCCGATACTTTTTTGACCGCATGTATAAAACATCGTTTTGTTTTTTCCATATAAAACGCCAATTTTATATGTAAGGACCTAGTTAAATATTGTAGCTTTTTTTTTCTAAAATCTATTTAATATTGTTCGATTTTAAACTGAATGTTAAGTGAATGAGTCGATTATTTTGTCACGTCACTATTTAAATTTCGTTAAAAAGTGGTAACATATAACCTGTCATTTATTTTACTGCAAGATAATTAAAAGCCCGACCATAGTTTCATCGTCGTGACTGATCGACTCATTGACAATTGAAAAGTGCCCGTAAATGGTTTAATTGATATAATGCTTTGAGTTCGACCGCACCGTTGTCGCCCCGGACCACTCACGTAGTCACGTCACATTCCACCGCCGCCCCGCAGGCGACAGCCTGGCGTCGCGCGGGCTGCTGTACTGCGCGCAGGTGTGCTACGTGTCGGCGGGCGTGCGCCTGGCGCGCCACCCGCTGGCCCCGCTGGGCGCGGCCCCGGCGGCCCCGGCCCCGCTGGGCGCGGCCCCGGCGGCCCCGGCCCCGCGCCTGGCGCTGCTGCTGGCGGACCCGCGCGCCGAGCGGCTCGACCAGCTGGCGCACAACAAGGCGCTGTTCGCCACCGAGATCTACGAGTACGCCATGTCTCTGAACCAAGACGACTTCGTTATTGCTGAGTTGCAGGTTTGTTGGCTATCCTAGTTATTTGCATTATGTGTGGATCTTACAAAACATTACAATTTTTGTTGGTACAAAAGGGCCTCTGCGAGTTGGCTTCGGCCCCTCGTACGCCTTCGAAAGGACCGGGACCCCAGGGTCCCATGTAGGCCTTCGAAAGGACTGGGACCCCAGGGTCCCATATATTTATTCAAAAATGATAAGGCATAAAAATTTAGTAAAGTTTTTCCTTCCATCTTTCGCGAGCCCGCGCGTCCTCTTTCCAGTCTTGGTGGAATCTATCCAGCTGGATAGAAGTTTTGCTTAAATGTAAATGATATTCCTAAGAGTGCCTGAACTAGGTAATCCTGTGTTTCAGGCGAGAAGAGCTAATAATAAGATTGCCTTGATTAGCCCTCATTTAAAAAGTATAAAACAGGATATCTGTTTTATAATTGTTTTTGTTACAATAAAACGGAAACGTACTATGTATATTATTCAACTCGTATTGTTGTCGGCTCGTGAGTCGTGAAGTAACCGCTGCGCGTGGTGTTGCAGCCGTACAAGTTCGTGCTGGCGTGCCGGCTGCTGGACGTGGGACTGTACGAGCGCGCGCTGGCCTACACCGAGGCGTGCGCGCGCGCCGTCACGCGCGCGCCCGGCCTCCACCCCGCCGCGCTCGTGCGCAACCTCGCCGAGCTGGCCGACAGGTACCGCACAGCAGTAGATACCGACTGCACATAACTAAAACTTTAAAGTACTGATACCCCAAGAGAAGTATGCGCATCGTTTGTTCGGAAATACGAACGTGCGATGATGAGATCTAATAATATAGAGCTTTTACAACCATGGAAGTACTTACATTTATTTTGTATTAGGTACCATGGTTACAAAATTCAAGATTAACAACTCGATGCAATTCCAATAAACTTTTAGAAACTTTTGACAATAAATGACCATCTGCAACCGAAGTAGATAAAAAAGAAAATTGGGAGGGGGGGGGGCTTGTCGAAAAGAGCAAATTGTGCTGGCTCGCAGGTTCGCACGTTGCTGCGATCAAATTAAGATCGCCCTTTTCAATGCATATTGCACCACACTGTACACTGCAACCTGTGGGCTCGCTACACACTGTACACTGCAGCCTGTGGGCTCGCTACACACTGTACACTGCAGCCTGTGGGCTCGCTACACACTGTACACTGCAGCCTGTGGGCTCGCTACACACTGTACACTGCAGCCTGTGGGCTCGCTACACACTGTACACTGCAGCCTGTGGGCTCGCTACACACTGTACACTGCAGCCTGTGGGCTCGCTACACACTGTACACTGCAGCCTGTGGGCTCGCTACACACTGTACACTGCAGCCTGTGGGCTCGCTACACACTGTACACTGCAGCCTGTGGGCTCGCTACACACTGTACACTGCAGCCTGTGGGCTCGCTACACACTGTACACTGCAGCCTGTGGGCTCGCTACACACTGTACACTGCAGCCTGTGGGCTCGCTACACACTGTACACTGCAGCCTGTGGGCTCGCTACACACTGTACACTGCAGCCTGTGGGCTCGCTACACACAAGCGTGCTACAGCGCCCTCCGCGTCCAGTATCACACCGCCAGGGGTTTCGAATACCGGATTTTTTCAATACAATACCTCTCGGTGTTGGAATCTATTTTTTTTCCCTGAATTGTTTTTGAAGTGAAAACTTCTTTAGGCACGTTGAGCATTTTGCAAATTTGCAAAATTTTAACCTGCAAAATTGCATGGATACCCTAATGTCTATTTTCCTGTGAACGTTTGAAGTTCAAGTTTTCGAAAATAAACTAGATGGCTTTGGTTTCTTCACAACTATGACTATTTACTAATTTAAGAAACGTAAGAAAGGAGTTGAGAAGAAACGTATTGAGCAGGGAGTTACACAGCTGATACGTTTATCTAATTATTACATTACATTTACCAGCTTACATAGCTTAAATGGTAAAAATAATAAAAGAAACCGATAGGAATAATTAAGCATATTCATTAAGAGCCTATACTACCTCAGCTAAAATTCACTCTTTATCTCGCTCGCACGATACTGCTCGCGGACTGTGTGAGAGCGAAACAGAGTGCGGTGCTGGGCGGAAGGCAGCGCCAATAGTTTAGGTATTTGCTTTTTACGGTGAAAATAAAGGTAATTCAAAAAAACTAACTAACATAAGACCTGCTTTATAGTTAGTTCAGTTAGTATGCAAAGTTCATGATCTAATTTGAAGTATTTTTTGAATACCAGCGGTTTATTGTTTAGTTTGGAGTTAACTTTGGATTTTTTCTATCGAGAAAATTTTATGGAATCGTGTTTTCGTCTAACATAATACCTAACAGTAATCCTCAACTTTAGCATATATTTATTTCAAAATTAATGCTCCGGTATTTTCGACATAACGGAGGATCATGCTAAGCCATTTGAGGTAGTATAGGCTCTTAAGCTAACAAGTGGGTATTTTTAATAATTTAATATTCGTGTTGGTAGTTACTTAGCAACAGGAAAACAGGCTCGCCTTGTGGGCTCGCCAAACAAAAAGGAGGTTTATTTCTTGAAAATCTCCGAAACCCGGGTTTTGTTTACAAAAAGAACTTTTGTAGGAGTTAATATGATAAGTGTAATCTATAAAAAACAAAGTTTGACTTTGATGCAGCATGGTACGGGATTCCAAACATCCATGAGCATTGTCCTTTGTGGGTTGACTAAGCTGCTTGCACAGCGAGCAGTTTTGTATAGTACAAGAATTTTCTAATCAGTAATTTTATAGTAGTGCTGGAAATTATTTATAACAGTACGAAATTGTTACATGACTGTATTTGGAGATACTTCACCGTATAGAGCAGAAGAGCAAGTTATAAGTATTGATTGTTCCCCCAGGCTGAAGTACCACGACCCGTCGCTGCAGGAGGAGCCGGCGCTGGCGGACGAGGCGGACAGCGCGGAGACGTCGCCGCGCCACCAGCAGCAGTGGCTGCGCGACGTGCAGCAGGCGGCGCGAGCTGCGGTACGCGCGGCTGTCTGTAGGCTGTTCCTAAACTATCTGCTGAAAATGTGAACTAATGGATCTCAAATCTTACCTGTGCATGCCAATTTGTAGATTCACTTACAAATTTACAAAGATTCGCTCTGATTTGAAAACTTTCTAAATGCAAGTGAATGTTACTGATTCTCTTTAGTAAGTCTTATTTTGTAAGAATGTAACCTGAACAGGGATTGTTTACACTTTCATAAGGTACTTTTGGAACAGACTATAGTTGCGAAGCTCACTCGGAATCGCAATCATTTTTTCAATATAACAGAACCCATTCATTCTTGTTTGAAGATTTCGTCTGCTGGACATCGTAAACAACGCAATGAGTAATGTTGAATTGACAAGATGAAAGGGATTGCCAGTCAGTGTGTGTTTTGCAATTAGGTTGCTTTTCAACCGACGATTTGCTTTTGAGTTACAAGTGTTTTTAATACATGTCTATAACATAATTCGCGAAATGTAGATGTACCTACTATACATCTCTGCCTAACCTTTCGGGAAATACAGGCATGAACTTATGTGTTGCGCTTGCGTCTGGTTGTGTGTGTGTGTGTGTGTGTGTTTCACTACATGGTTTCGTAAACCTGAACTTGGCGGCTGATATTAAGTTGTGTGTCTATGGAGCTGCTCGACCAAATTCTGTAATGTCGGCATGATGTCGATATGAAAGAAACTATATAATTACATCGTTTAGCTTTAGATCTAATCTAAACTTCTGAATAAACTAATATTATAAAGAGAAAAGATTTGATTTGTTTGTTTGTAATGGATAAACTCAAAAAATACTTAATCGATTTAAAAAATTCTTACACCTACAGAAAGTTACATAATCTGCGAGTAAAATGGGCTATGGGGTATTTTATAAAAAAATAAATACCGATCCCTAAGAAAATTGCCAAAATGTAACACAGGTGTCAAAAATTTGCCCATAGGTAAAAGTCATTATTTGGCGTGCGCTGCGAAAACTATTGATGATACATAAAATAATGTACTACATGTTTATAGTACTCATCATTACCCACAAAAAAGTCCGCGAGACTTTATTTCTAACTTATAGTTAAGTCACTGTTAGCGCGGGGAGCAATGAAATAGTGGACTGTATTTTAGGCAATGGTTTAATGCCGCTAATATTTACAATCTTTACTTTCCCGGACAAACAATAAGGTATTAGAGAGGAGTATCGTCCGTCGCGGTGGAGTCCGTGGAAGCGAGTGGTCGTCGGGCCGAGCCGTGTCGCATGCAGACCGCGTGCAACGCGCTGTGTTGGGTTCGATTCCCAACAGTCACAATAACCGTTTTTGTTCAAATTAGTCAATAAAAACACGGGTAGCATCGAATTACTGTTTGACCTTTCATTCTGTATAACTTCACTTGCACTATAATCTCTAGCCCCAAGTAGAAAACAAGTGGTCGAAGTGAATTATTAGTTACTTACAATACTAACATGTTTGTGTGCGCGTGTGCGCCGGCGCAGGCGGAGAGCGCGCCGCAGCAGACGACGCCGCAGCACAGCTACGTGCCCGCGCCAGCACAGCGCGGCTGGGCCGAGCTACAGGGGCCGCAGGTACGGTAGCCCTGAGGTGACATGAAGGTGTCATGTATATGTGCGTATAATTCGCGTCAAATAACTTTGCCGCTCTGAAGCTAGGGTCTTTCCTAGCCGCGCCAATCCGCGCCATGCGCGCTGCTGTTGTATTCATAGGATTAACTACTGCGCAGTGACTTGTTGCCTACTTCAGAGCGACAAAGTTATTTGACGCGAACTGTACGTGAGGTGTATGTACTCTACATCGGAGATAAAAAGATAAAAAAACAATACGTACTATGCGTACACCTCTACCTAACCCTTTGAGTGGACCAGGCGTGATGTTTCGCTACGTGATGTTGTGTTCATTACTCTCTCTCTGTGTGATGTTGCATTCACCTAATAATATCACTTCTACCTTTAGCTCTGAACTAAAACATTTGTAATTACCGAGAAATCAACGATGATAACTTTCGCGCGCTCGTTCAGCAGGACCACAACTTTGAATGTGTTGATTCCAAGTTTGAGAAGCTTGTCGCTTTCTTCAAACCTACATAGAAAATTAGTACCCTACAAGATAAAATTAGTACCAGTAGTTTACGAGATATACCACGCCAATGATGGTGTTGACGTCGGTGTCGCGGTCCGCCCGGCCTTTTAATTCTAGGAATATTTTATTAGTATGTTTTTTATTACGTTTGTATTATTTTTTATGCAATAAACGAAAAGCCAACAAGAACGGGGCGCACAGGGGCGCTCTGATTGGAGGATGCGCGCGCGCTCACCCCCGCCTACCGCTGCGGCCGCCATTGAAAATAGATCGAAGGATTAGTGCCAATAAACCACGCGACGCGAAGACTCCACGCGCAAAACACCCGCGCCCGCGGCGTTCCGTTCTTGTTGATCTGTAAAACTAAGTTCGCATTTTCCATTACTCACCAACAACCACCCTAGCAGCTACAAAGTTGGTCCATCGAGCCGCATTGCTTAACTGTGGTGAGAAGCAAAACCTGTGAAGCAGGGATGTCGTTGTTCCAAACGCCGCCGTGTGTAGTGAAAACACGTGCACAAAAGAAAAAGGAGCAACTGACTAACGAAGAAGGAAAGCAACTTGAAGTAAAATCAGATCTGCTGCATAGCAGTACGGATGCAGTGAAAAAAATCGGGAAAGTGCATTCAGATATCGGTGTACTCCGGCCACGTGCTGTCTCGAGCTTGTTCAAGCGACAAGATGGCGGCGAGTGCAAAAGTTCTCGCAACTCACACGCGTCGTCGTCAGCAATGCGGCGGCAACAACTGGAATATGAAGCCGCTCAATTGAAAGCCAAAATCGAAATGGAAGAAATTCAAACAAAGGCTCGCATCGAAAAAGAATTGGTCGACAGGAAATTGGCCATGGACATAGCCGAGTTGGAATCGAAATCGCGCTGCTCAAATCAATCTTCATCAGCTTCCTACAAAAGCAAAGTGGAGAATTGGCTGGAAAAGTCCGTCGCTGAACCCGGCACGTCGCACGATCGCAACAAAGCGACTGTCAGGGGCGGTGAGTGCCACCGCAACATTGACGGCGACGGGATGGCTATGCCACATGCTACCGCGACAAGTACTTGTCGCGCCATCGAGGAGCTGACCAACGCGATTAAGAATGCTGTCGATTCATCTAATTCCAACACGGGCAATAAAGTGCTGTTGTCTAGGCTGGCCACCTCGAAAGATCTGCCCTTGTATTTTGGGGATCCTTTGGAATGGATACAATTTCGGGAAGCGTTTTTTGAATCGTCACGGGTATGCAAATACAGTGATACAGAAAATGTGTGGCGTCTACGAAAGTGTTTGCGCGGCGACGCAAAAGATGCAGCCGCTGCATTACTGATGGGAGCGAGCTCGCCCCATGATATCATAGAAACGCTCGAACTGAGGTTCGGTAGACCAGAAAACGTCATGCGGCAAGTTATATCACAACTGAAAAAATTATCACCACTACCACACTCATACCACGCCGAAATTGTTAAATTCGCCATAAAAATAAAAAATTACGTCACCGCCGTAATTACATTGAAACAAATAGATTACTTGAGAAGTCCAGAGTTGTTAACAATCGTCGTATCAAAATTGCCTACAGGACTCGTTAACAAATGGGTAGAATACCTACACGAACATCGAGTACAGACTGAAACGCCTAAATTGGAACTACTGTCCAAATTCCTTTATGAGGAAGCGCAAAAGGTAGCAGAGTCGGGAGTTAGCCACGTACAATATCAGAGTGAATTTTACAAGAATAAACAAAACCAGAAAAAGCTTAACGATCATCATTCCGTGCTAACATCTGTTAAGGACAATGACCCCGACACTGCCGGAAAGTGCAGGTTTTGTAAAAGGAACAAGCATGCGTTACCAGACTGTAGTCAATTCAAGCGAGCCATGAGAAAGGATAGATGGCGATTTGTTCGAGCAAACAAGTTATGCTTCAAATGTCTCTGTGCTCGGCACCCGGATAAGAACGAGTGTACTGCGGAAAACTGCAACGTCGAGGCCTGTGGTGGGGCTCATCACCAGATGCTGCACTGGACGAAGCCAGAAGTGGCGCGCCGTGAAACTTCCGCGCCAGCCAACGATACCGCGACGCCCGACTCCGCTAGCACCGCCGCTAGTGAGCTCGTCTCACACGCCAGCACCCGCGCCGCGCAGTGTCACGAAGTGTCAGTGATAAAACCAAAGACAAGTGTAGTACTTAAAATAGTGCCAGTCACTATTCATGGACCCAGGTCAAGTGTGGCCACGCATGCACTTCTAGACGACGGCGCAACGGTGACTCTCATCGCGGCCGACCTTGCCGATCAGGTCGGGCTGCACGGGGAAAGGGTCACAATGCGTGCTTCAGGTGCATGGGACTCCGAGTTATTGTGCGAGACTGAGATAATTAAATGTAAAATAAGTAACAGTGACGGTAACAAATTCGACTTACGTGCTCGTAAACTCAAAGAACTTAATTTGCCCTTACAGTTATTCACCTCTAATGTAAACTATTGTGAAAACATCTCTAGTAATAATAACCCCATAATGTGTGACAGCAATGTTAAACCTAAAATTTTAATTGGTCAAGACAATTATGATTTAATTGCACCTATTTTATGTAAAAGGTATAAGCCGGGCGGACCATACATCACGCAAACTTTATTAGGATGGTGTGTGCACGGAGCTTGGCAAGCTGATTTTACTGGTAAGCGCGCCGAGCACGTCAACAACATCGGCAGCATCGGCGGCGCCGGCGGCGAGCCAACCGCAGCGCACGGAGCGGCGATCAGCCATCGAGGTAAGCCTGCCGCGCGCGCGCTCCGCGACTCGTCACCGAGGAACGGCAGCGCGGGCGCGAGCGGGACATCATGTTTTGATATTATTACATGTGTAGATAAACCATTGTGTCAGTCAGCTGTCGTTAAAGATACCTCCGAATGTAGTACAGACATTGATTTAAGCCAATTACACGATTTAATTCGCTGTTCATTTTCACTCGATTCAATTGGTATCAGTAACAAACCACGTCAAAATATTGAAGAATTACGAGCCGTAAATATCCTTAACGAGTCAGCTGAGTTAGTTAACGGTCAATGGTCGGTCAAGTTGCCGTGGAAGCACGATAAATTTGTTATGCCGGACTCTTATCCCGTAGCATTAAAAAGGTTACACTCTGTAGAAAGAAAAATGTCTTCTAACCCAGAATATGAAATTAGATACCGCGAACGTATTGAACATTTACTTAAAAATAATTACGCACGAAAACTGACTGAGACAGAGTGCAGGTTCGATTCCGAGTCGGACCACGTTTGGTATTTACCGCATTTTGGTGTGGACAATCCAAACAAAAAAAAGTTGCGATTAGTCTTTGATGCCGCCGCCAAAAGTGACAATATGTCACTTAATGACTTTCTACTTCAAGGGCCTGACTTATTACAATCTTTATACGGTATAATGTTTAGGTTTAGAGAGAACCGTATAGGAATAATAGGAGACATAAAAGATATGTTCTTACGTATTAAAATACATAATAACGATCAAAATGCATTGAGGTTTTTGTGGAAGGAGAAAGGCAGCGATGTTGTAAATAAGTATGTAATGACGTCACTTATTTTCGGCGCGAATTGTTCCCCGTTTGTTGCCCAATTTATTAATCAAAATAAAAATGCTTCTCGATTCAGTCAACAGAAGCCAGACGCTGTGAAAGCTATAACAAACAATCAGTACATGGATGATTATATTGATAGCTTTTCTGATGAGGAGGTAGCTAGGAAAATAATAAAAGAAATTTCATTTATTCATAATGAAGGTGGATTTAAAATGTGTAACTATCTGAGTAATGTACCTAATGTACTAAGTGATATTCCAAAAGACAGTCTTAATGACATAGCAATAAAGTTCAATTTTGATAAACAGGCGGAGCGGGCATTAGGTATATTGTGGTTCCCGCGCAGCGATCAGTTAGCTTTAGATTTATCCTTTAAACGTATTCCGCCAGAAATTATACTTTTGAAAAGAATACCTACTAAGCGCGAAATGCTAAGTATTGTTATGTCTATTTTTGATATACACGGCTATTTGGGACCGTTTACCATAAAGGGAAAAATATTGATGCGCGAAACGTGGAAACTTAATATCAAATGGGATGAAAAGTTGAATACTAGTTTATATGATTTATTCTGTAAGTGGATTAATCAATCTAAGGAAATAAATAATATTAGGATTCCTCGTTGTTATTTTTCCTGTGATCAGACGAGTGATAGTTTAGCTTGTCTAGAACTTCATTTATTTTGTGATGCATCGCCGAGCGCGTACGCCGCTGTCGCATATTGGCGTCGCGAAAGCAGCAACGGACAAGCAACCGTATCGTTTATCGCGAGTAAATGTAAAGTTACTCCATTAAAACCGGTTTCCGTGCCTAGACTTGAACTGCAAGGAGCCGTGTTGGCGTGTAAGTTAGCTAATAGCGTTATAAAGGAACATCGTTTACAACCTAATTTAGTTTTCTACTGGACAGATTCGACTACAGTATTACACTGGGTTAAAAATAAATGTAGAACATATAAAGCATTCATCGCGAACAGGCTAGGAGAAATAGACGAGTTGAGTAAGTCCGACGAGTGGCGATATGTGCCCACTGGCGCAAACGTCGCAGACCTGGCGACAAAAAATAGCGATTACGTATTGACAGGAGATTCGGAGTGGTTCTCGGGCCCGTCGTTCTTACACCAGCTGCGTTCTTGCTGGCCGCAACAACCTGAAATAAAAACAATTAGTGATGATATATTAGAAAAAGTACACGCTGTTCAAGATAATAATATAATAAGTGACTTACCTGTTCCCGAACCAAGTCGATTCTCTAGTTGGCTGCGGTTATTACGTAGCACTGCAACTGTTCTATTGTTTGTTGAAAAATGCAAGAAGAGTGAAATTAAAGTAATTAACGAAAAATTAATCAATCAAGCGGAACTATTGTTACTTCGTTACTCACAAAAATGTTCTTTTCAAACTGAAATAAATTTGCTTAGATTAAACAAAGAAATAAATAAAGATAGCCGTTTGAGATCACTCACCCCAATATTGGACGAAAATAATTTATTACGCATGGGTAGTCGTATTGGTAAAGTAAAGGGTGTAGATCAGCTCACTAAATACCCAATAATTATAGATGGAAATGACCATATCGCGCGACTAATCGTTACTCAATACCATATAAACGCCGCGCACTCTAGTAACGAGATGGTAGTTAATGAGTTGCGTCAAAAATATTGGCTCATTCGATTAAGACCTACTGTTCGTACTATATCTAAACAATGTTTAATTTGCCGTTAAAAGAGCCATGCCTTTGCCGCCACGCCTAGGTGACTTACCCGAATGTCGTCTTACACATCACCGTAGACCATTCACCATGTGCGGAGTAGACTTGTTCGGGCCGATGGAAGTTACGGTCGGTCGGCAGAGGGCGCGCAGGTACGGCGTACTATTTACTTGCCTCACGGTGCGTGCGGTCCATATTGAATTAGTTCCGACTCTTACTACTGATTCCATGATAATGTCACTTCGTCGAATGGCCGCTCGTAGGGGTTGGCCACACATCATGTTCTCGGATAACGGCACTAATTTGAGAGGGGCTGACACGGAAATGAAAAGGGCTTATAAAGAACTACTCGATAATCAACAAGCATTAACAACTGCAGCTTTAAACAAGGGAGTCGAGTGTAAATTCATTCCTCCGGCCAGTCCACATATGGGTGGTGCATGGGAGCGTCTTATTAGGAGCGTTAAAACAGCTTTAAAGGTTGTTCTAAAGGAAAGAGCTCCGAGAGAAGAGACTTTGCTTACTTTCTTGTGTGAAGTTGAGAACATTATAAACGGGCGACCCTTGACTCATGTTTCCGTCGACCCACGAGATCCAGAGTCTCTAACACCCAATCATTTTCTCCTAGGTTCTTCATCCAATCTCCCACAAATAGGTATCTTTGATGACAGTGACTTATACCTTAGAAAACAATGGCGTATCGTACAACGCTTAGCTGATTTATTTTGGTCCAGATGGCTCAGAGAAGTATTGCCTACACTAGCGCCCCGCAAGAAATGGGACCGCGAAGGTGCACAGCTAAAGGTAGGTGACCTGGTTGTCGTAGTAGACCCCGCTTCCCCTCGGAATGTCTGGCCGAAAGGAATCATTCATCAAGTGTACCCGGGAGCTGATGGACGGGTAAGAACCGTAGACATTAAAATAAAAACGGGTATTTTGAAACGTCCTGCAACACGAGTTGCTTTACTCATGGGTTTTGAGTGTCGCAATGACGACACTAAGGGGCAGGATGTTGACGTCGGTGTCGCGGTCCGCCCGGCCTTTTAATTCTAGGAATATTTTATTAGTATGTTTTTTATTACGTTTGTATTATTTTTTATGCAATAAACGAAAAGCCAACAAGAACGGGGCGCACAGGGGCGCTCTGATTGGAGGATGCGCGCGCGCGCTCCGCGACTCGTCACCGAGGAACGGCAGCGCGGGCGCGAGCGGGACATCATGTTTTGATATTATTACATGTGTAGATAAACCATTGTGTCAGTCAGCTGTCGTTAAAGATACCTCCGAATGTAGTACAGACATTGATTTAAGCCAATTACACGATTTAATTCGCTGTTCATTTTCACTCGATTCAATTGGTATCAGTAACAAACCACGTCAAAATATTGAAGAATTACGAGCCGTAAATATCCTTAACGAGTCAGCTGAGTTAGTTAACGGTCAATGGTCGGTCAAGTTGCCGTGGAAGCACGATAAATTTGTTATGCCGGACTCTTATCCCGTAGCATTAAAAAGGTTACACTCTGTAGAAAGAAAAATGTCTTCTAACCCAGAATATGAAATT
This sequence comes from Oligia latruncula, assembly GCA_948474745.1. NCBI lineage: Eukaryota > Metazoa > Arthropoda > Insecta > Lepidoptera > Noctuidae > Oligia > Oligia latruncula. The sequence goes on from OX419685.1 coordinate 656,479, forward strand.
AGATACCGCGAACGTATTGAACATTTACTTAAAAATAATTACGCACGAAAACTGACTGAGACAGAGTGCAGGTTCGATTCCGAGTCGGACCACGTTTGGTATTTACCGCATTTTGGTGTGGACAATCCAAACAAAAAAAAGTTGCGATTAGTCTTTGATGCCGCCGCCAAAAGTGACAATATGTCACTTAATGACTTTCTACTTCAAGGGCCTGACTTATTACAATCTTTATACGGTATAATGTTTAGGTTTAGAGAGAACCGTATAGGAATAATAGGAGACATAAAAGATATGTTCTTACGTATTAAAATACATAATAACGATCAAAATGCATTGAGGTTTTTGTGGAAGGAGAAAGGCAGCGATGTTGTAAATAAGTATGTAATGACGTCACTTATTTTCGGCGCGAATTGTTCCCCGTTTGTTGCCCAATTTATTAATCAAAATAAAAATGCTTCTCGATTCAGTCAACAGAAGCCAGACGCTGTGAAAGCTATAACAAACAATCAGTACATGGATGATTATATTGATAGCTTTTCTGATGAGGAGGTAGCTAGGAAAATAATAAAAGAAATTTCATTTATTCATAATGAAGGTGGATTTAAAATGTGTAACTATCTGAGTAATGTACCTAATGTACTAAGTGATATTCCAAAAGACAGTCTTAATGACATAGCAATAAAGTTCAATTTTGATAAACAGGCGGAGCGGGCATTAGGTATATTGTGGTTCCCGCGCAGCGATCAGTTAGCTTTAGATTTATCCTTTAAACGTATTCCGCCAGAAATTATACTTTTGAAAAGAATACCTACTAAGCGCGAAATGCTAAGTATTGTTATGTCTATTTTTGATATACACGGCTATTTGGGACCGTTTACCATAAAGGGAAAAATATTGATGCGCGAAACGTGGAAACTTAATATCAAATGGGATGAAAAGTTGAATACTAGTTTATATGATTTATTCTGTAAGTGGATTAATCAATCTAAGGAAATAAATAATATTAGGATTCCTCGTTGTTATTTTTCCTGTGATCAGACGAGTGATAGTTTAGCTTGTCTAGAACTTCATTTATTTTGTGATGCATCGCCGAGCGCGTACGCCGCTGTCGCATATTGGCGTCGCGAAAGCAGCAACGGACAAGCAACCGTATCGTTTATCGCGAGTAAATGTAAAGTTACTCCATTAAAACCGGTTTCCGTGCCTAGACTTGAACTGCAAGGAGCCGTGTTGGCGTGTAAGTTAGCTAATAGCGTTATAAAGGAACATCGTTTACAACCTAATTTAGTTTTCTACTGGACAGATTCGACTACAGTATTACACTGGGTTAAAAATAAATGTAGAACATATAAAGCATTCATCGCGAACAGGCTAGGAGAAATAGACGAGTTGAGTAAGTCCGACGAGTGGCGATATGTGCCCACTGGCGCAAACGTCGCAGACCTGGCGACAAAAAATAGCGATTACGTATTGACAGGAGATTCGGAGTGGTTCTCGGGCCCGTCGTTCTTACACCAGCTGCGTTCTTGCTGGCCGCAACAACCTGAAATAAAAACAATTAGTGATGATATATTAGAAAAAGTACACGCTGTTCAAGATAATAATATAATAAGTGACTTACCTGTTCCCGAACCAAGTCGATTCTCTAGTTGGCTGCGGTTATTACGTAGCACTGCAACTGTTCTATTGTTTGTTGAAAAATGCAAGAAGAGTGAAATTAAAGTAATTAACGAAAAATTAATCAATCAAGCGGAACTATTGTTACTTCGTTACTCACAAAAATGTTCTTTTCAAACTGAAATAAATTTGCTTAGATTAAACAAAGAAATAAATAAAGATAGCCGTTTGAGATCACTCACCCCAATATTGGACGAAAATAATTTATTACGCATGGGTAGTCGTATTGGTAAAGTAAAGGGTGTAGATCAGCTCACTAAATACCCAATAATTATAGATGGAAATGACCATATCGCGCGACTAATCGTTACTCAATACCATATAAACGCCGCGCACTCTAGTAACGAGATGGTAGTTAATGAGTTGCGTCAAAAATATTGGCTCATTCGATTAAGACCTACTGTTCGTACTATATCTAAACAATGTTTAATTTGCCGTTAAAAGAGCCATGCCTTTGCCGCCACGCCTAGGTGACTTACCCGAATGTCGTCTTACACATCACCGTAGACCATTCACCATGTGCGGAGTAGACTTGTTCGGGCCGATGGAAGTTACGGTCGGTCGGCAGAGGGCGCGCAGGTACGGCGTACTATTTACTTGCCTCACGGTGCGTGCGGTCCATATTGAATTAGTTCCGACTCTTACTACTGATTCCATGATAATGTCACTTCGTCGAATGGCCGCTCGTAGGGGTTGGCCACACATCATGTTCTCGGATAACGGCACTAATTTGAGAGGGGCTGACACGGAAATGAAAAGGGCTTATAAAGAACTACTCGATAATCAACAAGCATTAACAACTGCAGCTTTAAACAAGGGAGTCGAGTGTAAATTCATTCCTCCGGCCAGTCCACATATGGGTGGTGCATGGGAGCGTCTTATTAGGAGCGTTAAAACAGCTTTAAAGGTTGTTCTAAAGGAAAGAGCTCCGAGAGAAGAGACTTTGCTTACTTTCTTGTGTGAAGTTGAGAACATTATAAACGGGCGACCCTTGACTCATGTTTCCGTCGACCCACGAGATCCAGAGTCTCTAACACCCAATCATTTTCTCCTAGGTTCTTCATCCAATCTCCCACAAATAGGTATCTTTGATGACAGTGACTTATACCTTAGAAAACAATGGCGTATCGTACAACGCTTAGCTGATTTATTTTGGTCCAGATGGCTCAGAGAAGTATTGCCTACACTAGCGCCCCGCAAGAAATGGGACCGCGAAGGTGCACAGCTAAAGGTAGGTGACCTGGTTGTCGTAGTAGACCCCGCTTCCCCTCGGAATGTCTGGCCGAAAGGAATCATTCATCAAGTGTACCCGGGAGCTGATGGACGGGTAAGAACCGTAGACATTAAAATAAAAACGGGTATTTTGAAACGTCCTGCAACACGAGTTGCTTTACTCATGGGTTTTGAGTGTCGCAATGACGACACTAAGGGGCAGGATGTTGACGTCGGTGTCGCGGTCCGCCCGGCCTTTTAATTCTAGGAATATTTTATTAGTATGTTTTTTATTACGTTTGTATTATTTTTTATGCAATAAACGAAAAGCCAACAAGAACGGGGCGCACAGGGGCGCTCTGATTGGAGGATGCGCGCGCGCGCTCCGCGACTCGTCACCGAGGAACGGCAGCGCGGGCGCGAGCGGGACATCATGTTTTGATATTATTACATGTGTAGATAAACCATTGTGTCAGTCAGCTGTCGTTAAAGATACCTCCGAATGTAGTACAGACATTGATTTAAGCCAATTACACGATTTAATTCGCTGTTCATTTTCACTCGATTCAATTGGTATCAGTAACAAACCACGTCAAAATATTGAAGAATTACGAGCCGTAAATATCCTTAACGAGTCAGCTGAGTTAGTTAACGGTCAATGGTCGGTCAAGTTGCCGTGGAAGCACGATAAATTTGTTATGCCGGACTCTTATCCCGTAGCATTAAAAAGGTTACACTCTGTAGAAAGAAAAATGTCTTCTAACCCAGAATATGAAATTAGATACCGCGAACGTATTGAACATTTACTTAAAAATAATTACGCACGAAAACTGACTGAGACAGAGTGCAGGTTCGATTCCGAGTCGGACCACGTTTGGTATTTACCGCATTTTGGTGTGGACAATCCAAACAAAAAAAAGTTGCGATTAGTCTTTGATGCCGCCGCCAAAAGTGACAATATGTCACTTAATGACTTTCTACTTCAAGGGCCTGACTTATTACAATCTTTATACGGTATAATGTTTAGGTTTAGAGAGAACCGTATAGGAATAATAGGAGACATAAAAGATATGTTCTTACGTATTAAAATACATAATAACGATCAAAATGCATTGAGGTTTTTGTGGAAGGAGAAAGGCAGCGATGTTGTAAATAAGTATGTAATGACGTCACTTATTTTCGGCGCGAATTGTTCCCCGTTTGTTGCCCAATTTATTAATCAAAATAAAAATGCTTCTCGATTCAGTCAACAGAAGCCAGACGCTGTGAAAGCTATAACAAACAATCAGTACATGGATGATTATATTGATAGCTTTTCTGATGAGGAGGTAGCTAGGAAAATAATAAAAGAAATTTCATTTATTCATAATGAAGGTGGATTTAAAATGTGTAACTATCTGAGTAATGTACCTAATGTACTAAGTGATATTCCAAAAGACAGTCTTAATGACATAGCAATAAAGTTCAATTTTGATAAACAGGCGGAGCGGGCATTAGGTATATTGTGGTTCCCGCGCAGCGATCAGTTAGCTTTAGATTTATCCTTTAAACGTATTCCGCCAGAAATTATACTTTTGAAAAGAATACCTACTAAGCGCGAAATGCTAAGTATTGTTATGTCTATTTTTGATATACACGGCTATTTGGGACCGTTTACCATAAAGGGAAAAATATTGATGCGCGAAACGTGGAAACTTAATATCAAATGGGATGAAAAGTTGAATACTAGTTTATATGATTTATTCTGTAAGTGGATTAATCAATCTAAGGAAATAAATAATATTAGGATTCCTCGTTGTTATTTTTCCTGTGATCAGACGAGTGATAGTTTAGCTTGTCTAGAACTTCATTTATTTTGTGATGCATCGCCGAGCGCGTACGCCGCTGTCGCATATTGGCGTCGCGAAAGCAGCAACGGACAAGCAACCGTATCGTTTATCGCGAGTAAATGTAAAGTTACTCCATTAAAACCGGTTTCCGTGCCTAGACTTGAACTGCAAGGAGCCGTGTTGGCGTGTAAGTTAGCTAATAGCGTTATAAAGGAACATCGTTTACAACCTAATTTAGTTTTCTACTGGACAGATTCGACTACAGTATTACACTGGGTTAAAAATAAATGTAGAACATATAAAGCATTCATCGCGAACAGGCTAGGAGAAATAGACGAGTTGAGTAAGTCCGACGAGTGGCGATATGTGCCCACTGGCGCAAACGTCGCAGACCTGGCGACAAAAAATAGCGATTACGTATTGACAGGAGATTCGGAGTGGTTCTCGGGCCCGTCGTTCTTACACCAGCTGCGTTCTTGCTGGCCGCAACAACCTGAAATAAAAACAATTAGTGATGATATATTAGAAAAAGTACACGCTGTTCAAGATAATAATATAATAAGTGACTTACCTGTTCCCGAACCAAGTCGATTCTCTAGTTGGCTGCGGTTATTACGTAGCACTGCAACTGTTCTATTGTTTGTTGAAAAATGCAAGAAGAGTGAAATTAAAGTAATTAACGAAAAATTAATCAATCAAGCGGAACTATTGTTACTTCGTTACTCACAAAAATGTTCTTTTCAAACTGAAATAAATTTGCTTAGATTAAACAAAGAAATAAATAAAGATAGCCGTTTGAGATCACTCACCCCAATATTGGACGAAAATAATTTATTACGCATGGGTAGTCGTATTGGTAAAGTAAAGGGTGTAGATCAGCTCACTAAATACCCAATAATTATAGATGGAAATGACCATATCGCGCGACTAATCGTTACTCAATACCATATAAACGCCGCGCACTCTAGTAACGAGATGGTAGTTAATGAGTTGCGTCAAAAATATTGGCTCATTCGATTAAGACCTACTGTTCGTACTATATCTAAACAATGTTTAATTTGCCGTTAAAAGAGCCATGCCTTTGCCGCCACGCCTAGGTGACTTACCCGAATGTCGTCTTACACATCACCGTAGACCATTCACCATGTGCGGAGTAGACTTGTTCGGGCCGATGGAAGTTACGGTCGGTCGGCAGAGGGCGCGCAGGTACGGCGTACTATTTACTTGCCTCACGGTGCGTGCGGTCCATATTGAATTAGTTCCGACTCTTACTACTGATTCCATGATAATGTCACTTCGTCGAATGGCCGCTCGTAGGGGTTGGCCACACATCATGTTCTCGGATAACGGCACTAATTTGAGAGGGGCTGACACGGAAATGAAAAGGGCTTATAAAGAACTACTCGATAATCAACAAGCATTAACAACTGCAGCTTTAAACAAGGGAGTCGAGTGTAAATTCATTCCTCCGGCCAGTCCACATATGGGTGGTGCATGGGAGCGTCTTATTAGGAGCGTTAAAACAGCTTTAAAGGTTGTTCTAAAGGAAAGAGCTCCGAGAGAAGAGACTTTGCTTACTTTCTTGTGTGAAGTTGAGAACATTATAAACGGGCGACCCTTGACTCATGTTTCCGTCGACCCACGAGATCCAGAGTCTCTAACACCCAATCATTTTCTCCTAGGTTCTTCATCCAATCTCCCACAAATAGGTATCTTTGATGACAGTGACTTATACCTTAGAAAACAATGGCGTATCGTACAACGCTTAGCTGATTTATTTTGGTCCAGATGGCTCAGAGAAGTATTGCCTACACTAGCGCCCCGCAAGAAATGGGACCGCGAAGGTGCACAGCTAAAGGTAGGTGACCTGGTTGTCGTAGTAGACCCCGCTTCCCCTCGGAATGTCTGGCCGAAAGGAATCATTCATCAAGTGTACCCGGGAGCTGATGGACGGGTAAGAACCGTAGACATTAAAATAAAAACGGGTATTTTGAAACGTCCTGCAACACGAGTTGCTTTACTCATGGGTTTTGAGTGTCGCAATGACGACACTAAGGGGCAGGATGTTGACGTCGGTGTCGCGGTCCGCCCGGCCTTTTAATTCTAGGAATATTTTATTAGTATGTTTTTTATTACGTTTGTATTATTTTTTATGCAATAAACGAAAAGCCAACAAGAACGGGGCGCACAGGGGCGCTCTGATTGGAGGATGCGCGCGCGCGCTCCGCGACTCGTCACCGAGGAACGGCAGCGCGGGCGCGAGCGGGACATCATGTTTTGATATTATTACATGTGTAGATAAACCATTGTGTCAGTCAGCTGTCGTTAAAGATACCTCCGAATGTAGTACAGACATTGATTTAAGCCAATTACACGATTTAATTCGCTGTTCATTTTCACTCGATTCAATTGGTATCAGTAACAAACCACGTCAAAATATTGAAGAATTACGAGCCGTAAATATCCTTAACGAGTCAGCTGAGTTAGTTAACGGTCAATGGTCGGTCAAGTTGCCGTGGAAGCACGATAAATTTGTTATGCCGGACTCTTATCCCGTAGCATTAAAAAGGTTACACTCTGTAGAAAGAAAAATGTCTTCTAACCCAGAATATGAAATTAGATACCGCGAACGTATTGAACATTTACTTAAAAATAATTACGCACGAAAACTGACTGAGACAGAGTGCAGGTTCGATTCCGAGTCGGACCACGTTTGGTATTTACCGCATTTTGGTGTGGACAATCCAAACAAAAAAAAGTTGCGATTAGTCTTTGATGCCGCCGCCAAAAGTGACAATATGTCACTTAATGACTTTCTACTTCAAGGGCCTGACTTATTACAATCTTTATACGGTATAATGTTTAGGTTTAGAGAGAACCGTATAGGAATAATAGGAGACATAAAAGATATGTTCTTACGTATTAAAATACATAATAACGATCAAAATGCATTGAGGTTTTTGTGGAAGGAGAAAGGCAGCGATGTTGTAAATAAGTATGTAATGACGTCACTTATTTTCGGCGCGAATTGTTCCCCGTTTGTTGCCCAATTTATTAATCAAAATAAAAATGCTTCTCGATTCAGTCAACAGAAGCCAGACGCTGTGAAAGCTATAACAAACAATCAGTACATGGATGATTATATTGATAGCTTTTCTGATGAGGAGGTAGCTAGGAAAATAATAAAAGAAATTTCATTTATTCATAATGAAGGTGGATTTAAAATGTGTAACTATCTGAGTAATGTACCTAATGTACTAAGTGATATTCCAAAAGACAGTCTTAATGACATAGCAATAAAGTTCAATTTTGATAAACAGGCGGAGCGGGCATTAGGTATATTGTGGTTCCCGCGCAGCGATCAGTTAGCTTTAGATTTATCCTTTAAACGTATTCCGCCAGAAATTATACTTTTGAAATCCACCTTCATTATGAATAAATGAAATTTCTTTTATTATTTTCCTAGCTACCTCCTCATCAGAAAAGCTATCAATATAATCATCCATGTACTGATTGTTTGTTATAGCTTTCACAGATGGGGTGGCGGTAGTCACGGTGCAAAATTTTCATTTCAAGATTTCCCTTTTAAAAACTCTGTGATTGCTTCCCAAATTTAAACAAAAAGTAGTACTCCTAAAGAAGTTATAGCGACCAAAAATTCAGATTCCTAAGTGTTGTATTTTAAGGGAAATTAGCTTTCATTACTTTTCCATACTAAATCTCCGCGTATAACCCGACCAAATTAAGTTGTCAATTGTATTGAGCTGTTTAGGAGATGTACACTCGTTCATATAAATTTATGGATGTCGGATTATATATCTACATGATCGTATGTATGTGCACTGTGCAGGGCCAACAGTACCAACAGCCGGCGCAGACGTACCCCGAGCCCCTGCCGGCGGAGGAGACGCCCGACTACGCGGCGCAGTACTACACGCAGCCACAACAACAACAACCACAACCGTCGCCACAACAACAGCAGCAGCAGCCGGCGGAAGACGCCACGCAGTACGCCGCGTACGAGGAGTGGGCGCGCGCCGACGAGCCCGCGCCCGGCTACTGGCCGCCCGAGCCCGGCTACGGCTACGGAGAGGTGAGTCGCCTTCCGTCGCTACGATCGGCTGGCGAGCCTATTGAACCCATCGGTCACATCCTGCGTCAGCGCGAACGTCACACAGTACTGTACTATTTTGAGCGTAGTGAGCGTTTCCAAGGGACCACGTCAGTATACTTCTATAGCAACCATAATGACGTGGCGTTCGACGTGACGCGGCATGCGCCCGGTTACGTTTAAATAATAGCAGACTCCAGCCTTACAGACACACTGGACACGCTCGGCATCTCCTGTCACTGCAGACGCTCGCCAATGTGGCTGCAATTAAACTAACAGGAGTGTCTGATAGCTTGTTCAGTGTAACTGTAGTATTTGAGGTCACTGGGTGGAGGGTCCCTATCTCATGGTGAAGGGTTATTTAAACACATAATGTAAATATGGCTCTGCTTTAAAACTAAAATTAAAAGAAGCAAATCTAAATTAAGTCCATTACCATTTAGTAGATAGTTTTATCTTTATTACACCTGTTTACAAAACAATGGAAAATTAAAAATAATAATGGTATAACTTGACTTTATAAATGTTATCAGTAATGTTTAACTTTAAAGAAAGTTTGTGAAAGAAAGAAAGTTTGTGTACTTTTCAACAAGTTTAATTTTGTGGTGGTTTATAGATAATATAGACCTTAAAATGTCAGCGTGCTATCACTGATCAAACTTTTAATAATATAAGCCGAGTATTTAATGAGTAAAGTCGTTCTGAGTCGACCGTGATAGATCACACATCGCTCGCCCAGCGATCATGTCCTAGCGTGAAGTCCGTTTGTCGCGTGTAGCCGGCAAGTGGCCGGCTCGACCGAGTGCGTCGAGCCGGCGCACTCGCGGCGTGTTCTAACGTGTTGTGTGGCGCGGGTGTGCAGCCAGCCCGCCCGCGCCCCCGCGCCCTGGCCCCGCGCGCCCCGGCCCCGCGCGCCCCGGCCCCGCGCGCCCCGGCCCCGCGCGCCCCGGCCCCGCGCGCCCCGGCCCCGCGCGCCCCGGCCCCGCGCGCCCCGGCCCCGCGCGCCCCGGCCCCGCGCGCCTCGGCCCCGCGCGCCCCGGCCCCGCGCGCTCCGCCCACTGCGCGCGTCGCGCCCAACACCACGCCGACGCACGCCGCACCCGCCACAGCCACTGTGCCGCCCGCCGACGACTTCGAGCTCGTGGAGTTCCATCGCTCACCCGCGCTGCGCCGCCGCGTGCACCCCAAGCCCGACGCCGGCGCCACGCCCGCCTTCAGCGACCCCGCGCGCCCCGCCGGCCCCGCCGGCCCCGCCCACCCCGCCCGCGCGCCCCGCATGGCACCGCCCCGCGCCCCCGCGCCGCTGTCCGACCTCGACGTGCAGCTTGCGCACGCGCCCCCGCACGCGCCCGCCGCGCGCCCGCGCCCCGCGGCGCCGTCGCCGGGCCCCGCGCGGCCGTGCGGCCGGCTCATCTCCGCAACAGTGGACACGTGGGCGCGCAGCACGGTGCACGTGCGCGACGGCACCTTCAAGCCGCTCGTGTTCGGCGGCACGTACCCTATCGACGAGCCCGCGTCGCCGCCGGGCGGGCTGGCCGGGCTGACCGGGCTGGCCGCGCTGGCCGCACCGACCGCGAGCCGCCCGCCCGGCGCCGGCCTGCAGCCCGCACTCACCGGCGAGGCGCACCGACGCGAACTGCGAAAGACGATCGAGCGCAGCCTGGACAAGTTCGAGGCGATACTGGCGCGGCGCGAGGTGTGCGCGGGGAGCCGGCGCCGCGGGGCCCCACGGCCCCTCACCTTCGACATCGACGAGCCCATGGGCCCGGGCGCGCCGCCGCCCGAGGCCATGCCGCGCGACAGGGACGCCAAGTACTACGTGGCGGGGCCCAAGACCTTCAACATCGACGAGCCCGTGGCCTACATCTAGCCGCCCTCGTCGCGTGTCCCGGGCCCCCGGGTCCCGGCGCGGTGAGCTGTCCGCGGCGCCCGCCTCGCGCATTTCTTTTATAACGCTTTTATATTGATTCTCTAAAACTACGCTGTGATATTTATTGATCTTATCCTAGAACCGCGTTAATTTATTTTATACTAAATAAAGTTACTGTTAAAATACCAAATCTAAAATATGTTAACCACTAAAATGTATTATAATTGATCCGTCTCACGTTATAATTTTAAAAATTATATTATTATTTGTTTTATATTTTATACGCGCTTAAAATGTATCCTTTTTATAAGAGTGTTATTGTTGTAGACTAGAAGGCCATAATAATCAAAAATGCCGAATTGTTAAAAATTATTTACCGCAATTAAATGTTGAGTGAAAAAGTGTGGTTTCACTAACACATCCGTACAATATTTTATTACGTAGTGCAGTGCTACAAGAGCGGGCGCGTGCGTGCGCGTGCGTGCGCGTGCGTGCGCGTGTGGGCGCGTGCGTGCGCGTGCGGGTGCGTGCGGGCGCGTGCGTGCGCGTGCGGGCGCGTGCGTGCGCGTGCGTGCGCGTGCGGGCGCGTGCGGTCGCGTGCGTGCGCGTGCGTGCGCGTGCGGGCGCGTGCGTGCGCGTGCGGGCGCGTGCGGTCTCGTCCGCACATCCACCGCTTCGAGCATGTGTTGCTGTCGTTTGTTTATATTTTTAATTTACAATGTACCGTTTTAAAATAGCACGCGGCTGTGTAACAGCTGTTTCTAATCTAAAATTAAACTATTAATAGTTTTATAGTGAATTGAACCGCGCGCGGTTACACAAGCAGATTGTAAATTATCGGCAAGTTTACTACGGCACTGTACAATGTACACTGAAGCCCAGAAGTTGGATCATATACATGTATTCTTTGAACATGAAGGAGTTTTGTGCACCCGACGTTTTACAAACTAACATTATTGTAATGAAAAGCTGCAGATGGTTGATGTTATCCCTCGCTTGTGAAGTTAACGTGTGTAGCAGTCCCGATCCGTGTGACGAAGATACTCGGCTTATATTATAACTAACGTAGTTTTTACGAAAGCTAACATGTTTTACAGTTTCCAACTTTTTTATTTTCCACTACAACTTAATATAATCTTGAACCGTGATGAAAGCCGGTAAGCAGTCGCCACCTTGATTGATTCAGTTTACTACTCTCGAGTACGAGTAGTATGCAGCCCAGCCCTGAGCACACAGTGCACACGAGCGATATTAAATGTTTGCTATTTTGAGAAAATAACGAAAAGCTATGATTCCTTTTGAAACTTGTCATTATGGCAGGCGGACTGCATTATTTTCTCCATTATCGAAATGAATGTAGTTTTTCTATTAAACAGAAATGACTAATCTAGCATGTAGTCTACTTTGTGAACCTTCCAATGTGAAGTGTCGACTGTTTACCTAAGTCTAAATATTATGTGATTTTTGCACGCTGCCCCAACTCAATGTGTTTACATTTGTGACGAAGAGCCGAGATAATGTCCAGAACAGATAAAAATACGGTATTCTGAATATCTTCAAGATTAACATTGTTTATTTTTCTTACATTTATATTTTTTAAATAAATAATTAAAAGACTAAAAACAAATTTAAAATTCCGATTCCCTTGCTAGATAATAACGTTATCTGGCGTTGCGATGGGATCAAATTAAATTAGTATTAAACAAAATATCGCTATGAGAGTAAACGAAATCAAAATGTAGTATTTTGTATTATTAAAAAAATATCGTTGTAAATGTAGTATGAAGTACGGTAGCTTTATCTCGGCTCGTTGTGACCGCGCGTACTACCGCTGTGCGGCCCGCAGGGCGCGGCCGAAGCGGGCGGCGGGGCCGGCGGGGCCGCCGGGGCCGGCGCGGGCGACAGCGCGCCCCGCATCACCATGCCGGGCGCCAGCAAGCCGCGCGCGCCGTACTACCAGGACTACGACGAGTCGCCGCCCGGCGCCGACGTGAGTACACCCCGACACACGACACGCACACCGCCTGACACTCGAGACCATAACGAGAGCCATTCGACGTCACGCGTGACTATTTCGAACACACTCTTGACACTCCCGTCTACACTTTCGACGACATTCGTCAATACTCTTGAACCTCTTATGAACACTTGCGACACTAACTAACCTAACCGATAATATAGCTACAGAACGAGCGCGACACCGACTCTCCGAAGGCGAGCAACAAGCAGCAAGAGGCCAAGTCCAAGGAGGACGGCGGCAAGGACGGGCGCGGCAAGGGCGGCGGCTGGCTGGGCGGCATCCTCACCAAGCTGTCGCTGCGGCCGCCCAACCAGATGATCCTGCCCGATGACAAGAACCCCACCGTGAGTCACCCTCTCCCCACTCTGCGCAGGCGCAGGTCGCCCACAAACATGCCTACGTTGTTGTAAACGATCTGCAAACTATTTATTCTCATCTCTTTTATAAATAATGTTTCTGAATTCGTGTAATTGTACCTTATCTGTCAACTACTGATGCAGGAATTAGGAACTGCACGCATTTAGAATCACTGTACAGAATAGTCTTCGGCCGGTATAACAGCAAGCACCACTTAAAACTAGTTTCTGTTATACCGACTTCGAGTGGCACGTAAGCTCGGCTAGCGTTACATCGTCACTTATTACATATTTAATTTTTAGCAGAAGTACGTCTAATACAATAGTCTCAATATATTCACACTATTCACATATTATTCTAGCAGAAGTACGTCTAATACAAATTTAAAAAGCTTGTCATGGGAATAAGTTTGTTTTAAAATATATCTGTGTGTGTATGTTTTTAATCTGGATTATATTATTTATGTTTTTTAATATTATTTTTATAGACAATTTGAGTTTTTACATAATTATGTACTTCTATATTTGTGTAGTATATTTTATTGCATTTTGTGTCGTCTACATCGATTGCGGTCGATCGAGGACGGTTGACATCGTCCATCTTGGTCGCCTCAATATGTCACGATGTCATCGACGGCGATTGTCCGCCGCAGTCTCATTGCAGCCTTAGTAAAATTCTGTAGAAGTATATCTCATCATCACTCCATTTTATGTTTGTCATCATACAATGCTCGTCTGATAGAGCGATCTATATGACAGCATTGTTCACATATTGAAACATTAGGGGTTTATTTATAAACGATGATTAAAGTTAAGTGGCGTTCAAACGTCAAAAATGTATGGTTGATCAGTCGCCAACTTCACTTTAAGCAACCTTCATGAATAAAGTGTATAAAGAATGCATTGTATTAATGCTGCTCTTCTGTAGTGTACAACTAAATAAAGTCTGTCTATATCTATCTCTATGAATGCTTCTATCTTATGTTTATGTATCTATTCAATAAACTTATTTCGCACTCTTAAGTTTTTTTATTACACTATTTATTTATAATACTGTGCTAAAGGCTTAACTGCAAAAGTCTCCAGGTGTTACGTAATTAATTACTTACTTTTTTTATAATTTATCAAGTAGGTACCTACACATGCACCTTTGTACGTTTAACTACGACTACGATGCAACGAGATTAAAGTTTTGAATCTGTGGAAGTGAGCTCCAAAAGAATTAAGAAAGTCACCGCGCGCATACCACACGAACACATGTCTCGCTGTCACTTTCAATCAGTAAAACACAGAATAGCTTTCGAAATAATCCATGACGTTTACGAATGAATTGTTTAATATTAGCAGTATGTGTAGTATTGTAGTGCTGAGTAGTGTGCGCGGTATGCCCTAACTATGAAGTCCAAGTAAAATGTATAATGTTACTTTGAAGATACCGTACTGTGTGTAGTAGTTTCAAGTTACGCTTGGTAGCACATGATATTGTTTATTTGAATGTAATTCTTTTGAGACATAAAAACCTTTAACCGTACGTGACGTGGTGGCGTGTGGTGATGTACAGATCGTGTGGGACGCGGACACCAAGCGCTGGCGCAACCTGGACGGCGACGTCGACCAGAGCGACCAGCCGCCGCCCCCGCCGCCCAAGAGCGCAGCCCTGCCGCACGCACTGTCAGTATAAACACTCATAACTCGTGTCATAATTATAGCGAACGTAATCAGACCTGCTTTTTCAATCGTCTGTTATCTAAGTCTAAGTTCCATTTTTTTTTAAACAAATTCTTTAAACTTTTTTTATATTCCGAAGTCTGTTAAAGATCGTCCGTTTGTCTACTACAGAAGAATTTCACGCGTTTTAATGTCTGAGTGAAATATTATACCATGAACACATGTATCAACACTAGCTTGTCCCGCAGGAGCACCTCGCCCGCGCCGCCCGGCGCGCCCCCCGCGCCCACCGCGGCGCCTGTCTCTAACATATTCAAAATGCAGAAGGGAAGACGTGAGTATTGAAAAGAAAAAGAAAGAAAAATTGTTTATTCTGCACAAACAAAACGCACATTGTTTTTTATTATTATTATTGCTTTTATATTAGAGCACATGAATCATCAACAAGAGTATTGGTGGTGGACTGGTGGTGCTGCATGGAGCAGCGTGTGACTGCAGGATTTTCCACTTTGTCTCTGGGAGTTCATCTGTGTTGTTTCTAATATTGCAGATGTCCCTTATGCCCAGGAAAATAAGTTAAATATCTTAATAGTAAAAAATATTATGAAAATTACAAACTACTATTGAACTAAATAAATGACAATGAGTAGGTAACTAAGAGTAGACGTAGAGCTGTCCACACGCCGCAGCATTTTCTTACTTTTAACATGTTTATACCCGTCGTAACTTGTAAACGAAAGGACCGATTCGAATAATTCAAAATCATGCAAAATAGCCTATCTTCAATTTGATTTTGAACCGACTTCAAAAAAAGAGGAGTTTCTCAATTTGGATGTCTTTTTTTTTCATATAATATGAGTGAGAAACACAAAATATTAAAATTTTCTCTATAAAAAACATCACTAAGTTACCTCTAATTTTAGATTTGTACTTAATATTCTAATCACACGAATATTATAAAGGCGAAAGTTTGTGAGTGTGTGTTACTTCTTTACGCTCAAACGGCTGGACCAATTTTGATAAAATTTTGTATGGAGGTAGCTGACACCCTGGATTAACATATAGGCTACTTTTTATCCCGATATTCCCACGGGATCGACACTTACGCGGGTAAAACCGCGGGGCGCAGCTATGACTAATAAGATAAAAAATTACAAGGCGAAAAAAGTGCAGGCATTTTTTTAATATTTTTTCTTTTTTTAAATTTATGCTACTCGCTGATAATGCATTTTCTAAAGGAATTTAAAAAATCGATTAAGTAGTTATATTTTCAGTTTATCATTACAAAAAAAGTAAATATTTTTTCTTTATAATATTAGTTTACATTATAGCAAAGATTGATCACGTTTAGAAATTCAATGTGTCCATGACGACATCTAGAGCGGAAAAAAGTATAGGTACTGTCCAAGTTCAGAAAGTCAGTTTTTTTTTGCAAAATATTGATTTTTCGTCAATGAATGTTACTACAAGTTAGCCTTTATTACTTAATTCTGCACTAATAAGGCGTACGCAAGATTCTCGCAGAACGAATAGTTCATCAACACATTTTCACTAGGATTTATTCGTAAAAATATCTTATTTTCCTGGGTTACCTTAGGCAGTGGTAAATATTTACCACATGGTGGACATGTTTGCCGCCGAAATAAATTTTTTAAAAATGGTGTTATGTAGCCTAGCGTATACACGTGTCATATGAGTGTCGTGAATGTTTGCGCAGACATAAAGAAGTCGTACGTGGACGTGTTCAACCCGAGCGGGGCCGCCACGCGCGCCCTGCCGCCGGCCGCCGAGGTGCTGGGCCCCAGCGCGCCGCCCAGCGCGCCCACCTACAACTACTTCGTGCCCGCGCCCGTGCCGCAGGTACACACCACCGCTCTCCTCCACCTGTCCCCTCCCCTCAGCCGAGGTGCTGGGCCCCAGCGCGCCCACCTACAACTACTTCGTGCCCGCGCCCGTGCCGCAGG
Organism: Oligia latruncula; assembly: GCA_948474745.1. Classification (NCBI taxonomy): domain Eukaryota; kingdom Metazoa; phylum Arthropoda; class Insecta; order Lepidoptera; family Noctuidae; genus Oligia; species Oligia latruncula. The sequence continues at coordinate 673,186 of OX419685.1, forward strand.
TACACACCACCGCTCTCCTCCACCTGTCCCCTCCCCTCAGCCGAGGTGCTGGGCCCCAGCGCGCCCACCTACAACTACTTCGTGCCCGCGCCCGTGCCGCAGGTACACACCACCGCTCTCCTCCACCTGTCCCCTCCCCTCAGCCGAGGTGCTGGGCCCCAGCGCGCCCACCTACAACTACTTCGTGCCCGCGCCCGTGCCGCAGGTACACACCACCGCTCTCCTCCACCTGTCCCCTCCCCTCAGCCGAGGTGCTGGGCCCCAGCGCGCCCACCTACAACTACTTCGTGCCCGCGCCCGTGCCGCAGGTACACACCACCGCTCTCCTCCACCTGTCCCCTCCCCTCAGCCGAGGTGCTGGGCCCCAGCGCGCCCACCTACAACTACTTCGTGCCCGCGCCCGTGCCGCAGGTACACACCACCGCTCTCCTCCACCTGTCCCCTCCCCTCAGCCGAGGTGCTGGGCCCCAGCGCGCCCACCTACAACTACTTCGTGCCCGCGCCCGTGCCGCAGGTACACACCACCGCTCTCCTCCACCTGTCCCCTCCCCTCAGCCGAGGTGCTGGGCCCCAGCGCGCCCACCTACAACTACTTCGTGCCCGCGCCCGTGCCGCAGGTACACACCACCGCTCTCCTCCACCTGTCCCCTCCCCTCAGCCGAGGTGCTGGGCCCCAGCGCGCCCACCTACAACTACTTCGTGCCCGCGCCCGTGCCGCAGGTACACACCACCGCTCTCCTCCACCTGTCCCCTCCCCTCAGCCGAGGTGCTGGGCCCCAGCGCGCCCACCTACAACTACTTCGTGCCCGCGCCCGTGCCGCAGGTACACACCACCGCTCTCCTCCACCTGTCCCCTCCCCTCAGCCGAGGTGCTGGGCCCCAGCGCGCCCACCTACAACTACTTCGTGCCCGCGCCCGTGCCGCAGGTACACACCACCGCTCTCCTCCACCTGTCCCCTCCCCTCAGCCGAGGTGCTGGGCCCCAGCGCGCCCACCTACAACTACTTCGTGCCCGCGCCCGTGCCGCAGGTACACACCACCGCTCTCCTCCACCTGTCCCCTCCCCTCAGCCGAGGTGCTGGGCCCCAGCGCGCCCACCTACAACTACTTCGTGCCCGCGCCCGTGCCGCAGGTACACACCACCGCTCTCCTCCACCTGTCCCCTCCCCTCAGCCGAGGTGCTGGGCCCCAGCGCGCCCACCTACAACTACTTCGTGCCCGCGCCCGTGCCGCAGGTACACACCACCGCTCTCCTCCACCTGTCCCCTCCCCTCAGCCGAGGTGCTGGGCCCCAGCGCGCCCACCTACAACTACTTCGTGCCCGCGCCCGTGCCGCAGGTACACACCACCGCTCTCCTCCACCTGTCCCCTCCCCTCAGCCGAGGTGCTGGGCCCCAGCGCGCCCACCTACAACTACTTCGTGCCCGCGCCCGTGCCGCAGGTACACACCGCCGCTCTCCTCCACCTGTCCCCTCCCCTCAGCCGAGGTGCTGGGCCCCAGCGCGCCCACCTACAACTACTTCGTGCCCGCGCCCGTGCCGCAGGTACACACCACCGCTCTCCTCCACCTGTCCCCTCCCCTCAGCCGAGGTGCTGGGCCCCAGCGCGCCCACCTACAACTACTTCGTGCCCGCGCCCGTGCCGCAGGTACACACCACCGCTCTCCTCCACCTGTCCCCTCCCCTCAGCCGAGGTGCTGGGCCCCAGCGCGCCCACCTACAACTACTTCGTGCCCGCGCCCGTGCCGCAGGTACACACCACCGCTCTCCTCCACCTGTCCCCTCCCCTCAGCCGAGGTGCTGGGCCCCAGCGCGCCCACCTACAACTACTTCGTGCCCGCGCCCGTGCCGCAGGTACACACCACCGCTCTCCTCCACCTGTCCCCTCCCCTCAGCCGAGGTGCTGGGCCCCAGCGCGCCCACCTACAACTACTTCGTGCCCGCGCCCGTGCCGCAGGTACACACCACCGCTCTCCTCCACCTGTCCCCTCCCCTCAGCCGAGGTGCTGGGCCCCAGCGCGCCCACCTACAACTACTTCGTGCCCGCGCCCGTGCCGCAGGTACACACCACCGCTCTCCTCCACCTGTCCCCTCCCCTCAGCCGAGGTGCTGGGCCCCAGCGCGCCCACCTACAACTACTTCGTGCCCGCGCCCGTGCCGCAGGTACACACCACCGCTCTCCTCCACCTGTCCCCTCCCCTCAGCCGAGGTGCTGGGCCCCAGCGCGCCCACCTACAACTACTTCGTGCCCGCGCCCGTGCCGCAGGTACACACCACCGCTCTCCTCCACCTGTCCCCTCCCCTCAGCCGAGGTGCTGGGCCCCAGCGCGCCCACCTACAACTACTTCGTGCCCGCGCCCGTGCCGCAGGTACACACCACCGCTCTCCTCCACCTGTCCCCTCCCCTCAGCCGAGGTGCTGGGCCCCAGCGCGCCCACCTACAACTACTTCGTGCCCGCGCCCGTGCCGCAGGTACACACCGCCGCTCTCCTCCACCTGTCCCCTCCCCTCACACACGCGCGCTCCCGTTCCCAAAAGAACACATCAGTCATATCCTAAACATAAATTAAAAATTTATCTCTGAACAAAAAAAAAAAACAGATTCCTAATCAAAATACTGAATTAAACATTATTTTAACCCGCAGGCTGTATGTGAGTTAAATCATATCTAACATCTTATTTGATCCTACAAAGTTGAATTTTCAAATAAATCAAAGACTGTTCGTAATATTTAAAAATGTTTAAGATGCTGTAAGCAAACAGTATTCAACTTATGGGTATACAAATAGTTGGACGCTTGAAATCTCCATTGAATCGTACAAATAATGTTTGAAAAACAAGCAGGAGCCCGAAGTAGAACGTCGCGAGGCTGTCGAGGTGATGATCCCCCCCTCCCCCAGCCCCTCCTGCGCGGGGTCCCCTTCCCCCTCCCCCGTCCCGGAGCCGGATCCCGCCGAGGTACAGTTTATAGTCAGTCACTACATGAGCCGTACAGCAGACCATCAAGAGCTGGTAGACAAATCCCACAAAGCTGCATCATTGGCACATGAGCACATTCATTGACTATGAATCACTATGGTTATGGTATCTGTAACCACATACGCAATGAGTGTGTAGTGTGTGTATGTATAACTGTGTAGGTGAACTAGCTAGTTTATCCTCCCTTTTATGAAGCCTGATCTAAAAAAATGCTTCTAATGTAATGTTGCTGTTGTTATATTTTTACCAAAACCTTCTCCTTCGTCCTCCGCCGCAGTCGGAGCCGCAGTCAAAATAACAACAATATTATTTGAGATATTAAACATTAAGACCCGCTTGCACCAAAAATCATTAAATAAGACTATAAAATGTAAGGTAGGGCGAAACGTAAATAAATAAGGCTATACAAATGAAGGAAAACATCGTGAGGAAACCGGCATGTCCTAGAACCAAAAATTCGAAGCTAACCCGCACTGGGCCCGCGTGGTGGATTACGGCCCACTCCCTCTCACCGAGAGGAGGCCTGTGTCCCAGCAGTGGAAACATTATAGGCTGATTATGTATACAAGTTAAGGTAGCGCTAAACATAATTAAAACACGCACGGTTGGCGCAGTGGTTAAGCGATTGACTGCTGCGCTGCGTGTCGCGGGTTCGATTCCCGCACGGAACAAATATTTGTATGACCTACAAGTAGTTGTTCCGGGTCTGGCTGTTTGTGTATGTGATTTTAAATGTTTTTAAACGCACCCACAATACAGGAGAAATTCCTAGTGTGGGGCAACGTTTTAAAAAAAAAAAAAAAAAAACCGTTCTGTCTCTGTCATCTTCAAACGATTGACAGAAACAGACGATGTTTTAAATTACTTTCGCGCTTAATGTATACATTTATTGATTTTACATGTGAGCGGGCCTAAAACGAATATTCCCGATCAGTTCGTTCATAGTGTTGACGAACGGGATTTTTATCGATTATTCCCGATCATTAACCCTTAAATGCATAAAGTTTGTAAAACCATGATAGTGATAATCCTGCAACAGCATGCAATGAACTCATACTAATAATTTTATGGTCGTTTGAATGGTGTGTTGCAGTTTTACAACTTTATGCATTTAAGGGTTAATACACCTGTCGGTAACAGTGTTAACGAACGGAACTTGCAATGTCTAATAAAGACTTTCTATTTAGTATCACAGCATCTAATTCACAATAATTCAAAAAAATCTGGATATAAAGTATTTAGTATGAAAGGTAACACATGCAGGTTTACACAACTAATTGTTGTATGTATATATGTTTGCTTTGAAAGTCGGAATTAAAGCGTTTTAAAAATCCGTGTCACCTTTATTTAAACTCCACTTTTCTAAACCTTGACTCTGGAACTAAGCATATTACGATCGGGAAACAAAGGTTCCGTTAGTCAACACTGTGAACGATAGGAGTATTAATGTTCGGGATAATCGAAAAACACACACGTGAGTGCCGACAGAAGTGAAAACAGAACACAAACAGAATACTTTGCCATCACTGACATATCGGATATACATTAAAACTCGAGGACAGCCGAACACATTCGAAGCGGGTATTTTTTTATTTTAACGCGCGGTTCAATGGTTTTTTCCCATCTCAAAAAATGCCCAACGCTGCAGAAGTTTTCACTTCAAAAAGTCTCGTTCGTCGACACTGGAGTGTGGACGAATGAAACTCTTTTATCCCGTTCGTCAATAGTGTTAACGACAAGGTGTTACTGATCGGGAATATTCGGCATAAAAGTTTAATAACTCTATTTCAAATTATGAGGCTTTCATAAAACGGAAGATTTCCTTTCCTGTTGCGTTGTACTGTAGAAAATGTAAAGATGTCATTGTAAACACAATGTCGTTGTCACATGCTGCTAGGAAGCGGAGAGCCTGCCCAACGGACATTAGCCGTAAGGTATTCATTGAATGTGAGCTCACTATTTCCACAAAAGACTGAGACAATCAAGCATTAGTTATCTTGTTTTCTGTTAATGCACATGTTATGTGTCAACATCTCCTGAAGGTAGACTGGCAAAAATGGCCCAAATAACATTGAATACAGTAGAAGTAGTAAGTATATATAAATCAATTATAGATGTTTGCCTTGCGCAGGCCTAGTCAAGACTGTCCGCTCTATGAATGAGATCAGTCTGTACGCACAATGCGTCAAAACATTCTCGCCAGCAAAACTGTCTTGACCAGGTTTGCGCCTGCTCTAAACCGGAAAAGCAAAATGATCTGCGCTTTCCGTATTTTCCCTCACAGCCGAGGAGGAGATGAGGGCTGTTTCATGAGTTGTAGTTGTGTTTTCAGAGCGGGATATACGACCCGTCGATGCTAGAGGGCGACCCCGGTCCGTACGAACGCAGCGGCATATAGCCGGCCGCGCGGGCTTGTGGTCGTCGACACACCGGCACACCGGCTCACACACCGCACATCATTGTACTCGACACATACTTGACAAATCAACGCGTGTTCTGTTATAAACACACTGCAAGATACGTTCATTAGGTACTGTGCTAATATCGAAACCGGAGCTAAAACACTTGCAACTGTTGTTAAGTAATAAAGATTTATTACTAAATATTTCAGTCGCAATTCCATGTTATGAGACAATCGCATGCATGCTTTTTATAAGCATCTGTTCAGTCAATAGGACGCGACGCGAACTACATCGCTTGTCAACTTCACCAACAGGTGTCTAACAATGACAGCAGCCCTGAGCCTTTTGTGATAGTGTTCTGCGCGAGTAGACATTGATTGCAACAAGCATAGATTTGGGGCTTTCGATAATGCATGTTGTGACCAAATACAGTAAAGGACTGGACCAGACGCGACAGTCGGCCGCGTCAAAGGAATGTGACTTAATGAATTGTATCGCGCTTATGGCATCTTAGGCCCACTTGAACCACATTATATAACGTAATGTATTTAGCGCTAAACGAGTTTGGAACATCGTTCTATTTTCTTAATCGTTTCTAGATGACAGAGACAGAATGATGTTTTAAACACATTTAGTGATTTGTGGTGCGAGTGGGCCTCAGTATTGTTCTTAGACATACGATTATGTAAGGAATGTATTTAGATGTACATACATGCTAGAGGTACGGCCAGCAGTGCTGCTCGCGACTGCTCGTTCGAGGTGCGCACGCGGCGCTAGTGCTGCTCATATACAAAAACGTTAGTGTATGTATCTGCATGATTAGAGACACTCACTCGTTCCATTATTATTTTTCTTAGTTCTCGCTCTTTATACTCAACGTCTTAAGGAAATGGATTTTTATGTTAAATTATATTATAGTTAGGAACCGATGGTATTTCGATTTGACACATTGTGAAAAATTATTATTTTAATAAAATATGTAATTCAATTATATTTCTATTATTTCATGTTGTCAATTTATTTTTTGTTAGATTTAGATATTTAGTTGTCAGTAGTCCATGTAGACCACTTTGGGTTTTGTTTTCGCTATCATTGGACAGGCTCAGTAGAGACTCTGACTGTGGCGTCGCCTTTGTTCTCGAAGTCTGTGCGGTGAGCATGGTGTATAGTAGCGTGTGTCTGTGTGCGGACAGGGCGCTCCGTGCTGACACTTGTATAAAATGTTAATTGCCTTAGTAAACTTGGATCCGAAGATAGGAGTTAATTTGTATAAAAGCATAAATAGTTTCGGTTTATATGTATATTGGAGTGGAGGCAGATCGCGGACACGCGTCTGGTTTGCATTGTATTATATTATAATGATTCAACTTATGGAAAATATTTAAATAAAATGTTTATGTTATGCTTATGATGTGTTTCATTTAAGACGTGTTTCATTTATAAAAATCAAAATATTTTATTTCACATAAACCTATATGGGCACTTATGAAACGTCAGAAGCTAGGTGCACGGTTCCAATTGGTCGTTTCCTATGGAGAAGAACCGGCAAGAAACTCCACGGTTACTCTTTTTAAAAATAATTGGCTTTTACAGTGTTTCCAAATTACAGTAGGTATGGGAGGACAGCGTAGGCCTGTCAACAAGTACCAGGTACTTGATAAAATAAAAAATGGTCTACAGAGCGACAACACGAGGCGCCCCGCACTGAATTCGTGGACGAGTGCGGGGATGATATAGACACGGACTTTAAACGATCGCATTTTTAATTTATTATATTATAAAATATACATGTTTTTAAAAAGTAACAAAACCAAATCATTTTCGTTTGTATTGCAAAGCACTAGATATTTTTTTATATTCTTTTGATAAAAAATGAAGGAGTAAAATGGTTTCATCTCAACGATTTGGAGGTGATTTGGTGGTTTTTTTTCTTAATAGGTGATATCGATAGAAAAATTATGGCTAAACCAAATTACGATTCATATCATGTAGATTTTTTTTTTTTTTTTCATTAGCCTGCGCTGTCCCACTCCTGGGCAAAGGCCTCCCTCCACTCCTTCCATCTCTCGCGAGCCCGCGCGTCCTCCTTCCAGTCTTGGTGGAACCTATCCAGCTCGTCCCGCCATCTCCTACGTGGTCTGCCACGACCCCGCCTCACTGTGTCAGGACACCAATTCTGCGCTATTTGGGCCCACAGTTTGTCCGGCATGCGGCAGACATGTCCTGCCCAGTCCCATTTAAGTTGAGCAGCCTTTTGAGCCACGTCAGCTATCTTTGTTTTGGAGCGCAGTATTGTGTTTCGAACATGATCCGTTAACACCTAGTATACTGCGCTCCATTGCTCGTTGGCAGACCTTGAGTTTGGACTTCTGGATGTTAGTCAAAGACCAAGTTTGTGCACCATAGGTTAAGACGGGAAGAATACACATGTCCATGAGCCTGCGTTTCAGTGCCATAGGCAGCTCACCCTTCAATAGTTCCTTCAAGGACCAGTAGCTCTTCCAGGCGTTTTCCGTTCGTCTTGAGGTTTCTTTATCTTGCCTCGCCTGGAAAGAGACTACTTGACCCAAGTAGAGGTATTCCTGGACATGTTGTATTATCTCCCCGTCTACTTTTATGCTTCTAGGTGTTTCGTTGCACATAACTTTGGTCTTCGACATATTCATCTTCAGTCCAACCTCAAGGCTTGCATTGCTGAGTTCTTGGAGCATGCGTTCAAGTTCAGTGGCTGTGGATGAAAAGAGAACAATGTCGTCGGCGAAACATAGATTTGTCAGTCTCGCTTCGCCAAGGACAATGCCTCTCTCCCTCCATTCGGCTGCCAGCTTCCTGAAGATTTCTTCGAGGGTACTAGTGAACAGTTTAGGAGATAGCGGGTCGCCCTGTTTGACTCCTTTCTCTATTTTAAATTTTGGACCGGTGGTTTCAAGTTTTATTGCGGCTGTACTATTTTTGTAAATATTGCGTAACAGATTTATATAGGTGGGATCAATGTTTTGGTTGCTTAAGGCGTCAAATATGGATGTGTGTGAAATGCTGTCGAAAGCTTTGGAATAATCAACAAAAGCGAGGTATAACGGGATTTTATATTCCTGGTGTTTTTCTATAAGTTGATTGACTGTATGCAGATGATCTGTCGTAGAAAGGCCTGGCCGGAAGCCTGCTTGCTCAGGGGGTTGGTGTTTATCTAGTTCTCCAGATATGCGATTTTCAATTATTTTTATGAATATTTTGTATACTTACATGTGATATTAAACTAATGGGCCTGTAATTATTAATATCGGATTTATCACCCTTTTTGTGGAGCAGAATAATATTAGAGTGACAAAAATCTTTAGGAAAACTACCTGAATGCAGAATGCTGTTAAAGAGCCGGGTGATGTATGGAAGGAGAATGGGTTCGCCTATTTTCAGTGTTTCTGTGCTAATACCATCTTCGCCACATGTAGATTACCAACTAATTTTTCAGATGTAATTTCTCTGTAAGTTCCGGAGAAAAGCTGCTTCATCTGCACGCTGTTTTTAAGCTTTTTTCGAAAAAGTAGCCTTAATCTACCTGAGAGAGCTCTAATGTATGTGCCCCATTGTAATTTTGAATCTAAAGTACCTACTAGTTATGGCCTAAGTTACTTGCGCCATGTAAACTAAATACGGCAACGATCGTTCTTTGAGGGGCAAGCGCCAGGCGCCAGGGTAGCCCGCGAAATTCAAGTTTTTTGCAATTTGCAGGTCAGTGTCAGGTTGTATATTGAACAAAATATGATTAAGTAAATGAACTTCTCTAAGTTAAAATCATCAATGCAACCCTGTGGTTGCATTGATGATTTTAATTCAGTAAATACATACTTGTTACGGCCGCGAATCATGTTTTGTTTACATTAAAAAATTGAATTTCACGTGTGCATTCACACGAGTGGCACGTGAGCACTTGTTTAACGTGATCATCGTGACGGTCACATTAGCTTGCCTATGTTCAGGGCTTCAGTAGCTAAGGACTATGTGCTATGCACACGGCTGGCGACTGGTCGGTTTCGACTACGTTTTACCAAATCAAGGAAAGAAACTAAATTGAAAGATTACAATTTATTTAGTGTCGTAGATCTGTCTGGCTTGTGCTCCTCCACAACTCTCTGCGCCACAATGACCGTGGACAGACGCTGCTCTATCCCTCCCGCCTTCAGTTTAATGATTGGGATAGACAACATGTTCGGGGGATCTATGCGCAGTATCGCTCGGTCGAAAGGCGTGCTCGTGGCGGGTGTGTGTGGGACTGCCGGGACCACCTGCTTGTAAAAATCTCCTAGGATTCCTGGATATAGTAGTGTTTCTGTTACATTTTGTTCGTCTCCTTTTCCTACGATTTTTAAAGCGGTCACTATTTGGAGGACACTGGCGCCTATGGTGCATATTATAAACAGCACCATCAGCAGCGAGATGACCAACAATCCCTTGTGGGAACCCACTATAGACACGAACTCGATCCGTTGTGTTTATTAATGTTTTGATTATATTGTAGTATTTGCACACAACCACGCAATATGGACAAGCTGAACTTTACATGACACTGTCAGTCTACCAAAAAGTACTCTGTGTGACACGGCCACAAAGAGTACTATAAGATACCGGGTACCTGTCACTCCATGTCACCGAGATCGGGTAATAGAAATAAGTAGATTGTGTTTTCGTTTAGCAAAGAGAACTTAATTTCTACTTAGATATTCGAACTTTTTTGTTCTTAGGGTTCCGTAGGTACCACCAAAGGAAAAACGGAACCGTTATAAAATCTAAAGATAAAGACGTAGATATGCACATCGACAGAAGATTTACCTTGCGTGAATATATAAAGACCATAAAAAGGGATAAAGCAAACAGAAAACTAAGTGACATTCGCGGGAATTGATATATATGTTACACTAGATTAGTAATTACCGCGCCAAGGCGTTGCCACTGGGATCAAGACCACAGCCACAATCGTAGCTAATGTCAGTTCAGTGCTCTGTGTGACGCCAACCGAAGTTAACCGAGTGACACGCGACCAAAAATTACCGCCAAAATGGGTAAATGCGTAGTGGGAGTGCGATTAAATTAACCGAAATTATTTTCCACACGTAAATTTATTATTTCTGTGTTTATATCTACGTGAAAACGCAATAAAAATAAATAAAATGTAGAATTTTGTAAATTAGGTTCAGTGCAGTGTTGGGCAAAATTTAGTTTGATTGATGATTGATAACTAAGATTAAATTATTTAATCATGAGTAATCATGACTAATGAGTAGACTAAAAAAATTCAATCATGTATGATGATTGAAGATTGATTAGTGTTAGTTATTTAATCATGACTAAATTTCTCATGACTAATTTAATATCTAAAATTACGCCGTTGCCAAGTTAACACTCACAGAATGTTGATTCGTTATTCACAAGTTTTAATAAAAGATTTTGTCATAATAAAATAAAACACAAGCTTTACAACAGAATCAGTTTAATTTAGAATTTAGTTTTAGTAGAATTAGTTTTTACCCGTTGCGTGTGTCATGTGATCAAAGTGCAAGAATCTCCATTACCCTTTTTTGCCTTTTATCTACTTTCAACTTTATACAGTAGCAGCAGTTATAAAAAAAAAAAAACATGTACAAATACAAAAATGGAAAATGCTATCAATCAACATAATGAGTGATGATTTAAATAGCGCAATAGGTGTCTATGAAACAAAAAATGGAGTTAGCCAGCTTAGCATTTTTAGTTTAGTCATCAATCAAAAATAATGATTGAATGACTAATTTATTTAGTTATGATTAACTATTTTAGTCATGATTAAATCAATCATGACTAAATTAGGCGTGACTAAATTAGTCATGACTAATCTTCGATCAATAATTGATCGAAGTGACTAATCAATTGATTGAAAAAAGTAGTTGATTGACCCAACACTGGTTCAGTGTTACCACTAAAAACTTAGTTTTAGTTTCCCACATTATGTGGGAGTTTTTAATTTATAGAATAAGTGATTTAAAATATTTTATAAAACTAAATGTGTGACAATGTGTAAAAAAATAACATTGTAACATAAAAATAATTGTTTTTAAATATTTAAATACATAATTCAAAAATAACGTCCATAACGTTTAATGTTTTTTTTTTTGCGTTTTTTATGGCTTAAAAAGTTTGGTGAAATTTCGCATGGCTAGGCAACCCCATCCCGCCATTGCATGTTTATCGTAGACAGAGAATGCTATAGACAAATTGATGTCTTTTGTCGCATTCACACAAGAAAAAGAGAGAGTTACGGCGATGTCGTGTAAAGAAATGAGACAGAACGATGAGATTTTTTGTTTCACGGCGCGTGCCACGATTTTGAAGGAAAAGCATAGTACTTTGCTAAACAAAGTTTGACAGATATCGTGCAGATTGTTATCGTCTTCTTGTAAAATTCAGTTTTTATGTGTTTTATGTTTATTATTTTATGTTGTGAACAATTTAGACTTAATATTTCAACCATTAAAAAAAAAAACATGGTGCGGTGTAGCGTTTTAAGTTGTAAAAGTGATAGTGGAACGAAAATACCAGACTTGTCCTTTCATTCGTAAGTATAGCACTTTTTATCAGTAACTAGACTATCAATAATATTTTACTGTGTTCATACATTGTGTATAATGTACCCTAGACGTATATTCATCGATAAAAACCACAAAAATAACCAATTATTAAATTCTAACCTAAGAATTTTGGTGTTGCCAACTTTTCCATACTTATTACCCACTTTTATGGGAAATATGTATTCTGCAGTGTGTATCCTAATTCTATCTAATATTATAGATACGAAAGTGAGTTTATTTGTTGGTTTGTTTGTTACGCTTTCACGTTATAACGGTTGAAATTTGGATGAAATTTGGCACATCGGTAAACTATGACCTGGGTTAGGACTTAGGATACTTTTTATCGCAATATTCTGACGGACCCGAGATACAAGCGGGTGAAATAGCGGGGCGCAGCTAGTTAATTATATCTGGCTTGTTGCAGTTTTCACAAATTGTGGGGTAAATTTTTCCTCACACGGTAACCCTAAATATGTGACGTATTTTTTAACCGACTTCAAAAAAGAAGGAGGTTTCTCAATTCGACCGTATATTTTTTTTTTTTTTTTTTTTGTTTTGTCTCTTTCTGCGACACGCTTTGCAGGCGTCTATAGTATTCTCTGTCTACGATGTTTATATTGCGGTCTTTGTCTAAACTAAGCGACGGTATTATTCTTGCGACTTGTGTAAGTGAGACAGATATATGTTTACTTTTAAATGTGTAGTGAGTGGTTTCAAAGCTACGTCGTCGTGTTTAAATAGTGGTTACATTTTTTTGACACATTTTAATGAGGTTTGCTGTGGGTTTGCTTCTCTAGTTATTTAGCTCAATGTTCGCGGGCATCGGCAGACAGGCATCACTAAGCTTGGAAAATAAACTTCTAACCTACAAAATAAATGCAACCTTAGACCTGTATGGATAGCTATAGAGCTCTGGGGATCGGCAGGCATTCAAATATTGATATAATACAACGCTTTCAAAATAAAGCCCAAAAAACCTTGAATGGTGCACCTGGGTTCACAAAACACATTGAAGTATCTAGGTACCTATTTAAGTATGTACCTACCTACATTTTGATGAAGGAAAATTTTAATGATCAATATCTTTGAAACTACTCAAAGTGTCTCCGTCACAAATTCAGGTTATCATTATCGTCCCCGTCACAAAATTTTGAACACATTTGTTGATATGCAAAAGTCGTCAAAATCACTTCCGTTACCGAGATTGAGAGACCAGCGAAAAGTGGTTTTTCAAGCTGACGACACCATGGACACGTTTTCGATCGATTTTATCTAAGATTCTCTGTAGCGTCACAAATCTATACCTAGGGGAGACTGAGGACACTTGGTCCCTGTGGGAGAAAAGCAAAGACATTAAATTATTTACTTAAGGCTACTCTTTCGAAAAAAGCTTAAAAACAGCGTGCAGATGAAGCAGCTTTTCTCCGGAACTTACAGAGAAATTACATCTGAAAAAATAGTTGGTAATCTAAATGATATGAATCGTAATTTGGTTTAGCCATAATTTTTCTATCGATATCACCTATTAAGAAAAAAAACCACCAAATCACCTCCAAATCGTTGAGATGAAACCATTTTACTCCTTCATTTTTTATCAAAAGAATATAAAAAAAATATCTAGTGCTTTGCAATACAAACGAAAATGATTTGGTTTTGTAACTTTTTAAAACATGTATATTTTTTAATATAATAAATTAAAAATGCGATCGTTTAAAGTCCGTGTCTATATCATCCCCGCACTCGTCCACGAATTCAGTGCGGGGCGCCTCGTGTTGCTAGGCAACGCGTTGGCATGCGGGTGCATGCGGGTGGCGGAGTGGCGCGGAGAGGGGTAGTTAGCTCCGCCCAAATGCACAAGGTCGTTGGCATGAATACAAGCCTTAAATCTCTTTGATTTATTACAAATAAAAGTCAATCCTTATTTGTTTCATATAACATAAAACTAGATAAATTTCGAAACTTTTGGTCTGATATATCAACGCACAGCCTAAACCGCTGGTCCTATAGACTTGTGAAGAGTAGGTATCCACTAAGAAAGGGTTTTTCGAAATTCCACCCCTAAGAGGGTGAATGGGGGGAGGGTGAAATTTCACGCGGACGAAGTCGCGGGCGGAAGCTAGTTCTGAAATGAGGGTGTTTAGCCGTCACATAAAGTGCCCTATTGACCTAGTTAAAGACTTGTCCAACCAGCCTGAGTTACACAAACTTTCTTATTTATAATATTAGTAGCACTAGTAGGAAGTAGGATTAATGCGACATTAGATGACGGTGTTCTCAGAAAACAGCGAAGTCGTGTAAGCTCGAAATATGTTTACCCCGAGTTTTACATTGCCGAAATAATTCGCAACATATCTACCTACGTTATAATTAAGGCCATTCACCACAAACGGCACAAGTAAGAGCCACCCTGCGGTGATTACGAGGCGTTTGCTCTGTGTAGGGCTAAAATAAGTTGATTAAATTAGCACAAGAACAATGCTTGTCGCGAGATTTAAATAATTAAACTGCAAGTTAAATAAGTAGAGTAATAATTAGAGGCAAGATACATCATAATCAGCCTATAATGTTCCCACTGCTGGGACACAGGCCTCCTCTCTGTGAGAGGGAGTGGGCCGTAATCCACCACGCGGGCCCAGTACGGGTTGGTAGATGTCACATGTATTCGAAATTTTGATTCTAGGACATGCAAGATACATAACGCCAACAAATTACGAAATTTTGAATAAATAAATAAAATAAATATTAGAGTTGGGTGTGTTGAGTGTGCCGACAGATATGTGTGGCGACGGCGGCCTCAGCGGCTGGCTGCCTCGTGGCCGCACTAACCTGTTAAATGAGGCGCCCCTGAATCGGCCACTTCGCACTCTTAACCTTGTAGGTACAGATTGTGCCTTAGAAATAAAACGTAGTAGATAAATAATCGAAAATAAATATAATTTATTCGATAACGGAGTCGATCCAGTCGCGCAGCGTGGCGATGTTGACGTAGAGCTGCGGCTCACAGGCAACGCCACACGCGCTATTGTCGCTCATGACGCCGAACAGCGTGTGGTCGCGCAGCAGAGGCGCCCCGGCGCAGTAGTTGCACGGCTCGTCGCGCGAGTAGCGTGCGCCGGCACACAGCGGCGCCGCGCCGCATGCGCCGTGCCGCGCCGCCTGCCCGCGCAGCAGGTGGCGCGGCGCCCACAGCTCGGCGCGCGCGGCCGCCGCGCACGCCGCGCCTGACACCACGAACACCGACACCTGCCGCAGCTGCCGCGACTCTGCGCTCTTGTCGATTGTCCTGTATAACAAACATTTATTATCTACTTACAAAACACAAAAATTACCTACTGCCTAAGTAATTACCATCGCTGTCAACACTGTCAGGCACTGTAAACTGCAGCAGATCCAAAGGAACCCTGCAAATTATGGCCCAACGCACACGTTTGGCGAGGCAAGGAGACTGAGTAGATAACCATTTAAACTAAACCTTATTGGCTTTGACATGCGGTTGAAAATGGCATGCCAAAGATAAATTATACCGAACGGCGCGCTGTCAAGCTGCCACGAGAGCAGGTACTGGTCAATATAATTTAGTTATTGACACCAAAAATATTAACATGACAAAGAGATCGAACACTAGCTCAGTCGAGGGTCGCACAGGGGCTCTCGGCGGCGCGGCGCTCCGCGCGGGGCCTCTTGGCTGCTCTTGGCGTGCTCAGAGTCGCTCCAAATCCGCGTGCTGCAGAACCGCGCTTCATCATGCCTCCGTAAGTGCGCGCTGGGCCTATGACCTAACAAGAAGCCGAGTGAAGAATGCACCGAGAAGTCTGCAAAAAGGTACTGTTTCAGCGTTCCTCATTGAAGCTATGTCAAGATGGATATGCATTCAG
This sequence comes from Oligia latruncula, assembly GCA_948474745.1. Lineage (NCBI taxonomy): Eukaryota > Metazoa > Arthropoda > Insecta > Lepidoptera > Noctuidae > Oligia > Oligia latruncula. The sequence continues at coordinate 689,040 of OX419685.1, forward strand.
GCGAGTCCATTCAGACGGTTCGATTTTATATTACTTACTTAAACCGTCTTCGCCCTTGATAATAACCTTCCCAATGTTTAAATACCAGTTGTTATTAAAATGATTACCTACTTAAACTTAGTTAAAAAAAAACCCTCACATTTTCACCCTATTATATATATTATTATAAATGGCCTAAGCATCAGCCAGTCAGTTCTTTATGTTGAATTAGACGCGCTGGCTGAATATCTTTACCTTGGGAGGACAGTGTGGGGCATATACTGTCCTCTCATACCTATTAACAATGTACATAGGTAATTTAGAAATATTGAAAAGACCACATAGGTATGTAACATAAATCTGATTTTGAATATGTCGTACCTATATGGACTTTTGTGGCAAATTCTAACTTAAATAATTATTTGATTCAAAGGTACACTATCACTCGCTTATACATCGCGCATTGAAATGTTAGATGAACAACTTTTGCTGTTCAACAAAAAATACTTTGAATGAGAAATTTAATTTGGTTGCAAGCAGACAGTTCAAATCGCTTTCGACTTAGCAGTTGATCAACTAAAATTTTTTCCCGTAAAAAACAACCGACTTCCAAAAAATACACTAGGTACTTACAGAGTGAAAAATAACTTTAATTTCGGAAGTCGGTGTCGTTGCGTTCGCATTTTCGTTGTTTGTCACCGACTTCGGAAATTAAAGTTATTTTTCACTTTGTCTTTTTTGTAAATTGTTTTTTTTTTTTCACCTTTAAAGTTGTACAGACGCCAGCAGGTTAACCTACCCGAAACTGTCAGATTTTCCCAATCAACCTTGAACCTTATGCTTTAGCAATAAAGTCAAAATCTATTAAAGAAATCTGACAGATTGTAGTAAGTTGATGTGCTGGCGTCTCGCGTCTGTACTTACCCCACACAAATTCGTATAACACTACTTGCTATGTAAATGACAGAAAGTCATTATAAAATAGTCAATATAAACTAAGTGGCAAAAATACGTATTATTGAAGTTTACTCAAAAACTACGCAAGAAGGTAATACAATTTATAAATGGGACCACCCCTGAGGCATAGGCCCTATCTTTTAAATGGGACCACCCCAGAGGCATAGGTCCTATCTATTAAATGGGAGCACCCCTGAGGCATAGGCCCTATCTATTAAATGGGAGCACCCCTGAGGCATAGGCCCTATCTATTAAATGGGAGCACCCCTGAGGCATAGGCCCTATCTATTAAATGGGAGCACCCCTGAGGCATAGGCCCTATCTATTAAATGGGAGCACCCCTGAGGCATAGGCCCTATCTATTAAATGGGAGCACCCCTGAGGCATAGGCCCTATCTATTAAATGGGAGCACCCCTGAGGCATAGGCCCTATCTATTAAATGGGAGCACCCCTGAGGCATAGGCCCTATCTATTAAATGGGAGCACCCCTGAGGCATAGGCCCATGGGAGCACCCCTGAGGCATAGGCCCTATCTATTAAATGGGAGCACCCCTGAGGCATAGGCCCTATCTATTAAATGGGAGCACCCCTGAGGCATAGGCCCTATCTATTAAAAAAAGAAGTTTTGAAATCGATTTATAATTGCCGGAGTTATCGCGTAACAAACATAAAAAAAAAATAAAAAAAGTGGCACTCCGAGAGTGCCGACCGACAGAAGTGAAAACTTGAACAAATAAGTGTGTATTTTTTTAATCGTCTTATAAACAAAACACAAACAATATTTTGCCATCACTCACTGACATATCGGATATACATTAAAACCGAGTACATCCTGACTCCGAGGACAGCCGAACACATACGAATGTAGCGCGGTGTCGGTTACGGTAACAGTGTTGCGAGTTCAATGGATTTTTCCCATCTCAAAAAATGCCCAACGCGCCTAAAGAAGATTTCACTTCAAAAAAATATACAGTCGAATTGAGAACCTCCTCCTTTTTGAAGTCGGTTAAAAATCTAACCGTGTGAACCCGATATTACATAAATAATTAATGAATAGTGATGTTGTTACCTGTAACCTCCATAACCAAGGATGTGGAACCTCTCGCCAAGTGCGACGAGGAAGTAGTCGAGCAGGCGCGGCAGGCGCAGTGAGGGCTCGCGCGCCCGCAGCGCGCGGTCGGCTCGCAGCGCCGCCAGGTCGTGCGCGCGCGCCGCGCCCGCGTACTGCGGGTGCAGGCGCACGTCCGCCACGGTGCGCGGCCGTGACGCTCTCTCCGACCCGAAGCCCTCTATGATAACGAACGAGTCCAGAGAGTCCACCTCCTCGATAGACTCTATACAGCTGGCGGCCGTCAACGTCCAAAACTTTGTTATCTTAGTCAAAATGCAGCCGAACGTCACGTCTCCCGGGGGTTGGAGCTTGACCAGGGCCACGACATGATTCCTGTAGCTATCCTCCGCGGGCTCACCGTCTGAGTGTTCCAAGAATTCGACGTCGTCAGTCTCGTCGAATATCTCCAAAGACTCCGTGGTGGTGGACGGACCCTTGCTATATCTGGTGGTGGTAGAGCCGGTGTCTCCGGGCGAGCTGCGCCTGTCGCTCAGGTAGTACCGCGTGCTCGCAGTAGTCGGCTGAGAAGGCTCCCAGGTACACTCGACGCCTGGCGACAGAGTGCTGTGCTGTGGGTGAGACATGATAGCTGACGCAGTAGAAGTTACTAACAGTTTTTCAGAATATTTTTTAGGGGCCGGTTCCGGACATGCGCGACAAGCCAAAAAGTGAAGTATCAAAAACACTAAAAAACTAATAAGAACCCCAAGGAGGATAGCCTCTAGGATGGAGAGGAGTCCCTCAGTCCGCGTGAATGACTTGCACCAACCCTTGAGCTCCTTGCAGCACACATAACACATGATTCGTCGCGACGGTTCATGTTGTAGACTTGTGACTGACGCCTGACACACGCGACCAATTAGATCACAAGCCTTCTTTTCTTTTTGTAACTTTACGTACTTACGAGTTTTTATTTGAATGTCTTGTGCAAGGCTGTCGTAGATAAATAGGTAGGTAGATAGTTTGCAAATGAACTCACCTAAGTAGTTCAGATCGTGATTGAATGTTGTGATTCCGTCTGTGGTGTGGTGGTTTACCATGAAGGTTGATGTTGATCATGCTGTAGTTCAATAGGTACATTGATTAGGTTTTAGTTAGCGTGTACTAATCAGCTGCTGGGTCGCTACTAGCACGTTGATGCACTCCTTATCCTAATGTTTTAGTTAGCGTGTACTAATCAGCTGCTGGGTCGCTACTAGCACGTTGATGCACTCCTTATCCTAATGTTTTAGTTAGCGTGTACTAATCAGCTGCTGGGTCGCTACTAGCACGTTGATGCACTCCTTATCTAATGTTTTAGTTAGCGTGTACTAATCAGCTGCTGGGTCGCTACTAGCACGTTGATGCACTCCTTATCCTAATGTTTTAGTTAGCGTGTACTAATCAGCTGCTGGGTCGCTACTAGCACGTTGATGCACTCCTTATCCTAATGTTTTAGTTAGCGTGTACTAATCAGCTGCTGGGTCGCTACTAGCACGTTGATGCACTCCTTATCCTAATGTTTTAGTTAGCGTGTACTAATCAGCTGCTGGGTCGCTACTAGCACGTTGATGCACTCCTTATCCTAATGTTTTAGTTAGCGTGTACTAATCAGCTGCTGGGTCGCTACTAGCACGTTGATGCACTCCTTATCCTAATGTTTTAGTTAGCGTGTACTAATCAGCTGCTGGGTCGCTACTAGCACGTTGATGCACTCCTTATCTAATGTTTTAGTTAGCGTGTACTAATCAGCTGCTGGGTCGCTACTAGCACGTTGATGCACTCCTTATCCTAATGTTTTACATTATCTCTTGCCCTGCTCGTTATCCCTTCTTTGTCCAACAACCATGATTGGCTTTCTGAACGGTCTGTCTTGACAGCCGAACCTGAGCTGCCCGGACTCCTTGCGGCCGCCGAAGCCCCCGCCGAGCCGGCGCGGCCGCCAGCCCGCCAGCCGGCGCTCCGCCTCTCGTTCTACAATCATTTCTGCGCTGTCAATGTACTCCTTCTGCATGTCCTTAAGAGCTCGGTCCACGCTACCCAAGTTTTCAAATTCAATGAATGCATACTGCTTGGATTTTCCTGTTACTATGTCTTTGACTACGCGGCAATTAAGTATTCTGCCATATTTGCCAAATTCCGCTTTGAGTGTTTCCTGAAATGTAATTTGACTTTTTATTTAAAAATACGTACATATATGTATAGACATAGAAGTGGAAGAACATCGTGCATAAAGCCACGAAGGTCTTTCAGGGACACGACAGTCAGTAATGAAGTATGCAACCCAGAGGAAGATGTATAGACAAAGTCAGTCGCAAATCAGTGGTAACAGACCGAATAAGAGCGATTTTCGTAAAGCAAGTGTTGCCACTGATGTGACTTTGTCCGTGTGAATTTAGAATGTCCTCTGCCACAGTACCTCCACCCCCCTCAGGGAGTTTTAGCCGAAAATAACCACAATATGTTGGAACCTGACAATGTTGGTGTTAGTTCTTCTAAAAGAAATAAAGATCCATGTTCATTTCTTGTTAACAATAATGTCCAAATTCGTTTCTATGGCAAATCATCCATTAATTTGTATAATGCAAATTTGCACAATTTTCGAAGAATTTTTTTTATTAGAATGACAAATATTTAAAAATTTATAAGCCATTTTGAAGATTTTTCCATCATGCATTAGAGAAATTATAGGTTTATTTTCAATGGCTAAGTTGAGGTATAAAATAATAAAAACCAAAAAACTAATGATAGTGGCACTGAATTGTGAACAAATGTCATTTAATTAAACAGGCATGTTCGGGGTCAAGAGCGGGCCCATTTAGTAATAAAAAAAAAAACAATGAATTTCAAAGATTTTTTTTTAAATAAAACAATATTATGCAAACTCAAAAATACAGGTGCCTTATTTTTAGATGCTATTCTATTTAAAATAATGATATAAATAGTTTGTAAACAAGAAATGTTGTCAATTGGCACAGATCTCAAAAATTTTGCTAACAAAATTCGTAAAATGTCCCTGTAAATTTTTTTCTCTTGATCTGGCATCAAAATATAGGCCCAAGTAATTTATTTAAGTTATGTGATAATAATTGTTAAATGTATTGTTTTATTTATTAATAATAATATAGTAAAAATGGAAGTGTGTAATATAATATAATAATTGAAATAATATTTAAAATTTTAAAATTAATATAATGTAAATAATGCACTTAAATTCTATTTTTTTTAAGAACTGCATTTAATTGTTCATTGTAATCTATTTTTGCATACCGTTAAAACGGTGAGACATGTAGTACTGTCAATGTTATGAACACCTTTGTAAACACCATGTTTCTGGCAAATTAAAAAAAAAAGAAATGAACAAACTTGGGTAACCACTAGCAGGTCATCTTGGGACTGCGTCGATGATGTTGATGGTGTCAATTGTCAATATTGTGTGATCACAGCCCATGTTTATTGGAAATAAATTCATTTCATTTTACTGCTTCTTTCGTGGGTTTTTCAAAATGGATTCTGAATACCAAATTGCCAGTTACCTAATAGGCACTTCTCTAGAAGTCTTAAAACCACCCCCTTGCTATACTTACTTCTGTAGTTCTGGGGTTGAGTCTCCCTACAAATAGTGTGTTGACAGCATCTCCCTTCACCAGCCTGTTGGGAGTGTACTGCGAGCGCAGCGCCCGCAGGATGGCACGGTCATGCGGCTCGCTGTCTGTGCCTGATCACACCGTACGAGTAGGAATATGTTTAATTTTTTTTAACTCAAAGTAACATCAAACAGCTACAATCAAAAACATAGATATAAGAAATACACAAAACTTATCGACAATATTGCAGCCCACAACACTGTTCACGGATTAACTCTAGGTTACCATAATCGCTAGGGTTAAGGGTCATAGAAGTTTTTTTTATCAACTAATTAAATTAACTATAGATTTTAAATATACTTATAGTCTATGTTATGTATAAACATTTAGTACTCCAGAAATGGCACAAAAGAGCTTCAGCTGTTCGTTTATGACGATGACGTTAGCATGGTCAGCAAACAGTATAATATTGGTCAGTTAGAGGGCCATCCGTGCCTAGAATAGAAACTGCGTCAGTCACGATTCCAAGATACAGCATTATATTGTAGTCTTTGATTCCAAGTGATTCCAAGTCTATAACTAAAAAATTCATAATGTCACCATAAAGCAACCCTTACCATCAATAGATCCTACTTTTATGGGATCATATTCAGTTGCATATTTCTTGAAACCATCTTCTCGCGACATTTTTAATGCAAAGAATCTGTTTTTTTTTCCCTTCCTGTATTTACAAAGTACTCTGTGTGTATTTACAAAACAGAAACTTTCAGTATATTATAATCATATAATGTACTCTGTGACAGAAACCCTGCGTTCCGAGCAGGGAAATAATCGATGTGAGCGTGCTTAAACCCGTACCGAAGGGCGCTTTCCGAATTAGCTATAATCGCTCACAGCGCTCACATCATCTCACATGCGTTCCGATTTAGATATCACGATTATGAGAGCTGAGAGCTGTCAACAATTCGGAACGCCCGTGAGCGCGCTCACAGTGCTTACTCAATGTAAAAACGATATTATTACAGTATTTCTTTGTATAAACACCACATTTCTTCTTCTTTGGTTAGGTGGCGACTATCAGCTAGAAGCACAATTTCGAAAATGCCACGTTAGTTTAATTTTATGATAAGATGCAAATCAAAACAAAACACACACTGACATTTTTGACAGCGCTCACGGTGCCTGCCACGAAACCGGCGGTACACGACACCCTTCGGCCAGAACTCTTCCTTGAGGAACTTCTCGAGATGATGTGTCGGAACACGCACCACGAACGACTTGAAGTTCGTGTTGTGACGCGACTCCAACTTCTCGACCCTCAAAGTCCAGTTAGTCTTGACACGCATGTACTCCACAATCTCCTCAACCTTCGTGGAGTGGTGCAGTCTGGACACGTACAGCTGCGTCGACGGGATTGCTGGACGCAGCAGCATGTTGGGTCCTGCCTGCCCGGTGCCGCACTGGTTCTGACAAGGAGGCTTCTTCTTCTTCTTCTTCTCCACCTTGATGAAACCATCCTTGTCGCACGTGTCCTTCTCTGGACCCTGCCTTTTCAAAACCTTGTTTGGTTTCGACCGGCTCCGTTTACCCCCTTTTGGCTTTTCCGCCAGTTTTACCTGCAAGTTTTGTGACTCAGCAGGCTTGTTAGCGGCTACTATTGCTGCGTAGGCTCGTTTGGGGGTCGACGAACCTACACACATCGCTGTCTCTATCTGTGTCAAGGCAGGGACGGCCACGGCACGCGTTGCAACGCATGCATTCTCGGCAGTTGGTGACGCATTCGAGCTCGCCGACTCGAAAATGCAGATGGAGGCGTTTTGTGTCCCGCGGCGCGTGTCCACATTTGCGGCGTCGGTAGGTGACCTACTTGCAGAAATTGCGTTGCGCAAGAGCACTACTTTTGCCTGTAGATCACTGATGGTGTTGTTGGATACCTCCAGCTTATGCTGCATCTCGGCCTGGCTTTGCTTCAGGAATGTAATGTCCTTCAGCAGCCTGGTGACATCAACGTGATCAATCGTGACGGGAGGCAGCTTGTGCAGATCCTTCGCCACGAATTCAGGCACGTCGTCCGGGTCGGTCTCCTTCATCAGCGTTATGATGTCCTGGAGACTCTTCGCTGTAATGTCCCTTCGACGAGACGGCATCTGGCTGACTTTGCCGAGCGTCGTGAACAGCAGCAACTTGGCACTGCTAATCTCTTCCTCCTTATACGAAGACTTGCAGATCTGCAAGATGCTGATCTCGTCCATGTAGTCAATGGCATGTTTGATGAATGCCAATACTTCTTTGGCTATGAGAGTTTGGGAACTCATAGCGGAAAACGGGCAGCGGCTATAGCTGCGCAATTCGCGAATATAATATTCATACAGTGCAGCGCAAACGCGACCGTACTCGACCGTGTATCGCAGTGCACTGATTTGCATCTTATCATAAAATTAAACTAACGTGGCATTTTCGAAATTGTGCTTCTGGCTGATAGTCGCCACCTAACCAAAGAAGAAGAAATGTGGTGTTTATACAAAGAAATACTGTAATAATATCGTTTAAAACGATATTATTGTTATTAACGAGCGCGCTCACAGTGCTTACTCAATGTAAAAACGATTCGTTTTTACATTCAGTAAGCCCTCTATATTATTATATTCTTTGGAGTAAGCACTGTGAGCGCGCTCACGGGCGTTCCGAATTGTTGACAGCTCTCAGCTGTCATAATCGTGATATCTAACCCTGCGTTCCGAGTTGGGAAATAATCGATGTGAGCGTGCTTAAACCCGTACCGAATTAGCGTGAGCACGATAACGACGTCCCGTGAATCGTCATAGATGACGTCATGACATGCGCCATCTTGCGATAACACCGACCATGCCCTAGAATAATATCACCGTGAGCGCTGTCGAAAATGTCAGTGTGTGTGTGAGAATGTGTCAGTGTGTGTTTTGTTTTGATTTGCATCTTATCATAAAATTAAACTAACGTGGCATTTTCGAAATTGTGCTTCTAGCTGATAGTCGCCACCTAACCAAAGAAGAAGAAATGTGGTGTTTATACAAAGAAATACTGTAATAATATCGTTTTTACATTGAGTAAGCACTGTGAGCGCGCTCACGGGCGTTCCGAATTGTTGACAGCTCTCAGCTGTCATAATCGTGATATCTAAATCGGAACGCATGTGAGATGATGTGAGCGCTGTGAGCGATTATAGCTAATTCGGAAAGCGCCCTAATCGGAACGCATGTGAGATGATGTGAATGTGAGCGCTGTGAGCGATTATAGCTAATTCGGAAAGCGTCCAAAATATGTATTCGAAAACTCAATTTTCAATATCAAAGAACGAATTAAAATCGATTGACGTTCATGTGTCGATTTTTATTAATATTTAATAAATTTTATATCGAAAACACGACTCTAACTGTAAATAGTCCACAGAGTACTTTTTGATAGACTGATCCCGATAGGAGTATAATTATGTGTTCTGTGGACTGATCCACAGAACACTATTACCATAGTAAAAACATATAAGTAGGCCAACTCGAGCCCCGAGCGAGCGCTAATAGCCTAAACACGTAGGGCTGTCACTTATATTTTACTAGCTGACCCAGCGAACTTCGTATCGCCCCGGCCCGCCAGCCGCTCTGTCCCCGCTTTTTAAATCTCTAATATCTTCTAAAATATTCATTTTAATGATATGCCGTAAAGGGCTATTTTGATCTTCATGAAATGCACAACGTATTTAATGTATTTAATTGGATAAGGAATAATACTGTATTGTTTAAAATAGCTTTTTGTAATATGTATGTAAAAGATAAAAATGGTTACTGTGGGTTATCCTTATGAGAGAAATATATACCATCGCGGCCTTTTTTATTGATATTTTTAAGATATACAATTCCGTAGTACATTAATTTGATCTATCTCGTAAGGTTTGGCCAACGTTTGCAATGCAAGCGCACAAAATTACGTTTGTTACGACGTCACATTACAAATCTTTGAATTTCTCGGCTTTTAAACCTTCCTCTTGAATCACTGTGTATCTATTCATAAAAACAGCATCAAAATCCGTTTTGTAGTTTTAAAGATCTAAGCATAGATAGGGACAGACAGACAGCGGGAACCTACTTTGTTACTATGTAGTGATTCAATCGTCAAAAATGCACAGTCAATCTCTATAAAAAACAATTTTCCCCTGTAGTGTAAACATCAGGAATCTGTAATACTTACAAAGTTTTTTTTAATTATTTTTTCTACATAGACCTGACTACATTTTTTAGTCACCCACGACGTGCACCTTTAGCAGCGATAAATTTTGTCAATGTGTGCGTGCGTGCGACGACGCATACGTACGAGCGGCGCACTCACATACAAACCGTGTTCGGTGCGTTTGTATGAAGATAACCTACTTATATGTTTTTACTGTGGCACTACCTACCTTTTCTCGAAGCACTTCGTCGTATTTTTGAACCTTCTTAACTTGGGTTTGGATTATACCAGATAAACAAAATTTTCGGGATATGATGTCAGTGGTTGACTTATTAAACCTATAAAGTTTCAATTGCATAGCTCTTATACTTTTGATTTTATTGATATCTAAAATACCCCGATTTCGTCACTGACTCACTGATGATCATCAATATTCTAAGGTTCTTCCTGAAGTCCTAGAAAGCTGAAATTTGGTATATAAGCTAGTAATAGTACACAAACAACAAAAAAATACTAAAACTTGGAACTTTTACCCTCCAACCCCTTAAACTAGGGGATGGAAGTTTGTACGAGACTTCCGCAAATTTTGATGCTAGAGTTCTGAAAATTGATATAGGTAGAGACTCCTTGTAATAAATAATAAAATACATACACATTTCAGGATTTTTAGTAAATAACCCCAAAAAAAAAAAATTTCATAAGTAACTTTCAAAAAGATGTGAAATCCCACCAAAAACATTTTCATGTAAAATGTTGCCAAGACGAGACCTGGCTGACGAGATATGGCTCGCACTGCCAAAAAGTTATCAGATCTCATGTAGAGCCAAGCTTCTAAAGCCGCAATTATATTTAGCCCGCGCCGCGTGTCGCCACGCGTGTGTAAGCTATCGGTTACATACATTTAGTATAGGAATCCTATACTGTACTCTACACGCCGTAACTTCACAAACTCTACACCTTAGTCAAAATATGTGGCTTGGCCGTTTCGCTACCATCACATGGGCGTAAGGTGAAAAATAGTTAGTATATTAATACGTCCATGGAGTGAAGAGATACTACGTATCTGATCTGTACACTCCGTGACTGCAAAGAGTATAGTAACTATTGGTGACTGCTGCCAGTATTTTTTTTTTTTTTTTTTTTCCTTTTGTTCCTTGTGGAACAGGCTAGGGTCAGGGACCATGCTGCCTAGTCATCAGTTGGTATTTTTTGGTAAATTCAGTTAAATTCATCAGTTTATTTTTTAATGTCTAAGGTAAATCCAGTTAAATTCATTAGTTTGATATTTATCCATAAGTAAGTAAATCCAAGTTAATTCATCAGTTTCTTATTTTTCATAAGTAAAGTAAATCCGTGTTAATTCCTCAGTGTTATAATATATTTAATTCACTATAATCCATGTATAAGACTTTATTCTACAAAATCTTAGGTAAAATCCAAAATATAAGTCAATCATAAAAAGGCTATTTCTGTAAGAGCCTTATGTGTCAAGTCCTTGTCTTTTTTTTTTAAACCCCAACTGACGGGGTTTGAGGTTATCTTTATAATTATTGATATTTATTAACATTTCCTAACAATAAAAAAACAAAATAAGTAATTATTACGAAATTAAATGGAAAACTATTTATATTTAAAAAGAACATTATATACACAAAACAGATATCTATCTTTATACACAAGGAATTATATTTGCCCAACTGTATTATTAATGAAATTAAACAAATGTAAATACGTCGAACTATTTACAAGGAGAGCCTGGATGGAGCGCGGTACCAAATCAGGACTACCATATATTTCAATAAGCTCATCCATTAGCACAAGGCGCTGGATACCAAAAGATGAGCAATCAAAGAAAATGTGAGCTAAAGATTGCTCAACTTGGGAATTACAATGATCACAGAGAGGACTGTGCACAATTTTCAGACGAAACAAGTGATAATTTAGACGACAATGACCAAAACGAAGCCTGAGTATGGTGGAGTAAAACTTCCTGTTCATGTAAGTATTGATTTTACAGAACCAAGGCATGGTTCCTATGGGAACATTAAATACAGCATACCATAAACCTTTATTTTCAATTTGAACTGTGTGATTCCAATGCCTTTTCCATATACCAATGGACCTTTTTTTCAATAGAGGGACAATGTCTGCGCATGGAACAGATATGTTGAGGAAACTACTAGAATCAGGGACATCATCAGAATTTGTTAAAGTTCTGGCTAAAAAGTCAGCCCTTTCGTTTCCCAACACACCAATATGTGAAGGGACCCACATGAACAAAACCTTAATATTATGAGAAGACAAATGCAGCCAAGACTCTTTTATTAATGAAATTAGATAGTTCGTATTAGAATTCAACCTATTATTTTTGAGATTTTCAAGAACACTCATGCTGTCACTGACTACAATCCATTCACAACATCCATCATTTTTATGTTTAGTGTGTTTTAAGGCAGCAAGAATAGCCACAGCCTCGGCTGTGAATATACTTGTGTTTGAGTTTATTTTATAACCAGTACCAGTATTCAATAGCCCATCGTAAATAGCAAATGAGACTGCAGACTCAGTTTTCGAGCCATCAGTATACACAAATCTATAATCAGTAAACTCAAGTAGTTTACTATGTACATCTTCCTTGGTGGATAAATTGTGGTCAATGATGATGTCAATTGCAGGAAATTTGCTGTTAAAATCCCCCTGATAACATGGAAGAAGAGATGACTTATGAATTTGCAAAGTTTCAAGAAAATTTACATACTGAGAAAAACCCTGAAGTATATATAGAGAGTTACAAATAGTTGGTGTACTAGATTGTTTCAAATTTGAAAACAGGTGATTATTATTTTTACTATACAGTTTTAATAAAAACCTTTCTTTCAAGTAAGAGAATCTTATACTTAATGGAGGAAGTTTACATTCAACTTGCATTGCATTGATTGGAGTGCTTTTAAATGCTCCAGTAATAAGTCTCAAGCTTTTATTTTGTATTTTATCAAAGATATCTACTATCCTTCTATCAGTGGCGGTACCTTCATAGAAGCAGAAAAGCCCGGCTTGCCCTAATAAAATCATAATTCACAACAACAAAATCAATAAAAAATATATTCAAAAAATTCCAGTCAATTACCTAACTCGAACTCAAACATTCATGACATATAATACAATTTCGAAATCCGAACTAGCGCTAACTTTGGGATAGGTTCGCGCCAAATTCGGAATTCGGCTCTAAACGCTATACAATGCGTTCAAATGCGCCATCTCGCTCACACTTAGTCTGGCTTTTTACCTGGCTTGCCTTTCCTTTCTCTGTCTCGCAGTTTTCGCATACAAATTGCTATAGAAACGTTTACATTTGTTGATATATTGGTAAGTACTTATACACAGAGTTCTATGAAATGAAAAGCCAGGCTTTTGAGAGGCATGAAGTTCGCGCAAATGCACTATCCGCGCGCTGCGTTGACCCGCGTAAAGTTAGTTGCGAAAGCACGTGTGGCGGGCGCGATGAGTTGATGACACGACGCGACTCAAACAAATTGTTATTGTTTTGAAGTTTTGAATACTTACTTTGAGAATTAGTTTTATTATTTGAAAAAAATATTGATTGTGGTGATTGGTGATGTCATTCCCTATGATTTTGTAAATGGTTAATGAATATAGTGTTCTTTTATCATTATGTGTTCGGAATCTGTCATCGAAAAGGTACGTAAATACATTGAGTTTTCTGCAATTTTCTGCCAATAAATAACTCTTTACTTCACCGTAGCCAATCTTAAATTACTGTCGGACTGTCGGTACTTCTCGGAAATAAAAACAAGTATTTTTGTCAGTCAAGAAGACAGAATAAATAAAATAGGTACCTACTCATTCGATCGTTTATTAGGTATGAATATGATATGACAAACCTATGTAGTGGCTCATGTTAAAATTAGGTATCAATTGACTTTAAAAATGTAAGTACCTAATTCATAAAATAATGCGTACGAGAAAATAACAATAAATCGATAATATTTGGAGGCCATCTAGTGCATTTTGATTGAACAAATTTTGCAAGTGACAAGCAAAATGAAAAAAAGGTCCGGCTAAGCGTTGTGGTTCATTTATTTTACGCATTCATTAGTATAGATGGCGCTTATGACAATTACGTACTGATGCTGGAAATAAGTTTTTCTTACCAAAATTATAATAATGATGTTAGTACTACTAACAACCATTAACAACAAGAAAATCAGCCAATCCCTCAGTTGGGCGTTTTTTTTATACCTTGAAAATCTGTGGGCTTGCCCTAATTTTGACCCCTAGGCACGCCACTGCCTTCTATCACCAGCAAAACAGAGAAAACCATATTCAAAATGACTACGAATCAGAGATTTGTACAAAAGCAACAATATTTTTGGATCAGCACCCCAGGAGGTTCTACACAAAGATTTCAAGACATTGAAAACTCTGTTAGCTCTTGAACTTACCAATTCAACATATTTTTTCCAAGAAAAATTATGAGTAAAAGTGACACCTAAAAACTTAGCTTCATGAAAAATAGGAATAGAAACTTTATTGTAATACACAGAAGGACTGAAGTTGCTAGCTTTACCAAAGACTACTAGTTTAGACTTAAGTGCATTTATATCTAGATTTAAATAAGAAAAGTATGTAGATAATCCATCTAAAGCCTTATTTAGACTATTTGTTATATTTGTTAAATTTTTCCCAGACAAGTACACTACCAAATCATCAGCAAATTGAAGATTTTTGACTTCAGAACCTAGAATCAAATTCAAACGACGAATATACAAAATGAATATTAATGGAGAAAGTATTCCTCCTTGACAAACTCCAACAGAAGCAAACCTTGGCCCATATAATTTATCATTATACTTAACATAAACTTTCCTTTCAGTCAAGAATTCACGGATCCAGTGAACAATTTTGTTTGGAATTCCAATAAGAAGCAATTCAGAACAAAGAACATCAATATTGACACTATTAAAAGCTCCAGCAACATCAAAAAATACTGACACTAAACAATCCTTATTAATGTAACTATTTTGGATATCAAGCTGTAACTGACAAATACTTTCACGAGCCGATGTTCCTCTACGAAAACCAAATTGATTAGCAGGTAAAATATTGTTTTGTTCTATGTAAAATTCCAACCTTTGTTTTATTAATTGTTCAAAAATTTTACCAACACAAGATGTAAGTGCAATAGGGCGATAGGAATCGGGGTCTGAACGAATTTTATCAGGCTTCAAAATAGGTACCAAACAGTCAGACTTCCAAGAGTGAGGTATATCATTGTTCAACCACAGATTATTTAATACTTTGAGAAAAATGTGCAAACCTGTATCACTAAGCTTTTTCAACATAATATAAGGAATACCATCCAGTCCAAAAGCACTATCTTTTCTAGAACAGACAGCAGCCATGAGCTCCTGTATTAAAAATGGTTTTATTAAGAAACTATTTACAGAATTTGTGTCACTGGCAAGAGGAAAATTGGGTTTATTATTTACATAGTCTGGGGTATATTTTTGCAGAAAATCTTGGATCCAACTATCATCATTATTGTTGCAAGAATATGTTTTATTAAATTTCCGCATATATTTCCAGATTCTCGACAGAGGCGTACATCGATTAAAGGAGCTGCAAAGTTCAACCCAACTATTTGATCTTTCTGTTTTCAAAGTAAGTTTTTTGAGGGCTTGTAATTTTTTAAACTGTATAAATGTTGTATCTGAGGGATTGTTTTTAAAATTAATATAAGCCAACTTAGATTTTTCAACTGCTTCTGAGCATTTTTTATTCCACCAAGGAAGAGGAGGGGATTTAACTAAATTCCTATGAGATGAGTTATTCATAGAGGAATTAGTATGGAAAGAAACTGGCGTATTCGGAAGACACTTATCAATTGCAGAATGCAAAATTTTACAAAACGCAGTATAAGCTTCCAATGGAGCAAAGTTTTGGTCCTGAAAATTAGATAATACTAAATCTACATTTTGTTCATACATCTTCCAATCAACCAATTTAAAGTTAGGATATATGGGCAAATGTGTGTTGCTACTAGTGTTTGCTAAACTACTATTATTTACAAAAACTTTAATAATTACAGGAAGGTGGTAACTGCCGAGTGGATCATTATGTACAAACCAATCACAAGAAAGAGCCAATGATGGGGACACCAAGGACAAATCTAAAGCATTTGGACGCCACGTCAAAGAACCGACTGTTGTCACTTCACCATTATTTAATAAAATTAAATTATTATCATCAATAATCTCCAAAATATCCCTACCTCTTGGATTTGTAGAATTACATCCCCATGATGTGTGATGGGCATTGAAATCACCAGCAAATATCATTGGTTCAGGCACTGATTTGATTAAAGACTCAAATTTATGTTTATTAAAAGAAGGAGTGCAATTTGTTGGACAATAAAAACTTACAATACTTATTTCTATATTATTTACAGTAATTCTTATGCAAATATTTTGTAAGGAATTGTCAGAATATGTATTTATGTTTCTGTAATCTATACTATTGTGAATTAAAATAGCTACACCATTGTGCTTGTTACCAATATCATTTCTTTCTATTTTGTATCCTCTAATGCAATGTTAAAATGTTTAATAGGTGTCAACCAAGTTTCTGATATAATTGCTACATGTATGTTATGGTCATAGAGAAATCGAGTTAATAAAAGCCTATTACTTAAAATACTTTGTGCGTTCCAATGCATGATATTAAGATCCATTGTTATGAGAGGAAGTACTATTTCTGAATGTGTGCTGTAGAATTTCTTTTATAGATGTAGAATTTATGGGTTTATCTTTTTGGCTTACTATAATTTTTGTTATTGCATTTGTTAGAGTATTCATGAACAAATCTGACTTAGATAAGTTCATAATCTGAGTTTCAATACTTTTTTGTGTTAATTGCGGAAATGAATTTTCGTTGAATAAATCTGAATATTTGACGGCTCTGGATTTAATTTTACTTTCCTCAATTTTCTGTTTTTTTTGGGGACAAGTGTTTGAAATAGCGACATGATTGCCACCACAGTTGGCGCATTTTGCGTTTTTAGGGTCTTCTTTGCATATCTTAAAACTATGGTTAGATGTACATATGGAGCATATTATATCATTTTTACAGTATTTAGCAATATGCCCAAACTTCATGCATTGAAGGCACTGCTTTACAGGAGGAACGTACACGCTTACCTCATGTCTCCAAGAGTCTAGATACACATATTGTGGCAACTCTGTTGATGCAAAAGTCACCGCGACAGTTTGAGTGGGCTGGTATGTGACCGCACCACCCTCACTCTGACTCTGCACTCGGCGCATGAAGCGCCTCACTTGTATGACATTTCTGGAACTCCCAATTAACGCAAATATTCTTTTATTTGATAAGTCCGTAGGGACTGAGGTTAGAACCCCAGTCACCTCGGTGTCGACAGCAGGTATTGTTGCTATAAACCCCATTTCTTCTAAAAGTTTTTTATTTTGCAAGAAAACATTTGCATTATTAGATAGATCAAAGGTGATACCAATTTTATATTTATTTATTGACCTCAAATGTAGTATCCCAGTCACACAATATTTCCGGATGGCATGGGATATGGCCAGCCTATCCTTGTCAGTAAATGTTTTGTTCTCATTCTGATGAGATAAGAACACGATATATTCGGATTTTTTACTGTTTTCAGGGTACTTCCTTGAATATCCTGGAACTTTAAATATGTTATACTTCTTGCTGCAGTCTTCATCAGAGTCAGAAGAAGTATCCACTGATGCTCGATCGTCAGGGGGCTCCGCTTTTTTTCGTTTCTTGCTTCCCCCCATCTTCAAATCACTATTTACACTTAACTATGGATTTAATATATCTAATTCTTCCTAAAATATACAAAGAAATATACAATATTAATAATTTTTTAGAAAATTATTTCAATTTTGGCGCCTTGTTTCAAGGTTCCCGCGCTTTCTCGACAGCCACCCTGCTGCCAGTATATCAAACCCTGCGTTCCGAGTTGGGAAATAATCTATTTGAGCTTGCTTAAACCCGTACCGGATTAGCGTGAGCGCGATAACGATGTCTCGTGAATCGTCATAGATCATGTCACTCATGACATGCGCGATCTTGCGATAACGCCGACCATGCCTTAGAATAATATTACCGTGAACGCTGTCAAAAATGACAGTGTGTGTCTGAGGATGTGTCAGTGTGTGTTTACATCATCTTAAATTTTTTCCGAAATTGTGCTTCTGACTGACAGTCACCATCTAACCAAAGAAGAAGAACTGAAGAAGAAATGTGGTGTTTATACAAAGAAATACTGTAATAACATCGTTTTTACATTGAGTAAGCACTGTGAGCGCGTTCACGAGCGTTCAGAATACGCTATTTGACAATGTAAAAAATAAGGTCATAATTATTGACACTCGTATAGATTATCGCTTTTAAAATCGATTTGCATTAATTTTACTACAAAACAATGTATTATTTATTAAAAAAATCCCGAAAAAACTTCATCTTTTTAAATCTGGCGCCACGTAATCGAAAACGGTCTGGATTGGCTGAACTTATGATGACGTCATGATATAGTCAAATTCTGTCTATCGTTGACAGAACAGATGACTTTTGTCTAGTATCTCGACCGTTTCAACGTTTGTTTACGTGTATTTTGACGTCACGACGCCATATTGTTAAAGATAGCGTTTTGGCGGCTTATTTAAACAGTACATTTTTATTTACTATTTTCTAAAAGAAATACATTATGCAATTTGAAGTAATAGGTTTTTGTGGGCTCGTTAGACACCATTAAATAATCTGAGATGTTTATCAGAAACCAGTCAAATAGCCTATTGTTGACA
This sequence comes from Oligia latruncula, assembly GCA_948474745.1. NCBI lineage: Eukaryota > Metazoa > Arthropoda > Insecta > Lepidoptera > Noctuidae > Oligia > Oligia latruncula. The sequence continues at coordinate 707,724 of OX419685.1, forward strand.
GCTCTCATCTGTCATAATCGTAATATCGAAATCGGAACGCATGTGTGATGATGTGAGTGCTGTGAGCGTTTATAGCCAATTCGGAATGCGGCCAAAGTAATCTATGGGGGCTGCGTTCCGAGTTGGGAAATAATATGCGAAAGCGCCAGGGTTGCCCGCGAAATTCAATTTTTTTTTACGTTTTTTGCAATTTGCTGGTCAGTATTAAGTTGTACATTGATTAAAATATGATTCGCGGCCGTAACAAACATGTATTTACAGAATTATAATCATTAAAGTCATCAGCACAACTCTCTAAGACCAAGTAATCCCCAAGAATGACTATTTCATGAAATCTTGACATTTGGGGATTATACTAATTTAACAAGTTGTATTACTGATTGTAATTATTATAATTCTGTAAATACATATTTGTTACGACCGCGAATCATATTTCAATCAACGTATAATTTAATACTGACCAGCAAATTGCAAAAAACGTAAGAAAATTTGAATTTCGCGGGCCACCTTAGCGCTTCCCGAATTAGCTTGAGCGCGTGAATCGTCATAGATGACGTCATGACATGCACCATCTTGCAACTCTGTCTACGACGTAAGCTTCTTGATAGGAGTACACAGGCATTACTAACAGGACAGACAGAGAACCGCAGCAAACAGCAACAGGTAAAAAAGAGCCTAGTCGGGTTATAAAATCTAGAAATAACTCACGCTGTTTGAATGTTTGAAAAATGTTTTTTTTTTTTTTTTTTTTGAGTTTTTTTTTTAATGTTCAACAGTAATGAATTATGTCATATGAATGCTCTTAAAGAGTACTTTTTTTCATTCTATGGCAGCATGTTCAAATCCAGCTCAAAAATGATTTTTTATGCGTTTTAAAAAAAATTCATTACTGTTGAACATTTAAAAAAAAACGCAAAAAAGAAAAAAAAAAAAAAAACATTTTCGCGCTGGATTTGGACTTAGCTGCCATAGAATGAAATAAAGTACACGCCAAGAGCTGTCATATGACCAAAGAGTAAAGTAACTATATAGCATATGACATATAACTCATCACTGTTGAACAATGTTGAAAAAGTGATCCCAAAAAGACGCATTTGAAAAACGCAAAAAAAGAACCGTTTTCGCGCTGGATTTGAACTTAGCTGCCATAGAATGAAATAAAGTACACTATAGGAGCTTTCATATGACATATAACTCATCACTGTTGAACAATGTTGAAAAAGTGATCCCAAAATGACGCATTTGAAAAACACATAAAAAACAGTTTTCGCGCTGGATTTGAACTTAGCTGCCATAGAATGAAATAAAGTACACTTTAAGAGCTTTCATATGACATATAACTCATCACTGTTGAACAATGTTGAAAAAGTGATCCCAAAATGACGCATTTGAAAAACACATAAAAAACAGTTTTCGCGCTGGATTTGAACTTAGCTGCCATAGAATGAATTAAAGTATGTACATTTTAAGAGCTTTCATATGATATATAATTCATCACTGTTGAACATTTTTTTTTAAACGCAAAAAAAAAAAAACATTTTCGCGCTGGATTTGAACTTAGTTGCCATAGAATGAAATAAAGTACACGCCAAGAGCTGTCATATGGCGTAGGTTTCATCACTGTTGCACAACTTTGAAAAGCGGGCCCAGTGTTCATTTAAAAGTGCCCATCCTTTGTTTTGTTTGTCCTATGTATAATCTGATATTAAAAACTTGCTTGCCTCAGCAGGGAAACGAACCAACAAGAATGCTAGGATATAAGCGCTAAAACTGTCTCTAGGGAGCACTAGCTGCGCCCCTGTCCTATTTGGGACAGGCTCACATCAAAGTCAAACAAAATAAAACCAACATATTGTAATTAAAAAAGCATGTTACACTATTTATGACTAACTGAAAATATCTTTCAATATACTCTTTATAACGCGACACTAATGTGTACAGCTATTTTACATTAATCTGACCAAATACAATTATAATAATCACTACCTAAGAAATAAGATTATCCAAAGATGGCTGTTTTGTGTTTAGTAGCAAGTGGTGGATGATATCAGATAATCCTACAAGAAGTATTAACAGACAGCCCTCAGGCACTAGCCACACAAAGATTTATTATACAACCAAAATTGATAAACGGACGACTCTAATAATTTGTGTCAATGTATTTTACTTACAAAACAAGTCTTGGTTAATGTTTAAGTCACAATATAAATCAAAGAAAAAGTATACAAAATGTATGTAATTTAAGTCGATAATCCCATAAAACTGATGGGAATCTTCTATCCTTGAGGAGTCCCATGTAAAATCATTAGGTATGTAACCCCTCTTAGTTAGTCACACACAACTAATAAATATTACATACAACTTTAGGATTGCTTCCATACTTAGTACTTGTCAAAGAAGTAAATAGGTATGTACAGCACAGAGTATGTAACAATGCGTATAAGATACAGCATGTGTCTAACATGCTAACGACATGTCCAGTAGCAGTTACAAAATACAGTAAAATACTTAATATTCTTTAAGGATGGCAGACAAAATGTTAAAGGCAATTTTTTAAGTACCTAACATAAAATAACATTGCTTTTCCTTACAGTAGTGTCAAAGCGTCAAGATGATTAATAGCAAACCATGAAAATGTACAAAATGATGGTTGGCCAACAAAGTTTACAGAAGTCAGAAGTCTAGTATTTTTTCATAATGTGCATAAAACCAGTGGCAGCTTTAAGGGGATGGACATCCCCTGTGACCATGATGAGTGACATTGCCGTTCTGCTGGTTGGTGAGCCCCTGAGCTCAAGGGTGGATCTACCAATACATCTGCATGTCAACTTTGTCCAATGACATAACATCAACAGTTCCATACAAAAGTTGGTACAAAACTATACTTTTTATATTATGATGATATTAGAATGAGAGAAGTGCAAGTTTGTGCTCCCGGTATTCGCGATTCGCGTTACATGTGCAAACAATGCAGCAGCAACACTGAAGTGCACCATGAGCATTAATTTGTCACTATAGTGTGTTGGCATCACTCACCACCACATCATGTGGGTAATTAGATCATGACCTAGACCAAATCGTCACAGCTAATCTTAATACGAAAATAGATTTCTATTTCAGTACCCAGTCCAAAATTATGACCAAATTTTATCAACACTAAAATAAAGCAGTGTAAAATTATATTTTACATTTTATATTATTTATTACTCTTGCATAAAGCTTATTGCTTAATTTATCAGATCACTCATTTACATTTACACAGGTAGCTTGGAGCTGTTCTCACAACATTGTACTGTATTACTAAGTCTGGACTTATGGACAGAGCACGGTATGCGGGCGGCTCAGTGCCCATCTCGCCTCGAGGATGCCAAATTTATGCAAAATAGCTGCCTTTACCAGTGCGAGGATCATCCATGCAGAACCTCGACACAATCGATCCAATACAATTTTTTTATTCATAAGTTAATACAATAAAGTAATGGAATTTTTCAGTGACATTATTTAAACATATCTAAAGGTACTTTCGACAAGTTCCTCACTGTGTCACAGTACGAGTTCAGAGCAAGGGGTCATCGGAAGGGAGCAGCCTGTGCTAGTTGAGCGACGGCGACTGTCCATCGTCCCAAATCACGTCGATGCTCGGCCACTTGGTCTGCAGACACGTGAGCATGGCGTCCGTGCTGGCGGCGCGCATGTTGCACTCCAGCAGCGCGGCGCGCCCCGTGCGGTACCTCACGCGCGCGCTGGGGTTGCTTCGCATCAGCCCATTGTAGTGGTGCAGAGTAAAAGTATCAGGTGCACCACGTTCACTTCCTGGGAAGAACTCGTCCATGAACGCACTCAATAGGATAATGCCCAAATTTTCTGAATCCAACTTTCGTCTCATTAACTCCACATATTCAGGTTCACTGACCAGATCCGCAGCACATAATACATCCTGAAGAGCAGCTGAAGGAATAAAGTTGTTGCCCTCTGGATCAAACGAACGGAAAATCCGCTCAGCTGACTCACCAACCGTCTCCGGTGCAGCCAGCCGTCGCTCAAGAGAGAACAATACTGTCAGATGTGTGTCTGAGGCTAAAACCCACACAGGATGTCTTGGATTTTTGTAGAAAGATCCGACTGTGCAGTATTGCATATGTTCCATTATGGTGAGGAACCCAATATCATTTTGTCTTTCAATGCCCCGCAGTCGCAGTCCCCCTACAACTTGGTCATGGTCCCATACATGTGCAACAGCTCTTCCTGTGAGCATTAAATTGATAAGTCCCTGTGAGCCATAGCCATATGTTGAATGTATGAGTGGATCTGAAAGTTCTGCAAGCTCCGCCTCCACAATAGCAAGCCCCTTGCTGAGAATAACACTATACAACAGAAGTAGAACACCATACTTGTCCTTCAATATTCGAATGTTCCTTGTGTAGAAAGCTTCTACTTCAGATAAAGTCTGAAACGGATGTACCTCAATCCTTCGATGGAACTGTTCTAAGGTATCATACACCGAACAGGATTGTTCCTCCTCATTGTGGTTATTGCCACTGCTAGTCTGAGCGTCTGATTCATTCTTCCGGTAGACAGCTACACTGTACTTAGGAGCTAGACACTGGCTTAATATTGTACACACAGCCCTAACCAGTAAAGAATTGCACTTCTCTGATGTCAAGTCTTGAAAACTGTGTCCAGGTGTCTCCGACAGGAGTATTTTAAGCAGGAAGCCTTGAACGGGCGCAATAGCTGCGCATGGTCCACCTTCATGCTGCACGAGGGCGCTGGGCTCGTCCGGACTGAACTGAAAGCCCTGCGCCCATCGCCGGAAGACGTCTTCCTTCACATGGTCGCCCCACAGCAGGCGGCGAGTGCTCGCCAGCTCGCTGTCCAACGTCACACTTCCGGCGCTCATGATATTATCTTTATTGGATGTTGTCACAGCGGAACTATTGGTATCGTTCGATCCGTTTAACATTTGCATAAGTAGCTCGATGTTTACGCCACCTAAAATAATAACAATATACAGAAAAGACACGGGCACATAGATGTTTGTAACGGTCTTAAGTAACGAGTAACGATCAAGGAATACAAGAAACACATACGCAAATTTAAGTCGAGCAAAATCTACCACTACAAAAGAATCCTAACCACGTAGTACTTACAGCCAATATGAAGTACATGGCTAACGACATTTGCCACTAAATAATTGCTTCAGAAAACCGATTGACCATCTGGATCGCTTCAAATAGCATTATAAATCTTCCATAAATTGATAATAAAAACTTTTCATTTGTAGAAAAGAAAAGAAAAGCTTACGACATGAAGGCTGCCATTTTTTATGAAAAGTAGCAACATTTATTTTGTAATGTCACTTTGTGTCAAGTAATACATATATTAAGATAAAATGGTATTTACTAATTCCATGAGAAAGGCTTAATCTAGTCTAACTAAAAATAATCGTACTTGAAAATAATAAGAATACTCTTAAGGGGGAAGCTCTAAGGTGGCCCGCGAAATTCAAATTTCCTTACGTTTTTTGCAATTTGCTGGTCAGTATTAAGTTGTACGTTAATTAAAACATGATTCGCGGCCGTAACAAATATGTATTTACAGATTTATAATCATTAAAGTCATCATCACAACTCTCTAAGACCATGTAATCCCCAAGAATGACTATTTCATGAAATCTTGACATTTGGGGATTACATGGTCTTAGAGAGTTCTGTTGATGACTTTAATGATTATAATTCTGTAAGTACATATTTGTTACGACCGCGAATCATATTTTAATTAACGTACAACTTAATACTGACCAGCAAATTGCAAAAAACGTAAGAACATTTGAATTTCGCGGGCCACCTTAGAGCTTCCCCCTTAAAACACTGACCTCTTTATTACAAGCGTATTATAAGTAATTTATTTTCAAGTATCTATAAAAATAATTATATCTTTTTACAAGAATAAATAATATTAGGGTTCCGTATCAAAATGGTAAAAAAGGAACCCTCATGGTGCAACTCAGTCTGTCTGTTCGTGTTCGTCTGTCACAGCTGGATACCTCAACAACTACTGACTGATAGGTCTGTGACTCTGCGCTACTGATGCTATCAACTTGAAAGGAATAGTTTTAGATGACGTTTACCCAACTATTTTACAAATTAGAAAGATATTTAGATAATATTTTTGACAAATGCGTGCACTGATTGGACAGGTCCGCTCAATCTGTGTGGTAAGTGTGGTTCTTTCCTCAAAAGACCATTTCAGACACCAATCTACATGGTCTTCACACGATCTGACCAAGATTTTGTCTGGACTTTAAAAGAGACTGTGACTTCTGAGTTTGTTTCGGCCTTTCTTCTCAGAATAGTCAGTTAGGAAACGCCGACCTCATCTAGTTTAAAAAAAATATGATTGATGTGTAAAAGTGTTTGTATGTACAAACCTACTTACAGAAATAAAATCATTTATTCATTTATTTTTTTACAACAGGGACTGAAAGGGGATCGTAGTTGAGACCGCGAAATTCAAATTTTCTTACGTTTTTTGCAATTTGTAGGTCAGTGTCCACCAATCTCTTATAGAAAAGAGTTAATGGTAGAAATCTAACTTAGAAAGATGTATTAATGATTCTTATGATTATAATTATCTAAACATGTACCTGTTATTGTCGCGAATCATATTTTTATCAAGATAAAACCTGACACTGACCTGCAAATTGCAAAAAACGTAAAAAAAAATTGAATTTCGCGGTCTACCACTTGCCATTCACCTTAAAAGTTTGAAGTGGGACTACTAGGGCATGTCCCCGTATCATATGAAAGAGCGCTGTTTGCACATTCTCAAACATTTTTCTTGTTTTTTTAGGCAGCATAGTTTTCGACTTTTGAGGAAAAATGTAAAAAAAAATAACGTTCTCCCCCTTATCTCCGAAGTTTGCATAGAAATCTGAAATTATTCTATGTGATAGAAGTTTATGTAAAGATTTTAAGAAAAATAAATCGCAGACTTTTTCAGAAATCATCAACAAAAATTACATTAGTTCCACTATCGGTCAAGAGATGGCGCGGAACTAAAACTGCAATATTGTACACCGCAGTGTTAGAATTCTCTGACGAATATAGGCCTCACAAAGAAAATTTAAAAACATTTCACGTTTCACAACCAAAATGTCCTCCTTCCTTCCTACTCGCAGGTTGCTTTGGGTGAAGCACAGTTGTAGTTTTTTCTGGGCACAGAACTTCTTACGTTCCTATACGAATGAAGCTCCCGGTTACTAAATTAATAAATATAATAAATAAATATGGTACTGATAGAACGCTTTCAGCTGCTTTTATGGGGGATAGTCTAGTTTATACAGGATGGCTATTAATGAACCCTCAAGAATTCACCCAGGGGTTGAGTAGTTTTTGGAAAAATAATAAAAAAAAAACATCCTCCCTTACCGTAGACAGAGTCTGTCTACGTCCCTTACATTAATTGTCTCTACTGGTTGACATTAATGTATGAGAAAATGTTTTTTTTGTATTTTTTTCAAAAAAAACTTCACAGGGGTGTTAGACTTCCCCTAGCTGAAGTACGTAAATTATTATTATTTTCGTTTATTCAGCTATTTACTTACCTAATTACATTTTTAAATATTTCTTAAAATATAAAATAAGTATAAAAACATTTAAAAATATACTTAAAAAAAATAGTGATCCGCCGGTGTTATTATTATTATCCATTTATTTCAGGCATCAAGGCCCATATAAAACACATACAATACAATATTAATACAACTTAAACATTATAAGTACACTAAAAAACTAACAAACTAACGCACGCGAAGTGTGTCTGCGTAGCATTGTACACAGAACACATATACCCTAACGGGGCATTGTATTTCAGTCCCGACCAATGCTGCAGGCATGAAGTTTTTTTTTTATCTATAGCTTCATGCCTACCAAAGAGATTTTTTGTTGAAATTGAAAGTTGAAACTGTTGCTGAAACCTAAATGTGTTCTTGGTAAGTCCAAAAGTATTACTTTACAAGGATCTTATGGTGCGTGGTTAAAATCGGAACTACTGCCATCATCTTGTTTTTTTAGACATTTGCACAAATGTAAATACCAACAGCGAGCGCTTGGTCACACTGGGGCACGGGTGCGGGGCGGGCAAAGACTACAATATGATGCTGGGGGCGGGTGCGGCGGCGGCGCGGCGCGGCGAACCACAGAACACTATTACTAATAGCGGCGAACTCAAACATTATGACTTCCATTGATGTGTCCACAGTGGGCCACAGAACATACTATAATGTACTCTGTGCCACAGAATAAATAGTACAAGTGACGATAGCGGGCGGGCAAACACTGGACCAGTGTGACCAGATAATAATGATGGTAATGATGGTATGTTAATACATACATCAAAAGTGTCTAGGGATCAAGCATTTTTATGCGGATTTCTTGAGATTGAGATGTGGCTTTGTAATAAATTTATGATTTTATAAATTTATATGGATCCTTTTTGGTGCATTTCATAATTTGAATCAGGAACTGTGAATCAAATTCGAGTAAAAGATGAAAATCAGCTGTCAATATTTTCCCTATAAAAACATACAACGCATTGAAGACATTATTAGTGCTACTGTTTCCCTACTACTGATTAAAACCAACGTTATTATGGAGCGGCGACGTCATTTAAGCAGGGAAGAAATGCTCAGAGCCGTGGGAATGATAGAAGCTGTTCCCGGCAACGTACTGTGGCTTTAGCTCTGAATACAAGTCAGAGTGTTATCAGTCGACTTTGGACACGTTACCGAAGCACTGGTACCGTGGCTGAGCGCCATGGAGGACGGTATCGCTGCACCACACGGAGACAAGACCGATACATTCAAATCTTAACTCGAAGAGCTCCAGCAATAACCGCCATGATGTTAGCCGTGAGGCTTCATCACTCTTCAGGGAACTTAATTAGCGACCAAACAGTCAGAAACCGCTTGCATGAAGTGAACCTTCATTCCCGAAGACCGCTACGGGTACCACCTATAGCAATGCACAATCGTAGGATTCGATATCAATGGGCTCTTGAACACAGAAATTGGGCAGAAGAACAATGGCGTTTCGTGTGCTTTTCTGATGAGTCTCGTTTTGGTATGAGACCGGATACAAGACGTATACGACACTGGAGAACCCCTGGACGCCAACAGCGATTAAAATCCTGCCAGGAAGTCCATCCTTATAGTGGTGGAACCATCATGGTATGGGCGGGTATTTGGATCGGCGGAAGAACTGAGTTGATTTGGATCAGAGGCAACCTCAACGCTCAAATTTATGCTGAGACGATTGTATCAGACGTCATCGTTCCTCTACAAGTGCAAATCGGTCCCTTATTTCAGTTAATGCATGATAATGCACGACCGCACACCGCAAGAGTTGTAAGACAGACTCTCGCCGCAGCTAACATCAATGTCCTGCCCTGGCCTGCTCAGTCGCCAGACTTGAACCCGATTGAGCATGCATGGGATATGCTACAGAGAAGAGCTCTGCCGAATATGGAGGGTATCCAGTCGCAAGAAGACCTTTTTTTGTTGTTGCAACGAACATGGGCGGCCATTCCACAGCGTGATTTGGATGAACTCATTTTGAGTATGCCAAACCGATGTTCTTGTGTTGTTAGTGTTCGCGGTAGAAACACGGATTATTAATTGTTTAAGTTACCCAATAAAATTTTAAAGAAAACTGTTATTTTAGTCTTTTTTTCGAACTTTTGTGTTAGTGGTTCAAATGTCAAAAATCCCTTTATTAGGAAAATGGCAAATTTCTTTATTAATGCAAAGGTGACTTGGTTTATCGTTACTGTGACAAACGAAAACACTTTATTTGATGAATCCTTAAAGAAAATTTTAATTATTGCAAAAATATATGTTGATCCCTAGACACTTTTGATGTGTGTATATTTTCGGTATATTTTATCGACTTTTCCGAGCATCAGTAATTTAGTATTTTTGTAGGTCATATTGGCGGAAGTTAGTATATTTATAAGTATAGTATAACCGTTCGAAGTGGATGTGCTTGGGGGAGGCCTATGCCCAGCAGTGGACGTCTTTCGGCTGAAATGATGAAGTATATTTTGGATAAAAAGCTATGGTAACATCGTAGCGATCGTTCCCGCGAACATTGATGTTCAGGGAATTACCCGGATTTAGTCTATTATATTTCATTCGGATAAGATATTCAGTATTTTTTGAGGTGCTTCGGTTTTTTCGTATAACTGGTCACAATAAGCCGACAACACGCAAAACGCAGCCGCGCTCCAGGTGTTACATGCTCTGTGGTCTGTGCGCTCCAGTGCGCAACTCGTGCGCGTTCCCGCACCACAGTGCTCGCACCGCGCCTTGCGCCCCAGTCTGGACGCACGCTTAGGGTCAGTTCACACCGAGACGCGACGAGACGTGACGATACTAGAAGAGGCCAGTGACGTCGCGCTGCGCCGCGCGCCGCCGCGAGACGCATCCCAACGTCGCGAGGTGCATCGTAAAATCGTTGCAACACGACGCCTCGAGACGCCGCGCGGCGCAGCTAGACGCCGCGCGGTGCAGCTAGACGCCACGCGGCGCAGCTAGACGCCGCGCGGCGCAGTGGGACGTGTCTACATTCGCTACGTGCTCCCGCCCTGCCCCGCCCCTTTTTCTATGTATGGCCGCAACAAATTCAATAAGTTTTGAAACTTTTTGTAATCCCTTTTATAATAATCATAAATTTTTTCTGGATAATTGGCAATGTGGTCATAAGCCAAGGTATGAAATTCACCATGAATTAATCTATTTCTCCATAAATTATGCACCCAAATACTCCTGTGTGATGTCTTCTTTTTTATTTTATTTTTGTATTCTTCTTCCTCTTCCTCTTCTGCAAGAAGTCCGATTATAACAAGATCCCAGTCTATCATTATAATATCACTCGATCACTCGACCGTACAGCATCAATTCTGCACGAAGTCTGGACGGAATATGTAGTAGAGTAGAGACAAGTCGCCTCGGCGACCTCGGCTGCGCCGCGCGGTGCAGCCCGACGCCGCGCAACGTATTCTGAACTCTCACAATGCAATGTGTACCTTTTCGTGTAGAAAATAAAGTATATTTTAAGTCACTCTTTTAAAAGTGTGCGTGCAGCGTCGCTTCGCGTCGCGTCTCGGTGTGAACTGACCCTTATGCGGATGTTTTTATCTAGATAGCAGAAAAATTAAATATTAAAATAGTAGATTTTTAAAAACTCTTGAGAGCATTAAATGCTCTGTTTAACTCCTTCTAAGGCTTGGTCATAATAAACTCTTGAGAGCATTAAATGCTCTGTTTAACTCCTTCCAAGGCTTGGTCATAATTTTGGCCGAATCTATAATATTTCGCCGCGAAACCAATAATAAATATTTTGGTGAACATACAGCCAGACATATCAGACTTTCAAATATGTGGGCCTCCTAATAGTATCCTTATCCGTTGACCTTATATAAACGAGTTCACAAGAACATCATAGTTCTCGCCTTCTCGCAAACTTGCCTATTCGCGTTCTAGATTTATCTATCGCTTACCATCAGGCGTGATCGGGGTCAAGAGCGGGCCCATTTAGTAATAAAAAAAAAAAAAAAAAAAAAAAAATCTTGACAATCGTGTATTATTAATCCAATTAAAAAAATGGTAACACTGCGTGATCTACCGCCGCCTCCTCCCCGGTTTCTTTCCCGCTTTCCCGTTTCCCCCCAATCCACATGGTGTTGTGTCTCCCTGCGTTCCGAGTTGGGAAATAATCGATGTGAGCGTGCTTAAACCCGTACCGAATTAGCGTGAGCGCGATAACGACGTCCCGTGAATCGTCATAGATGACGTCATGACATGCGCCATCTTGCGATAACGCCGACCATGCCCTAGAATAATACCACCGTGAGCGCTGTCAAAAATGACAGTGAGTGTGTGTGAGGATGTGTCAGTGTGTGTTTTGTTTTGATTTGCATCTTATCATAAAATTAAACTAACGTGGCATTTTCGAAATTGTGCTTCTAGCTGATAGTCGCCACCTAACCAAAGAAGAAGAAATGTGGTGTTTATACAAAGAAATACTGTAATAATATCGTTTTTACATTGAGTAAGCACTGTGAGCGCGCTCACGGGCGGGCGTTCCGAATTGTTGACAGCTCTCAGCTGTCATAATCGTGATATCTAAATCGGAACGCATGTGAGATGATGTGAGCGCTGTGAGCGATTATAGCTAATTCGGAAAGCGCCCTCTGTGTCTGGCTATCACAAGTGTGACCATTTGTGGCAGATTTCTGCCATTTTGGCAGATTTAGCTCCTTTTTGTCTGTGGCAGATCATGCTGACGATTTACAAAGTGGGAGATTTCGGTAGATTTAAAAGATTTCAGAAAGAAAGAAAATTCACATTGCTTAATTGAAATTTGCATTCATCTTTTTTAAAGTAATTACATCGTTTGATATAAAATTAGATTACAAATAATTTTATCTAACTGGCAACTTCTGTTTCATAGCCAAATTATACGGGGATTTCCCGCTTATTCTGTTTTTAAAATCAAAATCAAAATATTTTATTTCACGTAAGCCTACAATTACATGGGCACTTATGAAACGTCAGAAGCCAGGCACGGTTCCAATTGGTCGTTTCCTATGGAGAAGAACCGGCAAGAAACTCCACGGTTACTCTTTTAAAAAATAATTGACTTTTACAATATTTTCAAATTACAGTAGATAAGGGAGGACAGCGTAGGCAACCTGTCAACAAGTACCAGGTACTTGATAAAAAAAAAATGTTACAGATCTAAAGTCTACAAGGCCTACAAAGTCCTCACATTTACAAAATAAGAATCTATCAAAAGGATAAATAAAAGCTAAAAACCTAATTAAACAAGTGCGTCATACGATTATGAACTGTAATCAAACTGAAATATTGTTCATTTATTTATTGAAGGAAAAAACAACATAATTATGTTCATATTCTTATCTTCTTTATTGATTTGGTTACCAATCAACTTTTGATTTTACCTCATTCTCTTTTGATGTGTATCGTGTGCGGTTCTGTGTAACGAATCATTAATTGTGAGAATACAACAAAAGAGGGGATTAAGGAACACGGATGCCTCAGCCACGAAAATAACGCCACGCTTGAGGCGTCAATTCGCTACAAGCGTTATTTCTAAGCGTCAAAAGCAAGGCCACACACTTCAAATATTCGCCTGTAGCGTGTACGTCGGTGGGGGAATGAATCAGTTCAGTACAGAAAAAGTAACATGCTCTATGAGTACATGAGTGAGCACGCGTTGACATTACACGTAAAAATGTTGCTGTCAATAATACCTATATTAATATTGTTAATAAATCTTAAAAAATAATTTTAATTTCTTCCCACAATTTTTTACAACATTCCTAAACTTATGTTGCGGATGTGAACTTATCCATAACGCAGGTAAATTTTGGATTGCAGTGATAAGTTATTAAATATTTATATTGGATTAGTTAATAAAAACGCGAAAAAGACAAAACAATTTGTTTTAGACGCAGACGCGCGGAACGACCGCTTTATCGGAACGCGTGGAGCGACTACCCGATATATTACTTTACTCTATGGGAGCGACTGTTTCGTGCACACTGTGGAATGTTCTCATAAAATTGTTTTCGACGCTCAAAAAAAACGCGCGTCGGATCATCCAACACTCGTGCATATTCGCTCGTAGCAAATTTCCCTGCTGCTTGCAGCGCTACTTCGTGGCCTCGTAGTTATTAGACATACATTTGTTTTTGACGCTCGACGCTGATGCTTGTAGCGCAAGGCGAATTCGCTTGGAGCGTCGCATTTCGTGGCCCTCGGGGGAGACTGTGTCATCTTTAAACCGGGGGCGACTAGAATCATTTCTATTTGGTTTTTTTTGACGTTCAAAAGTGCCTTTAATATGCCTATTTGAAATAAATGATTTGACTTTGAACCAACTAAAAACTTTTGATTTTAATTTTGATTTTATATGTTTGCGATTTTATTTTGATTTGTTTTTATTTGATTTATATGGATATTTTTCTGAAATAAATGATTTGATTTGATTTGATTAGAAAAACATGATCAAAAAGATGTCGTCAAAATCTATGTATACCTACTATACACCGAAAATGACGAAAATTTGGAGGCAAATGCGGATACGTAGAGTAAGTAGTGTATAGGTATAATAATGCATAAGAAAAGTTAAATGAAATTTAATTGAATTTGTTGTGTATTTTTTTTTTTTGTTTCCATGAAGGCATATTTTTGGCAATTTTGGCGCCAAGTGTGGCAGGTTTTGGCAGATTTTTTGCCCAGTCTGTGGCAGATTCGCAATTTATATGATGGTCACACTCACACTGTCTGTCACTTCTGTCAGTCAGGCACAGGCAGGCAGTGCTGCCAACTTAGAATTTTTTTGGCTAAATTTAGCACATTCCCCAGTGATTTAGCACGAAAAAATTCAGTTTAGCCTATAGCATATTTTTTAGCATTTCACCCTGTTAAGATAAAGTCTGCATTTTGTATATTTTTTTAAATTTTACCATTAAACTTGTACCTAACAGAATTACAAGCCAGATTGCCTACGAAACTACGAACTTTGCAGTTCTACGAAAAATGTAAATATTTTGAGCACAAGAAACGCTAAAAGTTGTCAAACTACCAATCGTTGAAATAGTGCAAGAATTTAAAACAGATGCAACAGGAATTGATAAACTTATCACAATGGCGAAACATTGTTTTTATACAATGCAATTTTATAATGTAAGATTCGGATTAAAAAGGGTTAACAAATGCTGTTTTTCCTACGAGGTCTCTGACTCAAACTTGCGAAAAATAGGGACATATTATAAGGCTTATGCATCTACGTCTTCCGCGCTATATCTACCGGCTGCTTCTGTTCAAGAGTATACCGACGATGTTTTATGTGTCATAAAATTGGTGCTTCTTTTACACTAGGTATTGTAAAGATTTTATAATAAATGCTCTTTTTCTCCCTATTGGCATTTTTTTTATATTTTCCGAAAAAATTTAGCATTTTTGGCATTTTTCGAATGTAGATTTAGCATAAAATAATTTTTAGAGTTGGCAGCACTGCAGGCAGGTCAGTCAGGCAGCCCAGTCTGCCATTCAGTCAATGAATGAGTAATGTTTTGTGGTGTTGTTTCTTTTTTAAGTTTTTCGTGACATCAAAAGCTTCATGTTTTGTTGTATGATTTCGTGTAATTTTATTATCGCTACGTTATTCTAAGAAAGTGCATTATGAATTAGTTGCTTTAAAGTTATTAATTTAATGTAGGTGAATAGTTTTTGTGTTTTGTTATTTCAACATAATGAAGGTGGATGTTGTTTGGAGGCGACGCGGCGCTGCACAATTAGCAGGTTTGTGCGAACACATTTACTTTAATTGTAATACAGACCGAATTTAATAAATAAATTATTTGGAAACCTCTAAAATAACTTAGTAGAAGTAAAACTTGCAATTAATAGACTCTATGCGTCCGTGAAACGTCGAAGGTTGGCTCTATATTTAATTAAAATCATTATTTGACAGTAAAGTTGATCTCAGTCTAAAATAAATGTGCACGTGTGACAAAAAAGTGAGTGAGAACCTACTCACACGCGCCATGTAATAACTTCTTCTTTTTTTACTCAACCAATAAGCTTATGATTAGCGTTATCTATTGGTTACTTGAATTGTTTAAGCTCTAAGATAATGCCCGAACTGAGAGTAATGAAAATATTTATTAAAATGCATTTGGATGACAATAAAACAAAGGACACTGTACATACAATCATACTTTAATAATTACATTTAGTGATGCTGGGTTGTCAAATAGAGAGAAATTGTTACAGTCACAGATTCAACCTTCAAGATAACACTGAGAGGGACGGCACTAATTGACTTTCAAATCTATTTTGCTAATTGCTTGCTTTTTGTACATTTCTTTTAGTTTAATCCATTTACTTGTTGACACAGCTATGGCAAGTTACCTTTGTTAAATAGTAGTAGTAGTAAACCAGGTATCTTTTCCTACTGTTTGTGTGGCGGGGAGGATATAATGTGTATAATATTTTAATAAAAGCATGCAGCATTTTTATTAGCACAAAAAAACAATAGTTACACCTTAGTTTAATCAAATGCTAAGTTTTGAATGTTGCACTAAATAACACACAAACAAACTTTTAAACAAGACGTTACAAATACTCTGTTATTTAAAATATTTGCAAAAAGTAGGTATGTATTGTTTCTGTCAATGAATGGAAACTCCACCATTATCTGTGACCTAGTCATACCTGCCAGGTATTTGAATAAAAACTAGCAGCCTTGACTGTAAAACTAAATAACTGCATATTTTATACAAAACTAAGTAGAGTTTTGTATTAAATATGCAGTTATTTAGTTTTATACATATAACTATTGAAACTGTAGTGATTACACGGTAGTTGTGGAGCAAATGCAGTAATGTAAAATATAGACAAGATAAGTAGCTAATAACATCCACTCTAATACTTCTGAGAAATAGAGAAAAGAAGTTGAAAGACTGAGGAGTTCTCTTTAGGAAAAATTGTATTACAAGTATATAAAACTTAACATAACACCTGTAATCCCCAGAGGGTCAGGCAGAGCTGTACTATAGTACAGAGCTGTACTATAGTACAGCCACAATTGGCCAGTTATGTTTATCAAACTTTACCTTCTTGCCATGAAAATTCTAAGGTCTGGTGTTTCTAAATTTGCCAAAGATGTAAACAACAAGCAAGGAGAGCAGTGGTGGCCAAGTGGTAACGGCCGCAACTTACGAGTTGTAGGTCGTAGGTTCGAACCCAGTCAGGCGCTTTCATCACCACTGCTCTCAAAACGGTGAAGGAAAACATCGTGAGGAAACCAGCATGTCCTAGAACCAAAAATTCGAAGACATGTGACGTCTGCCAATCCGCACTGGGCCCGCGCGGTGGATTACGGCCCACTCCCTCTCACCGAGAGGAGGCCTGTGTCCCAGCAGTGGGAACATTATAGGCTGATTATGATGATATGATGATGTAAACAACAATGGCCGCTCGTAATTGAATAAAATCATTATACCTACCTACTTACAAGAATATTTATTTTAAGTAATGTTTGTTTTCGTCAAATTTGCGAGCTAACTAGACGAAAACAAACAGTACTTAAAGTAAATGTTCTTGTATCGATTTTATTCAATTTCGAGCGGCCATTGTTGCCGGACCTTACATGTATTGCGAAAAACTGTCCTCTCTTTCTAACTACTATCATCTAAATTGTTTAATGTAGTCTTACAGGAAAGTAATTTAATCTGCTACTTAATCTGTTTTAAGTAAACTTGAGCAGCACAATGGCTATTGTTGATTTGGTCACATTTAAAACTTTCTATTACTTACTTACCAAGAGCTATAAAATGCTGTGTGTAACACAAAGCCTAATAGATTTCGTAATCAACAAGAACATCTTAGAAATCATCAACATTACCATTCTTATAAACTATACAACTTTAAGAAAGGCTAAAGGTGGGTACTGGCCGGTGTTACGGGCCGTAATGTACTATTCGCAACGACAATGTTACGTTACGCAGTGTAGTGTTCAAAAATCCGTGTAACATGCTCGTTTCGAACTCTTTGCTCGCCTGTGCTCCAGATTCGTTGCCACTCGTAATCAAGATGTCGGACGACGAAGTGTTTTGGCATCATTTTACTCAATCATTGTATAATCCAAATTAAGAAAAAAAAAAGATTCGCCAAAAAACCGACAGCGGGGTGGAGCACACGCAGCGAGCAACGAGGCGGCTCGTTGCGAGCGCCTTCTTTTCCCGTACAGTTGATCGATTCTGTAAAAATCTCACCGTGAAAACTTAGGTGAAGTGAGTTTGTTTTTGCTAGGAATTGACACTATTGACAGCTCACTTCACGCTCACTTCACCTAAGTTTTCACGGTGAGATTTTTACAGAATAGCACCGCTGACTGCACGATCGCTCGCTATGTAACACGTTACATTACGCCCCGTAACGCCGGTCGGCGGTCAGTACCCGCCTTTAGAAGGACCAGAGATCGTCGTGCCTTTTAGTGGTCTATAAACTACAGCACAACATCCAAAGAGAAGCTCATCGAATGCGCCGCGCCGCTCCGCACCGAACCGCGTCCGGTATATGGTACGTCAGAAGAAGAAGAAGAATTTTCGAAGAACTTCCTCGAAACCATAATGTAATTAACGTCTAGAAGGAAAACATTATGAACTCGAAGGTGCCTCCCTCAACCACGTACCTACGAGTACTTAACATATTATTAACTCGAAGGTGCCTCCCTCAACCACGTACCTACGAGTACTTAACATATTATTAACTCGAAGGTGCCTCCCTCAACCACGTACCTACGAGTACTTAACATATTATTAACTCGAAGGTGCCTCCCTCAACCACGTACCTACGAGTACTTAACATATTATTAACTCGAAGGTGCCTCCCTCAACCACGTACCTACGAGTACTTAACATATTATTAACTCGAAGGTGCCTCCCTCAACCACGTACCTACGAGTACTTAACATATTATTAACTCGAAGGTGCCTCCCTCAACCACGTACCTACGAGTACTTAACATATTATTAACTCGAAGGTGCCTCCCTCAACCACGTACCTACGAGTACTTAACATATTATTAACTCGAAGGTGCCTCCCTCAACCACGTACCTACGAGTACTTAACATATTATTAACTCGAAGGTGCCTCCCTCAACCACGTACCTACGAGTACTTAACATATTATTAACTCGAAGGTGCCTCCCTCAACCACGTACCTACGAGTACTTAACATATTATTAACTCGAAGGTGCCTCCCTCAACCACGTACCTACGAGTACTTAACATATTATGAACTCGAAGGTGCCTCCCTCAACCACGTACCTACGAGTACTTAACATATTTTTCTATCTCGAAAGAAATAGTTATGAGTCACGCTCACGTAGTCACTAATATACAAAGTAAAACAGTTAAGGCGCTGAATAGACTCAAATAGGCTTGTCTCCAACAATTTTTTAGCCAAATCTGTACAGTTTGAGACAGCGGAAAAAATATATGTTAATCTTGAACATATTTCCTAAAACTTCGTTGTTTTCAAAACACGTTTTCGAAAAGTTTTCTCGATACAAAAAAATGGTAAACTAACCTCCTAAACTGATCTTCCAACAAAAAAATCTGAATTATTTACCAACGTACGTTGGTAAAATTTATAACAATAACGTATCATATCAAAATACAAAACTTGGTTGTCTAATATTTTTGACAACTCAACTTATTTTTAAGTAATTAATTATTTTGTGGTTTGTAAAAATGTACGAGGGTCGCGAAATCGCGCTTCTCTTTCTTATATACGCAATTCGACAGTGATCGCTTAGGCGCGCTGCTAGACGGACGTATGTCGCTTTGCCTCGCAACCCGTTCATTTCATATTATCATCAAACAAAAATGTCGGAGGCCAGCAAAAAATCACTTCTATACTAACAAATCAATACGTCCCATGGAAGTAGTAATATAAGTAATTTTTATATTGACAAAACAGGTACACGAACAGAAAAAATGAAACTCTAAACAAATAGTTACTAGGCTATTTTGTACAACGTATTGCGTAAATTCATCGCTTATAGCAAGGCTCGCTTGGTCGAGTGGTTTTTGCATAGATTCTGAATAGCGAGTTATCGGGTTCGAATCCAAGTTGAGTCTTATCAGGGAATTCGTATTGGTTTTTTAGTTTTATGATATTATCATTGTTTTTTTTTTAGTCTTAGGATATTTTTAATGTTTTTTTTTTTATTTTGTATATTTTTAGAATAATTATTAAAGTTCTTTACAGTAAAAAGAGACGTTTGGCGAACAGTTCAGAAGCGAAGCAGACGCGCGAATCCGCTTGCGCGACGAGACAGTTGCGCGACAAAGTTGAGGAAAATGAGATTTCTCCATAACATCACGCATGTATTCTTTCAAAGGGTTGGGCAGGAGTGTATAGTACACCCACAATTCACCAATGCTTCATCATGGATATCGTTTATGATTTTCGAAAGTTGTAAAGCCGATCAGGTACACGAACAGAAAAAATGAAACTCTAAACAAATAGTTACTAGGCTATTTTGTACAACGCATTGCGTAAATTCATCGCTTATAACAAGGCTCGCTTGGTCGAGTGGTTTTTGCACAGATTCTGAATAGCGAGTTATCGGGTTCGAAACCAAGTTGAGTCTTATCAGGGAATTCGTATTGGTTTTTAAGTTTTATGATATTATCATTGTTTTTTTTTAGTCTTAGGATATTTTTATTGTTTTTTTTTTTTATTTATTTTGTATATTTTTAGAATAATTATTAAAGTTCTTTACAGTAAAAAGAGACGTTTGGCGAACAGTTCAGAAGCGAAGCAGACGCGCGAATCCGCTTGCGCGACGAGACAGTTGCGCGACAAAGTTGAGGAAAATGAGATTTCTCCATAACATCACGCATGTATTCTTTCAAAGGGTTGGGCAGGAGTGTATAGTACACCCACAATTCACCAATGCTTCATCATGGATATCGTTTATGATTTTCGAAAGTTGTAAAGCCGATAGAAAAGTCGAAATTAAAATCCAAGATGGCGGCTGAAAAGATTTTTCAAATTTGTCATCATGGGTGTCGTTTTCATGGTTGTCAAGGGTGCTGAAGCAGATAGTGAGGCCAAATTGAAAATCCAAGATGGCGGACGTGAAAAGTTTCAAATTTTTCATCATGGGTGTCGTTTTCATGGTTTTCGAGGGTGCTGAAGCCGATAGTGAGGTCAAAATGAAAATCAAAGATGGCGGACGTGAAAAGTTTCAAATTTTTCATCATGGGTGTCGTTTTCATGGTTTTCGAGGGTGCTGAAGCCGATAGTGATGTCAAAATGAAAATTCAAGATGGCGGACGCGAAAATGTTCAAAGTTTGCGTGATCGGTGTCGTTTTCGTGGTTTTCGAGGGCGCTGAAGTCGATAGTGGGGTCAAAATAAAAATCCAAGATGGCGGACGTGAAAAATTTCAAATTTTTCATCATAGGTGTCTTTCCCTGATAGACTCAACCAAGTCTTTTAATCTTATTGAAGCTTGCCCATATCTTGAACGGCTATTTGTGTTTTGAGCCACTTGACAAAATTTGATAAATTTTTAGCTCCGTTAGGCTTTGCTGCTGACGTAATCCGTCTAAAAACTTCCATTGTCGGCACGGTTGGCGCAGTGGTTAACCGATTGACTGCTGCGCTGCGTGTCGCCGGGTCGATTGGCAACATTTTACATGAAAATGTTTTTAGTGGGATTTTATAGTTAATTATCAGTTTAAGTTATAGGTATTTATATTACTTATTAGCTAATAGGCTAGATTGTAATGTAAATAAAGTATCACTGTGCTACTTTAAAAAAGAAAAAAAAACGACTGGTTTTGCTGTTAGTATCAGGAATTTCGAGGGTTAGAAGCGAAAAGGGGTTCGCTGGGGCTGAAATATTTGCATTGCGATTCCTGTATGCACTTTTTCAAGTACGTTACTGTAGGCAATTTTCCGGCTGACTCAATTGATGCAGTGCTAATGGTATGATCTGCAATTAGCTGCTGAGGTGCAGATTGCGTTCGGATTGCCTGATTTTTCATGTTGCATTATAATATCCCTTTTTTCAATCGTTGCCCGACTGGGAACATGATTGTGCTGGCATTTTAATGTTACTGAATCACCAGACAAGTGGCATCGACCCCGACACTTGTCACCTTTATCATGCCGCCTATATCGTCAATGCATCTCCAATATGTGTTTTCATAATTATTTTTATCAAAACTATATTTATACAACTTTGTTTTTAGTATAAGTATGTGAAACCTGAATAATTATAGTTTGTTCAGAATAAGTAACTGAATCGATTCCAATAATTTTTATCCAATGTTATATTTTTCTTAAAAATATAGAAAAAACTGGCCAAGTGCGAGTCGAACTCGCACACGACGGGTTCCGTACCACAAGGCAGAAACGCCGAAAAAAACACGTTTGTTGTATGGGAGCCCCCTTAAATATTTATTTTATTTTGTTTTTAGTATTTGTTGTTATAGCGGCAACAGAAATACATCATCTGTGAAAATTTCAACTGTCTAGCTACCGCGGTTCTGGAGATACAGCCTGGCGACAGACAGACGGCAAAAACGCCGAAAAAAACACGTTTTTTTGCATGGGAGCCCCCCTTAAATATTAATTTTATTTTGCTTTAGTATTTGTTGTTATAGCGGCAACAGAAATACATCATCTGTGAAAATTTCAACTGTCTAGCTACCGCAGTTCTTGAGATACAGCCTGGCGACAGACAGACGGCAAAAACGCCGAAAAAAACACGTTTTTTTGCGTTTTTTTGTATGGGAGCCCCCCTTAAATATTTATTTTATTTTGTTTTTAGTATTTGTTGTTATAGCGGCAACAGAAATACATCATCTGTGAAAATTTCAACTGTCTAGCTACCGCGGTTCTTGAGATACAGCCTGGCGACAGACAGACGGCAAAAACGCCGAAAAAAACACGTTTTTTTGCGTTTTTTTTGTATGGGAGCCCCCCTTAAATATTTATTTTATTTTGTTTTTAGTATTTGTTGTTATAGCGGCAACAGAAATACATCATCTGTGAAAATTTCAACTGTCTAGCTACCGCGGTTCTTGAGATACAGCCTGGTGACAGACAGACAGACGGACGGACGGACAGCGAAGTCTAATAGGCGAAGTAGTAATAGGGTTCCGTTTTTACCCTTTGGGTACGGAACCCTAAAAAGGTTAAAAGTTGGACACCAAGCGACACTAAGTAGGTTATCCAATCTCCGCGCCGAACGGTTGATGAGAAACTGATGGTGGTGGAGATGACAGTAGAAATTGACGAGAAGCTGATGGTGATGCAGATGACAGGAGTAGTTGACGAGAAGGATGATGGTAGTAATAAGGGGGCACGTTGATGGAAGTTAATTAAAATAGGAGAGGGTAGATTAGAACAAAAAGTATCTTCGTTGGAACTCATATTGATATGTGACTGTTCCCCTGCGTTACCGGGTAGGCTACCTTGCCATACACAAATATATTAATAAAGACAGCAACACCATAAGCCCGCAGGCGTGAATTTGATGGGAGTTTTAGCCAGACATAGGTCCGCTTCGCTTGCACCATAAATAACATTATTCAGTCTCTGTCAACTTCAAGAAACTGAATAAAATTGCAGGATGTTTTAAATTCGTTTAGCGTCAAATGTATTTAGTGATTTGTGGTGCAAGCGGGCCTCGTACTGTTACCACCTTCACCGCTTGGAGGTACTCCCAGGTTATGCTATTGCTGTTTTTATTTCATTTAGCCAGCAGCTTTGCCACAACAAAAGACATAGCACAATGCAGACATAGCCGTTTTGTTCGCGCTACTTTCACTCTAGTTTTGTAATGAAATTAGGACTCGTAGCTTCATCAATGCTCAGCTACTACTTCCAAAGTACACGAATCTACACGGCAAGAGATCGTTAAAGTATATAATACCTTATTAATCAACTACCTATATCATTGAGGGACGAAATTACTCAGGAAAACATAAAATACAAATTAAAGCAACATTTTCTACAAAAATTAAATACCTAATATATATACACAACATACATACAACACACACACACACACTCAAACAAACAACACACACACACACAACAAAAACAAAACACACATACACAACACTCAACACATAAAAAACAAACACAACACACACACACACATTAATAAAAATATATTATCTAATTCAATATAGATAAATAGTTTAAAACAATATCAAAGCAAAAATAATACCTAACAATAATATCATAACAAAAATAAAACTTAAAATTAACTTTAACTAAAAACATTATAAGTACTCTTAGGAACAACCTGTATCAATTCAAAAACTCTCCACCACTTTTTGTTCTAACGATGGACGGCCGGATTGGTCACCGATGTGCACTGGTTAGTTTTAGCTAATAGTTCGCTTATACCCGATAAAATTATTATTTTTGTTGTTACTCTTTGTCTAAGTACCTACTTAAGTGGTTATTATTATCTAAATTATGTAGTCGATGATTTTGGTGCACGGTAAAACTCTAATGAGTTTATGTTGGCACCAACTTAAATGTATAAAATGTATGTGTACTACTGATTAAATAAATAAATAAATAGTCTTTCGCACTTTAGTGCTTTTTACACAAGTATCTTTTGCGCAAGTGTCTTACGCTAATATGTCTTACGCGCAATTGTCTTATGATGAATGACACCCATGATAAAAAATTTGCACATTTTTGCGTCCGCCATATTGGATTTTCATTTTGACCTCAATATCGGCCTCAGCACCCTCGAAAACCATGAAAACAACAACCATGATGACAAATTTGGAAATCTTTTCAGCAGCCATCTTGGATTTTCATTTCGACCTCACTATTATCGGCTTCAGCACCCTCAAAAACCATGAAAAAGATACCCATCACGAAAAATATGAACATTTTCGCGTCCGCCATGTTGGATTTTCATTTTGACCTCATTATCGGCTTCAGCACCCTCGAAAACCGTGAAAACGACACCCATGATGAAAAATTTGAAACTTTTCACGTCCGCCATATTGGATTTTCATTTTGACCTCACTATCGGCTTCAGCACCCTAGAAAACCATGAAAACGACACCCATGATGACAAATTTGAAAATCTTTTCAGCCGCCATCTTGGATTTTCATTTCGACCTTTCTATCGGCTTTAAAACTTTCGAAAACCATAAACGATATCTATGATGAAGCATTGGTGAATTGTGGGTGTACTATACACTCCTGCCCAACCCTTTGAAAGAATACACGCGTGATGTTATGGAAAAATCTCATTTCCTCAACTTTGTCGCATAACTGTCTCGTTGCACAAGCGGATTCGTGCAAGTGTCTTTCGCGCAAGCGGATTCGTGCAAGTGTCTTTCGCGCAAGTGGATTCGCGCAAGTGTCCTTCGCGCAAGTGTCTTTCGCGCAAGAATATTTCGCGCAAACGACCATTCGCGCAAAAGTCCATTTGCGCAAAAGTCTATTCGCGCAAAAGTCCATTCGCGGAAATGTCTTTTGCGCAGGTGTCCCAGATCCGTTTCTGAACTGTTCGCCAAACGTGTCTTTTTATTGTAAAGAACATTAATAAATATGTATTCTAAAAATATACAAAATAATTAAAAAAAAAGCAATGAAAATATTCTAAATATATACAAAATAAATTAAAAAAACAATGATAATATCCTATAACAAAAAAAACCAATACAAATTCCCTGTTATGACTCAACTTGGTTTCGAACTCGATAACTCGCTATTCAGAATCTATGCAAAAACCATTAGACCAACCAAGCCTTGTTAAAAGCGATGAATTTACGCTATGCGTTGTACAAAATAGCCTATAAGGAACTATTTGTTTAGAGTTTCATTATTTCTGTTCGTGTACCTGTTTCGTCAATATTACATTATAAAAATTACTTACTTTACTACTTCCATGAGATGAATAATAATATATAAGAGCGCCATCTATTGGTTCATTGGTAATTATTATTAACCGCGTCACCGTGCCTGACTCGGTAGTTCACTGTATCACCGCCCTTTAAGAATGGCGCTAGGATATCGGAGAAATAGTGGGCGTGGCTAAAAATACCGAAACATCGGAACTCAATTTCGGGTGACAGCCCCTTAACATAAGAGAAACGCACGAGATTTGGTGGCCTCTCGCTCACACGGCCATTGTTCAGGGTGCGTGCCGTATGCCGCGGGCCCGTGTCCCGCTCCCGCCCGTGTGCCGGTGTGCCGGTGCAATGTGCTGATGCTTCACTTGCAAGTGGAAAGTGCGAACACAACACTTTCGCATTGTTTCCGACATGTTGACTCCGAGGTTTTAGTGAAATGAGGTGAAGGCTGCTCGCTAAATGCACAGCCCGTTGAAGTAAGTTGTTGTCGTGTCGTGCTCATCTCTTGCTTGATTAAAGTGCGGATGCGCAATCTAGGAGCAATCGTGCGTAGAAGCTGGGCCCAATCTAGGATCTTATGTCAAAGAACAGACGGACCAAAGCCCCTATTTGGTAATAGCAGTTTTGGTAAGAACCCTGACCAGTCCTGCTTACCTTGAATACTGGCAGTTTTATTTATTTTATTTTATTCTGTTCGGGAAACTTACAGCTAAATTAAACAATGCTCTATGCTTTTGTAGCGAAAAGTATTTCATTCTCTTCCTCATGACCTCGTTGCTCTAAAAGTTTAATAAGCTCTAAAATAATACTAGATATAATATTATGTATTCATGTTAGATTCCAAATATTCATAATACTATTATAAATGGAAGACTTGGCCAGAATCCGTGAAGTTACCAAAAGTCTATTTCAGTTATATTTCACCGTCAAAGTGTTGCGAATGTGCTTGCAGTACTGAACAGTACCGTTACTGAAGAAAGGCGAGAGCGAAAAAAACGGACAAAATCTTCAGCTTTATTAGTATAGGTATAGATTAGAGAAACGATTTTTGCGAGTACACCAACAAAAACAGATTCACATAATGTAGCAGTGTATCGTGTCCTCAGTGTTGACTTCCTTGTCCTTCACCGTGTTTACGAAGTTTTTGCGAGTACACCAACAGAAACAGATTCACATAATGTAGCAGTGTATCGTGTCCTCAGTGTTGACTTCCTTGTCCTTCACCGTGTTTACGAAGTTTTTGCGAGTACACCAACAGAAACAGATTCACATAATGTAGCAGTGTATCGTGTCCTCAGTGTTGACTTCCTTGTCCTTCACCGTGTTTACGAAGTTTTTGCGAGTACACCAACAGAAACAGATTCACATAATGTAGCAGTGTATCGTGTCCTCAGTGTTGACTTCCTTGTCCTTCACCGTGTTTACGAAGTTTTTGCGAGTACACCAACAGAAACAGATTCACATAATGTAGCAGTGTATCGTGTCCTCAGTGTTGACTTCCTTGTCCTTCACCGTGTTTACGAAGTTTCCATTGTTTGGCCACCTTAATTACTATTATGTGCTCACTCGTAATAGTCGCTACGTCAAATGAATGGGCCTTCTTAGGAGACAATACGTGCTTAAAGTTAGAACTTAGCGTGGTCTATCTGTTTTGATTAAAAATGAGCAGTTTTAAATATCCAACAAGTATGTTCAGACGCCAAGCACATCAAGCTACTACAATCTGTCAAATTTCTTTAATAGATTTTCAACTTTATCGCTAAAGCATGAGGTTCAAAGTTGATAGGGAAATTTTGACAGTTTCGGGTAGCTTGATGTGCTTGATGTTGTTGTTGTGTGCGAGCATGTGCCAGCTTAAGGCTCAACTCACACCAAAAGAGCGTCGAAGCGCAGCGAAGCGGAGCGCAGTTTCAGTGTCATATGAATTTTAACTTTATTTTCATGACTATAATACTTATTATCGCAACCGCTCGGTAGAGAAGGCTATTCGCTGGAATTCCAGCGGCGCCACGGGCATCCGCGCGCTTCGTTCGCGTTTCTCATGCGATAACAAGTATTATAGTAATGAAAATAAAGTTAAAATTCATATGACACTGAAACTGCGCTCCGCTTCGCTGCGCTTCGACGCTCTTTTGGTGTGAGTTGAGCCTAAGAACTATTTCAGTTCGGCCATCGGAGGAATGCGTTCCTGACACCAGACACTAGTAGCAAATAAACATCAAATTCGCAAAATATTCGTTTGTTTGAAACTGACAGGTCTCAAGAACCCATTCTCTCGTCGCGCGTCGGCCGCACTTTAGCACGATGCTGTAATAAACGAATGACTACATTCTCCAACATAAATTGCAAATCTGTTTTATGCCAGTGCCACATAAACTATAAATAGTGGAGTTTGTAGAAGTGGACATTATCGTTCATTAGTAGGACTCGGGCAGGTCAGGGGAATGCACCAGGTGCATTATCGATCTGTGCTAGCGGCAACGTTTGACTGACTGCGGTTCTACATACAATTTGAATTGTGTATGAATAAGTTGTAGGGACGCAGTGGCAGCATTACTTTTTGTGACAGTCGACTAGCAAAACATGTTCCATAAGTAAGTACCTTTTAAAACCCATATTTAGGCTGTGCAGTACACTGTACATCTAACAATTAACATTTTCATTTAAATTCACGTCGTCGGGTCTCTACGGACGTACGACTCCGTGCTAGTTATCGGTTGAGGCTTCAGCATATTTAGAAGCACTTTCCTACTACTAAAAAACGTACGACCTCTTACTGACACCGTCTGACCCGCCTGACAACCTCAGCAGGAACTAAGGTAAACTGCCAAATCCAGAACAATGGACGACACGGTCATCAAGTGGAACCAAAACTTAATGGACGTTTTCGTTTAGTTGTCGTGACAGTTGTAATGAGTAGAGAGAGCACGTCAACACGCAAGGATCAATAGGTTCGCTCCGTAGAATTAATAATATCCATCCTGCGCTAACCACGACACGACACGAACTGCACTGATGAACATGGAAGACCTCAAGGATAACCTACGATGGAAGGGAGATATGCGAAATTAGTTTCAACTATCCTCCTCAAAATAGTCTAAAGATATCCTTGTAATGCTGCCTTAAAAATTGGAAAAATCTGTTTCCAAAGCGAAAATAATAATGAGACCCAGTAAGTATTTTCTACTTTTACGGTAATAAAATAAAGCCCGAAAAGGCCCAGGTCTTCTGAGCCTTATTTCGAGGTAGTGTATCGAGAATGGTGCGGCGGCGCGTGGGCGCAGGTGCCGGTTGCCGGTGCGTGACGCCGCGACCTGCGGCTGCGGCACCGACCCGACACAAGTAGTAAATCGATACTTGCGAACTATGCAGCAAACGTCAGCTGAAGGAAATGTTTAGAATGACAGCTGTTATTTCTCACGCCATAGCTGTTGTCTAGCGAATGTACTGTTTACTTACGTTTATAAGAGTGTTCAGAGTAGAATCATGTTTAGCATTCTTGCGTTCTTTATTCCTTTACTGATTGTTGATGAATGATGGATCCTCACACTTTATTCTTTTTGTTTACCTTCCGTGATTTCTATTATTTACTAATATTTTCAATTCATTTATAAAACTGCCATTTACGAAGGTTTACGAACTCAACCTTGTTGGCTCAATGTTTCCTAGTAAGTTTCTGGTTATTGAGTAGCTGCATAAACAATTTCATAATTATTACGTATGCGTTACGCGAACCCTGGCAGATACCGAGGTCCTGTTATAATTGAACCCGATACGGTGTCTTCGTCGATCGTTGAACCCGCCGTGTCGCAACGCTGCATGCTCACTATTTTATTCACACGCGGTCTAGCACATGCTCTGTGGGTCTATAGCTACACGCAAATCGAAACAGACCTCACCACAACGTTTCCATCTTTAATTCACATTTATGACAATTTCTCCCGTCGAAGCGTAAAATATTCAGTCTCCAACAAGCCGGCGGATTTTCAAGATCCGTTGTGCAGATCCATAGGACCACCGCGGGTAGAAAGGTTACATACAGGTTATCTTTTATCTCGAGAAGCATAACTCTTGCGTAGCTGTAAAATATATTTTTTATAATAGCTCTGGGCCGGAATAAACAAGACTGCCATCCCGCTTGTTGACTGCGCCAGTGTAGCACTTAGACCTGTCAGTAATGTAATGATCGCTATCACCTGGCTAGGTAATCCATTGCAGTCGGGTCTTGCGGCGCGGCGGCGTGGGAACTAAGTACTTCTCCTACCTGGTGCTCTAGTTTCCATTGTTTGAAATCTTATTGCTCATGCGAAGACTATAACAATTACAGCATGTAATCGAACATAACTAAGAATTTGCAAATCAGAATTGGCTGGTTTCCAAATAGCAATATTTTTGAAATCAAGTCATGAAACAGACTCGTAGCGTGGCATACATACACAGATTTTGACAAACCAGTGTATTTTGAGATCTTGAACATAAAGTCGGTAATGGCCAACGACGATATAACCATAATTATTCTCTTTGGTAATGGTGGACACGTTGAAAATTAACTAGTTGCATTGTCTGTGAATGAATCACGTCGGGTGTGCACTAACGAGAAACGCTAGCAGCCTCACAAAGGGTCGGCGCATGGCTCTCGAGGTTGAAAGAGCTTCGCCATTCATTCAATATCCGCTAACGATGGGTACCTTCTTCATATTCTCAGAGTACATACGTTTGTCATTGACTTTGCGGATCATTTTATTACCTCTAGAATTTAAAGTGTAAGTAAGTACTTATCGATATTTTGCATCATGATTTTGCAACATTTTGTAATTTTCCAATGTTGCAAAATCAAATCATCAGTAAGGCCGTTTGTCCACCGCCACGTCAACAGGACGTCGACGGGACGTTAACAAAAACGAGATGACGACGCGCGACGCCGAAATAGCGATAGTTAAATTTCCTATGGCTGGCGTGTCCACCGCACGTCCGTCAACGGGTCATCATGTTCGGTTCGAATAATCTCGTTTACGTCCCGTTGACGGTGGCGGATGGACAAACGGTGTTACTTTGTCCAAGCATCTGTCGGCGTCATTTGGGGAATTAAATTAAAATCAGTTATTTAAGGACGCGTTTGCGAATCTGACAAAAATAAGTAGTTTTACGGTACACTTTGCAGCAAAATGTGACTAAACCAAATGTAACTAATAATTACCACATATAGTTTACTCCTTCATCTTCAAATGGTAGCTATTTTTTATTAAAAAATGTTGGTTTTTAATATAGTAAAAAATAATTTCCGTTGCCTCTTCACACAAAATCGACGATATCGTGCTGACTTTGGGGCTATTTTTCTTCTATTTAATAACATAAATTTATTTATTTAAAAATATTTTATGTAAGCAGACATGTTCAACTCAAAAAGGTACTAAAAAGAACTATCAAAATGTTACAAATAGGCTCAGAAAAAAATAAAAATCGGAGTCTATTTTTTCACATATTTAGCTATAACGCGTGAATCTTATTGGATTGTAATAAGGGTTATTTTACTGGTCACTGTCTTGGTTTATTGCACAAAAATTTGTAATGAAATATTAGTCTGCGCTCGGCCGCCGTCGTGAGTGGACTCTGTGTCGCTTGTAAGCAGCAGCTTGTGCTGAAAAAGATCGCTGTACGGATACAAAATATTTGACATACCAAACATGATACTTCACGCATTCTATAATGTACCTACTACCCAAGGAGAGATTTTATTCACAGTCTTATAATTTTTCTAGAAGTAAGTAGGGATTATAAATTCATAATATTATTATTTCGTTTCGGACTTGATGGAGTGACCTGCAGGTGTACTTCGAAGACTGCTACTGGAACTAATAGCCGAGCTGAGCTAGATGTGCCGAGTTTGGGCTCATTTCGTTAGTTATGTTGAGACCTTACCTCCGGACTTGATGGAGTGACCTGCAGGTGCCTACTTCGAAGACTGCTACTGGAACTAATAGCCGAGCTGAGCTAGGTGTGCCGAGTTTGGGCTCATTTCGTTAGTTATGATGAGACCTTACCTCCGGACTTGATGGAGTGACCTGCAGGTGTACTTCGAAGACTGCTACTGGAACTAATAGCCGAGCTGAGCTAGGTGTGCCGAGTTTGGGCTCATTTCGTTAGTTATGTTGAGACCTTACCTCCGGACTTGATGGAGTGACCTGCAGGTGTAATTCGAAGACTGCTACTGGAACTAATAGCCGAGCTGAGCTAGGTGTGCCGAGTTTGGGCTCATTTCGTTAGTTATGTTGCGACCTTACCTCCGGACTTGATGGAGTGACCTGCAGGTGTAATTCGAAGACTGCTACTGGAACTAATAGCCGAGCTGAGCTAGGTGTGCCGAGTTTGGGCTCATTTCGTTAGTTATGTTGAGACCTTACCTCCGGACTTGATGGAGTGACCTGCAGGTGTAATTCGAAGACTGCTACTGGAACTAATAGCCGAGCTGAGCTAGGTGTGCTGAGTTTCGGCCCTTTTTGGTAGTTATGTTGAGACCTTACCTCCGGACTAGATCGCGTGACCTGCAGGTGTACTTCGAAGACTGCTACTGGAACTAATAGCCGAGCTGAGCTAGACGTGCCGAGTTCGGGCTCATTTCGTTAGTTATGTTGAGACCTTACCTCCGGACTTGATGGAGTGACCTGCAGGTGTACTTCGAAGACTGCTACTGGAACTAATAGCCGAGCTGAGCTAGGTGTGCCGAGTTTGGGCTCATTTCGTTAGTTATGATGAGACCTTACCTCCGGACTTGATGGAGTGACCTGCAGGTGTACTTCGAAGACTGCTACTGGAACTAATAGCCGAGCTGAGCTAGGTGTGCCGAGTTTGGGCTCATTTCATTAGTTATGTTGAGACCTTACCTCCGGACTTGATGGAGTGACCTGCAGGTGTAATTCGAAGACTGCTACTGGAACTAATAGCCGAGCTGAGCTACGTGTGCCGAGTTTCGGCCCTTTTTGGTAGTTATGTTGAGACCTTACCTCCGGACCTGATGGAGTGACCTGCAGGTGTACTTCGAAGACTGCTACTGGAACTAATAGCCGAGCTGAGCCTGGTGTGCCGAGTTTCTGCTCATTTCGTTGGTTATGTTGAGACCTTACCTCCGGACTTGATGGAGTGATCTGCAGGTGTACTTCGAAGACTGCTACTGGAACTAATAGCCGAGCTGAGCTAGGTGTGCCGAGTTTGGGCTCATTTCGTTAGTTATGTTGAGACCTTACCTCCGGACTTGATGGAGTGACCTGCAGGTGTAATTCGAAGACTGCTACTGGAACTAATAGCCGAGCTGAGCTAGTGCCGAGTTTGGGCTCATTTCGTTGGTTATGTTGAGACCTTACCTCCGGACCTGATGGAGTGATCTGCAGGTGTACTTCGAAGACTGCTACTGGAACTAATAGCCGAGCTGAGCTAGGTGTGCCGAGTTTGGGCTCATTTCGTTAGTTATGTTGAGACCTTACCTCCGGACTTGATGGAGTGACCTGCAGGTGTAATTCGAAGACTGCTACTGGAACTAATAGCCGAGCTGAGCTAGTGCCGAGTTTGGGCTCATTTCGTTGGTTATGTTGAGACCTTACCTCCGGACCTGATGGAGTGACCTGCAGGTGTACTTCGAAGACTGCTACTGGAACTAATAGCCGAGCTGAGCTAGGTGTGCCGAGTTTCGGCCCTTTTTGGTAGTTATGTTGAGACCTTACCTCCGGACTAGATCGCGTGACCTGCAGGTGTACTTCGAAGACTGCTACTGGAACTAATAGCCGAGCTGAGCTAGACGTGCCGAGTTTGGGCTCATTTCGTTAGTTATGTTGAGACCTTACCTCCGGACTTGACGGAGTGATCTGCAGGTGTACTTGAAAGACTGCTACTGGAACTAATAGCCGAGCTGAGCTAGGTGTGCCGAGTTTCGGCCCTTTTTGGTAGTTATGTTGAGACCTTACCTCCGGACTGGATGGAGTGACCTGAAGGTGTACTTTGAAGACTGCTTCTGGAACTGATACACGAGTAGAACTAGCTGATAAGAATGTGTATAGTTTTTAACTCTTTATCTCGATTGTGATTTTAGGCCAAGACCTACGTTTGGGAAAAGCTCTGGTAAGAAACTTCATAGATCCAAGATTTAAAAGAAATATGGAACTACAAGAACATTCTTCACATTGTCATACTTAATGTTTTTTTTTTTTTTTTTTCCGTCACTTTTATTATTTTTTATCATTTACAGCTCCTGGTCCGGCTTAGTACCAGTGGCGTGCATTTGTTTTCAAACTCAAACTCAAAGCATTTATTTCAATTAAACCTTGTACAGGCACTTTTGAATTGTCAAATAGTCTGTCAGTTAGTCAGAAAGTTGAAGCTAGTTGCCCATTCCAAAACGTAGATCTCTATGGAGAAGAACGGGCAAGAAACTCCATGGACACTCTTTTAAATCAAGATATTACAAAATCCTGGGTACACTATGTGAGAACAATGTAAAAAAGATACAAATGAAGAATTAATTCAAGACATAAGATTAAAAATAAGCCTTGGCAGTTAAGAGATGACCAGTCTCAACCGACGGCGCCCGTTCACGAACATGACGCGTGGCAGAATAGGTAGGCAGGCACTAGGCTGAGTTTAGTCTACGCAGACGCGGTCACTAATCAGAAACATAAAACAAAAGTATCAAATAAGAAAAAAAAAATACAGCCGCCATCTTGGATTTTCATTTTGACTTTATTTTCGGCTCCAGCACCCTCAAAAACTATGAAAACGATACCCATGATGAAAAATAAAAAAAAATTACAGCCGCCATCTTGGATTTTCATTTTGACCTCACTATCGGCTTTAGCACCCTTGAAAACCATAAAACGACACCCATGATGAAAAAAAAAATTACAGCCGCCATCTTGGATTTACATTTTTATCTCACTATCGGCGATCTCAATATCCGTCACTTTCTTTCTTCGCACGGCTAAATTACGAACGATTTTAACATTCATACTCGGTTGGTTAGTCGACCTTCGCAATTTATCACCCTAAAGCTTCGATCAATAATAGTACTAGATGAATGATTAGGAACAAAAATAAGTCGCTAAAGTGGCCACGTTTGCACACAGATAAACATTTATACTTCTTACTACGAACTATAGAAAAAAGTTTAATAATATTAACAACTTCAGACTATTATAAACCTTAACACTCTAACATAAAGTTTAATTACGATTGCAAATGATTCATATTTAAGTCCTTCTGTCATCGAAGCAATAAATTTAAAATGTCACTTGAAAATAAAAAGTCATTTTTATAATAAGTACAAAAATATTTATTCTAAAATGAAACTTAACGTCTAAGCAATACGGTTAAAAACATTTTGTTGACAATTTCGTACTTACTCGAATTTGGAATTAGACGTAGTTCTTGGAATCACATTTCAATGCTTCAATGTTTGTTAGAATAGTTGGCGCGTTGTCGCAAACATTGGCCAACAATCATAATATTTGCTAATTGATTTATATTTACTATTTAACTGTGTTACTATTTTATGAAAAACATTTAATGATAAAGACTTACCGAAAAAAAGATATTCCTTCCAAAATCTTGGTGTTACGGTGGTTATTTACACAACTTTTGAACGCGCACTGAGCCATTTTGACGTTTTAACATTGGCTATGATTGGACCATACTAATTTGAAATAATAGCACAAAAGTATTCGTGCTCGTATTTTTCGGGCCGTTTTTGAAGCGCTTATCGGGCATCTAGTACTATTATTGATCGAAGCCCTAAAGCCTACTGCCGCGCGTAAATGTATGAAGATTTTGTTTTTTGTTAGGTATGATAATTTAGTGAGTTTCTTTACATACACTAAAATGTAATTGACAGGCTTATGGTGATTTATCGAGGTAGGCACTGCTTATATGCAATGCACGCCACTGCTTAGTACGCTATCATAATTGCGTAACACACTTGGAATGGCAATCCATTCCAATTTGACAGTACAACAATATCCATTGCGTTGTATTTGTTTTACAAATTTTTAACGATTTTTTTAAACATGTAGCCGTAACAAACATATAAACACACACACACACCCCAACTTTCGCCTTTATAATATTAGTGTGATCTAACTTCATTCACTATACAGTGAGTGTATGTTCTTGTAGTTCCATATTTCTTTTAAATCTTGGATCTATGAAGTTTTTTACCAGAGCTTTTCCCAAACGTCTTAGGTCTTGGCCTAAAATCACAATCGAGTTAAAGAGTTAAAAACTATACACATTCTTATCAGCTAGTTCTACTCGTGTATCAGTTCAAGAAGCAGTCTTCGAAGTACACCTGCAGGTCACTCCATCAGGTCCGGAGGTAAGGTCTCAACATAACCAACGAAATGAGCCCAAACTCGGCACACCTAGCTCAGCTCGGCTATTAGTTCCAGTAGCAGTCTTCGAATTACACCTGCAGGTCACTCCATCAAGTCCGGAGGTAAGGTCTCAACATAACTAACGTAATGAGCCCAAACTCGGCACACCTAGCTCAGCTCGGCTATTAGTTCCAGTAGCAGTCTTCGAAGTACACCTGCAGGTCACTCCATCAAGTCCGGAGGTAAGGTCTCAACATAACCAACGAAATGAGCCCAAACTCGGCACACCTAGCTCAGCTCGGCTATTAGTTCCAGTAGCAGTCTTCGAATTACACCTGCAGGTCACTCCATCAAGTCCGGAGGTAAGGTCTCAACATAACTAACGTAATGAGCCCAAACTCGGCACATCTAGCTCAGCTCGGCTATTAGTTCCAGTAGCAGTCTTCGAAGTACACCTGCAGGTCACGCGATCTAGTCCGGAGGTAAGGTCTCAACATAACTACCAAAAAGGGCCGAAACTCGGCACACCTAGCTCAGCTCGGCTATTAGTTCCAGTAGCAGTCTTCGAAGTACACCTGCAGGTCACTTCATCAGGTCCGGAGGTAAGGTCTCAACATAACCAACGAAATGAGCCCAAACTCGGCACACCTAGCTCAGCTCGGCTATTAGTTCCATTAGCAGTCTTCGAATTACACCTGCAGGTCACTCCATCAAGTCCGGAGGTAAGGTCTCAACATAACTAACGTAATGAGCCCAAACTCGGCACACCTAGCTCAGCTTGGCTATTAGTTCCAGTAGCAGTCTTCGAATTACACCTGCAGGTCACTCCATCAAGTCCGGAGGTAAGGTCTCAACATAACTAACGTAATGAGCCCAAACTCGGCACACCTAGCTCAGCTCGGCTATTAGTTCCAGTAGCAGTCTTCGAAGTACACCTGCAGGTCACTCCATCAAGTCCGGAGGTAAGGTCTCAACATAACTAACGAAATGAGCCAAAACTCGGCACACCTAGCTCAGCTCGGCTATTAGTTCCGGTAGCAGTCTTCGAAGTACACCTGCAGGGCACTTCATCAGGTCCGGAGGTAAGGTCTCAACATAACCAACGAAATGAGCCCAAACTCGGCACACCTAGCTCAGCTCGGCTATTAGTTCCATTAGCAGTCTTCGAATTACACCTGCAGGTCACTCCATCAAGTCCGGAGGTAAGGTCTCAACATAACTAACGTAATGAGCCCAAACTCGGCACACCTAGCTCAGCTCGGCTATTAGTTCCAGTAGCAGTCTTCGAAGTACACCTGCAGGTCACTCCATCAAGTCCGGAGGTAAGGTCTCAACATAACCAACGAAATGAGCCCAAACTCGGCACACCTAGCTCAGCTTGGCTATTAGTTCCAGTAGCAGTCTTCGAATTACACCTGCAGGTCACTCCATCAAGTCCGGAGGTAAGGTCTCAACATAACTAACGTAATGAGCCCAAACTCGGCACACCTAGCTCAGCTCGGCTATTAGTTCCAGTAGCAGTCTTCGAAGTACACCTGCAGGTCACTCCATCAAGTCCGGAGGTAAGGTCTCAACATAACTAACGAAATGAGCCCAAACTCGGCACACCTAGCTCAGCTCGGCTATTAGTTCCAGTAGCAGTCTTCGAAGTACACCTGCAGATCATTCCATCAAGTCCGGAGGTAAGGTCTTAACATAACCAACGAAATGAGCCCAAACTCGGCACACCTAGCTCAGCTCGGCTATTAGTTCCAGTAGTAGTCTTTGAATTACACCTGCAGGTCACTCCATCAAGTCCGGAGGTAAGGTCTCAACATAACTAACGAAATGAGCCCAAACTCGGCACATCTAGCTCAGCTCGGCTATTAGTTCCAATTAATACATAGGTACGTACTTTGGCAAGTACTTGATTAATCACTGTCCAGTGAAATTAAGTAAATATTAAAAAAAAATACATGGCAAAAATTAAATAAAATTAGGCTCAAGTATCAAGTCGTGTCAGTTTACTCATAATTTCACCGCTTCGCGCATGTCGCTGTGTGTGTGAGCCGTGCACGTGTAGTAGTGAGACTCAATACCTAAAATTGAAGCGCGTCAATTCGTAAACGCGTCCTTAATGACCCTATGAAATAATTACATTAACAGAGCACTATTCAGTAGTCGAGTATTGAATTGGAACCCCATCACAATGCTGTAACGTACGCGCGGACGGTTGAATGTGAATTGTGAATGTAAGACGCTGACGCTGCTGACTGATGATGATATTTCGGTACATTTGATTTCTATTGTAACTAATGAAGTATGTACCGTAGCCTGTCTCTTATTCAAATTTTATATTTTTCCTTATTATTAAGCTAATTAATATTATAAGTTTATAACAATTAATTAATTATTTCATTTCGTGAATACGAACTCGGCTAATAGCACCTATGATTAGCGTCGTCATGTTGCTAAATGTATTATAAGTTACCTACACCTGCAACATAAGACTATTCTATGAGTAGGTAATTAGTTTAATTTACTGTATTGTTATAAAAAATATAATCACTCTATACTTACTGGTCAAACGGAGGAAAATCAACGGTTTTCATGACAATCTTTGAGAATCTGGTGAGGAATAGTTAAATAAACTATAAAATCGAACTTTCTGTAATAAACTAATCTTATCGAGACCACGCACAGGTCATTTACATACATTAATTTAAACTATCAATTTTAAGAGGCACCTAAGCTTTTAGGTGTCTTTGTGGTGGTGTTCTCTACAGCCTACCTCGACTTAGGTGGCCCTTAGAACGGCCAACGGCTAAAGTAGCGAACAGCCCAGAGTATTGATCGAAGGTGATAATACCAACAAGTCCACGATAGCATCCTTTACTACAGACACAACGACAAGTCAATGGTAGTGGACTCACGAGACTTTACGCTGTGGCAACTCTTGTAACTCTTTCTCTTGCGTGTGTGATATAATATAACCTCTCGCAGTCTCGCCTTATACTGGCTAGCTCCTCAAGTAACTGCACCATAGTTTTCTCTCCAAGTCATAGAATACGATACGATGACAGTAAAATATCTTGTTCTACACAAACAATAGAGTAGTTTGTTTCTCTATTGTTTTACCATATTTTTAGTTTGTTTTAACCGTTCCGCACTTCGAACAAAGCGCTCCAGTTTTATGATACTTTCCTAACTGTTCGTTTTTCACAGCTGTTTGTAGAATAAACTAATCGAACAGTCATAAATAATATTGTAAAAGTCTTCCAAGGACAAAAATAACTGCTGCCTGGATATTTCCTTATCCTTTTGATTCTGCGATGATGTCAATCAATACCATAGATATCCGTGATCAATACCATGTATTGTGTAATTTCCAAGACCGTGTTTTTTTTTCGTTCTAGACACTAAAGATCGTACCCACCAATAATATTAAATGTTGTTGCTTCAATATTTTACTGCTTTTGAAATACATATTGTTAATCCGGATCTTCGGCGTAACGAATTCGATACGTTCGAACGCTTTGTTTCTCAGATTTTTTATGCGCCATTTAATTAACAATGTAGCGTAGCAGTTTTCCCAAAGTTTTTTTCGTGTCACAATGCTCTTTTGCTGACGTCAGACGTCACGACAAGCTCTGTGGAGTGTGTGTGTTGCAGGCTCGAGTCGAGGGTCACGATCTTAGCGCCATGCGTCGAGATCATTCACGTGTGTCACACGATAGTGCGCAGAAAAAAATGTTCCCACAGAGTAGAAAAGTATTTTTTTGTCAATTCGAGATGATGCCGTACAAGTGCTGTTATATCCCCGACCACTTGATAGCGTAGCTAGTTTCGAGTACCCGAGACTTGTTCCAACGATGGCCTAGTTTGTTGTTTAAAAATAATTTACAATACAAAAAATAAAATAAATTTTAAGTAATCTCAAGCAAGATGTTTCCATGTTTAAAGTTTTTTTCCGAGTGTATTTAATGTAGGGATGAAAACTCAGCATCACGACTGTTTAGAATTCTGTGTTCTGTATCCTAATTACAGTAATGTGGTAATGGCAAACGCAATACTGTCGTTATACTCTTTAATAACAATGCTGATCAGGCTTTTCGTACTTTTAGTAACTCGCAACATCCTTTGTCCTTAAACAAGATGTTTATTTCAAACAAAAAACAAAATAAATCTATTCCTGTAAGTGATCTATTAATTTTCAAATACATAATAATTATGCTTTACAGCGCACGCGCAGCTGACTAAAATGTAGCCTAAATCATGTAATCTGACAATTAAACGCTTATTACTATTAGTAATGTTTCTGTTAACGCTGCATTAACCATTGTTATGTTTCAGTAAAGTGAGCGTTCGTGCAATATTAGTAATATCAATGTAATGATTATACGAGTATAAATAGTGTATCGTGGTCCGTATTGGTGGGATTTTATTACAAAGAGTGATTACCACAAGGCTTAAATGACAGAACAGACAAATCAGACATAGTCAGTCCCTACTCCCTATCTCAAATATGATCATACAAACTGTTAAGTAACTATACTCAATGCGTTTACATAGCTCATAGCAATGAAAATGATACCATAATGTGATTCAGAAAGTGGCCCTGACTGGGGAATAAAGTCATCTAAAATTTATGTAAAACATTTAGCGATATGGTTTTACCATCTGTCACAAGTACAACACTATTAAGTACCGCTTTTCATTAATTGAATGACATAATGGCGCCGATTCTGTTGTGTCACAAACTAAACTAAATTTAAGTTCAGGCATCTTTTTCTTTCTGTTTCATTATGAAAAGGACAGAAGATAAATATTAGTTTAGTCCTGTCAGATTAGTCAACGCCTGGCGTAAATTGACGTATTTTTAGTAGCCAATTTTTTAATCTCGTCTAAAGTTGTCTATGGAGTATCTTAATTTGACAGAACTAAACTAATATTTATCTTCTGTCCTTTTCTTATTGAAATAGAAAGAAAAAGATGCATGAACTTAAATTTAGTTTAGTTTGTGAACAACAGAATCGGCGCCAATGACTGTTTTAAGTTAAAACAGACTTTTAACTTTAAAATCAGAATCTCTGTATAAATAGCCCTTTGGCAATTCTTATGGCCGTTTTCATGAACTAGAATAGATGACACCTAAATGAATCTAAATAATAAAGCTGAAGATTTTGTTTGTTTTCATGAACTAGACTAGATGACACCTAAATGAATCTAAATAATAAAGCTGAAGATTTTGTTTGTTTGAACGCGCTAATCTCTGGAACTAGTCGGATTTGAAAAAAATATTGTTGCATTCGATAGCCCAGTTCTTGAGGAATAGGTAACATCACGCTAGGACCCTTAAAAGCCGACAAAAGAAAAAGTCAGAAAGAACGTTAAGCTAAAACGAAGTAATAGTGCGGGTACTGCGGGTAGGCGATACGATGCGACGGGGTTCACGCGGACGAAGTCCCGGGCAGAAGCTAGTGCTTAAATAAATGCGCGTTATTTTGGATTTTCAACGCTCAGCTCAGCCATATGGCTCAGCGGTCAGCACTGCACCGAGAGTCCAACAATTCAATAATATTTAGGCATTCATGTAAGTAGGTGTTTCCTAATGTGGGTGAACATGGGTATTGGTCTGTGTTCAATACGGCAAATCAAGGACATTCCATCTGTAAAATAAAAAGAGTCAGGGCATCAAGTTTGCTAGATTGTCTTACAAAACTGCATACGCATAACCAGCGTGTAATGTTCCCACTCCGGGGCACAGGCCTCCTCTCTTCAAGGCGTGTAATGTTCCCACTCCGGGGCACAGGCCTCCTCTCTTCAAGGCGTGTAATGTTCCCACTCCGGGGCACAGGCCTCCTCTCTTCAAGGCGTGTAATGTTCCCACTCCGGGGCACAGGCCTCCTCTCTTCAAGGCGTGCAATGTTCCCACTCCGGGGCACAGGCCTCCTCTCTTCAAGGCGTGTAATGTTCCCACTCCGGGGCACAGGCCTCCTCTCTACAAGGGGGAGTGGGCTGTAAATAGCTACTACGTGGGCCCAGTGCGGTAGATGTCACATGTCTTCGAATTTTTGGTTCTTAAGACATGCCGGTTTCCTCAATATGTTTTCCTTGACCGTTTTGAGAGTAGTGGTGATGACATTATTTACACAAAGTAAAGCCTGGCGCGCCGGGGTTCGAAACCACGACCCTCCGACTACTCGGTAAGTCAGAACCGTTACCGCTGGGCCAACATAGCGTACTACATAAACCAAATTAAGATCTTTGACAAGTTCTTCTTCTCCTTTGTGTATGACTAACTATACTAAGTTCGTATTCGCTACTAAGATGTAAATCGGTGCGGTATCCGAGTTCGTCGCCTCGTGTGAACAGCAACCTGTTACTTATAGCGTGTCGTCACGCGACGCACTCTCTTTATAGTGCGTGCGCACGCGCATCGGCCGCAGATATCGATCTGCCTGCGCACTGGGTTAATTGCTCACACTGTTCACAGTACGGCTTTAAAATTGCACGCCCCTCCACTGCTTGATGTATACATATTTCAAATGTTTGTATGGAAGTTTTAGTGGAGGGGTTTTAAATTAAAAGATCTCTACATCACTATCAGGTTCTCATCCCACACCATAAACTATGGAAATAACATGCACATGAGGGTATAAACGAGAAGCACAGAACCGGTCGAAGTGGATGTGCTTGGGGGAGGCCTATGTCCAGCAGTCAATCAATCAGTCAACTTTATTTTCTCACCACAATATACATGACTCAATTTACATTCGACAGATTTGACAAAGATACATACAGGTAAGTTATATTGTGGGAGACTGGTGCCTAAGCCAGGCTCGTGGCCTGTGTTTCAGGACATCAGGATCCCACCCCTTTACATTATCATTTCATAAATTATGTACTAAGCGCGCTGACAGAATGTAGTAAG
This sequence comes from Oligia latruncula, assembly GCA_948474745.1. NCBI lineage: Eukaryota > Metazoa > Arthropoda > Insecta > Lepidoptera > Noctuidae > Oligia > Oligia latruncula. The sequence continues at coordinate 750,499 of OX419685.1, forward strand.
GTATCATACGACTTTTATACATAGTTTTATTTATTTTGATTAATATCTAGGTTAAGTATGCGAGACGAATGTTAGTAGATGTGTAGTAAGGGTGATTGTGTGGGTGTGTGAGAGTGTGTGATTGTTTGTTTAGGTCTTTATAAGAATGTTTTCAGTATCATTATAGTTTAATTCTAGTAGCCAGTCAGTTAGCCTCTCTTTGCATTTATTCTTTGTGAGATTAAAGATATGTAGCACCTTATTAGTTTTATTGTATAAGTAGCCACCTAGATAGCAAAAGAAACGCTTTGCAAAAATAGTTTTGTGACACAGCAGTGGACGTCTTTCGGCTGAAATGATGATGATGAGGGTATAAACCATCCATAGACATAGGTTGGATTAATTTTTTTTTTGCTTGTTTTTTTTCCCACTATGTGCTTATTGCATTTATTTTGAATCTACAGAAAATTTGGTTCTCCTATTTCTAATTCATACATAATATAATTATAATAAATCTGTAGACGAGGCGTTTCTGTACATTGAAATTATAAAAAAAAATAGGTGGGGTGTTAAAGGATAACCAACAGATGCCATTTCATAAATTTTTGGAATTTTTGTCTGTTTGTCGGTTTGTCTGTTTGGATGTGACAGATTTTTTATTTGAACAGGTTCAACGTAAAAAGTACCAAACCAATATGGTTAATTTTTATACTCAAATATAGTGTAGAACTCGGAGTAGTGATTAGTCTTTGTTTCATCGCAATGGCTTCAGTCTATCAAAAGATATAATCAATTTAAAGCATTCTATAACAACTTTTTATTGCAATAAGTGGAAACACGTAACGACATCTATTGGGACGATATAGTACTAAAGAAAACATATTGTGATCTTTTATACATTATTATGTGTATTATTAACTCTGATACTTATGTCTGTGTTATTTAAAAAAGTAATGATAATGATTATGTATATAAAAGAAAGTCGTGTTAGTTACACCACTTATAACTCGAGAACGGCTGAACTGATTTGGCTGAAATTTGGTGGGGAGGTAGCTTAGAGCCAGGAGACGGACATAGGATACTTTTTTTTTGTATTTTTTTTTTTTTTTTTATAGTAGGAGTAGGGTAGGAGTAGGGTAGAAGTAGGGTAGGAGTAGTGTAGGAGTAGTGTAGGAGTAGTGTAGGAGTAGGGTAGGAGTAGGGTAGGAGTAGTGTAGGAGTAGGGTAGGAGTAGGGTAGGAGTAGGGTAGGGTAGGGGTAGGGTAGAAGTAGTGTAGGAGTAGGGTAGGAGTAGTGTAGGAGTAGGGTAGGAGTAGTGTAGGAGTAGGGTAGGAGTAGGGTAGGAGTAGTGTAGGAGTAGGGTAGGAGTAGGGTAGGGTAGGGGTAGGGTAGAAGTAGGGTAGGAGTAGTGTAGGAGTAGGGTAGGAGTAGTGTAGGAGTAGGGTAGGAGTAGGGTAGGAGTAGGGTAGGAGTAGTGTAGGAGTAGGGTAGGAGTAGTGTAGGAGTAGGGTAGGAGTAGGGTAGGAGTAGGGTAGAAGTAGGGTAGGAGTAGGGTAGGAGTAGTGTAGGAGTAGGGTAGGAGTAGGGTAGAAGTAGGGTAGGAGTAGTGTAGGAGTAGGGTAGGAGTAGTGTAGGAGTAGGGTAGGAGTAGGGTAGGAGTAGGGTAGGAGTAGGGTAGGAGTATGGTAGAAGTAGGGTAGGAGTAGGGTAGGAGTAGTGTAGGAGTAGGGTAGGAGTAGGGTAGGAGTAGTGTGGGAGTAGGGTAGGAGTTGGGTAGGAGTAGTGTAGGAGCAAAACAACGTTTGCCGGGTCAGCTAGTTTATAAATATAAAAGAAAGTCTTGTTAGTTACACTATTTATAACTCAAGAACGGCTAAACCGATTTGGCTGAAAATTGGTGGGGAGGTAGCTTAGAACCAGGAGACGGACATAGGATACTTTTTATCCGGTTTCTTTATCCGGTTTTAGACGGACATAGTATTTAATACTTTTATTTACTTATAGGAGTAGGGTAGGAGTAGTGTGGGAGTAGGGTAGGAGTTGGGTAGGAGTAGTGTAGGAGTAGGGTAGGGGTGGGGTAGGGTAAGGGGTAGGACACCACGCGAACGATAGCGCCGCCGGGCAGCTAGAAATAATTTATATGGCAAAACAACGTTTGCCGGGTCAGCTAGTCATACATAATTTTCTTCTTTCTGTCTTCATTACATTTAAAAGTAATCTTTATTAAGTGCGATTTGGCCTAAATGCATGATTTTGACATGTACTGTGAGTTCAATCCCAGCATCACGGTGCCGCGGCCGGTGTATCAGTTGGGCGGCAGCGTGTGACGCGCTGTCTGCGCCGGCAGCGCCGCCGCCGCGGTGCCGCATAGGGAATGCAAATCCGTTCTGTTTGAAAATCCGGATTTTTAGAACGGATTTTTTGTCTAATCCGGATTATCCGGATTTTACGGATTTTTCATGAAAATAAACAAATCTACCCATATCAGTTTGTTAATATGATGTTTCTGATATTTGTGTACCTAAATGGATTAAAATAAAATAGAAGCACATGAAAATCAAATCAAATGAATGTTTTAATAGTACACCCAGCAATAACACCATAATTATGGTATTTATTAATAAAATTTTGAATAAACCCACAAAAATAAAAAATAATTTGATTTGATTTTCATGTGCTTTTATTTTGGGTGTACTATGCCATATCCAATGCCAAATAATCCAATATTACTTGATCGACCAAAAGTGGTCTTTCAAGTACTTAAGAACTTTCTCGATTTATGTTCTCTTGTTGTGTTTATGTTTGTGTTGATTTTTTTTTTTGGGTTGTGTGTGTGTTGTTCTCGGTTTTTGTTTTCTTGCTCGATATTTTGAACGCTCGATGTATTGAGTGGACGGCAGATTGAATGTTCAATTTATTAACCATTCGATATTATGAACGTTCGAGTATTTAGACTTTCGATTTATAGTGGTCGATCAATTTATATTCGATTATTTGGCATTCGATTTGGATTTGTACACCCCGCTCGCTCCCCCGTGAACCGATAAACTCGATAGGTACTCACGAAACCTGACGCGCGAATAGCGAACTCGCTCGTTTCGATTTTTTTGTTACAATTTCTTATTATTCAAAAAATCCGGATTCGATTTTCAAATCCGGATTTGAAAGTCTATTAAAAATGTGCGGATATCCGGATTTTTCGGATTACGGATAGTCCGGATTGCATTCCCTAGTGCCGCATCGCGCACCACCGTTATCTGAAGTCGCTCGGTTTGCCGAAGACACCTGCACCAACGTAGTGAGATGTACAACACAATAGACACTCCATCTGAACGCTGAAGCAGGTTTCATAATGCTTTTAGATACTGATACATATCCAAAGGCATGACATAAAAGCTTATTTTGATGAGCTAGTATGCTCATCAAAATAAGCTTTTATGCTTTTTTTTTTCATACGGATAGAATTACTACCTAAACATTAAAAAAAAAAAAAATGGGGAAGTGGCCATTTACCATCTATCAAATCCTTCGTTTAGTTGTAATTGCTTTGATTTTATTTTCAAATAAGTATCTTTATTTAACCATAATGCACTTCATTGAGGCACTTTATGAAGCTAGCGAATCAGCGATTTGCCTTTCAAAGCTTTTGAAATTGATGCATCAACATGCATCTTGGCCGATTACGATACCGATACCGAATATCGGTATACTGATGTTAAAAGTACTGACGATTTATATTTCGGAAATAGCCCAGACCAAAACAGCCATTCAAAACATTTGCAACAGAAACTATCGCACTCAACTATCGGAAGTTCTTTAAAAAGCAAGTTATGAATCCCGTCATGACTTACAGATTTACGGGATCTAACCCCAGTCAAAATTTTACGAATGTTAAATTGCTTTGACCACAACGACTAATACTTTCATCTTCCACTTATACAATCACTGACTTTTCATTTCTCCACAGTTATGATATTTCCATAAAAGTAGAGAGCACGTTTTTATTATTGTATCTCCGCCAATAACACTGACTTTCCAACACCAACCGATCGTCGAAATTAGTCATGGCATGTCAGATATCATCTGGCTGCGCGATTCGCCGCCATTTTGGCTCCGAGCTGAAGGTCGTTAAGTCAATTGCTTACTGTGATTCGTTACGAAAACCAGTGGATAACTCGCAAACGTACCATGTCCAGTAGAAAGTTCTTTGTTTGGTATCTGGTGCACAATGTCTGTGAAACTGTTACGAATGTGTAATGGTTTGCCACATGTCTCGCGCGCATGTTAAAGAAATTTCGAGGATAAGCATGCATGGACGCATGGTCAAGTAAACAAGTATGGAAACAGTTAAGATTCCTGCCTCTTTGGAGAGGACATGCCAATTTCGGGTTTTCTATTAAACACGGTTTATGCTTTAGAAGTCCTATGGGTGGGTTAATAATGGTGCCTTTATTAGTCTATAAAACAAAATGGGAAGGAAAATTTAAAGCACTTAGATCCGGTTCTGCTAAATTGTGTTAAGTTCAAACAAACTTTACGAGATACCTACCTAGCTAGTCATTTGTATGAATGAAAGCACTTTTACACGTTTTGAATCAACTGGTCCTTTTGTGGGCCGCTTCCGCGAACATTGTTTCCTGGAAAGCAAAGGACTATGACTTATGAGTCATTGGTCGTTCGTTACCTGATGAACGGTGACGTCACTGCGCCGCTATGCGCACGCGCATTGGAGCTACCGAGCTCACGCGGCGCGCGCGTTATACCCACATCGTTTATGGTGTGTTATGAATTTCTGATCAAACATCAAACGCTCAGCTGTTATTAGTCGTAAAGTGGCAAGAATTTGGCTTTGTCCTGTAATGGCCGCAGTGCTTACTATTGTGCCGGGTGCATACACCCGAGTTCCTGACTCATAAGTCATAGGTACTTGTCTTTGCTCTAGTATGTACCTAAATTGTTCTGTAACAACTTTCTATATTCCACGAAAAGCATTCAAAGCATTTTTGCTCCAAGCCTCAGACGTACTCAATTGTGGTTATATCTCGTCAACCCTTTTCTTAAAGTTTGGTTGCGCTGGCGTTAAATTAGAACCTTAAACATCCTGAGCCTTCTCTAGCCACATCCACAAATAATATATCTAGTATCATTAACAATGCAAAGTAAATACCTTCTAATAGTTTGCAGTTACGGATGGCCGTAGAAATCACACGTGTAACGGCCTATTGTGTATGCTGCTTCTTGAATTTGGACTTTCATGCATTGTGCCAGGTTCCACATTTGTGTGGTGGATGCGATGTGAATCTCAGGCAGTGGGATAGTGGTGCAAGATTAACCTCGACGCCTACGCATTGTCTATGCGGCAGTTACGTGGGTACCGGTGTTACTCCGAGTAGAACACCGAGAATCCGAGATTCACTGCAGAGATGAGAATAATAGGCTTCTTACTTAAAGTATACCATTTTATTGCATCCTGCCATCGCAGGCATTATTCTGTTCTCTACAACAATGTCTTCCATCTTCTGTTTATTCAACAGAGTTTAACTTTTCAACTTCATGTTGTTCTTTGCTAAGTCTAATCATTACTCCAGTATGCTTAGCTTATTATCTAGGACAGTTTCGAAACCTGCAATCTACAACAATCTTAAGTGTTTTAAGTTCAGTGACACTTGGTCGTTTAGACAGCGTAAAGCGTGTCATTACGTCACGGTCCTCAGTTCCTATTGTAGATGGACCAGCTATGTCCTACAACAATATGCAGAACAGTCTACTTAGTGCTAATTATGGAGACTATGAAGAGCACATTGTCGCAGGTTCCATGTAAAAGTGGTTGGAGATAATGTAACTACGTCTCAGTTCGGGAGGTCGTGTCGTGCGTGTGGTCTACTCTAATGCGAATGCGATGCAGCAGCTGAATCATTTGACAGTATAAGACCAGACTCTTGTTTGACGAAAAAGGAAGTGAGGTGTAGGTTGTAGCAGCATCAAGTACCAGTATTTACTGTATTTAGTCTTTAAATTAATGCAAATAAGAGCATTTAACTTGGCCACTTGCCAACCTCGAGTCAGTTTAATGTTAAATACCATAAACTATTTTCTGTTTAATTGAATTGCTGAAACTTCAAAATTATTTTTCCGAATCAATGTTACTTGGAAAATTCTAGTACAAGGTTGTGCCAATTTCCGAATTTTGCGTTGGTTACAATAGCGCTGGCAGACGTGCATATCCGTTGCGCGTGCGCTGTGATCGCGCGCGTTGTGTAATGTGCATTACTGGATCAATTGCGTGGAGTCTTCACAGGAACACTTTCGCACAGCGCGTGATTAATTGACACGTGCTCATCATAATAGATGAAAATTACATTAGATACTTATTAGTATCGCATAATAACGTCTTATAAGTTTCTCTTTTTATCGTAGTGCGTTAAAAGTAAGTTTACACTTGTGAGTGTCCTGTCGTCGCGACTCGCGACAGTTTTAATTTCCAAACATATTGTAAGGATTCGTCAATTCGCTCTCCTCCTAAGCTCTGTCTCACAGCGGTGTTTATCCATCCTGTTGCGATCAATCGTCTGGTGAAGTGCGACCTTAGTATAATCCATTGGTATAATCTCTATTTATTCGGATATTTGATTCCCAGTATCTCTAGTTGTTCGGAATTTTTTATCTGACTACCGTTTTGCACTTCGGCCTCCCTCTTTTTAGGGTTCCGTACCTAAAGGGTAAAAACGGACCCTATTACTAAGACTACACTGGCCGTCTGTCACCAGGCTGTATCTCATGAACCGTGATAGCTAGACAGTTGAAATTTTCACAGATGATGTATTTCTGTTGCCGCTATAACAACAAATACTAAAAATAGAATAAAATAAATATTTAAGGTGGGCTACCATACATCAAACGTGTTTTTTGGCGTTTTTGCCTTATGGTACGGGACCCTTCGTGTGCGAATCCGACTCGCACTTGGCCAGTTTTTTGTGTCACCATAATGCGTTCCAGGATATTGGTACCTCTACGAGCGATTCTAAACAGGTATCTGGGGGCACGGGAGTGCCCCGCCAAGACGAGCCAAGCGAAGCGCAAGGGCACTGCCTACCTTTTCTCGAAACGCTTCGTCTTTTTTGAACCCTCATAATCATAACTTGGGTTTGAATTATACCAGATATACAAAATTCTCGGGATATGATGTCAATAGTGAAGTTATTAAACATATAAAGTTTCAATTGTATAGCTCTTATACCTTATACTTTAGATTTTATTGTTATCTTAAAATTAAAACCCCATTTCGTCACTGACTGATGGATGATCATCAAAACTCTTAGGGTACTTCCTGAAATCCAAGAAAGCTGAAATTTGGTATGTAAGCTAGTATTAGCACTACTACTACTACTATCAGCCTGTGATGTCCCACTGCAGGGCAAAGGCCTCCCTACTCTCTTTCCACTTCTCTCTGTTCAAAGCTGTTACTTACTTACTACAAATCCTTAAATTTCTTTAGTTTCCCGTACTTATGTCATTACTTCCCAGAAATCGATATTTGTCAGCGACACTATCGAATGGTGTAATTATAGTGTATTTTTTTTTTAATCAACGGGTTAGATTCCTGGCTAGAAATATAGATTTTTCAAAAATCCAATGATGCAGTTTTAGTTTTCATCAAAATCCAGCCCGAGACTCCTTTGAGTACTTTTCGCTTTTCCTCATAGTTTCGGATTTGGCCATCCACGCCCACTTGGAAAATTCATCCTTTATATCAATACGACTTGATTTTGGTTTTCAATATATGTAATTTTTTTTAAGACCCAAAACCCACGCGCCTGATATAAAGTAAATTGTCTTCAATTTCATAGCAGCTACGACGACGTTGTGACAACATGGTACATGACTACAGTGATTTGTGCGTCGATCAAGGTGAAGGTCTTATTTTAATACAAATTAAGTAATTACTGTGAGTTTCCGGGATTAGAACACACTAGCTGTTCCCCGCGGTGTCACACGCTGCGCGACTCCTAAGGGTCGTAGCGTGATGTTATATAGCCTATAGCCTTCCTCGATAAATGGACTACCCAACACTAAAAGAATCATTCAAATCGGACCAGTAGTTCCAGAGATTAGCGCGTTCAAACAAACAAACAAACTCTGCAGCTTTATAATATTAAGTATAGATTTGCAATCCCAACGTGCTCGCCTCAGCTGATGTGCAAAAACATTTTCAAGTGTGAGAAAGCCACGGCTGGAGCTCTCAGTTGTACTACCAAGAGAATGTGCGCACTGCGCAGTTAGTTTCAAGTGTGAGAAAGCCACGGCTGGAGCTCTCAGTTGTACTACCAAGAGAATGTGCGCACTGCGCAGTTAGTTTCAAGTGTGAGAAAGCCACGGCTGGAGCTCTCAGTTGTACTACCAAGAGAATGTGCGCACTGCGCAGTTAGTTTCAAGTGTGAGAAAGCCACGGCTGGAGCTCTCAGTTGTACTACCAAGAGAATGTGCGCACTGCGCAGTTAGTTTCCCATAAGGTGTCGGTGGCTCGATTGTTGCTAATAAAACCGCCATGATGGCGGACTCGATCTCGTGACGAATCGATTCTAACTCGATTATGTGGAGAGCGCGTGCTCTGCTCGCGCCGGAGCCGCTAATTGGATTGATGTATTCATGACTATAATAACGGTCAAAGAACTTGGTCTGCACTGACGTTGTTGGACTATCTACAACTGTTACTCCTATATTCATAAGGTTTCTCTGGTGTGCCTTTGTGCTATCTCTATGGGAATGCTACAGACTTACAATCGATAAAAACTATGAAAGCATCACCTTTGTGTATACTTATCTCCGATTCTCATGGTGATATTTCCCAAAGCACAATCTAAATAAAAACAGAACAAGTTTTTGATTTGAATTGCTAACATGTTGTTTTACAAAGCTATCGGCAACCATTACTGAGTAATGCAATTAATCCATAATGTATAACAATATCGTCTATCTATAGAACTATTGGAAAGAGTAACCGAACCGAACTACCGTATCGATCGACGTTCACACAACAGGCTTAAATGATTGCAAGCATATTTCACAACTTATCCATACAAATAAATAAAATTGAAGTGTCTGGTTGTAATGTCGAAATATCAGCTTTTTACTAAATGCATATGAAAGTATACACGGGCCTTATTTATAAAAAAAAAACATTTTTGAAGCGGAAACTTCTTTAGGCGCGTTGGGCATTTTTTGAGATCGGAAAAAACTATTGAACTCGCGCCACTGTTACCGTAAACGACACCTCATCGGATGTGTTCGGCTGTCCTCTGGATGTACTCGGTTTTAATTTATATCCAATATGCATGGACGTAATATATAGAAGGAACTCTATATATTACGTCCATGCCAATATGTCAGTGAATGATGGCAAAGTATTCTGTTTGTGTTTTGTTTTCATTTCTGTCGGGCATTCTTGGAGTACCACTTTTAATTTTTTTTGTCTGTGTTTTTGTTCACTTCAATTGATTGCAGAGCTGGATAGGACTCACTGGCATAGCTGGATAGCTGATGTTATAAGGAGTAATTTAGGCTACTTTTATTTTAGAAAAATAATTAGTAAAGAGTCCTATTATTGTTTTCCGACATCCACGCAATCGAGTTTTTTTTTAATAAATATGTATCCAGTAACCGAATTGGCAAGGTAACGTTATAAAAACCTCAGCAAGTGCAAACTGATAAGCATCAATATGTGTGTTATTTGGAACGTTGCACTAAATTCTCGTCTATTGGGGCCAATGCAATCACGGAATAACGCGGCTTTCGTTTAGTCGTGGCACAGGTCGTGGTCACCAAGTTTCGGTCTCAGTTTCAGTGCCCGAGCGGTAACAATAAATACGTTTAGGAGCGATCTAGGTACATACGTCCATACTTCCATAGGTAATAAATTGGAGCCGCGGTCAGCGGTCTATCGGAGCCCTGGGAGAATGTCGGGTGCTCTTACTGCGCTGGGTGCAAAGCATTAGCGGTTGAGGAGTCGTTTGATATAGTTACTGAGATAGAAACTTCAGAGTTCAGGGGTAGATATATCCATGAAATTTCTATCTCATACGTCTTACCTATAGCATACGATGAAAAGCAATTTTAATATTGAATCAATCATTCCTTAAATTGTAGTAAGTAACAAGAATGTGGTCTGTCGGTAAAATACACGTGGTAAAAAGAGTATCACAAAAAAAGAAAAGGTCCGACACTTCACTACCACAGCGCCTTTCCACCACTTGCTGTCTAATGTATTCCAAATGCGACGAAAGATGCCGCAGATAAGTTGGAAGGTTTTGCTTTTACAAAAAACGCAATGTCTTTCTGTTGCGTTGCATCGGCACCGTTCACATCGTAAGCGTTGAATACCCGGTGGGCGGTGGGTCAAAGATCTCAGCTGTGCATAAATAGTGAAAGGTCTGTAGGCTAGACACAAGCATCTTCACTCTATACATTTTCTCAATAGATTCTGACCGCTTGCGTAATCATGGCAAATCATGATACAGTTTAACAGTTTGTTTTGCTTGCATTATTTAGCGTACAAGACTATGGTTTCGCAAATTTGTTTCAATATATTGATGGTTATTTGTTTCACTTTGGACGAGTTTCGGATCCGGAGCATATTTTGCAAACATTACCGTTGTTATTAATTTGTAAAAGTTAACTTTTGTAATCGCTGTCTCGCGAGTCTTGTGCCACCTGCAGTGACCCGGTTTCGTTGAGGCTCTACCTATGCGCCTGTATGCAATATAGCGTTTATTCCCTCGTATCGAACTGTTTGCACAACGCACACATATTGCCGGCCAGCGCACCAATAACTTTTGTGCGACTGACGTCAGTGGCACTGTACATATATCCGTACACTTTGTGACTGATCTGGCCATTCCACGATGCTCCCGCCAGTTTCTAGTGAAGTGTTAGGAGTGTATATTGTGTGCTGTTTTAATCATCGTTAAGATTGTGAAAATATCTAGAATAGCAGGAAGGGTGTTTATATCTGGAACTCTAGCTTGATCATGTTTAAATAACTAAGCAGACCAGTCATTCATATCTTTGATGCAGCCCTGAAAAAGAACAGCAGGCATACCCTCTTAATTCACTTTCCTGTTGTAATGTCGTAAACTACTAACATTTATGTTTTTCTTGTTGCAGCCTGCTGGGTGGTTCTGGCGGCGTACGCGGCAGCATCAACGGGCGCGCGCGCCGCCGGCCCACTTGGCCCCTCCGACCGGCCCGAGGCCTACTTCAACGGCAGCTCCTTCCTCCGGCTGGCCAAGCCCATATCACTCAAACAACTCGTTGGACTCAGTTTCCGGACATGCGTTGGTAAGTCAGCACCTTGGTATCACTCCAATGTACTCAGCTATCAACTGCTCTAGACTTGGGCTCAGTCAATCAGCCCTTTCTAACGACGACTTGATAGCCATATAAAATATTAACTTTGAAGTCATTCGTGGATCTTTGACAGTCGTTACGTTACGGGTCGTCATCAGAATTTCGACCCGGTAACTGGGTTGTGGCGGTCATATAGGTCGCTCTATGTCAAGTACTGGTATTCAGCTGCATCCGGTTAGGCCGATTAAGTGCAGATAGAGAAGTGAGACGATCAGACATTACCAAATTGAGCTTGAATTTTAATAGACTCTCCCAATCATAAAAGCGTGGTTTTTGCTCCGAATGAACACATTGATCATTGGATACGGAAGGCAATGTTCCATAATCCAGTAATTCATAGGACAAAAACCTCCGTCGCTGTCCCGCCTCCCGATCCCGACTCCCGAGCGAGCGGTGCGCGGTGCGCGCGGAACGTGCATCAATCAAAATGCTCCCGAGCCGAGCGTCATTACATCGCCGCGTTTTTGCTGATTATTACGTGAAGTGCACGCGTTACTGCATTGCAGAACACGCTTCGTGATTCTGAGAATCGCATATTGGTGACGTTGACAGATGCTGTTCTTTATAGAAATTAGGTAATATTTTATTTGACGGTTTTAATTAAAAATCAAATTGATTCCCTCATTTTTATGGGCAATAATTCTTCTTCGTCTAGCGTCCTCCTAATTTCAAGTTTAGCAAACTTGTCCAACATTGTGAATCAGTTTAATGCTTATTTATTAAAATCAAACCATTTGGCTCATTTGCGTATGCGTATCTAAAAATTCAAGGCCGCATTGGTAATTGAGTACCATTCGATAAAAACAATTGTCATAATTGAATCATCACCGGCGCGTACGCTAGTGATACGTACATAACGTACCTACGATTATATTGTTCAAATGGGCATAGCATGTGTTTGATTAGACTGTGGCAATGTTGTGATGACATGGACGCCCAGTGTGCGGCCATTACCGCGACACTTATGTCACAGACTCACAGCATCACACACGCTCGGCCGGACCGGTCGCGATTCATGGCGTTGCGCTTTGTAATCATGATTTGTTGAGAGAAAGGTGGTTCAATCACCCACTCGATAGTTGATACAATGCACGACTCGTGTAGACATGATTAGATTATGTTGAATTATGGCCTTTTACGGACCACAGCCTGTCGAGACAACGCTTTTCATATATAATTATGTAGATATGGTATCTACAGTGCTAAGGTTGTTTTGTTGTTACGTTTGTATTTTATAAACAAACCATCTGTCTTATGTATCGTAGCGTCTGGTTATATCTATTGATAAACCTAGTAAATTCACACCATTGACTTATATATTACTAGCGTATTCATCACATCAAGCGTTTTTGCATAAATTACACATCGCTTGGCAAATTGAGAACAATAATTCTTAGCTACTCGTAGGTTATGTGACTTCTACCATAGTTGTTCAGTGCTTGTACTGGGATCCTGCAATGTTTGCCATTGCCTAGAAGTGCAACATATGCATATGGATGACTTCGCAGAAAAACAAATAACGGCCGTGCTATAGGTACGATGAACGTGGAATTTAAGCCTACAGAAAAAACCCCACGGGGTTGGATTGCAGTCTAGAACACACACGGATCAAAACAGCGATGTTTTTATAGTTGTAGTAATGATTACAAGGCTCTTGTTATACACGCTCCGCCAGTACAGAGTACACTGTACAGTGTGTACACCGCGACCCATGTAGGTACGACCCTCACCCCGTATGTTTTCATTTTCATCCACATTCTGTTTCATTCATTCGGCAGGCTCATGGAATTCGTCCTGTTATTCATTAGGTAATTAGGTATTTGATCATTACCTCATAGTAATCGCTAGAGCTAGAGCATATAAGTTGGAATGGGACAGATGTTTTAGGATATGGACTCGTTGATTGGTTTGAAGCTGGTCCTTCGATACGGTATAAGTTAAACCTAATGAATTCAATGAGAAATATTTCTTGTTCCTAGATCATCTGCCCCACACCTGCCTCCATAGTCTCACCATTGTCTGAATGCTGATCACACGTAATAGCGCTGGATATAATTTTACATAAACACTTACCGTTAGTCTCATTTCCTATTGACCAAATGTCATCATGGGAATTTTCTGAGCGCGGCCTTTGAACCGTTATGTACGGTGGGCTTGAGTTGCGAGGTCACCGCACACGATGGAGTGTTCGGGATATCTAGCCTTACTCTGCTCGTATCATGGAGTTTATGTATTTTTTGCTGATTTGTTCCGATATTCCCACATTAACAGCTAGTATTCTAGTGATGTTTGGTATAACTTGTTTTAGATCTCTTTATCAGAAGATGAAAACTTAGGAAGGAAACCAGAAAGAGGACTGTTACTCAGATCAGCTATAACATTTATGAAAAAATTTACATGGTATATAGCGCGCTGTTCTAGTCACTCTCGACTGCTCTATACGTAACTGCTTCAATAAAGTTTAAAGCCATTGTAAACAATGATCTCGTATTGCAGGTGGCGAGCTATTCTCGCAGCGGTTCGAGGGGTACACGCTGCGCGTGACGGCGCTTTTCGAGCAGGTGGTGGTCTCCTGGGCGCGGCCCTCGCAGGCGCAACGCGAGGTCGGGCTCGCCAAGGAGACGCTCGACAACCATTGGCACTGGGTCGGACTGCGCTATAACTCCGACCCCCCCTCACTGCTGCTGGAGGTCGATAAGGACACACAGGTATGCCTGCGTATCTTCATACTTTGGTGCCCAAAATATAAATATCTAGTTCTGCCAGGGAGTTTCACGCGCCACGTCTTCTACTAAAAAACACTAGGAAGTGGTGGACGGCGGGCATCTTGGGGGACTGTCTTATGTAATTTTGACGTTCAAAAAGTGATGATTCTCAGCCTAATTTAAATAAATGATTTGAAAACGTGACAAAAACTTGATTGAAGCTATGCGGAAGCTATAAGATGTTTAGTGCAACTCTTCGGCTTTGGGAATGCAGTCAGCTGACATGGCAGCGCAAACATGGTGTACAATTATTACTAATAGGGACTGACGTCACGCATCCGTCAGCTGCTGCACTTCCATGACCCGGCGCGCCCGCAGGTCACACTGCACTTGTATAAACGAATTCTTACGCACTAAATGTATTGATACAGATGGTATGAATGGCAATCGTAAAAAAAGCAGTGGCTGTCGTTGGATGCAACACTTTATGTTATGATACCCAAAGGTCCCGTCCTCCGTCTTTACTGAATGCAACGTTGCCTTCATTTTAATTTTCACTGTGATATTTGGAGGGAGGCCTTTGCCCAGTGGGTCAAACTTACGACCCAGTGGGCAGACGGAGATGGCGGGATAAGCTGGACTCATTTGATAAAGATTGGTCCTTGGCAGCCCTGGACAGAGAGTAGGGAGGTTTTTGCCCAGCAGTGGGAAATTAACGGCAAAAAAAAACTTAAAATTAATCTTTTCTTTTTGATGGTTTATTAGCACCAACACTGCGTAAAAGAATTCGTTTCCACACTTTCGCTTTCGATGTCCTTTATAATGTTGTTATAGTCACAAGAAGCTGTGCTAAACTGTTGTAATTATAACCAACGGAGCCATGCGCCTGTTTGGATCAAACATAGGCTTGTGTTTCCAACAACTTTCGAACACAACAATGCCGTATCAGCTAGCTCACGCCCACTTTACTATAGTCCTCTCATTTATTACACTTGTCCGATGGTTCACCATGGATTGCACCTTGTTACGCTACCAATACGGGTCATAGTTCACGCCAGAAGAATATGGAGAAAATGATTATGCTTATTGTCATATCGCGTCGGTTGTAATGATCTAAATGAGAAAAGAGGGATAACATCGTATTTGTGCCGCAAGCCAATCGGTACAATATACGATACGTAAACAATGATTGAAACACTTGTACAAAATAAATAAATATTATATTCAGTATGAAAAATGTCAAAAGTCTTAGAAATAATTTACAAAGGTCAACCTGTATCACAGGCGGCATGAGCATACTTTGTGGTATTTGTAGGACTATAAAATTCTTAACAATATTTAACATTAGAAGTCTTGAAATAATGACAAAATTGTATTAATTCATTATTTTATACCTAGAGATCATAATAACAAAACGTCTTATACATAATAATATTATACGCAATTATTTAGTTTGCGTAAAATAGTCTCTCGCACTTTATAACCTAGCTAAACAAAAAAAAGTAATTAAAAAAAAATTAAACCGACTTCAAAAAGAAATTAACTCAAAATTATGAAATAACTTTAATTTCGGAAGTCGGTGTCTTGGGATCTGTATTTTAGTTTTATGCCACCGACTTCCGAAATTAAAGTTGTTTCATAATTTTGAGTTAATTTTTTTTTTGAAGTCAGTTTAATTTTTTTAAATTACTTTTTATTTCGTAATTTTTAGTTTTTGCACTAGTATTTGACCAAGGTTTTGAGATGTTTTCCCTTTGACACTACACCCGTAGCTCTTATCAATAAGCCAGGCCGTCACACTTACACGTATTAGTCCATATCTTGAAAATTACTGAATCGATCAAGATCGATTCAGTAATTTCACAGTGCAAGTTTCATCAAGATGAAACTTGCACTGTTCCCTAAGTTGAAGAAAATGTAAGCCAATAAAAAAAAAATGGTCACGATCCGATTAATAGTTCCGGAGATATGCGTGGACAAACATACATACATACATACGTCTATGAAATTTTGTATATTTGTTTGGAAGCCCTAATAGATCATCATAATATGTGAATATAATGCAATTCCAATAATATTACATACATACTGTTACGAGCTTCGGGTTCGTGACAATAAAAACTGCCGATTTAATAACCAAAAATAAAAATTTAATAAAGAACACTAATTACAACTCAAACACACTAATTAAAAGAACACAATCACACTACTGATCACTCTTAATTCGCACTTGAAGATCGCTTGATGTTTTCGCTCTTGTCGCTTTATCCAAACTGTGTCGGCTCGCGGCCCACACCGGCCTTATATAGTGCCGCAGATAGTTCTAGAACCTTCCATTGTAGAAACATCTAGAATGTTCGAGTACATACCGGCCCCGACCGACTAGGTGTCGATAGTTCGAGAAAGTTCTACAAAGTTCTAGTATCGAATTTTCTAGAACGATCGTGACTCGACTAGTTCTGCTACTCGATACTAGATGGCGCTAGTGGTACCTAATGTCACCATGTACCAGGCTTTAATTGTGGCGCGCAACAATA
Organism: Oligia latruncula; assembly: GCA_948474745.1. NCBI lineage: Eukaryota > Metazoa > Arthropoda > Insecta > Lepidoptera > Noctuidae > Oligia > Oligia latruncula. The sequence goes on from OX419685.1 coordinate 767,123, forward strand.
CGTATCGAATTGATAACCTCCTTTTTTTTGAAGTCGGTAAAAAGGGTTAAAATTAATGTTGCACAAAATTTAATCACGTTCGAGGCAATTTGTTTATTCGATTTTAGCTGCGGGCGACTAACATCAACAAAATCGAAGGCTTGTAGGCCTTATGGCCAGTGCAGTGTTTAGTTGAGTCAGCAGCAGGATGACGCTCTAGGCGCCCTCGTAGTATATAGAGTTGATATACCTGTATTCTGCTATTTTCCTAGCAGGGCACTCAGCATCTCCCGTTTTATGGTTATTGGGCTTATTAAAGCGTGAGCAAGTTGCTCATTTCGGTGTGTCAGCATTCTTCGCGCACTCTGACATCGAGTGTCCTTCTTCACCGCATGTTGTACTACATCTTCAATAACTGTTTCGCATAAAGGTACCCTATACCGTAGTACCGTACTATCACCACAATAGATCGTTATTCCACCAAAATTAACAGCTAGTAAACATAATTGACGATAATAACAACTTCAGAAGTCATTGTCCTATTACGTAGACATGAACCAGCCACAGAAGTGTTGCTTTTAGTCCTAAGTCTTTTGATTACCAGAAGTTATAATATGTACAGTTTGAGCATGTTCTCAGGTTTCAAAAGAAACCTAGCAATGGTCTTTGAAATATCTGCCTCGTGTTATTTTTAATTCTCTAAAGAGTTCAAAAATCATCATCATCATTCACCAAAGCACCGCCACATGGACCAGTTCTATGCTTCTCTCAGCAAGTGCATACCCGTGACTAGATCCCGGGAATGCACTGGAAGAGGCGTCCCCACGCTGTTTACAAATTAAATATATTGACTCGTCCCATATTGTTGGTGTAGATAATATCGAATGTGACGTGGAACCCGGAGCTGCTGTCTCCCGGCGCACTGGAGGCGGGCGGCGCCGTGCTGGTGGTGGGTAACGTGTTCAGCGGCTGCATCCTCGAGGGCCCGCAGCTGGAGTTCCACGCCGCCACCGCGCAGGTCCGGAACGTGGTCTTCGGACCCTGTCCGCTGACCACTGACGACTGTGAGTACCACACGCTTGAACAAACTGACAGTTCTACTGTTCATACCAGAAGAGAGGCAATTTCCGTATAAATAACGTTCTAATCTTTGTCGGAATCTGTCTAAAATCCCTTCAATCCTCCACATTTTTTAAGAGTTTCGTCGCTGAGATAAGATTAGGACTAGATTTTGAACGTGTTTAGTTACGGCAATTGGTCTTCAGAGATTACAGTGCTAAGCGGACTGCACAATTTTGCGGCTCGCCTGAAATCGACACAGCCGGGCGGCGAAATCGAATGTTTTGCGAAATTGAAAACAAGTGCATCGGGTCGGCTTTGTTGTTCCACAAATATTGCCGAATCGAGAGTACCGACCCGAACAAGTGGTGCAGCATGCCTTACTTTCTCGAAATCTTTAACGATGTGATGTCCATGGAAAGTTTATAACATGCCTGATCTACTATGAAACAGGAAAATCCAACATTTCTAAGTGAATAAATAAATAACTGAATGAATTAATAATAGCTTAATCTTTTAACTCCGGAAGCTGCGATTACACACCGGCATTTAGTTAAATGTTTTCCTTTTCCGAACAAATAACAATAGAACTGAAACAGGAAGTCAGTTGTAAATTATATTTATTTAATTTATGAATAAATCTTTTTTCCTCGTTGTAAAAATCACTGTAATAAATAAGACTTCCCTAACTTTCGATTAGCTGGGCCAATAAGCCGGTATGATGTAATTAAATGTTTTGTTTCGTGCCAGGTATTGACAGAAAGGATGTGTTGCGCGTCCAGCCCAAGGACCACTGCTACAACGAGCCCTGCATGCGACACGGCACCTGCATATCACGACATGACAGGTATAAGCGAAATTATTTAATATACACCTGACCTGTTGTCGTATACAGCTCAGTTTGCGCTATATTTTTAAAGACCTTATCAATAGTACTAGTCATTCTAAAATCAACTTAATTACCACTATTGTAAAGTTGATATTTACTTAAGTGGAAGTAGCATTGATTGGCAAGAATGAAGAAGGTTATGTATTGTCAGAGCCTCTGACAATACATACAGTATTTAAGGTGATGATAGCTCTGTGATTTTCTGCCAGTATGTTGGTTGTAGCTCGGATTGTTAGAGTGAGTTCGCGTACCGCCGGCGGCCTGACTACAGGTACCGTCAGGATAGAACGCTGTAGCGTAGTTTACATGATGAGTCACAAGTGTAGCAAACCTTATTGTTATGTTCGCGAGTTCAATGCTTCATTAATTGTTGTCGCGGCGTGTTCGACATTGACAACTGTTGCTTATGACTTTACGTGTTTTTCTTTTATGGTCATGTTGTCAAATATGTTTTGATATAATACTTCATATCACTTGTTATGATTTGTTAGTGGTGTTACGTTTATGCTGTATTAAAAGGCTGTAATACTTTAAATGTTTATTTCATATCTGAATAACAAAAAGTATTGTGTGTCGTAAAAGGTGTCAACATAAATCAAGGGTGCAGGCAGCAGCGTCTTCATATCGCTAAATAACATACTGCCATGACCTCTGCCCACCCCTCTATGAGTGTCCCGGCGTGATGACATTAGTCTCGTGTGGCAGGTATGAGTGCCACTGCTCGGCGCGCTACACGGGCAACAACTGCGAGGTGGACGCCGGGGACCCGTGCGCGTCGGGCCCCTGCCAGCACGCGGCGCGCTGCGTCGAGGACTCCCGCGGGGACTACGCATGCGACTGTCCGCCCAACTACCATGGTATATACTGCTACCGATACGCTGCTCTAGGAATCTAACAAAATAAATCTAGTCTAGTTAATAATAATCTTATCACATTGAAGGACACTGAACGAGACACAATAGAAGTTATATTACGTCGAGGGGAGCTAAGTGTCCCGCAGTGTTCTGCAATTCATTCATTCACTGACAAGCAACACACGCAAGGATTTTTGAAAATTCGTCCCCTAAAGGGGTTAATAGGGGATGAAAGTTTGAGTGGTAGTTTGCATTTTTTTCCAGTGGAAAATCCTATTACACGGCTTGTAATGAAATAATAATCAATCATTTATTGTAATGAAAATATTATTGTTGCGTTGCAGGCACGCACTGCGAGCTCGAGGTGTCGCTGGACCCGCAGTGCGTGGCGGGTCCGTGCCGCAACAACGGCAGCTGCAGCGTGCCGCCCGGCGGCGACGCCTACGTGTGCGCCTGCGCGCCCGGTAACGTGCCGCTTTATGTTGCTGTAGGGAGCTAGTCAAACTCATTCACAAGAGCTAAATCAGCCAGACATTTTGTTTGAAACTACATCATTTGTGTTATTGTATAAACAACAACGCTTATTTCTCGCTTGTATTACTAAATCACCCGCATTTTAGTTTAAGGAGACTATTTCCAAAGAAATTGGAACAAAATCTCAAAGCAGTCTATTTTGAGGCTTTTTCTAGTTTTAAAGAAATGTAAGCTAAAACTAAGCTAAGCATCATCGAAGTATTGTCCCTTTATGTCGAGTGTGTAGCGCATATTCATCATTGTACATTGTAACGTGTCGGCTACGCTAGGCTACACGGGCCGCACCTGCGAGACGGACATCGACGAGTGCGCGGCCATGGCGACTCCGTGCCTCAACGGCGGCCGATGCCAGGACGCCGTCAACAACTTCACCTGCGACTGCGCCGGCACCGGTAACATTTCTTATTTCACGGATAAAAAATACCTGACGTTGAAACAACCAGCTCTTAATAAATAACACAAAACAAGGCCCAAAGTGGTTCTGAAATCTGGCTACAGCTCTTTGACGTAACCAGTCCGGTCCCGACTGGCCCAGCTGTTTGCCAGACGTAGCGTGCGTCCTTCGATCAATAATATTATTGATCGAAGCGTGCGTCGCCAATTGGTGCTCACAGAGGCCGAACGACGCTTCGCGAGACCAGTCTGAACCTGGCTAATGTCGTATGCCGTTCTGTTGTATGAGTATGTTTGACGTATGTTGTGTTGGCAGGCTACACGGGAGCACGCTGCGAGCTGAACGTGAACGAGTGCGTGGAGGACCGTAACATCTGCGGGCACGGCGTGTGCTACGACACGTACGGCGGCTACGTGTGCGCCTGCCAGCTGGGCTACAAGGGCGAGCGCTGCAACAATGTGAGTCCACGGCCAGCACCATCATCATTATTTATTTGCAAAGCAGCTTAAGACAATAGTCGCATCGCATAGGGTGCAAGATCGCTTGACACTTCAATATCTGTCAAAAGTTTAGTGAAATAAAAATAAATTATTTATTCTGCACAAACAAAATGCACATTAAAAATATAATACACACATTTAAAGTACCCAAAAGCCTCGTATTCAAGCAATAAAAGTTTGATAATTGAGTCCATCTTCCGGTAACCGGCGGAAGTAAGACGTGTGGTGTGTGTCGCAGGTGTCGGCGTGCGCGTCGGGCCCGTGCGGCGCGGGCGGCGCATGCGTGGAGGAGGCGCGCGGCGCGGGCTTCCGCTGCGTGTGCGCGCGCGGCTTCGCGCCGCCCTACTGCGCGCCTGCGCCCGCGCATGTCGCCACCTGCCAGGACATCGTGTGCCCGCCCAAGTCGCACTGTGCGTACTGCGAGCTGCGTGCTGCGTGTGCTATGTCTCCTGCTTCACATAGCTTTATTATAATTGTGTATTCATAACACTCCTGTTTGTTTAAAGAATTTCGATCTGCCTTCATAAAAAGAAATCCAGTCATAAACTCATTAAGGATTGAATTTATATGAAGACACATCGTACAGAACCTCCAACACACAAATCGCTTCGCCGAGACATTTTTTAGATTAACCCATTTATTAACAAACGTTGCTTAAAATTAAGAGACGTTTAAACATCAATAAATGTATGGTTAAACAGACTTTAATCATTACTAGGCAACGTTTATTAATAAAGGGGTAACATTTCTGAGACTCTGAGATCAGAGTCTACCATTTAAAAATGCCTTTTTATAAGAATCAGTAAATCGTCAATTTATTACATCTTGGTATTAAAACTAAAAATGTTATAGCGAATACTTACTCATAATAAAACAATTCTTTGCAGGTATACCAAACATGATGATAGCGGGTGTGATCGCTAAGCAAGTCATGTGCGTCTGTGACATCGGATACTATGGCAAGTCGTTATTGAATCAGTTCAAAAATGATACAGGAAGGGCACGCTCTTCCTGTATAAAACATATAAGTTCTTATCCAACCGATTTATAATTGGTTTTCTTCTGTAAACCAACCATACTGTTGAAGTTTAGATGTGCAAGTCCAACATTGTGTAATAACCCGCAGGAGCCCCCGGCGTGTCGCCCAACTGCACGAGCCTGGAGGCCGCGTGCGAGGCGGGCGCGTGCCTCAACGGGGCCACGTGCGCGCTCGGCAGCGACCACTTCAACTGCACGTGCGCGCCCGGGTACAAAGGTACGTGGCTACTGTACGTGCCGGCGACCCTATGCCACGGGCATATAATACTACCATACAGGGCCCATTGTAACTTCCCACACGTGAACCAAACAATCGGCATCTAATAGAATTGAAAAGCAACAAGAGATTTTATAAAATCATTACTTCATGTAACCTCTCGTGACACGAGGGTATTGACCCCTTGATCAGCTGTATACTTATACTTATTACGATTTCAGGAAATCGTTTGTTCAATACTGTTCGATACCGATACCCATCACGTCTCGGAAGTTTTGCCAATTCATTTTATACGGCCCTGCAATGATATGGTGGCGACACGATTGTTTCCCAAGCTGTGAATTGTATCGACAATATTCAGCGAAGTGCCATAGAGTCGCCATGTTACTCTAGTTTTCTAGATTATGTGTGATTAGAATAGAATGTCTGAAGCGCTGCCCATGCGGCCATGTGCCGACAGCGCATAACTTTCGTATGACGGTTTCCGTAATGTTTATGATTGATGTCTTTTGTTTGCCTGTCTAGATGTTTTATGAATATAGTATCGTGAGCGTGAGTGATCTCTTGCATTTTACGTCCCCTACCCATGATGCGCTTTATTTGTTTGTCTAAACTCCTAAATCATGCGATTGCCTAGATTATTCCGTGTATCAACCCTAAAACACCCCACCCCACCCCAGGAGAGATACTCTGAAGCGCGTGTTTATCTGACTATTCCTTATTCTTGAAGAAGGCTATTTAACATCAAGTCACGCATCAGCCGAGCAAAAAGAAAAAAAAAAGTCAGTAAGAACGATAAAGGATTGTATAGCAGGCGATGCGACGGGCGGGTCGGGGGAATAAGACATTTCACGTGGACAAAGTCGCGGGTAGAAGCTAGTAATTTATAAATTCTGCAATGTGTTCAGGAAATGACCAATATGACTACTATAATCAGCCTATAATGTTCTCACTGCTGGGACACAGGCCTCCTCTCAATGAGAGGGAGTGGGCCGTAATCCACTACGCGGGCCCAGTGCGGGTTGGTGGATGTCACATGTCTTCGAATTTTTGGTTCTAGGATATTTTCCTTCACCGTTTTGAGAGCAGTGGTGATGAAATAATTTACACAAAGTAAATCGCCTGTCTGGGTTCGAACCTATGACTAACCAATATGACTAATGACAATAATTTCATTATGGAGTAGACGTAATTGTGTATCCGTGATCAATTCATCTTTTTCAAACTCTAACAGTACAGACGCACATCAAGCTACTAGCTGAACCTTATGCTTTAGCGATAAAGTTGAAAATCTATTAAAGAAATTTGACAGATTGTAGTAGCTTGATGCGCTGGCGTCTATACATTGCGATCGTTTTCTATATGTCTTTGCTACAACAGAACAGACGTATCAGCGAAAACGTATGGCATGCTGATGTCTACTGAGTATCTTGCGCCAGTTTCTATCGTGTTTCTAGAAATGACTACACAGCCGTGGAAGAAAATCGGGTGAAAAATAATATTCGAATTCCCCGTTAGGGATGGATAGAGAACACGCGTTGTCGAGTGTTCAACCTAGGGTGGCTGTTTTAGGGTGGCTAAATGGAATAACCGGATTGCCTTAGCATTAATAAAGTCATCAATATTGTTTTACCATTTCGTCGATATTTGCATGAATTTAAATTTTGACATCTCCATTAGCCCAGCGGTTAAGGGTCTCCTCACACTTATCAACGTGGAATCCCGTGCAATAAGAGTGTGAATAACGTGCTAACGTCGCGACGCGTTCTCAGGGCTGGGTTGAAGCGGACGACGTCGCTTACACCCTTATGTCGTAGATGTAAAGCGGCTTAAGGCGACTCCATGTCGATTTGTGTGGGCAGACCCTAGACGACGACGCCAAAAAACATCTGCTATGTCAACTTTGGTTCGAGAGAGGAGTTGTGAAGATAAGCCTTAAGGTGGATGTTAGTGGTCGTTCCGTATGTGTCGCTTACGTGTGTGCATGTGCTAGGCGCGTACTGCGAGCAGGCGGCCGGCAAGGCGCTGTCGGACCTGAAGGCGGCCGAGCGCTGCGCCAGCGGCCCGTGTCTGCACGCCAAGAGCTGCCAGGAACTCGTGAGTATCGTCTACCCGCTACCCGGGCTTTATGTGAGCTTCTACTTGTTGCATGTTTGTTTGACATTTTTTCATTAGCTTTATGAATAACTAGGCTAAGCTAGAATTAATTAAGTAGCGATTTACACTTCACAGGATTACATATGCTAATCGCATGAAAATAATATATAAACAGCACTCGAATCGAGTAAAATAAAATGAGTTTTTATTGGTACTTTCGTTATGTTAATGATAACTTGATAAATATATACTTACCTATCACATTTCAATAATTCACATTTGAAACACGTAAAGTAGATAACGTTGGATCACGGTTTATTTGGATTTAACGCCTATTGAAGCTAATTAACATCACCGTTTTGCGCACAACGTTATCGAGCCAGTAAGTCGTGCAGTATCGAGTCATCGTCGGTGTCCCCAGGCGACAGGTTTCCGCTGCGAGTGTGAGGCGGGCTGGTCGGGCCCGCGCTGCGACGTGGCCGGCGCGGGCGCGGCCGAGGGCTGCAGCGCGCGCGGCTGCGCCAACGGCGGCGTGTGTCGCGAGTCGGGCGCGTGCGAGTGCCGCGCGGGCTGGGCCGGGCCCGCGTGCGAGCTGGCCGCGGACTGTCGCGCGGTCCCGTGCCCGCCGCAGCACGAGTGCGTGGAGGCGGCGCCGGCCTGGCGCTGCGCCCCCGCCGCCGCCGACTCGGCCTGCGCCTCCTCGCCGTGCCACAGCGGCAACTGCGTCGCGCTCGAGAACGGCCTGTTCCACTGCCTCTGCAAGGCTGGCTTTACCGGTCAGTACGTTCTCCGCTTCCATTCTTACATCGATAATTCATATTTCGAAGAAAGCCGAGACATATTTAGCACACCTACACCTACTAGATAGTGCACATACAAACAGTAATGCTCTGTTCACACACCATCAATGAAAAATCTTACTTCAGGATGATAAAGAAATCAAAACATATTTTTGTGAATCTTATTATTTACTAATTAGTCTTTTTCATAGTTTAATGCATACATCATGCATGATCTATTGTTCGTCAGAGAAAACTTTTCCTACTATGTACGCCGGCGAATCCCGCAGCCTCTTGCCCTTCAAGTTGATAGAGTATGGCAGAACTGAGGGGTATCGTCTGTAGATACCCCTGCCTTCAGGCGTCCACGCGCGCACCTTGCAAATCGTGCCTTCTTTAGCTGTCACTCCAACCCAGGCCACTGAGGACAGCACAATATCCCCACAGACCGTCTTGGGTCCCTCTCCGGGGTACTCTAGTAACTCAGACCCTTGCTGCAACCCTGGCCAGTTCTTCAGTCTCTCTACTCCTCCGCTCGGCGCAGCAAACAACTCCGTGCCCACAAACTTATCATAAAGCTCGCCAGCGTCCTTAGTCTTTGTGACAGTGATGGGCAAACTCTCCGAGCAAAATATCGTGAAGCGACAAGGTTCCGCACAATCCACGAGATCGAAGCGAGCCAAACCGCCTATGAATATTGTTGATCCCTCATACATAAAGTATGTCTGTGGTCTAATCAGCTGTTTCGGAATGGTCACAAGTAGTTCTTCAGTGCTTAGGAGGGATAACACCTGATCAGGGTGAATGACGCCGGGAGTGTCGTACAACCATTTACTATTAGCAAATACTTTGTCTTTTTCGTTCAAAACCATCATCTTCTGTTTGTTGAGGTCGCCGCTGTCGACGTCGTAGTGCTCGGAGAACGAGCGTCCGATATGTCCGATCAAGGCGGGCGCTTCGCTCGGCGTCTTGCCATGCAACTGAGCGTTTCTAATTTGCTTCTCAACCCTGTAGAGTTTGGCTTCTGATTGTAATCTACGTGTTCGTTGGAATATTTTCCATCCTGAAGGTCTGTTTATGGGGAACTTGAGGAGGTTGAGAGTTGTCCCTGGCCACCGGCTGACTGTGGCGCGTTTGACGATGTCTACGGCGTGTACTTTGCAGTAGTCGGACTGCAGCAGTGCATTGAACAGGGAGCTCTTGCCGACGTTGGTGCAGCCGACCAGGAACACGTCTCCCTTGTACAGCCACAGCTTGAACATGGCGGAGATTAGGTTCTCCACTCCGTAGCCTGTTTTAGCAGATATCAGAGCAATGTGCCTGATGTTAGCTTCACCTAGTTTCGACTTCTTGATTTCTGTGACTAAGGATTGCTTAATGCGTTTCAAGTATCCATAACTATCGCCAGGTAATAAGTCCACCTGAAAAAAGAAGCATTGTAAATGGGCAAATATTTTCCTCAGATTAAGTTGGACCTATAGTGCTGGCTGGGAGGGGGGGGGGGGCTAAATAATAACAGCCGCACAGGTCAATCGATCAGGTTACACTACGCATCCCGCGGTTGGTCTGTGGATGGATGACCATCTTTACATACCGTGACCTCTCCATGCCTCGGAAAGCACGTTAAGCCGTTAGTCCTGGCTGTCATTCGTGGATCTTTGACAGTCGTTACGGGTACTCAGAAGCCCGAAAGTCTGACAACCAGTCTTACCAAGGGGTATTGTATTACCCAGTAACTGGGTTGTGGAGGTCAGATAGGCAGTCGCTCCATGTAAAATACAGGAATCCAGCTGCATTCGGTTAGACTGGAAGCCGACCCCAACATAGTTGGGACAAGGCTAGGCAGATGATGAGTGCTGGCTCTAGATGACTTGAAAAGAGGCATTTCAATGTAATATCACGAAGTCGTGCCAGTAAGCTGATAATGGCGCCGATTCTGTTGTTCACAAACTAAACTAAATTTAAGTTCATGCATCTTTTTCTTTCTATTTCATTAAGAAAAGGACAGAAGATAAATATTAGTTTAGTCCTGTCAAATTAAGATACTCCATAGACAATTTAGACGAGATTAAAAAATTGCTTATTAAAAATACGTCAATTTACATCAGGCGCTGACTAATTTGACAGGACTAAACTAATATTTATCTTCTGTCCTTTTCTTAACACGTTGACTGCCAGACCACAGACACAATAGAAAATCTATTGTTCGCGGTCACCGGTGACCGCGCTGGCAGTCAATGCATTAATGAAATAGAAAGAAAAAGATGCCTGAACTTAAATTTAGTTTAGTTTGTGAACAACATAATCGGCGCCACTGATAAATTTAATTTAAACTGAATATTATTAAGAAATCTAAAAATGTTGTTTGTCTTACCTTATTGCCAACAACTATGATGGGTCTGTTTGTGCCTATGATGTCCACAATACCTGGCCATATGGAGCATGGGAAGTCCAACAGATCCACCATCAGTAGGACCAGGGATTTTACATTTCTGGAAAGAATTGAAATAAAGGTTTGAAAAACCCATACAAATATCTTTGTTTATCTCACAAATCTTTTTTCTATAAGCGGCTTAAGAAGTACAAACAAATACAGCTTTTCATATGTTTTAGGCTGCCATGATGAATAAATAAAAATATTTACTTTTTCAATGACATCATGACATGTCAGTCTGTTCACACTTTATTTCCAAAGTAAATTAAATTATTATAATTACAACAGTATACACAAGCGTTGTCAGTTTGTTTACCTGATGGACCGCAGTAGTTTCTCATACTCTTCTGGCTGCACACTCACATCCAGTGCAATGTTATACTCCTTGAGGAAGTGACATCTCTGGCATTCCATAGTCTTTAGTTCCTCCACTGCCCTGTGCTTGAAGATCTCGCTGGGCAGGTACCCCGGGATGGCAGGGTCGCTGCAGTGGAAGAGAGCTCCACAGCCTCCACATGGCACTCTGCTCACACCTACTGTAGGGTCAGGAGTACCATACTGGTTTAACCATTCGTTTCCAGTTTCTGCTCCATCTTCCAACTCTTCAGAAAAAATGTTAGTGTCATCAAAGTACTCATAGTTTGTCATCCATTGGTTAATGTTTGAGCGATCAAATTCCTGTTCTGTGCTAACATTGGTACTCGTAGCACATTTAGATGGTACAATTTTATTATCATCATAGTCAATTTTTGAAGAGGTACCAAAAGGCAGTTGGAACTCCTTGTCAGGTTCTGTATTAGAGGCAGCCTCTTCATCTTGAAGCAATCGATCTTTTTCGACGTAATACTGTAAGGATATCGGGAGAGGCGGCAAACTCTGCTCCTTTAACTTTTTGCTTATTGTCGCCTTCGCTTCTTTCATAGTTTTCTTGTGATACCTATAATAACCTAATTTCAACTTGTCGTTTTCCAAGTAGGAGTTGAATGTTATTTTGTCCTTATATATCTGAAGTAACTGTGGAAAATCTTTACTGTTGTCATTTTTCTTTACATTTGGTTCAGTTTCAATGCCAGTTATCACCCGCACTTGTGTAAAACGTTTGTTTTGTAAAAACTTTTGTCTCCCACATAACCTCAAAACATTGTGCATTGAATAAAGCATGGCGATGATTCATATACTTTACACTTGTATTAGAACTCATTTAAATATGTTTTTAAACAATTTTGCCGTCTCTTTTCAACAATATTACATCTTTTCATTATAAATACAAACAAAATTGTGACCTCAACCTCAAAACAACAACTCGCCTATTTGACAGTAGAACTCAGATGTCAGTTGTCAATGTCATGCGGCGGTGTTGCACTTTTATGAAAATCGGTTATAACCGTTACCGGTTAATAATTATTATTCATTTATAATTGGAATGTAAACTACAATTTACTTTAATTAAATAAAAACATGAGTTATTTAGAAACAATTATAACGTTTTTCTTTTACAAAAGCAAGTCGTAGTTACAAAGTCTCTTCTGTTTTTATAGTGTTCATTTCCCAGTTTTATTGCCGCTGTCGGTTTAAACACCTGCTTATACTCACTGTGAAATATGTATTATGTGACTAATTTAATTTCTGAGATTTAATAAGTATTCATTCCAAGTGGTTTACATTTATATTTTTCTTTGTTGATTTTTCTTCTGATTATGTTCATTCAACTGCTATTGTTGTTCTCAATTATTAAAGGTACTTATGTTTAGCAAAAAATTTGCCGGTATTAAAACTTGAATGATAAAAATATTAAAAGTAACTGAATTTTACTTATTATTGTATTTTCAGGGCGATTTTGCGAAGTGGACATAGACGAATGCTCAATGATGCCGAAAATATGTAACCACGGAGTATGCCTCAACATTGCCGGATCCTACGAGTGTTATTGCAAGCCCGGTAAGTGTGCATGAAAGTCACAGATATGTGTAGTTGCCCTCATTAGCTGTCAATTATTATGTAAATAATTCGCTTTGTTATGGACAGGCTATACGGGCGACAGCTGCGAGCAGGACATCGACGAGTGCCTGTCGGCGCCGTGCAAGAACGGCGGCACCTGTCAGAACCTGGAGAACAACTACGAGTGCACCTGCATGGAGGGCTTCGAAGGTCGCCAGATAACTATGATAATTTTATTATTTAATGTTTTCACTTATCCCCTATGTTATGGTAAATGTTGTGTTTACAGGCAAGGACTGCTCGATAAATATAAACGAGTGCGAGACGAACCCGTGCGCGGCGGGCTCGACGTGCGTGGACGGCATCGCCAGCTACTCGTGCGTGTGCCAGGACGGGCTCACCGGGCCCAACTGCGAGATAGACATCGACGACTGTGAGGTAATCGATTGGTCAAGGTCGCGACTATCGTTAGCTGGCGAGATCTTTACTATTTGTTATGCCGTTATTGCAATATTTGTGTTCATTATTCATATTGGTATATAACGAGACGTCTGGTCGCGCCAGATTTACATTTAGTAACATTTTCATGCTATTTTTTACCATGACACAATTATTATCAATTTCGCGTTACGTGTTCTAACTCTGCGTTGTCGCGTGCGGCAGTCCGCACCGTGCCAGCACGGCGGGCGCTGCGTGGACGGGCTGAACAGCTACAGCTGCGAGTGCGGCGGCACGGGCTACGCCGGCGACGACTGCGGCGTCAACATCGACGAGTGCGCGCCGCAGCCGTGCCGCAACGGCGGCACCTGCGTCGACGACGTCAACGACTACCGCTGCAAATGCTACGCGGCCTACACCGGTAAGAACAATAACATTGTAGTGCAATTTACTTATTTTTTTCGCAGAGCCTTTCTGTCTTACGTAAGAAAAATTGTATATCGCGGATTACCCTGGCGCTTTCGCCTCAAGTTGTAATGTTTAATGTGTACCGCAGGCAAGAACTGCGAGCTGGACATCAACGAGTGCGAGAGCGAGCCGTGCAAGCATGGCGGCGTGTGCCTGGAGCGCTCCAACGCGTCGCTGTACGTGCCCGCGGGCGCGCCGGGCCCGCACCCGCACCCGCACCCGCACGGGCCCGCGGGCGCGCTGGACCCGCAGCCGCACATGCTGCTGCCCGCAGTCTTCTACCAGCCCTTCTCGCTGGAGACCGCGAGCGGGTGAGCCTTGCCCTCCTATTGTCGGGACATAATACCACCATAAGAAACCTAGACCGTGTCCCGTAACACAAATCCCGCACGCGCGTATAACGGGTGTAATAAGACGCGCGTAACGAAGCCGAGACTCACTAATGCTCCCCGTCATAATATTTTAATATTTTTTTGTACTGGACGATACCTGGGAACATTCTGGTTTCGGAGATATTCAAGGTCAAAGTTTAATTTTTTTTCATGAAGACAGGTTTTAAATGTTATAACTTAACTTTGTATAACCCAACAACTCCTGTATATTATAAGCACAATGTTTTGCGTGCGTCAGCTATTTTTCCAAGGTTGGTAAAAATCCGATATTTATAATAAAAATCAAATATCCGATTTTTGATATTTATCCGATATAACATCGTGTATAAAAAATAAGGGGATTTTCATTCTGTATGTGGTTTATAAGTGTTTGATTATTTGACGTTTTTATTATAAAGTAACAAAAAATTGTAGTCTTAAAAATACTCGATACACTTGAACGGTAGGTACAAGTCAGGGGATTCCCATAAATTGAAAATGACTTAACTATAGAGGAATACCTTATAAAGCTAACCGCACTTGCATGTTATTTATAGGTGAATCCCCGAAACTTGATTAGATTGTCACTTCGGGAAAGGTAATCCAAATTGTAGTTTTTTTTGTCAAGTGTTATAAGGGTTATATACCTTGAATCGGAAAAATGTCTAGTTCTGACAATAAATATCAATTGATATAATTATATTCACTGTATAGCAGCGAACCCTAAATTTTTGACACCAATAATTGAAGTTGTTTCGTAGTAATCATTTCTGCTCACATGTTACTTCGTTTGACGTACAGAATGCGTAGACGACGGCTATGTGTCCTATGTGATGGGTGTTTTTACACAGTACTCTTTTCCGAAGATAAATAAAAAAATCAGCCTAAATAAAAAGCTGGTTCCTTATTCCAGTTTCGAGTGCGTGTGCGTGCCGGGCACGACGGGCTCGCGCTGCGAGGTGAACATCGACGAGTGCGCGTCGTCGCCCTGCGTGAGCGGCAAGTGCATCGACGGCATCGGCGGGTACACCTGCGACTGCTTCGCCGGCTACGAGGGCGAGCACTGCGAGACCGAGATCAACGAGTGTCTGAGGTCATTTGCGATATTGTCATGGCTTCCAATCTATTGAGATCCGGGAAATAACTACCTCACTGGATATGTTTTGCTCTTTATTCGGTATCGAAACCGTTCCATTTAACGCTTTTAAATCGACCCCCGTCGCTATCATTGTCGGTCGTCGGTTCATTCAATTCATTTTAATCATTTTGGTCCTTCATTGACCCCTACGGTGATGTGGCGTCATTGAAGGACCAACATGATTTTCAACATGTTCACGATCAACCCAGTGAACTGTGAAAGGTACGGACATGACGACGTTTTGATAAATAGTTGAATACGTTTGTATAGATACACGCCGTGCGCGCACGGCAAGTGCGTGGACTTGCGCGCGTCGTACTTCTGCCAGTGCGCGAAGGGCTGGGGCGGCCAGAACTGCTCCGTGGTGCTGCAGGGCTGCCGCGCCGCGCCCTGCCGGCATCTGGGCACGTGCCACCCCTGGCTGCGCGACGAGACCGAGCATCGGTTCAACTGCTCCTGCACGCCGGGCCACTATGGCACCACTTGTGAAAGGGTACTACTTTTCAGATATTTATATCTAAAATAAAATGAATTGACAAGAACTTAAACTTAAAATAAATACATAGATATATCTTTGTAAAGCTCTCTGCAGCTTAAAAATACTCTGACGTTTACGCTGGAATACGACAGTTCGCGTTTAAGACGAGACCCCAAACTAATACAAATCTAAGAAATTTACGAATGCTGTGGTAATTGTGGTGTAATTACGTAGAACCTTTCATCGAGCGAAAATACATTTTGTATGTGTAATTTTTCGGATGTTAATCAAGTACATTTAGTGAACGCGTACAATCCTCTCGCAGATAACAACGATGTCTCTTGAGAAGAGCAGCTACGCAGAAGTGAACACGACGCGCGAGGAGGGCTACGACATCTCGTTCCGCTTCAAGACGACGCTCGGCAACGGGCTGCTGGCCATGGGCCGCGGCCTGACCTACTTCTTCCTCGAGCTGTCTAACGGACGACTCAACCTGCACTCTAGCCTGCTCAACAAGTGGGAGGGAGTGTTTATTGGATCCAATCTTAATGATAGCAAGTGGCAGAAGGTAATATTCTATTGAAGTCTGTTAAATTAATATTATAAAGTGGTAACATTGTTTGTTTCTAAGTTTGTAGAAGGTAATCTCTAAAAATACTGATTACGAAATTTTTTTCAAGTGATGGAAAGCATTATTTTTACTGCGGTTATATTATTGAGATGTGGCAATATCTAAAAGTAACTGTCTTGTAACATTTTACCTAATTCGGAATAGAATACAAAACGACTAAGAGAGGGCCCGCAAGCAAATTAGTTGCCCAGCAATTTTTTTGTCTTCGTCGCTGTCTCATATTTGGGCGATGCGCACACGGGAGCGACAGTAACGCTACTTTTTGTAAAATTTTCGGTTGAGCGGCAACTGGCTAGTACGCTACTTTATTGTCGCCGTGCGCGCGTTTGCATTGCAACCAGTAGACGGGCGATAGTTGCGTCCAAACCCGCGGAGAAAAAAGTCTCCTAGCTGTTTTGTCGCTACATGCGCGCACTTTCATACAAACCCGTATACTTGATGTGAGAGACAAATTGGTTGCCGAGACAAAAGATGCTCGTGGGCGCCCTCCCTGAGTTATTAATAGTCAACATAAAAAGAAATGTATGTCTCTCATATTATTTACTTAATATTTGTCCATCGATGTATGTTACGACTGTATCCTTGTGCTTGCAGGTGTTCGTAACGATCAATTCGTCGCACCTGGTGCTGGCAGCCAACGAGGAGCAGACCATCTACCCCATCAGCCAGAACGAGGCGTACAACTCGTCCGTGACGTCGTTCCCGTCCACGCGCCTCGGCACGTACGGCTCGTCCTACGCCACGCTCACGCACGGACCCAACTTCTTCGTCGGTTGCTTCCAGGACGTCGTCGTCAACGGCCAGTGGGTCAGTAGTTCAGTACACTACTTGTTAGAGCGTCATATCTATCACTTGTACCTGGGTGACATTCGCTATCTAAATCTCAATGGGTTATATTAACGCGATATGTGTATTATATGAATCTATAAGTCGCGAGCTCAACTTTACGCGCGGTGCTCGGTTATTTATGTTCTCTGTTTATAATTTAGTTTAGTTTTATGGAAGTCATCAAGTAATTATTGAATTTCGTGGTACGTTCCAGGTGTTACCAGAAGACTCAAACGCGACGGGCGCGGAGACGACGAGCTCGCCCTCGGCGGAGCTGGGCGCGCCCCCGCCGGCGCGCGCCGAGCTGCACGGCGTGCTGGCGTCGTGCGCGCGCACGCCGCAGTGCGCGCCCAACCCCTGCCAGGCGGGCGGCGCCTGCGACGACGCCTGGACCAGCTTCGTGTGCACGTGCCCGCGCCCGCACCTCGGGGGGACCTGCCAGTACAGTGCGTCGTCTTGTCGTTCCGACTGGATATAGTGCTTTTAACCACTATATCTTATGAGCGGAAAATCTTTCTCGGATTTTGCATGTCGCCTATTTCATTCTGATTACTGAAATCTAAAGACACAACGTTCTGTCCAGTGCTGTCGTGTACAATTACTGATTTTGTAAATGAGCTGTGTAGGGTACAGATTTGGGAAACGTAACTTGACATGTAATACATGTTGACACAAATTCGCCTAGTTGTTGTGTTGCTTAGCTTAAATCAATAAATAGGAATATCACATTTCATGTTACGTCTCTTCAACCGGTACTCGGTGCAGTGCTACATGTTGTTCAGTAAAGTAACTCGACTGTTGATGCGGCACTCGGAATTTTCGACAAAAATCTGCTCTGTGGAGACTGGAGTGTGATGTCAAAACATGTGCCTTGTCAACGGCTACACCTGTAATTGTGCCCGTCGCCGCCCGCAAACTCCACAGTACAGTTAGAATTTAATTTTTCTCGATTGTAATTAATGTAAATCCTATTTTTACTTTATTTTATACTTACTTGAATAAATTTTATTATTTATACTTTTGATTGATTAGACTACACGGCGGCCACGTTCGGGCACGAGTCGGCCGCGCCGCACGCCGTGGTGCGCGTGCGCGCGTCGGACGCGGCGCGGCGCGGGCTGCGCGCGGCGCTGGACATCTCCATGTTCATCCGCACGCGCAAGCCCAGCGGGCAGATCTTCTATCTGGGCTCGCTGCCGAGGTAAGCGGGCATTGCGAACTTGCACATATTAGACCATATTACAGAACATGGTTTATCTTTAGACCCAGCTTTAAACCTTCGAACTATTTTTTTGTTTAAAGTTCTAAATACAAAAACTCATTTTAAAACCGAGTTCAAGATGGTTGATCTGCTTACATAACACAACATCACGCCTGCATTCCCCAAAGGGTTAGGCACGTTACGACAGTCAGAATAAGGTTTGAAATGTAAAAACTGTCTCCAAGGTTTAAACTTGAACCAAACTCGTTGCGTAATGAAACAAATTGTTATCTATCGCTGATTGACAAGACCTCAGTAACTCACAATATGTACTGTACACTATAACAGCAAGCGTAGTGTGGGACGTCCTTCAGCTGGATGGAACGAACCTTAATCAGGTGGCTGAGACAGACTGGACGAAGAAGGCGAAAGACAAGGTGTTATGTCCAGCAGTGGACTGCGATAAACTGAATTAATTGATCTAACAACATAAAAATAACCTTTTACTGTTTTCAGAAATAGTTAATATGAACACGGCAAAACCTGCACTATCGCTTAAAACATACCTAACAAAAATATATTAATACAGCTCTGCCTTCCCTCTCAATAACACAGGCGTCATGTTATTAACAACTGTTTTCGTTTCAAGGTTCGGTCAAACAGACGAGACTCAAGTGGGCGCCTCCCTGGAGGGCGGCGAGCTGCTGGTCCACCTGCGCTTCAACCAGACGCCCGAGAACTACACCGTGGGCGGCACGCGCCTGGACAACGGGTACCTGCACCTCATCGAGGTAGGGCCCGGCTGGCTCATACACTCATTATTATTTGGTGCTTCGTTATCATCCAACCATTGATTTCGTTCATTGCTTCAATTTTATCAATTCATTCATATATGTGCAAAGTAATAGTAGAAGACTTATAATTTGTAATTATTTATGGCGTCAAGCAGTTTTGATGTATTTCAACTTGAAGGCCTATGAGGGCCGGTGTGACGAGTGTCGTAACAGAAAGACGTTTAAGTTTCGTCTCTGGGGTGGAACGGATATGCTACGCTGGTATGGATCTACCGTGCATTCGCGATTTATTTGCCAAAAATGTAAACAAATATGAATTAATGTGTAGCTGCTAGGTGTGGTTGTTGGTGAGAAAAGGAAAAACACGAACTTGGTTTTATAGACCAACAAGGACGGAATGCCGCGGGCGCGGGTGTTTCACGCGTGGAGTGTTCGCGTCGCGGGTTTTTTGGCACTGCACCTTCCATACGTTCGATCTACATGCTGGCGGCCGCAGCGGTAGGCTGGCTGAGCGCGCCTGTGCACCCCGGTCTTGTTGGCTTTTCGTTTATTGCCTAAAAAATAATACAAACGTAATAAAAAACATACTAATAAAATATTGCTAGAATTAAAAGGCCGGGCGGACCGCGACACCGACGTCAACATAATGGAAAAATAACTTTAATTACTACACAATAATTAAGTTTAGTTTACGCTACAACTTCAAACATTTTTGTAACTTTGTCAATAATGCTGGTCGCTCTGAAATCAACTCAATTATCATTAAAATAAAGTTGTTATTTGTTTAACTTAAAATAGGGTAGGGATGTGCAGCACTGCGCACATTTACTTTAGGTGACAGTGACACTATTCACCGTCACGCATCACCTAGAACACAAAAAAAAACAGTGAATAGTTTTGCTCCGTCATAGTCAGACTTTGAGAACCCGGGGGTGAGTGCCACGAGCATGTACAGACGCCAGCACATCAAGCTACCCGAAACTGTAAAATTTTCCCAATCAACTTTGAACCTTATACTTTAGCGATAAAGTTGAAAATCTATTAAAGAAATTTGACAGATGTAGTAGCTTGATGTGCTGGCGTCTGTACCGTAGGGCCCACATGATGGGGTGGTTGGGGATATACTGAAATAGTTTCATTTCCGGGTGCAGGTGGTGCGCAACTCCACGCTGGTGCAGGTGAAGCTCAACGGCACCGAGTACTTCCGCAAGTCTATATCCGCTGCCAAGACCATCGACGCTCAGGTAAGCAGCATTTTATACTAACATAATAATCACACTAATATTATAAAGGCGAAAGTTTGTGAGTGTGTGTGGGGGTGTGAGGGGGTGTGTATGTGAGTGTGTGTGTGTGTGGGGGGGGGTGTGTGTGTGTGTTTATGTTTGTTACTTCTTCACGGTCAAACGGCTGGACCAATTTTGATAAAATTTTGTATGGAGGTAGCTGACACCCTGGATTAACATATAGGCTACTTTTTATCCCGATATTCCCACGGGATTGACATTTATGCGGGTGAAACCGCGGGGCGCAGCTAGTATCATTTATAAAGTGAAGAAATTGTTGAGTATCATTGAAGATGATTATAAGAGTAGGGTAAAACCAATGATATAATAATAATTGTTTGCTGTACCGGACGACGTCATTACGTCGGCGCCGGCTGACGCTCAAACCCAGCGCTGGGGCTCAGTCTTGCATAGGGTCGCAGCATAATGCTGAGCGATAGCCGTTTTGCGTGAATGTGACGCATGTTTCCTCCACCCTTTTCTTATTTTTTTTGTTTATGTTCTTTTTTGCGTCATGTTTACCGCACTAGGGCATCGTAGTGGAACATTGAGTGCTGTGTAGTCCCCTGGGGGACCGGGCTAGCTGGGCGAGGGGATTTTAGTGGAACGAGCGAAATAAACGTATTTTCTTTCTTTCTTTCTATATGGTTGTGGTAACAGTTTAATGTACAACTACTTCATGATGAGGTCAAACATTACTGAATAGTGATCATATCGGAAAATAGTTTGATTATCCACCGGTAGAGGCGTTGATGTCGCTTTGTTTTTGTTGTGCGTCATGGCGGCGGACAATATTTCGATTTTGAAAGCAATTTTATATATGTGATTGTACAAGAGCAATATAAAAGTGCCTTCCTTATTTAAATTTTTCGCTACACCTTAAACCATGGATACCCTACATTAATGATATGTCCAAACGTTGACTGACATATCATTAAGGCGGATGTTCCGATGGGCCGTCCATACATTTTTCGTGGGGATTATACGCTAAACATAGGCACTCTTTGTTGAAAACAAATCATTTTATCACTTTTCTATAATGAAATGTCCCCGCGATCGACCTTTTTAGGAAATAATTTACATTATTTACTGAGGAAAACGATCGCGAAATCCAGACCAAATTTGACAGTTGCGTCACTAGTGTGCGTGAGTTTTGACAAGCAAAGTAAGCAAACTCAAGCACCATGATTGCGATAGTTTAGAGATGAGAACGCTAGATGGCGTGTAGGCATTATTATAATTCTGTTTAATCAATATAATACGTACAATAATTGATTTATTTTCTTTCATACCTTTCATGAACAGGTTCACCAAAAAAAACTTTATAATTAATAACCTGACCTGACGACCTTCCCAACATAAACGACTTTATTACATAATATTGTTTTGTGGCAACATAAATATCATTATTCGTAGATAGGATTTATGCGACGTTGCCGTCCCACCCGAGCTGTCTTCGGAACCTTGAACTCATGAACTACATTGAAAGAATTACCAAGAAAACCGTTGCCACTCTTCTTTCGCCGTAGCGACATGATATAAAAATATAATTTTGAAGATTGCTTGTATGCAATAGCTTGGCGCGCGGAATTGCTCGCGGAATTATTCTATTTTGTATGCTTTGCATTTTCATTGATTCAAATTATTGCAATATTTCTAGTATGTTATTGCAATTTATTGTAGGTATAGTAACTAATAATGATTCAATTTTAAAAATAAGTAGGTAAGTGCCTATCTTTCGGCGGTTTTAGAAACAGAAAGTTGCCCCGTGAGTTAGGTTTTAGGCGCTGAAATCCCGTCACAATACTAATTACTTACCTATGTATCAATTACATAAGTACAAAGTCAGTGGTTATCATAACTTTAATGCGTTTGTACCTATATTTTTTGGTCAACAGTAAATTAAATAAAGTACATAATATGTATTATAATTCGGTAACCCAACAAACATTTGCAAAATCGAAGTACCTACAAAATAGAATACCTTTTACGCACAGTATAAACAGTTTCAGACAAACATACATTATTTATAGTTTGATAGTTATGTCGCACGGCGGACGGCGCGCAGCGTAGGTACCTCCAACAATAGAGCTAGACGTGCGTTCAGAAACAAACAAATGATTGAGTTACTTACATCAAATTGATAAACGTGATTTATTGTTTGTATTTAAACATCTAATCTGTTTATTTTTTTTCTTATTTGTCGACTAATACTCTACCAGGAATATAAAGATAAGTAAAATTTTACTCTTATTTTTATTGTTTTATTTTCTGTAATGAGTTCAGAACGTAACCTTGTCATAGATAGTATGCACAGAGTACTTTGATAGTATGTGATCACAGAGTACTTTGATAAGACTAGTAAGATCGTATCATACCCAGTAAGATCAATATCTTATAAAGTAGCAATTCTTTTCTAGTAGAATGCTTCAATTTCTTATAATAATAGTAGCAATTCTTTTCTAGTAGAATGTTTCGTCTACGAAATTCTGCTAGCTCATTGTACGGTTGTGAAATTCGATACTATTCAATTTTATTCAAATACTGAGTGTATGAAGTAACATAATATTCTTTTGTTTTACTTTATTTCAGATTTCTCTAATCCTGAAACTGATTCATTACAATTGACTGTGGAAACTGTTCCAAAGAAATGGATATCTGGGTATCGCATTGTGGACCTGAAGAATGTAATTAAGTGGGCATTCCAATTGGAAAGACACCGAAATATGTGTGAATCTTCACAAATTGAATTTGGTAATGAGAGACTTGATGGATTTCGAAGTGAATTAATTTTCAAGTGCAGTATGTTTGGTAACTAAGACGACCCACTGACCGTGGAAGCACTACGGAGAGCAGTAATAAAATAAATACTGCATTTTTGTGGGCAACTGCGACTGCTGATAGCTGCTACTACACTCAATCAGCTCACATTACAAGTCTCATGAATATTCCAACAATGTCGGCAAATAAATTTCGTCGTGTTGAAAAAAAAATTGGCAGTGTGTGGTTTGAACATTTGTCAGAGGAAATCAAAACTGCTGGTGAACAAGAAAGGTCAGATACTATTCAAAAAGGTCATGTATCTTCAGACAGTGTTCCATTTGTTACTGTATGTAGTCGGAGGATGGCTGAAAAGGTCATATGGCCATAACTTTGATTCATCTTCTGATAAGGTAAGTTAATATATTACTAAACACATACATACATAAACTCACGCCTTCTTCCCATGGGGGTAGGCAGAAACTACAGAACGCCACCTGCTACAATACCTTACATACTCCTTTACTAAACACATATTTGGTTCTGTATGAACTTTTTATTATGTGCAATATTTACAAGTGTTGCTTTTCATTTCCAGGCCTGCATTATTGGTAAAGAAACTAAGAAATGTCTATTTCTTGGTGTAGAAAACAAATATTGTTATACGTGTCAATATTATGAAAAAAGGAAACATGGACATGAAAGCACATAATTGCTGCAAAAAATTTACTTGACCGCCTACAGCAATGGAATCACAAATTATTGTGGAAAGCTTTCAAAAGAGTGAAGAAATGCATCAACTTCGTTATTTGAGTTTTATTGGAGACGGAGACTCCTCCGTGTTTGCAAACTTGAAAGAGAAAGGTTCATATAGGAACTTTAGTCTGAGATGGGAACATAATAAAACAAATTGAATGCAAGAATCATGTAATCAAAAACTATACCAGGGCACTATACAAGGTAAATAAATAAATCAAATTGGTATCGACATCTCAAGATCAGTGAAGCATATTCTGTATTCATATTTGTACTTTTTTTAGATCTTGGCCAACACTAAGCTCGCACTATTATAAATATTTTAAAGCCAAACATGATGAAGCTTACACTAGTGGCATGGAAAATTATAACGTATAAGAGTGAGAGTGCTGCTATGGCAGCAGCATAGCATAGCAGCATAGCCCGCTTCATATATTCGGAATACATGAAAACTGCAAGGATTTTTACTGCAATGTCAATAAAACAGCTGCAAATGGAAATATAATAAGTAAGAATTGTAGTACCAGTTAGAAATGCTTTGATTATCATGGTACAGCGGTGCTATTCTGTAAACCGTGAAAACTTAGGTGAAATGAGCGTGGAGTGAGCTGTCAATAGGTCAATCTCTAGCAAAAACAAACTCACTTCACCTAAGTTTTCACGGTGAGATTTTTACAGAATCAACCAGCAGTATTGTTTCTTTGTATGTTACATAATCATCTATTTAAATTTTATTGATATTTTCTAGTAAAAAATATTCTATTTTCAGGATTATCGCTTGCTACTGGACATATAAATACATAAATGGAAAGGAACAAATCAGGATACGACAGAAGTCGTCAACACGAAAACGACGTATTCTGCCAGAAATCATATTGAGACATGTTCAAAAAAATGCTAAATGTATAGATTTGAATGGTATGTATACTCAGCTAGATATCAAGTTATACATTTCCAGTATAAGCTGACCTCCCATTGTACGGAAATCCTATACAATGCGATATCAGCTACTGGAAATGTATAGCTGGTTAATTCTTTTTTTTACTTCATAAATTGCATCAATTTCAATGTCTAAAATATATTATTATGTTATTCTAGTGAAAAATCGTCCATCAACATCAGTTGGAAATTCGAGCAACTAGTAAAGTTTCAATATATAGCAGTTTTGGAGAATGATGGTAAAGGACATTTTGAAATGAATGGGCAACAATATTCGTCCAAAGTAACATAATTATATTCTAAGTAAAGTTATTTTTCTTTGCAGCAGTAGCAGCCTTTAGCAGTAGACAAGAAGACTCACGGCACATGGTGAAAACAACCAAGTCAAACGATTTTTGATAAAATTGTATTTTTGTAGTAGTTTGTTTAGAATCAACATTATCATATCATTGTATATTACTTTTTATTTGTATTTACTATAAAATGAAAAGGTGAAATAATACTTTATTATGTAAGTATAACCACCTGGTGATCTCAATCGCAGGTCTTTAGATTTTTCTTTTTCTAAAAACTTTGGTAGGAGTGCTTTGACATTATAAAATATTTTACACTCTGGTTATAAGTAATTGCATACTACATTGTATTTTTTTGATTTGTTGTTATCTTTTTTTTTTATTGTGTCTGCTAGGTGTAATATCTGTAATAATTGGATATGCTATAAATTTAATCATGTATCAGGCTACATTTGTGTCACTTCAAATACTTTTATTTATATTTAATTAGTAGTAAGGTAATAAAATAAAACTATCTTTATAAACTGTATAGATTGAAGTTTTTGTAACTGAACAGACAGCTGTGCTGCTGGGGAGTTTGTTGCGCCACTTCTTCTTTCCAGCTAAAGCACTAGGGAGAGGTTAAGGGCGAATCCCATCGACAAAAGACATGCCGGGGGTAGGCAGAAACTACAGAACGCCACCTGCCACGATACCTTACATACTCCTTTTGTCTCGTTTACGTTCATAAATCTGGTCATACACGCACGCCGGTTGTGAGTACTACGCACAGGCACAGTATTCATAATATTCGCAAGGAACGCATTTAATTTTTCATATAAATATCGTAGCAGGTGGCGCATTTTTTAAATACACGCCACCTAGTAGTCTATTCTTGTAAACGTTTGGAAGTACTCGCTTACGTCTGTGTGTGTAAACGACCTGTATTCAATGGCAGATTTTATTTGGGGATTATGTGTCGAATTGGGTGGATTTTGAGGCAATGTTATGACCAAATACAATAAAGAGTAATGTCCGATAACCGCGTCTACCACTTCTACGACTTAATAATGTGCCAATTACACATAAAACAAAATAAACTAAAAATGTTGACATCAGCGCCATCTAGCGGGAAAATGGCCCGGAGCAGATCGTATGATCCTCCTTAAACGTTGACATTTAAACAATATGGTCAATATCAGCTAGCCATTTTATGAAATGACCGAATACTTCATGAAATGATCAATTCTAAGATCTGGCCGCGACATCGACGAAGGGTAGTTAGGAAGGGTAGTGTGGTGATTGCCAAACAATATGGTACACCTGTGTGTAACAGTGTATCACATCACATTAACAACAACAACATTGGATCGGTAATTGGGTCACCTGAGGCCTCAAAGGTGAACACACGACAAGGGGCGTAAAATGCATCCGTCGGCAGTTTTGGATCGGCGCACACAAGTGCGTCACCAGCTGCCGACAACGTTGAGCAAGGCCCGCCCGCGCCACTACGGCGGCTGCGGTGACGTCACCAGCTGCCGACAACGTTGAGCAAGGCCCGCCCGCGCCACTACGGCGGCTGCGGTGACGTCACCAGCTGCCGACAACGTTGAGCAAGGCCCGCCCGCGCCACTACGGCGGCTGCGGTGACGTCACCAGCTGCCGACAACGTTGAGCAAGGCCCGCCCGCGCCACTACGGCGGCTGCGGTGACGTCACCAGCTGCCGACAACGTTGAGCAAGGCCCGCCCGCGCCACTATGGCGGCTGCGGTGACGTCACCAGCTGCCGACAACGTTGAGCAAGGCCCGCCCGCGCCACTACGGCGGCTGCGGTGACGTCACCAGCTGCCGACAACGTTGAGCAAGGCCCGCCCGCGCCACTACGGCGGCTGCGGTGACGTCACCAGCTGCCGACAACGTTGAGCAAGGCCCGCCCGCGCCACTACGGCGGCTGCGGTGACGTCACCAGCTGCCGACAACGTTGAGCAAGGCCCGCCCGCGCCACTACGGCGGCTGCGGTGACGTCACCAGCTGCCGACAACGTTGAGCAAGGCCCGCCCGCGCCACTACGGCGGCTGCGGTGACGTCACCAGCTGCCGACAACGTTGAGCAAGGCCCGCCCGCGCCACTACGGCGGCTGCGGTGACGTCACCAGCTGCCGACAACGTTGAGCAAGGCCCGCCCGCGCCACTACGGCGGCTGCGGTGACGTCACCAGCTGCCGACAACGTTGAGCAAGGCCCGCCCGCGCCACTACGGCGGCTGCGGTGACGTCACCAGCTTCCGACAACGTTGAGCAAGGCCCGCCCGCGCCACTACGGCGGCTGCGGTGACGTCACCAGCTTCCGACAACGTTGAGCAAGGCCCGCCCGCGCCACTACGGCGGCTGCGGTGACGTCACCAGCTTCCGACAACGTTGAGCAAGGCCCGCCCGCGCCACTACGGCGGCTGCGGTGACGTCACCAGCTTCCGACAACGTTGAGCAAGGCCCGCCCGCGCCACTACGGCGGCTGCGGTGACGTCACCAGCTGCCGACAACGTTGAGCAAGGCCCGCCCGCAACACTACGGCGGCTGCGGTGACGTCACCAGCTTCCGACAACGTTGAGCAAGGCCCGCCCGCGCCACTACGGCGGCTGCGGTGACGTCACCAGCTTCCGACAACGTTGAGCAAGGCCCGCCCGCGCCACTACGGCGGCTGCGGTGACGTCACGCGTAGGTACGTCCCCTGGACGTGCCTGCGCTACTATTGTCACCAGCGGCTAATGAGGTGCGTCGCACTCGCAGCCCAACCGACAAACCAGAAAAGGGGAAAAACTGGTGAAGGGTGCTCAACAAGGGCCTGACTGCGGTCCGTTGCTCTTTGCCAAGAGCCAGTCAATTTGATTTGTACATAGGCGAGAACGAGATAGAATAAAAGATTGTTCGTTTTTGTTTGTTTTTTCTTTGCGTCATGTTTACCTTTTTGTTTGTTTTTTCTTTGCGTCATGTTTACCGTAGATAAATGTGTTATCTTTCTTTTAATTTTCTTTAGTAAGGAGCTGTTAATTTTAACTATAATCGGTAATACATATTATCGTTTTGTATCTATAAAACATTCGACTGTATAGGTACACTGTTTGTGTAGTCATGGCGTCTCTTTATTATGTTACTTGACCATAGATGGCGTTAAATTCAGAAAAGTAAAAGAATGACTTTAATTATTGACTTACTAAGATGACGACGGAAGAGTAAGATGTTGCGCCGACCATAAATAAATCAGGATAATAATTGTGTCGTTGGTTTTACAATAGAATAGTGTTCCCCTCCCCTTCCTCTCTCCTCCTCTCTTTCTCTTCCACTCTCTCCTTCTCTCTTTTTCTGTTTTCTCTCTATTTTCTTTTTCTAATTTGGTTGTTGTAATTGTTGGGTTGTAATATGGGCTTTGGGAGGTTTGATCCTCGGGTCAAACAAAGTGGTATTTAATGCGTTTAATTATTACGAAATACTCAGTATCAGCACACAGTCTGGATTTGAGCATAGTTGGCAATAAGCTCCCCTGACTACACGGAACTTGGTATACTTGGGCTGAGTTGATGCGTCTTTGCTTACGGGCAAAAACACACGTGATGTCATGATATTTCGGTCCGCTTACATCACAAATTGTGTTTAAAATATTATCCTGTTTTTGTCAATCGGTGGCAACGGAGACAAAACGATGTTTTTAATTCGTTTAGTGCTAAAATCATTCGTCGTGCAAGCGGACCTTAGTGTGTGTTTAGAAACAAAGCTTAGCGAACGTGTATCTGTCAGGTGCTGTACCTGGGCGGGCCGCCGCCGCCGCCTGCGCCCGGCAGCACGGAGCCGCCCCCCTCCCCCTCCCCCGCGCCCCCGCCTGCGCCCGCGCCGCCCGCGCCCACGCAGCCCGCCCCGCCCACCACGCCCGCGCCGCCCGCGCCTCCCACCGCGCCCGAGCCTGACGATAGCGCTTACTTCAAGGGAGTCATACAGGACGTGCAGGTATGTACACACATCGCTGCGCCCGCGCAGCCCGCGCTCGCTCACCTGCGGCTCAGTTTATAAACTCACACTTGTGTTTTAATAATCCCAGTTATATAACAATTTCATAAACTACTGTTTCATGAATTCACAGCCATATTCAACTAAAGCGACTACCGCAGCACCCCGATCCAGAAGCAAAACTAGACCATCAACAATGACGCTGTAGTCGGTATACCATTGAACTGAACGGACCGTGTCCCCAGATCTCGAACGGCGTGAACGTGAGCATCGTGGAGTTCTTCCCGCTGCAGGTGCCGGGCCTGGTGCTGCCGCCGCCCTTCGGCGAGGTGTGGCTGGAGCCGGCCGGCGTGCTGCGCGGCGTGGTGTCGGACGACCTGTGTGCCGAGCGGCCCTGTCTGCACAACGCCACCTGCTCCAACACCTGGAACGACTACACGTGAGCACACTCACCTGCAGCTTTTTATTGTGACATGAGCAAAACTAGCTCAAATAAACCATGCAAAAATAGCTCAAATAAACTGACTAGCAAGGAACAAATTACTACATAAGCTGACATCAGCTCTTCAACAAGAGATGAACAGCAACCTATTGCAGTCCACAGCTAAACATAGGCCTGTCCCAAGTGGTGCTACAACACACAGTTCTTAATTAAAGTAGTTACACACCTTAATATTATTGTTTCTATGTGCAGTTGTCAGTGTCCTCGCGGCTACAAGGGCAAGACATGTTCCGAAGTGGAGTTCTGTCAGCTGCAGGGCTGTCCGCTTAACTCGCACTGTCGGAACTTGGATGCAGGGTGAGTACTCCTCACTCCCCCTAGCCTCCATACTCACCTAGTTTGTACATTGGTGTTTGGAGTCGAGTAAAAAGATACGTTGTTCGATACACCACCCTAGATGATTATTGTATTGAACTGTGTTAGGTACGAGTGCGTGTCGAACGCGACGTTCGACGGCGTGAACACGACGCTGACGTACCAGCTGCGCGTGCCCAGGACCGTCAGCATCGCCACCGACGAGGACCTGGAGCTGCCCGAGACGCTCACCATCACATACAGGTAAATAAATTGTGTGCTATGTTTGGCAACAGTGCACGATGTTGCCAGATGAAGCGCAACATGACGATGCCTTGAGATTTGAGATAGTATAGTTAAAGACCGACGCTATCTCTCCGCTATATTACGTCGCAGGAGCAAGACGGGCGGCACGCTGTTCCACGCGGAGAGCGGCTCGGGCGGCGAGGGCGGCGGCGCGTGGTTCACGGTGGGCGTGTTCAAGGAGCAGGTGTCGGTGCAGTGGCGCGTGGGCGCGCCCGCGCTGCCCGCGCTGCGCCGCATGCGCGCGCACTCGCATCTGCACTGGACCACGCTGCGCTTCACCTTCAGCAACAACCAGCTGCGCGGTCAGTACACCACACGCGCACGTACACTTCCTTACATAAACGAAACAAACAGGCGCACGCCCACAGACTCTTACGCACGGAAATCTCAAACTACATGAATGTCAATGCGTGCGTTCGTTTTCGCTCGTGGTATGGCGCCGACCTTCATTTAATACCTATCTGTCGGTCATTTGGAAAACATGTCGGGCGGTACTAATATGTCAGTTTGCAGGCGCGTTCATCGACCCCAACGGGCACGAGGAGGTGGGCCTGACGGGCAGCGTGGACACGCGCGCGTGGCAGCGCCTGGTGCTGCAGGGGCGCGTGCACCTGGGCGGCGTGGGCGCGCGCGCGCCCAGCACCACGCCCGCCGCGCTCAGCACCTTGGTGCGTGCCTACCTGCCTACCTGCCTACCTGCCTACCTGCCGACCGATTCCGTCTAACTCTCGCTGTTCAAACTGAGGTGAAGTGAGCTGTCAGTAGTGGTAATCCCTAACATCCCTGGCTCACTCACCTAAGTTTTCACGATGAGATGTTTACAGAATCGACCGGCTTTTCTGTGTATATTATCTAATGTAAAAAAACATAGTAAAGGAACGTTTTTTGAACGAACTTTTCCAACGTCTTTCTTAAATAAGCTCAAAAACGACAAAAGACAGTCGGTCCCCCAAAACACCCGCCCATTACCCACTGTAAAGGGCGGGTGTTTTGGGGGACTGTCTTTTGTCGTTTTGACGTTCGAAAAGTTCAGCCTAGTTTGAATAAATGACGTTTTTTTTTTTAAAGAAAACCAAATCGATCCAGTCAGTGATGCGCTTTCTCACGGACAGCATTTCAACAAAACAGAATACAAATAATAAGAGTAACTGTCTGCCAACAGTCAAAAAGTCTTCACTTGTAAAAATATAAAAATGAACACAGTGATGTCTTCAAAAATGAAAGAGAAAATCAAGGTGAAACTAGCTATATAGAAACTGACACCAAAAAAAGCTACTGACACTCTTATTAAAATAATTGACTAGACTTCAACAGCTTTACCATAGAGAACGGACCCGAACTACGTGCTTTGGCTTGTGCCAGGCACAGAGCTTCTTTTGATTAATATTATGAATGAAAAGTGTCTATGGAGGATTTTTTTAAATGATTGTTTTTTTTTTATTGACCTTTGTTGTCTGTTGTGCAGAGCGAGAGCTCGACGGACCCCAACGTGTGGGAGTACTCGGAGGGCGAGGAGGTCACTGGAGACAACCTGGCCGGGGAGTACTTCAAGGTAGACTTTGTTCATTACAATGTTACGTTCTATTGAAACTATCGTGTCACTAATTCCGATTATTGGCGCACGTCAAAAAAGTGTTTAAAAAAAAGAAAAAAAACACAGTCCGATTATTTTCTAATGAGGATGACATTGAATAATAATAGACTTGACAATAGGCTATTTGACTGGTTTCTGATAAAGATCTCAGATTATTTAATGGTGTTTAACGAGACCACAAAAACCTATTACTTCAAATTGCATAATGTATTTCTTTTAAAAAATAGTAAATAAAAATGTACTGTTTAAATAAGCCGCCAAAACGCAATCTTTAACAATATGGCGTCGTGACGTCACGATTCACGTAAACAAACGTTGAAACGGTCGAGATACTAGACAAAAGTCATCTGTTCTGTCAACGATAGACAGAAATTTACTAAATCATGACGTCATCTTAAGTTCAGCCAATCCAGACCGTTTTCGATTACGTGGCGCCAGATTTAAAAAGATGAAGTTTTTTCGGGATTTTTTTTATAAATAATACATTGTTTTGTAGTAAAATTAATGCAAATCGATTTAAAAGCGATAATCTATACGAGTGTCAATAATTATGACCTTATTTTTTACATTGTCAAATAGCCTATTAGTGCGTAAGGGCCTGGACCCATGTCTACGGCACGGCGCCGGCCACACGGTGCACCGCGGGCACAAGGTGGCAACCATCGTTCAGGTTTTGTCTTGATATGGACTGCGAAATACGTATTATTCTGCTCCTGTTACAAAGGCGACGAATGAGAAAAAACTGAATCAAAGAAAACATTGGGTGAATCCATATCTTTCTATAATGAACTATGATGGAAGTCATTTTGAGAGGAAATATGAAGCGCTGAAAATATGTGGTCATGAAATTTCAGTCAGTCCATATCAAGTTTCGAAAATACCTGCCTTGTGCCCGCGGTGCACCGTGCGCGACTGTGGCGGCGCCGTGCCGTACACATGGGTCCAGGCCCTAACTGCTGAATATTAACACTGACATCAAACTGACCCTCAAGTGTCGAGTGCGGGTTCGTTTGCACTTTAAACCACTGAAAGTAAGGTTTGTTATTGAATGCCGCGACGCTGTGTGCAGGGCTGCATGGGCGCGGTGCACGTGGGCGGGCTGCTGCTGCCCTTCTTCACGGAGGAGGAGCTGTTCGTGGGCGCCACGGCCGCGCTGCTGGCCGCGCAGCCGCACTACGCGCTGCTGTGAGTAGCGGTCTGCTGGGGGCACGTGTGTGCCAGATGTCGGACGGCCAATCATTATTTGTGATCTAGTCAATAATAAGAAATGTGTAAACATTTTGGGGTTAACTTATAAACGTTGTTTCATCATCTGCCTAGTCTTTTCCCAACTATGTTGGGGTCGGCTTCCAGTCTAACCGGATGCAGCAGAACAGTATTTTACATAGAGAGACAGCCTCCACAACCCAGTTACTGGGTAATACGATACCCTTGGTAAGACTGGTTGTCAGACTTTCGGGCTTCTGCCTATCCGTAACTACTGTCAAAGACCCACGAATGACAGCCGGGACCAACGGCTTAACGTGCTTTCCGAGACACGGAGGAGTCTCGGTATGTAAAGACGGTCACCCATCCACAGAACAACCGCGGCAAGCGTAGCTTAACCTGATCGATCAACCTGTGCGGCTGTTATTATTTTATGAACGTTGCTTGCAGGTAGATATAAAAAAGTATGGTTACGCAGACGTTAACCATCACTTTTAAGCAACATTTGTAAACATAACATTTTTTATTTTTTTTTCATAAGTTTTTTGTGCCTTCTTTGTGTAAAAAGAAACCTTTACCCTGAAGTGGGAATTGTTATTATTGTTGAGCTGGTGTTCAACTGCATCCGGTTAGATTGGGAGCCGACCTGATAAAATTCAAAGTCCTAACTGACTGATATATCAACTCACAGCCTAAACCGCTGGTCCTAGAGACATGAAATTTGGAGGGTGTGTTCTTTGTGAAGAGTAGGTATCTAATAAAAAAGGGTTTTTCGCAATTCCACCCCTAAGAGGATGAATGGGGGAGAGTGATATTTCACGCGGACGAAGTCACGGGCAGAAGCTAGTCCTACAAAAATATTGTCCTCTTTTATAAAATCATTTTAACATGGATCGATATTAAACTGAATAATAATAAAAATAAAATTTGGAAAATCCAAAAGTGCACGACTCTTGCTCATTTGATCGTATAAAAAAAGAGTAGATTTTAGAATACATTCTACATCTTACTTTATTTTTATTATTACTAGCTGCGCCCCGCAGTTTCACTCGCGTAAATGTCGATCCCGTGGGAATATCGGGATAAAAAGTAGCCTTTATGTTAATCCAGGCTGTCGGCTACCTCCATTCAAAAATTTATTAAAATTGGTCTAGCCGTTTGAGCGTGAACAAGTAACAAACATATTTTATAAACACACACACTCTCACTCACACACTCACAAACTTTCGCCTTTATAATATTAGTGTGATAATTAAACTACTTTGAATAAAAGAACCATTTTCAATAGGGTTCCTCCTATGGGTGAAAAGAATCTATTTAAAAAAAATTACTCAATTAACTGATTTTTCCGCAAGCTACAATGTTTCCAGGTTTCACACTTGATTGACGGGAAATTTTTTAGAAATATCTTGATGTTTTTTTTTCGTTTCTTCTACTGCATTAAAGGCAATTTTTTGCCATTGACAGATAATTTTTATTCGTGGAATAAAATTGACGTCTGATAGATTTTGTATAGAAGAAAAAAAAACTGTCAAAAATTAAGGTGCCTGCCACTAGTCGATATTTTTTCCATAGAAATTTCGGGAGAGTATTACTCCACTGTTTGGCATTGTGCATCCAAAGTTAAACATGATATCGTTTTAACGTATTGTTAATGTTGTCTGTACGGAAACAGAATAGTAAAATAAAAAGCCATTAAAAAGTTATGAGCCAACAAAGATTCGTTTTTCTTGCTTTTTTTAACGTAAATTTGGGTGTAAATAAGTAATAAAAGAACTGTAAAATCTTCAAAACCAAGTCCGTACCGACAAAGCTCAGTTATCGAAGAGTTCAATAAACTTTATTTGTAATTGATTTATGCAGTGGTTTTTTCATAAAACTCGATTTTCCGAAACACTTTTCGAATTTCTTTACGCGCCTATCAGTTCGGAACGGTGTTTCTGTGCGTGAGAACTAGACGTGCCTGTAAACTAGCGTCCAAATGCTCATCACTGACACTAGCTCTGTCAGTCACGAAGTCAGGTGAGACAGCAGCTTTTTGACCACCAGGGAGTTCGAGCTCGCGACTAGTTTACTCTTAAAATTATTCCTCGCATAAAATTATCTGGCGTTGGAAAAATCAGCCCTAAATCAATTTTGTAAAAGTACAGAATGAATCTCCATTAAATTATCTATACAATGGTATATACATTATGTAGGTTCTGTGTACTAGCAGGAGTATAACAATAGAAACAGTTGCAGAAAGGAGGCAATTTTTTTTTTACACATGTCATCATTCACAAAGAGCTAGTTCCGAGTTGGGAAATAATCCATTTGAGCGTTCTTAAACCCGCACCGAATTAGCGTGAGCGCGATAATGATGTCCCGTGAATCGTCATAGATGACGTCAGGACATGCGTCATCTTGCGATAACGCCGACCATGCCATATAATAATTTCACTGTGAGCGCTGTGCTGTCAAAAATGACAGTGTGTATGTGGGGGTGTGTCAGTGTGTGTTTTGTTTTGAGTTGCATCATATCTTAAAATTAAACTAACGTAGCATTTTCGAAATTGTACTTCTGGCTGACAGTCGCCACCTAATCAAAGAAGAAGAAATGTGGTGTCTGTAATAATATCGCTTTGTCATTGAGTAAGCACTGTGACCGCGTTCACGAGCGTTCCGAATTGTTGACAGCTCTCAGCTGTCGGAATCGTAATATCTAAATCGGAACGCATGTAAGATGATGTGAGTGATTATATCTAATTCGGAATGCGGCCATAGTCGCCTGTCCCTCTCACGTACTATGTCCGCAGCGAGGGCCGCGCGTGGGGCGCGGCGGCGGAGGTGGGCTGCGTGCTGTGCCTGGAGCGCGACTGCGCGGCGGGCGGCCACTGCGCCGACGTGCGCTCGTCCTACGCATGCGCCTGCCCGCCCGGCTACTCCGGCGACTACTGCCAGGTATGTCGTGACACATGTCCGCAGCGCGGCGACGGAGGTGGGCTGCGTGCTGTGCCTGGAGCGCGACTGCGCGGCGGGCGGCCACTGCGCCGACGTGCGCTCGTCCTACGCATGCGCCTGCCCGCCCGGCTACTCCGGCGACTACTGCCAGGTATGTCGTGACACATGTCCGCAGCGCGGCGGTGGAGGTGGGCTGCGTGCTGTGCCTGGAGCGCGACTGCGCG
Source organism: Oligia latruncula (assembly GCA_948474745.1). Taxonomy (NCBI): domain Eukaryota; kingdom Metazoa; phylum Arthropoda; class Insecta; order Lepidoptera; family Noctuidae; genus Oligia; species Oligia latruncula. The sequence continues at coordinate 803,254 of OX419685.1, forward strand.
GCGGGCGGCCACTGCGCCGACGTGCGCTCGTCCTACGCATGCGCCTGCCCGCCCGGCTACTCCGGCGACTACTGCCAGGTATGTCGTGACACATGTCCGCAGCGCGGCGGCGGAGGTGGGCTGCGTGCTGTGCCTGGAGCGCGACTGCGCGGCGGGCTAACTAACAAAACACTGATAGAATGACTCAGCAGTGTACTATGCGAGCCCAATAAGAACAGGACTGTCTAGACGCCATTTTGTTCCGCAATACTCGGAACAGTACTACTTGTACAGTACCTACTAATTTGACAGCAATCGTGTGAAGTTGGCAGCAAGCGCGATCCTATTAGTTGGCTCGCATATTATTGTTAGTTTCACATTTTTTGCTTTGAGGGCTGATTTTTCGAGCGCCAAATAACTTTTATCAAAAGAATAAATATGGCGGTTTGACATAAATTGGCGATACAAAAAGCGTCATTTTTATTCCTCGGATAAAAATTATCTGACGATTGAAAATCACCTAAGAAGAAGTAAAGAAACACTTGGAAATATCTCACTTGAGCTTTGTGCGAATGGCGTTAAAACTGACTAGTGTCAAGATATTTAATTTTGCCGATAACTTTGATTTTGCAATGACACTTGAACTTAGCGAATGACTAGTTTGAGCCGAGTGTTACGTTGTAGATCGACGTGGACGAGTGCGCGGCACACAAGTGTGAGAACGGCGCCACCTGCAAGGACGGCATCGCCGCCTACACCTGCATCTGTCCCGTCGGCTTCGAGGGACAGTAGTGAGTTATTTTATTACTATTTATATGTTTAAATATTTTTTCAAGAATTTCATGATAATAAAAAGTAATTTAAAAAAATTATAAACCGACTTCAAAAAGAAATTAACTCAAAATTATGAAATAACTTTAATTTCGGAAGTCGGTGTCTTAGGATCTGTATTTTAGTTTTATGCCACCGACTTCCTAAGTTGCACTTACTTATTTTTTCATAGAGGGTGATAAAAAGTAGAGTGTCCACCTCGGGAGCAACACTATTTTAAGCTCGAGTGACGTACTTTGAATTCCCTCGCTGCGCTCAGGATTCTACTTTAGAACCCCTCACTGCGCTCGGGATTCTACTCTACAATCCTTCTCTCCGCTCTGGATTCAAAGGAACACTCTCGCCTTTGAAATTGTTGTTTGCTCCCTTGGCAAAAAATCTACTATTAAAAGATACATTATTTTTCATTTCTGTGATACATACATTTTTACTCGTCAATATTATTTTTAAAGATCTAGACGAGGTGGTGTCTGCTATTAGACTACTCTGAGAAGAAGACCGAAACAAACTCGAGAGTAAGACTAAAAAGAGACTGTGACCTCACAGTCTCTTTTTAAGTCTTGGTCAGGTCATGTGAGGACTATGTAGATTAGTGTCTGCAATGATCTTTTGAGGGAAGAACCACACAGACACTTGATGTTGCCCATATTCCCCATATTTTTCCATTTTGTTCAGTAAGCTTCGCGTAGTTCATGTGACTGACGTACGGCTGACTGCACTATAACGCTAGTGAATTTCTGCCCATCAAAGTTGCTGCTTGTGCACCTAGCTTATCGATATTTACGATGTTATATTCCCGGCAGCTGCGAGCACGACATCGACGAGTGCCTGTCGGGCCCGTGCCTGCACGGCGGCACGTGCACGGACGTGCAGGGCGGCTTCAGCTGCGCCTGCGCCGCCGCGTGGCGCGGGCCCACGTGCGCGGCACCGCGCGACCGCTCCTGCGCGCACCGGCCCTGCGCGGCCTCTGCGCAGGCCTGCAGGGACGTTGAGCCTGGTATGTATGAAACAATTGATAAATATAACGTTTTCGCACCACCTGCTCCATAATGTCAAATTATATGACATGTAAACCTAACCAAGTAACGTGTAAATCATTATAGTCTCATAGAGAATAAAAGTGTCACATAAGACACAGGTTTACTCCCTTGGCGAATAATCTAATATAATGTCTTTTAGCTTCATTACCAGAAGATTACGTACCCGAAATGAAACCCATTTTAACCCTGTTAATGATATGAATGGCCTATCCCCACTAGATCCCCCCACTGGCAATAACTTCACATGCGTGTGCAACGAGGGCTTCGAGGGCGTGTACTGCGAGTACGCCTTCTGCGAGGTGAAGCCCTGCGTGCACGGCAACTGCGTCAATGACACCAAGGTATGCAACCATCACATTGATCATTAAAAACCTTGCAAGAGCGAGTCGGACTCTCGCACCGAGGGTTCCGTATACAGCGTGATATTTTGATGGTTGTTTTCCCGCGGCAGAACGATTTGTACTCAGTAGTGCTACCGATTCATGGAGTTAAATTATTTTTTTTTTTTTTTTCAAATAATTATAAAAATATGATCACAACTCGAAAGCAAGAGAATCAATAGTAACTCACATGCGCCCCTAACATCTTTGCAGGTAGCAGGACGACCACGCGCAGTCGTCTTTTTGCGCTGTAGCTATACTATTGGTTCGAGATCGCGTTCGAGTGTGGTTTTTCACAATTGTAGATCTGTCATTTTTTAATACTTTATTTTTATTTTTTTATAAATCGATTGTACTATCAAGACAAAATCATTTCGCTTCGGGAAAACAACCATTAAAATTTCACGCTGTATATTATGTTTTTAAATTTTCATCGGCGAGACCTATTCGTTAGAGAATTTTAACACTGCGCACTGCGGTGTAGAATATTGCAGTTTTAGGTCAGCGCCGTCTCTTGACCGATAGTGGAACTAATGTAACTTTTGTTGACGATTTCTGAAAAAGGTGCTATTTAGAGACATCGTTTTATTTTTCCTGTAATCTTTACATTAACTTCTATCACATAGAATTATTTCAGATTTTGCTCTTTGCAAACTTCGGAGATGGGGGGCCTATTTTTTTTACATTTTTCGTCAAAATTCGAAAACTATGCGGCCTTCCGGATCTCATGAAACACAGTAAACTAGTTCCTTTGTTCAAATCCGGTGATAGTAAAGAACCTAACAATTATAGGCCTGTATCAATTCTGCCAGTTCTCAGTAAGGTGTTTGAAAAGTTGATGCTCAATCAAATGTTACGCCACTTTAATAAAAATTCCATCTTTCATGAACAACAGTACGGTTTCACCAAAGGGCGTTGTACCACTGACGCCGGTGTCACCCTAATAATAATAATAATAATCCGCCGTATCTCTACGTTGATGTCGTGGTGGGGCTTGCGCGCTCCGAGCTCTAGGCCTGTGCCGGAAGAGTTTACTTTGCCGAAACAGGTCTAATGTGAGGAGCCAGACCAAGAGGGATACAGAAACCCGCAGGGCAGCATGTGGCGAGCTGTTGGGCAGTAGCGACCCCACGGACCCTATCTCCCGGGAGAAGTCTTGTTCCTCACCTCTGGCTTGCCTTTATTGGCCGGCTGGAGTGAACAATGACGAGGAACAGAGCTCCCACCTCATTCTTGCCTTTATTGGCTGGCTTGAGTGGAGATTCGCAAGAGCAAACGTGCTCGGAGGAAGGAAGTATTCCAGTAAGATGCTGGTAGGGATCTTGACCGTACTTCCGGGATTGTCCTGATAGCCGTGGAATACCTCTCCACTCCTCATAAGCACCTCAGGACGTGTTGCCCCCTTGTCGCTACGTCACTATGTGCTAGCGGCCGTTTTCGGGGGCCCATTATTGAGTGTGCAAGTCACCCCCTGCTATTTTATCTGTGTATATATAAAGCATTGATCAGGCAGGGGTCATAGTTTTACCATAGTTCCTGGAAACCGGTCCACTTTAGCCACCCAAACCAATAGTCCAACTTTTTATTTTTCCATATCCTGCAATAGTCCTACACCAACCGGGGGTTATCCTTGGGTGCACTTGCATAGTGCATACAGGGATAATCGTCGGTTGGTGCCTCATTTCATTGAAAATCTCTAACGGGCCTCTGCGAGTTGGCTTCGGCCCCTCGTACGCCTTCCAAAGGACCGGGACCCCATGGTCCCGAGATATGTTAAAATATAAAAAATAATAATAATAATAATATTCCACCACTATCACACAACGCCGTCTAGTCTCAAGCTAAGCAGAGCTTGTGTTATGAGTACTAGACAACTGATAAACATACTTATATATTTCTAAATACATACATATATAGATAAATTACACCCAGACACAGAACAAATGATCATGCTCATCACACAAACATTTGTCCTGGGTGGGAATCGAACCCACGGCCTCCGGCATAGCAGTCATAGTCACTGACCACTAGACCAACAGGCCAGTCAAAAGAAGGCACAGGCAAGTCATAAAGAACATTTTTAACGCCTGGGAAGAAGCACAAGATGCCATTGGAATCTTTTGCGACCTCTCCAAGGCGTTCGATTGCGTAAACCATGAGACACTTCTGCTGAAACTTGATCACTATGGGATTAGGAATTTAGCTCTTGATTTACTAAGGTCATACCTAAAAGATAGAAAGCTCAAAGTTCAAATAAACGGCGTAAACTCATTGGGGTCTGAAATAGCAATGGGCGTTCCTCAAGGTTCAATATTGGGTCCATTCCTCTTTTTAGTTTACATCAATGATTTACCCCAATTACTTCAAAATCAACCGAAGATGGTGTTATTTGCAGATGACACCTCATTGATCTTTAAGATAGACAGACGGGCACATAAACTTGACGGCGTGAATAACGCTATTCTTCAGGTCCAAGATTGGTTTTCGGTAAATAATTTGGTACTAAATGAAAAGAAAACCAAATGCATTAGATTCAAATTACCTAATGTTAGAAGTAGCGAATGTGACATCATACTGAATGGAGAAAAACTGGAATTTGTTGATCAAACGGTTTTTCTGGGAATCACGCTGGACGAGAAATTGCAATGGGGACCTCACATAACATCTCTTGCAGGGCGGCTTAGCTCGGCCGCTTAAGCTGTTCGAAAGATAAGACAGTTAACTGATGTAGAAACCGCGCGTTTATTTTAGCTACTTTCACAGCATTATGTCGTACGGCATTTTACTATGGGGTCGAGCTGCTGACATTGAATCCATCTTTATTTTGCAAAAGAGAGCTGTCAGAGCCATTTATAATCTACGTCGCCGCGAATCTCTCAGGGAACTTTTTAAAAGGATTAATATTATGACGGTACCTTGCCAATTCATTTATGAAAATATTATGTATGTAAGAAAAAATCTACATCTTTTTAATAAAATAAGCTATAGACATAATTTTAACACTAGAAATAAAGATAAAATATATCAACCATTCTTCAGATTAGCACATACATCATACACACATCACACACATCTACATACATCTTTTATGGGGTACTGTGTTAAATGTTACAATAAAATACCTTGTGATATATTGCAATTAAATTAAAGAAAATTTAAAACTCACATTAAACGTACACTTTGTAAACAAGCATACTATAAATTAGAAGATTACATCTAAGATAAGAATGCTTGGAAACATGCTGGTCCTGCTCCATAGGACAATCTAGAGTCTAGACAAAATCAAACTGGTTGCTAATTTAATTGTATTTTTTTTTTGACATTCATTACATTCTGTAATTATTTTTCTTTAACTCACACCCTGAAATTGACCCTGACAACATGAACTTTTTTTTTGTTTATTATTTTAAATGAAAATCGTTTACTTTTACCATGTTTGTAAATATGTGAGCACCATGTATCAGATAATTAATTTATGTCATGGTTTCATTTTTAATTCTTTTACCTATTGTGGTATAGTAATTTTATTTTAGGTGCATCGTCTTCACATATTATTATTACCTATATAATGAATGTATGCAAAATATTGTAAAACTTTTTAAAATAGTAACGGTGGAGTTTCTTGCCCGTTCTTCTCCATACGAAAACTACCCTTTGGAATGGGCGACTAGAATCAATTCTATTTTATTTATCGTAATTTTTGACGTTCAAAAGTGCCTTTTATGTGCCTATTTGAAATAAATGCTTTGACTTTGCCTAAAAAAAAGAAAACATGTTTGAGAATGTGCAAACTGCGCTCTTTCATATGATACCCCACATACCCTAGTAGCCTCACTTCGATTTTTTCAGACCTTTTTCAGTCCCTGTTGCAAAATAAAATATATATATTTTATTTCCTTCTTATTTGCAAAATTGTTGGTCAAACGTCATCTAAAACTATTCCAAATTTCAAGTTGATAGCGTTAGAAGTTCTTGAGATATCCAGCTGTGACAGACAGACAGACAGACTGAGTCTCACCATAAGAGTTCCGTTTTACCATTTTGGTACGGAACCCTAAAAAGAGCTTCGTGGAAAGAAATTTATGGATGACAAAGAAGTGAACTCGAGAATTTCTGCTTATTTTGAAGGACTTGACAATTTTTTTTTCGAAGGTATAATCAAATTATTTAAAAGGTCTGAAAAAGGTTTTAGGGTTAATGGAGAATATATTGATAAGGAAAAATAATTTCACCCCCCTTTCCTTTCATTCCGCGAACTGTTTAACCTCCCGTCGTATTGCGGTACGTTTTGCCCGGTTGTGATGTTGTTGTAATATGTGAATGTGAAACAGTCGGCGACATGCGCGTGCGCGGCCGGCTACAGCGGGCGCTACTGCGAGACGGAGCGCGACGAGTGCGCGGAGGCCGGGGGCTCCGCCGCGTGTCTGCACGGCGGCCGCTGTCTGGACGCCACCGGGGCCTACCTGTGCGACTGTGACGGGACAGGTATGTGCTCTACCACTATCTACAGCGGGCGCTACTGCGAGACGGAGCGCGACGAGTGCGCGGAGGCCGGGGGCTCCGCCGCGTGTCTGCACGGCGGCCGCTGTCTGGACGCCACCGGGGCCTACCTGTGCGACTGTGACGGGACAGGTATGTGCTCTACCACTATCTACAGCGGGCGCTACTGCGAGACGGAGCGCGACGAGTGCGCGGAGGCCGGGGGCTCCGCCGCGTGTCTGCACGGCGGCCGCTGTCTGGACGCCACCGGGGCCTACCTGTGCGACTGTGACGGGACAGGTATGTGCTCTACCACTATCTACAGCGGGCGCTACTGCGAGACGGAGCGCGACGAGTGCGCGGAGGCCGGGGGCTCCGCCGCGTGTCTGCACGGCGGCCGCTGTCTGGACGCCACCGGGGCCTACCTGTGCGACTGTGACGGGACAGGTATGTGCTCTACCACTATCTACAGCGGGCGCTACTGCGAGACGGAGCGCGACGAGTGCGCGGAGGCCGGGGGCTCCGCCGCGTGTCTGCACGGCGGCCGCTGTCTGGACGCCACCGGGGCCTACCTGTGCGACTGTGACGGGACAGGTATGTGCTCTACCACTATCTACAGCGGGCGCTACTGCGAGACGGAGCGCGACGAGTGCGCGGAGGCCGGGGGCTCCGCCGCGTGTCTGCACGGCGGCCGCTGTCTGGACGCCACCGGGGCCTACCTGTGCGACTGTGACGGGACAGGTATGTGCTCTACCACTATCTACAGCGGGCGCTACTGCGAGACGGAGCGCGACGAGTGCGCGGAGGCCGGGGGCTCCGCCGCGTGTCTGCACGGCGGCCGCTGTCTGGACGCCACCGGGGCCTACCTGTGCGACTGTGACGGGACAGGTATGTGCTCTACCACTATCTACAGCGGGCGCTACTGCGAGACGGAGCGCGACGAGTGCGCGGAGGCCGGGGGCTCCGCCGCGTGTCTGCACGGCGGCCGCTGTCTGGACGCCACCGGGGCCTACCTGTGCGACTGTGACGGGACAGGTATGTGCTCTACCACTATCTACAGCGGGCGCTACTGCGAGACGGAGCGCGACGAGTGCGCGGAGGCCGGGGGCTCCGCCGCGTGTCTGCACGGCGGCCGCTGTCTGGACGCCACCGGGGCCTACCTGTGCGACTGTGACGGGACAGGTATGTGCTCTACCACTATCTACAGCGGGCGCTACTGCGAGACGGAGCGCGACGAGTGCGCGGAGGCCGGGGGCTCCGCCGCGTGTCTGCACGGCGGCCGCTGTCTGGACGCCACCGGGGCCTACCTGTGCGACTGTGACGGGACAGGTATGTGCTCTACCACTATCTACAGCGGGCGCTACTGCGAGACGGAGCGCGACGAGTGCGCGGAGGCCGGGGGCTCCGCCGCGTGTCTGCACGGCGGCCGCTGTCTGGACGCCACCGGGGCCTACCTGTGCGACTGTGACGGGACAGGTATGTGCTCTACCACTATCTACAGCGGGCGCTACTGCGAGACGGAGCGCGACGAGTGCGCGGAGGCCGGGGGCTCCGCCGCGTGTCTGCACGGCGGCCGCTGTCTGGACGCCACCGGGGCCTACCTGTGCGACTGTGACGGGACAGGTATGTGCTCTACCACTATCTACAGCGGGCGCTACTGCGAGACGGAGCGCGACGAGTGCGCGGAGGCCGGGGGCTCCGCCGCGTGTCTGCACGGCGGCCGCTGTCTGGACGCCACCGGGGCCTACCTGTGCGACTGTGACGGGACAGGTATGTGCTCTACCACTATCTACAGCGGGCGCTACTGCGAGACGGAGCGCGACGAGTGCGCGGAGGCCGGGGGCTCCGCCGCGTGTCTGCACGGCGGCCGCTGTCTGGACGCCACCGGGGCCTACCTGTGCGACTGTGACGGGACAGGTATGTGCTCTACCACTATCTACAGCGGGCGCTACTGCGAGACGGAGCGCGACGAGTGCGCGGAGGCCGGGGGCTCCGCCGCGTGTCTGCACGGCGGCCGCTGTCTGGACGCCACCGGGGCCTACCTGTGCGACTGTGACGGGACAGGTATGTGCTCTACCACTATCTACAGCGGGCGCTACTGCGAGACGGAGCGCGACGAGTGCGCGGAGGCCGGGGGCTCCGCCGCGTGTCTGCACGGCGGCCGCTGTCTGGACGCCACCGGGGCCTACCTGTGCGACTGTGACGGGACAGGTATGTGCTCTACCACTATCTACAGCGGGCGCTACTGCGAGACGGAGCGCGACGAGTGCGCGGAGGCCGAGGGCTCCGCCGCGTGTCTGCACGGCGGCCGCTGTCTGGACGCCACCGGGGCCTACCTGTGCGACTGTGACGGGACAGGTATGTGCTCTACCACTATCTACAGCGGGCGCTACTGCGAGACGGAGCGCGACGAGTGCGCGGAGGCCGGGGGCTCCGCCGCGTGTCTGCACGGCGGCCGCTGTCTGGACGCCACCGGGGCCTACCTGTGCGACTGTGACGGGACAGGTATGTGCTCTACCACTATCTACAGCGGGCGCTACTGCGAGACGGAGCGCGACGAGTGCGCGGAGGCCGGGGGCTCCGCCGCGTGTCTGCACGGCGGCCGCTGTCTGGACGCCACCGGGGCCTACCTGTGCGACTGTGACGGGACAGGTATGTGCTCTACCACTATCTACAGCGGGCGCTACTGCGAGACGGAGCGCGACGAGTGCGCGGAGGCCGGGGGCTCCGCCGCGTGTCTGCACGGCGGCCGCTGTCTGGACGCCACCGGGGCCTACCTGTGCGACTGTGACGGGACAGGTATGTGCTCTACCACTATCTACAGCGGGCGCTACTGCGAGACGGAGCGCGACGAGTGCGCGGAGGCCGGGGGCTCCGCCGCGTGTCTGCACGGCGGCCGCTGTCTGGACGCCACCGGGGCCTACCTGTGCGACTGTGACGGGACAGGTATGTGCTCTACCACTATCTACAGCGGGCGCTACTGCGAGACGGAGCGCGACGAGTGCGCGGAGGCCGGGGGCTCCGCCGCGTGTCTGCACGGCGGCCGCTGTCTGGACGCCACCGGGGCCTACCTGTGCGACTGTGACGGGACAGGTATGTGCTCTACCACTATCTACAGCGGGCGCTACTGCGAGACGGAGCGCGACGAGTGCGCGGAGGCCGGGGGCTCCGCCGCGTGTCTGCACGGCGGCCGCTGTCTGGACGCCACCGGGGCCTACCTGTGCGACTGTGACGGGACAGGTATGTGCTCTACCACTATCTACAGCGGGCGCTACTGCGAGACGGAGCGCGACGAGTGCGCGGAGGCCGGGGGCTCCGCCGCGTGTCTGCACGGCGGCCGCTGTCTGGACGCCACCGGGGCCTACCTGTGCGACTGTGACGGGACAGGTATGTGCTCTACCACTATCTACAGCGGGCGCTACTGCGAGACGGAGCGCGACGAGTGCGCGGAGGCCGGGGGCTCCGCCGCGTGTCTGCACGGCGGCCGCTGTCTGGACGCCACCGGGGCCTACCTGTGCGACTGTGACGGGACAGGTATGTGCTCTACCACTATCTACAGCGGGCGCTACTGCGAGACGGAGCGCGACGAGTGCGCGGAGGCCGGGGGCTCCGCCGCGTGTCTGCACGGCGGCCGCTGTCTGGACGCCACCGGGGCCTACCTGTGCGACTGTGACGGGACAGGTATGTGCTCTACCACTATCTACAGCGGGCGCTACTGCGAGACGGAGCGCGACGAGTGCGCGGAGGCCGGGGGCTCCGCCGCGTGTCTGCACGGCGGCCGCTGTCTGGACGCCACCGGGGCCTACCTGTGCGACTGTGACGGGACAGGTATGTGCTCTACCACTATCTTGCTTATGCGTTAATTAAAACCGAGATTACTAATTACAGGCCTATATCCAAGCTGTGCATTATAGCTAAAATATTTGAGAGGATTGTCTATAACCAGTTATATTCCGCCCTTGCTAACTCGTTCAGCTCCTTTCAGCACGGATTTTTGGAAGGAAAGGACGGTCTACCACTTCTAATCTGATTTTATTTTATGATTTCATTACGGATGCTATGGATAATGGTAAGCAGGTCGATGTGGTTTACACAGATTATAGCAAGGCATTTGATCGGATCGACCACGATACCCTGATAATGAAGCTAAACTACATGGGCATCCGTGGGGACCTCTTGAGGTGGTTCTCTTCTTACATTGATAACAGGTCACAAGCAGTAGTACTCAATATTTATATGTCCAGTTGGGTAAATGTGCCCAGCGGAGTGCCTCAGGGTTCATTGCTCGGTCCTTTTTTATTTGTAGTCTATGTGAACGACATCGATCAGTGCCTCCGTTCATCCAAACTATTATGCTTTGCCGATGACATGAAAATCTTTGCCACTATTTCAACGCTCGAAGATAGAGTAGCACTACAGGCTGACTTGTATCGGCTTGAAGAGTATTGTCGGGCTAATAAACTTGATCTCAACCCATCCAAGTGTTCGGTGATCACTTACACTAGAAAACGTGCAGTCCTAGCAACTACTTATACTTTGGCGGGCCAGATTTTGCCAAGGTGCAATACTATTCGTGATTTGGGCGTCCATCAAGACAGTAAGTTACTTTTTGACACACACATTGATGCAATTGTTAAAAAGCTTCTAAACTGCTTAGGTTTATAATACGTCTTTCTAAGTGTTTTACTGACGCTAAAACACTAAAAATATTGTATTGCACTTTTGTAAGAAGCCAGCTTGAGTACGTGTCTCAGATTTGGAATCCACGTTATCATAAATACATTGACCGCATGGAAAACATCCAAAGACGGTTCATAAAATATCTTTGCTTTCATCAAAAGATTCCTTAACAGTCAACCGATTATCTTGGACTTTGTAAGAAGTATCATCTGCTACCACTGGTAGATCGACGTAAAATTGCAGATTGTTTATTCCTACTGAAAATCCTCAATAACAATATTGATAACCCTGAGTTATTGTCAAAATTTTATTTTAATGTGCCAAGTAAAGCACTTCGTTTTAATCCACCCATACGTGTACCTCATACATCTTCGAATTATAGGCAGAACAGTTACATTGTGCGCGCAAGCAGTAGTTTCAATGACATATGCAAGGAATATGATTTTGATCCATTCACAATTAGTGTGAGTTTGGTCAGAAGGTGTTTAAGCCTCAAATTTTTCAAGTAGGGGTAGGTTATATAATTTGATTTTGTTATTATATTATTTTCTCTATCATTTTGGGCAAATAATTGCAAACTAAGTATTTAAATTGTTTCTTAGTTCTTACTTTAATTTAGGCGATGTGTTTTTTTTTTTGTTTTTGTGCTCACACCATAAATTATTATTATAATTCTATACGTGAGGATTTGTAATTGGCTTTCGGGTGACTATGATTTGCTTTTTTGTTTGATTTTATTAGCTGTAAGTCCTCCATGTACTAAAATAAATAAATTGCTCATGACTGCTGAAATTCCGCTAATGAGTCACAATTGATTTTCTATTGTATCTTACTACATAGGGCACGCGCGGGGCTTAACTGACAATTAATTCTAAGCAACCATGTGTCAAAATAGTCGGTCACTGTCATGAATGTAACATTGCGCATTTATTGTGCAGTTGTGAGGTGCTAAAAAAACATGTACTCTACTCACTAGTTGGCTAGTTACTAATCAGTAAAGACCAAGAAGTAAACAAATATACTTTTTTGTGTGTCTGACTAATCAGTTGGTGCAATAAGGATAGCCCCCGACACCTGCCATGTGTATGTCTGGTAATGTATGTTGTGTACTTATTCCAAGTGAAATAGGTACACAATACCTATAAGGCAGTGCGTACGCGCCGGTCATCCCAACGCATTAGTCAGTCAGCAGCAGAGCGGTGCGATGACGTCACCTGCGCCGCGAGTCGCCAACTATTCACACGTTTGTCCCTCCCGAGTATTTTACATACGAGCGACACTTAATTTAGCAACATTTAACTATATTACCGTACCTATCGCCTCTTGTAATAAATTTAATATATTTAAACGACATCTAGCCACTATTTGTATTCTTCAAAAATGATCAAAAAAGTGAAAGTAGGTTCTCAACATGTGTTTGTTATTGAATGTAGGACATGGTCCAAATGTTGATATCAGGGATGTCCTACTATCACAGTTCTCAGTGTGGTCACACATCACATACATACACGGGGTGTGTGTGTGTGTGTGTGTGTGGTCATCTACACCTGTGCTCGTGTATCTTATCGGGTGCGCGCGATCGCCGACAATCCACCGCGCCGATAAGCACTGATACTGATAACACGGACAGCGGTTCGCAAACTTTTCGATTGATGAGAAACACGGCGGGTGTTCAAATATGTTCAAATATATTCATAAGAACACGCCCCGCCAAAGTACAAAGTTGTTTTATATGGCATCGTCATGATTCACAGATGTCCTTGTTTATACCGCAAACTTGGTAATTTATTTCCTTTGTGAATCCTATTAATATTTGTGAATCCTATTAATATTTCCGTTTAAAAATTTCATAAATCTAAAAACCTTAAACGTGTTGGGACAATCTTATTGACATTCAGATAAGGATTATGATCTCGTTAATCCGGGAAGTAAATCAAATAGTCTAAAGATTGCACACAAGTATGCGTAAGACAAGCTATTGGAACTGGACACATTTGATTACATGTATATTATTCAGTGTGCCCACTCTGTCAGTATCATCTCGTCGCGACAGTCGGAACGTTCCGTAGGCGGGAACAAGTCGCGCTCGGTAATTAATACTATTACAATAGAACTTCCTCACAATATTAATTGGTCGGTATCGGCAGATGCAGGAAAATCGCGCGCGTCACACTTTGTGAATCAGTGTCCTCCGCGAGCTGCGCAGGCCGCAGGCGAGGCTAGTCGGCAGTTCGGCACTCGCGAACATGCCGCTACTGAGACACTTACTTCATTCATATTCATTCGGAGCTAATATATCGCGCAGTGACGTGTGATGTGACAGGAGGATCAGACAGGAGTGACAGTGTTGTGATGATGATAACGTTAGCGAGATGATGAGCACACTGCTAGTTGTCGTCCTGCTAGGTATTGTATAACACTTGTATTTGATGTTACGTTATTAACTTGCAACAGGTGATAACTGTTTACTTTTCACTCGACAACAGAGAAAGTAATTGAGAAATATTGTAGTGGTCAATAAGTTATTGTGCTCGTTAGATTGTTGATGACAACACGTCGGGGGCTGATATCATTGCATTGTTTCTTGCGTGATAGTGGCTTAGGCAAGATAAACAGAATGTGTCACCGGCTCGGCTCCCGCGCGGCGCACCCTACGTCACCCAGGGAATGGGCTGCTGACACTGTCACACTGTTTGGTAGGAGGAGGGCAAAAATTAAAGGTGTGGGAAGGAAATTAAATAATTTAGATGAGGGAATGCACAAATTAGATAAACAGCATTATGGTAGAGAATTTCTCACTGTCGCATGTCGGTCGTTCAATGACGTTGTTTGAATGATAGTCGTTAGACTAAGAATTTCTCACTGTCGCATGTCGGTCGTTCAATGACGTTGTTTGAATGATACAGTCGTTAGACTAAGAATTTCTCACTGTCGCATGTCGGTCGTTCAATGACGTTGTTTGAATGATACAGTCGTTAGACTAAGAATTTCTCACTGTCGCATGTCGGTCGTTCAATGACGTTGTTTGAATGATACAGTCGTTAGACTAATAATTGATTTATTGATTATTAATCTGTTAAATCTCAGCTTCTGTGCTCTCGACCAAAATAACACAAATCCATCATATGAGATAACATGAGACTTCGAATTCAGATTAGAATAAAAAGAATCTGACACTCGGAAAATAATATTAAATTAAATGATTTCATAATTATATTTTGGTTCTAATATCGTTAACAAATCAGTCAATATACGGTTATATTTCTTGACACTTTATGTAACGCATCGCTTATGATTTTCCTCTCACGTCACGCGTAGCTGTTTACAAATGTTAGCAATTTACAAGGAAGGACAACAACCTTTTATTCATAAAAATAATGAATACAGCTTTTAGTATGTAAAATGGATTTAACATTGATTTAATTCAGAGAAAAACACCTACAATAACTCAAGCATGAATGATGTCAAGTGCATGTCGAGAAATTGAATGTAGGTAAGTTAAATAGTTTCGTATAAACTTGGACGACTTTTGAAATAACAGACTGTAAATATACAATATATAAATAGACAAAATGCAGCCAATCAATAATATAGCAGATCAATATCCAACTTGTTGTTATGCGTAAAAAGTGACCCTGCGGAGAGTTTCCTGCTCTTCTCATTGTCACTGTTTATTGTAGGTTTCTTTCTCGTAAACAAAAAATGTTGAAATCTTTATGCATCCCTGGTCAAGTTGTAGTAAGCGCTGCCGAGGTTCCTACAGATCCGTTTCTACATTTAGTACAAGTTTTTATTCAGTCCCATGAGCCACGTTACGGAAAATGTAATATTAAAATAAAATTAGTATTTCCTTACTTTCAAACGTATTTCATAGAAAGTCCAGACTCGCTCGCGTAGGTACTATTGTAAAACGTTTTCCTTGTCACCCTATTAAAAAAAAACAAAGGGGTTCTAACCAGAGTGTGATTACGTCACTCATTATTTTGCGCTTCCAATTGTGTTAAAACCATATTAACTGGTGATTCCCACATGATATCATTACAAAAATGTCGTCGAAGGATATCGGTTTGTTTGAGCGAGAGAACCTTAACATTGTTAACTGATAACGTTATCACTGCGATACAATTAGAACTTATGATAACAATAACCTGAACTATGCAGGTATATATTATAAAGAACCTTAATACGCTAAGTTGAGGTCAACAGATGTTAAGCGATTTACGGCCGAATACTTAACGTTTGTTATATGTTGTATGGGAGCCCCTTAAATATTTATTTTATTTTTAGTATTTGTTGTTATAGCGGCAACAGAAATACATAATTTGTGAAAATTTCAACTGTCTAGCTATCGCGGTTCTTAAGATACAGCCTGGTGACAGACAGACGGACGGACAGACAGCGAAGTCTTAGTAATAGGGTCCCGTTTTTACCCTTTGGGTCTCTTCTTCTTCTTCAATCGGTCCCTCATTACTGAGGATCGTGGTCACTAGACGCTTTTAAGCGGACAATCTGCCTCCATCTACTCCGGTCCAAAGTTGCCATCACCACCTGCTGAAAATTGCTTGAGGACGTAGCTTCTTTTACTTGGTCGGACCATCGTGTTGGCGACCGGCCTCGTGCTCTCTTTCCTTCGGTATTGCCAACAATAACCAACTTTTCAAGGCTGCTATCTCCCCTTCGCATTATGTGGCCGAAATAGGTCAGAATACGCTGTAGACATATTGTAGACAATCGGGTCTTGACATCTAGTTGGGAAAGGATAGACACATTTGTGCGTTTGGCTGTCCATGGTATTCGGAGCATCCGCCTCCAGCACCACATTTCGAATGCATCTATCCTCTGTCTTTCTCTTGCTCGGATTGTCCACGTCTCAACTCCATAGAGGAAAATCGGGAAAACTAATGCTCTGACCAAACGGGCTTTAGTTTTATAACTTATAGAGCGATTTTTCCAAATGTTTTGGAGGCGTGTCATAACATCTTTAGCCATGGCTATCCGTCGTTTTATTTCTGGGACGCAGCTGCCTTCATAGAATAGAATAGAATAGAATACTCTTTATTATGTACACCATATAAATTACAGACATAATTATAGAAACTGTACAAAGGGTGACACAATGGGCCTTCATTATTGATATTAGAGCCCAGATACATGAAACTGTCCACAGTATCGATGCCTTGGATGTTATAGGCGCCTGATAGCTTTCCCGCACGATCTATCACCATAAGCTTGGTTTTCTGCCTATTTATAGCAAGCCCTAATTTGCCACTTTCCACCTCCAATCTATGCAGTATCTCCTTCATGTCGTCAAATGTTGTAGCAAGGAGAACGGTGTCGTCAGCGTAACGCAGATTGGAGATGCGCTTTCCACCAACAGCAAACCCCTTTTCCCAGCCCTTGAGAGTTTTCCGAATAATATACCCTTTGGGTACGGAATCCTAAAAAGGCAACTGAATTTTAAGCCGTCGCGTCGGTACGTCCTTATGTTGTCACTTTTACGAAGATATTTTTGTATGCTTTCCTAATACTGTGGACACTGTTCAATAGAACAGACTTCTCATCACGGTACAGTCCGGTACATAGTTGGGTTTTTGATAGTTCTAGGGTATTGAATTGCCAATAACTAGTTAGTCACGGGATTAAATGGTAATTTTTAATTAACTTTCTTGGTGTAGTAATTGAGCATGTTTTGTATTATGTCCTCCAGGCTGGACAGGCGCGCGCTGCGAGCTAGACGTGGACGAGTGCGCGACCGGCCTCGTCAGCTGCGGGCCCGGCGAGTGCGTCAATCTCAACGGATCCTACACGTGAGTATACCCTCCTTGCTGCCTTGCCCAACGACCACATTGTGTTGTTAGGAATACTGTTGTGGACTAAAATGACTACTATGTGGTGTTCTGGTACAGCCACAAGCTAAGCGGCAAATTAGCGCTGGATTGAAATAGCTGGAATGTGTGGGAGAAGGGCGTTGTCCATGAGTGGGATGTTGCAGGCTGACCTGCACCAGTCGCCGACTCGTCATGTTCAATTTGTTTTGTTTCATTCGACTTACGATGTTTACAATAATATAATTGTCGATAATTACAGATGCCACTGCGCGGCCGGATTCTGCGGCAACGAGTGCTCGCTGCAGGACCCGTGCTTCGCGCCGGGCGAGGGCAACTCCACCGGGCCGTGCCTGCACGCGGGCGCGTGCGAGCAGCGCTGCGGCGCGCGCACGGACTACGTGTGCGCGTGCGTGGGCGGCTGGGGCGGACACAACTGTGAGCAGCAGGTGCGTACGCGGGACAATACACCAGTTCACTTATTCAGATTATTCACCCTAAGGTACAGCCTGATTCAAACTTTATGGCGGCTCTGAACTGCTACTCACTGCGCAATACCCCACCCCTCATCCCCGCTGACAGGTGAATTAGCCGCCATACAGTTTGAATCGGGCTGTTTATACAGGTTGAATTTACCAAGTGGGCGTGGATGGCCAAATCCGAAATTATGAGGAATAGCGAAAAGTACTTAAAGGAGTCGCGGGCTCGATTTTGATGAAAACTAAAACTGCATCATTGGATTTTTGAAAAATCAATATTTCTAGCCAGGAATCGAAATCGATGATTTTGGAAAAAAAATACACACTGTATTAATACACCATTCGATAGTGTTGCTGATAAGGATCGAATTCTGGGAAGTAATGACATACGGGAAACTAAAAAAAAAGAGGTCATTTTTAACTAAAAAAAAAATATTATTACCATTGTTTTCAATACATAGCTGGATTCGATGTCTCAAGGATTGTACTGCATTCAAAATTTGTATTTAGAACATAATGTTGTGAAGGTGACTGCGCTGCGGGTGCATTGAGCATCATTTCGTACAAGGTACAGGTAATGTCGGTATGAATAAGAAGCAGTTTATTAAAATCCAACATTTTCCTTAAGTTTCCCGTATATCATTACTTCCCAGAATCCTTATTAGAGACACTATCGAGTGGTGTAATAATAGTGTTTTTTTTTATCAAAATCAACAGATTCGATTCCTGGCTAGAAATATAGATTTTTCGAAAATCCAATGATGCAGTTTTAGGTTTCATCAAAATCGAGCCCGCGATTCCTTTGAGTACTTTTCGCTATTCCTCATAGTTTCGGATTTGGCATCCACGCCCACTTGAAAAATTCACCCTGTATACAGGGTGAATTTTACGGGCGTATACGCAGGAACGTAACTTATTTATTTATGTTGATATTTTATTCAGGTTTCTACTTTTTCCTTGGAAATACTAGGTGTTATTCTGTTGAACTGTAATTAAGGTGAAAATTTCATATATCTATTTAGGATTTCTTGTTGCGAATGAACGGACGGACG
Organism: Oligia latruncula; assembly: GCA_948474745.1. Classification (NCBI taxonomy): domain Eukaryota; kingdom Metazoa; phylum Arthropoda; class Insecta; order Lepidoptera; family Noctuidae; genus Oligia; species Oligia latruncula. The sequence goes on from OX419685.1 coordinate 821,999, forward strand.
GCCTAACTAAACAGGTCGAGCGAGCAATAAGAGTAATTTTGGTGAAGGAACCGTTCACTCGCGACCTCCGTTAAGTCCTCAAGCGGCCTCCCGCGCAGGTGGCGGCGGGCGCGGCGGGCGCGGGCGACGCCTCGGGCGCCGTGCTCATCGGCGTCGGCGCCGCGCTGCTGGCGCTGGCGCTGGCGGGCGCGGCGCTGGGCGCGCTGGGGGCGCAGGCGCGGCGCAAGCGGGCCACGCGCGGCACGTACTCGCCCTCGGGGCAGGAGTACTGCAACCCGCGCGCCGAGATGATGCAGCACGCGCTCAAGCCGCCGCCCGAGGAGCGACTCATATAGCCCGACAAGAATATTAGGTACGTTTTCATCGTCTCCACGTACGGAAAGTAAAACCTTAATCACACGAGTAATCGTAAGCATAAAATACTTTTTCTACTTGCAGGTTAAAAATAGAAAATTGGAATCGAACAAAAATATAGAAGAAAATATGAAAATTAACACGAAGCTCGTCGCATATCAACCAAATGATAGCTGTGTGTGTGTGCATGTATGAATGTGTGTCACGAGTGTTCTAGTTGTACCTGTACGTTTTTATACATTTTGACGTGTGAGCGTGTGCGTGACTAACTTAATAGTAGTTTTAAGATGAACGGTGATATCTCCCGTGACAATGTACTTAACTTTACCACACTTCACGAATAGTCTGTAAGGAGGACCAGCCGCGACCACGCCCACGTCGCTGGAGACCGGCACGAGCGCGCTGTTCGCGGTATTATTAGTTGTTGGCTCCATTTTGTACGGGTTTATATATGATAGTGTTTTGATATAGATATTATATTATACAGTGCAGTTCATCTCCAGCGACAGTGGCGCCATTGCGGTATATTTACTCTTCGTTCAGCGAGTGTACATTTTTTATAAAAATGACAAATTTATAAATAAATACAGACTTAAATAATATAATAATGTAGAATATAAGCTCGATAATTTAGATATGAAGTTATTTAATGCAATGTCGACTCTGTTTAGGAGCGACGTATGATGAAATATATAATGTAAACTAAATATTGCAATCTACTTTGATAAACAGTGCCTGACTAACGAATTTTTATGTATAAGTATCTGATGAATTTGGTAACTATTGTATTTCAAGAAGTGAGTAGTATGTAATGTACTTCTATTATGATGCAATACATGGTTGGATGATAATAAATAGTAGGAAATATTTGCCGACTGTCCGAGTACTGTATTCAAAAGATAAGGATAAGGGATATTTATTACTGTGTAGCGGTGGGCCGTGTCCGGCACCTGCTGTAGCTTGTAAGTAGTTCGTAAGAGTAACACTTCGCTGCCGAGACCCTCGTTGTTACGTGACACATTCCACACATTACATTCCATATACACTTGAATTTTGACGACCCTCGTTTGGATTTGCAATTCGAGATAAAAGTGCAATAGTGCAATATCAGACTGAAGCTGCTGACAAGTAGGTACCTACTCAGAACAGGGTCCAGGATCTAAATAATATTGACGATTAATATAAAATCATACGTTTGGTAGCAAAATCTACTCTAAGGTTGGCAAAATTTAATGTGTATTAAGCTTTAATAAATCGATAGGATAACGAACGTCTCAACAGCGTGATATTACTGTCAGTGTGGTGATCAGAGCGGTGTGTGCAGACACACAGTTTGTAACACTCGATATTACGCTGTGATATCTACATACAATTCAGTCTATTATTAACTGAATGTACCAGCAATACGTGGGAAATATGAACTGTATTGTATCGGTGAGTTAGGAATGACGGCATCTTTACTGGTCCCGTCGAGCTTGCACAAACCGCTCAGTTTATCATCGTTTTGTATTGTATTGTATTAGTATTAGACGTAAATTAAGTGGTATTGAAGCGTGCAAGATTCTAAATTACAATATAGTGAAGACGCCACTCGTCCGCCACACGAGCCCTGCACTCGGACGCGCCACACACTCCGCGTGTTGCCACACGTCATGTAGCAACCATTTATATAATCGACACTTTACTTCTTAGTTATCAATTGAGCAACACGTTGAGTAAGGCAGCTGTTTTGTTGGACAGTAGTCACACAAGTATCCTAGGGTTAATGTATTCCACTATAATGTAACGTACAGTAGATATACGGTGCGCGCGCGCCGAGTGCAGCGGGCTGCGGCGAGCCGTCCGTGCCTTACAAGAGAAGTCTGTATATTTATGAATTCTATACACTACTGTTACCGCGGTACTAAATGTTAAACAAAACATATTCATATACTTCTAGACGATAAGTACATGTAATTTAGGTGTATCATATAGGTAGTTGTGTGACCTTGTGGCGACCGCTAGTGGTCGCTGGACTCTTGTACTTACACCGTGCTCAACTCGCTGCCGACTGCGTTCATCTTTACACTTTAATTTCGTTGCGTTGTTTATATTTTTAGCAAATTATTGTTTTATGAGACTTAAATATTCCATTTTGTGATATTTATTTTGTTTTAATGTTGCGTCGGTTTATATATTATGTCCCTAAGTTTGCGTATGTTCGTTCGTAAACGTAGAGAAGTGTTCCAAATCAGTATTTATAGATTTCGGCCGTCCGTTAAATGTATTCAATTGTATTGTATAATGTATAGAATAGTGTTCTACCTTTTTATGGAACTATTGTACATTTTATATTATTCAAAGTACACTCACGAGTTTCTCTAATTAGTGACTGCAGAGTGAATATAAAATACATTTAACAAATAATAATATAGGTAGGTAGGAACTTTAAATCAATGTATATTTCCCCTATCAAAACAGTTAATATAAATCCCGAATAAAATATCGAATCAGTAATGTAACAAACTAGACTTCTTCTTCGCTTGACGATTGTATTCACTCTGTACTGGTGTGTTCTCACCGCTACCACGTCGTACCTGCGCCGGCGCATAGCGGACGGCCTCACGCCGCGACGCCGGCGCCCTCTATTGTACAGAAGCCGAGCCTTATGGCCTTACTCAATAAACGAATATACCATATGAAATTGTTGTTTTGTTTTTGTTTCAAATACCCCATTATAAACCCTGAACATTCTATCTACAATTTGGTATATTACTTATTTTGGTACCCCAATAGCCATGTGCAATACACCGTTCGATAGCTCTTTTTAACCGACTTCCAAAAAGGAATATAATGTTCGACTTTATTAATACTTACAATTTATACAAAATAAATAAATTTAATTCAATACTGGTTTTTAGGGAGACTGACATAAAACAAATAAGGAAATATTTCATTCGTTTTTATATTCGTGTGAAATTATAAATAACACATTCATCGATATGACGATACCCTCATTACTACTGTTTACTGTATATTTCGTTATATATTTATAGCTGGGCGCCTGGCGAGGCATCGCGTTCTGCGTGCGTTGGCGGTGAAAAGGTTAAGAGCGTTTACGCCGAACGTCATTTCATACAAATTTTCAAGCCCTTGTTTTCCGAAATGAACGAACCAATTTTAATGAAACTTCATACGCATAAGCAGGATACAAAGGTCTAAAAAGTTAGCAGAGAACATTTTCGAAAAATAGTGTTACAGCCAAATTAGACCCATTTTAAACTTTTCATAGAAACAGAGATTTCCAGTTATCTTTTTTTAAATAAGACATTTCGAAAATGTTCTCTGCTAACTTTTTAGACCTTTGTATCCTGCTTATGCGTATGAAGTTTCATTAAAATCGGTTCATTCATTTCGGAAAACAAGGGCTTGAAAGTTTGTATGAAATGCCGTTCGGCGTAAACGCTCTTAACAATAAATATTTTTAGCCGACGAAAAGGACCGTCGCTTTGTGGAGCTGAAGATGCCACAAAAGAATCCTGTTAGCGCCCATGTTTATTTATAGGTGTAATCGCGGGGTTCTGCTGCAAAATCAGCAAAAAGGGGCGACAGGGCGGCTACTACTGACTGGCCTAGGGCGGCTACTATTAAGGCTCAAATCACACCAAAAGAGCGTCGAAGCGGAGCGCGGTTTCAGTGTCATATGAATTTTAACTTTATTTTCATTATTATAATACTTATTATCGCAACCGCTCGGTAGAGAAGGCAATTCGCTGGAATTCCAGCTGCGCCGCGCCGCTGGCATCCGCGCGACTCGTTCGAGTTTCTCATGCGATAATAAGTATTATAGTAATGAAAATAAAGTTAAAATTCATATGACACTGAAACTGCGTTCCGCTTCGACGCTCTTTTGGTGTGAGTTGAGCCTAACTGGCCTAGGGCGGCCGACACCGCCAGTCCGTCTCTGCGGACACGGAAAGCAATCTAGAACTTCGATGCCGGTTATACAGTAAAGTTTGTGCTTACTGGTAAAGATGCAAGTGAAGGATGCAGAGAAAAGAAAACAAAAACATAGCTCTAGACACGTCCTTTATTCAAATACTGTACAGGCTTTATAGAATATGATACAATAACAACGCGTGCCTTCCGTTTGGCGAGCACACCGCGCGGCGCAGCACTGCGCGCCTGCGCCTGCGCACTCGCGGTCACACGTCACGCTGATGCGCAGTCATTGGTAATGTTATCAATAAACAGTCGCCGCTCGCCCTCACACGTCGGGCACTCGGCGACCAGGCCGCGCTCGCTGTGTCGCCGCTGAGCTCATTTGTAAATGAACACTCGATGGAAGAAAAGTATTGTCATGATATAATCAGGCTAAATGTACAATCACTTCATCCCCAACGCTTAATTATTTTATAATTAGTTGGGGCGCCCGCGGCCACACGCCGAGCGCGGCCTCTGATCTAAGATCGACGGCAAGCCACGCGCTCAAGCTACGCAAAGGAATGACTTAGATTTACCTCCTCGCACTATTGAATCATCTGTTAGGTTAGTTCCCTCCCCCCCTGTAGAGCGGGCGCAGCTCTGTTTGGCACCACACTAAACAATGTATACAAAAATTCACAATGAAAATATTTATGGAGGGATTTGGAAGTACTGCTTCGATTATATGGTTCACTTAATGGGTGACACTTTTTAATCAATAATAATTACATCAGTATATCAACAATAAAAGTTCGCGCGTATCGCAGTCTCGTGCGTCAACACGCGCGCTGACGTAGCACCACTTGTGAGCACTGGAGTGTTACGGTAACACGCTAGCACGCGCCGCCCGCGCTGCCGAGTGTCGGCTACCGACACTGACGGAGAGGCAAGACTACCTGGAAGTTCGCACTATGAGGTAATGTCTGCTCGTACAAACGTCGCACGCGAGGTTCGCACGCACAGAGCAACAGAGTGGAGGAAGCACAGACGCTACGCAAAATATAGGAACAATCAGTCGTCGAGTAGGTCGTCATTAAATTGAAAAGATTCCTACTTACATTAAAAAGAAATAAAAATAATGTAAATCATACAAAACTTGTCGGATTGCACGAACACAACCATTCTCTGTAGAACTGCTACCAAATAATAATAATTAACATTAAATTACGAGTCGTAAAACAATTATGGCATAATTTATATTACATAAAAACAATAAATAAATATATGTATATGCATTGCTCGTGGTCCCGGCGGGACTTATATAAAAGCTAATACACAGTTAGAGCAGGTCGGTGTGAATCTCTTGTAATACTGTCCACAACAACATCACAGGCGGCACGTCACGACGGCACGGCACGGTGTGGCACGGCATGGTGCGGCACGGCACGGTGCGACACGGCGCGGCACAGTGTGGCACGGCACGGTGCGACACGGCGCGGCAGGTGTAGCACGGCACGGTGCGGCACGACGTAGGCTCAGGCATCCGCCGACCGCGCGGCGTCGTTCTCTCACGCCGTTGGCTACCTGTGGACATGACAGTAACAGTAAGCTCACTGTGACATAAAAGACTTGCAAGGCCTGGACAAACTACATTTTTTTTTTAGATAAATTTTTTTCGTATTCTTGTTATCGACGTTTTTCTTTTCAGTGGGCATGACAATTTTGGGGGTAGCAAAACCTCGGCGTCACATAAATCGCACCTCTTTAAGAATTCCCTTCAAAGTAATTTTAACCCTATTAATCAATGGTAGACATAATATGATTTTACGGTATCATTGGAAAGGCAATTTATTTAAATTTCAGAATAAAGCAATAGGGTTTTTGTTTACCAGGGAATAACAAAAAGTAAGCTAATGCAAATGATTAAAACGTAAAAACAACTGAAAACCTAGTGTTACACCTCTAGGATCTCAATACTCAATACTCAATACTTTATTGCATTCTATATGTGTACATAAGATAGTTGGTATGTCTAAACATCGAATCAATTATGGACCCTGTCAGGCACAGCAAAGTTAATTTATAATAGAAGAAAGGATGAAGGCGTTTTTTGTTATGAAAAAAACCTCTGTTATTTACCGAGGAGCAGTCAGCGACCCTTGCCCGCGAGCACTTCCAGTCCGAGAAACACACACAAGGTTCGTTTTGCCGTCGATTGACATGCCGCCCCAGAACATGCACGAGCCAACCCCGTATTCCACTGTCTCTTGAATTCAGGCTTGTGCGAAGCGTTCCCCTTGCCACGCGACTCTTCTACGCCTGTCGTTGCAGAAAAGACACACCCTTGTCTCATCCGAGAAGAGCACAGCCCTCCATTGATCTATTTGTCCAATCCCATGAGGATTGGACAATAGGTCGCGGGCAAATTGCAACCGAAATTTCCTATGCTGTGCAGTCAATTTTAGCCCTGTAGCAACCCTGTGAGCTGCAATTTTCTTCTCCTGCAATCTTCGTCTAATCGTGGAGACGCTTACAGAAGTTCTGCGAGCTGATTGGAGTTGCTGTTAGGCTGTTACAGCTCAACAGCATTGGAGAACCGATTACTTAAAGACATCGAAACAATGAAGCGATCGTCTTTTTCGGATGTGGAGCGTTGTCTTCCAGATCCACGTCTTCGGATAAAGCTACCAGTCTCTTGGAAGCGTTGGAACACTCGTCGAACTGAAAAACGACTCAAGTTCAGTCGCCGAGCAACATCACATTGCTGCATCCCTGATTGCAGTAACTCAATGAGTTGAGCGGCTTCATCTGCCGTTGTATCCATCTTCAGGGGTATTCTTGCTATTGCTGTTCACGTGTGTTCTCTTCAAAGATTTGATAGCGAATGATCCACATTTGACCCGGGTCGCCCGTTTTATACCCTTGTGTTGTTAATATAAAAGTCGTTAAACATACTTTCAATTGATACTAATATTAATTGAGTTTAATGTATTCGTTGATGGCGGGAGATGCTTGAAGCTTATTTTCGGAGAGGTGCGATTTTTGTGACGCCGAGTGTTTTATAATAGGAGTATTTATGGTCTCGTTGCCTTTTGTTTATATTGTTGTTTTATTTATTTCCTGTGCGAGTGCCAATGACATAATTATAATGAAATAGTAAGTCAGGTAGTATTACCTATTGTCGTGCGGATGCAGCACCACACGCTGGTAGTCGCGCCGCGCCAGCTGCTGGCGCTGCCGCGTGCCCAGCTCCGCCGTGCCGTCGCGCGTGATGAACAGCTGCAGGCCTGACGCTGCAACACATACACACATCCCATCTAATTATTTGTTTACATTTGAATGACAATGAATTACATTGAATGATGAATTTGGCTGACCCACTTAGTTTATAGCAAGGCCCTGGTCTACAGAAGACAGATTAGGTTTAATATTTATAAATAAAGTTTGGGGTGCAATAAAAGAGTGACGGTAAGTCTAGAGTTGACCTAGCATAGTGCGGAGTTTCAATAGAATAGGAGACCAGGTTATGCTGGTTTTGTGACCACTGACGTCCGGCGTGCCTGCAGCCTGGACACCAGGCAGTCTGCCCTCCTCCGTGAGACAGAGAGTGATAGGTAATGCAGTGTACTCACTCTCGGCGGAGTCCTCGACGGCCTGCTTGAGGTCGGTAGCGGCGAGCAGCTCGTCGATGAGCGAGTCGGGGTTCACGCGCGTGTTCTCCACGCGCCCTGACGTCACGTGCTGCAAGCGAGGCAGGACATTACGTACGCGGGCGGTACCGGTCAGGTGCCAGGGGGAAATTCAAGCTGTCGAGAGCTGGTATTTACTTCAATTAAGTACTAGTCAATTTGTACCTTAAAATTAATAGAACCATGGGGGCGTATACAAAAATAGTCTTTCCAGGAACAAATTACCCCTGGGCTCAACAGGCACAACAACAAGAAGTAGGTATACGTACTTTGGCAATTGATTAAAACCTACTCGAGTCGATGAGCGCATGTGCGGCATGTGTGAGGTAACTTCCAGTTGTAAGTCGAAATACTAAACACTATTAACCTGTGCGTCATCATTGTCCTGCTGCATGAGCGCGGCCCGCTTGCGTCGCTCCAGCGCCGCACGCGCACGCTCCAGCGAGCCGCCCTCTGACGCCGACGCCGTCAGCGAGCCCGACGACGGGTTCCTGATGTCAAAACACACATACATGTACACACGGGTCGAGATACACAGAGGGCTCTACACACCAGTGACAGAGACAGGACACTTGCCCTAAGGTTAAACGTGTCGTGAATGTTATTAGCCTTATTTGTGAACTTATTTTTTTTGCAATGTTTTTGAAGTGAAAACTTCTTTAGGCGCGTTGGGCATTTTTTGAGATGGGAAAAAACCATTGAACTCGCGCCACTGTTACCGTGACGATTAAAAAATACCTGCTTCGGATGTGTTCGGCTGTCCTCGGGATGTACTCGGTTTTAATGTATATCCGATAATGTCAGTGAATGATGGCAAAGTATTGTTTGCGTTTTGTTTTCACTGCTATCGTCACTCCCGGAGTGTTTTTTTTTTCTATGGTCACTGAACTCATTGGAACTAATATTAGACAATCAGCTATGGAGCAATTGTGACAGGTAAAATATGGGGCAATAGGCTCCTTGGTGTGCAGAGCCATTAGTAGATTTCATAATTACAAAAACTGTACCACTATTCAGGCGGTTTACTATTGAGTATAATCCTACTATAATTACAATTATAATTCGATATTTTTTCTAGTACTTATGTAATTAGTATATTTTTTTCAATTAAAGGATTTATTATATTTATTGCCTGATAAATGGTTATATCTAACCTTAACTATAAAGCGTATTATAGATATAATATGCAAACCCATGCGTCATTCCATTTGTTATTGGCACCCTCAGCATGCATATACAGCGTTATGTTTACATTAAGCATATTATAATATATGGTAAGTATGTACAGACAGTAAAAATAGACTGAAAATAGGCATGCGCATGCGCCGCGCGTTTATAGCATATCTGCCATTAAATAACAGCTATAGACCTTATTGTATAGTCCTACATTTAAATACATTATGTAAAGAATGCCACAAATATATCAAAACGATCTATGTTCTAATAAAGCTAGAATGAAATATGCTTAAATAGTACCAAAAAATGTTTTATTAAGAAATTGTAAATATCTTAATATGTAACAACTATAACAACATCACAAAGAAGCTTCATACATAGATACGTCATTATAATCACATCGACACGAGACAACATCTAAAGATACGTAGATCCGCGCGTCACGCGAACGTCCCTCACACGTAGCGACAAACAGGTCTCAACCAGGAATGGAAGTCTGTATGAGAGGGCGTGTGCGGTGACGCGCGCATCGTCTGTATGGTGTACGTGTGTAGATGTTGTAGCACTAACAGGGCGGAGCTGGGGCGGCGCGGCAGCGAGCCCACGGGCGGGCCGGGCCCCGCGCCGGGCCCCGGGCCCCCCGCGGGCCCCGCGCCGCCCCCCGCGTCCCGCAGCGCCCCGCACGCGCCGCACTCGCCGCCCGCGCCGACTCGTCTGCACACCGCACACACTACTTCAACCGTCGCCTTACACAATACACATGGTACCGACATTAGCCCGATACTAACGATACATTATCTTACCGACTAAATACTTATAACAGAGGAAGACCGCGGCACTCGGAAGAACATTCACAGTTAGAAGACAGAACAGAGAAAAACTAAAACAGACTAAATAACCCGCCGAAACCACCCGCAACCGTTAGTACGCGGCGGACATTACCGGGAGGACAGGACGGGACAGGACGGGACAGGACGCAAGCAGGCGCGGGCGGCACTCACCTCACGTGCTCGGTGTAGCTGTGGCGCAGCGTGGGCGCGTCCAGGAGCCGCGCGTGCTTGCTGTGCGCGTGCTCGGCCTCACTCTTGGGCGTGGACGTGAGCACGGTAGCGTCGTTAAGCGCCTGGTTCGACAGGCTCCTGAACCGGTGCCGAATGTCTATGCACTCCGACGAGCCCAGATCCACTTCGGGATCGGACGGCACGCAATAGAACTCGTCCTCTATGCAGCCGGACAGTCTGTTCGCGTTGGACACGAGAGAGTTCTTCCGGTGCGCCAGCGGCGTCAGGAACGGGAAGTTGTTGAACAACTCCTCGTTCTTCTTGTTCTTCTCGAGCAGCGCCGGGATGGTGTTGAGCGACTTCTGCTTGAAGATCTGGAAGTTGGTGAGAGGCTCCACGGCGGCGCTGATGATGGTGGCGGCCACTTTCTTCTTCTTGTCGAAGTACGTGGGCATGGCGAAGGAGTTGTCGTGTCCGTTGATGAGCGTGGCGTCGGGCGTGCGGTACTCGTCGCTGGCGGGCGAGCTCAGCGCCAGCGCGTGGCGCGGGATGACGTCGGGCGGGCCCGTCAGCGTGCAGTTTGGCGTCAGGTACGGGTCCGAGCTGTCGCTCGCGGCCGTCTTGTCCAGGAGCAGCTTGGCGAGCGCGCGCCCGGCGTGCTTGCAGGGCGCGCGCGGGACGCACAGCGAGCTGCTGGTGAGGGTGAGGGTGGTGCTAGTGCTGGTGCGCTCTGTGCGCTCTGTGCGGGCGCTGCGGGGGCGGCGGGGGAGGGGAGAAACGAAAACATAAAAAAAATAATTAATAATAGCTAATAATTAAAAGTGGCGAACCGAAATAAATAAAGTTAGTTACCGTGCATAACACAATGTTAATAAATGAACATAAAGCGTAAACAAAGGACACTGTACAGTCTGAGCACGAGGGGACGAGTGCACGCGCGTGCCATGCGCCGTGGACCACACAGGGGGTGACGTCACAAACGAACACACTTGCCGATTATAGGGTTCCGTTACCAATCATCACCATACCTCCAAATCTTCAATGATCACAATTTAGTTCCCGCACCGAAATTTTCACAAACACAAGAGTGATAATAAACACCTTATAATAATGGGAAGCGGTAAGGCTATGGGATGGCTGGCACCCTAGGTATGGATCCATCACCGGACGAGTTTGCCTAGCCACAGTTGATGTCTTATGGCGCCTGTTCACCTGTTGTGGTGCGGCCGGCCCGAGTCCCCGGCCGAGTCGCCCTCCGAGCTCTGCCGCGAGTGCGCAGACGCAGCCGACGAGCTGCCGTAGCCGGACGCCTGGAGCACAATAATCAATCATGACTTGGTGACACATAGAAGATAGTAAAAAAAAATTTTACATACAAATAAAATGAAATAGGCCTAAAAAAATAGGTTTGCTTTCCACCTCACTGAACTGTTCACAAGTCTCTCAATTCTTGGGTCCGTACCTTGCTGCTCATGTCACCGGAGGTGTTGGAGGAGTTGCGCGAGTGCGTGTGCTGCTGCTGCTGCAGGCACGACGCGCACGAGACGGGCACGCTCGTGCCCAGCGGGCCTGCGCCTCCGCCCGCCGCCGCCAGAATTGTCAGACCTGGAAGAAAGTTGAAAATGATACGTGAAAACCTTTGATGAAGATAGTTCTTGGTGATAAAATATCTTTTTTTTTTGTGTTATTGCGTTTTTTCTTCAGGTTTTTTTCAGTGACACGTAATTTTTGACAATATTTAACTTCTTAGAAATCTTAAAAATAGAGACAAAATGATGTTCATTTGTTATGATAAACCTAATTCACTTATAGACCCTGAACTTGAGAACTAAGTAATAAATAGATCATTTCTTATTTAGATTACATAAAATAGTTTCTGGGCATACATAATTATCTGCTCTGCTGTGATGAAACATTATTTTTATTTGTTTCTACAACATATAAATGTTCATTTTCTGTCACTTACCGGGGTGGTCGGGCGCGGAGGTGCCGAGCGGCGAGTCTTCGCCGTCAGGAGTGGGCAGCTCGGACGAGGGCATCAACGACAGGGGCTGCGACACGCTGCCCTCTGGAAACACACGTGCAGTTGTTAGTACAGTATAACTAGGCGGTAATGTGGCGAAGCCGACAAGCGGCTGTGACAGGTGTGACAGGTGTGGGTGCCAGAGACGATGCTCTACAAGCCCGACCTTTTTTCAAGACACCATGTGCTATATAGGGGTGACTACCGAGATGACGACAAGTAGAGAAGTATGGAAGAAAAAGACATGTTGCGCCGACCCCAACATAGTTAGGAAAAGGCAGACAGATGATGAGATGTAAACGTTTTTACTACAGACCCTCCTGGCATAGGTCATCAAACCATCTTCATACCGTAGTTCTTCTTCTTGGTGAGCGAGCCGAAGCCCGAGGAGGCGGTGGAGGAGGCGCAGTCGTCGTCGGGCTGCGTGCCGCCCGGGACGCTCTCCGAGCCGCTGTCGCCGCCCGCCATGCCGTCTGTCACCTCCTGCTTGCGCTCCGGGCTGGAAGCAAGCGCCTCACGTTATAGCATGCGAGTAACAGAGACAATATGGTGCAGTTCCAAAGAAATTGAGCTGAATGATGCTGATTCGAGCGTCATGTTCGTGAATGGGCGCCGTCGGAAGGGACTGGTCATCTCTACGTACACTTTGAACAGCGGGTCTCCTGAGATCATGTTCATCTTAATGCGCACACGCAGCACGGAGTTGTCCTGCCGCCGGCGCGGGTCGTAGCCCTCCAGCAGACAGCGCTTCGTCGTCTCGCCCGCGCCCGCCAGCTCCGCAAGGTTCACGTCGCAGAAGCCCAGCTTCTGGTATGACCTGCCGCCTGGAATACAACATTATTTTTTATATTATTGGATATAAAACAAGCCGAAGATCCACCTGATAGTTAGTGGTCACCTATTCACATCTGTCATAGCAAAATAGGTAACTAGGTACTTTCGCACCTACAGTACTTTACACTTACTTTAGGTACTATGACAAATACTAATAACATTGATATTCATAATCAGCCTTTAATGTTCCCACTGAGGGACACAGGCCTCCTCCCTGTGAGAGGGCGCGGGCCGTAATCCACCACGCGGGTCAAGTGCGGGTTGGCAAATGTCACATGACTACGAATTGTTGGTTCTAGGACATGCCGGTTTCCTCACGATGTTTTCCTTCACCGTTTTGAGAGCAGTGGTGATGAAATAATTTAATCAAAGTAAAGCGCCTGTCAGGGTTCGGATCTACGACTTACAACTCGGAAGAAGCGGCCATTACCACTGGGCTAACATTGATATACAAACATATATCAATGACTAATAAATTTTAAAAAATACCCACCCAAACAATAAAAATAAATTTTATTTTATTGTTTGGGTGGCTTACAGCTATCAATACAAAAATAATAGTAATTACAAGCCATTAACAAGCCTCCACAGTTAGACTTAAATAAAGCTTGTATGATTTGAACATCTCAGTCAGTTTATTCTTTCTATTATTTTCTACAAACTGCAAAAGAACCAAGTTTGCAAGTAATAAAATGAGGAATTCATATTACAGTTAAAGCGACGCAAAAAAATGCAAAACCATTGCAATACTTCAGCATAAAACTGTGTAAAATTATTTCTGATAAAAGAAATGCGAAACTGAAAGCAGAGCATCCCGACGGGTAACAACTCTGAACATTCATGATTTATCCAAGTTTAAAGTCGATCCGCTGCGAGTGCATTATAAACTCGCGCGACTCGGCTTCATCGAATACTTTGCAAAGCGGACGAGTTTGAATCCGCCCGGGCGACAGTTCCACCGCTCCGGGGCGGACTTGCAAATATATGGACGTTACTGAATCGCTCCCGCTCTGAATGTTCAATATTCCAACGGTAAAGTTTACACGAAAACATTTAAACGGGTCAAAGGGAACTTGGAAGTCGTTGGAATGATTTACGCAAATATTTGCTCATACTTTTGTCAGCGTTTCAGTGTGACGTGGGCGGGTTTTGCGTATTATTAATTCGGGGCTGGGAGTTCAGATAAACCGCGGTGGTGCTCATTAAAATTAACAAAGGTTTTCATTGTATAGTTTGCGCACTCATTAATCAAAAGTCATTTATTCAAATTAGGCTTAGAATCAACAACTTTCGATCGTTAAAATTACAAAAGACAGCCCGCCAAAATGCCCGCCCTTCACCACTTCCTAGTACTTTCGCTGGGAAGAAGTGACGCAACAAACTCCCCCCTACATAATATAATTGAAAGCAGCGGTCAATGTGTGGTAAGCAAAAAGGACTGGCCATATTGTTGGAATTGGGGGTAATTTATTGTTATCCACCAATTAAGGTAGGTTACCAATGAATTTCTTCAAGTAGGCATACTCGTGATCAGACTGTTCCGTTGATGATCCTGATGAGGATTTCGCTGATGAGGTCCTCTTACCTTTGCACTCCTTGCGCACGGACACCCTCATGAGCGCCGGCTCCAGAACGCCGGTGCTTGCGTTTGCGCACATCTTGCACACGAACGAGAACTGCGCGTTCCACCGCACCGCGTGGTTCCGCACCTCCTCTCTGTGGACAATACAACAAACGCCCATCAATAATGGAAATAAAGCGACGTCAGAATATGAAGTGATAGTGGTATGTACTGGACTTCAAATGGTATCTTCGGTTCGATGGAAACGTAAAGCAAAGATAATAGTTCATGGCGGACGATTTGATTTATCTGATGGCTTCGTTCAGAGATAAAAAACCATTTAATAATTCACAAGGCATTGCTTCACTGACGTGCGTTTCGATCCCGACAGCATCACCTAATTTCCAGAGAGTATTTCCTATATTGCCCCACACTCACACCATTCTGTCGGCATCAACTCGATGCGGAAGTCACGGCTGCGCGTGCGTGTGCCATTCAGTTGCACTTCGTTAAAACCACCGGCGTCGCACATATAGAGCGTTCTAGCGACCTGTACGGCGCAGTGAACGATCTGCCCCTAGTACGGGTCGCAAGTGTTCAATAGTTCAAATATTTATTAGTTACTTAGGTCAAACCCCGGGGCCCACAAATCGACAACTACAAGAGTACTTACTTGATGAAAAAAAAACTACATTCCTTTGTAACATTTAATGCGGAACTGGCGTTTTCGTTAACAAAACAAATTCTGCATGCTACTTGCATAATCTCATTCGATCCGAGCGAGCCTCTCGATATTTACACCATGAATGTAAAGCATTGATTATAAAATCGACCATAAACATCCGTTTAAAAGCATGATAACTTTTACTATAACGATAGTTTACAAGACCGTCGCACGTGGCTCGTTCACCACGGTCGAGCGACTGCAGCATCTCTGATTATGAAATCTTCTGCCGTAAGCGTAACAGACGCATTATGTAATGCTGCATGAAGAAGATATAAAACTTGGAAACATCAAGAAAGTAGTTCTTGCATTCCTGCTTCCTGCTAGATTAATACAAGGTAACGAACGACTCGAAGCTTATCTCACGACAAAACCGTTGTCAATTGAGGAAGTGAAATTATCTTTAGCCTAACTAAGCGATGGACAGAGCGATAACCAGTACCGAACTACCGACATTTAGGTAGTATTGTTATACTTTGTAGTAAAACAAAATAAAAAAACTGTGCAATCTTAGTCGGTAATGGATAATGTAAACCTCATAACGCAATGCCCTCAAATCGTTATCGTTGTAGTGGCGAAGCGGACAAGTTTGTGGAGCAGACCGTTTGAACAGCCGCACTGTCACAGTCGGCAGCAGCCGGCAGCAGCAGTATTAGCGCACAGCCAGCCCATGAGCCCAGTGGATACACTTACAGCTCACAGCTTGGTGAGACTAACGGCCATGCCTCCGTCGTGACCTGCTCTTAATGACGTCAGCGACACTTGGGAACATTGCATGTGGAATAACTATTAAGGCTAATTGAATCGGTTAAAATTGTACTTACAAAAACATACAGTCAAATACCATGTTTAAGTTGTTGTTAACTTGCCGGTTATCACAAACATCATGTGTTATGACTTCATAATGAACCATTGTGTGTATAATAACCTCTCGAACACGCACACTTCTGAAGTCGTTTAGCCTAAATAAATATCGATCTAATGTCAGTAAAGTGTAATGTAACATACACATCGGCCTGGGAACCAATTCTGACAGTAAGTGGATCGCTCGGGCGTATAAACGAAGCTGTGTACAATTTATCGTACACATGTCTTGGCATAAGTATGAGCTTGCGATAAACCTACTAGTCCAACCTGCAGTTTGCGAGAAATATGCCACTGTGACGTGGCATGGCACGAATGAGAAACAGTCTTTTAGCACAATCAAATGCAGTGGACACTTGGGATTGCTGGAACCGCTGCGCGTTAACTTAATTTAACTGTGCCGCTACAGCAACTTTGCGAAACAAATTGCAACATTTCTGCTAATCAATCAAATCTAATCACCTTAAAAAGACCGAACCAAAATAATCGTCACATCTAAATAAAACATTTGAAAACCGGTCGAATCTCAAGTACATACAAAGGTCAATCAACTAACGGTTTGTATTCCAAATATTCAAACACATACACTGTGATAAGTACAAACTGTAAGTGACCTGACCTACGTATTGTACGTATGGTACCAGTGTCCCACATACGGGTGGAGGCGTCCCAGTTCCGGCGGTCACCGATGTACCTAAATGGTAATGAGAATGTTCGCGTGCCGGACGGGACCACTTCCGACCGCTAATGGCCCTTGTGATAATACAGCCCGTATTTAAGATAATGGGAATTTTATTTCGTTAACTTTTCGGCGTTTCGGGAGCTTCGCCCTTCAGGTGCACGGAGATTTTATCGCATTAAGATAAAGTGGTCTTATGAAGGGACGTCACGCGTTAAACGTTTTAACAAAAGATTTCTTTGCTGTCCAAAGAGTTGAAGATAACATTTCCTTAAAATCTCAGACTGCATTTCTTAGTAAACTACAATTTTGATAATAGAATCTGTAATCTAAAGAGAGACTGGTATGTTACCTTCGCGGCAACACAACGGTGGCCTCACTAAACAACGATGCGGCAAGTTAGCTCATGTTTACGAGACAGATCTCCGAACCGAAGCCCCGCACCGAGGGCGCTCCTTCGGCTCTTATCGAGATTAATACCGTTTCTGCTAAGTGGACAATGAACGCCTATCTCGAGCGATGCGATGCGAGGAAATACAGCAACGTTGTCAGCCAAAAGTAATTAATGTGGTTACAGCATCGATCACTAATAAAGAACTTATTATTAGTTATCGATGTGTTACAGTTATTTATTTTTTAGTTACATCCATTAAAGCTCTCAAAACTTGTCCAAGGTTGAGGATTTATAAGAAGGCACGTGAACCATTCGGTGTTCTAAGTATAACAACTGTGGCAAGCTTGTTAACAATTAAGACAGTCATCGTGTTTACATTTCGTACTAGAGGACCAGAAGGACCACTTGAAGATAGAAAATAAACAAGTGCAGTTAACGTAAGTTACTCTATGTACTTAGGGTCACCGGTCATGGCTACCTCACGTGGCCCTTGAAGTGTCTGTTCAATACATGGCCTCTGTCGAACATGATCAACAGTCTGGAATGAATGGCATGTTTATTGTGCATTTTGAACAAAGTAATCAGAATCCTTCCCCTCGCATGTTTTTTTTTTAAAGTTTGGAAGCTTTGGAGCCGAGTACTTTGACTGTACCATAATGATCTTGGTGTAAGGTGCCCGATACATATCTTTATGGTCCGCCGCGCTGGCCCTAGCGAAGTTATACGAATGCCAGGCGTCACGGCCGGTGCGCCGGACACCGCACCTGACCGCTAATTAATCATTAGTAATTAACATTACTTCTTTTAGTTAACCACGCGCCGGTTATTGTGCGTTACTTTAAGTATATGTTGTTAGATATAATACACGGCGAGGCTACAGTTGCTGCTAGCTTATCGGGCCCTTGGGAGGAGCAATGACCTCCTGAAACATGAGCCTGAGTAATCGCTTTATGAAAATTGTATTAAGGTCTCAACTTTTCCTTTAGGTAAAATATGTAGATAAATAAAGTGTGTGTAAAAACCTAATCAAGATAATAAAATAATATACTATTTTTGACAAGGCCTACCATTAATATAAAATCTTGTCATAAATATTGAGCAGTCAAACTTTCCGATAATTCGCCTTTCCGGAGAGGAAATTGGATTGCTGGCGATTCTTATAGCGGAAATTTGTTTTTATCTACATATTTATTATTTTAAAAAACATTTCAGTTGATAAGTAGCTGTCGTCACCTGGTAATATGAAAATATAATTTTATACAACAATTCCAAGAAGTTGGATGACATATCGTCGACCGTAGGTTCAATTAAGGTAAGGGACAAAATACCCAAAATGAGTTGAGTATACAGTTTTGTTCAGAATTTTGCGCTCTTTCGAATGGTGTATATGAAAAAATTCTAGCTTAAAAAATGGTTGCCTGTAAAGTCGGTTTTACGGGCGAAGATTTTACGTGACAACGTCTTTTTCTCGGTAGAATAGTTGAGTGGGAGAGAGACGCAAGGCATTCGGCGGGCCTCTCTCTCGTTCGGTGACTCATCGTAACGTTACCGAGCGTTACACTTTTTCATAAGTGACTCCCAGCCGCAACCTAATTTAAGACGTTGTCACGTCAAAAAAATGTCCCTTACCCTACTGATTTTTGGATTCGAATTTCGAATCAGCCCCATAATAACAATGTATCTGAAAAACTATGCAATATAGCAACTTGAAATGGTGTAATTACCGCCGCCAATCCACTTCAAATAAGGTAAGGGTCTTCCCAATCAACGAATTATTCTTCACACATTTTTTCAACAAGACCTTTAGACTATTTTTTCATTATAGATTGGATCCAACGTAGAGATCAATTTAATGTAAGGGACATTACTAACAAAATACGTTGGTGTAAGGGACGTCTATTTTCTTAAATAGCTAACTTATTTAAATAAATGTTACACAGGTAGATAGAGCACTAAAATACAAGATTATGTGTGAAATCAGATCCGAAAAAGGTTAATAACAAAAAAAGTTATAGGCGATTTAGTCCGAAAAAAAACTTTGTCGGCCTCTCCTGAAAAATCGTATTATGTCCCTTACCTCAATTGAACCTACGGTCGACGATATATCGCGCCAATCACCTCGATTGCTACGCATGAAAGTATAACGGATTAGGAGAACAGCACTTTCGATTAACTTAATTACAACAAGGTTGAGATTAGCATAATTATATTACACGAAGCTATCAATGATGAAATTGATGAAGAATCAAGATGCTAATGCATGTCCAAAGTTTGTCCAGTGTTTGGGCCAACCGCAGCGTGGTTAAGAAATGGTGTAGAGATTAGCTTGCCGTTTCACAAGTAAATAAATGAATAGTAAATAATGCGACTATTATGCGTTTCATAAGAGTAACCCCGCTTGCTTGGTGTTTATAGTGATATTAACAAATGTCGAGACGAGCATGCTGATGCCACATTTTACTTGCCGCGGACGCCAGATGTGTGAATGCACTTGTTGGATAAGCCATAGCGTAATAAAATACATGATTATGACTTTAACGATGACAGGACAACGCACTGGGATTGACTGGTATGAAACATTGCAGTATTGCAGGGTCGGACACTCAAGCTAAGCACTCTTCGTCTGTAAACAAAAAGCGCGGTCGATTAACTAAAGAATTGTTGTTCAACACAACATTATTAAAGCAATAAGGAATTAATCATTTTACGAAACTAATACCACGAGCACTGCATTTACACAATGTTAATTAGTGAAACTTCACGCTCCAGGACCTAATGTCGGCGAAAACTGTATTAGTGGCAGTATATATCATACAAATTGTTTATAATATCCATTAGGCAAGTATTATGCGGCGTTGCATGCGCATTAGTGGGAATAAAACTGACAGTAAAGAGCGCGGTGACATTGTTATGGCGTCATGCGTGAGAGTTTCAAATGCGCCGGAGTGCTGCGTGATGGACGATATACGCTCAATTTTGCTGTGCATATATTAATATTTTACCGGGTTAATGATCTGCATTGAGTGGTTTCAGGAAGGAATGTTACGCGCAAAATTACTGCGGCATTTTAAACGGTTTAACTGGAAGATTGTCCAAAATAGCAGTGGGTGTGCTCGTGCGAATTCGCGGCAAGAAAACCGTGCAGATTAGTTCTGGTGCATTCTGGTTTTGAGTCTAGGTCTAGACATTTAACTCTTTGATTGTCGTAATTAGAGACACAATAGAAAGACAATTGCTTATGTCGGACTGTGTAACATAAGACATTCGAGAGGTTAAATTGAAAAGCTAAAACTTTTTATCTTTCATATAGATAGCAAAAGATTTCAATAACACGTAAGAAAACCACCATAGACAACCCCACAGTTACACGATCATTGCTGTACCTAATGGTTGATGGCTTGAATCACTTATCATAAGGGCACTTAAAAAATTATAAGAACACACATCCATCAATAGTAAGATCCCGACTGATGATGAAGCTCACCAAACAGAATTAAAACTAATCTTGAAAGAAATACTGGTAACTGGTATGCACGAAATAACAAGTATAATGGACGAGGCAACACAAAGCGCAGCGTATTGAAGATGTACACGTTGCAACAGCCGGCCCCATTCCTTCAGTTTACGAGGCGCGCCGTGGACTGCGCGAGCGCAGCCATGCTTTATGAGGTGATGCGAGACGAAGATTTAAAGCTATCATAAACTAAATAATTTTTTAAGGAAACAAGCGTGTAAGTACAGAGATAAATTGTTTTGCAACAGGATAATCCCTCTTCCGTACACCGTACAAAAAAGTTATCATCCTAGTTGGCTTGTCTATACTCTTTCCAAAGAGCATGCCTTGTTATGTTAAACTTCTACGGTCTTCTTACGCAGCCTTAAAGCCTCGCCTGTAACCATCCACTCTCGGACTGATAGCATTGTGAATTGTCAACAAAATAGAAATACATTCTTCTAATGCTAACTACCACACAAATATACCCACCAATCACCCAATATCAGACACGTACGATTCGCGTGTATTGTGCAGTCGCGGATCAAAGGCAACGGAGTGTGTAACGAGAGCAAGGTCGGCAGATGTCGCGGTGTCGGGTGTCCGGTGTCGGGCAGCTGGCTGGCCGCACCGCGACACTGGACACTGCTGGCAACCAGACGGGCTCGGCCAATCACACTGGTACACGATAGGTAAACTTGTTTTGGGATCAGCCTAAGAGTAATAAAATTATGCCGTAGGAATTTTAAAAGAAAAAGATTTTCGCGGATCATAAGACGGCCATCATGCACTTCTGTGAAGAAATAAAAAAATTATCCAAGTAGTATGGGGTTAATAGAACTGCGAACGGTACGGCACGTGAGCGTTACTTCAAGTGAAACTACATATTATAGTCATGGAACTGTACTCATTCATTCAAGCACATGTTTACAACTTGTGAGAGGTAAACAACTGTTACGATCATTTCACTTTAGCTCCTGCACTAGATACGGCGGGGACTGAAGAAAAAAATTGTAAGAAACAAAACAAATGCTTGCAAGGATCTAATGGGGTCTTGGTTTGCGGTTTGTTGTTAAATGGCAATTGTGACTAATAATTGAATTATCTGTGGCATTAAGTCGCGGCCTGGATTCTTGAATGACAAACTAAAATATTTTGACCTGTTTTCTCGTCTATGCGGTAAACATTACACAGAAAGAAGGGGAATCCCTTGTATTTGCACTAGAATACCCCTGGTGGTCCTTGCATATCCATGTATTGTGTTGTACGGTTAATTAATACTTTAAAAAGTTTTACTTCTGTGATTTTCGAAGGGGCTTGCATGACCTAAAGCGCAGTCACTTTCAGACTGCATAGAAAAGAAAGAATAGAATAGAATAGAATATTTATTTGCGTAAAACATGGTATACAAGGGTGTTAAATACAAATTGAGGCACAAGCATGTTTAGCTAGGATAAAACATAGCATGCAAAATTTTAAAAACAAGTTAAGATGGACTGTTTAGTTGTCCGAAACTGAATAAATAAATTAAATTAAGCAACAACAACCGTTTTTTTTTTACAACAAACATCAACATTTTTTATCTATAAATTCTTTTACACTATAAAAACTACACTCGAGTAACCACTTATGAAATTTAATTTTAAATAATTTTGTATTTAATGCTTTGAAATGCCTAGGTATTTTATTATAAATGCACACACACATTGCCAAGCAGTTACGATTGTATTTAGAGAAGCGCGATGACACAACGCTGGTAATTTATTGCAAAATATGAAGCTATTATTTAATTACAAAAAATCTATCGGCCAAATATTTCAATATATCTGTTAAAATATTTAAATATTTAGTCTAATAATTCTGATTTTTTTGTCAGATTATTCTAGAATAATCTGACAAAAAAAATCAGAATTATTGTATGTATATTAGTATGATTTTTATTGTAAAAAGAAAGTTTTTAGGGGTAGGTATCTTCATGATTTTTTCTACCGTATCAAATTAGTTGTATTATATTTTCAATACACTATCTACCTAGCACATATCACATTTGAAATAGGTCACTTTTATTCTCACCGTGCGATATCCTGAAGAATATCATATATTTTTCTGATTATGTTTACTTTAGTCGATCACATACTTTTATTGTTTTTAAAACTTACGTTTAGGTCCTGCAAGCCCCTTAATAAAACAACATGGTAAACGTATTACATATTATGGTCAATACCATTTTAATGTGTCTGACGTCAGACGGCATGCCAGTTAAAAGGATCATCGTAATCCTCCGCTGATGCTCGGTGAAGGACGAGGGTCGACAAGAATAACTAATTCCTGGTTTAAACATGGGTTGTTATAGTTGAAGTTACTATGAATTTCATTACGACATCCTTTGTTACGCTAATATGAATTTAAATAGACTCGAAAATTATTGATAAACCAACAAACATTCTGGATATAAAATGTATTAGGTTTAATAGATCGATGTTCTCGGGTCAAATGTGATAGATAATCTTTGAGGTTTCTATACCTATAAGCAGCATTCCACACCGTTGCGGTTTACGTTTCGTTAAGGCCGTTGAGATACTGGGTTCCGTAAAAGGTGTAAAAATAAAAGCTTCGCGCGGTTCAGTGTAGCGGAACGAGCAATATACGAGGTTTAAATTGCCCTGCCGCTGGTATCCTCCTTTACGAGCGAAGCCCGGTGTACCGGCAAGCTATGAATGTGGTTGGAATAGTAGATCCATAAACAACATGAGCCATACGCCCAGATTATAGACCTAAACACAACGTAAGAACTCGCATGTCTGATAAACGGAAACCTACAATCAATCAAAGACTTAGAGAAAACGGAATTGGAAATGAGTAAGGGACCTAACGACTAGTTGGGTTTCATTCGGTCCTTAATAAATAATAAAAAGGGTCGAAGAACGAAAACGAATACAGAGCAAGAGTTTCATGAAACTAGTGAGTACAAACTGTACGTGACTCTTATAATGGGAGGGCGTAAACTATTGATAAAGTTTTAATTACAACAGAACAGATGCAAAACATAATAGTGATCGAACCAAGCCCCAGATTCTGAAAGTACCTAGGTATCTTCTTTTAGAAACCCGTCGATAAGTATAGTGAAGAAACAGACAAGTTGCGCCGTTACCAAATAAATTGGGATAAGTGCAGGGTAGATGGTACAGTAAACCTAGCCGTGTAAACACAGTTCTATATTTCTGAACCAATTTATCTGTTTCTAAGTAGTCCTTGTGATTTATGAATTACTGTTGATCCCTTACTTTCGCACGTAGAATCTTAAAGTTAGGATATGTGTATATTGTGTTCTCGACGCAGTCCCATGACTCAGGGCGTCTGATACGTACTCAGCTCGTGGTATTTCCACTTGGCTAGCTTCTATGACGTCGCCGCAGCCCAGCACTGTCATCATTACGAAACGCTTGCATTTAGACACGCTTCTCAGCCTACGTGTAATCGGCTATATCGGCTATTGAGACCGAGAGCAATATTTGCAGATCGTATAAGATTAAATATTAATAGATGTTCCAATTTCAAACTCTAATGCAGATCCTATATGGAATGTGGGACAATACAAATCAGGATACTGGCTGAACAGTTTCATACATCACAAGGTCTAATGATGTTATGTAATGGATGTGTGGTAGATTGGATGCAAAATAGAATGTTGGTAGGCAATAACTCAATAAGTCATTACCGGTATTTCGGTTTCCATTTCCCTCAGCATGAGCATCACATCCAAGAATAACGCGTGTTCACATAATGTTCACGTTTACGCAGGCTGCTTAATTGAATGTCAATCAATGCGGAGAATGTTTGACACTCGATGCGCTCGGGCACTCCGGTGCATGTCACGAGGGGAGAACTAATCATTAGATCGTTAGCTCGTATTTACGTTACACTCATACGAGTTTTAGAACACTATACCAGATATTTTCCGCGTGTTTTGTTTTCTACAATTTGAACTAAAGAAACAACACGTACCCACTGAAAACAAACGCAATTCTAAAACGAAACAATTCACACTCAAACAAAACAACAACCGTTCCCGACCAGAATCAGCAACAACAATTAACCGTGTAGTATCAACAAACAAGCGAGTTCGCGACCACAAGGATAGCCTGCAGTTAACCAACGAACAACAAACAGTAGGTGGCTACTTGCGACTGTTGGGTAGGAATGGGGTCGAAGCCCCGCGAGGAAGCGTTGCGCAGGCACAGGATGCGCTGTGTTGCTTTATTAGCCATCGGATGATGCGCACATGCGGATACGCACTGTGAACCGGCAATAATATACAACAGATCTATTTTCCTACTGAAAAATACTGCACAGGTGCATACGACACTGTAGGAGCCTGTACAACCTAAATAGCTACACTTCGATTTACATTTGCAAAGGACTGCACTTCTCTAAATACCTACTTTCAAACTGCAGTTCGTTTTAAACTGTTCGGTAGGTCTGGCGCCAACTTGTCTCAAACATTCAATACCTACTGCTGAATAGTCTCGGGACATGCTTTTCTGAGAACTATTCATTGCCGGATAGTATATAAAGTTTGCGGAGGCGGATCTGAAGGCAACGTTATTTTTTTCGACTTCACAATTTAGTTCAACCTGGCGTCTTGTTTAAAGTCTGATGCAACGGAGCCCGGCTTTCCTTATTACCGCTCCAAATTATATTGTATCCCGTGCTAGAGTAATGGTGAAGTAAATCATGATTAACTGCCGGCTCGGGAACGACCCGGTTTATGGCTCAGCCAATACTTTCCACACGATCTGGTTGCTGGTTAATCCTAACGGGCATTCTGTTTAAAATAATATGTTTCACTTCGTAGAAGTGACAAAGTGTGGGAAAGTGATTTGGAACCGCTTGAAATATTTTAGAAACACGAAACAAACAAAACGAAACAAAATGATGCTTTTATATAAATTACTAGCAGCGCCTCGCGGTTTCACCCGCGTAAGTTTCGATCCCTCCTAAAATCCTATGTCCCTTTCCCCGGACTCAAACTATCTCTATACCAAATTTCATCTAAATCTGTTACAAACATCCAAACATCTTCACAAAATTTCACATTTATAATATTAGTAGGATAATCTCAAGAAATCGCATTATGTAAACTAACGAAATGTTTAGTGCGACAGCAATGCTCAATACAATAATATTTGACAGTTCAAAAGAAACAGAAGATGAGTAATGAACAAATCGATGATTAAATTATATCGTGTCAATAACTCATCATCTGCGTAGCCTTTTCCCAACTATGTTGGGGTCGGCTTCCAGTCTAACCGGATGCAGCTGAATACCAGTATTTTACATGCTGCGACTGCCTATCTGACCTCCACAACCCAGTAACTCTGGGTAATACGATATTGGTAAGACTGGTTGTCAGAATTTCGGACTTCTGACGACCCGTAAAGACTGTCGAAGATCAGACAGCCGGGATCAACGGCTTAACGTGCTTTCCAATGCACGGAAGGGTCTTGGTATGTGAATGTGAAGATGGTCACCCATCCACGGACCAACCGCGGTAAGCGTAGCTTAACCTGATCGATCGACCCGTCCCGTTAGTACTTAGCCACAAGCCCCTCTCGTCGTGTCAATAACTATAACAAAGTCAACGTTTACGAGTTTGTGTAACACGATTTGTGTCACCACCACGGGCCGTTGTCGTGACAGGGTGGTAATTACATTGTTCAAGCATAAATAACCATGTTTCACATGCACCGTCACAGTGCGAACCCAGATTATGTGTGACGTGTGTTGTAGTGATGTCAGTGTCAGCGAGGATGTGGCATCGAGCCAGCACTCTTCGCGCTTCCGATCATGTGAGGCCACGCCATGTCAAATTTACGTAGGATCGTTTGCATTTCAAATCAAAGAACGCCATTATTCTAGGAATAAAACTGTCTTCTAACAGAAACTTTACAAATCACAATTATAACAATGAGCCATTAATTTCAATTGATTTATAGATTTGATTGTGTATAACGTCCTTACATTCCAATTTACAGCTTTCAATACGCTTGTTTTGTACATGATATTAATAGCCAGCAATGGAATTAATCAACTTAACACTGGCTAACACAATTAAATTCGTAATCGGATCAAAGAGAACCACCACAATTACACGTTTATTAGCAGCAGTTCTCCACGATGACGTCGTCTAAGTAAACAGATGACTGTGCTCTCTGATACCACCATCTCATCTACTTGTGTGTTTTATCCGCCAACGCAACAAAACGAGGCGATATGCCAAATAATCGCATCATTGAGGTAATTCCCGAATTTTGCTTCCATCATTTATTGTTTTAACACATTTTTGTTCGATGAGTGTGCACTTGATTGTAGGTGTTGTTAAGTAAGTCTTATTATTTGTAATGAATCATAAAACTTTGTACGTAATATTATAATATTTCAGCAGGCATTTAGCATTTGATCGCGAAAACTAAACTCCTAAGCTCCTGATATTTGCCCGCACCGGATTAATCTAACTCCTCCACGAGCCCTTAGATACTGATAACGATAAGGATAACCAATGAGTTTGACGCTGAAGATGCATCCACTATATACTATTAATAATTAGTCATATAAATTCCCGATAATTTACCGACGCATGAATGTCTCTAATATGACATTAAGTAATTACTGTCAACAAACTTCCTAATAGAATGCACAATAGTGTAATTGATCTACGATTATTTATAGGCGTGTTTACAAACTTCTGCATTCACCTTTGAACCTGAAGCCGTAACTCTCGAACCAAACTGATTAAAACGTACACAACTTATTTAGTCTTGTCACGAAAACCATAGAGCAATCGATTGACTCAACTGTTCGGTTAAATTCGTAATTTTGTCAAGTTACGTAAAAGTTATCCAACAGAAAAACAGCTGACCATTAATCTCATTGTCTAGGGTTGAAACGAGATACTCGAACAAAAGAGGTACTGTTACAAGATTTGCGAATGTAACCGCAAAATAACGAATTCGTGGAAAGAGGAACTTCGCGTGTGGGTCCTTTCACCGTTGCCGCGTTGGTAAGGAGCGGCGTGACGGCCTTGCTCGACCTTGCGCCGGCGCCGCCGCTGGCGAATCAGGTGCTCCGGGGAGATGCGTTGGCGCACTGCAAAGGATGCACGATGACTGGTAGCCATTTTGCAAAATAATTTCATAATTGCTGTTTCTTGTCATTAATTTGGGGGAAGGATGAACTCAAAATCTTACACCTGTTGTGTTCTTACACCAAAAGTCTTCTTCGATGATTTACAGAAAAAAGAAAAAACATATTTTCATAATAAACTCATCAATCGAACTAATGTAATGTTCTGAAATAACGAAAAGCCTATAATCAAACAATAGTTTGGATTGCAGCACAAATGATAAACATTTAAAAATGAATCAGAGGATCCCACGCTTGGCTAAAATATCTGTTGGTGCTGAGTTTGTCATTGCCTATTTATAGTGTGGCGGGACGGACGGGCCGGGCAGGGTTCCCACCTGTCACTTTCATTTCACGCATCTTACGATGTTATTTCCTACAGGAAGATGTCATACAATGAGTCAAAATAATTATTTGTTTGATGCGGTTTAAGATTTTAGAAAATGCTACTCGTAAAAATTCACGTTTATTTTTGGTTTTGTATTATTAGCGATGACAATTTTAAGTGCTTGATGGTTGATTCACGAGGTCTTGTTTGGTATGGCGACAGCCATTAGTGTGGAATACTCTGTCTATTACAATATTTATTTTCCGTATAGCTGCAGAGATAAGGAAAAAAATACATAGATGATATTTTCTATATGCAAGGGTTTTCCAAAACTCCCTTTATCTGTTAAATGAGGAAAATCTGCCAATTACTTATTGTCGTCATAATTATCGATAGCACAGGACTTCCCTAGAACATTGCAAATTTTAATGCGCAAGCGTTCATTCGAGTTCTGTATCCTAATGTGAGCTTTCTTGCATTATTTTAGAACATGTGGCGCATCATCGCGAAATAAACCCACGGTCACCTGTTACGACACCTACGTGAATTAAAGGGGTGAACTCTAAGCAGATGACAACACTGTAAATAACGTCACTACTTATATAAATAAGTATTACATATAAGGGATTATGGTTATACCACAGACAAAGAAGCCTTAAAGAACCGTGCAAATATTTCGCAACGAGAGACATGACCCTACGCACACAAAAGAATCGTTCTTCGCTCATCCAATTCATCAGAAGAGCTGCGTATTAATTATCCCGACGTACCCACGTGCTGCCTACATGTCATGCCAAGATCAGAACAACACATGTAGCCACTAAATAGTATTGCAAACATACAGCGTTAGCTTGGAGCTTTTTCATCATAAATGTTTTGAGGTCAGCTTCTATGGTCTTGCACATCCACACGCAGCTCTGCATTTTAACATTTAACGGTGCAACTGCTTCAAAATTATTGTCACTATCGGTGACAGCCTAGTTGCCAAGGTTTTGGAAGCTTTCCGTGATTGGTCCTGGACATAAAACTGAGGGCATAAGCTCTGTCACGTTTCCATTAATCAGGAGACCAGTTTGGTTCCGTTAGCACCGCGTGCCTTAGGAACGTAACGCCCAGCGCCAATGTCAGACCCTTAAATCCAATTATCTACTTCCTCCTTATAATATAATGCGTAGTGTACTGTAATATTACGTTCATTAATGTTCAAGGCTAGTAGTTTAATAATATCCATAAAATATATTAGCTAATTAGATATGATAAGTTCAATCAAATTCACGTTTTCGTCGAAACTTATTTTATTTCCTTATAGGAAAAAGTGAACGTTTATTAGGTCTTTGAACAAAATAGGTACAAACATGATTTATGTTCTCATCTAAGAAACATTAGGGTTGTTTTATAAAATAATCTTAAAAAGAAAAATCAAATCGTATAACATTTGCAAAGCAATTTAGGAGGCAAACAACGTTTTTTAAAAAACGCGCACGTTATTTAGTAAAAAGAGCTAACTCGGCTGCGAGTGCCGGGGACGTTGGAGCATCAAAACCGTGGAGTGGAGAGTGGCGGCGTGGTGGTGGGCGCCGGGCGGCAGGGCGACTCCGCGGCGTCATTGTCCAGCCGCGTGCAAGGTCAGCGCTTGACCCAGCGGTCGTTGACAACAATACTAATGACACTAATAGTGCACATATTTTACGTTTAAATATGAACTGGACTAGTTCTCGATTCTTATCTGATCCATCATGTGAACCAATATAATAATATTATCTGTATATTCGTTATTTTAAGAAACCGTTTACATCGTAATCGCGGTAAAGTAAGGTACTTCATAGCTATTTTCCTAGAATTACGCATCGAACAGGAAAATCCGTAGATTTTTCTGCAAGTTCGACAAGAAAATGACATGTTCTGCGAAACGCAATGTATTGAGAAAAATGTATAGCGATTTTGAGAACTCGTTCGAGTAAACAGCGTTGGCGAAGCGTAAACGTACGTATTCCGCTTGGCATTTCTTTTTAAACTTGCACCTCAAGAAGTATTAGAAAATCTTGTTTGTAAAGTAACGTGGCCATTGTAAGTAATTATTATTACCAGAAATATATCTTCATTGTTCAGCGTCATGCTATAGTATGTTACCTTGCCAATACAGAAACCGTATATCGATGAGAAGTGAACAGCTAGCTATACTTCTTCACCAAATATTTAGATGAGCTTGCAGACAATAACACAGGTAAACTAAATCGGGATTTTTTCCAGAGAAGTTTACTGAGCCCTCGCAAAATCTAGATTCTAAGACAAACAGTGAGTTAATTTCCAAGGAAATTGAGAATAGACGACTATCATTTGTAATATGCTCGTCGACACTTCGACAGCAAGCTGACCTCAAATGGAAATGGCAGAATATTGCACGGAATTAATAACGAACCAAGGATCATTTCGTTAAATGAGGACACTGGTTCATTAAGTACTAATAACAATGTATCACCATTTAAAACTATTTCTCTCTAAACACATTCAGTAACATAATTCGGAATCGTAAAATTATGATTTACAAGCTGTTCGGGACAAATATTGCGGCAAATGTGAACAGACGGTTGTGAAAGAAATGTGTGTTTTATCTGAAGGTACGCGAGAAGTGATAGAAACAAGCAAGTGAACTGTAATTCACAGACAACAGTTCGCTCCCCGGGCCAGGATAGCGTAAACACAATTAGTAGCGAGTAAACAGAAATGGCGCTCGCTCTAAACGTTTTTAAGTGCTCTTGCCCCTGCGGATTGCTTCTGGAATAAACCCGAGACACTCAACCTTCTTAGTTATTTTTTTTTTCCAGAGCACAAGAAGATACACAATCCTTTTGCTACGTTAAGTTTTTTTTACTCCATTGCCTCGTCTTGTGACTTCATCTGAATAACATATTACGTTTCTAGTTTCATAGGAAAGCTCGCTGCGCTCTATTCAGAAAAGCCTTACTTCAGCTTCACTGATTACTTTGCCGGAGTTAAGCCTAGGGATAAAGATCCCTAAGGGATTATACTAATAGGAGTCCCATTGCTTGTACAAATGTGAAATGTGGGGTTCACTACGATCTAGTTAGAATTAAAGTTAGAATTAGAATTATTATTGTCACAAAATTTGCATGCCGAATTTAGTAGGCGAAATATGAAGAACTATTGTATATGTGATATAAAATCTGTAAAATACCATATTTAAGGCAAATAAATGAATCTATCACTTATTAGGTTTTAGAGTAAAACCACCGAATTATCAGTAAGTACACAACAACTCAAAGGGAACGTCCAGTCGCCACAGGGGATAGAACGGGACTCCTTGAGGCGCTACCATTGAGTTGTGGGCTACATTTAATAGTATATAATGTACACAAACTTTATGATCTCTATTATATCTGTGTAATTACAGCTTACAAGATCAACAACGTTAATTAAAAGGTTCTTGTTACTCGTCTTTGCTTATGATTTATTCTTTGTTTTTTCTCGGTCTTCTTATTACCGTGGCCTTTACTTACTTCATGTTGTTAGCTATCACGGTTTTCTCTTTGCTATCCTATAGGTATTTTAGTGGAAATGAGTCTTCGATTCGTTTTCTACTTAAGTTTAGATCTTGTTTTGGCGGTTTGGCGAGCAGTTTGTCAAACTATGGTGTTTACTGAAATATATAACAGGATATTATAAGCCGTGGGTACGATTTATTTCCTGTTATTTGTATCGAAAGTTGGTATGCTTTTCTATAAATTCACACCACTTTAATTAACTCTTTATAGCGCACGGCTCACACACATTATTTCCACTATAAGTACATCATAATGTACCTATCTACATATACTTAATTTAATTTTATGAATGACTATTATTAATGGTGTTCATTCAATATAGTGGATGTGTTATTAATACAAAGCGGACATTACTGCTTATTATGAGGGCTGCGTCGTCCATTGATCGTCGCCGTTCGGTTCAATGAGTTGAGCGGTGGAAAGCGGGGAAGGACCACCAAGTACGTACATAGGTGCAGAAGTGCATTACATATTAATTAAGATACCTATTCATTACATAACTATAGTAAGCTAACCAACAACCTATGCTGGGGAGTTTGTTGCGCCACTTCTTCCCAGCGAAAGCACTAGGAAGTGGTGAAGGGCGAGCGTTTTGGGGGACTGTCTTATGTCATTTTGACGTTCGAAAAGTGCTGATTCTCAGCCTAATTTGAATAAAATTTTAATGACTTTTTATTTTGAACAATTACAAAAATGAAGCGAAAATATCGATGCTCATGCGTACTGAAACAAAAGACTGCGATCCTTCTGTATCTTAGAAATCTGCAATAGAACTTTAGTCATTAGACGATTACAAAAACGTATTCCTGCATGCAGTTTTTTTGGAACTGGCAGGGAAACTTGGATCAAGCCAATGTTTACTTAATCCTATTATATTACGGAGCGAGGAGCGCTCTGTACATTTATTGTCCATCTAAAATTTATTAGGCTACAATTTATGAGAGCGGCGTTGAATTGAGATGTCATAAACAACAGACTTGTTTGCGGCGCAGGCTTGGATCCAATCAAGTCCTTATAACAAGTTCTGTAAATGGACCCGCAGGCGTACGTCGACAAAAAAGTAAAATAGAACTTTAAAAAATGTGTGTGATGATGAGTCCATCAACCATTATGGTAAGTACCGTGAGAATTGGGATTTCCCACGAGGATCGCACCTCAACAATTTTATTTGCATAGAGCGCGTTTGTGACTTCGACATAATTCATCATAACATTATAGTAACAACTCCTTTGTTCCGAGTTAGTACTGTATAATAATATGAATATTCAGACTACAAACTTTTGACTAGAAGATAGTGTTCAGTTAGGCGTAGGTCGTACGGAACCCAGACGCGGGTGAATGGCCGGAGGTCGGCGGCTTTAATGCAATCAACCTACCCCAGCCTCCGGCTATGGCGGCGCTTCTCTCACCGGACTGATCATTAAAGTCCATGTTTACGCGAAATATTTACAAAACCCTGTCCGACGCGGCGGTGAACGATTCATTTTAATTATTTAAGCCATCAGCCATCCACTGCACGGGCGGTTTCATTTTATCATTTCACTCGGGAAATTGCTGAGCGAAAACAATATTAATGAAATACGCTTCTGTAATGAACCAAGTAAAACAATATCAGACACAACATTAATTTATTTCATTGTCAATAGACACCAGCTGGGTGTACACAATGGTCAATTTCCATTGGTTTATGATCTCAAGGCTATGCAATAAGTATTCCTTGGCGACAGACGTAACGAGCGCGCAAGATCACGAGACTAGCCATTAATTGAGGGGACGAGCCTATAATTGATTGCTTTATAGCACGGATACTATCAACTAGATCGTGCAGTACTTTCTAGAACTGACAGGACTACCCACCAGTGGCGTGCCTAGGGGTCAAAATTAGGGCAAGCCCACAGATTTTCAAGGTATAAAAAAAAACGCCCAACTGAGGGATTGGCTGATTTTCTTGTTGTTAATGGTTGTTAGTAGTACTAACATCATTATTATAATTTTGGTAAGAAAAACTTATTTCAAGCATCAGTACGTAATTGTCATAAGCGCCATCTATACTAATGAATGCGTAAAATAAATGAACCACAACGCTTAACCGGACCTTTTTTCATTTTGCTTGTCACTTGCAAAATTTGTTCAATCAAAATGCACTAGATGGCCTCCAAATATTATCGATTTATTGTTATTTTCTCGTACGCATTATTTTATGAATTAGGTACTTACATTTTTAAAGTCAATTGATAATTTTAACATGAGCCACTACATAGGTTTGTCATATCATATTCATACCTAATAAACGATCGAATGAGTAGGTACCTATTTTATTTATTCTGTCTTCTTGACTGACAAAAATACTTGTTTTTATTTCCGAGAAGTACCGACAGTCCGACAGTAATTTAAGATTGGCTACGGTGAAGTAAAGAGTTATTTATTGGCAGAAAATTGCAGAAAACTCAATGTATTTATGTACCTTTTCGATGACAGATTCCGAACACATAATGATAAAAGAACACTATATTCATTATCCATTTACAAAATCATAGGGAATGACATCACCAATCAATATTTTTTTCAAATAATAAAACTAATTCTCAAAGTAAGTATTCAAAACTTCAAAACAATAACAATTTGTTTGAGTCGCGTCGTGTCATCGACTCATCGCGCCCGCCACACGTGCTTTCGCAACTAACTTTACGCGGGTCAACGCAACGCGCGGATAGTGCATTTGCGCGAACTTCATGCCTCTCAAAAGCCTGGCTTTTCATTTCATAGAACTCTGTGTATAAGTACTTACCAATATATCAACAAATGTAAACGTTTCTATAGCAATTTGTATGCGAAAACTGCGAGACAGAGAAAGGAAAGGCAAGCCAGGTAAAAAGCCAGACTAAGTGTGAGCGAGATGGCGCATTTGAACGCATTGTATAGCGTTTAGAGCCGAATTCCGAATTTGGCGCGAACCTATCCCAAAGTTAGCGCTAGTTCGGATTTCGAAATTGTATTATATGTCTTGAATGTTTGAGTTCGAGTTAATTGACTGGAATTTTTTGAATATATTTTTTATTGATTTTGTTGTTGTGAATTATGATTTTATTAGGGCAAGCCGGGCTTTTCTGCTTCTATGAAGGTACCGCCACTGCTACCCACAACAAGTGAACCATGTTATTTATGTTGCCCTTTGGTTAAATACATTCTATAAACCAGCATCGGTTTTTGTGTACTTTTCTTTGAAAACAAACTAAAATTGTGCAAATTATTTTGAAGTAGGTTAGCAAAGTAATCAACAGGGAATGGCCTTTTTTTGTTTTCAACTTCAAAACATGAATGAAAATAACCAGCATCTTATAAGGAGGACATGATTGTGCAGACAGATGAGTGGCGCGTCTCAAGTTCAACAGTCAGACGGTGGCAGTGGCAGACACCGCGAGTGGCTGGCTGTGGCTGGGCGTTCACTTGAGGCTTGTACGAATTTGATGCGAGAGCGTCGACCCCGCTACTATACGCAAATTGGGCTTATCAGCTATTGCGGCCAGACAGCCACAGCCTTGCCTTTGTCTCAAAATTACAGTAGGAAGTAATAAATCTCAATTTGAAAGGATTCGTGTTTCTTTTTACTACGACCGTTGTATCGAATGAATTAGGGTTAATTGGTGCAATCAAACTTTGATCAACGTTGTTTGTACTGCGGGTAAGCGGTAACCAGAAAAGCGATTAGGCTTGAAACCATTACTACCTATTGATGTGTTTGTGTAAGTATCGTGGCGCCCGCGGCTGTGATGGGGCCACCGCGTGCGGAAAGCTCACAGAATAAATATGGGACACATAAACAGATACATCACGTCGAACTCTTCGAGCTAAGTAATGTGTGAAAATATCTTAAAAATACTTTCATTCAATAGCAAAACATATAGAACTGACATCACCTACCTACGTAACCTTTACACATACATCATTCTGAAACTCCCAAGCGGTTTACAAATACTTTAGAAATGTTTTCAAACAATAATTCTGTCCTCAACCCTCGCACTCGTATTAATTACGCGAACACCAGCGGCCGAGAGCTTCGCCGTTTAATTTGCATATAATTTGGGTTGGTGGGCGTCGTACCTGTCTCCCGGCGTCCGTTCCATTACGGTGGAGCGTTCAAACGTGAGGTTCCGGCGCCGCCAGACTCGCTTCCTTCCGGTCACAACATCCAGAGACAAAACATTCAAGATCTATATCGAGCTCAGTATAAGCAGCGAGCGAGCCCACCTAGTCTTGTGAAACGTTGAATGTCGAATGGATATGCCTTGTACAGACAGCGACTTGACGTAGGCATCCACGTAGACACACATCTGATAACGTCTTTGTTTGGCTGTGTATCAAAATAATTAAACACAGCAGCAGTAGCAGTGGCCAAGTGGTAACGGCCGCGACTTACGAGTTGTAGTTGCAGGTTCGAACTCAGACAGGCCCTTTACTTTGTGTAAATTAGTTTATCACCACTGCTCTCAAAACGGTGAAGGAACATCGTGAGGAAACCGGCACGTCCTAGAACCAAAAAATCGAAGACATGTGTGACATCTGCCAACTCGCATTGGGCCCGCGTGGTGGTTTACGGCCCACTCCCTTTCATCGAGAAGAGGCCTGTGTCCCAGCAGTGGGAACATTATAGGCTGATTATGTTATGTTAATAAAACACTAAGCAAAACATCCGATTGATGTAAATGAGTCTGATTGACGAATTAAAAATAAAGTCCGTACATGAAACTCCAATCGGTACTCAATTACTTATTACTCAGTAGGTACGGTAGATATTGTATGAGACATCGTTTTATAATAAGCTACAGACACAGAGCGTTAATCTGCTTTAGACACACCGGTGGCCATTCATCATAACTAGGCGACATTACTATCGTGCGTTATGCGCGTACGCATACAGGGCTCACGCGGTCACGCCACGTAGCCCGCACGTGTGTTGTCTCAAGGGGATTTTAATACCATTCTTATGGGCGTTCTAGGAAACTGGATGCATACATTAATTCGCTCTCGGTCGGCGTTTTACTTTTATTTTTATCATGGATTCCGCCCGCCGTTATATCGAGCTATCAGTTTATTATGTCGTCGATACCAACATCCCTCAAGTTCAATGTGCACTTTTATAATTTAACTAAAAAGTTTAAGTACATGCAGCTTTCCTTGTTAGTGTACCCACATGTTTTCCTTATTAGTATTATGTATACTTACATTTTAAGTTTTTTTAAAACAGGAAACATAACAAATGCAAATAACAATAATCCAATAAAATAGGTATAGATGTAAAAACAAACGAACGGAATCTAAGTGGGCGTATATTAAAACACGTTATAAATATCAGTACCAAACAGCTCTCATTTAATAAGTGACACATCCTCCATACGACATATTTATCTCTCTATCATGGCCCGATGGCCGTGTGTTGAAAAAACTCCTAGGTGCGCGATGCAGCGGAAGTTGTCCAAAATAGCCGGCTAACGTATGCGGACCGGTGAACGAGTTGGAGGACTCGCTTTGATCTCCTTTGCTTCTTGTACTACCTTAGATTGATAGCCAGCAACCCGCCTATTAACTTATTAAAAGTTTGTTTTATTAAACATCTTTCACAAGTTTCACATTTGCTTGTTTGGTTTTCATTCTGGGTCTCAATCTTGTTGGTAAAATATTCCAGAGGCAAGCGCTCCATCCAAAACTTGGTCAAATTAATGCATACACATGCACGTTTGGCGTGCTAAATAATATGTAGATTGATCAAGTACTAATTCTGTGAACTGAGCATACTTGAGTATCTAATACACTTATCATAAGTATCCGATCAGCAGTAAAAGTCGATAACAATAATGAATCATCAACATCAGCAATTAAAACATATCCACTTGAAGAAACGTAAACACTTGTGCCCCAAGTTTGGTTCTCTTCAATTTGGCTGCGATTAATTTTCTTGTCACCACAGCTAAGTTGCCAACTTCCTCCATTGTTATAAACTTCTAGACAGTCTTCTGCCATTACAATTGCTTTTAGACAGTTGAACAGTGAGCTGAACTAAGATATTAAGAATCAATGGAGCGTGTGCGTCTATAAATGCAGTGAGCTGACTCGTGTCTTGCAGTTGTCAGTAAGTACCGTTCGTACGTGTTCGAATGGTCGCAGGTCTCGGAGTCGACGACCTTTCATGTTTCCTGTTTGTCTTGTTTATTTAGTTGTGCTATTAGGTAATACGTGCTCATAGTAAAACTAGTGATAAGTTAATTTTATTATGTGGTCAACTGGATTACAAAAGTTTGTTAACTAGTACGGCCTGACAGGCAGTCATGTACGCGTGCGAATTTATCCTGGTTGCCTTGGACAATTGAATTATCGACATGGGTGCATTTTTAGTTGATTTTAATTTCATAATGTTTCCTGTTCTAAATCCAAATCGCAGCATTCAATAGTCAATTAAGAGTAAACCGCCGGCTGGTCATCCAATTAAGCATCCACAGTGATTTGGCGCGGTGACAGGCTCAAATTGATGACGTCACGTGCTCATTATCTGCGGCTTATCGTCACCATGTGTGACTGGTTCGCGGTTTATCCTACATAATACAGTTGGCTCTATGTTTATACGTGACGTCGCGTTGATCTTTCACGCGTTGATTGGACGGCTGTGTATTGATCAACCGGGTTGTCTTGGTGGAAAGGCAATATCCTGAAAAAGCTTTATTCGGCAACCCTGTCAAAACATGATGAAAATTCGAATTCGTTCCAAACTGTTTTTTCACCAAAATTATGCTTCCTCCTACTTCAAAAGGTAGTCGTGAATATGCAAGCGGTGCATAACAAGTAACTGTGACTTTTCATTTGGTTTATAACGTCGAATCGCTTCGCCGATAACTGTTCAATGTTCATTGTAAAAGCTGTGCAGCGGAAACATAAAGCTATAAACGTGAAACCGCCCGTTAAGTTAGTTTTCACATTAAACCAGTCACACTATCACAAAGAGACTGTCACTTAGAAATTGTACAGTACTATAAAATAATAGTCAACTGCATGCTATTCCACAAGCACAGGTCTAACGAATATCAAATAACAAGCTTGTCTGAAAGGCGACTCTCACAAGACTTGAGAACGGCAAGTATATCCATATGCAGTAGGTCTGATTTTATTTTACCGTCCGGTTTCTGCGGCCAGACTACGCATAAATACGTAATATCGACACAGGTTCATAATGTAAAAGTGGCGTCGTGTTCGGGAGAAAAAGAAAGAAAACAACGAAAAGGTCCGGTCGGACCGGTGCCGTCCGGCAATCCTTGGCTTCGCGCCGCCACGCATCCACGATGACATCTGTAGATGTAGCTATTAGACATGGGCGAAATAGCTCACTGAAAAGATAAAGAGCGAGTAGCTCTTTCACTCTAAAGAGCTATATCACTCTTCTAGCTCACTAGCTCTTCTATAGCTCACTTAGCTCAGTGACTCAGACGCCGACTGTTAGCTCATATGACTCACGCCGCACGCGCTTCGGTTCGCTCGCTCAATAGTCAATAGCTCTTTGGAAGTTTGGATTCTTTGTTACTCACTAGCTCTTCTATAGCTCAGTAGCTCAGACGCCGACTGTTAGCTCATTTGATTCTTGTCACGCGAATTACTAAGGAATTACGGATATCGATAAATAAATCTTGTTTTATTTTGTGGCGGTTTTTATAGTAAGAACGGTCGTATTAGTATTTGTACTTCGTTGCACGTGCCACGCAGCGATATGCATGTCATTTCGTCAAAACAACCGAAAAAGTACTAAGTTAAATAACTTTAAATAAGTTTTTCTAATCTGTTTGTTTATATTATGGTATGAGTACTTATGAGTTATTTAGAATTTACGTAAACGAAACGCAATCAAACAATGCGCATGCGGTTCCTTTTTATTTATAAATGTGCCAAAGTATTTTCTACTTTAAGTCAATGAAATTAAAGATAGATTTACAGTGATTTACGTCGTATGATAACTGATAAGATTGTGTCGGAGAGCTTTTGTTGGAAGAACGAACGATGCGACGAAGTATTCCGAAGCGAGCCGAATGAGCCGTTCGGTCGGTCGCGTGCATCGCTGAAGTACTGAGCTAGTGAGTCTGAGTGAGCTAACTGAGCTAGTGAGCTACGTAGCGAGCGACTGAGTGAGCGAGAGCGACGTCAATCGAAAAGAGCTAGCTCTTTTCTATCACTAGCTCACGAGCTACCCATGTCTAGTAGCTATGTGATAGGTTCAATCGATCAAGCAGCAAAGTGAATGGTTGAAAATCTCATCCTTTTCGACCCCTCAAAAGCCCACCCACCGACCACAACGAGCGGCGCAAGCACTTCACTACCCACCTGCCTCACAGGCAAGTTTTATGAAACGAACGTAATTCTGTTATCGTGTGATCGCATCGGACGATATATTTTTTCGTATTCTGTAACAGCTTTGTAAGGTCGTTCGCGGAGTTATTGCCAATAACTCCCCGGCCTGGTAACTGCTGAGCACTCGCATTTAAACTTTGCTGCGAATGAGAGATATATTTAGTTTTTTGATCACATGAAAAGATTGGCTAACCAAGCAAATCATAGTTATCGTATAAAGTTATTTCAATTTTGATCAAAGAAAAGAAATCAGGATGATACTAATCAGACGTGATTTATTTCCTGTGCTTTGAGTCTATTAAAATCTGTCCCAATTTCGATTACGACAAACAAAAGACATCTCTTTATTCAACCTTGCGCAATATTAAAAATAAACGAAGTCAATATCAAACAGATCGAAGGAGCTAAAGTAAACAGTAAACGGGAAGTTATTGTGCGAGAGTGTATCAGAGAGAATGTTTCGCCGACGATTGGGCAAGCGGTGGCAATGATGGAGTTGCCAAACGGTGGCATCAGTTGCGACACGAGAATGAGTGCACGATGCGAGTGCGAGTGCGACTGGCAATCACGTCGCGAAGAACATCATCCAGCACACTCATGGAACTGTAATCGTATATTAGTAGACCATAGCCGTGTAAGTTATACAAACATATTTTATGGAATTCAGAAGTGTAGTGTGTGTATATGAAATACGATTATACGATTGACCTGATAATTTATTAAATTAACAAATAAATTGATTGTGATTTGTTTAATTAGATGTAGAAATAAGCTTAAACATCAAGTTCATCTTAAAGAATTATTATTCTTTAAGATTATCATTTATCTTATCTTAATCTTTAGCATTATCATTTGTCAATCAGAACGATGAAAAATTCAAGGAGCGGTGATGTGTTAGAATGTTTTGCATCCGGTTCTGGTGAAACGAATGCTATTTTTTGGTGTATTTCAATTTGAAACTTTTTTGTTCATCTGCATCCCACACAAAAATTGCTCTCGTCTAAACACTGCGCATGTGTACTTTTTGCGAACATCAAAGCGCAGTGTTGACGGGCGGTGCGCAGGCGCCGGCCGCGCCGAAATCCTTCGCCGTTCAATGTTAACCAAAACACGGATAGACCTGCTTATTATTTGAGAACAGAAGAAAAAATAAAAGAACTTCAGGCGGTTTTTTTTAACTCCTGTAGATATAAATGCTACAGCTAATCGAAACAGTCTCGGCTCTCGATTCCTAAACCACCGCAGTGATCCTTCTGCATGTAATTATTTGGAGCCTTTAGTCTATTTTGATTAGGTCAACTGGTTACACAGTAATCATGTTATCCTGATGGTAGATAAGGCCGCGTCCTGGCCGGAATTGAGTTAATTTAGTTTAAAAGTACATAGTTATCTCCTGGCTGCCTACTTGACGCTGCGCTGCTGTGGGTCACTGCTCTTAATTTGTTTATTAGGATTTTGGCAGTGGCATTGTTAATTGTAAAACATTTTGAATGAAATTATCGATTGTCTTGAACGCTTTAATGGTAACTATTGTTTTAAAGCGTATTACGTGAACTAGG
This sequence comes from Oligia latruncula, assembly GCA_948474745.1. Lineage (NCBI taxonomy): Eukaryota > Metazoa > Arthropoda > Insecta > Lepidoptera > Noctuidae > Oligia > Oligia latruncula. The sequence goes on from OX419685.1 coordinate 863,711, forward strand.
TGTGTAAACAAATACATCATTCTTTGATGTAGAAACAGACGTGGTGGATATTTAGGGCGAGCGTGGATATGTTCACGCATGGTCGACAATGGGTCGGCAGCGGAATGCCGTCGGACCGGGCGTCCATCAACCGCGAATACGTGTATACTGTTCACTCTAATTTACACGCGTCTTTAGTGATACCAGATACGGGCTCGGCCAAGTAACATAAGACGCTTAAAGTACCGTCGATAGCCGCAATGTTATTAAATAGTAAATGTTGTGGGCACTCGAGATAAATGTACCCTAGATCTTGCAATTAAACTGTATTGAGAAAAACATCAATTAAAAAACTGGTTCTTAAAACAGCTTTAGCTCGTTCGCAGTAAACTAGTCGACGCGTGATTACTACGACAACCGAACGAACCGCTTGGTTTCGTCCATGCAGCTCCTGCCACTGTCACGGGAGACCTTTTACCAGTTGGCAGCCAATAAAAATCACCGAAGCACACATTTCATTTGCGGTTTTGCCGAGAGAAGAATTTTCTTCAGTGAACTATAAACACTATTTACGTCGGAGCACATCTGCGATCCGCTAAGAAAGGCCACTTTATTGCTTGTTTCTCTCTCACGTTTACAGTCGCTGTGCCGGGGATGTTGTCGAACACAAATATTGTTAACGTTTCCACATTATATTGTTTATAGTACGAGTCATATTTGGCCTCTCGTGACGTAAGCAGCTTCTTGTTGGTTTAAGATTGAGTGTAGTCGTCATTGTTTCACATTTGCAGCTATATTTAATGTTTGAGCAAGAAATCCGTGTAATAATTAAATTACTTTAATGAGCGTAGGATTAAGTGTGATTGAAAAGTAAATACCAACTTTGATAAAAACGTGTGTCAATGCACGTGCAGTCTGGTACCTACTGTCTGCTAAAAATAGATTACAGGCTCAGCGATATTTCCTCAAAGACGTGTTTATCTTTGAGGACCGTCTGTAGAAAACATGCGGTTTATGTCCGATTCTTTACACCTCTGATAGTGAAACCACCTCTAGTGGCTGGTGAGATTGTATCGAATCGCTTAGCTAAGTTAGCATAACATTGTCGGCCCCGGCATGCGGCATGCGGAACGTGCGAGCTTTTTACGGAGAATCTGCAAGCACGCGCACTGCAGCAGTGAGAGCGAAGCTAATCCAACGCCGAGACATACCGGCAACAACACCAGCACACTGTCTTGCCCTGACAACAACTTGTCAATGCGGCCTTCAAAATGATTCATTTCAATCGAACGTTACTATGTTCATACCAACTAACAAAACATTAACAGCAGTTGCTGCTAATCAGATTTACATTGCAATCATTTTAATTTTCGCAACATTCGTTACGCCTCGATTCCAAATAAACGAACAGGATAAATACTTCAATTAACAATTTTAGCACTGAATTATTCTTCCGCGTTGTTCAATCAAATACATATTAATTTGCAGCATTACTTTTTAATTAATTTTTTAGCTAATTTTTTACAAGCGAACCTACTTATCAAGCGTATTTACTTTACTAGGTGCTCAATTTATTAATGAATTTACACTGTCCGGATTAATAAATGAACACCTAAAAGCTGTTGATGACGCACGCGAGTCTTCACGCCAGTGTGTATCGTGTGTGATCTGGCGGCACGGAAGTGGGAAGTGTCGATCCAGTCGGGCTGATCGATTAGCTGCACTTCTACCAAGCACACGTAAGCACCAACTTAGTGTAAAGCCAGTTTATTTAATATAGAATTAATATGCTTCAACAGCGAATTAAGAGCTTCCAATGAAGATTAATAGCAAAAGGAAGCACTTAAATTGATGTTTGATTAAAACTTCACTTACTTTTCAGAAAATATCAAAAGGCTACAAATCGCAACTTTTGACTAAACTAAGAAAGAGTCGGCAGTAGGTACAGACAGTGATAACGAACTACATAGTTGTGCGTTCCCCCAACTTTAATTAATTAACGGTGCCTGGTGGCAAATGGCGATGAACTAGAAATTATCTTCACGCTCTATTACTACAAACGAGTATGTTTGATTAACATCGTACCTACATTGTATTGAACAAGTTACCTAACCACCACAAGTGAACAACTTATACGCTGTACCTAGTAATAAAAGGAAAAGTGTATGTTGAAGATCTATTCAGTTCAAATGCACCCACCGTACACCGCTCAGTTTTATAGCTTCACTCAAAGATAATTATTCTAGACGGTTCAAGTCATTAAGATATACCACGGCTCATAGACTGAAAATTTAAAACTACTAAGAACCAAGATATCAATGAACTCACGTAAAAAGCGGCAATGAAATGCTCCGGAGGGTACAAGGAGAGGGGCGGGAGCGAAAAATTTCACTTTTCACGAGAGCGGCGAGCGGTCGCCGGTTACTTAACCACGCTAATGATTAATTAATAAGCACTAATGAGTGCGCCAGCGCACGCCGCTTCTACGTACACACGTGACGACAGTTAATGAATCTTGTAGACAATGTTAGTGCATGGTTGATGGATTTATAATCCTAGGAGCATTACCTAATAGTTTATTGACAAAAGCTCAATCAGCAAATATGAGCAAGTTATCCATATCCTTATTCAATACAATCTGCATTGTCACGTAAGTTTGATTTGGTAATCGTTTAGAAGCACATGGTATGAACGAACACACGCAAATATGTAGAAACTTATCAGTATTCTAAGGTAGAAAATGTGTTTCCGCAAAGAATAAATTCAATAACCCCATGTATTTAATTATTCCGCCCGCATGTTCTGAAGCCGAACAAAATGCGAAAAACCTTTTTTTTATACAGGACACGCATAATATGTGCCACTCAAGTTATACCACGTATAATACAAAGGAGACGTTCGATAAACGGGAGCACAGCATTTGTGGAGATATTCTGATGGGCGTAAGAGAGAAAGGCAGGTGTACTATTATACTCCCACGGTTATTAATTAACAGTTTAAAATCAGGCACACTACTAGGCCTACCCTAGGCCACTATAATGCCCTGGGGCATCATACCACAGGGCATTATACCGGGCCCATCTCAGTACAGCTCTCTTTTATAGAACCAATCTCTTGTGTAGGAGGTCGCTCCGCCAATACTATAAATTGATTCTCAGATCTTGTTACCTAGACGAATAGAAATTCTGACAATTTAATGGCAAGTTCTAGTTTTATTGGATTCCGTCTTCCCTGAGGACGCACATATATTCCTTAAATCCATTGGAACACGACATTTCATCGCTCAATACGAATGTCAGAGTAAGACCAAATCTGTTCTTGTTTAAACGTTTTACATTATGCATTTTGTTACATTTTTGACCTAAAGATCCGAACTAGTACAGATTTAAAAACACTGCACGTGTTTTCATTTTCTACGCACGTTCGATCGAATGTGGTCCAACAGTTACGCCAATTACCTCCACTTGCGACTCTACCACTCTAATGATATAGAAACGTTATTACACTGATTGGAGTTATCAACGTGTCGTTAAAATATATCCACCGCATATAAAGTAACAAGCAACGACTTACAATATTTGCCTTATGTTACGAGTGTTCCCAGTACTCAATGTTCTTGAAACCACTCAAGCACTTAATAAGCTAATGCACCTATCTTAATATTCTATCGTAATACATTATAAGAATGATATCTGACATATAATTTAAGAAGGTTGTATTTTTGCATCTGTTGAGATATTTATAGCTTATTAACTTGCCTGACACTAACTGCTTTAACATCACACGTTACTTAACGTAGGCAAGCACTTATACTCTTCGCAGGCAAAGCACTATTGCAGTATTGCGTTGTTTTTAGTACAACAACAGTCCCGGCGTGGCAGCGCGAGCGTGCTGCACTGGTGCGAAATAAAATTGTGGCAAATCGGACACTAGACGTAACTGATTGTAAAATAAAGCACCTAATACAGAATTAATAATTATTTTGCAATATTATAAAGGCCGGTATACTTTCGTATTATTGCAACATAACTATGACTGTATATTTTGAACAACCAAAGAGCTTTCGCTTTAGCAAGCATACAATAAAATCTTATATGGTCTACTTTACGTAACAACTTACCTACATACAGTAAAGACCTCTTAAAACTTGAAAAGTTCTGATTCACCAAAACTATTTATGGGTTACTATTGCCAAAATGTACCGAAAACAATTTCACAAATCAGTTCGCGTGCTTTAATAACTGTTTAACCAGGCTAAAATTATTTTCATAATATGCATTCCTACGCAACAGTTCGTAGAACGTGGTCTAAAGCTGGTTTGTTTAACTACAGAATTTTAAACAAGGTGTAAAAACAAAAATGTTATTAGTTCAGTGAAATGGTAATATCGCTTTAAAAGAGTCTTGTAATTAGCAAGAGCAGGGAAAGCACTAAGTCACGAAGGAAGGCTCCACGAGAAACAGCGACTTTCGTGCGCTGGACGGAGAAAAGCACTTGAATAATTACACTTGTAGCTCCCAACACCGCTTAATGGATTTTTTCACGAACCTATTAAATGTCACGTGAAGTAATGAAACATAATAGAAAACCAGCTAGTCAGACATTTCTTTTTAATGAAAATTGTCCATCAAGGTGAATTACAGGGAGAGTCGCTTGAACACGGTAATTGGAGAATGCTCGATGTTTGGAATTAATCCGTTCTGACATCGAGCACTGGACTATAAAAATGAGGACAAGCAAACACGCCACAAGGAATTATTTCGAGCTTGGGAAAGTTTTAAACAATTTTCCGAAATTTCTTGTGACTTAAAATTTTTTGCTTGGCAATGAAAAACTGGGGAAAATTTGTTTCAAAAGCACTAGATTGATTACCAGAGAAGCCCGTATAGTGCAGCCTAGACTGAAGTAATGGTTGATGAAAGCCATGTAAAAACTAGAATTTAATATTTGATAGTGTATTATTGCTTCCAATTACTAAAATATATGTAGTTTTATCTATTGCATGTAATGACACAACGCTATTTCACATGACATATTGTAAGGAGTTTAAAGGTCATAGATAAGTCCGCAGAGGGAAGCCCAGATGTTATGTAAGGAGTGCGCAACGCCATATAACTTGAATCTTTTCGTTTAGAAGCTCATTTAGCTTGCATTGTATATGAGTAACGAGCTCTTGAGCAATTAAGCACGTTAGAAAGTTGCAGTGTGCAATGCTGGCGGGGAAAAAAAAAGGTAAAATTTCGAACAAAGATCCGCACAGGAACCGCCATTTTCCAAGTTTTCTCTCGGGCTGGTAACCGGCGCGGATGTAAGAAACATGAATAAAGATAGTCTTTCCTGAATGCGGGAACAGTCCTAGTTTAAAAAAAAAATTCTTTGTGCATTTGAAGATTCATGGTTCCAGAAATGCCGTTGCGCTAATTTCTCGTGACAAAGTTCCACGCAGTTGTACAATGTTGCATCTGACATCGACCAATCTCAGATAATGAGCCGCCTGCATTCACTTCCAACAAAGGCTCGTGTTGCTCCAACCGCAAATTATATTTATTTTATCGCATCTACTATACTCTAATTATCGTCATATCTGTTAGTGTTTACACGCTCGCGTGACTACTTACTCATTTTAATTGTGATTTTATCGACACGGTCTTTGGCGACTATCTTTTATACGTGTATTTATATGGGGACTGTCTCTATTGTTGTTTCGACTTTCGATGCTTCTATTATATCGGGTGGCAAAGTTCGTGTATCGGTAAGATCTAAGTGTTGTCATGGTGGTTGGCGGTTGTCCACGGCGCGCGTCGCGTCGTCCTTGCTCCCTGGTGCAATGCGGGCGCCATTGCCTTGGCCAAGTTGGCTGATGTCGTTAATTACACCACAGCTACGGTGGGTGGATAAATCGCTAGTCTATTTATAGGCAGCACGCGAGATCTTAATGCGTACAAAAATTAAACCTAATCCAAGTTTAGTTCTAAAATCTGGACTGCATATAATTCCGCAAAGGAACTAGGGCGCGAGATATTAAAAAGGTTTCTAAAACAGTTTATAAATTATCATATTTCATAGTAATTTAACATATCAAGGCAAACAGCATTAAAGTTGATCGTTTCCACATGTTTTATTGAGATCAAAGTTTTTTTATGATGAAAAACAATGATTATTTATTACATAACTAGCAGTACACTCAAACAGAGCACTTAAATATCTAGATTAATTACGAGTACGATTAAACGACATTTTACGACAAGATTAATAGTAAGGAAACCAGACATAATGACATGAGGTTACTTAGCAACAAATATGTGATAAACAAACACATCGAGTTCATGTCACACGTAGCATTTTTTTTTTTTTTTTGCGGATTGTAAATCATCAAATGACCCCTCCCGCTCTGGGTGGAGCGGAAGGGAGTGTCAGACTCTTACTGACTAAAACCCACCCGTGTTCGGGATATTCAATCTCGGTATCTATTTTGCAGTTTTCTACATAATTACTATAATCTAACATGAGTTAATAACACTGCTACACTAGCGTGAAGCTGGCCTGTCTACCCACGGCCAGTCACTTGTTTGTTTTTTGTAGAAAGTGGTTCACTTGTCGCTGTGAGCTATAGGCTTAACCCAACACATCTCAGACAACTGGGGCAAGTTCTTTTTTCATAAAACGACTTAGGACCAGATTATGATACTTATAGATTAAGTTCCAGCTTGACGAATTGTTGCTAAACGCTCAAGTGTTCCCAACAGCTGCTCGAGATCACAGCAAGTGACAAAAACAAGTAAACAGACCGAATTGCAAAACAGAAAGAACAACAATCGATTAATTTGTGTTAAGAACAAAAGATAAAACAAAATGTCGGCGGTGACGTGCTATCGTAAACAATGGAGCGAGCCGGTTTATAAATAAACTTGCTCTATTATTAGATGGATTTGTAGATGATGGCCAGATGCGATTGGCGAGAGCGACTTACATTGTAAGAGGTGCACCAAGTACATCCGACAGATCAACTTTCATCAAAGGATTCAGAACAATGGCTGTAGTTAATAAACCGCTGCGATACCTAGTGTACTGTTCATTAATTATACAATCAATGGTAATCGGCACCTCTTTGTTTGAAACCGACAATTTCAATTAGAAATTAATAAGTAAATTGTCGAGGTACAGGGAAGTTTTAACTAAATATTTGTGTTTCGAGTAATCAATCTGTACTATAGTCTCTGGTAATCTTTTAATCGGCTCAAAGGGCCAACATCCAAGCACCACTTGAGGAAATCTATTTGTTTCCAAACATTTCGTCAACATTGAGCTGTACTGTAAGCTGGAACTACATGTTGAATGTTAGCAGCGGTTGTGAAAACAGAAAGTCATTCAACCCGTGTCAGTCAGGTGGCGGTTCTTGTCTGGGTGAGGAATTCCACACCCGCGTGCTAAACGCCAACCCGCGGCATTCAATTTTATTAACTATTTACAGTCTATAATTAGCACGGCTTGTATTTAAAAAATGTAGAGAAAAGACGAGGAGTCCATTTAATTGATCAATTAAAAATCTAGCGTCAAGTTGTCTCTGACGTTGTCGTAATCAGCAGCTCTTTGACATAGTAAAAACCAATAAATAATTTGGGACTTAAGTTTTTCAATAAGTCAAAATAATGTCAAAGTCGAAGATATCGCTATCTTACGCAAGCTTCTGGGTGGGTTCAGTCATTAAACGCTATTCTAGAACCCATTCCATTTTCTAATCAAAAGTCGAGAGACCGTTTTGATTGCGGTTCGTAGCTCAATCATAGTTGCATTGGTTTGCACCGGAGTGATTGTCTGGTGGCGCGGAGTCAATTGTTCGGCGAGAGGATGGGAGCACCGCCGCCCGCGCCTGGTCGCCGGACGCCTCCGCATTCCACCTCTCCCCTACTTCCAATAACTGCTCACTTCCCACACAGGACTGCCGGGATGCCGCGAATACTAGATTTAAAGATAACACCAGAATTTCCACAAATTTACAAATATTTTTAATGTGACCGGTATTATGATCCGAATCTTACCGATAATCGATAAAACATTGGCGTAATACTATGATATTTACTCAAGCTGCCAGCCCTGCTGTTACTAGTGAGTGTTCAGTTCCAGTCTGATTGTGACCCACATACCTACCTGCGTAATTACGTGCTTAGGTACGATTGGGGACGGACCTACGGAAGGCTTTATAATTTGCTCTGATAGATTCGAGAGCATTTCCCGATTAGGAGTAGTAACTGTACCTACTTGACAATTTTTATTAAATCGGAATGAGTTGAGGACATTGTTTTCAGCAATCGGAGGCTAAAGAGATGATGATAAGATTACTATTAGGTCAGTAGTAGGTACTTGTACAATATATTTTAGAATTATGAAACAAATTCAATCACTAAAGAAGGTTCAAATGCAGACTGTTGGAAAAATTCAGTCAAGTTAGCATCTGTCGGAAACGACAAACATGGTGCAAAAAAATCAATTCACTGCCTGTATTCAATACCTGAGCTTGAATTTCTTTCAACAACTGCACGAGACATACAAACTTACAGACATATTATGCTATGCTAATATTAGCTAGGCGACGTGGAACAGAAATGGATTGCAGCAGCTCAGCTGTTATGGACAGCAGCACTAACACGTGTCGGAAGCGTACATGGCCACGCTTATCTGCGGCGACTCGGAAACACATTGATACGGCCACCACATACTACACAACGAAGTCTCGTGCAGCTCACTACATATTTTGTTCTAATCTCGAGACCTACAAATCTATTTTGATAGTTAGATTACTATTGTACGTACGTACGACCTTTGATTGATTCACGATGCGCTGCAAATTTTATTTTTATGTACTGTGCTAAATATAGCGTACCTAATTCGACAAATAGAGTTATACAAATGCTTCCGTTCACGGTCATCAACACAAGGACCAGAAACTTGGAAGTAGGATGTGCCAATCGGAGTGCAAGTGCTGACCGATGTGTAATGTATGTGATGGGAGTGGTGCTAAATATGATGCCTGTCCGGTGCTGCTGGGGATTGGATAACAAGCGTCCGGTCGCCTCAGGGTCAGGACAAGACCACCCCACATGACCGCGCACGGAGATTACTGAATCTCCGAGATTACAACTAGACCGAGGAGACCAGTGACGGCACAAACATTTGTGTATTTCAAATACTACATAACATATATTTAGGGCAATGAACTAGAGGACATCCATTACCACACACAAACATAATTTGTAATACTTTTAACAACCACCAAATTAATGGTGACTTTACAACTTTTTCTCACGTCATCAATTTCAATTTGGTGAAACACCACATAATTATCGCTACTATGTACACGCGAACGTACACGTAGACAATTTGCCCTGCGTGGGTGGATTATATCACCACGACAGCAACTTGGGCAAGACAGACCTCGCGGAAAGTGGGTGTTGTACAGATATAAGATTGATGATCGCGATGACTAGATGCCTTGCATAATACAGTCTGTTCCTACAAAAAACATTGCTTTCAAAAGTAGTACAGTTTTATTTAATTAAGAACTTCGGAGGAATTCGACCCGCTCCAGAAGAGAGCCAAACTTTTGACAGTTATGTAATTTGGAAGTAAATATAAATTAAGAGATCCAAAAGTTTCCAGCGCAAGTTTGAGTCCCTTGTATTGAAAAGTAAGTAATGCAGCAATCATTACAAATTGCTTCAACTTTCTGTACTTTTTTAAAGGACACTAGGAAATAAGACCAAACAAATAAGAGATCTGCAAAATAAAAATGTCGAACCGTAACTGTGAGCCAACTGGTTATATTCTCTTTGCTGTGAGCTATCGTTATGGTCCTTTACAAGTTAATTAATTCAATCACAAAAGGTAAATAGTTGCTTTTATGGTCTACATAATAACTTTGAACTTGACTTCTGTTAAGAAGGCCGATGAAGTATCAAGTTACAAGGATTTCAAGATACTTTATAACTTGTTTCCATATTCCAGAAAAAAAAAAGGTTGAAAACTTTTCAAGTTTAGAAAATAATTGCGAAGGACTTAAAAACAGGACGGAGTAATAACGAACTCGATAGTGTTATCGTTTTAGTTAACAACTACTACACTGTAGCGTAAAGCGGTGCTCTCCAGTAACGTTGTTTGGTGCCCGCAGGCATTTTCATGTGACGTTAAACGAAAAACTTATCTAGGAAACTGTTTCCAGTTAAATTGCCTCTGTGGTGTGTCCAAAGGCTGTTACACTCACATTATTGGGCATAGGAGTCTTCTAAAATCTTTCTGAATGCTGACGTAATATATCTATCTTACGTTAGTAACGAGTTAACGCCTGTATAACAGCGATATAGTGTTTTTCAGTCAAAAACTACAAATACGGAAATCTACGCCTGACTGCTAGTAAGTATAATATATAAGGAAGAATAGCGTTGTGCAAGCAAGTGCGGCGTGGTCCAATGCGCTGAATACGAGCCCCCCCACCCCACCCCACCCCGAACTCCGTCCGACTGGATTAACCAAACTTGATTTATGAGCTGAACTGTCGTTTACTTGCGACAGCGATTGGAGCAAAACGAACAAACGCACAGACCACCGTCATTGTACAAGTGTACATATCGCAATTATGAAGTAAGAACGGCCGTCAAAACTTTACTTAATCAAGCGCGAGAAACAAAACCCGAAGATTAAATCAAGCGAGTAATTGGACCTGTTGTACGAGAGGAAAATAAGTTTCATTCTCAGAACATAGCGTTGATATTGATGAAAAAGATTTAATTGCTGCATAGTAGCTAGAAGACCAAAATTTAAGTAAGACATATTTGTTTTGTTTGAACCGTTTTGTCTACTTGACAGTTGACACTACTTAAACGAAAAGTAACAATTTGCGAGCAACCGCAACTTGGAGAATCATTCAGATTAACATCCAGAATCCAGAACATAAATAAGATTCGAAATAGTGTGCATTTTTCGACGGCGCTGAGACAACATGCTAGCTTAGAGACATCGCTTCTAGACACGACTGGCAAGCTTAGCCAATACCGGATATGGCAACATAAGCAAGCTGACTGATATTTGAGTTCGAGACTCCGAGAACGAAATTGCTTGTAAAACAAAAAAATAATTATTAGTTCAAAGTTTATCTGAAGCCTAGAGCTAACGTAGCAAGCTTTTTATCTAACGTCATAAATGTAGACAAACGCAAGAAATTATTCATATCGCCGGGTTAACTATTTAGTAATCTGTGGCCGGGTGACGAGAGGTCTGCATTTTAAACAGATAATTTTTTATCGATACTTTCATAGAATGTGACGTTTGATAACACTCAACGACGTGTAATTTATCGTCGAATACGTATTTGACACAAATACGAACTTAATGGCTATGTAACTATGTCTTACTGACCTGCTAGAATGTTCTTGGAAGTTTCCGCCGTCCAGCAGGCGGACCTTGGCGAACAGCACCGCAGACACGAAAGGCACCTCAGTGAGCTCCTCCAGACAGCACTGCACCCCAAACTTGTACCGCTTCTTCTTCGTCATGAAGGCCATGACGCCGCCAACATCGGGCCCTGCGCAACTGGCCCGGACTAACGCACGCCGGACTAGACCGGACACGCACCACTTATAACCAGATACAGCCGAATTACACCAGCTGGGTCACAACACTAGCACTTGCACTTCACTTCACATGTGTGTCAACATCAACGCACGTGTAAATGAATCTACGTTAAAAATGTAAATTGTAAAACATTAAAAACGCCTATCTAAGTGGAGATAGCGGGGTGATTATTTTGGCATCAGAGTGGCGTCCTCCGTGGTTCGATAGCGTGCCGTGGCCGACGATCAGGCGCATAGCTGCCGCGGTCATTAGTCTGGAATAGAGAATTGATGGTTGAGAAAATTAAGATAACGCAAAGAAGACCGGGACAGTAGGACCAACTTTTTGGTATCGGATTTTTGATGACAGGCAGATTTTTTCCATGTCACGCAATGAAATACACGTAATTAAACAAAATAAATCCGTGACAAACGATATGGGGGCTTCGTCTCCTGAGCTTCAAGTTCATCGGCAATGTTTTTTGGATGTTTCAACAGTCTGAGAACTTGTGATTTTGGTTAAATATCAAACGTGCTTCTCGATACAAATGCGAGTAGTTAATTTGAGACATCTGTAGCAATAGTGCAGTCTATTCGCACATATATCAGACGGTTACATCAATATTCAGTGTTTCGAATACATTAATATTGGGCCATCTGCTGTCTTTATGACTTGTAATGTGGCTCGGATTCACTGGCTGCAATATCTAGCTAATGTGTGAAGAAAGACCAACGAAACGAATATAATATTTATGTACGTTGCAAAATTGCTGTAATATTTTATACTAAGAGGATTCGGGTAATTAACATGTTTCGAAGGTTAGGAATTGACGAGTATGAGCGTAGAAAATGTCAGGGATTTAATATCTCTAAACTCTGGAAGTTTCATAATATAGTGCCAATATATATTTTTTGCTGTCGGTCGTCGTGATGTCGTTTCGTGATTTCTAAACATGTGCTATACCTATACACGGTATTTACTTCACATTATAATACATAAGTTGGATAAGGAAGGATAATAAGTACATATTTAAATGTGTATTATTTTAAGTAGCCACCTGTTATCACTTCTGTTTCATGTAATCACATTTCATACAATCACAAAAGAGCACGCAATCCGACGGATACTCACATGTTCTGGCAACGAAAATACAACACATTTGACACAACGCTTATTTCTGTATGTTGTCATGTCATTCTTATTTGTGCATCATCACATGCGCCCACAGCTCACGGCAACACAACGTTCCATGTTTGTTTACAAATTAAAGTTTTATGGAAACCATAAAAACTCGTGTGATCGTCGTGAACAGCAGGATTAGCGCGCTATAAGAAACCTGACAAGTGCAATCTTTCGTTATCCATACTCGTGTTTTTCAAACCAGAGACCAGAAATTCTCGTAATTTAAAACGTTCAAAATCTAGTCGCAATTTCATCTCGGCGACAAACAAATGTCAAAATGTAGGGAAATTAGAAGTAATTTTGACAGATTGAGACAGATCAGACTGTGAACGTTCTTAAAATTACGGGAATTGCCCCTCAGATATAAAACAATAAGAACACTTTAAAATACATACTGCTATTATAGTGAGTGCTGCATGTGCTGACGCTTCAGAGGTCGAACAAAAAAACGTAGTAATAAGTCAATAATTGCTTCACATTACGTGTAAAACTGTTGAAGCTGTGCACATTAACGTATATTTATTTAATTTACAAGAGGGCGATGCACGTCCGCGCTGCAGCGCAGCTCTCGCGTGACTGCCGAAGGGTGCCAAGAGGCAAGGACGCCCAACATTGTAAATTCATACAATTTCGACTCCGCGCAAGTACTTAAAATAAACGATTAAGTAATTATAAGCTAATGTCCTTGCGCAGATAACTAGGATTACCTATCTAAATACGAGTGACAAGCGTATCATTTGGACGAAAACGTTGAGTGACGTGAATGACGTGATGTTATCAATGGCTATGTTTGATAGTGACGTAACGGCTGTTACACATAAATAGACAGGTGCGTGCGCACCTCCACAGAATAAGAAGCGAGATACACCACATCTGTACATTTGGAATGAAAGGGCAACTCATATGGATGACGAAGGATAGGAAGATGGCAGGATGAAACTTTGCCAGTTCCGAAGAGCCACGCTATTGTGTCCACATAACGCTTACATTGCCTGAAACAAACACACGCTACATTAACTCAATGATCGTACTACTTTATCTTTATATTTTTTGTGATGTAATAATTTTAAGATACGTGGGTTTACTAATGATAAGTCTGAACTACAAAATTGCGTTCTTTGTAACAAGTCACATGAATTAATGTATAGGATGTTGTGTTGTGAAAAGAAAAGGGACTTCATTTTTGAAGAATGCATTTCACACTAGGGACAGAATGGCATGTTCGGGATAGGTACCACCAAAATATAAGCAAACGTATTGTGCATCAGAACCGATTCCAAGTGGCAAGTCCCTGTATGTCTAAAGAGTTGAACGCCCAAAGTGATTTATTTAGAGTAATCGCTCTCCTTGAATCAGGTATGCAAGACCTCTCAATTTCAATCTGTTCAAATAACTGGTTCAATCAGAACTGACGGCCGCCGCTTTATGGCTTCCGTCGAGCCTTTCAGAAATCCTCCGCGAGGATGTGGCTAATAATGTTGATGCGTGTTCTAAGCACTCAGACGAAATCTTATATAATTGCAGCAATTGATTGATCAGGCGATCGAGACGGCCTTCGTGAGGCGCGGGAGATGCGTGCGCGCAATTGACCCGGGCCACAGGTTGGAGGTGCTCCATCAGATTCGCACCCACACATCCAGCAATTAAAGAAGTCTCGTCACCTATTATATCAGGACTATTTTTAGACATCTCTCAATTAATTCAATCAAATCTCCATTCCGAGAAGTACTTTTCGCAGTTGGCAATTGCTCCAAATCTATTTTTCCTGTTTTTAAGTAGAGTTAATTAAGCACAGAGCACGGTAACATGGCATTTTGTCATTACTGATATATTCTATTATTTGATATGCAATACCGCGAACTTCCCGGGAACATCGGTTTATATTGTTTATGTAAAACTAGAAGTGCCCCGCGGTTTCTCACCCGCATAAGTGTCGATCCCGTAGGAATATCGGGATAAAAACAACCCTATGTCCTTCCCCGCGATGCAATCTATCTCTCTGCCAAATTTTATCGAAATCCGTTCAGTGGTTTAGGCATGAAAAGGTAACATATAGACAGACAGACAGAGTTACTTTCGAATTTATAATATTAGTATGGATGTGACTAAATTCCTCGATATATGGCGGCTATAAAATAAATATAGGTACTCGCCCAGAATAATGTCTTCTTCCTAAAAACTGTTTACGCATACCGATGTAAAGGTAAGGGCATAATAAAACGGTATGGAGTAAGATTGGACATAAAACAGTGAGTATGTTACAGGGACGTAGCTAGCCCTGGCTGGGCGCCAACATCAGCCTGTGCCGCGTCACCTTGACGGGCCCGTGTCGCGCGGCAGCGCCACTAGGGCCTCACTCCTATAAACATACCGGAATAGACGACATGTACCAAACCACCGACCATACACCACTACAACTCCAACCCTTGTTGACACCATGATTTATCGGTACGAATGTCTAAATATAGCATCCAGTTATCAATTCATGAAGGAAATTCAAAACATTCGGTAAACAAGATGGAAGCTAACAGGCTATATTCACAAAAGTCGGTTAAAAAGGATAATTAACTTTAAAATGGTTCCGTTTATCAGCGCTAGTCGTTTCGGTGTCCATGTTAATTTGCGTTCGTATGTGGGGTATGCGTAGTGTAGCTATCTGGTTCGGTATGTCGTCGGCGCCAGCGGCGTGCAGATAACATGCAAATGTCAGCCGGCGCCAAATTACCGGCTAATGACTACACCCGTCACGCCTAACTTCGACATACACTAGTATAAGCCAATACAGAGGTTCCTCCTCCGCCCCGATCCACGAGAGCTAAGCGATGTTTATCTCGGGAAGCGTTTAAATGCAAATGCTGCTACTCAGCAGCTTCCTAAAGTTTCGTTTTCCCATTACAATCCGGATTTCCCATAATTAAGTTAGAATTTAACTATAAACACATTATGATCAATGAATCTTAACAATATAAAAAAAAAAAACAAGTTTATCAGTGTCCCAAATAAGTTTCCGCAGTCGTCGATATTTTCAGCAGCTTTACAATATCTAATGTATTTTTTGTAGGTTCAATGCAAAGCGCAATTAGACATAAATAAATGATTATACTGTGAAGGCCGCAGGAACCCGTTGGATGCGAGAAGCACAGAACCGGTCGAAGTGGAAGTGCTTGGGGGAGGCCTATGTCCAGCAGTGGACGTCTTTCGGCTGAAATGATGATGATGAAATGATTATATTACATAAAATACTTAATCGGCCTATAATGTTCCCACTGCTGGGATAAGGGCCTCCTCTCTGTCAGCAGTGCGGGTGTCACTTCTTCGAATTTTCAGGTCTTGGATATGTCGGTTTCCTCACGATTATTATATTCAACATTATTAATCAGCATAATTTACTTGAACACTGTACTGAATTATTGATGTAATAGTGGTACTGAGGCACGGTCACGCTCGACTGCACTAGTTTTGGGGTGAACGATCAATCTGTCAGACGTGCTCAGATTCTGCACGGAATGACGGACGCTTTTGTTAACCTCCACTTAAACGCCATGCCTCGTGATTAGTCGTGATTGTCGCCTTTTCTCCATCACTTACCTCTCTAGACAGCCTTCGTTTGCAAAGTTTTAACAAAATTAGAAAGTTCTGATCAAGACCTAACCCAAACTGAGGTGACATTCGCATGGAAGGACCACCTTGACATGTGGTTACTGTCTTACGGCATGCGAGAGTGCCAATAAATCACAGTGCAACGTCATCACGGCTGTCTGTCTCGCTTTGACGAGCGAACTTCAATCGAAGATGGTATAAAAAACCCCCGACAAAAATAAAATTAAGGAATCCCTACAAAAAGCATGAAATAAATTTGAAAAAATCTTATGGAAGTCGGGGGACCGTTCTGTGGAACACCTTCTATTCTGAGGTCCCCCGACTTCCATAAGATTTTTTCAAATTTATTTCATGCTTTTTGTAGGGATTCCTTAATTTTATTTTTGTCGGGGGTTTTTTAAATTTTTAATTTAATTTTTTATTTCATGCTTTTTGTAGGGACACCTTAATTTTTGTATTTCATTTCTTTTATTTTCTTCTGTTTTAAGATTCTGGTAATTTGGTGTTTAATCAGGTTTTTTATCCGTCAAAAAATATTGATTAATTTATAGTTGAAGAATAATTTTTAAGACTAAACAGATTTTTTTGTTTTATTATATTTTTCAAGTTTTTAGTTTTCATTTCGTTAGGTAGTTAATATTCCTCATTCCCTTTCAATATAGTGTAAATTATTCTACTTGTCAAGCCCTTGCATTTGATACCTATATTGAAGGAGTTGTGATAAAAAATGTAACTCGCCATTTTGTGGTGGCGGCCATCATGGATTTGAAATTTTTAATAGTGTAGGTATAGTATTCTACTAGTCAATCCCTTTCATTTGATACCCATATTGAGGGAGTTGAGAAAAAAAAATGTAATTCGCCACTTTGTTGTGGCGGCCATCTTGGATTTGAAATTTGTTATAGTGTATAGTATTCTACTATTGAAGCCCTTTCATTTGATACCCATATTGAGGGAATTGTGAAAAAATATGTTATCCGCCATTTTGTAGCGGTGGCCATCTTGGACCGATTTTCATCAAACATAGCTAAGAACACTCCCGACTAATACACCTTTCAAACAAAAAAAACTAAATCAAAATCGGTTCATCCGTTCGGGAGCTACGATGCCACAGACAGACACACACACACGCACACACACACCCCCACACACCCACAGACACGTCAAACTTATAACACCCCGTCGTTTTTGCGTCGGGGGTTAAAAAACAAAGCAATAAACATGGGCAACGTGCTCATTATCATCGTCTGCTCCACCTGACAGCATCACGGCATGACGCAATAGTCGGCGGAGCGTGCAGGACCGAGGCCAATCGATCTATTACGCCGTGCTGTACCGAGATCAAGCAAAAACTACGGCTTTAGACTTCGCTTGATGGATGAGACACTTAAATCACATCGGCTCCATTAAAAACGAGGAAATGTAAATTATATGTCTGTGTGGTCTCGCTGTCAGAGCGTTGAAGTAACGGTCGCTATCTAAACAACTTTCCTTAAAACGGCAATAAATATTGAGATTTGTCTATTATGGGTAATTCCCATTCAGACGCAGTCTATGGTTTTTTGTGACAACTGTGAGTCACGATATCTCCACGACGTTGTTTGTATTTCTCTTGTTATGGTTTTTGTACCATGACTTCATGCACAACCGCGAATTAGATTAAGTTAAACTGACAAATCTCTCTTGGTCCTGCTTTTTACGTAATTATAACGACGAATGAAGTGAATACCACATATTGAAGCATTTTCTTTTCCTTTCCATCAATCACCAATGAACTGCAACTATTAGAAACCCGATCACAATCGATACTAATTTGCATCCCCGTCGTGCCTGTATATCAGGTTGCGTGCGTGTGTGTATGTCTGTATGTACTCGATTACATGCGTTGCCATATCCGAGGGGCCGACGGAAGGGGTGACTACCCTACGCGTGATATTGCATAAGGCACGGATGACTGGACAAAGGCAAGCAGTCGCTGGCACCACCGCGCACCGGTCGCGCTAACCCTGATTACTAAGCGCTTTTAGTGACACATGACATACAAATTGAAGGGAGAAAAATAATCCAAGCGAGGATAATAGCATGTGATACACCTGGAGCTCCGGTGTTTGATAAAGACGTTGGTTTTAAGTCGCATTTGCTCCACCACGACATCGTCGCTGTAACCGATATTACACCACACGTTACATGTAACCGGTTCTTCGCAACAAAATTCTGCTTTGTTTTTATTTAGTATAGGTTTGAGTTAAACTAGTCTCGAATATTGGGGGACTGGTGAGCATAATATGGTCTAATATGGATCTAATTTTTGCGCGCTGGCATTTCGACGACATTTCAGAAAAATCTGGCGTAGCAAGTAAGTCCCCCGTATTTTCAGTAAACGATGTCATCGTCAAAAACTTAAAGCAAGTTTATTATAAACATCGTAAAATAAAAAGTAAGGTAAAAAAAACGCTGTGTTGGCAAGTCGGCAACCATTGCCACGATCACGCAAACCATCGGTGTCTCAAATTGGTTTCATTGGCTGGCAAAAAATTACATCAATCTTGAAAGCAGTCGAGCGTGCGTGTTTTTTGTGAAAATTACTGACTTGTGTGCGTATGGCAAATTTTCCACTTGGAACGGACAATGAACAACAAATACCTAATTAGGTGGTGTGATGCTTAGCGGAAACTGACAACAACGAATTGCAATCACCACAGAGGCGAAACTGACAACAACGAATTGCAATCACCACAGAGGGGAAAATAGTTGTTTATTATGATGGATGACTGGCCAAAAGACATTAATTACAGGAATCTGACGCATCTTTAAAGTTATAGGACTTCTATGCGACATAATATATTCGATAATGAAGAACGTAGGTTAGGTTAGGTTAGCTTTATATTTAAAAAAATTAAAGGCTTAAATTCAGGAACGAAGTTTCGAACGTCACGGTTCAACCACTATTTAAATTAAGTCCTCACGGAGCCGGCAGGTGGAATGGACAGGGGAATAATTAAGTGTGCCGCCGAGTAGTCCAGCTACGCTCATTAAAGAGGCTCAGGGTTTCATTCCGAGAAGGAAGTAATTTTCCTTCTAATCTTGGTTTCTGATCGATTATCCCCAAAATCAGATTCCGTATGGGATCAGCAGTTACACTTTCGTTTACAATCAATATTATTAGTTTAACTTTAGTAAAAATACGCAAAGACCTCAATAAATCTATACTATAATCTATACTAATATTATAAAGCTGCAGAGTTTGTTTGTTTGAACGCGCTAATCTCTGGAACTACTGGTCCGATTTGAATGATTCTTTTAGTGTTGGGTAGTCCATTTATCGAGGAAGGCTATAGGCTATATAACATCACGCTACGACCCTTAGGAGCCGCGCAGCGTGTGACACCGCGGGGAACAGCTAGTCTATTCATAATATCGTAAACACGAATTCAAATAGTTACTTATGTCTGCAGTCACTTTGTTGTCATTGCAAAAGGTCAAAAGAAGTCACAGTTAGTTCTAGATTTAAGTCCTTAGTGTTTTGAACACTCGATTAAAACTTTTACTTTTGTTCCATTACGAGCACGAATATGATTTTGAGTTCCTTCAGTATCTAATGAAATCTATAATATGTAGGTCTGCGAGGTTGTTCGCTTGGCCTAAAACAGCCTGATGCTCTCTAAATCAAAGAAAAACGGAAATAAAACAAGCGTAACGACCGTGCCTTTTATTTGCTACTAGTAATCACTACAGTTTATAGGTTTTACCCAATAAGACGATCGTAAAAGGAAATCTGGAAAACGCCGGAAACTGTATCACGGCTTGCGGGAAACCTATTATTTGAATGACGGCCATATCGATAAAATGTTATGGGTGCTCCATATTGAATACTGTTTGACGCTGTACATTACTCTGATAACAGGTTATATCTACATACTGCATGGCAACTGAAAAGGTGTTCTAGGTAAGAACAACAACCAGATGTAGCGCACTGCTTTATTTGCTACAACAATAATATGCCCCTACAAATCCATTAGACGAAAATTTATCTCAAATCGCCGAAGCCTAAAATCACGACCGAGAGCTTTGAACTTCACGAAAGCATCCACGTACGGATTGAACAACTCCATTTCTAACGTAATGTTAGATATCCAATGCTTACAAATTACTGGATTAGCAATCGGTTAAGGAAACAAAGCTGTAATGTACGCGCCCGGAGCAATCGCGACGCGCCGGAGAGTAGGTACTGAAGTTTGGCGACTGCCCACGCTAAGCATTGTTCTATGATGATTGCACGGAGGTACCGCCTGTGCAGTTACTACATCAAAATCAGCTGCAAAGACGGATTGTGTAACTTCGACTGTGGGTGACTGACAGAACTCAATCTGTTATGCAAAATTCACTAACTACGTTTAATGATAGTTCTGAAGCATTATATTGCATTCAGAAACTAGTTTTATTAGTGTGATACTTTTGACATGTAACACAGCGATCGTTAGGTGATAGCGAGTGGTCAGTGTGGTCGGGAGAAAGTAGCGGGGAAATGATCTGTGACCGACGCAGGCGCACGGCGGAGGACTTTCATGTAGGAAATGATAGGATGACCGCATTGACCGACGCTGCATCGTGAGTGCATTCAATTTTATCGTAAGAGTCCATTATGCAAAGTACATTGCTCGCTTCAAAAGGAACAATGAGCGAGAACGTAAAATAAAGCATGTATTATTTAAAACTAAAGCCGGTTTTATTGAACATTAAACAAGATAAT
Organism: Oligia latruncula; assembly: GCA_948474745.1. NCBI lineage: Eukaryota > Metazoa > Arthropoda > Insecta > Lepidoptera > Noctuidae > Oligia > Oligia latruncula. Next base: position 884,826 of record OX419685.1, read on the forward strand.
AATATACCGGGTTCCACTTAAGAGCCTATACTACCTCAAATGGCTTAGCATGATCCTCCGTTATGTCGAAAATACTGCAGCATTAATTTTGAAATAAATATATGCTAAAGTTGAGGATTAATGTAAGGTCTTATGTTAGACGAAAACACGATTCTATAAAATTTTCTCGATAGAAAAAAATTCCAAAGTTACCTCCAAACCGAACAATAAACCGCTGGTATTAAAAAAATACTTCAAATTAGATCATGAAACTTTGCATACTAACTGAACTAACTATAAAGCAGGTCTTATGTTAGTTAGTTTTTTTGAATTACCTTTATTTTCACCGTAATAAGCAAATACCTAAACTATTGGCGCTGCCTCCCGCCCAGCACCGCAATCTGTCTCGCTTTCACACAGTCCGCGAGCAGTATCGTGCGAGCGAGATAAAGAGTGAATTTTAGCTGAGGTAGTATAGGCTCTTAAACAACACAAAATCAGAAGCTACCAGCTACACAAGTAATGTATTCAAGATATTATACCCGCAAGGCAACGGTGAACAATTACCAAACTAACAATTAGTTAGCAGCAACTGTACGGTAAAGTTACCAAAGAGAACGGAACTTCACGCATTTTCTATTAAACAAGTGGCTGAACATCCTCACACTCTTCCGCAGCCATGAATTGAACCAACTGTTCGACGCAAGGATGCGAGCGCCACGAAAATGTTTAGGTTTCCATCGTAAACAAAACCTATTAATATTTATTATTATTTTAAAATATATATTATTATTACTTATATATATTATTATATTAAATATATATTATTATTTATTGTTATTCTGATGTATAATAAGCTTTATTGCTGTAAGTTTCATCAAAATCCGTCCGTAGTTTTTGCGTGAGAGTAACAAATATCCATCCATCCTCACAAACTTTCGCGTTTATAATATTAGTGTATTAGTGGGATAGTAGGATGTGATATTGAAATTATCTGTAGCTGTATCAATGAACGCTGCTACGAGCAGAGGTTTTTAAATCCATTTTTCTGCCTTGCTTGACAGAAGATGGAATTCAGGAGAAAATCTATTCAAAAACAGAATAAAAACTTAAAAAAAAAAACAGTACAAAAAAACGTTATTTACCTAAATAAAATTAAACCGACTTCAAATAAACTCAAAATTATGAAATAACTAATTTCGGAAGTCGGTCTTGGGATCTGTATTTTAGTTATAGTTTTTTGCCACCGAATTTCGAAATTAAAGTTATTTCATAATTTTGAGTTTCTTTCTTTTTGACGTCGGTAATTTTTTTTTTAATTACTTTTTTATTTCGTAATTTTTAGTTTTAAGTAAAAACTGGAATATTTGTTTTTTGTAATAAGTAGATAATAGTTTTGTTGTAAATATTGCACTAGAATTTGACCAAGGTTTTGAGATGTTTTCCCATTGACACTACACCCGTAGCTCGTATCAGTCGTATCAATAAGCCAGGCCGTCACACTTTCACGTCTTAGTCCATATCTTGAAAATTACTGAATCGATTTTGATGTTGCAGTTCCAATAATATTACATAAATATGTAGGGATGTGAAAAAAAAATCGATTATAGAAAAAATCGATTAATAATCGATTTTTTTTTCGAAAAAAATCGATTTTTATAATCGATTTTAATATTTAAAAAAATCGATTAATAAAAAATCGATTTCTTATTCACTGCCGATTTTTTTCACCTAGAAGTTAGAACGGCCGCAACACAGCTTTTTAGTCCGGAGCGTGAAGCCGCAAAGTACCGCGAAGTGTACCACTAACTAATAAATGAATGACGCTAAAGGGCGCTACACACGGCTAAGATACTTTAATATTTTATCTTTGTAATCCTTTTGTAATTCACGAAATTCAAATTTTCTTAGGGTTTTTGCAATTTGCAGGTCAGTGTCAGGATGTATCTTGATTAAAATATGATTCACGACAATAACAGGTACATATTTAGATAATTATAATCTTTAATACATCTTTCTAAGTTAGATTTCTACCATTAAAACTTTTTCATATGAGATTGGTAGTTGGTGGCAGAAATCTAACGTAAACGTAATGTCTAATCTAATGTAATTTGAATTTCGGGCGAAAGGAGAAATTTAAAAAAATCCTTTTTTGTGTGAAATTATTAACTTGTTGTGTAATTAATGTTTATTATTATTATTAATAAAACTGAGTGCTGTGATAGATAGTTATTATCGATATTTCAGGCGTTTAATTTAAACTATCAAAAAAAAAAAAAGGAAAAAATCGATTATTTTAATAAAATCGATTATTTTTATTAAAAAAATCGATTATTTTATAATCGATTTTATTACTAGGCAAAATAATCGATTAATTAATAATCGATTTTTTATGTATACTGTCACATCCCTATAAATATGTGTCGAATTGACAACCTCCTTTTTTTGAAGTCGGTAATAATAGTTTTAATTTGAGTAGCTTTTGCTATTCTCCGCTTCGGAATCTGCAACATCTATCTGTGCATGTTCAAACTAATAGGCTTCCAAAAGCCACGATCATTATTCTGAGCTCATTATACGGAGACACAATAGTCCCACACCTTGTATAGCGTAGGAGTAAGCACCACCTATACCTGCATTATCAGACGACTCGTCGCGATGACGTCATCGGACACTTCAACATGAACAGCACAGATCGTCTCTCGAGCGCTGACTATACACACATATGTATTATGCCTTTTATATTATAACAATGGAGCGCTGTCGATATTGAGAAGATAGTGATAATAGCGCCTATACGATTCTATATGATTCAGTCAATTGAAAATGAAGTGGTTAATGAGAAATTGATTTTTGTCGTAGAAACCAGAAAATTATAGACTCGTACATCTAGAATACTTACCCAAAAACAAAATTAAATAAAAGTTTTCTTAATTGTAAAGAAATTGAAAGTTCGAGCCCAACAAAGCAATTCGGTCACTATTTGTCATCACTAGTTTTCGGTCCAAAACTGCAGCAATTTCAAAGTGAAAAGCAGAGCACTTGGCTCACTGCCATGTAGAATATAGACTCGTATAGATTTTATTTTATGTAGAAGCAAAGCCACCTATTAATGTCCTAAAAAATATCAATTAGAACGAAGTTTTACATGGATATATCTGTTATAAAAAGCAAAAGTTGTTTGAAGATAGGTTATTTTAAGGTTGGTTTAATGATATTGCACTTTCAAGTGCATTCGATACATTAGGTCACATTTTTCTTATGACTGAACTGCGGATCTTCTTTCAATGTATTTGCAGAGCTAACATCGTGTCAACCTGGAATGTAGCAAACTCTAGGGGTTAATTAAGCATAGTCAAACATGGATCAACGTTAGGGATTCCACAGGGGTTGTATCTGGGACCCGATATCAATAGATATAGCAAGGGTTGCCTTAAACGTAGGAAAGATATAATAATATGAATGTAAAGTAGGTGAATTATTTATAGTTGCAGTCTTAATTGGATCAAGAATTTAGAAGTTTATTTCATTACCAAATGTATTACTTACAGTTAAAGCGTATCTGGCGTTTTTTACGCCTACTGCATTGTGAGCGTGACCGAGTAAATTTAATTCAATAAAACAAAGTATTTCAATAAAACCCACTTGTTTTATATGTTTCGAGATACATATAAAAGTAGGTACCTACTTAGTGTTAATATCGAAAATAATAATGATAACATGACACTCGACGATAATTGAAAAAACGTGTCTGTCTAAGTGATTGGAGAAATCAAGCAACTATAATAATAGGCAAAGTAATTAAAAGATGAGTTAAGCCACGTGTTACTGATATTAGAATCCCGTATGACAAACCCATGAATTAAAGAAGGTCTCAGTTGGCCTTACTCTTGTTCGAGTCCACCGCTGTGGCACCAGCAGAAGTTATACTAATAACTGCTACTGTTAAAACTGTACATTGTCCCTTCCTTTTTAAAGGAAATCCACGGAGATACATAAACTCACGCCCTTTCTTCATGAGGGTAGGCAGAATCTACAGAACGCCACATGCTTCGATCCGACTCTTTTTGCCTCGTTTACGTTCATACACGCACGCTGGTTGTTGGTTGGTTAAAAGAACATTATTGTATTGAATTGCCTATTAATAACCAAGTCGGTAGAATACGTGCCTTTAAACCGCATAATATTGAGTAACAACAATACACAACGAGTATTGTATACCTATAGTTAATTCTGTCTTAACACATCATACAAGAAGGTACTGCGATCCTGCTTACTAACACGGAGGGATGAATGAAGCATTACATAATTTATGATGTAGTGTCACTTCGATGAGTGTATTAATTCACCGCAAATATCTCAAAATAGCCTATATCTATTTAAGTATTACACTAAGGGTTACTAACATTTATTTTACAAATTATTAGCAAAGGTAATCAGAATACAATGTATCATAGAACATTTCGACCGTAGCAATTAACATAGTCGTATGTGAAAAATTGATACTTTAGGGAACCGCCTAGTTTCAGCTAATCTAGATCTTATTCAACATAAACTTAAAGGAAACAATAACAAAATTAAGCAAATTATTTCTTGATATAAACATAAATTTACTAAATTAAAACCTATAATTATAATAATTCTAGATATTAAAATTAAAGCTAATCTAACTTCATAAGACTCAATTTTTTACATACGACGCTAATTGCTACGGTCGATTTATGCCTACGTTAAGCTAGCGTAAAAAATTAAGTCAAAGCATTTGTATCAAATAGGTACATAAAAGGTAATTTTTAACGTCAAAAATTACAATAAATAAAAAATTGAATTGATTCTAGTCGACCCTTCCAAAAGGCAGTTTTCGTATGGAGAGAAAATGGGCAAGAAACTACACCGTTACTTTAAAAAAAATATTTTTAGGGTTCCGTACCCAAAGGGTAAAAACGGAACCCTATTACTAAAACTTCGCTGTCCGTCCGTCCGTCTGTCTGTCACCAGGATGTATCTCAAGAACCGCGGTAGCTAGACAGTTGAAATTTTCACAGATGATGTATTTCTGTTGCCGCTATAACAACAAATACTAAAAACAAAATAAAATGAATATTTAAGGGGGGCTCCCATACAAAAAAACGTGGTTTTTTTTCGGCGTTTTTGCCGTCTGTCTGTCGCCAGGCTGTATCTCAAGAACCGCGGTAGCTAGACAGTTGAAATTTTCACAGATGATGTATTTCTGTTGCCGCTATAACAACAAATACTAAAAACAAAATAAAATAAATATTTAAAGGGGGCTCCCATACAACAAACGTGTTTTTTTCGGAGTTTTTGCCTTGTGGTACGGAACCCTTCGTGTGCGAGTCCGACTCGCACTTGGCCAGTTTTTAATAATCTTTTTGCCGTCGATAATATATATGCTTAGTTTTCCTCATTTCGTTATGCGCACATTATGAAGACTCACACTGTACCACACCACAATACGTAAAAGAATTAAAACTGAAACCATGACATATAAATTGTGCTCACATATTTACCAACATTGTAAAAGTAGATGATTATCATTTAAAAAAAATATTAACAAGTAATAAATCAGGGTATGAGTTAAAGTAATTACAGAATGTAAATCAATGTCAAAAAAATTTTACAATTAAATTAGCAACCAGTTTGATTTTGTCTAGAATACCAATAAGACAGTTGCAAATAATTTGAAAAAAAAAAAACCCAAACGATAAGATATTGATTGAGTAACGAGAGGAGCAGCAGGATCGACTGACTATGACTAAGTTTTTTACCTTTCTAGAATATATTAGGTAATCGACAAGCAACGACATTAGAAATTAAACTCAATTTATTTTATTATACAGCCAGAACTCGTCTAGAAAAACATAATAGGCAACGAAGTTGATTGATACTCGGTATGTAAATAATCTCTGAGCTCGTTCGAACGAAACTTATCGTACACAAATAAATACATCTAGTAGTGCTAAATCCAGGCACCGCTGGCTAAAACATACAAATGAATGTGCACGAATCTATTGAATGAAATAAAACGTTCTCAAGCTTTGAACTAAAACGGTCTCAATGTATTTTGGTAAGTAGATCCTATTTAAATTCTAAAACGATTGGGAACAAAGCTAGATAAAATCACAAATAAAAAAATAACGCAGCTAAATTCGCATGCTACAGGTTTTATTTCGTGTATTCAATTACACTTGCTAAGCTAAAACAATTTGTTGGAATCGTTTACTTGCAAATTCGCAATAAGTCGTTGGAAAAACTACCTTTGCCTTCAAGCAATAAGATTTTAATTGCAGCGATGCCAATGACTGAGAAATATCATTCGAGTTTGCAAAAAGTTCAAAAGCAGCGAAGACACCTAGTCTATACCAGAGCGTGTGTTACACAGGCTCTAGTCGTTGAGCCAGAGTGCCAAGTTCATTGACTTTGCACACGCCATTTGACTGCAAACAAGGACAGCGGAGTGGCCAGTCTCAGTGTGCACCACGGAGTCGTGATCATTTCGATCACAGATCACAGCTTTTGAAAAATGACATCATTTAAGAACTATTCGATTCCATCCGCCACAAAAAGAATCTAAAACAAAATATGCGCCAAAGCTAATTATGCAAAGTACTGAATCTATTGTTACTAGACTCGTTTTCGTAACAGTCTAATTTTGCGTATTCAGTATTTAAATTAGGGTAATTTAGTGCCGTTTTAAAAATAAATCAGCTGTAACTGGCACAGTGATGAGAAAATAAATAAGACAGTTTTCATAAAATATGCTCATTAGCAGAGGTTAAATGTTTTTTCAACCTTTATGAGCCAAGAGTCTGATCGGATTTCCTCATTCGGAAGTAGCATCTTAACACATTCTTAACTCATTATCATGCATTCCACAAGCCCTCAACAATAGCTCATTTCCATTTACATACGTAAGGTCAACCTGTCTCAAACGGGACAAGGTCACCGGTGGTGCAAAGGGAAACTCCCATATAGCGGTCAGTAAGTTGTCGGCGTTGCGTTGTCGCCAAGTCGACTGTCAACACGTCTGTTTTGGAAAGTTTCCTGTTCCAAGAACAGAAGGAACGGTGGCGCTGCCAACAACGTAAATCAACATCGATTGTATCTATGATATTGCAGAATAGTTGAAGCATAATAGTAATACGTGATTATGATCTAGCTGTTGTATCGAGGTCGAATGCTGTGGTCACCCGAACCGCGGCGTCCGCTTCGGCGGCAGCGCGCTGGCCGGCGACGCGGCGACGAAGGCGCGGCGCCTCGGATAACGGATCATGTGCATGCCCGCACCGATTTGCAACCCGTGAAATTACATTGGAATCTGCCCCTGACCAAACACGACACGATGAAAGTTTCTTATCGAAATTAATCAAGCACATGTCTCAAAATAGCATGTTTGCTGCTGTACTGTGTCTACACATGATTTCTTTGATCGAGTTGAATATAGTCATATATTCAACTCGATCAAAGAAATCATGTGTCATTATTTAATTAGAAGCGACCACTTTATTTCGCGATAATTTCTCCTTACTACATTAGCGAGAAATCTGTCCAATCTGTACCATCATTAATTACCTGTACTCACTCATACGCTCTTAAGCCAATATTCGTAAAACTACGTTTACTGACCGTTAACTGGAAACGTCAATTTATTACTAAGTTAAGCGTAAGTTTCGATCCCGTGGGAATATCGGGATAAAAACTATCCTATATCCTTTCCCGGGACTCAAACTATCTCTATACCAAATTTCATCTAAATCGGTTTAGCGGTTTAACCGTGAAGAGAGGTAACAGACAGACAGACACACTTTCGCATTTATAATATTAGTATGGATAGACTTCCTATTCAGGAAACGATTTCTGCTTGTCACATATACAAAGCAGAACAAAATCATTGATAACAAAGGCCTCAAGTACAGAAGTGTGAGGCCTAATGTTCTGCAGAGCAATGCTATCGGCAGATATGCTGATATTGGGAAAATATGAGGAAAAGTTCGTAATATGAGTAGGTACAGTACAGTGAGAGCTATTGTGGTCAATGATTGTGACGGACAGACGGAGGAATCCGTGCCACGTCGCGAGGCTCAAGGGCAACGGACGGAGCTGCGGCGCAGCAGTGTCAAGAGCAATAAATAGCTCGGTGGACAGATTGGACCGTCCTGCAACCAATCACTGCAGACATACATTGCGCAATACGAGATTAAGAGTCGTTACGGCAAAAGCCATAAAGATTAGGAATTAGAAGCTAGTAAACTTGAGCAGTGTAACTTGAAGATTTCTCTAGAAATCCCAAGTCCTGTACTCTATTAGGTACTTCAGTGTTAACTTTGATCATGTGCTAGACATTTGATGACCGTACAGTAGTAATATAATAAGTAAATGTATAAAAATACGTATAGTGTGAGGGACGATATGAATGAATAGAGCGAACAGAATGATAACGTGACCGCTGAAGACTCGAATGGAAGACAAAAACATTTGGCGCTGACCCTAAGTAACATGGGCATATGAAGACGTATGAACATTCTAATTTCTGATAAATAATAATCGTCATGATAATTACGTGAATGAGTAAGAGAGAAGAAAATCCAGCGCTAATAACCAGAACGACGTCAGAAATGAGCTCATTCGAGAAGCAGCCGCACATCACTGTGAATGGTAATATATAAGGATAATCTTGAAACTATTTATTACGATTCCATCCATCGGCCCTGAACTACCTGACTTGATTATGCTCATCCGATACACATTCGTTAATCGTGCTTTACAGTATTCATAAGAATTTTTGTTTGTTTGTTTCTCCTGTTTTAAATATTTTAATTGCTGTTGGTTTCAGGTTTGGACCTTCCATGCATATTTTTAAAAGTATATAAAATAACATGGGGTTATCCAGATTTGTCACAGCTATGCTTTCTATTATATTCCTCTCAAAAATGTAATCAAAGCGAAGCTACCCTATGTAGCTCCGCCATAGGTGGTATGTCAAATATTGGTGATATGTAAATAAATAAATTGGTGTGTGACAGTTTTCAAGAACAAAGTCAAACTGATTCTCAGAAAATCCAGTTACTTTTGTCAATTATTAGCTGCTAGTAATTGAACAATATATTATTGACGTGTCTATGTTCATAGTCACGGTGTATTATTTACAGTGTGCACGCAGAGTTGGCAGTGACTTTGACCGGGCTGCGCGGGCGCGACGGTGCGTCTGCCACACAATGGCAAGGCCATGCTAATTTGTTTTACACGCTTCCCCTGCCTTTTTATTATAATTTCCGCGTTTTTTTTTCACTATTACCACGGTCCGTGGCACGGTGTTCGTTAAGCGAACAATGGCTGTAGTTTTGACATAATTTTAGGGAGCTTGGCTTTTGTTGACGTGTACATACCGATAACTACTGACGTGCACGGTGCACAAACGATATCTGGTCAGTAATCACTAATCACGCAGTATGATATATTTTTTTATTATGTAAATATTCTTCGTTCGCTACAAAGGCTTTGGCCACCTGGCATCTATGTAGGTACAGCCGTACAGCCCAGAGATTGGACTAAGTTACACTGGCATACGTTTACATCAGTCCCACTATTATTTTATACATAACATTTAGTCAACATCAACAGCTGAGTGACCTCATTTTATTTACATATTTGAGAATAGCAGTCTTTCAGGAGCATCAGGTGATGAGTGAGTTCCGGTGCTGACATATTCAAATAAACGTTGATGACATGCGAGCTTAAAGAACCTGAATCACATCAACGAAAATGTTGACATCACATAAAAAATACCAAATCAGTGATAGATACGGGGTATGGCCGTATGGAGCATTAGAGTGTGGCTTGCGAAGCAAAACGTAGCAATACGGAAACACTGGCGACAGTAATTGAATCGCAACGTCGACTCGTGAAGTCGTGACGAAACCACTGATACTTTTACAAATGAGACAAATGTCTTCAGTAATGGTTGTATTGTGTTAGAATCCCGTGATTGGGTATTATTTTCCTCATAAAAAGTTTTCCTTTGTAGGTACGAAATATAAGAAAGAAAGAAAATCCAGTCAAGTGCGAGTCGGACTCGCGCACCGAGGGTTCCGTACTAGGTATGTAAATAGTTTATCACGGGTTTTTTTTAAATGTACCTACATATTTACGGTTTTCGGATTTTTTTGCTCTACTTGTGCTACATGCTACCTTGCTTCTTGCCAAATTTCATGATTCTAGGTCAACGGGAAGTACCCTATAAATTTTGATTCCCTTGAGAGTGTCGAAATATATGTTTTTTGCCGCATAAACGGCCGTATCTTTTTTTTTCGTTAACTTAGAAGTTTGATTTTTTCACAGCTTCAAGGGACTGTAGACCTGAATTATATATGGTTTTAATTTCAACTCGATACCTCCACGCGTTCCCGAGATAAAGGGTCTTGATAGACATACAGACGGTCAACAATATTATCCTATAAGGGTTCCGTTTTTTCCTTTTCAGGTACGGAACCCTAAAAACCAGATCAAGCTCTTATAAGAATTAAGTCAGGGTAAATGGTTAATGAGTTCATAGGTAAAAGTCCAGTATTACTACCTATACCTAGTACGTCATTAGTACTTACGCAAAGGTGACAAAGAGGTTCAAAGTACTGTGCCGTATGTCTTGATATTGATATGAATTTTGCGCTGAACTCTGTTCCGATTGGCAAGGGCAAGCGAACGCCGCTAGCTCGTATCACAGTGTATTCCGAAGACTTCTACAGATAGCTCATAATATAGCAGCCATAATTAAAATTACAATGATACTGCTACTATTGTTTTTCTTTCTTTGTTTCAACTGCACGAAGGCACACAATTAAACCGTGTGTTTTCATTACAGCGCGTCTCATGTGAAATAGCAAGTTTCGTATAACATTCACAGTTGAATGGGTGCACATGCGCAACTCGAACAATTGTTGTCGAAAACGTCGTCCGCGTCGGCCAGACAACACCCCGTCATTGGACGTATTCGATCGGCTCTTGTTACCGCACGCACAATGGAGTGTTTTGCACACAGTTTGCACAAGTGCCGGTGGACAATCGCATCGTGTACCGCGGCCGTGCGACCAGAGGCACACTACACAATGTTAACGATAACACAGCTATGTGCTTCGGCAGGGCTGGTAGCATCCGTGCACTCCCAGCTCGATTCATTCGCAGTCGTCCTGCATTGTTGGCAGAGCTCGGTCGAGCTCAAGATATGGCTTGTCAATCAAACCTGCCGCAGACGAGACGATAAATTCGAATGATTACATTATAAATAGGTAGTCACATCGATGCTATCACAGATGCCACCATTGTATTGTAATTACTAGATACGAAGTCGTATCAGCATTCAGTATACAACGTAGTTTTAGAACAATAACGGCTAGAAATAGACAAACATTTTATTTACATATCTCAACTTATACGTATTTAAATGACACTAAGCTGTAATTTGTGGTCAACCATGAACTCATCATGATAGCCGAAATTTACGTTAATGATGATCATTTACAACATAATTGTTTCCCGAAATCCAGTAGGTTTAATCAACATCTTTTGTATCGGTTTACAAAGAGCGACGTCAAGCGATACTCCAACAACAAAGGTGATAAGACTGAATCGGAAATGAGTTTCGTTTGACTTTGGAAAACCTATCGTAACGATTTTAATTTATATTGGACTGTTCTGTGTAGCACAGTAGTTAATTTTGTCCACATAAAACACCGTTTTACCGAGAACATGACTGTTTTCAGACGAATCTGTCTCAGAGCATGATGAATGATGTCGAACAGACTACTGTCGAATACTAAACTTATCACCCGCTTCAGTACATGAGATACTATACAAAACAGCCATTGTGAATTACCTCAACAATACAACTCTGACACGTCGGACAGTAGATGCGAAAACGACTGCATCCAGCGCTGCACTTGTTAGCATGAAACCATCCAAGTGTTTAGTAAGAGAGCAATGGAAAAAGAATCGGAAAGCAGTAAAAGAAACATTAAAAGCTACGTAGAGCACATTATCGTAAACGTCGACGATAACGTTTTGATGGCGAGTATTGTTTCGTCGAGTGGTGATAAGGTGCAAGGTTGTGCGACCCTGTCCCCCTTGACTACCAGTACTAATTGCAGAGAAAATATTGCACAACGGCTACAAGCGCTTTAATAAAAAAACTTGTTTCAAAATGGTACTTTTGTTGGGTGAAAACTGGCTTGTCAGTATTGTGCTCTGCTTTATTAGCACTAAAGTGACCTCCTGCGATATTGTCTGGCACTGAATTTGATTGTATGATCTGATGATTTGAAATCGCTTCTTCTATTGATCTGATGATTTGAAATCGCTTCTTCTATAGCAATAACTATAAATTGTTATCAGATATGACAATGTTGTTTGATCTTCTCATAGTGACACTCACAACTAACGAGTACCGACTGATACACTGGGTCCTTTAGCATAGCTAACTCCTCCGTTTGGTCTTGTAACTTTTCTAGAACCTGATCTAGGCCCACCGTGCGGCATGTTTAACCCAATTTTAATATGATGTGATAAATGGCCTATTTAACAAAGCAACGACCAACCCACCAACCGATCATCCGACTTTAATGTGGATTACTCATTGTTTAATAAATTACTAATCAAAGATGTTCTAATCGATTAGCTACGGAAATCCCACTACCGTGGTGCGAAGCATGAGGTCAGCGTCAAGTCACGAGCGGGCTGCGCGCGCATGCAAGTGCTGGGCGCTCTGTGACCTCACACGATGCGCAGGCGTCGTGACGCGGCAGACGCCGATAAATGCCAGCAGGAGGTAAGCATTGTTTACCTGTGTTCGTCACAAACTCGGATATTATGGAATCTTCATTGGAAACTCCAGTTTCGTAGGAGTTGGGAGAAGCTTGAAAGTTTGTGTGACGCAGACGAAGCAAGTAACCTACGTCATGGACATGGATGGTACTGATTAGTAAGGTATCACATAATGCTCTTAATTACAACCATATGTTAAATCGTGACCGTTTTTATTGTTGGTTTATGTCCGTAGTTCAAACAATAAACGTGTTTCATCTGCACATACAATACAGCGTCGAATCGTCAATGTCTCGCTCCCAGCAGCCAAGCAATTATACAAAAAGTCGTTATATACAACGTGACCGCTCGACGCGAAACTGAGTAATAGCATCGTTACTGTTTATATTGTTTTGCGCAACCGTCGCAGACGCCACCCGGCTGAGAACTTTTCTTAAAAGAAATACAACTGTTACAAAAGAGTTGCTTTAATTAAAGAAACTCTGTATTGCCTGCAAATCTTGTAGATTTCTCTGTTTTAGACGTTTGAACGAAGGGTTCGTTCACTTCACTTGCCACTTCCAAACTTAAAATAATATAGAACAAAACATTTGGACTGAACAATTAATGAATCACCCGGCTGCGTCGAAAACAGCGTTAGTCCACGACGTAATAACCACCCAGAACGACTACTGAAAATCAGATTCTTCACGGTTACAAACTTCCAAAACATCAACTTTGCTCCTTCCTTCCTATTTTTCCTTTGGTCTATCCTTCTGGTAGATGATACAATGTGGCAATTGGCAACATGGCAGCACGTCTTGTCGCTTACCGATGATAACCAACACGATCCCGAGAACGTGGCTTCAAACGTGCCTTCCTAACACACTAGCATGAGGACATAAACTAAAGTTTTATAGTTCACGATATCATCATGGCAAGTACATTAAATAACTGCTTCAGCTACTTGACTGTTTTTGGACACGAATGTCATACAAAGGAGCGCGCATCAAGGTCGATTTATTCAATGATGAAGAAAATTGCTGTTAAATTAAACGTTTAAAATCGGTAATATGCTATAAGCAGTCAATAGTCATACATCACATGCCAAGGCGACGCTTAACAATTCAGGAAGAAATGCTCAATTTATTGAGCGGCCACCGAGCAAGAGGCGGCGTTTGATGAGCTCCAATAAACAGACAATCGTGGCTCGTTAACGTTATATTGGACATGGAGAACCAATCAAAATGGCACTGGACACGGACAGCTATATTCATACTTATACATAATATGTATAATGGTGTAATGCGAAAAGTCCAAGGACAGAACATGCGCCATGCCCATGCTGAATATTCCGCAAGGCCTCCATACAATTTACGACTCACAAGAAGTATTAATAAGTCTCAACGCAATGAATGAGGTATTTTATCAGTGTCTCCTTTGTTATATACGTGTTCGATTTATGAAGGTCATCTAGAGACAAGGATAATAATCTTCTTTTAAATGAAAAGGACGTTTTCAATAGCATTCAAAATGACCATAATTGAAGCTGACTTGTGTAAAGGCAAGGTTGCAAAATGAGCAATTACAGAATCGAATCACAACCTTTCGATTGATTTGTATGACAGATGCGCAGATCTGACGGTCCACCAGTAAGTAGCCTTGGGTGATGAAACATCTCGACCTTGGCGCGTTTTCCCTGTACGTTGACGACCTTCGAGATGGCCGTTGATTTGAGAGCGCTTTTAGTCATTCCATTTAAACATCGCGCGTCGTCGTTGCGAATAAAATTCGCCCGCGCCGTGTCCAGCGGTACGTAACAGACAGCGAGAAACTGAGAGGACTGAATCCGAGTTCGACTTGTTTTAAAGCTCCTTTAAGTGCTATTACAAGTCGAGGAGCGACAAGGATTTGTAGCGCTGCGGAATCTTTAAGGGCTTGGAATGCTTAATTTAGTTTAAGCGTTAAAACCGATCTTTGGATAATTTACATCATGCGTATTTTTTTTAGGCGTGGACGTGGCCTACCCTTGTTCGTTAATACCAGTTTAAGACCAGAACCGTAATTCTTAAAGCAGTTTACATCGCTAAACAATACCTGCTCCGCAAGGCCATCACGTAAATATCAGGTGATCATTATAATGATGTGCGTAAATTACGGACATTATTGAATAGATTTTCAAGCATCACAATAGGTCAGTAAGCGTTTTTTCCCTGCGACCTACTTCGATGTAGGTTTCACGTAAGAAAACAAGTGATCACCGCGGTGGCTGGCTTGATTTCTTCGAGAGCGGTTCAAGGTGCGAATAGCGCTCGTATTGTGTAGTGCACTTTCAACAGATACGAGGAAAACACGCGGGAATATAGCAGTGGTATTATGTGCACGAAGTTTTCACTGTAACAGATGCGAGCCGAGAGATGCACATCGCCGAGTGCGAGGTCGGACAGTCTACAAAATTGATGTTTCTGTACTAAGCGCATTTCAGCGTTGAAAAATATGCAGATATAAGGAAAGCACCCGCTGGGAAAGTTTAGATAAACATTTTTAGACAGTGTATGGTGGATGTACCCTCTTTAATGTTCCACATATGAATATTTGGATAAAATGTAGAATATTTTATGCATGAATCTTGTTACAAATCCTTACTAATCCATACTTCTATTATAAATGCGAAAGTGTGTCTGTCTGTCTGTAACCTCTTCACGCTTAAACCGCTGCACCGATTTAGATGAAATTTGGTATAGAGATAGTTTGAGTCCCAGGAAAGGACATAAGATAGTTTTTATCCCGATATATTCCCACGGGATCGACACTTATGCGGGTGAAACTACGGGGCGCTGCAAGTCTATACTATAATATTATAAAGCTGCAGAGTTTGTTTGTTTGTTTGAACGCGCTAATCTCTGGAACTACTGGTCCGATTTGAATGATTCTTTTAGTGTTGGGTAGTCCATTTATCGAGGAAGGCTATAGGCTATATAACATCACGCTACGATCCTTAGGAGCCGCGCAGCGTGTGACACCGCGGGGAACAGCTATTAATAAATAAAGCTGAAGAGTTTGTTTGTTTGAACGCGATAATCTCTGGAACTACCGGTCAGATTTGAAAAAATATTTTTGCATTTGATAGCCCAATTCTTGAGGAAGGCTATAGGCTATTTAAAATCACGCTATGACCCTTAGGAGCCGAGCAAAAAGAAAAAAAGTCAGAATGAACGCTAAGCGAATACGAAGTGTTGCGACGGGGTGGGGGTACAAGAAATTTCACGCGGACGAAGTCGCGGGCAGAAGCTAGTAGATAATAAATTCGCGTCGGAACGGCCGAGCTCGGCGCCGGCATTACTGCGTCAACATGAACCGGTTATTAGAAAATACTTGACAAAATGACGAGCGCTCGAAACTCCAACCGCGCTCAAGCATTAAGAGCCCATCGAAATCCCCTACTTAAGTCTCCACAAGGAATCCAGGATAGTTTGCTTCTTAATTTTTACAATGGTACAGTAATATATTATGTATGTATTATATTATGTTATTGTATTATGGTATCTTTGGATCAATAAACTTATTATTATCTCCTTTATTCAAATAAATTCTTATAAATTATATTTTTAAATATTAGTATAAAGAAATATAAAAACATTTAAAAATATAAAAAATAGTAGCCCACCGGTATCGGGAACAGGGTCCAAGCTACCGGCGGTCAGGGCTCCAGAGAGAGGAACCTCCTAACTATTCGGGCCGTGTCCAGAAGTACCGCTTTCTGGATCAAGCCCTTGATCCAGCTGCCCAACGAGAGCCTCCTCAGGTGTTGGTCGAGGCTCTTGGCTATTAGACCATTGGCTGTCACGACTATCGGCACAATGATCGCTGAGTCCACATCCCACATGTCGACAACCTCGTGAGCCAAGTCAAGATACTTGATTTGTTTATCTTTCTCGGCTTTCACGAGGTTCCCATCATGCGGGACGGTTATGTCAACAATCATTGTGCGCCGCTCTGATCGATCCACCACCACTATATCAGGCTTATTGGCAACAATAGTCCTGTCAGTGATGATGGATCGATCCCAATATAATGTGATATTACCATTTTCGAGAACTGGGTCGGGCACATACCTGTAGTACGGCACCTCCGATTCCACAAGGTTGTATTTCAGAGCAAGTTGCTGATGGATTATCCTGGCTACAAGGTTGTGTCTATGCAAGTACTCTTCGTTAGCTAGACGAGAACACCCGGAGATAATATGCCTGATTGATTCTCCCGGCCGGTGGCATGCCCGACAGATGTCAACCGTGCCGTCTTTCACAATAAATCTCCGGTAATTGTTCGTCATCATAACTTCGTCCATAATTGCACAGACAAAACCTTCGGTTTCCCCAAAGAGGTCACCGAAACGCAGCCAGGCTACGGACGCTAGTAGATCAACATCGGGTCCATGTAGGGCCCGGAAAAAGCGTCCGTGAAGCTCCTTACTCTGCCATACCTCCATGCGATCATTAGTGTCAAGCACTACTGGCTTGCGCCAGTTCTCTTTAGCCAAGGAGAGCGGGATGAGGCCCTTGTCCACGGCGACTACATCTCGATGCATCCCCACGTCGGTTTCTAGAAAATATTCCCTGAGACTGCATATCTCGCGATTGTGGAGGGTCTTAGCGTTTAAAAACCCTCGACCTCCACACTTTCGCGGGATATACAGCCTCATTACCGATGACCGTGGGTGATGCATTCGATTTACAGTCAGCAACGTACGGACCCTCCTATCCAGGGGTCTACTCCGAAGCGGTTAACCACTGTATCGGCCGAATGTTCGGTCATTTTCTGATTCGAATATTGTTGTCCTACTACGAATTTAAAAAAAAAAAAAGGTAAAAAAAGGGTTAAGGGTTCTAAAAAGGTTCGGATTGGCACAGTTTGGTCGGGACCAATAGTCAATATAGGAAATTAATGGTAGTAGAAAATGACCGAACATTCGGCCGATACAGTGGTTAACCGCTTCGGAGTAGACCCCCTGGGCGTCGAGTTCGGTCTGAGTCCATTTGAGTATGCCAAAAGAGTACATCAAAACCGGCATGACCCAACCGTTGAAGGCTACTATTATTATTATTATTAATTTTAATAAAATTAAGCGTCATCATTTCGGTACTAAGTGATGTGGCGTTCCTCAATCTAGGTACGTAGTTTCGTACTCAATAAACTATCGCCAGTATTTATTCTTGGAGAAACTTGTTCAGGAAACGAAGGGCTGGCTTATCCAACGTTATGATGAATACCTGTATCTAGAGAGAGACAGCATTACAAACGAGAGTACGCTTTATGACACCAATGAATGGGAATATAAAACATCTATGTGGAAGTAATTACGGTCAAAAACCATGGCATATGCACCAGAAACGCTGGCGTGAGATGTTGAGTCGTTCTTAATCGATTGGACTGAGAAGGCACAGCACAAAGAAAATTGGAACAATATGGGGTGACTTTTGCCCAGCAGTGGGACAATATAGGTTGAAAGAAATCTTTTGAGGGACGTTAGTGACTGTGTATAATGGACAAACTGACATTGCTCACCACCTTCACAGTTTATTTAAAAAAGATAAGCAATATACATACAGCTTCATGCATGATCTAAGTTATCTTAAGCAAATAGACAAAAAAGAGCTAATTACAGGTAACGTGTTGTAAAACAATGCGAATCGAGAGTCTGTCGACGAGACAAGATAACCAATTTAAACTGCGGATTAACCTTATGTGTTGTTTTTACATACCAGTCCTTAACGCGTCTCGAGAATTTTAAGCAGCAATCGAACTGCCCGATTAGGAGCAGTATGGCGTGCTAAAAAGATCTATCTGATCGAATTATGTAGTTAGCATAAAGTGCGGATACTGCTCATTATTCACCAACTTATTAAATATAATCTGTTGAGAGACCTCCTGCCTTGAGTTTACTTTGTCTTCAAAAGACGTTTTAGCAGGTATTTGTGCCTCAGCTCTTTACTGCGGCGCTTTGACGGTTCTGAGTATCTTGCTTACGCTATAATAAATTCCACGATTTTGGCAAGTATTAGGCTAAGCACGCACTACGAATTTTAATCGTTGCGATAAATAATCGCCAATCTGTAGACAATACTAATAATATACTAAAGACCGAGCACTGCGGAAAAAAATCGCATGAGAATTCGCTTGAAAATTTTTTATGTTTGCGATTTTATAACAAAATCGCAACGATTAAAATCGTAGTGTGCGCTTAGCCTTAGACAAAATGTCTGTTCCGTACAAGAGATTAATTTCGACGCGGCTCATTACGCTCCCGTATTTTGATCCTGGAGTATTCTGAGAAATCATGATATGATGAATCCTTTTCCAGCTCACATTTAATATATTGCCTAGTTACTATGTAATAATGTTTTTGCTTATATGACATTGTGTACTCTAGCTGGGTACAGTTTTTACCTAGGTACATAAATCTTCAACAATTGTTTCATTTTACATTAACATACATGTATTTTGAAAGGCATTCAATTCTTCTTAATGCGTATTATGCAATACAAAATAATCTTAATAGGTACGACATAATTATTATGACTGTTCAATTAATCAGAAATATTAAATTCATGTTATCTTTAATTTCGCTAAGTAATGTGTACGATAAGGGGCGGGAACGTCGCGTGACGTCACGGCCGGCGGGCAGCGCACGCGTCTCGCAAGGTGAACATTTCACATATCAGCTGAGCCTTATGTTGTAACTGTGTGAGGCCTGGGCTACAACGTACCACATGATAACATACTAAACTAATTAAAAT
Source organism: Oligia latruncula (assembly GCA_948474745.1). NCBI lineage: Eukaryota > Metazoa > Arthropoda > Insecta > Lepidoptera > Noctuidae > Oligia > Oligia latruncula. The sequence continues at coordinate 904,412 of OX419685.1, forward strand.
ATGGATAGAAAAGTTTTTGAGCTCTTGCTCAAAAAAAAAGAAACATTTTTTTTTTTTTTGATGTTTTTTTACAATAGATGATTGTAGAGTGCATGGTTCTTTGCTCAAAATCTGGTTTAATTTCAAATAAGATTTTACAATGTTACACTTACGAACCATTGTTAATTCAGAAACTCCATGTAGGTACTTCAGCTACCATATTGTGAGCAGTAAGAGATGCTATACTATTTAATTATTTTAATTGATTTCCTGACAATACTGCTTGACAATTCTTGTTACAGGAATGTAAGATTTGAACAATACACCATACCTCAACAGAACTCCATTACAATAGTAACAGTTATTCAAGGATTTCAGTGTTTATTATTATTGATTTATCCTTTAAGCACTTTACAGCTTCCTTATTAGAGAAATAATATCTCAGTAACACATAAAACCTGATCAGATTTCATACTTTATGATGGTTTAAAATATTAAATGCATTGTGAATGTATTTCTGAAATAGGAAGAACACATTTAAAAGTTCTTTTTCTCAACATTTTCTTGGCTCAGAGCCAGGGAGTCTGTTCTGACAAAAAGCCTTTATAATTTTGGCAAACATTGTGCTTTCTATATACTAATATGCTGTACCAAGGCCAATAAACTTTTGTTAGTTAGATAAATAATGTCTCAAAAAACCTTAGAATTCTAATGAGATTTTTTTCTTTATTTTATAATATTGCTCAAATGAAAAACATGCTTTAAAACAAAAGGATGTAAACTCCCTGTGGGCTGTGAGTTTATTTGTTACTCGCTTGTTGCCCAGACTACACAAACATGTTTGAGATGTTCAGTAAATCAAAGAATTCAATGCTACTTTATAAAATGGGATTTATGTATGTTTTTGATACACTAATCAATTAGTTACAAAGTGAATAGGAAGTTAAACTTTACAACTTACCCTTTGAGAGTTGTGAGCTAAACAAATACCTAAGTACCTAGTTTATGTTGAATTTAACTCAAGCTAGGTATCTGTTAATAAAGGTACCTTTTCTTTCATAACAACTTTCAGATGAAAGATACAAAAAGTCACAACTTTTTCTCAACAGAGCTGTTTTCCTGGTGTATGTGCAATGTGCATCACTTTCCAACTTGGCGCTTGGTAAACAGAAAGCTCTAATGAATTAGGAAGTAAACAGTAATGACACACGCAATAAATTGGCACAATGCTATTACATTCCCATGCACGGGCGACAACCTGGCAGTGCCACGGCACGCTCGAATTACACGACAAACGGCCGAGTCGCAATCACAATGGGCGCCGTCCGACAATATTGAGACAAATCGAGCAGTCACAGATCGGAGTTACTTACCAACAACAAGTTTCACACGAAATAACACCGACAGAGTTTGATGGTATGCGAACACCTACACAAAAGTTCTATTCCACTGTCCAGAACCTTCAAGGATATAACACAAAACTTGCACTATTGTTTATTATTATTTACGGAAGATTATTTATTGGAAGAAACACAACTAAACTGTATACGGTTGTAGGCTTTCGCGATTAGCCAACGAATTGTTCTCCATCAATCGGCCATTGCACGACACCACACCACAGACTAAAACAAATCTGTCGTCATCATGTCGCTCGTTTTCTTTCCCTCAAAGATTGCTAGTATTTGTTTTACAAATACTACTATTAGAAATAAAATACAAATATCGTTGGACGATAATTGTATTTATACTTGCTAATTAATAACCAAGCAACGCACCCAAATAAATTGTGCAACGTAAATTAAAACAAATCCTTTCAATGATTTTATTTGACCTTCAACAAAATTTAATTTGCAATGTTTTGGCTGTCGGGCAGGAGAATTTTTCAAATACATTATGAAGTCAAGTATAATGTTGTGATGTCAATATGATAGGGATTGTAATTAGACTAATTTGTCATTCTGAGTCAGGATGAGGAGCAGAGACGCTGGTATTTTGTTGAGTAGCAAGAAGTTGCTACATTTAGAACCGCCTCAACACGGCGTGTATTATTAGGTTTTCTCTAGCTCGGACCCTGTTACCTACACCACTATCATCTTCCAGCTCCTCAATTCCTCATCCCGATTTATTGAAGACTCTGACTGGCGCGTCACACGTTTCGAGAGGAGATTGGGCTCACAAATTCTTTGGGAATTTAGGTCTCTTTCCAGCTTGGTATCTAGTCTTTACAGATAGGTACAGCTTGTTTTTTTGCTTTGAAAGGTCGTTGCATGAATATTGATTATTGTCGCATAAAACATTTAATTCCTAATTAGAAGGTTTCGGCAAAGCTAGCAACATTACAAGTTTTCATCTGTTATTTGTTTGAAAGATTGAAAGTGAGACTAAGTACTCTAATAAGAATCTTTGATAGATTTTACTGGTGCTAAACATTACAGCTGGTCACTGTCATCATTTCCATTTCCATAGACGACAGCGACATCTGAAGTTTGGTGGGTTAAAAGAACTTGGCAGCCATCTTGTCTTGTTTGTCAAACAAATGTCATTGTCGCCGGCCATCCGCCATTGTCAATATTTGTCAATTCCGGTTCCCGACGTTGCGCGTCGTAGACAGAGTAAACTATAGACTGCTGCATATCTTCTTTTTCATTCGCACAAGAAAAAGATAAATATATCAACGTCACTAGCAAAGAAAAGAGACAGAGTAAGAATATTTCTGTCCCTTACCGCGTGTCGGCTAAGCACATGAATGTGCACAACAAGTGTGACGTTTATGAATGAAATAATCAAAATTATGAATGAATTAATAAAAACTACAGCTCGATTAAACGGAAAATAAGATCTTTTTCGTGCATAATTCAATAATAGTACATTTGAGCAACTGTGAAAATGGTAAGATGTAGTGTAATAAGCTGTAAAAATGATAGTATGATGAAGATTGCCGGAATTTGTTGTCCCTTTCGGTGACACGGATACCATGAGTCTATAGATTACTCTGTCTACGTTGTGCGTTGATGCACTTCCCGAAATTCCGAGTTTATCTCAGTTATTTCTGTTAATAGTTACTGTTATTTGTTTTGTTACTACTCATAGTAAGTATGCATATTACTATGAGTAGCGTAGCGAGTCATTAAACGAGATATTATGCATTGCATATTTATAGGTAGGTGTATAGCCTTAGTCCACCCACCAAACTCAAGTTGGCAGCACTTTCCATACATGCAAATTTTACCAGAGTTGTAAAGCACGATCTACACGGTTGAAAACGGTGGTTTCAAACCAAAGTTTAATACAGTGGTTTTGAACCAAATTCGTATGACCTTTAAACGTCCTTAGTAGAAAGGCCTGCGTTGCATACCAGTGGCAGAAGAAAATGTTGGTTTTAAACCGTGTAGCAGGCATCTCGCAACAACAACAACTTCAAGGTCACCTTGGTTTGTAGACTGGTTTCAAACCGTGTTTTACTCTTTTTCTTTATAGTTACTTTACTCTTTGAGCTGGTGTATCTGTCGAAGTGACCAAGCGTTTCAGCTTATTTCAGACAACAAATGTATAAAGCTCCATTCGTAAACGTTTATTTTGATGACATTGACATTAACAATTGACAGCGGACCTGACAGGTAAATTGACAGCTGTGAAATTGACAGAGTGAATCTGATTATCTGGAACATTGTGCTTGTTTACAATAAAGTTATAAAATGATAATAATATAATCACAATGGTGAAGTTTAATGACGCAGTATCGGCCTATAAAACACTGAACGGACTCATATGTGTTTACAAGCCATCATGTGTACCAGTGAAACAAGTCATACATATAGTGAAAACCAATCTTTGTAGAGGTTAGATTTAACTTTTAAAATTTTGTCACAAGAAAGCAGACGTTACAATTTGTTCAAGCTGTAAATATATAGTAAAAAAAATTCTCTGCTTTTATCATGAAATTCTAGTGATCTTTGAACAATAGTACAGATTGGTAATTATAAAACACTTCACAGATCTAAACGCCTTACCTGGAAGACCAATAGAGAAGAGAGTAGAAATTGTAGGAGCAACGAATAAGCCCATGATGGTGAAACTGGTGCCAAACTATGCTGATAATCCCCTGGTGTGCGGCCCCAGGTATATCAATGAGGACTTCAGTTGCAGCTGGGCGACAAACCTAGGTTTATTTAGCAGTGGGGTGTTGTGTAAGTTTCCACTTATTTTGATTAGGACCTCATATATATATTATAATATAGTTGTGAACTTACGATTTGGTTGTTGACAATAACCTATAACATAATCATTTATTTATTTTCTCTTCAAGACAAACATCAGTGTAGCCCTGGCTCTTGTACTAGGAGTTTGTGTATCACAAGAGCCAAAAGTTTATAATTTATACATGTTCAATAAACTCAAAGCATTTATTTCAATTAAACCAATTACACAGGCACTTTTAAATTGTCAAGGGGTTGGTCAGTCAGAAAGATGAAGCTAGTTGATAAATTGTGGTGAGGGCAGGAGAATGATGGTGATGATGATGACATGATCAATAAATATTGCTATATTTCAGTACTGGGTCTCAATGAAGGCACGAGTATCACCTACAAGATACACACAGGAAGGCCAACAAGAGCCTTCAAGGTGCACGGCCAGCTTGGCAAGGCTACTGACACATACTTCTGGAACGGCAGGATCATGGAGAGAACTACCTTCCACCACATCACCAGGGAGAAGATGGACAAGGTGGTGGCTCACATGCAGGCTGCTCATCAGAAAACCATGTTTGAGTATGTCATTCATAATTAATTAAATTATGTTTTCCTCAGAGGATTAACACTTTCCTAATATGGAATAGTGGTAGTCTTAGCATTATTTATTGAATGACTTTCTTTTATAAAGCATAAATAATTGTAGTATTTTTTTTCTAATAGACACTTCTCTACGATTTTAATGTAATAGTAAAAATATAGACTGCATTTTTCATTACCATCTGGTAATGAAAAATGCAGTCTATATTTTTGTGAATGAAATTATTTTCCAAAGTCTCAAGAATAATCTTTATCTGCACCTTCACAGACAGTCAGGCCTCCATATGGAGTCTCAGACCACATATGAGTTGGCCTCAAAGGGCCTTATCAGACCAGCTGATAATAAACTGCCAGTTATCTACGGCATGAAGTGTGTCTACTTTAATCCTCCTAAATTTACGTTAGGTGAGTGTGAATTAAAATAATACAAAAAAAATATTTATTAGAGATTACAAGTTTTAATGGAAAGAACTTTATAATGCAGTAATTTATTGCATCATTGCCCCATTATATTTAGAATTCCAGACTCCAGTCACTATAATCTGTGCTCCTTGAACAGTTCACTAATATTTTTTTTTTTTTTTTTTTTTTTTTTTTCTCTCCTTTTTCTTTCTATTTGCAATCGGTCGTTGGACCATAAGCGAATTTGTTCCATGACGAAATGGCGTTGTGGTGGAGCAGCCAGTGCTGCGCCTCCCACTTATAGAAGGTGGTTCCTCTTCAGCCTTTTCACCACCGCTGTCGGGTTTAACAGTTCAGCAACTAGTGGGTTTGGATGCAAGGTTAGGCGTTCCTTGTGTTGTTCCTTGTACCGCTCGATTTCAGAGCTTACTGTTGGCATTTGTAGATACTCGTGAATTTCGTCGTTCCTAGCAAACCAAGGTGCATTTACTATGGATCTTAAGATACCATTTTGGACTCTTTGTAGGCAGAGGATGTTGGATTTGCTGGCAACGCCCCACAGTTGGATCCCGTAGGTCCATATTGGCTTGAGGACCGAGTTATAAATGAGGAGCTTGTTGTCTACAGAGAGCACAGAGTTTCTTCCCATGAGCCAATACAGGTTGCGGAACTTGTGGTTTATCTCGTCCCTTTTATTTTTAATGTGATGCTTCCATGTTAGGCGCCTGTCTAAGTGGAAGCCAAGATACTTCACACAATCTGTGTGTGGTAGGGTATCAGAACCAAGCCTGACAGGAGGGGTGTTTCCGTGCCTGAGCGCGAAGGTGATGTGATTAGACTTGGATGCACTGGCACGTATCCGCCACTTACAGAACCATTTGTGAGTTTCGTCTAGCTGTTTTTGAAGTCTATTGCTGGCCATTTCTGGGTTGTCATCTACTGATAAATAGGCAATGTCGTCGGCATATGTTGCTATTGTTATGCTATCCAATGTGGGTAGATCTGATGTAAATATGTTGTACAACACTGGGCCAAGAACAGATCCCTGTGGTACACCAGCTTTCACTTCAAACAATCTTGATCTTGCTTCGCCCTGTTTTACTTGGAAGTAGCGGTCGGACAAGTATGACTGGATGAGAAGGAACATTGAGTGCGGAAGATTTTCCTTCACTTTAGCCAGCAATCCTTTGTGCCAGACACGGTCAAAAGCTTGCTGAACATCAAGAAATGCCGCTGAGCAATACTTTTTACGTTCAAAAGCCTGTCTTCCTGTATGGTAAACTCGGTGAACCTGTTCTATTGTTGAGTGAGATTTTCTAAAGCCAAACTGGTGAGACGGAACAACATCATTGGCGTCCATGCACGGTTTCAGTCGGTTAAGGAATATCCTCTCCCACAGTTTGGACAATACAGGAGTTAAGCTTATCGGCCGATATGACGAGGCTTCATGTTCAGGTTTACCTAATTTGTGGACCATGACAACTTCAGAGATTTTCCACAGATCGGGAAAGTGAGATGTTCGAAATATTGCGTTGAACAGACTAGCTAGGAAAGAAATGCATTTTCTGGGAAGATTTTTCAGTATGGAAGGCGTGATCAGGTCGAATCCCGGGGCTTTTCTAGAGTTCAGCAGTCTGATTTCCTTCGCTATTTCTTTAGGTGTTGTTGGTATAATAGGCATACACATCTGCAGATCCTGTTCCAATATTGTGTCGATTTCATGCTCATTAACAACGCTATCGTTGGGTCTGAATACAGAATTCAGATGCATTGCGAATACCTCAGCCTTTTCCAAGTCAGTTCTTGCCCAGGAAGCTTGTGATCTAATTGGATGATTAGATTGTTGAGGCTTATCTAAGTTTTTAGTGGCCTTCCAGAGCGAGTTCGCACCAACTCCCGTAGGTGACATCATCTGTAGATTCGTTGTTAACGTTGAGTTAGTAGACTCCTGGACTATAGCCTTTAACTCCTTTGCTGCCTTGTTGTAATTTAGTTTGTCAAGAGGGTGACGGGATTGATGCCATATTCTTCTAAGTCGGCGCTTTTCTAGGATTTTTTGCATTATGTCTAGTGGATGAGTAGGGTTGGTGGGACTTTGGGGCCGAGAGGGTGTGTTGATCCAAGCAGCCACTTGAATGGCGTTAGTGAGGTATTTGCAGGCGTTATCTACATCATTTTGGTTCTTTAGTGGAATATTAGCATTAAAGTTTTCATTGAGGTAAGTCGAGAAGCCCTTCCAGTCAGTCCAACCATTCGTCAGAGACTCAGTTTTTTCCCGAGTAAGTTCACTAGTGCTAATTGTGAGGATTGCCGGTGTGTGATCTGATGACCCGTCTAGACTCGATTCGATAGTAGTGTGTAAGCTATCTATACCCTTGTTTATGAAGAAATCCAAGAGATCCGGCAGTTTCTTTGGGTCGCTAGGCCAGTAAGTAGCCTCACCTGTAGATATTGGTTTTAAGTGATTTTCGTCAACACAGCGTTTTAAGTCGCGTCCACGAGTGCTGGTACAGCGGGAGCCCCAAAAAGTATGTTTGGCATTCCAGTCACCACCCGCAATAAACCTATGGCCAAGAGTATTGAAGTAGGTTTTGAACATGTCTGCAGTTTTTTTATGTCTTGGTGGACAGTAAATTGAGGATAGAATAATAGGGCCTGCTCGGTCTTCCAGTCTAACAGAGGTGGCTTGTAAGTGTACTGTAGAAAATGGTTCTATCGGTGAATGTCTCAGGTTCGCTCGAATGACCAGCGCTGAGCCAGCATGTGCACTACCATCGGGATGCGGGGAGTGGTAAATGTTATAGCCTTTTATGCGGAACGAGCTTCTGGACGTCCCGTGCGACTCTGAAATTAGTACTGCGTCTAGTTTGTTGGTATGAATTAAAGTCTCCAACTCTTGGATATTGGGTGCCAATCCATTGATGTTCCAGATTGCGATTCGTAGAGGAGTCATTTATGGTGTTAGTTTAGTAATGACCGTAGTCAGTAGGCCCATTAGGGTACTGATTTGTTGCAGGAGTAGGTCGATTTTTTCATTTTGTTTAATTAAGAGTTGTTCCATAACTGTTATGTTTTGTTGAGGGTTTTCTATGTGACTAGATGTAACGACGTTGTCAGGTGGAGGAACCTTAGGATGACCAGCGACAATATCCGAGTATTTTTGGTCCGATCTGCGGTAGGAGTTTCGTTGGGGTAGGGCGGAGCTTTCTGTAATTGTATTGGGGCGGATTATCTCAGTAGGAAAGTTGGAGTTACCAGTTGGAAAATTTCTTGCCTTAATTTTTCTAGACAGAATTTCTTTGTAAACTTGACAACCTTTGTAATTGGCCGGATGATCGCAAGAGCAAAGAGCGCATTTGGCGGGTGTATTTCTGTCTTTTTTGTGGCATTCTGACGTTTTGTGGCCCTCCCCACATTTGACACATCTGTATGGTCTCATGCAGTTGTTCTTGCAGTGGCCATATTGTTGGCATCTTTGGCATTGGACGATTGTCTTAGTTTTACGTGGATCTTCAATTTTGATGCGCTGGTGATGGATATATTGGATATTTTTAACTAGTTTGTTATTTGGATTAGGTTCCAAATTTACAAAAAATGTGGAGGTAGGTGTTTTGTCTCGTCCATAGCGGTGATTGATGATTTCTCCTCTGACCTTGTTACCAGATTTTTCCAGCTCCTGAATGATGGCATCATGTGGAGTAGTATGATGGAGGTCTTTTATTACTATTCGGTAGCATTTCGTATCTTTACGAGAGAAGGTGTGTCCAATTAATCCCTTCTGTCGTATCAGATCAATGACTTGCTTGTAATCATCAGTAGTACTAACCATTAAGCGTAGGAGGTTTTTATTTATTATTTTATACCGAAAGACTTCCGGACGAATTACGGACTCAATTAGTTTGGTCAGTTCATTTAGATCCTCAATCCCGTAAAGAACAATAGGAGGTGGCTTATTTGGTTGTTTAGGCTCAGTGTCCGTGTCCTCTGTTAGGTCAATCGGCAGGTTTGAGAATCGGTTTTCTGACACAATTGCAGGAGGCGAGCTGTCGCATATTTTTCTTTTCTTGGATGTAGGAACTCGTTGCCATGGTGGAGGTTGTGATACATCGGTGGATGGCGGTGCGGCTGGCATTGGTTCTGAGGCTTCATCAGAGTTTTTTTCACAGGCGAATATGATGGGACTGTTGGAAGAACCCGACTGCTTACATGAAATTTCGCTTAGTGAATTAGATCGTTGTCTATTGAAAAGGCTTGGGTGAAATATTTGTTGAACAAATTTCTTAGGCGAACTTTTATTTTTTTGATTTTCATCAGTATCATTAGTTTGACTTTGAGCCTGATTTCCCACTCTAGCCAAATTGGGAACATTTTTGCAACTCATGGTGGTAATTATTTTGTTACAATGGCAACACTTTTCCAAATGTCAAATGACATTTTGACATATTTTAAATTGACGTAGAAAAATAAAAAATTGGGGGTGGGTTGAAGAACTTTGAAAACTTAGATTGTCACTTTTGTTTTTTGATCACTGTTTTTTGTTTAAATCACTTGGTGTTTTAAGCTACAAACAATTGTTCACAGTTTTCACAGATAAAAGTTCACTTTCACAATGTTTTTATGCATAAACTCGCGGTGTAACACACGAAAGTCACTTATTTCTCCAACAGCGCGCCGACGCGTGTTGACAGTTGACAGTCGAACCAAGTTCACTAATATGAAACTCTTAATGACTACTTACATCTCAATGAAAAGTACAGGATTATATGAAACAATTATCTTACCTACTACCTACCACTAATTAAACTTAGTCTGAAATAATTAATCTACATGTTGTATAACTCCTTTCAGAAATACAATCAGTGAATGAGTATGACAAGTACCTGTGGACACTCATCCACGACCTGGGAGTACAACTGAAGTCCACAGCCTTCTGCACAGCGGTCCAGTGCATCAGGCAAGGGAAGTTTGACGTGGACCTGGCTCTGCTGCGGAAGCATTGGACCTTGGAGCACATAACCGACAATATGAACACGTGCCAAGACATACTGGACGAAAATGAGCAAATGCTTAAACCACAGTCTGCCATATTGTCAGCTTAGATATTGTTTAGTGTTTTATAGACTAGTATATTGTAAATATAAGTAGGAATATTAATTAAATTTTATTATTTAATATGTTTTTCTTATTTGAGGTTATTATTAACTGTTAGATACATCTTGGAATAATAATGCTAAATTCAATTGGCAAAACACATTAATTAAAAATTGAAGACTGATGAGGCAGAAATATAAAAATTATAAACCTTGTCTAATGAATGTTGAATTTAGTACCAAGAGACATGAAGGACTACACAGAACAATATTTAGCTACGACCTACAAGCCAATGTAACTAACTAGCTGTCTATTAAAGGCGTCAGTCCACAACATCTATCAAAAACATTCTATTTATGTTATTTCTACATTGCATATAGACTTTTTACCACAATTTAATTTTGGAATTTGTTATTTTATTATCAAGTCACCTGTGACTTGTGATTTCTTCAATGTCTTCATGCCACATATCACTTATGACTCCCGCACGGTGGCTCCACACCACTTTAGTCACTATTGTCACTATTATCCTCCAATCAGCTGCCACTAGAAGATGGAGTTGATGGTGAAGTGTTGGCTTGCTTCTCCATCTGCTCAATCCTCTTGTGCCTTATCATGTTAGAGAGGATGCCATCAAATGACGTCGTCTTTTTCTTCGCCGACCCCCTCAGCGTATCCTCTCCTTTACTACGAACTCGTAATCGCAACGAACTCACTTCATCCATAAAATCAAAGTCAGATTTCTCTTCTCTTATCGGCGATGCTGGAATTTCCGGCTGGTTCTCTTTACTCACAGGCGCTGGTGAAGGAGGTCTTCTCCCAGGACATTTCCACTCTAGCGTTACAGTCCCAGTTTTATCAAGAGCTTTGTAAAGTTCTTCTAACTCGGCAGGCTCTGGTATCCAGTTTTTACCGATGTATATACCGCTTTTGGACAGCTCGTCATCTGAACAAGGTAGGTCCCAGTCGTCACCTTGTAGTTCTGTGGTGCTCATTGTTGGTTTTTATTTAAATATTATAAATGAAATAGAGTTTTATAGAAATCGCTATATTGTGTTTTAAATTTAATGTCAATCAGTTTGACGTTTCGTTTGTTTTGACAGAGAATGAAGAATAGTTATGATTTTCAGACAGATAATATAATTTTCGTGTTCAATTTATTGAGGGGTTTGTGGCTAAGCTAGTAATAATTATATCAGCCGCCCGCATGGGTCGATCGTATAATGTATGGGTGCTTACCTTAGAGCATTAGGTTAAATGCTCTAAGGTGCTTACATAAAGAAACAGGTTTTCGGTGCAGGCGAGTCTGTGCTGCCGGTCGATTCTGTAAAAATCTCACCGTGAAAACTTAGGTGAAGTGAGTTTGTTTTTGCTAGGAATTGACACTATTGACAGCTCACTCCACGCTCACTTCACCTAAGTGAGATTTTTACTTTACGGTGAGATTTTTACAGAATAGCAACGCTGGATCGATGCGCTCACAGCACACATAGAGAGTAAAACATATAACCATTTCCTTCCGAAGATCAACCTGCAGAGACGTAACGAGAGTATCCGGGAGTCGGGACCCATCCCCCACTTCTTTATGTAAGTTAGTTTGTGGTTTACCGATTACCGAAAACTAGCCGAAAACCGATAAAACAGTTTTTGTTTGCGCCACACTAGTCTCTGACTCCACCACGTGAAGTTGACACAAGTTGACAGTTATACAGCATCATATTGTATGTAGTCTTTGGTTCGTGCTCAAAACAAGTTTAGTAAATATTATTACGAGTATTTTTCCAAGACAACAATGTCTTCATCATCAGATAGTGATTCTGATGGCGAAAACGATGTAAACAGGTAAATAAATATTAAATATACGACCAAAATGGATAACTCTAGTCTACTTACAATAATTGCTCATTCTAACCTATTTCACAGACTTGGAGATTGCGAAGTGTGTGCTAAAAACAAGGCTAAATACACGTGCCCTAAGTGTGAGGTGAAGACATGCTGCCTAGACTGTGTGAGGATACACAAGAAAGAGCTGGAATGCGATGGCATTAGGGACCGCACCAAGTTCATCAGGATAAAAGACTTTACCGACACAGACCTACTGAGCGACTACCGCCTGCTTGAGGAGTGCGCGCGGTTCGTGTACGGTGTCAAAATAGACGAGAAAAAGAAATTCACTAGAATTGATAAGGACTTGCCCATTGTAAGTACATGTTTTGTTTAGAGTGTATTCAGTGGAAGAAACAGTTTGGTCTGTAAATAAATAGATCAGCCTCTTTTGCAGTGATAGCAGCTCTCGGAGTATTGTTCATACTTCATATAAGTCTAGTTAGAGTATTATTCATTTAAACACTGAATCTTTTATTGAAAAATATACATAGTAAAATGTAAGAAGGTAATATTCATCATTGTTTTATTTCATAGTATCTATACAAACTCAAGATGGCAGCTAGGCAGAGGGGCACAGTCCTACAGTTCTTATCCCATAACTTCTCAAGGCACAAAGCCAACACCACAAGATACATTAACAAGATGAATATAATAAACTGGCGCGTGGAGTGGGTGTTCCCTAATGTAGAAGCAGAACCACTGAAGTTTGTAGATGAAAGATGTGCAGAACAGAAGCGATTGTCAGAGCTCTTGGACAAGTATCTCAATCCTGACGCATTGTCTTTTGAAGGGTCAAAAGCTTTAACTTTCTATAAGTCTGCTGGATTTAGTGGAGTCAAAATTTTACTTAGAGGTAAATTTTTGTTACATACACTAACTCTGCTATCATACAGTAGTCAGGAATGGCATTACTAACAAGTAGCTAGTAGTTTATTTATAAAATTGTTTCTGCTTTACAGCTGAGAAAGTGAAAGGCTCTGCTAGAAAGTTCTTTGAGCTGGATCCAACTGAATCTTTAGCTGAAAATCTATCTGGGAAGTGCATAGTGGAATTCCCAATTATGTTTGTTGTACTCAAGGACCATGCTTACAACTTTGAAATTATAACACCAGGTAATTATAATTAATGCAACATAATTAAAAGCCTCATCTATGTTTTGCTTTCTAGAAGATAGGTTCAGGCAACCTGTTGGCAATTATTGACTATCTCCTGATCTAAAGGTTATTAGAAAAGTTCAGATGATACTTGATTTTATTTATAAACTTCACTGTTTTTCAGAAGATGAAATAGAAGAAGAAACACCTGTTTCTAATGACAAAGCATCTAGCAGTAGTAAAGAAAACCCTGCAGTAAATGGTCAAGCTGCTGCTGCTACTAATGACACAATAAATGGATACCCAGAACATTCTAGAAAGAGACCCAGACAGCTGTTGACAGAGAAGGTAGCTCAAGAGAAGAAGATGGAAATTGAAAAGGAAATAAAAGCAGCAAGGAAGAAGAAACCAAAGAATCTCCTGTTCACCACCGGGTACTCTTCAGAAGAGAGCATAGATGCTGAAAGTGACGATGAGGGGAAAACCTAGTAATCACTGGCAGCGGAGGTTGGAATAAAACGCCTAGAAATGTGATAAGGAGTTCTCTGTTATTACATAAATAAGTATAGAAGACAAAGTACAGCAAACTCAAGCCTGCAGAAAACCAACCAATTTCTTGCTCTGTTGTCAAAACAAAGTAGGCTATTTTGATTTGCTTGGATATGGGTTTGTTATCTTAATTGCAAATTGTATGAGGTGGATCTTTTGTTTTTTTTTCTTTATTTTGTGTCTATATTGACATGTATTTTTAAACGCAATAAAATATCTTAAGTGCTACAATAATCTAAGTAAAGATTTTGTAAATATGTACAAAATTAAAGTGTTTATAACTTGGCTTTATTGTATTTGTATAGCTACTAAGTGGGTCTCTGTCAATATAAACAAGTATTCATTAGTAGCATTGATTCCTAACACCTCTCCATACTGGTCAATGTTGAACACATGCTGTTGGCCAATCTTTATGTTCTTCATGCTACCGCCTGTCCTCTTCCTCAGCTGACAGTCCTGGTTACTGTTGCTCTGGTAGATGAAGATGTGTCTGGTAGCTTCACAGACCACACTGTATGCGAAGTTGGGAGGACATGTGACAAACTTCCGGTTTTGTTTTGATGATTGAACATAACCAAATGCACTGAGAGCACCTTGGTGCTTGACAGGCCAAACGTTGGAGTTTATCAGCTGTGCATAGGGCTGCCAGATGCAGGCGTCTACGTCGTGTCGCAGTGCCAGGGCCGGCGCCTCTTGTGTTTCAATTTTGATGCTGAACAAGTATTGGTGGACACTGAGTGGAGCCCTGTGTGTCACTTTGTGAGTTGTTGCATCCAATCTCACTGAAATATAAAATTAGACTAATTAATAATTAAATTAATATAACATTTACATTTAAATGGATTTATCTGTTCATTGACAAATAATGAAAATAAACAGCCTCAATATTTTCTTTTACCCTGTGAAATCTATAATCAATTAACCAAAGTCATACCTAAGACAGTATCTTCTTCAGAAGCAGCATCACATTCTTCTAACTCCTGTGTAGACAGTCCTGGCATAGGTGGATCAGCTGTCACCACAGTGTCAGCACACAAGTGAGCCAAGCGTCTGTGAGCTTCTTCCACGAGGCTAGGGTCCATGATCTGCTCTCCATTGGGGTCTCCCTCTTCCAAGAGCTCCTCCCACAGCATACTCTCAGATTTAGTTAGCAAGATATCCACCTGGCCACTTTCTTGAACATTCCATGTTGTTAACTCACTATCAACTTTCTGCTTCAACTTTCCATCAACAAAAGTCTTGCCTGCATAACTGACTTTTATGCTCAATGGAGTCACATTTACAATGAGAAGCTGCCTGTTGAAGTTTGCTTCAAGTTTCAAAGTTATTGTAATATCTTCTGTGGTCTGCAGCCATGTGTATATACAAGTCCGGGGTTCCTCTGTAGCTGGTTTAGTAATTTCCCTTTCAGAATCTGATGTGAACTTAAATGTGTTGTCTGAAGCAATGTACAGTGCAGCACAACTTGTTTCAATTGCAGCATAGTGGACAATGCCTTTGCCTTGCACTTGCCTGAAACTCATCTGCTTCCAACCTTGGCCATCATTGTCAAAGGAGACCCAAGTAAGTACAGAGTTGAAATGTGATTCATTCTGTTCAACTGATTGAAGAAGACAGTGTAATGTCTCAATATTCTCCTTCTCCTGTATTCTGGAATCCACTATAATGAAATACTTTCCTTCACCAAGAATAAGACTTGACTGGAGTGTTTGCCACAGTTGGTTCCTCCCTGAGGGTCTACTTCTTGCACCAGTATCCACAATATGCAAGTATCCAGTCCCGTCACTGACTAAAGCCAAACTGTTGGATGGAAAGGATAAGCAGAGGTTGAAGTGGCCAGACTTTCTCTCCACATGCGCGGGGACATCGTATACTACGTCATTGTGGAATGTTTGATTAGTATTTTCGAAAGAAACATGACGTACCTTCTGCTGTTTGTCGATGTAGTAGTAATTGAGTGAGTAGTCCCAATAGTCGAGAACCAAGTGATTATGAAGTGCGAAGAGTTTAGCGTGGACAAAGGAGTATTGCACCTCGTCCGGATACACTTTGTCCACCGGAGCTAGGAGTTCATGTGAGAAATGTGGTAAGGCTTGCAAGTTTAGCTTATAGCCCTGGAAATCGTGGTCCAAGAGTCGCCGGTTCGGACGTAGTTCTACAAGAGCAGACATCGTATTTAATTTTGCAATTATCAGGTGTTTTTTCTTAAATAGATGTCCGGTATTACCTATTCCCAAAACCACGAAAAATTTAATTTATTTGTCAACAAGAAAATGTCAAGGGGGGGGGTTACTTATATACGTCAGTGCTTCTCACGATTTTTTTTTGTCGATTATTGGCTATGAATATTGGTCGATTGAGATTAGTCGGATTCAAACTTTCACGGCATTCATTCACTAGATGACACAAGCACACTACAAAATATCACTAAATAGTACTACTAATTCACAATAATATAGAAAACTTAGACAAAGGACCCGTACATTGAATAAACCAAAATATAGGATCTGTTCGTCAGTGTTGCCAACTGCTAGCATTACCAAGTAGCTAGACATTTTTCAAAATGTTGCTAGATTGCCAGTTTTTTTTTCCCCAAAAAGTTGCTAGAAGTAGCTAAATGTTACAGTAGGTAGGTAGATTACAATAAAATGTCAATTTCTGACAATCATTTTTATTTTTATTATTTCCAACAAGAGAGTTAAAAATGTCTTGTGTAGAACGTTATTAAAAAATAAGTTTAAAATTAATCAATCAAAGAAGAACATGTCGATGGTTGGGGTTCAGTGTCTTTCGTCATTAAGGGGGAAGCTCTAAGGTGGGCCGCGAAATTCAAATTTTCTTACGTTTTTTGCAATTTGCTGGTCAGTATTAAGTTGTACGTTGATTAAAATATGATTCGCGGTCGTAACAATTGTATTTACAGAATTATAATCATTAAAGTCATCAATACAACTCTCTAAGACCATGTAATCCCCAAATGTCAAGATTTCATGAAATAATTATTCTTGGGGATTACATGGTCTTAGAGAGTTGTGTTGATGACTTTAATGATTATAATTCTGTAAATACATATTTGTTACGGCCGCGAATCATATTATAATCATCGTACAACTTAATACTGACCAGCAAATTGCAAAAAACCTAAAAAAAATTGAATTTCGCGGGCTACCCTGGCGCTTTCACCTTAATTTCGAATATTTTTCAACGGTGCCCATTTTATGCAGTACATCCTTAGGCACAACACAGTTATAGTAGCAGCATTTACTACTTTTTCTGAGGGAGTATCTAGTTCAGAGGATTGAGTTCAGAGTTATCAAACTCATTCGGTTTCTTTGCTTCTACCTACCATACCATAGCGTCTATGACCATAGATTCGCGTTAAATTTTTATTATTTTTTTCTTTCGAGACTCGATACCCTACTCTACGTATCTCGATAGCCTCACGTCTCATGATAAGTAGCTAAAAAGTTTTGCTACCATTATATTGTAGCTGTCTATCACCAAATAATAGCTAGATCTAGCTATAAAGTTGCCAAGTTGGCATCACTGCTGTTCGTTCATTCTATGTTCGTAATTCGGAGGTTACACGCTCATTCTGGCGTCAGTTCAGTCTATGATTGATGTCAGAATGACGGGCAACTGATT
This sequence comes from Oligia latruncula, assembly GCA_948474745.1. Taxonomy (NCBI): domain Eukaryota; kingdom Metazoa; phylum Arthropoda; class Insecta; order Lepidoptera; family Noctuidae; genus Oligia; species Oligia latruncula. Next base: position 921,849 of record OX419685.1, read on the forward strand.
GTATACACGTAGACTGATGGATTGATGGTCCAGAATGATGATTATTTAAATATTTTAATAATTTTTGTCAGTCTGGTCAGACTGATGCCAAACTGAACGTGTGTTTATTAGCTATCAGTTTGATGTCAGTCACTGCTTAGACAGCGATGGAGTCGCACGACATGTCGCCGCCTGCGCCGACTCCCTCGCCGCTCCTGACGTCCCCATCTCTACCATTAGCCCCGGAGAAAGAATTTATTCTTAAATGAGAAATGTTACCTATTCTTTGGAATAAAACGAATAAAAATATTAAAATTAAATTCTTTAATTCGATAATAATCAGCATAGTCATCTTCTTCTCCTGTGTCTAAATATTCGGAAACAATATAAATAAGACATTAATTTACCAGTTATTAACAATATGATGTATTATAAAAGTACCTATGTTACTGCTATTCGTGTGTACAACCAGTTACCGCCAGCAATTAAAGAATTATATGGAAATATGTTTAAAAATAAATTGAAGAAAATGTTAATTTATAAGGTATTTTATAATCTGCATGAGTTTTGACGTGACAACGTCTTAAATTAGGTTGCGGCTGGGAGTCACTTATGAAAAAAAATGGTTGCCTGTAAAGTCGGTTTTACGGGCGAAGATTTTACGTGACAACGTCTTTTTCTCGGTAGAATATTTATTGATATGAATATAATTAAATTGCACAATAGGAACAAGGAATTGAATGATAGTTGAGTGGGAGAGAGACGCAAGGCATTCGGCGGGCCTCTCTCTCGTTCGGTGACTCATCGTAACGTTACCGAGCGTTACACTTTTTCATAAGTGACTCCCAGCCGCAACCTAATTTAAGACGTTGTCACGTCAAAAAGTGTAACGCTCGGTAACGTTACGATGAGTCACCGAACGAGAGAGAGGCCCGCCGAATGCCTTGCGTCTCTCTCCCACTCAACTATTCTACCGAGAAAAAGACGTTGTCACGTAAAATCTTCGCCCGTAAAACCGACTTTACAGGCAACCATTTTTTTTTTTGATAAAAAATAGAATTTGTAAGTACCCAATTTCTTATTACTATTGCATATCCGACTCGGGTAGACTGTTGAAACAAAACTTTTCTTGTTAAAATCCATGCCAAATGCATAAGCGTGTTATCGCGTAGAAGTTTTCGGTTGGACTGATCGTCAGTCTGACTTACCGTGTAATACAGCCCGTCAGTCCATCATTCAGCCATCAATCTATACGTGATCAAGGTCACAGACTGAACTGACGCCAGAATGAGCGTGTATCCTCCCCGTCTAATGCATTATATTGTAGTCTGTGGTTCATAACTATTTTGAATTAGGGATGTGACAGTATACATAAAAAATCGATTATTAAATAATCGATTGTTTTGCCTAGTAATAAAATCGATTAAAAAATAATCGATTTTTTAAATAAAAATAATCGATTTCATTAAAATAATCGATTTTTTTCCTTTTTAGTTGATAGATTAAATTAAACGCCTGAAATATCGATTAATTACTATCACAGCAATCAGTTTTATTAATAATAATAATATTAACAAGCTAAACATTAATTTTACACAAAAAAGGATTTTTTTTTAAATTTCTCCTATCGCAGGAAGAAATTTCGGATAGTAGTAGACCGCGAAATTCAAATTTTCATACGTTTTTTGCAGTTTGCAGGTCGTTATTGTCGCGAATCATATTTTGATCAAGATACAACCTGACACTGACCTGCAAATTGCAAAAAACGTAAGAAAATTTGAATTTCGCGGGCTAACCTGGCGCTTTCGCCATCGCTCGCCATACAATTCAATGGACCATTACACTTGAAGAAGATAATATTTATTTCATATTTAAGGGGATTACAAAAGGATTACAAAGATAAAATATTATATTATCTTAGCCGTGTGTAGCGCCCTTTAGCGTCATTCATTTATTAGTTAGTGGTACACTTCGCGGTAATTGTGGCTTCGCGCTCCTGACTAAAAAGCTGTGTTGCGGCCGTTCTAACTTCTAGGTGAAAAAAATCGGCTGTGAATAAGAAATCGATTTTTTATTAATCGATTTTTTGTAATATTTAAATCGATTTTAAAAATCGATTTTTATAAAAAAAAATCGATTAATAATCGATTTTTTCTATAATCGATTATTTTTTCACATCCCTATTTTGAATTTTTGACAGTGACAGTAAAAAAAGCGGGATGTGTCTCAATCTCAATCAAATCAAATCCCAAATATTTCATTTCTGTATTGATTGAACAGACCAACACAGTACGGGATTGTTGATATTATATAGAACCAGAATTTTATTATTTACGTAATGGCTTACTTAAAAAATAATTCCTATTGTGACATTCCATTTTGTATTGATACACCTCATGTAAGTTCTTTCTCTTCTACACCTTTTTACACTTATAATATCATTGCTCTTCTATGTCTGTGTTTACTTATTAGCTAACTAATGATCTAATGATGATGAGTTCATAAAACATTTTATATTTCAGCATGACTTTTATATATACTCAGACTTGAAAGAAATAGCGGATAAATGTAACATTTTTAGCGACGAGATTATGAAATGTAGGACTGTTGGGATTCTACAAAGTTTAAACGGCAGATTCTTTTTGTCAGATGTAAGTTGTTCTTGATTTATTTTTCCAAGTTGGATGATTGTTTATTTTTATTTATTAACCATTAATGACCCACTGCTGGGCAAAGGTCTCCCTACTCTCTTTACATCTATCTCTGTCCGGAGCTGCGAAGGACCAATCTTTATTAAAGGAGTCCAGCTCATCCCGCCATCTCTGTCTGGGCCTGCCGCAATGTCGTTTGCCATTAACCGGGACCCACTGGGTCGTAAGTTTGGCCCATTGATGTCCAGCCCAATTCCATTTAAGTGTGGCAGCTTTCTGAGTGACATCAGTTATTTTAGTAATGGAATGGATTGGTGTATTCTTAATCCGGACCACAAGTTTACACTTAGAATACTCTGTTTCATAGCTCTCTGGCAAACCTCTAGCGTGGACCTCTGCTGAATTGTCAGACCAGGTTTGAGAAACATACGTGCGGATAGGAAGAATACACATGTCAATGAGTATTCTCTTTGTTGCAAAACAACATTATTGTCTTGTTTTGTTTCCAGCTAAACGAGACTGACAAGCACTCCGAGCCACTTGTGCAGGTATCGGTAGCCTACTTACAATCACCGCCACATTCCACAGTGATCCCATACCCAGTGCAAGTGTTTGGCACTCTACAGTGGAAGAAAAGACCCGTTATATTTGCTAAAATATTACAGGTATGCTAATAGTGAGCTTGGATGCACGATAGATGGTGTCACTATGAAAAGCCAAAGTTCTCAGTTCCTGGAAAATAATCAATACATACATTTTATGAGTACCTAATTATCATATTGTTTTGGTTGTCAGGTGTTGAGTGTGTCAACTGCCATTAGAGTCAAGAATGCTCTGAGTGGAATCACTAGCTTACACTTGGCCAGAAATGTTCCAGAACATGAACTAAAAGAAGATCCTCCTTGAGTAAGCATGATATTTTAGTAATAATAATAATTATTTCATCCCACAGAATGTGAAAGATGTGAATTGTGAACTTATAGAAACCTAAAATATGTTATGATATCGTTAATTAACTTACATCTTAAGAGAAATAAATACAAATATTTAAAAGAATGCATATTTATTAATTCCTAAATAAATACATTAAATAACATTTTGTGATAAAATTTACAACATTCCATCACCAAGCACTCGCTGCGCTTTTTACATATAAATAATAATGTTGGGCATAGATAACTGCTTCTGGAGTTTACTTAATTCACTTTCATACTATATTATTTGAGAATTATTAGACCAAACACATTACTAAACACTATGAACCAGTTATATATTAAAAAATTATATTTTTGGTACATTTTATTACAAAATATAAATTGCTTGGAATGCTTTTTCGTGTTTAGTAATTTTATTATATAATTTTCAAGGGTTATAAGAAGCAACTTGTAAATATAATTATGTTGAGCAATCCTTGGATTTTTACATTTGGGAGAATGATGATTGGTCAAACATATTCAGGAAATCAGAACAACTTAAAATGTTATTGCAGCATGAATAAACCATTTAATAGAGTAAATCAGCCAATAGCTCTTATTTCTATAATTTAATTGCTATGTCTAGTTACAAAACTGTCCAGAGTGTCCACATAGAAAATATTAAATCTTAGTATGACAATTTATTGAATATCCCAAATGTGTACTATTATAGTTTCAGAAGGCAATTTAACTATAACAGCATAGCTGTCACATTGCAGGGGAAGCTTCAGTGTAACTCTGCAATATTACAGGATGCTTTCAGATTGAAAACATTATTGCTTCTTGGCATTTTAATATTTTAAAAAGAAAAATATTGCCAATGACTTGTAACAAAGTTACTTCAAACTAATTTTCGATTTTTAGTTTTGGGTTCAGAGGATATAGGGATCTATTTAATTAAAACAATTAAAGACAATTCCTAATATTTTAAAGAACATTTTACCAAACTATGTAATTTCCAATGAACTAAGCATTCTCAACTCGGCATCCAATAATATTGCAGTGTTTCCAGTCATGATACTACTGTACCACAGTTTGATTAGAGGAATTACAGCACCCAGAAGTACAGCACGAACACAAGCAGTACGACGGCACCCGCCGTCACCTTGACGAGCATGGACTTGGTGTTCAGGTATGTGGCGTCCTTCTTGTACTTCGAAGACATCATTGAAAGGTTCTGGGTTTTCGTGTCCAGTTCTGAAAGAACCAGTCGTACATGAAATTAGTGCTAATTTTTCAAGTGTCGTAATATAAATATTTGCGATAACCGATTGTCTAATCGTGATTTGCATGACGTATAGTTTTTTCGTAGTTACATAGCACTGCACTCTGCTATCTGATGAATCACTATGTAGTAAGTAGATTAGATTTTCAAGATTATTACTCGTTAGTCATATGAGTCCGAGTCCTTTGAGTCTTCTGAGTCCTTTCGAGTCTTTTAAGTTCTTTGAGCTAGACTGAGTCATGAACTTGGGTTGGTGTATTAAAATAGGTAATATTGGGTGATTTTATATCATCATCCATATTTATTTACTGATTGAAAATAAATTGCACAATAAAAAATTGTAACAATTAAATTGCATTAAATGCAAATAACCTAATCAAAAGTATCCACCTGAAGACTGACGATTTGCTGAATCAAAATGCGAGTTAAAACGTCTAAATAAACACACATAATACTACTTATAATCTTCTTCTTCTTGGCGTGTCGATAGCAATCTAAATAGACGAAACCGGCCCAGAATACGGCTAATAATAAATATTCCAGAACAATTTCCTTTTCCTTTTGGCCTTTTCTAAATCAGGAAATTTAATTGCTATTTTATTCACTTCTAATACAGCTATGGATTTAGAGGACTCAGTCATGAGTTCTTTTAAAAGACTGAGTTCTTTTTGGCAGGACTCAAGTCTTTTTACAAAAGACTCCAAGTTCTGAAGGACTTGAGCTCTAAGTGTTATTTATTTATAAGACTCGAGTCTTCAAAAATAGTTCAAGTTCTATTAAATAAGACTCCCAAGACTTGAGTTTTTTACAACACTTTGTATTTGTATAGCGTGTTGAAAACACGCCACGTAGTTTACTAAGTAGGTACAGGTAATTTGCACTATGGCTTTTCCACTGCATATTTGGAAATAGCACAGGAGAGTTGAATGCAGCAATACACATGAAAACTTCCTTCATGCTGCACTTCACTGTACTTGTATAATATAAGATATAGCTGTACAAGGGTTCTTTGTCGCGTGGCCAAATTCGGAACGCCGTCATCTTGTTTTTCAAGACATTTTCTCGCAAATGTTTACCAACGCGCCACCCTGTCAATGTTAAGCCGCAATTATATTTAGCCCGCGCCGCGTGTCGCCACGCGTGGGCAAGCAATCGGTTACATACATTTAGTGCGTGGCGTGGCGACACGCGGGGCGGGACTAATGTAATCAATCCTATACTAAATGTATGTAACCGATAGCTTACCCACGCGTGGCGACACGCGGCGTGGGCTAAATATAATTGCGGCTTAACCGATAGCTTACCCACGCGTGGCGACACGCGGCGCGGGCTAAATATAATTGCGGCTTTATTCAGGTGCCAAAAGATCCTTATAATATTATAAATGTAATACGGTCTCACCAGAGAGTATTGCTCCTCTCTGCAGCACATCGTCGATGTTCTGCATCATGATACGCTGCACATCGCCCAGCTGGCCGCCGAGCTGCGAGGCGGCGCCGGCGCGTCTTGCGCGTGCGCCGCCTTCCGCGTATTGCCGCCGCGCGCGCTGCATCCACGTATCGAACTCGATGAATGTGTATGGCCGGGTGACTGTGTTCACCTGCAATGTTACAATGTTGATTACAATTCTGGAGATTATTTACAATAGTGATGCACTGCTGAAGCTTCAAGACATCAAAAGGTAATAAATTCTGAAAATATCAATATTGATTGAGACAGTAGCAGCTCTCTGAATAATTTTGAAGAAATTATCCAACAGTCAACCATCAACAGAAATTAGTTAAAGATGCTGAATATTTACCATGAGGGTTAATAACTTCAGAATGGCATATCTAGCAGAATTTGAATTATAGAAACAGGTTTACAGTTACGGTAATTGCACAGCACTCCAATATGGTTGACTGCCAACATTTTTACACAATGTTATCAGAGCATGTCTGTAGGTTGGTGGTCAATCTATAAAGTTGAGGAATTTTAACTTTTCCACTTCCTGAAATAAGTATTGTTATTGCTTCTTGTGGCACAAATAACTGGAACATTGTTCTATGTAAAGTAGTTTATTTTGTTATAATTAGAAACTCATTAGCCAATTACAAATAACAATGTTTTTTTGTATCACTTTGTTAGTACACAGTTAGTTTGGTTGAAGTATATGTGATAGTGTGTGTACATACCCGCTTCCCGTATTGCTGGTAGAACTCCTGAGCTATCTCCTCTAGATAGCTGAAGGCAAGTCTCTTGCTGTAGTTGCGCTCGCACAACACTAAGTAGCAGATCTCGTGTTCAATTAGATAACTGGAAAGTTTTCAATTATTTTAATTACTTAACTGTTACAAATTGGTTCCAATCTTGCTTATTTTGTTTACCTTTTAATCTTGATACTTAATGATGACTACATGGAAGTCTATTTGGTTTTGTTTACTACTATAGAAATGCCTAAAAACAACATTTATATATTACTAGAAACACTTACTGTGTGTAAAGCAAAACAATACAATTAGATTGCACAAATAAAATAAAATATTACATCAGAATAACAATACAAAATTGATGACAACAAAAAACGGTTAAATTAGGGACCAACTGAAACATAACAAGCGGTAGGACTCACTGGAAGAGATAGGGCCCCGTTTCGATGGAGCAACGGGTCGGTGACTGCGGGCCTAGTTTTCTAAACAGCATTTTAGCCTGATTTTGGTACTCCAGAACATTGCAGCCGCTCTGCGAACCACCACAGCAAATTAAATTATAAAATAAAAATAATAATGAGGACAAATTAAATAAAATCATGTCGCAAAACTCGTTTGAATGTGAAAACGTACGTGAACCAAAAACATGGCATAACATGAACCAATCAAACTAATACATCAATATATAAAGGTGAGTTACATGTTACACGTGGAAAGTAATAAGTTTTATTGGTAATATATAGAGTAAAAACTAGTTACCTGCTCATCTTCTTGCATAGTAGCGGCCAGGGGCAGGCCGTCTACGACCCTTGCGATCATAGTCATAAGAACCATTTTGATATATTATAATTGTCTCTCACGTTAACATATAAACAAATGTACGTTTTAGTAAGATTTTCACATAACACTGATTACTTTTTCCTTCTCATTATCGGGAAATTGGAAAACAAAATCTGAAGTGACAGCTGTGCATACACGTCAAAGCAACTGACATGACAACAACACGTCACGTCAGATAGACTGCTTCGATTGCTTATGGTGTTGGTATTGCCAGAGGCAAAAATATTTCAATTTCTTGATCATTTATGGTAAAACGAATCAAACGAACCCACACCCAGTGCTGCCAACTTAGCATTTTTTTGGCTAAATTTAGCACATTCCCCAGTGATTTAGCACGAAAAAATTCAGTTTAGCATATTTTTTAGCATTTTACCCTGATAAGATAAAGTCTGCATTTTGTATATTTTTTAAATTTTACCATTAAACTTGTAACAGAATTACAAGCCAGATTGCCTACGAAACTACGAACTTTGCAGTTCTACGAAAAATGTAAATATTTTGAGCACAAGAAACGCTAAAAGTTGTCAAACTACCAATCGTTGAAATAGTCCAAGAATTTAAAACAGATGCAACAGGAATTGATAAACTTATCACAATGGCGAAACATTGTTTTTATACAATACAATTTTATAATGTAAGATTCGGATTAAAAAGGGTTAACAAATGCCGTTTTTCCTACGAGGTCTCTGACTCAAACTTGCGAAAAATAGGGACATATTATAAGGCTTATGCATCTACGTCTTCCGCGCTATATCTACCGGCTGCTTCTATTCCAGAGGATACCGACGATGTTTTATGTGTCACAAAATTGGTGCTTCTATTGTAAAGATTTTATAATAAATGCTCTTTTTCTCCCTATTGGCATTTTTTTATATAATCCGAAAAATTTTAGCATATTTTTGGCATTTTTCGAATGTAGATTTAGCATAAAATAATTTTTAGAGTTGGCAGCACTGCACACCGGTAGGTATCATAGAAAGCTAACATCGCGTACGAATCCGCGATCGTTTCTGTAAAGCTATTTATAACCGTTCTATTTCCTTACCGAATCAAACATGAATCAATTTTAACAAAAGAGTCCTTTATTAGTAGTCTAACTAAAAGCTGTCCACAAATCCAAAACCAGAAAATATCAGTTTTAATCAAATAGACGACCGCCTTGCCGAGTCGGCAGCGACTTACGAGTAGGAGCAGTGGTGGCCAAGCCAAGTGGTAACGGCTTTCGGGAGGTTCCTGCACATCATCAGGCGGGAGGAAACGCCCGGGTGTCATCATTGCCAGGATCGCCCAGAGAACACGGTGGTCTGCCCCGCTTGGGCGGAGCACCGCCGTGTCCTCGTAGAGGCGATTGGCAGCGGCGGCGACCTCTCGCGTCCGGCCCTGGTGCAAGCCATGGTCCGGGGCGAGAGGGAGTGGGAGGCAGTCACCTCCTTCTGCGAAGCAGTCATGCTAGCGAAGGAGGTGGCGGGACGGCTCAGGGAGAGAGCCTCCCGTCCCAGCCGCCGCGGGAGACGCTCCGAGCGTCGGGAGCCGCGTGACGACTCCCGGCCACCGTAGGCGCGGGCCTGCGGGCGGAGAGTAATGGGTAGCTCACCGTCCGATCAGGACCAGGCCCGTGCCGGGCGGCGCGTACGTGTTCCACGCGCGCCTCAAAGAGATGTCAGCATCGAGGAGGGGCCCCATAGGGCCGAAGCCTGTCGGGTCAGCAGGATTGTCCGAAAGGGTTACCGCTGGCCCGGAACATAAAGGGCTAAGGAAGGAACATGGGTGGGTTTTAGTCAGTAAGAGTCTGACACTCCCTTCCGCTCCACCCAGAGCGGCAAGGGTCATTTGATGATTTCACATCCGAAAAAAAAAAAAAAAGTGGTAACGGCCGCGACTTACGAGTTGTAGATCATTGGTTCGAACCCAGACAGGCACTTTACTATGTAAATTATTTCATCACCACTGCTCTCAAAACGGTGAAAGGAAACCGGCATGTTCTAGAACAAAAACTTGGAAGACATGTGACATCTACCAACCCGCACTGGGCCCGCGTGGTGGAGGAAGTAGGAAGGAAGAGGAAGAGGGGTTTGTGTCCCAGCAGTGGGAACTATGTAGGCTGATTATGCTAGAGGACCGCATTTCTTCTGCTGTTATCGGGAATAAGACAAATAAAATGATTGATTGAAAATGTGTAATTTTTGATTCGACAACTTTTTGAATGGTTGTGAATAGATAAAATCGGCCCTAACACTGATCAAACTATTCTACAGGTGGTTTATTACTATCCAGTAAAATCAGTGCTTTCAAAACCTTATGCTTAATGGGCCATTTATCATGCTTGATCACCATCATGCCATAGAAGTTCACAGCACGACTTATGTCTCTCCTATAACGGCCCATCTACTAGTCTGAGCGTCCCTTTTTCCTCGGTAATCAGCCATAGGGTTCTCGGTAATCAGGAATGAGCAAATTGGCGTTGTTTCAATAAGAATAGGTACCTTTTTGTGTTCTTTCTATTTTATTTGAATTAAAAGCTGGAGTGCTGACTTTCGTTGCGGACTGTACTAACAGACGAGACGTTTTAGAGTGGTGTAGTGCTTTATTAACATCAATTCAAGTCCGCCTTTGTACCTTTTTGTGCGAAAAGTTTAAATAAATAAATTCATCAGCCAATAGCAGACCATTGTTCACACGTCTCTCTAATCACACTCCACAAACGCGATCCTCAGCTGGATTACTCTCACTCATCCAACTGCTTCGTTGAATTAATTTTAGTTAAATCTGTTTTTTTATTGGTAACGTTTTATTAGACTACTAGCAGCGCCCCACTGTTTTATCCGCATAAGTGTCGATCCCGTGGGAATATCGGGATAAAAACTATCCTATGTCCTTTCCCGGGACTCAAACTATCTCTACATTTAAATCGGTTCAGCGTGAAGAGGTAACAGACAGACAGACACACTTTCGCATTTATAATATTAGTATGGATTCTCTCGATCCTATAGTAGACTATTGTTTTCTTTTGGTTTATTAGTCCCAGTAAATATATTCTCTTATTTAAAAGCGATCGTCGCGTTTAATCACTTATTATCCGACTTCAAAAAAGGAGGAGGTTTCTCAATTCGACCGTATATTTATTTTTTGTTCGATGAACTTCGACACGTGGTCGCGCCGACAGAGGACGCTTTCCGGTTTTCCGAACAAAAAGTTGGGAACATAAAGTATAAACGCATACATCATAGACTACTATTACATTGGCATACATTTGCGCGACGGGCGCTTTTGGTTATGACGCGGGGTACTTTTTCCATAAGTTTCAGAACTGATGATTCTGATGAAGTTCGAGACTTCTGCGACGGGGATCTACTCCTACTGAGGATATAATAACAAACAAGGTTGGATTTTATTGTGGATATTTTATTAACATTATCATCATGCATCAAATTTATGTGCTAATTTCATTTACACTTATAACTAACTATACATAGAAAAATAACTTAACTAGGGGGCAGAAAATACAGTATTTTGTAAAATTAAACAACTAAAATTACAATTAAAATATCGGACTTTAACTGCATACAACTAAAAGCAAGTATAACGCAAAATCACTGTATCGCACGCAACTCTCAGAATAATGACGAAATTTTGTTAAAATTTTGATCAAAGCGAAACGACAGTGCCATCTATGAGCGAGTAGCTGAAACTAAAGTTTACATTCACCTAACGAACTCGTTGTAGACACAAACGTAACACACCACTCTAATCCGAAATGAATTACGTATTCAAATATTGGACATTAATTTATCGACGAACAGGAATACATTGAAATAGTAATTAAAGATAAACCATGAATGCGGTCTGCCGCCGACGCGCGACGAGCGAGCGCAGCGCCCTCTCCCTCTATCACAATTCACTAACCTTCTCATTGCTTCCTTGCTAAATATTCTCATATTTCACCTATCTAGCCGCTAGCGACGCCAATAACTATTCGTTCATGGGCCGTGAGGGTGTGCGTTTGGATTATTATCATATTATATTTGTATTTACAATAATTTTGACGTGCAAAACATTTGCGGCCACGAGAAGTAGACCACTATAGGTACGAGAGACGCCACGAACCAATCTGGCGTCCGTTATTATAATTTAAAATCAAATTATGATACTAAAGACTAGGCTCAATTTAAAATAATTTCATTAATAATAATGTTTTCGAGGTGCCTTTAAAATTTACATTGAAAATTTAAGTACATTAGTAATTAGAAACTTTGATTTTTTATTCAACAACATCAATTCGACTAAAATTATTTAAACTCTCCGAGCATTTTTTTAAATGCTTGCTCAAACATTTTGCCTACTAACCGGTAACTAGTATCTCACATTGTCGATTAGGACACACACTAGCCGAATTATAAATTCTGAGAGCGTTCGCCTTCCATCCCATGGTCCATTCATTACCTACTAATTTATTAATAAAGATATTTTTACAATAAAATTTGTAACCTACAGAACGAAATTCCCTAAAAAGGAAAAGAATTGAATGCCTTCGTCGACGTCTGTGGGCGTCGCCCGCGTGACAGACAAAAATAAATAAATTAAACCCTATAGTTATATTTACAAAGCATAAGAAGTAGTGCCGAACAGAAAATTACTGAGAATTCCATCTAGCTATATAAAAATACGATTAAAATTCCACAATTTTGTTTTTTTAAATATATTAATTTTAATCACATGAAACGGCCACTGGTTTTGTTCGAAGAAGTTTGGATACTGAGATCTTTCACCTATATAAAGTCACTTAACGCACTGGTCTATTAATATTTAGTTTATTTAACACCTGTATATCGGTTGGACTGGTCTAATATATTATTGTATTGTGTGCGAGTGTACCCGAGCGTGCTGCCGCCATCGGTCCCTCATCATAGCACCCATTGTCCCGCCATCTACTCGACTCCTAGCTCCTCCTCTAAGGCTCCTCTTACCCTTACCGTTCATGACCACACGCGCCCTCCGTGACGTATGACGCTACCATGAGACACTTACACGCTAACATCTAATCTGATATCGTTTACTTCGAATGTATAATATTGTGTAACTAGGTTTCAAAACAAAAGTGTGGCCGGAGCGCTCGTGTGGTCAACAATTATTATATTTGACTCGACGCCAACTAACAATTCCCCCTTTTACGTACATTTACTATTATTAACAAACTTTATTGTATACATAAGAAGGATCATTTTGTCTTTGCATTGAATGAAATATCAATTATATCTGTGTATATGTCGAACCGAACTAGGCTACACATAAATCGATCTTTCTTTTACAACTATCTAGTTAAAAGTATTATGATTCATTAACATTGGACCACAAATCGTAATTAATTATTAATAATATTTATTCAGGTAACAAAAAATTGGAGGTCGCGCGCTGTTCAACTAAAGAAATTATATACAAGCGGCCTGATATGCTGAGAAAACAGGATGTATATGTCATACACAGTAAATAATTGTCTCTTGCTGATATGTAGTTCTAGTCGCGATCAGGTGCGCGCAACCCCCATGCAACATGCTTAATATAATTTTTAAATAAACGAAATAAACTAGAACATGTCCACTTAAACAACTCACTTATAATAAACATATATTTATAATTAACACAAATTACGCACAAAAATCATCCCTTAACTATTCATTATGACAGTGTTTCTATCAGAAAGTTGGCAGTAGGTTTATCAGTACATGTGTAGTAAGTATTACGTCAAAACATTTTAGACGAATGTTTGCAATTTAATATCATATCCAAATTCGGTTTCGAAATGTAAAACAATTGAGATAGACTATGTGATGACAAGAGCATGTTCCGAGAGTGGTCCGCGTGACAGCGGGCCCGAACCCTCTGGTCCAGCGCTGCGCCAGCAACAGACCGCTCTGTCGGAGCACGCTCTCAAGAAACAGATTACAGCTAGATAATAGACAATTACTAAATGTTCATATAATATACATAGTTATACATAAATCAACAGCAGTGAGGTTGCTTCGTTTGTAACAAGGTGTAAATATGAGATGGCCATAACAAGCACCAAGAAGTGAATATATTTCATCTGAGGATATTACTATTTATAAGATATTTTTGTTATATAAACATTTTACGTAAATATTTCTTTATAATAAACTCTTATTTAGACTATATATATTCTTATTGCGTATTGTAAACTGTTTCGAACAATATGTAAATTGTATATTCATATGAATCATTTGTTACTTTTGCGTAGTTCTGAGGTAGGAAGTTCTGATTTCGTAGTCGACCAAGGAAATGTATAATCGACATTAAACATGCAATATATAGAAATTTCATTTACAAACATTTAAAAATTCGTTTCAACATTATACAAAAATCACTCCGTTCCCATATAACATCTAGCAAATTTAGTGTTCCTCTTCTGAAATACCCTAAAAATAGGTACCTATATAAACATTTGAGCAATCAATTTCGTCTCTCCTATTTTTGTATAAATATTAAATTCAATGATAAGTTATATTAGTTCGATTTGAGAGTAATATTTATATTTATAACATTATATAGAAGCGATCTGAAAAACGTAATGCATGATGATTTGAAAAATAGACGAATTGTAACTATTAGTGAAAAAACTAGTAATGTAAGAGCGAAATGAATACGCGTCCTCTACACCGTGTTACGTATGAGATAGTGTCCGTCCGGCACTGCGTCCACGTCGCGTCACCACGTCATCACCACGTCATCATCATGTCATCACCACGTCATCACCGCGTCACACGTCATCACCACGACACCACGTCACTCGTCACGCGTGGTACACTCGAGATTCGTGCGGCTTACGCCAGCGAGCAGTCGATCTCGACGATGTCCTTGGGCACGTCCACGAACTGGTACACGAGGCGCTGGCCGTCCACCTTGGCGAGGATGCCGCGCTGGTAGTAGTAGCGCAGCGCGCGCCCCATGGTCTCGTAGTTCATGTCGGGCTTGTTTTTGTGCAGCCCCCACAGCCGCGACACCGCCTTGGAGTCCACCAGCTTGAACACGCCCTTCTCGCGGTTGGTCCACTTGATGAAGCGCGGGCAGTACTCGCGGTCCTGCAGTAGCTTCAGCAGGAACTCCCAGAGGTACGTGGTGGAGCCCTCGCGGCTCTTGCGCTTGACGCCGGGCGTGGGGGGCGCGTCAGTGCGCGGCCTCTTCTTGGGCTTGAGCTTGTTGTGGTGGTGATGCCGCTGGTAGTCGCCGAAGTCGAACACCGAGTAGGGCAGCTCGTCGTGCGGGAGGGGCGGCGGCGCCGGGGCGGCGAAGTGGTGCGCGCCGCCGCCGCCGCCGCCGTACCCGTAGCCGTACGCGTCGCGCTCGCTCACGCCGCCCACTGTAACCAAGGGAAACAGACGGTCACATTCGGCACGGCTTCACACAACATGGGAAATCATACAAGTTACAACTTTCAAGACAGTAGGTACCTCGGATGCTTCCTTATTCTATACTTAAAAACACGTTTGACGGACAAATGGAAAAACTCAATTTTGAAAGTCATCTCTATTTAGCTGTAGATGCAGTTAAACCTCACTAAGTGATCTACTTGTATTAGACGAGTAAATATTTAACTAATTTAATGTTTATGCAACATTTTGTTACAACTTGACTGGCTAAACAATAGTGGGACTAGAAGTCGGCTCCACTCTCATGCGATTAGGGCACTCTGTTGTCTAAACTAACTCTAGTATTTTGATAACATTATTTTATATTGTTTTCATTTCATAGACTGGGTTCAGGGTTGATATCTTGATTTAAGGAACGTCTTTGTTTCTTGGTTAATCAAAGGCCATGCACCAATAAACAATCTGTGGTCGTAAATCAAGGAATAATTGACCACAATTTCATTAGGTATTATGAAAGTGTGGTGGAATAATGTATTTATTTTCTAAATGCAGTAATAAAATATATAAATTTCTTATGAGCAATAAAATCCAATAGGTAGTTACAATAGCGACACGGTATCAATAGGGTGTAGCAACAGTTGATAATAATAACAGTATGGTCGGATCGAAAGGATGCGGATGACGTTTATTGTTATCAAATTCAATTACTTTTTATAAATTACGATGATTTATGGACGCGTTGTGGTCCACTTTTTTTAATTTAAGATACTGTATTATTAAAATGGTCTTATTTAGTCCTATTGAAGCTGATGAGTAAAGGAAATATCATAATAGTTTTAGTAGTGATACGTTCCTACTGGGTCCAACCAATAGCTAACTCATACGCCTACGAAATGTAACAACGTCTTCAGCGGTTCTACTAATAGAACTAGGTATAGAGTGTACTGTAGAGTATAGTTTCCCGAAACTTGTTGTTTTCTACGTCTCCACAGCTGCTGTCCGCGTCAAACAATGCGAGTGCGTTAGTTGACGATAGCAAAGCACTGATAGTGTCGCGATTGCGTCAAGCGGCAGCGGGCGGCGCCTTGACCCGAATGCCTGCGGGCGGCAGTGCGGCCGGCCTACTCGCCACTATGTTTTCCTCATCGGAAAAATAAGCAGAAGCTTAATGTTCTAGAGGAATCAAATGCACTTGTATATTTGTAAAAAAAATAAGTAATGTTTATGATATTGATCAAAATCTGAAGGTTCCATTGCTAAACTTAACCGAAATTTCAATGGTTGAAAGCCAATAAAGTGATATTTGTGTTGCCTTAGCAATACAACTAGTAAACAGTTCGTTCGCTTTCCTAGACACTGACATAACATCAAAGTCAATGATTCTTAGGAAACAAAATAAAGATATTTTTCTCACCGACCGGCGCGTGAGTTCGATCTAAAAACTTCAAACCGTGGGCTATAAATTTCATCTGGCCGGCTCAATAAAACAGTTGTTTGGCTGAGATTAGCCCAATTCGCGGGAAATGATTTAGTTAACACTACATAAAGTATTGCCGTCTGTCTGTGCATCTTGGTAATAGCTTTATTCAGATATATCTATGGTTATCTTTGTTTTGTAAAGTATGTACACATGCAGGGCCGTCTTTACCTATTGTGCAGGGTGTGCGTTGCACACGGGCGCAGCGGTCCTAGGGGGCGCCGAGCGCCGCTCGCTTCGGAGCCCCATTCCAACAGCACACCATGGTATCCAAAACCGACGCATTTCTTCTTCATCTCCAAACAATAGTTTATTATCCATTGGGGAAATTTGACAATTTGTGGTAAGTTGATGTGCTGTTGTTACTTGAACTTTGTACCCATTCCATTTTGACCGCGCGCTTACTAGGGGTTGCTTTTTTTTTTTACTAGTGGCGCTTGGGTAATGTTTGCACACGGGCGCTACATGGGCTAGAGACGCCTCTGTACACATGTTTTTAACGGCTGCTATGTTGGCCCACGCATTTGATTCTATTCTACTTATGAACTCATTCTTTGCCACTTTTTTATTTTTGTGTGATAGATGAGGTATGACAATATTTTTTTTTAAGTCTACGCTTTGTAAGTTCAGGAGTAAAAAAATTGCTGTGAGTAACACCGGATTTTCTGCTACTGGAGGTAGGTAAGGAAGTGAAGAGCGAACATCTAGTTTTTCGTGAATTTTATAGTCTTAGTTATTGTGTGGCAAACACATTTTAATGTTCGCATAATAAGGTTGCGTCAATTATGTCGAATTGTGTGTTCCAGAAAGCTAGTAACTACAGTTCTTATTCTGTGGCTTTTCAAGTCAGCCGATGGCGATGAGTGCGATTTGTTTAGCAAGAAAAACCACAGAGTCGACACAAGTGACAACAAATGAGTTCTAAGTTGGGGATAACACTGGAAAGTGATAACAGCGTATAACAGACCACAAAACAGAGTTTGTGGTCAATAATAATGAGCTAATTTAATGATTCAATTATGTTACGCCAACATTATTCTTATTAAATACTTAATAAGAATAATATATAGGGAAAGTCCCTAAATATGGAGTTTTGCTTGCAGCTACAAATGATTCAGCGCGAGGATTTTTTAAATAATTTATTCTGTTGATCTCCCATCGGGAATGTCAAATTACGTTTTTAATGACATCAGGGAGTAGGTGGAAGTGCGTTGTAAATGTTAATTTATTTTTATGAGGAAGTGGCGTTAGGTAAATGTAAAATGGAAGCTTCTGCGGTTTTAACGTAATAAATTCCCAAAAAAAGTAAATGAATGAGGATTCGTGGTTTTCCTTCTGTATGTACAATGTATTGTACTGTGGAACGGAATTAATGTAGTAATCGACGAACTGTCGATGATTGTAACTTTATTATTTTAATGTTATTCTTATAACTTGAAACTCTTGAAAGTCTCGAACTTGAACTAACTTAGCATATCTGCATAATGAGATAAAACTTGTTACATTTACGTATATATTTAAAAACGTCGCCAGTGTGTGTAGTGCGTTGGCGCGATTCGCCATTTTCTAATATTATCTAACTGGTATGTATTTTCGCGCGGCTTATCTGCGCGGTCGTCGACCCTGCGTATTGACACGTGTGGCGGACACATACCTATTTTTTTGTTGTTGAGAAAAATAAGAGGCCCAGGCAAAAGGTTTCAGCATTTCTTGAGGCTGTCCGTTCATTCGGGGAATGCTTGCACTGCTGTATGTGTATTTGTATGGTGTATCTATGTGGCCAATCTTTAAGAAAATTGTCTAGTTTTGCCCGCCATCTCCTGGCCTGGGAATACTGGTTTTAATGCATGTAAATGTCAATGGACTTATAATAGGTAATATCTTTGTTTACTGTATTACGTATATTTATAGGCTTGTGAAGAGGTTGCTAAATCAGGTGCGCGTGCGACCGTCTAAGGATGTTTAAAACGCCCGCGCATTGTTGTATTCCTAATAGTCAAAACCGAATTGCAAGTTGCACAGCCTGATAATGTAGATTATAATTAAGCGATTGTTTAAACAGTTAAGTAATTAATATATGAAATAAAGTGAACATAACCACAATTTTCCGCTCATCGGAAAATGATTTTGTTTGAAAGAAAAACAACGTTTAAAGGTAGTAAGTACGAGTACGTGGGCCATATTACCTAATTGGTCATATTGCGAAAGTATGCTGATATATTAATATCTAATAATATTATGTAGGTATATCTTGATTTATAAGCAGACCACTGACCAAATCTCGCTGCACTGAATACTCCTTTGTTCAGCAGATTTGGTCACTTTAGTTGGAAAATCTTTCCTTTTAATTCATTAGTGAATGCGCTATCAATTAATTAAGATCAGATGCCAGATTGGATAAGATGCGTAGGTACTGATCAAAACAAAGTTGCTGATCATCTGAAATGAAGTATTTAGAATTAGACTTGCAAGTGTAACGAACGTTACCAACGGTAAAAATAACACGGGTAGGTAACATAGTTACCTGTTATTTATAATTTAACGTTCCACGAACACGTATCTCATAAAATCCCTCGCGAGCATGGGAAGCTAACAAGACGCCGCGTAAAAAACCCGCATTTTATGCGCCGGCGACTCTATTTATAGCGCATGCGCTGGACGCATCCTACTGGTTGCGCTGCAAGATCAAGGTTACGTCGGCTTGTACGCCTGTTGCAGTCTTAGAATGTCATCTTCACTTTGCTAGTTAGCAGTCCTTTGGAGCGAAAAGAAAATTTATCGAGAGAGCACCCGTTCTAAAGTGTACCTTACACTCACTGAACTGGGTGCTATTTGCTGTAAGTACCTGACGAAGACGGATTGTTTTGCTCCCGGATGCGAGTATGCGAACGTTTAGGTTGATGTAGGGTGTGGTGGGAGGAGGGGGGAACCGGTTGCGCCCGCGCATCCCGCGGTCGCGATAAATGGGTTACCCCACAAACCTCTTGCGATACAAACACGCAACGCTCGCCGCGCCCGGCCTGCTGCGCCTGCGCTTGCTCTCACTTATTATTATTATTTTCAGAGTTTTTGTTCCACATTAGAGCGAGGGGAAGTGGAAAACGATAGTTATGTTTAATTAGTCCGCAATTTGTGGCAAAAAGCTAGTAGTTGACGCAAATGTGCATCTAAGCTGGATGCAAAGTGGCTTTTTTCTTTGCGGTTTGAGTGGCCATAAAATGACTTGCCATGAATCCTGCTAACCTATAATTTGAACACGTAATTGTAACATTCCTTATACGAATGCTTTTATACAAATTAACTTGTTTTAAACGCGAGTTTTATAGAATTAATTGTGCTCTTTCTGTAATGTTTAGGAAGCGACAAAACTTTCAGCAGAATAATAGTGTTAGGTACATTCCACTGACGTCAATCGGCTGATATACATATAAATTCCTATGACGATTTATCAGTTTGCAAATTTACTATTTTTGCTCGCGATAAAAAGAATTAGAAAGATAAGATAGCGAGCTGAGAACATTTCCTCAAAGCAACTGTTCGGTACACGTGGACACAAATGATGAAAAACACTGTTTTTATCGCTTTGTTTTCAGGCGGAAGTGATAAGTTAATCAGTCGAGTGATGGGATTGCATCGCCTCGAGACTCATATCCTCCCATAGTGTGTCTGACAATGCATCTAGTTTTCCTGTGCGACCGGAAAGCGTGCGTGCGTCTAAGATTGCGACCGAACGCGGTGCAGCGGAGCGCGGGCACAGCGCGGGCGCCGACTCGCGTCGGATGCGGCGGCGGCGGCAGCGGCAGGCAATGACCAGGAAATGACGCCGCCGGCTGACCTTCACACACACGCACACACGCGCGCCCTGCGCCCGCGCATCTCCCGCCTCCCGCTTAGTTGTCCCTGTCCGTCTACTACGGGATTTTGCGTTGACGCGCTATGTGAGTCTGCACATCTGCACATAGAGCGCCACCGAGCTCTTGTGACAACGAAGCTGGATCACTTTCATCCCGGTCGATAAATTTCACGTGTAGGTATATTATCTGTTGTTGTACGCGCAGCTTTGTGATTGGTCGCTGACTTGCTGACATCATGTTTCGATTGATGAGGGCAAAGTGGAGAGGTGGTTCAGTGATAACAGTTTTTGTGCATTCTTTATCAAGGTGACATCCCGTTGTACTGAGCATCGTCCGAATGTTGATAGTGACAGTTATGTAAATTATTTACAAACAATATAATATTAGGTAACTGATCCAGGATATACCTACCAGAAGTCGATACAGGATAGTTTGATGTAGGTAGATCTATGTACCTACTCATTTTCGTGCATAAAAACTGCAGTGGACTTGAAACTCATGCATGACTAAAACCAACGACGATTTATAACCACTAAAACGCAGTTCTGGAGCTTCGCGCATGTTATATTTAAAGTGCAAATTCAAAGATGGCGCGTTCTATTTTCCTGCGCGCGCATGATTGTGGTGAACTAGCGCTGCGTTAAGTAAGGTCAGCGCTGCGCTGCGCCTGCGTTCGACAACACTGCACCTTACGTAACGGCGATAACACGCGGCTAGAGGGCGACACTCGTATCGAGGTCACATGGACCAGGGCCGCAAATTTCAGGGGAGGACGACCGAACAATGTTTACTACAGATACAGACAACACTACATTGTATAACTGTTGTTTGTCCTTGTATCTGTCACCTAATCATTGTATCCAGTCTTGTGCGAACTTTTCGCCAGGATCTCTCGTACAATAAATAAGGAACTTTCTGGGTTCCGTAGATTTAGGTCTGAAATTTTAGTGGCCGACTCTGAAGGATAGTATTTATGAAGATGAACAATTTTACGATGTTACAGAATTTCTCATACCAAGCTCCAGATTTTGTGCATGTAATTCAGTCAATTGACCTATCCACGACATGCCCGGGAAATCCGCGCTAAAACAATTTAAACCATCATCTACATCTACACACTTCCTTCCTTCCTTCCATTTCCAGGCGTTACCTGTTTCGGCGAACCGATGACAACTACCACGTTCCCAATAAGTTCCTCGGGTGCATTTCAAGGAGATACATTATCTTCTAAATACAATAAAATAATACTCAATTTTCCGGCACATATCGTAATGGACCGTGGAAATGTGGAATTCATGATTTACATTTGGATGTCGTTCACACCGAGCGGGGACGGTCGTCGTGTCATTTGTACATTTTATTTTAGCTCACACCGACCGGTTTGCCTGTAGACCACTTTCCTTGCATAACCAATGTAATTGTTGCAATCTGTGATATCATATCACCCACCATTGATTATGTAGATGACGACTCTTTTTTAAAGCTGTCCGTCCAACCTTTTAATCTTTTAATTACAACCTTTTAATCTATTACCAGTTTTATCTGCGGAACTGCCATAGAGGATAGTTTATTTTTTTATATGGCTATGAAACTGCCTGCAACGTCTTTTTGTATTTTATGCAAATAACATCAATTAAATTAATTACTCTTGTTAATTAAAAATCGAATCTCCATCTCTACTTCATCTTGCGTTGTTGGGATCCTTTATAATTAAATCATGTGGAGTTATTTTTTACTTTATTCCTACATGTGAGTCATGAGTATGAGGATGGTATCAAGTTATTTGATATAAATAGATAAAACTTAATGGCCATCAATTAAAAAGTTATAAAAAAGTTATAAAAATCGAGTTTAAAGAAGGCTGTATGCAGAATAAGGCAGGATGAGTAATTAAAAATTTGTTCTTTTTTTCAGGCGGCATATTAAGTCTTGGCACATTTTCTGATGAAAAAGTATTTAATAGAAAAGTTTATAAAATACTAATGTGTATTTGGCCGCCCATTATAAATGGTATTTGGTTATGTGTAGTTGTGAAACAGCCTTCGTCTGCGCCTGCGCTGCTCAAACACCGCGCCTGTTTAACCAACTGTAGATACTAAAATGACGACATTACATAGTATGAAAGGTTTTAATATGAATGCTTGTTTATTCGCACATATTGGTGTATCGAATAGGTTAATATTAGGTTCAAAGTCACAAGCTATTGAAGAAAATAATAATCTTAGAAAGAGATAAATGGTAAAAAAATATTCTAAATCCTAAGAAACCAGTCATCGTAAGCACAGACTAGTAGTCTGTGCTTACGTTTAGATTGACGTCGTAGTATTTAGCATTAAATCAAACTCCTGTATGTACAAAATAATATATAACAGACTATAAAAGTACCAAAAGGCGGAAGACAGAACATTTTAAAGTGTTAAATCAACACGGAACATGCGCATTTCAATTCTCGCGAATTCGTTGCGAAATAACATCTGTACAAATGACGGCGATCATATATTACGACATACAGTTTCTATAACTTGTATTTAGTCTGATTAATTCTAAGACCTTTTGAGAAAGGAGATAAACAAATTGTCGTTATTTATGTCACCTTGTCAAATCACTTTTTCTGTAAATAGAAGAAATTGAAAGTGTGGTTTGAAACTGAATTTTAGAAATATTATTTTATTAAATTCGTTTGTGTGTAAAGTAACCTAACTGAATGGGGTCTGGAGTGCCAATTAATAAAGTAATACCTATTTTGATAACGACGAGACCTATGATAAATAATTTCTTTTCGTCTGAAATTGAAATATCAAATAGGTAGGTACTTTCGTTAAGTTTTGTAGTTTCTATTTCTAAAACAGTAAAAAATAGCAGATTTTCACAATCATGTATTTCTTAGGAATGTGTGCGCAACGCTTCTAAATACTTACAAGTTGTATAAACAGGGTTGAAACAACTGTAAACTGGACTACGGAAAATAAAAGAAAAAAAGCCGGACCGGCCTAAGGAATTCAAGTTGAAGATTTTCCAATATTCTCAATTACCAAGCATTTTACTTTACAGCATCATGTCTACTTAGTTTGAAATCCCATTTTTGTTTGGAACAGTAAAAAATACGTTATTGTTCCGTGTTAGTACAGTATTTGGGCAGATCATGACATGTTAGCGTTAGTTTCACGCCAGTTGTCGTTCATTATCTAAATGGGAAGTTCCTACTTATCTAAGTGACATTTTTGTCTCCTACGCGCGTCGCCACAACGCTCAACGTTTATACTTTTGAGACATAGACTATTATAGAAAAACTAAAAACTAAGAAATAACAATGCTAATTCTTGAAGCCTTTTTATTCTATCGATGAAAATTGGAAGACGCTTCCAAATAGGCTGCATGCAATATCAACGGTCTATTTTTGAATTCGCATAAAAGAATCTGTTTGTTGAACTATCGACTTATTATCGAATTCGGTAGAGCAGGTTGCAAGATTACATCTATTAGATAAACCTGTATCGTTCACAAGCTCTGATAGCAATTTCGCACTATTACATAATAAGCAATAAACTAAAAGTTTATCAGTGTGCAAACGCGGAACGTGAGCCGTGACGTTATTATTCTCAGCAGTGATATTATTCTACCAGGAATATCTACACTAGGTAGGTATACCTAATAAAA
This sequence comes from Oligia latruncula, assembly GCA_948474745.1. Classification (NCBI taxonomy): domain Eukaryota; kingdom Metazoa; phylum Arthropoda; class Insecta; order Lepidoptera; family Noctuidae; genus Oligia; species Oligia latruncula. Next base: position 946,077 of record OX419685.1, read on the forward strand.
TCGTAAGTTGAGAGGTGACAGCGTTATCGTGTTTAAGTTTATTTTTTGTGCGGTGGCGGGCGGATGCCGTTATCAGTGCACAATGCAACGGTTCAACTATCTGTTTATTTAGGCCTTTAATACGAATGCACTCAATATTGTATAAGGTCAGTTGAGTCGTGCGGTGTTGACACTTAGGTACAGCATGGGTACAGCTGTCAAAATTGACGCGAACCTACTGTGTATAATCAATGTTTGTCATGTTTTCTTACTGGATGTTGGTATTTTCCAAGATGAAGTTTCACGATTTGCTTTTTCATTTTTATAGGAAGGAAAGGACATATAGTTATAATAGCTATACAAACAATAACTGCTGATTAGCAATCTCTGCTTTTTCAGCATTTTTTTAATCTATTGAAGGAAAGTTTCAGATCTAACATAAGAATCCCAACAGCGCGCTGGTGAAAATTGGGTTAGAAAATTGCTGAAAGAGCAGGCATTGCTAATCAGTAGTTACTTTATGGTTTCTATCGCTGCTTAACTAATAAGTACGTCCCCTTGAGATCGCTGCGCCTCTTACAATGACACAAGTGTACCAGGTACAACAATAGAAACTATTTGACAACGTACTTTTGACTTTTATTGACTTTCCCGCGCAAGCTGGTGAGTAGCGAATAGTGTAGTCGTGTAGTGTGGTAGTGAAGCCACCACACAGTGCGCAAGAGTCATCGCTCATCTTGTTTGTCGCCCGATGCTATCGATAACTATTATTGCCGATACGACCTCAACCTATAGTTTGGGACACGGCGAAGGTGATCTGGCGTGGAGTTCGTGCACCCCGCTTATGTAAACATATGCAACTGTGAAAACATTTTTATTTTAATATTGATATAATGTAAGGGCGCGTTCCGCCTCATGTGTCAACTGCTGACTCGTTCAATGATCATTGTGCTTGTGTGTTGTGTGAGATGGAACGCAGCCAAACAATGTTTCATGTCGACACTTCTAAATCTCGGCAGGATTTTGAGATTTTCACATAATTTATATATTTTTTGTGTAAGCGACTACATTTTTCACAACTTGTTAATAAATAAAAATATAACATTAAAAATATTGATATAATTTACGAAAGTGAGAGTCATAAACAGTTTTTCACATATAAATTGTACCTACTTACTTCTGTAGCAATCACTTGTATTGTAGTTGACATTGTACTTACGAGTAAATAGATTGTGAAAGCTTGATATAAAGATAAGCTCACGTCGTTTCATTTTTCTAGACATGCTTATAAGATTTCTATAACGTTCAAATTAGAAAATTATATTCCTAAAATTGGATATTTCTTTTGTTAAGTGAGATTGCCCTTCCTTTCCTTTGTTGTTTTTGTCATCTTAATCTTAGTCAAACCTTTTTGCGTACAATGACGTCGGTTAAAAATTAAAACCGTGCACTGAAATTTTCCTGTTCCTCATTTAAAAATTATACCTATCCAAGTTCTAAATGCAAACGAATGAATATCGTAAAACCGGCAAAAGTTTGCTGTGCACGCTGAGGCGTGGGGGGGAGAGTGTGAGGAGGGGGCGATAGACGTGGCCGGGGGGGGAGTACAGGGAGCGGCAAGGGGGGCGCGCGGGGGGCGCGTAGCTGCAACTGTTTGCGCGCGGCGCAGCGTGGTCAATGACACGGCGACATTGCATCAACGCGCGAAGGTCACCCCTCCCCGCCCGCGCCCCGCGCGCGCACTCCTCCGCCCCCGCCCCCGCGCCCTCTAACGCGTCTCGCAAATTCCTGCACTTCCTTGCACCAGGACGCCATGTTGGATCAATCATTCTAGCTGCAAGTCCTGCAAGCGCAACTCTTTGTTTCTTGTGCAGAGTTGTGCTATAATTGGTATTTGTGTACCTTTATGGAAATTGTAATACCTATCCACCGGAAAAGACTTATAACTGATAAACTATATCGAGCATAATTATACGGAAACGAATAATTACATAGCTTTGCCAAAATATGTTTTTAGTAGAAAGGAAATCTGTCCAAATAATTGTTGCTTTGATGTACTCCATTAGCCCAAACATTTATCTAAAAGGTTATTTTCTGTCTTTAAACAAAATAGGTATGTAGGTAATTACCTAAATAAAAGGTAAAACTATGTTTTTATATAAGTAGGCAGTTATTACATAGGTAGGTAATGTAGGTATTATTCATAATAGTGCTCGTTTCCTTCCCGGGCCTGAGTCATGTAGGTACATGATGTGTATAACTATATAAAAATAGGTAAATATTATGTAAATGTGTGGTCTTGCACACACATACTTACTCGGTGGTACGGAGATACTCACACATACGTTATTTACTACAATACATAATGTAAAGTGCAGGTCAGCGCTGTCGGGATAATAAACGTGATCCGAAAGTCCGAAACTTTATTGTTTACATAAAAACTTTATCTGTGACTCTTTAATCTATCCATATGCTCGGCATAGACAATAATAATCTTGTCATGGGGCTTTTTTTTCTAATCATTTTCCCTATAGAGGACAGTTTTTTCCTTATTTTCCTTATAATTCCTTTCTAAATACGTTTTTTTGATAGCTTAGTTGCTATCTATGAGATTAATAATTTTATTTCCTTGTAGGTAGGCTAATAAAACCCCCGAAATGAAACATTTTTTTAAATACTTACCTAGTACTTTTAATTGATTTGATTTGTTTTTGGTCCTACCGATGGCTATCTAATATTTATGTAATAAATTGATTGTAATTTGATCGAATTTTGACCCCAAAAGGTGCCACTTATGACCTTTAGAAGTTATAGTTACCTACCAGAATTTGAGGGCCCAATAAAAAATGTTGCCTATAAAGTTACCGTGGTGTGACATTGTGGTTTTTGACCCTAGTCGCGTCTGTTTGTTTGTTTTTACACTTAAATGACGAAAAAGTCATGCGGTTGAAGTTTCAAGCTGATGATAAATTCTTGTTAAAAAGAACTTATAAGAAAAGTACCAAGACTTGGCGGTCCAACAAATGACTAGTGTGGTGAATTTTAACCAAAATCAGTTAAATTGTAACGATGGTCGCGTATTTATTTATTTATTGCTGTATTCACCTGGGAAATAGTGCCTCAGTAGTAGGAAGGAAAAAATACTGTATCAGATAATACTCGTAGGATGCACTAAACGCACGTATAGCTAGCGATAAATATCTATTATTTACAACTATAGCTATATTAGTAGAGTTATTAATTAGTCTTTGCAGCTATTAATTTATTATCCGTAAACAGAACTAGTTGCGCCTGCGCCGGTTGCGTGACGCGCGCGAATTTTTGCCTTCCGCTCATCTCTAATATCGATTTCCGGTTATGAGGTATATCCGGCAGCGGTTATGGCCTGAATGCATATTGAAATGTACTTGTATTGTTCCAGTGGGTCATATTATATACTTCGCTAGCGTGATGATAGCTTTAAAAATTCGCGTGATTAATGGGTCTACCAATGAGGGATTTTCGTTTTTTTTTTAACTCTTCCCTAGTCGCTGAATAGATGGCGCTGACCTTGGTAAGTTACTGCAAGGAACGGAACTTCATATCATTTTTTTATTATTTCACTTGGATGTAATTTTGAGATCGTATAACGAAAGCAAACGAAAGTGTCAGTCAACGAGCGTATGTGACGTAACGCAATGCTTTTTTTCCAAGCGTTTTGGCTTTGGCACCTAGTAACGTAGTCAGTACAACGCCATCTACAGAGTTCTTGGAAACTATTTTTTTTTAATACTCAAAAAGAAAACCTCTCATTGTAACGCGAATCCTCTTAGAATCTGGTTTGTGTGATTCTTATTAAGTTTTGTCAAGTTTACGTAACTTGTAGGAGCCACGTTGGAGGATATAACGGTTACAATGAGTAACACCATGCGGTTCTTGGCTTCCTCAACCTTCAAACGTTTCGATCGTTTGAAGGCTCTAAGCCAAATCACGAGGCGTGAACAGAATCTGACAAGAAACCTGTCACCAATGACGTTTTCCTTTGACATAACAAACTGTTTGTTATGAAATTGGTATAATTTTGTGCTATAAACATTTTGTCGTTAAGACGATGGCCATAAAAAGCGGGTTGAGGGGCACACGCGGCGGTCAAGGCCCCGCTGATTTCCATCAAACGCATTGCCCAACGCGACCCTGACTCGGGACCAATCAGGCCGGAACGACTTTTTTCACTTAATTTATCGATTTGTATTGTCGTCCAAGTCCGAAACTATTGTTACATGTAATTGGCCGGCAGGGATGTCCACTGACGTCAATCTGCCCACTGCTCAAGTTAGAAGATCGCGATTTGGGACTCCTGAATCCCGCCCTAGGGCGCGATGAGACTAAGTAATTAAGATGAACGTTATGGCACCCCGTTATCTGTGTCACGTGTTGACGTGTCTTACATTTTGGTCTCGTTTCAGTTACAGATAAAACTTTGATTGTTCTGTCGTAGGTTATCGATCAGGAAGTCCATTATGTAACGAAGTAACGACGACGCGACGTGGAAACCTGATGGCGTTTGATAACGAAACAGAAACACGTAAGCTTGTACATATTATGAAGCAGTGTTTCGAAGTCCGTCGACTAATTTTAACCGTCCCATATTCCCACGGTGGCGGCGGCGTCCAGCATTGACACCGACGTCGACATTATAATATGAAAGCCACGGTTTTGCAACGCTACTATTCCGTGGAATCCGTCGGTTTGGCACGGGGCATGTGGGGCGCGCGTAAACACATTGCGAAATGCTCGATATCGGCCAGTCGGAGGAGCGCTTGCTGCAACGGGGAGCGACGCATCTATTTATGCAGCGCTATGCGACCTAACACTGACCCGGTTAGGCTCGCGACGCATAAACACAAGGAGAGCGAGTGCGAGCCGCGAGCGGACGACGGCGGACGGACCCACCCGCCGCGCGATAATCGACCCGGTTATGGAGTATGCTATTTAGAGTAGCGGCCTGACGGGGGCGGCCGTGGTCCGTGAAGGGCGAGCCTTTTGCCGCTCCGCCGGGGACGAGCGGATAATTTTAAACAGCCAGGAAACCATCGGAGCGAGTATGTAGGCCGCCTGGACACGGCGCCCCTTCTGTTTTTATACCTATCGTAAAAGAAGCGTGCGAGGTTTCCGGACAAGTGGAGCGCTGAGATTCCATCGCGCAGAATTGGGTCGCGACTGATTTTCCGAGTTCACGATTCGACGTGTGGCGGTGTGGCCGCTATTCCGCGTACCGAGTATTTCGGAAGCGGGAAGATGGCGGCGCTTGCGCCACTCGGTTTGCGAGATGCGTTGCGAAACGCGCGCAGGAAGCCGCGTGTGAAACGGAACGCTCGAAGGTGACGCACGGCCGTCGCACCACCGCCGCAGCTTGCTGCGTGATTCACTGCTTCCCTAGCTCCCGATAACTTGCGGTTACACTGAAAACTCATAACGGGCAACAGGTCGCATGTCACGTACGCATTATGAGCTAACGGGGGTTTTGTTATGGTAAATTCCGGGATGGTAAGTGGCTCCTTTCGCTTTCGGCGGCGCGTGCGCCGTGCGCTGCGCAACACTCAAGGTCGCGGGCCGTTCAACTCGGATGCTACCGCGCTGTTGCGACACCGAAATATGTAATTGTAGAGGAGTCGAGGCGCGTTTGGCAGCGGCCGCGGCGCGCAAGTGGGTCGCCGACGGTTGCGCAACCGTTTTTCGTACGACAGATGGCGTGCGTCGCGTCTTCCTTATACGGCGACGGTACCTACACGTCGCGATTAAAAACAAAGAAACCACTTTTTAGAAGTAACGTATGTTTTGTTCTGGATTTAGAATAAGTCCAAACCGCAATCGCGTTGTAATTGTAGCCGTGATCGCATAACCGAGTTATTCGGTCCCGTCGCTCGCTGCTTAGGATTTATTCGATGACGTCACAACAGCCTCAAGAACGAGCACTGAGAGAATTGAGACTAATTGGAATCCAATTGGGGAAAGGATAATGACAGGCCATGAAAGCATAATAATTAAAGACGTGCTTCTTCAACAAATCAGCCTGTCAATGTCAACCAAATTATAAAATGTTAGTGACTATCAAACAAATTAATAAGATCACCCGATATGCACTGATCAAATAAAATAAACGCAACTCTTATCTGAAAGAAGGTAAACAGTTCTTATCAGGTTCGCGAATCGCGAGTGAATCGGAAAGAAAGATCGATTGGCCATGCCCATCTCTGAGCGCACACAGCACTGCTCTACGCTGTAGATACGGTGGCGAAATATATTTGATACTTTGAATCAACAGCGGTATTTCAGTTCTCAGTATTGACCCATTTTACTAAACAACGTTACACGAGTAACGAAGAATTTAAAATATGAAGCATTAAAGAAAAATACTAGAACTTCAATAGGCAAACAAAAGTGCAACGCAAAACAAAACCGCAACGGGACGCTTTTCTCGTGTGTCAGCGCGTGTCGCGTGATGTAAGGTAGGTAGTAAATCCATTTTGGAAGTTCGCGAATGTCAATAATAACGTTCCGGTCCCCCCAGCGGTCGGTGAGGCGAAAATAGTCGCCAACTATTAATACGAGGCGAGCGCTAGCGTTGCACTGCCCTTGAAACGGGACGATCACCTCGCGCACACTCCGGCGCAGGCGCACACCGCCGCGCCGCCGCCGACGTTAGACACACACACACACACACACCCCCACGCGCGCTTATCGCGATGCAGCGCACTGCACAATACACACCACCATCATTTTAATTTCCATTTCGTTTGCAAATGTCACATTGACATCTCTATGTTTACTTCGCAGACTGAATACTTGAATAGCTCTTACTGCATCTCTATTAAGACCAACATAACATTAATTACTATTCGTTCGATTTTATGGTGTTCCTGCGGCCATTGGTATGTAGGTACATATTTGTGTACCTGACAAATGGTTTGCACCATACAGTACGAAGAAGTGCTTTAGATACTAACTTACTGAACATCTTCAGAGAGTAATACTAATACCAATCATAAAAATCTACTTTAATCAACAGATTAAAGTAGATTTTTATGATTGGTATTAGGTAGGTATTTACAATATTATTATCATATCCTGTCCATAGATCGTGATCTCGCAACCAGTAAACGGATACGTGTATTGATAGCGAGGCACGACGCGTCCCAGATTTAAGTTATTTAATTTTGATTGAATGGTCTAGATCGATGGTTAGAGCTACATTTGGTATTGCTGAGACACCTCCAATCCTCCAAACCACTTGCTCAAACATGCTTCCCGCTGGTCGCGCAAGGATACTTCCACGAGCTTGGAGTGGAGCGCGGCTGCGCGGCGCATATTATGCTATGCCCGCGCCGCCCGCATAATATGACGCAACTCGAACAACCAAATCGCATTCAAAAATCAACTCTCGATATTCGCACGCATACGAAAATCACGTTTCGTGCTACCTACATCAGCACAATTTGGCAATTGGCAACATACATCCATTCAAGGTTTCTTTTGTTTTAATTAAGTTAGCTGCATCAGTTTCAGTTAGACCTGAATCTTTCGGATTCTTGAAAGGTTTGTTCAATTATGTCCCCACAAATCAGAAAAAAAAATCATGTTAAGGAACGGATGCGCCGTGTGATGGATCGCGAACTTCTTTATGTGACTGTTTTTGTATGTCTAATATCAATCTATTACTGTGCAAATACCGCCATTGCATCCAGGCGACTTTTAAGCTTGAGCTCATGAAAACCATTTACATTATTTAATTTCGTGAGATTGTCAATAAGACCTTAACATTATGTGCAGGAAAAGCTATGAACAGCAACATTCCAATAAGGTCCTAATTTGAGTGAGTTATTATTTGTAGAAACTGGTTGATTGAATTCGAACGCGGCCACATACTCACACAATCAGGTTTGGACTGCCCAATCCGAGTAGGAAGGTCGCGTTCGTTTCGCCAGAGGCTGACAATGGCGCCGGCACCGCCGCTCTTGCCCAATATTCGCGTTTGCAACACCGAAATTTCGTGTGTGCCGCATTACAGCAATGGCCGATTTACGGCTCACACCTACCTTTGGCTGCATGACACCACATACCACTACCGCAATAGCATATCATTTTCCTTTCAGTTGCTCGGGTAGGTACACATATTGCCCTTTTATTATTTCCAGGATGCGTTCTTGGTAAATTAATCAGAACTCATTGTAGGTATAAGGTAAAATTAGACGCATGTCTACATCCTCTTTGTAGGCTAGAGACTTCATTCATGGCTTGTTATCGCGACTTATTGTAACAACAAATTAGTCAATGTTATGTACGTATTACAAGGATTTTCTTATGCGGTTTTGTCTGATGTTTTTCATAGTATTTATCCTTATTAACATTTTGCAGCGATGCAACAATAAATACGTAAATAAACAGCTTGTGACGTTTATCTAAATAATAGTTAAACTTAGTTTTCCTCTACGCTAGGATTGAGCAATTGCTAGGTATACTTCATGAAACTAAATTCTAAAATGTTTTCCTGGAGTGGATGGATTTAGCACTAAACCTAGTTGAGTGGGTGTATGCATGTAAGTATTTAAATACAAGAAATTAATATTTTCGATACTAATTTGAATTCCGTTCAAAGTGGCACGGTCGCTACAACAATGTGATAATAATTATGTTATTATATTATGTTATTATTCTTATATTATGTTTATTGCTCATTTCTCTGTTCATCGTTATTTCGACTTATCGTTCATATAATGCGTCTAGCGACGGTTAACTGTGTCATTCCAATGCTTATTATAATATTCCTAGTTATGTTTCGGTATATCCGTTCACAAGACAAAGGATCCTAGTCGGGGAATCGCCGTATACCTACAAGGCATTTTTAAAATGCGACACAATCGAAAGTGGTCGCTTCGCATGCACCGGCAACCGTCGCGGGCGACGCGTCTTGCATGCTGTTTGGCGGTAGTAAAGTTTTTTGCATCTTTATATTAGGAGCACTGACCTTGCGCAATGTCAAATAGCTGAGGACGGGCGTGGAGCGCCAACTCGCGATAAATGCCCGATGCAACGCCATGCGCCATGCCAACTGGTTCCGTCCGTCCGTCAGTCGCTTCTTTCGTTTTTGTGTCATGGAAACCGGCATCTCTACACATCTATCGATTATAAACATTCATACTTCTCGGAACCACCACGTAGGTATTGGAGAAGGAAGTTCCTTTTCGAAGACATATTTGCCGAAGCCTCTTCGATAACATAATGCATCACGTTATCCGCAATTTCGTGTCGTAATTTAATACAGTTTACGCGTTTTAAAATACAGCTAGGTAGGTATTTGTGTAGTTAAAGCTAAGGGCTCCTGATGCCGACAGTTAGTACCGGCCTCTTGGGGGAGGCAAGAGACCCTGCAATTAATCGTTTTGTTTTTTAAACTGAAAACGAGCGCCGCACAATGTATTCCGTGTGTTTTTCTTCAGAATTGAAACAATTGCCAGAGTGAATTATTAGCGCACATAAAAATAATATGTGTATTTAACGATACACTTCAAAGTTTGGAGAGAAGGCCAGTTGGCTACCAGCCAGGGTGCAGCCAGGGTGCAGTTAACACGCTCCCGGAAGTGGCGAGATAAAGCTGTGCTCTGCATACATTTAGATACCGTCCGATGCGATCGCTTGTCAGGCGGAGACATTACAGGACTACACAACACTGGAGGAGCTCGGCGATAACGATTCAGATAAAACAACCGTTGCTCATATTCTCGGTCTTTATTGCAATTTTTTTATGTTCACATAAAGTAATTATCTCGTCATGTTGTCTGCGCAGTAAGTCAAGGCATGCGTTCGTCACCCATTGAATGAATTAGTATTTATTACTATCAATTAGGTATTCTCGAGAACGTTTCCAATAATATTACTGATGTTACAGGAATGAGTTTGGTTTTTACTCAAGAGTTGATAGGTAACCGCGACACTATCGCTGTCAGGGCTCAGTTATTGGTAAACAAGGGTGTCGTACCTAAACAAACCTAGTCAACAAACTTGCGGTAATGTTATTCAATGAATTTCCTACGACATACTTCCGAGAAGCTCATAGTTGCTGGTTTATTTGCATGCGCGTGCTAAATATAATACTAGTGTTCCTGTGAAATGATAAAATTAGTTGTTTTCTTCTGACTTTGTTTCAAGAAGTGACCTAGGCGATGTTTACGTAAAAAATGTATTTTCCCGTTATAAATTAATTTTTTATTAATCAAAACAGAAATAGTAAAAAACTTTTATATGAATAAAAGACAGGAGAGTCATAACAGATTTTAAATTGTCAAAATGTTTGTTATGCGAATTTATTATCACAGTGTCAAAACTTCTAGGTCGCGGTTCCCCCGAATTCCCAGCGCGTACGCAGCTCGTAAGGTGACCTTCCGGGAGGGGCGTTCACCGAGCGGTCACCTACAGCGCGTTACATCGATACTTCGCGCGCAACAATACTCTACACTATATTCTCTATTTTTAATAAAAAGTGCTTCTTTAAGTTTTTTTCAATCTGCGAGAGTCATTGAGGATGGGACTATATATGTTTACATGTTTACTTACTCTATGGATGGGACTGCATTTATAAATATTTTTGCATGATGTGTTTTACCTATTTGATTGGATTTCAGAATCAGAATCAGAACTTTATTTGCTATGAATGTAGGTACAGGTATAAGATGTTGTACATAAATTAAAGAGATTAGCTACAGTCTACCTTACGGCGTGCAAATTATTACATAATTAAAAATATTAATACATAGAAACAAAATAATGTCAACAAAACAAAACAAAAATTATAATGAAGTCAAATAATAATATAGTCAGGAAAGTCTTACAGGGTCAATTTTGAAATTAATTATAACAATCATAAATAATTATATATTCGGATATTAGGATAAATTCGTATCATTTAGAAAGTCTTTCACTAGGTAATAAATAAATAAATAAATTTAATTTTTTACGTGCAACCAAGTTTTTTTAAAAGTAGTGGCACTCTACTTTTTGAAGCCGTTGAGGTACCTCCATGTCTTTCTACATACTTAATAAAATACCACTTAGTCTGTGGGGCATTGGACGTACCTGGTGGTCTGGGGTGTGCGGTGGCGTGGTGCTGCAGCGTGTTGGCGATCTGGTGGTGTTGGTAGAAGGGCAGGAAGGGCGCGTGGAAAGGCGCGGGAGGGGGCGGCTGCAGACGAGCCTTCAGCTCCTCGGCAGAGCCGGCGCCTGACGAGGAAGACTCCACGTCGGACACGCCGCTGTCAGCCGGCGAGGGGGGGAGAGAACCTGCGAATGAACACACCAATCAGTCATGTGAATCTAAACCTACTCGGTACCTAACAGGTAAAGGAAAGTTTATCTATTGTAACAAGGAAAGGATACGAGGAAAATCGATTTAGGTAGATGAAAATAGCAAACATCTTATTTCTAATCCTCTCACATGAGGAAAGGATCAATAACGACGCAAGATCTTATAAAATCTCCGATCAACCCTCTCTGCAGGTTGTATAATCTAATAACGTATAATAATTAATCTCCTGAGATGCATAACCGTTATTAAATTACATTCCTAAAGGACCATCATCCTATTATACTAACGGTCACCGGACTTGCATATATTTGCATCTTGCAACCCTGCAAATGCAATTAGTTCCTCGGGGTCTTTGAGGCCCAACGGTCACGTTATGAGATTAACCGTTAGAGAGGCGAATTTCTCAGATGCATTTGCGTTCACCTGTTTTTTGTGGGAATGGTCAGCAGTGAGCAGTGCACGGTGGGATCGTCGCGAACCCACCGTGTTTAGATAACTTACAATTATGCAGATTTTTTACTATTTAAAGGGCACAATAGGTGAAGGGTTGTATTTTTTTGCATCTCTAATGCGAAGTTGTTTCGGTTCACAAAAGGGTAATTTATGGCGATGCAGTTTGGTCCTTTGGGATGTTTTCTTGTAATTATTATCTTTGAATAAAGCTTAGTTAATGTCATTATTCTCTAGCTGGACAATAACTGGTCAGTTTGACCGTTACTCGAGTTGCATCTCAGATTAGTCATGTTTTTTGTGAATATTTTAACATTGCAATTTGAGTCGAGATTTAGATGCAACTGTAAACAGAGTATCCTTTCGTGAATAAAAGAGATTATGAGAATCCTTTCTTGTCAAGTAGCACTCTCCTATAATAGAAAAAGTTGAAAAAAAAAACTTAATCTGTGCATGCGAGTCCAACTAGTCGAAGGGACAAACTTTCTCATGTCCGGGTCCCTAAAGTTTGACGCGTAACGGTTGTCCGGTATTTAAATAATATAATCAACGAACAAGTAATAGTAGAAAGCTGTTTATTCATATTTCCTCGTCCATTGAAACTATGACTGGTATAAAGTGACCATTTGACCGGTGCAGGCCGGCCGCTGTCCACACCCCTTTGTGCGCATTGTTGAACCCTTCAGTGGCACAATGCATGGGAATCGGGAAGCGGCGATCAGGGCCCGGACACTACGACCATTTAAATCGAGAATAGCTTGAAATAGGATGAAACAATTATAACTAGTTTCTGCTCGTTCGATTCGATTATGTTTGTGTTTGTAATAGTTAACGGAAAGAAACACGAAATTGTACAGTCATGAGCACTAATATGTCAACACTTGGCAACTTTTAATTGCGATTTTTTCACGAAATAACGAATGCAAAGTTGAAATACGACACTTTACATAAACCTATGGGTTTGAAAATACTATGTTCGTAATAACAGATAATTTCATCAAAAAATTAAGGAGAAAATCGCCTTTGAATAAAGCCAAGTGTATACATACTTATGCTCGTGACTGTACATAGTATGTACGTCGTTCTGACATCGGTATTTGTTATCTAATGTTAAATATAAAAGGTACAAGGAAAACAGACCAGACTCGTTTGTTTACCTATATCCTACTAAATATTGATAATATAATTGACCTTTCTATCTTGATTCTCGAAAACAGGTAAAATATTTTACCTATTTAATCAGGTATCCATATTTATTTATCTAAATATGTATTTGCATATGTGTGGGTAATATCCGATGTTAGTTTGAATGAATTCCGTCGCCTGCACGTTCGCACCTCCGGTATGGTGGAAGTTCCCAAGCTTAAACAAAAAGCTTTGGCACCCCATTCCGGTTGACACATCGCTCGGACACACGAGTGACCAACGGCCATATATGGAACACGGAATACGAGCCCATTGTGCCAACCCTTTCATCTCGCGTATCAAAATAATAATAAATTAACTATAAATAATGACCGCGGCCTTATAGACGGGGGTCGCGATTGTCCTGAATCTGGTCTACCGGTCGGCGAGGAATGTGGTCCCATTAGTAAAATATCACAATGATGACCCTTCCTTAATCGGGCCATCTTTATAGAGTGACCGCTCTTCATGCTCCTTTGTGTGCGCTCGCGTTAGACCATAATCCGTGGAGTCTTAGACGTCGCCATTTTTTTGCATATGAATAATATTGTGTGGTAAATAAATATAACTTATGTAACGGATCATCGCAAACGACTAATGTATAGCTATAGTTACACGTGTGGGAGCGGTAACTTCCCTATCGCTGATATATTTAGTGAATTATGGACGTTGACAATAAATGGCTGGAAGTACAACGGTTACATGACGATTCAATCTGCATTGTTCAGAATAATTAATTTATTTTATTGATGGTCACTTAAATGTTTCTTGTACAGTCACGAGCACTAATATGTCGACACTTGGCAACTTTCAACTGCGATTTTTTCGTGAAATAACGAATGCAACGTTGAAATACGACACTTTACACAAACCTATGGGTTCGAAAATACGTTGTTTGCAATAACATAAAATTTGATTTAAAACTAAAGGAGAAAATCGTCTTTGAATAAAGCCAAGGGTATACATACTTATGCTCGTGACTGTACCTACTGAGAAAGCAATGTCTTGTGAAGTCCTACGTTTACTGAATGAATATTTTCATTTTGATTAAATTAGGAACTGTGACATAAATTCAAGATCCAAAGTTAACTTTCCAGTTGACTTCCAACTAAACTTATCAAACGCGTCCCCTAACTTATTATTAAAAAAGAGAAGCTGGCGATCCTCCAGAGTATCTCTTAGTGTCCCCTTTGTGAGCGTCCATTGTCGCGCATCTCCTTTAAGATGGTAATTCAGCTTAGAATAACATCACAATGACGTTATATCGTTTAGACCAGTTACCCACCACGCCACATGAGGTTGGTACGCATGTACTAAGGACCAGCCACATAGAACAAGTTACCGGTCGGAAATGATACTGTATCTCATTGGTCATTCGAAATTCGCAGTATCAGTATCAGTTATGGTTATCTAAATTCAGGAAAAGTGTGATTACTTCATTATTATGATCTGTACACTCTCCTTATCAGTTATGTTACGTAAAATCAAGAACCAAGACTGATAGTTTCGTATGTTGATAAATATAAGGAATCATAAAATGTATAAGCTAGCAAGGTGCTATGAACCCGGCGCATACGAGCAGATGACGACAATAGGCGCACATCCTTTGTCGTATGCAAGCCATTATAATTAACCCTTACAATATTCGCCGATTGCAAATCGAGTCCACACACAATACTAATACCGACAATGGGTTGCGTTCGCGCACCCACGCGTGACATTCTAATTTCAAAGTGTCAATAGCTCCGGAAAGCCGCTGTGGGGCAAATTGAAAAGATGAAAGAGATAAAGCTACACGCGTAAACGAGACAGCATTCGAGATTAGCGCCTATTGTGATGGATGACGCGGTGATTTCGCAGCGCAAGGTGCAACGTAACCCATTTTTGCGTAAAAACTCGGCATTTTGGAAATATGGACACTACAGTGCGCAACGTGTGCAACCATCTGCGAGTTCGATTGTTTGGTTAGGATGTTGCATGTTTGGGTAGACGGGTCTCAGTGACCCAACGGCGGCTTTGTAAGGGTTGCGCTTTGAAAGGTGCCGAACGATTTTAGGATTTCGCGATTTTTTGTTTACTATCCCCAAATTATTATTATGTTAGGTTGATATTCAGTTCACGAACATGTGTCAATGTGCAGAGCAGATTGCATATCACTTGCGTCCGAATGAATGCTGAGCACATAATAAAACGATTATTCATATCTCCCCAAACCGGCGGAGGTGCTCGCAGCATACAAGATTGCGTTTGTGCCCAAAAATAAACATTGTGCAACAGAAAGTGACTGAATCATGACATAATCCATCAAATACATTGCACGTTGCGTAATTACAGTCCTTTGAGTAACCCTTTCAATAAATATTATTTATTGTTCGCGGCACAATCCACCCGCACGCGTTGGGGGGTTAAGTGCACATTTTGGGTCAAATGTGCCCATGAGAGTTGGACATCTGCGCTAAATGACGCAAAAAGGGGTGGGCAGAGAGCGAAAGTTGTTTACACAAAAGGTAGTAACAGTGTGGACTATATATCAACATCACGAATATACGATATGGTATAACGTTACAGATTATATTAGAGCCGATAAGATATATTCGTAAACAATTTACAAAATGGCTTCTGTTAATTCGGAGCAAAAATCTATAAAAACTTTGTTAGTTTTTTAATTGGGTCAGACATTTTTGGACCCAGACTGAAGCAATCAGACGTTAATTAAAAAACTTATTGGACAAACGTCAACGTTGGTAAATATCAAACAGTAGCTACAAAATTCTGGGATCTTTTTGATTAAAAACTTAGTCTTAGAATTTTTACGAGAGGATTTCTAACAAAAGCTGTGATGCCTTGAGCTACTCCACTGGACGACTAAAGGGTTTTATAATGACTGAATAAAAAGTTTGTCTAGACGTAACGATTTCAACTACAATTCGGGGACAATCACGAAACATTGCTAATTGTTAGCGTTAATTCCCATAAAAATTAGCACGTACACAATACGGTGGGTACAATCATCCAAAATGTTAGTTAAGTAGTCCCTACAGAGTGTCACGTCGTCTTTTTCCGCGTGACGCGTCGGGCCCTCGCGCCTCGGCGCGTCGTCGGTCGGTGCGTCGGGGCGGACCGGGCGCGTCTGGGCGCGCGCGTGTGCGTGCGGGCCCGTGTGTACGCAGGGCGGGCGTCTCGCCGCTCGGTCGTGACATTGGGCGGGCGGATCAGCTGACGCGTCTATCGATTGCCGAGCCGCCACTTCCTCTTAGTTCTTTATGAATTTTTCATGGAGCAGCCTGGCTGCGGCGGCCGTAAGTTTTGTTATGACGCCTCTCTTGACACTATTTGATATTTATATTTTACTTTTGTTTGGAAACTTTTGCTATTTGCATACTTATTTATTTTCTTAGGATCTGTTTCATTGTCCGTGTAGGCACTATCTGCCAAAAGAATAAAAAAAATGGAACAGAGTTTGTATGAAATTATGTTCCAGATAAGATAACCGAAACTTTTTGTGTCTGTTTCTACTGTTATGCACAGTTGGAGTAATCTCTAGGTACATGAAAGAACGTTAAAAAGCCTTTTGTATGGTTGACTCTAATCCACATTTCAAACATTATACAACATCATAATGTTTGTTTCAATAATATTAACATTATAAATAGCAACCACAAGCATTATGTCAGTTCAGTACATAAGCTGTGGTCGGTTCACTGAAGTCAGCCGGAGCGTGCATTAGGGAGGCCTAATATATACCTTCCAGTCTTTATATACTTCTAGAACATACCGAGTCTGTACGGCTTACAGACTCAGCTTTCAACAGACTACCTAACTGGCTCGAAACAGAATACTTGAACAGTCTACATAAGTGATGTTAAGCAAATAATTGAAATGTATTTGGCGAGGTTAGTACAATGTTACTTGCTCTGTTTACTAATAAAGAAACATTTTACTTATTTCAGAAACCCTTTACTTATGTAAAAAGAAGATGGCTGACTGACAACATAGATGTTCGAATATAAAATTATGTTTCTTGGATGAAGAAAAAAACTTTTGAAAAAGGAAATTGTCTTTTTATGTTTGATACGATAAAAGAAACGGAATATTTTTTTTCATTTTCCTCCATTCCTTTTGTAGAACATTGTTCCCTATATAATTATTATCAATTTATAGCTCACGCTAAAAGTTATATTGTTGATGAAGCCCATATTACTCAACATGACACATTATAAAATAAATTATTGTTAATTCTATTTACAAGACTGCGACGTGCTGATAAAACGCTCGTTTTGGATTTTAAAGCCACATAATATTCCATATGTCAACAGGGAATAACAAATGTATTTCCTGTATTTATGGACAACTGAAAATACTAGTTTTAGGTTGTCTGAATAGGTATGTCTCACGTAAATGATAATGATAATATAATGCCATCATCGTGCAAAATTATGTCACAAACTGGTTTTATCGGAGTCCCCGAAGCAGTTTTCGAGGTTTATTCACACAAAGTAGGTAAAATTTGAGAACAGCAGGAAGCTCACCAGAGGATTACAAGTGTAGCGATTAGATTACATTGCTGGAGCAGTCGCATCATCCGATACGTTACTGATAAAAGATAAACTAAGTGCAAGGAGCCATGTTTTTTAATGTGACAACATTTATAAACAATGGTCTAGTAGGCGTGAAAATCTATGGTTTGATTCTTAATTTATATTCAATCCAAATTATGTTTATGCATTCACATCTATGTTCCCTTACAAGTTAATGTATCGATAAAATAAGTCAGTAATTAAATTACATGTTGTGTCAAGGGAAATTGAAATTAATTTCATATGACATAATACGGCAGATAGGGCGCTGGTCCGCTCCGGAAATTACCTCCCGATTCGACCGTATTATCCCTTAGATATCTGAAGTTACATATTATGTCGTGTTCTATATATATATATAGAACACGACATAATATGTAACTTACGTAACTGGCTACAGAATTGTCGAAATTCCACATTACCCGCTAAAGCTCCGCGCGTGACCGATGGGTCACGAAACAATAGAAAATCAATTGTGTCTCGTTAGCGGAGCTTAGGGGGTTAATTTCGGAGTGTATATATATATATAATTTTTTTTTTAATTATGACATCTTATTTTAATTCATTTTTACAATCTGCGACTACAGTGGCTCACACACTTGTTAAAATTCAACTACTTTTGCATTTTTTTTTTAAATTACTTGTATGTATGTGAGCACCATGTATCTATCACTTATTTGATTTACCTGTCATTGCTTAATTTTTAATTCTTTTTACCTTTTGTGGTAGACTAATTTTATTATGGGTGCATCGTGTTCACATATAATTTTTATTATGTATAGGTACAAGACCTTGTAAAACATTTTAAAAGAGTAACGGTGGAGTTTCTTGCCCATTCTTCTCCATACGAAAACTACGTTTTGGAATGGGCGACTAGAATCATTTCTATTTAGTTTTTTTTTTGACGTTCAATAGTGCCTTTAATGTGCCTATTTGAAATGATTTGACTTTGACTTTGAGTGAAATTATATGAATGACGACTAATTCTTTGTTGAATTGAATTTAGATAAAACTGTCTATTAGATGCAATTCATATAAAACATGACAGTCGTGGCCCGTGGCTGATACAGGATTTTAAATACTGATTAAAGATTACTTTCAACAAATAATGTTATCATCACAAATAATTAAATAATATGTACTAATCCATATTATCTGTCAATTATTTTGGAATGACGAGTATTATTATTATGCGCAAAGTTGTGTCGCTACGCAAAAACTCGACGGCATGTAACTTCGTTCGCGTTCCGACCTTTGGGCTCAACTGCTCATGTTTAATATCTAATGTAGCAAGTCTGTAATTTCCGTTGTGAGCCAATATAAGATGTAGTACGCGGTAGGAAATGTTGAAATATATACGTAACAGTCCAAATGTTGGTAATTACCGAGTTACGTTGAGCTTTTTCTTTTCCGACGCATTTTCTCGGACAGCCAGCTTTTCTAGTCTTTTGAGTTTGTTATGTCAGTTGACTTAGCATTAGAGTTATATACAGATTTCTTTTTGTTTATTCGTGATAGTGATGTGAATCAAAATATGGAAAAATTCTTTTAGCTGAATGTATTACGTTGTTTTATTTGCGTATAGTAGTTACGAAATGTCATTCTATATATAGTTATCTAGTCAGGATATGTAACTTTGCTTTTAATGATAAGTCTTCGTTTTTCTTTTCCTGCTTAGGTAATGACTAATTCTACTTTGTACATGTACACATTCCTCATTTCGAACTAGGTAAAAGGCAAGTTATTTCTAGAAGTGAAGTCAATTAACAAGTTGTTCATTGTGTTATCTTAACGTATAACTTATTCCTATGTTCGTTCTTTGCAAAGCTATTCTAATTTATGAAATCCATCCACCTACAAGTTCTCAAATTTTAAAATATTACAAATGCTATATTTCCCACTATCACCCCACTCATATCTCAAACCTAGTGTACGCTACTTACGTATGTTAGGGGCGGCATGGACATCGTTCCTGCCGATGGGCCCTCTCCACTTATTTATCAAAAACTAGTCTGTTAGGCTGTTACCTGTGTTAGGTGCTGTATAGAGATGATGCCTGGCGGTGGGCCCCGGAGCCAGCAGCAGCAGCGCCCTGCTGAGCGAGCTGCGCGCACTGAGCGGCAGGCCGGCCGGCTCACCGTCCACTGCAACAAGATAGACACACAGTTTAGACTAAGGCTAACTGGCTAAAGATGATAGTAACATTAATAATGGACAAGTTTTGCCACTGGCTAACCAGCTCTTCAAGAATACTAAGTTGTCGGTCATTTGGTACCAAAGAGTATTTCAGGTAGATACTACAAACGATCAGCGAGTGACAAAACTGGCAAAAATACTTCTAAAAGGCTCGAGTTGTGTGGAAGAATTGAAAAAGTCTTTATAAAGAAAGTGAAAGGTTAATTCCCCGGTGTACTGTAAGTCATGGAGTCCGGATGGGCTCCGTATTGATCCCACCTATCGCTACTTATTATAACATTTCAGCAGAACGTTCACGACTTTCATTACAGCGGACCTCTGATTCACACAAAACACAGACAGGCCACCCTTAACTTTATCATGACGCAAAAGTATTTTTTTTTAAACTCAAAAGGGCGTAGGGTTCTCTTTATAAACGAAGACAGGTCTGATACTAAAGGGTTTTAGTATTTAACGTCTAAAAGACAACTTGGAAGCTCGTTTATCAAAATTTCTTCAGGTAAAACTTGTGGACGCTACCCTGGGGAGGTCGAGCGGGCGTTACGGAGAACATTCTCGAATTACTTAGGTACGTAGGTGCCCCCTGTGTCTAACCCTTGGTTACAAAGCCTGTTCATCACTTATGTATGTGGAATCATGTTGAGTGTGCGACTAGCCTACTTGCTTTCTGAGAAACGATCCTTAGACGAGATTTGTTGAAATGAGCTTAGAATTTTTTGCGAAAAAATGTGTTGGTTTAATATCTTATTGGTATAGTAAAATTTGGCTGATGTTTGGGCTGAGATACTGTAGCTGTGTGCGGTGGAAACGGAAGAATGAATCATTTATCGATTCATTAACGCAATTAAACACTGTTTATGTGCAGATCGATGATTAGATACCGCAGCCTGGTTCTTAGTAATTCAATTAGTTAAATTTTATGTGTTGTGGTGTGGATGTGGCTTTAAATGTCTGACTACGATTTGTGACTCACAAAGCACATAAACCTAGCCGTGTCAGCTACAAGTTACTTTAGTTTAACGATTCTGATGGACTGATACGTTCACGTTCAGCTACTTCATTTGTTTTACAATTTATAGTTTGTAAGTTGTACCTATATGTCTCCTTCATGATTGTCTGAGGGAGGAGTTAATTTTTAACAATTTAGATGAAACTCAGAGATCAGTTAAGAAGTTAGATGACCCAGTTCTTTAGAAGTTAAGAATAATTTAATATCGAGTTACATCCCAAGTTTAGATCATTAAAGAGTACTTGAGAACTTGCCAGAGGTCGCATGTTCCAGGGAAATTACCGCAAAATCGATAAATAACATTGTATATAATCTGGCTACATCCGAGCCAGACGCTTCCGTGCGCCGACCTTGGGCCCCCGCAACCCCCTTAAATTATTCACGGACCCACCTGTTGTCTCGTTCTACCCCTGAGCGAGCACTGCGCATGTTTGACGCATAGAGAGGGACGGATGGAAGCTTTCCCTTTCGTTTTTCAGGTCGAAGTGTCTAGACGGAATTTGAACTCTTTACAGCCCGGCCACATGTGAGCCGGTGTGTGATAGCAGCTATCAGCAGAATGCAAATGGTTCCAGTTCGGTTGTCACGCGATGCGCCGCATGCGACCGGGATTGTGACAAGTAGCGGCGATGTTGCAGCCATTCACGAAACTCAGTAGGTACTCAAGGGTTTTATAGCTTATGGTTTTAATATTCGAGGATTTAGCATGAGTAAATGTCGGGGCATGATGTAACTAATGAAAAATCTTAATAAAGGAATGATGTAATGTGTCGCAGTTTTACTTCTATCAATTTAAACCAGTCTGCTTAGTAATGCATAAGTTCTTGTATATGATACCTTTGTCTTGTTACCTACTGTAATATTGCTACTGTAATATTGCTACTGAATAAAAGCAACGCTTTCATTGCATATATTCGCATACTGCTCACGCGAGTCCGGTCTGTTTTCCTCACGAAACAGATTGATCAAATCGCTGGTGAAATTCAAAACAGATGCATTGGAAATAGTTTCAAATGACTTGGAGTCCGCAGCGGAATGAGGACAAAGCTCTGAGTGGATTAGACGCCGGCACGGCTTTGTGGGGTTAGCATCTCGCGGTAATAGCGAGCGAGAAATGCTTTGAATACATACCGGATTTACACATTGTGAATACATACTGTGCAATGTACATAGAACATGGAAGGTTCCTGAACACACAATGTCGGGAGAGAGGCACATAAAAACAGAATACATATCAGCCGCTTATCGAACGAGATAACAATAAAACAGTATTCAAAAACAACGTCGCATTGATACTCGTAGCTGCATATAAACATGTGAAATATACATCGACAATTTCAGTGAGAATTCAATTAATTCCGTAGTGTAGCGAGTGCAGAGGGTTGGGAGCTGTGTAGTGGAGATAGAGGCGACGACGCCCGGACCGCCCGGACGTGCCGACGCCAAGCTGCATTATTCAGCACCTAGGAAGGCGATGCATACTCCAGCCATTCAATCTTCAAGTTCGATGAACTCGCTACAAGTTTAAGAAGAAAACAAAAATACACTTATTTTTCAACAGAAATAGGGCAAAATGAAGCCTTATATATTAGTTTGTTTCTTAGTTGCTATTCGTGGAATTATAAGCCAGAATTTCTTATTTAAAAATGCGAAGTTTAGAACAGGCTTCTTGTTTCTGTTCACTCCTTCCTACTTGCACCTTCAATAGCGAGTTTCTTTCAAACGTGACTAGCTATTAATGTTCAGTGAAGCTGCCGTCAAAGTTTACAATGGGAACATAGGTGAAACCGAATCTATGGTGAAATATAATATTTTTCCGTCAGAAATATATGTATTTCCGACGGAAAAATATTATATTTCACCTAGAAATCTCCTTCTATCTCATTCTATGTCATTTTATCTATAAATCTCCTTCTATGTATGCATAGAAGGAGATTTATAGATAAAATGACATCATTCACCGTCCGCCATTATGATGACAAAGGCTCTACTTCCTCCATGTTCCCACGGCAATTTCCGAAATAGAATAGCACATATTTGTACAGCCAATATTGAACATAAATAATTAATATTGAATCAACGGCAGATGTTATTGAATTTTCAGGCAGTAGGTACAGTGATCAATAACTTTATCATTCGTCCGGTCCAGGCGTCCAGGCTTCCTCCACGAGTGGACGCACACAGAGAGTGTACTGTCAATAAATAACAGTTTGGGACCCAACCGTGTGCCTGAGATCTAGGACGCCTAACACTTGTCTAGAATAGGAAATACCCTAAAATAAAAACTAGGTTTTGCAGCGTCATATACTGTGAACACTAGAATATGCTGAGTGTGCCATGTGTTAAGCTCGACATTATTGGTTTCTATTTGTAGATGTTACGTAAATGCTAGTTTTAAACGAGTATTGATGTATTCCGAGAAATACTCATTACGTTTTCATGACTTTTAAGTTTCGAGGCATGGGGTAGTTGCCGTTGTAAAAGCAAGGACTAACTACTCAGTTTTTTTGAGAACCTCGCAAAGTCTCTGAGTAATAACCGGCAGACATAACTTCATTACGTTTAGAACGAAGTCTGAACATAAGACCAAACAATTTACAGAAAATCTCAAACCCTGTCTGCTGCAAACCTTCCTTTGTAGTTTTAATCATAAAATGTTAATACAAAATATTATACATGTAGCAGAGTCGGGGTCAAAAACACGGGCTTCCTACAAAAAGACGGAGCTAAAGGGAACGTTGCACCGGAGCAAAACATACCGAGCATATTTCGCGTGTAGCTCCAGCTCGGAATAATAGAGGTGCAGGGGAGGACCCGCCCGTGCATTCACCTGCAGGGAGGTAGGGTGGCAGGGGCAGGCTGGGGCAGGCAGGGGGGGGGGGGGGGGGCAGGCAGGAGGACGCTGCATAACTTATGCAAGTTTGTTAATATTTCAGCACAGCAGGAAAGTAAAAGTTGTGCTCAGTTGGATTAAACTGAACTTGTATGTTGTCTCTTTATGAATAGGGGAACGTCCGCTGTGGTTCTACTAATTAGACGGGCTAATTTGTTGGAATTACTTCAGTTTTACAACTAGAAACGTGATTATTTAGGTTTGGCCATGATGGACGAAGTTCTCCACGTATATTTCATGGAATTATTCCTAATTGGTTTTCCCCACGGTAAAGCGGAACGATTGGCGGTTGATACGACACGATTTTCTTTTACTCTTGCAAAATTATTTCCCCCGTCCGTTTGAAGCGAATGTATCGGGTACATAATGAAGCCATCCGAAATACAAAACCTGTTTTAAGTATTCTTTAATCATTTTTATATTAGACAGACGCATAAAATAATTTGCGCCTCTCGTAAAATGTGTCCCGAGCGCGCAAGTTCAAAGCGCATATTTCTTAAATGAACGTAAATCGTCGGTTTTAATTATTTCCTGTCGCTTTTATAAAAATATATGAAACTTCACCCGATGTTTGTGCAAGAGGCATTTCTTTGTGTTTCGATTTAAAAATAAAATTGCTAAAATTATAATTATTGTATGCAGATGTTGGGAGCCAAGTGTCGTGACGTGGTGGAAGCCCATTCTGTGTGTGGTGGTGTCAAACTGCACGCTGCACGCGAGTCCGCCGTGTGCGGAGTCACAGATATCAACGAAAGTATTTGACACGGGCGTACCTCGGGACGTGGCACTGCCACTCACTAACCAAAGATCATAAAGACGTAAACAAAATTCTTGAATGAAGTAATCGCCATTTGGAACAATGCGATATGTTTTGAATGTTAAAAGTACGATTATTGTATTCCTAAAAGGCGGTGGTTGCATTGCTTTCTAAGATGTGTAACGCCTATAGGTGTTGTACTTGTCACTGATGTCCCGTGGCCTGTTCCCAGCGCGGTGTGGCCGTAAAGAGCGGTGTAATGGCGGGTTGCCAGTCGCCAGCCAGCTTGAGGCTTACTGTTGCCTGACTTTGCACTTCATTGAAACATACTGGGTATCTGCTGTCCGTAATCCTATGTGGTGCTTTTGCCTTTCGTAATAGATGCTGTTGAGCCAGAGTCACAAGAACTTCTATTCTGCGCGATTCGAAAGAGTGCTGCATACAATTCTGACCAGCAGTTTCCGAGATGAGTTGAGACACACATAAACAGAACGGTTGTCGTCATATAGTTGTGATCCTATTATGGTCATCGGCAGGGAAGTGGTCGATAGCACAATAAAATTATAAAATACACGTGGTTGGAATGACGTCAACCAGCATGAATCCCATGAGACCCAATACAGGAGAGATTAGCGAGTTGATGCTGTGTACTGTGTTATACAAAATGATGATGATCAAAGAATATTGGATTATTGCAGTTAAATGTGGTGTGATTTGTTGTGATGCAATGGTATGAAGATTAGTCACAGTTCTCTAATACTTAGAGGATTTAAAAGATAATCCTTTAAATATTATTTGTTCATGTTTAGTTTGGATAAGTTATATATAATAGGATACACACTTTTTGGAGCTTATAATAAAACACGGCCTTATTTATAATTAATTGTAGTTTACAAGGAGTGATATTGCTGTAGGCATATTTCAATCTCGTGGCCATATTGCCAGCGTATTTCAAGAAGTTATAGCTAAAGCTTATGACTTGTGCCGTTCTAATACAACTGCAGTCATTGAGGAAAACTGCCTCAAATATTGCGATGCACACGAGTTCCTTTGATTTGATAAAGTCATTTTGGACATCGACTCTCAAATTGTTATGCGCTTTAATATGAACCCTCAGACATTTATGATAATCAGAGTTTTTGAATATTTTGATGGTCAATGGACGGCGTTAACCTTTTTGTTAATATATATTTGTAATAATAAAGTTTAATTCATCCTAATTCGTTTCGGCTTTATTCTATAATTCAGGCATTTTACTATGATATTTAGCAATAAATGTACACTAGCAACATTTGTAATGTAAAGCAATTGGAAGTCTGTGAGCTTGTGAATAAGGGTACTTTGTCATTGACAATTTGTTTCGGCAAATCTCTAGCGAGATGCCTGACGTCAGAGTAACATCCGGGAAGCAATGCTATTTCCAACGCGACGGTGTCCAGTATTGTGACCCCTAGAGGCCATTAAAGGCTTTAGTTAACAGAGCTCAAGTTAAACTGGATAATGTGAGTCCATGTAATGAATGCTACTCCATTTGTCTGTGTATTGCTTGTGTGTGTGTGCGATTTTTTTTTTTAATGACTCACTGAACTTCTTTATATGTGTTCACTATTGATCAACCTGATTTGGAAAGCAAAGTAAATTGTAAATATTGAACTGCTATCAACAACACCGTTTTCCTTAGGTATGTGCGTGATTTCTACACATTCTCTTTAAAATAAAATTGACTTTTTTAAACCCGGAAAATAATGGGCTAGGAGTGTTTTCCGTGTTTAAAAAAAACTATTTCAACTTAAAAATATTACAAAAATAAGACGAATAGATTATTTTCTGGCATTAGCTTTTCATTTCATTAGTTGTTGTCAAGTGACGACAGATGTCACTAGCGTTATGTTTCCGCATTACAGAAGCTGAATTATTTACGAAAGTATTCTAATTTATTCGATGTTTTGTAACCTGAGTATTTAAGATTGGCCTAAGCATATTTTAAATACGTTTTGTTTCCGTATTCACCAAGACTTTAGAAATACCCGCTCACAACAACACAAGTACATTGTTGAGCTACTTATTTCAGCTACTGACTTATTGAGAGAAGCGAAATATGCAAACAACTAGATTCATTGCACAAATCGTTTGCGAAAGGCAATAACAAAACAAACGAATAATAAAATTCTAGGTACGTTTTCTTTTGTTTCTACATTTTTCATAACCAGTGCGTAACATTACCTATACTAATACGAATATAGAGTTTGTATGTCCAATTCGAATCGATTGTTTTACCATAAAATCGATTTCGGTATCGTCGTCTGCGCTACAGATCCTTGATCGACGCGTTAAATTTCTGATCACAGCTGCGTTCGCGCACGTACGCGAGCCAACTCGTAATTGATAGATCTTTTGATAGTGCATAGGTGTGTATGGATTTGTTTCGTCAAATTAACTTGTATTTTGAAATTTTATCTAGACTTTTTACGTTAATGTTTGATATTTGTCGTAATAAATTGAATATCCATAAATGTCAAGTTTATGTTAATTCTTATTTATAATTAACACAAATAAAATTAATACAAATCTTTAAACCTAATTGATCATAAAGCTCATTTTATGGCGATAGTTGCAGCGTCAAGTTGCGTGGAAGGGAGCGTAGTTTCAAAGATGGCGTCGGAAAAGCGCGGGCACTTTCCCCGCGCGCGGGAAACGTAAGAAAGTGGCGGTCGCGCGCCGCGAAATGGAAACTGTCGCGATTAATGCTGATAACATGTTTATCTGCCAACTTTAATAACCGACTGCTACCGTTGGACACACATTTATACCGATATATAACTTGGAATCTACCGAAGGAAAAAAAAAGACAGTTTTAGTCTAGACATGTTTTTCATTTTCAAGACGTGGACGATCTTTTATCCTTTATACGAATATTTTATTTTGTGAAGAAAAACAAGGGTGATTGAGAGATTTCTTAAATCAGTATTTTATGTTAACTTTGAGTGTTTTTTTCGTGTTTCCAGGTGCAGTGCAGGCTGCAGGAGTATTATTTATTTAATAACCAGTTTAATTTCGGCCAGTGTGTAATAATTTTAATCAGCTTTGCCAATTATAAAAACATGCTTTCTTTTTCCACGATGACTCAAGCTCTATTCTGCCAGTAAAAGCGATATGTCTCAATTTTTGTATGAAACTAGTAAACAATAGATATTGTCCTCTCATTTGAAACATTTATGTCAAGCTGAATGCGACATGCGTATGGTTACGTAACCAAGTCGTGTCGTGACTCACGGAGCAAGCAGTGACCGCGGGACGAAGTGGCTGCCCAAATGTGACACGAAATATTGGCATGGGTAATTTCCAATTGACACATTTGGTCACAGAATTACTTTAGATTTTAGAGAGAGAGAGAGAGAGGACGTGTTTTCGAAGTTTTCGAAAGCCAACGTTCAACCTAGAGAATTAATTGTAAAGAAAATCTGTAAATGACTTCACTCGCTGTTTAACTTTGAGATAAAAATTATAATTATGACAAATTAGTTCCTCATTTGTTGTGTTCATCAACTGGAAGTAAACTTCAAAAAAGTGTCATTCTGCGGCACAATAACAAAGCTTTACCTACTTATCAGAGAGAAGTAAGCGTAAGCGTACGCGCATTGAGATACGATCACAACAGTTTATTAGTGTGGCGGCTGCTAAGTGGGTCAGACGGGCGCGAAGGG
Source organism: Oligia latruncula (assembly GCA_948474745.1). Classification (NCBI taxonomy): domain Eukaryota; kingdom Metazoa; phylum Arthropoda; class Insecta; order Lepidoptera; family Noctuidae; genus Oligia; species Oligia latruncula. Next base: position 974,165 of record OX419685.1, read on the forward strand.
CGAGATGCGCCCGCGCTTCCTACGCCATCGCCACCGCTACACAGCGCCGTACGCGCCGCTCACCGCTCTACTCACTAGTGTTGGGACATCACCTGTTCCTATCTCCGGGATATTCTGTTGTTATGTTAATTTTGAAATTACAAGATTTTTAATATTTCCTTTATTGATATTTTAAGGTGGACTTTATAAGTATTCATTTAAATACCGAGTGTTGTGTAAAAGTTTAGGTTGTCTTGCAAAAATATGTAAAAGTTTAGTTAATGGTAATTGATAATATTATAAACTCTCAAAATTGGGTGGCAGTAAAAAATATTTTTCGGTCTGCGAACAGAACTTTTCAATCAAGACTATTTATACTTTAACGGTTTACAAGGTATTTTTTATCTCGACTTCAGTAGACCTATTTACATCAATCGACAGCTGATACAATACAGATAATACCGGCGATTCCGTTTCGCAAGCCATTGTCCATTAGTCATGTCCCAAAAGTCGGTACGTTGCAATAGATTTTTTTTTGGGCCAACCTTGTCTGAGGAAACAACAGGTTGTAGTACGTGTAGCCTCGAACGGACGTTAATTCGATTCACGGTCGCGGTTAGATGTAAACATACCTTTATAATTTGTTTGTTTTTTGTCTACGATCACACGAACGTTGGTTGATTGCGTCGCTACTGTTTCATAATTGAAAATTTCACGCGTCGTTAGAGTTACGGTTCGGAACACTTGCGCTACTACGCATCATGCAAATCGACCACTTTGAAAGTGGGAAAGGAAATGCGTAGAAACTGTAGCACAAGTAACGCTTGATCTTGATTGCCTACTTTGTAAAGGATCTAGTATCAGATTTGCATGCATTCTCCACAAGTTAAGTTTCTTTATTTACCATACCCATTCGAAATGTTCTAACATTCCAGGTTAAGCGATATAATATAGGTACTCGATTACAACGCGCCCTTTATCAAAATGATGTCAAATTAGAAACAAATAATAAAATCAGTTGTTTATCATATCCGACGGTGTATTGCATTATAGTAGTGCGCTGATAAGATGCCACTACGGACTACCCGCAGATAAGCCTACTATCTCGATTACTGTCGATACTCGACGTAGGAAATAAGAAATAGGCACAAGGATATTGGGTCGCTATAGATATAAGATTTGTTTGTTTCGTCGATTACTATACACGTGTAAAACGTTACACCACACTGTGGCCTGATTAAGTAGCCGGGACGGGTGGAAACAAAATGGAAAACCGTAAAATATGTCATCGAGAACGAAACCGCACGTCACTACGTCCGCCATGTTTAGTGGTGCAGCGCGCGAAAGTGAGATTTAACGCGAACGGTGCATCGGAGCTCCCTTGACCCGGTTGCGCCCCCGCGCCCGCGCCCCGCACTACGATAGTAAACCGAACACATAGATACTTCGTCTAGGCGAGAACTACATAGTAACGACACGCGGCGCGGTGTGCGTGCTGCCACGCTTGTGTGCGTATTAATAGAACGTTCTGTTGCCAATGGAAATGTTTTTCAGGGATGCGATTAGCTTCATTATCAGCATTTTAAGATTACGACATTATTTGTTATTTTTGTGAAAATATTGGGTCACGATAATGTGATTTTAACTTTTGAGGTTAGGAAATCTAGTAGTGAAGTAATCGCCGCCGGTTTGTGATAAGCTAGAGGAAATGATTTCGAACCGGATCTATTAGCGGGTACGTACTCGTAGCAGCGTGTGGGTGTGCTGTAGTTAACAATATCGCCTTCAAACTGTGAACTTTACATTGAAGAGCTGGCGCTCTTGTTTTATAGACATAATGCCTATAATATTTTGTTAATCACCGTTGTAGCAGCTACATTTGCCTTTCATTCATAACCCAGTAGGTAAACAGTTTGTAACCAGTATTTTTTTTCCTGCAAATGTTTACGAGAAAACCGGAAAACCATAATTCCGTACCTACATGGAAATTTGTCTAACTCTATAAAACCACTGCAGATCATTGTGCTACTTACAGAACTGTGTTAAACATTTCAAAAATTAAGTAGGTACACACAAAAAGACTACCGCGAGGCTTAGCTTGTTCTGTAAAGGCTCGATGACATAATTAGCGGCACAAAAACCGTCGCAAGAAAACCGGTAAAGAGTTACCGGAAACATTTGCCAATCTCTACAGGTGGGCGGTCAGATACACCTCGACGAGATACGAAATAGTTGCCACACTAATAACGTCACCATAGCTAATCTCTGATCTGTCGAAACTTTTTTTTTAACGCAGACTTGCGTTCAAAAATAGATCGTTTGTATTATCGTGAATGCAGCAGTTCCTGATAGTGGGGTTATTTTAAGCGGCAGTGACCTTTGCGGATGCGAGGCGGTGAAAACTAGCTTCTATTTTCAATTTCGCTTGCCCGCGAGCGTACACGGTGGGTGGCAAACTTTATCCTTTGCTATAAGTTAGTGTTTTAATTTTAGCACAAACTCTCTCTTGCTTGCTGCAAGTGCAAAGGTTCCATGTTATTGTAAGTGACGAGATTTCATCTTTTCCTAAGTATGAGTTTCGCGGAGCTCGCTTCGTAAGCTAAGCGATGGATGGCTTTCTGTGTGAAGGGAGTGTCTTGTTTGTCAATCTTAAAATTAATTTTATGTGTTTTGGCTTAAAATTCATTGTTGTGTGTGACGTTTACTAGGTAGCTTGACAAAACAAATATATCTCTAAATTATTTTTATTACATTTTCGGCGATGCAAATAACTGCATAAATGAATTAAAAAGTATAAGTGTCGGCCTCAGCTTTTCGGGGGCCGTTTTCCTGTTTACTTGCGCTCGCGCAGCCAAGTTGTAGGTCGCACCGAGTTGCGCAATCGGAGTCATATTCTTCTTGTTTCGGTGTTACGATACTGTGCAACAGGTTTTTAGCCATAAGTTGTCAACTGTCGAAATATATAACTGTCCCTGCCCCTTTGAAGTTAAATATTGGCATACAGTGTGCGTTCTCAGGAAACCGTAAAATACCGGCATTGCGCACGCGCCGGCGCACAAACAAACAAACAGCAGATACTGCAAACATCCACGCGAGCACATTGTTGTCGCGGCCGCGCGGATGCTTCCTTTGCCTGTTTTGATATAATAAACTCACTGCGCGGTACAGCGTACTATTTGTTGTTGTGCTGTGCGAGATGTTACCTTGGAACGCCTTTTAGTCTAACTAAACGGCTGTTCTAGAACTTCCTCCGGTTAAGGACAGCGACCTCATGAGGTGGAGGACACAATAACAGCTCTAGCTATCATTTTGGACATGAGATATCCGAAATGTATAGGTACTATTGTTAGATTTTCTTATTTATTTTAAATTAGAAAGAAAACATAAAACATACAAAATGATAATAATGGGTATAGTTATTCTTTTGTCTAACTTATGTGTTGTGAAATACACATTTAATGTAACTTAAGATTTGTCTCTAACGTTCTTATCGCTACGTTGCTGGCTAGGAAGCAGCGCGGCTGGTAGGGCGGCTGCGCGCGCGCCGAGGGAACTCGCGCGACATTGACACACTTGTCGGTGTCGTAACCGCGATGTTTGCGGTGATTGTCTACTGGCTTTTTTATTTCGTGGAAATATACGGTTTTCGGCGCGCCACGGGTTTTATATAAATGTGGAATATTTGAATCAAAAATGTTGTTTTTTCAGTGACGCAAAGGAAATGTAGAGTCATAAATTATGCGTATTTTATGAATCTGTGTTGAGGCAACTTTTTCTATAGGTTCAACGATGACTAAGCACTACAATGACCTATGCAAAGTCTGCATTAGGAAACTCGACAACATAGAATGTAGTGCCATTTCTGTTACAATTATTTTCGGGGAAACAAGATAGTTTTGTCAAAACACAGATTTTTTTCAACAATGTCTTGTTTATTGTTGTGTCGGTAATCGCCTTTCATGGTGGCTAAGGAGTATCATTGTTGGGAGACGGAAAGTCCTTGAGATGCTGGAGGTCAAGCCGGGATGTCTGGCGGTCGCGTGAGTCACTCCTAGTTACAATATGTTTAGATGTTTCAGGATTAACGAATGCATAAATTAAAAATACACAAAAATATGTAACGGAACTTCCTGATTTGTTATTTTATTCTAATACTAACTAACATTCAGGGTATCGACTATGGATGGGTTTTTAATTTGTCCTCGTATTTATATCTGGTCCAAATTCGACACATAGATATTGATCTCAATTTTATGCCTAGACATGTGGTTCTATCTCATATTTATCACATGAATTAACCAAGACGATCTCGCGAAGCTGCGCAAGACTTGCGTCTGCTGATCTTAAGAAACAAACAAGATTTTATGATCAGTAGCTCACAGTTCGTGACTGTAATGTAATCGCAAGTTAAATCGAGTGCGGAACAACAATCGAGAGGTTCATATAAAAAAATATTTTGAAATGGCGTTGTGTTGTGGGCGTTCAAGGTGTACAGTTAGCATCGTGTGTGTGTTCGGCGCTTGCGTCACTGGCTACGTTGTGCAATGCGTGGTGTTGTAAAAACGCCGGCGGCCGCGCGAAATGCCCTGCTCTGTAGACAAACCTCGTGTGTACCCCTATGACCTATGTCAATGCGTTAAAGCCCATTTTTGAGTGTGCTTAATTCGTGCAAAATTGTTTGGGAAGAGAAATTACATAGGCGTATATCCACACTAATTCAATGTCTATAATTTATTATTATGAGAATGTCCAAACACCCAATTATTTGTTAATCGCATACAGCATTGAGAAACTCGGTTCACATCCCGTGCTATCTCGCAAATGTATCTTTAAGTTTGAAAAGGTTTGCTTCTAATTCATGTTACCAGCGTAAAAACATCAATATAATTAACATTTTAAAAGCCAAAACACTCGATTTCCTGTACAATAAAATGTCAGTGGCGTGTCGTAACATCCGCCGACGAATGCCAATAAAAATGGACAGGACTATTTGGTAACTACAGATATTTATCGTGTACTGGCCAAATTAAGTTTAAAACTATATCTGTATATTATAGTCTGTTGAAATTGTTTTCGTAAATATCCAAAATTGAAGTAGGTTAATGACCTTATATTTCCGTAATTGAACAAGAATTGTATCTTGCTAATAATCTTGCTTAAAAAATACAAATTAAGGTAAATTGCAAAGTACATAAAAATTATGTACTTAGATAGGTTTCATACGTTTGCAGGGTTTGACAATTTCATCGTACGTTCTACTTTTTTTAAAGCAACGTTGAGTGTGTCGACCTGACTCACTTTTGGTGTAACCAAATGTGACTTAATATCAGTATTCGGACAGAGCGATCGCTATCTGATAGAGGTAACCAATCACAGGGGAATACCGACATCTTGCCTAGGTCGATGGAACAACATAATTATTTAGGACTAGCTTCCGCCCGCGGTTTCGCCCGCGAGGTATGTCGATAAAAATTATCCTATGTCCTTTCCCGGGATGCAATCTATCTCTCTGCCAAGTTTTATCGAAATCCATTCAGTGGTTTAGGCGTGAAAAGGTAACATACATACAGACAGAGTTACTTTCGAATTTATAATATTAGTATGGATTTTGACGTTTTTCACTACCGTGCATAGCCCTAGGTATGACAGCTGTATAGCTAGGAGTAGGTGAAAATGTTTAAATGCCAAAGAATGGAATCATTCCGCACAATGATATTATAAATCTTATATATATAATAATATATATAATATATAATCTATATCATTGACTCCGCAGGTAAAGTTCAATAGGCTTTCCTATTTTTGCTGAAAATGGAAACTTTCCGCAAAAAATCTCAATTTCACGCGTAAATCAACGTGATGTTACTGAACGAATATAAATCGGATCGACAATATACTATACATAATGTCGTAATATCGTGCGTTATTTTATCGACGTTTAATATGTAAACAATAGTTGCGACTAATTGGGGCTAAGGACGAATCGTTAAAATTATTTTAAGTACTCCTACTTTGGCCTGAGTGGTCTCGTTTTGTTAAGAATCTTATAATCGTGGAACTTTCTTTAATTAATTACGAAATATGTGAACCTTTACGTGTGAAGCATATGGTGGGGCGTAAATTAGGACACATGTGACCTTGATACCTGTGACTTTGAGTTGTAATATAAGTCATTTAACAGTGCTAGATTGTAATCGATCTAGCCCATCCCATATCCACCATGACGTCAAATTAACAATCTTTCTAGGACACTGGTATTCAATATTGGACGCCAGTCAGTGGCGTCCAATATTGAATACCAGTGTCCTAGAAAACTAATAACCAACCAAACCCAAACAAAGGTTCTGGATCAGAACACTTTCCTAGAACTGTGAACTACCCACATTAATTAACATGAAAAGTTTCAAATGAAATTAATTGTAAATCAAGCACCAGTCTAGACGATGAACAAACAATGTATGTAAATGAGTGACTCCCTCAGCCCTTAGCCTGCCATGCTCTGAATATCTGTTGTTTTCTCATCCAACAGGCCAATTCTCGTTCTACCGTGAAGGTAGCGCACCAACTCAAGCGGTGCGATAAACAAGCTTTTAGAAGCTACGTTAAAGGGGCTTGGAAACAACTAGAAAACTCAAATAAATACACGCGAAAAATGTGTATTGGAGAGCTGCCAGTATTGGACGGGTGACCGTTGTTCGGTCTCACCAGTGTGCAGTGTACCTACTGAGATTAGCTGAGGAAGCTTTTTTAGAACAGTTGACAACAAAACAAAAATGTTTAGTTTACATTCATGCATGTTCAAGTCCTGCATGGGTTCGTGTTAGTAAATATAGTGACGCTTGCCATTTGTTTGATAGAGAATTTTAAAAGCTTTCCAAATTGAAAGTTGCTTACGGCAAAGCTCAGCCTTTTAGAAGCCTCCAGATCTCGACATTATTCTCTTCGACTAGTTTTCATTATTATATTAGTCTGTCTGTCTCGAGCCCCGACCTAGGCCCACCCAGCCGCCGGGGGTCGGCAAAAACTCCGTCTGCCTAAAACCCAAGGTCCCGAAGGTTACATGTTTCGCCGAAAATATCTAGGCTAGGCATGTAGGTACGTAATTGGTAATAACTCATCCTGTAACTGTTGCGAGTCTATGAAAGCAATAATAAAACGAAACCGGTATTGTAAAAGGTATTTTATTTATTCAGTTTGAATTTCTCGATGATTTTTTATTATATTTATCGGTTTTGCTTCCCGTTCTATCCTTTATCCAAGGTTAAACCTAATCATTCGCAGACTGTGTAGTTGGAAGGTAGTATCGACCTAAAAGGTTCTATTTCTGCACTAATTCGCAGAATCAGCGGCCGGCGGCGAATCGATGGAAAACCTACTCATATGTTACATGCAGGGAAAGTACGTGAGCTTTTACTAACGCTAACACTTATTGCATTACCTACTAAGTATTACCCTTTTGATTATCTTTAAGAATGATCTCCAGACGTCTAGCTTTTTTGCCAGACATAACATTAAAAATTCAAATGATTACGTGAACAGAAGATAGCGTTTACATGTTATACTGACAATAATTTTGGCATACACTGAAGACTTCCTTGTATGACGCAGACATATTGAACACAGATGTTATCGAATATATGAACTTAGTACCATGGACTCTAACTTTCTTGACTTAACTTTAGACCTAATTTCTGGGTATCGTATTACCCAGTAACTGGGTTGTGAAGGTCAGATAAGCAGTCGCTCCATGTAAAATACTGGTATTCAACTGCATCCGGTTAGACTGGAAGCCGACCCCAACATAGTTGGGAAAAGGCTAGGCAGATGATGATGACTTATAACATAAACGAATTACAGTTGGAATATTAGGTGTAATAAAAGAGTGTTTCGGTTCCGAGACAGGGTGTCGATGGCTAATTGTCGGCACGTGCGCGACGGCTATGTGTGTGTCTGGCTGCGTGGGCGCAGGCCGGAAGCGCGCCGCGGTGACATCACAGATACAGCTCCCGTCTGATTTGCTCGCACTGTACTGTTGTGATGACCTGAATGAGACGGAGGTGGAATGTTTGCTCATCTGTATTGCAAGTAGCGACCGATTTAGAACCGGGGAAATCAGGAAATCGACTGTACCTACCTGTGTGACTCTATTTCCATCTGATATGGTGTAGATCACAGGGAATGCTGGTCTATGCAAAATAGTGGTAACATTGACCGTATTACAATATTGAATACGAAAATGCCGTCGGGTTTCCCGCATGTTATTGTGCTCACCTTCACTATGTATTGTAATCTATGTATAGGTCACGTCACCTCTCGCGGGCGTTGCGAGGCGCTATCCGAAATATACCCGCTGAATGTACCGAAAATACTCATTGCATTTTTACACAAGATGCAACGAATATTATACGTGTCGCAACACTTGTGTCCAAACGTGCTGCTTTCGAGCTTCCCAGCATGTATTGTGACAGATGCAGATGATCCTTCAACTTGTGCCACTGATAAGCGGCTGATAATAGCTATAATCTAGCTACTGCTTTTTTTTTAAGTTTTTTTTCTTTTTTAGTACGGAAATGGAAATCTTAAAACGTGAGCCCGAGTTTTTTGCACGTTAATGATGAAATTTCTTAAAATATAATTTATCTCGTGTAGTTTCAGATTACGCACTAGGCATATAAGAAGCTGTAGGCATAAGTTATAGATCAGTTAATAGACGGTTCATATAACCAGAAACATAATATTATTTTTGTTTTGTTTTGCTGTGTAGTATGTTGTGTTAAAAACATTTAGGTTTCCATTTATTATAATTATGATATCATGTTAGGTATTTGTTACATAAATTATATTGTTTTGTGTAAATGAGCGTTGAACTCTGTCCTTCAGGTCTTCTCCGGTTGTGAATGAGCAGATGTATTAGTGTTGAAAGCATTGTGCCTAAGTAGTGCATGTTGTCTGTATCTAATTTTAATTATGTAGTTAGGCCTCAAATTGCTTAATAAGTAGGTTTTAACACTAAATATTTTTTTAATCATTTGCTACTGATGAAATCGCAGTAAATATCTAATGGGGACAGGAAACAGTCGTGATAAGATGTATTTATAAAAACAAGTGTTTATCTACCAATCTTAAGGTTCAGTCTCGTCGAAAATCATCAACAAAAAGCTGTTTTTCCACAGAGACATTATTGCCAAATTTTGGCAAGCTTGCGAAATTGACAACCAATTGTTTGTTTAAAAATACAGGGTTAAGATGTTTTTCAACAGAGGAGAAAGACGAACAAAGGTTACTAAAACGTTATTGAGGAAGTCGAAACTCCAAAGCCATTATTTTCAATAAAAAAACATCTGCAATGCAATGTAATAGACAAAAGAGCGTAGTGGTACCGTTGCAAAAACCGAATGCAGCCGTAAATTTGCCAATAAAGAACATTTTTTAACTTTGGAATGCAAAAAACCGCGAAAAAGTACCACTTCATTATTCGAATGCGCGCCTTTAAAGGTTTACAGTTAAGACGTTTTTTTTATTAGTGAGGGTGTACACCCGCTACCGGCGGCAGGTACAGGAATTTTTTGAAGCGTTTAAAAAAATTGGGTTAACTTTTTTATGTGACAGATGAAGCAAACAAGGTAAGCGGTGTACTGTTACGGAAACCACAGCTTTTTTACTGAACCTACTAGCCTATTAACTTAGTTTCTACCTCCGCCCGTAATCGGTTCACATGTTTGAGCGCACATGTAAATCTCTAAAAATAAATTTATACGCATGGGGCCATAAACACGAATTGATTGGTTGAAAATATCAGCGTGCGGGGCTAGTAAGGGGCCCCGAAGTAACAGTGGTCTCGCAGGTCGCCAGTCTGTTTGTCCGTATGTGTTGTGAAACCTAATAGCCTTGCGTCGCGGTTGAAGGCCGGCCAAAAACTGCGCGCGCGGCCCCACGCCCAGATGTGCCCGATTTAAAGAGCGTTGCACGCATAAATACATAACAGATAAGATTAAATGTTCGATAAAAAATATCGATACAGACGGCAGGACGCGCCCGTTAATTTATTGCACTAATTTGCCGACGACACGCACCCATTCAGCCTTAAAGGGACGGCCGTTGATATAAGTGCTAATATACCTTCACGTAAAAAAACTAACAGCTTTGTTTAGTGAGGAAGTTATAAGACAGTTTATTTTATCAATAGCCGCTGGTTTGGTACGTTTATTTATTTTTGAAATTCTAAAAACGGATGCGTTCACGTCATTTGAATACTAAAAGTGCATTTTTTTAAATCGAGTCGCGAGCCGAATTCTGTTTGGTACTTTTCGTCTCATTCTTACTTCGTTATTGGCTATAGTGTGAATGAGATGCATAGTTTGCAGGAAGCTATTCAAAAAAAGAACAACCCTTCCTCACCCTTTCGGGACATTCTATTGTTTACAGTATAACGAAACGTCGTAGGTGGATTTCGCGGTCTTTAATATTGAACGCAAAGTCCATAATATTAAAGTTTATTTTGTATTACCAGCGATAGTTACTTTGCATAATTCGGATTGGTGGAGGAATTAATATAATTCAAAATTGTTCTTTTTTCTTTGTTCGAAATCTCTCGGAACAGGTAGCTGGCCAGTGTTTTGATTGGACATGCTATAATAATGATGATCTTTAGGTATTTGGACAAGTCGACGTGTTTGTTGCCAATAATAATTATGTTTAATTTAGGTGTAATTTATGCAAATATTTGTGAGAACAACGACCTTTGTGATCTCCGGGTGTCGCTAGTGGCATGAGTCGCTACCGGCTACCAGTAACACAAGTTCTATTTTCTAACGTGATGTTGGTGGAAAAATATTAATAATCGATAAAGCTGAATGTATCGTCATCGTCAGAGATTTGCGAATGAGATCAATTTGTATTATTCGTATAAGTTCTGTTGTAGTTAGTTAATATTTCTCAACGTCGCCGCAGTCGTCTATAACCATTGCGTGTGACATTAAAAATGCTGATTATGTATAAAAACGCCACTAGCTTCCAACCCGATCACGTTTGCGTATTGTTTACTGGTGGATGCGCTGCGCATCCGGCGTCGCCGATCGCTTATAAATAAGATTTTTTACGCACCTTTCACTTCCGACCTGCGCCTGGGCAGGTATCACACATTTCACCCATAAGGGCCTGATAACCAACATTATTTGGCAGCTGTTTAATAAAATTGTACACAGATTACGTTTCTTGGTGCATCCTTTCTTTTTGAATATTCATGGGAAAGTTGCTCCCACCCAGGGTCATCGTTTTATTTTGAGAATTGTAATTTTTTTATAGAATTACCCATTGATTTTGCTCACAGTGATTTCAATTTTGTATAATGCAAGTTGTGTCATGTTTTGAGGAGTAATTGATCAGTAAAATGTATTTGACTCACTGTCATGTCATTTGCTTCCACAGATATTCATGACTTGAGTAGGTACTGCAGTCCTCGAACAGATCTGTTTCAGTTGGACATGGCGTTTGTAGGCAAACGTCAGCATTCGGCCTGTTTCCTTATTACATTTGCTTCCACAGATATTCATGACTTGAGTAGGTACTGCAGTCCTCGAACAGATCTGTTTCAGTTGGACATGGCGTTTGTAGGCAAACGTCAGCATTCGGCCTGTTTCCTTATTACATTTGATTCCACAGATATTCATGACTTGAGTAGGTACTGCAGTCCTCGAACAGATCTGTTTCAGTTGGACATGGCGTTTGTAGGCAACCGACAGCATTCGGCCTGTTTCCTTATTACATTTGCTTCCACAGATATTCATGACTTGAGTAGGTACTGCAGTCCTCGAACAGATCTGTTTCAGTTGGACATGGCGTTTGTAGGCAAACGTCAGCATTCGGCCTGTTTCCTTATTACATTTGCTTCCACAGATATTCATGACTTGAGTAGGTACTGCAGTCCTCGAACAGATCTGTTTCAGTTGGACATGGCGTTTGTAGGCAAACGTTTCGGCCTGTTTCCTTATTACATTTGATTCAATATCTGGGATGAAAAATATAAATCTAGTTATAAATGTCAAATAATTGGGGTATTCCTCGAAACGCACCAACTTTGAAACCCACCAAATGAATATAATTTATTACGAATCCTTCATGCTCTTCTCTATGTTTCATAGTTGATGCATTTCGATGAATAAAATTATAATATTTTTATTTTGATTAATATTTTTTATTTGAGGGATACTTTTGGTGCGTTTCGAGGAATACCCCAAATAATTGGGGTCGCCACCGTATTACGATATTAATCTTGGAAAATACAAAATGGCGGACGTAGAAGATAATTGTATTTGTATGACATTCATTAATTCATTGAGTTGTGCCGAAGATAAATCAGTATTTATGTGATACGATTATTTTTCTAAGTCGATGGCTGACTCTTGTCTAATACTAGATGAATAAATTGTACACAGAATAAGTAATTAATCAAGTGACAGGGCACGCTTAAAAAAAGTAATGAAAGTAGTTCGTTGCTTCGCTGTCAATGAGTATCATAGAGTTCTTGTTTGTTTTTTTTTTCAATTTCATGTCTTTTTAACGCAGCGATATTGTCCTGTACCTACGATTATCACATAATATATTTATATGCGTTGTTATAATTTAGCGCGTGTAATAAGAGCCAGGTAACGCGATGCAGAGCCATAGTCGGAAGCCCGGGCATCGAACCCGCACTACCGCGAACCGGAGTGATGAGCGAGCGATTCGTGTGTTTTGATGACAATAAGTGTAATGTAATGCAATGCTATGTTGTTGTAATATCGCGGTGCTTCCCATAAAAGGATAAGCAGAGAGAGAGAGGCGTACTTAAAGTTTTTGTCCACCATGTTTTTAGTTGCACCAAAGAATAATACCTACCATAAAGTTTGCGTATACTATCACCAGCTTCATTTAAAGTACGAACGATTATCAGTAATTCAGTACTTAAAACGAAATAAAACAGATTGTGTAACTCGTTACAGCTCCCGTCGGGTGCGGTCGCAATGATTAATTGATTAATTTGTTCAATACACTGATGTGATAATATGTAATTTTCCGGAAGCCAAATATAGTAACGGAAAGTTTTTAAATAGCGATAACAATTCACTAATTCAATATGAGGATATCCGGTGGGACCAAACCTAATCAATCAAAAATGATAAGTTTCCTTGTTCATTACTTGATTCCTAACTTAGCCATTTGCCATATCAGGTTAAAGGGGGCAACTCTAAATTTAGCGCAGCGCATTATTATAAAACAACGGTAGGTATATGCATGCACAATTATGCACATATGTGTTTTCCGTGATGTGTCAATGACCTTTATTCATGTTAGTGCAGTGCGCACGATTGTACGTGTTATTGTCAAGACAGTTTTTAGCTGATGCAGATCATTTGATCAACTGTACTACCTAGCTACCTACTTTGTTTATGAAAATTCTGGCTTACACACGCAGTTCAGTAAAGAATTATGTCATTTCCATTTTAAGTGTAGTTTTCTTTCATTCATGTAAGTCATTGAATGACATTTTCTAACAAGTTTCAGGTGATATTTAATAGAATTTGGTTGAAAACATCGCGTAGTGGGTAATAGTAAACAGCGGCGGTACAATAAGCTATTGTTTAGAAGAATGCTGCTGGATTCGTGTGTGCGGATTCTATGTATGTATTCTCACGACACTTGCTACAGTGGGTTGGGCAGAACGTGCCACTGCTGGAAGGTTGGGTCTCATGTCCAAACTCAGAACCCTTCAAGATATTACGGCCGACGGGAAAACTAAAATAACAACCAATCCTCGTTATGATTTTCTTTCGTAGTAGTTGCAAAGTGTTGTTATCACATCTCTAATTGGAATTAAAAACGTGTTTAGATCAAGTATTTTGAAACTACTTCTAAGAAGTCAGCGTCGTTTGAAACTTTGTATGAAACGTTATGAAGCTCCCCTTTCTATGCTCACAAGACGTTTTAGTTTATTTAATTTACAGTTACATGTAAGAAACTAAATGACTCTCCTCGTCGCCGTCGGTGAATTTTTAAATCATTATCCTTAAATAACACTAATAAATAGGCATATTACGACTGGTTATGAGGAATTGACTTACAAATAGGTGTAAATAACATCAAATATATAGAACGGAGGAAGGAACAGTAGTTTTGTTGCTAATGAGCGGCAGTTCCTTTACACAAGCGAATCCTAAAAGGAAGGCGAAAAGTCGAAGTTGATGATTCATATAATTATAGATTATATATTATAGTCTCAGAGCTTGTTGGAAGTCGGTGGCAAAAAAAAACTGAAACTAAAATACAGATCCCAAGACACCGACTTCCGAAATTAAAGTTACCTATTTCATAATTTTGAGTTCATTTCTTTTCGAAGTCGATTTAATTTTTTTTTTAAATTACTTTTTATGTCCTGTATAAAGAAATGTATAAATGTATGTATACAGGGTGTGTTAGAAAAGTGTGGTCAAAAAGGGTGTGATACAAACCATCAAACTGAACAACTTTCTCCATTGAACCAACATCGCAATCGAAAAAAAAACGAGTAGGTACACTAAATTGTTTACAAATATCCTTTTAAACCTTTGCCTTATTAGTCTAATAAGGAAACTTGTGCTAATGAACATTTGGAAAGAAGAGTCATAAAGTAAAAGATAGGACCTTTGCCTAACAAGCTGATAACGATAATAATATGAGATGCTTGTCAATAAACTGTATTGTTAATTAATGTACTAATTACTATAGAGCCGTGGTGTAGCGTGGTATACCTAGCTAAGCACGAAGTCCAATTTGTAGCCTAAATTTAGATTTAGCCTACAAATTACAATTGAGTCCCAAACTTAGGTAGAAGACGTAACATCTCGACCGGCAGACGTTTTGTTATCTAACAGACCAACAAAAACACGTCTGGCGAATTTCTTAGTTGTGGATAAAACGTGGCCGTTGGGCCCCCGGGCTACAGCGCCCACGCCTGGAATAGATGACACCTGGACTGGAAGATGAGATGAGACTCGTCTGGGAGAAATGTTCTTTGATATATCGGTTGGTAATGATACGCATAAAATTTATCGGCGAATTTGTTAGTCTTTGATGTGTTAATTTGCATTTTCGTCAAATCATGTGTCTTGAATTCATGATATGACATGATATTATGTTACATGTATTTGCGTGACAGTTTTAAATTCTTGTGATCTGCGGTGCTATTCTGTAAAAATCTCACCGTGAAAACTTAGGTGAAGTGAGCTGTCAGTATTGTCAATTCCTAGCAAAAACAAACTCACTTCACCTAAGTCTTCACGGTGAGATTTTTACAGAATCGACCGGCTGTTTACACCGGTAAGGAGCCGGTGTTATGATTTTTAAAGCGCAAAAGGACCTTTAATATCCTACACATTATGCAATGACGAATACATTAAATACCCATATATTTTAAGGATAATGCACAATTCCCAGTAAGACATAAATATTAATTTATCCTCGCAAACGTTAAATTATAATCAAAGCATGCAATGTATACTAATTCTATTATTACAGAGGTACACGGAAATACCCAAAACGAATATATTTAAATGTTAACAACGTATCATTGTTTATTATATGAGGAAAATATGAATGACGCAAAGCTCATGTTTGTCTTAAAGCTGCCAAGGGATTGATGTTAGGAAAAACTTTCATATAAGTAATATTTTGTCAAACGAAACAGTTACATTGTGAATAGGATACCTGCCTTAGGTACCATATCGCTAAAGGCTTATGTTTACACATGGAACTATTATTACATATTGATTCTATGGCATTGATGGAAACAAAGAAAGTGTACAACAATAAATAACAACTATTGTAGTTGTATTGTAAATACATGCGACGCAGTAATTGTATAATTGCGCCGCCCCACCCCCCCGCCCTACGCGCTGCATGTTGCGCTAGGTCAGGGCGGCGCTGCGAACACTTACATACATACAGAGCACTATTTACACTATGCGTATCATTTCAATATAAATTGTATGCAAAATGGAGTCGTAGCAAGGGCCGCGTAGCAACCCGTAGCAACCCGTAGCCGCCGCTACGACCGCGTAGCTCGCAGCACTTTCTTTCATGTTTGACGTAGCAATTTGCGGAAAATCTTTTTTGTAGACATTTCTCGCTTTCATGTTAATGTACATTATGTAATTTAAATATAACAATAACAACTGTTGGTATATAAATGCCTACTTGTTAATTTATTAAAATGTCTTTAAATTAATATTTCATTTGTGATTGAATAGCTATTTTTCTATATTTTATTTTTATTGCTTGTTATATTTTATAGTACTGGCTCGAGGAAAATTGTGCTTTGACATAAATTATATGTACACAATGAATAACAAATCTTTCCGAAGCGGTATCAGAGAGGAATGGTGAGCACTTACTGTATCTCTTCATGAGTGACTTCTTGTAAGCCTTGCCCGAGATGGCGTCTTCGCCGGGGCTGAGCCTTCCGTTGGAGTCGTCCGACTCGGTGCCGGAGTCGCGGCCGGACGCCAGGTAGTCCTGTGACTGCCTCAGGATCATCTGGGTCCTCACGTAATCTGACGGATCCGCGAACGAATGACGCGCGAACTCGCATACAGAAATCTCTTTGCGTACAGTCAAGTCTAATGGGGCATCGTCTTCCTCTGGTTCTGGTTTCGGAGAAGGTGGTTCCTCAGGATAAGCCTTCCTAGCAGCCAAGGTACGAGGCTCGGTCTCGGCGCTGTGCGCCCTCCGGTCGGCGGCCGGCGACCGGCGCGTCTCAGGGCCGGCGCTAGCCGGACGAACTTCCACAGCCATCATATTTAATTATTAACACCAAACACCATAATCACAAGCCCACAGTTTGCAGTTATGTCATAGAGCGTAATGTGTTGTGTTGCAACCGCGTGCCGCGTCCGCCGGCGTTCGCGTCGTATTACGGACTGATGTCCCAGTTTCGACGATGAGTTCCACTGACTTCGTGAGCTCGCTTCGGGCGCGCTCGGCGGCGCTCGGACACTTTCGTTTTCGTACTGTGCGCGGCGGTGTGCGTGCGCCACACAGACACGCGCGGCTGTGTTGTGGCGTGCATCTGTCTGTGTGCGCGATGCGTGTGTATTCGCAAAGCTTTTTCCACTTTCGTCGCGGAGCTTTCCTTCATTTCCCGAGTTACCCAACAGGTTTTCACTGCTTAGCGACTTGATTAATTAGCGTCCCTGGTTCGACGCCGGTCTCGTTTGCGAGCGATTGTGTTCAGGTAATGAATTTACGTGGAAAAGTATATTACCTACTAATTAATTTTTGTTTGAGCCAATATAGGTTTTGTTTTTTTTTTGTACATTTCTTAATTACTTGTTATCGTTCATGAAATAGTTCTTATCTCTTAATTAAAAGTGGAACTGAGTATGCGAATCAAATTGATAAAAATTAAAGATAGAATCAGCACTAAATTAATATAATTTCGCAGATCATGAGTTAAATAACAACTTATAATATTTATCGCGAACCGAAACGCTTGGACAATCAGCGATGTTTTGCGTAACACACCGCGTAAACAAATTGTGTGTTTTTTATCTAACGCTCGGGGCATTGACCGACTTTACAAATAAAGTTGCGCGTGCGGCGACCACGTGACACACTGACATCGCCAGTATAACCTGCGCCGCCGCACCGCGCGCCTTCGGTCACAGATCAGGGCAATGCGGGGGTTTGTGAGAACATATTCAGTGTCAAGATACACTTGTGGTTCATAGATAGGGTAGTGCCTACTATGAATTTAGAGCCAATGTCACACGTTCGTCCTAAACAGATAAATGTTGGCTATCACCGACGTGGAAGTGACGCATCATTTTGGCATAATTATAGAGGTGCGCCTGAATGACAATGTAGTTGAGAACGCAGCTATTTTAGTTAGTGTTACATTGTATTTGGTATTTACGTTTCAAATAATACTGGAACAGTGATGTCAAGAAATTATAAATATTGCACGAACATCAGAGGATGAAAAATGAAAGTTTTCAGCATCTTGGTGAAATTAAGGACTTTAGAGCATTTTCACATGCGCCTCCACGAGGCGGCGTCGGTCGCATAACTACTACGTCGGTACATACTAAGTTACACGGTACGAATCGCTTCCGCATAACGACATGATGTAAGTACCGAAATAACTTCAGAAAGATTGTTGTGATAAAAGGAAAGCCACGATTATACGATCATCCATAATAGGTTACATGCACCTATTTAAGCTCCCTAATTGCGTAATCCCTATCAATCTCGATCTGAATCACCTTGAAGGATATAGCTAATCCATTGCTTCATATGTTCGAAAAATCTGTCTGCTCAACAATGGTAATAACGCAATGAATGTTGTTGAATTGTCAAAATGAAACCTATTGCTACTGATAGTGTGTTACGCAATTACCCCTCAGATCTTATGAAGGGTTACCTAATATTAAAGATTACAATATCATCGATTATATATGTTTATCAATGAAAAACCTTCACCAGTTATTTACTTAACATAAATATACTTACTTAGAAGGAGATCCTTTGCATGAATTGTCATTACATTTTTAATGATCAGAGGTATTCACGTGACACGCTAAAATATCTTCATCATTATCATCATCATCATTTCAGCCGAAAGACGTCCACTGCTGGACATAGGCCTCCCTCAAGCACTTCCACTTCGACCGGTTCTGTGCTTCTCGCATCCAACGGGTTCCTGCGGCCTTCACAAGGTCGTCGCAAAATATACAAAATATCTTCATCTTTATTGAAGACATTTTAGCGTGACACGTGAATAGAACTTGATGTTTTTATCATGTCTAAATATAAGACAAAAATAAACCCGGGTTCTTTTCCACAAAACATATACAAGGCTTAATTACATCAACAATATATATTTAGTTCTGAAAATAAAAGTAAGTATACATGTACTTAATGCGTATTTAAATAACAACAAAAAAATATGTAATAGCGATAAACATTAGTTTTTTATAATTTATCTAATTCGCGTAGTCATTATTATAAACAAAAATTCAGTTCTCGACGAATAAGATGATAAACAATGTGATAACGATGAAAAACGTGACCCTGTTTAGAAAAAAAAAGGATTTCTTTATGGTAGTGACACTTCCTTGTTTACGCCAGGTTGGGTATTTAGAATGTTGTCTAATCACGGTTAAACGTAATACTTCCCTATTCTAGTTTTTTTTATTACGAAAAGAACTTTCTGTTAAATTAAAACAACATCACAAAAAAAAAACTTCGATATTGATTTTCAATTTTACACTATGAGAAATGGCCAATTTGTAATTCTCCCTAAAATAACTTCATGCGTCTATTTTCAGGTTCTTCTTAAGTGCATGTTTCAGAGTTGCTCTACTAGTTCGAGGTTCCAGTTCTGAAGAGAACTGGCTACGTTTGGGTTCAACACTAATTGGGGCACTCCCAAAACTCAAATGTACACGTATAAGTGCTAATTAAAATCCAGAACTCCTAACAGGAACAGAACAAGAGCACAATATCGTTATAGTGCATGTCCTGGACAGTCGCGAGTACTTGCGAACAGCCGACCCACTGTTGAACCACGAGCCACACAATTACAGAGCATGAGGCGAACGCGACCCACTTACTGCTAGTACTTCGTTGATAACGTAAGAAAACATTGAATGAGATTTGAATACGTTGAACATTGCATGAAGACCTCATTTTAAAAGGTGTGACGACGAGAATAGGAATTATTTTTATCCTCTTTTGTCTACAGAATCACTTGTATAGTCCTATTTTTATCTAAGGGCTGATTTTTCCAACGATAGATAATTTTATCGGAAGAATAATTTTGAAATTTTGACAGTTCTTCCATACAAACATTGTCAGAAGTCAATTTTATTACACCGATAAAAAATGTCTGCCGATTGAAGAATCAGCCCTTAGAACTGATTTTTACATTGCCAGATACCTTTTATTCGAGGAGTAAAATTGACGTTTGACAGTTTTTGTATGAAACAACTGTCAAAATTTCAAAATTATTCTTCGAATAAAGTTATCAGATGATAGAAAATCCGCCCTTAGACTAATTTTAAAGTTCTTAGAATATGCACATTTACTTAATTAGAATAGGTGTACCCCTATGGGCTTTCCCTTCGGCAAAAAATACGAACTTACGTACAAACTTTCATCCCCAATTGGTGATAATGGTGATTAAAAAAAATGCTTCCTGTCGTCCTATAAGGAACTGTTATGCATTTCATGCTTCTAGATCCAGAGGATAGGTTGTGCGATTTCTATCTCTTCTCTGTCAGATTTTATTAAGTAGAAGATATGATTATCTGTGTAGCTACGAGTATGTCTTCATGATTAAATTGACACAAATATCAATCCGTCGTTACCCAGTCGTAACTTAAACTTCTTAAAATTGTGTCTGAACCAACTAATGTATTCCCCGATTCAATTCAATCAATTCCAATCTAAGTGTACAATATAATATGCACATTTTGAATGATCACCGTTCCGTTAAACCTTTCAATCTTAGGCTGTCTACTAAGTTCTAGGGTTCTATCCAAATTCTAGGAACTGTGGCTTTGTGTCCGACAAGGATTTCAAAGGATTATTGTCTGATACATCCAAACGTGGTGATTGACATAATTCTAAACTAGAATGATTATTGTGAGATTTGACATAATTCTCCAATCATAGAGTTAAAAATAAGGCATGTGTATTCCGGAAAAAATAAAATAAAGAGCATGATTTTTTTTTGTTACAATGGTTTTTATCGTTTGTACAGACGCCAAGCACATCAAGCTACTATAATCTGTCAAATTTCTTTAATAGATTTTCAGCTTTATCTCTAAATTATAAGGTTCAAAGTTGATTGGGAAAATTTGACAGTTTCAGGTAGCTCGATGTCTTATTATATTAAAATAAATGGTTACAATGTTTTAGTATTGTTAAGATTTTCCTATTACCTACTATTTCAGTAACATTTCAGGAAAACATTTTAGTGCGTATTATAATAGAACTGTCTATTTGGCTATTCCTTTCCCTGGTTTCCCACAGAGGAAACAATCATGGCTGTCAAATTAGAAATAATGTTATAATTTTTAATTGGTAATGAGCGAACCTTATCTTGCAATAAAACAACTTATATAGTTTTAAGTTGAATCTAAGATGGCGGTGCGTTATCAGTGACAGGTCAGGGGTCTCTCTATCAGATCGCAGATCCCGGCCATCGACCCGGCTTATGTAACTACGTCATCATCATTTGTTTTCGACATTTGATAACAGATGCTTCTTTTCCTGTTATTATTAAACTAGCGAAAACATTTATTTCATGTATTTTTTTCAGACGTGAATAGGAAAATCA
The DNA here is from genome assembly GCA_948474745.1 of Oligia latruncula. Classification (NCBI taxonomy): domain Eukaryota; kingdom Metazoa; phylum Arthropoda; class Insecta; order Lepidoptera; family Noctuidae; genus Oligia; species Oligia latruncula. The sequence continues at coordinate 995,499 of OX419685.1, forward strand.
TGATAATAGTCGTGTGTTATATATAACTAGGATAAGGAAATATGTTACCTGTTTGTGTTAACTATATGTTTACTATCGAAATGTAATAATACATGTGTTTATTTAAGTCTGACCGCAATCGATACACGTGCAAGGAAAAGGCCTGAACTGTCTGAGTGATGTTCTGTTCAGGGTTAGACTAAGGTTTCTATGCTGAAATAGGCTCTGAGATGAAGCACAGCAGTGGCGAAGGTACCATACAACTCGATTCCTACCGGCTTCCCTTCGAAAAATCAGAATGATGAAATATATTGTATCATAGAGGCCGTCTTCACGAGCGAGACAATCGCGACTATAGTCTCGCCGTGCCATCAAATTTTCGCCGCGATGATATCGCCATGTGGAGATATGTTCTATGAGAGTGTATAGAAATACGCTACGAAGCTCACTTTCTTGACGATTTCCCTTTACTATTATCCTTCAACAGTTTATTTCTCCTCTAAAGATTTGTCTACAAAGTACAAACTAATATCAATCTAAGAGAATGCCTGGGAGCCTAACAATCCGTCACACATGATAGCGCTAAAAGATTGTCTCCACTCCACTGCTGCTTGAACATGCTCCCATTGGCGCGAGCCTTTTGGGTATGTCGCTAATATTATTCATCTATGTATTCGGTTAGGCAAGGAAAGTTATTTACTTATGAGACATTATCTATCCATAGATAATAATATTATAAATTCGAAAGTAACTCTGTCTGTCTGAACGGATTTCGATAAAATTTGACAGAGAGATAGATTGCATCCCGGGGAAGGACATAGGATAGTTTTTATTGACATTCCTCGCGGGAGAAGTCGCAGGCGGAAGCTAGTACTCATATAATAAAGCTGAAGAGTTTGCTTGTTTGATCGCGCTTAACTCAGGAACTACCGGTCGGAATTTCGAATTGTTTTTGTTTTTGATAACGCGATTCTTGAGTAAGGTATTTATCATCATGCTATGAACCTTAGGAACCATGCCAAAAAAAACAAAAGAGCGCTAAATTCACGCGGACGAAGTCGCGCGCAGAAGTAATGTATTTAATATCTGGGTTAAAGCCGTTTCTATTTTTAGCGGAAGACTTTTCCACAACAATCTATACGCGAACGATTGAACGTAACAGGCGGTATAAAAATAAAGGTTTTGTAAAGATAATTAATGTAAAAAACAGGGAGAATCCGCAGCTTCTGTAGCATACCCCCAGGCAAGGTAAGGAACCACATCGCAACCTAACACGACAGCTGATCCCTCTCCTACAATACATTCCCCGAGTGTTCATGTACCCACTGAAAGTAGGTCATCTGTAGGGCGCTGAAACAGACCTTGTACGTGAGGTACATCTACAATTGTTATGCCTGTCCGTAACATCGACCTCTAAATTTCAAAGGTCAGACGAACCCGTTAGCGAAACTCGTAATGTCTGCGCAGTGACAAAAGGTAAATTGGGATGATATTAGTAATAAGGGGTAGTGGCTACCCGACCGGGGACGACCGCCGGGCGCTAGAGTGGTATTATACATTTATGATACGTAATAGTTTTTGTTTTAGAAACAAACTAGGGCCTAGATTTTGGCTGATAGTTTTGAATATACCTAGGTATTAGGGAACTTTAATTCTCGAAGGCATTAAGTTTGGTGGGCATTCTTTTCAATATGTAGTCTAAGGATATTACTGAAACAAAGAAGATTCTAACTAGAAAATACATGGACAAATTGGCTAATACTCTGAAGAATGTGTACTAGGTAACTTAATACCCACTATACCTACAATAAGAACGAAGATTCTAACAGGAAAACTTCAAGAAAAACCTCTTTTAAACACTACGGTTGCAGACAACCCTTAGTACATAAAACTACAACATTAACACACTTAATTCAACGATATTGACTCACTTTGCGCTACTGTTTATCTGTTACAGGCACGCAATATTAGGCCGGAGCTCTCTGCGCTACCCATCGACGGAACATGTCCCCCGTTTATCCTGCTTGGCCTATAAACCCTACCATTCGAGTCACGGCCATTAAAATAACCAACGGAACTTGCAATAACGAGAAAATAATAAAAAAAAAACGACGATCGATCCAGCGCTTAGATCATCAATCTCTCTGCGCTTCCTGCGGCGCCAATTACATATGTGCGCGTGCGACGGTGACAGAAGCATAGAGTAGGAGTGTAAGGGGGAAAGAGAAGAGGATATCAAGGAACGAGATGCCCGGACAAGGGACGGAGGTGTTGCAGATCTTGGTTCGTTCCGAAACATTCTAGATGCTAATATTTCTTAGAGATATTTTTCTTTGGTTAAAATTCAAATACTAGCACAAAAAGCTTTTTTTGCTCTCCTTACTAGATTCCAATGTAAATAGGAAGATGGTACGTATCTTAATAGATTCTAAATAGAACGAACTAGCAATCGGGAAATATGAAAAACGTTAAGTTAACCCATTTTATTTATATTTCACCTTTATGAAAATATTATAATGTTGAAATGGTGTCAGACGGTTAAAAATAAATATTACGACAAAGATATAATAGAGGTTACATAGTATAATGATTTCATTGCGCTTTGTTATCAGAAGAAATTTTACAAGTAAATTTAATGATACAAAAATATTATTGCTATAAAACAACGATAAAGTGATAATAGATGAATATTTCACTGCTTTTCCATTACCAACATTACGTAAACATGCTTATTTAAATGAACAAAGCGTGTGGTACCTACTGTACAAATATTATAATGATTAAGTATTTTCGCAGACTGCTAAGAAACAAATACAGTGAAAAAAAATATCAATTAAAAATATATCACAATAATACATTTCCGAACGGTTATCGTTGTACAAGTGCAGTCGTTGTACGAATTCAAGGCTACGCGCCGACTGCGCCCGCGCACCACACACGCGCGCGCATGCACCACACGGACACACACACGCACGCTGCGCACGTCATGGATGCACTGCCACTAACGGCAGCAGAATCAAGGGTTATGAATAGTAAAGTAGCCCCCACCTTGTCTGTTATCACCGCTTATCCGCTAGTGTGAGGAAGATAGCATCACCTCACTCCGTTCCGCAATACTAATCGTTTTTGCATCCAGATATGTGTACATTAGTTGCTTGGGGTAGCTACTTGCGAAGTGTAATTCGGGACAAAAGGACATTTTCCTCGTTTTTAGAAGGTATCAAATATGGAATTTGTTTGCCTAATATTGATTCCTGGAAGCGACATAAGTCGCTGAAAGATAATGCTGAATTTAATATCAAATAAAATACTATCTAATAATTAATGTTTGTTACCTACTAATTAAGACTGGTATTTACAATTTAGATAAAAGATCTTGCACGATTTAATCGAATGCGTCTAGGTATCTATTTTTTAACATAAGTCAGTAAGTGTTGACTTGTTATTTACACAAGTCACAAACAGTGGCAGACTTGACGACGAGAATGTTCAAAAAAGTTTTATATACAACTCTACAATTTTTATATTAGTCTTTGCTTGAATATACCTGCAGTTGCACATCAGAAAAAAGCAAAATAAAAAAAAAACAGTCCGACCGTCACAATTTTTTTTCCAAATATAATAGTAATGTAATATTTATATTAACCTGACCAAATAGATATCCCGCTGTAACTACTTATGCACCACTTTCCTGTTTTAGTGATACTAAGCTGAACAAAGTGCTGAAACCTATTACTATAATTTATTCACTACTCATAGATACATAGCTATCACGTAGCAGTAATTTCCATAAAGGGTAATCTTTAATACATTTAATTATTATGCGACTTTCCATATAAGTAGGTATTCCAGGACAAATCCAGGATAACATAGAATATGGCGACCATACTTATAATTGGCATCGATTAGCGCAGGAAGACTGGTCTAGGGTACGTTTTTTATTTTTTTCTACGCAAGTATTTTTAGCCTGTGTCCGGCTAACCGCGGGAGTGTTGTCCTGCTGTACCTGCGTTTGTATTCAAATACACATAACTATGGATGACCAGATACCAATCTATTTGAATGTTCAACAAGGAAACATGTAAGCTTATGCGGATAAATACTTATTTTGTATTGCACCTGTTTTGTCATAGTTAAATATAACAGGTAATATAAACTGGAAGCGGGAAGTTCACATCAATACCTAATTTATAGAAAATGTTAATAACTCCTAGTCTGATTAAAATTTATTTTAACCATAAGTAATTATATCCGATCGCAATAAACCCGATTTTTTCATCGATTGTTAATCTACTGCCATGTTTCAACCTACCCCTTTATATAACGATACCTACCTATAGGTAATTAATCGTCGTTACAACATGGCATGAGTTGAAACCTAATTCTCATAATGACTTAATAAATCTGCCTATTCTATATGATTCTAATCACTACCTCATCACCCTATCCAGCAGTGATCGTCGACATGACAAAGATATAATAAAACAAACATCCATTGCTTGTGCAAGCACTTGTGGTGTTTGTGTCAGTTTGCCTTGACGCAAACACTCGGCGCAATCAGTCGATAGCTGTACCCTTGTGCTGCTCAGCCAAGATACGGAGACAATGCACTTAGATCCTGCTGGAGCTGATAAGAGTTGCCTGGCGGACAGAAGACATGGAAAAGTTTAGCAAGGAAAATTGAGAGCAAATGTAGGAGAGGAACCAGGATATCATAGTAATAAGGAAAAAAAAAAGCAGTTAGGATTTATATTATCTGCATTAAACTTGGAGTAGACCAACAGGAAGCAAAATATTTTATCATCCAGGAAAATAACCAAAAAAACTAACAATACAGACTGATTCAGAGCACCGAACTGGGACATACACGAGTACAATATTAATACGGCCATTATTTCCGCGAAATAGTGCTGAGTCTGCCCCCATTTCGTGATACACTTACGATATTGTACCCACCATGAGAGCCTCGAGTGTGTCCCTAAATGATGACTATCGAAAAATATCGTGTCATTTTCGACACAAATTGCTTGGAGCAAACCGTCCGCGTTGTGTACAGTATGAGTGATATCCCAAGATTTGTGTAAGTAATATCGCGTAGGTTGCAGAGATCTAAGAGTATATTGGATATTTCTGTTGCTCAACACCATCCCAATAAAGCATCAATAATTTTAGTAGCAAAATGTGTTCAGAAAGCTCGGAACTGTACGTAATCAAGCATATTTACAATTACCTTAATTTTATTTATCTTCTTCGTCATGAAGCTTATTCGGAGCCGAACATCTCAAATTGTAAGAAAACTTTTGTCATAAGTAGGCCTTGTTTATCACAATATAATCCACTTAGCCTGGAAATTAGGGGGCGATAACCCTGAGATGGGCTGTAAAATGAACTGTGTTCAATTATTTTGTATACCTGTATGAGGAGTTCTAGGTGAGCAGGTCTAAGAGTATGAAGTGTGAATGCAGCTGACACAGTTCAAAGCGCCGGTAATAGGGGTCAGGGATCACCTTTGAATGAGAAAGGCCTTGTTCGCGGTCGCCCACTGCATACAATTTCCTTTACAATGGGGATGAAGCTGGAAAACTCCAGAAGGAAGTGGTATTTAAAGGAAAATGGTTTTGTTACAAGTTTCTGGAATGACGTAGGCATCATAAATGTTGTAGGTTATTTGTATTACAGTTGTTACAGTTGACTGGAGAAAGTAGAATTAATGTTTATTTATTTATTTAGAAACAACAAACAGTAGCGTAATAATAAGTAAACATAGTTTAGAACTTGTATAATGTTAATTATTACCTAATAATGTTGTATACTATCTTCAGATTAAGTAACCCAGTAACTGGGTTGTGGAGGTCAGATAGGCAGTCGCTCCATGTAAAATGCAGGTATTCAGCTGCATCCGGTTAGACTGGAAGCCGACCCCAACATAGTTGGGAAAAGGCAGGCAGATGATGATGACTATCTTCAGATTAAGACAAAAAATGGTCATTACCTATTTCCAACATTGTTTCATCAGTGAAATATTTTTTGCACTAAAATTACTCTAAAAGTACTCTCATTCATCGCTTTAAAAAGCTGCTGAAAACTACCAAACTCGTCATAAATACTCAAATAAACTACCAAAATCATAAACCTAGTTTAATTTCCCTCTAACCAAAGATCTTGGAAATCCAACGAGTAATGGTATAGTTAAAACACTAATCACGATCTACTAATCTAATTACGTGAAGGAGTAAAAAAGATTCGCACGCATTGCGCCCGCGCCGCTGCCGGAGGAGTTTTCACTCGCGAGAAAAATATAGAGAGTGAAAACGGTAAACAAACGTGATACCGTATTGTACGGTGAGGGGAAAAATTGTGGAAGGTTTGTTGTTTCTTTATTTTTATTAATTTTTTTGTCATTAATTTAAGATTACTGACTGACTCATTGATGTTTTAATTTTGTATTAATCTAATTTTGAGTCATTCATCATTCTCCTGCCTTTTTATTTAAATTATAATCATTAAAGTCATCAACACAACTCTCTAAGACCAAGTAATCCCACTGAATGACTATTTCATGAAATCTTGACATTTGGGGATTATACTAGCTTAACAAGTTGTATTACCGATTCTAATGATTATAATTCTGTAAATACATATTTGTTGTGGTCGCGAATCATATTTTAACCAACGTACAACTTAATACTGACCAGCAAATTGCAAAAAACGTAAGAAAATTTGAATTTCGCGGGCTACCTTAGCGCTTCCCCCTTAAACCAATTTTTTTTTGGGATCGGTGCAGTTTGTCATCTTCTTCCGTACTTCTCTATTAGTTGTCATCTCAGTAGTCACCCACCCTAGCCATCACATCTGACACACAGTCCATCTCTAAATTAGATTCATGGTTTACTAGGCATATACGAGGAAGTCAAAGATACATAATTATATTGTTAAGGTAAACTTCAGAATATATGTAGTAGGAATTTTTTCGTGTATAGAATAATTATGTCCTTTTTAATAATAGTAGTAGTAATTTATTTTTATGATTTTCTTTGAAGCTTAAAGCGTTAGGAATACTAAATCTAAACGGAAGAAAATATAACTTTTATGCTAACCCATCCTGTCTGTCTCTCCAGCCAGCTTTCAAGCCTATTTGCCACGACTCCACTAGCCTACCAACCAATAAATCTCTCATAATATGTCACCAGTACAGCGTTTGTCGTGTAACATCGGCGCAGTTTTTGCGTCTGCGCATCGGATCAGCGTCCATTAGTGAAAACGAAAGTGGAAACTGAATGACGACATTGTTCTGTGGTGAAAAACGCGAGCGTGCGAAAAACTGGGGAAAAGCGGACCGAGTCGCGGCAATTAGTATAGCGAGCTAGTCACGATACTGTCGATACGAACGTATTTTTAAGGATGGGTTAATAGGAGCTGTCGGTAGTTGGTGTTGTATTGTAGAATGTAAATAGAGATGATTGGCAGTGAGTGTGGGTACATTTCTTCTCTGTTTGAAAGCCCATTCTATTCTATTCTTTTCCGATAAGAAATAAATATTTTTAAAATATATATGTCAAAGGCTCTTCTATATAGGTCCCAGGATTTGTCCTGAGATCTCAGGATTTTTAAACTCTTTTCAGGATTACGGCCGGATTTTATTATCAGGAAATTGCATTTTTTTTTAGTAGCCGGTGAAAAAAACCGGTGACAGTGCAGTGCGCCTCAAGTGGAGTCGGCCAGGACATCTAGCTAGACGAAGAGATGGACGATGGAGTAAACCTGTGACCGAATGGTGGCCAAGGTTCGGCCAAAGAAACCAGGGCCGTCCAAAAGCGCGCTGGGTTGACGATATCGTCAAAGTCGCGGGGAACACCTGGATGAGAGACGCAAGGAACCGGGAAGTGTGGTAGACGAAAGGTCTATGCACTCACCCAGCAGTAAGTGATTCCGGGTTGAAATGATGAACCGGCGAAAAATAACAACGGTTCATGTAGGTACTAACTCCATGGCAACAATACATACAACACAACATAGTATCGAATCGTTGTACTCACATTAATATTAAAACATGACAAGTTATGACTAGGTAACAAAAATTGTCTAGACACTAGAATAATGATCGTGTTCCTATCGCTTCTAGTTATCTTCTAATAAATGAGAAACGGCTAACGATCAATAAAATTATTTGAGTATATTTTGTTGTAATAAGTATGCCTGTGTTATTTTAATACCAATATCATCTGGGATATGTGGTGTTATACTGTTCCTACTTAATAACCCTTAACAGGAAGAGGCATAATGCCAGAGATACTCATGATGAACTAGAGAATATAACTGTAAATGTTCTGAGCGTTACTGCTGTGACCAGAAGGGCAAAGTTTTGGGTTTAAATGAATTGCTCCTGCCATGTTTACATCATGCTACAGCTGTCATGCAAATACTTTTCTAATTCGACAGATAGACTTAGAATTATTTTTTAAAAACTATGTAACATTATTTTTTTAAAACTATGTAACTAGTTAAGTTAACGAGATAAAACTGTTTTTTCTCAGTAAATAAGTTTATAGATATTCAAGCTTTGCACGTGGACCGATATTTAAATGTGCTGGGAAACCATCATAGAAATGATTTCAGTAATGCTGTTCTGTAAAAATCTCACCGTGAAAACTTAGGTGAAGTGAGCTTAAAGTGAGTTGTCAATAGGATATATGTCTAGCATCAGGTGAAATGACAGCTCACTCTAAGCTCACTTCAACTAAGTTATCACGGTGATCTTTTTACAGAATAGCACCGCAGAACCTGAATTGGCGCCAATGTTAATGTAGAACCTCATTTAAGAGCCAGACATTCTATGAATGTAGGCTCCTACTGTTAATATAATAAATGTTTTCAATACAAAGATTTAAGGACAACACTTTGTAAAAAAAAGTTTAAAAACTAAAACCCGACTACTGAAAAGGATGAAACAAAAAAGTATAAGTTATGGTACCTAGTAATTGTGGAGGTCAGTCGCTCCATGTAAAATACTGGTATTCACTTATTCAGCTGCATCCGGTTAGACTGGAAGCCGACCTCATGTAGTTGGGAAAAGGCTAGGCAGATGATGATGACTTTTGAAGTTATGAGGAAACAGATGAACATACATACATACCGATCAAAATCATAACCCTCCTTATAAAAAGGGTTTTCATTTAATTCATATAAAATGGCTATTTAATTCAATATGGGTATTGACTCTAGTGGCCTGTTCTACCTCCTGATAAGTTCCGGTTAAATTACCTAGCAGATGATTTGATACAAATTTTGTTGAATTATTGTATTTATCTGGTAGATAGATAGAGCCAGTTCGTAAATTGTGGATAATTGCAATTAGTAATGCATTCAAGTCTTCAGTCGTATCGTAGTCGTCACATGTAAGTTCCCTTCGAAAGTTTTGTGGTATTTTAGGAACTACGAAGTGTAATGCCTTCGACGGCTCAGGAACGATGTGCCTAGTTTATACTTGACGGCTTTACTGTTATGTATCATCGTAACATGTAATGTTATAAATAAGGGTATCAGTTTTTTTAAATGTTTTACTACTGAATGGCCTCGATCACGCCTGATGGAAAGCGATGGATGAGGTCTATGATGGAACGAGCGTGCCCAGAAGATGCCTAAGGCACTGGAACTCCCACGCTTCGATGAAACACAGCAGGCTGCTTGACGTCGGACTCCGGTGGGAGGTCAGTTATTAACATGTTGTAATATTTGTGTAATTATTTGTAGAGATGTTAGTTAGATCGCTTCTATGTAGTGGCTAAAGATAATTTCTTTTATTTTTACCCTTGGGTGTTCGAAACACCGGGTGCCTAGGCATATGGTGCACAATAAAGCGTGTATTGTACTGTAAATTGTTAACAAAGGAAGTATGTCATGTGTCGAAATCTGCAAAACACCATCTGAACCTTTTTACGTGAAATACAGACATAAATTGGCAATCCATATTCTCCCTCAAAACAAGGATATTAGGTACCTACAACTTCCCAGTGTCGACTCAAAGCGACGCCCACACTCGACGCAAGGCAGACCCAAGTTTATTTTATGTTAGATATAATAGCTGGAGAATTGTGCCACGTCCCCAGACTGAGTTACAAGGTCTCTTGTCAAGGTCTAGGCGTCTAGACTTCGAAAAGCTGACCTAGGACTATTAGACACCTAATTACTGTTAAGACCTGAAACCCTTTGTACTTCAGAGTTGTTAGTAACCTAGGGAGTTGTGAGCGGAACGAGAAAGTATAATTGAGGTTAGGATTATATGGATGGGTCTAAACCTCAAGTTGTAATGTAGGCACAGAATTGTTTGACAAACAACCCTTTATGATTTCAAAGTCTAATAAGTCTGGTAAGTTTGTAATGAATGTAGAAACAGCAGTCAATGTATTTGAATGAGGCTGTAAATAGATACTCATTAAAGTCAGCAGTCAATTGTTATGTGAACCTTAGATTGAAGCCTGTTTTGATTAAGTGAATTGATGATTAATTTTTTTTTTTAAACATTGCCCCACACTAGTAATTTCTCCAAAAAAAATTAAGCAAAAGTACAAAGGTGTAAACGAAGCAAAGGTGTACATATATGTAAGTATCGCAGGAGGTGGTGTACCAAAGTTTGTGTATGATTTATTTATACCGAAACTTCTCATCAAGATTTTATTATTAATCATAAATCATAATCAGCCTATAATGTTCCCACTGCTGGGACAATTATTATAAATATCAATCAAAAAAGCAAGTTGGATCAATCAATCCAGTAATAACTAGAGAATGATAGCTGCGTACGCGCAAGCACAAGTACAAGTAGACAGTCCCCTCGGACGCAATACGAAAGGGAAACGTAATAACAGGCTGGAACTGTTTCAAGTTTACTAGTGCAAGTGCAGCGGCGCGGGGGCAGGCGACCGGCACACGAGTGATAACACGCGGGGACCGGTACGGAGATAAGTTATGCTAGGTTGGTGATGTTATAGCTGTTTTGTTGTCTCTGTGTGGTTTATGAAGCTTTATGTTGGTAGATTTACTATATAATTTGATTTTTAATAAAACCTGTTTTAATTGTGGATATTTAGACACTATATAAAATAGATACAAAGAAAAAAAGGCTACAAACACTATTTTTAAACGAAGAGAAAGAAGATCTAACTGCAAAGTTATCCTGCACCATAAAATCTTACCTACCTTAATGATAAAAAAGAAATTTACCTAAAAATCGGTTCGGCATATCTCAAGATAGACTCTATCTAACTCACACCAGTGTGCAGTGTGTACCGACTGCTATAATGTCAAGTTTCCCTCGACTAGCCGTCCGTGCAACCAGAATGCACTTTCTTCCTACACACACACACAGCCGACACTGCACACACACAAAGTCCCCGCGATGTTGCACATTATGCAGTTTGCATTTGCACACAGGCGTCAGATAAACCTGCATCTGTGCGAGTGAGGTGTGGTAAACGAAAGTTTGAATGGGAGTCATACTATATGTTTTATTACAGTCTCTATACTTTACTAAAATATTTATCGTTTGGACTGAAGCGGGGAAATTGCTAGGAAAAGCGTAGAAACTTCGTAGATTTTAAAGTGTGCATGTTTTGGTTGCGTTGTCTCTTTCTGTGGGACGTGGTTATTGTGTACGTGGTTGTGGAACAGTAAGACTGTGTGGTGTGGAGGCAGATGACGATCTACACCGCATAGCGGACTGTCGGACTTCTGGTGAGGGTCGCAGGTTTGATTCATCGCAAACAAAATTAAAGGCTCTCGGAAATTCAGAAGTAGAAAATAAATTACTTTGTAATGAACTATATTATACTTATAGCTTATTTTTTGTAGATTTATATAGAAGAGTTTAGAGTCAATAGGCAGAGTCAAATAGGTGAACAGGTAAGTAATCAGCTAGTTTTGTACTTGTTACTAAAGCCCCAGCCAGTAGTTTTCGGTTTCACACGTCATGGCTACGCGTCAAGTTTTTTCTTACAATAAGTTAGTTTGCCCGTGACCAGGTGCCTCCGTTTCAATGATTGGTGGCGTAAATGTCAGAAATAATTAATTTTCCCATTGGCACGGCGAAGACTGGCAATTATGTGAAAATAAAAACTATATGTATGAAGTTATAACGGGATCGTCTAGATTGAAGGGGTCTGATAAATGAGAAACGGCTAAAGAGTTGATTTAAATTGAATAATAAAAAAAAATAACTTGTTAGGAATTTGAGCACGTGTATAAATAAGTTCAATTTAGACTTCCTTGACGAAAAAGAATTTAATTAAAAACCATTTCGCTTTACCTAACATTTTCCCTGAAGGACATGCGGAAATTAAACGTTTTTCATTAGAGTGATTGGTTATAACATTGACATGTAAGAGTACAATACATGTCTATTTCATACTCCGTCGTATAGGTACTTAATCAATAAGTCTAGACTCTAGGTATTAAACATTTCTCGTAGGCCTTACTCACAAATGGAAATGTGTTAGCAATATTTTTTTACTAATAAAGCTAAGTGAAGGAAACTTTCCTTTACTTTATGTACTAACCAAAAATACATGCCCAGAAATGTATTACAGACTCCTACATGTAGTAAATTATATGAATAACATAGAAACATCGAGTGATGGTCGTTATATATACGGATACATTTGAAAGTGTCCGCTCCGTGTTCCATTTAGCCGGTGCATCGCGTCCTTGCGACTGCATTCCCACGCTTCGGCGACGTTCTATTACGCGCGCTGGTATTCTCGACACCTTACCGACATCGTTATTACATTTAATTTTTATACTTTTTTGAATTTAGATTATTTAGCTATGGTGTAGTTTTCTTTTATAGGTTTGGCTTTAATCTGTTGTTGTTTACAGAACTAGAATGACTAGTTTACGAATTTTACGTTATAACTGAATTATTTGAGAGTAGTAGATAATTTTGCGATCTGAGTCCATGAAATTTTTGCAATTAACGTTTTACCAATATTTTTTTGAGAAAGTTAATATTACAGTTTCCTATGTAACGCTAGGCGTGTAAATGTAGGTATTTAATTAGCAGTTAATGTCCACAAATACGTATTCATTTACGTAAACTGAAAGATAGAAAAACGATAAATTGTCTAATTAGGCAGTTATAGTCAAAAATGGCTACAGAAAATAACATTAATTCCGCGTTTGTCTCCGTTTCGTACTTACCTGTTTTTATTTCAAATAATTATCATATTTAAAGTTATTTTCCTATCAGTGGGGATACGAGAATGTCTGCCTGCTCGGATATCGTGTCTATTTTAAGCTGCAGTAGTGTGTAATCCTTGTTTATTAGAGGTGACGATGATTTCACGTCCAGCGCGCATGCTAGCCACTGGAACTTACCTGGAAAGAGAGAGACACACATAAGTATACAAATGTTTGAGTATAGAATAGAGTGGTCGACATGTAGGACAACTCAATACATCGATAAAATAGGGCGTGCCGTGTGTTAACAATAAAATTATTAATAGGCACTATGCTGCCTTTTGAATAGTAAACAAATCTCAATAAACATTTTAAAAACATCCCTAAAATGGATGCTTAGTTATTAACAAACACCCTGTATAATCTTACACGTGTTGTATTTAAGGCCACACCTCATTCGTCAAAAGCAATTTTTTTTTTACATTTATCTAGCGTAGGCTCTGTTATAAATAAATACTCGCTATTTTCTCAAGTTTTTTCATATCCTTATGATTGAAGTTTAGTGAGGGTACAAAGGTCTTATTTGTAGAAAGGTTACGGATTGGGAGCGGAAGGTTTCTTACTCGCCTAGCAACGAGAGATTATCCCTATCAAAGCATATTTTTAGTATGATACAGACTTGTGAAAATACGTATTATAATAACATCACTTATTTATTGAAAAGAAAATAATTAATAGTCTGATATTTTGCAGTATAGTCGGGCAAATAGGCACTGGTAAATGCACTATTTAATAATCAAACTAGCTTCTGCCCGCGACTTCGTCCGCGTGAAATTTCGCCCTCCCCCACTCACCCTCTTAGGGGTGGAATTTCGAAAAACCCTTTCTTAGTGGATACCTGCTCTTCACAAAGAACACTCCTTCCAAATTTCTTGTCTCTAGGACCAGCGGTTTAGGCTGTACGTTGATATATAAGTCAGGACTTTGAATTTTATATAAATACATAGACGAACGACCAGTTAAAATATAACTCTAAAATCATACAAGTAACCTTATACAGACTCGTTATTCGGCCACCAATTAATAAAGTCACGCCACGTGCTCGTCTAACGGTACCGGGAAAAAATCCCCTCGTACAAGTATTGCTAAAAAATCCCTCACATTTCCTAAGAACAGCCAATTTATAGGTGCAGTATCGCGTGACCGACAGTGAAAACTGCATTTCTTCGGGGAAAGAGACAGCAAGATTCATCACAGTGTCGCAGAAACGAGACGCGAGATATACACGCCAGCGCAATTTACTATCTAAAAGCGAATGTTTTTCTCAGTGTAAACAATACAAGCGAGATCTATCCAGTCTACGTTGACCTAAAAAAGGGGAGGGTGGGGAGAAATGGCGGACCAATTTAGAATGGACAGGAAACACAGAATTTAATTATTTTGTTACCGTTGCAAGCTAATTAGCTCTAATTGAATAAATTGATGTAATCGTTTAAATATTATTGTATTGGAATTGGTGGAATCAATTATATACCTAATAATGTCAGTTGAAAAAAGTTTGAAATCAAATAGTTTCGTAGTTATTATATTTACTGCAGAAGCTTTCAAATTGACATTATTCAGTGTATATTTCTATTAAAAGTAGTAAATTAGTAAAATATTCTGCGATATGGGCGCAATATCGAAAAGATTTCGTGGAAAATATTAATATTCATTGATTGTCGTGATCCCAATCCCTTCCGTATCACGATATTGAAATGATTTCGAGAAAACTTACAAACGATCAGCAGTTTCCGGGAAAATGGTATCGAAAGTAACACCAGAGCCGGAAATGTTAATATGAATGAATGACGTCGATGAAAAGATACTCCTTACTAGGAAAGCATAAGTCTTTGATACCGCCACCAAACAATATTCTTTAATAAAATAAAAAAAAATCGTTTCTGCGAACAAATATATCTTTTCATTTTTGGGTTGAAGTCCTGGTAGAAGTCCTACGTTCTTATAAAAGCTTCTTATACATATATTAAATAGATGCTTAATCTATCGATAAAAAAACTAAATCACTTCCTGATTGCTTTATACTTCCACCCTAATTTAAGATCATGTGTTGCGCACACGCTGACAAGTTTGACGGCTGTCGAACTGTTGAACGTCAACGGCTAACGTTTGACGGCTTGGTGACAGGCCCATTGGGATACTGTCGGGTCGATGCCGTCAGATCTTCGACAAGCGAACGCGGATACGCGCTGTCGTCGAAATATTTTAAAATTGTTGAGAATATTATTTTAACATAAAAGTATTTGCGTCTCTTTTGATTTCGGATAAAAAATATTGTGAAGATTTTTAATATACTGTTGCTGATTGAGGATTTCGTGTAAACTTGAAGTACTTAGTACCGCAAGATTTCATCACGACGCCTTAAATTTTATAGAAAGTAAAGGTACGCGATTTAATGCGACAGTAAGCCCATTTTAGTAATTTAATACCAGGTGACATTTCACAGTAACATTCATTAACAATGAATGTTAATGTGAATTCCTTCACATCCTCTAGTTACAATAAAGTCTAGTATTTAACTAAAAAGTAATAAACAAGGCTCTACAAATATTTGCTCGTTTCCATCCTTAAAGTTCTCGTTAGACCGGAAACAGATCAGGTATTGTTTGCACGTTTCTCGCCAGGCAGCGCTGCTAGTTAATTAAATTCTCTTATTACGTTAAATGTGTACCTACAAACAAACTGATTTCCGGTATACGAAGTGATGGAAAAGTTTCATGCTTATACAGGCAGTTTTTTTCTATGAAAGGTTAGGCAGTCTGCTGACAATTCTATAGAATAGAATAGAATAGAATTTTTCTTTATTAGAGTAACTCAGACTCAAAAACAAACAATATTGTTTGTTTGTTTTTGTTGTTGTTGTTGTTGTTGTAATTTTTGACAGTTTTTCCATTCAAAAACTGTCAGACGTCAATTTATTCCACGGATAAAAGATCACGAAAAAGGAAGAAATGCTTTGGTAAAATCAGCCCTTTGCTTAATGGGCCCATCGAGTAATAAAAAAAGTTTGGCACACAATCGCAAACTTTCGTCTGTCGTCTCTGTTACTCATATATCTCTGTGACAGTCTCTAGCCCGATGTGTCATATCCACGCTCACTGGTCATAAATCTCTTCGATGTAATGTGTTCTAATTGGTCGCACTCACTCATTGCGGTTATTATCTAGTCGTAATTATCATTGGACAATCTTTACGCTATTCTCTGAACGGAGAAAGTGGATTTGTGGAATTTTCTTCTAAACTTGCATATTTATTTCGATGTTCAAGTGATTTTCTTTACTTCATCCCGTTTTTATTACGAATATTTTTTTATCGTACTTAATAGGGTTCCGTACCCAAAGGGTAAAAACAGGACCTTATTACTAAGACTCCACTGTCCGTTTGTCTGTATCTCATGAAACGTGATAGATAGACAGTAGAAAATTTCACGGATGATGTAGGTATTTCTGTTGCCGCTATAAGAACAAATACTAAAAACAGAATAAAATAAATATTTAAGGGGGCTCCCATACAACAAACGTGTTTTTTTTTTCGGCGTTTTTGCGTTGTGGTACGGAACCCTTCGTGTGCGAGTCCAACTCGCACTTGGCCAGTTGTTTCAATTTCTTTTCAGTATTTTCCATTGACCCAGACAGAAACTTCAAATTCAGTACAGACCTTCATAATAAATAAATTAAAAGACAACATTTTACTCATCTTAATAATTATTAATTAAGACATTCTAAGACACGTCACTCCACTGTAGCTAGAATAGAACATGGAATAATTTTCGTCTAGACTAGTCCATATTATTTCAGTCCTGGTTTCAGGGCGTTTCGTGTGAACCATGTTCGCTAAAACATTCATTACATTTTCGTACAATACCTAGAACACTGGTGTTGGTACAGTTTTTAGGGCGTAAGGGCGGTGCTTCTCTTACACGTGTTGTTGGTACAGGTTCTAGGGCGTAAGGGTGGTGCTTCTCTTACGCGTGTTGATTTACTATGAATAGATGGAGCTCAGCTATTATCAGTAAATTGAGTTCTTGGGCTATACGACTGATTTATTCCGTTCTAATACCAATAACTAATACCCGTGGTATTTGTCTAACTTTGTACTGAAAACATTTTTATTATCTGATAAATTGACAAAAAAATACGTTGTTACGAACTAACAGGGCAAAGGTAAGATTGAGTTGATTGTAGGTTTTACAGAAAACTTTATTCAGAATAAATGATTTATTTTCTGTAACTTGTATGTTTGTACAAACATTTTTATACGTCAGTCGTATTTTTTTAAACTAGATGAGGTCGGCGTTTCCTGTCTGACTATTCTGAGAAGAAAGGCCGAAACAAACTCAGAGGTCACAGTCTCTTTTAAAAACTAGACAAAATCTTGGTCAGATCATGTGAAGACCATGTAGATTGGTTTCTGAAATGGTCTTTTGAGGAAAGAACCACACAGATGGAGCGGTCCTGACCAGTTAGTGCACACATTTGTCAAAAATCGTGCAGCTCAACTTGAGGAGGTCAACGATTCGACGAACAATACCAAAGAAAGGACATTTGGGCATGCCAAGAATGACAAGAAGCACAACCTGCTGAAATGAAATCATTACTCATAAGTTTTTCTTTTCTTTTTTGATCGAATACATATCATTGGATGATACACCAAGTTACATCAACCTCCAATACCTCACATAATTTTCCTCATTTCGCAACAGCTCGCGTAAATGTCCGCGTAGAACAATTTCGGTTTTACGTCGTTATTTACGGTTTTTATCGCGCCATGTGTCCCCAAGGGGTGTCTACCATTGGTTATGCATTACAAACTTGATTGTAAGTGGTTACTGTCCTTGGTGACAACCCGACAGTTCCTAGGAAAAGTCGCTAAGGTCTAGACTTTATTTGGGAAACCGTTTGTTTAGTGTGTTTTATTGGAGCTGGTAAAGAAGGAAAGAAAGAAAGAAAAGTATTTTATGTGGGCCACGCACATGAAATACAAACAGTAGAGGAAGGAACAAAACTCACAAAATAATGAAAACAAAAAAATCACAAAAGGCTTTCCGTCTCGGAGTCTCAGGATAATGCTATAGAAGACGGATGCTTTGTAATCACTCTGGAAAATGAAAAAGCTGAAAACCAAGACTGGTACTTAAATTATCTTCCTAATCGATGGCTGTTCTGAACAGTATTACAGTTAGCCAATTAGTTATTTGGTGACCGAAGAAAACTGATTTTGCTTATGGCTTCTGATGCAACAATCGCCATCGTTATTAGGATTTATTCCGGTCAGGGGGTCTAAAAAGGCCCCTTTGGTAGAATCATAAAAGGATAACATTATGAAACATAATATGGCGAAGACAGTCCATGTTTTTCTTTTATTCGCTGCACTACGTAGGTATAATCAAAGAGATTGGAATTGGATTTGGATTGGATTGATTGGTATTAGCACAGACAAAAAAAAATACTAAAAATTCCTTCACCAATGGGATCTGATACGATTAACTTAACAGTTAACTGTCCATAATGATTCATAATGTTATCCTTTTATGATTCTGCCAAAGTGGCCTTTTTAGGCCCCCTGATCCCCTGAACCCCCTTCACCTTCCCCGTGGATCCCCTGCTAGTTCGTCTTCTGTTTTAATCACTGTCGTAACCACTTTATCTAGGTTTACTCTTTTTACCCGACTGCGCGACGCAAAGGAGTGGTAATGTGTTCATCAGCCTATGTATGTATGTATGTTTGTATGTTCCTTTGAAGCACTATACAGACCAAACGCCTGGGCCGATTTTTATAATTCACACGTCAATCGATTCCTCTAAGTGTCACTAAAGACATGACGTTAGTGAAAATTCAATATGGCGACTACTATGTATGTATGTCTTCAAAAAAAATTTTTTTTCTCAAAACCTATCGAGTAGGGTATCAAAATAAAGGGCTTTAAAAGACGATTACAAAAATATAAACAACTTATATGGTTAAAAGTAATTCGAAGTGACAAATCGTAAAAAACACGTACCAAGAACTAAATCGTCAGCGAAATCTTTCACATTTAATTTTGTAAACTGAAAAGCTGGAAATAAAAAAAGTTATTAAAAAAAATAAAAAACCCGACTGCGGTAAAAAACTTAAGTTAAAAGAACTGAAAAGCTAAAAACAAGCCCATTTTAAATTAAATTAAAGTTGGAAGCAGGCGGGACCCATTTGAATTTGAAAATATAATAAAAATGGTATGGGTCCCGCCTGCTTCCAACTTTTATTTAATTTAAAATGGGCTTGTTTTTAGCTTTTCAGTTCTTTTAACTTAAGTTTTTTAACGCAGTCGGGTTTTTTATTTTTTAAGCGTAGATCTCTATGGAGAAGAACGGGCAAGAAACTCCATGGACACTCTTTTAAATCAAGATATTACAAAATCCTGGGTACATTATTCTTGTTGCTTCTATATGTGAGAACAATGTAAAAAAAACAGATATTTGACATGCATATCTCTAAACTCGGTCCGAAATGAGTAGTTATTTTACTGCAGCTAATTAAAAGTCGGACTATAGATGTTTCTTGATATATTTGACTTTTCATCAAAAGCACTAGCTTTATGCTAATCTAAGTGAAGTCATTCTCAACGATAAATGTATCAGAGTATATACCACTATATACATTAGTTTTAGCGCTTGTTCGCAGCGTAGATAAGACTAGTTTTATTTATTGATTTGTGTCCTACTTCTAGGTGGCTAGGTGCTGCTATATACCTACGTATGCACCTACATATGTATATTATGTGAGCTCTGACGTCACGGGCGAGATATCAAGTAGGTATATGGCTGTGCGACCAGTATAACTTGGTAGTACAGACGCCAGCACATCAAGCTACCACAAGCTGTCAAATTTTTCCAATCAACTTCGAACCTTATACTTTAGCGATAGAGTTGAAAATGTATTCAAGAAATTTGACAGCTTGTAGTAGCTTGATGTGCTGGCGTCTGTACATGGTAGCGCTGTTCGCGAATGCAAAGTGCATTTTTTTGTTGAATTTGGTATGTTTGAATAGAGTTTTTTATTACACTGTGTACCCAAGACATATTGGGCGTTCAGTAGTAGTGAATTGTGCTCTCCTTTTGTTTTTTTTTTGCGTCAAGGGTGAAGGAACTATTGAAACCTCTCCTATCCGTGCTCATAATATCTACTGCAAAAAGATCTTTCCAATAAAGAAAAAAAACCAGCCAAGTGTGAGTCGGACTCGCGCACCGAGGGTTCCCTGCAAATGTAGGTATGGAAATAGTTTATCACGGGTTTAAAAAAAAAAAATTACAAATTTACGGTTTTCGGATTTTTCCTTTACTTGTGCTACATGACTTTGCTTCTTGAAAAAATTTCATAATTCTAGGTCAACGGGAAGTACCCTATAAATTTTGATTCCCTTGAGAGTGTCGAAATATACTTTTTTGCGGCATAAACGGCCGTATCTTTTTTTTAGGTTAACTTAGTAGTTTGGTTTTTTCACAGCTTCAAGGGAATATAAACCTGAGTATAAGGTTTTAATTTCAACTCGATACCTCCACGCGTTCCCAAGTTAAAGGGTCTTGACAGACAGACAGACAGACGGACAACAAAGTGATCCTATAAGGGTTCCGTTTTTTCCTTTTGAGGTACGGAACCCTAAAATTGGCCAAATACTTTTGGTTTATAACAAGATTGACAACCCCTGCATCTTTTCATTAGCTAACCACAAGAAGTTGTTTGAGAATCTTCCCAATACACATTCTAACACCACAAAGGAGCCTGCCTGCATAATATTATTATGTGTAGTCTTTGTAAGAATTTACATAGCTCCAGCTTCTGTAAGTACCAACAAAAAGCTTACCGTATTCGCACAATCAGACACAAATATTATTTGAGACACGATATCCGTGAATTCAAACACGTTACGAATCTAAATAATAATATCAAGCAGATATTGACATAGTTATTGTATCTGCATGCTTTTGTCGCTAATATCTCGTATGTTTTTCCTTTTACGTAGAAATTATTGTATTTATTTGTACTGATTCAGTCATGTCTGGTTAGGACAGGAGATGATCATCATTATGAGGAGAAGTCTAGCCTTGTTGTTGTAAAAGTATTTTAGGGTCCTATTATACTAAATTAACTGTTTTCTGGCCTAAGAGTAGGTGCTATTATAAAGGCGAAAGTTTGTGAGTGTGGGGGTGTGTGTGTGTGTTTATATGTTTGTTACGTCTTCACGCTCAAACGGCTGGACCAATTACTTTTTATCTCGATATTCCTACGGGATCGAAATCCATGCTGGTGAAACCGTGGGGCGTAGTAAGTAATAATACCTAACTATGAATACCTACTTCATTTTCCGACAAAGATGAGCTAAAAAAATACTTCCTACCCACAAAATACCTACATTAACAGCAAACAACTGTGAGCAAACAACAGTGTGAAAAAAGCCTAATTTCACAAAACAGTGAACATTACAAAATTGCCTAAAAATACACCTGAAAAATCACCCCCCCACACACACACTTGCAGAGGCTAAAACGTGGGTGTGTAGACGCTCCGTGCGCCAGTGTGGGTGTAAGTGGGTGTCGTCTGGGGGTGAACGGCCTCCCGCCGACCTTCAGACGCGCGGGGAGGGGCGGGGGGAGGGGGGGCTGCCGTCTAGGAAGCTCCTCACAATAGATCAACATTGTAATTAATATATAATGAACCGTTTATGCTCGAGATTTGGGGACTAACGATCGTTATAATGAAATTGGTTGATTGATTTGCTGACTAGAGACCATTGGGGAGGTTCTATGATAATATTAATGTTTTGCTTTTATAATGACGACTTGGAAGGAAGTCGATAGAAACAGAAAGTAGAAATGATGGAATCAAGTTGATGTGATGCAAAAAACTGTAAAAGTGGCAAATTCAAATGTTATGACCTGCAAAAAAGTGTGACCTATAGATTTTAAAGCCCGCAATTTTTGCTAGTAGATTATTAGACTTTGCTAATACTGATAGTGTGATAACATCCCCTATTAAAAGCTCTACCTTACTAAGCTGCTGTTCTCTGCAAAAGGAAGGCTGAAAATCCTGCACAGTTAGCACTTTCAGGTCATTTTTAGGGTTCCGTACCCAAAGGGTAAAAACGGGACCCTATTACTAAGGCTCCACTGTCCGTCTGTCACCAGGCTGTATCTCATGAACCGTGATAGCTAGATAGTTGAAATTTTCACAGATGATGTATTTCTGTTGCCGCTATAACAACAAATACGAAAAACCGAATAAAATAAATATTTCAGGGGGCTCCCATACAATAAACGTGTTTTTTCGGCGTTTTTGCCTTGTACAGTACGGAACCCTTCGTGCGCGAGTCCGACTTGCACTTGGCCAGTTTTTAGTTAATCAACCTTACCTAAACGAGGATGCCAATTTTTAATTAAACTAGCCTTATTCACATATTGGCAGACAAACAATTCTTATCTAGAAGTAACGAAGTTTGTTCGTTGAACATTTAAAAATAGCAATTTTCTTTAACACTTTTTTCCGAGAATATTGTCGATGGCAACTTTTACTTTGTCTATGCTTCCAATTAATTTTGTGTTTATTAGGATTTTTTTACTTCTGATTTTATTGGCGTTTGCTTTATTTCGTTGGTTAATAAAACAAGTCAAATAATATAGGTTCTATTAGATCTGATAACAATGCTACGATTCTTTGTATAAAGCTTGGTAGGTAGGTCACGTGTAACAATTTGGCTGTTAAGCGAAATTCGGTAGCGATTTCGTCCGACTGGAAGTCTTAATTAATAATCGAAGGTTTTTCAAAGCTTACACGTCGAGTCAGATTGATTGTCGGGTAGTAACTAACAGTAGCTAGAAAATTGTTAATAATAATCCTTACATACCTACTCGTAGTATTAAACAAAGTCGCCGAAATGTCTGTACGTGCATCACTTCCGAATGACTGCACAAATGTCTGTACGTGTATCACTTCCGAATGACTGCACAAATGTCTGTACGTGTATCACTTCCGAATGACTGCACAAATGTCTGTACGTGTATCACTTCCGAATGACTGCACAAATGTCTGTACGTGTATCACTTCCGAATAACTGCACAAATGTCTGTACGTGTATCACTTCCGAATGACTGCACAAATGTCTGTACGTGTATCACTTCCGAATGACTGCACAAATGTCTGTACGTGTATCACTTCCGAACGACTGCACAAATGTCTGTACGTGTATCACTTCCGAATGACTGCACTAAATTGGATAATTGTTGGAAAATGGATCTTGTTTTGTTGTGTTCGGTATAGCCAGGACAAGGTTTATAAGAAAGAAAATGTCAGAAATTCGAAAAAAAAAAATTGCACCTATGCGAAGCTGGCCGCTAGTCCATACCAATATTATAAATTCGAAAGTAACTCTGTCTGTCTGTCGGTCTGTCAGTCTGTCTGTAAGTTACCTTTTCGTTTAAATTTGGCAGAGAGATTGCATCCCGGGGAAGGACATAGGATAATTTTCATCGCCATACCTCGCGGGCGAAGCCGCGGGCGGAAGCTAGTTTTGTATAAATTAATTCTGTTTGAATCGTCTGTAACGTTCAGGGTCAGCATTTTATAAATTTATAAAGACCTAACGACCTAAACTTCCACGCTACTCATATAGAAACTACCCTCATTTCATACAACTAAAACTCACTTAACCTAGGTACGTAAGTTGGGATCGGAAATCATTCGTATACTTTCGATGTTTCTGAGAATCTCACCCGAAGATAGAATAAGCTAAGAACGACCTGGTTGCTAATGGTCCTATTAGTATTCTCTTTTTTACCTAACGGAAACTAGGGTACTAAGGTTTTTAGAAGGAAACTGTTAGAACTATTTCCCTTTAAACTTGTTTCACTTTTTGATTTGATTGATTTTTTAACAGCAGGGTCTAAGTCGTGGGTAGGTGTATTGATGTCAGCCTATTGTGCCTACATAACTCCCTTACTCATGGGGGTAGGGAGAAACTACACCACTTGCTAAGATCCTTACTTCGTTTTCGTTCATATGACTATCTGGTCAAACACGCACGCCGGTGATCAATCGAGATGTTTGCTCAAGGCATTCAAACCTTCGCACAAAGCAATCAAATATATGGTGTAACTTTATGAAAATAAAACATAAATACGACACTAAAAAGTTAAAACAAGTTTGAAACCCACAACCTACCTGAAGACCTATCTATCGAGTATTAAAAAACATACAGAATAACCAAAAACTATAATCAAACCCATCACTTCATCAGTAACTTATTCTTCTGCGCACCCACGACCTACCTAAACGAAATCACGCCCTGAAACCTTTGAATATTTCCTACATTAAATATTTACGTTGCGGCCTCAAACAATGTACAGACGCCAGCACATAAAGCTACTACAATCTGTCAAATTTCTTTTATAGATTTTCAACTTTATCGCTACAGCATAAGGTTCAAGGTTGATTGGGAAGATTTGACGGTTTCGGGTAGCTTGATGTGCTGGCGTCTGTACCAAGTTTATTTCTCCTGTAATATTTACTGAGTTCTTAGTTGTTGAACCCTTTACCCTTTAGCAACTAATTCTTCTGTCCTGCTTCAGGGGCTGTCGTCATGTTGTATAATAGATAGACTGAGCTTTATGTAATCTGTTCTATGAATACCTATCGCGTTTTGGGAATTGTTGTAGGCATTGTGCTAATTTCACTAACGAACCTCGTTCAACCGCTGTCAGTGTCAATGTTCCTCAACAATGATGACGTCGACAGCTCTTGAATGCGCTGTAGATTTAAATCGTGTTCAGTTTCATTGCTGAAATTCGCCTTATTTGCCTATGGATTTTAGAAATATGTTAACTGTGTACAGTAAGCGCTGACATTTTTAAAACAATCTGACATCGGATTAGTCGATCTAGAGATAGTCGATTGGGCTTTTCAGAAAGTTTTAGGTCCCATTGTCATGTTTTATGGAGAAGAGTCGCCAGCTTGGATTACGAACGTAATAATGTGACAAGCTAAATAAATAAAGGTAAATTCAATCGGAGGGATGCAAGTCAGAAAGTATTGCAATATCTTTTGATTATTCAACCAGTTTGTTCAAGTTAAACGTAACGAACTTGTTAACAAGAACTCTGCTACATAATTACAGATGCCAGTTAATACAGGAACACCTAGTAATAACAGATATTTGTCGAGCACTTAAAGCTGTTTCCATGTAGCAAGGATCGCTCATGTACCGACTATGATCTGACTTGTGTTCTACGTATAGTATTAAAGGAAGATATAATACGTCTTTGATGTTATTAAGAGACTGGCAGTGTGGAATGGAACTTCCCACTCGGTAAAAATGTCAAGCATCCATACAAGCTCTCATCGTCGCTATTTAACCTCGATAGGGGATGAATTTTCAAGACCCTTCCTTAGTACAGTCACGAGCACTAATATGTCAACACTTGGCCACTTTCAATTGCGACTTTTTTCGTGAAATAACGAATGTAACGTTGAATACGACACTTTACACAAACCTATGGGTTCGAAAATACTTTGTTCGTAATAACACAAAAATTTAATTTGAAAAACTGAAGGAGAAAATCGTCTTTGAATAAAGCCAAGTGTATATACTTATGCTCGTGACTGTACTAACCATCATTATATAAAGAATTATTTTATATTTGTTATTCGTATGTTGTACAATATAAAGAGTACTCTATTCTTGCTTGAGATCAGACCCAGTGGTTTAGGTTGTAGAGTGAAGGAACTGTTGTCTATCACTTCTATCATTGAGTGTGAAACAATTTAAGATTTGTATTAAGGGGACTACAGGACCTAAACGCAAAAAACCCAAATTTTATAATGCCTAAAAGTATATGATCGACTACAGTAAACATAATCGGAAATATATGATAGATAAATATATCATATTCTTCAGGATATATGCTAGGTAGATAGTGTGTTGAAAACATAATACAACTAATTTGATACGATAGAAAAAAATCATGAAGATACCTCTAAAAACTTTCTTTTCACAATAAAAACCATACCTACTAACTAATATGGGTCATATTCAAAATAATTGTAAGTTACGGATAGGAAACAGATATGAATATTATTTGATTGTAACAGAAAAATAACAGAAAGGAATTATTAGGGCAAGTTTAAATAGCACACGTTTATAACAGGCTACGAGTGCGAAGTCGGTGTGGGTCGCTAGGTGGGTACATAATGAAATAACATTTTGGTGATCGTATTTTAGTTGGTATAATTGCCATAAATTCATCATCATCATTGCCATAATGCCTTATCTCCGAAACTACCAAGCCTAAAATTTTGATATTAATATTAAGGCAAAAGGATTCTAATGATTAGAATTATGTATAGTCATATTTGTTACGGTCGTGAATCATATTTTAATCAACATACAACTTTACACTGACCTGTAAATTGCAAAAAACCTGAGTCAATTTGAATTTCGCGGGCTACCTTGGCGCATCCCCCTTAACTGATACTGAGACGGCCGACGAGAGGCTGGGTACGCCTCGGCGAGGCTGCGCGGTTAGTATAAAAGGCTCAAGCAGTGAGGACTGAGGATACGCAGTAAAACATGCACACACAGACAATACATGGCACAGCAATGCAATACATGGCACAATATACGCAAACTTTACATACTTCAAATAAATTTAAGTAAGTAAAAAAAAATGTTTTGGCTAACCTGCGGTGCACTAAGTACCTATTAATATTTTATTTTCATTAATTCATACATGAGACAATGTGAATAACGCCTAATCATTCATATCTGTTACGTAACGGAAAAAAGTGACAGATAAAATAACGTATATGAATTAATTGCACGTGTCTATCCTACAAATCTATTTATTTCCACACCAATTCACATGATTATACGAATATTTTATAGTTATAACAAATATCACAATACAGCCCTTGCCTAGTATGAGTAATAAAACAGTAAGTACTTACCGCTACTGTAAACGACTCACATTGAATATTTACTTTTAAAAGTCTAATTTTCTTCGACTACGAAACGAGCTGAAAAACTATATTGAACAAAATGGCAAAGCGTTTATTCTTACGCGTCGTGTAGTAACAGCTAGTGAACTAATTTTGCCAGTATTTCAAATTTCTTTATTGCCATGGAAATAATGTTAAAATAGCATAACAGAGAAGAATAACAGATATGTGCAAAATCAGGACACTCATTAATAAATTAAATTTGGAGTACACTAAATAGTATTTTATATTTTGTTTAGTAAAGTGTTGAAAGTTTAAACAATATTCTCTGAATATATATTTTTTTTTAACTTTTTTTGAATGGTTAATAATTAAATTATTTTTTTTAGTTTACCGTTAAAGACGTGGACATAGAATACTTGTATGAAACGGATCCTACGCAATGTCTGGTTTAATTTTTTTAAATGAATTGTTTAGGTTTACCAAATGTTTCGTTGTTTTTTATTAAGCTCAAATAAATATTTTATCTGTTTGTTTATGAAATTCTAGTCAGTTGCATCTCGTTATGAAAATAATTGGGTTGGACATTAAGACAGTAGTAAATATACAATTATTTTGAATATGACCCATATACATACAATCATTCTGATTTTTTGTTAGATTATTCTACAAGCAACATACTAAAGCCAGCTTTAATTTTTTAGTCCAAACAATAGATTTTTTGTAAATAGATAATTGCTTCATATTCTGCAATAAATTATCAGCGTTGTGTCATCGCGCTTCTCTTTCTTTTCTATGCAGTCCGACAGTGACCGCGCTTTAGGTCATGTAGTCCCCAAACAGTACATATGCATAATTTCGTCATATCAAATGTATCACGGAATGAGATTTAATTTGATTCGTTTTCCTGGTGTTAACTTTGGGTAATTACCGACACAATAGTGAGTCAGCCTGTCTGGTGCGTTATCTTGGCAATACTATCAAAGCTATTTTGTTTATTTTTGGTTGTGACATGATATTGCTTAGAATTAACGTCATTGTATCACGAATAAGGTAAATAGTCGTTTATGATGTTTTAGGTTAAGCTCGCACTTACAGGCAATAGATTGAGAAGGAAAGGCATGAAATTGTCAGAGAAAGGAAGCTGGGAAGTATGTACTTATACCTGTATAAGTGTGTAAGACTTACCCCTCGTATAGATGGCATGCGAGACACATTAGGTTTTTAATTGTTTCTGTAAATACGGCCGGCATTCAACCGGTTAAGGGATCTCAAACTTTATATGAAATGAAAGCTTTTCAAAGCATCTTTATAAAGTAAGTACAAGAAAACTTGGCAGGAATCTAGTCTATACTCCTACATACACCTTTAAAGAAAAATTCATTGTATAATCTCGGAACTGGCTGCAGGATGTGGTGGTTATGATGTGTACATCACTTTATTGTGTTTATGGATGTAGACAGCGCGGGCTCGACAGATTAGCGATAAATAATACAGGGAACCTGGTGGCTTACTTTACGGCTGTCGTTGTCATAACAATTAAATTAAGTTCAAAGATTTAACTTCTGAACGAATTGACGCCCTCGCGAATACCCAGAAACATAATTACTTACTATGACATGTCTGGGACAGTTTTTCACAAAATACTTTTGGACCTATCTAGAATGCTAGGCTACAAAGCCTAGACCGGGCACCGTTATGTACAATATTTTGTACATATATGTACTAACATTTACATAAATTATTATTCCCAAGACTAATTCGTCCTGACCGACCAAGGACGCAACGCCGCCTTCCAGGTCGAAGGACCAACAGCATCAATTATGACTATGAACCTTCAGGCTATACAATTAGAATTCAATTTCAAATGAATATTGATATGAGTTATCGCCTTACTGATATTGGGACGACTTAGCTTTGAAAGCGAAATTTATACCTGATAGTACCCTTAAGGAAAACGACGGTTAACTCCGCCGCGTAAGGTCTGA
Organism: Oligia latruncula; assembly: GCA_948474745.1. NCBI lineage: Eukaryota > Metazoa > Arthropoda > Insecta > Lepidoptera > Noctuidae > Oligia > Oligia latruncula. Next base: position 1,024,658 of record OX419685.1, read on the forward strand.
ATTCAAACGTTTGAACGCTCCGTTTCGAAAGTACGGGACGGGTGTGTAGGTTAGAAAGGGATAGCGATGTCCGTGGTGGTCCGTGACCTATCCTACTGACGAATGTCGAGCCCCGGAACATCGCATTTTAACAAGTAGTCTAGACAGATGTGCTTGTGTGCGCGCCGCTGTGGCTGTGTTCGTCAGATAACGAGAATGTATTTATGTGTGAGTGTCTTTCAATAGCTGATATGTTCGTACAGGGCGCTTGCGCGTCTGTGTGTGTAAAGTTAAGCATATCTGATGCCTTACGGATGGCGCTTGAAGTTTTTAGCAAAGGCACGTTTATATGACGTCTTCTAAGACTATTATCGCTTGCGAAATTGCTAGTTGTAGTGTCTGAAATGTCTGAAAGCCTAGTCATACATCTAGCTCAAAACTTTAGAGAGTAAGTAGTAGGTCCCCGGTGGAGTTGTTTCGTAATTGGTCCAAATTAAATATTGTTTTTTTTATTTGACGATAAAGTTCCCTCTTTTTTAGGAAAAGATGTCAATTGATGAAATGTAGAATAAAAAGTAATTTAAAAAAATTAAACCGTCTTCAAAAATAAATTAACTCAAAATTATGAAATAACTTTAATTTCGGAACTCGGTGTCTTGGAATCTGTATTTTAGTTTTATGCCACCGACTTCCGAAATTAAAGTTATTTCATAATTTTGAGTTAATTTATTTTTGAAGACGGTTTAATTTTTTTAAATTACTTTTTATTTCGTAATTTTTAGTTTTTGCACTAGTATTTGACCAAGGTTTTGAGATGTTTTCCCTTTGACACTACACCCGTAGCTCTTATCAATAAGCCAGGCCGTCACACTTACACGTATTAGTCCATATCTTGAAAATTACTGATTCGATCTTGATGAAACTTGCACTGTTCCCTAAGTTGAAGAAAATATAAGCCAATAAAAAAAAATGGTCACGATCCGATTAACAGTTCCGGAGATATGCGTGGACAAACATACATACATACATACATACATACATACATACATACATACATACGTCTATGAAATTTTGTATATTTGTTTGGAAGCCCTAATAGATCATCATATGTGAATATAATGCAATTCCAATAATATTACATACATACGTATCGAATTGATAACCTCCTTTTTTTTGAAGTCGGTAAAAATAGAAATAAGGAAAACGATGGGCGTCTGGAACATTTGACTCGTATTCAAGGATGCAAGTTCGATTCCCAAATCAGCTCTATTATATGACTTTCAATTACACAAATACCCTTGATAATTCAAAACTACCCATAAACAAAGCAGGAAAGTTTCGGGCTCTAAAGAGTTTGATAACATAAGTTATGTACAAAAATATCTATTATGAAGTCTAGTCTATACTAGTCTATGGCCCTTATTTACCTACTCAAGTCCCACACGTATATTAGAACACATGCGATATGAATACATTACATACCTATCTTTATTGAGGTAGATTAGTGTCAAAGGATATGTCGTCGGTTTTTCAGGTTAAAGTAAATTAAATTTCTTTCATTCTAATGAATAGTCATGTAAACGAAACATATTGTTGCTTTAAAAGAAAAGAATTTACATTCCAATGAAAGCAAATTATTTATAGCTCACTATAACACAAAATGTATCCGAAAAAAAGAGCGGACCAAGTTACAGACCTGACCTTCACAAAAACCTTTAATTTGATGTAAAAGAGAAATAACTTTTTAAATTAAGGGAGGTTCAAAGGTTCACCCCATACCAGAAAAAGACAACACACCATTATAAACACACACATGGAGCATACAACCTCATCAATACAGACACATCCGACGTAATACACACATAAACACCCCATCGTTATACTGCACACACACACCTACATTTTTGGGGATGGTTTATGCAATTCGCCCTTGCGGAGGTGGTGCGATGAACTTCGTCCGGGACGTCCGCAACCTTCGCGAAGGTGAACCAGAGGGAGGGAGGGAGGGAGGGGGCTGCAACGCCCAGGATGAACGAAATTAGGGACGTTTTATAGCTATATACCTGCATACAAGGCTTTGAGTGGGGTGGAAAAGTTTTAGATTTTATCACGAGGGTGGTGCATAGACGAAGTTTTTCTGGCGTCCATTTTGTCGGTTGTGTGAAATTGTATGTATTAGGTTAAATAAAAGTATGTAAAGTGTTATGGTGATAAGCCTTTAGTTCAAATAGCACATTAAAATAATACTGCTAAGTACCATTTTCATGACATCATAATTACACTACCTGCCAGTAAACGTTCACTACTGAACAACGAACATTGCACCTTATAGAACGGTTAAATGAGACATATTTTCCTTTGCATTAAAATATTTTTTGCCATGCGACTAGATAGAAACAACTATTTAAAATAAACGACAACAATATTCCAAACACAACTACATATATCAACAGCCACAACTCCAGACTAAACGTCGTAATTAGCAAACAAAGCCAAATTATAGTCTCTCCTTTTTTCACTAAATTCAAATTTAAATAATGACAAGTCTAGCCAGCCTTCTGCCTATCTCCTGCCCCATCCCGACGTGAACTTGATAATTGTGTCGCCGATGTCGTTACGCTGATTGTCCCCGTTACGCCCGTGATTTTAATAATAGGGGACTTTTCTCTGGAAAAATACCGGCTTTTGTATAACTGGGTTAAGCAGAAGTTATGCTTCGTTCTCATTTAGAAGACACGTGATTGATGGCCCGATGGGCCTGTGGCTGAACAAGTAAAAGAGGGATGGGTAGAATTGTGGTCCAAATGTGGAGAGAATTAAAAGGAAAGTTAATAAAAACTAAATGGTTGAAGGCGTGACTCTTGGGTATAAAACCGTATAATCTACCAAGTAAGGTAATGTCGTAATGTATCTACGCAAAAGTAGCAAAACTACATGAAAAACACTGATTAGACCACTAGAACCTCCTTATTTTGAATTCTGTTGGAAATATTTGGCTGTATTTATGTTATTAACACGGAAAATATCTCGTCCATAATTCCAAATATCAATATGGGAGAGTCCAAAAATATACGCACTATAAATACATAATATTAATATTCCATTTACTTAAAAGAGAAGCACATAAAACCACTTACATTCAGCCGACGGCATTCGTCCGGTCGCCGGGCCGTAGACCCTCGTAGCGCGTAGCACCGTAGAGGTGTCCTCTACGGTGCTACGCGCTACGCTTGCCGGGTGGAAGGTGACAGGGTGACGCGGGTTCAGGGTGAGTTCATGTCTAAGGTAGGTTGTTGAAGGAGGTTGGTGGTACTAGATTTTTATGTATTGTTTTGTAATATTACTGAAATGTTTTTCTTTTTTAACTAAAAAGAAAAACCTTGGAATAATTGCTGGGTTTTGCCAGGTATACTAAATATGTTAGAATGGTTTACTGACACGGAGAAATTTTACAATTGTTTTAATTTAGTATTATTGTTATGCCATAATCACTGCACTTGTTGAATAGATTGTTGATCGTAATTTATTCTAGTAAGACTTTTCAGTAGGTAAACATTACTCCTGGCTTTATTTATGTAATTTTGCCATCAAACGGAAGTATTTTTGTCTGAAATTAAATGACCAATATTGTTTCAATAGTCACAATATTATGTGGTTACTTTATTACTACTAACACTCATAATAATACAGTATTCGCACCTAACAAAAAACATCACCCACATTAAAACATTCTACATAAATTGCAGCATCCAAATGTACATAATACGACTACATTCTAACTGTACGGAGAGGGCTAAGTGGAAGGCTAGGGCGGACGGCGCGTCCTTCCGAGGGCGGGCGGCGACCCGGCGCAGGCTGTGCCGCCGTCCTTTTGATCCTGAGATTTTCGTCGGTTACGAATATTTATGTATTGATTCATATTATTTTTTTCGGTGAAATTAATTGGTAAAATTATGCATTTTATACAAACAAGTTAGGACTTGCGTTGTGGGTTCTTTCGTGTATGAAGAATTCGATTTTCCGGTATTAAATATATACGAGGTGCCTCGGAAAGCACGTTAAGCCGTTGGTCCCGGCTGTCATTCGTGGATCTTTAACAGTCGTTACGGGTAGTCAGAAGTCCGAAAGTCTAACAACCAGTCTTACCCGGTTAGACTGGAAGCCGACCCCAAAACAGTTGGGAAAAGGCAAGGCAAATGATGATGATGATGTGGGTCTAAAGGCGTGATGATATGCTATTTACCGTAAGTCAGATGTGCACGAACATAATGACAGCAGCTCCATAATTGCATAACACATTATCAATCTCAATCCGAATCATTTTGAAAGATGTTGTTAAACCATTGCTTCATTAGTTCGAAAAATGCGTGTGCTCAACAACGTAAATGCGCAATGTATGTATGTTGTTGAACTATCAAAATGAAACCCATTGCTACTGATAGTGAGTTACGCAACTACCCCGCAGGTTAGCGGTGAAGTCAAATCGCGTGTTTGATTTACAATATTATCCAACAGTAATTCCAGTCAGGTGATATAATATTTGAAAAAATGAACTCGGCATAACACATTCTAAATATTTAACAAAAACGTGTACCACCGAAACTTCTTTCAAAGTTTCAGTATTAAATAAAGACATAATAGTCTGTCTGTTCGTGGAAGGCTAGGGCGGGCGGCGCGTCCTTCCGAGGGCGGGCGACGACCTGGCGCAGGCTGTGTCGCCGTCCCTTTGATTCTGACGCTTTTAATGTATTAGCATTTTGTTATCGTATTGATTGTCGTAATAAATATTCTCTTCAGCGACGTCAATGAGTGAAACATTACAGGAAAATAAGTTATACATGGCCTGTGGCTTTGCTTGCGTTTTGAGTTTTTTATTTTCCGGTAATAGTATGATGAGTGATTGGACAAAGTATTTATACTCATCGGCAAAAGGACATCTTTTCCATAGTTTTAAATTACCTCTATCAAATATTATATGTGATCAACATTGGTTCGATATTTTGGTCGTGAAGTCTAAACTAATTGACGGACCTTGAACCTCATTTTGTTTTATAATATATACATACATGTCATATTATCACAATATTATTAATAAAAACAATGAAAAATATAAAATAATTTAGCATACTAAAAACATTACCCAACAAAAAAACATTACAGCATCTAAAAACAACATAATACCGTCTGTTCGTGGAAGGCTAGGGCGGGCGGCGCGTCCTTCCGAGGGCGGGCGGCGACCCGGGGCCGCTGGACCCGCGTCCCTTTGATCTTAAGGCTTTCATTACCGACAGTTTAGGTATCATTGATTGGGTAAAGGTAAATGCTAATATTGTACATTTTAAATCCATACTAATATTATAAATACGAAAGTAACCCCGGCTGTCTGTTACCCAGGTACACCATAACCTGGGCTAGGACTAGGCTAGGAAAAGTATCCTATTACTTTTTATCCCAGTAGTACGTTCACGTGGGATAATTGCTGACCATAACGCGGGTAAAGCCGCGGTCAAAAGTAAATGCTACTAATATTATAAGTTTGTGACGATAGATGGACGGATGTTTGTTACTCTTTCACGCAAAAACTACTGAACGGATTTTGAGGAAACTTTACAGCATTATAGCTTATACATCAGAATAACACATAGGATACTTTTTATCCCGATATTCCCACGGGATCGATACTTATGCGGGTGAAACCGCGGGACGCTGCCAGTCATTAATAAATCGGCAGGTATCGAAGGTATCTAAAAAGTTAGTAGAGAACATTTTCAAAATGTCTTATTTAAAAAAGATAACTGGAAATCTCTGTTTCTATGGAAAATTTAATATCGGTCTAATTTGGCTGTAACACAATTTTTCGAAAATGTTCTCTACTAACTTTTTAGACCTTTGTATCCTGCTTATGCGTATGAAGTTTCATTAAAATCGGTTCATTCATTCCGAAAAATAAGGGCTTGAAAGTTTTTATGAAATGCCGTACGGCGTAAACGCTCGCAAATATTTCCATAATAATTTTGTAGTATTTAAGATGTACAGTCAACAAAGGAGTTAAGTATACAGGAGCGTCGGATATAGTTGAAGTTTACTAAGAAACCTTTGTTGACTGTACATAACGTCGTGTTCCATTTTTCTCACTAACTGTATATTACGATTTTTGTGTAACTGTTTTTCCCGAACAAAATAAATAAATAAATACACACGTAGTTACCGACATGTTTCAGAACGGTAACTTAGAAAAGAAATCCCTTGTCTAAGTAAATTGACTATCAACGTAAGTTGTCCGTAACTTCAATCATAGCTGCCATTAATTGCCAGTCGTACGAAATGGCAAAAACACGGCAAATTGAGTGTTCTGCTAAACAATTATGTTCCCCTATGAAAACGAGATTGTATTGTCAGAGACCAAGTCCTCGTACGCACGGGCGCGTTTTTCCCGAGGCAAATATATTTCGCGCATTGGATTTTTGACGCAGTGTTCAACACCGAGAGTTGAAAATCCAGTGAGCAATAAAATTCCGCCACGATATTTTTACGTCCGTGTTTAGTCTAGAAATATGACAAAGTCATGACGAATGTGGCGGATACAAAAACACTAAGTTACATAATACATTCGTAGTCAATACTACACTGACGTATAAAATAATAAATACTTATTCTACTATTAATATCTTCAGCAAACAAGTACATAACGTGGGTCATATTCAGCCGGGACAAGTGGAAGCTAGGGCGGGCGGCGCGTCCTTCCTAGGGCGGGCGGCGACCCGGCCTATCTGAAGCTTTCGAGTTTTAGGATTTCGAGGGGGACATGGTATTCAAGTTGTTTTGTTCGACACTTGAAGGGTGATTTTGAAAACAGGGGCGTGGTATCTGGTATATGGTGAGGGAAATAAGGGTCGTATGATTTGTATATTAAAAGCTTGGGTATAATAACATTGATAGTATAGTTTGTTGTCTCAGCGAAACTTAGACTACTTCCAGTTCAACGTCCTCACTAACTAACTGCCTTCCAAGTTTTTCTCGAAGCGTGATATTTTTAATAACTTTACTACTTTTGAAATTAACAAAAACTAAATAGCGTCACGAGGTTGACGGGAAAACAACAACTGTTGGAGCTTTCCAATATTAAAAACTAAGCCAATAAAAGCTAGTTATTGAAAATACTTTATTACTTCAGTATTGACAACCCTTAGGTATATTCCTACCACGAATAGAACCCAGACAGCCTCAGATGTACAAGGTCTGGTCGGAAGGCAAGGACGTCGCGTCCTGCCCCAGGTCGACGCACCCTCACGTAACCTGCAACGCACAGCCTCCACGGAACCCTTAGGCTTGCCCAACAGAGATAGCTAAGCGGTGAAGCTAAACCACGAAACTAAGGCTGAGATTATTAGACGTTTCTTAGCGCGTGCTTTGGTTTGGCATTATTCCTGTCTCTGGCAAACTAGTAAATGCAAGATAGAGAAGAGATTATATTTAAGCCTAAGTACGTGCCCAGTGAGGATTGTTTAGGTCGGTCTATGTTTCTATTTCCAACAGACCTAAGTGCTGTAGCCACAGACATAGATAGATCTAAATAACGCAAGTATCATGATCTGTATGAAAACTAAGCGTGCCATTTTTTGACTACCTACTATGACGTCACAAGCACTATTTAGTGATGGGAAAGTCAAATTGATTCAAAGATGCCGCCGCGTGGAGCACCCGTTTCGCCCCACCCCCGGGGCCTAGCGCCAGCGCTCACGCTCACCCAGCCAGCAGAACACAGGAGTGAGCGCAAAAGTGGCGGCTTACGAATTTTATACGTAAAAGCTGATGGTATTTTTGGCAAACGAAGTAGTTGCTCTTGCGTTATCTAGGTTTATCTATATATGTGGCTGTAGCCAAACGGGTGTGATGTTCGTTTTCCACCAGCACGTGTTGTATACGTCATAAAAATTTTGCATTTTTAATTATTATTTTTTTTACGTCGTTCTCACATATAATTATAAATTCAACATTAATGATGTACTTAACTAATATTTTTGTAAAAATATAATTTAAAAGAGTGTCCATGGAGTTTCTTGCCCGTTCTTCTCCATAGGTACCTACGCTTTGGAATGGGCAACTAGCATCATACATAATTTCTGACTGACCGACTTCTTGACAGTTCAAAAATGCAAATGGTTTAATTGAAATAAATGCTTTGAGTTGAGTTTAAGTTTTTTTGCACAGAGCTTTCTTTGCAAAATTTTATGATATTTTCTAGGTCCAAGGATTTGGGCTGGGCGTTGATGAGTCAGTCAGTGAGTGAGTCTGGACTTTTGTTATTACATGTATCGATGATATCAAACATATCCATCGTTCAGCTTAGCATATCTTTTGTGGAAAGGCAGCTTTACAGAGGTCTGGGCGGGCGAGCGTCGTCTGTAGGAAGGCAAGGGCGGGCGGCGCGTCCTGAGGTTCGTCGAACGGTAATAGTACATAATGCCTGCATTCGCGTCTGGTTATCTCGAAACTCGTAATACGATGCGGGGATAGTATAGGATTTGTTAGTGGGTTTGCTTGCGTTTTGAAGATATTTAAATTTAATTTCTGATGAATATTTATTATTTCTTCGATTGTCGAAGTCCGGGTTGGGGGATGTTTATAGAAAATATGAGTTGGGTATAGTCATTAAAAACCTTGTTTTAAATATTTCTAACTGTCTAATTTCATGCCTGTTTGAGACCCGGAAGGAACATAATACCGGAAATAGATACTTATGTTTTCCGGTAAAGGGTTATATGTTATATCTATTCTGGGTTTGAGAATATTTATAAATAGTTATAGAAGTAAACCAGATTGTTATAATTATGTAAATACAGTATTACAATTCGAAACACGCATACCTAACTGAAAACAAATCACCCATTTGACAAAAACAGAGCAGTAAAACATTCCTATTACATTAACATACATAAAGTTACATCCCTAGGTCCTACGATTAACCTTCCCCGGAGTACCCGGCGGCCCGGGAGGGTAAACCGCCGCCATTCGACCTCTAGACTGCAGAGTCGATGCCCCGGCCGGTACCGCGGCAAAAATTGAGTGCCATCAAGGGGATGTTGCAGGAGGGATGAAAAACGTTTCACTGGTTTATGTAATGGAATGTAAGCAGAGGGGGAAGAAAAAGAAAAGTTTAAAATTGTTATTATAATGCCCAAATGCAAGCTCTTTTATGAAAATTAAGTTAGTTGTAGAAAATAAATCTAGTCTACCCACACTGTGAATGCGTACTGAAAACTAGTTATGACATTAGCTTGAATGAGTACAAATACCAATATTTAAATGTAAGACTTTAGTAGGACTTTTAATTAGCTGCAGTAAAATGACAGCTTGTGTATATGACTGAAATTGGCGTCTTTTTGTTTTTTCGCGGCCATCAATCAAATCTTTTTTTTCTAGTACAGAATAGTGTAACAAACGAAACTTATTTGACATGCATATCTCTAAACTCAGTCCGAAATAAGTTATTAAGAAGTGTCATTTTACTGCAGCTAATTAAAAGTCGGACTATAATGGTATGTTATGAGTCACCAGAGACAAGTGTACAATTTTTTTTTTATAAGTTTTCGCTGCTAAAGTAATCTTGTTTTTAAATAAGTTATACATTACATGGATGTTTGTTTCATTCGTTTTTGAACAAGTATATAAACTTTGCGGTTTATTAAAAACAATATTCCTAGTAAAACAGCATAATAATAGTTCGTTTAGCATAATGATTCACCCACTTTGTTTCGTAGATTATTTATGATGCAATTTAATAAAATAGTGATGTCCCACAACTCAATTATAAATTAAATAAACTCGAATATTTTTGAGCGCACACAAAAAATTTAAGTTAATGACATGACAAATTAATTACATGTGTCATTAAGACTGTATTTATTAATGAGTGCTGCAGTGTCAACAGTTTATACAATTTTATACGCCGCGCATAATATATGCACATTCATTAATATATTTTCTTTTAGCAAGTTCAGGGCATTCATATATATATGTTTTATTGACTTTGCAAATGTAATAAGTTAAATTAACGCAGTCATGGTTATTAATTAAATATTAGGTCATAGGTGTTATAGTATCTCTTGAAATCACTACCTTTTGCATTAGAAAAGTAAGAAGAGTAAAATTCAGCCACAGTTCTTTGTCAAAGATACGATATCAACATTTTCATAACAGTTATTTCATGCATCATCATTATGTCCAAAACCCAGATGATATCATTACAAAAACGGTTTGTTATTAAACAAATTTATAACTCATCAAAATAATTTCATAACTTCATTAATTATTTCAGTCGTCTTCATTTCATCACGCTTATCTTAACTCAAGATAACATAAAGGCGAATTATTGTTGTCTCCTCATGGACAAAACCCGCACCCTCTTTCCTTTGTTTTCCCGACTACCACATAATGCCTGCTAATGTCAAAAAGGTTTAAGGGCACGTAAAAGCGCCCTTCAGACGTATAGGCCATTACCCTGGGGACGCCCTTCAGCGGCTGTCAGTGTGTGCGTCCGATGCACTTGTCACGAATAGAAGAGCTCTAGGATTGTGTGCATCGTTGAGCTACGTCTGTGTGCGTTGTTGAGCGGCTCACCAACGCACACTCTATGCGTATTCTACAGCGTGACGATAAGAATTTGGTAGCTGTCTCTGTGTGAGAGAGAAATGTATTCGATCATCGTTACTAGAATTATCTAAGTGGTATTGACAATAAGTCTGAGTGCGATGACGAGGTGAGGTTTTTATTTTGACTAGTGATAAACTATGACTATTAATTAAGTATCGCTTTTTGTTGTTTCCCCACATATTGCAATTGATCTTGAGCTAAGAATTTTATTTGTTTTTAGTATCTTCTCGCAGACTGCCTTTAAATAGTTATTAATATTATTAGATTTAAGTGTTCCATGATAAAATTAGCAATCTTAACAACGATATAGTTACATAGTACCTGCCATGAGCCTTATCAATTAAATTAACCTTTTGACCGCCACAGTCACGTATAGATGAAAAACCTAAATGTGCCCAGCACGCCACGGTTCGACTACATGACGCCGAGGGCACGTTTTTGATTTTTTGACGTGTGGCGGTCAAAAGGTTAAGGAAGCTGGATTTATTAAAATAATTAGCAAGGCAAGGGGCAACCTAATGCCAAACTTTTCCTACGACTCTAGGACTAAAGTAGGTTGCGTATAATGTGACAAAAAATTTGCAGACGCACGCTCCGATTGTGCGACGTTTGCGGATGACCTTACCAGGTGAACTGACGTGTCTGAGCACACTAATGAGCTGTGCACACTATTACCTACATTATTTTGTGTAGGTACCTACTAGTACTTATCTATTATGTTTTTGGTATGCTATGGACTACCTTCTTGTATATAGGGTTGTTTGAAATTGGCTAGCTAAACTCCCTAAACTCGATAGGTATCAATATCTAAATACAAAACAAAAAAAAATATTTTCCTTTGGAGGTCAACGACCACTGTTAGTATTGTTACATAAAGTATGAGTTTAGAAAAGCTGTTTTCTTATGTTTTATCGTGTTAAGACCTCGATATCTATCACGTTTCGCGTCTGTGAAGTTTACAAAAAAAATACTGAATTGTAAAAGTGATATTTCTAAAATAAGTCGATGACCCAACAAAAAATCGATTTATTCCGGTCGGATACTCTTAACTGATCCCTTGATAATTCATTTATTTTTTGTTTTATCATGTTTAGATTTCGATACCCATCGCGTCTGAGGAGATTAGCTACTCGTAATTTAAAATAACCTTCTATTGTACGGGGACAACGGGAAGTAATTTTAATTATTTTATTAAATTCCGGAGAGATTACGGGGACAACGGGAATAGGTACAGGTATTTGCGTTGCGTATATGCTATACACATCTTAAGGATGTCTGGCAGAAATCGCTAACTGTGATAAGACCGTCCATTGTAATAACCAAATTTTAAAGGAGATTAAGCTTTTTGGTCTATCTGCGGCCTCTTTAAGACAAGTGTCAAAGTAAAGGGCACTTCTAATTTTCTTTTTCCTGTAAGATATGGTGTGTAATAACGAGTGTTGGTGTGTATATGTATGTTTTCAGTTATTTATCAGTGATCACAAGCATGTGCTGCAGTAACCTCGAGCTTCATCAAAGCATCACTTCCAATTAATTAAATGTCTTCATTCTAGGAGTACTTGTTGCAAGCCTTGATTCTATTAGTGAAATATGCTTTTATTTATAGATAGTTGTCACAAGTTTCATTGTATCCCTTCCTAGGTACGCATAGTGCCGTGTGGTCGGTTAGATCACCAGGTGGGGAACAGTGTTAGTGGTAACAAAAACCTCAAGAATGCAAATAATATGAATCCTTTTTTTCCTGTAAGGACAATAGTCGCTTCTTACAGTGTAATTCTTCTAGCTATTTTTATTATGTGGATGTCTGATAGTGTAGCATTGCTCTTATGATTCAACACGAATTTCAAAATTCAAACATTCCTATTCCAAAAATATACAACCTCTTGTTTATTCCGCCAAGCTCCATCAGTAACTCATCACTAAAAATAAAACGTCATCAGATAAAGAGATTCAGCGAAGACTCACAAGCTAGCGGAGGCGTTTAAAGTTATTATCTATGCGGCCGACCTCAGTCGGGTATCGAACCCGCGGCAACTAGGTCAATGCAGCACGCCATGTCATACTCTGTCGCTGACTTGGCGACGCGGAGCTACGAATTGAAGGTGACGAGACGATGATAAATAAATGAATCGTAGAACGTTTCAACGGGGAACTAACATTTTCATACGATGATTCTAATTTCAAATGTTTTTTTTTTAATATTTTGATAGATTGATTTTTTTTTAAAGAATGTGTTGCGTAGTATTTTTAGAAAAAGTTTGAACTAAATTTTTTTATCGTCGTTAATTATTTTATTGTGAGATAAATGTTGCGCAGTTTAGGTGTTATTATTTGTTTATGATTGTTAGCGTAAATATTTGAATATAGTATTCGTTAGTTGTAGTATTGTGAAACATATGGCGAGACTGTAGAGTTACCTAGCTATAGGATGTTTTTTAGAAACAATTTTCTAGTATATTTGTTCGATTTACGGCTGGAGAAATAGATAATAAATCAAAACTGTGACAACATGTTGTAGACCTTGGGTTGGTTAAGTTGCTCAAAAGCGCTAATCTTTAGAACAATCTTCAAAGGTCTCATTTTTAGGCTAAAAAGAGAACCTCATAATATTATTTTCTAAGAGTCCACAAAGTTATGTAGCACGTTACACATAACCAATGAAGATATAGATCAATAAAGCGCGTAGATCGCGATAAGATGTATCAGGAAGCGACTCTTGCGCACGGCATTAGAGAATGGAGTCAAGGCTCCGTGCTGCGCGCCAGATTATTGCGAGAGGAGCCGCAGTATAGACGTGTGTATGTTGACGTCAGCCTATATGTCAGCAGTCATTATAATTAGGAATGGCCTGAGATAAATTAGGAACGAAAATATTTACACGTTACCTCTTATGAATATGTTTGTAGAAGGAAATTGTTTATGTACGTATTACCTGTACCTGTGCTGATATTAATACAGTGTGCTTAGACTGGACAAGGTTACTAATTTATTTCATTTTATTATTATTAAAACTTAGACATGTACACAAACATACAAGTATTAGCATGCAGCTCTAACCAAGAGAGAACTTAGACCGATCTAGTTCTTAACAAAAAGGTAAGTAAAAAGAAGCTAACTACATAGAAGCATTAGCAAAAGAATATAGGTACTTATATTATTATTGGGTCAGCATCAGCATTGTCTGCAATGGTGCGTTTAGTACGATGCTCCTGCTTACAAATACTTTTAATTTAATCATTCCTAATACATATTTTTATTTGTAGATGAAGCCATGATGTATTCAAGGAGGATGTAAGCCACCAGTAAATATCAGAAGACTCCAGAAAGGAGCTCAATCAAAGTCAAAGTCAAAGCATTTGTTTCAAATAGGCACATAAAAGGCACTTTTGAACGCTTTTGCTTTTGAAAGTTTTCGTATGGAGAAGAATGACTTGCAATAACTGGATACACTTATTGTAATGCTATAACCTGATCATAAAATATCGGTATGAAACTACCGATTCCGACCTCTAATAAACATATCAATATAAAAAAAACTGTCTCATCCTAACATTTATAGCTCATTGTAATTCGCCTTTTATATCGCCGAGGAAAAAACAGCCCCAAGAGGAGTTTTAATGACGACAATTACTTACATAACAAGTGGATAACGGACTACAATCAGTGCTCGGCTAGCGCTAGATATGACGCAGGTCCATGTAATTGTCTCATGAGAATTGAGATGCTGGGCTCGCGAGATTGCAGATATATCATTTTGCGTGATGACTGTGATTCTGTAATTGCTTATTTTGCACCGGGCTTGTAGTTTAGTTGAGTAGCAAGTTGTTTATAGCTAACACAGGTGTGGACGAACATATTTCCTACTACCGTTAATACTTGCTTGACTAAGAGCCGATTTATCCAAGGAATAATTTTGAAATTTTGACAGTGCTTCCTTCCATACAAAAACTGTCAGACGTCAATTTTATTCCTCGAATAAAAAAAAAAAATCAGCCCTAAATGACATAGTAACTACATCTACATCTGTGTCAAAAGATATTGATTATGGTTTGTTTTTTTTTATAGGGATATGTGTCCGAGTTCTTACAAAAATACCTATTTGAAGAACTTAATTTCTCTAGCTTGATTGCTTGAAAGAATAGTGCGCGGAACAAATCAAATCCACGTCAATGATCGTGCTTTGAGGCCCTCAACTAGATTTTGGCTGACGCAACCATTCGTACCAAACTTATTACAATTCCGAAAATATACAATTTAAATTCAAATGGATTCACCCAAATGCAGTTTGTTCTGAAAATATGAACAACAATATTGATGTCACAGTACCTACCACTTACTTAAAATTCATTGTTTTGTGAAGTAATCGCGGAATAAGATCGAGCGTCTGACGTGCAAGTACTAGGGCACCACAAGTAGGGAGAAAATAAATATATTTGATGGAAAATATATGAAAATGACGCAGCGTCGAGTTGTTGCCTTAGTACCCACTAAGGCAACATAATGTGGGTAATAAGTAGCTCGGAAAATATGTTAAAAAAATGTATGAAAATGATACAGCCTTGTAGAACACGACATTTGATTTCATTTGCAATTAGTATTTCCAGAATGAATTGGTAGTGTGCGACTGGATTTTGTGGCAAAAATAGAACGCAAGGCAAAATGCCCTACTTCTTCGCAGTTTATGAACGAAAATACGAATGCAGAAGGAAAATTTATAATTACAATTTATAATTACGCAGGGATTTTAAGGAAAATTAAGTAAAAAATTGATCTGTATGTTTTCTTTCTGATTTAAAGTTGATTGAAGCACTCTAAATTAGATTCCCATACACCTCCGGCACCAAAAAAGGAAAAGCTACACGGTATTCTCTTAGTGATGATTTGGCTCAAACTACAATAGACTGAAGCCTAATATTATCTATCAAAAACCTTTCGACCGATTTATTTTCCAATAGACTGTAAAAACTACAATCCACAACTATTATTCTTTCCAATTCGTCAAAAAAATAATACGGACGTATAAAAATTAAAAATAAACAGTACCTACCCGCCCACTGCGCCCGTTCGAGAACAGTCTGGTTGCCATGGCAACCGGTCTAGACTCCTTGTTACCTAGCCTAGATAATCGGTCTGAATTACATACTGCCTGTAGGCGTTACAGTAATATCGACGGAATAGCGAACGTTATATAGAGTTTGTGGAAATGTTTTGAAGGTATTCCAAGTATACCATAATTTGGCAAATAGTAAGACCAATTATTGTTTATTACGTAAAGTCTATACTTCGCTAGGTTATGGTATGGTATGGTATATTTCCTATGATGGAAATACATAATGGAATCTTTATGTAATAATACATAAACAAAAAACTTCTCAGCAGCTTTCGTCATTTCTGACACGTGCCATTTGGCAAAACCCAAACTAAATAATTATGACTGTCTGAAGTGACCTATGATTTAATTTACATTTTGAATGTTTGCCTTCATGCGTACAATATGCGGGACAAATTAATGTATTGTATTATCACAGAAATTTCTTATCGCCCGAATTACCGAACGTATTGATGAAACTTGATAGACAGCTTTATTCCTGTGAAAGATATTGTGTACTTACTATCCAAGAAAATGATAATTTATACACATGCCTGGTGCCTGGGACCGCGGGTACTGTAAGTAGATCTTATATCTTAGATAGTAAGGTAGGTATATGTTATGTCTATGTGTACATGTTCTGTTGTGAGCTTCTCGGAAGCGGGGCAGGCAGACGGCGCGGCATTCGGCAGGGTCGGGGATAACAATGGAAGCCTTGTCGCATGTTATTGTCAAGGTCAGGTTACTAAATGGTATCATATGCACACCATATATTAGTTAAGGTGCGTTTACAACAAGCGAACGAACATTCTTAGAATTGTTCATAGAATCTGCGCGAGCAATGATAGAAATGTTCTATGTCTGTTTACACCAAAGAGATATAGTCTTTGGTTTACACCAACCGAATATGACCGAGCGGGATTAGAATGAGCATTCGCTCGTTTGGTTTAAACGCACCTCTAATATACGCCTGTATCTATTCTACAGCTAAACTTTGTTAAAAGCTCGCTTCTTTAAGCAATTTCAGTCGCGTAAGCTTGGATAATGAGGATTATATACCTAGGTAAATTAGCTCCTGCCCGCGACTTCGTCCGTGTGAAATTTCACCCACCCCTCATTTATCCGCTTAGGGGTAGAATTTCGAAAAACCCCTTCTTAGTGGATACCTACTCTTCACAAACAACACACCCTCCAAATTTCATGTCTCTAGGACCAGCGGTGTAGGCTATGCGTTGATATTATATCAGTCAGGACTTTGAATTTTATATATATCGATAGATAATCATTTTATTTGAAAGAATATTGTGGTGAGTCTTTCTTGAATAGCACTTGTTGGTAACACATACATAGGTCTTAACAATGATATTAAGGACATGGCTAGACAAAATACCAATTCCAAGATCTGAGAAGACGTAAAAACGTTCATGATGACGTAGGTAACATTGTTACAAAGAAATCTAACAATGATAAGTCGGCCTGTCTTAAATGGGTATGTATGTACAGTTTTGGTACTCAAACGTTTCATGAAGGTGTTACATATTAACGTGAGTGGCATGTTCGCGTGTGACGCCAAACAGCCAGCTAAACGCTAAATAATTGATCGAATGCATTGTGTTGATGGGAACTACGACGATGAGCGGTGAATAATCGATTTTGTTCAATCGATATTAGCTGTTGTAATGTTATAATCGATATTGAATGTGCAGTAAGGCATGGTCTTTTGAACACAATAAGCACTATCTAAACATTAATTAAATAAAATAAAAAAACAAGCTACCTATTCTAAGTAAAAATACGTGATTCAAGTTAATAAACAAGCCCTACGATATTGGTAACGCGTTATTCGCGACCACTTAATGATTCTATAAAAAACTAATTAAAAATTGATGACGCTTCGTCGATTTAAATCAGATAACTTAGGTTCTGTTAACTTCAAACGATTGAACAGAAATTCGATGATGTTTTAAGTCTGGTAATAATGGTTACCTATTTAGTCATTGTGAAAACTATATTCGACAATACAAAGAGACGTACGTACATACATTTCACTCTTGGTGGCTAGAAAGCTTATTTCGAATCGATATAACACTAGTAATGAGAAAATTCTCGGGATTCCACAAACTTCTGTCAGGCAGAACGTTTCCATTCAACGGCGACGTTAATACATATTGCTAGCAGGCAGACTGGAAGTTTAGCCTTCAGTTGATTTTGATAATAGGGTAATATGACGCAGTCCTTCACCGTATTGACGCATACTTTTTTATAAATCCGTGCAATCGTGCGGAGGAAGCGCCATTTAGAAAATGTCTGACACCAGACGCTTTTGGTTCATTTTATCTTTTACTCGAATTGAAATGTAAAAAATGAATTCATTAGTGAACCGAACCATCGATTTTGGTTTTCGGCACTTTCACGCGCATACAAAACGATCGAAAATGGATCAGATGAACTTTCATTCCTATGTAAGTATAGATGGGCAGTCCGCCGTGTTTAAACCCGGTGCTTTTGTTAAACACCCGATAAACACCCGTAAACACCCATAAACACCCAGAAAATTGTTTACGGGGTTTTTTCGGGTGTTTATCAAAGCACCGGATTTAAACCCGGGTGGATTGCCCATCTATATATTATGTAAGTCAGTGTACAGCTTCAACATTCTGACTAACTGATCGACTATTTAATTTTGACAATTCAAAAGTGCATGTAAATGGTTTAATTGAAATAAACGCTTCGTGTTTGAGTGTTGGTTCATTTTAATAACTACCAGCTATCAGTTTCATCAACTATGAGTACTTTGTGACAGTGGCAGATTTACCAACAGGCTGAATATGCTGGAACCTGGGGCGGCAGATTTTATGGGCGACAAATTTGGGGATAACATTTTTCTTAACGTCTTACTGAAATTAAAAAGATTATTATTTATTTACCTACCATGTTTTTTTGGAAGAATAAACAAAGTGAATGCTTAAATTCAGGCTTCTACCGTAAATTTGATCACTGTTGCTGATCTTTACAAATCTTTTTGCAAGTTTTTCGTAGCTGAACGAACATTTTAAGTATTTTGAAGAAAAGGCGATTGAACTATGCGTGTCGAAGCATTATATAAAAGACATGGGATATTATTGTAGAGGTAGGTAGGGGCGGCAAAATTTGAATAGCCTGCTGGCGGCAAATGTGTACCTAAATCCGCCACTGACTTTGTGTCAAAAATCAGTGTGTATTTTCTACGTTCACACGTGTCTTATTTTAATAAGTAGGTGGTATACTACTTATTTCGTAATTCGAAATTTCAAATCATAATGACAAACGCGTAAAAGCATAATGGTTAATTATTAATAGCTTTTGACAGGCACTAGAGTAACCTTTTTGGGGAGTGTCTTTTGAGTAACGTACCTTTTTGGGGAGTGTCTTTTGAGTAACGTACCTTTTTGGGGAGTGTCTTTTGAGTAACGTTCAAATAAGTAGCTCAAATTTTGACAACCAGTCATAGCAAGGGGTATCGTATTACCCAGTAACAAGGTTATTGTGGAGGTCAGATAGGCAGTCGCTCCATGTAAAATACTGGTGTTCAGTAGCATCCGGTTAGACTGGAAGCCGACCCCAACATAGTTGGGAAAAGGCTAGGCAGAAGCTGATGATGATGATGAATTAGCTCAAATTGTATTCCATCCTTTTATTAATTTAATCTCCTTTATTCACATCTATTCGCCGCTTTTCTTGTATATCTGTGTGACTGCGTTGTTCTACTAAACTACGCAACGGATTTTAAAGCAGTTTTCACATCATCCCGAGGTTTATGTGTACAATACATTCATGAAACTTACATTATAATAAAAGCGTTATTGAAACTGTGTGAAGTAGGGGCGGGTAACTAGTTTACTATAAAACGCAACATTGTCTGTATGTTTGTCCGTAAGTATACCTACGGAATACTTGAGAAGCGTTCCCATTTACGTCAGTATTTGATTCGATTATAAAATCTAGTGTGGTGGAGTGTTGTGTGTGTGTGTATAATGTATATTTTATAAGTGAAATAGGACACAGGCTGACACAGCTGTTTGACTAAAAGTTAAACAGGTTATCAGTTCATCGCCCCCAGGAGAACAGCCTATTTCCTTAGCTTCATTTATACTACTTATTGCTAATAATAAGAGCTTTCACCCACATTGACATGAGAGCTCATTCCATTGACATTCATTAGACATTGACCTCCCGGAATTGGTTCGCGTAGATCTCGTGGCGCGTGTAAAAAAAACCGAAAGTTGTCATTGGCATTGGTAATTGAGTTGAATCACCAATTAGATGAATTAAACGTTTCCTGGAATACATTTGGTTCCCGAAGAGGTAGGTTATGTTATCATGTACCTACCTAGAGTCCCTTGAAAGGTACTTGCTGATTGTTAAACGCTGTTCCTCAATGATATTGGATATGGGGCTATAGAAAACTAGACCAGTCCTATAAGACATTATAGCTTAAAAACTTTCCGTGACCTAAAAAGTATTTTATAATAATTCAATGGCTACGTTTTTTTTGTTTTGGTGCCGTAAATGGAATGACTTCGGTGCCGTTCGAATCAGTGCTGTAAGTGGAATACCTCTCTAACTAAATACTAAAAATTTAAATCACCGTCTTATCCCTATTCAAATTTTTGAATAGCTACCCCTTGAAAAGTAAGTTACGTAAGAAGGTACATATTTACTTACAGCCTCTCCTCCGAGGCTGGAGGCAGACAGAACTTCCCAGACGGCCATCATCATTACTCCAGTCTGGATTTAATCTGCCCTCTTAACAAACATTTTCACCTTATTTATTGGACGACTAGCTGCGCCCCGCGGTTTCACCCGCATACGTTTCGATCCCGTGGGAATATCGGGATAAAAAGTAGCCTATTTGTTAATCCAGGGTGTCGGCTACCTCCATACAAAATTTTATCAAAATTGTTTGAGCGTGAAGAAGTAACAAACATATAGACACACATACCTACACACTCAACTTTCACCTTTATATTATTAAGCTTATTTTTTATGCTAAGGGGGAAAGCAGATAATATTATAGTTTCGGCATTTCTTCTCAAGGATCAGTCAGCTAGGAAATGCCGGCGCCATCTTGTTTTTAAAATAATTTGTCCAACAAAAGATTGACGTGTAAAAAGATCTACTTACATAAATAAACATTTCATTTCACTAGAATAGTATGATCCCTAAGCTGAACATATTTCTCCGTGAACGCTAGAATTGACACTGAGGCGGGATTTTACCATAATTACTATGCAAGGTAAAAATATAGATGATTGCACTTTTTGAAGGCACCAGCTATCGTATTGACATATTTCTTTAGCCATTAATGGGGGAAAGAGGAATGGAACGCCTTTTCATGGAATCGCTTAGACTAGCAGATATTTAGGGATTAACTCCCGATCTTATCCTACATCCTAAGTATATGCACAGTAGCACAGATACCTCTTAGAAAAATCTAGGTCTTACGTTAGTCCCGATGCGGGTATCAAACTAACAACCTAGAAATCGGACGCTCCGCGGTTGCACCACGACGTCAATATCAAATACTAGCTGGACATACTGATCAGGTTGTAGTGGTAACCTAAACTTATAAGACCACTAGCTTCCGCCCGCGGCTTCGCCCGCGAGATATGGCGATAAAAACTATCCTATGTCCTTCCCCGGGATGCAATCTATGTCTCTGCCAAAGGTAACATACAGACAGACAGACAGAGTTACTTTCGAATGTATAATATTAGTATGGATAGACGAATGGTCACTGTTACCACATGAGTAGACAAACGGAACAGAGGCAAAGCTTCATACAACTGCGCGAATCGGTTGCACTACTACAAGCACGCGGGGCATGTGTGCGTGACCACTGGCCGCTTGTCGCGTACGCGGCGAGACTGGAAAAAACCGGTTTACGCTGATACAGCCAGTTGACAATCTCAGGGTTGCGAATTGCGTTTGCGACGCACATTGTTTGTTTTTTTTAGTTGCAAGTTAGCCATATAGTCATCGCTCTTCTTTTGCCTTTCAAAAGTAATTGCATCACTTTCGCTCGCTTAGTAGGTTTTCGAGGATTTTAGATTTTCGAGGTAGCGCTATAATAATGGTTGTTTATTGTACTGTGTGTATGAATAATACTAGAAAAAATTAAAATATATCATTTAACTATCCCAAGGAGTACTTACGGGACTTACTTACTTTAGTAAGTTTATTTTATTAATATTATGATAAAGAAAACCATATTTTAAGTTTCTTTTAATTTGTATTTATTTATCTGACGTTTTGTCAATAAGCTCAAATATCCATAGCAACCACATGCAGATGAAATGTAAATGAATAAACGGTAATATTAAAAAAAAATTATACCTCCTTTTTTTGAAGTCGGTAAAAAGAAAATTATTAGAGTAAGTAACTTGTAAAGTATTCTATCATACTGAATAACAAATAAATTGTTTAATTTGTCTTAACCTAATTGTGACAACCCTACCAAAATAGGTAACAATTTTGCACGTTCTTAAGAAGCTTTGCCTCTGTTCCGTTTGTCTACTCATGTGCTGTTACTGTTCGTTACCGGCCGGCAACTAACACTCCAACATGGGCCTAAAGTTTTGTAGGTATATTAGCTTTCGCCATCGGCTTCGCCCGCGTGGAGGCCGAAAATTATTCCATGGGAACGTAGGTACTACTGGGATACAAAGAATCCCATGTCCTCCTAACCCAGGTCTAGGTCTCCTGTGTGCCAAATTTCATCATAAATGTAACAGACAAAGCTACTTTCGTAATTATAATATTAGTACTTATGGATCTATAAAATATTTCATAATGATAGTTACGAACAATAAAAAGATAGTAACGGTTATGAAGTTCCAGTCTTCCTGACAACAAACTTGAACAGCACTTTACATTCTGCGCACGCGCATCGTTAGATCCGCGGGGAAGGCGCCAAATACACACAACTTTTGGTGTGACCGCCAATACTGTATGGCGGACCATTCATATTTATGTAAATTTTGTTTTAAATATGGATATCAAAGGTCAATCATTGATTGAGTTTGGTAAGCGGTCTTGAAGAAAGGGTATCTGGAAGCTTCGCCTAAAGAGAAGCTTCTTTTTATTATTTTTCTTTAAGGAAATTTGAAGAAAATTTTTAAGAAATATTACATAACTGTAACCCGCGGCTACAAGTGGTATTGAAAGCTTTTTACAGTCATAGAAATTAAGTATGAAGCGGATTGAAATACTTCACCAATTTGCCAAGTTGTTATAGCCATTCTGACTTATCATTTCCGTCTCAAAAGACCAAACTTAATTGTGTGAACATCGGTTCCGTAGTTTCGCCCGTAAGAGTGTTGTGTTCAATTTTTTTTAAGAAGGTTTTATAGGGAACCATTTTTTTTCTTTTTCAACCACTGTGTTACTAAAACTAGTGGAATTCAACTTCATGAGGCGTCCCGGCTACCTCGTAACTTACAAAGATTTCTCAATAAGTAACGACTATGTTGGGACCACGTAAATTTTTACAGCAGTGATTGTATATTGTGTACCTATTTCATTCATAACTCCTTCTTCATGAAAACCATTTTTTACTGACGAAATACGGATGTCTCCATACAGTTTAATTAGAATAAATGATAACGTTGATTGGGTAGTTTTGTGGGTAAAGACGCCATTTTAGTTCAAACTACTTTTAGCATAAGCAGCGTATTTTCAGGAAGACAGAAATGTTTTCACACATACTCGTAAATAGTTTTCATGAATCGAACACCGCAGTCAGTCCCTACAACGCTTCAACAAGTAATTCCTACTATTTAATCGACGCCATCAATCACTAATGAACTGCATTTTAACTTTTTCTAATCATTTTTTTTTCTGCAAATGATTTTACTAAAAAGGATCGTGTTCGTGTCGCCGTCTCCGTCCGATCGCTCTTAGCTACACAACCTTAAACCTGCCATCATCGCACACAAAAACAACCTTTATTGATAGGTCATTAAGTGTTACGTCAAGCGCAATTACGTGTTTGATATACAAAGTTGTTTATGCAGTTGAATGAATAGAAGTTAGACCTTAGTCGGTTGTGATAAGGTTGAAGGTAATTGTAAAGCGGTGTTGCTTTGAGCGTAACTAGGGCGGGCGCCTTGAGAGCCGCATTTACATGACACGACCTCGCACGGTCGCTGATCTCCTGGCCTTACTGCTGTAGCATTGCACGCCGGCTGCGCACCGCAGTTTCCTTCCTCACCATTATCTATATTTCCTATCCACGCCAACTGACAAACAAGTCTAATCCTTGTTTTGAATGCGTTTGAAACATTGACTTGGAGGGATGCCAGAGGGATCCGGAGCTAATTTGTCTTGTTCCTAGTTGCTATTGTCTTGAACTGCGCATGAGTTGCATTGTACAACGAAGATATCAAAACATACATGGACGCAAAAAAATTGCATTAAATTTTTTTCGGTTTTCATTTTCTCAAATATGACATTGCAGTATCTGAAGATATAAATCTCTAAGCACCTGTTCTATTTATAACAGAAGTATCTTCAAAGCATAAATTCGAAGAGAACTTTCTAGATCTTCCAAGAACTTACAAACAACAGCTCTTTAATCTTTACCTGGACATGCCGTTTTCCCATTCTGTATCAAACTAGGCAAGATTTAGTACAAAACCGATCTAGATCATGAACCTGACAAAATTCCTCTCTTCCCAGAGAAATGTATGACAGCTCAGGAGAAGGGTGTCCAAGGGCCTTCAGATCTCTCGGAAGATCACATTGATTTCAATTAGCAAGTGTTTGTGCAACATTCGAGAGTTGTCTGTTGCGCCACCCGGCACAGACCTTGATGCGTGCGCGCCACTAGTTCAGTATATTATTACCGCCACCCATATACTACGGTATTTGCACTGAGTTTGAGGTAAATAATTAATATACTACTAGTTTTAAAAGCTGTGTGAGAATCTGGTGGGTAGACTGGAAAGAACCTTGTATGCAGATGAAAGGACCACATATAAACGTTGTTTAGACTCCTAGGAGCATTTCCTATGGCAAGAGGTTGGTTACCAAAAAATGGGTGAGCTGGTTAGTAACTATTTTAGCACTATTAATAAACTTGACACTGTTAACTGCTGCTAATATTTATGACCCAATTTCAAACGAATGTGGAAGAAATAAAATCGTTACGCATTGCTATAGTAGATACTCTTGAAAACAAATTGCACGTATTCATGTGACCCAATAAATTCTTTTTAGTAGCAAAGCTACCCATCTTCCAAAACAAGAACGGTATAATGCTTAGATTAATCCTTGTTTTGCAAAATAAATTCAATGTTAATGAGCTGTGCTTCAACCAGCATTATTGCAGCCATGTCAGTATCCAGCGGCCTTCTGCGCCCATATGTGGCATATTTAGAGTGCACTGAGAATTCTTGGGCCTAGATACGTTGAGTTACTGAACTGGTATTATTACGAGTGCTGAATGTGAAGAGTTGGCAGTGGAGTGGATAAGATGAGTGCAAGGGGAGGGACAACAGACCAATGTGCTAAAAGACTCCTGTAGGGCCAAAGTCCTGGATAATTTTTAAGGCAATTTTATGTTTTCCTACGAGATGCCTAAGAGGCTGAAAAGATAACCTAGCTCAAGAACAAAAATTGAGAGTGGAGATTATGAAATACAGGAGATGGAAATCGACTGATAGGTAGGTTATGTGGGTACTTAAACGAAAATATGACGGTTTCTGACGTTAGTTGCCTTTTACGTCACCAAGAGATAAAAAAGTTATTTTGGGGATTTATGTGCCACTTTTAGCCGCATTATCATGTATGCATTATAAGTATTCAATTGGCAGTGACATATTTATGCATTTACATATGGCGTTACCGTAAAATGTGTTCAAGGGCTGTATATTAAATCTAACACAAATTAACACCTTAAAAATATAGTCAAGCACGCAGGACGACCATCAAAAAAGGTGAACATGCAAATATCTAAGTTATATCACGCTGAACCCTAATTAGTATAAAACTAATTCCACCATACTAGTTTTTCACCATAGACAAGATCCATAGATCGACCGGTTCACCTCACTAAGTGGGACAGGATGCAGGCTGCGTACGCGCATGTGTGTGTGTCACACTCACACATGCGTACGAGTGCGTTATGTAACAGATTTGCGGTTTGTATGCATTTACCGACACGATTAGGCCGATAAATTTATTTATATGATAAATTCTCATATGTTTCGCATTTACATGTTCTAGTTTAGTGATCCGGTTCGCTTTGAGTTTATTATATTTTATAGCTACTTATTTAATAATAATTTGTTGTGACTCTTGTTTTAGTATTTGACGTAATAGATGCATTATTACATTGCTAGTGACGTAAATCTACATAGTTCTGACGTTAAAATATATACTATATTTAAATTGACTAAATGACCATATTCGAATTTATTTCTTTGTGTTGATTTTACTCAATCACAGACTAACCTAATATAATTGGGTTGAAGAAATATTTTTCATACCTTTTGCACAACGTGGAGCCAATTTTAATCTAGATCTTTCAGCAAATAAAAGAGTTAACGCAAAAAAAACAAAGCATTTCGTAACATTTTTTTTACTATCTAATCAAAATGCATTGAAAATTAATCATAACAGCCCCAAGTGCATCAAGGTGAAAACGCAAAAAAGAGCTATGAAAAGACTACTGACTAGTGTAGTTAGTTCGCTTTCCGCGGCGCGCGCGCAGCCCTGACCTACATGGTTGATACGTAACCAAGTGCAATGAGACAAACACATCGGATAATATTACTTTCGTTTACGCGTCGCGTTAAATTCACGTAATTACGCAAAATACTGGTGTTGACGCATGGTGATGCCAAATACTGGTGTTGAGGCATGGTGATGCAAAGATCCTGATGGGGTCAGAGTATACATACAGTATACATACAGTAACAGTAATTATATTTTTGGTACTTCTTCTTTGCAGAAATGATTTATAAGACACGATAACAGCATTTATCAGTTTTGAATGTTTACAAAAATCAAAATCGAACGAATTACATTGATGCTTCCTATTTAAAAAATAACAATTTTTATCCCCTGGTGCTCAAGTCTCCTCAGGGGGTTTTTTAAGTCGACTGCTTTAGTATGTATTTGAATTGAATATTTTTTTTATCTCTGCCACGTGATAGTATAGTGGTTCTTTAGCAAGATTGTGGTCGAAACAATACAATGACGCTGGATAAGTACCACCTTATCAGACTTCGGGTTATCATTAGGTAATGTTGCTTATTCCAGATTCGCATGAAGGATTAAACTTACGTAACAACAAACAGGGAGATTTCTTTGTTTAGAATTAGTTTTTAATAAATTTTTTTAGTAGAATACTCTTTATTATGTACACTTTATAAATTACAGACATAAATAATGATATGTACAAGTATATGAAAAGGAGGGGAAATAATCAAAGGGCATCCAAAAATTCGTCCACATCGCTGGCAACAGGAAACGTGCCCAAAAGGCTGGCAGCATTGCCACGTTGTATGGCAATGCTGATTCTTTGGCAAAAAAAAAATAGGCCAGCCCTCTGGTCACGTGAAGAGTCGACCAACCGCTTGGCGATGTCTCGAAATACTAAGTAGGCACTAATTAGTTTGTTTAAAAGAAATGTCTAAAGTCACTTAATAAGTTGGTTAAGAACTCAAGTTATGAATTGACTTTCCTATTGATTTTGTCAAACTTGGTCGCTTATAAATATACCTATAGTACCACAGACATTATGATATTTTCAGCCACCGAAATATCGACTGTTACAACATCAGTAAACTCGTAAACGAAAACTATTTCTATAAAAATAACTATAGCTCAATCAGGTAAGTTAATTTCAGCATTTTAGCCTAAAGGAAGAAAAACGAGACTACTCCTCAAATATAAGCTTCAAATACTTGGTCTTATTTCCCGATAAGCTAGTTATTTCCCTAGTCATTCAGGGTGCGTGAAAAACCGCAATTTTTCAGGCTGTTTGAACACGGCACTTCATCTTGGCCCAAGAACGGTAAGGTACGTGTACGAGTTATTTTAATGAGCTCTTACCATCGGGAATTCCGGCTGTACTTAAATGTGAACTTACCTGTAAGAAAGAAAAATGTAATTAATATGTGGAAGCGGTTATTAGGTCACCGTATCGATTAAGGTGGAAAGGTATTTCACGGTCACATTGCTACGAAAATATGTCGCTTTGTCTACCTATTTTTGGATATTTAGACCTAGAGAAATCGATCAAAAGTAAAAGCAGTAAGTAGTTTTCTGTGTTCAGCTTACAACACACTGTGACTACGTATGATGATATAAGTAGCAATCATTTTCTTAGAACCATTTGTCAATGCTCAGAATTATAAATTTTCGGACTGATTCCATAGAATCTATAATGGTACTATAATGGTGTCCAAGAAAAATAGAGCTTTTACATATTAACATTCTTGCCTTGAGTTGTTACTGTAATAAAAAAGCAACTACGGCTAGGTGCATCCATTATTTTACATTAGTTAAATCTAAGTAAGCGGACTCATACTTTTACCCCTAATTAAAATTACAACATGCAAAGCATAAATAATAAAGATGCTTAATCAATCCTCCAATCCTTTGTTCAAATAACACCAAATACCTAAATCCTACATCCAATTATGCAGTTACATCTAAACTAATTATCTCACACATAGGTAACACATTTTTGTGACCTATGACAACAACGAAAACGATATATTTTGACACGTTCAAATTTTTTCCCCCGAGGCACATTCGGACAGCCTATGTGTCATATACGGGATAATTGACGGGAATATTAATGGCACATGTTAAACGATGACTAGAAGAGATGAGCGAAGCTGAGCTGAACGAGATTTCTCAGGATATGCTTCATCATCTGCCTAGGCTTTTTCAACTACGTTTCGGTCGGCTTCCAGTCTAACCGGATGCAGCTGAGTACCAGTATTTTACATGGAACGACTGTCTATCTGACCGCCAATAATATACCCTTTCGTAAGACTGCCTGAATCAGAAAACTTAGTCCCCTTGTTCCTGCCAAAATCTTTCTGAAACTAGGGACTGGGAGCATCCATTTAACTAATGTTCAAATATCGTTTCAAATTAAGTAATTACTATTTTGGTCAATCAATTAAAGTAGGCAGGTAGCACATATTGAAAGATTTTACAGCAGATTCAGATTCTTTTCAGGTTTACAGAAAACGAAGAGAGAGAAAAGAGACACGTGCGTTTTTTTTTCAAAAAGACTGAAGCTTGTCACTGTAGACAGTAGACTGCATAGCTATAGATATTTCTTTATAAATGACCCTACTAAAGAAAAAATAAACACCAGTATTCAGCTAATTAAACGGTAAACAAATACATCAGGAACCTGTCAAATTTTGAAATACTACACATTCCGAAACAGCGTCAGAATTCCCCTAATTCATTAGCGTTAAATTCAAATAGCTTGTATTTGACACCCCTAGTGACATCGGGGCCGAAGGTAACCGATCCGAGTCGATGGGCCGTGAAGTGCAAAAAATTGCGCCCGCGCACCGATGCTACGCTACACGTGTTGAGGTGTGTAGAAATTCGTCGGGTTCTGTATTTACATTTTGTGATTAATTTAAGTTAAAACAAAAAATGTGTCGTGTATGTAATGGGCATTATACATACAATATACCTAACAGTAGATGTTTTTTAGTCATAGCTCCCGTTTCTAGTTGTTTAGGTTTTAAGCTCACCGCCGTACCTAGGGACCAAACTTAGAAAATACAATTTTGTATTATTGTGGCTAATATCGATGGATCTAGTTTGAAAAGTCTAAAGTTTTAGTATCTAGCTTAAAATAATATTAATGTACAAGCTTAATTGATTTGGATGGTTGGAGGATTCGTTTGAGTCAACTAAGTATCAACGTAAGTCTGCTGCTAAGTGGAAAATAAAGATGAACATTATGCTGAGCATAATTTAAAATGTAGGAGCCTGTTTGGCCTTGCATAGGTCTTTTTTAGGTTCAGTACCCAAAGCGCGGACCGGAAGAGGGACCCTATTACTAAGACTCCACTGTCCGTCTATCTGTCTGTCACCAGGCTGTATCTCATGAACCGTGATAGCTAGACCGTTGAAGTTTTCACAGATGATGTATTTCTGTTGCCGCTATATCAACAAAAAATAAAATAAAGTTAAAATTTAAAGGGGTGTATAAGAAACGTTTTTTTCGGCGTTTTATGCCTTGTGGTACGGAACCCTTCGTGTGTAAGTCCGACTCGCACTTGGCCGTTTTTTTTACTATTTGTGTTTCCTGTGTGTCCCAAATAAAATATTTTTCTTTCTTTCTTTTAACAATAGTTTAGAATATTCTACCATAATAATATTCCGACTGCGTATTTTCAAGCATTGTGTAGATGAGATCTATATTTGGAACACAATGTCTGGCTCACAACAGCCTCGTCTGGAAAATTTAACGTAACTACGGAACCCTAGAAACGGGCGATAAATACCGCTCATCCGGGGTATTTAATGTCACGCCCAGTCGCCGAGGTGCGTTATATTAATGGCACCACATTATGGACTGGCGCCACTGACACCAAAACAAGAGTTTTTGCAATATTTTTTTGGTTTTTTGACCTATTTCATAATGTATGAATACAGATTGGCAGGGACGAAAAGAAGATTCTGAATAGGTAAGTATTAATAGGCTGTTTTTATTCCGAGTTATTTACTAAGTTAATTCTATATTTGAAGTATAAGTCAAAATAATGAGCCCTGAATATTATCTACTAGCTGTTCCCCGCGCGCGGTGTCACACGCTGCGCGGCTCCTAAGGGTCGTACCGTGATGTTATATAGCTTATAGCCTTCCTCGATAAATGGACTATCCAACACAAAAATATTTTTAAATTCGAACCAGCAGTTCCTGAGATTAGAGCGTTCAAACAAACAAACTCTTCAGCTTTATAATATTTGTATATATTAAAGGAATTAAGAGCTATTTAATCTTAAGACAAGCATTCCCGTATGATTAAAGGAATTCTATAGTTACTATAATTTCCTTTAGCACTTCTATTTCCGACAAAACGAAAGTCAGAATACCATGAAATTAATTAAGAGCACGAAGCTGAAAGCTGAAGCTTCAAGTTGTCCAGAATAATTTCAGGCTGGATTGCTGCTTATCCTGTGGTAGCCGTTATTACTACATTAAAACATAACGACAATAGCACCTCGAGTGTGTGTACTAGATAACTGTTATAGCTCCAGGGCCGATGTAATGAAACAATACGCGTTTTACTTTCATTATCTCTACTAATACTATGAAGAAGTGAGAGTGAGTCTGTCTGTATGAATCGTGTTAACTGTGACCCTGCTGAAACTGAACTGATATTGGCTAAGAGGTGTTAACATAACAACAATACACCTGTTTTCCTTGAAGGGTTAGGAAAAGGCGTACCTATAGTACACCCACATTTCGCCAGTTATGTCTATTGCCAACAACCGGGCATAAATCCAGACTCCTATTACTTAGACTATTCAGGCTATTACTGAGAAATTCCTGATAGAAAAACCCAAGAACACTTTGGCAATCGAACCCAGGACCACATGCGGAAAGAAAGACAAAGAAAAAATAAAGAAAAGATTAAAAAATGATTGTGTATTACGTAGTTTACATTACCAGATTAACATAGCCAAAGGTCAAGCTACAGTTTTACATTTATGCTTTATGCGATATGTTGAAATCTTTATTTTAGTAGATTTTATGGGCGACACTCAATCGATTTATTTTTTTTCTTCCTAAAGGAATTGCGTCGCATAGTGCGCACTGAGGTGGGTACATTCGTCACCATAGACTTTGTAGCTATTAAACGATAGATCAATTTAACATTAATGTTTTTAATTATACTACAAATTAATTAACATTTATCTGTTTCGAAATACATAACTGTCATGCAATAATAGGTAATATTTTTCGGTATTTATTATCAATTTATCAGTCAAAGCTGGGATCTCCCAATGCTGTGTTGTTGTGCCTACTATAGATTACATAGTAACATGATTCTTGTGAGAAGACCACGTAAATTACCACAAAAAAAAAACAATAAACAAAATGTTTTCCTCCTTTTCAAAAAACTCTATTAGATATATTTGTGTTGTATTTATCTGTTGTCGAATCTGGGATTTCCCAATTCTATGCTATTTAATACGTAGTTTTTAACACACACACACACACATACACACTCATGCTGTTTGCATGTGTGTCTGTGTATACGGTAACATATGTGTACACGGTAACATGACTCATAGAAGAAGACCATGATAATCCACAGTTTTTAATTAGGAAACAGAATCGATTTTCCTCCTTTTCAAAAACACTATTCAACTTTGCGTGTTATTAAATCGAATGTCAAGGTATTTTGAGTAACCAATCTCTACGGTGAACACAAGATACTGCAGATTTATTGGTCAGCGCCAGACAAGGCAAAACCAGGGATTATTGACACAAATACAAAATTTTGTGATGACGTCATTAAAAGCCAGACATTAGCCAACAATGTTCAATATCCTGTCTGTTATATTCTAGCATAACAGACAGGATTAGGCATTAGTCCAGTCTAGGTCCACCCAGGTGTTCAGCGTCCGGTTTCCGAAACACATTCAGGCTACCTATCTTTGTCTATGTTTCCTAGGGCTTATGTCTTCCGGTACGCTCTATGGACTGCTTCAATAAATTGCTAGGTTTATTTACCGATATGTTTGGGAAGATAAGATAGCGAAGGTTATATTTTACCTAAATATTTGCATTTTTTTTTATAAAAACAGTTGAATCAGATGTCAAATTACAAATTAAGCAAAAATATTAATAGAAATTTAAAGATAGATTTAGAAAAACTTTATTGTACATCATAACAAATTGCAATAAGAAAATTTATTGGTCGATTTAATGAATTAATATGAAAAGTTGCTAATTCTATGTATGATCTTATCTTGTATCCCCCTCACACACAAATCATTGGCTTTATAATTATAAAGCCCTATTAAAAGTTATTTTTAATGTCCTCCAAATGTTTTCAAAATTACATTCAAACAATGTAAGTAGTTCATTGTGTGCATATGTGATATGTCGACCGGTGGATTATGTATTCAGTTTGCTGGTCCTCGCTCTCTGCATTTGATATTAATTTCAAATAAACCAACCATCAAAACGGTGAGCATCATCTACTTACAATTTAGATCAGTTAAGACATCACTCATTGTAATGATTCGACTTTTATCTGATATTTTTCCAATAAAAACGAGTCCTTTTGCCTCTAACCATAGATAAAAAGACCAGCTTTTAATTACGTTTACGAATACTGAAATCACCGGCAATACTTGTCCTATTATGATCCCAATTAAAACTACAACACAACATAAAACTATAGAAGATATACCTAACTATGATAATAGTCGTGAGAGCATTATCGTAACAGTACAGACTGATTGATGACCACACCCTGTCAAAATACCACTTAACGCTTACCATTTCAAAGATGTCTTTAAGATTACGTAAAGGTCAGTTGCCAGACTCATTAAAAAAAAATAACACATAACATAACGTATGTAGTTCCTGAAGGGTTTAGCAGAGGTGTACCTATCTACAGTACATCCAATTTCGGTTTCCCGGATTACATAAATGTACGTGCTTGCAGTAGAGGGCGAGCGTAGTGCTATTAGCCGGACACAATTCTACATAATATACTTCCGGATGGCACTGGTACATAATTTGATACTAGTATAACCCAATAAAACTGCTCGACCCGAGGATCAAACCCAGTACCAACGCTCGGCAGCTCACACTCGCGAGTTTAAGCTACCACGACCAACGAAGCGTTCTAAATATAAACTTCCTTTAAAAATACCGTTGTCAAATGATCCAGTGGAAATTCTCCATAAGCCTGATGATTTATTGAACATTTTAACCAATTCGTTAAACATACGCGTCCCAGTTAGCAATGTGATTGCGAAACCTTGAGCCTGCACCTCTTTTGTCACTAGTTGCTTATGCAACGAGGACCGCATCAGGAACAGTCACGTGGACACGGAATATATATCTAGCTGGACAAGAATATCGAACTAGCTGGACAAGAATATCTAACTAGCTGGACAAGAATATCTAACTAGCTGGACAAGAATATTTAACTAGCTGGACAAGAATATCTAACTAGCTGGACAAGACATGGGGAAACAGTGATGCGAGGAAATGGGGGACAATTGGGTAAGATCATGAATAAAAAGGAAAAGGGGATAGGGTCCACAATTTACGTACATAAGAACTGTATTTATTTGTATATCCACATTATTAGTATCACATTAAATAAAAAAAATAAATGTGTGAAAAATTCCTCCCCACCGCTGTCAACTGGTAATGTGCCCAAGAGACTGGCGGCATTGCAACGTTGTATGGCAATGCTTAGTTTCTGACCAAGGTAAAAGTCAGCCCTTGGGTCAAGGGTGACACCCCTATGACATAGAAATAACAAAATATTTGAAGAACGTTCACGATGGAAGTACGTAAGTAGGAAGGAATCTATTTAAGGGCCCCTTTTCCGAAATTTACGTTTCTAGATCGAGTTGTTTTCATAGAAATCACCATATTTAAATTCGCAAAAAAATATATAGTACAGATACATGTTTAATCTAGTGACTTTTTTGGTTAAAAACACAATATTTAACATTTTGCTCGACAAAAAAAAAATCAGAAGTAAAGTCGATTTTGAAAGGATTTTAAGTTTTATGAGACTTGGGGGAACACAATTTTTATGAAAATTTTACATTTCATTTACTAATCAGGTTTAACAGGGATATTATTGGATAGATTTTTAATATGGCACTTATTTTTTTCCATATAAAATAAATGCGTGAAAAACGACTCGCGCGCACCGCGCCAGTGTCCTGCCGGACGTCATCGAGGGAGGACCTATGCAATTTTTGCTCGCAACCACATTATCGTCTTCGCGCGCGTAATAGTGCCTACTTACCTGAGTAAAAACGTGTTGTATTAGAAGTAATTAAAATGGCAAATAAAAAAACAAAATTAAGAAAAAAAGGGCATCTGAAGTGAAGAAAACTTGTGGTTCTCTACACAGACTAGCGAAGTCAGTATGACTAGAGTTTTAAATCTTTAATATTTTAATGGAAACATTCACCTTTACATATTTTTACATAAACTGACGATCCGAATGGCGCAGCGGTAGTGAGGCCGCCTTACGATCTTAGGGTCCGGGTTCGAATCTCGGTAGGGGCAAATGTTTGTGTGATGAGCATGGACATTATTTTGTTTCTGAGTCATGGATGTTTGTACATAAGAAGTAGGTACCTATGTATTTACAAAAAAAGTATATATTTATTATATCAACTACCTGTGTGTCCACGACACAAGCCAACGATATTTATTTATTTACTAGCTGTTGCCCGCGATTTCGTTCGCGTGGAAATTTGAAAGTGTATGAAAAAAAACATGTGTGCAATTCACACGTGGTAGAAGTGAAACCTTCAAAAAGAGCACAAAGAGAACCACGAACTTAAGAAACACTATACAATGCTTCCTATCTAATTTTTAACCCCCGACGCAAAAACGACGGGGTGTTCTAAGTTTAACGTGTGTGTGTGTGTGTGATTTTTTTATTTCGTGCTTTTTGTAGGGATTCCTTAATTTTATTTTTGTCGGGGGTTTTTTAAATTTTTAATTTAATTTTTTATCTCCCACGTTAAATCTTATGAATTTATGTGTCTGTCGCCAACGCCAATAACACTAGTTTACAGCGTTTTTGTTCATGAGATGAAAACCATGTGTTTGCATAGAGGATATCTAACTAGCTGGACAAGAATATCTAACTAGCTGGACAAGAATATTTAACTAGCTGGACAAGAATATCTAACTAGCTGGACAAGACATGGGGAAACAGTGATG
Organism: Oligia latruncula; assembly: GCA_948474745.1. NCBI lineage: Eukaryota > Metazoa > Arthropoda > Insecta > Lepidoptera > Noctuidae > Oligia > Oligia latruncula. Next base: position 1,060,356 of record OX419685.1, read on the forward strand.
CGAGGAAATGGGGGACAATTGGGTAAGATCATGAATAAAAAGGAAAAGGGGATAGGGTCCACAATTTACGTACATAAGAACTGTATTTATTTGTATATCCACATTATTAGTATCACATTAAATAAAAAAAATAAATGTGTGAAAAATTCCTCCCCACCGCTGTCAACTGGTAATGTGCCCAAGAGACTGGCGGCATTGCAACGTTGTATGGCAATGCTTAGTTTCTGACCAAGGTAAAAGTCAGCCCTTGGGTCAAGGGTGACACCCCTATGACATAGAAATAACAAAATATTTGAAGAACGTTCACGATGGAAGTACGTAAGTAGGAATGATATATTCGCGGTACTTCCCCCAATCCAAAGGCCATCTTTTTGGCTGTTACGAACGCCGTATGACAAAATAACAAAATAATTACGAATAACCTCCTCTATCTTGATCTACTAATCAATGATTACCTATTATCGATCTTCATTAATTATAATTATTATAGTGAATCTTTCATTCATTATCACACACCGAAATATTTAACTGTAACAACGTAGGTAGGACAAGAAGATAAGGATTTAAATAAAATATAATCAAACTGCCTTCTGGGTTTAGTGGTTGCTTGCCGCAGCTACTGAGCTGCAAGTACAGGTTTCGATTTACCGTTTGAAGCTCCTTATAGGTACTTCAAATACAGATCGGGCTGATCCCAGTTACACAGGCAAAACGCCATAAAGAAAATCGTATAGAAAGGAATTGGATCAACACAAGCCTCGAGGCAGTGACGTGACGGCACAAGAGATTAGAGGTGCACATAGCTATTGTTGAATATGATTATACAACAGTATATATCTGCCCAAATGGAGAAGAAAACAAAAAGTAACTCTAAGCCAAACATGTCTTCAAATATTCTAACTCTATTCTAGAAACGACCACAAAATTAAATAACAACAAACTCCTTGTTAGCAATAACAAACCGGTGCACAGGAGAACGGTGTCGCGTGCACTTGTGCAGGACACTGTGCGCACACGCACGGTGCGCTCGTGTGTGCGCGTATGTGGTCGCTCGTCATTGACACGATTCAGGTTGTCGCACTGCCTCAAGGAGCTGTGCTTAGATTCAAGTGTACAGTCGAGCAGGACAGCTTGTTATCTCATTGAAATACGTAGGTTATTCATGACAGACTAAATCTACTAAGTGGTACCCTTGGCGGGGTAAGTGCAGTGAGTGCTGTAATACTGTGCTCTGACGGGGCTTTTCGTTGTGTTTACTTCAATGTGAATGTGCAAGAATTCCATATTAGTAGAATAGAATAGAATACTCGAATATTAGTCTTAGTTTTAAGAGTAAAAGTGGACCGATGAAAATATTATTAGATTTTGGTAACATGGCTTAGAGGAAAGTAAATACAGCGATAGAATCTGAAGGCTAATTCACGTAATTTAAAAACGTTCATCGACAATCAATGTCAAAAACTCGTGAAACATGTAGGGAAATTAGAGGTATTTTTGACAGATTGAGACTGAAATCAGACTGTGAACGTTTTCAAAGTTATGAGAATTGCTCCTCTGATATTTAGAAACATAGATATTGTATGAAATGTGTAGGAACTTGAGATAATTCTAAGTGAAGAATGACTAACATGTGTATAACGTCAGACCGTTGATAATTTCAAGCTAGTGACACTTTCCAATGGTAAAAAGCACAAACTTGAGCAAGAAAATTATCTACATTGATGCTTTTCTAAAGGTATACCTAACACCTAACATTTGCCAACAGGACTGTACCACTATACATACAATTAAGGTAATATAGTTTCATTGGTTTCCGCCGGCCGGCAGCCGTGTGTACCGCCCACAGCCTAGCACTCATTATTCCCTGGTAAGTGCTATGGAGAACCATGGAAGCAGCACGTTTAGTCCCTTTGATGAAAGGCGTGTCACATAAGAAAGAATCGCGAACGCATCGCGAGTTCGTAAGTGATTGTTAGTCTTTGAAATGGTATTTTGCTAATGGGGGTCTAAACGCTTCGTTGTCACGCACAATTTAATTTTGCTTTGTAAATGTATGCTCTAGAGTTGGGGCGCCCTTTTCCTGGAATAGATACCTACTAGGTGCGCCCCGCGGTTTTACCCGCGTAAATGTCGATCCCGTGGGAATATCGGGATAAAACGTAGCCTATATGTTAATCCAGGGTGTCAGCTACCTCCATACCAAATTTTATCTAAATTGGTGCTGCCGTTTGAGCGTGAAGAAGTAACAAACATATAAACACACCCCCACACACACATACTCACAAACTTTCGCCTTTATAATATTAGTGTGATTTGCAGTTTTGAATGTAACTTCATTTTCATTTGTTTTTTTTTAGTTTCATAGACTTGCTTAAGACCAAAACTTTTTAGTCGCATTTTTGAAAGAATTTTAGTGTAGATTTAAAAAACATCCACCAAGATAAGGAACTTACATTAGAGATTCAGATAAAATACTATGCCTAGGCTGAAAGTAGTTCCAAGTATTCCAGTCTACCACGTCCTACCCACGTGCTACCCAGATAGGTCCAGAGCTCTACGAGCCTGTTTATTTACGTATTTAAATACATTTCTGGGTCACGGTCGCTCGGAACTCCATGAAATGTCCGCTGGTTGCCTGCTATCGGATTCCGGGAACACTTTGTTCATAAACGTTGTCGGAATCGTTATTAGTTGTAACTGCAACTCACTGGATTTTCCTTCAGTGACGTGGTTTGTTAAAAATGTTGGGTGGAAGTTAGGCTGCCGGTTCGTATCTTGAAGTGTGATTAACAGTTACTGATTAGGTGTTTAACACTTATTACATCCTTTCATAGATAGGGCTAATTATTAGGAAGCAGGTAATGAACTATTTTGTAGAAGGAAACCTGCCTGTACATAGGTACCAGTAGATTTCCTTCTACAAAATAGTTTTTTTCGAAATTGTAAAATTAAATTTTGTTTTTTTTAAGTACAGAAATCCTACTAATATTATAAATGTGAAAGGTTGTGAAGATGTTTGGATGTTTGTTACTCAATCGCGTAAACCGTTGAACAGATTTGGATGAAAATTGACACATTTCCTGGATTTAACACATAGGATACTTTTTATTCCGATATTCCCACGGAATCGAAACTTACGCGGGTGAAACCGCGGGGCGCTGCTAGTACGTTATAAATTCTATAATAAAGCTAAATAGGTGAAATCGGTGGAACTATGGCATCGCTTTAGCAGCCAAACAATGGCGTGAGAACTCGCGTAGGTTTCAAAAGCAGGCTCCATAGTTTTCTAAAGCCTACGGTTCTCCTAAAACGGATTTTTAAGACTTGCAAAAGACCAATTATGTTGACGAAACTCCTTTTAGAATTTGGACTAACCACAGAAGTGTAGGTGCACCAGTCCCTCGGTTTACTGTAATAGGGTTACCTCCTTTTAGACAACTTTAAAAAGGAGGAGGTGCGGGTTTTCTTCATTTAAACGATAATAATAGCTCTGATGATGCGCTGACCAATTACGTTACGTTACAACATGTATGATGAAACCCGTCTACACTTCCAAGACAAGACATATTAATTTGGGCAATTACTACTTTAAAGCTAGCGCATTCTAAACTACCGGTCCAATTAAGATCACCATAAATTAATTGCTTAATCAATTCTGGGTTTTTCTACCCTGGAATTCCCTCCATTCCATTTTCATCTCACAGAAGACCTATAAATCCGAAATCTCTAAGACTGCGTTCGCGCCGCTAACAGTTCTCAAGGCGAAACGCGCGGATGTGCGCTTGCGTAATAGAGACGTGTCGGAGTATGCTCCACTTCGATAGATTTGTTATTAATCAGCGGACGTCCGGCTTTTAATAGTTTTAAACTTTTAATAGGCACCTGAATTGCCCTGATCTTCGTGTGGGCCACGAGTCACGATTGTTGGTCCTTGGTAGTGAGCGGCAAGAAAGGCTTCGATTGGATGGCGTAATGAAGTTATTTATGGATAATAAATGTGACATGTAGGTAATACGAGCGGGAAGCCATTAAATCTTTTGATATTTTATTGGTGTTTTAAAATAAATGGCCTATTTTTATTGCTTCCGAGTGTAAAGTCGTTTATAATAAAATCAAAACAACTAAAATAAGGGTCAAGGAAAACTTAAAGTAGGTAAGTTTAAACGTCGGACGGATTATCTGTAACCCACATTTAATTTCTTGTATTACTCAAATACCCACAAAACAATAAGGAAAGCCGAGCAACCTCCACAGCAGCCCAGAGACACGCATCGCAAAACGCACGCTCCATCTCGTGTGACATAACACAAGCACATGTGCCGCACACCAGCGCGGCGCGTGTGCGCACACAGCACACACGCGCAGTGTTTGCGCGCAGTGAAAACGGGGTCATGGTTGTGCACGCACACTCGCGCACAAGTGACGCACGCGCTGCACCGTGCGCTAAGGATTGCGGATGCGGTTGTCAAAAATAGTCAGTTTTTGATGAAAATCTGAAATTTTCGTGGGAAAAGTTGGCAAGTGAAAATTATTTCAGAAAATAGAAAGAGACGTATTCACAAGTGCTGTATCCCGGTAGATATAGTAGGGACATGACAGATGGCCTCGCAAAAACCTAATGGTCAAAGTAAAAACCCTAGAACGTATATGGGGGTATCTTGCAATCGAGACGCGTGGAATTTCCTGAGGACACATGATTACATAGGGCATACCATATCACTGACAAACTGACTTCCTAGATAACTTATTTAAGTAGAAATATGTGGCTTTCTAGGCTCGTTATCTTTTTAGGGTCTAAACAGACAGACTGCATTTGAACTGCATGCCAGCTGCAACATCGCAGTTTGGATGCAGTTGACATAACTAGGTTTCGAAGCAGTTACGTCAACTGCATCCAAAGTGCGATGGTGCAGCTGAAAGCAGTCCGTCTGTTTAGACCCTTAAGGTTTTACCCAAAGGGTGCCAGCGTACCATACTACTAAATCTCCACCATCCGTCCGTCCGTCCGTCTGTCAGTCAGCGGGCTTTATCTCATGAACCGTGATAGGTAGACAGTTTATATTTTCACAGAGTGTGTATTTCTATTGCCGTTATAACAACAAATAATTAAAAAACCCCTTCGAGTCCGACTCGCACTTGGCTGCTTTTTTTTGTCAGCCTAAAAGGTGATTGACTGCTTACCCAGGCTATCCTGTGGATGGCTTAATAAATGAAGGCCGCCAGCCAGGCCATACATCTTATAAACAACTAATTATATAGTTGTATACTTTTTTTTTAAACTTTGCCCACACTAGGAATTTCTCCTGTAATGTGGCTGCGTTTACAAACATTTTAACTCAGACACACAAACAACGTGGTGGATTACAGCCCACTCCCTCTCACTGAGAGGAGGCCTGTGTCCCAGCAGTGGGAACGTTATAGGCTGATTATGTATGTACACAAACAGCCAGACCTGGAACAACTGCTTGTAGGTCATACAGATATTTGTTCCGTGCGGCAATCGAACCCGCGACACGCAGCGCAGCAGTCAACTGCTTAACCACTGCGGCAACCGTGCGATGCCGAAATGCGGGTATTATGACAACAGCCACAGAAATGAGTTCTGCTAAGAGTAAGAGTTATTTTAAAAATGAGGGTAAATAGGTACTGCTTTGTTTGACGTCGAATTACGACTTGTTTTTTTAGGTTATCACGTTTACAATGAGTCAGGGTACTGTGGCGTTGGAGGAAAGCATGTTAGAAGGGAAATAATACATTAGAGTTTATTTTAAGACATTCTTCACCATTTTTAGGGTTCCGTACCTCAAAATAAAAAAAACGGAACACTATAGGATCACTTTGTTGTCCATCCGTCCGTACGTCCATCTGTCTGTCAAGACCCTTTATCTCGGGAACGCGTGGAGGTATCGAGTTGAAATTAAAACCATATACTCATGTTTAAGTCCCTTGTAGCTGTGAAAAAATCAAACACCTAAGTTAACGTAAAAAAAGATACAGCCGTTTAAGCCGCAAAAAACGTATATTTCGACACTCAAGGGAATCTAAATTTGTAGGGTACTTATGGTACTTCGTGTTGACCTAGAATCATGAAATTTGGTAAGAAGCAAGATCATGTAGCACAAGTAAAGGAAAAAATCCGAAAACCGTAAATTTGTAGGTACATAAAAAATCCCGTGATAAACTATTTAAATACCTACCTACAAAGTACGGAACCCTCGGTGCGCGAGCCCGACTCGCACTTGACCGGTTTTTTTAATAGCAGTTAGCAATAAACTGGATTCAAAGACCAACGGCAAATACATGCCCACAAATATTCATCTCTCTTTTTCATTTGGTAGAGATGAATTGATCAGCGATGCTATTCTGTAAAAATCTCACCTTGAAAACTTAGGTGAAGTGAGCGTGGATGAGCTGTCAATAGTGTCAATTCCTAGCAAAAACAAACTCACTTCACCTAAGTTTTCACGGTGAGATTTTTGCAGAATCGACCGGCTGATGAGCTGAATATGCTTAGCTTAGTTGCTCCTTCGATCAATGATATACTACTACTCTAGGGGACTATTATTGGTCAAAGAGTTGCTGCTATAATATAAGTTATTTATCTTTGGGCTATCCAAATACTTGATGGGGAATATTCGTAAAAGACATCATCTCAACTAAACGACGCCGACGCGCAGTGGATAATAATTATTTTACGTGACCTGAGCCTGACTCTCAACGAAGGTAGCGAAGAACATACATGTACATTTTAAAGGCATATGGGTTTTGTTTGATGCTATCCTTGAAACAATATACTGAAAAATAGGTAGTTACCATAATTATGTGAATTATAGGAACATTTAGTTAGTGTTTCAAAATCAATCAAAATGACACACTTTTCATAGAACGTTACGTCCTAACTTCCAAGGAAAGGAGTAAATACCAAATAGAAATACCATACCATGTTACGAGGTCGGAAGCGAGTTAGCAGGAAACGCTGAACGTTAGCAGTCGTCGATAACCTAGATACACTAGATTCGCAACGTACCTACAATAGAATAGGTACTAGATTCTAGGAACGTCTTCAGACTGTCGTGACATTCTCACATTCATTACAACATTTCGAACGATACGGGACTTCGGGATGCAATAAAGTTGTTGGGAAGACGTATCGATATTTCTCGCGTGGGTAGATATCTAATAAATTAAAACCTACGGTGGTCGGTGGGCAGTATTGTAAATGTATTTTATTTATTTACTCAAAACAAAAGATTGTAGTACCTGCACGTTAAAAATACAGTTTTACAAGATAAGTACCTACTATTTCTACATACGTGGGACTGCTCTCCTAGCTAGGTTATGGAAACCTGTGTTAAGGAGAAACAGAATATTAAATATAAATTAAATTAAGTAGTAGGTAATGCCCTTTAATATAAAATGCTAGGAAAGAAATCTGCGATAGATCAGCTGCTGGTCCTCCCACACAAATTCTGAGCTTCTAAAAAGGCTACCTAGAGTATCTTTTCTATTCATATTAAGTAATAGGAAAATCATAACAAAATGTTTTTGTACAGACGCCAGCACATCAAGCTACTACAATCTGTCAAATTTCCTTAATAGATTTTCAACTTTATCGCTAAATCATAAAGTTCAAAGTTGATTGGGAAAATTTTACAGTTTCGGGTAGCTTGGTGTGCTGGCGTCTGTACATACTGAAGCTGTATTCTTAAAAAAACAACCGTTATCTACCTACTCAATTACTTCCCATCGCCATAACACAATAATTAAAGTAAACATCCCTAATCATCGCCGCGGGAGTTATTACATGTCGCCCTAGCGATGACGTCACGGCGCGGCGTCGCGACACCCACCTTGACATGGAGCCCTAGTACCCCACATCCCGTTCTAGGAAGATACTCCGACAATTAATTATTAAAGTGATTCACTCCCTACGTTTTCCTACTGTTTATACACAATTGTGTAAATTTTTATGAAACTGCGATTGGTTCTGAAAATGTTTTTTTGATGGAATATTACCTGTTTTGACGTAAGGCAGGAATATCATTTTAAGAACGTTCACAGTCTGATCTCAGTCTCAATCTGTCAAAAATACCTCTAATTTCCCTACATTTTTAACAAGTTTTTGACATTTGATTGTCGCCGAGATGAGACTGCGACTAGATTTTGAACGTTCTTAATTGCGAGAATTGGTCTTCAGGTGTTTTGAAGTAGGAGGAGCATTACGACCTCTGTAGTAAATAGGCTTTGTTTGTATAATAAGATAAAGAAAGAATTTTCGTCATCACTGTCAGAAGCAATTGAGACGGTTTTCTACGAAGATACCTAATGGGTTAGGAGGTGTGGAAGATGCAATATTAAGGGAGAACTTTGTTGTGCAGTGGGACGAAAGGGTTCTTGAAAAATCAAGGAGGCACTCAAGCCCTGCAACAACTATTTAACAGTTGAAGCTTGATAAATCTGAGACCCACACTCAAGTAGCCAGAAGTTTAAAAAAGCAGCCAAGTGCGAGTCGGACTCGCACACGAAGATAGTACCCACCGTACAATATTTAACATTACATTTTTTTTAAATTATTGATTTTAATAAGATCGGGCAAAAACGCCGAAAGAACACGTTTCTTGTATGGTCCCACACGTTTAATTTAATTTAATTTATGTTGTTAGAACAGAGCTGCCAAACTAGTACACGGTCTGTAGAAAAAACCAACTGTCTACATAACATGGTTCAAATGATACAGCCCTGTGAGTTGTGACGGACGATAATATCGCCGCGATTCTCTCGCTCGTGGAGACGGCCCCTTAGTAATAGGGTCCTGTTGTAACCCTTTGGGTACGGATCCCTACAAATGAAGAAGTTATACAAAAAACGTATGTAAAGAAATAACAATCCTCCCTAATATCATATAGAGTGAATGTAGAAAATTTCTACCATTACTAACATTTCTACTAGAAATGTTGCCTCTTTGTTGGAGGACTTCTTATTCCCCTACCTACCCTTATTCCAATTTATCGGCGTAACATGTCATTTTCCTCCATCCTTCTCTGTTAGATGATTTGTAGATACAGGAATAGGTATAGCAATAGACACAATAGAAGAATGGTTCATAGCTAACCTTACCAAACTTAATTCAAAACGTACCTATTCATAACTAGTTATGAATAACTTCTAACAATTCTGTCGCGGTTTATTTTTGCCAAAAAAAATCCACTTCAAAGTTCGGCCGTCTCTAACAGAAAAAAGCGAAACTTCCTTAATTCGGCACTACACTTGTAACTTTGGTCCCAGAGGGCAAAGCCCTAAGTGCTTGAACGGCGGCGGTGCTACCTAAAAGGTTCATTCTATTTACCGATAAAAACTTTCAAAGCGTTTCATTAATAGGATTCAAACCGTTAGCAGGTAGTTCAAGATAATAAAAATCGGTTATTATTTAAAGAAACCGCTTCCCTATTCGTCAAGATATCATCGTAATAGAGTAGACAGATACTTTATCAAATGCCCTTGTAGTTGTAACCCATTATTGTGTCGCGTCGTGCCTGCTGGCTGCAACTGCATCGAGTATCCAATCCTACTGCAGGACAAGTGTCACCCTAATCAGCCAGAGACTGAGCATAGCAAAAGCAAAATCAGTCTATAATGTTCCCACTGCTGTTCCACAGGACTCCTCTCTGTGAGAGGGAGTGGGCCGTAATCCACCACGCGGGCCCAGTGCTTGTTCGTAGATGTCACATGTCTTCAAATTTTTGGTTCTAGGACATGCCGGTTTCCTAACGAAGTTTTCCTTCACCATTTTGAGAGCAGTGGTGATGAACTTACTCAAAGTAAAGTGCCTGCCTGGGTTCAAACTCACGACCTACACCTCGTAAGTCGGGGCCGATATCTCTGGGCCACCAGTGCTCGTACTGAGCTGAGGAACTGGGCATAGTGAGCACTACCTACCCCCAGTGCCGGATTAGCCCATAAGCAAATTAAGCAATTGCTTAGGGCATCACGTCTCGCGGGCACCTTAAGGCAGAAACAGCACCGAAACAGTATTTGCTAGCACATGAAAGGCAAGACTGTTTATCACCAAGATATTACAAGACCCAAAAGTCACCCTAGCTATAGATGTGCGCCAAACGCCAATCTTTACAAATCGCTCGTCGATATTTTGGAGAAATACGAGGTGACTAGTGGATAGGAGGGCCTACAGGCGTGGATTGCTTAGGGCATCAAGTAGTCTTAATCCGGCACTGACTACCCCCTACGCTAGCTTACTGTTAGCTTGCGATAGGTACTGATGTCTATCTAAAACTTTTTTGTTTTTTTTTAAATAAAAACTATAATTCTAATGTACGAATCTTGTAGGTACCTAAGTGCTAACGACATGTTTTTGTGTCTTAAAATTAAAAACATGTACTCTTCTAAAGCTTTCCATCAGTATATTATGAAAGTGATCATTATAGAACCTATCTGTGCAATAATACGAAAAGTTATATACAACAGATACAGCTATATTTCTATATTCTATGTATAATTACCTAGAGTTGTGTATGCACGCATATGCACCGCGAATGGCCACCGCGGCCCGGGCAGTCCTTGTATTTGAAAAGGAAAAATTAATTTAATAGCTTAACCTAATCGTTGGACGAGTTAGACAAAACAAACGATGAATAATCCACATTAACCCTGGATCGAAAGAGCCGTGGGGAGGTCTTTGCCCAGATGTGGGATGATGCAGTCTGACAGTAGGTAACCTAATCACTAAATTGACGAAAACACCGGGGAAACCTTTGCCAGGCAGTGAGTTTCATCACTACTAAAAGTGGTGAGTTCAAACAAGTAATTTTTTTAGTGCATTCCAAGAAAACTCCGCTAAATACTGTCAATACAATAGTTCTTACTAATTATCTATAATTTTTATGGATCATGTGATAACTTGATGTTTATTAACTTTCCCATTACACGCCTGTGTCTATGTACACTATGTCTATGTGCGCAGTTTCAGATAGATTATTAGGCGGGGAAAGCGGTTAGATGTGCCGTCCACCGCTCACGTCGCTTTCGCTTCCGGCCGCGCGGGGGCGCCACTGACCTACTGTGTCGGGGATATATCTCGGCGCGTCGACTTACCGACTAGATTTTATGTCTAAAATAATAACGTTTCGTTTGGATTAAATATTTTGCAAATTAGTTAAAAGAAATGAACTACATAATTGAACACTGAATACTCATTAAGTAGGCATTTTAATGACATCACTTTAAGGCATGTGGAAGCAGGTAGGTACTTAAACCTTTATACAGAATCTCCGTACCTAATTTCCTTAGTGTATGCGCAATATTAAGTATTTAAAATAATAAAGTTTTGAGAAGCGTCATCATCATCATTATAATACCTAATTATTGTAAAAACTGCAAGCAATAATGACTGGAACAGAGTCGTTAAAATCCGACTATGGCGGGTAGTTCTCAATTTCATTTCGATGAAACACTACCACGGTTGTGTAGTGCCTACATAAACGCAACATACTTCCCAGATAGATAGATAGAATAGATTACGCATCTGAGATGCGAATACATACCAAAGTAGGTACGTCTACTAGCTGCTTAGTGTGCCTAGCTTTGTAAAACTTTCTCGTGGCCGGCCTAAACGTTTGACGAGGTAAAAGCGGCAACTCGTGAAAGGAAAATCGTCGCTACTTCCTCGAGCGGAAATCGAAAGTGGATTGTGATCGCGAAGAGAAAACTGCATAGACGGAGGTAGGTAGCTAATGCATCAGACGTTGCAACTGCACTTTGGGGAGTAGCGACATCTATTGTCTATTCGAGAAACTCTTGTTATTACAACATAGTGCCGCCACCTAGTAGCGAGTAGTAAAACTACCAAGTCAAGTGTTTTTATCGTAGTTTTACTACTATCCGCTAGATGTCACTAAAAATAAATGTCGCTGCTTCACCCCTAAGCCTTATCTCTAATAAGTAATAAAACTCACCTTTACCTCCACCAGCATCATGCACCTGCGGCTTCCCGCTCGGCATCCTCTGCATCGGCGACGCGCTGCCGTAGTTCATACTCGACGTGTTGTAATCCGAGCTGTTTGGTTCTTGCTTTATCCCGCTAGGTGACGCTGATAGCTTCTCAGCCAGCAGCGGATTCGCGGAAGCGATGTTGTATCGCCCATTATTAATATTATTCGTTACGGCATTGTTGATGGCACTCGTGCCCGATCTCAATAGTTGTTGTAACCGTTGTTGGCCGTTGTTTGGCAGTGCTAATTGACTGTTTTGTTGGTAGTAGCCTTGGAGTTGGCTGCTGGACGCTGGCGATGATATGTTGTTGTTCTCTTCTTGCTGGAATTGAAAAGCATATAATTATTATCATGTGGGTATTGTCTTTTACGTATTACATACGTCCAGTGATAATTATTGTGAATTATTATATTGTTGTGTTGTTATTTTTTTTTTATCGTGTTCCGATCGAATAGAAGTGTGAAGCATAAAGCTAATCGACGCTCTATTCTTGTGTATGTGGTATCCGTATCGGTAACATAGTCTGCATCATCCCAATGCCGAGGAAAGGTCATAGGGTAGCCCATGACTTCTAGTTTTTTTCTGTCCAATACTAATGTGAAACATTGGTTGTTCGTTTTGTTTAGCTTGTCATCTTCTACATCGTCTGCTTGAATGCGAGGTCATAATTTCCCGGTTATAATTATTTGATGCTTCGGACTACATATTAGTAACTATATCCTGAGACATATTTCTTGTACAGTTCCCAGGCGTTAATAAAGCACATCGAGTTTATGAAGAAGACTTGTCTACCCCTGCGTCCTATTTAAAAGCTATCTTCGCGCGAATATGCGATCATTGTCACTTTTTAATCGAAAAACAGGATAGTGCCCTCTGTCGGCGCGACCACGCACTTAGGTTCACCGAGTAAAATAGGGACTCGACGGCGACGATCGCTTTTAATTAGGATGCGGCCAAACAGATTTATGTGGCAGAAACGACGTTCTGCATAGTCGAACTTTTACTGGAACTCGATATGCCTTTAAGAGCGTTTACGCCGTACGGCATTTCATACAAACTTTCAAGCCCTTATTTTCCGAAATTAATGAACCGATTTTTTTATTAAACTTCATACGCATATGCAGGATACAAAGGTCTAAAAAGTTAGTAGAGAACATTTTCGAAATGTCTTATTTAAAAAAAGATATCTGGAAAACTGTTTCTATGGAAAATTTAAAATTGGTCTAATTTGGCTATAACACTATTTTTCGAAAATAGAGAACATTTTTGAAAAATAGTGTTATAGCCAAATTAGACCAACCAACCAACCAACCAACCTTTTAGACCTTTGTATCCTGCTTATGCGTATGAAGTTTCATTAAAATCAGTTCATTCATTTCGAAAAATAAGGGTTTGAAAATTTGTGAAATGAAATGCTGTACGGCGTAAACGCTCTTAACGGCTACGTACTGACTCTACAGAACATTAAAAAAAAGAAACACGAAACTCACCTTTATTTCAATAGGGGGCACAGAAGACGCGGTGGCATTAGTTAAATCCGTAAAAAACGTTTCAAAATTGTCGAAAGCGGTCTCTCCCAGTTGCTTGAGGATGTCGTCAGGGTCGGCCGCCTCGCCCGTATCGGTCTCTAGCGTCAGTCCCCCGACGATGTTGGTGAGCTCGGCTTGCGAGAGATCTCCAAGAGATGTCGCCATCTGTTGCAGTTGAGCGGCCGCTTGACCGCCGGCTGCGACTACCGCGTCCTGGAACTAGCACATGTTTTTTATAGATATGTACATTCTTGTTTAGAAGGTCTGTGATGTCTGTGTGTGGGTTCTCTGATTGAAATTTGGTAAAATAGCCCCTAGGTTCTATGAGTTAAAGTTATGTTAGTCGTTACCTATGCTTAAAATATAGCAATTGTTGGGAAGTTATTGGTAAATATAATATTGTAAACGTAATATCAATCTTAGAGCTCCAGCTCTCATCTTTACTTCTAACAGTGCTTTTCTAAGTAATTATAAGGTCATTATTACTACTCCAAAGGTATCTTGGTGAGTTTGTCACAGTAGAAAGTGTAACGTGGAATGTATTACCTGTAGGCAATTGGAGAGATCAACCATCCTGCCCTCATTCTCGGCGGACCACCATTCGTCTTCAATAAATGGCATCGCCAGCGCCTGTCCTGATGGCGCATGCGTCCCCGCCACCTTTATCACGGTTACCACTAGGTGGCGCTTTCACACCACTCTTACACACGCGAGCACTCGCGAACTATACACAAATATAAATAGTCCAAAAATGTATTTACACTAATAAATTCGTTCAAAATGTTTGGCAGCTTCTTGGACGGAACGTACATTATTCGATGTAGGTATTACGCGAATTTTAGGTACTTAGTTACGGGGGAACACATATCGGTTTGTTTGTTATTGCCGCTGGACGACAGATGGCTCTGCTTGTTCGGCTTGCTTGTCCTCCTCCCGGCCAGGTTACCTCACTCCTCGTAATCCACTTCTCTTCAGCAGCGACCTGTTAAGATTACGAGCGTAGGCTTTCACGTCTTAACACTGTTCGCAAATAAAATAAGTGAGTTCTATGCCAGAGTCAGGGTTTAATTATGAGGAGAACGTTAGTGCTTTTTGTTAGTAAGTTTTACCAAAAGGAATTCATAGAAAGAAAACTGTATTAGGAGATACAGCATAAAAAGATCAAAGAATCGAATTAGCCAACGCTAAAGAGCAATTTTTGTTATATTGTAAATGCATTGCCCATGTAACCTAGCGGGTTAGTTTACTAGTGTTGCTACTCGCCAGAAGATGGCGCTGGTCTGCAGGAGTATGTATAAAATTGTGGTTACATCAAAATTTCAGGTTAAGTGGATTTTTTTTCTTTTTCCAGCTTGATTTAATGTTATAGTGTTGTAAGTGTGACGGTGGCGATGCGCCGAGATCACCTGGCGACGTCCCGGTGAATGTCAAATCTGCGTCGATACAGCATAGAGGCAGCGCGGCGCTCACCCTCTTGCGCACACGCTCACGCCGCTCTGAAAACATGAACAAGATAAATAATAATTTTGCCGTATAAGAAATAATTAATATTACTAACGTTAAAGAGAATAGTGTAATTTAAGACATTAAAATCGCTATATATTAGAAACAGACAGTGGTTGACCTATTTAAAGTGCAGGTACAGCAGATTAGTAAATCATTCACGGATCGTTTGCGCATCACGTGTAGCGAATAGTACAATAAATCTAATCTGGTGTTGTGACGTTTGTGCCAGTCAACGAACTTACAATACTCGGCTATTTCGGGCGTCGCCTAACAAATAATTGTTCTTCTATGATAACAAAACAACAAAATGTGATGTGAATAGTGGTATCTTTCGTACAAATAAAGGTGCCATGAATGATTATGAAATATAAAACAGTGCCTTTCTAAACAGCGTGCGAATTTAGCTGCCACCCGATTAGGGAAAATAACGTTTTAAACAGACACTGAGCAAGAATGCTTTGTTTTTTCCCAACCCTATTGTAAGGAAACTCTGGCGGTAGGTATTAAAACTACAAAATAGATTTAATAGCTAATGAGATAACTTATTCTTTGTGCAAGTTATGTTAGTGCTATCATAAACTCTAAAGTATTTTCTAATTTAGTGATAAACAAAAAAGTTCAACTTTTAATTACCTATTTAACTTTTACACCTGTTAAGGAGTTACGTAACCTGCTTTATCTTTAGAATTAACTGACCATAAAATGCCTGAAGCTACTAAAAGAAAACAAAGAAAAAGTTATTATCGTAACAAACATAAGACGTTCTCGTAATCATATTATGCTGAGCTCACAATGCACGGAAGACTGCGCGCGCGCCGCGAAACAAAGAAATGCAGCCAATCAACGCGCACCGTTTGTAAAAAAGTGAACAATGCTAGCTTAGTCTTTCACTATAATTGTCGTGTGTGAAGCAAAAAGAATTACTTTTCTTTTCTAAACGCTTCCTTGTACCGCTTTCTTCGTGCGTCGATTTTGTTTCCAGAATAATTAATTTCTTTTTCGTTTTGTAGATGTTATCTATGTAAAGTAAAAGCGATCTGAAAATTAATTACTTTGTCTACTTGTCCAAAAATGTTTTTTTTTTGACTTATAAATCTTCTAACTCGGCTTTAAAAATAATAATGGTTAACGCCATTGATAAAACGTAGATGTAGAGGTTAGACATTAATTCAATTTAAGTCTGGGATAATTATTCCCAACCACGTCAAGTTACAACGTTTTTTATTTTATTTTTTTGTCAGTAAATTCAAGTCAGAACCGCCATTCTTTGACAGCCGTATGAAGAGGCAAATTGACGCAGTGTGTCCACAGAACACTATGGTGTGTCAAGCTGCCAAATAAATAATTTCCCTAGTACCTACATACCAAGTGTGTTTTTCGTATTGTGTTTACACAAAGATGCGTATCGGAAACAAGATTATTATTAGTAAGAATCTTCATGTCATTTACCTAACGTTGCATTATTCATAGCTCGTCTTTATATAAATAGCCAATTAATAGGCGACAGCGAGCAAATACGCACTGCTTTGATTATATTAGAAGCACACCTCAAATAAGAAAGTTGGTTGCGCCGAAATTGTCGGTTGTTTAGATATTACATAATGAATTATTCAGTTAGTATATATTTAACGTATCTATATACATATAATAAATTTGTAGAAAAGTGGTGTCTGTACAATGGAAATATATAAAAAAAAAGTAGCAGGGGTTGTTATTATATCGATGCCGAACCCGAAATTGTAATTAATTTTTTTTTTGTCTGTTTGTCGGTTTGTCTGTTTGTCTGTTTGTTTGTGCACGCTAATATCAGAAACGGCTTATTCGATTTAGATGCGGTTTTCACTAATATATTGCAGTAGGCTTCACTTAACATTTAGTGTTTATTTCATGTCAATCGGTTCATAAATAAAAAAGTTATGTCAATTTAAAGAATCACGGCGAACATTTGTTACGGTATTCTATCAGAGTACGTATACACCTCGGGCCTGCGCGTCCGATCTTCGGAACTACTGGACGGATTTGAATGTTTTTTTTTTTGTTGTATAGTTATTATGGCTGGACAACATTCAGGCTATAATGTTTCTTGGAAACTTGAACACCTGATGCAGAAACGAAACAGACCAGCTTAACTATAAGAGATACAAAAATGGTACCATAGCAAAAATTGTTCCACGTGATGAGGATTTTCTGCTGAGAGAATAAATTTGAAGATCTGGAACACCTGATGGGGAACTCCAAGAGCCCAGCTACACCATAACACATATAGGAATGACGTCTTAGTAAAAGTTATTCGGTCTGATGGGCATTTCCTGTTGACTTATAAAAATCGTAGATCAGAAACATCTGATGTGGAAATCTAAGCTATCACTAATTTCACCTCCACGCGGTGAAGGCGGTAACAGTTTAGGACTGATTTTCGATGACGATGGTATATCATTGAAAATTTGACTCTACTGGCCAAAACACCCATTTATTTTTTTTTAACGTGAAGAAATGCTCATGCATTCTGCACTACCACGGGGAGATAGTGCAGTTATGTGGGACTCTAACCCACTAAAACTCCACTGTGTCCTCCTCTGCCGCTTACGGCGGGAACATGGGCACGCGTTAGCACTCATCCGTGAACCCGCCGCGGCTGTCCGTCACCGGACCCTCCGCTGGGGAGTACTCCCCATCACCGGCGCACCAGAACACATAGCACGCCGTGACCACCCCAGGGACCAAACCAGCACATGGGCCAGACGATCCCGTGTCTGGGCACCCTTGGTAGGGGAGCAGTCACTTAGATTTTAATTGATCAGGTATCTTCATAATAAAACTATAACCATGCCTAGGCATGGTTATAGTTCTGGTAGTTCTGGTAGTAGTTCTTTATAAAAACTTTTTAACAAAAAAAAAACCGACTTCCAAAAAAACACTACAAAGTGAAAAATAACTTTTATTTCGGAAGTCGGTGTCTTTGGGTCTGTATTTTAGTTTTTTGCCACCGACTTCCGAAATAAAAGTTATTTTTCACTTTGTAGTGTTTTTTTGGAAGTCGGTTTTATTTTTTGTTAAAAAGTTTTTATTTCTCGCTTTTTAGTGTGTCTGTTGATAATGTATCTAAGTTACAATAGCCTAATGCCAACTTGCTCATCGCCTTTTACAAAATATTGCTTTTCCCGATGCAGGGACGTTAATTGTTGAAGAGTTCTCCTGGTATTCCACCATCAGCTCCATTTCACCATTCGCATTGTGACGAGCATAACTTGCTTAGCAACCATATTAAAGTAAGTAATCGAATCGCAAACCGGGAAATATTTATTATTGAGTAGTTCCGGTGGCCATCTGTGGTCTTCATCATCGGTTCCACTTCACCAAATGATGCTTTCCGAGAGCAAATGCACGAGTTACTATAAAAAATACCCAAATCGCTATAGGTGTGCCTATAATACTTGAAGAGTTCCTTCGATTTCTCCAAGATCCCATCATCAGATCCTGACCTGATGACAATGGGACCACCTGGAAAGTATACTCTTTCAAACAAAAAAATAATTTTTGAAATCGGTCTAGCCGTCTCCGAGTAATCGGGGAACATACCTACATAAAAAAAAAAAATAAAAAAAAATAAAAAAAAAAAAGGTTCCGACGAATTGAGAACCTCCTCCTTTTTGAAGTCGGTTAAAAAAGAGGTCAAATCTTTCCCAATGTTCCAAAGTAGCTAAAAGATTGAGGATCATAAGATCCCAAGAATCTACCGAAGAGCGTCAGGAGAGACTTGATGCTGTTTGAGAACATCAGGCTGCAACTCGCTCCGTGGAAACCTCTTCGGATCGCGAAGCACGCCTGCGTTCTCAGCGTATTTACGCATCTACATCCAGATCTCTAGAGACCAGTGAAGAATATGATGCGCGACTGACCGCTGATACGGTGAGATTATCATACATTGTTCCGAACACGCACACAACAAAATATTCATAATCAGAAAGTGAGAAAGAAAGAATTGCTGGAGTACGGCATGAAGAGACAGATTAAGAAGAGCGCAACGAACGTTTGAATTCTGATCGACTTCGACATTCTCTGAACAGAATATCGATATCATCTGAAGAATCGGATGTGTCTCAAGATATAGCCGTAGGGCATGGCGACCTTCCTTGGGTTGATAAGGAACGGAGTGCATTTACGTATACTCCTATGATTGACTACGCCACATATTCCGCCATCGGAGGTATGGTTAAAAATTTTTCTTGTTGTGATGCTGTTAAATAGCAAAAAGAAACAAACGGTATGTGTTGCTCAGGTGGGAAAGTACATATTGAAATATTACAAAATCCTCCAGAAATATTAAGATCACTGCTAATCGGTGACCATCACAGTCAAAACATTTCTTGGACAACATACGTTCGTACAATAATGCCTTTCAAATGACATCTTTTGTTGCGAAACAGATTTCAGAAGGCCCATTTATGCCAACATTCAAAGTGTCACAAAAAGCCAAGTTTACCACCCTATTGGTTCCTTATTGCCTGAAAATGACGTCTCGAATCGTCTCGCGCATTCCGTTGTTATCCAGTCCCCGGGTTCTTAGAATTCGACATCAGACGTTTCAGATCTTCGATTTTGACTACCCCGTTGTCGCTGGCATAACCAACAGGATCCGCGTACGAAGTCGCGGGCAGAAGCTAGTATTTTAATAAATTGTTGAATTGTTTTGTTTACTTTTATCTAAAGCAGATGAAACTGGAAAATTAAAGCACAACGCCATCTAGCGTGGAATAGCTGCACCTTTTTGTACTGTGTTCTAAAAAAGTCCAGTCAAGGGTAAAATTATAATTTTCTAAAACTTAGTATTGTATGAAATTGTAAAAACATGGAACAATTAACACTTTATTATTCTATGGGGCGTTACGACTGCGTTCATATTATTTTTTCTCTTTATGGCAATTTACAAATAAAATTTCCCGTTTAAATAGCCTATTGAAAGATTTATAGACTTCAGTGAGACGCAACCTTGAATCATTTACTTCCTATTGCTTATTGCTCTGAGGACCTTGCATTGAGTTGGCATAATTGCGACGCGCTAACATCTTGCTAATACTTATCTTGTTTACACAACCTGTTGTTTGTTATAATGTAGTAAAATAGCATTTAATGAAATAAACATACATATTATTCTTAGTACCTACTTAATTAATATTATAACAAAGCTAAGGTACTTACTAGGTACCTACTACCTATGTACTTTGAAAGTTTGTTTCTTTTGCTATTACGAACTGTAATTACGAATTATTGCAGTTTGAGGAAGAACCTTCAGCATTCTACCACGCGATCAATATGACTGCAATGTCAATAAAAAATATGCAATTATATTAATTTATTTACTTCTACGACTTCGAAGTAATTTAATTATATTGTTTCCAAAACTATTTCCGCATGGTCGAAGTGTTATACGTTCAGCCAAATCAAATCGGAATGAATTACAAAAATAAAATCACTCGAACAAAATACTATTGAACTGTTGTTTCACTATTGAATAATTTAATTTTTATTATTTGAAGTTCTGATAAAATCTTTCTTCAAATACGTGAAACAAAACGTAACGCGTTCCATATGACATTGACACTGACAGTTTAGCGGTATAATATAATCTGACATCTGTGGTCTCGCTCGTCTCGTCCCTAATATAACCTAACTCCCTACAAGATTCAACTTTCAATTCAATGTTGTTTTGCTAAAACTTCGCGATGTCGGGGAAAAATAAATCTGATTCTTCCACTTCAGAGTCAGAAGTTAGTGAGTTTAGCGATAGTAATTATAAACCTTTGAAGACTCTTTACTCTGACAAAGTAAAGATTGCCTTAGAAGAAGCACCACTTTATGAAAACATTGCTCAATTTGAAGCCGCACAGAAGAAAGAAAATGAAGTAATTCCTTTTGGTAACGCAGAACTGGTTGCAAAGAGAGAGGAAGAGAAGGAAAAAAAGCGAGTCGAAGAGGAGAAACGGTTAGAGGAGAAGAATAAACAGCGGTTCGCACAGTATGCAGGTAAGATTTTGGGGTTATGTTTTGATACAAATCTTGCCTATTGTTGGAAGAAGTGCCCAAGTAAGTATAGTTGTAAATAAACTGTAGCTATGCTTTCAATAAAGAGAGCAGTGGTGGTCCAGTGGAGAGGGCTGCGACTTACGAGTTGAAGGTTCGAACCTAGCAGGCACTCTACTTTGTGTAAATTATTTCATCACCACTGCTCAAACCGGTGGAGGAAAACATCGTGAGGAAAACGACATGTCCTAGAACCAAAAATTCGAAGACATCCACCAACCTGCACTGTGCCTGCATAGTGGATTACGGCCCACTCCTCTCACAGAGAAGAAGTCTGTGTCCCAGCGGTGGGAACATTATCGAGGCTGATTATGCTATGCTTTTAATTGATGTTAATAGTTTGATTTTAAGTTGTTATTAAGCAACTGAAATCAGTTTGTAGTTGATTCAATTAAAACTATTCATTACAATTTTTTGAAGTTACCGAAATTATTAAGCAACTTTATTTCACTAGCTTCATTTCATGACAATGTTAAATTTACTGTGATTATGTTTAAAATGTACCTTTTTAACAGTGGATTATTAGGTTTACCTTACCTAGCCAGACAGCACATAACAGAATAACACTGAATGGGGTTGCCGGAATGTACACCTATTATATTGTTTTTCAAACTGATCTACACTATGTTCTTCTTCTTCTTAGCGTGTTGATAGCAATCTAAATATACTCGGCCCAGAATTCGGCCACTTGTTCGGCGCCTCCACAAGCGTCCATCAGCTCCTGCAACGTGCAGCTGACAGGACACGCAGGACACGACATTAAGTGTCCCATCGTTTGTGGAACAGCACCACACTTACACTCCAAGGCGGAGTCGTTACACTATGTTAACCAGTAACAAGAACATTAAAGTTAAATAGTTTGGCAGTGATATTGAGGTAGCGAGCTAAACTGCAACCGTGAGCTATCATAGTGAGGCATCTTCCGCATGTTATTACCCTAAGGAACTAATTAAGGATACACTGTGGCACCATGAGCGCTTGACTTTGCAGGCGAGAGATGCTTAACGCATGGTTCAAGAAATAGATAATAATGATAATATCTGGGTTTTGTAGTATTTCAAGATTTAGTCTGATTTCTGATACCAATGACCTGTATAGTTTGATTTAGAAGATTAAACAACATCGGTTATTAATTTGATCAGTAATTCTGCTGAGTGCTGCCAAACCGCATGTTCCTAATAGTTGTTGAACATAACAAATAATAATTCCGAAACTCTGCATTGATATGAGATTGAGTAACGGATTACATTGTATATCGACTCCAATGTCGCGAAATCTCCTCAAGATCGGTAACTATAGAAAAACTAATTGTGTCTCATTAGTGACAGTTGAGCTCATAAGCTAATACTAATGGTTTGAAATAAAGTGTATGTGATTTTTGTTTGGAGATTAAATCAACAACCATGTTTGGTATGGGTAATAGAAGAAAATATCAATCTAGATTTTAATCTTAATACTTACTTAATTAATTCTGATTTTAATCTTAATACTTAATTACATTCTGTACTAGATCTAAAGTGTAATTATTTGAATATTAATGACATCAGATCTTTTGTTTTTGATAAAATAAAATTGAAAGCAAAAAAAAGTAACTTTTGATACACAAACAAACATTGTCAACATATTTACACTTGCTGTCAAATCTGAATAAACCTATTTAGTCCAGTATACTACTCGTACTATGCAAAATCTTCATAGAAAATATCACAATAAAAACCATCTTAAATTACACAAACTGTAACCATCACCAACAGCCTGAAATTTGTCACCTTTCTCCACAAATGTCATCGGAATGCCTTCGCGTCTCCTGTCACATGGAGCCCCAGGTCGGCGCGAGGTCAGTCTAGGCCGCGCGTTCAATGCACGCGGCTCTATGTCAACTGCGGCCGACGAACCCGCCCCCCGCACCTCACCTCGTGGGCCTACCCCCTGGATAAGCTACGCAGCCCACCCAGGCAGTTGTGGGACTTCACTTTTTCGAGGATCAAAGTTCGACCCGTTTGGAGTTCGATTGGGATTAGAGAATCAATGGATAGTTTTGAGTTTGAGAATAATTATTTGTTTGAATTGTATCCGCGTCGTGCGAATATTTTTGCTTGCTGTCTTATTTAAATTCTGTTTTCTGCCAAAAAAGGTTTTTGCCTATAAGGCCCGTCTAAGTGGTTGACCTTTAACAATTTCATTGGAAGCATTAATTAAAGTCAACGTTAACATAACTAGAGTCGTCGTGTCCTAAGCAGATAACCCTAGAAGCTATATTTCAAACTATTATGTCGTTATTTTAATCCACATATAACTTTGACATCTCACGCATCCATTCTGCAGAGTCGTAAATAACGAATGACCCTATATAGCTTTTCGCATTTCTGCCGAGCTAATCCGTAATGTCGGACCATGTCTTACAACTAATAAACCAGTCTCATTTAGGAGCTTAGTCATAAAAATCTCTCAAATGGTTTAAATCATAGTCTTATTAATAGGGGTCGTGTTTCAGATAAAGATAAAATCGTATTCCAAAACTGGTCCTAACAGTCGAGGCTGTAAGGACCACCTCTAGTCATTCGCAACGAAGTAGCATCCAAGCGCCAATAAAGTCCATAATAAAAATCCTTTTATTACCGTGAATGGACGTAACGTATCCAGGTCCGCATAGTCAATGACTTGCTATCAACAATGGCATCAGCTCATTTGCATAGCGCCCATGACCCGCTGCCCCGGCAGCCTTGCTTACATAAACCTTTTTTTTTATCCACAATTTGTTTTGGCTTAGAACGAGTGGCTTGGATTACGTCAGCTGGTTTTCCGCGGCAAGCTATAACCTATGTTGCGAATCTGTTTGGGGCGGGATGACTTCGTTTTTGTCAAATATGATGTACGCAATATTCGTCGACGAAAATAAGAATTTACTGTTGAATTCGGGAACTTTTTCTGTGTTTAAGTCACTAAAATAACCTATGTTGCGAATCTGTTCGGCGGGATGACTTCGTTTTTGTCAAATATGATGTACGCAATATTCGTCGACGAAAATAAGAATTTACTGTTGAATTCGGGAACTTTTTCTGTGTTTAAGTCACTAAAATTTCAAGAAAAATGCTTGCGATTTTTATTATTCTATTAGTAGTTTTTTTTTATTTAGTTTTTTATTTGGTTCTCCAACAATTGAATACACTGCTGCACTGATACAAAGATATGAGATACATCCAATAGACTTATAGATTAGTGTACCAATTTCTTACTGTTACAGATAAGCACATCATGTATTACTTATTTGTCGATTACGCCTACTTAAAATTAGATGAGTTCTTATAATCACCGAACATAATTATGTTTTCAACCAAATTCTAAATTAACTCTTTGATTGTCGTAATTAGAGACACAATAGAAAGACAATTGCTTATGTCGGACTGTGTAACATAAGACATTCGAGAGGTTAATATCATAATTAAAATTAAAATCACATACAAACAAAATCAAAATAGATGATAGGTTAACATTTTTCTTGATATTTCTTCTTAGATTAATTAGGTTCTCAGCTATCAGCCTGTTCTCATTTTAAGCTCAAATTGTTTTAAAAATACATTAGTTACTTTTAACGAAACGATAAAGTTAATCCATCGTCATTGTTGTGTCCAATTCGCGATATAAGCACCCTTGTGCGTTAATTAAGATACTTAAATATTTTTAATGAACAAACCACATAGGACCCAAACACGCGATCGCGTGATAATATTACCAATTATTTTCCCGCCAAATCGACAAAAATGGCGGTGGAAAGTGACAGGTACAGCGCACCATAGATTAAACACAGCTGGCTTGTAAACTCCTTGTTCGCTTCTAATATCGGCTACTTTTGTGCAATCGTTAAACCTAATATAAGCGTAATGGTAGATTCTAGAATATAATTATTGCGGTCGCCATATTGTTTTGCAATACTGAAACACGGTCTGAACAATCGTGCGCATTTACATCTATTGAGTCTATCTAAGAAAGTGCTTGTTCGAAAGCAGACTAACATGGACTTAAATGTAGCTAAGAATTACTTTTGTTTGACTAATACGCACTTTT
This sequence comes from Oligia latruncula, assembly GCA_948474745.1. NCBI lineage: Eukaryota > Metazoa > Arthropoda > Insecta > Lepidoptera > Noctuidae > Oligia > Oligia latruncula. The sequence continues at coordinate 1,085,543 of OX419685.1, forward strand.
AAATACAATAGTGACTTCGGAGCCACAATCAACGATGGAAATGTTCTGGAAAATTGGAAACAATAGTGAATCGAGGAATTTTGTTTGCATGAAATTATTTGCGCCCTAAAACAAGTAACCCACGTAACCCACTAAAAGTTGAGTTACGAATTCCTGAAAAACGAAATACAAAAACCACGACTGTAAAGTCATTTGCAGATGAGAATAATATTATGTTTTCAACAAAAAAGAGCATTCACAGTCAATCGCTCCATCACTAGACCGACAGATCGTTACGATTGTCGAGAATATCTGAATAAATCGCAATGCGTTCATCTAGATGCATCGCTGCGAACGTAACATCGTCGTTCGCTAGACTTTCGCGTGTACGATTGTTGCATAACCGCTTTCCACATGAGTGGCGTTCGCCGTCTCACTCGGCCTGGAGTCTCGGTCGTTGACATGCCATCCAGAGATTTTGCGCCTAGGGCTGTTGGCACTGGACTCCCGACGAAAATTGAGGATCATGTATTGAGGCGAAATCAGCAAACCGCAAACGAAATGGATTTCATACGATCTGAGTAATGTCTGAATCTACGCTTCAAAAACTTTAGATTGACTTAAAGCTTTACGCATAACTTTAATTCAGTTTTGGCTCTAAATAAATAAAAGATTTTAAAATTTGATTGTTCTGGAACCAAATAGCGAAAGGATTTAGAAACTTTGCGTATTCTGAGAGCGACGCACTTGACTAAAGTGTAGATTAACTTCACAATCGTGTTTTTGCCTATGTTTATATCGAAATTTTGTTTTACATGTTAAGAATACTGAACAGGAATCCCAAATCGACGATCAACGATTGCTTTGATCTTTTAGTGTGGTTTCGTATTCGTGTGGTTTCAAAGACTTAATTAAACCTTTACGTCTAAACTTATCTGAACTTTAATAAACCATTTTCAAGAACACTTCCATGAGTCCTCTCATTTATAATATTAAACTAACAACGATATTCCTGAGGCAGGATCGCTAAATTATGTTGAAGACAACCCTGTTAGCACAAAATGTTAGGCTGATGAAATGTTATCTTAAAAATGGTTGCCTGTAAAGTCGGTTTTACGGGCGAAGATTTTACGTGACAACGTCTTTCTCTCTCTCGTTCGGTGACTCATCGTAACGTTACCGAGCGTTACACTTTTTCATAAGTGACTCCCAGCCGCAACCTAATTTAAGACGTTGTCACGTCAAAAAGTGGTATTACCAGTCGAAATTATTCTTACTTTTACGAAGCGTGTAAAGAAATGTCGATAAACAATTGTGTCATTAAAGATAACAGACAATAAAATGTTAAGATTGTATGTTTTGACTATGACTAAAAGCGTTTCTATTCAGATTTTTGGCAATTCATTTTTAGTTATCTACAATTCCAATTTAGTCTTGTTAATTTAGTTTCGTTAATTGTCAGCATCATGGGATAGCTTTTAGATAATATATCTCTGAACAGATGACTACTGACTATGCCTACCTACGTTTTTCTTCCCTAGATCCAAGTTTTCTTTAATAAAGCTTTTGTTGGAAAAAGTGTTAGATGCTGAAGATTCATTTTTAATACGAGAATTGTGTGTATTGTGTTATTATTATTAAGTTACTCAATAGAACCGCATGTAAACAGTTTTTCGCAACAAAATGGTTAGAATACCAAAATAATGTCCATGTGATGAAAGAAGAAAATTGTTTCGCATAATTGAAAGGAAGACTTGTTTGTTTTTCTAAGAAAATTATGATTTCTGACAATTATATTAGAAACCAAAGAAAGCAAACCTACGTGTATTACACTGTTTACGAATTATAAAAGGAGATAAATAGTTGCTCTGTTATCTATCACGCTAACTAAGCCAGCGGCTTGCGCGTGCACGCCTTGCGCGACACCGGCGTTCTTAGACTCAACTCTTATCGTTGCCAACAAATCTGTGTTATTTGCTTCAGTGTTATAATTAGGCACTGAACAGCATTTTTAAGTCAGTTTGTATAAGACAAGATGAACATTCAGATGCTTATAGGATGAAAAGCATACGCATAAAGTCGTTGTAACGCATGGACAGATTGCGTAAGCAAATAATTGTGTTAAACGCATAAAAGTAAATCGGTACGTCGCCAATAAGCGGCGGAACGGAACGCAAACGGAAGTGATGCAACGGCACGCGTTTCGGCGCGCATCTGTGTAAACATGGCGCGCTTTTCTGAATGGCGCGATGGCGGGTGGCGTTTCCCGCGCTCGGCTCGCGGGCGACGACCCCGGCCGCGCGGTCAGCGCCCGGGGATAGTGGAGTGAAAGTAATTCGCGATCGGCGACCGCTCGCGAGCCATGCCGTCCTGGTACCTCCGACGCCGCTGCTGCACAGATTTGTTGATAGTTTACGGTTTTTTTGATCTGTTGTTGATGATTTGATGAATTTGGTTAATGGATTTTGTTTCGTTTTTAGTTCTTATTTGTTTTGGTTTTTGAAATGTACTTCTGCCGCTACGAGAGGCCTTGCTTGTTTATTGCTTGCATGATTGTTGGCAATAGAACTAGTACCTGTACAGCCCACAGGGCTGTTGTGTCATGTATAATGGTTAATAGAACAGAATAAGTACTTGTTAAAAGCAAAGGTCGGCTCCAATTAACGTAACAACATTTACAAATAATGACTAACAAAATGCCATAATGTTCATTAATCATCACACGCTTATTTTAGCGATTGTAAACCCGCGATTCGACTAATTTCAGTGTATCGATAGTAATCGTCTCGCTTCTAACACGATTCTAATGAGAAACCCGTTTCGCGTAGCCGCTCTTGATTTCATTTAGATAGTCTATATATAGAAGCGTTTATTAATACATCGTAATAGTCATATTCAGTTTGTTAAATTGTGAAAAGTAGTTGTAACTACCTGTTCGCTGATAACGTGTCTATTTTAGCGGAGAACTTTTAACTACTTCATCAATGGTTGCGTTCATCGCTACATCACTTAACTAGGGTTGCCACCTTTTTTCAGTCAAAAATAGTAGTTTTAAAATAATTACCCAAAAAATATAGTAGATAGCGAAAAAATATACTTACATAGTTGGTTTCAAAATACTTTATTTATTAAAAAAAAATGTTTTTTCTACTTTGAGCCTTTTAATATTTTTTAAGAAATGCCTTCATAGCTTGTGCAACTCCACTTTTACTAATAGAGAAAACTGTCCCACAAGTCGTGCATTTCCCATACTGTAAATATTAAAGGGATCGCGAACTAACCAATCTGATCCGATCGAATTGGACTCCCACTCGGTTTTAAACTTTTGCAGCCACTTCGTTTTTTTCCGCGACTATGGTGGCGATGGCGGCGCGGCGTAAAGCCAGAGTTCATAGTCATTCACCATTATCATTATTACCACGGTTCATTATAGAAATCTTACTAAATTTTGACTAATATAATAATTATCATTTTTGAAACAAATATCTGAGTGTGTTTGATGCCTAATAATATAGTAGTTTCGCCTACTATATACTTTTTTTCAGAAATACAGAGTCGGGCCTCTAATACAGTAGGATACTTTATAATATAGTAGGTTTGGCAACCCTACACGTAGCCTATGCTGATAAATGTATTGATAAGATTTTCAAATTCAACGATTTCTTATTATGAGCTCCGAAGAGGACACACTCACTCAATGTTAAATGTTACACCAATCTTTAAATCATGACGATCATTGTTTTAAATGCAAAAATGTCAACCATACTGCATCTTCTTTAACATTATTGCATCCATTGATATATTAAAAGGAGGGTTACATCTGACTTAGACCCATTCCTAATCATGGTCCTCTAGTTGTCCCTCTAGAAAAATAAGTTGTAAAAGATGACATGTATCATTTCGGTGAACTCAACAAAGACATGAGGGCAGGCAGACATTGACCAAGCCGATGGGTGAGTGCACGCGTTGCCGTCCGAGCACGAGCTCGGTGACGCAAGCAACTTGCGATATTTTTACAGGTGTCATATTCGTGTCGCACTGATAACGGGTGCGTTGACTTTTTCTTCGACATTGTTATCGTAATATACTAATAGGTACGTACACTCTTGTCTCTTGTAATAATTAATAATAGCTGGTAATATAAAGCTCAGTGGTGTAACGGGTTTAAAATATTTTTATTAATTTTAGAACTTAACTAGCTGTGCCCGTGACTTCGTCAAAACAAATTGAAAATAAAAGTAGCCTAGTTAATCCTTATAACATCAGCTACCTTCCAGTGAAAGACCCGTCAAATCGGTCTCGGTTGGAGCAAACAGACAGACAAAAATTTAAAAATTAATTTTTTGTTATAAGTATCGTATATACTTTCATATGCATGCATATGCAGTTTATTGCGCTTTTTAGTATGTATTTTATAGGAATGACAGTTTGAAACATGACAACTAGAGTCTTTGACTAATAAAAAGTGCATTGAAGCGTAAAATTGGGATTTTTATGTCACCAAAAATTTTGAACCTCGCCAAACTATTAATAGCCTTCATTAACGGATGCAGGAATATGATTGTATATCTTTGCTCTAACCAGATAGGAACTTCGAGATGACAAGTCTTTATTATTGCGGACGCCACAAGTTTACCTTCACGGGACATTCTTTATGATTCTTTCGTATCTTCCTCGAGTTGCATATGACATCATCTCACGACATAAAATGCACATCAAATTATAAAAGCTAAACACATCTCTAACCTACCCATATTGCATATTGGAATGAGGATACCTGACATGTTTTGGTATTATTTAAGTAGATTTAGCTTAGGTAAATTTCTGGGTATTTTACCCTGTTAAGATGCTAGAGTCTTGCAGAATAAATAGACAGTCTGTCCAACGTAAATTCTGTTATTTTATTATCCATTTGATACATTGTAATGTTTATTTTCAGGCATGGTACCAACGAGAAGGGAGTTCAAGGTGAAAAATGTGCTCACTCGCATGGACACGATGGATGGTCCTCTCGAACTATTGAAGGAGTATGTGGACAAAAGACTGAGAGTGAAGGTAAGGACCAGAAAATGTACATCTTACTTAATTTTGGTTTCTAATCTTTGGTAAGGATCTTTTTTGTACCAGAGCCTGTAATCCGACTGAGGCTACGATTTTTTCAGGGGTAGGAAAATGCGGTCTTTTGATCTTTATTATATAAGGTAAGAAGGCTATCAACAGGTAACGAGATCAAAAATGACTTTTTTTAAAATTGCGTAATGTAATGTAATCTCGTTCTCGCCTGGAGGAATTTTGCTATTCTTGATTGAGGTCGAAATAAGATCTAAATATAAAGCATCGCTTGATTTAATCATCACTAAGAAAAAACATTCTCTTCTATTTTCCACTCGTCAAATCTGCCTCTAAAACGGGCAATAACGAACTAGAACACATAACTCTAAAACCAAAATGCTTTCCAGCCAATCCGTGTTTAGATCGTGTGTCATAATTCTGGGTCCTTAATGCATCCTTTGTACATAACTGGCTGGTTTCCAACGCGGAAGCTGCGCACGCGCGCTTTGATGACTGATGGCTTGCCTAATGCCGAAATAGTACAAAGCCCTTTCTAGAGACTGGAAATTGCGGAACATTAACTAGACATTGATGGAGGAAACTCTGCTTTAACGGTTGAAAGATACTTTGTTCACCGAAAAAAGATGCTGTAAACATGTTTGCAGGAGATAATATTTTATTGTCTTATGCAAAATAAGTGTGTACTCAAACAAGTGCCCAAGACATATTGTTTGATAAATATTTCAGCGAGACAGTACGTGACAGTCCTGTCTGCTCCACTTTCTTCAGCAAACAAGTAAAGCTGCATGCTAAGTCAATACCAGGTGCATTGTATCAAATTATACAATCCTACATACTACGTGAACATTAAATATAACTCAAATTAGAGTCCCAAGAATTTGATAGATGAATTAAGAAGAAGAGGTCGAAAAGCGTTTAAAACAACATATCGACACTGATGTAAGTCTGATGATGATATTTATTTAACTCTTGAATTGAAAAACCGATACATCTGTCACTTGGAATAGATTGTCTAACTAAACAAATACCAACATATTTGGGTATCAGACTGACCCCATGTTAACTGAATAAACCGTTGCCAGTTTGCATTTGCAAAATTAAGAACACAAATCAAAGAATTTTGAGGATCATTTTGCCTGCTTGTCGAAAAAAAATCAAATTCTTAAAAGAAAATTTACTGAAAATTTAATTTTTTGCGCTGAAATGTGAAAGGCCAGTGACGCGGGCGCATCACGGATTGATTTGTATTGTCAAATGTCAATCTCAAATTGTCAATGTCAAAGTCAAATAATAGATGTGTGTTGTCTTTGGTCCCTGGCCCTGACATCAAGCAATGGACAAAATTGTCAACATTCTTTTTAAGCTTGAGTACGAGGCTTTTGACTACATTGTGTCAATTGTGTGTGTATATTTTGTCTTTTTTTATTTGCAATGTGCGTTTTGTTTGTGCAGAATAAACATTTTTTCTTTTCTTTTCCTTCAAAGGTTAACTTCGGCCTAGTTGCAAGTTTACCTACAGTGATTACGTTTGATTCAATTTGAGCTAAATATAAATTATACGTAATTTCAACACCACAAGGGCATCCTAGTACATAGTGCTCCTACTTATTGTTGCGACGCATGTAACATCGGAGTTGCCTTGGTACCTCCACTAATTAATTTGCATTTGATTTAATTAGCAACGCAGAGCACTTGAAGCCATGTAAACGTGTTTAATAGAACTATTGATAGAACGGTAATAGGTAATTGAAACCCTATCACTGGCCTTTCCTTTTTAGGTGTATGTTCCAATTAAGCTTTGCCTAAGACCTTAAGTGTTTTAGTTAACCTTAGTACTACTTCTCAGGATGTTTCCAAAAGCAGCTGATGACACTCAGAACCCCATAAAAGTACCAGCGGCAGTGAGAAACTGAACTGAAACCATGGTCAAACGATATCCCATTATACCTAAAGCAGGCCGGATATCCCGCGCAAAACAAGCTATCTAGATTCTCTGTGAAATTAATAGTAGGAACGATTGAACGAATATGGTTTCAGTAGGGCATGCAGACGGTTCTAGAAGTGCATGTGCTGAGTCACAGTCGTCTAGGAAGAGCCTTGCAGCCGTCCGTCCGGCCGGCGTCTGCGCAGCGCGATTTGCAAGTTTCTATTATTGGTGCGGTGCAATGCGTGGCGTCTGGCGTACGGAGCACAAATAAATTGGGAGCTCGTGGCGTATTTTTATTTATTTATAAGCTTTTTATTTCGATGGAAACATGTTTTATGGTGTTGGTAAATTACAGTGAATTGATTTTGATTAATCACAATCCACGAATGGTTTCATGAATCATTTATCCTCCCTCTTTGAATCATCCGAAATGAATCATATATTTATTTTAATTTTTTTATGAAATTCTTCCAGCTGAGTATGGTATGCGAAAAAAAAAACTTAAACTGTATTTTAATTCTCTTTAATACATTTTTCCTTTAAACTAAAGTATTTTTGCCTGTAAACGAGGTAATTATAGTGATTACATAGCCCGTAGCCCTTGAAGGCTTTAAGTAAATATATTCAGAAATCAGTAACAATGTTGTACAAATTCGTTTCCTTATACAAAATACAAGCGAACAAATCGTAATCATCGCTTTGAGCCCTTATTACCTTGAATACTAATTACTTGATTATTTTAAATATCTCTTTGTTGTGTATTTCAATATAACTGAAAAATAAATAGACAACGAACAATTTTATACCCGATTTCTGTTTAAAATTCCGTCCCAAAGAGCAAGCAGAAGCATTAAAAAATAAATGTAAATGTTGAACACACCAAATTAATTTCAACTCCTAATTATTCTTTAAAGGTCTATCGGTCACCTCAAATTGATCTAGTTGCTCAGTGTCAACGACAATCAAATGTAGTTCAAGTGTATGCAGGAATTAAAAAGCATGCGTTTGGTTGCGTGGGCCCTAAGCTAAGTTAAAAATATTCATCGGTACCGGGGTCCGAAGGCCGGCGGTCGCCGACACAAACACTGTCATTACTATATGTTACGCAGCATGCGTGATGCACGTGGCGGTACAGACAGCAAAACAAGTACGAAGCAATATGAAAATGCATGGAAATTGACGGCACTGAAATTAGGTGGGGAGTATGCATGAAAATTGTCGGCATTGAAACTAGGTTTTGGGAGTTTGTTGCGCACTTCCCAGCTAAAACATTAGGAAGTGGTTAAACGCGGGCGTTTTGGGGGACTGTCCTATGTAATTTGGGCGTTCAAAAAGTGCTGATTCTCGACCTAATTTGAATAAATGACTTTTTTTTTTGTAAAATGGGTGCTTTCGGGACTGCCGAATGGATAACAAGCTTTCGAAAATTTCGAAATGTTGTATATTATGTATTTACTGATTAGATGCACCTCCGTGTGATAAACATTTTATTGATTTTATTATAACAAGTACTTTTTTTTAATTTAAAGATCATGTACTGAATCAGAACTTGAGTTAAAAGTTTTAGACACGTAGACAAATGCACATTTAGTCTTAAGATATTTGGTTTAAAAGTTTGTAAGTAGATATTTTTATGGCTTTTTTTTTTAGATATCTTGACATAAAGATGCACCTATAAATCGTGAGCCAAACGGCTCTTTAATTCCAAAACTAACGTCATAATATGTAAATTTATAATTTACCTTATTTTGCGGTTATAAAATCCATAATTTTCGTGTTTTCATGTAAAGTTCAGGGTTGAATAGTGAATAGAAACGACTGATGACGTCAAGTTACATAAACATTGCATTTTAAACCTCCATCTTTAACATTTTTAACTGAAACAAAAATCTGTTTTGCTGACCGTACCGACCGGCGGGACCTTGCTGTGATGTCAGTTATCTCATGGCCATTTTTGTGAACGTGTGTGCGTCGCGCGCGCATGTGTGCACGTGTGCGCACGCTTGCACGCCAGTGTGCGTGCTGTTAACAAGGGCTTGCTAGGACGAATCGGGCACGATACTTCCTAGTAGATTTAAGACATTTATCTATCATTATTCGATTTCGGTGCTGCTCGCCTTGAAGGCAACACTTCGATATGTAATTGACCGCCCAGTACAAGTTAGAGGCGTTACCATGAAAGGCTCGAAGAGTATGCGCACCTATATTTGGAACCGATTTTTTAGTGCATCTTTTTTGACTACAGTTTTTCTCGAGATTATTTCCGTGGTATACATTTATTGCGGCTGTGGCCTTTTCGGATTGCAAACCTGTAAGAGCGGTTTCGCACTACATCCGATCCGAATCCGAATTAAAGATCCGACTGCAATCCGAATTGGGAATGTTCTAAATTCGGACGGATAGAGTTCGGATCTATTGCGCAACCCCCCATAGTCTTACAAATAGGACTATGGTCACTTCGGACCGGCATTTCTCGGTTTCGGATCGGATGTAGTGCAAAACCGCTCTGAGATGTTATTTATAATATTGCTCGAAGTATGACGACTCGTTTAACATGATTATAATCTTGAAAATTACTTAAAAAGAAGTTTAAAAATTATGTTGTTTGACAGAAGGTCGTGAATCAATATCAGTGGCAGAGGTCGGACCCATGTCGGACCTCTATCAGAAATTGAAGGTTCAAAACTTAAGGATCTGACACGATACTTATTAATAGAACAATCGATAATAATTATGTCCATTTATATGTTCAATTAGCTAACCAGGGACAGAAGTCATGGCTCTAGTAGGTACTTCTAGAGAACAGGAAATAAAATTAATATTTTTTCCTGAAACCTACTGATTATGCTGATGTAATCTCGTTCAATTAAACAGCGTTTGTTGCAGAAGGTTGTGGTTTGTTTTTATCATTACTAAAGAGGGTACTTTGCATTTACTAGAGCTTTCGAAGGAGATCCTGTTGGTACCTACTACTGCGGGGCAATTGCGTAACACATTATCAATCGGAATCGGTTTCATTTTGACAGTTCAACAACATTCATTGCGTTATTTACGTGTTGAGCAGACAAATTTTTCGAACTTATGAAGCAATGGATTAGCAATTTGCTTCAAAATGATTCAGATTCCGATTGATAGTATGTTACGCAATTAGGGTGCCGGTTTCTGAAATAAACTACTTTGCCTATCCTGTTCCTATCCTATTTATCAAAAATATATTTCTGATACATTCAAAACTGCTCGATATTTTTTTAAAGGAAAAAAAAAAACTTGTGTAGGCAGTCCTAATAAGATTAGAAGCTCATACTACATAAATTCTACATAACTCATTAAGTTAAAATTGATTGAAGGATAACGACTCGGCTAACGTTTTGATAAACAAGCTTTATTACCGAGACGGAAGATATTATTGTAGGCCGAAGTATGCAAATGCATATAAAATGTCTAGAATAAATATCAGGTGACTCCAGTCCTGTTCAGCCTAGGAAAATTATGTAGGAAGTTGACTTTTCTAGTAATTTGTTAAGGATATTGTGTATTTCATCAATATTACATAAATCAATTATTATGCTAGAGGCAGGCATTACTGCCAGTTTACGATATAACGAAGTACTTAGTAGGTGCACTGTGTTCTAATCATAGTTTTAAGTAATTACTTTTAAAAGGAATTTCTTTTTGCATACAATACAATATTTAAAAAAGAAAACATTTTATTGACGTTTCCATATTAACTTTAAAAAAACTTCATCTGTTTTTTTTTAAACTTAGATAGGCATACAGATATTATATACTTGTTCTGCGGTCGGTACATGTTAGCTGCTCACCCCGAATTGTGGGCAATGACAAGGTCGCCTACATTCAAACTGAGGTTAAAAAAAACCTCCGCACACTACAGGCATGGTAGGTGCCAGTGGGTTTTAACTGACTACATGAAAGCTAACTATGTGTAGGAAATAATGTATTGAAACATAAAAAAAAAAATGTAAATGGGATTTTCCCAATGAAATCAAAATCAGAAGTCGGCTTTATTTATTTATTCATTTATTCAACTATATATTTATTTATTCATTTATTCAAACTAGGCTGAGAATCAGCACTTTTAAAACGTCAAAATTACAAAAGACAGTCCCCCAAAACATTTATTCATTTATTCAAACTAGGCTGAGAATCAGCACTTTTTAACCGACTTCAAAAAAGGAGGAGGTTTCTCAATTCGACCGTATATATATATATTTTTTTTTTAAAACGTCAAAATTACAAAAGACAGTCCCCCAAAACGCCCGCCCTTCAGGCTTCCCTAAAAGCCGAAAACCTAAAGAACGTCACGATTAAAAAAAAAATTATTGATAAAATTTTACTTTTTTTCATTCATTGCATTATTTTCTCAGTGAGGTAGGTCTCTACTTCCAAAACCACCGAGAAACTTCAGGTAGGTAGGGATGAGTTACCAAAACCACCGAGAAACTTCAGGTAGGTAGGGATGAGTTACCAAAACCACCGAGAAACTTCAGGTAGGTAGGGATGAGTTACCTGTCTGTAACCCATACCTACTCTAATTATTTCAGCTAACTTGTTGACCTTAGCCATGTCGTAACTCGTACCTAAACCTAACCGCAAGAACACGCAATTCTAGGTATCTAGGTATCCTAGTACAAAGGTCTGAAGAACATAAAAACTAAGGCATAGGACGCAAAACAGAACTCACCGTGGGTATTTTGGTTTGTTTGCGTAATCCTACTGAATGACTATTTCATAAAAAAACATCATTGTACCCTGTGTTCACAAAATAAATAAATGAATATGAATATGAAATCTTGACATTTTAGGATTATAATACTAACTTAACAAGTTGTATTACTATTTGTAATGATTATAATTATGTAAATACATATTTGCTACGGTCGCGAATCATATTTTAATCAACGTACAACTTAATACTGACCAGTAAATTGCAAAAAACGTAAGAAAATTTGAATTTCGCGGGCTACCTTAGCGCTTCCCCCACCTGGGATAATAAGTACTTATCCACATATTTTGCTTAATTTATTGACGTCTCTATGTATCGTGTTCTATAAATAACTAGGCTCTCTTAACGTGATGCCGCGTTACATGCTGTAACTGAGAAACGCATTTACTAATTTGCTGTAACTACCTACATAATTTTCAGCACAATATTTTCTATTATTTGTTAATTACCAAATATAAAATTAATTAATTAGCTCTGGTACATATTCATATTTAGTTGCTTTAATTTAAATTAATAATGTTATTTATTTTTCTACTTACATCTCACTAACAGCTCCCACTCGATCATACAGTTGATACGGTCACTTATATCGCGCCATATCTGAAAACAAAACATAATTACATTATTAAAATTCTAAATAACAAATGTAAAACTAAACAATACAATTAATGTAAATACATGAAACAGAGCGCCTCAGTCGAAACACCTCAGTACCTCGATTCATTATCACTCAATTTATCTTCAAGGTTTCTCTCCAAAAAGAAACGTATACCCTAACGATAAATTTATGGTTTCAATAATCATTTAGTTTTCAAGTACGCGCCAAGCAAAGGTATGATGCATTCGGCCTCGCGGGTAAACAGACGCTAGATAGCGCTAGACAAAGACGGTGCGAGGTCATGAGCGTAGCCTTGCGCGGGTGCGCACGCGCACGCTTCCGCCTGTCGACGGCCGAGGCACACTCGAACTCGAAGCGCAGTCGCCGCTCGACCGCCGACGGTGACGGACGTAGTGTCTACATCGCACAAGTTTATGAATTTTCTAATTAAATGAATAAACTAATATTCTGCTTTTATTTACTGCATTTGTTATGTTTGTTTTTATAAAAAAAATGCCGATACATTAATTTTATTTTTAAATAAAATAAATATTTAACTACAAAAAACGTCATCGAACCACTAAACAAGAAAAGTATTTTAACAGCAATATTAATATCGACTTCCATAAACATAAAAACTATTATGATGGAAAAACGAGCTTACAAATGGCTCATACATAATCATAATGTGTGTTTCATCTTCCCACGCACATGCGTTGCGGTTGTAGCCTCAACATGCAGAGACAAAGACCGATGGTGTTTACAGTTAATACATGTAAAAGCATGGCCTGAACATCCGCGAACAGCGTAGGTCTAATAGACAACATGATTAATAAATCCATTGTCTTTCTAAGCCATTACTTTCGCCGGGAGCTCGGGAGATTGATGCAAATGCTAGAGTCCGAGATTGAATGTGGAAAGGGTCCTATTATAGAAATTTTAAGTGACCCGCAGATGCTAACTCGACCTTTGCCTGCATAGTGGCTTTCCCGGTGATTACAGCAGAAACAACTGAGCTAACTTATTGTAAATGAATAGAGTTAAATAATGTAATGCGTAGATTAACTTCAGAACTTCGTCGTCTTTTCCCGTGGCCATTTTCCTTGTCAACTTAACGAGATCTCATTCAACTCTGAACTTTACGTCTATTGTTTTAAGAGCCATCATTGATTTATTTCAGGATTACATGTCCATAAGTCTTTGCTCCGTTGGTGTCATGCCATCATCGCTAAAACCAAGTTTGTCACATTATTTGTATTGGCAGTCGAGTGTGAACGGATCGCATAATGCAATGTCATGTTTTTCAAACACAAGAAGTGTTAAGAGGTCTTAGAGCTTTTAAGGTAACTTTCAAAAGGTTAATATGCGGTAATGCCTAAGATAGGAATGTGTGCACTTACGTATGTAAACTCAACAAGCTTTACATAACTTTTACTTGCTAGTAAGATATGCTTAGAATTTGTATGTAATAATGAATTTTATGGCTACTGCTTACTTACCTTTACGATTATTTTATAGGCAACGCTAATGGCTCTCGGTAAGGTAAAGTTCTAAGCTTATTTAGCGAAATACTGGGGAACATGTTCGTACATGATATATTATCGCTGAATCATCAGTGATTGGCGCAATTTGCATCTTCACTGCGTCTGCGCATAACACCTCATGTGAAAGTTTAGCATCACAATGTATGACTGTGAGATTTAGAAGCTGACTAATGTCAGAAAACGAGAAGATTGCGCTTGTAATATAAGAATGATTGCGCAATCATTTTTGAAGTGTTAAGTATTTTAAATTAAATTTTACTTTAACGTACAATACGTATACGTATAGGTACTTACAGTTAGTGGTTATATAATTTATTATTGATGAGCTTATTTCTTTTGAATGTATTTGGTTATTTTTCAAATACAATTCAACATTCACTTTTTACGCAAAAATAGATAACTATTTTTGTGTAAAAAGTCAATGAGGAAAAAGTTGACTGTTATTGATGCAACATTAAATCAGCAAAACCGCTGCTATGTAATAAGAATTATTTCTAATTACAGATTTTTTAAAAGGCTTTAATTTCTTTAACCATTCGTTGACTTTGAACCAATCAATCAGAGAGACTAGAACAAAAGTATTGTTACGCAAAACGCGTCACTATTACGTTGTAGTACGCCTGCGCGACCTCGCGGCAACTGTCACGGCCGGCGCCCGCGCAAGCTTCCTGCTCTATGCACTTCTACGATAATATTGTTTTGATTACGATAATACGTATTGCGGAGTAGTGTGTGTGGTTTGTGATAATTTTGTTATTGGTTCTCTGTTGCATAATTGATTGTGAATTAGTGCACTTGGCTGTTTCAATAACTTAAAACATAAAATGTAACTTATATGTACGTTTGATAAGCATAATCAGCCTATAATGTTCCCACTGCTGGGACACAGGCCTCCTCTTTGATAGGAAGTGGGCCGTAATCCACCACGCGGGCCCGGTGCGTGTTCGTAGATGTCACATGTCTTCGAATTTTTGGTTCTAGTTCATGCCGGTTTCCTCATGATATTTCCCTTCACCGTTTTGAGAGCAGTGGTGATGAAATAATTTACAGAATGTAAAGCGCCTGTCAGGGTTCGAACCTACGACCTACAACTCGGTAACTCGCGGCCGTTTCCACTGGGTCACGTTTGATAAGCCATGTATGAAATATTTTTGTAAAAACTATCTATGAATGAAATGGTTCGAGGAAATCTTCCACAAGATAATTATTGCATAATACTTATAAAACTTTTAAAATTTAGTTTTTGTCTAACAAAGGCCAATGTTAGCAATAAGCATAAACCTTAGAAATTCCTAAATATATTAGTTTGAACATTATCATAAACGGCCATCACTTTATTAGGTAGCCGTTTGTTCTTGAGATATTTCATAAACGGATTAAAATACCAAATTATGTCATATCGTTAGGTTGACCTCAGATATTGGCCTATAAGGTTTATTTGTCATAATTTTTCACGGTCTCTTGTATACTACGCAGAATCGTGCATGGGTTTGGAAATTGGAAATAAAAAAAACTGGCTAAGTGCAAGTCGGACTCGCACACGAAGGGTTATACCACAAGGCAAAAACACGTTTGTGGTATGGGACCCTCCCATATTATTCTGTTTTTAGTATTTGTTGTTATAGCGGCAACAGAAATACATCATGTGTGAAAATTTCAACTGTCTAGCTATCACGGTTCATGAGATACAGCCTGGTGACAGACAGACAGACGGACAGTGGAGTCTTAGTAATAGGGTCCCGTTTTTACCCTTTGGGTAAAGAGCCCTAAAAAATATAAAATTAAAAAGTATAAAATTAAGAAATATAAAAGTGGAAATAAAAGATTGGATGGTTTCCTCCTCTTAATTTTGCCGTCATTAAATTACCCTCCCATAATCGCCAAAAATAATCCGGAATACATAGAAATGAGACCATATACATAGAGTGAATGAGGGGTAAGAGGACAGCCGCAAGGGTCGGTCCATGGATGGATGACCATCTTTACATACCAAGGGTCCTCCGTGCCTCGGAAAGCACTTGAATCCGTAGGTACCGGCTGTCATTCGTGGATCTTTGACAGTCGTTACGGGTCCTCAGAAACCCGAAAGTCTGTCAACCAGTCTTAGCAAGGGATATCGTATTACCCAGTAACTAGGTTTTGGACAAGATATAAGAAAGAGTGGAGGTTAAATAGACATTAGACAGTCGCTCCATGTAAAATAATGGTATTCAGCTGCGTCCGGTTAGACTGGAAGCCGACCCCAAAAGACTGGGCAGATGATGACTGATGACATAGAAATAGGTTATTGAAGTGATTTATGTTTTAAGAGGAATAACAAAATAACTTCTACACACACACACAAAAAGACTCTACAGTAAAAATAACAAAAATATTTTTTAAATTTACAATTTATTATTGTATTGCTAGGCTGATGATGATGCTGATTTCATTGCAAGGTCAAATATGCCTGCCATAACTAATACATAATGGTAAATATGCTATAAGATCACGATCTAAGTGTTAATTGAAAATGCGGAAATTTTACACCTATCATAATTTTAGCGTTCAATCAAAATAATTGTACTGATCAATTAATTTTATTAAGGTCACTTGGTGCAGTTATCCAAAAAAAAAAGTAATTTAAAAAAATTAAACCGACTTCAAAAAGAAATTAACTCAAAATTATGAAATAACTTTAATTTCGGAAGTCGGTGTCTTGGGATCTGTATTTTAGTTTTATGCCACCGACTTCCGAAATTAAAGTTATTTCATAATTTTGAGTTAATTTCTTTTTGAAGTCGGTTTAATTTTTTTAAATTACTTTTTATTTCGTAATTTTTAGTTTTTGCACTAGTATTTGACCAAGGTTTTGAGATGTTTTCCCTTTGACACTACACCCGTAGCTCTTATCAATAAGCCAGGCCGTCACACTTACACGTATTAGTCCATATCTTGAAAATTACTGAATCGATCTTGATGAAACTTGCACTGTTCCCTAAGTTGAAGAAAATGTAAGCCAATAAAAAAAAAATGGTCACGATCCGATTAATAGTTCCGGAGATATGCGTGGACAAACATACATACATACATACATACATACATACATACATACATGCATACATACATACATACATACGTCTATGAAATTTTGTATATATGTTTGGAAGCCCTAATAGATCATCATATGTGAATATAATGCAATTCCAATAATATTACATACATACGTATCGAATTGATAACCTCCTTTTTTTTGAAGTCGGTAATAATATTATTTTGACAAGGACAGCGCTCCGTTCTCTGTAACCTTTGGAAGTATTATGAACCGGACGTTTAAAATAATAATAGTTAATTTATCTGATGCATTAATCTTACTGCCTTTACGTTTTCATTTTATATTTCCGCTGACCAGCGCTTGAGTATCCAAAAGTGTTTTTTAAAGCGCTGCATCGCTTTATTACTCTGCGGAGTATATTTTTACTACAACTGAAGTCTTGCTTTAAAAGAAAATACTGCGTCATAAGTAGTCTTGACTCATTTAGTAGATCAGATTGGTTTTATGAGACGCAAACACAAAGAACTACTACGTCTTAGAAAATGAAGGCATGTACTGATTTAATCATATTTTGGACACCTCACGTTTCCCCTGAAGGCATTATTAGCATTTTTGTAGTATCTACATGATCATCCTACATTTGAAACCTTAGTAAAAGAAAGGCTCGCTGTTTAGCAAAAAGTTCAGTCTCAAACAAAAACTAAAGAGCATTTCCATTAATCACTTTTGTAATTAACGTCCATTATACTCCGTGGTACATGCTTCCTATATTAAAATTACTTTGTGAGTGAGAATTATTATGCGCTTGTTCGTTATTCGTCGTGCTTAATGCAAGGACATGCGGATGTTGGTAATTTGTGGTGGTAAACTTAAAATTTGGCAATCATCAAGATTTTTTCCTATCTGGAAATTGTGGTCTTGTAAATACGAGTAATACCTATTTGGTTTAGCGGTGACTCATTTTGTGAAAAAAGCTCTTAAGAGCCTATACTACCTCAGCTAAAATTCACTCTTTATCTCGCTCACACGATACTGCTCGCGGACTGTGTGAAAGCGAGACAGAGTACGGTGCTGGGCGGGAGGCAGCGCCAATAGTTTAGGTATTTGCTTTTTACGGTGAAAATAAAGGTAATTCAAAAAAACTAACTAACATAAGACCTGCTTTATAGTTAGTTCAGTTAGTTTGCAAAGTTTCATGATCTAATTTGAAGTATTTTTTGAATACCAGCGGTTTATTGTTCGGTTTGGAGGTAACTTTGGATTTTTTTTCTATCGAGAAAATTTTATGGAATCGTGTTTTCGTCTAACATAAGACCTTACATTAATCCTCAACTTTAACATATATTTATTTCAAAATTAATGCTGCAGTATTTTCGACATAACGGAGGATCATGCTAAGCCATTTGAGGTAGTATAGGCTCTTAAGTCCAACAACGATTGTTTGTGGCTTCTCATATCTTTTATGGCTGTTTGGAAACACTTTGGCGAGACCTTTAATCTGTTTGGCTCTCCAAGATCTCAATTAGACGATGGTGCATGGAAATATGCTGGTTTATGTTCTTCACACGCGCTACAGTATAGTGCAGAAGATAGCTTATGATATTGTTACAATTTGAGGGTCTAATTAGCCAAAATATTGTTGGTAGAAAAAAGCAAGGTTACACAACAGAACGTTTGACACTGCTAGTATATCTGTCACACATAACGCGACAGTGTCATTGCGTATGCGCCGCTAATCGTTAGCCCGAACGTGAGTGGTCTTAAGTGCTCTTGTTTTGAAGCAGTAGCTCTGTTTTCTTTTTTATGACGCCTGGCCCTTTTTACTTCACTGCGTAAGGTCGGCAGAAGACTGTTCCTTACTATTAAAGATTTAATATAGACGATGTTGTCGGAAACGATAAAATTCGCGGGAGACGTTAATATCGCATAACTTTTGGTTGAATCATGAATTTAATGGGAGATACGGTTTAATATTTTATTGCGCCCTACAGCAAACATACTTGCCAGACAATTTTCCAGTTTACCATGTAAACAAAATGAGAACTCACGGAAAAAAACTCCAGAAGCTATTCTTATCCAAATAAAAAACAAATACCTCGACCTTTACCCAGCGAGTAGGGCCAAGACCTTGAGACGTGGTTATCATCGTGTTTGTGTGTTTTTTTATCATTCGATAAAGGGCTGGCCTTGTCGAATGTCGAGGAAGGCCGCTCATTAGATTCCGGTATTTTTTCGTCTGGATCTTTATGCATGGCTGAGTTTCCGGCTCCGTTTTCCTTCCTACCTCGACAATGCAGCTTCTGATGAAGGTCTGTGGTTCAATGGTTTTTTGGGTCTTTGGTTTTGTTAAATAGAAGTTAACAAGTTTTAGTGCCGAAGTTGCGATTTCTAAGTAAATTAAGGAATGATGAAAGGGTCTTTTGAAGTTCACTGAGAAGTTAATTAATGAAATGAGTTAATTTCAAATGTGTTTCAGTTATTAATAAGCTCGACTCATCATGGCCATGGTCTTGAATTAAAAGTCGCGGCTCTAAATTGATATTCCAACGAATTGAAGATATCTACTGGCTTAGTTTATTATAACGCATACATTTTCAGACGGTGAAAAAATCAGCGACTACGACAACATTGTAGTCAGGCGTCCATTGCCATCAAAGTAAAATTTAAATGATCTTGATTGAGTTTTTGCGCCTTCACGCAGACCCGTGAAGCGTGAACTTGAAAGAAATCATCATCACGAGAACACTGCGCCTCAATGCACAGAGTGTACCAAGTATTGTTTCATTTTTCACGCGAAGGTCCCGAAACGAAGGAAAAAACGCGGAAGTCACGGCCTCAGACTCAGGTTCTTTGGTAATTACTACATTATTTGGACTTAAAAAGTATTTTTGGGAAGTAAAAACAACTTTTCTGAAGGAAACACAAACAGTACGTACGCCTTGATTCCCAAATATTTTTTTTGATTCAATCTTCAAGCAATAACGCTAAAATTAAATAAACAAACTAACGCTAACTTTACCTTAAAAGCGAAAGTGAAAGTCAAATCCGCAAAACAAACACAACACAGTAACTCACGCCATACACAATAACACTATCACAAATAAAGGCAGGTGACCACTGTCACATGACGTCACAACGCCGAATTATGCCGAACGAAACAAAAACACCGGTGTCAGGTGCCCGTGACCGTGGCGGCTGCGCTCGCGCCGAAAACGAGAGTGCCGGATCTGGAGCGATCGCGCATCGAGACACGACCGCGTTTGCGACTTTCGCGGTTTTGACGAGTTGGATAGGTCGTGGATTTCGATAAAAAATGAGATGGGTGACAAGTCCACATTTCCACACGTCATAAAGATATAATTAATTATCAGAAATTGGTAGGTATGACAGTTGTCCTAGGCCTATTTCCAGATTTTAAGGTTACTCGACTTAACAAGTATGTTTAATATATAAACAATGTTTATGGGGACTGTATGTCCTAAAGCGCGGTCACTGTCAGACTGCATAGAAAAGAAAGAGAAGCGCGATGACACAACGCTAGTAATTTATTGCAAAATATGAAGCAATATTATCTATTTACAAAAAATCTATTGCTTGGACTAAAAAGTTAAAAGCACTAGTGGTGCTTTAGTATGTTGCTTGTAGAATAATCTGACAAAAAATCAGAATGTATGTATGTATATTAGTATGGTTTTTATTGTAAAAAAAAGAGTTATCTTCATGATATTTTTCTATCGTATCAAATTAGTTGTTTTATGTTTTCAATATACTATCTAACTGGTATATACCTACTCGTATATCCTGAAGAATATCACATATTTTTCTGATTTTGTTTACCTGTAGTCGATTCGATCATATACTTTTAGGCATTATAAAACTTGCTGCTTTAGGTCCTGTAGTCCCCTTAAAGCAGCAAGAAGTTAAAAACTGGCCAAGTGCGAGTCGGACTCGCACACGATGGGTTCCGTACCACAAGGCAAAAACGCCGAAAAAAAAACCCGTTTGTTGTATGGGAGCCCCCCCTTAAATATTTATTTTATTTTGTTTTTAGTATTTGTTGTTATAGCGGCAACAGAAATACATAATTTGTGAAAATTGCAACTGTCTAGCTATCGCGGTTCTTGAGATACAGCCTGGTGACAGACAGACGGACGGACAGACAGCGAAGTCTTAGTAATAGGGTCCCATTTTTACCCTTTGGGTACGGAACCCTAAAAAAGATGACAAGCATTTAAAGCAAGATTTCTTATGTTGTCAATAAAAAAGAAAGTTACGAAAGAAATGACTGCTGCTAAAGTATCACGATGCTTATGACATGTTACATCGTCGCCACATTTCGGTTGCTACTGACAAATGACAGATGTTATGTTTTCTTACACGTTGTTGTGAATGGAATATTCAGCAGTTATGCTGCTATCAAAACCTATTTTAATTTAACAGTTTCAGATGTAAAGGCAAGTCGGTTGAAAGTTAACATTTTAAAGTAGTGTTTAAATAAAATTAAGAAATTACAAAACGAAATTGGAAAGGAGAATTATAGGAATTTGCTAAAGCTCTTCGGTGATTAAGAAAGCTTACAGCAGCTGTTTTCTAATTAAGATATTTTATCAAAAGCATTTAATATTTATACTTGTAATGTAAGTCGTTTTCGTACACTTTTACAAAAAACTTGGAACTTATTTTTAATTTTTTGCTACATATTTAAGTTGTTACATAATTGCGTCCGGTTGCATTCAGAACGCGGCAGTTCTTTGACATTTGTTTCTGCTTTGACACTGACCTTGGATGGGGGATATCCGTTACGCGTATCAGTCAATCACATTTTAAAAACAGAACCGGCTTCGATCCGGATTTTGGCATTATGGATCGTGGGTTATCCGTGAGCCTTCACAATTTATGATGCGACAAAATCCGAAGGTGTATCTATCCCTTGAACATTAAGGATGACAGTGTACAAACACCCCGATGGTAAATAAAATGACAGTGATTGTAATGTTTGTGAAAATCCTTTGCAATATTGTATGCGCACTCGAAGCCGCCCGTCGTTAAAAACCAAGAAATACCCACGAGCAGCATTCCACAGCCGTGTGTCAAATGCATCATTCAGAATAGGAGCCCACAGTTGTAGAACCACTTTCTTAGCTGTCAAAACACGAACATAAGCTAGTGCAACTGGACCGTCCACATGTCTATAAATAAACAGTTTTATTATCCAGTATTACTTGAACGAGGCATGCGAGTAAATACTAATCACATTATCATACCTTCACCTTAGCTGCCGCGCTACGCTTCCGCGTGCAGCGTCACCGCTCACTTTCACTGCGGCGACGTGGGGGTACCTACTGCCTGCCTCTGCCGCAATAGATACAGCACCGCAACTTAATCCACCAATGTGCACTCTATCAACCACTTGGTAAGGTGCAATTTTCAAGGTCGCTCGCAACAAATTTTTTCGGACCGCGAAATCAGTGATGGACGAAATTGGACTCAATATGTAGAAATATAAAGTCCTGTTTTGGTTGTAGACGGGCAGAGACGGCCTCCCCAAGGCCGCACGTACGTCGCACAAGGTGTCTGTTTACTTTCTCTAGCGGTCAATGGTCACAGCTTTGGGAGATGGCGGAATATTTGGAAACTGTTCAAGGTCGGGCAATCTTCCTCTAGCCATGTGACAAGCAAGACATATTTCGACTGGAGTTTGAAATTTATGTGGGCGGTCATCCCCGGTACTTATTATAATTTTAAATATCTTACGTCTAACAAATTGCACTGGCTAAACTACTTCATTACCCTCAATATCCACGTATTTTCCAGAGCTGGGACACTAAGATCCATTAAATATGATCTGTTAAAGACTGTCCTTAATAAAAACTCCCAAATTGGGCATTCAAAAACACATTTGCCCTTACCAAATCTGTTACAATGCTCAATACCGAATATAGACCACGATACGACCTTTTTTCAAGTATTATTACCAATCCAGCCTTAATTTCTGCGACCTATAAACTAAATGGCGAAAAGCAAACGTCATTGAACTTTGTTTCGTGTGTTCTGGCCTTAGACGCGTCGCAGTCAAGGATGTATCGCGACTATATTATTGGCAAGGTCAGGCAATATTTACCAAGTATACCTTGTTTGTATTTGAGTTAGATTATCGATTTTTCTTAGATACCACATGACGCCCTAAGTAACGGCGCAAAAACTGTAATATTTACCGAATATGGCAACCGAGCTGTCGCGACCGTTTTATCCACGTCATATTGCTATGGTAAGACATCCAATTTTAAATACGTACTAGCACTTCTTTTCGGACTTTGACGTGCATACAAAGTTTTCTTTTCACACTAAAATACTGCTTATGAGGTTTCATAAATGAATTGGGACTTAGTCAAAAGATGGTGAAACAGGCCACTAATGTAATATTTTCTTCCATTCAGTCTATCGTATCTACTATTAAACTAATGTAAAGTGAGACACACACCTATCTCTCTAGATAATTATGTTGTCTCTTTCACTCTGAGATAGTACAGGAGCATACATTAATTTGTTACATCAATTAAGTCATACTAAAAGCGTTTCACTTATCGCCAGTCTATAATTATATTCATTTGCGATCACATACATGAGTTAGTGTCTGTTATCGCTTTTATGATACATGTGCTCATATTTGTAATTATTATGTATCCCTCTCTCTAAAGCCGTCGTACACGACGCACTCAAAAGTAACGTGTTACAGACTCAAGTCATAAATGAGTAGCCAGAATGTCACACCACTGGTCGCGACTTACTAAGTGTGCAAACGACGATGGAAGCTATTGCGGCAGCCGTGGACGGGTGTCGACGGCTGCAGTTTTGATTGTAGTTTGTGATTGGTTGCATCGCGTAGGGAGTTGGGAAATACTGTGCTGTTAAATTCTGACTACTCATTGACAGACGCGACGTTGTGACGCGATTCGGGTAGAACAATTTTCATGAAGTTTTCATAGAAATTGTTCTACTAGAGTTGCGTAGCGCTGTCGCGTCGCGCTTGTCTTTAGGAGCCTTAACACGTAACTTTTGAGTAGCGTCGTGGACGTTGGGCCTTAGACGTTTCGTAAAGCAAGACTGCTTCGACCAATATTGATACAGGAATAATCCTAGCGTGGCGCATTGCTTCAAATCAAAAATGGCCGGTCTACACATTATGCCCTTAAATGAATTATAGGTTTTACAAGTTATTCATACAGGTTTCACATCGATCTCATAACTTTAATCTAGAAATCCCTGTTAAAACTTTCCTATCTAATATTAGTATGACGACGGTTCAGATTAATCGCTCGCGTTAATATTTATACACGATAAACAGCTCGTGCAATCTCAATTTAATATGATCATTTCATAAATAAGAAATTAGAAAATTTCTGTTTTAAGACTGTCTCGTCAATCAGCGTAAGACAGGTCAAGATTGAAATTGTTTTTTTTTAACGGAATAACTACACACAAGCAAATAATCAATAATGGCCTCCTGATTGTGGTCTGGTATGACATGGTGGTGTAGTGATTGCAATTTGTTTCGGCAAACAAAAAAAAGGTTTTAAAGTCTTGCCCATAGATAGAATTATGGTCAACGCAATGCAGGACTGGCAAAAATCATATCTACTACTTTAAATCCAGGCTTATAATTTATGAGTAAGAATTGTTTCATAAGAAGCTAATAAACTCAAGGGTTTGATCGCAGGCACTAGACACGACAGTGTATACCAACTATATCTTAGATTCCATCATCATTATAAACATGGAGATGAGTTCTACGCATGTGTGAGGAGAAACGTGGCTCGAGGTGCTGCATCGCATATCTTGTGCACTTTCACTAAAGTTACGTCTATTTAGACTGCATTACCATAGAACAGGTGTTTACTACGCATATTTTTACTTCACATTTAAGCTTTAAGTGTAGGTAGAACGGAGGGTTCATGTAACTTTATTAACAACAAAAGACGTCCAATTTTATAGAAACATGAACAGGTGAACAAATCAAATTCGCCTGAAATTCAAACGAATCTGTTGGAACCACTTCATCTCCAAGCATTATTAACTTAGCTCTTTGCCTAGTTGCAAACAAGAATGCTCTTATAACTACACTTGACCTTACAATACCGCTAAAAGCCTCTTAACATTTCAAAGATCAAGCCATAAACAAACCATTACACAGTTACGATGAGTAATAATTACCCAAATTACTAAGTTATGAATTACGGAAAATTCGGCACATGTATCCCTGATTGCGATCGACCTCACATCTTCACGGCTGCAACCTTCGGGTTACGAAAGCAGAGCTTTTTCCTTCCGTTCGAGTTACAGTGGTTACTCCCACATTACTATGCCTGCTGCTAACTTATAACTGAACGTAATGTTGAAGGAAAAACGATCAGAATAAACTATTTTCCGCATTTGCATAGCTAAGTTTTGAAGCATTAGAATAAGAAAATTTTTCGTGGGTCACAAAAGAAAACATGCAACAAACGTGTGACTTGTGAACATATGAGCACGTCATTAAGGATGACTTGATAATGTATATTTAGATGATATTGCGTAGTTAGTAGTAAATAAATATACTAAGGACAACGACCGTAAGGTAGATCACCGGCCAGATGGTCCGATGACATAGTAAGATCATGAACTTGGAGAGGAACATCAATGGCTATAAATGTGCTGACGAAATTGCTTATTCATCACCTCGACGATATATAAAAGCACTGTGGAATAAACACCACAGAGCCAACGAAATCTTCCTTAACTCTATGAGGACCAGCTTGCAGTCCAACCAGATGCGATAACACTGTTTCTTTTTTCGTTCCATCTTTTCTAACAGCTTTTAAACTCCATAAATTGTCCATTACGTACAATTATCAAGCCGACTACGCAAACATTCCTTATAAACGGTAGGCGGCCACATCTGCCAGTGGATTCCGCACAATCGCCAGCAATATCACTTTGTTGAAAATAGACGAGTTGCGTAACAGACTGGGCAGTGCCCAGCGCCCTTCGCCTTGACGACACCGAGCCAAATGTCTTCGGCCCTGGCGGACAACTACGTATCATCAATTTGATCAGTCTCTTCCTGGGATGTCCTATCGTTTTGTGGAGTTTTGTCAACTGCAACTGGGAAATGCATGTAATTGTTTATGAGATGCTATTTCGCGTTTTATTGGTTGTGTCTAGCCAATGCGCTATTCAATGAGTAAACTTTGAATCCATACCAATCAAAGGTCATCATTCTTTTCTAGTGTGGTTACTTCATAGCAACTATTCAACGCCATCATTCATTAATTACAATACCTTTTAAACCGATCAGAAATAAGGTCATTCCCTGTTGGCAACATTGACAGAGAAAACGCTTTATCTTCCAAATGGGTTAATTCAGTTCTGCACGTTAACTGCTCTAGGTATACTACCGTGCTCTTATCAACAGAAGCATCTGATCAAGTAATGAACATAGTTCACCCAATGAGCTAGCAAGTGTCGTGGGACGAGTGCGTCCTCCCTTCACCTGCATTCTGCACTTGATACAATTTCCCGACTATGATTGTTAAATTGCTTATTGTTACTTTTGACCTCAGTTGTACAAAATTTCCGGAAGATTCCAGTAGAAGCTGGTTGGTTTTTGAAGCGCTAGGTCATGTTCAAGGCATCCCTTACAATTGCATCTGTCGTCTGACGGCTGGAATATGATTGCTAAATTGCATCCAATGATCTTCCTGGATTACATCCGCTTAGCTTTGATCCTGTTCAAGGCGCTATTTCAAATATTCAGGATTTAACCGGAAGTTCTATTGGATATTTACATATTGCTTTTACTTTCTAAGTTTTAGGCGTTTTACCGAGCCCTTTACTTTGGAGTGTGTGACTTACCGTTGAACAGGTAGTGGTGTCAGGTAAAGGCGGTATGAAAGGTCACTATGAGATCACCATAAAAATCACAAGGCCCCAACCCTTTCACCAGAATTTGTGCTTTATAGGGACGAAAATATTATAGCCTAACAATAAATTTGTAATTCTCATATCTCATATGGAAATTAGTGTCGTAATAATACATGTGTATGAACTTAGGTGTTGTCTGTGTATAAATATTGGCAGGTGCCAGGCCAGCCATAGGTATTATGCACGCAACTGGCGCACCTGTCCGAGACTCACAGAGTGTTTGTACACAAAAACACATTTATTTTTCTGTCTATTCATTAGAGGTTATGCGGTCTATAGTGTTATTATCCATAATTGATTGATTTCCTTATATTTTATTCGAAATGTGAGCCGTCTGGTTATGATCTGTTCTGAATCATCAAAAGCCTTAAAATATTTAAAAATAACCTTATAACACAGGCTTTACCGAACACCACTTGAACAAGCCTGCATAAGGCATTAAAACGAGTACTGAACATAAGGTCGCAAAAGTACCGAGTGACGTAAGCACACTTGCCGGCAGAGCAGTGCCCTCTGGCGGCAAGAAGCCGACCTTGGGCCCAAAGCAACTTTCAACCCGGAAGCCGCCGTGTCATTCTAGCTGTCACGTTAAAACCGCTGAATTTTATTTACATTGCCCTTATTTGGCTCAAGCTCGATATATGGGGTGTTCAGACGGTGTAATGGATATTTTAATGAGTTTATATATTGAAGTTCGTGCCCTTTGTGGCGGGACTTTATTAAAACTCAACCTTGTGACCTGAGGGGAATATTACCTATACTTTTAACTGCCTTAATTTTATGTCTTAAGCTTTCTTATCTGAATATATAGTAAAGACACTTATAAATAAAAGGTAAGCTGGGCTTTCACTTAAAGGATTTTACACGAGGCTTTTAACACGCTTTTCAAAGTAATCTTATTTTTTTTTTCATCTTTCATCTTCCTTTTTCTACGCTACGTTTTTATTTTTATTTTTACACTATAAAAGCTTCTATTGAAGTCATACGGTCTGTTTCAGTCTGGCGACTGCTGCCGGGTATATTTCCACTCAATAAAAATATTTATACTATACAGTGTCCAAGCGACTCGCGTGAACTCTGCTCGTGTTTTTGTCCCGTAGTGCATGCTGTCTGCCGCACAGTTTCACCTGGCTGGCTTCCAATCTCATGGAGCACCGCTGAGACTAGGAATAGGTCAAAATCTCGCAATAAATACAAAAGTTCGTCAACTCCATTAGTGACCTTACATTCCGGCATTGCGTTTGGCAGTCAAGGTCAAAATCAAAGAATTTATTAAGTAAACACATTAATCGTTGCTTTAAAAATTCGCGATTCCGCACACGCATTATTTTGTCACCTTGTCATTAACGGCTTTAAAACCAAAAGCCACAGAGGAGGAAAAATCAAAAAGTTTCCATACGATATAGCGGCGGACCTTGGCGCGGTACTTACGAATTAAATCGGCCCCCGACGAGGCCACCTCGCCTTCCGCAACAACACCGCGTATTTGTTCGCTACTGATTGAATTATAACACTTTAATTTGTCTGTATCCCACCTTGTTGTGGTGATTTAGCAGATCTTGGGTGATAACAATTTCATGGTAGAATTCCTCTGAAGGTCGTAGTATTCGGAAGACTCTTCATGTGTGGTCTTAAATGGTGTCAATGTTACAGTATCCTTACTGACCTCACCTGTAGTTAAGCCCCGGTGCACCGCGCCATCTATCACCACGAGGTTGTCGTACACGTACTACATGTTACAAATGTCATTGTGTTTATGTTTCGTTGGACAGAATAAATGTTGCCATCTTATGGAGAGTGGAATGTTCTAGAATTCGTGGCTCGTAGAAAAGTTGGATTGAATTGGCAACCTTCCAAGAGATATTGTTATAAAGAAAGACATACGCGTTTCCCGGATCTCCGTATAAATTAGGCTGATGACGTCACAAACAGCCTCCTACCCTACATGGAGGCTTTGTTTACATTCATACCCGGTCCTGAAATCAAGTAGCTGGAGGCTTCTACGGAATTGACTGAATGTGCTGCTATTACATGCAAAAACCTTTTTGGCCCTAAAATCTTCGCTCAGCTTTTCTTTAACAGAGAAGTTCAAACAAAAAGCGCTTAAAGACGTCATCATTTTCAAGTGAATGCTTCAAGACAAATTGCAACAGATTAGATCGAACTAGTTAAAAAAAACTATTTCCTGAATCATTTTTCTGTGGAAATTAGGAAATCTCTGAGCGCTCATGAAACTATAAAATAAACTCACCATAGAGCCTGTGGGTATATTGCTGGGTTGAAAAGCAGGTTTCCGTGTGAACACATGGGGCAGGGAGTCACCACGCCCTGTCATGCAATGTTCCGTCTGAAAACAAAGAGATGAACATTACTCATCGCTCTTTACAAGGCCCCTTCCTCTTCTGTCGCACTTTAAGTTTTCCAACGGTATTTTCCATGTAATTTAAAACATGCGTAATTCTAGTGGCGCCGTTTTGTTGTTTTCTTATTAAAAACGAGCCCGTTTTATTAATTTTTCTCTTCAAACGACATGGCATGTTCTTCCTATAAGACAAAACGGAACAGTGCGGGGTAAAGATAATATGCGGGGTTTGTATTGGAGTAAAAACAAATTGGTTGCGTTGATATTTATTAGAAAACTCGCGCTGCGGTACATTTATTATCATTCTTAAGGGACTCACATGACCTAAAGCGCGATCACTGTCGGACTGCAAAGAAAAGAAAGAGAAGCGCGATGACACAACGCTGGTAATTTAAAGCAAAATATGAAGCAATTCTTTAATTACAAAAATTCTATTGTTTGGAGTAAAAAATTAAAACACTAGTATTCTAGTATGTTGCTTGTAGAATAATCTGACAAAAAATCAGAATGATTGTATGTATATTAGTATGTTTTTTATTGTAAAGAGAAAGTTTTTAGAGGTATCTTCATGATTTTTTTCTATCGTATCAAATTAGGTGTATTATGTTTTCTACCTAGCATATATCCTGAAGAATATCATATATTTTTCTGATTTTGTTTACTGTAGGCGATCATATACTTTTATTGTTTCTAAAACTTGCGATTTTTGCGTTTAGGTCCTGTAATCACTTTAAGCTAAAGTATCACAGAAAGTGGTTACTAACATCATTGACGTCTCAATCAAACTGTTTTAGGTATTAGGATCTCTGCTATTTTTGCTAATAATATATAATAGCACAATCAGCCTATAATGTTTATTTATATATATATTTATCAAAACTTTATCCATAAGTAAAAGCAATAGGTACTGTACGGACTTAATGCCTGAGGCTTTTTCTACCAGTCAACATTATCTAATGTTCCCAACGCTAGGACATGACTGACTGAACATGACTCTGCGAAAGGGACTGAGCCACCTCCACCGCTCAGGCACCGTGCTCATGTCTTCGAATTTTTGGTTGTAGGACATGCCGGTTTCCTCACGATGTTTTCCTTCACCTTTTCGAGTACAATACTGAAATCGTGAACTAACCACCCTGCTAACGAAATTTCCTTTTTTGTCTCCAGATCATCACTCGCAATGACCGTGAAGTGAGAGGGTACCTACAAGCGACCATAGTAGCTTTCGACAAGCACTGGAATATGGCACTCACTGACGTTTTAGAGGTATGGAAGAGGAAAAGATTCAAGAAGAGAAAAGTGATTCCTGGATTGGGTAAGTGACTGTCAATTTAATTGCTTCATATTCCGAATTGAATGAAACAAATTCCAACCTTCATCACGATATTTCTCTAAACAGGCACACCGGTTCCCAAGGGCACGGCGGCAACTATTTCCTCAGTCCCACTGGTGACTGAAGCTCCTGCTTCCAAAAATATTTCGGAGTGCAAGCGGCACATACCACAGATGATGGTGCGCGGCGAACATGTAGTTCTAGTCTATCTAATACGATAATCTCTTGTATTTCATGCCAGCCTGGTAGCTCAGATTGCGATGCGATTTTTTGTACGACTATCGCAAGTTTCTTGTGGCAGTCTATATGTTAAGTTTTTTTGTATTATTTATCGCTGTAAATTATTACCTTATAAAGTATACGCTTATAGACTTGGAGTTTCTTAAATGTAATTTATGATGATATTATTATACATTATGGTAAATGTTTACCACATTACTAGTCCTAAGAAAAATAATATAGGTACAATGAGAAGTTAGATTATGTTGCATTTGTAGGGTAGGCCGTATTTCATTATTACAATCATAATGTTACTGAAACATATAGTAATATGTCAGACGTTTATTAATAGGTAACTTTTAGAATGTACTAATTTGAAAGTAGTATCGAGTCATCGACAAAGTTATTTTTTTTTACCATCAAAAAGTTTGTATTTATACTTTTTAATAACAATCAAATGTTCACACTGGCATTCTCATGCGTTTCCAATGTCCCAGTATTGTCAACGTATAAAATAAAATAATCCACACAATGCTTGTTTTGAGGAACGTTATTCGATTTTTGAATGATATTCCATGAGAACGAGCCGCCATTGAAATGAAGAACATTACATTTATTTAGTAACTATTTTTGGAGTTTCTTTTCGTACATCCTTTTTTAAATGTTCACTTTTATTTGAAGTTTTATTCAAATGCGTTTGCGTATCTCAAAGAAACAATGTCGGTACAAATGAATGAAGAAATGTGAGTATGTGTGTGTTTCTACACAAACCACAGTGTCCGGAAATTGCACGTTTAACATACGTAATTTGGAAGACAGGACATGTTATTATAACAGGACTTCACTGTTACAATCCTTTGGCAAGATCCCGCACGGTTAATAGGGTAATATGACAATGAAGGGGACCACCGAAGCGTACACATACCAACAGGAAACTCATACGCACTATCGACCACATCTGCATAACACACTCAGTTGTTTTTGTATTAAGTTCTCCAGAATTTGTAAACATGAAAAATAACCATAAAACAAACAGATACTTGATGTTATAGATTGTTTCAACATCGTTCAGGTTCACTTATTATCTGGTACATAATTCAGTCAGTCTCTACCAGTTTTGACACAGACCCTCAGAATTGAGTCTGCGATGTTATATTTCTACACATTTGATAACTAAAAATACCCGCTTCTAGGATCTTACAGGTGCTAAGACCTATCTGTTCGCGAACGGTAATTTGCGGGCAGAGCATCCCAGGTTGGTTGACACGGAAGCGCGCACGCATTGTGCGCTACAATAGTTTCCCCATTTTCCCGCGGCCGGGGAACGGCCGGCGTGACCGCGGCAAGTCCGTCGACCCCGGGACAAGGGACGCGGGACGCTTTTCGCGTGCGCAAGCGCAGTGCTACCGAAAACTGAGTTTTTTTTTTTGCGGTTATGACTTTATGGGAAGTGAAGCCTTCCCATAAAGTCATAAGAGTTTTGGAAAATCTGTTACTGTAGGTTTCGGGAAAAAATATGCTTTTATATTCCATTCATTGTAAAATTAACGAACTTTGCGTTACGTTTTGTATGAACGAAAACGAGGCAAAAGGAGGATCGTAGCAGGTGGCGTTCTATAGCTTCTGCCTATCCCCATTGGAAAATGGCGTGAGTTTATGTACCTATGTATGTGTCATTGCAAAATTTCCAATTTTACGGAGGGTTCAGTTTAAATGTACGTGAAATTGCTATGTTACATGCTACTTTTACATACGATATTGTAGGTACGGTTATCGTTAATCGAAAATAGCCACGCGCATTTTTATATTTATACACGTCTTAAAAACCCAATTAAATTAACTGAGATGGTAATCTTCATCATTGTTTTATGAAAATTATGTAAAACTGTCTAAGTACTATAAAAGCTACTAGCGAAGTTGGCTAAATAATAATTTAGTGTAACTCGAGAACTTTTCATAGTACCAATTATTAAAAGCATTAACTAAAGTTTCTAACAGAGAACAATTTTAGAACACTTAGAAATTATACTACTTTTACTTCACTAACATTCCCGTCAAAAACCTGTTCTATTTTATTTAGGACTGCCTCGAGTCAAATGTTAGACTGTGCTTATTTCTGTAAATAATTTCTAAAGTAGTATATTTATTCTAATTAGGGAATGAATAGAAAACATGAATGCATCAGCTGCTAATCCTGCGCAGGTAGGTTGTACGTGTCGACTTAATAGAACGGGTTAGGAATGTTCAGCATTTAGCAAGAAATAAATATGTGGAATTAAGATCTCGACTTCACATGGTCTCACGGTGGGTGTCAAATGCACAGCTGGGTACTTTGAAGGATTCGTTTGACTGGTGAAATGGCAATTAGAGTGAATATAATTCCAGTATGAGATGCAAGACTGCAGGCACGACCCTTTTACCTAAATCGGAACAAAAACTACAGGAAAATCTCCCACAAGTCATAGAAAGTTCACGATTTCCCACACATGAAGACGTTGCGAAAAGAATCTCGTGTGGCCAGCAATGCATCACTTCTATTTCTGTTTGAAATCGATGAAGAGACAATGGCCGGGCGGGGCGACGCACCCTGGCCAGCGGCCAACGGCCAGTAGGGTAGGAAACAATCGTCATGTAACACCTGACAGCTTGGGAAACATGTGGTGCGGAGATGTGCACGTCTTATTTTGACAGTTACGCACTTAAGGCTTAGGTACACTAGGCCTTGGAGAAAACATTGTACTATAATATTCGCCGCTTATGTAGACCTAGAAAATAGAAGAAGGATTGAAGAGGAGGTTTTTGTGTCTTCAATGGTAGGTGGATAAAGAATGGAGCGTTAATTATTTGTGTTCTAAATGAAAGTGAAAAATAAATGAGTGGACTCTGCTTATGTGTGGGGGGATTTTGTTGTGGGAAATATTCAATCAATTCAATTGATTGTTTGGTTTCATGTCAATGGAATATATTTTGAAGTGAAACTTAGGTAAGTAGTAAAAAAACTTAGTACTTGTTGCAAGTACGCAATTTTATTGGCCTGATGTAGGTAATCGATGAGTTATCAGCAAATACTAGAAAATTATCAATTTGAAATCCACTCAAGGAATTCTAGTATTTTGTTCCTAGGTTAACATAGAAATATAATTTATTTTATTATTATACTCCTTTATTTCATTAAATAACACATATAAATTATATTTTTAAATATTAGAATATAAAAAATATAAAAACATTTAAAAATATAAAAAATAGTAGCCCACCGGTATCGGGAACAGGGTCCAAGCTACCGGCGGTCAGGGCTCCAGAGAGAGGAACCTCCTAACAATGCGGGCCGTGTCCAGAAGTACCGCTTTCTGAATCAAGCCCTTGATCCAGCTGCCCAACGAGAGCCTCCTCAGTTGTTGATCGAGGCTCTTGGCTATTAGACCATTGGCTGTCACGACTATCGGCACAATGATCGCTGAGTCCACATCCCACATGTCGACAACCTCGTGAGCCAAGTCAAGATACTTGATTTGTTTATCTTTCTTTTTTCTTAATAAGTTTTTTTTTAAGTTCTTAAGGGTACATATTTTGTGTATTTACCAGAATTTATATTCTATCATATAGTATGGTACAATGTTATAATTTAGTTATTCTGTGTAAACTTTGTTAGTAGCTAGATTGTTTAAGATAAGGTATGGTGAATTTGTGAAGTTATGTCAGTGCAGTGAAGGTGGATAGCTGGTGTGTGAATGAGGCTTGTAAGAGTGGCATGTCTGGAGAGTAAGCATATCTGGGGACAGATATGGGAGCAGGATGGCCGAATGTAGGATGAGTGTTTTTAATGTAAGAGTGAATGTATTATTATGAGGAATGGAACGTAACGCATGAGAGAGAGAAGGAACGACTGTGAGAGGGAGTAGAGTAGAGCGATGGCGGAAGACAGTTTGGGAAGGGAACGTTACGGGAGACACACGGTTAGAGGAAATAAGTTTTATTAAACCATTTAGAATGTTTATTTAAGCATTTTATTTGCCCCACACTCCCACATTCTACATTTTTATTTTATTTATTTATTATGGTACACCAAACAGCTTCTAAGTATGTATAATTTATCTTAAGTACTATAGATCACAAAAGTCTCGGTCTTACACAGTCGTCAATTACAGGTTTACCAGTGATCACACAATAATAACAAAACTAAACTAAAGGCTAGAACTTAAATACTTCATAAACTTAAGATTAATAACAAAAAGTAAAATAAAAAGACGAACAACATTGCAATTTTGCCCAATTAAGACTAAGACTAAATAATATAAATAGAAATGAGATCATAATGGAAAGTGTAGCTTCTAAAAACAAATTATTAAAAGGTGAAGGATTTCCAAAGTACCTACAGTAACATAACAAAGTAGCATATTGTGATCCTGGTATAGGTCGACATCTGGTACAAATTTTATCAAAGAATTCATCTTGCTACTGAGTCTCTTTAGTGGTGAGTTTAATCCAATATTTGTCTTTGATGCTCGAGTTTAGAATACATCAGTTACTGTACTGGGTATCTGGGCCTTTTGTAAGGAACTTTTAGTCCAATACGCTCAACTAATCTGTCACGATCTAATTTATTAGGTATTGACCAATTTGTAAAGAAACATTAGATCCTGTGTCAGTCGACAGTCGCGCAGTAAATCCATATTATTATTGTAGCATCGAACACGTTGTTCATAAGGACACCGGGGAGATATTTTACCGAAGGTATACGCTAGATGTTTCGTGAAGGCCCTCTGGATGCTTTCGACTCTGTGAGTGCATAGCATAGTGCGGGCTCCACACTAACGTTCGCAAACTCAAGGTGGTTCCGAACTAAACTCCGAATAAATTATCATTACAGCACTAAGGCATAATAATAATTAACAACCACTTATGAAGACCTTATTCAAGTGAACATGTTTCTTACTATTTTCAAACACATCGTCATTGGTGTCACTTTTGTTTACTTTTTAGCAAATTTCTGGTATTGTCCAATGAACTAGAAATCTTAATAAACGATCATTTCTGCTTGTTTTATTCATTAATTGTGGTTGTCTACCTTCGCAGTGACCTTAGACGACAAATATTAAATGGTACGCGGAAGTGGCGACAAGTCTTGCGCGTTTTTACAACAAATTAATACCGTTTGTTTATAATATTATTTATAAATAAGCGAGGACGTTGTATAATAGTGATAATGTTGTATTCGATAATGCGCGTGTTATGCTTGTAACCTTGTGTTTGAAGAATGGACTGTTCTTTATCTGATTTATCTTCAGACTGTGCACAATGGGTCTTGCAAGCCGTTTCGTACACGACACAAGTCGTAGCTTGACTAGTTCACGAGATGCTCGCGATTTCATTCACACGATTGGTAGTCCAAAAGCCCCTTTTTACTTCCAAGTTAATGACTTCTAATGACTGTCCATTTTAAATAATTTCCAAGTCAGACGATCACATTTTGTTTTTGATTTCCTGCAAATATCGTTACTTCTCAAAAGTACCTTTTTCTCTCAGTTAGGTAGGTACACGTTTTTGAAATAAACAACGTGTTCATCCAAGCATGTGGATAATGGCTGTGGGCGTAGTAGAAGATATTAATAGGTACCTCTGCCTGTGAACAGATATATAGATACCTATATATAATTATACCTATCAGATATTTAGATCACAAGAAGGAACAAATGGGCTCAAGATTACAAAATGAGGGTAGGTAGGTAGGTAACTACTCGTCTCGCTTTGTAGTGCACCTACTCGCGAAAATTCTTTCAGGGAATTGGACAGCTAAAATGGTCATATGAAAAAAAAAAAGTTAATATAAGCAGCTTTCGATACCTCTACAGTGCTACGGGTACTAAAAGTGTCGTAACTATTCAATTAATTTACACAAATTTTCCCGTAATAACTTTTAATGGCTACCTCACAATGAAAACTGGAAGTAAAACCGCGACCATATTGTCAAAAAGTCACAAAGTGTACAAAAGCCTGTTGATTATTATATTGTTGACATTTTGTGCTAATGGTCGTAAGAGCTGGTCATAGAGGCCATTATAAGATGATTTTATCTGGAGGTGAGAGATCGAGCTGCGTTCTACAAATTAGTATGATTATGTATTTTATGTTGTAAGTTGTAATGGTGTAGTAGTTTATGGATAAAAGTAGGAATTATCTGTGTTTGTTGAGCTGGCGCCTGTCTTTGGCAAACAACATAGGCTCTTTACAAGTAAATTAGAGAAATGTTTTTATAGGGTCCTGCATCAGTCTTATATTGAAATCCTTTTCCGAAAGTTTTTGTTAGTATTCACAAATGAAAGCAAAAAGTGAGCGTTGGCAATCAACAGCCGAAATATAAGATCTGAAAAAAAACTTCATCAAGATTAGGAGAACCTCCAAAAAATATGTGAAGCATCCGAGAATTTCCGAATAAAATATGTATAGTAATTAAAATATAGTGCAAACTTTCACCGGAGGAGTTCCGGCGTTAGGCGAGGGTGGGTATTAATAGCGGCGGTTGCGCAACGCGGCCGATGCACTGCGCGTGCGCCGACACCGACACTGCCGACTGGGGTTAACATTAACTGAAGTTTAGTGTGACGTGGTTTAACTGGACGTTTTACTTCAAAGCTTCGATTGCAGAAATATAACTTCTTTTGTTAAGGCTTTAGTTAGAAACCTTTTGATAATTATATCTCATACATATAAGTTTTTTTTTATTATTTGTTTAGCCAGTAAACAACACCAGCATAATTTTACAAGATCAGAAACAAGTATAGTTTATAATAATATCGTATATAGACATGTTAAATGTATCGACATTACTGGTAAGGCGAACAGGTCTCGACAAGGCGACACTTCCGCCTTATGTACTGGCTATGTATAGTATCATGTAGGTATATGTATTATATGTGCGTCCAATGTCGTCCACTATTCTTTTTTCCAACCTTGGTGACTTGGTGACTCGGCTCCGACATGTAATGTTCAATAAATTGGAATGTATGGAGATTCCTACCCTACAGTCACGTTTAGAGTCAGGCGTAGATATAATCTACTGAAGACTATTTGGTATTTATGCTGTCCTGGTAACTTTTAAAACAAAAGAAGCTACACTGAAAATGCAAGCAGAAAAAAAGCAAGAGTTAAAAAAAGACTGCAACATTTCTAATAATGCTCTCTTCTCCACTTAACTCTCTTCTACCTACCTGTTTTTGCAATTATCACTCAAACACAAACTTTGCTATAATAAATTTAGCAATAGAACTTGCAACAAACTACTGTATCAAAAAATAAACCTCCAGTTAAACTGCTCGTTAACGATGCGCGCGCGCACCGGCCGGTGTTCACTTTACTCTTTTTGTATTCGTTCTTGCAGCTAACTTGGGATTGGCTTGACCCATTTACCGCAAATAGATGCAGCCGGGATTCAAACGCGCGCCCAAACGACACGTGGCGGCCGGCTTATGGTATTCGCGTTTTAAAATACTGAACGCCTTGCTGATGAGTCAGCCAAGTATCCGTTGTAGAGATTCATATGGACTTCTTCGCTCGTTATTATTTGTGA
The DNA here is from genome assembly GCA_948474745.1 of Oligia latruncula. NCBI lineage: Eukaryota > Metazoa > Arthropoda > Insecta > Lepidoptera > Noctuidae > Oligia > Oligia latruncula. Next base: position 1,123,883 of record OX419685.1, read on the forward strand.
GTAGATATACATGAGGTACCTACTCCGGATGTTTTAATGAATGGTATTCCGGATATGTTTTTGTAGGGAAGACTTTTCTCCTTACAATATCCGTGCAATACGTATAACCAGAGTAGGTTTCACACTCAAACCCCTTCAACTGTCAAGAAATCTCCTAGAGATCGGTAACAATAGAAAAAGTCATTAGTGACAGTTGAGCTACTAATCCACAAAATCGAAATCTCGATAATTTCAGCCATAGTTCAAGCCAGATAAACCCTCAAAGGACTGTCCTTTAATTAACGGTTGTTAATAACTTCGGTTATTATTTAGAAACCCGTGATATGATCCTGAAGCCGGAATCGTTTGATGGACTTACCTAACTTTACGTATTTTGCGTATTGGGGTCACGGAAATTAAGTTATTCAAACTGAGAGGCTTCTCGCTCATACAGCGTTTTTATGTTGGGTTTTATTTTGAGAAGGAGGAAGTGGGGGGGAGTGGGATAAGTAATTTTTTAGTGGATTTTTCCGACAAAGCAAAAATAGGTACGTATCCATTCAATATGGGATATCCTCCAAACTTGACTCTAATCAATTCCATCAGTCGTTAGCTTGTATGTTTTTGAATACCTGCTTTTAATAATCGAGGAAATGGTTGTATTTCTACTTATTTTCAGAAAAGTTTAGGACTAACCTGTATAGGTAGGTACCTAATGGACATAACATCATTTCATAATTTTTATGCTGACACAACAATGTTCGATTTAGAAACCAGTCCACAACAATGGCCCATAATAACAGGCCTTTTATCAGGCCAAAAAACAAACATAGTAGCTTTGAATTTAACGAGCAACGACCCTCAGAAACGCAATAAACGGAATGATCATAAAACAATCGATTTAAACTAGTAGTAAGTAGTTATCGAAACGTAAACGGTATCATAGTCGATACAATTAGCGGGCGGTAAAAAAATCGATCACGCGAAATGTGGCGTGCGCGCATGCAAGTGCAACTCAGGGCCGACACCCATTTATATTGTTCGATTTTTAAATAAACCTTGAATGTAAGAAGTCAGCAGAATTGTAAGAATTACTGGGAGAGAATATTTCATTAGTTTGATGCTACGATCACAAAATAGTCTTCGATGTCATCATTTAACGGTTTGACACTAGGAAAAGCAGATTCTGTAAACGAAACTACGCGGGGTAATTGCGTAACACACTAACAGGGGCCCAAGTCTGCTATTTTTGTCATTTTGCTAAAAGTTCGTAATCTGCTAAATTAATAATGGTCGATCATTGGTCGGTCAATTGCACAGAACATATATTATACGATACTCGTAACGAATTAAAAGCAATGACTGCACAATGACGTTCTAATGGTAGGTCACTGATCAAAGGAACTGTCAAAATTTTAGCAGATTACCGCCTAAGTCAGTCATTCATTTGTCATTATGTACGAGATTACCATTCTATGCCATTTCTTTCAATGGAGTGTCAGTGGTTGACCATTGGAAAGTCATTACGCCATTATATTAGTAGATTACCAAACTTGTCAAAATCAACAATTATGAAATCAATGATAGACCATTCTGACACTATTGTAATAGCAGACTTGAGGCCCAGAAGCAATGGCTTTGATTTTGGCAGATGGCAACAACATTAATTACGTTACGTTGTTGAGCATCCACATTCTTCGAACATATGAAGCAATGGATTATCAAATATCCTTCAAAATTATTCGGATTGTGACTGAAAATGTGTTACGAACTTAGGGTGTCAAACTCACAACACTCTTATTCACTTTTGTTAAAAACAGATGACACTCACAAATTCGTCACCTGTTATAAAGAGGTATTTTTTTGCAGAGTAGAAAAACAGTCAAAGATTTCAAGGTGTGGAACGTCCAAAAGGAATTTTTAAGCAAAGATGGCACAAGTAATATGAATGCTAATATCATCTTCGTGACGAGGTGCCCGCCCGCAGCGTCCCGTAAACAAGATAATTGGTAATTAAGTCATTACGTATTAATAAATTACTAGCTCAGTGACCAGAGACGTAATTAGCTTTTCTCCAGAGTTTACGATCGTACGACTGGAGATTACTGACTCTGGATCTAGATGTAATATTAGAGGTTCAATTGATAGATAATGAAGAGTACATTTTGGAGTGGTGGATGATCTCCTATGTAATATACCTTTGCTACATTAATTAATGCTTCTATAAAGATAAAAAAGAGTTCTACGGACTTTCAGACTCTTCTTAGAAGTTTTGTATAGATATTGACTTGTTGAGCACACAACAACCCACAGAAATCTAACAAATAATATTTATTTACCAACAAAAACATTAACTATAATAGACATAAGTCGTTATCGTTACGTATTACTATAATTACGTAAAGCCGATAGTGTTAGCCGTTTAATCTCTCAAAGCTGTCATTATGAAAGAGCTCATAATTACAACTTTTACCTGCGCGCGCGCCGCTTACGGAAATAAAGTCGGCGTTATGATTATGCCAGTTTGAATTACGTTCACCCGTTGACAATTATGTGAAAATTTCATAAAACAAAAGTTAATTGTAGGGCTGTGTGCATAGATGCGGATATTCTAACTTTAATTGCATTATCTAAGATTTTTATGTAGTGTTTTAATTATAATAATTATTTGCGCTAAACTCGCTAAGACGGAGGAGATTAGACCAGTTAATTTAATCTAAGGTAGATAAAATTAACTGGTCTACTCTCCTCCCCCCTTCCTCCCCCTTCCTCCTCCCCCCTAAAAGAAATCAGTCATTCACATATATTAATACCTATTAAACTTTTTAGAACAATTACATACAAACACAATTTACATACCTACTGACGTCCCACAGTGGTCAAGCGACAAGCTGGACATTTATTCAATGGACCATCTTCCTCCATTCGCTCCATTTGGAAAAACTTATCAATGCATCAATGTATTCTTCAATCCGTCAATGGACACCACAATATGGCCGCACTGGCCCCATCGTCGGCCATTGTGCCTATGTGGGCGCCATCGCCATTTCTCTTATAGCGATTGTGTCACCATATCTTATGCAACTATCTCTTGGAACCCATGCATATTGATCATGTGGTAATAACACATCATCTGTGACACCATCTTAGAAGTGAAATGAACTTTCTGTCTAGGGCTCTGATTTCTTAGAACATTTATAATTTCTACCAGACTACACCTGCACTTAAAGTTCTCTTTAAATTGCACTTTAAGGTACGAATCGTTGTCTCCTTTCCTATTATCAAGTATAGATAGATATTAGTTCGTTAAGATCTCGGAATGGACCACTTTCCATTTCAATAAAATAAAAGTTTTGACACCAACTCAGGCGCTGACAGCTGAACTATATTCAGATTTCCCCTTCATTCAACATCACTAACAACTTTACCCGATAAAATCTGAATCAAATCTGCAGATCTAGACCGAAACTAGAATCTGTTGCATTGTGCACTGCGGCTAAGTTCTGTGCGCGTGCGCCGCGTGACAGAAAGGCTTGCTTTCACTCGCGCTTCCTACCCGCGATTGATATACAACACGACAACGCTATTATGTATCATTTGTTGTGTTTTTGTGCAAAAAACGTTTTTTGTACTTAATTGTTGAGCGGTGATAGTTTTTTAATTGATGCAAAAATATTGGCATGTAAATGGGTGTTTGTTAAAATGAAATTAACGCCGTGTTGTGTTGGGGTAATAAACTAGAGATTTACATAATAATCTCTAAAATAACGATGAGTGCAACTTTGAGAAAGCTCTGAACGTATGCAAGTTAAAGAAAATGGTCCCATAATACCAGAACAAAGGCTCATTACAAGTGCGACTAGAGTCGGTCTGGAGCAACGCGCGTGCAGACGGATAGACAAGTCGCATTCCTAGATGAATTACAACTAGTTAACATCTAAACTGTTGCGGGCTCACTGCAAACCCAGTAAAGGCCATTTCACCGCGCCGAACGCGTTATCTGCGATCGTCAGTACAAATCTTCGTATAATAAAGACGCAAACGCGCCCGTAACAACAGACGGGCGTTAGAGACTCGCATGCGCCGGCGCAGTGAAAGTACTTTCGCGCGCTCGTTGCCCCGGTCGTCGAACTTGGCGCGGGAGCGAGATAGCGCTATACGCGGGAGCGGGACAGATATAGTTTTCTGAGGAAAGCCGTGAAAAGCGGCCGGGTGCGGGGTACGCGAAAGTGCGCACCATCAGGAAATCGCTGCGATCGTAAATGCTGAAGTTAAATGATTTTTATGCGTCCACCTTTACGATGTCAATAAAAGGTTTATTGTTCGTGCACTATTATTCGCTGCGGTGGCGGTGAACTCGATTTTTAAGGAATTTTCCGTGTTTTTCCCTGTGTTACCCGGCCTGTCGTCCTGTGTTTAGGACATAACATTTTTGAAGTTAAAACTTCTTTAGGTGCGTTGGGCATTGAGATGGGAAAAAACCATTGAACTCGCGCCACTGTTACCGTAAGCGACACCGCACGTGTTTTGTTTATAAGACGATTCCAAAATACCCGCTAATGTGTTCGGCTGTCTTCGGGATGTACTCGGTTTTAATGTATATCCGATATGTCAGTTCGTGATGGCAAAGTATTCTGTTTGTGTTTTGTTTTCACTTCTGTCGGCACTCCCGGAGTGCCACTGTTTTTACCCGACTGCCTCAGAAGGAGGGTTATGTTTTTTATTGATCGTGTTATCAAAGACCCGTTACGCACGCCAACGAATTTTGTAAGAGAACGTATTATTTAACACTAGCTTCCGCCCGCGGATTCGCCCGCGAGGTATGTCGATCCTATGTCCTTGCCCGGGATGCAATCTATCTCTCTGCGAAATTTTATCGAAATCCGTTCAGTGGTTTAGGCGTGAAAAGGTAACATACAGACAGACAGACAGTGTCTTTCAAAGGGTAACACTAAGGCGTTGCTGGCCTTCCTTGAGGAGCTGCAGGGGTGGATCGAATAATCAATTTTCCCGTATCTGTACTGTATACGCAAGATATGCGCATTGAAGAGGAGTTGCAGACAGCAGCCAGTATTACCATCTTTCATATTCATATTCTTTATTGTGGATACAAAACATACAATGTTCTTTTACGTTAAAACAGGATCAGCTATGTCCCGCCGCTTACGCATACAATAACAATCACAATAGTAATTGATTTAAATAAGTCAAAATACAACAATTTCAATAAATGTCAGAAGTAACTATAGCTATTACACATAAAAAAAAAAATATAGATATTATTATTATCCCCCCATGTAATTAATTGAATGTCAAAAAAGATACTAGTATTTATTCAAATATGTAGTATCTTTAAAGTACGCATTGTAGTTGAGGTAAACTATAATTTGCAAGTGATTTGTCATTTAAGAAATCTTTTACAGATTAGTAGCTTTTGTCCACTAACATGTCACGCAGTTTCTTTTTAAATATCTGACCGTTTCGCTACCATCACATGGGCGTAAGGTGAAAAATTTATTCACTGTTCATTACTTTTCTGTTATACAATAGTTCTTGTAGTAACGAAACGGCCAAGCCTCATTTTGACTAAGGTGTAGAGTTTGTGAAGTTAGGGCGTGTAGAGTTAGAAGCTTGGCTCTACATGAGATCTGATAACTTTTTGGCAGTGCAAGCCATATGTGGTCTCGTCTTGGCAACATTTTACATGAAAATGTTTTTGGTGGGATTTCTATTTCTTGAATATTTCTTATAATACCCGGGATTTTATTAAATATACGTGGAGCCGCACAAAATATACTTTCGTAGAAGAAATGAGTCTTGCTAGCAACTGTGTTTAACTTATCGCGATGCCGTATTCTGATACATTTTTTTTTACAAATACTGCGCTTTCAAATATATAAATAATGTCAATATTTTATGTTTTTTTTAATGATTTACAGGAGTCTGTTGCAGGTTCAACATAGACCTGACACAGCGTTTTTGAGCAATAAATGCACGTTGTTTGTCTACACTATTGCCCCAAAATATTACACCTTACCTTAGAGTTGAACTAACATTTTTCAATGGGCCTATTGCCAAGATCTATACTCATAGTAGTGGCTTACTACTGCAATATTAAAACCAACACCCGGGGCTCTACCCAGCGCTAATCCTACACTTTCCGCTATCAATCTCTTTACAAACTTCATTATCAATTCACACACCTCTTACTATTCACGCTTCTAAACCAACGTTAGCGTCATAAACCAGAGTTTCGTATTTAGTTTAATTACATCTGGCGTGTGCAACTATCTCTTCACCATTACATTATCAGTACTAGTTAGTTTATAACGTGATTTCTTCCACTAAACATGGACAGATCTTATCAGAGTGTTCAGAGGTATGGTCTAAGTGATGGCCGCTCACAGACAATTATTGCAACTGTGTACCCTGAATGGGATTTCTCATCGGCAAGAACGACGAATTTTCAAACAACTCAAACTCTAAAACGTTTCTTTAAATTAAACCATTTACAGGCACTTTTGAATTGTCAAAGTCGGTTAGTCTGAAATATGAAGCTAGTTGCCCATTCCAAAGCGTAGTAGGTATGGAGAAGAAGGGACAAGAAACACCATGGACACTCTTTTAAATTATATTGTTGCTAAAATATTACTCTAATTAATAATGTTGAATTTAACTACAACCAAAAACTTGCATTGCCTATTTAACTTCTTCAGAGGATGGACTTTCAAAATCCTTCCTTAGGAACTCGTGCAAAATCGCATGTTTCTTGGCCCAGAGGTTTAGGCTGTAGGTAAATTGTCTATCAGTGAATTTAAGATTTTTATTAAGTAGATTTCAAACGATTTATTACTGTGATTAATTAGATTGAATTATGAATTTCGAAATTGATCGATGATGCGTCTCGACTTCGCAAGTGATGATGAATGATTGATAAATTAAAAGTTATTAATAGTTTTAAGTACTATTAACATTCCAATTGCAAATTCTGTTATCGAGATGGTTTTAAGAAGTACCTATTGCATTGTTTTTTGCCAGTTTGAAACCTACTTTCTACGCTAAACTAACAATCTTTTATTTCAAGTTTTCATTTGATAAATGTTATCAGTACAAGCGCTGCTAGCCATGTCTGGTAATGTTTTGTCAGTGGGTGTTCAAGAACGTTCTGTCACTAATCCTGTCGCTACTATCTTGTGACTTGCGCCCGCGCAAAGTCACTCGCACTGAGTTAATTGTTGCCGCGGAGAGTGAAAGTTTAATGTGTACACGAATTAGTTTTGTTTTCGTTCACATCGGCGTATGTGTCGCTCAGTAAAGAAACTGCTTTTTAGCTTTATAAAGAGACTACAAAGTTTGGGTTTTGTACTTAAGTGGGTGAGATATTTAAAGCCTTAATGACTAATTATCAAGTCCTCACTCTTATTTCTTTCTCTGTTTGTTTTGTTTTATAGAGGTATGAGGAACAGGGAGTAAAGTTCACACATACTCTATAGAAACAGGAGGATCCTCCGACCAGACGGGTGTTGTGTCTGGTGGGCAACTGCCCTAAGATTCACGTCGGGCCGTTGTATCTATGGTAGTTGCGCGGTAAACTCTGCTTGCGAGATGCAGGATTTGGGTGATGTCAGTATGACGCGTTGTTCGCATGTGGCGTTGTAGATACCGCTACAGTTTAAAACAAAAGAAGGAGACTATTCCTAACTTAGCTTAGACTTGGTTATATAAAACGTAAAATCAAATAGAATTATGGTTGTGGACTTGTGGCTATAATATTGTATTTATTTATTAATTAGGCCAAGCACTTACTACAGCTAACATATAAGTACATACCAACAAGGTCTGTCCTTCAGAACAGACCCTTCTCTTCAAATCTTCAGGAAGGATCTTGGTAAATAAAGCCAGCTAGGTAATGCCTAGGCAACAAAGCTGCGTGCATGTCTTTACACAACTACTCATAATTTTCCGTTTTTCAGCTAACGATCGCCACCCACCACGGGACATTTTAAGGTCAAATAAGGTGAACAACCTCCGAAGTAGGCTCGAAAGCTTTTAGGGAAAACGCTGACGCAACGAGAGGATTTTACTGCGGTGTCAACGTCCTTACGATCATTGTTATGACAAGTCTCAGCTTTCCTGATAGCTGGATATTTGTGAAAGGTTTTTATTCGTTTCCAGTAGATAGAAAATGGGAAGAAAAGCCTTATAGGAGCGATTGCTAAAGTACTTGATGCTCATTTGTTTTATGACCATCGCCTTCGGGAGTTTTGATGGTTTCGATAGAGAGAATGTTTTATGTCGCCGAGTAGTTACGGCAATATAGTTTTGTGGAAGGTTGTGAGGGATCCTATAAGAAAAGCAGTAGATACTTACAGCCTGATAATTATCTACGTCATGTTGTTAACTACGTATTGGAATGACTAATCGATCTAGCGCCAAAATCAGAAAATATTAGCCACAATAATAAGACCACCGAGTGGCAACACTCGATCGAAATATTAACCCCAAAAACTATCATCCAAAATTAAATAACACAAGTACATAAACATTAATTTGTCACAAACATGAAACAACTAGAGCTTGATAGTTCAGCTCCTACCTGATACGTAATGGTACGAGTACTGTCGGCCTTGAACCCTCCCCCCTCCCTCCTGCGTATCGATCCGTAGTATAGTACTACGTGGGAAACGTTTGTTACGTTGCATAATAGAGACGCAACGACTACGCCATTCATGTATTACGCTTGGTTCCTGTCTATCCTGCAACGGAGGTAACTTTTATGTATATATCTTTAGAATCAGTGACCTTGTAACATATTTTTATAAACCTTTTTTCGTGAAATTAGTAAAATACAGTGTGGCAGGGTACATCCCCTTTCGTCGGTTATTTTTTTTTTAAATCAGCTGTTCCATACATTTTGCCGCGTATGTATTGCACAATTGTAGGAAACAGCTGATTTTTTTTGATAAGCCATGTTCCAGAACCATCTACTGTAACCATGGTAACAGATTACGCGTCGGTGACCCTGCCTCACTGTATAGTATGCTGTATAGGCTTTTGGCCGAAAAATTTAAATGTTGAAAATTAAAAAACACGGTGTTTTTGGCAGATAGATTGGAATTTTCTTTGGAATTGGTTGTTGTATAACTTAATTATCAAGCTATAGTCAGCTTACTGAGGTACCTACTGCTTAGGGCCTATTTATAAATTGTAAAGTTGGAGAGTCGAGTAACTTAGCTACCGATTGGTGATTAGAACGGACTCTGTCTATCTATGTTAATGTTTTCAGTTTTGTTCTGTCCTGCAAGTGGCTAAGCTATTTTACCATTTATATATGACCAATTTCCAGTCAATACATGCTCCAAAACGGCAATGTTCAACCACGTAACAACTGTAATTACTGGTATGTCGTAAAAAGATTACTGGCTACAAACGGCCAGCACCTCAAGCTACTACAATCTGTCAAATTTCTTTAAGAGATTTTCAACTTTATCGCTAAAACATACGGTACAAAGTTGATTGGGAAAATTTTACAGTTTCGGGTAGCCTGATGTGCTGTCGTCTGTACATAAGAGCATCGTATTCGCGAAACTAAGTTCTGCCCCAAAATACAAAAATTGGCGCATTGCAGGATTATGGGGTTTCGCACTGCGTTTCAATTTCGTTTTTACTACGGAATGACACGGGCTAATCCAATTATCTATTAGATTAAATAAATAAAACTTATTTTTAGGACTGTATTCCTTGTATTTTGGTTTTAATACGTAAATTTAAAGGCCTGTATTCATACCTGAAACCTTTAATTTCACGTCAAGTAAAATTTAACCAATAACTGATGAATTTACAACTCAATTTTCATTCACGCTGCCCTTAGCTTTCAGTAAATTCACATTTCTACAAGAGTATTTGGAATGTCAGCTCTATCAGCAATGCGATAAGGTTTATATTTGATTTGGGTAGTATTTCCGGCCTTAAGTATTTTTGACCTAACATTACGTTAGGTTAGGTTTGTGCGAAAGCTTTTGGCCGTGCCCGAAAGAAAGTTTATGAGGGCAATGACCTTTCGCCTTTTACACACTCTAGAACGATGGTTTTGATTTAAGTACACTCATTAGTACGCAAACTGTTCAAACATAATATTGCAATGTTATTCAAAATATCGCTTGATTTACACGATTAGATTGCCCAGCGTTTACGCCGTACGGTATTTCATACAAACTTTCAAGCCCTTGTTTTTCGAAATAAATTAACCGATTTTAATGAAACTTCATACGTATAAGCAGGATACAAAGGTCTAAAAAGTTACTTAAGAACATACGGCGTAAACGCTCTAAAGTTGCAGGAAAAAAATAAATTTGCACCGTCTAAACAGTGTTTAAACGATACATGCTATTTGTTAATTAAATTTTATGGTATGCCAGAGGCAAGGAACTTCATCGAGGGACATGTAGAAAAAACTCTGAAATGCTGAAAAACAAATGAATGTTTACTGAATTATCAAAAATCGACACGCCATTCTTTTATTTACAAGACATTGTTACAAGAGGTGACACTTGCTTTTTTATTTATTCTAGAATCTACATCCATACTATTATAAATTTGAAAGTAACTTTGTCTGTCTGTCTGTCTGTATGTTACCTTTTCACGCTTAAACCACTGAACGGATTTTGATAAAATTTGTCAGAGAGATAGATTGCATCCCGGGGAAGGACATAGGATAGTTTTTATCCCGATATTCCCACGGGATCGATACTTATGCGGATGAAACCGTGGGGCGCAGCCAGTAGTTAATATTTTATTGTATTACTAAGAATAACGTTAGTACTCCGTTATGCATTAAACTCAAAACTATAATATCATGTCATGCATGTTAAAGCAAGATCTAGTTGCCTGATATAAAGCCTTTCCATGTCTTCATTAAGATACCCCCGATACAACTGTAGATAGTGTAGATCAATTACATTAATTAATTAACTTAATTAAAACAACACGTTAAGGCATTGCAATAAGTACAACCGTATCATCGCAACTGATTACAATTTGGGGATTTTGTTAAATATTTATGAGAAATACTTGTTAAAATGGCTAGATTCACAGATTATAGGACTATATTCTGACTAATCTGTACAAGGAAAATTAATGTAACTATAATAGGTATCTATTTGTTATCTTTTTTCTAATCAGTCTAGGTGTGTTATAAACTGTCCTACATTGTTCTCAGAGCACCCATGTTTGTTTAATTTATAAATGGTTTAATTAATGGTTTTATTCAGATAGAAGTTTCGTGTTATTTCTTTTATATGACATGATAAAGTACTTATCGTGCCTGTATCAAAATCATACTAATATTATAAAGGCGAAAGTTTGTGAGTGTGTGTGTGTGTGGGGGGTGTGTGTGTGTGTGTTTATGTTTGTTACTTCTTCACGCTTAAACGGCTGGACTAATTTTTATAATATTTTGTATAGAGGTAGCTGACACCCTGGATTAACATATAGCCTACTTTTTATCCCGATATTCCCACGGGATCGACATATACACGTGTGAAACCGCGGGGCACAGCTAGTTGATTATAGTTTTTATTTATTTATTTTTAATTCAAGACTGTATACGTCATGTGGTTCTGTGTCATAAAGTGTGGGTCAAAAAACAAGTGACTGAATGAAACAAGCATCAAAAGTTAAACTAAACCTAGCTGTAAACCACGCGCGCCTCAAAGAGATGTCAGCATCGAGGAGGGGCCCCATAGGGCCGAAGCCTGCCGGGTCAGCGGGATTGTCCGAAAGGGTTACCGCTGGCCCGGAACATAAAGGGCTAAGGAAGGAACACGGGTGGGTTTTAGTCAGTAAGAGTCTGACACTCCCTTCCGCTCCACCCAGAGCGGGAGGGGTCATTTGATGATTTCTCATCCGCAAAAAAAAAAAAAAAACCTAGCTGTGTGTGTGCGAATTGTGACAAAACTGTAGATCATAATCAAGACTCCTTCATGTATCTAGAATCCTATAACAAGGTGATACATGATATGTATTTCTGTAAATTGGTTCAAAAAATCACTTTTACACGTTAAAAACTAAATTATGTTTTAAAACTGTATGACTTCGGTGTTTCCTAACCGACTACTCTGAGGGGAAAGACCGAAAAAACTCAAGTGGTCACAGTCTCTTTTAAAGTCCAGATGTGGGCAAAAGTATACAGTAACCCCCTTACTAAGAAACGATGTATAGCGTCTGTATAGTTACACAACGCTTTGTCTTCTTCTTTCGAAAGTCAAATTACTAACGACTGAAAGAGAGAAATCGGTGTGTAACTATTCATCTGATATAATACGTTTATTAGTAAGGGGGTATTATAAGTATACTTTTTACGTGTTCATAGAGTCTAGGAGACATAACATCTACCAGAAAGAGCCCCCAAAGTCTACTAGTCCAATATAAAACGCTCGACACCTACTTAAAATATCGAGAAGCACCCGGCAGGAAATGATTACCTACGATTATGAATCAATATAACTGCTATAAATAATCTGAAAGGCAAACCTATGAGGGCATCGACATTGTTGACACCTACGTTTATGTGAATTTAGTTCAGAATACATATTTACTGGAAAGTGTGAGGTATCTAAAAGTAACACATTTTCCTTATGTAACCATAATTATATTAACTAATATTATAAAGAGAAAATTTGATTTTTTGTATGTTTATTACGCTTTCACGCTAAAACGGCTGAACGGATTTGGATGAAATTTGTCACATGGGTAGATCATGATCTAGAGAAGGACATAGGCTACTTTTTATCCTGGACCGCAGACGAAGTCGCAGGCAACAGCTAGTGTATTATAAAGTAAAGTCGTTTTTCGTTTCTGTCCGTGAAACCTCGTTTGATGTTGATTTTGTGGTTTTCACCAACATTTATTTATATTATATACTTTGTTGTACCTACACCACAAAATACATAACATAAAAAAACACATCAAACACTACAAACTATACAATGGGCGGCCTTATCGCTTTCAGCGATCTGTTCCAGGCAACCTTGAAGTGGATATGTGATTTTCCTGGACATAAAATGGAGCTATCATTGATGCAAATATTATGTATGCAATACACTAAAAAATATACATAGATAAATACATATCCAAAATCAAGACATTTAGTGAATTTATTCCAAAAGATTTATGTGTAAAATAAATTAATATTAAACTTACGTATTATAAAGAAATCTCGATTATAAAAGTCGAGTGTAAAAACCGTGCGAAGCAGGGGTGGGTCGCTAGTCGTCTATAAGCCTATTACTCCATTGTAAATAGTGGAGGACTTTCATCAAAAATAAATAATATTTCTTTACATAAATTAAATCTTTTGATGATGTTGTCACGACCGGGGTGGGTGGGAAACTCGTGTAACAACCCCCTGGGGTGGCAGCCGCAGCACCCGCTTTTTATGTCATTAGTTGAAAATTGATCTGCGACGCTACTTCTCGATATTTATTTTAGTCGGGAATAATGTTAAGTTTAGGTACCATTATTGTCTTCGGTAGTTTTTTACTAAGCTTTTGAAAAGCTCGGTCATACAGCTTGCTTGTGTCGGTTATCGTAGTTATTTCTTATACTTTCAGTACATACATTTAGAACCAAAGAAAGGTCTTAGATAAAAGTTTCGATAACTCAACGGCTGAACGGATTTGGATGAAATTTGGTAGGTAGATAGAGGACCTGGATTAACATACAACTGACAACTTGATTTTTTTTTTTGTTTATTATTTTAAATGAAAATAGTTTACTTTTACTTTTACCATAATTGTAAATATGTGAGCACCATGTATCTATCAGATAATTAATTAATTTATATGTCATGGTTTCATTTTTAATTCTTTTACCTATTGTGAAGACGATGAACCTAAAATAAAATTACTATAAATTTTATTTTAGCTGCATCGTCTTCACATATTATTATTATATAATGAATGTATGCAAAATATTGTAAAACTTTTTAAAAGAGTAACGGTGGAGTTTCTTGCCCGTTCTTCTCCATACGAAAACTACCCTTTGGAATGGGCGACTAGAATCAATTCTATTTTATCGTAATTTTTGACGTTCAAAAGTGCCTTTTATGTGCCTATTTGAAATAAATGCTTTGACTTTGACATATAGACTACTTTTTATCCGAAATAACGCGAACGAAGTAGCAGGCAACAGCTAGTGTTCGATAAGTCGTTTTTTTCGAAAATTTTCACTTTTCCGGAACGTGTAGTTCGAAAAAGGGTAGTTTTAAAGATATTAGCGAAAAACCCAAAAAGTAGGAACTTTTATTCCCCCCCCCCCCCCACTCCGGCTCACCTCCTAGACGCTGGGACTTTTAGTATGTTTACTCCCTAAGAACCCTGAACAACTTTCTGAAGAAATCGCTTAAGGCCCATCTCACGCACTCTACACCTCCTTTTGGATCCCCACTCAAATATTCCGAAATATTTAATTCCGAATTTCGATGTTCCGATTCTGAAAAGTCCGAATTTCATAATACCGAATTATAATGTCTATTACTTTAAATCACGAAATTTATTTTACCGAAAATCATAAATGCGATTTGTTTGTTTAGCGATTTTCATATGTTCGAAGAATCAAATGCTCGATGGGTTCTCGGTCCGAAAAACGACAGTCCGATTTTCAATACCCCGAATTATTTCCGAATTATCTTTTCTTCTTTCGCTATATACTTACGTTACCGTTACCGCACCCGAACTCAACGATCGCAGTGGGCGACGTAGGATGCAAGAGCGAGCGAAGGGCACCCCGAGGTTAGGTTACATTAAACCCTTTAACCCGCGAAGCGGGGCTCCGTCGACATAGGATGCAAGAGCGAGCGAATGACAATACAAATACCTTTACCGTGCATCGAAGTCAAGTATTATCGCAGTAAAGATCTATCGCGGTAACGTGCATCGAAGTGTAGTGGCGTCGCAGAGACGGTCTTTCGCAGTATCGTGTGTCGCAATTTTGTAGCATCGTATTAGCATTTATTGACATTTTTTGCGTCGAAATTCTGTATTTTACTCATATATTTGTCTTGGTATTCAGTTTTACGAGGCATTTTTATTTCGGAATTCTAATCTAATCAGAATTCGTATTTTTGATGTTTCGAATTAGGTATAATTAATTTGGACTTTTCTTTTTTTTTTTTTTTTTAAAAACGTTGCCCCACACTAGGAATTTCTCCTGTATTATGGGTGCGTTTTTTGTTTTCTTTTTGTTATTCGATCTATTGAAACTCGGTATTTTGAGAATAGTAATTAAAAACGTTAGGAATATTGAAATTTCGGGATTATAAAAATAGGATGAATGATAAATCGGAGTTGGTAACAACTCCGATACAAATTAACCGACTAATATAAATTAGGAATTTTGAACCATTCGGAATTATTAAAGTCGGTATTTTTAAATTCGTATTTGTGACTGTCGGAATAAAGTTTTTCGTATTCATGTAGTGTACCCCCTTTTGGATCATTCGTGGAGTGGACTATAATTACTTATTAGTGGGTAAGTAGTGTGTATGAAAAAACTAAAACACTAGCCTTAACTAGTGATTAGTAAGAAGAGTGGGTCGCGTCTTCGTGGATGGCACTATGTATTATCAATATTCAAAAACTTCCAAGTTCATGACCAAAAGCCCCATTTATTTACTAAATCATTGGACCAACCTAGAAGCATACACGTGCCTAAATTCGACCGAAAAATTAAAAATAAGTAACACCGAAACATACTCATATTTAGTACGCCCGCACTGTGCCCCGCTCCCCGCTTCGCTTGTGAGGGTTCATTCTTCATTAATACACGTGGATCACCCCCCTCCACCGCGTGGGCGTGCCCCCTCCCCCGAACTCGTACCGATAGTGGAAAACAAGGCTTTGTTGGTTGTTTCCAATAAATGTCGGTTGTGAGGGTAAATGTTATCATTTCGCTAGCGAAAACAGATGAAGAAATAATTTCATTACAAGTTATCTAGATAGGATTTTATTTAGTTTTTTTTTTTATTGTTTTACTTTACCTATATTATAATTAAGCAGAACAAACATTAGTGACGAGATTGATAAACGTTACACTCCACATGCATTGGCTTGGATATGTTCCTCACATTGATAGCACAAGAAAATTCTAGCAGTAGTATATACTACTAATAAATACCATCCTAATACTGTCGTCAAGCGAAAATCAGTTATTCATTGTTTATATAACAAACACGAGTTCCCAGGAATACCTCACAAAATACCGTATTATTACCGCTGTGCTGTCATTAATAAGCCACCTTTACTACGCCACTGACAACGACCATACAGCCCACTGACTCAGATGCTGAGGTTCAGGGTAGGGTTCACCCGTTAGCCCGGGGCTGGCACGTGTAACGTTGCCTAGCGATGGCAAGCTGCCGGCGGGTAGTTGCAGAAGAATAACTGGGGAACTACGTTGTAGGAAACATGTACGTCGAGTGTATCAGGTACTTATAAATGGAAGGTATTTGTGTCTACGTTTGCATAAACTAACCAGCTATCCATCTCTGTGTTTAATTAACAATAAAATTTTTTTGAAAGGATTGGTTTAATTTCTTCAATTCTCGACTCTTCTATTTTACTTAGGGAAATATCTGCTACTGACCAACATAATAAGTACTTACTTTATAATATTCAGTCTATGAAAAATAGAGCTTTCATGAGGAATAAGAAGCTGAAGGCTTTAGGCCGCAACATCATTAGCGCAAGAGTGTTGACTAGTAGACAGCAATTTTGAAATTCTGGCTCAAAAGTCAAACCTAAAAAAATATTAAGCCATTTACAATTTTACAGGCTCTTTTGATTTGTCTAAGGAGTCGGTTAGTCTGAAAGTTGGTTTCTGCAAGAAACTCCACGGACACTTCCTTTTCTTCCATTTTTTTTCCTTCTCGAGCAGGTAAAGTTTTCCTAATGGACCTTCTAGAAGTTACCTGTTAGTAGTCCTGTACCGTTCTCCCACGCCCCTGTTCCAGGAAAATCCATTAAATCTAATGTAAGATCGTTTTTGTGGAAGCTGCCTACGATTTATTAAATTCCTGAGAACATTATGAGTAATTTTCGTGAACATTTTGATCTTAATTAAACGATTGACGTTAATTTCTTAATTTTGGGGTGTCGAAAATTAATAAAAGAAAATTGGAGGTGTAATTTAGCTTAAGGCTTTAGAGTAGGTTATCGAAAGTATAATTTAACAAATTGTAGGTGCTTATTAATTAGTAGTAACTAAATATACTATATCCCATTATCTCTCATATAACTTATAAGCATTTAGCCTCATTACATAGATAAATTATCCTAATTCTACTGTATCTAAACATATAAAGGCGCACCGTTATTATTACATAATATATTTATAACTCTTATTAATTACCACAAATTAAACAAACAAATAATAATTAATGAACAATGATTTACTAATTAACTCAAGTTAAATATTAAAAAAATTGTTTGTAGAAAAATAATTACATCCGTACGATAATGCCAAACGCGTAGTTTCGTAGCGACCGCCTACGAAGCCGTAGCGCAGCGCTACGTATCTGCTACGACGGCGCCCAGGCGTAGCCGTAGCTACGAACACTTTTGACATTAAGGGGCTTACATAACCTAAAGCGCGGTCACTGTCGGACTGCATAGAAAAAAAGAGAAGCGCGATGACACAAGGCTGATAATTTATTGCAAAATATGAAGCAATTATTTAGTTACAAAAATCTATTGTTTGGACTAAAAAATTAAAACACTAGTGTTTTAGTATGTTTCTTGTAGAATAATCTGACAAAAAATCAAAATGATTGTATGTATATTAGTATGGTTTTTATTGTAAAAAGAAAGTTTTTAGAGGTATTTTCATGATTTTTTTTCTATCGTATCAAATTAGTTGTATTATGTTTTCAACACACTATCTACCTAGCATATATCCTGAATAATATCATATATTTTTCTGATTTTTGCGTTTAGGTCCTGTAAACCCCTTAATTAATATGATTTCTTTATTCAAGTTTTGAAGGAAACAACATGAATTTTAGTATTTCATTTAAGATTTACAGCAAGACAGACTGTTACCCTTGTCGATTGAAAAACTTATAAATAATACAATACAGGGTGAAAATAATTCAGTTATCCTCACGAAGAATTTGACTCATATTTAACCGATATTTTTTATTAATTACTTATTTTCCTGGAATTTTATTGACCGTATGTCATGTTTGTAAACGTAACATATTATTTGGAACTAATAAATCACAGTCGTGTACCAAAACAACCTCGCACTCACTATCGATCGGCTGTTCGATGCAGCCGACTGCGGCTACTGCCGCTGAATTATGTACTATAGGTACTAGAATCAGTTTAAAAAAGTAAACAGTAACTATGACAACGATGCAAAAGAAACAATACAACATACATGAGATGTTTCATCAGATTGTTGATACCAAATGTTTTAAGACGAGCGCTAATCCTGCCGACAAAATGTCGCGCAGTTTGACAGGTTCATGAAATGTGTACAAGTGTTTGGTTTAAAATAAAGTGTGTTTTTTATACGGAAGGGTTCGACAGAGTAGCCCGTTTAGTTATTAGCCCAATGTAGGATTCAAGCGTATTGCCATTAACGGGACTGGACAAATCCGTGTAGATTTGTCCAGTCCCGTGCCCGTCCCTACTACACAGAATTTCCTATAGGAAAAAATCAATGAAGCTGCCTGATCGGGGGTCGGTATCTATGACATATATTTTTTTCTGGACCAA
This sequence comes from Oligia latruncula, assembly GCA_948474745.1. Taxonomy (NCBI): domain Eukaryota; kingdom Metazoa; phylum Arthropoda; class Insecta; order Lepidoptera; family Noctuidae; genus Oligia; species Oligia latruncula. The sequence goes on from OX419685.1 coordinate 1,142,638, forward strand.
AATGCATACCTAAAAATTTCACCATTTAAAATTGATTCTGAAACTGGCTGTCGAAGAAAAAAAGAGTTTGTACTATCTAAACAATGTTTAGACGATGCAATTCATTTGTTGCTCCCATTTTATTGTATGCCACAGGCAAGAAACTTGTATCGTGTAAATGAGACTTAAAACAAACGAGCCAGTCAGTTGAAGTAAATGACTAATGCTCAGTTCCTATAAACAAAAAAACTTTTTACAAAAAAAAAAACAACCGACTTCCAAAAAATACACTACAAATTGAAAAATAACTTTAATTTCGGAAGTCGGTGTCTTTGGTTCCGCATCTTCGTTTAATGACACCGACTTCCGAAATTAAAGTTATTTTTCAATTTGTAGTGTATTTTTTGGAAGTCGGTTGTTTTTTTTTGTAAAAAGTTTTTATTTTTCACTTTTTAGTGGGTCAGTTTGTAATTACAAGCTTTTTTTTTATCTAAGTTACAATAGCCTAATGTCAACTGCTCATCACATGTTACAAAATATTGCTTTTCCCGATGCTGGGACGTTTATTGTTGAGGAGTTCTCCTGGTAAGAGCCAGGAGAACTTGTAACGAGCATAAATTGCTTAGCAACCATATTAAAGTAATCGAATCGCAACCCGTGAAATATTTGTCATTGAGTAGTTCCGATGGCTATTTGTGGTCTTCATCATCAGCTCCACTTTACCAAATGATGATTTCCGAGAGCAAATGCTCAAGTTTAATTATTGAGTAGGCCACACGACGAAAGAGCATTGCTAGAAATGAAGCGATTACTCAACTTAAATTCGGTTTCAAATTGACGCATCAGCATGACTAGTAGGTAGAGGTCGTCCTATGTAAAACTACAATCTTAATTAGGTATTATTTTTGTACGAACTGAACATTTTGGCATATTGAACCGTATGAAGTACTTAAGCCCAACAAAAGGTAACTGCTGTAAATCGTTGAGGAATTCCCTCGACTGTCTATGGTCTCCATCATCAGACCTGTAATGGCACTTATAACCTATATGGGTGCAAAGTTTTTATTTATTTATCACATGAAATGTTTCCTTTGCCATTACAGTTCTCATCAATGTAAATGAATTAATTCCAAACACAAGGCAGCTACTGTAAACTGTTGAGGAGTTCCCTTAACTGTCCTTCGTCTTCATCCTCAGACCCCGAATGACAGTCACAACCATGTAGGTGTAAAGTTCACATCAATACAAATTAATCAAGCCCAAACACAAGGTAACTGCTGTAAATCGTTGAGGAGTCCCCTCGACTGTCTTTCGGCTCCATCATCAGATCGACTCCAGGCCTTCATTAAATTGTAGTGCTTTAAAATACCTAATGAAAAAGTTAACAAACGCACTAGTCGCTCCTACGATTTTCGAATGTTCCCCTCGATTTCAATAGGATGCCATCATCAGATCCTGGTTTCCTTATCATGGGACCACCCTGGGCATATCTCCTTTCCAACAAAAAAAGAATAATCAAAATCGGTTCATAAACGACGAAGTAATCCGCGAACACACATAAAAAAAAATATATATATACTGTCGAATTGAGAAACCTCCTCCTTTTTTGAAGTCGGTTAAAAACGAATTGCTTTGCTTACCAACAATGATAAGTAGTAAAGCAATTCGAGCAGCAGTTATGGTGGTGGCATTTTTTATTGCCAAACTGAACATATAAGTAGATTCGTAAGCTAATTTTACCGTGACGGTTACTTCATATGGAAGGGTCTACTATGCAAATCTATGAGGTGTTTCCTTCATTATTGGTAAAGAATTAAAGATACAAGAGTCTTAATTTAACAGATAACGGTTCGTAAAATATAAGAATCGGCCATAATGTGATGTCATCTTCCCTAGCCTTTTCACAACTATTTTAGGGCCGGCTTCAGTTGAGACTGGAAGCCAGATGCAGCTAAATACCAGTACTTAAATGACCATATGGTCGTAAAGTGGTTTAAATCTGCCAAAAGTTATGCATTTCTCTGACCGAATGTATCATAGAAAGTGAGAGACTAACAAGTTGGAATAGCAACAGTTTCTACCGAATCACTTTCGTTTTCTTTATTAATAGTGTTTATTCTAACATTATTATGTATTTATTCGGTTTCTTCTTTATCTGTTGTTGAAATTAATGTGATTTATGTGATGTTATTGAATTGTGATTAACGTTTTTTTATTTGATATAAATTGATATGTTGACGAAATATCTTACTTCGCGAAGCAGATGTTTTGATTATATTGGCATAAAAACTGATGTCTTAATTTCGATTCTACTTTCGAAGTACGATATATACGACTTTACTTATTATTCTGGCTAGACTTATCATGGGATACAGTGGATATGGGGGAAACGAGTGGTTGAGGCACAACGTGAGAGACATATGTACCTAACACAGGACCGCGATAGGTGAAGCATAGCATACCCAACCTATATTGTTCCCACTGCTGGGACACAGGCCTCCTCTCTTCGGGATCCTAGTTGGCTATAATCTACCACGCGGGCCAAGTGCGGGTTAGTAGATGTCACAGTCATGTCTGATAGGCGAAGAAGATTGATTAATTTATTCCGGCTATCCTGTTCCATATAATAATTACCATAACCTATATTAAAAGAAACTTATTCATACATCGCAAAACCTTTCTAGCCATACACATACCTTTGACTTTATCATCTAGCATGCGCTGTGTGTTGTGTAGGAAAACCTCGCAGTCAGACATATGACGTAACTGGCACGTCTCACGGACCTCCGCTTACATAACGAAGACCTTACGAAGGTCGCAAGCTACGTATTACCTTGACATGTGTCAAAATTATTTTTATTTTTGTGATTGAGAATTGAATGAATTTAAAAAAGCATCTTTATCTTACGGCTGCCGGCTGGTGGTGTCTTCCTGCTTACGTGGTCGGCGACTTCTTTTCCTTAATTTGTAGAATGTAGGTATTTATTTTTGTGTAGTTTTATGCAATAATAATAGGCGAATAAATGCTATATTTATTCGCCACGTATGTATTATTGTGTACTGAATCAAATTCTTAGTAAATAATGGATGTTTTCTAGCCCTTGAAATCTTCATGAGTAGTCATTGACCTAGATTTTTGTAGCATGGCATGATACAATTCTACATGTAAAATACTATAAATAATGTAGAACTATATTTACCTCTAAAAGATCATCCTTGACATTCCATAACTCGAAGATCAAACACTTCCAGAACTGATCGGTTTAAATCCAAAATTAAAATTCCGCACTCTTTCTGTCAAAAATGACAAACGTCAGAGCGCGCGCGTTTTATTTTTAAACTGGCAACGCGCGACCTCAGCGCTTGAATGTAGTGCCAATGTCACAATATCTAGGTCTATGTCAGCGAGTGGCCTCACTGCCGCGGGGATATGTCTGCACGTTTTGTGGCCTTATTTGGCGCTTTTGGCGGGGTCACTGGGCTTTTCGGTGATCATATTCTTGTGTGTTGGTACACCTGTTTTCGTGGAAGAAGTTACGCATCAAACTTTTTAAACTTCTACCTCATCGCGGGAAACGTCACTGCCGTCACTGGTAATATTTTTTAGTTTTCCGACCTTGAAGAAGAAAATAAGTGATAGGTAATTTTTTTTAATAATCATCTATAATTCCCAGATTTATATTTATTTACTGAATGATTAAATTATTTCTAAACAAACATTTTGGCGCCAATGTCGTAACCACGTCGGCCACGTTTGTCATAGTAACATGAATCACATCCCTATACCTATCAACTAGCTATAAATAGTCAATGAAATAAGTCACATGTCAACAAGAATGTACCCACGCTAGTTAAGATTATATATTACGTTCTACTATATTATTAAGTGATTTTGTGTATTAGTTAACTTGATTTGATTAAAGGGTACCCACACACGAAGGTTGGGTTTAAACGGCGGTACAAATAAGTATCCCATGGTCAATTTGTTTGACTTAGTATTTAATAAATAATATTTTAATAACAAATTAGATGTTGGCTAATCGGTAACTGCAGTATAAAGACCAGATACAAAAAATCCACATCAAAAGGTCTTAATCCAAGGCGGTGTTTGTTAATCAATTTTCGTAAAACCAATCGTGTAAAACATTTAAAATACCAAATAACTTTAAAATGTTGGAATTAATACAATAGGTGTCTCGTATTTTGTCAGAAAGTTACTCATTGTCTCTGATTATTCAACATAAGTCACTTGTGTGAGATCAGTCGCCAGCGCAATGTCTTATTACGACAGGTTGCCAAATGGCGCAATCGTACGTAACAGCTATAAATGTCCCGAACAGCTCTTAATAAATCCATCTTTATTATTCTTTTAACACAAATGTTGCAAAAAAACGAGAACAAACCAATTGAAAAAAAAACAATCGATGATTCGAGGAAACTCGTCCAGTAGCTGTGGACTAAATAAATTCTACATAAATATCGAACATTGCAATTCGTTACAATCGAATTTTCGCAAAATAGACTCAATATGTATGTAGTTACAACTAGTGCAATGGAGTTTGTGAAATTGCGAAAATCACACTCAGCGATTCACACTAGACTATCTACTTATCTAGACTGTGAAATAAGTTATTAAGTCAATGCTAAGGTCACAACGTTAAGGCTACACTAACTTTGTATTAATTGACATAGATATTTTGCACATTACACTACAATAAAAACGAATATTAGGAAACATTAGCATGATGGTTTCCGAGACTACCGCAATATCGCCTGACCGATATCTCTCATTACAAGAATTTAAGTTTATCTTTCAAAGGCGTTTGAGGTTATCTTTCTAACCTCGACCCTTCCCTGAAACCCAATTTTTAATGTCATTAACACGATGTACCTACAGATAAACAGTAGATTCGATAGTCGATAGCACTTGCATCGATAACTGCGGCTCGTGATGCCCGGCCCTGACGGTAACCTTGCTTCTCTCTCGCTCACACTTGTCTCTATCTGCATCTATTCATCTCTGTCTAGCTGGATGTTTGCAGTGATAACTACCGGATTCCGTGCGCGTGCGTTGCGTCGTGATCAAAATGAATGTGTTTGATATTTCCTTCAGTGATGAAAGGGCTGTTTGTGTTGGCGTGGGAAACTGGAAGATTTTGTGACAGATCTGGCATTTGTGGTTAATATTGCGCAGTTTTAGAAGTAAACCTGGTGCGGTCTTCACCTGTATTAAAACCTTGGAACATCCCATTTTTGATGAACTAAAATATTCTAAAGCATGTGCCGAGCACGTGTGCAGGTTCTAAACAATGGTACAACAGTTAATTTTCCATGTTTTCACCTCTCAATGTACTGGCATTATTTTTACAAATTTTCTCAGGAGTTTAAAATTAAATGCGCTGAACAAACAAGTCAAGTCACATTTTATTAAATATAAATAAAACCGTGCCACCTGTGTAAATATATTTTGCCAAAATGTTTACAGGTACCGGCAACGTCATCCCTACATCGTGTAGACCTATTCTCTAGATATAATTGTTATTTGGTACAAATTTCAGCTGCGTTGCAGGATTGTTTTTGTTTGTTTTCGTGATAAGTCTGACACGTGTGCTGAAGATAAATGCATAGATTTCAAGGTATCATGACAACGTCTAACGTCACTACGAGATTGCTCAAATACGTTCCTCTGGGTTTTCAGTTTCCTCGGTCTAAGAATAGTTAAAAAGGATTAGTGCAGAACTTGAGATCAATGCAAATCATCTCATTGGGGAATGGGAATATAGAATAGACTGATCAAAAAGAAGGGCTTGCAAACAAGGATACCAGGAGCCGTCCCATAGATATCCGAGGTTTTTCTCAACTTAGAAATCTAAGAAATATGGCTAAGTCTAAATACTTTTCAAGAATATTATTTCTTCTGGTCTGAGATAAGGCTCTCACGCGGTCGCTCCTAGACAGTGTGAAACCGTGTGTACAATAGACAGTACCTAATATTTTTGTTAGGTATGTAAATCAACAGTTATTTTGAACAAAATATCGCAACAGTACAGTCAACAAAAGAGATAAGTAAGCAGGGTCGTCGGATATAGTTGAAGTTTATTAAGAAATCAATGGATGTTGTCAACTGAAATTTAATTTTTTAAATGAGCTTTTTGTCTTCTATTAATAACATTTTATTTTATTCGAGAACATCCATCGGTTTCTTACTAAACTTCAACTATATCCGACGATCCTGCATACTTATCTCTTTTGTTGACTGTACATAGAAGTGATAAATTGCTGGTCCATGTGCTCTACTGACCCGTTTCCCTCAATTACTGATGTGCGATTAAGTTTCGCAAACGTCCATTATTTAATTTTTGTTAGTTACACGTGTGGATGATAGATAGATTTGGACAAATACCTATCTACTTGTCAAAATATTTTTTGAGGTCGAGAGTTTTAAAAGAGGCTGTATTTCATGAGTGGATGTAAAAAATAACGATTTCAGAATGATCCTTCATACCTTTAGTTGTATTTATAGGAAATTGATCCAATGATGACTCCAAGTGAACTTTAAAAGTGTTCATCGTGATGGCAGTCACGACGTAATAATACAAAGGTAAATGATAATAATTACTAAAGAAGAGATATTAATAACCGTGGACAGACATACCCGCGGAGCTTGATACAACAATATTGTAACTTGGACACTTCCAATACTTCCATACTTCAGCCCAACTTAAACTCTATTTACCCCTCACCACTTAACGACATCAGTTGACATTCAAGGGAATTAGGACAACCAGTTACATTATCTGCTGGCATGCCCAAATTGGACCAAGGCCGTCAGTTTGAGCAGATAAATAATGTATGGCCGTATTTACCGCGCTGTATGTGCATGACACTCGTAGATAAACATACAACACAGCGCATCGTACAGTTTGTGGTGGAGTCATTAGCAGATTAGCATTAACAGGGCTAAAGGATGATCAGCAAAAATCTTTGTTGAAATGCTATGCTTTAAAAAGATTTAAAAAAAAGATCTCTCCAATACATATTGTAGAGATTATTTTGATAGAAACGGAGTAATGCGTGCTATTTTTATTTATTATTTTCCTAGGCTATTTATTTTTCTAATAAGGAAAATGTCTGAGTATGCCAGATACCAGCGTTTTGGGTAAATATTTTGAACTATATTAAGACCCAACTGTGTGTGTTTCAAAAACTCTTTAATTATTCCTTTTGCTTGCTTACTCTTTAGGTAGGTAATAATTTATACACGCCGAACAGGCCATCATAATTAAATAAATAATTAATCAAACAAATACATTCGCGAGTATCTAGGGCACGTTGTGCAATCGGCCAGTTATTGTTTAAAATCAAAACGGTCATATGCGCAGACGCAGCGGCTGTCGCAACGCGCCCTAATTTATCACACTTTGTGCAAGTGCAGCGATACACCGGTTCATAGTAACACGATGACTCATTTATGTCATCCGTATAGTAATTTATTTATTTCAGCAGCCATATCAAAACAAAATTACTAGCAAATAGGTTTCGTGTTTTTAGTTTTTTTGGGTTATATTTGCTGATAATTCTACGTACCATAATACCATTGCAGCATTGACGCCACAACATACGATCTCGAAAATCAGAGGCTCAAGGAACCTATAAAGAACGGCCCATTTAATACTAATTACAGACAATATTACCATATTCCAATGACCTTTTTAAGACCAGTCCGACTGATGCCTAATTAGAGCGCGCGATCTCGACGTACCAAAGAACGCAATCTTGATACAAAGCTCCAAGGTTTCTTTATTCGAATCAAACACATGAGCCTTGTGAAATAAATGGGAAATAAATAAATCCAAATAAAAACATAAGGGTCAGGTAGACACCCACATTTCACCAGTTATTTTTATGTCCTAATAGGGGGCGAGTCGTTACAGTCGTTACGGGTAGTCAGAGGCCGAAAGTCTGACAACTAGTCTTACCAAGGGGGTATCGTGTTACCCAGTAACTGGGCTGTCCGGTTAGACTGGAAGCCGACCCCAACATAGTTGGGAAAAGGCTGTAAAATGATATAATAGGGGGCGAGCCTATTGCCGCCAACTGGGCAATAATCCAGACTCGGCTGCTACTGAGAAATTGTAGTTGGAAATACCCAATAACACTTCGCCCGACTCGGGAATCGAACCCAGGACCTCCAGCTCAGCAGTAGCGCTTACAACACTAGACCAGAGGGACAGTCCAAATAATGTAAAGAAATAATAGCTATTTATAAATTTAATCTGACAGTATTACGTGTAACAAAAAATTGTGCCAATACTTAAGTAAAAATACTTCTTTACTACAGCGTGCGTAATCATGAAACTATATCAGAATGAGTTCACTAGTTTTGGAGACACTCAAACTAAAATAACTCATAATGCGGATTTGTTTACGCGCATAAAAATATTGGAGACACTTGTGTGAGAGCGTGGGCGCATCACGTGGCGCTTCAAGGTAATTAATCTAATCCAATGAACGTGGATTATAAGTACATATGTAAAGAGTCCTCTTCATCAGCCCCTAGGTTACATAATTTGCTGACCTGAATGAGATTCTTGAGGATATGTTGCATACACAAAAAAAATCTAGCAAAAAAACTTAATCAGGCCACGATGACAAGAAGTGTTTCACTAAACAATTTATATACACCTTTATTTTTATCCGAGGCGATAACCTACTTGCGAATTAGATCGACCTAAATTCGAGCTCAGCATCATCTATCCTGTCGTTTCACGTTCTACAGTCCACTTTATAACCATTACAGCCTTGATTTTGACAATCTAAGCTCCGACGGTATCCCGGTACGCGCGACGGTAAGGAGACAATTCGCAGGTTGGTGTGAAATTGCGAAAAACTGACCTTATGCCTTGCATGGTGGTGACGTGTGAGCCCCGCCGCGCCACGCCACAGTATAAAAACCTTCAGTTGAAACGTTTAAACTTAACCCAGTGATCATGACACACTTTTAGTGATTACGTACGGCTGTGCCGGTGTGTGCGCGTGAGCATGTTTCGACCACGAATTTTCGCCCGCCTTTTTTCGTTTACTAAATAGGTCGTTTTAGTAGGTCGGTATTTATAGACGACCTTAATCCTATGGTGATGGGATTATCGCGTAAGTATCGAGTGGCTCAATGACAAGTTGGGGATGAAGAAATAGTGCAAGGTTTTTTGGGGTTATATTTTTTGGTGCCTTCATTGCCTTTTTATTAGCTCAAGGCTAGGTTACACTAGTTAACAGATAACTAACAAAACTGAATCAAATTTTGTTTCTGGCCCCAATTGTAGACGTAGTTACATGCTCATACATAATAATTGCAGTTTACACTTAATTAACTAAATCTAATAATAAATTATATACAAAGGTATTTTTAAATATCTGAATAAAAAATAATAATGTTTAAATTGATTCGGCGAAGGCGGAAAGAGCGGACGCCAGATAGAGGCAAGGCCAGCCATCAAGGTCCACGAAAAGGAATAATTAACGAATTTAGACTCTATCAGTGTTAACATAGAGCTGTTAATTGTGTGGTTGTCACGTGTAGTGCAAGACAATAAGTTGGGTGTTTTTAATGCAACATTTTTCAGTAATAGGTAGAGATCAAGGTTGCTTAATGTGGACGTGTACGTAGGTAAGGTCGGCGCACACGCACGGGACTGGGGGACTGAACCGAGTGGGCTGGTGGATTCCCGATGCGTGTATGGACTTAACTTTGCTGCCAAATACTCGAGCTATGACTACTTCTATCTTTTACTCTTCTATATTTTACCTGTGTATGGCCGAAGCTATTTATTAGCACAGACATTTTAATCACACTGTGACCACACTGAGCATTAAATAAAAAAAGAAAATAAGCAGCATGCTTGAGTGGTTAAATTAAGGATGTCTAATTTAATTAGAAATAATTTTATAGCAGTGACCATAGAGCATGACATAACAACTAGTTAGTATCAGTCAAACGGATAATGATTCATTAAATTGCCATATATGTAATTTTATATGGCTATTTACAATAATACATTGTGTCAAGCGGAAATCGTGCTAATAAATATATATTTCTTTTTAGAAAGAAACACGATGGCCTAAAACAATAACAAGAATCCTATTGTTTTTTCTTTTAGTGTCCATGGAAAGTTGGCACCTGCCAACATTAAGGTTTGTATTCCCTCTAGTTTCTGGTACACATGTTCAATTATCCTAGTCATAATAACAAAAGCTTACGTATGAACAAAGTAAAAGTTTATAAGTGAAATTATAAATTATGTATTTTTCTCTTCATTCTTTACATAAATACTTCACTTACTACGTCTTCCACTGACACTGACAATTATAGTCAATTCATGGATTGTTTTTTCTTAAATCTCGCTTAGTTATTGATATATTCACTATTATAATTATGTTTAATTAAGGTAATAATGACAATAATTCACAATTTATATCAGAGACCACAGGAAACTAGCTAACAAAACCTATCGTCTATTTGAATAGTCAAGTCAAGGCTTTTATTTTGGTACCAGGAAATTATTTACTAATAATAATACAAGAGGGGGACAGAAATAGAACGAATGAACGATACGTCTGTCCCTCTCACGCCTTCACTATCACTATAGGTTAGTAATGATTGTCTGTGTGTCAATGCCGAATTCGGGTTTGTATGTAGATGTTGGGGTGAGGCATTGAATTGTTGAGTCAAACTTAACCTAGAGAAACGTACTTACTTAGGTAAGTTTATTGCTTGGTAAAATCACTTTCATCACAATGACATAGGTACGGTAGTACGGTTTGGTAATAATATATATTCCCAGTTAAATGTATCGTGTCTTAACCCCAAATATTGATTAAAAATATAACGTATTTTGTGATTTTTTTTTGTTAATGGGTTTTTCTATCTGGAATTTCTCAGTAGCAGCCCGAAGTTTGAATTGGTGTCCGGTTGGTGGTAAATTTACGTGGGACTTAAAAATAGCTGGCGAAATCTGCGTGTATGTAGGTACATCTTTCTCGAGTCCTTCGGGGAAACAAAACGTGATGTTATCCTTATACCTATTTCCCTATATCACCATGCTGTACCCCTTTATGTTACAATCCCTAAAATATTTAAGAATTTCTCCGCCATTATTCATAAGGAAAAATGGCCGATTTACTTTCGCGCGCGCAGAAGTCATTCGTCATTTTCTTTTTTTTTGTACCGTACACATGGCATTGGCGTTGTCTTATAAAGCCATAGCTACTCTATATGCTAAAGTAGGTCATGGATGTCCCCGAAATTCATTGCACACCCAATTAATGAATGAATGGTTTTAGCAGTGACGAATGATGAAACAACGAATAGGATGTGGGAAAGAGATAGAAGTATCTATAGTCATTAGGTATTTGGACTTAGTAATCGGACCTTGGTAGATTTGTTTTAAAAATGTGTAAAATACAGGCAAGTTTTCGAAGAACCCGTACCTAATAAGAAAAAGGAAAGTTTCTCAATGAAAGCACGAACGACAAAATCTGTAACAGGGCGTAGGACAAGAAGCTCTACAACCACGCTGTATAATAATATTTTCGAGAACAACAAATTACGTTCGTATCATACATTAGGCTTAGCACTTTAGAGTCCTGAGAGTTTGGAAACGTTTTGTCTATAGGCAGAATATCCAAAGTGACATTTAGAAAAATAAAGCCGCTAAAAAGTCTCTGAAAACATTGATACACACTGTTTTATTGCAGTGAAATGCATTGAAATATAAATACATGAACATCAAGTTCTGTGAAAAGGGATATAAGTAAATCAAAACTGCTGCGTTGCTTCGGGCCAGACGATTTTATCACCAGTAAATTGCCTATGTACAATAAAATTTGTCTGTCCATGCTCAAAATGCAATCGACGTTATAATTTACCTAAAAGCCATAAAACTTCAATAATGACGTCAGAACCATATAGTACTTTTATTGTAATCTTCGTTGATAACAAACAAAAACTCCATTAGGAAGTGAATTATTAGAGCTATCTGTGTAACAGCTGCGAAGCGGGCTAGAGCCCACTATCAAACTAGGCCAAGGTCGGTGAGACAGGCGCGGATGTCCGCGGACCAGCCAACTGTGGCCTCCGAGATAGTGCCACGAGCCCCCCTCGGGTGCTCGTGACGAAGGTTTGCAGGGAGATTCACAGATCAAGTTATTGTGGCTGCGCATCGCGACATTTTTGCGCCGAAGGCAGCCGAAATCCGCCGAAGGTTGGCGAGCATTTCGCGCGTATCGACTGACGTTTGTTTTTTTACTGTCAGCGCGCAAATACGTAACAGTAACACTCAGTATGACCACTTTCTCTGTTTTTCGCTAATGGTCTGCAGAATAATAGATTTACTCACGCTTTTCCTTGTGCCTATATTTTTGACGACTCTACAATAAATACATTCTTACTTTATTTACTGTGTGCACTTTTGTCATAAGTATTTTTAGTTGTGCATAAATCTTTGACTTTGGATTATAATCAAAACAAGTTTCGAATGATTTATTAAGATTTAAAATAATTCTTATTTTTCTCCAAATTGTACTCCGTTCTGAGAAAAACACAAATGAAGAAATATATTCTTAAGTACAAGAATGATTCAACAGTAGAAGTGTTAGTAGCAAACAATCTTACTTAGAAACAAATATAAACAATGATTTGATTTGTAAATGGACTGTCCAATTATATAAAAATACTAGAAAAAAAACTAAAGCGCCTTCTCCACGATAGAGCTGTAATGAATAGATAGAAGACTTGATCATATTGAGATAAACTGAAATCTTCAAGACCCTGTTCTATATTTTCAGCTATGTAAGAAATAATAGTAAACTAGGAATTGTAATATCCATAATAATTAACTTCAGAATAAACACGAAAATAATTTAAATTCCAAAACTGTTTGTAGCATACGAGTAATAAAGAACGTCACTCAATACTCAAACATTTTTAAAACTAGTTTCAACCAATCAAATGTCTTGAATCTAGTTTTAAGGGCGCACCGAGCTTCTAGCGCTAATCGATTTTAGGTATTCTATGCGCTCCGTGTATGTGTGCGTGAGGCACACCGGCAAGAGATCGAACGGCTAGATAGATAAGAGCACTGCGCCAATCGCGCGCCGCGCGCGTCGAGCCGTGCGCCGCGCGCCGATCGACTAGCGAGGTGCTACCAATATTTACAAAATAACGATTTGAAATACTTTTATTGGAAATATTCACGTTATGAAAACTTTTTCAGATTTTACACAATTTATAATTTATCGTCGTTAGGTAGGTATCTATGATCAATGAAAAATGAACCAATATTAGGTATAATTTACTTAGTCGAATTATTAACTATTACAATTAATTACCTTTTATGATAATATTCAAAGTACAATAGAAACTTAAAAGTGATCTCATAACGTAAAATACATAACGGCTAAATAAGTAGGGTAAAAGTCCCAGTAGTCGACCCTTTTTTTTTTTGCGAATGGGAAATCATCAAATGACCCCTCCCGCTCTGGGTGGAGCGGAAGGGAGTGTCAGACTCTTACTGACTAAAACCCACCCGTGTTCCTTCCTTAGCCCTTTATGTTCCGGGCCAGCGGTAACCCTTTCGGACAATCCCGCTGACCCGGCAGGCTTCGGCCCTATGGGGCCCCTCCTCGATGCTGACATCTCACCTGTATCTTCTGCTGTAAGACGTATCCGTTACAAAAAAGAAATAAATAATCTTAAACAAATAATACTGAACATGAAGCGACAAAATGAACGTTATAAAAAACAACTGCAAAGATTAGTACCGGCAAAAATGAATAAAAGACCCTCAGCTTTAGACATGCCCAATCAAAGTAGAATAGTCCCTAAAATAAAACGCATAGTGAAAAATTCAAATGAAACACCAAATCATAATTTAAATTCTTTACCTGAAAGACTGAAAAAAGAAGTCGAAATATTTTATGAGGACGATGAAAATAGTAGACTATGCTCTGGAAAAAAAGAATTTATAGCAAGAAACAAGATACGTAAACAAAAGCGGTACCTCAGTGACAGTCTTCTCAATCTGCATAAAAAGTTTCTGAAAAACTCAAATTTTACTATCAGCTATTCAGCATTCTGCAAATTAAGACCTTTTTGGGTGCTGCTACCTGATTTTCGGTCTCGCTCGAGACACTTGTTTATGCAAATTGCATACTAACATGGGTTTAATCATCCAGGGTTTGTACCAGAGAAAGATACTATCATCTAAGAACTCTCAAGATCTTCTCTCTTTGCTATGTTGCGACGTGTATGATGCAGATTGTTTGCATCGAACTTGTTCAGCATGCAAGAATAAGGTAGTATCTTATCAGGAATTTGATAATTCTATCGAAATCACGTACTGGCAGTGGGAGACTAAACAAGACATAATTCAAGGTACGTCAAGAAAAATAAAAACAACTGAGAAAGTTAAAAAAAGAGAAGAACCTATGAAATGTATTGAAAAATTTGATTCAACACTGAATGAATATTTTATACATTGTGGTAATATAGTTGCTCAAGAAAAGGCTTTCAAATGTTTAAAAGAACATCTTAAAGAAGGTGATTGTATTGTCCATGTTGACTATAGTGAAAATTATGCAGTCAAGTGTAATGAAGAAATACAGTCCTACCATTTTGGTGGTAGCCGTAAACAATTAACTTTACACACTTCGGTAATATATTTTTTAATACAGTTGCTCAAAAAGTGGTGTATTGCAGGGACGTATAGCGTTCGGGATGTGGGCTATGACATACTAGTGCTTTTTTTTACCTTTCCCGAACTCGTGCGTTCTCTTTCCCAACTGTCAAAATAATGTCTATTAAAAAGAAAAAACCAACCATGAAGTTTTTACTAAAGAGTTTTTGTGATTCATACAAATACGTATATTTCTAAAAAGAAGCTACAAATTTATTTCAATATCAGATTTAATTGAATGAGTTAAGTTGGGTTTCATTTCATTTCATTTCATTAAATTTCATTTTCATTTCATATCAATAAAAAAAATATACTGAAGACTAAGCTGTATGGATAGTTCCCTTTGCCTACCAAAATGGGTGAAGAAAAAAAAACTCTGCTTATATTCTACGGTTGGCGCCATTTTCCAGAAATTTTCTTTGCGAGTTTAGTTGTTTGATGCACAAAATGAGTAATTTCAACCTTATTTTTTTTAAATTAACACCACCGGAACGCAGTATAATTGCATAATTGCACAAAATGCTTTGGAAAACATTTTACCGGAAAAGTCAAAAAGTCGTTACATATCTACATACGACTAATTTATTGCGTGGAGAGAAGAGAAAAAGGCAATATTGTGTTTTTATTATTTTATTAAATTGCTTCATTTTTTCGCAACTGTATTAAAAATAGTCGTTCAGTACACTTGTAATGAAATATACTATTCCAGTGTACCAATGTAGTTTCTATCTACACTTGTCTTTCTCTCTCGTCATCAGATGATTCAAATTTATTTTGCAGTGAAATGTCAACAACTGGTACATTTACACAATAAATAGAAAAAAAATATACAGAGAATGATTAAAATTAGATTTAATTTAGTGATTTTTACCCACCTTTCGTACGTAAACTGTATTGCAGAAATATCGTAAATACTCGTAGATATAATACACACACAGGTACAGGTAATACATTCTACAAATAAATTTAAAAAATAATATTAAAAATAAATAAAAAAACTTCAGAATAGCGACTCATAAAAAAGGTCACTCCATTTTTAATCATTCTAATTAATTATTTTTTTATATATAAATCGCTGCGCAGGCTAGCGCGCGCGCGCCCGCGTCACAGTATAAAGATATACAGTATTTCGACTTCATACAAACGGACGAAACGCGAGCTATACCTACGCGCCTCGACCTCGGGATGCGCTCGGCATGCAGACAGTCGCGACTGTGCCGCAGTGACGAACGGACGGTGTGTTGTTTTTTTTAACAATAACCGCGCAAAATAAATTGAAGTACATATTTAATATGACGAGTAGGCAATATTGTGCTGTTTTTGGTTGCATGAATTCGTCAATAACGCATCCAGAGATAACTTTTTTTTAGATTACCTGGAAACTCTGAAAGGTAAGAGTATGAAATAATTTTACTTACTAGTAGGTAGGTACATAATGTGTGTCTTTTTAATGGATAAGTATTTCCTTTTATCTTCCGAAAAAAAAGATGTCTGGATTAATAAATAAAGTGAATAGAGTAAAGGAAAGTGAGACACGAGTGAAATAGGTAGTTATAGGCGGTTCATGAATCATTATACGGTAGGTACGCTTGTGTTAAAACCTCTGGGCATGTGTGTTTTGTTTTGTTAGTTTGTGTAATTCAAAGTAAAGACGTGGTTTTTATTTTTAATATTTATGTACACACAGTAAAATACAATAACAAAACTAAATGGAAACACAAAGTAGGCAAATGTAATTGCCCTATGCCCTATCGCATGTTTACGTACCGCGCGGCTGTAGGCATTTATTTCAAGGTTACGGCCGAGTTACAATACTGTATGATCTTTATACTGTGCCCGCGTGCCGCGCGCACGGCGGCTGTGCTGAGAATGCAATCACTCTATGTGGTTGAAAGGATCTCGGTACTTTTCTAAATAAGGCGAGATTAATTTATACAGCCAAATTCATACTAGTGGCTTGGTAAGTGATAGATGAGTATCACGGATCGACAACATCACAACATATTATGCAAATGCAAAATAAAATGTTGACCTATTTGTATTTGTGTATATTGACTAAGGGCTGGGATTGCGTTTGAACCACACGAAAAAATAAATTACGAAATTCACAAAGGCGGTCATCGACCCTTGATACTGAGCACTTACCGAGTCATCAGTATGAATTTGACTGCATTAATTAATGTCACCAGATACTAGAAAGTAGGTAGGTACTGTACTGAGTATACTTACGAAGCAACAGGAGTATTCTCTTTGTCTTCAACATTCTCAGCAAAGATAAATTAAATTGTTTTTAAAATACCCCATTAAAAAAAATAACACCACCTAGTAAGGCAATTAGCTCAGATTACAGTTTATTCTATAATCTGACGCAATTGGTAAATAAGTAGGTAAATATACGAATTTTACTTACTTCATTTTTTCATGCAAGCGAAGGGGCAAGGGCAAGGGGCAAGAAAAGGGGTTGGCGAAAAACCAATGCTAAACGCATTGGTTTTTCGCCAACCCCTTCTCTCCCTTGATTTCTTTACTTTGTTCCCCATTTCAAATACGCTACAGTGAATTTTCATACAATTTTCTTCGTTACATTATTAAATCCGTGCGTAAGCGCAAGCGACGCAAGCTCCCCGTCCGATGGCCGAGGCAGGACTAAAGCGGATAGGAGGGCGGCGCGGTAGCTCAGGGTATGCTGGGCGAAACTCGCGCGACTTTAGGTATTTCCTTCTTATTGTTAAACAAATACACATTTTGAAAATGTAAAGTATATACGTTGTATAAAACATGTAGTTTTGTTATTATTCAAAAACTGATGACCTTCCGCGAAGTATTCACGCCGTACTAAGCGTTTGTTTTGTTTTTTAGAGATAATTTTGTGAATTTATTCTATCGAGCCAACTTTATCAAATCGTGTTTCCATCGTGTATACTGGCTAGTATATATGCCCAATAATACCAATTTATTTCCTTAGATTTTTATTTAATTGTTTACTACTTCAAACAACCGTTAGAAAAACGTGTTTTTGTGTATAAAAAGCTCGGTGCCCCGTTAAGTAGGTAATGCTTGAATAGTGAGTGACATTCTGTAATACGGGCCTAAGTTTGCTCAGAAATAATTAAGACTAACAGAATTTAGAAGCTTCCTCCTAAAAATGTGTTCTTCTCTACTCACTTTGTTTTTTATGGCCACGGCAATGAAATATAGACCATAAAACTTACCATTATTTTATTCTGTCCACAGATAATAAAACAAACTCTTTACGATGGAGTATTGATAGAAAACATTTTTTAACATTGTAGCTTGCATGTCGTAACCAAAGAGTATTTATTACAGCTAAATTTTATGGCGGCCATTAAACAAGCCATAAAGAATAAAATAGTCCGTGTGTAATGACAACCCTTTTCATAGGGTTGCAAGCAAAACATTTAAAAAACTGACAACGTAACAATAAACCACGTTTCTTTTTCTTTGAGTTTACGGTATTTTTTATGCTTTGTTTTTTTTTTGTAGCGGTTTATTTAATATGTACCGTTGGACAAGTGACAAAGTTTTGAGCATTTATTTCTTGCTTTAAAATACAGTGACTCAAGTTGATTTGGCTTTTTACGTTAATACGTTATTTTATCTTCTAATTCCCTCTCGCTGAGAGGAGGTGTGTGTGGAGAGAGTGGGAACGTTATAGGCTGATTAAAGATATACCTTAACCAGCGCGGGCGCATAGACGTAAACGAAGCAAAAGGAGTATGTTATGATCACAGCAGATGATGTGCCATAGAAGGAAGGTGTGAGTTTGTGTATAATAAATAGATTAAACTACTTTCTTTCATAAAAAAAATACTACTTACATACTTTAAAAACTACAGAAATAATTGAATGTTGCTTTTGAACCGTGACTCTATCTAACATTTTTTAATGATTCTAAAAAAATAAAATTCCCCATTTTCAACCTCAGTGTCTTCCCATCACCACCATAGGCACGCCCGTCACGTAATCAGTAAGATAATTATCAAATCATATCGTAATCGGTAATTTACGAGCGGAATACTATGGCGTTACAACGGTATCGTTGATAGTGTATCAGCTGATATCTACTACCTATTATACATAAATTATAATATAGTTGATATATCTGTAAGATTGTAGGACTTCAGAGGCCCTTTGCCTGAAATATCATTTTTTTAAGCTAAGCTTTTTAATGTGCGTAATTGACTTGTAATAAATGTAAGAAAACATGACTTCTGTTCAAAATAACCCATCTATTTTTAAGGGATAGGACATGGACATCCAATCAACCCAAACTCAGTGACATAATAAAATTGACATGAACAAACCAGAGTCAAACACACAACGTTACCTAAAATCAGAAAACCTGGAAATCCCAAAACATTGTTAATCATTCGAATATAAAGAGAAGAGAAATAAAAAGAGTAAAAAAAAAGAGAAATAAAGAGAGAGAAGAGAGAAAATAAAGAGTATTCTATTCTATAATAAAAGAAAAAAATCTTCCTTATCCAGGCTGCTTGGATCCTTGAAACCCTAAAAGTGTATCATAAAATTTATACAACAACGGAAATAGGGCACACATTATAAATATACCGAAGCTGTTCGATTAACACGTCGATCCTGCGCCATAAATACCGACATTTATCGCAAAAAAAAAAACAATTAAACAATTTGGCGCCAAGTCCCACTTATGCGAAATACATAGTAGGAATTAGGACATCCGGGCGCCAAGGTCGCTTGTGTCCATGGCAACTAACTTTCTCCCCGGCTAGTGTTGGAGAAAAACTAATTAAAAGGTTGTTCCAGAAATGTATAAGATATCAAATACGGCCTTCAAGAAGTTTGGTTTGCTTTTCCCGAGTTTGATTCGCTCTGGCTTGTAGCGGAGAGTTGCTGTAAACAAGGAATGGTTTTGAAAGGTTTGTGTCAGTTTTGATTTGTGCGTCCAGACTGCACAGCATTATATTGTAGTCTTTGGACTGCACTGCTACTAAAAATAAGTGGGATTCATAGACTTCTGAAAATCGACAGCAAAATAAAACATAACGTCATGTACATCAATGTTTAAACAATAATATAGTTATGCTGGTTAAATCTTATTGCAACAAACAATCATAATCCGTTATTTACATAAGCTGAAAGCTTTAAAACCGACGAATTTCTCAGACAATGATTCAAAGGCTAGTTTTTATCCACGGCCATTTTTACTCGCGTCGCGGCTGCGCGGGCGCATCAACGCTATGTGTGTCAAGGAAACGAATGTATTGGAGAAATAAAAAAATTCGCGAACCTTGGCGCCGTCGTCGTTAGATTAGAATTAGGACTGTCCGAGTTTATTTATTTTATTACACGCGTTATAAAAAGAAATTGCGGCCGGTAGGAGATGGTAGTGGGATAAAATAAATATGCTATAAGAAGGTCAATTGTTTTAGATTGAGATTTTTAATCACAAAAATTTAATTTCTATTTGAAATCGCAAGTGTTTTCAATAAAATGGGTCTACAACTTTGTTTTGCATTAAAAATGTAAAGGATGAATTGTGCACGTAAGTGAAAGGTATTAGAATGTGTACATGCATGGAATTACAATAGGTATATTCTGTCTGACCTCATCGATGCGATTTTTTTAAAGTTAATAATGTTACTGTAGTTTGATTGGATCAATAAACGATGGAACCAAAATATTCAATTGAACATTTGTTGCTAAAGGTTGTGCCTTTAGCAAAAATATTAGATAACGACCTATGAATAAGAATTTTTCTTTTTATCGTGTTTACACCTAGTGATAATATGTGCATGCTGTGGTTTCCTATAATTGAAAGAACAATAACAAAAAAAGGTTCTTTATGTGTGCTCACACATAAAGAACCTTTTTTTGATATTGTGATTTATATTGTATATATTTACCTCTCCTTTATTGGAGATCCCAAATATTATAAGTCATACTGTTAAAGGATGGCCATTGCACTTACTCACGCCCCACTTTCATCTCAAGATGATCAACTGTGGACCTAGCAACAAATTACGGAGCATTAACTATAACTATCGTTTTTCACCAAAGGTCACAGTTCGACATGATAGCGACAGCCAAAACACAGTTCGTTACCCTCATGTCCGACAAAACAAACAACTAATTATATTTAGCCACATTAGCTGAACAAAAGTTCTGTTTTTAGGATTCCGTACCTCAAAAGGAAAAAAACGGAACCCTCATGTGTCTGTCCGTCCGTCTGTCACAGCCAATTTGCTCCGAATCTAATGGACCGATTAAGTTGAAATTTGTTACACATATGAATCTCTGTGATCCAAACACAGACGTGTAACGTAAATAAATGAATTTTGAATATGGGGGTCATTTTTGGGGGCAAACAGAAAATTAAAAAAAAGTTATCGCAATCTGTACCGTGTGACATATCAAATGAAAGGGCTTACTGTGAAGATCTCAAATATATATTTTTCATAATTTTAAAGAAAATCGTACTAGAATTAAATTTTGAAAAAAATACAGGAAATAGTTCTATACCTATAAATTACTGGAAAACCTATGAGAAGTCTGTGGTCTTAAAAAAACATGGTAAATCTCTCAATATTGTACGTACAAACTTACATTTTCAGTTGAAATGTATGGGGAACATGTTTTTCAACTACAATGTTAAGTTTGTTCTTGGGATAAATTCATTCCAACTAGGGAACCCTTCATTGTGCGTGGTCCGACACGCACTTGGCCGGTTTTTGTAGACAATGTTACAAAAAACCTGATAAATATTCACGTGGGAATTGATGTAACAATGGTGGAAGGAGAGGAAGAAATTCTGTGAAACAGAGATTAGGTTTTGGGATACAATAATGTGTATTGATGATAGAACCTTCTTGGGAGATGTTGCGATAGGTCTTGAGCTGAAAGTTATGAAGACAGCTAATTATAAACTAAGTATTGAATATGACTTCAATCGAGAAACATGGATGAGGTTTCTGGTTCATATTTTTATAAGTGTAGATGTTATTACTTACCTGGGAGATGGATCACTATTTGTGTTGGGCTAAACGTTACGAAGAGAGCTAATACAAACTAATAAAATTATAAAACATGTCTTCAATCGACTCAATAAGTATGTTCTAAAGATAAACATACACAGCTAACAGGCATTTCCTTTCCTAATAATATTGTTTAAATGATGCCAAAAATGAGTTTCCCACAAAACATGCTTCCGGCTATCAATGTACTACGTAAAGAAACATGAATTTATAGCCCATAGCCCATGGGATTCGCTGAATAAAAGTTTTATGCCCATCATCAGACCATTGAACTCGGTCGATGCCATTAAAATTAAACCTACACAATTCTTCTTTACTTGGGAAAATATCATCAGTATTTTTGGAAACTACTACAGTAAAGAATGCGTTTTAATATTGTTTAAAACTGCCCTTGGAATTATGAAAGATAAAGTTAAATTTGTTTGGGGCGATACACCAATAACCTATACCTACACGTGGCTTTAAAAATACTCTACCAGATAGTGCCACTTGATAGAGCTTATCCATTAAGGAATTAAATTGTATCTATAGCAATAAGTGTTATGATAGCAGTAGAATATTGTACTCTACAATCAAATCTATTAGTGTTCGAGTCTATTGAACAGTAATTTGGCTTTATTTACGACTTGGAGTGGAGTCCTGAACTACCGACCAATGAGACTTGATCACAGAAGTATGTAGATTATCTCCAGACTCCACTCCCTTTCTAACGACACTGTCTTCATTTTCATTAAGGCGAAAGCGCCAGGGTAGCCCGCGAAATTCAATTTTTTTTAGGTTTTTTACAATTTGCTGGTCAGTATTAAGTTGTACGTTGATTAAAATATGATTCGCGGCCGTAACAAATATGTATTTACAGAATTATAATCATTAAAGTCATCAACACAACTCTCTAAGACCATGTAATCCCCAAAAATGACTATTTCATGAAATCTTGACATTTGGGGATTACATGGTCTTAGAGAGTTGTGTTGATGACTTTAATGATTATAATTCTGTAAATACATGTTTGTTACGACCGCGAATCATATTTGAATCAACGTACAACTTAATACTGACCATCAAATTGCAAAAAACGTAAGGAAATTTGAATTTCGCGGGCCACCTTAGAGCTTCCCCCTTAACTTTGAAGTTCTTGTTTACCACCTCATCTACGTAATCGCGGTGACGTCTATTTGAAATCCTACTTTCACTCTCTGCGCGTCGCGTGCGCACGTCTATGCGGAAGCAAGTCGGCGCAAGCGCAATGATTTATCGCTATCTTGTAAATGCTACTGAAAATGTTCGAATTGCATTCGTTATTTATTGCTAATGCGCCATTCCCTTGTCCTTTCGATCGAACCTCGATATTAATTTAAAATTAACGGAACAGACACTTTGCTACAAAGCATTTTGAAATACGTTACGAATAAGGTAACAGATGGACTGGAATAAGGTATACATCTTAAAACAAATAAATATTAAAGCCTTTTTACTGAAAGTACATAAAGTAGCAATCTCTATTAACAGAAGTTTAGAAGAAGACATGCTGAGCTGACCCCAAACAAATTGGTATAGAGACAGGTTGATGATAAAGATAGTTTATAAAGCAAAAACTGTACATCCCCTTGCAATCTTTTAGGACCTTCCAATATAATTCGTTTATCAACTGAAAGAAAATCGAAAATGCAGCCCCAAAATATCACTAGACACGAACATTCGTGTGCCGAAGACCCCCGTTTCGCAATAGATGAGCTAACTAAATTAAAAAATAAAAGTTATTGTTAACAAGAGAAAGCAATTTCACCATTATAAATGTACATGTGATTCCATCGTTTGCTTGCAACCATTACTCGAAAGTATAAATTAAATTTTGCAGTCGAGTTTAAATCTTAATGTCTTTTACGTAAGCGTCGTTATCGCGTGTGATTGGGTTTCAGCTGCAATTGTACCGAATCTTAATGATGGCTTGGAGGATGACACGCGAAGTCGAATGATTTCGAAGTTTTTATTTGATGTAAAACATTACTCTTTTTTAGTAAGAAACTCGTGGTTAGTTAATAACGAGAGTTATCTCGTCATTAAATAACCATGTCAGTTGGCTGAAAAAGTAGTGATAGCTAAATGTGTTTTTAAATGGACACTATCAAAAAATCTTAATGCAAAGAAAACTTTGAAAGGCGGATTTGTTTCGGAAGGTGAATCGACCCCTAAACAATCTCTTCAGATATAATCCAGAATCCATAAAGAAAACAGCTAATGAATCACTAATGAAGAACATGATTTAAGTAATGGAAAATATCAATTCCCTAACAAAATCATGTTAAAGTTCAAGCAACTGGCAGAAGATTCCTAGAATGCCTCAATTAATGGTGTAGAAGCAGGAAGCGGTACAGTATGAGCGCTCAACATTATAGCTAAACATATTTTATGCCTAAGACCGCAGAGCGCAGGCCATCGTTGCGTGCACATTGCCAAGGCAATAAGCCTAGAGCTCCTACATGTATAGCTAGATTTATTTGTCTTGTGAATCGGGATTAGATTTAAAAGATATGACGTGAAGGTGGTTGTAGATGTAGCAATAGTGAAAGCCAAAACTAGTGTATCGTCGATATAATGTTACATAGTAGTAGATTGGCAACTAAGTATTTGGAAAGATTTTGCCAATGCCAAAGCAAAGAACGATGAGAAAACTCAGTACAAATTGGAGGAGGTTTCAAAGCTGGGAGAGTCATGCTGGGGAAGAAACTCCTTTTAAAGCCAGGCGGAAACAAAAGGTCTGTTAAATAATTTGTACTATGCATTATACATCTTGACAAAATCACATGAAATGGATGAGAATCACAGTGCTTTGTTGGCAAACCCAGTTTTGAAAGGCAAAGCTAAATCTGTCATAAGAAATATCGTTGCTATAGAACTTGATAGAAATGTTTACGATGTTGATTGTGACTTTATTTATAGATGCCAAAGATATTACTGTGCAATAGGGCCAGGTATCGCACGAGTTTTCCTTTTTAAATCTTAATAGAACACTAAAATTGTTGGATAGTTTTCCTTCAACTGAAACATGTAACTATATAAACCACGTATTTACAATATTATTTCTGTTAAGTCCTTTTCCAAAAAAATAGTCAATCAATGACGGTTTCTCTCGCTAGGTTCTTCCAGTCTAACCAAATTGTCTCTCATATTTTGATGTTTAACTTTCATCCTCACCAATGAATCCCAGTTAAGACACTATTAGGCATTATGTTTGACCAAGTAATTTTGAAATATCATTAGCATCTTCCTCAATTTCCATGCCATATTAATTCTCAACCTACAAGCTTATTTGCCTTCAATTCGAGTTAGCAGTTAGCTGAATGCTCTTGAAACAACCAGGCCCACGTGAACAGATGAGCAGTGCTCAGATAAACACAAGGTCGGTTGATAAGCTATCGATAGGCCGCCATTTTCCGTGATTTTATAATACATGTAATTGTTTGTTGTTGTTGTGGGCGGCTGTGGTAATACGTATCATGCATAGTCTCCAGACTACCATTTGCCCCCAACCCACCCCACACCGGAGTGTGGGGTGGGTTGGGGGGCAAATGGCAAGTCAATAAAGAAGTTTTCTGAAAGCTTTCAACTATATTTTTTCGGTTGAAACGGCCTTGGAAGATCTCTGACAAATTTTCCTGCGCAACGCCACAATTTGGTCCTAAGGCCAAAAATAAACTAGAGCCGGTCTTTCTAAAGCTAAAGATTTTCAAGGATTCTAAAGGTGTTTATTGGGCCAAAAAGCTCCTTCAACTCATATCGTTTCCCTGTAGCATTGTGACGGTAAGTTTTGGAGGTTGCAGCATTACTCATCGCTAAGAAAATGTCTGCGTACTAAGGAGTTATTATTTGTGGAATTCAAATTTTCAAATGAACACTGCAAATTCGCTTTACAAGCCTGTTCATGAAAAAAGCAAGACGAACATGCATCTTTTGAAATTGGTATTTTTCACAAAACTGGAACCCAGCTTACTCTAAAATGACATCATAAAATGAATTCAGAATTGGATTAAAAAACTGAGCAAAGCCTTCTTGTGAGTTCATAAATAGATCCCTAGAAGCATGGGTAACAACCGACAAAACCTTACTTTTACTATTCAAACAACAACCATTCACTTTCAGTCATAAGCACATAAATAGATGTGCTGAAAAAATTCAGAGAGCCGCTGTTTTTTCGACAGAATCATTTTATAACTGCGCAATACTTAGATAATACTACACAAGGTCGCTACACACAGGTATCTAATAGCAATTGTTCACAGGTTTTAGGAACATTATGAGTAATTGCACCTGTGGCCAAAAGTCAAGACAGTTCTTTATACTGTATTGCCACATTGTCTTAAAAATAATGACAAATTAGGATAGCTGTTGTACGTAATTTCGATTTTGTTTGGAACGTGATCCAATGTCGGTTAAAGTAATAAATGAAATGGAATCTTAAATTTCGTTTTCTTTGCATTTCAAATCTAGTTTGACAAGATTTCATAATTCGTACAAGTATCAATAAAAAACCTACGGTTTTAGCTTCTAATAAGGCCTTGGTCAACCATAGTAATTGGTATTACATCAAATATCAATAACAAAGACTTAAGAAGCGTACCGAAACTGCGTAATAGCGGCAATACGTAATACTTTGGTGTTACCACCTACGTGTCAGATTCACCCGGTATGACAGATCTGTCCAAATAATCTCTTCTAATTAAAAAGTAGTTCTGACAATAAGATCAAAATATTTTCTGAATATTGAGATTTTGTATTTAGCTTAATTTGATTAGTAATAATTAATAATATCAAGATACGATTAAGGCCTTAAGCAAAACTTTGGAGAAATTAGAATTTTTGGCCCTGAAATTAAAAAGAAGGCTATGATGATCAAAGTGCAGCATGCTAGATAACAAAACAAATACCTGCAAAAGTCGGTTTAGATATGATTATGTCAAAAAAGGATATTAAACTTTTTTCTGAAGAGAAACGTCCTGAAGAATGTTGAACAAATCTAGAATCTAGAGTTGTACGGAGTCCTATTTTGATTCAAACTAATGACTAACATATGAATAAACTGACTGCAGTAATACCTAATATGGTAATAATCTTGCAAAGCGGCGAAAGTTCAGATAGAAAACAAATCACTCGTACGATTTCACACAACCACTTATACCAAACGGACGAAACCTTCACTACTTTTACAAACAAATCTCAACAGATAAAAGTTATATTAAACAACAATGCTATTATGGTAACCAAACGTAATGAATTGTCAATTATAGGCCTTGATTGGTCAGCCATGCTACTGCAGTCAAGTTGTTTGGATCCAATGTGGTCAAATTATGTCATGATTTACGTGCCGATTCAAATCAGGGCCACAATCTTTTGTGACCAGTAGGGTCCATTTTCCACTATATTATATAAAATGTTGCCATTCTAAAATATATCGCAAAGAGAATATTTACGATGCAAAACTATCTGTCACAAAAAATCGGAGCAATGAAAGTAAACTTGCCGCAGTTCTGAGCTACAAAATATTTTTACTTTCAGTTTACAAATGTTTTACTAAGATCTTGGGCCTTACTTGAAGATTCGCAAAACACGCCAATCTCAAATGTTTATTTTTTTATCAAAAACAAGTTATACTTCTGAAAAATTGTATTTGTGTTTTTATTTTCAAGTTTATTTGTAATTATAACGTTTTAGCCTTATCTTAAAAGTTTGTGCAAATTGTTGCAAATGGTTTGAGCAATAATAAAAGGATGTTTATTTGGCCTTTTAAGATTATGCTCACGCATGAGTTAAATGTTTTGTATACTTGGTTGTAGTAATATTTGTGTTAGTTAAATGGTTTAGGTAAAATAACTAAAATGTGTCTGTAATTTACGGTTTAGCACATAAAAACAAAAAGTACCAAATGATACTCACCAGGTCCAAATCGCAATCCAAAGGTTCACTGATCCGTCCACATGCACACAATAATAAAAAATCAAAATATTACAATAAAATCAGTTTTATCCAAAAGGAAATGTAACGGAATTCCTTAAAAACACTGGCAACACTCCTGTCACTGTCAGATAATTTTCAAATTGAGAACACACACAATTTCAAAATACAGTTCCACGCCGAAGGTTGCGTTCGTAACGTGTTGGAGGATAAGTGACGAGCGTCGCACGTACGTCCGCTCGGTGCGGCGGGCCACGAGTCACTGAACTGCGGCACAACCGCGCCCCCGTCAACCGGTGGATGCTCGCGTATATTTTTATGACTGCTCCAACTAGTGTTATCATTGTCAAACCCTGAAATGGTTGTGGATTTAAAGAAATTGGGTCAAGCGGTTAGCGCTGCGGAACGAATGCGCGGAGAGCTCGTTCAATCAATTGATTTAGGGACTCCTCTTTTTTACCGCAAACGCGACTGTCAGCAGGACCAGAATGGACCAATTACATAATAGGACCATTATTTATAGTTTTCGGAAGTGCGGCTTGCTCAATATTTTTTTCTTATTCACTTAATGAAATATCTTCCAAGGCGTAGGTACTTTTTTTCCTTTCGAAAAACCAACCTGATAAGGTGAACTCAGGGTTTTATGGGTTCACCTTATATGGTTAGTTTATTTTTAGAAGAGATCAATTAAGTATTTTATTTTTTGATACAAAAATATTTATTTCAGAAACAAACCAGGGCTGAGGTGCAAGAGCCTTTGTTTGCAGAAGAAACAAGAATATTAAAAATGGGTAAAAAGATGAATCCAACTTGCATCGTTTCATTCATAGCCTTCGCGTTATTTGTGAACGAACTTTCGAATCGCGGTATATATCATAAATCGCGATATTTACGCAGATTTATGAAACGTAATAACACCAATTAATGTCAACAACTGGTCAACCGATCGCAAAAACTGACGAGAAAATGGAAATTCCCTAAGTGGCAATCATTTTTGCATTCATTTGTTACTTTGCAAGCAACGATTTCGTAAATAAATTTTACGGCTTTGACTTTATAAAAGGCTATTAAATTCGACGAAAACTTAGAATTACAATCCATAGTAGATATTAAAATTTAAAAAAAGTTAAGTTAAAAAAAAAGAAAATAATCTCATAATATGATACTGAAACAACCGAACCATTCAAATAAACACCAACTAATCTCAAACCAATTAAAATCAACACCACCCGATTCGTAGCGAGGACACCCGAGTGGCGCCGAAGAGCATCGACAATCAACGATCTTGCACGAACGTTTCCGAAGCGTCCCGAACGTTCGCGGCCGCCAGCGAGGTCGCAGCGCGGGAAGCGCGTCATTTCAAGGTGAATTCTTTTCCCGCCAAACTGCGTCACACTGACTTTGTATTGTAGTGATACCTACTATAATAATTAAAAAAAGTACAATATTCTTAAAATAATTTGTTAAGTGATGTTCTTGGAATTATAAGATATGAAAGTACTGAGGCGAAGCGAACTTGACTCATAAACCCACAAGCTCACTTAAGTCAATGAAAAACTTTACTCTTCAACAGAAAACCTCAGTTTGACCCAGTTCATCCCTAAAAGATTCCGAATTCAGGAAAATATTTCCACAAAGTAGCTTTTCATAAACCGACATCCTCTGCAAGAAACGTAGAAAGAAACTCCATATTATTCAATCATATTTACTTGTCATTCCTTTATTAGAAACAATACTTCAACCAATCCAATATCAAACACCGTCAGTTGTCCGGCGGCCGGTACTTCTGCGCTGACCTTTGCACCCACCCCTTCGGTTATAAATGGCACTGGATTGAGGCCGCAGTACAACACCACGCAAGGCCTATCGATTGGGTTTCATTCACCCTCGATCACAACGAGGTTATACTTAGTTCGGTCTTCAGCTTCACTAACATCAAAGGTAAAGCCTTTGGAATGTTCAATTTCCGTCCATGAATTTATTTCTAATTTTAATGAAAAGCTATGGTTTAAGTTTGTAATGGGATCTTCAATCAATAATTGGCTTAAATTGCTGCTTAAATTATTACGGAAATTACTGTTTCCATAAAAATAGGCAGTTGTGAAGCGACTCCAGGATGCCAAACTACACGTGTTTGTGAAAACCTCCATGTTGGAAAAACAACAGTTACAATCACAATCCGAAGGAAGTTCTTAATCCATTGCTTTATATGTTTGAAACATTCGTATGCTAGACAATGTAAATAACGCAATGCATATTGTTGAATTGTCAAAATTAAAGGTATTGTCATTGTTAGTATAACCTATGGAATTAACAACTGAAGAATCAAGTTAAAGTTGGGACTTAAAATAGAACAACCACATCAACAACCGACAACCTAACTTTTTCTGGATGGCCCACATTTTAAGCAACGATAACGAAATTTAATAAATTATATGTATTTCTAACCAAAAGAACAATTACAGCGCACAATCAAACCTTGCACATTATGTATTACAAATCCAACCTGTCCAATATTAGCATGTCTATGCGTGACCATAGATAAAATCCAATTCTCGCTGTTGTCTCTGATTCCATCGTCGGCCATCATCATCAGGCCCAGGGTCGCAAGAAGGTTGGTACGTATCCAACCAGTTGCTATGTCATTAAGACTCCTTGATTAAAAGAAAGGTAAAGTTCAAAGTCATGAAGGGAATTACAACTTCTTGCAGATTTAATTAAACATGCTAATCTTGAATGACAAGGAAGGAAGAAAGGAAATGCGAATGGGATTACTTTTGAATTGTGAGATGGACCGGGAACTTTTGTGTCTTTTAATTCAATATTTAAGCGGATTTATCACTGACGTGTATTATACAAGTAGTTACTGTATGACAGAGGTCAGTAGGATTTATTCAATGTTTTTCGGGAAAGCGAGAAAAGCATTGCCAGTACCTTGTACTTTTCCGTTTTCAGCTGTGCACACCCTGCATAATTAATGTTCCTGAACACCGGCTTACTTATTAATTACTGAAAATATAATAACACAATCATAATCAAATTATTTAATACCAAGACGGCCGTGTCCGCGATCAAAAATGCCTTAACCGAATTAAAAAAACATTGCCGATTCCAAAGGCCACCTCCGACGGCCTAGGCATTTTTTAGGCAATTCACTCCATACATTTTAAGGCTATTTTTACATTTGTACGTGTTTGCCAAACGTCAGGTTATGTGCGTGCAGTTGCGAATTTAATTACGAAAGTTTATCGCTCCAGGAGCCTTGGCAAAGGTCGCGGCACACACCTGGGGCTCGTGGGAGGTCACAACCATGTGGTTCACTGACGATCTAATATTAATTAATTTGACAGTAATTAGCAGTTTAACTGTCGTTAGTAACGTGCTAGGAATTGTGAGTGCAGTTTAGCAGTACAGATGCCAGCACATCAAGCTTCTACAATCTGTCAAATTTCTTTGATAGATTTTCAACTTTATCGCTAATGCATAAGGTTCAAAGTTGATTGGGAAAATTTGACAGTTTCGGGTAGCTTGATGTGCGGGCGTCTGTACATATCACGATTTATCAATTTTCTCAAAAAGGAAAAGAAAAACTTTTACCTGAGTTTTTGATATTTCCTTTGGAAAAGTCTTCAGGACAGACAAGCCTACTGCTTCCTACATGTCTTCAAAAAACTAAAACGTGAAACGACATAGCGACATGAAATTCACAATCATGAAAAGTCCAGAAAAGTATTGTATCAATTATTTTGTATAAACATTAAAATATCAGCCTGTTTCCATTTCAAATAAGGCAAACCATGGATTCTTTTTTAATGCAAATTAATATTAACGTATATACACCTTCCGACTTTCCGGAATAAATTCTCTAAATGATAGTAAGAACTGCATCGAAATTCGTCGCGTAGTTTAGAGGAACAACGCGGTCACACATACAGACACGAAATGCGTCTTTAATCTGTACTCTATACATATCATCATCTGCATCATCTGCCTGCCTTTTCCCTACTATATTGAGGTCGGCTTCCAGTCTATCCGGGTGCAGCTGAATACCAATATTTTACATGAAGCGACTGCCTATCTGACCTCCACAACCCAGTTACAGGGTAATACGATATCCCTTGATAAGACTGGTTGTCAGACTTTCGGGTTTCTGACTACCCGTAACGACTGTCAAAGATCCACGAATGACAGCCGGGACCAACGGCTTAACGTGCTTTCCGAGGCACGGAGGGGTCACGGTATGTAAAGATGGTCACCCATCCACAGACCAACCGCGGCAAGCGTAGCTTAACCTGATCGATCGACCTGTGCGGCTGTTATTATTTAGCCACGGGCCCCTCTACTCTATACATTTATTACATACAAATAACTAAAACTGAAGTGTCTGTTTGTAATGTCAAAATGACAGATTTACATGCTTATGAAAGTATACGGTACTAATAAAAAAAAAACAATAAAAAAAAAATGTAATTATGTTTGTCTGTTTGTTCCGGCTAATCTCCGGAACGGATTTTGACTGACGGGACTTTTACTGGCCGATAACTGATGTTTTATGAAGTAACTTGGGCTATGTTATAAGACCATAACTAACTAGCTAACTTTTATTTTAGAAAAACAATTGGGTTCCACACAAAAAAATTAAAACCCATGAAATCCAATATGCACGCAAACGAAATCGCGGGCACAGCTAGTTTATGATATGTATGTATATAGACGATGAGATGCGTAAAGTAGGTATTACAAAAATGTGTGTAATAGCGTATTAATGTAACTAATGCGGAATTGCAATATTTTATCGCACTGTCGTAGTTGTTTATTATATTATGATGTGAGTCATGAATAGTTATAGGCATATTTTCTTCTATGTCCGCTGAAAATCTGCTCGAATTGAATAAGGCTTAATTTACACCGCCGCGGAACGGAATGGAAGCGACTTTTTTTTGTACAAAGCATTATGAACTACTTATGTCAATATTGTAACGCACAAATTAGATAGATACACCCATACGCACAGGTCGTGCATCTTCTGGAGAATTATCGCGCATTCTCGGGAATTCCCGCAGTAACAAACTCGTATCTAGTTTGTGCGTTAGACAATTGACATAAAGTTATTATTTCTGCCTTATAAGTTTTTTTTTTAATAATTGTTGTACCATTATGTTCTGTGAATAGGTAGTACATTTTCTGCCTTTTATTTTTTATATAGATAATGGCTTGCTTGACCCTTGAGTTAATTTCACCATTTGTCTCAAAAGTAGTCAGATAGGAAACGTCGACACCATCAAGTTTATTTTTTTATTTTATGGCGTGTAATTTTTTAAAAAAGAAAATAGAAAGAAAAGAATTAAGGTAGGTATCCTGCTTACAGAATATATTACATGGAAAGAAGTACCTATGCTTAATGTTAAGAGAAAGGACAAACTAAGGCTTGAATATATTAGAAAGAAAACGAAAATAGCAGACGTATCATACAAGATAAAAAAGCTGAAATGGAAATGGGCGGGCTTCCTTATCAGAGACAAAAAGGAGAAATGGGCTAAATTAGTAGCCAAATGGTACCCAAGAGAAGGCAAAAGGAAGAAAGGACGACCTTAAGGTGACAGCTGGGCCAATGTGGAAGAGGGAAACCCATGACCGGGAACTATGGAAGAATATGGGGGAGGCCTATGCTAAGGCAAAACAATCTTCGGAAACCGATGTCTGAAGAGGAGATAAAAGATAGGAATTATATTTTTCTTTTTTAACTATGTATTTATTATAATTATGTAACTAGAGTGTAAGATTGCTAATAAAGGCTATTATTATTATTATTTACAGAATAAATAAAAGTGTCATAAGTTAATAAAATAATGGTTTTTGGTACTAGGTTCAGTTTTGCTACTAGGTTCAGTTTTCTAGTGTCTCCTACAGGTTTTTGTGTACATTTTACGAGTGGAAAGCCACTTTATTGACCTAGATCAGACTTGCTTTATCTTAGAGATATTGATTTCATAGAGCTAGGCGATATCTCACAATAGATACTATTTCACAATTTTCACTTTCTTGTCTCTACAATTTTGTTAAACTGAGATCACCGGCCTGAAAAGGCCACTTTGGCAGAATGATAACAGGATAACATTATGAATTATAATGGACAGTTAACTGTTAATTTAATCGTATCAAATCCCATTGGTGAAGGATTTTTCAGTTATTTTTTTTGTCTGTGCTAAAATACCAATCAATCCAATCCCAATCTCTTTGATTATACCTACGTAGTGCAGCGTAAAAAAGAAAAACACGGACTGTCTTCGCCATATTATGATTCATAATGTTATCCTTTTATGATTCTGCCAAAGTGGCCTTTTTAGGCCCCCTGATCACATAATTTATACTAAACTAGCTTCTGCCCGCGACTTCGTCCGCAGGATATATGCCTCCCTTCGCGCAAGTGCAAGCAATAAGTTGAGGAAGTTTTATCGCAATCGGATTAACGGTATGGTAGCACATAAAATAAGAATAAACAAACATAGATTTTTATATATTACACTAGCTTCTGCCCGCGACTTTGCCCCCGTGAAATTTCGGCAACCGACCCACCGCGCTGCGTCGCTGCGCATCGCCTGCCCGCTGTTTTACATCATTTTCGCTTAGCGTTTTTTCATTTTACTCGGCTCCTAATGGTCGTAGCGTAATGTTACACAACCTTCCGCAAGACTTGGGCTATCAAATACAAAAAGATTTTTTCAAATCCGACGGGTAGTTCCAGAGATTACCCCCTACATACAAACTTACAAACAAGTACTTATTATAAAGAGGTAACTTTATAATATTAAATATACCTAGATTGTTTCTGTGGTCTCCTCTTTAGAATCCATAAATTAATCTGATAATAGAGAGATGACTCATTATCCCTACAACTAACATCAGTAGTATGTAAAAGGGTTTTCAAAGTCATATTATTTTCCATTGCTTCAAGATTGTATCTTAGGACTAAGCTTAGTTTGTGGTTCAATGACAAAATGTCACATTGTATTCTTACTGTTACTGACTTTATCTCCCAAATCCTTTTTCCTAACTACAATATACTGTAGTTAATGCCTGCACAGGTGGCAGTGCCCTCGTTTTCATGACAAAGCCACTGCAGCCTGTGCATATATAAACTTAGTCATCAGCAGCCGCGCTGACCTCGTTCAACGATATATTGATCACGAATTCACGACTGTATTTAGTTAAGATTAATGGCAATTGCATTGTAGTTATTAACCATGGTGGGGCTATTAAGAGGCCCATGTTCAGCAGGGAGTTATACTAAGCCCTGTAAAACTTCCAATGCGTGGCTATAAAGCACTTGCAGAGGATTGCGGGAAAGATGGTGTGATTAATATTATTTTCTGGGAAAACGGTGAAGGGTTAAAAGGTAGACTTTTTGAGGGCAGTCTACACTCTACATTAATTATTAAGGTTCATAGGTGCTACCGATTATTTATAATGTGTTTTGTTTAAATGACCAACCATAGAGTCTGAAACATGCACCAAACAATGCACCTAGCATGCTGTCTCTGCATCTCCCTTGATTTTCTGGTACAGAATGCCTAAGGCATTCAGTCCGACTTAATACCTTTGTACTGCACAAAGTTTAATAAAAAAATAAAAATAGTTTTTAAATCTATACTAATATTATAAAGCTGCAGAGTTTGTTTGTTTGTTTGTTTGAACGCGCTAATCTCTGGAACTACTGGTCCGATTTGAATGATTCTTTTAGTGTTGGGTAGTCCATTTATCGAGGAAGGCTATAGGCTATATAACATCACGCTACGACCCTTAGGAGCCGCGCAGCGTGTGACATCGCGGGGAACAGCTAGTCTTAAATAAATTGTATGTTGAAAAATTTGCAAGGCAAAGTCATACCCTGAACCTGAAATAAAAATCAAAGCTTTCCTTGGTAATTGACACCTAAAACTCCATTGTTCCAAATAATCTTAAATATAATTAGTTGTTAACAATAAGTGACTCACTTGTTACACATAGCCTCCGAACGTGACAACTCATTAGTTACGAAACGTTGCGAGTCCGAGGCGTAAGGCGTACAATGATGTTTTACGGGCGACTGATCGGTTAGCGTTGCCTCACTTCACTTGAAGTTCGTGGACATGATAGTGATACTATTGTTTACCATAATCAGCCTATAATGTTCCCACTACTGGGACACAGGCCTCCTTTCCTTGAGGGGGAGTGGGCCCGCATCGTAGATTAGATAGTTGGTAGATGTCACATGTCTTCGAAGTTTTGATTCTAGGACATGCCGGTTTCCTCAAGATATTTTCCTTTACCGTTTTGAGAGAAGTGCAGTGACGAAATGATATACAAAGTAAAGCGTCTGCTGGGTTCGAACCCACGATCCGTAAGTCGAAGTCGACTTTTTATATTTTTTCGAAAGGCCTTTGTTTAGAAGAGCTGAAAAAACCGTTTGGGATCTTGATTTTGAAAAAAACTTTCATTCAAGAAATACTTTGCGTAAACAAGGACCACGTTCTTATAACCACAGCATGTGTTTATGTTTATTTCAAGGTGCTCTATAATTATTTAGAATAAGGTGTACCATTTGGAATGAGGTATTCGTTTATCTTCATTATGTCCTTTTAGGCTATAGGCAAAAAAAGGCTCTCCTGTGGAAATAACTTAAATAATTTCTAGATTCAATCCGA
Organism: Oligia latruncula; assembly: GCA_948474745.1. NCBI lineage: Eukaryota > Metazoa > Arthropoda > Insecta > Lepidoptera > Noctuidae > Oligia > Oligia latruncula. The sequence continues at coordinate 1,179,013 of OX419685.1, forward strand.
CGCTATGTTACGCCACGTATTCTTCGAGAAACAGAGATGATAAAAGATCTCGAAATTGCTATGACTAGTATAATGATATGTGTTGTTCATGGGCAAGTGGGCCCCCGGGACAATGAGCGAGACCGAGGGGGCCCGGGCCCATTGTCATTGAAAATAGTCTGTGTGAAGTGTCTAATCGGAAGTGTACACTTGGGCAAAGTGTCTATAAATAATAGGTTGTCTATACATTATGTAACAAGTTATTTTTATCACGTATGTCGCCTGTAAATTGGAGATGCGGTAAGCAGCTTCGGTAAAGATTAATTAAAGTGCAATCATATTGGAAAGCTTTCATATTTTCGTATAACGTCAAAGTGGACTAAAACGAGGGTTCAGTACGGTCCCAGTTACAATGCAACAATGAACAGCCTTCTGAAATACTAGAAGTCATTTTACATTTAGCCTTTAGGATTTATTTTAATGGCGGCCATTTGTACCTTAATATGGCTACGACGACGACCTTTTTATTGACTTTACCATTCATTTCCAATTTTCCATTATTTTTAACCACATAACCGTTCGAACATGTGTAGATACAACAGTAAATTAATAACAAAGTAATATGAAGTGAGATATAAGTTGCAAAACACATATATCTGGTGTAAAGGCATACCGTAACCGCAGCGCCACAGGCCGGCGCGGGTGCCTCGGCTGCGCGGGCGCTGATCTGCCGCATTTCTCCTTCTCACGGGCCGCACCGCCGCACGCCTTACGTAATGGCTCCTATCGGCTATAGGGATTGGGTTATTTGTTACATTATTTTAGATTGCTCTAGTTATGTCAGTACTCGTTTCAGCAGCGTTACAGATGCTATCTTAAAAAAAGCTGAATACCATTTTCTAAAGAGTAACGGTGGAGTTTCTTACCCATTCTTCTCCAAACGAAACTACCTTTTGGATTACTTTGATATTTCTGTTCCTTAATGACAACTTTTACTTTAGTTACTTTAAGTGTTTAAATGTCATTGTATAGCGGTCATCACTCTGAGATAAACATTAAAAGATTCACGTGCATGCATGTAATTTGACTGCCACCCCTTCAAACTTTAACAAATAAGTAATATTCCCCGGATGAGTCATCTATGTCACGAGAAAAGCGCTTATATTGTGCTGAAAATGAGAGCTTCACTGTAAAAATACATTAAAAAATATTCTCATACATTTGAGTCGGACTTAACTGTATTCTTCGATTGTTCGATAAACTACTTGATAGCTATATTAGTTGTTGAATTATATCCTTTTTACTCTAAGTTAGGAAACTCGGCTGAAAGGACCAGCTGCGCACTCCAATAGAAAGTAGTCCCTGTGATAGGAAAGTGGCCCTGCACAATAGACTGGGTGATTGCGAGGAGTAACACAAAGGTACGTACCTAATACCATACATTAATTTCTCCTATTGTTTGGACAATTTTTTAAGCTAGAATTCGCAATGCTGACGTGTGGTTATAATGAAATATAGACAGGGATATAAGTAAGAATAAAAAAATTGCATTCTGTACTTTATTCCTTTCCCCATAATAAATAGATTACCACAATAATAGAGAATAAGACATATTATTTTAAATTCCCTCCGTAGTCGGGTAAAAATATACATCAACGTAATATTTAAAAAACAAACATCCATCATTCAAACCCATCATTCATCATCCAAACCCAGGATTTTTTTTAATGAAAAAAAAAAAGTTTTTCATAAACAAACCTCTGTGTTAGTCTGCATCATCCCACTGCAGGGCAAATGCCTCTCCCTATGACTTCAAGGTTTTTGGATCCAGGGCTAAAGTCGACCACTGGTCGTTTGCTTTTTCATAAATAAACCATGGCTTTTAAGACTCACTTAATTGAACTCAGTTGCATGGTTATTCATAGATCTGGCAGTAAGTATGCAATAACATGACGCTATGACAAGCTTTAATTATTGTGCAGTGTTGGACCTCACTTCGATTTCACTTCATGACAAGTTAAACAAAACTATGTAATTGCAATCACCATTTGTGCACACGAGTCGTTAGATCAACAATAGGTCCTTCTGTTTTGATGTATGGAGGAGAGATCATTACATGCTCTGTAGAAGAGATGATGTTGAATGGTGGACGTTTACAAGCACCCTTGAATCGTCAGGATGTTTGACAGTTTTTTTTTTTATTACTAAATGGGCCCGCTTCTGAACCCGATCACGCCTGATGGAAAGCGATAAGTATATGAGGTCTATTTTGGAACGAGCGTGCCCAGAAGATGCCTGTTATTCAGAAAGTTATTCCTCATGTGGTTATTTAGATGCTTTCCTTTGATTGACGGTCTATCATAGTATTTAACTACCTTATTATATTTTTGAGCCGTTTGGGGTTGTACCCTCGGGCCGTGGGGTCCGAGTGCTCATGGCTTGTTCAATGAATTCTCCAAACGGCTGGTTGACGCTTCCCGTGACCCAAGGGCTGGCTTATACCTTGGCCAGAGGCTAATTATTGCCATACAACTTGGCGATGCCGCCAGTATCTTAAATACATTACCAGTCGACAGCGATGCGGAGGAATATTTCGAGGCCATATGGGGCCATTCGAAGCCATAGGCCGTTTGTTAATAGTTTTAGTCAGGTAGGATATTATATTTTTATTTTAATAGTTTTTTAAGTCTGTTAGCTTATATATTAAGTAAAAAGAGAACATCTACAAATAAAAAGTAATTTAAAAAAATTAAACCGACTTCAAAAAAAAAGAAATCAACTCAAAATTATGAAATAACTTTAATTTCGGAAGTCGGTGTCTTGGGATCTGTATTTTAGTTTTTTGCCACCGACTTCCGAAATTAAAGTTATTTCATAATTTTGAGTTGATTTCTTTTTTTTTGAAGTCGGTTTAATTTTTTTAAATTACTTTTTATTTCGTAATTTTTAGTTTTTGCACTAGAATTTGACCAAGGTTTTGAGATGTTTTCCCTTTGACACTACACCCGTAGCTCGTATCAATACGCCAGGCCGTCACACTTACACGTATTAGTCCATATCTTGAAAATTACTGAACCGATTTTGATGAAACTTGCACTGTTCCCTAAGTTGAAGTAAATGTAAGCTAATACAAAAAAAATGGTCACGATCCGATTAATAGTTGCTGAGAAATGCGTGGACAAACATACATACATACATACATACATACATACATACAAACATACATACATACATACATACATACGTCTATGAAATTTTGTATATTTGTTTGGAAGCCTTAGTAGATTGTCATATGTGAATATAATGCAATTCCAATAATATTACATACATACGTATCGAATTGATAACCTCCTTTTTTTGAAGTCGGTAAAAAGAATCTAACTACGCATATTTACGCAAAATCACTGACTTTGGTACACACTACTTATGTGATTCTTATTCTCTTCACTTCCGTAAAAAACGTTTAATAATGAAGAGTTGATAAAAAATCAACTGAAACAACGTCAAAATTTAATTTTTATATGTTGTATCAAGTTTTCAGGTTCAACAATTTCATCTGAAAGAATGATGGGCATTTTTGTATGGAGCCTGGCCTGATGACCAATGGAGTTCTAATGAGATCCACGAATGACAGCCGGGACCAACGGCTTAACGGGCCGTTTCCGAGGCACGGAGGGGTCTTGGTATGTAAAAATGGTCACCCATCCAGGGACCAACCGCGGCAAACCTCACCGATGGACCCCTACGGTTGTTATTACTTAGCCATAAACCCCCTCAATGTTATGAGCCAATAACTAATATTATTGAGAACTGCAGTGAACATTAGCGCCATAATCTAATACGTTTACATGGTATTTTTGCAGGTCTGATATCTCTTCAACCCGGTATTTCACAGCCTTCTGCTCATAATGGAAATTTGATATAAACTTTCATTTGATGTAGTGGTTTTTATTGGACATTCCGGTCAAAACGCCCATCATTCGTTCTGATAATCTGAACAATATTTTCGGCGTCAGAAGATAAATGTTGATCAGAGAAACAAATCCCATCTTCTTTTCCAGGACGGCACGAAATAAGCTTATAAGCCATAATGAGGCACTCAGCAACATCGGTGCCAAACCTGCCCAAGGGTCACCGGACATCCTATTTAAACATCGACACTCGTGGAAATTCTTCCTGTCCTCGCCTGTCCAACTGGTTTTCATAACTTATGTACTACGAAAATGTGGTTTTCCTAGGAGTGCAGAGTTCATACGAAAGTATGTAGCTCTGTAGCTCTGGGTAAAACCCAACGGCACTGATGAACCTTGTGTGTTGTCGTGCGGTGCGGCACGAACGATTTCTATCAAGAAAATACAATCCATACAACTGGCAGAAGAGAGAAAATTCTAACTCATAGCAGAAGTATATTTAAGTTTAAGGTCTTTCAAATAGGAAAATTTAATATCTGAGTCATAATTAGTCTTTAATGTTCCCACTTCTGGGACACAGGCCTCCTCTCGTGAGAGGGAGTGAACCATTATCCACCACGCGGGCCCAGTGCGGGTTGATGGATGTCACATGTCTTAAAATTTTTGGTTCTGTGACATAAATCACACTAATATTATAAAGGTGACAGTTTGTGAGTGTGTGTGTGTGTTTATATATTTGTTACTTCTTCCCGCTCAAACGGCTGGACCAATTTTGATAAAATTTGGTATGGAGTTAGCTGACACCCTGGATTAACATAAAGGCTACTTTTTATCCTGATATTCTCACGGGATCGAAACTTATGTGGGTGAAACCGGGGGACGCAGCTAGTAGAATAGTAAAATTAATAAACAACAATGTAGACTTCAACACATAGTAAAGATGGAGAGATTGGACCAAGATCAGAAAGAGATCTCGCCAATCTTGCACTTGCTTCTACAAAGTTTTATTGAAAGAAATATGCAAATGTAAGCACAAATAGCACCTAGTCATACTTTTATAATACCTAGCGTCTGCTAACTTTCACTCGGCACCCCCACCCCTCCGTGCCCCCCCCCTCCTCTGTAGGTCTGTCCTAGGTTACGTAAGCGCTGCATTGGTGCACAGATGGTGACTACGGCCGCCGGCCGACTTTGAGACAAAAGCCTGGCTTTTACACATTTTCATGGTAATTGTAGTTTGAGAGAGCACGGTGGGGGTCGAAGGAGTCGTGTGTGTATGTTTGTTTGTGTTGATAGGTCTTCTGAAGGTTTTCTGTCGTATTTGAAAACTTTCTAATACCATATAAAAAGAATTCATTCATAATTATAAATTGATGCCTAATAAAAGCAAAGTGTTCGTACTGACTTCTTTTCTCTTCATAAAAAGAAAATTACAAAAATCCTTCATATCATATGACTATAATCTCAAAGGATCCTTGGAAAAGTGTAAGGAAGCCAACTTTTTCTGCACCGCGGGAATCCTACCATCACATTAAAATCTAATCTGCATGGACTTTTCATAATCCGAACACAAAAACACTAACAATCACGCACACATGCATACAGTGCAGTGTCGCGTGGCTGTGCATGTGTGCGTTGTGCGCAAGAGCAGGCTTACATAACAGCCAGCGAGAGTGCATTCACTCTGCGACCGGCGGGGGGAGGGGCTGTTACGGCGAGAGGGGGAGGGGGGCGCGAGAGAAATGCATCGGTGCACCGCGCACGCGCAACGTGATATAATACGTGACGGATTATGTCCGAGATTTGCGAGATCTAATGATACAAGCTGATTATAATTTAGATGTTTGTTTTAACTTCGGTATGTGCTGAATTTCTTAGATATATCACGCGATTTTGCACAATCCATACACGAGAATGCTATAGGTTTCGATCTAAATTCAGCAATTTTCTATAGCATAGCATAGCAATTGTAATGGCTTTAATTTGACGTTTGTTAGAACCCGTCATTTCCGCAACGGGATTAATGAAAAACGTGCAGTGTATCGGCCACTTCCGGCATAGACTGTTGAAGCCTATTGACGCAAACTTATTGCCTGGTAGAGCTTGTAAGCTTCGGTCATATGGTCCTCGAATTAAAGGGTTAGTTATATCTACTCTCTTCCTGAACTAATGTCTAACGATATTTTTTACGACTTGTTACGACCTTTTTCCCCCAGCTTTTCAGAGATTTTCTACAGTAAAGTCTGAGCAGAAATTCGTCCAATTTTTTTTTTGTTTCCTGGTGCAATCTTTACTTGGCAACCAGCAGCAAGTTGACGTCAACACTTTAATGATACCAAGTTGGTAACATTCTGATGGAAGAAAAACTTTTCGAACAAAAGCTTCAGATACTTAGCGATGGCATTAACTTTCGATACCTTTACTTTTGCTCTATACTGATCCAGCTAAAAAAGTTCCAATAAAAGGAGAATTACTTAACAACTTACTTATAACAACAGGAGACTTACTTATCAACTTAGTCTCCTTTTTTTAGATGGACCTGTAGTCTCACTGCTAACTGACTCGTTCACACATTTGTAAACATCTGTATTGGAATCATGGAGATAAAACAGTAAACGGACCGATTTAACCTAAATCACTTTCAGTCGAGTCCAGTCGCGTTTTAATTAATATCAACTCAAATCGAATCATGTTGAATATCACACAAACCTGTTCATTTGGTTTACTACTAGAAATTGCAGCTGTGCACATTTGTGCATTCGTAATTACAGCAAATATCTCAGGTACAACAAATATCACGATATGTGAAATTAGCTTCTTTTATCTTCTAATCTATACAGTACAGACGCCAGCACATCAAGCTACTGTAATCTGTCAAATTTCTTTAATAGATTTTTAACTTTATATTAAGGTTCAGGGAAAAAAAAAATCATTGGGCAAATTTGACAGTTTCGGATAGCTTGGTGTGCTGGCGTCCGTCCGTACGTTCTTTCAAAATTATGAAGATTGCCTCAACTACCCTTATTATCTTACGAGTTTTCTAAAGTATTTTGCGTGGGGGGCGAGGGGTACCGAAATAAAACAAGGAGGTACTCCTAAAATTAAGAAGGAGAAAAAAGAAAGACAAATTATTTATTCTGCACAAATAAGACGTATATTATAAAATAATACAACGTTGAAAGCCTCGTGTTTGACTATAAAATAATAAAAAGAGAAAAAGAAGAGTTAAATTAAAATTAATTACATTGATATACGAAACCCAGTGACTGCCTAGGGGATCTCTAATACCACGTTTGGCAGTTTGAAATGGCTTTTAACTAGCAAATAACTAACGCATTTGAAAGTATTAAGTAATAAGGAGCTACACGAATGTATCCCATAACTTCCACAATGTTCAAACCACAACAAACCATCATTGGTTGCATACAGTCGCAACAGATTAGAGACATCAGATCGAGATGACTAAAGAGATATAACTCGATCTGATAACGTGGCTGGGAATCGAGATATTTACGAGTTTGTAAGTTGCGACAGTGGCACTATATATCGACAGGTATGGTCTTACTAAGTGTGCTGTTTATTTGGACTTAGGTTCTTCTGATTATCTCACAACGGCTGATAATCTTCCACTGCTCTTCTACATTGTAGTAAAACACGGACTATCTTCCTAGTTCATCTATTGCTACAATTAATAATTATGATCACATGATTGGTGTTGGTCTGCTTTCGAGTAAGGGTCTACACAGACGGGCTGCATTTGAACTGCATGCCAGCTGTAACTTCGCAGTTTGGATGCAGTTGTTCTAACTAGGTTTCGAAGCAGTTAACATCAAACTGCGAAGTTGCAGCTGAAATGCAGCTCGCCTGTTTTGCGCCTAACAGAAGTTTTGCCAGGAAGCAAAGCAAAGTCGGTAGCGCACCGTCTAGGATGCGCAGGACTTTTATAATCAATCATGGAGGCTTTTTTTATTCTTTCCATTTATTGTGATAATCACTGCAGTAGAATATATCTCCCCTTGACATAATAAACTTTCCTTTTACGGCACCAGCAAAAAGAGAGACGGAAATCAGACGATTGAATGAATTGAATCATGAAAATCTAAAACATTATTAATGTATGACACCAAAACACTCCCTAATAAATGTAGTCTCCAAGGAACTTAAGGGGAATGCGTTCCGGTAACTCGCGAAGCATCTATACAACTCTCTTCCGTCTATAATTGGCATCAACTGTCATGATTTTATGAAAAAGTCATTCAATAGGGTAATTTGAACTTAGAGATTTCTCATTGAGGATTTTAGTGATTACAATTCTGTAAGTATATATTTGTTACAGTCGCAAATCACATTTTGATCAACATACAACCTGACACTAACCGGCAAAGTGCAAATTTTTTTTTTTAATTTCGTGGGCTAACCTGGCGCTTTCGCCTTAGGGCATACATGACCTAAAGCACGGTCACTGTCGGACTGCATAGAAAAGAAAGAGAAGCGCGATAACACAACTCTGGTAATTTATTGCAAAATATGAAGTAATGAAGCAATTATTTAATTACAAAACTGGTGTTTTAGTATGTTGCTTGTAGAATAATCTGACAAAAAAATTAGAATGATTGTATGTATATTAGTGTGGTTTATATTGTAAAAAGAAAATTTTCACGATTTTTTTCTATCGCGTCGTATAAAATTAGTTGTATTATGTTTTCAACACACTATCTACTTAGCATATATTTTGAAGAATATCATATAGTTTTCTGATTTTGTTTACTATAGTCGATCATGTACTTTTATTGTTTCTAAAACAATAAAAGTATATGAACAATAGCGTTTTTTGCGTTTAGGTCCTGTAGGCCCCTTAACGAGAGATATTATTCAAGGATATCAATTGCATCTTGCGCACGCGCTGCTCAAAATTCAGAGTAGTGTCAGCGCGCCTGAAATAATGCATAAAGCTGTATAAATTAGGCAAATTAACGTTCACTGTAAGGAAATAACCTAAATATAGTCTGCTTTGATGAAAATCATGAAGTTAAGAATTATAACAAACTGCATTGATTTTATAAATGTTTTTGTTTAGACCTAGTTCCCCGTATTATGTTCCCTCAATGGCTCCGGTAAGCCGGGATTTACATATATCTCCTCAAACGGGAACATTTATTCTGGAAACAGATCAGAACACACTGAAACGTGCTGACGGGAACTGAGTGTGTTCTATCCTGAACGGAAAATAATCGAAAGAAAATTGAAGTGGTAGGGATGAAAACTGTCAACGTAATATATTCAAGTTAGTCATAAGAAAAGTACCAACATAAGGGTGAATCTTTTTCATTTTATTCGAAATTTTCTTGCGATTTGACATCGAAAGAAAGGCAAGATGCGCACTATAGATACTTGTAACGCATCGCGCGACGTCGAATGAGTCAACAGTAGAAAATGGATTATTGTGGTGCACCACACTTATCACCGTAATTACTCACGATGCCGATTTATAATTATAATTTATATTCAAATTATACTCAATAAAATGCGCAATTAAATTATAATAACATTAATAATAATTAGTGTACTGTTTTCAATAAGGATACTTTGATCTTTTATCTAAACAAATACTCATATAATTTGAATGACCGGACGCTCGCTCTCATCCGTTTCTCATTTTAAGAATAATTGAAAATCCTTCAATTTTCACACTTTGTTTTGGATCGACTACGAAAATACTAAGGTTTACGATATTTCAGTGAGTAAAGTTTATTTACACTCTATTGTGGGAAATTAAAATAAATTGTAACAATAAAATGGTCGATCCGTTAAATGAATCATGCAGACGAAAGAGTCCAAGTTGATTGGCAATCTGTCTATGGTTTTGAAGGTTTATGGTTTTGTTTTTTTTTTTCAGGTTTAAAGCAGAAGATGCAGTGGTGTTGCAGTGTTGTAAGATCTCGACGTGTGTGAGGATTAGTTTGAGTGCAGTGGGCAGTAGGCAGCAGCCCTGCTCGCAGTTTTCCATAAGAAAGCCGCGCCGAGGCCGGCCACCGGCCGCGTTTGACGCTTCCGCGATATACAGGATGGTGTTATTGTGTGCTCGTTATTATATTTTATTTCAATTGTGGATTTAGAAGAACCTTTCTTTTTTTAATTTTCAATTCTGGGTTTTTCTTTATTTGTAGCTTTTTTTATTAGTAAAGTACAGGTACACACTCACTCAACCAGCTCAATCTTGAATAGCGAACTATTGTAAGTTTTTGTCAGAACACTTGTTTTAATCTTTAGTTTCATTCTGAAATGGAATACAGAATTCCTTTCAATTAAATTGAATTAAAATGTCCTCCTGAAATGAGGAAACTACGCAAAATAAACAGTTTCTCAGAAGTATTTTAAACACAACACAAATGTTCAATAACTTCGTCTCAAACAGAACACAATAGAAATCTCTAAACAATAAGGAAAGCTTCATAAGCTCTAACTAGCGCAACACCCTGTAGGTCGGAAAGCGCAGGCGCATCGTTCGCGTGTGCGCGTGAGTCGATGCACACGCTCTAAACACACCAACACACGCTCACTTTCACTTGGCGAACTATTCCTAGGGCGCGCGCACTATGGTCACCTGTCTATGGTCGATGCAGTTTTTGTAATGAAAGTAAAGATCTTGATGTTGATGATGTATGTGTGTGATGTGTGGATGTTTTAGATTTACTTATGTAAAGTATTTCCTTCTTTTCCGTACTCTAACAGATTTTTTTTGCCTGATATAAATAGAAATTCCACGACTGAGCAAATCCTTCAACCTTTTTTGACAATTCATATCCATGGTTTCGTAAATTTTGTTAGATATTAAATTCCGGCCGAAATTTTATCGGAGAAATATCTACGAAATAATTTCATTTACCCAAGTCAATCTCACAGATCAGAAAACTGGCAATAAAGTTAAAAGTATACCTAACAATATTTTATAATTAACTTACGATAAAAAGCAACCATTAAAGTCACTTAATGGCATCCTTAATAAAACTTATTACTTTTAATTGATCACGAGTACAAGAATTTACATTAACGAGATTCCAATAATAATAAATGATTCTGTGAAAACGAGAGAAAGTTACCAAATTCTCTGTAGCCTATAGATGTTATCAAAATGTCGCGTTACTGAGAAAAACGACTGAAACTTACTTATCAGAACTCCAAATAAAATAAAGACCTATCTCTTTGATTTATATGAGTTTGCGAAATACGTCCTGAAGGGTACAGAACTTCTGTTATTCCTAGGAAACAGACTTATTCAGTAATAGTGCTGTAATTGTTAATGACTGCATTTTGGGCGATTGATACGCGTAGAGGAAAAAGAAGTTTATAAATGCCAAGTAGGTAATACACAACAAAAAAATATAAGATAAAACCAGGATCTACAGGAATTCGTAACAACGCAGCAACCAACATTTTGACCAATTAATGATCAAATCAACCAAACGAGAAAAGGTTCATTGGTAGAAAATACAAGTACGATATTATACAGCCTATCATCATCTATCATGCTACCGTTTTACATGAATCATCCCATGAAAGCGTGACGCCACATCCTCGTCCTTGTCCCAGTTGTAAAGTCCATTGTCTGGAACTACAAAAGGTTGACTGTAGACGACTTGGTCTAAAAATTCGCAGTCGGATCGGATGCACTATATTTTTTACTATAGGTAAGTAAACATTGCAGTATTTACACATATGGCTTGAGTAAAGTAAATTAGAACGAACTCTGAAAAGTAAAACGTAGAAAATGATGCACTTTAAAATGCGCGTTGGAAAATTGCGGAAAATATATACCTAAAATTCACTGAGCATAAAAAGTTATTATGGAAAAACAATGCAATAAACGTTCTTTAGTTACGAAACTCAATTTGGTATGATTTCCTTCTTGGTTTCTGGGATTCCAACCAACCCAAAATCACTTTCACAGTAGGTAAATAGTTGACCAAAATACCGGCAACCAATCATTTATCACAGTACCTATTCAGATTAGATAAAGCTTCCAAAAACCCTGTAGCTAAAAGAAAAGGCCCTGGTTGGGCTTGCTGACTTGCTCTAACACGTGGTCTGTAGGGTAAGCGGGCCAAAAAGTCCTGTATGGGACGGCCACTACCACGTGCTCTGTACGGTAAGCGGGCTAATAACCTCCAACTCCAAGCCTACCTTACCTCCCTGTGATGTCATTCCTTACGACCTGAGTAATTTTAATAAAAAAGAAAATATTGAAAATCCTAGATAAGTCACCAATGTGCACTAGTCCTGCTACACTATTAGAAACGTCGGTTGGTGTGCGTGCGCAAGATTGCACCGCGCGCCGGTGTGCGTCTAATGCATCGCTTAGATTATATCATATAGAGTGGTTTATCTCTGTTGCTATAATATTATACGTTCTCCTTTTATATATACTTGTAGTGCCTTTACAAGCGTCTGAAGTGTTTGAAGTAGTTACAAAGTCACTTTCGATAGTTCAGTATTATTTTCGTAATTTGTTTCGGCGTGAGGGATAAGTTAACGTGAATTTTGGTAACATCAGTTATTTCTCTTTCTGTCACCAATTCTCGTGTCAGTAGTATTTGAGTCAACTCTCCTGAATTTTTCATCAAATGCGGGCTTTATCTACCGAATTGTATGAATTCGTTTTTACAGCGATGCGAATTCTCTACATTGCATGGAAATACAGCTCTACTTTAAGAATAGGTATTCCTAATGTTGAGAACGTAGGACGTTCACCTAGGCCAGAGTATTACTGACACTGTCGTCTTAGAAAATCTGATAACATCTTCCACATTGTATACCTTCGGATGCATAAGACCTGGAACTAATCATTTATTTCCGAACAATGTGACTATAGTACAATAAATCAAAGTAGCACCGGGGGGGTGTGCGCGCTCCATATGTTGCGTGCGTGCGGCACGGGCGAAGGGGGGGCGGAGGGGGTTGCGTTCAGCACAATGCGCCGCCGCAAAGACGTTCGTTGCTCCCGCGCAGGTCATCGACTCTTTCACCGGCGCTCGCGCACGCGACCCGCCACTTTCGCGTCGCGATAACATTGCTAGACGGACTTTGTCGATTTGGAACGAGACGGCTATACGTAACTCCTCGGCATTAGACGGAGATGGCACGATCGCTAAATGACCGTAGTCCAGCAGAAAAATGTGTTTAATTAACGAAAGCATTGCGTGCGACCGACGGCAATAGTAACAGCTTTTTATCATAGTCTGGATTACATAATCACATATCAAATTAATTATAAGGGCAAAAAATATAAACTTGTAAGGTGGAAATGTCAGTGGCTGAAGAGTATTCTTTGGATTTCTAACATGCGCCATTAGAATGGAATAAGACTCTCACAATAGTAAAAAAAACTAAGTGGCAATTAAATGTAAAAATATATTTTCGTCCATTTATTTATACGCAATGTGCATCCTTAAAATTTCGCAGGCGGTTTATTTATATTCCGCCTTGTCAGGAAAATTCCAAAAAAGGAACATTCACGCGCCTGATTCACAAAACCGACCACATACATAAACTGTAGCACATGTCACGAATCTCTTTGTTTAAAAATAAAAAGTCTAAAACATTTTTACGTGGACAGTAATTGTGTCTTTCACCCTAAACTTTCTTGGAGTTATTAAACCGTGGTTCAAAGAGCAAGAGCCGCATTAATCTCTACGTTCATTCTTAACTTACTTAATTGTTGTTGCATTTTTTCGACCTTGTGTATTCTAGATGTTAATGTTTCTCTTCTAGACATTTTTTTTCAATCAAGCCAGGTCATAACTTAACCTATTACTTACCCAAAGAAGGAAAATAAAATTATTATTTTTGAAACGCAATGCTAACGATGTAATTGATTTTTTGTAAGATCTCCAGTTTTAGTTAATTGCCCCAAAGCTTCCTTATTGGAATCGAGGTATTACTTCGCTTATTATAATGCATAGGAAAGATTTGTTTAAAAAATACACTTTACGGAGCTCTACAATAGTTTAACTTCAGATCTCAAATAAATTACATTTGGTAAAAATACATGTCAACTTAGTAATACCTAACTAGTATAAGAATGTAATTTGTGGAGATACAATAAACATTACTTTTTTATATATATATATTTTTTTTTTTTACTAGAGTCGTCCGATATCCAAAGTATTGTACTTTGCAAGGAATTATTTACTCAATGAATAATATCAATATGGTGGTGAATAATATCAATAATATCAATATGGTCATGTCGTTCAATCTTCTGCTCTTCATCCAACACCACAACATGCCTACAATAAACTTCGTAGTTCGTATGTTCATCTCTTTCTGGACAGAGAGAGGTGGATGGAGAATAGGTATTCCTTTGCCTAGCAGTGGGACATCAATGGTCAGGTAATAAAAAAAAACATTATCATGAGCTGCTAGGGACTGTAAAAAGTGCTGATTGTGAAAAACGTATTTTGATTTTGAGCATATAGCAACACACTGGTAGACATAGGCCTTTCCTTCCGATGGCGCGACTTATCTCGATTTTCGGTCATTTTCATCCAGCTATTTTTCAATTTAAATCTCAAAGATCTTCCATGCCAGCCGTCTGTGGAAAGGCTAGTTACTGCAAGAGCATTACCTTCCATCAGCTTTCTAAAAACGATGCTTAGATCACTGATACTGTATTTAAAGCAGTTTCAGATTACAATGTAGGATACTGGAATGTAAACTTACCTCCAGACCTGAAAACATTTGGAATTCATTAATTGAAGTGCAATCTTCTTGGGTTTCAAGCACATTTTTGGTTCCTACTAGAAAGCTTTCGAATGACTGAATCATGGAGGGATGACCAGGACGAGAGAGAGACTTATAGAGTTCATCTCTCATCAGAAAATTCATAACCTAAAATAAATATGTGCTCGTTACACTCGTAGTCGTAAGTTGACCAATTTAAACGATATTTTATAAAACTGAATAACAAGGACATTTATTGTGTCTCTATGTTTTTCTTTTTTCATTAATAGTTGTCAAATTGGTACTCTAGGCCTCTGTTGACAACGGTTTAAATTGCCATTTTTTGAGGGTTCTATAGTGCTTATAAAAATAGGGTATCATTAAAAAGGAAAACATAGGGACATACAGGTAGTTAATATTTATTATTCTGTGAAAAATCATTGCTTTAAGGTCATTAACCAGAAAGAAAACAGGCGAGAGCGTTTCTATGGAGAAACGACCACCCGCATTTCCTCTTATGCACCTCGATATACTTACTGAGTAATTTATAAACTTAAAGATAAGTATAGACTTATGCTTAGCACTTTCACAAGTTTTAGTAAGTATTACATTTTGCTACCTCCTAAATTAATCGGGAGGAACGATGATTTTGATAATGAAAACCATCACTTTTTTTGATTAATTTAAACAAAGTCCTATTTCCAATCAAACTATTTTTCAAAGTCACAATCCCTGGTAACCCTGCAAGCACAATACGTGCAAACATAGTCAAAATGTGCAGAATTCGAGCGACCATGATGCCTTTCACCAGCGGTGATTGCCGTGCGGAAAGTGACAGTGAGCGGTGACGCGGCGCTGACGACACGACCACTCGAAACGTTTACAAAGCGTCACGTGTAAATGTGCTGCGACCATCTCGTTCAGGAATTCATCTCACGAATTCCAAGTCCATCATTAGTGGATGGACGTTGACTAGCGCAGGATTTGTGAACTGAAATTCCTAAACGATCCATCAGAATGTTACTGAAAAACTATGTAAGGTAGGTACTGTAGATTCTGTGTAGACCTGCCTTTAGCAAAAGGCACTGGCTGGTCATATTTGCGGGTGTGTTCCATTCGAACGTTCAAGCGAGTATTCAAATATGTATTTTAATATGTTGTTTTTGTTCAATAGAACGAGTGCTAGAAGTAACGTTGAACTGTAAAGTCTTTATATAAATATAATAGTTCCAAGTCTACAATCTTTTAATTAAACTGTGGAGGTCCCGTCTGGACCTTCACAGTACCCACCTACACTACGTGCCGAAACAGGACGTGGAAGGTGTGATGTCGAGTGATATGACGAATGTTAGGTGAGGTCACCACCAGACTTCAGAGGATATCTAATTACCTGGTTTTTATAGAAAACGTCATAAGGCCTGGTCAGGCATCGAATGACTGACCAGGCCAGCTGCTGAAACGTTAAACATTTTCAAAGCTGGTTCTGAAGCCCTAAAGTTAGAGGTCCGCTTTAATTTTGAGATAAACAGGCTATTTGATTCACAAAGCTAATTGACTTATTCTAATGGGGACTACGTTTTCAAACTCAAATAAAGACACCACGTAGTTATTATTTACGCTAGGACAATATTATGTTGAGCTTTAGTACAGCAGAGTAATTTGTACAAAGGAAGAAGTCCCCAGTAAAAGTTTGTGAAGCTTTTAAGTCAGAAATAAAGACCGAATATTTTTTTTTATAAGAAATTGCAAAGAAGTACCTACCTAATGCTATTCAATTACTTTTTATCGTCGATGTTTCCTTGAAACCTCAAAAACTTTAACAAAAGACTCTTTGTGACAATGAATCACGTGAAAAAAGTGAATCTTGAAAAAAAGTTCTCATAATGATTTTAGTTTTTTATTTCACTGCACGATTCAGGTCATACGACTTAGGTTTCAAATCTGCGATATGAACAGAACAAGGTGAAAATTTCACTCGTAAAGAAGCTAATTCTTTTTGTTTTTCTCAATGCCGTATGGCTAGTAAAATTTAAGACAATGGCGAAACAACACTGTGTCTATGTTAATTACTGCAGGTAGGTATTAGTTTTAACAATCGCATTGAAATGAGTATAAGTTATCCTAGAACAACCTTCTGAGTTTTATAAACAATTGTTTTTATCTAACCATCGAGGTCCATCGAGGTCTGAAACATTCTGACCGTAGACGAAGCGTGAAAAGGTGAACCATACGGTATGGAACTTCTGATAGATGTAGCGGTACCTAGATAAATAAATGTGAAAATAAAATATTAACTTTCTCTGACAACTTAATCAATAAGTGAAAGAACTGTAACTCTTTAAGATTAGGTATTTATGTTAATACCTATGAATACATCTTAAATTAATTTGCATAGGATTATAGAATATCTACTCATTAATTTCTGACGTAGAATCAAATAATTATTTTAATGAAAATTCATTCTGATGATATCTTAGAGATCGTGACCATCAATACTAAAATAAATAATTTCAGAGCAAACTTTGTTTACGCTTTAATTAATCTACTAAATTATCGTATTTTTAAACTGAACTGTATCTATGTATTATTATGAATGACGCAATTTATATCTTAATAAGTTGATTGTTATGTCTCGGTACAAGTAGGTAGGCAGTATATTCAATGAATTGCCCGAATTTTATAAATAGTATACGTTCCGTTCCGCCGAAGGCATCAGGCAAAGGCTCGTTTCGTTCGGTGCGCGCGCGCTACGTGTCGACCTCCCTTGGCGGCCACAACGTAATGCTTATAAGTATGTATTTATTTAATTTATTCTCCAGCGTGTGTGTGCGTATGTACTCACTTATGTATTTTAATGTATGACCGTTTTAATAAATATACTTACCTACCATAGAGTATTTTTTTAAGTATTTTAAAGCATGTCAAATCTTGAGCATACACTTTTAATTTTGCTATAGTTTGCTCGTAGATAAATAAACGTAAAACAAAATAATATATGAAACTACGATCCATGTGTGCGTTGTACCTAATTGTTTACGTTAAAATACCTAATTACAGAGGTACATTATGAAGGCCACGATTTGTTTCATTGTTCTAAACAACATATACGTAGAATAGATAAATACCAAATAGATAACGTAGCATTGGTTTGTTCTGTGTGAAAAAGAGCCTCTACAAGGCCGCCGACACTCGGATGCACTATGATAGCTGGTAATCACCACTAATTCCTTAGTATTTTTTTATGTAACTATTTCATAATGCTTTTATCATTAGAATTCATATTCCAAAAGTGTAGAAGACAATAGTTTGAAGGCTACACGTGCACACAACTCAATAATATTTCAAGTGCATTAAGCATTAGCCTATAATTTGCCTGGCTGGCCGCAAATAATTTGCACGTTTTATTACACTGAATTACAAAAAGTACCTACGTTGCTACTTTGTAAGTCTTTGCCATTAAATAACACGAATCATAAAAGCTCTTACTGATTTAGCATAACCTTTTCACCAAGGCCGCTACACATCAATATTTATTTATTAGGTAGCTTGGTTCGTGGGCCGCACGTAATACGTGGTAATACGAACATCGTGCATTTTCGCGACCCAAAAAAAAGTTGCAAACTTCAAAATTGACAGCGCGCGAAAATGCAAACTAACGCACAATATGGCGACGATGAGCAGGCGCTGTTGCGCAAATGTGCGAGTGTAAAGAGTTTTGCTCTGTGTATTATTTATTGATTGTTGAAAAACAATGGCGGGCGCTTGCTGGCAGTGAGTCAGTAGGTCAAGGGTGCGCTGGCCTAGTTACGCAGTGCCGCGCACCGAAATTCGCGGGCTTACCAGTTGCTAACCTCACTTCAGTAGGGAGGGGCTAGATGCCTAACGCGCTTACTATTCGCTTACTTTTTGTGTATTTCATAATCAGTCACTGGTGTTATACCTACTGAATTTTATTTGAATGAGAATAAAGTTGCGATTGATAACGTTCTTTTGATTGATAATTTTATTAGGTACTTAGGCCACATAACTAACACTAGGTACCTAAGCGTACCTACTTGAAGTAAGAAGTTTAAAATGCCTTATGAATGGTAAAATTCTGACGGCCTAGCCAAAATTTTGTAGAACTTATAAATAAATGTTCCCCCGTTTTAATCTAAAAGTTATGTAATTACATAACTTTTAGATTAGAACGGGGGAACATGACAACTTGACAAACAGTTGACTATGACACCTAATGAAGTTTCAAGTGTGTCATCAGAAATATACCTACTTATCTCTTACATAAGTACATAATTATGTACCTATGAGTCGATCAGATTATACTTCCTATAACATAAACTTTATCAATAACAATCTAGTGCTATCTAGTCAAGACAGATTTAATGACTGTCTTCATTACTGACGACTCTTTCGACCTTCACATAAGTTGACTGTAAATATGTACCAAGGCAGTACACATTTTGTTTATTCGGACTGGGTCACATCACTAGCTGGCCGGACCTGGGCCGCGTCTCCTTACGTAAGCCAAGTTTAAGGTCGCCTCGTGCAGCCTCATGCCTCTTGGACTAGTCAAGTGCCCTAAATGCCAGTCACCCACATCTCTAGCTATGACAACACACCACCCGCGGCTATGCCAGCGAACCTGCATGTCCAAATTAGTACCTACTATCACTATTTTGTAGTTTATTGATAAATTAATTTTACACTATCCTTGGCAGTCGAGGTCGTGAAAGTAAATTGAATGAAGTACCTACCAAACAAGTTCTGATGATGACTCAAATAAATAAAAGTCCTTTTGCACAAAATTAATTTTTGGCAAGTCTCTTTATTTAGTACAGCGCCATCTAGCGGCGAGTAGAACTACTACCGTTCCTTAACTACAAAGAAATTGATAAAACATGTTTCTTGGCGTTGATGTAGTTACAAAACAAGACATTTTTGCCTAAAATTATTCTTAATCCTGTTTAATTATGGATGACCCAGAGAAAAGAATCCCAGTGTTGTGTCTAGGACCAAAAGGATCCGGAAAAACTACGTTATTGAAGAAACTGCAAAACGCTGAAGGCATAGACAATACATACAGCCCTATACCGACGATAGGAACCAATATTTACGATATTTATTATTTGAATAAACACGGGAAGAAACAAATGATGTCAATAAGAGAGGTGGGAGGAGAGATGGCGCCACTGTGGCATAACTATTTGGATGGTGTTGAAAAAGTAAGTAAAGTTAAATAAAATTGTGTTTTAATTAACGTTATACATCCTTTGACCACACTGAAAAAATCCCAATGTATGCATTGGGATTTTTTCACTATCAGTGTGGTTATGTGATCGTGTATTGTGTATAACGTTAATTAAAACACAATTTTGACATGTTTACAGGGCATACCCTGTAAACATGTCCAAACACCAACAATGGTTTTCTCAATAAGATCAGACATTTTTCCGATCTACAATCCGACAACCCTTTTTCCGTTCTAGGTGATTTACGTCGTGGACACGTCGAATTTGTGTCAGATATCAGCGGCTGCTGTGCTACTGTACACTTTACTGGCTGAGCCGCGCCTCAAAAGCGCTAAGGTAATATAGACACTCTGAACCTGTCGCTTTAGTACCTAGGTACACTTTTGCTCCTCGGCCTTTAATACTCTCTGCACTCCACTCAAAACCTCTAGCAGCAACATCGAGCAAAATAATTACATAAGTCATAACCAAAGAACTCGAAAACTCTCGAAAAATCTATAAAATAAAAATAAAATAAAATTCATTTATTTCAGTTACACTGATCCATATTAATTCCATAAAGTCCGACATAAAAATTAAAATACACAGATAATACTTGTATTATCTGTGTATTTTAAATTACAAATGAATGATTAAAAATTAAATTAAACATCAAAAATTTAATTAAATAAAAAAATAAAAAATAAATGCCAAATATGCTTTCGAGATCGTTTACTTGATGTTTTTCATCGTCCTTTTTGTTCGCAGTTCATCCTAGTCCTAAGCAAGATGGACGCGGCGTACAGACAAATGCGCAACGAGGCGCTGCTGATGCTGCAGCACACGCGGCTCAGCACGGAGCTGTCAAACGCGCCGACGCTGCTGGAGGCCTCGCCCCTCACCGGCGAGGGCATCGACCAGCTGAAGGCTGTTCTTTGTGCTACCAAGATTGTTAGCACTTTTTAATGGAGCAGAGAATGTTGTAACGCGAGGTGAAATTTATGTTTTAGCTCTGTCTGTGAGGGTGTGAAGAAAGGCCATTGCCTACGCCCACGGGTGGGTGGGAGTTCTCTTTCATTTTCCTCAATAAATTCAGCAAACAAAAGGGTTGTTTTAATTACTTACTGAACTATTCCTTTGCGTTTTGTAATTTGACGTATTTATGGGTGTTGGCCGGTAAATAATAATAAATACTATGTCATAGCGGTTGTGTATCAAACTTACTTTACTAGCAGAAGCCGAGATCTCAGAAGTCTACCTACCTACCTAAAGTGCGTCTGACTGTAGCGCAATGATTTTACTCTGAAACGTCAGAAACATTTTGATTCGTTGCATATTGTTGCATTAGTGACGTTCAAACAGAGCAGTGTCCTTGTTTCTTGTTCTACACTGTATCGTGCTCTCTCTTTCTTACGTTCGATATTTCGACAAAAATGTCTCAGTTGTATGAATGTGCAGGTAATCGGAACGCACGTTTGACATTTATTTATTTACCGCTGTCGCCTCGCGTGGCTAAGAGGCGAAGAAGATTATTAAATATTTTTTATTAGTGAAAATAAACAAAAATGGACACATCTAATTTGTGTAGAAGTTGTATGAAAGAAGTGGCATCGTGGGAGAAGGAGAATTTTAATCCAAGAGGTGTAGAGATGTTCTGTTTTTGCACGAATATCACAGTAAGTTTCTGCTAAGATTTTTCCGAGGCTTGTATTTAAACATTTTTAAAGTGTTTCTGCTTCGTTGCGTATCTATAAGCTCTGAGTATCCAGTCCTATTTTTTGCAGAATTTGCAGTGCCTATTTACTAAAACCGGTACTCAACAAAATCATTAACAAATAAAAAAAACCTGATTCTCCTGTGGTAAAATTAGACCCAGTAAATATTTGTAAATCCAATTATACTTAATATGTTTTTACTGTTGTTTTATTAAAACAATTATCTTGATTGTTTTCTAGATCTCAGAAGACGATAAACTACCAAAACAGTTCTGCTATGACTGCATTATTAAGATAGAGTCAGCATTCACCTACATAACCGAGGCTCACAAAGTTGACGCAACACTCAAGAATATCATCTCAAGAACCAATACCAGTATCATCGTAGAACCAGAGACACACTCCAGACATATAGACAACCTCAAACTCACTTTACCAGACTATAAAATTAGTGTGACCGTAGACAATTATGACGAACATATACTCTTTGATAATATAGACTTATCAACCAGTGATACTAGCCATGTAATCCATGAAAAACCTTTAGAAGAAATAGAACAAACAGAACTTATTCAAACTGTTCCTGAAGAGGACAACATAGAGGATATCAATCAAGAAAGTGTGAAAGAGAAAGTGAATATTGAAGAAACTAAGAAGAATGTTTGTCCAGTGTGTAGAAAGGCTTTCACATCTAAAACTTGGTTTAATAAACACATGAAAAAGGAACATACAGATCATAAATTTGCTTGTGCACATTGTCCAAAAAGTAAGTTCGTTTCAGAGACTTTGAGTTTATTTATATTATATTATTAAATCAATAGCCATCAGGTTTATTTTGAAGCTGTTGCTACAGTAAATTTTCCTGCCATATCTCTTAATTTCTAATTACTTTAAATTTGATTGCAGCTTTGAGGTTTCATTACATGGTGCATCTGCCTGTTTGTCAATTTTTAAGTGGACCTTCCCCTTGAACTCGACAGCTCCAAATTCTAATATACCAACTTCTTTTTACAAAATATTGTATGATGTTCCCAGCATTCTCCAAAGCATCTCTCCTATCTGACCATGCGGCATCTCACTCGGACGAGCGCAAGTTCGCTTGCGCGGCGTGTGGCAAGCGCTTCAAACGACGCAAGCAGCTAGCGTGCCATGCGCGTGCGCACGCCGACGCAAGGCCGTACGCCTGTGATAAGTGTAGTATGAGGTAGGATTTGTTTTGATTACCTAAATATATTAATTATTACTAGTTGCGCCCCGCGGATTCACCCGCAAGTCTCGACCCCATGGAAATATCGGAATAAAAAGTATCCTGTGTCCTAATCCAGACCATGGTCTACGCATGTGCAAAAAATTCAGCCATTTTAGCGTGAAAGCGTAACAGACATACAAAAAATCAAATCGTTTCTCTTTATAATATTATTTTTAGTGTAGAAAAGTGACCCGTGGGGTAATTGCGTAACACACTATCAGTAGCAATGGGTTTAATTTTGACAGTTCAACAACCTTCATTGCGTTATTTAGGTATGTTGTTGAGCAGACACATTTTTCGATTAAAAATATCCTTCAAAATGATTCAGATTCAGATTGATAGTGTGTTACGCAATTACTTGCTCCTTTCTAAAAAATCTTTAAATAATGGCAAAAACCTCATCTAAATCCATTGCGTGGTCACCACGCAGTCACACAGACATGAAGAACGACTTTTATTTATAATAATGAGGTATAGATTGGAGTTGGAGAGTTGGGTTGGAGTGTACTTTTACATCTCTGCCTAACCCGTCGAAATACCACTCATAAAGGCGTGATTAAAATTTTTATGTTTCTATCTTTGTTTGTCATTTACCATCACTGATGTAGTGATGTCGAGCTCAAAGTAGAGGCTGATGTATAGCTGCGGGCCTTAATTTAGAATGCCTTTTTCTTTTTTTGCAAGAGAATTATTCACCCTGTAGCATTTGTCATTTGAATCGACAATCAGTTTACGTAAGTACTACATCTAACAACAGTCGGTCACCGAAATAAAATTGGTTTCGTCACAAGCAAAAATTCAAAGAGTGAAAAAAAAAAAACCGTGGCTAAAAAATAACAGCCGCACAGGTCGATCTATCAGGTCAAGCTACGCTTGCCGCCGTTGGTCTGTGGTTGGGTGACCATCTGTACATACCGTGACCCCTCCGTGCCTCGTCCCGGCTCGTGCGTCCCGGCTATCATTCGTGGATCTTTGACAGTCGTTACAGATAGTCAGAAGCCCGAAAGTCTGACAACCAGTCTTATCAAGGGGTATCGTATCGTATTACCCAGTAATGGGTTGTGGAGAGGTCAGATAGGCAGTCGCTCCATGTAAAACACTGGTATTCAGCTGCATCTGGTTAGACTGGAAGCCGACCCCAATATAGTTGGGAAAAGGCTGGGCAGATGATTACAAGCAAAAATTCAAGATTTTAAACAGTTCATTGACGACACCAGTAAACTGGACCGCGCCGTTTTGATAAAAATGGGTTTACTCTTGAGTCCACTTCAGAGGTGACCTGCGGTGGATGGCTGGTGGTGGTGCGGTGGTGCGGTGGGTGGTGTGGTGGCTGGTGGTGGCCTGCGGGCGGAGAGTAATGGGTAGCTCACCGACAGTTCATTGACGACACCAGTAAACTGGACCGCGCCGTTTTGATAAAAATGGGTTTACTCTTGAGTCCACTTCAGAGGTGCTATATTAACCTAGCACTTATCTTTCAATATGTGCCATAGTAATTGGGCAATAAAGTTCAAAACCTTGAACTCAAGGTACGAAAAACCTGTAAAATTACCTTGAATAAGACATTCCTAAACCAAATCTATATTAATTTTCTAAAGAACTAACCGTTACACACTCAAATTGTCTACGAAATATTTCCTAGGTATCATTAGGTAATATCTTCAAAAAGTTGCCATTGGTAGTCAAAATGATTAGTCTTTCAACATAGGAACCGAGCGATCGTAAAACTTTTATTTTACGACAAAAATGACCTTGAAACATCCGAGCTAGAAAGGACCTTGGCTCGAAATAACTAGTTTCGGTGACCTTGACCCAGTTACCTACATTTTGGGGCAACCTTGACCCACATGACATAACGAGGCTGCCGTTATATCACAAAATCATGGTCGCGCAGCGTTTAGGAAAGATTATTTTGCATAAAGCATTTTTATGCACAGGCAGGATAGGTGGTTTGGAAATGGTAGTGTTGTGGCTATTTTTATCGATAACAAAGTTACTATTATCACGAAACGTGAACATGCTTCGGATTGTTTCCAAAAAGCAGAAATGTTTGACCTTTTAGAATAAAACAATGAATGTAAGCTAAAAACTTTCCTACAATTTGTTATTTTTGTGTGATAAGTGGTGGTAATAGTGTAGATACCGAGTCGATAAGAGGAACAGATTATAAATGTTTAAGTACTTGTAATAATAATAACACTGTTTGTCCTTTATTAGGTTCAAAATAAAAAGTATATTGAAGTCGCACATGAAGGTGCACGACGGTGATAAGCAGTATTTGTGCTATTTCTGTGGATGGAGCTTCGCACAAGGTGAGGGCCATTTACTTTTATAGTTTTTATTGTTTAATAAGTTAGGGAAAACCTTACTTTTAATTAATTGTGCTACTTTTTCGATTTGAAACTATTTATCGAAATGTACAAAAAGTACAAGGCCATCACTAGCGAGTAGCGGGCCTGGTAGACTTGCAAGGGTTGGAGGCAACTAATTATGTTGCTACGGCTACATTGTCGCGATATAGCGAACTACACTTCGCGCGCTACCTGTTGCACATTGAGTCGTCGAGCGTTGTGCGAGAGAGAACGCGCGAAGTGTAGTTCGCTTTATCACGACAATGTGGCCGCTGCATTACAGTATAAACCCATATAATGGGTAGCAAACACCATAGTTATTTTTTTTAAATGTTTTACAATATTTTGTATACTTACAATAATTATTATATCAAGGTGCTACCACTATTAACACCGATTAAACTAGTAGAATCGAACTCAATAATCAGTTTATTAGTTGAAAGACTTGAAAGATGAAGGTCTTCGCTAATAAGACCTACCTCACTTTACATATTGAAGTATCACATCACCAGATTTCATAACGTTATACGTCATGCTGACGCTCCCATTTGTTAACACGTTGCTTGGGCAATTAAAAATAAAATACAAGTTTAAGAGCCCGTTTCAGTGTCCGAATAGCAAATAACGTTTTTTAACTGAATTTGAAAACACTGCCTATAACATACCCAAAGGCTGGGAAAAAAAGCAATAATTATTCCAACATAAGTTATAAACGGTACGAACGGTTATAACGGTGTCATCTCTTTCCCTCAGCCGGTAACCTAGAGGTCCACATGCGTAAACACACGGGTGAGAAGCCGTTCTGCTGCAACGAGTGCGGGTTCCGTGCAGCCGTGTCCTCCAACCTTCGTCGCCATCAGCGGCAGCACCAGTCTAACAGGACACACGTCTGCAAACACTGCAATAAGGGGTTCTACGATGCTAGTGGGTTGGTCAGTACATCTCCTTCACACTAATATTATAAAGGCGAAAGTTTGTGTTTGTGTGTGTGGGGGGGGGGTTATATGTTTGTTACTTCTTCACGCTCAAACGGCTGGACTAATTTTGATAAAATTTTGTATGGAGGTAGCTGACACCCTGGATTAACATATAGGCTACTTTTTATCCCGATATTCCCTTCGGGATCAACATTTACGCGGGTGAAACCGCGGGGCGCAGCTAGTAAAATATAATTCAAGATATCTCATCCTCTCCTCCGTACCAAATTTTTTTTTAATGGTGTTATGTTTCTTTCTTACCATTCAAAACTACGATCACATCTAAAATATTTATCAGTATCTTCAACGTCACTGCTTATGGCCTATATTCAAAACCTGATTGACCTGATTTTATTATTATAACTAGCTGCGCCCCGCGGTTACAACACACACTTACAAACTTTCGCCTTTATACGAGTAATATTAGTGTGATTGTGTCGTTAGATGACAGATCATTATTCATATTCATTCTACTTACACGTCCTCAATTTTTTAATGTTATTTTCCAGGCTCGTCACCTCCGCACGCATACAGGAGAGCTTCCATACCAATGCCCGGGATGCGCGCGCGCCTTCGCCGACAGCTGGAAGCGCAAAACACACCTCATGCGCGCGCACCGACTTGCGCTACCTGACATACCGCGCATGAGACGAGATGGTCGCACTATACACTAAACAAAGGGCTATTTGTGGCCTTTCTATGTTGAGGTCAGCTTCCAGTCTATCCGGATGCAACTGAATACCAGTATTTTACATGGAGCGACTGCTTATCTGATCTCCACTACCAAGTTACTGGGTGATACGATATCACTTGGTAAGATAGGTTGTCAGTTTTGGCTTTCTGATTAGGTACCCTTAATCTGTGAAGTTCGCGTGGCTGAATTTTGTGCTAAACATAATATTTTATATTTCTTATTTGCCATCAATACGCTAAGAAAAGATCTGTCAAAGATCTACGAATAACAGCCGGGAAGCAGCACGGGAAGCGCGCTATTTGTGGCTCATTGGGAAGATTAACGTTCAAATCATCATCATCTAGCTGGCCTTTTCCCAACTATGTTGGGGTAAGCTTAATGTTCAAATGTATCTACATAATATTATTGTTTGTAATATTTGTAAGCGCTATCTATTTCCTGCAAGGACCTTAATGCTAGTGAAGAAAAAGAGGCTTGTAATTATTGCGTTGAAAATGTTAATGTCTTCTGTGTATTTTTCTCATTTTTATGATCTCTAGACTTGTCATCTATTGGCCTAATGATGTATTTATTGTGATAATATTGAGCTAAGATATTTAGTAACACAGATGTTTTACTATAATTATGTGAAACTTTCAATTATTCCTGCAGCTAGATCAAATTAATGAAACTACCAAAGATTATGATAAGAAAATAAACTAAAAGTAAATAAAAGAAATAGTATTGTATTAAAACATATTTTTATTATATTCTATACAAGCCAACAGTCAACAATCATATAGGACATCCTTGAAATAAATTGCTACTGGAAGTACATTTTTGGATTATTATCTACAACACAATCATAATATCTGTACACGTTAAAGAACATTACAGAAACACACTTCCGCAGGAATTCAAAATGAACGTGCGCTGGCTACCATTGTAATGTATGTATCAGAAAGGTAGTAAAAACCTCATCAAAACCTATCCAGCAGTTTCAAATAAAATACTTGAATCAGAAACGCCACCAAGCAACTTCATTATAATATTTAACTTTTGACGTTCAAAAAATACAAATTCTCAGACTAAATTAGAATACATAATTTAGATTTTATTTTCGGAATGTTATTTAGATAAATTAATTAGCAACAGACTTGAAGATAGACCAACCAAATTTAGCATCAACCGAATGAGGCAAGTTACTGCCCGATTCAAACTTTAGGCGGCTCGGAACATGAGGCGAGTTGCTGCGCAGTAACAAATTCACGTGTCAGCGGGGGTGAGGGGTGAGGTACTGCGCAGCCAGTAGCGCACTGCAGAGCCACCATAAAGTTGTGTACTCATAATAAATATTCCATCAATGTGTACAATGCTTTACAGGAAGAATTTAAACATCTAGTCGAAGCACCAAAACTACCAGTTTCTAGAGATTACATTATTGTTCGGAAGGCATACGAAACAACTATATAAGCACTCATATTAATTATATGGCACCTGTATACCCTTTTACGATTTATATACATATTCCACCCTCCAAATTGCTACTAGGTTTTTTTAACTCGGGTAATTTATTGTAAGTACGAAAGATTCTCGGGTAATTGCCTATATAAGTAGATACTATTTGGATTCTGTTAAATATCAATATTTGAAAATGGTTTCTACTTCAAAATTGTGTGAAAGGGTTAGTGATAAATACGACATCTATACCTTTGATTACACGACAGTTCGGATTATATTGGTTCTTTATTATTTTAAAACATTTCTAGCAATATTCTAGCCGTAGTATATATTTTTATTATATTCCTTTCAGTCCCTACACATTTAAACTGATGATTTTACCATGTAATTATTTTTACATATTCCGTTAAAGCACGTCAAGCGTGCTTTGACTTTACAAGATTTGAGCACGTTGTATGCGCCTGCGCAGTATCTAGAACGGCGTTCAGGGCGAACAAGAAAGTTGCCCATGTTTGTAAACCAGGCACATGTATGACCACCTTTTTCTATGATAAAATCTGTTTCTACACAGATTTTAACATCAGCAGCAGTCGCAATTTTAACCGAAATATTCCTTCATTAATTCGAATTATTTACATAGTCTGTTAAATCATTCTTTTCTAACGCATGGTTCAACAGTAATGAATGCATCAAAACATCTATTTACTGTATACACCTGACCTTTGCGCGATTACACCTCTGACATCCATATCAATACAATCCCTTGCTTGTCAACCACAATTACTAAGACTCCTGTATTCACAAGGTGATCTGAACGTTCTGCACAATGTTAGACCACTCCACCTTGGAGGGCACCAGGTAGAACGCCGGCGCCACCTTCTGTCCGCACGGGCATTTGCAACCTGTTATAAATAAATTAATGATAAGTACCTAATACTTTTGAAATGGAGATTGTTATGAAAGACTAGCAGCGCCCCGCGGTTTCACCCGCATAAGTGTCGATCCCGTGGGAATATCGGGATGAAACTATCCTATGTCCTTCCCCGGGATGCAATCTATCTCTCTGCCTTTTATCGAAATCCGTTCAGTGGTTTAGGCGTGAAAAGGTAACATACAGACAGACAGACAGAGTTACTTTCGAATTTATAATATTAGTATGGATAGAAATTAATTTTCGCAAGCAGAGGTTACCGCGCGACAACATATAGTAACAGCGCAGTGCTGCACACCCCTACCCCATTTCAAGTTAAACAAATATCAACTTTATTTCAATGACAATTAAATTGTTTTCAGAGTGACTAGCACCATTGAAAAAGTTATAAAAAATGTCTGAAGTTGTAGCGTAAACTGAACTTTATTGTTTAGGAATTAAAGTTATTTTTCCATTAATTCATATTTGTTTACTTTTTCGGCAGGATACATACAACGCCGACATCAATCGCCGGACAGTTGCCCACCAGACACAACACCCGTCTGGTCGGAGGGTCCTCTTTCTATAGAAGTATACACCCTGTCCCTCTTATCTTTATAAATGCTACACTGAATAACTGACCCATGATCCAGCTGAAAGAGCCAATCTTGTTGAGACACCTGGGACAGTGCAGCTTGCCCTGCGCGCAGTGCGTGACGTCACGCATCCAGGCCATGGGCTCCACGAACCACATGAGGCGGCAGATGTCGGGCAGGTCCGCGCGCGCCGCTATGGAAGCGTCCACCATGTTTGTTTCGCTGTAGCCGTCTAAACCCTGTGAGAAATACAAGTCATTTATCCAAATTAGGTCAGTTGTCAAAACATTTTGAACGCCAAAATTATTAAAAACACCCCAACCTGCCACTTTCTAGTGCTTTAACTGGATAGAAGAAATGGCGCAATAAACTCCCCAGCAGCACAGTCTAGTATGCAAACATTGCATAGCAATGAAACAAAAAACATTTAATTAAATTATTTGTCAGCTAGCACACGCCAATATTCCAATAATAAAAATTGTTATCGTGTTGTGTTTTTTTTTTAAATTTAGGGTAATTCAGCAGCTAAACTAATTAAAAATAGTAAAATGCCAAAAGACAAAAAGTTTTTATTACCAAGCGCAAAATGATACTGGCCTACTGATGATTAATAACTTCCTTTTTTGTAGTCGGTAAAAACTAAAGTTGTATTCCTGCACACGTAGCATGACCACCGTAGAAACGGGTTTTGTCGACGGAAGAATAGACAAAATGACAGATTGTAGAAATATTTGTACGCATTTTACGCGTCTAAGCATGGCAATGTGTCATTTTGTCTATTCTTCCGTCGACAAAACGTCGTCATGCGACGCGTGCTGGCGTCGTAGTGGTTGTTTAGGTTTTGGTTATGTTTTGTTTCGTGTTCGTGTGTCAGCCACAACCCACCTGACTAGGTCCCTCTTCGCTGTCGCTGCGCTGGCTGTGGCTCTGACTCTGTCCGGGACTGCAGTCTTCATACTGGTCACATCGCATGTCCATCAGCTGTGATGCAAGGATCTTCAGTTTCTCTAAGAGGATCTCCCCGTTCTCTGCGCAATTTAGTCCTGTCAGCTTGCTTGGTGGTGGTCGCATACCTTAAGCCAGAAAACATTTAAATAGGTATCAAATGCTCTGTTTTAATGTACTGTCAAGTATATAGAAAATGTTCGGTTTTTTCAATATATTCCTTTCCCGCAGAGTGGTGCCGCAAGTCACCTTTTCGAACTGTTTTCATCCAAAATTTTGGAAATAATCAATTTTAGAATTAGAGATAGGTGCAAGCATAGATATAGATACACCTAGATAACGCAAGAGCAACTACTTCGCGTGCCAAAAATCGCACCAGCTTACGATAAAAAATCATAAGCCGCCACTTTCGCGCTCAGTCCTGTGTACTGCTGGCTGCGTAAGCGTGAGCGAGAGCGCGAGCTTTTGACGTCATAGTAGGTAGTCAAAAAATGGCACGCTTGGTTTTCATACAGTTCGTGATACTTGCGTTATCTAGGTCTATCTATATCTGTGGGTGCAAGTAAAAATTAACCTTATGCCCTTCACAATTTAATTCCCTGAGTGTACACGTATAAGAAGTTTCCAATGATTACTATCTCTAGAATAGAAAGTTACTTATAATTTAAGTAATAATAGTAGTTTAGTGCGAACAGTGATAATCGTCGGTTGGTGCCTCATTTCATTAAAAACGTCTTAACGGGCCTCTGCGAGTTGGCTTCGGCCCCTCGTACGCCTTCCAAAGGTCCGGGACACGGGGTCCCGAGAAATATGAAAAAATAGAATTTTATTTCATTCAAAAAGGTACAATTTTCGTATCAAAAGTATAAGTATCAATCAAAAGTCTGAAGATGAACTAGGTTCTTATGCAAAATAACATTCCATTCATTAAAAAACCTTATGCAAACAACAACCATATGCTACAATTTCTATACCTTACCT
The DNA here is from genome assembly GCA_948474745.1 of Oligia latruncula. Lineage (NCBI taxonomy): Eukaryota > Metazoa > Arthropoda > Insecta > Lepidoptera > Noctuidae > Oligia > Oligia latruncula. The sequence continues at coordinate 1,210,708 of OX419685.1, forward strand.
TTCTTAGCCAGCTCCACCTTGACATCCTTAGGTATGTGCGGTATGATGTTGCTCTGGTTGGCCACGATGCGGCGGCACTTCTTACAGCGATACACAATGGGGTCGGGCCGCTCGCGCACCAGGCCGGGGTCCGGCTTGACAAGGTTGGCAAACAGCTGGGGCAAGATCTTCACTGGAAATGGTACTGTAGATGAATTTGTGACGACAACATTGAAACTAGGGCTCTTAGTTATATGGGCCTTATTACAGAACCTCACTCAAGACTTCAGGATTATTCATACTTCCATACTAATATTATAAATTCAAAAGTAACTCTTGTCTGTCTGTATGTTACCTTTTCACGCCTTAACCACTGAACAGATTTCTATAAAATTTGGCAATGTCAATGAAGGACATAGGATAGTTTTTATCGACATACCTCGCGGGCGAAGTCGCGGGCGGAAGCTAGTATTTAAATAATTTAAAAGCTAAGTCTTAAAATAATAGTACAGACGCCAGCACATCAAGTTACTACAATCTGTCAGATTTCTTTAATAGATTTTAGACTTTATTGCTAAAGCATAAGGTTCAAGGTTGATTGGGAAAATCTGACAGTTTCGGGTAGGTTGACCTGCTGGCGTCTGTACATTATTATTATTTTAAGACTTAGCTTTTAAATTATGTCAATATTATCTCAGTAAATAAAAAAGAGGGGAAAAAATAGATGATAAAAAATGTCTGCATTGCTGTCAACAGGAAAAGTGCCCAAAAGGCTGGCAGGATTTCCATGTTAAAATTTATATACATTTGCTTCACAAAATGAAGAGCCTTTGAAAGCTGTTTCTTCAAACAGTAAATATAAATTTAAAAAAATTTAGACATCGCCATTAAACAATGCTGTTTCAATTGTCTCCCGTAAAAAAACTAGACCCTGTATTTTTGATACTAGTAACCCATAGACTAAGAAGTAATTGCTGGCAACCCTAGTGCATTTGTACAGTTTCTTTTAGCTTGTGCATAGTTTATGAATGAAAATGAACAGAATCATTATCATTGAGAGAAAACAATATAGCATTAGTCACCTTCCTTCAGTTTCTGTCCCGCTAGCTTCAGACGAAACTGTTTATACCGTGGATCATCTCTGTTGATTGTGTAGCCCATGTGACCAAACAGCTTCAGTTGGGCTATGAAGCCCAGGTTCGGACCTACGAACCGCCGTTTACTTTTCACGAGGGTGAATGCTTCTTCAAAACATAGACCATACTTCTCCATGATGAAGGCAATCACAACTGCTGCTGAACGTGATACTCCAAAGTGACTGTAATGAAAGCAGATAAACAATTGTTTTAATGAAAATACTGCCAATTTCTAAACACTGTTTTAACAAATTCGTTAAATAATTCTGTAACAAAAGGTTATGTAAAAATATTTCGTTTTAATTCCGCAATAACTAGATCCAGGGATGCAGAATGCAGGACTGCTCTCCACCGGCAAAATTATGCACATGCAGAAGATGCGGTTGTTATGATGCAACACGCTGCAAAGTAATGCCTGATTCCATATCTTATCTTCATTCTTTAATGCAATATAATGTTTGCAGTAATGTTTCAAGCAGTTTTTTGAGAAAGTGGTCTAAAATAAAGTAAGAAGGAGAAAGTATCAGGCTAAGAGTAAATAGGGGGTAGATTCTCTTGTCAGTAAGTTCCTTCCTTGACCCATTGGCGGATTTACACATTTGCCGCCATCATGCTATTCAAATTATGCCGCCCCTAAAGACCTCTACAATAATGTCCCATGTCTTTTGCATACTGCTTCGACACGCTTAATTCCTAAAACGCTTAAACCTTTTCTTCAAAATACTTTTAAAATGTTCTTGTTCAGCTACGAAAAACATGCAGAGATTTGTAAAGATCGGCAACAGTGACCAAATCTACGGTAGAAGCCTGAATTTGAGCATTCACTTTGTTCATTCTTTCCAAAAAACCATGATAGGTAAGTATATAAATATTAATCTTTTTAATTTCAGTAAGACAAAAAAAATGTTAGCCCCAAATTTTCCGCCCTAGGCTCCAGCCTGTTCGTAAATCCGCCACTGCCTTGACGATTCATTCCAACTGGCCACAGAACATTTGACGAAGCGACGTGCGCTTTACTTTTGGTTCCCAAGAATCCCAAGTGTACAAATACGCTGTGAATGCTGTGAATGTGTGTGTATGCGCAGGAGCTCTCGGTGCCGTCCGAAACGTGTCACTGACTCTGGCAGAGCCACCATCAGGGATTTTAATTTTGATAACACCAAAAATTTGTCGCTAATTAGTCGAAATTTGTCGCCAAATATCAGAATTTGTCGGTCACTGGTTCAAAAGATATAAGGGTTTATAGGTGGCGGATCTGGAGTCTCCCCAGCAGGGCCACATTTATATCTAAAAAATTAGGGCACCTAGCGAAGATCTGTTTTCTCCCCAAATATCAGAATTTGTCGGTCACTCGTTCAAAAGATATAAGGGGCAATGACGAAGTTGGAAGTGTGTATTTGCGTGTGTGTGTTATGTGCTGACGCTACTTGTCTTCATGCACACATTCAGTGTTTTTGTACACTTGATTACCACAAATAAAGAGCGCCTCGCTACGTGACATAAAAATACTGTAACCTAGTTATTATTTTGCTCTTACGCAAATAAATGATAATACATAAAAACCATCACTAACCAGTGCACAAGGACTGTCCCTTCCTCTCCAAGCGCTTGCTTTATGAAGGCATTGGTCTCAGGCAGGTGACTTATCAGGTCCTCTTTAGGTACATCTGCTACTGCAAATAGTATAACAGGCTTGTTTATAGGTAGTACCGTCAACAGTTTTCTTGAACTCTTAGATTTCTTTATTTGGCTATATGTATTTTAATGCTAAGAACATGGTTTTCATACAAATAGCTACTAAATAAAGCCATCTAAAGCAAACCTATATCTTGGGTGATAGGTTTTCTGTTGTGTTGGGGGGTTGGGGCCAATGTCAAACCAAATTTATACTCATATCTTTTTGACTTAGCCTTGATTCACTGTTCAAAGAATGATACTTGCAGTTTACTTACACTTAACATAATGGAAGACCAGGTTGCCTCTCTCCAGTATGCTCCTGGGCAGTGGTACCACATCTAATGTGAGGATGTGAGTGATGTGCAGCTTCTCCAGCGTCTTTTGGTCACGAGCACATGCTAAGTTTCCTGAAAAGTGGTTGACAAGGTTGTTATTTTTATTTTTTTATGAATACAATAGCATGTTTTTATGTTGATTTATTTAATTTAAGGTGACTTTTAGACAATGTTTATGGTCGCCAGTAGGTTCAGATAGTGCCATCCACGAAGATGCACCACACTGTTTTTCCTAATGCTTACAGCACAAGTGTGCAACATTCCGCTAGCGTTTTAGTTTTGTCGATACAAACTAATTATTATTAGTGGGCAATTCGTGTGTATCCGAAAAACTAAAACACTAGCGGAATTAACTAGCGATTACCACTAACAATTATTAAGAAGAAGATTGGGGCGCGTGTTTGTGGATGGCAATATCTGTACTGTTAGCAATATAGTGTGGAGGCGTTAAATAATACAGTTTATTCCAAGGAAATTTGATTACTTCTATGCATTTATTATATCACTGTTGTTTTTTCGAAAAAAAAAACCTAATAAAAATAATTCTAAATTCACTTGAATGGTTGTATGCAACCAGAGTTATGTGTCTGCCAGCCAGCACAACATAAAGTCACTTTTGCAAACAATGTTTACAGGTCAGGAAGTAAACTTTTAAACATATTACATAAGTAAACTTTTAAACATATTATATGTGTCGTTAGATTTCAAATCGCATCAAGTCCACTTTTGACATAAAGTTAGCTTTTATTCTTATTTAAAAGGCAGGGGAAGTATCTTTCACAATATTTTACCGAATTGAACCAAGTCCCTGTAGTTTTCAAGCAAAATAAGTTTAAAACACACCCCTTTTTTCAAATTGAACCAAGTCCATTTGACATGTTATATCAAAACGCAACAAGTCGCATTGAGCCAATCAGAGCGACGCGATCGTTCAAAATGGCGCCCAGTTGTGTGCTGATTGTCGTTGATTTTAATTCAAACTGCACTAAGTCCAGTATTCTGTTAGATCAAATGAAGCTAAGTCCGAAGGACTTGGTTCATTTTGACAAAATAAACCTAAATCCAAATTAGAAATTAGTTTTTCTCGTAATCTATAAACATTTCATAGAAACAATGATAGAAAGGATGATAGAGAATCCGATTTTTGATAGTCACACCACCCTCAAAATGAGATAATAAAAAGCCTTACTCGAACAGAATAAAAAACCGCTTTTTATTAATTAAATCATTTTGGACTTACTTCAATCTGAAATCTAACGACACATATAAGTAAACATATAGTATAGGTTCCATAGCCAACTGCTAACTGCCTGTGTGTGCTGAATACTGAGATTCTCCGTGTATGGCATATTCAACTATTGTTTTATTGGTTTATTAACTTCAGTATTATATACTGGCAATTCAACTTTTTCACATCTTTATTAGTTGTCGTAATGGGAATCATATCACTTGGTTTTAGTAGGTTTTTATTTATTCTTTTGATAGATCCTTATTTTGTAAATGTGAGGACTTTGTAGGCCTTGTAGACTTTAGATAATTTTTTATTTTATCAAGTACCTGGTACTTGTTGACAGGCCTACGCTGTCCTCCCATACCTACTGTAATTTGGAAACATTGTAAAAGCCACTTATTTTTAAAAAGAGTAACCGTGGAGTTTTTGCTGGTTCTTCTCCATAGGAAACGACCAAATGGAACCGCGCACCTAGCTTCTGATGTTTCATAAGTGCCCATGTAGATTTATGTGAAATAAAATATTTTGATTTTGAGTAAGATTTCTATCAGAAAACTAAGTTGTGGCAGGTGTTACAATAAGCTAACCTAAGTATAATCTTTCGTCGATGAGGTCCACACTGATGCCGAAGCAGTCATCCAAATCATCAGTATCATCAGCATCATCTTCTGCGTGGATCACAGCCGCCACGCTACGTCTAGCCATCATAGATTCAACACAGCGCTGAAAATCATATATCCATAAGCAAACAAAATTTACACGAGTAGCTTATCTTCTCCACATTATCTTCGTCAAAATTAAGTCAGATTAAAGGTCAGTGTAATCTTTGAATATAAACACACCTCAAGTAAGAAAATCAATACTTGAAAAATCAATACATGTGCACGTTGCGCAGTTATTACACCTACAGCTTCAAATTTTACACTGCACCAAGATTCACAGTAACTAGAATATGAATAACATATAATTTAATACAATTTAAGTAAGAAAAACCGAATAAAATCGTCGGAAAACCGTGGAATTATCAGAAAACACCCGCGAAGCAAATTTTATTATTTTGACATTTGATTTTGACAGTTGACACTTATGTGTATTGGTAACGCGTTCCGTTTTTGCATACTTGTAACGCAGTTGTCCCATAAAATAAATAATAAAATAAATTGTGATGGATACTATTATTAATAAAGTTAACGATGAGTCTCATTAATTTAGGTGTAATTTAATACTAACTAGTAGATTGTTAGCCAAGGGAGCAAACAACTATTTTGAATTGAAGGCGAGAGTGTTTCTTTGAATCCAGAGCGGAGCGGAACTTTTACTAGGTACTTGTATGTACGGACGCCAGCACATCAAGTTACTACAATCTGTCAGATTTCTTTAATAGATTTTCGACTTTATTGCTAAAGCATAAGGTTCAAGGTTGATTGGGAAAATCTGACAGTTTCGGGTAGGTTGACCTGCTGGCGTCTGTACTATTTATTCAGTGCTTTTACTAGCAATATCCAGTATCCAAATTCAAATCACTTTTAGTTCCTAGGGATTAAAGAGCTATTTTAGTCCCTGTCTGTGGTCCCTGCTTACAAAGAATACACAAGCTCTAGCACTAGAGATAAAAAGGTATTTTTTATTTTACTTCAAAATCGTTCGCACGCCGTATGTGTATAGTTTCAAACCATATTCATCAACTTTCGAAATCAAGTAGGGAACCCTACGGCAGGGTGTGTTGGACACTGCTGTTCATGCATTTTTTTACGTGTGAAATCAAAATTGACTGCGACCTGACACATTTAATATAAGCACATCGTAGATAGGTTACGGCACACGTTCATAGCACCTTTCCGCTGGTCGCTCCGCTTTCACTGTCGCCTGTGCCACAGTTGCGACATTTTTTGCAAAATCCGGACATTTTTGTGGCATGGTTTCTTTTCATTACGGCCCCATTATAAGGAATTATCTAAACATCACGTACGTATTTTAGAGAAATGGTAGGTAGGTACCTACTGAAAACAATTTATGAATACTAAGCAGTAGCTTACTAAGCACGAATAGACAACTTTCTAACATTTTTATCTTCAAACATGGATACTTATTTTTCACTTTAGTAGCTCAAACATGTAGGTTTTGCTGCCTGAAATCAGTGAGCTCACTGAGTGAGACAAAGTAACTTTTTAATATTTTTTTCTGAAAGCCGCGAATATCTTATTCAGCCTTGGGTTAATCATACAATTCGAAAAATTCACACTCTATCTCTTTCCCGCCATTAGAAAGAGAGAGACAAAGACCAGCCCTTTCGAAGTTCCGATTTTGAATTCGACCTCAAAGACAAACACGTTCGGAATTTCGTACTAACTAAAGAAGTTTTGCAAAAAGATAATTATGTCTTTTAATGTAATTTATTGATTTTTTAACTTATTGTTGTATTTATACGAAAATAAGTATTTACTGCAAATAAAACTGATATTTAACCTGTAAATATTTATTTCTAGTTTCAATAATGTTAAGTAATATACACACATCAAAAGTGTCTAGGGATCAACATATATTTTTGCAATAACTTTTCTCCTGATTGATATTAATTAAAATTTTCTTTAAGGATTCATCAAATAAAGTTTTTTCGTTTGTCACAGTAACGATAAACCAAGTCACCTTTGCATTAATAAAGAAATTTGCCATTTTCCTAATAAAGGGATTTTTGACATTTGAACCACTAACACAAAAGTTCGAAAAAAAGACTGAAATAACAGTTTTCTTTAAAATTTTATTGGGTAACTTAAACAATTAATAATCCGTGTTTCTACCGCGAACACTAACAACACAAGAACATCGGTTTGGCATACTCAAAATGAGTTCATCCAAATCACGCTGTGGAATGGCCGCCCATGTTCGTTGCAACAACAAAAAAAGGTCTTCTTGCGACTGGATACCCTCCATATTCGGCAGAGCTCTTCTCTGTAGCATATCCCATGCATGCTCAATCGGGTTCAAGTCTGGCGACTGAGCAGGCCAGGGCAGGACATTGATGTTAGCTGCGGCGAGAGTCTGTCTTACAACTCTTGCGGTGTGCGGTCGTGCATTATCATGCATTAACTGAAATAAGGGACCGATTTGCACTTGTAGAGGAACGATGACGTCTGATACAATCGTCTCAGCATAAATTTGAGCGTTGAGGTTGCCTCTGATCCAAATCAACTCAGTTCTTCCGCCGATCCAAATACCCGCCCATACCATGATGGTTCCACCACTATAAGGATGGACTTCCTGGCAGGATTTTAATCGCTGTTGGCGTCCAGGGGTTCTCCAGTGTCGTATACGTCTTGTATCCGGTCTCGTACCAAAACGAGACTCATCAGAAAACCACACGAAACGCCATTGTTCTTCTGCCCAATTTCTGTGTTCAAGAGCCCATTGATATCGAATCCTACGATTGTGCATTGCTATAGGTGGTACCCGTAGCGGTCTTCGGGAATGAAGGTTCACTTCATGCAAGTGGTTTCTGACTGTTTGGTCGCTAATTAAGTTCCCTGAAGAGTGATGAAGCCTCACGGCTAACATCATGGCGGTTATTGTTGGAGCTCTTCGAGTTAAGATTTGAATGTATCGGTCTTGTCTCCGTGTGGTGCAGCGATACCGTCCTCCATGGCGCTCAGCCACGGTACCAGTGCTTCGGTAACGTGTCCAAAGTCGACTGATAACACTCTGACTTGTATTCAGAGCTAAAGCCACAGTACGTTGCCGGGAACCAGCTTCTATCATTCCCACGGCTCTGAGCATTTCTTCCCTGCTTAAATGACGTCGCCGCTCCATAATAACGTTGGTTTTAATCAGTAGTAGGGAAACAGTAGCACTAATAATGTCTTCAATGCGTTGTATGTTTTTATAGGGAAAATATTGACAGCTGATTTTCATCTTTTACTCGAATTTGATTCACAGTTCCTGATTCAAATTATGAAATGCACCAAAAAGGATCCATATAAATTTATAAAATCATAAATTTATTACAAAGCCACATCTCAATCTCAAGAAATCCGCATAAAAATGCTTGATCCCTAGACACTTTTGATGTGTGTATTTTGAATAATAAAATATCAAGGGTGCTATTTCCGAACACGCCTTACAAAGTGTTCTCTGAAGTGAAAAGTTATGACTTTATGAGTGTTACACGAGAGCAAAGTTTTTTGCATCTCGTGCCTTTGAATCCTTCGCTTGCTCAGGATTCAAAATCAGTACTCGCAGCAATAAACGACTTTGCTCTCTTGTTGCACAAATAACTATTGTTTACCTATTTAGTACCTACTCGTAAAAGTGTAACAGCTAGAATGTCTTTGTCTTGAACTTTCGTAAAAAAACGCTTTTTTTGCATCTCTTCTTTTTCACACTTTCATTTGAATTTGAATTACAACTGTAATAATTATCATGCATGGGATCAAGAGCGGGCCCATTTAGTAATAAAAAAAAAGCAAGGTGAGTGGGTCGTTTGTTGTTCTCAGCATTTGCATGTCCCTGACCCTCGTCTCCCACCTCCTAACTTCACTCAAGCACAGGTCCAAAATCCAAACAGATTTCATAAACATTGTGGGCCGGTTTGGACTTTGGAACCAGCGCACAACGGACCCACTTTCTTATGCAAGATACCTTGTTCATCGTTACCTAATAATAGCAACTAAAATTAGTATTTAGACTAGACTAGGTCATAATGTGTGTAATCATTTTTACGGAAGTCATTTGCCTAAAGTAATAGGTAGGTATCTACCTATTTAACTAACTGAATTATTGTGATGACTGTCTGAAGAGTGAAGTAAAAGTAATTGTTTGTTACGTCTTACAGATAAATATACATACTTAGGTTTCTTACTCTATCTTGACTGAATGGTAGTCATCATATGTTTTTATCTAAGGTTTCCAATTTTCCATATATAAGGTGCCTACCTACTACTACCTACCTACTTGGCTAGTAGGACCACGGAATAGAAAAAAAATTATATTCCGTGAGTAGGACACATTCGCCGAGGCAGAGAATTCAGAGATACCTACAGCCTAGGCAGACTAGCTTCGCATGAAATCACAGATGTTCATGCAACCACACTTCAAAAACTGAACTTTTGAACCCCTCGTTCAAAAGTCCACTAGGTCATAAAATATTAATTTAAATGTAGGTATAATCAGCAAATCGCTATAACTTTCGCAGAAACTTGAGAGGAATACGGGAATACCGAGAAATCGGTTGTAGAGGACGAGAAGCCTTCCTGAAAAACAAAATCTAGGTTAGCGACCGATGAATATACCTAGTTACAGAGAGATTACTTCTCATTGAATATTTCAAATCGCTGTTTTATCGGTGATGTTCCTGCTGCTGATCTTTACCAGAAAGGGAAGGTACCTCATCATCATTCTTCCATCGTTCCTTTGGTCTTGCCCAAAGGGTAAGTAGGATGTATGATATTAATGGTTTTTCTTTCACATCGTAGGTACCTATACATAATTTCTTATAGAAAGACTTTAAAGTTTTCTTGTCACACCCCGTATGAAAGATATTCTATGTTGTAAGAATCATCCACTTTCATTGTGAATGTGAACAACCTTGGACTTCGGGTGTGGTGTTACAAACCACAACAACAACAAACAATGTAGTCATAAGTTCGTGGACTCATACGAAATACCGCCTCGGAAAGCACGTTAAGCCTTTGGTCCGGCTGTCATTCGTGGATCTTTGACAATCGTTACGGGTAGTCAGAACCCCGAAAGTCTGAAAATTAGTAATTGGGTTTTGTAGGTCAGATAGGCAGTCGGTCCATGTAAAATACTGGTATTCAGCTGCATCCGGTTAGACTGGAAGCCGACCTCAACATAGTTAGGAAAAGGCTAAGGAAACGAGTTTACGTCTTTTGCAATATTGTGACATAGTGATAACTACCCAACAGCTACCGTCTCGTACATTACGTGATATTCAAATATGAACAAATGCAAATCCAATTGTCATAAAATTATTCCGTAGGTAATTGTAGTTTTTGTAGTGGCAGGTACCATGTAATTTGCATTTGTTCTGTTAGCAAAAGTATCATAAATAATTCATATTATTAGACTTGGCACACATCATTTGTGCCGAATTAAGCTGGACCATCGCATAACCGACCGACCGACCGACCGACCGATGGCCGGTTGAGCAGATTAGTCCTGGAGTTAATTCCGCCTAACGGCAAGGGTATTGTGGGACGCCCCCCAGCTAAATGGGCTGACGAGTTTAAGGGGACTACATGACCTAAAGCGCAGTCACTGTCGGAGTGCATAGAAAAGAACGAGAAGCGTGAGATGACACAACGGTGGTAATTTTATTGCAAAATCTGAAGTAATTACCTATCTATTTACGAAAAATCTATTGTTTGGACTAAAAAATTAAAACACTTGCCTTGTAGCAAGGCAAACCGCAATCTGGCAATGATAGTATGTAAGTTAACGGAAAAGTGTGCAATCCGTCATTCTATACAATTCCTAGGAAATGTGTACAATTCCTAAAATAGATAGGAAATCTATGATATATTTTTTAATATGCGCTTTTCCTAGGAAATCTATAAATTTCCTAAATAGCAATCGGAAATCTTAAAAATATTAGTACTTAAGTGGTTTTTATTGTTTATAGAAAGTTTTTAGAGGTGTGTGGAGTTGTAATAAGTTTCAACACACTATCTAACTAGCATATATCCTGAAGAATACCATATATTTTTCTGATTTTGTTTTCTGTAGTCGATCATATATTTTTATTGCTTTTATATTTCGCGTTTTTTGCATTTAGGTCCTGTAATCCCCTTAAGAAGGTGGCTGGGGCAGACTGGATGCGGAAAGCGGAGGACAGAGTGTTGTGGCGCATGTCCAGCAGTGGACTGCGATACGTTGAATTAATTGAGGATACCTACGTCTTTGTCATGTTGCATTGTACGCATCATATATGTGTCATGCCCATGCGTCACCCTTCAAACCGGATCACTATTACACTACAATTTCCATCACTTGTAGGAATTGTTCTGTCACATTAATTTCATGGTCCAACTTCCTTTGCCTTTCTTTCATCGTTTAGCGTTGCACCTATAGCGGTTTTAACTTGGCTACACTACAATATTCGAATCTGGCAAACAGGTAAATCCGAAACGCTTATTAACTTTCAACCAAGGTCCTATAAAAACAAAAAGTCATAATAATTCCCAATTGCTGCAAATAATAAGACTGCGTTCAGACAAGGCGCTTGTGACGGAGTTTCTTCACCGCGTATTGGGAGCGTGTTACGTCACACATCTACGTACAGTGTGCGCCCGCGCATAGCTCTTTCACTATAACGTAATACGAGGAAAATGTTCTGTGCTATATAGTACGGGGTAGCCTACATTCAGTATGTGAAATTATTGAGAGATTTTAACGGATAAGGTTGATATTTTTTTTAAAAGCTTTTGGAAGTAAAGTTATTCTTTGTACCTGTGCTGTTGTTTAAGATCTCATGTAGTTCAAAATACAAGTCTTTTGCGAGAACGGCATGAAAGTTAGCTGTTTAGCTTTATTTTCATTTCACAAAGATGTTGAGCTTCTTAAATTTTGGCTGGGATGCTGACCGATCTTGAAGGCTTGAAAGAAGTATTTCATTATTCTTCGGTTCTGTCTCTCAGTACGTTTGACTTGACGTCACTTACGAACAAATAAAGAGCCGTGTCGTGATGGCCCAGTGGGCGGCCTCGCGTCTCATTCACGAGGTTGTGGGTTTAAATCCGAGTAAGTACAAGTACCAATGTGACTTTTTCAATTCATCTAAATTATGTAGGTACTTTCTGAGTTTGTCTTCGACATTTATTTTCGACATTATTTAAGAGCCTAAGGCCCGGCGCCCACTATCGGTATCGGCACGGCTGAGGATTTTTATGCGACGAATAAAAATGTAACTTAATTGTATGACGATAAAATTGAAATTTCAATGTTATGTAATAATCATCGTAGGTGCAAAAATAAAGATAGGGTATCCGACATACCGTGTCATCGAAATTTAAATTTTATTGTCATACTATTATGTTATATTTGTCGCATAAAAATCCTCAGCCGTGCCGATGCCGATAGTGGGCGCCGGGCCTAAGAGGCCTTTGCCCTGTGCAGTGGGACAGTAATAGGCTGGTATTATGTATGACAGAGCCAAGAACTTCACCGGAAAGTATTTGTTTTCATTTTCACCCTTAGATAGAACAGTAATTTTATGATGTTCTAGGAATAAGTATAGATCTTTTCCTGACTGCCCTGTTGGTCTCTGGTTGCAAGTCAAATGCTGAGCGTGGGTCTCCTGGGTTCGATTCCCGGGTCGGACAAAGTGTTATTAGGATTTCCATTAGGAATTTCTTAGTAACAGTCCGCAGTTTGGAAGTTGGCGGTTTAATACCCCCGTGCCACAGAAAACGCGTAAAGCCGTTGGTCCTGCGCCTGATCTCTCCCCGGTCGTGTCGGATTGCCGTCCCATCGGACTATGGGAGTAAAGGAACAGAGAGTGCACCTGTGGTTGTGCATACTCTTGGTGCACTATAATGTCTCCTTCGTACCTGGCTAATCTCTAATGAGATTGGCCACCGCAAAGAGAATATAACCACTATTATTATTATATTGGCGAGAGGCTATTATTTATACATCTTTTCCTTAGCCGGCTGTTTGTGTGTATATGTACCGTTTCTTTGTCTAAGTATTTGGAGTAGTACAAATAACTCAAGATAACGCAGTGATAGTGTTACGTAAAGCGGCGTGCGCCGGCGCCGGTGGGGCGCGACGGACACAGTGATGGAGAGGTTAGCCACCGGAGCTTGGTGCTACTTCCTATTCTATTTGTCTACGTTAATTATTGGGTGTTACCTATACTGTTGTGGTACCGTCGGTTTGCGATCGTTATTCGAATAATGCTTGATGTTTTATTCTACCTATTCATCTGCCGAGCCTTTTTCCAACTATGTTGGGGTCGGCTTTCAGTCTAACCGAATGCAGCTGATTACCACTATTTAACATGGAGCGACTGCCTATATGACCTCCATAACCCAGTAACTGGGTAATACGATAACCCTTGGTAAGACTAGTTGTCAGACTTTCGCGCTTCTGACTACCCGTAACGACTGTCAAAGATCCACGGCTAACGGCTTAACGTGCTTTCCGAGGCACGGAGGGGTCACAGACCAACCGCGGCAAGCGTAGCTGAACCTGATCGATCGATCTGTGCGGCTGTTATTATTTAGCTACAGACCGAGGGGTCTGTGGCTAAATAATAACATTAAAAAAAACAAAACCTCGGACAGACAGACGGACATGACGAAACTATAAGGGTTCCTTGTATGTACTACGGAACCCTAAAAAATGACACTTACCACATAACAATATTATGAATCTCGTATCCTCATACGGGATTCATAATATTGTTATGTGGTAAGTGTCATTTTTCGATAGAATGAGTAGGTAATTTATAGTTAAGATTAATTTAGAAGCAGGTATGACATTATATAACATGAGCTTGGCGCCTGTTATGTAGGCGGGACTGGTCTAGATTGGCTTTAGGATTTGCCTACAGAGCACTGTGCACAGTGGGACAATACTGATTTATTTATTTATGACATTATCCAACGCTATGCGGATTTCGAGGAGTTCTTCTTTTTCTTGTACACGACAGAAAATATGCCTAAAGGAAGATTTTCGAATTTAGCTGTTGCCTATAGGACCCGCGAAAAACTCGCTGTCAACTCACTAGGTGAGCGTAGTAGTGAGTAATTGTACAGATACACCACTAATTGCACCCCAGCTACTTACTCAGTTACTAAAAGCTAGTTAGCGAAATTACAGCTCGCGTGAAATGCGTGAGGGATGGCAATTACAGAACACGACAGCTCAGAAGGTGAGTTCAATGTATGGCTCACAGAATACGTACCTTTATTTTTGTCGAGAGCAGACCTTCAAAAGGTACCGCGGGACAAAACCCGGGGTTTGGGATAAGACCGGGATGCGTGGGACTTTTACCTCACTCCGGGGAGTCCCCTTTACAGTCTCTCCAAGGATGTGCCCTAACAGGCGTCGCACAGAGTACGTACCTACTGTATATCTATTGAATTGATAGATGACCCACTGAATGATAAAGTCAAGGCACTCACTTATTTCAATTAAACCATTTACTTTTGAATGATCAAGGAGTCGGTCAATTAGACAGGAAGTTCAAGATAATTGTCCGTTCCAAAACGAAGATCTCTATGGAGAAGAGCGGGCAAAAAAGTAGATGGCCACTAAAAGTTAAGCAGTGACCTCTGCTATGTTCCATAAATGTTTCGCTCTCTTAGTAACCCTAGCAGAATTTTTTATCTTACCACTAGAAGCGCCCCGCAATTTCACCCGCATAAGTGTCGATCCCGTGGGAATATCGGGATATAAACTATCCTATGTCCTTCCCCGGGATGCAATCTATCTCTCTGCCAAATTTTATCGAAATCTGTTCACTGGTTCAGGCGTAAAATGGTAACATACAGGCAGACCTATGTTAAACAAATGAATAAGTTACTTAACTTCGATTTGATGCGTAATCTGGACCTACCATGGAAGCTGAAATGCATGGTGCATCGACTGTATTCGTAACTTCTGTCGAGGATTGGTTTGACTGGATGTTTTCTACGTCTCTCTGCAGTGGCCGGCCATTGTGTGAACAGTGGGAACGCAACACTTATGGTAGGTAATGGTTGTTAGTTGTTGTAATGACCCTGCAATAACATATTATGTTAATTTGTGCTTATATAGTTAATTCTGTATTGGCTGGCTGTCATTCGTGGATCTTTGACAGTCGTTACGGGTAGTCAGAAGCCCGAAAGTCTGACAACCAGTCTTACCAAGGGGTATCGTATTACCCAGTAATTGGGTTGTGGAGGTCAGATAGGCACTCGCTCCATGTAAAATACTGGTATTCAGGTGCATCCGGTTAGACTGGAAGCCGACCCCAACATAGTTGGGAAAAGGCTAGGCAGATGATGATGATAGTTAATTCTGTAGATGTTATGTGAATAGCTGCTGGTCGTGTATTTATTTTCTGTTCGACTCGATGGAATGTTTGTAATTAATCAAAGTATACACCAATGACTTTGCATAATACAATTAAAGTGTTTTGATTTTTATAATTAATGAATGAAACATTTTACCGTCACAAACGCAGCAACTACAAAAACTTTCCACGATCCTGTGAAAAACAATAAAAATACCTACTTTACGATACCCAAGAACAAACTATTTCCCCAATAGAACATTTTATAATTAACATACAAAAGAACAATTATTAATCTTCCACAAACATATTTAATTCGTAACAATAGTCATATTATAAGGCTGCGTGTACATCATGAACCTGAGTGTGTAGGTGATTGCGGTTTTTCTGTAAAATATTCCCTCTGGCGCTAATTACAATTGTTGTATGAATGATTCCAAAGGTTTGCTCGCTATCGCATACAAATAAAACTCAAGGCGTCACAACCTTAGCGGCATTGTCCGAAAGGGTTACCGCTGGCCCGGAACATAAAGGGCTAAGGAAGGAACACGGGTTGGTTTTAGTCAGTAAGAGTCTGACACTCCCTTCCGCTCCGCCCAGAGCGGGCTCGGTCATCTGATGATTTCACACCCAAAAAAAAAAATATTCGTCACAACTGACAACTGGTGATCTAATGTTTCCGTGGTCGAACCTCTGACCGATCCTGCACTTATTGTATGCAAGTAGATCCATTAAACACTACATGGACAGTTAAATCATGATTAAATTATCTACACTCATATCGTATTTTGATTGTGAATTCTATAATAGTTACCGCAATAAAATTACAGACTTTATTCATGTGCATCGATCGATGCACGTTATTATAGTCCTTCTACTAATTCCTATCAGCTCATAATGTCTTACTTCAAATATACATAACATTTAACAGCCCCATGCATAATAAGGTTATGCACCAAATAATCATAGGTACCCTTTTTTTTTTTCGGGGTGAAACCTTCAAAACCCTCCCCTCCCGACCTCGGTCGAGATCGGGGAGTGTGAGATTTTTACCTCACTAAAACCACCCCGGTGATCATCATACCTAGCTCCGTAACGCGTTCGCAGGTGTGCACGCACCTTAACACACGTAAAACGTTCCATACACATTTACATAAGTCAGGCGGAGGTTCCCATTGCTTTCGTTTGCTCTCACGGACATTTGAATAAAAATGAAAGCTTTCTCAGAATGACACACGTACTTTGATGAATAGCACCTGACCACCTGTAAAGTCTGCCCACGCGCAGTATGGACAAAAGGAATTAGGTTGCGATAGTTGGCCATCTTTCATACAATATGTACTTAACAGTACAAACTAATGAGTACCGTTTACCCTAATGGGGTCAAATTCGTCTGCCTTGTAAACGGAATTCGTCCGGGGCCTGGGGAAGTATCACTAGGTATAGGTATCTTTATTTGGTAGAACAAAGCAAGTTCGCTGTATTGCGGTTTGAAAGGTGCTGTTAGAAGAGCCGTTGAAAGTCCTAAAGACAAAATAACCTTCATCATCATCATCATTTATGTCCCTAATAAATAAAATAAAATAAAATCATCATTTCAGCCGAAAGACGTCCACTGCTGGACATAGGCCTCCCCCAAGCACCTCCACTTCGACCGGTTCTGTGCTTCTCGAATCCAGCGGGTTCCTGCAGCCTTCACAAGGTCGTCGGTCCACCTTGTGGGAAAATAACCTTACCATATACAAAGTTATACGCAAGGTCATCATTCTCTTGCTCTTATGCCAATTTATCTTTATCTTCCATATCTTCTTCATCTCGGTAGTCACCCTCTTTCTAACCCTATCATCTTTATCTTCCATATCTTCTTCATCTCGGTAGTCACCCTCTTTCTAACCCTATCATCTTTCACACGGTTCATCCATCGTTTCTTTGGTCTTTCCCTACATATAGCCATCAGTAACGCATTTTATGGTAACCACATTCAACTAAGATTTTTTTGCGAAGACGAAAAAAAAATACAGCTAAAGGAGTATAAAAAGAAAATGCCAAACTTTGGTGCATCTGATGACTGTAATAGCCACTGAAAACAATGTAAAATTACAAACTACTAAAATTCTAAGGTCCTTCTACTTTTGGCATACAGAAATATACGTATATAATGATCTACCATCCAGTCATTCATTATTGCTTGTCGCCCACAAGTTAAATCACTAGTACTTAGCCTACATAAGCCGTAGGTACTTAGGCAAGTGCTAACCTATTGAACGAGAAGACTTCTCATGTGAACTCTATTACTTAATCAGACCTGTGTTTTGTTAGGAATTGTGTTTTATATTGAACTAGCTATGTTATGTGGTTTTGTTCGGGCTTGTGTATATGATAAAATTATTCCTAATCCAGTACCTCGCCAATGAAGGTTTATCGTCACCTTCTAGTTTCATCGCATCTGTAGCTTTTTTCGTTTTATTCGTCTCTATTTATCCCCAAAAGGTACAGTTATTTCGTTTCCCTTCTGAAATTTTAGAAAGCTCAACTTTCTTCTCTTTCATGTTGCTTATAGTTTACCCTTCATAACACTTGATGGCAAAACATATAGCCTAAAGCCTATAATATGACATACGCGCAAATTGATGCCAGCAGAGTCGATCGCCTGAAAAGGTAACTGCGAGTACTACAAGTGGAATAGTGTTAATTGTGGCTCAATTTGGAAAAAGCTAACTTAACTATTCTTGTCTATCAGCAACCGCTAGATTAGTTGATTGGTGGACTGGTAAAATATAAGACCATAATGAAGTATGAAGAACCTACGCAAAAAATTAAGAATAGTTTTGTGTAGAAATGGGAGGGGAGGCTGTTGACCAGCAGTGGGACAATACAGGCTCGTTAGTTAGTTACTGTTAGCTTAACCCGGTTAAAACTGTAACTCTAATAACAAAGATAACCACATAACTGTTGTTATTAATATTATGTGGGGCTTACATGACCTAAAGCGTGGTCACTGTCGGACCGCATAGAAAAGAAAGAGAAGCGCGATGACCTAATTGCTTCCAATTATCATATACAAAAAATCTAGTATTTGGACTCAAAAAGTAAAACACTATACTTATGTTGCTTGTAGAATAATCTGACAAAAAATCAGAATTATTGTGTGTATATTACTTAGTACGGTTTTGAAAAAAGTTTTTAGAGGTATCTTCATGATTTTTTTTCTATCGTATCAAATTAGTTGTATTATATTTTCAACACATTATCTACCTAGCATATTATATCCTGAAGAATATCATTTATGTTTTTCTGATTAGTGTAGTCGATCATATACTTTTTTGCTTCTAAAACTTGCGTTTTTTGCTTGTAATATTCTAATGTTAGTTACTGTTATCTATTAAATGGATAATAGTATCAATATGGATAAAATTCAACATTTCATTCTGGCTTTCTGAGTATGACAATTACATACTTACTTTTATTTATTATTTTTAGCCTAAAGCTAGACAAACAAAGCTTCATAAACTTCACTGTTAGTAGATGGGAGGCTAATTGTCTCCGATTCCCACAGCGCCTGTGTTTCCTCGTATTAAGAAATCGATGTCGCGAACAATGCTTATATAATATATTGTAAATATGTCTGTCCCTATTTACATACATATCCATAAAACTCACGTTTATGATCCTTACAATAAAGCAATTTGGTAGAAATTAGCACCAGAGATCAGTGGTAGGCCAGCGGTAAGGGCAGCGACTTACGAGTTGTAGGTCGTCGGTTCGATCCCAGTCACTAGCTTTACTTTGTGTAAATTGTTTCATCACCACTGCTCTCAAAACAGTGAACAAAAATATCGTGAGGAAACTGGCATGTCCTAGAACCTAAAATTCGAAGACATGTGACATCTACCAACCCGCACTGGGCCCGCGTGGTGAATTACGACCTACTCTCACTGAGAGCCAGAGGAGGCCTGTATCGAAGTAGTGGGAACATTATAGGCTGATTATGCTAGCACCAGAGCTATACAAGGTTTAGTTAAATACAGCGAAAGCACTAGGAAGTGATGAAGGGCGGGTGTTTTGTGGGACTGTCTTTTGTAATTTTGACGTTCGGAAAGTGCTGATTCTCAGCCTAGTTTGAATAAATGACTTTTGATTTTGAATAGCCGACAGGTTGAAGATAAAGGCAAATTTATAAGGCAAAGGCAAGTAAAAGCTGAAATTTGACAATGGATCTGGCTGTTACCAGTAATAAGAGGGTCTAGAGTTCTAGACAAATTGAAAACCTATCAGCGATAATCTATGATGCCAAAGTCGAAAAATATGGAACTGACATGTTACCGAAAAGCTAAACGAAATGCTTGAGAGCGATTGCCTTGGCCCTCTGTTTATCATAGTGGTGACGGACATGCACTTTTCTGAACAGGTTTTTTTAAACATGTCTCATTATCATGTATTTTCTGTAAACTATCAGATATCCAAACTTTGACAGCATGTGAACTTTTCTGATGATGCCCATAGCTTCCATTCAAAGTTCCCAACTATGTTGAGGTAGGCTTTTAATCTAGCCGGATGCAGCTGAATACCAGTATTTTACATGGAGCGACTGCCTATCGGACCTCCACTACCCAGTTACTCGGTAATACGATAATACCCTTTGGTAAGACTGTATGATCGATACTTACGGCCTGCGGACGGAGAGTAATGGGTAGCTCACCGTATGATCAGGACCAGGCCCGTGCCGGACGGCGCGTACGTGTTCCACGCGCGCCTCAAAGAGATGTCAGAATCAATTGAAGAGGCCCGTAAGGGCCGAAGCCTGCCGGGTCAGCGGGATTGTCCGAAAGGGTTACCGCTCGCGCTGCCCCGGAACATAAAGGGCTAAGGAAGGAACACGGGTGGGTTTTAGTCAGTAAGAGTCTGACACTCCCTTCCGCTCCACCCAGAGCGGGAGGGGTCATTTTATGATTTCCCATCCGCAAAAAAAAAGGAGCCCCTCTTACCTAGAAAATATGTAAAGGATATAAATAAAAATGATTACGCTTTTTCAAAATTGAAGATCTACATATTTTCACAGAGACATCTGTCACAGGCCATTATCTTTGCACAAGATGAGTAGGAGCCTGTGTGTGTACAACAAAACCCACGTTACATAAGTGCCCTGCGCAAAATTCGATCCGGCTCCGCGATCTGATCGCAGTTCGCACGCACTGTTTCATAAGGCGCATTGTCCCATTGTGGTGGTGGACATTGAGACATACGCATTACTGCACATTTCTCTTCCGTGGTATATATTTTGCTATTTCACTGTGTCGAAATACCCTAATTTCAGTATGTTAGTACGTTTTGAGGAGTGGGTACTTCATCGTTGTCATCTGGGTCCACTTGAAGCGACCTGCTTTATGGAACATTGCTACAAACACGGCAGTTTGCCTAAAGATTGGTGATTGCAATATGTCGTTTTGAAACCACAGATAAGTGGCTCAGCCTCCTGATGTAATTCCTTGATCTCCCTTAAGATTTCTACACGAGTAAAGCTCAGTGTGCCCATTTGTCAGTAGGTACCTACCTACCACTCAATATAAATTTTAGTTAAACGTGTCTGGAATTTAAATACAAGTTACCTATCTAATAAGCGCCAACCTAACAAATTATTCAAAAGAAAGGTGTTAATTCCAACTTTTTAAGTAGGTACTGTGGTGCCCTTGTGTTCTAGCCTTTAGCCAAAAGGCACTGGCTAGAAACATTTAGTAAAAGGCACTGGCTAGAAGCATTTAGTAAAAGGCACTGGCTAGAAGTATTATTTATTTCAAAAGTTTAAACGTGTGTCATGTATTCTTTATTTTGTTATTTTATTCTGGAAGTATTCATTGATAGTTTGACCGCATAGCTGTACGCGTGTCTTTATAATTATAATTACTCTTCCAAAGTCTTAAAGTCGTCTTATTTGTATTTGTGTCCCTTACACATCAAATACACCACACAAATACACTATATTTGGTGGAGGCGCCGAACGTCCCTATACGTTTGATCGTTTTTTGTGATTAATTTCAGATGAAGTGAAGATTTTTGGTGCAAGCCAAGCAGAATATAATTGACGGCAATATTGAAGAATATCTTATAAAATAGCAAGAACTCGCACGCCAAGCAGAGTAAAATCATCGCCGGAGTAACAGCTAAGTGGGGCTAAAACGATAGTGCACCATGGCAAACACTATTTTCTTTTCCGGCACTGGTGCAAATTGTTTCAATGATTTTCTTGCACAATTCAGAATGGTGGCGGCCATAAATCAATGGCCCGAAAGCAATTTGGCGCTCATATTAGGAGCATATTTACAAGGGCCCGCGCTCGCTTACTTTAAAATCATTTATAAAGAAAATCTGGGTTTCAAAGAAATTTGCGATTTATTCAGAGCGGAATTCCCAGAAAGCTTAGATTATGTAGAGCAATTCTACAATGCAAAACAAGGCGCGAATGAAGATATCCTGTTGTTTTTCCACACATTGACAGACCTCGCTACGAAAGCGAACATTACTGACGATAAAATTTTCATTAAAAAATTCCTAAAAGGAGTAAATACGCATTATAAATTGAAATTGGGGACTCAGCTATTCGCTTCTAAAGTAGAATTACGTGCCACTCTAGCACAAATGAAAGAAATCTTCGAAGATCCTCATCACGAAGGTTGTAATTTACCTATAACGGGTCCAAACAATATTATAACGAAAGCAAGAGTGGAGCACCCACTCTCAATTAATAATCAAACGTCCCCAGTAGCTTATAGCCCTACACCATCGCCGTCTGCAGCGACTCCTTCACGCTCGACCGGGGAGCATAGGGAAGACGAAGCCTTCCATACCCCAAGATACAACATGCGACCAAGGTACCCTTTTACGACCAAAAACTAGAGTGATCAGCTTAAGTTGAAACCAACTTTGCTAACGGGGCATAGCCTTTGCAAAGTGTGTTGAGTTGACACATATGGTTCAGCTTGGGTTGGAGCACCCACAGTTTTTATAAATGGTATAGTTATTATAAACGCGGAGTATCTTTTGAATATAATGGAGTTCAGCCACGTATTAGATTTTTGAACACTGGCCTCATAACTTTTCATTCCCTCTGGCTGATACCGTCCGATGGAGTAAAAGGATCTGAAGTTAAGTTCAGTTAACACGGTAAGCCTCATCCAGGCCGATGTGAACTTTCACATCATTTGTTATCGAAGGAGGCCAAGTCACATCTTTTTCGCTCGTTTTGTTATGACGAGGTTCAGGCATGACAACGTTAGTTTGTGTTGATGCATTTTAGCACTCTTAAATGTAGACTTACCTGGCACTTAAGGGAGTGTTAGTTAAGTGTTTCGTTTGTCCTGACTTGAGCCCTGCTTTTAGAAAAAGCTGGACCTCACAGTGTTAACTTCGGGCGTTAGGTAGTTTTTTCCTTATAGGATTAATAATAGGTAGGAACGCTTAAACTTTCGAATCGTTAGAATTAAAGTCTTGTATTTTGATGCGAGCTAGGCCAATACTTTAATTCAAAGTGGGGCGTAGCTCGTGTGGTGCCCTTGTGCTCTAGCCTTTAGCCAAAAGGCACTGGCTAGAAACATTTAGTAAAAGGCACTGGCTAGAAGCATTTAGTAAAAGGCACTGGCTAGAAGTATTATTTATTTCAAAAGTTTAAACGTGTGTCATGTATTCTTTATTTTGTTATTTTATTCTGGAAGTATTCATTGATAGTTTGACCGCATAGCTGTACGCGTGTCTTTATAATTATAATTACTCTTCCAAAGTCTTAAAGTCGTCTTATTTGTATAATTGTGTCCCTTACACATCAAATACACCACACAAATACACTATAGTACTTAGTTATTTCAATTATCGCACATTTCCCAAGCCTGTTAAAACAGGTGTAAAAAGACACATAACGAAGGTGAGAGTCACTTGTACTCCCGTCTACTAGACCATATCTGGGAACCTTCTGGTTAAGGAGATATTGAAGGTCAAAATTGCAACTTATTACTGACTTTTTTTACGAAAACACGTTTTTGATGCTATTACACAACCCCATGACCCCTGTACCGTGGCATGCACCATAAGCACAATGTTTTGCGTGTGTTACATTGTAGCAAACAGCAAATTTTCACACCAAAACTAAAAGTCGTTTCCCAGCAATTATTTTTGCACAATGTTACTTATTTTGCCTAAAGAATGCGTATTTGACGGCTATGTGATAGGTCTTTTCACATCCTGTATAAGGATGCCAGGCTTCCTAGAAACCCAATACTGTAGATCTTCACGTACGCAGTAAATCTTCACGATCACACAGTATGATATGATAGTACAGTTCCTATCTCATGTTTACTTCCGCGCAGGCGCAAGCGTCCGATGATCATTGATGATTGAGTAACAGATGTACTTTCATTCGTAACATTGTATGGTATGTATATTTCCTGCAGTAATATAACCTCTATGGCATATTGCCAGGACTGATTGTAAAGTAGGATTATCTGTCTGTCTGTCTGTCACAGCTGGATATCTCAAGAACTACTAATGCTATCAACTTGAAATTTGGAATAGTTTTAGATGACGTTTGCCCAACTATTTTACAAATAAGATAGAAATAAATATATATATTTTTTGCAACAGGGACTGAAAGGGGGTCTGAAAAATTCAAAGTGGGGTTAGGTACTAGGGCATGTGGGGTATCATATGAAAGAGCGCAGTTTGCACATTCTCAAACCTTTTTTTTTTTTTTAGGCGGCATAGTTTTCGACTTTTGATGAAAAATGTAAAAAAGAGAAAGAAAGAGAAACATCTGAAATAATTCTATGTGATAGAAGTTTATGTAAAGATTACAGGAAAAATAAGACGAAGTCTCTAAATAGCACACTTTTTCAGAAATCATCAACAAAAGTTACATTAGTTCCACTATCGGCCAAGAGATGGCGCTGACATAAAACTTCAATATTCTACACCGCAGTGCAGTGTTAAAATTCTCTGACGAATATAGGCCTCGCCGATGAAAATTTAGAAACATATGGTACGGAACCCTCGGTGCGCGAGTCCGACTCGCTCTTGCCCGGTTTTTTTTTACAATAGACTGTGTACTACACTCCAGTGGCTAGTTAGAAGCACTGATAATGTTGGATAAAGACTATTAAAGCAGATTAAGGCTGGCCGCATACGCTCGGTTTCCTGATTCGGTTTCCGGATCAGGAATTCAGATTCGGAAACCTGAATGCTTCATTACATACAAAATGTTCAACAAGGCGCACACGTCCTTACTATTTCCGAACGGAAAAAAACCCCACGTTCGTTTCGGAATTCATTCTAATACAAAAAAACGGATGTTTGCGCTAGGCACACGGAATTCCGAATCTGAATTCCTGATCCGGAAACCGAATCAGGAAACCGAGCGTATGCGCCCAGCCTAAGGCGGGCCGCGCCGGGCCGCAACGCAGAAATCCTCCTTCATCACTTTCGTACATTTTCTATGAACCAACGCACTCTACGGGTGGCCCGTTCCGGCTGCAATGTGCTCTTGGCTTTAGAAATACTGAACCATCATCAAGAAATTTCATCATTATATCATCAGCGTTAACAGATCTAAGCATCACAATGACTCAGCGTTTAGTTCCCAAGTTGACGTTGGCAAGGATTCTTGTCCATGGCATATACTGACTTACGGATAGTTGAGTGAATCTATACTATATATAATATTATAAAGCTGCAGAGTTTGTTTGTTTGTTTGAACGCGCTAATCTATGGAACTACTGGTCCGATTTGGATGATTCTTTTAGTGTTGGGTAGTCCATTTATCGAGGAAGGCTATAGGCTATATAACATCACCTACGACCCTTAGGAGCCGCGCAGCGTGTGACACCGCGCGGAACAGCTAGTCGTTAATAAAATGCATAATCTGCACAAATAGAAAGTAGAAGTGATGTACCTATTTCACTTGAATCTGCGCTGATTCAATCCACACCTAGATCCCTAATTTTACATCAAAATAAAACAACCTTACATTTTTAAAGTTAGTTGTAGCTACCGCTCCTGGCTCATGGTAAAAAAAAACATCATGAAGAAATCCAGTTGGTCTAAATCGTCGACCTGTATTCAGTCGACGACTCTAACTCGTTATAGTGAGCTAAAATCCACGAAGGTTTAGGAGATTGTGGAGTACATGCGTGTCAAGACCAACTGGACTTTGAGGGTCGAGAAGTTGGAGTCGCGTCACAACACGAACTTCAAGTCGTTCGTGGTCCGTGTTCCGACACAGCATCTCGAGAAGTTCCTCAAGGAAGAGTTCTGGCCGAAGGGTGTTGTGTACCGCCGGTTTCGTGGCCGGCTACATGACACCAGTCAGCGAAACACGACGCAGACACTTCGTGTACGTTAGTTGTTAGTTTTAATATAATGTTGTATGTATTTATAGTATTTTTAAGTTATATTAATATTGTATTGTATGTGTTTATATGGGCCGATGCCTGAAATAAATGGATAAATAAAAATAAAATCAATGAAAGCCCTTTCCTCCTCTGTATTCAATGAGGTCTTTCTCTGCTGTGGAACTGTTACATACACTTGATTATGAAGCAACTTCATCATTCCAAGAACAACAACTAACTGAAAGTTGTTGGTTACTTATCAAAAGTTTCCTCAATGTTACACAGACTGTCGTTATAAAACTCAAGATTAAGAAAAAGTAATATTATTTTCCTTGTATGCGCATTACGGATATGTATGTATGCATACAATCTTTGTAATAAAGATTGGTTCGAGCCAACTATAAACATGGCGTTGCTCAATGCAGAGGCCGCGGGCGAGGTCACGGTGTCAACTAGTTGCACTCATAATATTTATCCACACTCATACGGAGAATCACGATTTCGCAAAATTTGCAGAAAATTATATAATTGAAGATATCCATATTAATTATGTAGGAACTTCTTAACTATGCGGAATGCTGAACTTGCAAAATTTTAGATTAGCTGCCCAATATCATTAGTCATCTCTTTAATCTTACGTCTTTCAGTACCTACAGTAATACGTCACAAAAATGATGCTAAAAAAAATATCTATCTCAAAAGTGCACCGTCAGCATGACTATCGAAACCTTTCATTTATATTACAACACTAGTGTTAATTCTTGCAACAAATCAAAATAACAATCCATACTAATATTATAAATTCGAAAGTAACTCTGTCTGTATGTTACATTTTCACGCCTAAACCACTCAACGGATTTCTATAAAATTCAGAGAGATAGATTGCATCCCGGGGAAGGACATAGGATAGTTTTTATCGCCATACCTCGCGGGCGAAGCCGCGGGCGGAAGCTAGTTTACCTATACATTCTTCAACACATTCGTTACTTGGTCCAGATGGGCCGTCAGCTTTTGTATACCATCCAACAACATATAAAGTACCTAACATCAAAGCACTATAATCAACCATTTGGGACAACTACGACTACTACGAGTATACTAGTATGAGGCAGTTAAAACCACTTTTGGAATACTTACCTGTAACTCGTCGAATAGTTTCGCAATTCGCTTGTAAATTCGTGTACGCAGAGCCTCTTTCACGGCCTAGATTTAGAACTAAACATGTAGTAAAGTCTAGTTCTTGTTGAATTGGGTGACTTTCGTAATATTTAAGAAAATCTACTGTGAATGTAAATTGTTGTTTTTGTTGCAAGAATTGATACAGTGTTGTAATGTAAATGAAAGGTTTTGATAGTCATGCTGACGGTGCACTTTTGTGATAGATATTTTACATCATTTTTGTGACGTATCTGTAGGTACTGAAAGACGTAAGATTAAAGAGTTGACGAATGACTAATAACCGTATTGCCAAATATTTATGGTTTGATTTAAACTTCCGCACTGCCTAACACGCTAAAGTCGTTGTTTTGTACATTACCTACGACCACTACGGCCAGTAGATAATGGAATCAAATTGAATGGAGTGATATATATAATATTTATTTTAGATCCTTAGGCGACTACATGACCTAAAGCGCGGTCACTGTCGGACTGCATAGAAAAGAAAGAGAACCGCGATGACACAACGCTGGTAATTTATTGCAAAATATGAAGCAAATACCTATCTATTTACAAAAAATCTATTGTTTGGGGTAAAAAATTAAAACACTAGTGCTTAAAGTATGTTGCTTGTAGAATAATCTGACAAAAAATCAGAATGATTGTATCTATATTAGTATGGTTTTTATTGTAAAAAGAAAGTTTTGAAAGGTATCTCCATGATTTTTTTCTATCGTATCAAATTAGTTGTATTATGTTTTCAACACACTATCTACCTAGCATATATCCTGAAGAATATCATATATTTTTCTGATTTTGTTTACTGTAGTCGATCATATACTGTTATTGCTTCTTAAACTAGCGTTTTTTGCGTTTAGGTCCTGTAATCCCCAGCCAGCTTTTCGTATTGATAATGACAACAGCGTCACCGGTAGCAAACTATATGAAGGTATTGATGTTAAGAGGCTGGTGGTCACGTTAATTTGGCAACAAATAAGTACTACAACATATTTCATCAAATAAACGTAGCTACCGCAATATGACATCAATACGTACCTAGGTATATGTTATATCGTACACTAATGTTTTCTATTTTTTATTATTTAATACAATCAAAGATTCACTTTTATATCGAAAGATATGACTAAATGTGATAGGTACCATTAGGCAAGAAAATATGTTTTTTTTAAATAAGGAGTTACACCACTTTTACAATGAACGACACAACTGCCAGTCAATGTTTACAACGCAAGTTTTACACTTCTTATGAAATAAGAGCTAAAGCTTTTTACTTATTTTGCACCTCCTGTAACTTTACAACCACTGAAAGCTTACATACAGAAGTAGGTAAATCTTAAAGCTTGTTTCAAAGTCTGTAGTTAAACCATGCTGAATTCAGCGTGTCGGAGCTTAAAAGCTCTTCAAGTTACATCAGCATGAATGTTTTAAAGTTAAAGCTCTGTGTAACATCAAGTGCTTGTTTTCCGGTTGGTGGTATTATCGGTCACTTTTCCAAACTCGTTACTGTACAATTTTGTGTCCTAACTGAGAATCATCCAATAAATCGACTGCGGTATACGTCAGCCGCCCTTGAGACCATCAGGTCAGTAGGACAGTCTCGTTGTATGTTTGTTATTAAACATATTTTAATTATAACAAGTTAACTAATAAGTTGGCCAATATAAAGTGGCTCAGCGGCACGCATCGGCCGCCCTACAAGGATGCGGCGCTCACCTGCGCCTGCGCCTCACCGCGCGCCGCCGACAGTGAAAGTGCCGCAGTGACTTCGTAACGGCGTTATGTCACAGCCTCGCGCCTGCGCAGTCGTGCTCCGACTATGACGCCGCGCGCGCACCTTCAACACCATCAAAAAATATATTTCGATTTTTGAGGCATCAGTGATCGAAATAACAAGCATGTGCGAGTGAAACTTTGAAAAATAATAAAAAAAATGTTTTCCAAAATGTCTCCCCTAGTGATAGTTTTGTTAAGTGCCTTAGTTTTAGTAAATGCTGTTGAAGTACCCGACAGCAGAGAGAGTGCGCGCGAAGAGAAGTTACGAAGTGCTTTGATCGACGCTTTTCAGAGCATCAAGAAAGGATCCGCCAAGGGCGGCCTCGACGAGGACCTGGCTTCAGACCTGATCGGTTCCCTCGCCAAGCCAAGTCCTCCGAACTCGAGTCGAAACGATAAATCTACGACAGAGGATGCCTTCGACGTGTTCGCGGACGATGACGGGCTATCGTTCGCAGATTTCAGTGAGATCAAGACTGAAGCGAAACAATCGACAACAGAGAAGTCCCACAATGTCCAACACATTGTGAAGACGACCACCAAGCCCACGGAGAAAACGACTTCGAAACCGAACAAGGGTGTGTTGAGTCAACTAAACGACTCCATCAGGAGCGCTGTGAACGAGTCTAGGATCGCGCTGAAGAGGGACAGCGTCGACATGACGGAGTTGATGGGGATTGAGAACATGCTGCGGTTGTTCGACGCTGATATCCTGGTGAAGCAGTGGGCTGAACTGCAGAAGACCATAAGTGGGGAGTGTCGCGTGGAAATGCAGGAGTACGTCGACGGACTGATGGAGAGACAACTGTGGGCGCTCAAGAGTAAGTACCGTCCTTCAATATTAAACATGATAACCAGAACAAGGTAAATCAGCCTTGGAATTTATAGATTTTAGTTTCAAAACTGAGTTTTCTTGTTCAGATTATGACGAATAACTTAGAGCATGTTGCAATTAAGAATATAAATAAGTTTTGATTAGTTAAATGTTTTCCACAACTGGTGATATAATGTCCTCTGTGCATTACACAAAATATACTTTTACCGAACATTGTGCAAATAAAGCACGTGCTAAGTATCGTTATATAAACTTGGAGCGATTACTTTTATATTTGTTATTTAATTTTGCATATATATCTAATGCCATTCGCTTTCCAATCTTAATATCAGAATATCCAATATTTCGCACTTGGACGTAGACCATCTGCTGGCTTTCTATTAGACTTACAAGAATATCGCGCAATTCGTGATTTAATGCGAAAAAGATACAAATCATTCGCAAAAGGTTAATTTTGTAAGAAATTATCATTGTTACGGGACAACTATAATTCTGACACCACTAAGGGATGATTTTTAATAGTCAGATAACTTATATCTGAGGAATCAATATGACAGTATGGTTACATATTTTCTATACAAAAGCTGTCAAACCGCAATTTTTATTCTTCAGATAAAAAATGTCCACTACTGAAAACTACTATTGAAAAATCAGGACTAAATAAACAATAAAAAAATTATCAATTTCATCAGGTTACAGTCAACCTTTCATTACGATTATTTCGACAATGCGTCATTTTATAGAGAGCTTAACGCTAATGAGAGTTGAGGTTGCAAAACTAATATATATTTGCGCAAGTTATAACTATACAACATAATGTAGTTATATACCACAGTTATAATTGCAACACATGCAACTTTGCAAACAGCTTCATCAAGCTTCATTGTATTTTCCAATAAGTTTTTCATGAGATTGAAAGTTCACTATGTTTCCGACCTGAACATTATCCTAATTATAACATATACCTAGATAGTTGCTTAATAGGCATTCAAATATTTTAGTAATAATGGAACTTTAAATCTAAAAGCTCAAGATGCGAGACTAAAGCTCCAGCACTCTCCTATTAAGGGGCTTACATGACCTACAGCGCGGTCACTGCCGAACTGCATAGAAAAGAAACAGAAGCGAGATGTCACAACACTGGTAATTTGTTGCAAAATATGAAGCAATTATTTAATTACAAAAAATCTATGGTTTGGACTTAAAAATTAAAACACTAGTGTTTTAGTAAGTTGCTTGTAGAATAATCAGACAAAAAATCAGAATGGTTGTATGTATATTAGTATGGTTTTATTGTAAAAACAAAGTTTTTAGTGGTATCTTCGTGATTTTTTTCTATCGTATCAAATTAGTTGTATTATGTTTTCAATACACTAATTACCTAGTACCTAGCCTGAAGAATATCATATATTTTCCTTACTTTTGATTGATTTTGGTTACTGTAGTCGATCATATAGGTACTTTTATTGTGTCTAAAACTTGCGTTTTTTGCGTTTAGGTTCTGTAAGCCCCTTAAGTAGATAAGTAGACAAGAATTTTTTTCTTACCTTTGACATTGAATGCATTCGCTATTTACATTGCATTTGCATGATTTCTAACTGATTTGAAAACTTAAGAATTAGATATTCATGCATTAAACCCGGTATAATTAGGCTTTACTCAGAAATAACATGAATGCAATTATTTAAACTTTATTGTGCTCACCGACGCTTCGTTAACTACATTTCTAATCAATTGATCATTACATTATCTAACAGTTTATGTAAAAGTTCCTCTAGGTAAGAAAATGAACACATTATTTAACCTAGTAATTCCATAAATATATACATATATTGTCAACTTGACTGTTCTCAGTTCTGAAAACATGTGTTTTTAATCAAACAACATGAAATAGTTTCTGTTAATTATCACGGTATTTCATTGAGAACTAAATGATTCCTATACCTATCTAAACTAGGTCAGTCTAACGGATGGACAATAACATAAAAAATACAACAAAACAATCCGTTGTAGACCGGACCAAGTTTTTTCTAAACACACGTAGGTACCGACTGCGCGGAGTTGCGTAATGAGTTTTAAACCGAAATTCCGTATCTAGGTCACTAGCGCCGCCAAGCGGAGTTAATAAGATCAAAACGGTTTGTTTACTTGCACAACAGATTTCTTTTTTTTTTCCTTCATTATACTTAAATAACGGATTTTGCCAAAATCGTGCTGCAATAACCATATTTTTTGTAAGCGAGAATGGACTCTATGCAAAAGAAGTGAAGTGTTTTATTTAAATGATAAAGAGTTGAGAAAGAAACAGCATGTGCTATGACGAAATTGTACTTGAATACGCAATTTAATTATGCAAGAAAATTTTTGCAAGGAAGATGATTGTTTATTTACAACTAGCTGCGGCCCGCGGTTTCACCTGTATAAGTCTCGACCCCGTAGAAATGTCAGGATAAAAAGTATCCTATGTCCTAATCCAGGTCATGGCCTACCCATGTGCCATATTTCATCTAAATCCGCTTAGCCGTTTTACCGCGACAGCGTAACACACAAACATACAAAAAATCAAATCTTTTCTCTTTTTAATATTAGTTTAGATCAATTCATTTTTGTTATAATATATAACTGTATCACTTTTAGTCATTACCCACTGTGCCAAAGAAGGACAACTGTGAAACTATATTTCGATAGCTTACCTTACTGTTGTATGTTAATCCTTTGACAATTTTACGCTGATGTTTAAATCATTTTAATTTGAACCTCATTTATAAAGCTCATCGCAAAATACATTTTTTTTATCCCCTAAAGGCATAATGCAATACTTGCTTAACTTAAATTGGCACATACTACTTACCAGTAATTAAGTAGGTAGGTATTTACTTTTACGCTAATGAATTCCTAAATTTAACAGGCCAAAGATGAAGCAAGCGAAAATGCAAAAAATCAAGGTTTTCAACTTATTTAATCACAGAATAGATCTGTTCCGTGTATTTAATTAAATATATACCAAGAGCCAGCATTCTTTATCAATATTGTTTGTCCAGTTCATCAAATAAGTGGTCACCATGAGCACTAAGTCCTTGCTAATACTCAGCTATGCATACCACGCCTCGCGTACATACAATAAACTTATTTACTCGAATCAGAACTAATAATACCTACATGTCCGCAATCTTCTCATGGACATCGGATTTTAATATTACCTAGGTTCAAGGTCGCAAGTTCAGATTTATTTCGTGCTAAATCTAAATAGAATGATTACATCTGTTTTAGGGTTCCGTACCTCAAAAGGAAAAAACGGAACCCTTATAGGATCACTTTGTTGTCCGTCCGTCCGTCCGTCTGTCTGTCAAGACCCTTTATCTAAAAAACGCGTGGAGGTATTAAGTTGAAATTGAAACCACATACTCAGGTCTGCGGTCCCTTGAAGCTGTGAAAAAATCAAGATTCTAAGTTAACGTAAAAAAAAGAAACGGCCGTTTATGCCGCAAAAAACGTATATTTCGACACTCTCAAGGGAATCAAAATGTATAGGGTACTTCCCGTTGACCTAGAATCATGAAATTTGGCAAGAAGCAAGATCATAAAGCACAAGTAAAGGAAAAAATCCGAAAACCATTTTGTAGTTACATTAAAAAAACCCATGATAAACTATTTACATACCTACAAATTTGTACGGAACCCTCGGTGCGCCAGTCCGACTCGCTCTTGACCGGTTTTTTTTTGCTTAGTATCGGTAGGGCTATACTGAAAAATCTCACCGTGGAAACTATTGCGTATCGAGCTGACAATAGTAGCGTCAGAGGGGCAATTCTCGTAATTTAAAGAATGTTCTCAAAGATCACAGTATCAATCTGTCAAAAATACCTCTAAAATCCCCACATTTTTTGACAAGTTTTTGACATTGCTTGACGCTGAGTTGAGATTGAGACTAGATTTTGAACGTTTTTAATTAAGGGAATAGGCCTTCAGATGGAATGACAGCTCACTTCAGCTAAGTTTTTATCATGTGAGATTTGTACAATTTAGATCGGATGGGATTGGTACGTTTAGCTATTATCCCCAGTAGGCACTGTTTTGTCTTATCATCATCATTTCATTCGACATCTGGACATAGGCCTCCCCCAAGCACCGCCACTGTTTTGTCTACCGACACAGAAAGAGACAGGTTTGCTGTTCCATTTTTCACCGACCTAAAACATTTATTTGTTTCATAACAAATGAGTGTTAAATTACATTATTATTTGGAACGAAAAAATAAAGAAATGCATCAAGTAGGTATTGCACTGCGGAAGTTATAAACCATCAGAGGGAAACGTAATATTAAGACTACTAAGTTAGATGCTCACTAGAGATTACTGTAACTTAAGTTTCACTTAGTATAAACAGCACGCTAACATTACAAATAAAAATATATGTGGTTTCATGCGCGCTGTTCATAAAACTTTACTTACTTTACTTTTCCTTCTGATTGCTTTACACGTAAAATTGCTCTGCAACCTGAAAACAGGTACTTACGAAAAAAAACAGTGGCACTCTGGGAGTGCCGACAGAAGTGAAACAAAACACAAACAGAATACTTTGCCATCACTCACTGACATATCGGATTTAAAACCGAGTACATCCCGAGGGCAGCCGAATCATCATCAACATCCGAATGTAGCGCGGTATCGGTAACATTGTCGCGAGTTCAATGATTTTCACCCATCTCAAAAAATGCCCAACGCGCCTAAAGAAGTTTTCACTTCAAAACCATTTGGAGCTCTTTACATTAAGTTCCAATTTAGATGCATGCTCCAAAATTAGCTTTTCTAATGGAAATGGAGAAGACCAGGGGGCCTAAAAAGGCCACTTTGGCAGAATCATAAAAGGATAACATAATGGACAGTTAACTGTTAAATTAATTGTATCAAATCCCATCAATTGGTGAAGCATTTTTCAGTTATATTTTTTGTCTGTGCTAAAATACCAATCAATCCAATCAAAATCCCAATCTCTTTGATTGTACATAATGTAGTGCAGCGAAAAAAAGAAAAACACGGACTGTCTTCGCCATTTTATAATGTTATCTTTTTATGATTCTCCAAGGCCCCCTGGCAAGAAACTCTATTCATCATCATCAGTGCCGTAAATAGGGCGGTGCCAGCGGTGCCCAGGCACAGGGCGCAGACCCTGGAGGGGCGCAGAAATGGCCAGACCTGGGCCACTAACAATACCTATTATTTATTTATTTATACGTGTGGATTCGCGTCGTCCGCGTATCTTCTTCTTACAAATAAATGATAATCGTAAAAGTTTGTGAAGAATGTGATATCGAAGACGATTTTCATGAAAAGCGTAAAAAGCGTCTTTACTCGCGTAAAGAGGTCGGCAAGCTCTTTGAGAGATTGATTGCGGGCCGCCTCGTCGGGCACCTGGTGAGGACGGGGCCGGATCTGGCGGACAGCCAGTTTGGCTTCCGGAAGGGGCGCTCAACGGTGGACGCCATCATGCGCGTGAGAACCCTCACGACGGGGGACGCGGTGTCCCGGGGTGGGGTCGTCGTGGCGGTGTCACTCGACATCGCCATCGCGTTTAACACCCTGCCCTGGAGCTGCATTGTGGAGCCACTCCGGTATCACCGGGTGCCGACCTACCTCCGTCGAATAGTCGAGGCGTATTTGACGGACAGAGCCGTCATCTACCCCGGTCGCGACGGGGAGTGGAACCGGCGAGAGATGTCGTGCTGTGTCCCAGGGATCGGTTCTGGGGTCGTTCCTGTGGGACATCGGCTACGACTGGGTGCTGCGGGCCGACCTCCCTGATGGCGTCAGCGTGGTTTGCTACGCTGACGACGCGCTGGTCCTGGCGCAGAGGAGGTCGCATCAGGCGCGGCCGACGCGATGACACGCGGGGTTGCGATAGTCGTGGAGAGGATCCGGCAGTTGGGTCTCGCGGTGGCATTGCATAAGTCCGAGGCCATGTCGTTTCATAGGCCCCGGAACGCGCCACCATCGGGATCCCAACTAACGGTAGGAGGGGTTCATATCGCCGTCGAGACGACGATGAAATACCTGGGTCTCGTCCTCGACAGCCGGTGGAACTTCATCGAGCACTTCCGACGTTTGGCCCCCAAACTAGAACGGGCCGGGACCGCCTTCAAGCGGCTCTTGCCCAACCTGAGGGGGCCAAACGCCTCCTGCCGGAGGCTTTACGCAGGGGTCGTGCGGTCCATGGCCCTATACGGGGCCCCGGTGTGGGCGCGTTCACTGCGGCGGCGAGCCGCCCACTATCTGAACGCGCCCCAGAAGGTGGTAGCCGTAAGGCTTATCTGGGGCTACGGCACGATCTCGGACGAGGCGGCAAGCCTCCTTGCCGGACTGCCGCCATGGGATCTGGATAGTCCTCGCGCGCCTGTATTAGTGGCGCACGGAGGCACTACGCCGGGGGAAAATCCGCTTCCGCGGCAAATCGCGGCGGAGCGGACGGATCTCCGGCGTGACCTCATGGCGACATGGAAAGAGCGACTGTCGCAACCCAGCGCAGGGCACGCCACGATAGTGGCGATAAGACCCCTCTTTGAGAAGTGGCTAGAGGCACCACGGCGCCCTCACCTACCGCCTGACACGGAAGTTTTGGGAGGTTCCTGCACATCATCAGGCGGGAGGAAACGCCCGGGTGTCACCATTACCAGGATCGCCCAGAGGACACGGTGGAGGTCTGCCCCGCTTGGGCGGAGCACCGCCGTGTCCTTGTAGAGGCGATCGGCAGCGGCGACGACATCTCGCGTCCGGCCCTGGTGTAAGCCATGGTCTGGGGGCGAGAGGGAGTGGGAGGCAGTCACCTTCTTCTGCGAAGCAGTCATGCTAGCAAAGGAGGTGGCGGGACGGCTCAGGGAGAGAGCCTCTCCCGTCCCACCCGCCGCGGGAGATGCTCCGGGCGTCGGGAGCCGCGTGACGACTCCCGGCCTCCGTAGGCGTGGACCTGCGGGCAGAGAGTAATGGGTAGCTCACCGTCCGATCAGGACCAGGCCCGTGCCGGACGGCGCGTATGTGTTCCACGCGCGCCTCAAAGAGATGTCAGCATCGAGGAATGGGCCCCTTAGGACCGAAGCCTGCCGGGTCAGCGGGATTATCCCAAAGGGTTACCGCTGGCCCGGAACATAAAGGGCTAAGGAAGGAACACGGGTGGGTTTTAGTCAGTAAGAGTCTGACACTCCCTCCGCTCCACCCAGAGCGGGTCATTTGATGATTTCCCATACGAAAAAAAAAAAGGGCGCCGATATAGCAGCTCGCACCGGGCGCATAAAAGGCTAATTACGGCACTGATCATCATCAGCTGCCTTGTTCCACTCCCTTTTGTGCCATGCTTCCCTGGTCTGTGCAGTCTCATACAGGTCTTCCCCGCGAGCGCGCCACCTGGCTATTGGTCAGCTAACGATCCTTCTTTCAAAACTCCATTCGATATTCTTAAATCGACTCAAAGGACCAATTTGCCCAAAACAGCTAAAGAACAGCTTAATTCTTCAGCTTGTCCAAAGTTTCCAATACAAGTGACTCATCATTACACAATTATGCAATTTTTCAAGAGATATTTAAAATAAGATCGATGACCGAATATAAATACCTTATTGGAAAGAACATATTTATCCACAGCCATAAATTTAACACACCACGTGTTAAATTAATGGCTGTGGATAAATATGTTTACTTGTTTGATGTACTTTATTAAAGTTTTATGTGTCTGTCAATATTTTTATCAAGATTTTTCTGTTTGCTTTTCGAATGCCGCGAGGTACCTAGATTAACTCATTAATAATTATCTTTAAGGCTAATTTTTTTTGGCATAAAGGACCATGGGCACTTTTGAATGAACACTGGGCCCACTTTTCAAACTTGTGCAACAGTGATGAAACCTATGTCATATGATAGCTCTTGGCGTGTACTTTATTTCATTCTATGGCAGCTAAGTTCAAATCCAGCGCGAAAATGGTTTTTTTATGCGTTTTTTAAAAATGTTCAACATTGTGCAACAGTGATAAAACCTATGTCATATGACAGCTCTTGGCGTGTACTTTATTTTATTCTATGGCAGCTAAGTTCAAATCCAGCGCGAAAACGGTTTTAAATGCGTTTTTTAAATGCGTCATTTTGGGCTCACTTTTTCAACATTGTTCAACAGTGACGAGTTATATGTCATATGAAAGCTCCTAAAGTGTACTTTATTTCATTCTATGGCAGCTAAGTTCAAATCCAGCGCGAAAATGTTTTTTTTTTTTGCGTTTTTAAAAAATGTTCAACATTGTGCAACAGTGATCAAACCTATGTCATATGACAGCTCTTTGCGTGTACTTTATTTCATTCTATAGCAGCTAAGTTCAAATCCAGCGCGAAAATGGTTTTTTTATGCGTTTTTTGAAAATGTTCAACATTGTGCAACAGTGATCAAACCTATGTCATATGAAAACTCTTGGCGTGTACTTTATTTCATTATATGACAGCTAAGTTCAAATCCAGCGCAAAAATGTTTTTTTTTGCGTAAAAACGCATAAAAAAAAGTTTTTGCACTGGATTTTAACTTAGCTGCCATAGAATGAAATAAAGTACACTTTAGGAGCTTTCATATGACATATAACTCGTCACTGTTGAACAATGTTGAAAAAGTGAGCCCAAAATGACGCATTTAAAAAACGCATTTAAAACCGTTTTCGCGCTGGATTTGAACTTAGGTGCCATAGAATGAAATAAAGTACACTTTAAGAGCTTTCATATGACATAGGTTTCATAACTGTTGCACAATATTGAACATTTTTAAAAAACGCATAAAAAAACCGTTTTCGCGCTGGATTTGAACTTAGCTGCCATATAATGAAATAAAGTACACGCCAAGAGCTTTCATATGACATATAACTCATCACTGTTGAACAATGTTGAAAAAATGAACCCAAAATGACGCATTTAAAAAACGCATATAAAACCGTTTTCGCGCTGGATTTGAACTTAGCTGCCATAGAATGAAATAAAGTACACGTCAAGAGCTTTCATATGACATATAACTCATCACTGTTGAACAATGTTGAAAAAATTAACCCAAAATGACGCATTTAAAAAACGCATATAAGACCGTTTCCGCGCTGGATTTAAACTTAGCTGCCATAGAATGAAATAAAGTACACTTTAAGAGCTTTCATATGACATAGGTTTCATAACTGTTGCACAATGATGAACATTTTTAAAAAACGCATAAAAAAACCGTTTTCGCGCTGGATTTGAACTTAGCTGCCATAGAATGAAATAAAGTACACGCCAAGAGCTTACATCTATATATATAAAAGAAGAAACTGACTGACTGACTGACTGACTGACTGACATATCAACGCACAGCCGAAACTACTGGGTCTAGGACTGTGAAATTTTGCACACGGCTTCCTTTTATAATGTAGGGGAGCACTAAGAAGGGGTTTTTGGAAATTCAACCTTTAAGGGGGTAAAAAGGGGGGATTTCGTTTGTATGAAAAATCTTATTCCTTCAGTTAATAAACTTGAAACTTGGCACGAATACTTATGTAAGTAAATTATGAAGTTTGGCATTTTTTGTTTTTCTAAAGTACCCCCTAAAGGGGTATTGGGGGGTGTCAAAATTTGTATGGAAGAATTTTAACGAGCGGTCCGATTAACTCGAAACTCAGTATTTATACTTAAGATCAAAAATAAAGAATGACGTGTATCAGGGTTTTTCGAAAATCTACCCTTAACGGGGTGAAAAGGGGTAGTTAATTATACAGGCGCGGATTTTACTGCGTGGCTTGATTAACTTGAAAATTGGTATAAATAATCTTTGAGTCAAGTAATGAACATATCCCAAACGATTTTTTGAAATTCCACCCCTGTGGGGGTGAAAAGCAGGAATACAGTTTATATGAAAAATCCTAATCATTTGTTTGGTTAATAAACTTGAAAATTGACCCGAATATTTATTTATCTAAATAAATGATAATTAGATTACATTCGAAATTTTTAGAGGAAAATCTATAGGTACCTATATATATAATTATATATAAATAAAAAGAAAAGTCCTGACTGACTGATTGACTGACTCATCAACGCCCACCCTTGGACCTAGAAAGCTGAAATTTTGCACAGAGGTTCCCTTTATAATGTAGACAAGGAATAAGGAAGGATTTTTCGAAATTCAACCCATAAGAGGGTGAACGCGGGGAAGATGAAATTTCACGCAGACGAAGTCGCGGGCAAAAGCTAGTATGACATATAACTCATCACTGTTGAACAATGTTGAAAAATGAACCCAAAATGACGCATTTAAAAAACGCATATAAAACCGTTTTCGCGCTGGATTTGAACTTAGCTGCCATAGAATGAAATAAAGTACACGCCAAGAGCTTTCATATGGCATATAACTCGTCACTGTTGAACAATGTTGAAAAAGTGAGCCCAAAATGACGCATTTAAAAAACGCATTTAAAACCGTTTTCGCGCTGGATTTGAACTTAGGTGCCATAGAATGAAATAAAGTACACTTTAAGAGCTTTCATATGACATAGGTTTCATAACTGTTGCACAATATTGAACATTTTTAAAAAACGCATAAAAAAACCGTTTTCGCGCTGGATTTGAACTTAGCTGCCATATAATGAAATAAAGTACACGCCAAGAGCTTTCATATGACATATAACTCATCACTGTTGAACAATGTTGAAAAAATGAACCCAAAATGACGCATTTAAAAAACGCATATAAAACCGTTTTCGCGCTGGATTTGAACTTAGCTGCCATAGAATGAAATAAAGTACACGTCAAGAGCTTTCATATGACATATAACTCATCACTGTTGAACAATGTTGAAAAAATTAACCCAAAATGACGCATTTAAAAAACGCATATAAGACCGTTTCCGCGCTGGATTTAAACTTAGCTGCCATAGAATAAAATAAAGTACACTTTAAGAGCTTTCATATGACATAGGTTTCATAACTGTTGCACAATGATGAACATTTTTAAAAAACGCATAAAAAAACCGTTTTCGCGCTGGATTTGAACTTAGCTGCCATAGAATGAAATAAAGTACACGCCAAGAGCTTACATATGACATACTAGCTTTTGCCCGCGACTTCGTCTGCGTGAAATTTCATCTTCCCCGCGTTCACCCTCTTATGGGTTGAATTTCGAAAAATCCTTCCTTATTCCTTGTCTACATTATAAAGGGAACCTCTGTGCAAAATTTCAGCTTTCTAGGTCCAAGGGTGGGCGTTGATGAGTCAGTCAATCAGTCAGTCAGGACTTTTCTTTTTATTTATATATAATTATATATATAGGTACCTATAGATTTTCCTCTAAAAATTTCGAATGTAATCTAATTATCATTTATTTAGATAAATAAATATTCGGGTCAATTTTCAAGTTTATTAACCAAACAAATGATTAGGATTTTTCATATAAACTGTATTCCTGCTTTTCACCCCCACAGGGGTGGAATTTCAAAAAATCGTTTGGGATATGTTCATTACTTGACTCAAAGATTATTTATACCAATTTTCAAGTTAATCAAGCCACGCAGTAAAATCCGCGCCTGTATAATTAACTACCCCTTTTCACCCCGTTAAGGGTAGATTTTCGAAAAACCCTGATACACGTCATTCTTTATTTTTGATCTTAAGTATAAATACTGAGTTTCGAGTTAATCGGACCGCTCGTTAAAATTCTTCCATACAAATTTTGACACCCCCCAATACCCCTTTAGGGGGTACTTTAGAAAAACAAAAAATGCCAAACTTCATAATTTACTTACATAAGTATTCGTGCCAAGTTTCAAGTTTATTAACTGAAGGAATAAGATTTTTCATACAAACGAAATCCCCCCTTTTTACCCCCTTAAAGGTTGAATTTCCAAAAACCCCTTCTTAGTGCTCCCCTACATTATAAAAGGAAGCCGTGTGCAAAATTTCACAGTCCTAGACCCAGTAGTTTCGGCTGTGCGTTGATATGTCAGTCAGTCAGTCAGTCAGTCAGTCAGTTTCTTCTTTTATATATATAGATAACTCATCACTGTTGAACAATGTTGAAAAATGAACCCAAAATGACGCATTTAAAAAACGCATATAAAACCGTTTTCGCGCTGGATTTGAACTTAGCTGCCATAGAATGAAATAAAGTACACGCCAAGAGCTTTCATATGGCATATAACTCGTCACTGTTGAACAATGTTGAAAAAGTGAGCCCAAAATGACGCATTTAAAAAACGCATTTAAAACCGTTTTCGCGCTGGATTTGAACTTAGGTGCCATAGAATGAAATAAAGTACACTTTAAGAGCTTTCATATGACATAGGTTTCATAACTGTTGCACAATATTGAACATTTTTACCCACTCACGCGTACGCCGTCATAAACTAACGCAACCTAAAATACGACTCAATGACATCTGGATAAAACTCACATATCATAAAACTGTGACAGCAAGCCCTCAGTATTTATTTTTTTGTAATTTTGTCTATGGGAGTATTGCTTGCGTTCCATTTTCTTTAGTCGAGTGGTTAGATGTAGTACATGTGTGCCAAAAACCGTGAGTTCGTAGCAGCATTACGAAATTAGTTATCTGTAGTTGAAAATCATAAAAAAAACAAATGACGGCGATGACGGGTGCGGTAATAGGATACTCGCGTGATATAAATGTTATTGTTTATATAAACTTTGAAACTACAATGGTATGTATTATATGTCATTCGATTCGGTATGAATGGGGCTATTTTTTAGGTAAATAAAAAAATAGGGTCATCGCTTTCGATTTTGAATGAAAATTACTTTAATTTTTAATTTTCGTAATGTAAACAAACATTAAAAATAAGCAATTATTAAAAAAAATCAAAGTCTCTTAAAGTTACGAAACAAGTTTTGTAATCTACCCTGGTCTATCCACTTGAAGAAACAGCCATTAGTTTAACAGCGGTCCATAGATTTTTTTTCTGTACGAGTCGTGTATAAGTGGCGCGGCCCAAAATAAAAAATGTATGGGCATAACAATGCCCCTCGCGCGGGAAATGTTTATGTGAGTGGTTAAAAAACGCATAAAAAAACCGTTTTCGCGCTGGATTTGAACTTAGCTGCCATATAATGAAATAAAGTACACGCCAAGAGCTTTCATATGACATATAACTCATCACTGTTGAACAATGTTGAAAAAATGAACCCAAAATGACGCATTTAAAAAACGCATATAAAACCGTTTTCGCGCTGGATTTGAACTTAGCTGCCATAGAATGAAATAAAGTACACGTCAAGAGCTTTCATATGACATATAACTCATCACTGTTGAACAATGTTGAAAAAATTAACCCAAAATGACGCATTTAAAAAACGCATATAAGACCGTTTCCGCGCTGGATTTAAACTTAGCTGCCATAGAATGAAATAAAGTACACTTTAAGAGCTTTCATATGACATAGGTTTCATAACTGTTGCACAATGATGAACATTTTTAAAAAACGCATAAAAAAACCGTTTTCGCGCTGGATTTGAACTTAGCTGCCATAGAATGAAATAAAGTACACGCCAAGAGCTTACATATGACATATAACTCATCACTGTTGAA
This sequence comes from Oligia latruncula, assembly GCA_948474745.1. Lineage (NCBI taxonomy): Eukaryota > Metazoa > Arthropoda > Insecta > Lepidoptera > Noctuidae > Oligia > Oligia latruncula. The sequence continues at coordinate 1,253,817 of OX419685.1, forward strand.
CAATGTTGAAAAATGAACCCAAAATGACGCATTTAAAAAACGCATATAAAACCGTTTTCGCGCTGGATTTGAACTTAGCTGCCATAGAATGAAATAAAGTACACGCCAAGAGCTTTCATATGGCATATAACTCATCACTGTTGCACAATGTTGAACATTTTAAAAAACGCATTAAAAACCGTTTTCGTGCTGGATTTGAACTTAGCTGCCATAGAATGAAATAAAGTATACGCCAAGAGCTTTCATATGACATATAACTCATCACTGTTGAACAATGTTGAAAAAATGAACCCAAAATGACGCATTTAAAATACGCATATAGCGCTGGATTTGAACTTAGCTGCCATAGAATGAAATAAAGTACACTTTAAGAGCTTTCATATGACATAGGTTTCATTACTGTTGCACAATGTTGAACATTTTAAAAAAACGCATAAAAAAGCCGTTTTCGCGCTGGATTTGAATTTAGCTGCCATAGAATGAAATAACGTACACTTTATGAGCTTTCATATGACATATAATTTATCACTGTTGAACAATGTTGAAAAAGTGGGCCCAAAATGACGCATGGTCCTTTAATTAGCTTATTACTAAATTAAAGTACTTTTAAATATAATTAAAGTATTGTCTTAAAAATTCAATATGTTGTGCTACTAGGCGACGTGGACGCAAGAGCGAGCGAAGGCACCCCGAGGTTCGGTTTGGTTAGGTCCCTTTAAACCCTGCAGACAGAAATAGGAGCCCTGCGCAGCGGGGCTCCGTCGACCTGACGTCGTTAGAAGTAAAACATGCAGCATGTTATATTTATGCTTTAGAATGTTATGCTTAATCATTACTATGATTAGAGAAATGCTTTAAAAAAATTATGCGTAAGCTGTTATGTGTAAATAATGTTATGCGAAAATATAATTAGGAGAAACAAAACTATGCTAAGTAATATTAGGTCTTAAAATTTTATGCAAATGCATAGGGAACCACAGACAGACAGACAGACAGAGTTACTTTCGAATTTATAATATTAGTATGGATGGTATGGATTACATTAATATTTAACATAGATAGAGCACAGCAGTGCGATTCTGTAACCATCTCACCGTGAAAACTTAGGTGAAGTGAGCGTGGAGTGCTCCTGAGCTGTCAATAGTGTCAATTCCTAGCAAAAACAAACTCACATCACCTAAGTTTTCACGGTGAGATTTTTACAGAATCGGCCGGCAGATATCTCAATGCATTGACATGTCGCCACATCAGTAGACTGCACCCATGCGAAATGCAAAGCATGGGCGGGTCGTAAGTATATCATATTCATAACATATGACGTAAAAATTCCGATACATATGCAATGTCCAGCGTTACACCACGGTTGACCTTCAGCAACTTTCCTGCGCTGTCCCAACCACTATCTTGAATTTGGCAACCGCGTGCGCTTATGTAACGAGAGCCGATCGCTGTCTCCTCGCCTTCGAGTGCGCACTTGATTCAATAATGTATAGTCATGCTTGCAGTTTGTGTTTTGGATTTGTCTATTGGTATCTGTGGATTTACTAGGATTATGTACTTAGATCCATCTTGGTTGGGTTTAATTCCCGGATCAGGCAAAGTACTGTTACTGTAAGTAGTAGGGTTTTTTACCGACTTCACAAAAAGGAGGAGGTACTATGTTCGGATGTTTGTATGTTTTTTTTATTGTTGTCTTTGCTGACCAGTCTCAAATCCCGGCGAGGTCAACGCCTTCAGTAAGCAGCGCGACTGGATGCAAGCGATAACAATCGAAACCAATGTCAGCGGATCTGCATCTGTTTGGAAATGTAAGGTGTGGAAATTGCTAAATTACAAGTTAGCCTTGTCTTCCTCTCTCTCTGTCTTTGTTAAAGATTATTCGGTTCATTGTTTGTGTTAGTTTTTATATTAAAATGCACATTTTTGAGTCACATTATGTATTTACCTTGAGATTTATGCTATGTAGCCTGACCCACTGCAGCGCAAAGGCCCTCCTCTCCCTCTTCAACACATAGCACGTGACCTCTGTTTTCTGCTAAATAATAGTTAATAATTTGAGAACACTTATGCTTAATATACTCGTCCAGAATTATACGTATAAAATAACTTAACTCATTGTTTTCTATCACTGTTGGAATACGCGGCGCACGCCAATAATGCTCCCAATCGGCATAATTTTTTCCGACATCTCAACAATCATCGTCATTTATTTTAACCAATTTACACAAAACCACATTAAATAATACACCTAAATCTTCCTCTCCCATTCCGTCCATTGGTGAAAACCGTACGAAAACCCGTTTGGTATTTTTTTCATTTATCGCGTTCAAACTGACAGACGGACGCAGCGGGAGGACTATGTTTTATAATATTATGTACAGCGGTGCTATTCTGTAAAGATCTCAACGTGAAAACTTAGGTGAAGTGAGCGTGGAGTGAGCTGTCAATAGTGTCAATTCCTAGCAAAAACAATACGTAGGTACTGCCGGTCGATTCTGTAAAAATCTCACCGTGAAAACTTAGGTGAAGTGAGTTTGTTTTTGCTAGGAATTGACACTATTGACAGCTCACTCCACGCTCACTTCACCTAAGTTTTCACGGTGAGATTTTTACAGAATAGCACCGCAGATAGTGATTGTTCATTGTTCCCCCTCTAGTCATGCAAGAGAAAGACATAATTGATGTTCTATGATAAATTACTTAAAAGGTCAAGGTTGTTCTAGCAAAAACCACAATTTCTAAACTAGACAATAAAACGGAAATTAATTTGGAGTCAATCGAAACATTGCGTGTTGCGATCACATTTAATTTTGTACATATTTTGGACTGAAACATGCACTGCCAAAAGAAAGCAGACATGTTTCATACAAGCGTACAGTTTTTTATATTATTACCTGTAGATTGCTTTATGAAAAGCTGAAGAGAATTCAAATAAAAATTCAGAAAAGAAAAAAAAGAAAAAAGACAAAGAAATTGTGATCTATTCTATTCTGTAGTACCCAACTTTGTAAACAGTCTAACAGAGCATGTTGTTTCCTAAACACGCTTTTAACTTCATTATCATGCACTTTCATCCCTTCTGAATAACTTTGATACACAATCTAATAACAGTTGCTGTGTAATAAAACAACAACTGCTTAGGTTCCAGAAGGCACACTCCACTGACTCCAGATAGTCCATATGCACATTTGGCAGACGGATTGAAGATCGTGCAGCCGTAGCTTAGGCGGCCGTAGATGAAGTGGTGTTTAAAAAGGAACTACGGCTTTGTGGAGCCCCTAGATATATTGTTTAGTAGAGCTTTGCCTCAGTCGCTAATCAATCTCTTTTAGAACTCTATCCCCCTTAGCCTACCGTTCCCTCTGCTGAGACACAGTCTTCCTCTCTGTGAGAGGGAGTGGGCCATATTCCACCATCCGGCCCCAGTGCGGGTTGGTAGATGTTTTAGAATTTTTGGTTTTAGGACATGCCGGTTTCCTCACGATGCTTTCCTTCAACGTTTTGAGAGCAGTGGTGATGAAATTTAAGACAAAGTAAAGTGCTTGTCTTGGGATTGAACTCACGACCTACAACTCATAAGTCGGGGCCGATACAACTGGGCTATCAGTGCGTCCACTAGCATCACTTTACTCCACTTTATTCATTTACCAGCCTTTTGAATGTTAACACTCAAAGACTTTCATAACGGGTTAAATTCACTAAGAGGTACTCAATTGAGTCTTCTGTATTTCTTACTTGTTATCACACTTATCAGCAGCCAGCTAACAAGTATCATTGTACTCGCTACGTGAGAGATACCGACCGCAGATCAGCGACTTTCATCTCGTCATATTGTTACCGTTGCGTAAGGTCGCGGGTTCGCTTCCCAGTCCGGCTGTTTATTGCGGTATGTGGTATAGTGTGATTGGCTATTGTTTGGTTGTTTTTGTTGGTAATATTGCCAGTTCATTACGACTGTCTTTCTCATAAGACTGAGCATGATATATGTGCTATTATTGATCGAAGGTGTATATATTGCTTAAATTCCGATGCTTTGTGGATTTGTTACGCCACTATTTATTCCCAGCTAAAGCACTAGGAAGTGATAAAGTTCAGGCCTTTTTGTGGGACTATCTTATGTAATTTTAACGTTCCAAAAGTGCTGATTCTCAGCCTTATTTGAATAAATTACTTTTTGATTTGGATCAAAAAGTATTACCCAGTAACTGTGTTGTAGATGTCAGATAGGTAGTCGCTCCATGTAAAATACTGGTATTAAACTGCATCCGATTAGACTGGAAGCCGACCCCAATATAGTTGGGAAGGCTAGGCAGATGATGATTTTTTGATTTGGATCCATGTCGATGTATGTAAAAACGTATTGCGATCATCTACTCCAAGTTCATTACTTAACTACAATAAATATCACAGAGGAAACGACAATTATATATCTCTTTAAAATCATCTTTTTAAAATTAACAATATTTTAAAGTTGGTTAACATTATTGTTTCAGTTAACTTTAAGACACGATTTTATATATTTTTCCGTTTGTACACGTTCTACAAATATATTTAGGTCAAGACTATTGCAAGTATATTCCTGGTACACAATATTGTCGCACATATTGACAATCACATTTTATTGCACATAATGCTTACAAAAAGTTATTTGAGAGGAAATCGCAACATTTTTAACGCTTGTTGTTTATAGTGTGGATGGGTGTAACCTTCCACGATATTATTGATAACCAATATTTGAAAAGTTATAGGTTTCTTAAAAGTTAAGAATAAATATAACCAACGTGTACAATTCTATCTACTGACAAAAAGCCTTAATTTTGCTTTTAACCATGGGGGTACAACTGACAATCGGTTTAAATGCATAACATAGGCCATTTCATGGCCACCATATGCAAAAACCATTGCATAAACCCACGTATGACTAGAAAACAAAGTAGCCATAGTGGTGTGCAATTAATCGAAAGCTGTCAAAATTATGTCAATGTCAAACATGACTCTCATGTATTCTCTCTCTCTTGTACTCCTATAGGAAGTGACGATGCGAATCTCTCTGATTCATCACTTACCTTTCACAATCAGTTTCTTAGAAATTTGTTAGCAATGGAGTTCGATGGATTCCCAATAGATATTGTACCAATGATCAACGCTATTTTCCTAGCTGCTACACGCAATTGGTCACAAGCTTTAAAAATAATGTGAGTGTTGTAGATTATAACGTAATATGCTAGTTAACATTTAACTTTATGCACAAAAATATAATGATGATAAAACAAGTAGGTTAACAGCACAGCGTATGAGTTGCAGACCTGTCACTTGAGTGACAAGTGTCGCAGATTCTCTTGACAAAGTGACATAGTTTACTGACACATGATGTATGTCCTGGGTCCATGGTGTAAAATTAAAAAAAATATTTTTACTTTTTTTTCACTTGGCATACGTCAGTGTGTGTTTATTCATTTCAGCTGCACAAGGTAGTCAGTAAATAAATATTATAAGTAAACTAGCTTCCGCCCGCGGCGTCGCCCGCGAGGTATGTCGATAAAAACTATCCTATGTCCTTTCCCGGGATGCAATCTATCTCTCTGCTAAATTTTATCAAAATCCGTTCAGTGGTTTAGGCGTGAAAAGGTTACATACAGACAGACAAACAGAGTTACTTTCGAATTTATAATATTAGTACGGATGTTTACTATTATTTCATAATTAAAATACGTCAATGTTATTAAAATTCACTCAGTATTTTGCAAAAACTTGCAACACATTGAACATTTGACGCATTACGTGCGGCGCGGGCGATCCTATGCGTGCGCAGTGTTCGCAACCATTTCGTCATTTGTTACAGCTAAAGCAATAAACTCGATGGATTAAAGTCGTGGTGTTAGTGCAAATTACTTTATTATTTTCTGACCTCTGTTTCTTCAGACCGATTAGTGCCCCTTTGCAGTCTGGGTTCGATTCTCTATGACCCCAGCAGAAATACCTATAAACCGTTCAGTCCTCAAGACGAACTAAATTTTGCTCACAATGTGTTTTGACATACCTATCAACAGCCAATTTTATCTCAATAATCCATTGTATTGATTTCTTAAATTATATATTTTTTTAATCCGCTTATGTTTTAGATACTGTCCCTTTCCTAAAAAGTTAAAAAGCAGAAGCTAATATTCGAGCCGAGCAACAAATCTGGCATGAAACCTTACAGGGCCAGTATTCCACTCGAAATACCTTTCATAGGCACCAAACCCTGAACTTACCATAACAGTTCATAAACTATTCGACACGGTGAGGTGAGGCCTTGTTCCGAGTCACAACCTTGCGCCGGAGCAGGTTCCCGTTTATAGCCATGCGCAATGTCCTGCGCGAACCGGACAGTCACCAGACCGGACAGGACGTAGGGGGCCGAGAGTTTCACTTTCTATATATGATCTCTACTTATGTGAATGACTGTGTGTCTGTCTGTGCTTCTTGATGGTTTTCCACCTTTAGCTCTTGATACTTTGCTTTTCTAGTCAACCGTCCTATTTCGTAAAAATCTCATCGTGACGTCATAAGTGAAGTGAGCTTGTTGAAGTGAGTTGTTATTCTAACTGTTGCTAGGGTTACCAGTATTGACAGATCATTTACCTCAGGTTTCAAGATGGGATTTAGACAGAATCGATCGGCAGGTGAAAGGAAAATCGCAGATTTTAGTCAAACCAATGGGTCGTTCCAGCTGTTGCCTGTTGGCTCGTTGGGTAGAAAAACATATCAATAAATCAAGCTTAGGTACACAGTAACGCAAGATTTCAAGTTCTGCATTGTGGATTCTGACAGTAAATATGAAAATTCATATGGCATTATTTAACGTGGATAACTTATTTTCCGATGCTGCTTCATGGCTTACAGTTTTCACTTCAATTCTAATATCGTCGTGTGAATTATTGTTTGCGTAGTCTGAATCCAGAATCATTTATACACATTCTCACACTCACTTCTACTTAGGCAGGGCCTAAGTGGAGTGGTATCTCATGCACAGACCCATGTGAACTAAGCTTTTTACTACAAGTTGTCGTCATTATTAGAATTGTGGTTGCTAGTCATGTGCGATTACGGTTTGGGTGATAATCAGGTCGAAACCTATAATGTAAACCTAATGATATACTGTGATCGTTACCTGTTGTAGTTGATAAATTAATGCTTTTCCAATAAACCTTCGACGATCTTCGATAAAATGAACAGCTAACAAACTTGACATGTATTTTACATGGAAACGAAATCTCCATAACATAGTCCCATGCAAACCCTTGGCCCGTAGATAACGCCATCGGATAACCAAAGCTGGAAACACTTTCTACTATAACGCTACTTGTCTATGATTTCCTTCTATTCCTATTACTTTGTGTTAGCGAAAGTGGTTTGAGAAAGAATTTTTATCGCATTTTTGTGGAGCTGAACGTTATTTTATGTAGAGCACACTTGACATACACACGTTTGATGTTTTAATTCATGTGATACAATGTTACATGATTCAGACACCATAAACACTAGATTGTGTAACATTAAATTAAATTGGGTTATCTTATTGTGGGACGTTGACTTATGTGTCATGATTTGTGTATTGTATATCTTTTGTTTGGAGATCGTCAACTAATGAGACATTGATGAAATGTTGTTGCGAGATTCCCGGTAGTCCTGGTTCGCTTTGTAAATTCATATCATTTATTCGAGCGAGCTTCTTCTTTAACCCACTTTCAGCCACTGGTGACTGCTGAATAAACATACATTGAAATAGGTTTATAAATATTTAAAAAAAAATACAATTGGCTCATTATTGCCAATGATCTGTTTGCCTATGTGCTCTGCCTTTAGGCTTTAAAATATTTGGATTTTAGTCTAGCTGACGACGGGTAACCTATTGGCGCCGATTCCCTTGTTCACAAACTAAACTAAATTTAAGTTCAGTACAGACGCCAGCACATCAAGTTACTACAATCTGTCAGATTTCTTTAATAGATTTTCGACTTTATTGCTAAAGCATAAGGTTCAAGGTTGATTGGGAAAATCTGACAGTTTCGGGTAGCTTCACCTGCTGGCGTCTGTACATCTTTTTCTTTCTATTTCATTTAAAAAAAGGACAGAAACTAAATATTAGTTTAGTCCTGTCAAATTAGACAGCGCCTAACGTAAATTGACGTATTTTTAGTAGCCATGTTTTTAATCACATCTAAACTTGCTATGGAGTATCTTAATTTGACAGGACTAAACTAATATTTAGCTTCTGTCCTTTTCTGAAATAGAAAGAAAAAGATGCACTGAACTTAAATTTAGTTTAGTTTGTGAACAAGGGAATCGGCGCCATTATCTATTTCTGAATTAACATTAGGTAAATAAACCACTTAGGAAATTCTTGTTGGTTCTAGACTCATAACTTCACTAATACTTGTACCTAGATAGGAAGTAATTATTGAAAGCTTGTAAGCTTTCAGGGCTTATGATTTATTTTAAGACTTTTAGCAACAAGCTGTTCTCGATTAACAGCTTGTTGCTAAAAGTTGTTAAGAGTACCTGCACCGACAGTGCAGTTTATTTAGGACCATAATAATAAAACTCTCATTGTAGTTTCTACCTAGCCTCATGGAGAAACGGCAAGAGTGTACCTATGCAATATGCATGTAAATAATATAATTTTCTTGATTCTGTATTACTGCCATGGCAATCGTGGAAAACCAGGATTAAGCGTCGTCTTTTGTATTCAGCATGATAGCATAATCAGCCTATAATGTTCCCACTGCTGGGACTCAGGCCCCTTCGAGAGGGAAGTCGGCTGTAATGCATGCCCAGTGCGGGTTGGTAGATGTCACAATGTCTTTGAATTTTTTTCTGTTCTACGACATGTCGGTTTCCTCACGGTGTTTACCTTCACTGTTTAACATGATGCATTCAAAGATATAATATTATTTTAACCCATCACAAAGTACACAAAAATAATTACCAATTACGACTAATGAAGCGTGTTATTCAAACAAATTACAAGACAATGTGTGCGTGTGCGCAGCCTTCGCCGCTGCCTATCAAACCATTATCATCGCCGCTGATGAAGACGCGTGGGAACCATTGTATGGTGCACATGACATGGGTCGAGGACCTGCCATGTGGAACACCCTCGCTAGCTTTTCGTGCATGTAAACATCTAGCGTTAATGTACTGTAGACATTTTGTCTATTTTGTAAACCGAGCTCCTCGAAAGTTAATTGCATGTTTAAGAGATTAACAATATTTCATATTTAAAAAAGAATAAAAAAAACAAAGAGAAGAGAGTCAGTTCGAACAGCTGACAGCCTCCGTTTTGATATAAAAATAAGAAGTTTGATCTCGAAGAAGTTGTGAGAAGTTTGAGTTTGATACTGACGAGATAATTACCACTCAATTCGCCTATTAATCATTCCGGTAACGTAAGAGCTCCTTACTTCATTACCCACTTTAGGACCACTGCATTTGCTAACCGTTCCCCATTGCGAAAACACTTGATGAATGTTTTTGAGATACATCATTTGATTAGATTTTGATGATGCCTAACTGGTTATTTGAAAAGAGTGTGTGGTTGTGACAATGGTGCGAAGACAATGGTACGTGTAAAGTAAACCTTTATGAATCATGTGACGGCCACCAATAATGAGGTAGATTACACTTTGATAATGGTAAAGACAAAATAATATTAGACACAATTAGTGACCTAGGAATCAGAATTAAGCACGGCCTTATTAAATTGATCCTCACAATCAAAACCTTTTTCCCAGCCTCCCTCTCAGTCGCTGCGCACGCGCCGGTGGCGGTTGGTTGCGCAACCGGTTGCGTACGTGAGAGGAGAGTGACTGAATGAGTAACCAGTTAACCACTCGCTCACGTAACCGCGGATGACCGGATGTGTTGTTGCGGTATTGTCTTACGGCCGTGGCACGTGGCTCTTATCAGCTGTACACCATTGTGTACAGCTGATAAGAGCCACGTGCCACAACAACAACACGTCCGGTCAATACGAGTGGTCTAGTTCCAACACAGACCATTGTCTGTGTTGGAACTAGACCACTCGTATTAGATACTTAAGAGGTTCTTCTTGCAGTTCATTCGGTGAACGCTCAGTATAAAAAACCGGCCAAGTGCGAGTCGGACTCGCACACGAAGGGTTCCTTACCACAAGGCATAAAACCCCGAAAAAAACGTTTCTTTTATATCCCTTTAAATTTTAACTTTATTTTCTTTTTATTATTTGTTGTTATAGCGGCAACAGAAATACATCATCTGTCAAAATTTCACCTGTCTAGCTATCACGGTTCATGAGATACAGCCTGGTGACAGACATACAGACGGACAGTGTAGTCTTAGTAATAGGGTCCCGTTTTTACCCTTTGGGTACGGAACCCTAAAAAATCAACTACAGTGACGCTGCTATAAATCATTGATCAATATGAACATGATTGACAACACTGTTCAGTAGGGCTTCACCCATTAGATTCAAATTCATTATTCATTTCGTTAACATAGGGTACAATTATACCTACAACATCATCATTATGTTATACAGCTTCCCTGGACCGTCTATCAGTCTGTCACAGTCATCATTATGTTAATTACCAATAAGGGTGAAGAAATAGATAAATCTATATACTAATACTAATAATAAAGCTAAAGAGTTTGTTTGTTTAAACGCGCTAATCTCTGGAACTACGAGTACCAATCAGATTTGAAAATTTCTTTTAACATTTGAAAGCCCAATTCTTGAGGACACGGCACGGGGCTATAGGCACGCTGGGAAGTGGGAACCTTAGTAGCCGAGCGAAAACTAAAAAGTCGGAAAGATGGCTGCGCGAAAAGTAAGTAATAGCGCGGCCAGGCGATGCAATGCGACGGGGTGGGTCGGGGGAACAAGAAAACTTTACGCGGACGAAATCACGGGCACAAACGAGTACATACACAAAAAGAGTTGGAAAGAATTAATACACGAGAAGACACAATGTGTGTGTTTGTTATTAAGACACATTTGCACACCATATGTAATGGTAGTATGTAATTGGGCCACGATAGTCTTCAGTTCTTGATTTATACCTACATTCTAGCAAATAAATTAATTTGAATTTGAATTTTTGAAAGGACGCACGCGCACCCACTGGGTACCTACCAAATATAATGATGACTTTGACATTTGAGAAAGCTGAACATTACAATACTACGCACTAGTATTACTACTAGTAAAAGATCTTGTTTTCGCATATAATGATGGGCGTAAATATGTGGGTCACATACTTTTTTGCGGCTGCCCCGCCTAAACCAAGTAGTGGGAGGACCATGTTTTTGACATCGATATTATCTATGTCACTATGCCGCATGTAAGCTTGAAGCAATTGCATATTAAATCAAATATATTGGTACATTTCCATTATGTTACTGAAGTTTATTGTCCCTGACTTACATTACTTAGCTGCCTCTATCTTGGTCTGTGATAGGTCGTTAGGACACACCTGCTGCTTGTGTTTTTTATGGGAATTATAGATCGTCAATGAGCTACGTGTATAAACATGAAACTATCCTAACTAATATAATTATTATAAATGCGAAAGTAAGTTTGTAACACTTTCACGCTAAAACTGCTGAACAGATTTTGATGTCTGGCACAAAGATAGATAAGGACAAGGTCCAAGGTCCTAGGTAAGGACATAGGCTAGTTTTCATCCTGGACCGTAGACGAAGTCGCGGGCGACAGCTAGTACTAAATAAAGAAATCATGTCGAGTTCGGCAATCAAGCACTCCAATCCGCTAGTTCTCTACAGCACCGGCGATGACGCTCATGCAACTCGTACTCTGACAACGGTTGAAGATGTTTTGTTTTACAACACAAAATGATTTGTCCGTCAATTCGAACCTACTACGAAACAAGAATTAATTACAGCTAAACAAGTTAAGTAACTCCAAAACTAATTCATTGCAATTAACCGAATCTAACCCAATAATCATTCAACGAGAAAGTTCCATGAAATTATCCGCGGACAGTAGGTCAGGTCGCTATACAAGGACAAGCATATGTGCTCGCTCATAAGTGCGAGAGGGACAACAGTATCCACATAATGGCGTTACATAAGGTGTCAGGTTCGATTCTCGCGCGTTTTAATCGTTTCTGCGAGGATAATGCGCGTTGCAAAATGTTTCACTAAGTTATGAAAGTTAGAACATAAATGGCATTATGAGGTTTAGTTTATAAATGATGAAGTTAGCGTTAATGGGATGGAATGCCATTACCTAATGTAGGGAAACTATGAGAGCTATGCTTTTCGTAGAATCTTAGCTTCGTCATTCGTTACCGGGTAACTATTTGGCCAGCGTGTCAACACCTCATGAGTCGTTTATACTCGTAGACGTCTGCCGTCAACAGATTCATTGTCATCATCATGTAAGTTACCTAATCACATTGCTTGACCAACGGTTTGGTGACGACTACGGCTCGGTTTTGACCACCCTAGATAGATACCTACCTTATGTACAGCTTTTATTTCTAAGAATCGTTCCAATGGAATTTCCTTAGAGTACTTTTGTGGTTCAATTACAAGGTTCGTATTACAAAAACAATAACTTTACTTAAGTTTTGCATTTTACCTCACCACCAGGTTTATCTAATACGCAATAGACTCAAACTGAGCGACATATTATCGGCTTGTTACGTAACTAACTTACCTCTGCTGCCGACCCACTAACCGAGTGCCTACCATGCAGGCAGCATAGATAGGACCACTTACGAGGAATTCTAAAGAACCACTCTAGGAATTGCTTGCTCATTGGCTATTAAATATTTCTTCCTTATGGGTTATTTCAGCGAGGGCCCCGTGGCTAAATAATAACAGCCGCACAGGTCGATCGATCAGGTTCTGTGGATGGGTGACCATCTTTACATACCGTGACCCCTCCGTGCCTCGGAAAGCACGTTAAGCCGTTGGTCCCGGCTGTCATTCGTGGATCACAGTCACAGTCAGGCAGAGTCAGTCAGTGGTCACAGTCGTTACGGGTAGTCAGAAGCCCGAAAGTCTGACAACCAGTCTTACCAAGGGGTATCGTATTACCCAGTATCTGGGTTGTGGCCAGATAGGCAGTCGCTCCATGTAAAATACTGGTATTCAGCTGCATCCGGTTAGACTGGAAGCTTCAATCTTAATGCGATAAAGTCATAACGTAAATTATTTTGGTTGAAATTGAAAGGATACCTTCTACCGAATACTAATTAATTTCTTAAATCTTCATACTTTTGACATTGGACGGATGGAACATCATTTGAAAGACGTAAGTAAAAGGTGTAGTTTACATATAACATAACGTAAATAATGACTTCTTTGCAAGTAAGTTTTAAATAAAATAAGTCTGAAAGTGGCACCGGTAACTGGAAAGTTATGTGGAAATCGGTTGTCATGGTATGGACATGCAGTGTTACGGAGGAATGAGGAAAATGTCGTGAGTAAAGTATACATTGATGGCTATAAGAGTAGGGGAAGACCAAAGAAACGATAGCTGGACTTTGTGAATGATGATATCATCATTGGTTAAAAAGGGGGTGACTACCGATATGACGACTAGGTAATAGAGAAGTGTGAGAGAAAAAGACATGTTGCGCCGACTACAAATAAATTGGCATAAGGGCAAGAGAAAAATGAGAATGATGAGTGCTAGCGACTCTAATCGCTAGCTTTAGTGCTTGGCCAGACTTCAAACGCGGGCACGGGGCGGGCGTGGCGCCGTACTCAAACATATGAACTTCATTTGAGCGTCCATAGTAGACACGCGGGCGCGGTGAGTGGCGCGGGCTGCTTGGCGCGGAGAACACGCAGGCAACTCATGCCATAGCTCGTTCATACAAATGGCCGCAGTGAGTGCGCGGGCGGCCCGCGCGGGGATCGGGGTTCTCAAACTAGTCCGAGTTTTTTTCTAGTAAAAATAAGTCACCTTCGTCCATATTATATTTTGACAATCACTGGACACGACAACACTTGGAACGAAGCCGCGCTCGACTGCGGACAGGCAGATCACGCGCGTTACCGCACCCGCGCCGCTTCCCGTCCCGCACTGCCAGTCTGGCCAATCACTAATTGTATTTACAAGTATATAACAAAGAGTATTGTATACTGTGGTTCCGCACGTGTGAGCTTTTGAATTAAACCATAAAGTAAGTCACGGACTGCATTCATAGTTATGAAACACGTACATACCTAAATAAATAAAGTTAATAAATTAACATGTAAATACTTCCGTCAGCGATTATTATATGAAAAACCGGTTAAATACATGACGGACCACGCACAATGAAGGGTTCCGTAGTTGGGATGAGTTTAGTTTTAGTTGAAAAAATATGTTCTCCCATACATACATTCTAACTGCAAATGTAAGTTGGTTGACTGCAAGCCTAGTTAGTTGTGATAGTTTATTTACCTTTTAACTGCGTTATACATACTAATGCAGTGATTTTTTCCTATAGGTAAAAACAATCGTTTTGTATGGATCACTATTAAAAAAATATTTTCTACCTATTTTCGGCCTATCCTACGACCCCCACCACACCATGGGAAAGGCGAGAAAAGGAAATCATCCCCACTTTACGTGTTCATTTTTTTTTCAAGATTTTGTTTTAATACTAACGAGTTTCTGAGCCTGGGTTGTGGGAAAAGGCTGGGCAGATAATGACTAAGAGTTTCTGAGCTAAGCTGCGGACAGACAGACAGACTCCTTGTTAACTACGGTACCCAAGAGATTAACATTTTTGTAAGCAGTCTGTATCTGTACTTATTGAAAATAATATTATTATAATCTGTATTATTGACGTGACAACGTCTTAAATTAGGTTGCGGCTGGGAGTCACTTATGAAAAAGTGTAACGCTCGGTAACGTTACGATGAGTCACCGAACGAGAGAGAGGCCCGCCGAATGCCTTGCGTCTCTCTCCCACTCAACTATTTTCATTCAATTCCTTGTTCCTATTGTGCAATTTAATTATATTCATATCAATAAATATTCTACCGAGAAAAAGACGTTGTCACGTAAAATCTTCGCCCGTAAAACCGACTTTACAGGCAACCATTTTTATCGATACAGATTTGCATAATTTCAACTTTGTAAATCCTAAACTAAGTTTCGAAACACATCAATTAAAATGTGTTTGAATATTAATAACATCGCGAAATATTTTTAATAATAGCTATTCACGGCCTATCACCACAGATTGCTATTACGAGTTATATACTGTGTATTTTAGAAGTAATTATAAGTCGAAAAGTTAGGATCTTAGCGCACTAGAGTGAACATAATTTTAATACATATTTGATCATGTTGTAAACGTTTAAGTAAACAAATATGAAATTTTTATTTGTAGCCATTAATTTCCCACTGCTGGGAATAGGTCTCCCTAATCTGTCCAGAACTGCCAAGGGCCAATGCAGCTATCCCACCATCTCCATCTGGGCTTGCCGCAATGTCGTTTGCCTGTTTTTTTATCAAACTACCTGCGCCCCGCGGTTTCACCCGCGTAAATTTCGATCCCGTGGTAATATCGGGTTAAAAAGTAGCTTATATGTTAATCCAGGGTGTCAGCTACCTCCATACAAAATTTATCAAAATTGGTCCCGCCGTTTGACCGTGAAGAAGTAGCAAACATATAAACACACACACACACTCTCAAACTTTCGCCTTTATAATATTATTGGGATTAATTATAATTTGTAATAATCCACAGCATATTCATGCAGAAAAAAATCAAAAGTCATTCAAACTACATAGGCTGAGAATGAGCCTTTTTGAAAGGCAAATTACTTGAAACGGTTCCCAAAACACCCGCCCTTCACAGCAAGTCTGTTCCTACAATTATTTACAGTTCTTATTTCCTACTTTTAATAATACTGCATACCAACAACTTACTTCTGTTTACAGTTCAAAAAACAATAAAAATGAAGAAAGTTTTTGGTCGCCAACGTTGTGCTCGACACGGGCAGCTGTTACGGTTACATCATTATTTTAAAACAATATGTCTGAATATGTGAACCGAGTTATATAGCAGGCCACACGTCATACTATATGTGTGCTAGTGCGATACTGATGTAAGGCTATAAAATGGTAGTGATAATTATGCTACGGTTACATTGTCGCGATGATGCGAACAACAACGTACAACAGACAGCGAGACACCGAGCACTCGAGCAGTAAGCGCGCGAAGTGTAGTTCGCTTTATCACGACAGGTAGACGTAGCATATGGGAGTTCTTGCTTGCCTGACAGTTGAACTTATTTTGCTGCGGCCAAATGGTCGAACTATACTTCTCTCGTCGCGATAAGACGAGCTACGCTCTCTCTCGCACACCCCTCGACGTCTCGCTATGTACAGTTCGTGTCAAATAACTTTTCACATCAGTAGCTCAAACATGTAGGTTTTGCTGCCTGAAATCAGTGAGCAAAATGCGATTTTGCTCACTAAGTGAGACAAAGTAACTTTTTTTTTTTTTCTGAAAGCCGCGAATATCTTATTCAGCCGTGGGTTAATCATACAATTCGAAACATTCACACTCTATCTCTTTCCCGCCATTAGAAAGAGAGAGAGACAAAGACTAGCCCTTTCGAAGTTCCGATTTTGAATTCGACCTCAAAGACAAACACGTTCGGAATTTCGTACTAACTAAAGAATTTTTTGCAAAAAGATAATTATGTCTTTTATTGTAATTTATTGAATTTTTTAGTTATTGTTGTATTTAAGCGAAAATAAGTATTTACTGCAAATAAAACTGATAGTTAACCTGTAAATATTTATTTCTAGTTTCAATAATGTTACGTAATATATTATGAATAATAAAATATCATGGGTGCTATTTCCGAACACGCCTTACAAAGTGTTCTCGGTTCTCGCTGCTGAAGTGAAAAGTTATGTGTGTTACACGAGAGCAAAGTTTTTTGCATCTCGTGCCTTTGAATCCCTCGCCACACTCAGGATTCAAAATCAGCACTCACAGCAAAAAACGACTTTGCTCTCTTGTTGCACAAATAACTATTGCCGCTCTGAAGTAGGCAACAAATCACTGCACAGTAGTAAATCATATGAATAAAACAGCAGCGCGCATGGCGCGGATTGGCGCGGCTAGGAAAGAGCCTAGCTTCAGAGCGGCAAAGTTATTTGACGCGAACTGTAACAGAGAGCGCGCGAAGTGAAGTTCGCTTTATCGCGACAATGTAGCCGTACCATTTGTAACTAATTTGAGATTTGCTGCGTGTTCTCAAAAAGTTAAGCAGTCTACTGTTAAAACACTGACAATTAGAACCACTTTTAATGTTGATTGTTGTGCAATGATGTTTGAGTGTTTAGTCGTTTAGCGAATGCCTAATGTTCTGTGACATCTTACTATAGCTGTCACTTCACAGCGATCTGACACCATACATCATCGCTACAAATAAGTAATACTCCTTAATACTTATATGGTCAACAGCCCATACGCCCCAGTGCGCGCTCACCTTACCATCTCAACTTCATTACAACGCGCGACGGTAACATTGCCAAATACCGTCGTTTTCCGACAACTATTGAGAAATATTAATTACCGCTATTACGTGGGATTGCGGCCTATTACCGGTCGTTATGGCGACGTTAAGTGCTGGTTGAGACCTCAGGGCGGCCCACGACCTTGCCGACTTATGTAAGGTCAGTAAAAGTGACATCTGTTTTATAAAGATTTCTTGCAGGCTGAACCGTCATGCGTCATTTATAATAGGGCTGATGTAAGAGTACTTATTTTCTTATTTATGCTGAATTACCGTTATTTTTTTTCAAAATGGAGCTAATTTCCTATTTTGTTATATCTCCAGATTATCTAACTATTTTACAACAACAAACAAAGCAAGACTGGCTGTTTGTGTGGTTTTCTCGAATTGAATAATCAATTCAAAGGGCCAAGTTGTAGAACCTGCCCTTGTTCCTATCTCATAAGCTGTATGCATGAATCGTCACAGACTTTTCCAAAGTTTATTGAATTTACTTCCAGTTTAACCAGATGTGCTTGATACATTTGTAGCTAAAGTGAAACTGCATGGGGTCGATTAGTTCGTGGTCACGGGTCAACATGGTGTTCAAAGATTTAAGATTATTTAAAAAACTAAATACAAGCTTGGAAGTGGAGTTGCGGGCATTAGCTCGATGTACAATACAATATAAAAAAAAAACATCAGCCTCTTCTGTCGAGCTCCTATCATCATAAATATTAGTTTCCAAATTCATTGTTTCCTATAATGACTAGAATAGCAGAAATTATGAGGTATTCCACTTAGAGCACTGCTTTGAACCGTACTTGGACGAACGGCACCGGAGCACTTCCACTAACCGCACGTTACAAAATTTTGATTCAGTGCAGTTAGTGGAAGTGCTCAGGTGCCGTTCGTCCAAGTGCGGTTCAAATCAGTGCTCTGAGTGGAATACCTCGAAATTGTTAGTTGGGTGACCATATTACATTCAATTGTTTCGTTTCTTCTTGGACAATCTTACGCAACAGTTTTCTCTGACTACTGTGCCGTCAAGTCATCCTCATGTGCTTTGTGTGTTTACGTCTGAGGGAAATAAGACACACAAGCTAGTTTTTGAAGTAAAAACTTCTTTAGACGCGTTGGGCATTTTTTGAGATGCGAAAAAACCATTGAACTCGCGACACTGTTACCGTAAGCGACACCGTGCGTGTTTTGTTTATAAGACGATTCGAAAAAATTCCCGCTTTGGATGTGTTCGGCTGTCCTCGGGATGTACCTACTCGGTTTTAATGTATATCCGATATGTCAGTGAGTGATGGCAAAGTATTCTGTTTGTGTTTTGTTTTCACTTCTGTCAGCACCGGCACTCCCGGAGTGCCATTGTTTTTTTTTAATCACTGTATTTTAATGGAGAAAAGTTTGTTCTTTTTGCTAAAGTTAAATAAAATACCTAGGCATCAATATTTGCTACAATTTTAAGGTAATCACGGTCCAGTACACAAACAGATTGGTGTTACCTTGTGTCGTTTATGGTCATTCACTTCGAATCAGACCTTCCCTTTTCATGCCAAAGTTTGGATTTTATTATATTAACTGCTTCCAAAGTAGTGAAAGTGCCTTCTGGTAATAGCTGAAAATCTGTCCTGCCATAGAATGATTATCTTTTCCTCCTCTTAAAATAAACCTTGTTCAAATAAATCAACATTCCCTTGGAATGAAAGTAATCTTGCAACCACAGATTATAAAGTATTGGTATAAGAACTTGAACCCGTGGTTGAACTCAGGCACGGCAATCAAGTAGACATGGGCGAAATAGCTCACTGAAAAGATAAAGAGCGAGTAGCTCTTTCACTCTAAAGAGCTATATCACTCTTCTAGCTCACTAGCTCTTCTATAGCTCACTTAGCTCAGTGACTCAGACGCCGACTGTTAGCTCATCTGACTCACGCCGCACGCGCTTCGGCTCGCTCGCTCAATAGTCAATAGCTCTTTGGAAGTTTGGATTCTTTGTTACTCACTAGCTCTTCTATAGCTCAGTAGCTCAGACGCCGACTGTTAGCTCATTTGATTCTTGTCACGCGAATTACTAAGGAATTACGGATATCGATAAATAAATCTTGTTTTATTTTGTGGCGGTTTTTGATAGTAAGAACGGTCGTATTAGTATTTGTACTTCGTTGCACGTTTCACGCAGCGGTATGCATGTCATTTCGTCAAAACAACCGAAAAAGTACTAAGTTAAATAAGTTTTTCTAATCTGTTTGTTTATATTATGGTATGAGTACTTATGAGTTATTTAGAATTTACGTAAACGAAACGCAAGAAACAATGCGGTTCCTTTTTATTTATAATGTGCCAAAGTATTTTCTACTTTAAGTCAATGACTATAAAGATAGATTTACAGTGATTTACGTCGTATGATAACTGATAAGATTGTGTCGGAGAGCTTTTGTTGGAAGAACGAACGATGCGACGAAGTATTCCGAAGCGAGCCGAATGAGCCGTTCGGCCGGTCGCGTGCATCGCTGAAGTACTGAGCTAGTGAGTCTGAGTGAGCTAACTGAGCTAGTGAGCTACGTAGCGCGCGACTGAGTGAGCGAGAGCGACGTCAATCGAAAAGAGCTAGCTCTTTTCTATCACTAGCTCACGAGCTACCCATGTCTACAATCAAGCTTATTCTGCCTTACCGCCCACAAGCATTTACTTCCGTTTATTTTACTTCCGCTAAACGTAATAACCAGTTTTCAGCCGTGCTTATTTATCTGTCACTTAGAAAGAAAAGACAATTATTTAGCACAGACTACTTTTAGTCTGTGCTAAATAAATGTATTTTAATAATGTAAAATGTGTGTGTAATGTAATGTTTTTAAAGTATTTTTAATAGGTGTATTGTGTGTCTATAAACACAATACACCAGATACCTACATCAGATAGCAACAAATAAAAATCAAATAGAAAGTGTAAAGTCAGATGTAAGAAATTAGCAGAAAAGCGTGCCTCCAAAAAGGCCCAGTTCAGCAAAAATGCCAGACAACTAGTGCCTGGCGCTGGTTATTAAAACACCCACGTGGCCCCAAGAAACTTAGCACATATCTTCAATAAGTATTAAAATAGAAGCAGAAAATCATTGTGACCATAAAAAGACAAACAGTTGAATCAGAATCATTATAGAACTTTTGAACGTAGAAAAATCAGAGAATCTCGTTAACAAATACATTTCCCCTTATTACATAATGTTCCTATGGAGTGAAAGCGTCAAGGATGGGGTCTTTGCCCCTAGTTCCCTTTCACGCCGTATTAACGCTTGTAATAATGTGCCTAGGGGTCATTATGGCGTAACGCCAGTGCGTATGTTTCTCATTACCGCTGATTTAGTGGTACGATTTGTACTCGGCTTTCTTTTCAATTCCTACTAGTTTTGTGGAGAAGGCTTTGTTTTATAACAAATAATTGATAATGCTTATCTATACAAACAAATAATGTCAGTTTGTAATGTCAAAATAACAGCTTTTTAGTAAATGCATATGAAAGCGACTAACGAAGCGGCTGGACCGATGTTGACGGGACTTTTACTGGAAGATAGCTATTGTTAAGTTAAGGGATAACTTATGCTATTTTTATTTTAGAAAAATAATTAGTAAAGAGACAATATTATTGTTTTGCGACATCCACGCGAACGAAGACGTGGACACAGCTAGTTATTTTATTAAATCATCTTAAGGAAGCTGATGAAAAAAAATTGTAAAGTCAAAACATCACAGAAGTGATATTTTGTACTTATTTTGCACGTAAGAAGCTGCAGCCTCTACACGTTATCACGTAAGTTGATATATTACCTATCTTGATAACATACAAAGATGTTGATGTCTAGTATGTGGTCTAGTTGTTAGGTAACAATAGGTGATCTATGACTGACCCGAATAACGTCAGCTCTTTGTCATCTAATTCCTTATCAAACGAATTTTGTGTTCCGCGAGAGATCATCAAAATTGCTTCGTTAAAAAATAATAGAGTAGGTATATTTAAGAGTATAATCAAGTACAAACAAAGCTTCGACTGTTTACCCATCTTTAAAATCGCATTGTCATGTTAACTTTACAAAAATATGCTCCTTGGCGGTCACAACAATTCTCCATAAAAGATTTTTTCGTGTATAGCTGACAAATATTTAGCTACCTACCTAATTAAATTGCCTAGAAAAATTAGATGGACGTAGTTCACCGCACACTTAGCGTCAATTAAATCGACGTCCGAACGAGAATGAATGAATCATTCATTCAACGCGGATCATTCATTTATCTAATCTATTTGCTTAACGACCTTGCATTTTGCTACTCAAGGCGGAAGACTGTTTAATCCGAACATCCTACTAGCAGTCCTCATTAAACCCAAAGTAAATTACAGGAAAACAAACACAAACTTATTTTTTTTGTGTTCTACATCGGGTCATTGAGCTGAACAAATATTTATTGTACTTCTAACTTCATCCACATTCCTAAGACTGCGTTAGTTTTGGTTTTATTTTCTGATAAGATGATAATACCTAAGAAGTATTCGGGATTTAATGATATTTTAAGTGGATAGAGTTTGTTTTTATGACTGTACGAAGAACAAGATTGTGGGTTCCTTTTTAAGTATTATTTTATAAGCTGTTACTGATAAAGATGTATAACTTTGGAATGTTACTAAGTAGGGTAATGAATGTAGTTTGTATCATCGTACCTTACGACAACGACGCCTCTCTCCCTAGACTCTTCCATGTAATTAAAATACTAGTTCTACGTTCTTAATAGCCAACGAATTTAGCATGACAAATGACATTAGTATTGCCCTCCAAACTATCCCCATTATCATCATCATCAGCCTATAAGAGCCCACTGCTGGACCTATGCCCAGCAGTGGGCTCTATATGCCTAAATCATTCTCCGTAATGAGTGCTGCCCCAGTAATATGAAGTTCGCGTCAAACTTTATGGCGGCTGTGAAGTGCGCTACTCGCTGCGCAGTACCCCACCCCTCACCCCCGTTGACCCATGAATTTGGTACTGCGCAGTGACTCGCCTGATGTTCTCAGCCGCCATAGAGTTTGAATCGGGCTGTACCTTTGGTTCCACACTTCGCAATCCTTCAACAAACTTGACCCTTACCAATTTTAAACAAGTATTCTAATACTTACGCTGAACCGCATGCCTCCATAATTATTTAACTACGTTTCGATCAAATTATTAGAGTTGCCGATGCGTGCAATATGTTCTTCACCTTGTTCGATAAAAGGTTATGGACGATTATCGTACTTGTGTAGTTTAGTAATTAAAAGCCGAGTTTATTATGATTGTTATCGAATTGATCACCGTTGTAAATGTCGATTGCAAGCGCTGTGTTTTCGGTTCTGGTGCTTAGCTCTTCGCCGCTGTTGGTGTAGTATTGGTATTAATTATTAAGATGCATTATATGCATTTCCATGACCCCCAGTGTCCCAAAGACATTTAAACTATTACTCATGATATCGTGCTCTGACATCAAACCCATTGAACGAGTGTTAAAAATGCCAATGATAGACTAGGCAAGGAGAAATTCCAATGAAGTACCTACTTTAAACTTTCAAGTAGGTAGGTTTATTATCACATAATATTAACTACAGCTACTTCTGTCTTTATTAGTATATGAACAATTCCGTTCGTCATTAAATCAACGTGACGATAAGTTAATGATTTGCAAAGTATTATACAATAATCACTGAGTGATAGTTCTTTCTATTATCATTAATTACAACTATCTTGGCAATTCGGTAACGATGACGTCATACAGTGACATTTGCAGAAAAAAACCCAGACTGAAATACGGAAATCACAACTAAAAGTCGTTAAAACGAGCAAGGAAATTGAACCTGATGAATTGACCCGAAATAACACGTGGTTTATCAAACAATTTAAGTTCCCAAGTCCAGTATTACCCAGTCACTAAGTTGTGGAGGTCAGATAGGCAGTCGCTCCATGTAAAATACTGGTATTTAGCTGCATCCGTTTAGACTGGAAGCCGACCCCAACATAGTTGGGAAAAGGCTAGGCAGATGATGATGAAGTCCCATGCTCTACCAAACTTTATAAATAAAGTACATCCATCTCTTGATCAAAATATATATGAAGAAAACCTCAAACTTGACATGTGTGCAAATGCTGCAGGCAGACTGATACCTAATTATGTACATAAATCCAGTAAGAACTCTTGAACTCCACGCCATATCGCACATTAAAACAATAATCCGTAATTAACATTTCAACCTGGCTGGTACGATCACACATGATCACACTGGGGCGGAGAAAGTGCGTCCCAGTAGGCTGTGAACGTGTTGCGCAAGTGCAGTTATGACAATGTCGCGGTGCAAGCCACGAGTGGTCAAGTTCAATCCCGGTTACGTTTATGTAAGTAAAGAATTTCTGCTAGATTTATATAAATAGCACTCGTTACGTGGTTATGTTAAGACATTATTTATTTATTTATTTAATACTTCAAGCACATAAATGTACAGAGGCGGACTTAATGCTATAGGCATTTTCTACCAGTCAACCTTTGGGTGATGCAGAGACAAACAGTGGTAGGTGCATCATGAAAATTGGGGAATAAATATTCACACACATAAAAAAGATATGGTATGGTAAGCAAGATAGAAAAACATGTCTGAACACCGTCGAATTTCGTATCTAATGATTCACATTCGTTCTAATTCACTTGAATCCATTTTATTGACTGTATCCACCAGTAGTGTAGATTGTCACTCAATCAATCTGTTCTTCTTATATTGGGTTTATCTTTTAGATTTCTTGTAAGACCAGCTAAATATTGCAAGTCCTAATTAATACCCGACTAACTTCCGCTAAATGTGTACAACTAGAAATCATGCGTATGTGTTGTACAACTTAACACCGATTTAAATTGTATCATTCACAGTTACCTAACTTGTGGCAATCCGTTTATGACATGTAACTCTCACAATTTCTTTAATTCTACCACCTAACTTTTTTACACATCTTTATGAGCTTTGACCCCGACCCACCGTGACCTCACCCCGCTGGCGCTCATCGCTTGCGCCGCCTCACGTCACCAGTGCGTCCCGCTAACAAGCGCACGCGCAACTTAAGGCGCAGTGAAACTTATTAGCACCTGTTATGTGCTGTTATTATTATTATTATTCACTTTTACTCTATGAGGCTCGCTTTAATGTTAATTGTATGGCTTACGTAATTTAATGGACGTGCGCTACTTGCTTTGTTTAAAATTATTCAATGTGTGGTAGCGACCACACATTGAATAATTTTAACTAAAAACATAAAGCACTGGCTTTATGTTTTTAGTTAATATTATTTTGATTTTCATTAGCAATAAACTGGCCAATAGCTTGCATGGAGTTTACTAAACTTTTTTCTTGTTGATCGATCCTGTAAATATCCACTGTTGGTCAACTGTAAACCAAGCCATACCAGGGTCTGTGGGATGCATGATAAATTAAAAATCCACATGTCCACAATCCAATGCTCGGTATGTTTTGGGGGATCCAGCGCCAAAAATATTAAACTGGGATTCAAAAGTGGGGCGATCCAACGAAAATAAATAAAAAAAACTGTATCAATTAAATCAATATAATTTAATCATAAACTAATAAACATCAGAGTTTTAACATCAAAGATAACAGAAGCTTTCACATTTGTGTCCCCAAATATTGACTTTTCTTTTTTATCACCTAGAAGATAATGTGGATATATAATTTGGAAAAAATGTCTCATAATTGCATTATATGTATTACGAAATTAAATAATTAATGCTTGTCTCTGTTGTCTCATAAAAATCTAGGTCTGAATTTGTTTGAGATATAATCTGCTAAATGCTCATAATGATATACAACACGAAGCAAACAAAATATGTAGAAATAAGAACATTTCAGGTACATTTGTATTATTTACCATCCAAATCAACAAATGAGACACATAGATGATTATGTACACAGTATGCGTACAGTGTACAAAATCATCGCACCACACAAGGCGGAAGTACATCAGCAGCAACAATTTAAATCAAAACTGTTTCAAAAACATATGGTGCTAGTACATGATCAATAAAAGGTATTCTAATACTATCATTCAAACGACAGCGTTCGAAATTCAAAGTGGACGATGATGCGTCACGTCGTGTCGTTGCGTCAGCGCATCAGCTAATCGGCGCGCGCACAACTTGACCGTTACTACTGTCGCCGATGTTGCCACACCTCCACTTGCACTGATTAGAAACCACTTAATTATGCCATACGTCACATCTTCGTGTTCTCGCGAACTCTGTTAAAATCCGGAATCGAACGGAAAGAACCTTACCTACTTCCTTCATTTTATGACTCACATTTTTTGCTTTATGTCCCAGTCCCAGGTGGGTTTTGAGCCAAGCAAGTTCTAAATACTGGTACTGAGCTGCATCCAGTTTGAATGGAATTCGATCACAACATAGAACAATAGGAAAAGGCAGGCAGATGATGATGAGACCCTGAGAGTGAAAATGAATTCTCACGAACTCAAAAACTCGGTAAACACAGAAAATCGAAATTATGGTTGTAAAAGTGTAAGAATAAAAAATTTCCACAAAGATACTTAAATCGATCTGTACATAGCTACCTACAAGTCACACGCATTTACAATTTAACCAAATCGATTAAGCACACAGTGTCATTAAGCATGTCCTAAAAAGCCAACTACACTCAAAGTGCCAACTGCAGCGAACTGTGAGGAAACGTAATGCGAGCCCATCAGTTTCAACAGAACAGAGGTCAGCACCGACGCCCGCGCATAGCATAGCAAATAGCAACCAGTTGCAGCAACTGCAAGCGAATTGCGACCAGTGGGAGTGTTGGGACATGGTGCATTTACAGATTGTACGTGAGATGCAAGTTGCGGTGGTAAAGTATGCAGTCCGACGGGGAAAAGGAAATTGGGAAATGTCAGGCGTATGATAGAGGGCCTGGTGTAGCAGGCTGTGGGCTGAATAGAACGTTAACCAAGTCACTAGAAAAATAAATCGTACCAAACTTGTTTAAAATAGGTGCTATATAGGTTTTTGTTACGATTTTCGCCAAGAAAAAGACTACGATGGATCGCGATTCGATGATGGAAAGGTCAAAAATGTTGTCAGTCCTAGACTCAAGAAGGTACAGGACTGACAAAGCTACCGAAAAGCTTACCTATGTCAATCCTGTTGAAAGCCATTGTAGAAATACGAAACGCTTTAAAAGCGATTGCCACTTGTCTAGGCATTCTCGGGTTACCTATTTCTTAAAAGCTTATCAAAATGTTATTTCACTTAAATCATCATCATCTGCCTAGCCTTTTCCCAACTATGTTAGGGTCGGCTTCCAGTCTAACCGGATGCAGCTGAATACCAGTATTGTACATGGAGCAACACTAGTTATTTTACTTAAATGTCCCATTAATTAAATAACAATTGTTACAAAGATAGAACATGTTAGCACAAAGGTGAGCTTAACAATTAAATTGTGTTCTCTATCAGCAAACCTTAGAGCGATTCTAGAGCAACGCCCACATTTTTATAAATCACGTTTCCTACATTATTTATGTTTATTACGTAATTTTAAATAACTTGATTAACTTTGTAAGCTGCTATATATTTCAGTATCAACTGATCACAACACAAGGTCGTTAGTTTGTTAGACTTATTTATGATTGATTACGTACTATTAGAGATTAATCTCAAAGGGAATGGGCCTTGTAACCTTGCGCAGTGCACCGCTTAGTGACCCCAATGACAAATATATTGTCACTTAATGATGATGATTTAGCGATCATTAGAACATCTTCATATTCTTGAGAAACAATACAGCAGAGGCTTTGCTGAATGTTTTTTCAATTTACTATCTAATACAAATCTAGCTGACAAAACATTTTAGTTTAATTGGTTTTGTCAGAGTTCACCCTGAAAAACAAACAACTTTTATAATGTTTACCAAAAAAAAATGTAATTAACACAAGTTTGGTAGTGAACAATAATTTATATTATAATTGATACAATTATTAAATCTGGAACTTAGTCAAATGATGTTCAAGCGTTAATAAAACCTTCATCGAGCTAAATTTTTGCCTTGAATTGTGTTTCAGTAAGTGGTTAACGTAACGAACCATCTTAGAAGTCTCTCCACTTCATGGTTTTCTTTTCATTAATTAACAAACCGATCTGGTAGCACAACTCTACCTGGACTGGGTCGATTCAGAGTTTATTTTGCTATAATAAACAAACAACAAACAGACAGTTCATTTTATTAGACACTATTAAAGATACCTTGTTGTGTATTTATTTTTTTATTTAATATTTCAAGCACATAAATGTACAGAGGCGGACTTAATACCATAGGCATTAAGTGTATGTGTGTAGTATCTATAGTAGAATAATTATAGTTTCAGATTTATACATTGCGTTAAATAAGGCACGGAGCAGAATCAGAATGAACCTTATAGTGGGGTCATCGACACGTGGCGACTGTCGCTCACCTTGACATAGATCTCGATACTATTCACTATTCTATTCTGACGAGCTTTTTACTGCGGCTTCACTCGTGCATTCCCAGTTTTTTATTTATGTTCCAAATGTTTTAAATAGAAGAAGAACGAATGCACTACATTGCTACTAACTAGAGTACTGAAATGTTATTGACATTGAAATGTAGTTGACGGAGCCTTTTGGCATGATTTTCAATTTTTTTTTTTTTGTTTCAAATCTAAATATTATTTTAGAAGATAATATTATCTACTTCACACAACTACACAGTTTTGTTTCCATTTCATTATGTTGATATGACTTTTATTAACAGTGAACTCGATTTTATTACACGTTTGTCAATAAAAGCGTATTCGTGTTCATAAACTGTTATTTAATTAATTGGTAAATAATTAGTCGTATGCTACTTTATTTTGTTTTTGATCGTTAATCACACTATCACACATATAGAGGCGAAAGTTTGTGAGTGAGTGTGTGTGTGTTCATACGTTTGTTACTTCTTCACGCTCAAACGGCTGGACCAATTTTGATAAAATTTTGTATGGAGGTAGCTGAGAGCAGTGGTGGCCAAGTGGTAACGGCCGCGACTTACGAGTTGTAGGTCGTAGGTTCTAACCCAGACAGGCGCTTTACTTTGTGTAAATTATTTCATCACCACTGCTCTCAAAACGGTGAAGGAAAACATCTTGAGGAAACCGGCATCACCTAGAACCAAAAATTTTAAGACATGTGACATCTGCCAATCCGCACTGGGCCCGCGTGGTGGATTACGGCCCACTCCCTCTCACCGAGAGGAGGCCTGTGTCCCAGCAGTGGAAACATTATAGGCCGATTGTGGTTGTGTGTGGTTGTGGTAGCTGACACCCTGGATTAACATATAGGCTAATTTTTATCCCGATATTCACACGGGATTGAAACTTAATTATGCGGGTGAAACAGCGGGCGCAACTAGTTTAAATATATTTTACAAATCTGTAGAAACATTTTGCACAACAAAACAATATTTATTTATAAAAGGTTTAACAAAATATTGGCAGCAATATATTGCAACAAACTGCCTTGTTTTTCAATATCCTGAAAGTTTACCACACCCTGAAAAGGAAAATTATTGAAAACCAACAACGGAAGTTAGCAACACTTTCCCTTACTGTTTGTGATCGATCATCTGCTGCTTGTAGAAAATACATAACAACGGATATTGTGTTAATATCCGGTAATATTGCTTTTCTTGTTTACATTATATGCTAGACTTAAAATCAATTTTGTGCTTTATTTCAAGGGAACAGAGTTCATTGTATCATATCTTCACTAAAATACGCTATGCAATGGGTCGGTGTACCTGTCTTTCAATGTCGTACTTTCGTCGCAATCTTTCCTTCATAAATAAGTAAATAATAACAGTTTGCATATGGATGTAAATATTTGTTAATGCGTAAATGGGGGCCCAAAAATGCCACTTCGGCAGAATCATAAAAGGATAACATTATGAATTATAATATGGCGAAGACAGTCCGTGTTTTTCTTTTTTTCCGCTGTACTACGTAGGTATAATCAAAGAGATTGGGATTGGATTGATTGGTATTGTAGCACAGGCAAAAAAGAAATAACTGAAAAATCCTTCACCAATGGGATTTGATACGATTAACTTCAGTTAACTGTCCATTATGATTCATAATGTTATCCTTTTATGATTTTGCCAAAGTGGCCTTTTTAGGCCCCTTGTTTCAAGAACATTTCAATCTCAAAAACTTACCATATAGGTGCTCGTAGGTTCTAGTTTGTTAGATTTTTCAGCTTTAAAGCTATATTATAGCTGTTACGCAGACGGCAGAATAAAACAAACTATTATTATTTATTTTATCTAATTATTTTGATTACATAATGCATATTTACAATATTAAGCCTTATACTAAAGTGGTAGGTATATAATAATGGGATCGACCTGAACTTGGACAAAACTAAACTGCCTAATTTATTTGTCGTTTCGCTGCTTCTTATTTCTCGCCGCATAAAATACTATGTATTGGTGTTCCCGAGGTAAACAAAAGATGACTCTCAACATGACCTTTATTCTGACAATTACTTTGAGTTCAATGTAACGATTTTCGGTAAACCTCCGCCTTTATCAGAACTCAAATTCATTGAGCTGAACTTAAAAAGGTCAATGTTACCACTTGAGGCCATATCTTTTGACCATTTCTTCAATGCATCGTCTTGCATATAATTATTTTATATAATTTATTGTAAGTAGAGGTACCTACAACATTTTAGAAGAATAACGGTGGAGTTTCTTGCCCATTCTTCTCCATACGAAACTACCTTTTGGAACGGGCGACTATAATCAATTCTATTTTATTGTGAATTTTGACGTTAGAAAGTGCCTTTGACTTTGACTTTTCAGTTTTCACGTATAAATAAATAGAAGAACTTCAACAGCAGCAATAATATTTTTCATAATAAATAAATCGTTTTATCAGTATTCCCACGGATATTAATTCACTTTTTAAGGCATCAGCTACCAAGGCTACACAGCTGTCCTTACCCACTTGAACCCCAAGGTTCCCTGTTACCCGCACTGCACTTACTGTATAGGTACTGCACCAAATTGGAAAGCGCACAGCTGCAGCTGAGGTCAACCGCTCTGAAACTATAGGAAGCTAACTAGATCGGTTTCGCACATAATAACAGTGTGCGTTACAGCCTACAGGCTGCGTGTACGCAACAAAGTGTTGTTTTTATATATTTTCAGCGCTTTTATGTCCATTGCATTGCTGAAATTAGGTCTGATCCAAACACAACAACGATGGAAGTTTAATTCCTTAATATCAATCATTACAGATCTGATCTGTGCAAAAGATGGCATATGAATTAAAGGTACCAGGATAAATTAAATATTCATAAATACGAGAATATAATTCATTTAATTTTTAATTCATATTTGAAAGCAATTTTTTATTTATTTCGAGAGCACCCTTTATTTGCTGCAAAAAAAATCAAGACATATTATTGATTTCCAAGTTTATGTGTGAAGGAAGTGATATTTTGGAAAGTGTCACCGTAAGCAAACCAAAAGGGCAATGTATTCAAGGCAAACCGTGTCATAAAATGCCGGAAAAACGCACGTACATCTTCATTGTAACTTCATGTCTTTTCATTTTTTGAATATATTTATCGAAATCTTCCGAAGTGATATTTTTTCCGCATTACAAACTATTTGTATTAATTGTTTGATAAAAGTTTAACACTACTGGCCAGTTATAACATTTGAATATCAAGTTACGTTTAGAAACAAAAAAGTGAGTCAATTTTAAGCGGGAAACTATTTTTCATAACCATTGAAATAATTGATGAAGGTTTTAAGATTTTTGTCAAAATTTAAATGTTTTGAATAACGGATTTAATCATTTTCCTTCTTGTCAAAAATACGATGAATTAAATTATTTTTTCTATCTTTTTCAGTGGAGGACGCGAGTGGCCGCTACACGTCCATGTTCTACTGGGGCAACAACTACTGGACAGGCTCGGCAGAACTGTGCGACATCCTCAATGAACAGCACTCGCCCATCAAACAGCGCAATAGTTAGTATCCCTTCTTTGTTATGTTCTCTTGCACTTCTAGCCACAGGACTTTCGAAAACAAAGATTGATGGTGCCACATAACATATATGGTGTAAGGGACGTCCAAACCGTTACCATGAATAAAATTCAGCACTTGATTCCAGACCCCGCAGCGAAGAAATGTTTGTACCTCAAAAGGAAAAAACGGAACCCTTATACTCGTACGATCACTTTGTTGCTCGTCTGTCTGTCTGTCAAGACCCTTTATCTCGGGAACACGTTGAGGTATCGAGTTGAAATTAAAACCATATACTCAAATCTACGGTCCCTTGAAGCTGTGAAAAAATCAAACTTCTAAGTTAACGTAAAAAAAGATACGGCCGTATATGCCGCAAAAAACGTATATTTCGACACTCTCAAGGGAATCAAAATGTATAGGGTACTTCCCGTTGACCTAGAATCATGAAATTTGGCAAGAAGCAAGGCCATGTAGCACAAGTAAACGGAAAAATCCAAAAACCGTAAATCTGTAGTTATATTTAAAAAAAAATCCGTGTTAAACTATTTACATACCTACAAATTTGTACGGAACCCTCGGTGCGCGAGTCCGCTTCGCACTTGACCGGATTTTTTTTAAATCTGCTGTTTCTTCCAAAGTTCAATGTCAGTATACACGGTCAAATGTATGGACCAGCTAACACTAAATATCATACAACCCGATTCAAACTTTATAGTGGCCATGGGGAACATGAAGCTAGTCGCTGTGCAGTAACAAATTCAGGTGTCCGCAGGGGTGAGGGGTGAGGTACTGCGCAGCCAGTAGCGCACTTCAGAGCCGCCATAAAGTCGGGATCGGGCTGTAAGACTTGATGGATTTGGAGC
Organism: Oligia latruncula; assembly: GCA_948474745.1. NCBI lineage: Eukaryota > Metazoa > Arthropoda > Insecta > Lepidoptera > Noctuidae > Oligia > Oligia latruncula. The sequence goes on from OX419685.1 coordinate 1,286,306, forward strand.
AAATAATATACTTTCCTCCCCATTTCAAAGGCTAGGAGTTACTTAGCTTCGTCAACGTCTGGAGGATCGAAACCCGGATTTAACTTTGTAAACTCGCGATAAGATATCAATTAGAGCAGTGGTGACCCAGTGGTAACGGCCGCGACTTTCGAGTTGTTGGTCGTAGGTTTGAAGCCGACCAGGCGCGCGCCTATATACTTGATGTAAATAACTTTATCACCACTGCTCTCAAAACGGTGAAGGAAAACATCGTGAGGAAACCGACGTGTCCTAGAACCAAAAATTCGACGACATGTGACATCTACCAACCTGCACTGGACCCGCGTGGCGGATTCCAGCCCACTCCCTCTCACCGAGTGGAGGCCTGTGTCCCAGCAGTGGGAACATTATTGGCTGATTATGCTAGGATATCAATTATCATTCCTTCGAAAATTTCCTCCCCGAAAATTGAGTTTCTTAGCCCTGCATTATCTCACTGGGTGAGTGAATTTAGGCTACGTATAATTTACTTTTTGTAGTACCTAGTTTTGTCTGGCTTAGTCCGTTTTGTTTTTTTTTTGAGTTGTTCTTTTATATTTGTTTGATCTAACTTAGTTTACTTAACTTAATTTAATTAGTTATAATCAGTGCAATTTACACATACATACATATATACACACACACAACACACACACATACCTACACATTCACATTGTCTTTTATTTCTATTTTTTGTTAGTTACGACAACTATTTGTGTGCATGCAGAGTTTACCTATAAGTGATTGTGACACTTTACTCCGATTTGTTGCTTTTGTTTAAATTGCTTAAAATAGTGTATACAATTGTTGGTGAACCAAATAAAATAAATAAATAAATATCAATTATCATTCCTTCGCTAAATAATATAAAAAAGAGCCTTTGCCCTGTGACGTCATAACAGTGTACAGGTTAGTATGTCACAGATGCTGTGCTGTAACAAAGACATTTACTCCAAGTAGTGTATTAAATACTTGCTTCTCTCGCAACTCCGCCATTGTTAGCAGCATGCGTGTCAGTAGGTGCGGAACTCAGTTAAATAGTCTTTGTGTTATGCCGCCAACTGTTTATCTTTGTCGGGTCTTAGGAGGTTAGCACGCGATTTACACTCAGATAACTGTGATGGTTGTTGGGTTTGCATGGAGTTAAATGTTTATTTTCAATAGGACAACACCGCTGAGTTTTTACTGCCATTTTCCGAAAAACGACTTATAGATAGCAAAAGTTTATCACGTTTATATTATACTAACTTCCGCCTGCGGCTTCGACCGCGAGGTATGTCGATAAAGACTATCCTATGTCATTCCTCGAGATGCAATATTTCTCTGCCAAATTTTTTCGAAATTCGTTCAGTGGTTTAGGCGTCAAAAGGTAACATACAGACAGACAGAGTTACTTTCGAATTTATAATATTAGTATTATATCTAGATATATTTAAAAATCAATTGCCTGGCGTTAGTCTTGCAAAAAACCGAAAATGGCTCGACCGAGTGTGATGGAACTTGGGTAAGTTGTTGTGTGCGAGCCGGAGAAGAATCACAAAAAAAACAAAAAAAACATTGCAAAGCATTAGCTATTTTTGAATAAATGAAAAATGGAGTCGAAAATTATATTTTTAGTGTCACCATCAATTTACCAAGGAAATATTATATGAACTCATAGTATGTATGAGAAAACAATAAAATGAACTTCATACAAAATGTCTATCAAATTAAAATACAACGAATCAATGAACATTACAATTCGTTACATTAGTAATATCAAAATGTCTCTAATTTAGCAACAAACGCCATGAGAACACGTTATGCGAATAGTAATTAATTTCGTCAATACTGTAAGCAACAGATTGCAATACTATCCGAATGGTTCCACGGACTGTGACGACATGATCCTAATCGATATGCAGTAGGTACCGATAATAGACCACAACACTGATGTAATCGAGTAGTTGTAGAAATATGGACTCTGTGTACCATAGACATTTTATAGTTTTTACAGAAATGGAAATTATTTTTGGGTGTTTCCCTAATTATAACGTTACGGAAAGCTTAACAGAAAGTAGAGTCAATTATTTTTTACTGTTTGTTATATACAACTGGCAATTTACCTACATAGTTATCGAATAGGAATTGTTCGTCGAAAAATTACTCAATACCGATATAAATATTTGTAACGATCTCATAGATAATAATTACAACTCGGAAATTCAGCTCATTGGCGAATTACCTAAAACAAAATGAATTGTGAATAATAATTTATTTTAAGCTAGTTGAAAGTATATTATTTAATTAATGTAAGCCCTTCGTGCTTACCTTGTTCACCAAAAGCGATACAATTTAATAAATAAAATTGCCTTTTTACAACGAAAAATCTCCTCATTGCTCTGAATCAGCAAAAATGACCTTGCGTCCACCTATCTGATAAACAGCTCGCAACAAATTGTTTTGAAATTGTTTTCTTTGAAGTAAATGTAAACTTGAAAAACCTCGCGATCGACAGACACTGATGCTAGTTAGTCCAGTAAAGCCTTATGCACCAACAATTACGTGAACAATATAGTACGTAGAAATATGTAATTTTGAAACCTAAGTATAAAAACTGTCCAAAACAAGCACTTACAACAATATGCCACTCAACACCCGGCACTTTGTCCACTGGGTCAAGGGGTCTTGACTTACGTCACTTTCTACAAACAAGCGCGGCCTTGTCTCCAGCGCCCGCGCAGCACTCGAGAAACTTCCAAAAAACCGATGAATCAAAAGTAGGACTTCGGTTAGTGAGTCTGTTATTGAGATTTTTTACAAAGTTCGTGGTCGTACTTTTTATGAACACTATCTTCTCGGCTGAATCTGAAATCTGTAGTGTTCTGCGAAGGGCCATAAATTAGGATGATGACTCATATGAGCACGATTTAAACACGATTCCATTATATCTGCTGTATATCTTTGTATTATTTTATCAATTATGAAAACCAAAAAGTACGTAGGTAAGAAAATATACAATAGCCTAAACTTTTACGATTCCATTTCCTAAATAACTCCTTAAACAGTTAGTTATGCAACTCTAACGACAATTATTAAGTTTTTGCAATGTTGGTGCAGACAAACAATATTGATTATTTTGTAAAAGATGCACACATATGGCAGCGCGCGTTGATGTCTTTTGTATGGCGCTGCGGATGCGCACACTTGATTGCGTGAAATTATTTTTAAATCTAGGATTCTAGGTTACAAGAACGTTGGTATTGAAACTAGATTATGAATGCAAAGTTCAATGGTATTATGCACTTTTATGTAATGGATTTAGACTTAATTGATTGGGAATTAAGAACTTATTTTAATAATATGGATGCTTGTCGCGTATAAAGTCCGAAATATAATTTATTTTAAGCAATGGAAGAGAGAAGATTTAAGAGATTTAAATTTCATGACTCCGATGTTACCAAGATATTCGAACTATTGAATATTTGACGATAAAAATAATAAACTTCAGTTCAAACTTTAATCAATGATCTGCGTTGTATTTCCAGAGACCATTCGTTCGCAAATCTTCAACGACTGGCGCGAGGACCTGTCCATGGTGGGCTTCGGGCCCCCCTTCGAGACTGCCTTCTACGTCGCCAAAGTCGTCGTCACCACCAATTTCACAGAAATCATCAAAAATGTGAGTTATTTTATTACAATTAATGTTTTTTCTGCATAATATTTTGAAAGGCTGGCGGATACAGAGTTTATTATCCAATTGATACTTTAAGTGCTTTATTTAACTGGTCCATACATTATTCATATTTCTTATCTCTAAGTTTGATAGCTACTAAAGTAACTGCACATCTGCCAATTCACATGAAATCAATCATGAAGATGAAGTGGCCCATCCTGGTTGTGGTCACGAGTGTGCTTGGTCAGCTCGCTGAATTTTTTTAAGCTGCTGTGGACTTTTTCTTCTGTTTTTGTTTAGGCAGGTCTATGTCTCATACAGCGTGAGACATTATAATAATAATAATGTCTTTCTCCCGCAGCAACGCACCCTACACCTGGGCATGTGCCTCCCGCGCTCGTGCTCCCGCGCCGCAGTGTCGGCGCTGGTGCACGGTGCGCGCGCCCCGCTGCTGCGCCAGCAGGTGCTGGCCGTGCGCTCGCCGCAGCACGGTGGGTACACCTACCTCGGAGACCCCACCTTCCAGGTGTTGCTGTAAGTGCCTCATGATTATTCAGAAGACCTTATTGGTAGTTAGTACGTATAATTTACAAAAAACATTATTTCTACACTTGCCTTCATCGCCATTAGCGACTACCAACATTAAAAAAAAAACATTATATAATCTTGTAAATCATGAAACGTTTATTTTCTCTTGACTGTACTTACCTGTCAAAAAGAGTAACCTAGATAAATTGGATAAGACAGAGATTAAAACAGAAGACGAACGACAGACAGATCGCGCGCGTTCTCGCACCCGCGCCCTTCCCCGCCCCACGCTACCAGTCTGGCCAAGCACCAAGGAATTTACTAACGTATAATTTATATATAATTTAGAAATTATAACCTCCGTTTTTAGTAACTGAGCCAAAACAACATACCTAATTATGTATTGAATACTCGCTTCTGTAATAGTACATAGCACTTACACCATAGAGGTCAAGTGGGAAGAGATAACCAAGCATATGGACCGCCAGCCAGCTTAAACAATGCTTGCGAAAATTCATATTTGACTTAACAGTTATCATCGATTACTTACCATACTTCGCAAGGAAACAACAAATAGTAACTTACTCCTTATTTATTATTTGTGTATGTCCACTTAAAGTCTCTCACATAGTAAGAAATGTTTAGACATAACTCAGTTATGTAACGACTGACGGCGACGCAATCGGGTTAATATTGTATTAAAGCCGAGTATTCGCCATAAAATATCACTTTTCAATGAATTTTGCAAGTTGTTACAAAACTGCATAGCTTCTAGTCGTTACTCCGCACAAGAGTTTTTCAGGATAAACTAGTAGACTATAACAAGAAAAAACCGGGCAAGGGCGAGTCGGACTCGCGTACCGAGGGTTCCGTATAGATTTGTAGGTATGTAAATAGTTTATCACGGGGTTTTTTTAATGTAACTACAAATTTACGGTTTTCGGATTTTTTCCATAACTTGTGCTACATGACCTTGCTTCTTGCCAAATTTCATGATTCTAGGTCAACGGGAAGTACCCTATACATTTTGATTCTCTCGAGAGAGTCGAAATACGTTTTTTGAGGCATAAACGGCCGTATCTTTTTTTGCGTTAACTTAGAAGTTTGATTTTTTCACAGCTTCAAGGGACTATAGACTTGAGTATATGGTATTAATTTCAACTCGATACCTCCACGCGTTCCCGAGATAAAGAGTCTGGACAGACAGACAGACAGGCGGACAACAAAGCGATCCTATAAGGGTTCCGTTTTTTCCTTTTGAGGTCCGTACCTCAAAAGGAAAAAACGGAACCGAATAAACGTATTGTTTATTTCATTTTTAATTATATAATGAAATAAAATACGTTTATTTGCAGTAAAACATGACGGAAAGAAAAACACAAACACGAAAAAGAACAAGTTGAGGAAAATATATGTCACGTCCACACAAAACGGCCGTCGACTGCAGTTATCATATCAGAATCAATTTCTCGGTAGTAGTTTGGTGTGTGGATCTCAGCCCGGTCTATGGCAAAATTCTCGCCTCCTCTGTCGAGCGACTTAAACATAACTGAAGAAAAGTAGATGTGTACTCCCTTTACACATCTGGGCTCTGCCTAACCCTCAGAAAAATACAGGCGTGATATTATGACGTTATGTTTACCATCTCAACATTCTGAAGAATAGCTTTAATAATAATAAAGGTTTATTCACAAAAAATACAGAAACACATTTACAATGTACATTACAATTCATTGCAAGTTGCAAAATCTGTACAAAATGTATATAACCCTGTCCCTTAGACTAGGACGGCCTGTATTCTAAGAGTCAGTGTTCGGCCAAATAATTATTTAAACCTGATTTAATACAAAAAATTAACGGTGTAGATGTTATTAAGCTTCTGTAATTTTGTTGTATGTGTAGTGTAAATGAAATGAAATGTCGTGTTACATACACGTTTGAGTTTATGATAAGCGCCTAATTATGTGCATTTTAATGTAAGAGCTGTAATAGAGCTTTGGTGATTCATTCATTACACATTTATCACAATTATGAAATGGTTGACATTAAGATATTTCCTCAGGCTTGCCTCAACGTGGCGGTTCATTCCACTTTCTACAACCGTGTTTGTGTGTCAGGCATGTCACGGTGACGTCACAGTTCTAGACTAGACCGGGCAGACCTGCCTTTATGTAATCAACTTAGGTTATACAATTTGTTGAGCAATTTGGGGACTAATCTTGTATTGACAAAAACAAACAAACCCCCTGGTTACGGATTTGTTTTCTTTGGAACTCTTAATAATTGTCAATGCGGAAATTGCAATGATCACCATGCTAGTTAGATAGTTGTTTGTCAGTTATTAGCAGACAGAAGAACGTTAACTACCCATCGGTTTGACATGAATCCCTCGCATGTTGGACGACGTTGCGGTTACATCAAAATACTGACAATCCATTTTGTAGCTTTTTATGCAACTTTGATGACTCTTAGAATAAACAAGCCACACATGACGTGTTCCTTCTTAATATGTCGGACATTCTACTCAAAACCACTTCAACATCTAATGCAGGTTATAATTGCAAGATGCGCAATCATCTACTTATTTTACTAGATTTCTACACCAACGTAACTGTTCCTTTGTCTACTTTTAGGAGCTTAACGTTCACTTGAATTAACCAGCTGTCAAACTTTAAACTAAAGTACAGAAGAGAAGGGTTAAGGGGGTTTAAGTGAGTTTAAACTACAGTTGATTGAGCCCGTCGGGTACAGTTAGCAAAATTGTTGTATTATTTATTACACCGGCAGTTATTTAATACTGTTCTGCGTTTGTTTGTTACGTCGCAAAATTCCTGTGCTTTGTGGAGCGGCAACTGAGATAATAATATAATGGTTACATTATCTGTCAGGTTTCTCGAGCAAAAATGTTGTCATGTAGACGTGTCTAATAGATATTTATGTTTTAGTATTCCTGTTTCTGAGCAGTGCTTACCCAGTGGTAACAGCCGCGAATTACGAGTTGTAGGTCGTAGATTCGAATCCAGACAGGCGCTTTACTTAGTGTAAATTCATTCATCACCACTGCTCTCAAAACGGTGAAGGATAACATCGTAAGGAAACCGGCACGTCCTAGAACCAAAAATTCGAAGACATGTTAGATACCTACCCGCACTGGACCCGCATGGTGGATTACTGCCCACTCCCTCTCACCGAGAGGTCTGTGTCCCAGCAGCGGGAACATTGTAGCATTATTATGATTCCTGTATCTAAAAATGTTTTCAGGCTCAGTGAAACAAAGACGTTTCAATCAATGAAAAATAATATATTGTTTTATTACACTGTCTGCTTTGTCCGTCTTGATGTCATCACACATTATCTGATATATAATTTTGTTACTATCTTTCTGTCAGTAAAAACAATAAACCATTATTTCCAGAGCGGTATCCTGTCTGGTATCCATCCTGCTGATCACAGCGACGGTGTACGACGTGAAGCTAGCCCGCGACGTGCGCAGGCGCAGACAGCGGTCGGCCAACATTGCGGCCAACATCGCCAACGGTGGTACCCGCAGTGACCTGAAGTTAGACCTCAACGGACATGAGGACATCACTGTTGCTAATGGTAAGTGACAGAGAAACTGTTGGAATTTTGCCGCTACAAATGTCATCCATAGCATAGCTTTCATTAGCAAACTAACAACTAACTTCATTATGACAGTTCAAGAACTTTCATTGCGTTATTTACGTTGCTGAGCAGACGAATTTTTCAAACATATAAAGCAATGGATTAGCAATAGCAATTTACGCAATTAGGGTGCTATACGAATCATGAGGAGGCACGACAGTCTCGCTAAGTTATTACCTATCACGGCATCTTCTAGCTACCAATATTATGCGGTTTTTCGGTAATAAGATATTATTGGTCTACCAAGCCGCTGTATAACTGTAAGGGAACAGAACAAGACATTTCTGAATTTTATATTTCTTTGCACAAAACTAAGTATTTATTTTTCAACCAACACCAAGTTCATCTCTTAAACCACTAGGAAGTGGTGAAGCGTGGCTTTTCACGAAGCTGTCTTTTGTAACTTTAATTTCATCCACGAAAAATGCTGTTTGATGGCAATAGGCTCGCTCCCTATTCATGAGACTAAGACATAACCGGCGAAATGTGGACGTACAGACGCCAACACATCAAGCTACTACAATGTGTCAAATTTCTTTAATAGATTTTCAACTTTTTCGCTAACGCATAAGGTTCAAAATTGATTGGGAAAATTTGACAGTTTCGGGTAGCTTGATGTGCTGGCGTCTAAGTCAAAGTCAAATCATTTATTTCAAATAGGCACAATAAAGGCACTTTGAACGTCAAAAATTACAGTAAAATAGAGTTGATTCTAATCGCCCCAAAGGTAGTGTTCGTATGGAGAAGAATGTGCAAGAAACTCCACCATTAGGTACTCTTTTAAAATGTTTTACAAGGTTTTGTATACTTGTTTTGTATATATGTGAAGACGATGCGCCTAGAATAAAACTAGTCTACCACAAAAGGTACTGTACTATGGGTATACCTGCCCAACTCTTCGGGGGAACAAGGGGTGATGGTTTAAATTGCTGAATTTCAGAGCAATTTGTACAAGTTCAATTGTTGTATGTGCAGGCAAGTCGATGTACAACGTGAACAACAACCTGGCTTTGAGCAGCAACACTTCGGAGGAGCGTCTCACGGCGGAGACCCTCTCCGCTGACGAACTCAAACTCAGTAAGTTATAACTATCTCTAGCCATTCCGAGGAATGGGACCTTCCGGAATTATGAGCACAGGTAGTATTACTATTTCATTTTTGATAAACTCAAGGTCACTTAAGTAACCCACCTATATTTGTTATGTAACAATTTGCTCCTTTCTTAAGTCCTCACAGTGATTTGCAGAGCTGCATGAACGTAGTCCTATGTCACATTATGTAGTAATCCGTTTCCACAACAATTTTCTTAAAATCTGATATCATTTAGCGTGACATTTTCAATATGAAATAGTTTATTCATAAAGATTTTCCCCCATGCATGCTGGTGCTTTGTTGCGGTTGGTCTGTAGATGGATGACTATCTTTACATATCGAGACCTCTCCGTGCCTTGGAAAACCGTTGGTCCCGGCTGTCATTCGTGGATCTTTGACAGTCGTTACGGGTAGTCAGAAGCCCGAAAGTCTGACTACCAGTCTTACCAAGGGGTATCGTATTACTCAATAACTGGGTTGTGGAGGTCAGATAGGCAGTCGCTCCATGTAATATACTGGTATTCAGCTGCATCCGGTTAGACTGGAAGCCGACCCCAACATAGTTGGGAAAAAGCAGGCAGATGATGCATGCTGGTGCTTTGTGATAACATACTCGCAATAAACCAACGCCTACCGCTTTCTAACAAGCAATGTTTCGCTTCAACGTATTAAGTTACCATTATACTCTTCCAGGCGTGTGGTCAGAGCTACTGCTATCGTTTTCCATGAAGGCGAACATCCTGCAGATCTTCGACCAGTCCGTGGGAGCCGACACCGTGCCGGTGGTGCATGGCCTCAGGTCCTTGTCTATGGTCTGGGTTATATTCGGACACACATGCATCGTTGTCTTTAAGGTAAACCTACTTGATAAAACTCGTACACTCGACTTACTACCTAGCGTAAATGTAAGGCGTGCTACACACTTGTTCGGGTCGAGCCGGCAGCAAAATCAAATGTATGCTAAGTTGCCCAGCTGTGCCGAGTACCTAATGCCGAACCATACCGACCCGAACTTTTGTGTAACACCCCTCATTCTTCATTCATTCCAGTACGCGGACAACACCGCCCTGCGAGCGATCCTGGAGAAGAGCTTCTGGTTCCAGCTCATCATCAGCGCCGTGTACAGCGTCGACACGTTCTTCTGTCTCGGGTAAGTCATGCAGTCGTTTAGAGCTCGTGTTGAGATTTCAACCATTATACCTTTAGGGGATCAGACCGGAATAAATCTTTATCCGAGTATGGGGTGATCATCAGTTCGAGTTGACTCTTGTTATACTAACAGTATCATGTGTTCCCAGTGGTATGCTGGTGACGTTCCTGTACTTCCGCACCAAGACGAAGGGCAAGCTCGACCTGCTGGTGAAGGGACGCAAGAAGATCACCTCCGGAGTGCTGCAGTTCTTAGGACTTATTGGATATAGATTTGCCAGGTTAGTATATTAAACATAACATCAGAAAACAAGTTTCAAAAAATTCCGTAACCAATATTACCAAAAAACCTATTAGAATCCTTTAAATATCGGTCGCCGGATCTTTCTGGTAGAACATCGTATTTAATTATAGATAAATTCTTACTTATTTTATTATATTCCGGAAACTTACAGCTAGCGTATAAACAGAGTTTGTAAAGAACATAAAATTGACGGCCATTTACAAGTTTCCGCTAATAAACACTAAAATATAAACGTATAGTCAACAAAGGAGATAAGTATGCAGGATCATCGGATAAAGTTGAAGTTTGGTAAGAAACCGATGGATGTTCTCGAATAAAATTTTATTTTATTAATAGACAACAAACAACTCATTTATCAAATTTGCACATCCTGCCTCAGTCACAACAAGGAGAAGAACAGTAGGTTCTTCTCCTTGTTTTGTGTGATTCAGTCGACAACAACCATCGGTTTCTTATTAAACTTCAACTATATCCGACGATGATGCATAGGTACTTATCTCTTTTGTTGACTGTAGGTACATAAAAATTAAAATACAACACAATCGATTTAATTACAAACTCTCAGTTTTCCGCAAAGAAGCTTTTCACCAACTAATGCTAAAGCCTACAAACACTGGTATTAGATATAATAAGTATTCAAATCATGTTCACTAGAAAGTTCATTAAAACCTTTGACTGAATCTGAGATTATAATCATTTTAATGCATCATCAGCAGTTTTAAATATTCTTTTAATTCCAGACTGACAGCCCCTTACCTGTTCATCCTGGGCGTGGTGGAGGTGACGATGAAGTGGTTCGCGCACAACGCGGTGTTCGAGCCGCCGGCGATGGACCACGACACCTGCCCCAAGTACTGGTGGAGGAACCTGCTCTACATCAACACCCTCTTCCCCGTCGAGCAGATGGTGAGCCTTTAGAGAATTTCCTTTTTTTAGGTCAGCCTCAAAATTGGCGACCACCAAAAAAGCGCCGAGAGTAAAGGTCGAAGAGTCCCAGAGACAAGGAGCTCGGCGATTACCAAGTTCCTACTAATATTATAAAAGCTAAAGTTTGTGAGTGTGTGTTTATATTTTAGATACTTCTTCACGCTCAAACGGCTGGACCAATTTTGATAAAATTTTGTATGGAGGTAGCTGACACCCTGGATTAACATATAGGCTACTTTTTATCCCGGTATACCCACTAGATCGAAACTTATGCGGGTGAAACCGCGGGGCGCAGCTAGTAAACTATAAAATTAGACTATGCAGCAGAATTGTGGCAGTATCACTTGTCTGTCGGCACATCGTGCGTCAACATATGTCACAATGCTAAATATAAAATATGTCTCGAAAGCATAGCCTTGTGTTGGTAACTTGAATAATGAATGAGTTTGATTATTTCAGTGCATGTTATGGAGCTGGTACCTGTCGGACGACACTCAGTTCTACGCGGTCAGCGCTATCCTACTCATTCTCGCTACAAGGTAAGATTAAAACCTCCTTCATTCTGAACTCTCAAATAGGTGCCCGTTTGGAACGGTATGAAAATTATTAAAATGTTCAATGTCAATACTAACTTCCTAAACAACGTGTTTTTGAAGTGAAAACTTCTTTAGGCGCGTTAGGCATTTTTTGAGATGGAAAAAACCGATTGAACTCGCGACACTGTTACCGTAACCGACACCTCTGTTTTAAATTTTGGCTATTATAAAGACATCAATGCGCGGTGCATTTTCTTTGGGAAAATACACCTTCAAACATCTTTGTAAAAATGCAGAAAATATCAAATTAAAAAAATATATACGGTCGAATGGAGAAACCTCCTTTTTTGAAGTCGGTTAAAAAAGACGAGGTAAGAAGTTCACAACACTCACAAATCCCTCTCATGTCAATAAAATCATCTTCTAAATATCGTACTTACATTTATGTTCCCTCTCGGGGGGCCTCCTCTAGGTGCCCGTGGCTAAATAATAACAGCCGCACAGGTCGATCGATCAGGTTAAGCTACACTTGCCGTGGTAGGTCTGTGGATGGGTAACCATCTTTACATACCGTGACCCCTCCGTGCGTCGGAAAGCACGTTGGTCCCGGCTGTCATTCGTAGATCTTTGACAGTCGTTACGGGTAGTCAGTAGCCCGAAAGTCTGACAACCAGTATATATTACTTACCAAGCATGGTATCGTATTACCCAGTAACTGGGTTGTGGAGGTCAGACAGGCAGTCGCTCCATGTAAAATACTGGTATTCAGCTGCATCCGGTCACACTGGAAGCCGACCTCAACATAGTTGGGAAAGGCTAGGCAGATGATGATTTATGTTCCCTCTCTACAGCCACTTCAAGGTGTCCGCCTCCCTGACCGGCGTGCTGTTCATCTCATCCCTGTTCACGACGGGCTACGTATCCTGGAGCAACGACCACATCCCGAACAGCGAGGACCCCTTCACGCAGTTCGACAAGGTCTACGAGAAGCCCTGGACCAGGCTCGGACCCTACCTCGTGGGCATGCTCACCGGCTGGATACTGTTCAAGACTAATTTGAAGATTAGGATGTCCAGGGTGAGTGCTACTTAGGTATTTTCTGAAGAAATATCTTGGGAATCTCTTGGTACAAATTGAGAATTATGGTTTTCATTACGCTTGTATTGCTTGACAGCTGAGCGTGGGGTCCTGGGTTCGATTCCCGGGTCGGGCAAAGTGTTATTGGGTTTTTCCATTGGTAATTTCTTAGTAACAGTGAGTTTGGAGGTTCCGGACCGATCGGCCCCCGTAGCTCGCGCGCACTTGTCGCCGTTGGTCCTGCGCCTGATCTCTCCCCGGCCGTGTCGGAGTGCCCCCCTGAGGTCTGTGAGAGTGAGGGAAACAGACACAGGTGCACTCTGCACCTGTGTCTGCGCACACAGTTGTTCATTTTAATTTCTCCCGCGCCGATGGTTTGTTTCCGCTGAGATTGGTTGGCATGGCCAAAATTCGGTCTTTATTTATTCTAACAAAAGCTAATTTTCATTGACTTTTAATATCTGTTTTACAATGCAGTTAACTGCACACGTAACGCAAAAAGAAGATGCGCATATCAAACCCAATACGATTACAAAAGCTATGATTAATCAAAATCAAACATTTTTTTGTACTTTTTTTACTAACCTCTTTCAATAATCTTCAATTCTACTTTTAAATGTGTACTGGGCAAGTGTACACCTGAACAGAAATAGGAAATAGTCTTTGTGGAACTTGTTTTGTTACTAACAAATTACTAACACCTTTTTATTTTTATTTTGTTTTATTTTTTTGTGTGTACTATTAACAACCCTACTAATTCTTTCTTTGTAAAATTGTATGGACGTATGTCTGAAATAAAGATAAATTATTATTATTAATTATTAAATACTTACGTAGAACTTGTCACAAACGTGGTTATACAACCAAAAGGTATTCTATGCCTTTTAATAAACTGCAGCATGGTTTACAATCCCTACTCCTTGTCTTGACACATTTCCATGTTGCATGTGTCCCAGGTGTGGGCGTCGGTGGGCTGGGCGGTTTGCGCGGGGACGCTGCTGTTCCTGATCTTCGGTCTGTACCGCGCCGAGCTGGGCGTGCTGGCGGCCGCCGTGTACAGCGCGCTGTCGCACTCGCTGTGGGCCGCCTGCATCGGCTGGATCATCATCGCCTGTTCTACGGGACATGGAGGTACCACCCCTCTTAAGTTCTTACTGACCTTCGTGTGGCGATCTCATAAGAGATGATTTCAGTTGAACCAGACGGATGAAGAGTGAAAATGAAGATAAACTTCGTCTCTTGATTGAATTACACGATACACATGCATCGAAATACCTTTCTCTTTTAAGACTGCAGGGATTTTGACAGTCATTTAAATACTGCTATGGTAACTTATCAAAAGGGGCAGTTGATTATTTCTGGACAAACTAACGTAATACTGATTTTGACAATAGCTAAATATGCACTATAGGCACTATATGATTTTGGCTTCTGCTCTACTTTATGTGGTTCTTCTTTTAAGTATGCCAAATAGGTAAACTTGATGACAATGGTGCCGATTCCCTTTGTTCACAAACTACACTAAATTTAAGTTCAATGCATCTTTTTCTTTCTATTTCATTATGAAAAGGACAGAAGATAAATTTTAGTTTAGTCCTGTCAAATTAATCAGCGCCTGACACTACTCCACACAAGTTTAGACATGATTAAAAACTTGTCTACTAAAATTTTACGTCAGGCGCTGGTTAATTTGACAGGACTAAACTAAAATTAATCTTCTGTCATTTTCTTGACAGAAGATAAATTTGGAATTTAGTTTAGTTTGTGAACAAGAGAATCGGCCCTAATATCCACTCGTGTCCTCCCCAGGCTGGGTGCGGCCGCTGCTGTCGGCGCCGGTGCTGTACCCCCTCTCGCGCGTGACGTACTGCGCCTACCTGGTGCACCCCGTGGTGCTGCGCTACGTGGCCATGCACCTCACGCACCCCATCCACATGGGCGAGCTGTTCGTGGTGAGTACCATCTGTTACATCTACTGTCGATTAGCAATCTTGGAAGGGAACTGCTGCGACGTTCAAACCAGGGGGCCTAAAAAGGCCACTTTGGAGAATCATAAAAGGATAACATTATGAATTATAATATGGCGAAGACAGTCCGTGTTTTTCTTTTTTATGCTGCACTACGTAGGTATAATCAAAGAGATATGGGATTGGATTTGGATTCGATTGATTGGTATTTTAGCACAGACAAAAAAAAAATAACTGAAAAATGCTTCACCAATGGGATTTGACACGATTAACTTAACAGTTAACTGTCCATTATGTTATCCTTTTATGATTCTGCCAAAGTGGCCTTTTAGGCCCCCTGGTAACAGAATATGACAGGTCATCATGCTGAAACCAGAACTTCGTAATGTTATCAACTAAAGCGTATGCCAGGCGCTGCTGATCCTGAAGCAGCCTCATCACCGACCCTAGGTGTAGAGTGCCTATCAAATGGTACTTACTGTATTTTACAAAGCCGATAATTAAAAATAACGAGCAGCGCCCCGCGGTTTCACCCGCATAAGTATCGATCCCGTGGGAATATCGGGATAAAAATTTCCTATTTCCTTTCCCGGGACTCCAATTATCTCTATACCAAATTTCATCTAAATCGGTTCTGCTATTTAAGCGTGAAGAGGTAACAGACAGACAGACACACTTTCGCATTTATAATATTAGTATGGATAGGATATGTCACTGGAAGCATCAAAAATTGGCAGGGAAAGCTGCTTGAAAATTTGACACAGTGCCGTTACAAAGCCCCTTTACACCTACACTTCATGTCGGAGAGTGTTGCAGTTGTAACTTAGGCATGCACCCAACTCAAACTCAAAGCACTTATTTCAATTAAACCATTAACAGGCACTTTTGAATTGTCAAGAAGTCGGTCCCTTTCATATCACATTAGTACCAAGTTTAATCTACAAGCCAAAGCTGTGTTACAATGTATGTCTGTCCCCAGTTCATCCTGTTCCTGGGGCTGACAGTGATATCGTACGCGTTGGCGTTCGTGATATCTGTGGCCTTCGAGGCGCCCATCGTCACCATGCTGAAGATCGTCGCCCCGCAGAAGAAGCCCCGCAGAGTGTGAAACCACCCTAAAATAAGATAAAGAGACTTTAACTGCCTTATGGCATGTTTCACCACCTCCGCATAAAACTCTGTTTAATTATCTAACAGATAATTTCTTACAAATTCAGTTCCAATTTTTTATTTGACGGAATTCGTTTATTTATCTGGTTGATAGTGGTTATCCGGAGATGGAGAAACAGAGCCTTAGTTCACTACTGACCTACTAAAGGCGGATGGAATTAATAAGCTACATTACATTGCGCAGGTTTAATTGGCCCGAAGTGTTCCGAACCTGCGCAAGAGTCGTTACAAAAATGTTGTACAACCTAATTGTCGTTGTAGGACGACGCTTTGCTACCTGATAGTAAGTGCGAATGTGATTTTAGTAATGTTTCTGCCCGGTTCCTATTTACAATACGAATCGTTTTAGTTACCAATGGTTAAATCTGACCGGTAGTTTGTAAACTTTCTGGTGTTCATTTTGCATTTAAATGTTTATAAAAAATAAGAATTTACCCATATTGAAAAAATACACTTCTATAGTAGAGAAAATGTCTATACTAGAGCATAGGTTCTCAACGTGGGCGATAACGCTCCTTCGTGGGCGTTTGAGACTCTCAGTGGAGCAGTAGAAGACCCAGAGAAAACATATATCCTATTTTATGACTATATATTATTACACGTTTAAATATAATCGTGGCAATAGCTGTTTCAAAATTGCAACAAACGTTAGGTAAAAAAAAACAACACTCCGGGAGTGCCGACAGAAGTGAAAACAAAACACGTACAGAATACTTTGCCATCACTCACTGACATTTCGGATATGACATTAAAACGGAGTACATCCCGAGGACAGCCGAACACATCCGAAGCGGGTATTTTTTTAATCGTCTTTTAAACAAAACACGCGCGGTGTCGCTTACGGTAACAGTGGCGCGAGTTCAATGGTTTTTTCCCATCTAAAAAAATGACCAACGCGCCTAAAGAAGTAATCACTTCCAAAAATTAGAGGGGCACAAGAAAAAAAAATTGAGCAAAATAAGGTTGAGAACCTATGTATGTTCGTTTTATCCTGTTTTTTCTTGGTTTTAACCTTAACCGGTCGGTAAATATTAGGAATCGGGCATTAGTGTATAGAATAAGTAACATTCCATTGTATATTTACGTAGATATGTCTTGAAGTAATGTTTCGCCTCGCGCGGAGGCAGTCTGACTGAACACTGTTATGTAATGTGTTGATTGTATTTACTGAGAGTTGGTTATGAAAGGTTATGTTAAGTTCTTGTGTAATTCAGAATTCATTAATCATGACAATTAATGAGCCAAGAGTTAGGTAAGTTGAATAAAGTTCTATTGCCCTGGAAGCCACTGAGGGAAAAATTTAACTAAATTCCAGGACGATTCTCGTGGCTACTTAAGGGATGAATATTAGAAAAAATGTAAAATGAGATAATCGAAAATATCTGTAAAATCGAAAGCAATTTGGAGAAGCTACACGCTATAAAAGTTTTTGGAGGGACTTATTCCCGTCCTTGTCGCGCGGTGCGGACAATGTAAGGCACTAGTATGAAGTTACATACTCGTGACGTCACGTCTATGGTAGTGCCGTCTTTGTCTAGCAGTTATTGTAAAACTTTTATAACTTGGCAATTTGTTAAGCTTTAAGACTTTTTGTAGTATTGTTTGCCCTATTTGCAAACAAATACTTACTATAATAAAAATAATAAAAAACCGTCACCATCCCTATTATGTCAAGAAAAAGTTAAGTAAATCAAGGTAATCTTTCTGCGCATGAGAAGTCTTTAAAATCAAATCAAACATGATTAATTCTATTTATTATTCTTACATAAATTTCGTAAAACTAGGAGCGAAATAAATAAATAAATACTCTGTTATTCATAATGTCCGGTTCACACTATTCGTGTGTAGGTATAACGCTTGTATAAACTTGTAGTTATGTACATATATGCCAGGCTTACAGTGTCTAGGAGCGTCATGTGAACCGGCACTAACTTGGCTTTAAATATCTTGAGGTTCTTGTCTTGATCTCTATTCTTCGCTTAGCTTTTGATAGATTCAGTACTGGGTAGGCAGGCTGTGCTAAATAGATCATGGCGGCTTGAAACGCCAGTAGATAAGGGTGATGCTTCTTATTTGAGTCTCAAGTCATTTTTGACATAATTATGTACAGTCGACCACGTAACAGCTTAATGAGGTTTGCAAATCTCTAACTGCACGCGTAGCATGACCACCACAGAAACGGGTTTAACAAAATTATTTATCTGTAATTTTGTCAAACCCGTTTAGTAATAGACAAAATGTCTACAATCTGTCATTTTGTCTATTCTTCTGTCGACAAAACCCGATTCTATGGTGGTCATTGCTATGCGTGCTGACACATATTATCAATAGAACTTGTCGCTTTATAACGTGCAAGCAAGTGCCAACCAACCTTAGGGTGGTAAACCAATTACAAGGTCTGCTATACAAAGGCGTATCTGATCAAATTAACTCGATTAAGGGCTGATTTTTCCAACGCCAGATAATTTTATCGGAGGAATAATTTTGAATTTTGGACAGTTCTTCCATACAAAAACTGTCAGACATCAATTTTATTCCACGAATAAAAATTATCTGTCGATTGAAAAATCAGCCCTTAGAAAAGTTTGCCAGCGCTTTTACGTACCTACCCTATAAGAACTATAGTCAAAGGGTTATCACCCTAACTACGGCCACCTCACTACCCAGTACTTAACTACCCTACTCCTCGTTATCTTTATTAATTAACTTCTGCTGAACAAACATAAAAATGTTATATTACGATAAATATGTACATTTACCTATGTACCTAATAATGTAAATAGGCTGTAAATATAAATAGTTGTAAGTTTTTTACCGAATATTATAAATAAATAAATATAATTTTGATTACAAAATAAGTTAGTTGTTTTATTGTTGTTCGTTGTTATGAAGCTGCGCAGTCGGAGAGTCTTCTGAGGAGGCTGCAACATGGCATCTCGACCAAAAGAGAGAGTACCAAGGCTGCCAGCACAGTAACCAGAGTTGTTCCCGCAAAGTACAGCCACTGGGAAAGATTAAAGCAAGTTAGTTTCGTATGAAACTCAAACTCAAAGCATTTATTTCAATTAAACCGGTCGACGGTTAGTCAGAAAGATTAAGCTTGCACATTAGAACGAAGTTAAACATGGTAGGTTCCTATACTTATTAAGGAGAAAAATGGGCAAGAAACTCTCCATGGACACTGTTTTAAATCAAAATAGTGTAACAAAGTATATTCGTTGTATCAGAAGTAATAACACGATAATTTATTATACAGCCAATCAGACCATATCTGTTACACGAAAACAGATTTGTCAATGCTCTAGAAAAGACTTTTAGCTGTTAGCTTTTGACAGGCTATGGATTTACTCAAAAAGTAGTGTAGCCAATGCTAATAATAAAATTATACTCACAATACACAAAGTAGTTGAACATAGCGCTGAGCCCACAGACAGCAACATGGTCCGCGCTACTGCAGCATGGAGCAGCAACATACCGTAACTCAAACGACTTAAAGCTGCAATTGATGAGCGGGCGAGTATCCGTCGGAACACACCTGGTTATAAAAAAAATGTATCCGTAATTCAAGACGTTATGAGAAAACTAGAAACAAACGCACTCAAACAAGACTCATTATGGCTTAAACACAAAATATTAAAAGAGAGAAGGCTTAATGGTTTCCCACTCAAATTGACTTCTTTTCTGGTTGGTTGGTTTTACTTGTAACCCCCGGGACGAAGCGCAAGACCCCGTAAGCAGCAAAGCTTAAAAAAATGTTATGAAGAACATTTTAAACTCTTACCAGCCATGTTAGTAGTGCCCATTAAGACTGGCCACAGCAAAGCTATGGGCCAGGTCAGGTGGAGCCACGCAGCCAGCCACGGCAACCCTACCATGGGCACTGCTGATGACGTGAACATAAATGATAGGGACGCCATCCATAGAAGAGTCGATGTAATCTGAAATAAATGAGAGATTTTACGGAGGCGTTTGATACTGTGAGTCATTATACATTTTGTGAAAATACAAATTAAACAATTAAACACAAGTAATCAGATTTCTATACAGTATAGAAAATACCTTGTTTACGTGAAAAACATTCTTGCTATTAGTTAGTGGCTTTCATCCTATTAGTTCGGGAGTGCAACAGGGACTCACTTAGGACCACGTTATAATATTTAAATAGTAAAATATTTGTAAATCATCGTTTGATCGTGAAGGTAATAGACGTGTCTTTTTTCTCTTGTTTGTTAGTGAAGTGTTTTGATTTACGAGTACCTTAGAAACCTTCATTTTGCCGTTCATCATGTGAATCAGCCACCCCGTAAATACGCCCATGAAGTACGGAGATACGCGCGCCCACGGGCGTTCGATGATAACTTCATATGCGCCAAATGAATTTGAAAATCTAAAAGATGAAAATCTAAATTGTAGGATTCAAATAGGTAAATCAGCTTATATCCGCATCTGTGCTTTCCATAAACGCAATATTCATTTGTTACTCACAATTTATCGTAGTCAAAGTAAGCGGCGCTAGCATCAGCAATGGTTGCAGACAACATGGCGACGACCGTAAAGACGGCGGCCATTCTCGCGCGCATGCTCGAGGACGCGCTCGACGCACACAGCAGAGCGCCCAGCATATGCAGCTGCGTCTCCGTCGACATGTACCACGAGATTTGCATGCACTAGTGGAAGTAAGAGTTAATTATGTGTTAACTACAATCAGCAGTTAAATGGCCGCCTTTGCATGTTTGATCTGGTGAACTCCCTGAGAAAGTCCTGACATTTACCGAACGTGGTATCTTCTAAGCCCTTAAAAATCTCAATTTGAACACAACACACGGCCTACACCTCTGTCTGAAAGTATATTTCATTTTGTGTAAGATTTCCTTACAACGAAGGTGTGGAGCACTAAGGATGGATTTTTGAAATATCTCCCCATAAAGGGGTCCAATAGGTGATGAAATTTTTTATTGAAGTTCGTCGTTTTTCCATCAAAAATTCCATCGAGCTTGTCCTAATAAGAAAAACCAATACCTACTTACATGAATTTTCCAAATCATCGAACTTAACCTAGGTACCTATTTATTTATTGGTCTATCTACATTCGTTACACTGTTCAGCCAAATTAACACAAACCAAGACCAATGTTCCACCGAACCGCACGTTATGAAATTTTGTTTCAGTGCGGTTAATGGAAGTGCTCAGGTGCCGTTCGTCCAAGTGCGGTTGAAATCAGTGCTCTGAGTGGAATACCTCACATACTATGCCAAGTGCACAATATACAAAAGCAATAAATTTTAATGCTGCCAGCCTTTTGGGCACTGTTCCTGTTGACAGCGATGCGGACGAATTTTTTGATGCCCTATGATCATTTTGCTTATTTTTTTCATATAAATGTACATGTGTTTATTTTAAATAGGTATTAGCATAAATTATGTAAATATTATAGTTACAAAATAAAAATACTACATTATAATTTTTTTTTAATAACATCATCAATGTCATTCATTAGTATACGTAGGTCACATTAACCGAATTTATGACCGGAGGCACGTTATGTACGACAGTTATAAGATAAAGAAGGACAAACCTGTTCCTCAGCAGGATAAACAGTAGTAATGTAGAGGAGGTTCCTCCAGCCGTGCGCGCGACAGTTAAGTTCGTCTCCGTCGGGCAGCGTCAGCGTCGCGGTCTTGAATGCAGACTGCGCAAATACCGCTGATAAGAGGACCGCGTAAGCGTAGGATGGAAGTAACCTGCTCGGAAAACATTTATTTGAAGATTATAATAAAAGCCATGAAGTAAATGCTAAGTCCCAAAAAAATGTGATACATTCTATGGAAGCACATATAAGATGTAGCCTTCAATCCTCTACATTGAATATTCCATGATTTAGGTACAAGTATGCATAATTAACATCTCATACACCGTTATAATGGTCTACATAAGGCAATTAAAAAGCAAGAACTCTATAATCAAGCATTTTATTTTCAATCTATATTTAATCGATACAACAGATAAATAATCCAGACACCTGTAAAAGTAATGGCCTGCCATTAAAAAAACAAGACGAACTGGTTAAAGTTTCCCAATTCTCGAGAAAGTGAATAATTCTAAATAACTTGTTACGAACCTAATGACCCTGTTGGTGACGAAGCAGACGAACTGCAGGACCTGCCCGCAGACGCCCTGGAAGCCGACCAGCTCCTTAATGCTGTACTGACTCTTCAGGAAGAAGAAGTGGTGCGCACTGAAGAGACCGCTGGAAGACGAAGATCGTTTAAATTAGTTCAACAAATTAAAACGAATTTAGTCACAGCCAATTAGTAGTAATGAAAAAGGAAAGGCAGCAAAGAAAAAGCAGGAAGCTCGTTAGATGTTGGAATTACAAAACCAATTTAAAAGTCTAATAAAAAAAATATTGCGAAACATGTAGATTATGTAGAATTGGATGCTGGATAGGTAACTAAAATAGAGGTTGTTACCTCACGTAGAACAATGTATCGAAAGCTATTGTTCCAGTGGCGATTATTAAGTAAACATCATTCTGTTCATTTATATCGCCAGCAAAATCTGGAAAATAAAACACTGCATTAATACACCAAAGTTTTCAAAAATACTCATACCAAAAAGTAACTTGATGACGTTACCTGAGATATATTCGACTATAACTGCAACATGCACGAACATAATCCAAAACGTCGCTAAAACCCTCATGACGTGTATCAACGACAGGTCTTTATTCGCCGTGTTCGTGTTGAAGATTCTCTTCCAGCAGTATGCTAGAGAGAAGCACAGGAGCAGCCGGCAGAAGATGTTCTTCTTCTTGCTCTCTGTGCTCAAACTCGCGAAGGAGTTGTACTTCTGTCGAGGGCACGGCGGCAGGTTCTCGAGCTGGCGCGGATTGCTGCACTGCTTCCTGTACTTGCCACATCGCTTGCAGCTGCCTAATGTCTTTTCCGCACAATTCACGTCTAGCGTAATCGTGGGAGCGCTACACTTCACCAGACTCTCCACCGCCATGTAATGCGTGCTTACGTTCTCAACGCCTAGCGTCTCCGTCTCAGCCTTTGATTCAGTCTCTTGTTTTAATTCCCTGCCACCTTTCCTATTTGGATCTGTATTGTACTTTTCTAGATCGAACGTCATTGATTTAGTGCCGTACGGTAGACATTTCATCAATTCTAAGTCTATGACAGTTGCGACTATTACTAGGGCGACAAGAACCGTTGTGACGCATATCAGCAGTACCCCGGCACTGTCCGCTGTAATGTCGTAGTGTCCCTGCACGCGCCTGACGCTGGTGATCCTAGCGACACGTGATGACGTCTTATTCGTTTTCAAGTTGTCGTTGATCATGATGGAGAAGTTGATGATTGACGTGATGTCACGAGGTGAGCAGGAATACGGCATGCAGAGACCCAAGGTTATGTCTGTCGACTGAAATAGGTAGACGAAATATTATGAAATCTCCAACAGTTTAGATAACTTTAGCTTTTGGCAGTAACTTGCCTTTATCATGTTGACTTTTGTGATGTTCAGTGTGACTCCCAGGGTGGTGTATGCGAGCCGGTATGGTGGCCAGCTGTCGGCTACATTGTGTAGTACGTCGTCGTAATGTACCATCCATCGCCACTCATGTGTTTCTATTTGAAAATCATAATTAGTTGATGTAAATAGGTACCGCTTCCTTAAAGATGATGATTTTGTTGATATAGTAACGTACCATCGTCAAAGTACTTCGTCCTCGATACAGGACTGATGTCATCGTCGGAATCATCCACTATTGTGCTTTTATTCGTTGCAATTGACTGCTCATCCTGACAATGAGACAAAATATTTAATATTTACAAGTAAAACGGAAGTGACTGTGGGCAATACAATTATTTTGATGCTTGTTCGTACCAAATCCAGACACTGTTCTTTGGATCCCAACCAAAACCGATTGCCCATGAAAAGTCCTGATCCATAGCGCCCCGATGCGTCGAGAGCTGAAAGTTTATACCAACATGTTTATATACGTACACAATAATCCTAGATGGGGTAAAAAGTGAAACGCTACGAATGGTGGAAGCTGACTATGATGGAAGTGTCGTAAAATTAAACTAGCCTAATATTAAAGTCTAGTAATTTGACAGTGGTTTGTTTCTTTCGGTGTGCAAAGTAATAACATGTTACCTAAACTTCACACATCTTCACACCTCCAAGGCATCCGCCAACCTTTTAATAAATAGACCGGTACTTACCCTGCGTTATATAGATACCGTCAGTACTGACACTAACAGTAACCGAATATCGACCTAGCAACAGTCACACACGTAATTTCACCTCATTAGTTTTTCCAGCGCGAGATAACTCTCACTGAAGTCATGCTGTGTGGTCTCACGTCATCTTAGTCTGTGCGTTAGTTACCTGTGTGTCTGTACATTTAGCTGCGTCTTCATGTACAGTTGGACAAGCTATTTGTTCATCCCAATCTATCTGGGGTCAGCGCAAACATGTCTTCTTCTCCATACCTCTCTATTAGTCGTCATCTCTAGCCATAATATTATCTTCTTTCACACAATCCCTTCATCGTTTCATTGGCCTATCCCAGCTCTTATAGCCATTCACATTTCACCACCACCACAGATAATTTATTACTCTACGTACCACCACTCAGAATTTTGCTGTCAACATGCGTGCATTTTCATTTGGTATGCAGTACACACTCCCATTAAAAAAATATTGTGTAGGTAGGTACGTTATTATAACTGTTTAAGCTCATGGCAATGTGAAAGAATTACTTACTCAGCGCACTCACAACATTGCTTATAGTAGTTGCAAGTTGGCTGTCTGTGTACCACATAGTTTGTATGACTGTACCAACGTTTTGTTGACAGTGTTGACACCGCGCGTGCTAACGGCACTTGATCATTGCGTGAATAGTTTTCTTTTGTTTTTGCTATTAATGCGCATAATTTTTGGTTCAATGCCTAGCGGGATAGACAGGTTTCGTGAAACACCGTTTAATATGGTACAGAATAGTGTCTCTTTTCACCTGAGTCATGTTAGCATTGCCCGAAGAGCACATACTTACAAAGTGGAATGCTGCCGAATGAATGGGGCCGAAAGTAAGTAGGTACCTACCGCAATGGCCTGTGGGGACCGGCAGATTATGGGACTAGCGAAATAGATTCGTACCTAGATTAGTTTACCAGGGTAGTAGCATATCCGTGATATGTAAAAAGACTGCAACTGCTGGAAGCAGTAGCGGCCCTAGGGCGGTGCGAGCGGTGCGACGGCACAAGGCGCAGTCATGCATGGGAGAGGCGCTGAAATCAACCGAAATGCGACCACCAGTGGTGGTCGCATTTCAGTTGATTTCAGCGCTTCGACGGTCGGCTTTGTGGTAAGTTGCTGTCGTCAATGACTGGTGCCTGGTGGACAGTCCACCAGGCACCAGTTATTGATGGTGGTAGCTTATTGTAAACCCGATCGTCCACAAGCAACTGCATAATTATGAATTTATCATAGGAACATGGTACATAGAGGGGTGCCACGTTAAGATTACCATATGCACCACCTAAAAAAATTCTAGGGCCGCCGCTGGCTGGAAGACGCTAAGCGTAGGTATCTACGAGTACCTATCGTTTATTGTATCTAACTTGCCTATGAGAAAAGCTCTTATTCAATTAGTAATCCATTTTGTTTATGTTTACTTTATTAACACAAACAAATTATGTAATCTTTCCAATATAAGGTACCTACGTCTATTTCCTAGACACAACAATGGCTGGCGCACCGAATACAATTAAAATATACTACCTATTACTACTGTTGTAGTAAAAACAAATGACCAAACATACAATGCATTACTCATTATTATAAAACGTGTCATCTACGTTAACGCAACGTACATTAGTCATAATCGATAGTAATAATGCTTTAATAAGACAGCCTACTTCAACGAGCACTGAACTTGGTAGAACGTTCACATTACTGCGAATACGAACAATCGAAAGTTGGTATTGATTATTGGTCACGCTATAGACCGCTAAAGACGAATATGTCGATAATGAGGAAATGAAATGGTGAAAACCTATCGCGTTACAGGGACAAAACAATCGCACATCGAAGATTTTTACAGCACATATTTTATTGGGAAGGATAAATGGCTTGTTTCAAAAAGTAAAAAGTGTAACATAGGGTAACATCACAAAACACTACCTCGCCCCGGTACCTATTCCCCATTGCAGGTAGGCGAGGAGTATAGGTAGTTAGGTATACCTGCACTCACATTTCACCAGTTATGTTAGGTATAGTGATCCCATGTAATGGGGCCATTGGGTGCGAGCCTAATGCCATCTACACTACTGGGAAACGAATGGCAAACCCTAATTAACACTTTTTCGATCCCCCCCCCAGATCGAACCCAGGACCTCAAGTTCTGCAGTCACGCTTTTGACGACTAGACCAACGAGAATATTTTTGTTTCCTTTGATTTATTGATTACACAGAACACCAAAAATACCTTTTTTTTCCATTTTATTTTGTTTTTGGAGGAAACCTTCAAAAGGCACCCGACCTCCGGGAAGGGAGGACGGGGAGTGTGGGATTTTTACGTCACTAAAACCACCCAGGTGATCACCATCAGGACATAGGTTGGTCCCGGTTCCTCTTAAGAGCAATTCCGGAACCCCCCCGCGCAACGCCTGTAAGGCCATCCCTGGGACACCAGAAATACCTATAGCCTATTAATTATCGTATACTTAAGCCAATCTAAATAGCTACCTAAACTTATTAAATGGTTGGTTTGCATGTGCATAATTTGCGATCACTTTCTTCAGGAAAACTGAAATGTCCCACGCTATCTTTAATTTGATGAATTATGGTAAAGTGAGTTCCGTATTATAATAAGCGGGTAGGCAGACAGTTACGATTCAAGCCATAACTCCTTTCATGAAGCAGGGTGCACGGGTAAGCAGGGTTCGATTCCTGTCTCGCATTTTGGATATTTCGCAGATGTTAGCTTGGACAGAAAGTTAGGTACGACAGATATTAAAATTCATACAGAATAAGGTGAATACAATTTAAGATTAAACTACATATGAATCTTCAACATGAATCAGTATTCACTTAGAAAATAGTACCTATACTTAGCTACCTTATACATTATGTATTAGATGTATCTCTGTTTTCTTTTCCATAACATCTAATTATATTACCGTATACTTATTGTCTTCATTATCTCACTGTGAGTGCCGTTAATTGGTACTTACCGTTGTATGCCCAAGCCTTGCCTTCCGTCAGCTCTTTGAAGAACACTCCCAGTTCCTCCCAGCACGTGTGATCGACCAAAATATGTATTCCATTTGTTATTTTGGGCCACACAACCGCCAAAAACGTCGGGTCATAGATATTGAACAAGTTATCAAACACTTCAGATTTCGCGGGCCGTTTCCCAACTCTACCAAAATCTTTTTTGGGGTTTTGGCGCGATTTGCCGCATTCAGCTAAAACTATGAACAATAGCACACAACACAATTTTAACTTGAACATTTTGTTAGCACATATTATTTCGTATTTCTATATCGCGTATATGCGTGCGTGCTCTGTAGACACACGTTAACTAATGTTCAGTAACTGGCAGCAAGTCGACTCTCATTTATTGTACCTAGGTGTGTTTACAAGCAGTGAGTGCGAATTGTGAAGAGTAAATAAATATTATTCTGTAGTCTGGCTGTAGTATCAAAACGTTAGTTGTGGCAAGACGATTATGAAGTCGCAAAATAATTTATAAGCCGGTCAAGAGCGAGTCGGACTCGCGCACCGAGGGTTCCGTACCATCATGTTTTTAATTTTTTTTTTTCTTCGGCGAGGCCTATTATTCATCTGAGAATTTTAACACTATGCACTGCGGTGTAGAATATTGCAGTTTTATGTGAGCGCCATCTCTTGACCGATAGTGGAATTAATGTAACTTTTGTTGAAGATTGTGTGCTATTTAGAGATTTCGTTTTATTTTTCCTGTAATCTTTACATAAACTTTTATCACATAGAATTATTTCAGATTTTTCTCTTTGCAAACTTCGGAGATAAGGGGGGAACGGTATTTTTCATTAAAAGTCGAAAACTGTGCGGCCTAAAAAAAAAGAAAAATGTTTGAGAATGTGCAAACTGCGCTCTATATGATACCCCACATGCCTTAGCAGCCCCATTTCAAATTTTTCAGACCCCCTTTCAGTCCCTGTTGCAAAAAATGTACATATATTTTTATTTCTTTCTTATTTGCAAAATAGTTGGGCAAACGTCATCTAAAACTGTTCCAAATTTCAAGTTGATAGCATTAGTAGTTCAAGAGATATCCAGCTGTGACAGACAGACAGACAGTTTCACCATAAGGGTTCCGTTTTACAATTTTGGTACGGAACCCTAAAAAGCCTTTGTCGGGATATTTACTGAACTACAATCTACATAGGTTGATCTAACATTAAATTTTCCGATAGGTGCTCAATTATTACTTTCTCTTTTAATCAAGATTTTATGGAGTAATTATAACGGGGAATCAAAAGCAATTAGAACAATTACGTGGCGAGATGAATACAAACAAGCCTGATGGTTCTCAACAGGCACACTGGGCACACTGTAGGCCAGCTTTGTAAGTGGATGGTAATTGCGACATAAATAACTGCGGAACTAATATTTTATGCATTAAAGTCCATACAACAATAACTTGATTTATAGAATCTTTATTTAGAAGGCATGGGCATCTGTGATGTAATTTAGCTATGAGAATATTGTAAGGAGTTTGGGAGTCACTTTAATGTCTTTTTTGGGAGTACTTTTGCATACCTACCACTGACCTGTAATAAAAGCTTGTTCAATAGAGGTCAGTGATATATAGTTATAACAAAATATGGGAGAAAACAGATCTTCGCTAGGTGCCATAGTTTTTGAGATATAAATGGGGAGACTGCAGATCGGATTTTTTTTCCGATTTTTTTTTATTTGTACCGAATCCTTGGTGAAACAACAATGACCAAAGATTTTTTCTTATCGTAGTGCGTGCACTGTCAGCGATATTTTACTACAGCGCGATTCTAAAGTCGTGTCGCATAAAGTAAAATCGTGGTGCATTCAGGCCTTACTTAGCTATTAGGACTTTTTTCGACAGGTTTGATGTCCAGCAATGTTACTGTATATTAGACAGAGCTTGTTGTTTGTCTGTGTACCTACTCTCCTGAAAAAAATATCTGCTCAAAATGTCTCAACCCGCCAGACATGGGGTGTAAGTGTAACCACAACTAAATAGCGTTACAGCCTTCATGTTCCGGTCACACAAAACGATGATATTGTGTTAATTAAATGCAAATAAAAGGGAAATGTTCGCCACAATAACTTTCTTTCACTGACGTCCATCACTTTCTTTAGCCGGAATTTAAATAAAACAGCAATTTTAAATGTTAGTAATTACATTTATTACCTGTCAAAAAGACATTAGCTTACAATTATTTTATTCCATGTACTTAGTAAATACAATTAGCTAGATTTATTTCTTTATTACTGATACTGCAAATCATGTCACTGTAGTAGAAGTCTCTGATAGGGCGCTCTTCACACTCACACACACGAACATAGGAGGACGACGCACGACACTGGATCTTATGTCTTAAAGAATACGGTTACATCTGCCGGAGTCGCTTGTTTGGCCGCTGGCCGTCGTTCATGAACCCACCCTGCTGAGAAGCAAACTAATATTACGATTAGATGACAGAACGTTTGCATTTCTTGGTCATGGATTCAAGTCGATTGCTTTGGGGGCTTTTCAGTACAGGGAACTACTGTTTCAGCCACTCAAAATAAATATTCAAAATTTAAGGAGCGCAAAAAAAAAACAAACAGTATCCAAGCGTACATAGAACACATCGAGTTATAAAGAATTAACTTTGTACACAGGCGAAATGGAGACGAACGTTTTCTTAAAAACTCGATGTCCCCTAACGTCGCTTGCATGACATAGTCCTATCTCATTTTTTTGACGCTTTGACTCAGGACAACTACACTCTTCCATTCGTAATTATTTATATTTCCATTCAAAATGGTTATATTTTGAGATCCAAATAACATAGAGGTATGACGGTTAGTGAAAAGTATAAAGAATCATGAATAGAAAAATTTTGCTGTCCCAACCCAAATCAGCCAAAAACAGAGAAAAATGAGATAGGACTTTTAGTCATGCGAGGGACGATATTTACGGCCGGATACTGGTATAGTCGACCTAATAAATGCTATACCACCCTAGGGCTGAATGTCACTTGCACGTCTTAAAACGATGAGCCTTTTTTGCTATGTGACAGTTAGGTAGTTCCAAACTTCGTGAAGTTTACTGGGGTAAAGCAATAACGAGGTCGACTATACAATGCTAAAGCCCGGTTTCCACCGCGAGCGGAACGGACCCATTAATGACTCGCAAACGCAACTGCATACTTGTATTTCCACCAACGGTGGAAATACAAGTATGAAATTGACTGTTAACTGTTAATAGTTAACTGCATGCTTGTATTTCCACTGTTGAAGGAAATACAAGTATGTAGTTTGCGTTTGCAAGTTTAACGAAGTCATTAATGGGTCCGTTCCGCTCGCGGTGGAAACCGGGCTTAATACTTTTTATAATCTAATACTTAATAAAAATTGTACCATTTGAATACATGCAACCAAACAGTAAAATAAGCATTTCCAACAAATTAATAGCAAGCTTACATCTACGGGTAGTAGGATTAGTTGGAAGTGTGTAAATATCGTTTATTTCCTATCGACAACACTGTACGTCATTAGAGAGAACCCTTTGGTTGTTAGTACGCACATGGCACATGTGTAGGCGCGACATTACCTTGGACTTAACTGGTGTAATGTTTCTACAGGTAACTCTGAAAAGAATGCACAGAATGTGTTAATGCAAAGAGAATTGCAGAGTTGGTGTGTATTCTGTTGTTCTTTCAGTGTCTCGTCAATGTACTGCATTTCTTTGCACATCTTTCTATGCACTCGTTTCTATCAAAATGGATGTGAGCATGCAACGGAAAAAGCTTTCTTAAAAATTATTGCAAAAAAATACAGTTCGAAAGATGTCAACGTAACAATTTGTATAGTGGGAGGGTAAAAATAAAAAATATAATACATATTTAAGTTGACATCTAGCACATGAAATCGACACTATGATACACCAAAGGTTCAACGGAAGCTCTGTACAGTCAATCTAAAAAGCAAATGCTATGCAAACTGCTATATTATAAAAACTTGCAAAAACAAATATCTAATATCGGCCGCATCTAGTTCAGACTAGAAGCAGATCCAACCATGGTTAATAAAATATTAAGATAATATAAAAATAAGATAGTGTCAGGTCTACATTAGTTAGAATTTAATTTTTCCTAGATTGTAATTACTGTAAATGCTATTTGTACTTTGTTTTATAGTTGAATAAAATTTTATTATTTTTATATTATTACTAACATGCAGTTTTAGACGCAGAAAACCAAAGATGGGAATTAGGCATAGAGTAGTAAGCGAATGGAGGCTGCTCTGTGCAAGAGGCATTTTCGTAGAAATATGCGTCTTACTTGAGTGAATTAAAAGTTAAAAGATGGAGGGGACAGTTCACACTCCACCACACATCGCGCTGCCGTCACAGTCTTTAGAGCACATTTCTGAGACGAACTTAATAATAAACTAAATAAAACTTGTGCTTAAACAAATACCATTGGGCAATAATATTCGAGTTTTCACGAGGTCTGTTTACGCACATAGAGCAAAAAGCCGCCACATCATCTAGCGAAGATTTTCACATCACCAAATGCGTTTAGCACTAAACATATTTAAAACATCGTTCACGTTCTGTATCTGTCATCTTCAAACATATAGAAGACTTAGAATGATGATTTAGATCTGTTTAGCACTAAATATATCAAGCGATTTGTGGTGCAAGCAGGTCTTAGGGTCAGTTCACACCGAGACGCGACGCGACGCGCAGTTTTCAAGATAGAACCTTATCTACTACACAAAAAGGTACACAATTCTGTGAGCTACGCCGCGCGGCGGCGGCGCCGCGCTGCGTAGCTCGACGTAGTAGGTAGACACTGAATTGTGTACCTTTTAGTGTAGTAGATAAGGTCTGTAATTGTATTTCTATCTTGAAAACTGCGCGTCGCGTCGCGTCTCGGTGTGAACTGACCCTTAGTCTTATATTTCGGGTTTTTTCGTGTATGCTCTCCATTGATTTACTACTCTGGGAAATATGGCTAGTAGTGTTGGTATGCGCTTACCGGGCGGCCCATGAAGCCCTGCGGCGGCATGTAAGTGTTGACGGGCGCGAAGCCCCCGCGCGGGAACGCGCCGCCGCGTCCGCCGAAACCACCGCGACCGCCGCGGGATCCTAAGGACAGGTCATTATTGTAAAGCTGTTGAGATTCTACAAAAGAAATAAGAGTTTAAAATGAAATAATTTCCCTTTATTCTACAGAAGGTATTTTTGAAGACCATGATGGAAATTGTAAACGAGTGTTTCATCATCATCATCCACGTGTCCAAAGTTTTTTATGATAATTTGACAACCATTTTAAAATGATGTTTGCAGCAACTCCACCTTTCTGGTATTCATAAGCCCCTAAAAGTTGCGTAAAGGGCGCTGACCTCTAACATTGTATACAAGTGTCCATGCAGTCACTACAACAGCTAACTACGACAACAAGTATAATGTAAGAAAAGCAGACACCTCTGAAGTTACCTCTATAGTTGCCTCCCCTCGCGTTGAAGGAGCCGCCGCGCGCGCGGAAGTTGTTGGCGCGGTTGCTGTTGGGGCTGGCGTTGGTGTTGCTGTTAGCGTTGTTGCGGTTCTGCTGCTGGTTCGGGTGCTGCCGCTTGTTCTGCGGGGCATGCAAGGAGTTGATAATATTTACGTCAATGTTCCGACTCTACTTCACTGTGTGAGGTTTTTCCGTTTGGATTCATCTGTACAACTATAACTCATTAGACACAACCAGCGCGTTTAGGGTTACTGCAACCAGCGCGTTTAGGGTTACTGCATTCTTGAGTGTCAGTAAAGAAATAAGACAAACGTAAAAGTATAACCCCAAAATATATTAAACCATATCCACCCACCTACCTGCCTACCTGCTCCATATTACTTGTAATATTGCATTATTATTATTATTGACTAATATGCTCGTTTCAGTCTTAGTTTGAACTTATGATAGAAACCCAAGGATCATCTGAGTCACGAGCATAAATACTTTACATTCACACAGATACAAAAGCGAAGTTTATAGTACAAGTATCGACAGAAATTTTTACGTGTAATATAATTATTATAGAAACCTCATTTTTCTTTTCTCAATATTGCAATTGTTTTTTCACGAGAAAATCGCTTTTGAATTGTGCGCAAGTGTAAAGTATTTATGCTCGTAACAGCACACATACATAATAGAATACCTTGTTCACATTGGCGGCGTTGTGCGCCTTCTGCTCATCCTCGTCGCGGTACTTGGATACGGTGACCAGGAAGCCGTTGATGCGCAGCTCGCGGTCCAGCTTCAGCGCCTTGTCCACGCAGTCCTTATCTTGGAATGTTACTCTCACTGTGGGGGAAGGAGAATGTTGACGTTAAGATATTTATTCATCATCATCATCAGTATCTGTACTTTATTCAGTCCTAGCTATATGCGATCCAGGGTGAAAAATAGCTCATATCTTCACCCAAATTTCATCCAAATCCGTCTAGCCGTTTTTGCGTAATTGAGTACAAACTCACTTTCGCATTTATCATATTAAGTTAGGGTTGAGAGAAAGATAGGTCCTCTTTGCTTGTGTCAAACTTTAAGCGCTATTCATTAATTTATATTTTTTTGCATATACAAGGTTATTGGTAAAACATTAACAACCTCTTAAGAGGTCATTGGTCCCATAGTAAAAGTTGTTCATAATGATGACTACAATGACCTCTTACCAGGTTGTTAAGGTTTTACCAATAACCCTGTATATGGCAACTAAGACGACGAAAAGTAGTAGTGCGCATTAATATTGCTTATAAATAGACCCTTTTAAAACCTTTTTATTGTATCTTAACTTGGATCATGCTGGAAAACTGGAGACATTTCTACACCAAAAGTTCAAATGTATGGGTGTTATTACGCCAAAAATACTATTCAATCTATGTATACTTTAAAGATAAGTAAAGGCAGCCTCCCTTGTGTAAACCCCACGTGGCCATTTCCGTCTAACCCCTAAATGCCGAGGGCGGGGACCGAAATCATTTCTCTAACCCCACTTTAACGAAAAGGTAATAACGTTACTTTTCCGCTTTTTGCACAATATTTTTAGCAAGATTTAATCCGCAAGTTGTCATAATGCCATACCAGTTACGCCACTGACCTGTGCACACATTCATTCAAATTAGACAGATGACACCATGCCACATGGTCACGGGGGCATCAAGTATTTTATTGACGAGCACACGCCGAACGCTACCATGTCCGCGTGTGCGATGACTAACGAAATGACAATCCTATCAATCCAGTTTCGCTATACGAGAACTACCATCAAGCTTGTCGTCATAGATCGATTTTATATCAGTTCAACAAATGTGTAGCTAGATGAACGACATCACCCCAACGCAACGCCGACCGGCGACCCTCGAATTCGCAGACGTGGGGAGATGATAGCCTACATACATATAACAGAAATAAGACTATAGGTCGCTTTGTATGTCGATCTGTTTTCGTTCGTTTTATCGGTGAAACTATGGAACCGATTTTAGTATTTTGGCAAAGGAAGAACATATTAATTGAGTACTTTTCCTTCCTTAAAATTATAAAGTTTAAACGCGGGTCACGATTACTTTTTTAAATTCCCAGATTGTCAAGAAAACAATGAAACCGGACATTGAACTCCGATAAAAATCTTTAATTGTTTTTTAAGGATTCGCGTAACAACAAAGTTACGATACGTCTCCAGTTTGACATGCTTACTTACACAACTCATTCAAGTAGGTACCACTTTGTACTTAACCAGTGGACCTTGAAAACTATCGTTAACTTTACTATGGTCAGTAAACATAACACGCCTTAAATTGCCTTTCATGTATTCTACTCTCAATAATTTATACATGGCGGCTCAAATTATCGTTTTATCATTATTTTTATCAGACTACTAATGATAATTATAGTTTTTTAAATATTTAAATGTTATCTAGGAGGTTACGTTTCAGAAAAGCTAATTATCTGAAATAATGTGCAAATTACATGAAGCTATCGTTGCAACTAGACCGACGCGCGACGGACGTTAGAACGCGATAAGAGTTTGTACAAACATCGTCGCTTGGGGAGCTAACCCTCTACGAGTACAGTAACGTTCCTCATTTGCATATTCTACTCTGCACACAACATGGACGCCAATCGTAGAATAAATCAATATATGAGGCATGCCGACGCCGCGCTTTGCTCTTAACGCGTTCACGGGAAACGTCAATAAATTCTCGATATACTATGTGTAGTACATCGAGTGGTATACCTCCGTGCGGTATGAATAGAAGTGGTTAGGGGCGAACCCTCCTTGCTCTGCGTGACGGGACGGACTCGCACAATGAAAATTTTACAAAAGATTATTTACAAGTGTACGTACGCTTGTAATCTTTTAAGATTTTCAATATACAGACTTTTATTGTATAGAATATTTCGCAACAAAATAAACAGGTGGCATAAATGTGGCAAGTTGCGCTGTGCATTCGTAACAGTTGTGCGTAATGCGAGCGCGGGCAGTAGATCAATATTTTTTCTCCCGCGTCGCCCTTCACCCTTCTATCACACTCCCCTTCTGTTGGCGCTAATGCCGAAGCCGGTTTATTGTCCAACGGGGTCGATACCCAGAGCACATTGTTTAGGCGGACACCGGATACTGGATGTTACTCGCGCACCCCCGATCGCAATCTCGACATTTACAATTATTATTGGACTTTAATGAGGAGTCTTTGTTTTGTATGACAACTATTTAGTTTTTTTTCTTTTACTTCAATAGCGTGCATCCTACTTATTCTACTTCATTAATGCCGTAATTTTAAAAGAGAAATAGAATACCTTTATGGAGGGATGCCAATGTCCATTAATTGCGTGAGGTGATTTTGGCAATTTGTAGACCCCCCTCCCTCTAATCTCACGTGATATTGTTCAAAATGCGTATTTTCAGTGTAAATACGTTAATCTATGCTTCATTGCCTTGGATTTATTAAAAAAAAACAATTTGTTAAATTATACTTATTTAAGACTAGTATTTAAGATTACTAAGATCGTAGTCTAGTAAAAAAAATTACGTGATACTTACCAGGACCCCCCCTCTTCCCCACTTGAGATTGGGTGAGAATCGGCTTGACCCACTCCCCCCTAAATGCCTCACGTAATTAATGGACATTGGACGCCCCCTTACATCTTACGCTGCTACGCCCAATACGAAAACAACATTGAGTAAAACTGTACTTCTCTCTTTTCGGCGTATGAGCTTAAAACTTCTAAACTTCTTGATGGAATTTGATGGGATTTTCACCATATTTTGCAGTGTTTCTTGAGGAAGCTCTTGGTAAAGAATTCTTTCATATTTCACCCGTGCAAAACCGGAGTGGAGCGCTAGAAATATGTAATATAGGTAACACTTACGTATTTTGTACTTGGTCTTGCTGAACTCGTGTATGTGCGCCACGTCGCCGCACTGGGAGAACAGAAGCTTCACGTACTCCGTGCTGGCCTCGTAGGGCACGCCGACCAGCACCGCGGTCTCGGCGCGCGACTCCACCGACACGGTGATCTTGCTGCCGTCAATCACCGTGCCCTCCTCGGACAGTGCCTGCGTTTGAGCAACGGAGTTAGCGTTGGAAAAGAGATGGTTTGATCGTGTTGTGTGTGATACAGTTGGGAATGTATTGTTAAGTAGATTGAAACATTAAGCCAATTTGAGCCAGAACCGCCAATTGTTCTCAACATGAGACAAGTTGCTTGGCAATTCGAGGAAATTTTAATAGAAAAGTATTACGTGGATTAGGCTTTATACCCCTTGAAACGACTGATAAATAATTATGGTTGTGATTTGAAATTACGAACTATTTAAGTTGATATTCAATTTGCTAAACAATCCATTTCCCTGACTGTACATGTGGAGATGTTGAGTAATGGAATGAGATGCCTCTCATCTTTAAGTTTCGTTTGAACTGTGTGTACCTGATTTTTTTTGTGTACATAATTTGTGTATCAATGTAAATATCAAGAAGAAAGTTCGAGTAGCTTATGTTGTATACCTGTATAGAAGATATAAGTACATGCTTATCACGATACATTAGATCGAGATTCATGACTGAGTATCGATCTAAAATACGATACTTAAAAGTTTGTTTAGCGCTGTGTACAAGATTGAAACAGTACATTTAGATCGCAAGGTACCTACACACTACACAGGTAGTGTATTGGCTATCAAACTGTGAAGTATATTACCACAATACAGCTATCACGAGGAGTAAAGATAGAAACTAATAAACGATCCCTGACTCCAGCTGCATTCGACACACGCTCACGCAGACAAATAACACTCGATACATGAAATTCTTAAGATGTCGCGACAAGGCCACTTTCTTGTGGTATTTCTTTTAAGCTAATTTACAGTCAACAGCAAAAGTAGATGATCAAAGTCAGAAATTCAATAAGAAGTGTGAACGTCGAAGTGATTCAAAAGTATTCTATGTAGTAAGTATTCTAAGTAGTAGTACTTCGACGCCACACAGTTCTGACGCGAACTCCGTTCATTAGTATTGAATTTCTGATTTTGATCATCTACTTTTGCTGTTGACTGTACCTAAACGAAATGTACAAATGTGCTTTTATTGTTGTTTATTTTAAAGTGTAAAGTGTAGATATAGTAAATAATTATAAGAATATATAACAAGAGAAGAGACAAGATAGCCTTGCTTATTAGCCTAACAAAAAGTAGAATTTAAAAAAAATGTTATAAGGAGTATTGCTAGCTTTGAGTGCGTTGAATGTTACCCCTAACTATTGCAGATTATCAAATTACTTTTCAAATTATAAAGTGTATCTGTAATTTTATAGCCTTAAATAGCTTTCCCCCAAAAAAAACTGATATCGAAACAATAACATAAGGCCCGAATACGGAAACACTTCCATCATAGCACGTAATAAAACACGTGTACTTCGAAACCAAACATTTTGCCGGCGCCAAAAGTTGGTAGTTGGCATGGCAACCACGTGAGGCATAGTGTTTAGTCTGTCAGCACGTGAGTTTACCGCGACCTCGCAGTATGGACATACACGGTATATTTAGCATGTTACTGCTCTGCAATACATCTGGAGTTCTACTTACCAGCAAGGCTGTGCAGTGGGCTTCATTGGTTACAGACGAATCAGTAGTGAGTATTACTGTTTATTTACTGAGTCGATAACAATATTTAGATGCAATGCATGAATATAATTATACAATATAAAGAATAATCTTAATTGCAGGTAAGTACATGTAGTCTTAGTTTGTTGGCATTGAAAACATAATCCCTATAAGAAATTAAATTTAACATAAAATTTTAATGCATATTATAATAAACATGACTTAAAAAGTGCTTATATGCTAAAAACAAGCGCAACCTAAAGGGTTAGGTATGTAACAATAGCGTGTTGCACACATAACCTTGATGATATGCCTGACACCTGAAGCCCACTGCAGCAGACCTGAAACTTACCCTCTGCCACTGCAAGTACACATAAAGACATGTCACAAATGGACATGAGTATAGTCATCAGCTGATCTACTACATCACATCAATGTCAATCATTAATTTTGAACTGTACTTGTTAACACAAGGCTGCCAAACAGACGCACCAAGTGTAGAAGACCAGCCTGTTTTAACATTCAAATAGTCACTCATTCTGCTCATGACTTGAGGAAAGTGGCAACATTTCTGGATATACATAATTTGGAAAAAAATAATCTTAGCCATAAATACAGCCTCTTTCAGAAGCAGGCTAATAAAATTCTAATATCTACTTAATCACTTTTCAGTATAAAATATAAAATGTTAATAAACTTTTGTTTACCTTTTCCAGAGACTCTTTGTTTTTGAATTCGACTATTGCCGATAATGTCGGAGTTGTGGTCAGTTCAGTTACAATGATTGGACCACGTCTAAAAAGAAAGAAAATTTGTCTCATTAATACTCCGTACAGTCGAGCCAGTGTTGCTGTGTTCTGAGAGCAGCTTGCTAGTTCCTCGAGAACACATCACACATTATCATAAACTAATCAACTTGAATTAGAAATACAAACAGTGATTCATTTCAACAGTTTATAATATTTCAGGGACTGATATTTGAATGTTGGTAAATTGTATGTTTCAGTAACATAGATAGTATTGTGAAACAGATATACTCACTTGACGTTGGTAACTTCTCCATGTTTTGCGAACAACTCTTTGAGTTTCTCCTGGTAGTCGAACAGGTAGGTCGACGGGAGGTTCTCAACCAGTATTTTACCAGACTCGACTTTGTCTTCTTTCTTATCATCGCCCCCGGCGTCGCCCTCGGCGTTCTCCTGGCTCTGGTCGGCGTCCCCGCTGCCCTCGGCGCCGCCCGCGTCTCCCGCGGCCGATTCGTCGCCTTGCTCCACCTGTTCGGCGTCGCCGTTGTTGTCTTCCGCCTCCACGGGCTCGGATGTCTCCATCTCGGGAGCTTGTTCCTCCGCAGCTTGGGCGGCGGCCTTCGCCTTCGCAGCCTGGTTTTTAGCGCCGCGGCCTTTCTTCTGGGCTACCATTATGACTTTCCAGCTGTAATAAACACAACAGACTCAAGCAATCAGGCGTGCGATCCGTCACGCTCTCACAGTGGCAACGTTTCCCGCCATGCCTATTTTTTGCTAAAACTTATCTACAGCACTTGGCGCCTATTCTCAGATCTCAAGGGCGCAGTTACTAACGCGCGAAACATCCTATTACGCAGAAACGCAGAAAATATACTTTATTTTAGCAGATGAGCTAATTTTAACCATGTGTAACATCCCAGATAACGGTAAATACATCATAACAAGCCATACGCGCCATGAAGCATGCCTTAATTTCGAGTGGAAAATTCACGAACCCGAAGCGTTACCTCGTAATAACTTGTTACAATGGCATTTCGCAATCCTAGTCGAATATTTTACAATATGATTGAAAGTTTTACTCACCAAACGCGAATTAACAAGTAAAATCAATGATATCACAAATCCACAGGGAAAAGACGCCAAACTATATGCAATAATAACACGAAACCGGCATCACGCAAGCGCATCCGCCATTAAATAGATTTTAAAAAGTGAGGTTAGTGGTGTTGCCGTATTAAAATTTATATCTAGAATTAATTGAGACGTATCCGAACGGATGCAAACTTTCCATAAAATCAATAAAAATGTATCTATGGAGTCGCCCTTTTTTTTTTTTACGCACTGGTCAAAGACTTGTCTTGAGACACTGCGGTATGTGGGACGAGAAGATATTGCGTAGCTTCCCGAACGCTGCCCAGCCGAGTCGGATTTCGGATTCGACGATTGACCTCTTTCTCGAAGTTGGACCTACCTAACTGGACAGTTTGTCCTAGGTAAACATACTCGACCACGACTTTGAGTGTAGCGTCTCCGATCTTTAAGAGAGTTGGTGTTTTTTTTTTTTTTTTCCGGATTGGAAATCATCAAATGACCCCTCCCGCTCTGGGTGGAGCGGAAGGGAGTGTCAGACTCTTATTGACTAAAACCCACCCGTGTTCCTTCCTTAGCCCTTTACGTTCCACAGGCTTTGGCCCTAGGGGGCCCCTACCTTGATGCCGACATCTCTTTGAGGCGCGCGTGGAACACGTATGCGCCGTCTGGCACGGACCTGGTCCTGATCGGATGGTGAGCTACCCATTACTCTCCGCCCGCAGGCCTGGGCCTACGGTGGCCGGGAGTCGTCACGCGGCTCCCGACGCCCGGAGCGTCTCCCGCAACGGCTGGGACGGGAGGCTCTCTCCCTCATCCACCCCGCCACCTCCTTCGCTAGTATGGCTGCTTCGCAGAAGGAGGTGACTGCCTCCCACTCCCTTTCGCTCCGGACCATAGCTTGCACCAGGGCCGGACGCGAGAGGTGGCCGCCTCTGCCGATCGCCTCTACGAGGACACGGCGGTGCTCCGCCCAAGCGGGGCAGACCTCCACCGTGTGCTCTGCCATGTCCTCTGGGTGATCCTGGCAATGGTGACACCACCCGGGCTTTTCCTCCCGTCTGATGATGTGAACCTCCCGAAACATCCGTGTCCGGTGAGGACCTGCGTCAGGCGGTAGGTGAGGGCGCCGTGATGCCTCTCTAGCCACTCCTCAAAGAAGGCTCTTATCGCCACAACCGTGGCGTGCCCTGCGCTGGGTTGCGCAATCGCTCTTTCCATGCCGCCATGATATGGCACCGGAGCGCGGAGGTCCGTCCGCTCCGCCGCGATTTGCCTCGGAAGCGGAGTTTCCCCCCGAAGTAGATGGAGTTCCCCTTAGACGCTCAATCTTGCATCAGTTCAAATCGTGAATCTATTGTAGAACGAGTATAAGTCGACAAAGTCAGTACATCTATTTCTGTATGAATGGTAAAAAGAAAAGCGAATCGAACCGCTGTTATAAAATACCTCGTTTCGTTCGCTTTTGTCATGCAATAACTATTACCCGCCAGCTCCTATGGTGTGACCTCCCCCCTCGAAATCTTGGACTGCGACACGTGCTCCCGCGCCTGAAAGCCATTAAGGCGAAAGGGCCAGGGTAGCCCGCGAAATTCAATTTTTTTACGTTTTTTACAATTTGCTGGTCAGTATTAAGTTGTACGTTGATTAAAATATGATTCGCGGCCGTAACAAATATGTATTTACAGAATTATAATCATTAAAGTCATCAACACAACTCTCTAAGACCAAGTAATCCCCAAGAATGACTATTTCATGAAATCTTGACATTTGGGGATTATACTACTTTGGA
Source organism: Oligia latruncula (assembly GCA_948474745.1). Classification (NCBI taxonomy): domain Eukaryota; kingdom Metazoa; phylum Arthropoda; class Insecta; order Lepidoptera; family Noctuidae; genus Oligia; species Oligia latruncula. The sequence continues at coordinate 1,328,414 of OX419685.1, forward strand.
TAAAATAGTTGTAGAAATTGTGAATAATGTAATCAAGGCTTTTATGGCAATATTGAAGTTAGATAGAGATTAGAATGAGGGATTCTCCTTTTTTTTTTAACTCTTCCCTAGTCCCTGGATAGATGGCGCTGAACTTGGTAAGTTACTGCAAGGAACGGAACTTCACATATTTTTTTTATTACTTCACTTGGGTGGTTACTTCTATATATTACGTCCATGCTTGGATGTAATTTTGAGATCGTAAAACGAAAGCAAACGAAAGTGTCAGCCTACGAGCGTATGTGACGTGACGCAATGATTTTTTTCCAAGCGTTTTGGCTTTGGCACCTAGTAACGTAGTCAGTACAACGCCATCTACAGAGTTCTTGGAAACTATTTTTTTTTTAATACTCAAAAAGAAAACCTCTCAGTTGGCATTTTTTTGCACTTGGCACCCCTTCCCCCGCATTGGTGGCAGTCCTTAGACAAAGAAAAGTATAGAGGGCGGGTAGCGCCATTTCATTTCCACAAGAAAGGGATAGAGTATTGAGTTACTATAAGTAACAAAAAAGGATAAAGCTATACTATTTCCGTCTCTCAGTGCGTGCCCGTTTTTTCAAGGCAGCTACATAAGTAGCCAATGTTATTTAAGTTGTTTTTTGTCTCATGTGTGGCCACGCTACCCGATGCTCTATAGCTTTCTTACTCTTACACCCATATTCCAAGACGTTTCCTCGAAACTTCCTCGACTCCACTCAACCTCACTCAAGGAAATCGGTATTCACAGTTGTAAAAAATCACCTCCACTTGGCGTCCCTCGACATTTTTCCTCAGTCGAGGTGAGGAAACAACTGTCAAACTCAAGGTAGATCGCGACGTACCTTAAGGAACACTCAAGGAAGTTTTACGCCATTCTTTACGTTTTTAATCCACTATTTCGCTCACGCTTGTAAACAGAACTGATTAATTTATTCAAATAGTTTTTCCAATAGTGTTTTCAATGGATTTCCAACAGTTTCTGAATTATCTGTATGATAATCCGTACGATTACCCTGCACGCCGTTATTTGCGGGATGCAGAAAACCCCATAGAATTTTATGACAATGAAGAATTTCCAAAGACGCTATCGTTTTAGGAAAGAAACAGTGCTGAATATGTTGTTACCGCTTGTGTTCAATATCAGAGCTATACCTCTTTTTTTATAGCAGGATTACCGGCGGCTATACTTGATGCTAAATATAATCTATATTTAATAATTAATTCTTGGACACACGCCTTCTCTGACTCACTGAATATTTGTCTCCCAGACATATTTCGTGAAACAATAAAAATAAAAACGGAGCAAAACTTTCAAGTCACAACACAATTAAATTATTAAAGTTTCATTTCAACGTAAACATAACAACGTAGTATCTCATAAGTAGTCTGTGCATAACAACAGCAACACAGGCTGACGACGCGATCACACAGATAAAAAAACCGCAATCTGACAACTTTTGAGTGACCATAGACAAAAAAAAACAAAATGTATCCTGTATTCTATGATTCTATGACGTATTCAATGACGTTTTACCTCGACTCGACCTCGACTCAACCTCACTGGAGGATCCTCAAGATTACCTCCTGACAAGACAGAGTTTTAACTAAGAATACCGATTTCGAGGATTCCTTGAGGTAGTCCTTAAGGTAACCTCGAATGAGTGGAGGTGGAGGAACTTTCGAAGTTACTTCTTAGAATATGGGTGTTAAGGCAGCCACAGAGCTCTTGAGAGGGCGCTTTCCGAATTAGCTATAATCGCTCACAGCGCTCACATCATCTCACATACGTTCCGATTTAGATATCACGATTATGACAGCTGAGAGCTGTCAACAATTCGGAACACCCGTGAGCGCGCTCACAGTGCTTACTCAATGTAAAAACGATATTATTACAGTATTTCTTTGTATAAACACCACATTTCTTCTTCTTTGGTTAGGTGGCGACTATCAGCAAGAAGCACAATTTCGAAAATGCCACGTTAGTTTAATTTTATGATAAGATGCAAATCAAAACAAAACACACACTGACACATCCTCACACACACACTGTCATTTTTGACAGCGCTCACGGGGTGATATTATTCTAGGGCATAGTCGGCGTTATCGCAAGATGGCGTATGTCATGACGTCATCTATGACGATTCACGGGACGTCGTTTATCGCGCTCACGCTAATTCGGTACGGGTTTAAGCACGCTCACATCGATTATTTCCCAACTCGGAACGCAGGGTTATGTTCTGTCTCAGTTTATAAGTGTATAGTCTATGTTATAAGTGTATAGTCTATGGTTCTGTCTGTGCCATGCCACAGACAAAGAGTAAAGTAACTATGAGTTTGCCACAGAGTACATTATACATACGGATACGGATGGCAGCTGCAAAACATAACCTTTAAATATTCGTTGCATGTCCGTGCGTATTTTATTATGTGTTGTTTCATTTTGTTTAACAATATTTCAAGTTAAGAACTGCTCGTAAGGGATAATAATGAAGTCTAAGTCATTTGATTTGAAACCAAGTGTTGCTGAAAAGCATACGCTCTCAGACAAAACTTTAGACTTTGTTGGTCTTTACAAATCTGTTACTGAAACGAATAAAGTTGCTGACAAACGAAAATCTGATGAAAACACCAAGATAGGTACCCCGAAACGTGAACTTAAACCAAATAAAAACAAAAAACGGAGCAAGCAAGAGCCAGTAGACATAACTCATATCAACATTGATGGTTCTAATTTAAGCCCAAATTTACTTCGGAGCAGCCCTGTTGACGATTCTAAAATTACTTCTACTCCTAACACAAGTGGCAAAAATCAATCAGTTAAATCCATCATGAAAACTAAATCGCCAGCTGAGCAATCTTTCGACAGTGCAAGGTCTAATGCATCTAGCAGTAAGCCCAAGAAAAGGAACAAGTCCGTCAGCTTCATGCTAGAGGACCACGAGGAAGTTGTGGTGAAGAGGACCAAGTCTGATGACACCCAAGCTTATAAAAAACCAGAAACCACGGCCAAAACTGTTGTTAAAGGCACAAGCAAGAACCATAAAAAGTTAAAAAAGTACCAACAATCAGAAAAAGAGAACAAAGCAGCTGAAGTTAACAGTCTAAACATGGAGGTGGACAGCAGTAAAACTAGTGTACTTGAGAAAAAACCAGCCAAGTTAAATAAAACTAATAAAATGCTAGGAGAGTCACCACCCGGTGATGCTCAAGTTCAAACTCGAGAAACTAAAGAGAAAAAGAAGAAATTCAAAAAAGTTAAGAAGCCAAAATCTGATCAAAGTACAGAACCAACTGATGCTGAGAATAATGGTGAGGTTTCATCAGAAGCCAAAATAAAAAAACTAAGAAAGAAGAAGGTGAAGGCTCGACTTGTTGAGAGCACCGAGCCTGAGGGGGAGCCAGCTCCTAAATTGTGTAAAAAAGATGGTAAACCTGATATAGCTGAAGACCTGGAGAACCTCAGTATTGGAGACAATGCTCACACACTGACCAACCTGCTTGATGAAATGGCTGTGGTTGACAAGGACAAACGTAAAAAGTTAAAACAAAAATTCAACAAGAATAAAAAACCTAAAGGCGTGCAGCCTAATAAGGAGGAGTCAGATAAAAATGAAGAAGTAAAAGAGAAGATAAAGTGGAAGAAGAGGAAATGGAATAAGGATAAGAAGGGGGATGCAGACGAAGAGGGCTTGGCACACACTGTGATTGTGGAGAACCTGCCCATCTCTATCATGCTGAACTATAAGAAGTTGCTTACAGACCACTTTGTCAAACATGGATTGATTAGGAAAATTGGGTATGACTTTTAATATTACCTGTTTAAAAAAAGAAATTGTATCTTTAAAATGTATGTAAAAAATGTGATAATTCTATTTATTTGTTCCAGCGTTGCTGAGGTGTACCCTTCAGAAGAGTCGAAGCCTGTATTTACTACTACCCTAAACTTTTACAGTGATACTGCTGCGGAAGAGGTAACTTATACAAATAACTACACTTCCAAAAAGTATTTTTGTTACATGCTTGAATTTGAGCTTGATTAAACTGTACAGTTACAACAGCTTTTATAGGGAATGGCAATGTGTCATTTCATTTATTCATTAACAATTAACAAATTGTGTCTGAATGTTTACAAAAATAATATTTGAAGCTAAAAACAATATTCAATTAAAAACCAATCATAATTATAGAACATGCTTAAAAAAGACAAAAAAATAAACATCACAATCAATAGAAAAAATATACAACAATGTCAACAAATAATAACTATCGATAAAATCAAGTCACTTTGCATAGATACTTATAGATTATCATTATCACAATAATTTGAAACATGTCATACCAGAATAAATTGATTTCATTTATAACATTATTAATAATATAATAGAAATAATTCAGTAATCATCATTAACTTAGGGTCATAAATTCATCAATAGAATAGAAACATTTTTCCAACAAACTCTTTTTGAATAAGGTGGTTTCATATAATAGTTCTCTTATATCTTTAGGTAAGCGATTAAATATTTTCACTGCTTGATACTGGAGACAATGTTCTACAATTTTTATTTTGGTATTTATTTTATGCTTTAAGTATTTGTTCCGTGTGCTTTCCCTTTGGTGTCTTTCGTCCTTCGTTTCGTAATCTTTTATATGTTTTGCCAGGCTGGTCATGATCATTAATATGTAAAGGCTTGGTACCGTAAGTATGGATAGACTCTGGAAATATTCCCGACAAGACTCGATTTGTGGAATGCGAACTATTGTTCGTATTGCCCTTTTCTGAAGTACAAATGCTCTATCAGAGTTATACTTGTAGCTATTTCCCCATAGTTGAATACTATATCTCAATCGTGATTCGACCAGTGCATAATAAACTGATTTTAAAATATTGATACTAAGATCGTCTCGTAGGCTTCTAAGAGCATAGCAAGCTGATGATATTGACGCGTCTATCGCTTTTAGCTCATTTTTCCAAATGTAAAAAGTATCTTTTAGTTTTGTTAAACATTTGAAAGCTCTAAAAGTTCATTCATGCCATCTACCCAACCCAACTAACCTTTTGAGTTAATTCAATTAATTGTGTCATATCTCTTCTGTCTCTGCTGCGTCATTCGCGAAATGCTGAGGATCGCAACCACATTAGATGTTTCTCCAAGTTATAATTATGGTCTTCTACAGCGTGGATGCTCAGTAAATGCTGCCTCAATCGTGTCACAAAAAAATGGTTGCCTGTAAAGTCGGTTTTACGGGCGAAGATTTTACGTGACAACGTCTTTTTCTCGGTAATTAAATTAAAAGGTTCGGTGACTCATCGTAACGTTACCGAGCGTTACACTTTTTCATAAGTGACTCCCAGCCGCAACCTAATTTAAGACGTTGTCACGTCAAAATAACCTAAATAAATATCCATATCAGGCCCTGCAAGAAAACAACGCATACATCGAAGGCAGTCGCATCCGCGTAAAGCGAGGGCTGCCCATAACACAGACCACATTGGTGGTGCGTTCATACGCCGAGCTGACTGACCAGGCGCTCAGCTCCACTTTCGTGGGAGCTGGCAAGATCAGGAGCATACGGCATCTTGTCAAGGGGAAGAAGACTATGGGTATGTAACTATCTGCTGGTTAATCAATTTCAGTCACAGCTAAAAAAAGGGATTTGTCAACACTGCTGCATCATCAACATTTGACAATCAATCTTGGTACCTATTCTGAGTCTTTCTTTCGTTACAATACACCTTGAGGCGACAAACAGACCATGAAACTCATCAGCTACTTTTAATTGAGTTGCATGTTGAGTATTCCACTGAAATACATGCTGCTAGCCGTGTTAATAATAATAACCTAAATGTCTCGAGTAGGCAACGAGTAGGGCTTGCTATCTACCTCTCCAACAAGAGATAAGATAATTAATTTATTTGATTTTCAAATAAATAATATGTATGTGTGTACTTGTAATCTGTATGTATGTGTGTGTGTGTGTGTGTGTATGTATGTATTTATTTATTAATCTTTTCACCACCAACATACACAGAACGCGATGCCTCGCCAGGCGCCAAGCTATAAATATATAGTAAACAGTAGTGATAAGGGTATCGTCATATCGATGAATAAGATTTTACGCGTTAAGTTTTATTTAAAATTTACGAATATTAGTAAAACTGATTAAATATTTCCATTTTTTTTTATGTCACAGTATCCCTAGTAAGTCGATTCTGTAAAAATCTCACCGTGAAAACATAGGTGATGAAGTGAGTTTGTTTTTGCTAGGAATTGACACTATTGACAGCTCACTCCACGCTCACTTCACCTAAGTTTTCACGGTGAGATTTTTACAGAATAGCACCGCTGGAACTTCTATTGAAGTCCATGGCGGTGTAAAGGTTGATGATTAATATGTATTAATTATTATTATTTACAGCGACAGCATTCGTAGAATTCGATGGCCCTCAAGCAGTAGAACGGGCAATCAAAACGGCGGGTGACGCCAAAATTGGCGGGAAGAAGATACATCTGTCTAAGTTCGAGATACGCCCCAAAAGGGTGAAGAAACCCAAGAATGAGGGCGACAGTGCCGCGGACGCTGATAGCGAAGATTCTAACGATTAGATTATAGTATTTATACAAATGAGACCTCAAAGAGTATATTTGTAAACTGATTTTTAAAAGCAACATTTAATTTAATTGTACACTGCCATAATCTGAGTATCTACCAAACACGACAGTCCGAAGTCCTTTTAGAAATTCTTTGATTATCGTCATTTTAGCTGATACACATACTGCTACTATTGGACTACTGCGTATGCTACTACTGGGCATAGACCTTTCCCAAGTGTCGCCACATATCCGATCCTGTGATTCTCGCATACAGAGGATTTCAGCGGCCTTCACCAGGTCATCGGTCCACCTTGTCGGAGGCTTTCCAACGTTACGCCTTCCGGTACACGGTCGCCACTCCTGAAAGTAAAAAAAAATTGACTCATTATGACAAATTTTTTAATTGTGAGGTGAATCGAAAAGCAATATGCAATTTTAAAAATATTTAATGAATTGTTGTAATTTTAATGGTGATTTTATGATGGTATTTTTAAGTAATTCACAAAATATCGGATTGTCGTGTTTAGCCATTAAGTGTCAGCCTTTTAATTTAAAGCAAGAAGTGATTTGAAATTATAGTGATTCTTTATACACTGATAAGCTTTTAGTATCATAGTAAAACAAATTATACACAATTTTGATACTACGCCTTAGGACGACGTAAATATTAACTTTTAAATGTTAAATGAACTGGCTGGTTTCAAGTATTTAACGAATGGGAAGGAAAATATTACGTAGCTAATGTGTTTTTACATAGAAATATTCCATGTTATGTAATTTAATGAGTTAATTTGCAATTGTATGGATGGAATGTTACCACTTATAGTCCATTTTTGTTTGTATAAAATCTAAGAATGTACGTTTTCAGCAAGTACTAAAGTTATAATATAATTATTTGTTAGATTATGCCGAATTTCATACGACCCATTTTATGAGGCCCCTTAAAACTTTGCCAATACTTGATCAAATGGCAGTAACGAGAAGTTGAAATGTAATGTCGAGGGCTAATAATAGTGGAGTTATGAAATACCAGCATTGTTAGTTATAAAGAGATGATTATGTTGTGCGATTATGCGTGACGAATATTATGAAATAAACAGCCTCGTTGAATATAATACTGTTTTAATTTTTTAGCAATTAAGTACTAACTAACCCGACGAAATTCCATAGAAAAAAGTACTTTCACTATAATTTTGTGAAATTTCCAGGAATTATTTCCAATTTTTCATTCCAAACCGGGGTAGGTTTGGAAAGAAAAATTGGAAATTATTACAAACATTTTAAAACTAAAAAAAAATAGCCAAATCGGTACAGCCGTTCTCATGTAATTCGCTTACCAACTGACAGCATTTCATTTGTAGGGTTCCGTACCCAAAGGGTAAAAACGGAACACTATTACTAAGACTTCGCTGTCCGTCCGTCTGTCTGTCACCAGGCTGTATCTCAAGAACCGCGGTAGCTAGACAGTTGAAATTTTCACAAATTATGTATTTCTGTTGCCGCTATAACAACAAATACTAAAAACAAAATAAAAATTTAAGGGGGGCTCCCATACAACAAACGTGTTTTTTTTCGGCATTTTTGCCTTGTGGTACGGAACCCTTCGTGTGCGAGTCCGACTCGCACTTGGCCAGTTTATATTTAAATACCTAGATTATTAATTATAATAATATTGAATTGCTACTTAGCCCTCTTCCACTCTCCTTATTTTGCTGTGCCCGACAGGGTCCATATTTATCTTTTACTTTGTAATACCATCTATGTAATTCATATGGAATGCAATAAAAAATTGAGTGAGTATTCTCTCCCCCAAGCCCACAACCACAACCCTCTAACAACAGGAAAAAATTGCGAAGAGTCACAGAAAATCAAAAATTGTGTTGCAGCCCTCACTGAACGTTCACTGAAAAACGATGAAAACCTTACAGAATTAACATAATTATGCGAAAAAAAAAAGTAGGCCTACTTACAGAAAGTAAAGAAGCACCGGATACGCGAATAATTTTAATTATGTAAAATATGTACATAAAAACTAGTGGAAAAAAATCGTAATAGTGAAGCTAACTCAAAAACTATCCAAGCAAACTTAATAAAAAAAAGAAAACATCAAAATTGTATTATCATCATGATGACACCATGCGTTACTTATTCGTAGGTACGTACGAAGTAGAAAAAAGGTATGTTTCCGCCCGGGATCGAACCGGGGGCCTTCTGCGTGTTAGGCAGATGTGATAACCGCTACACCACGGAAACGATGATGGTGATGGCGAATTTATGAAACTGTTTCTGCGAGTTCTACTCATACATATCATTTCGATACAAGTTTTTATTAGTTATCTAATAACATTCCTTGCAGTGATTCAAGCTATAATTTTGATTATAGTGATCCTTCAAACAAGAATATTTGTGTCCTTCACCACACAATCCTCACCTGAAAATCAATTTTGAGTAGGTACACCAAGGTCAAAAAAATAGTCGCATTATGATTTCGAAGTTATAGGCTGAGGGCCTGAGGATTGTGTGAACGTTTCCACACAATCCTCACCTCTAGTGCAACCAACCAGCCTGGGAGAATCGACTTGGTTTCAATTCCAAAAAATAGTCGTAACGCTATGCCAAATCTCGAAAATAGTCATTAAAGTGATTCCAAGGTGCCTTGGTGAGGAGTACGTGGTGAACCTTTCTCGCCACAATCCTCACCTGATTACCGCGGAACGCTTACGTTTTTAAACTATAATTTGGTGTCAAAAATAGTCTTCTCCAACCATGATAATTTCGACCGTTTACTATGTAGAATTATGTAAAACTTCCATGTAAATTCTAAATATGAGAAAAAAAAACAAGTAAAATAAATTGAAACAATAATTTATTGTGTCCTATAGTAATAGTTATGCTTTAAAATTAATTATACTGTATACACAAGATTCTTAATCGTCAGACATTAATCTACGGTCTTTATTACAATTAATTATTTACAATAATTACGAATAAATTACATTTATGTCTCGCCACGACTCGGTTACAACTATATCGTACAAATAATACTTTAAAAAACATACATTATTACTATCACTAACTGTGTCTGTATTGAGATAATACAAAAATATGTTTATTTATATCAGAAAAATAACGTCCTTTTTATTAGGTTGACTAAAGCGACGCAGACGCGCGTCTTATATGTCAACGATTGAATGTGGATAAAGTAGGATTCTAACTTACGATTAAAAATCGCACTCCGCAGATGGGTCCAGTCTAAAATGACATATGTATGAGACTTTATTTATTATAAATCTAAAATCTATTGTAAATTGAAACTATGATTAGGTTTCTTAAGATTGCTTTAGACTTCATGATATTATCGTTCCCGTGTAGCTACTACGATCAATAACTCCAATTTTTTGTATAATTGAATCTAGTTAAAAGGCGTGGGTTATTTGAGTTATTTCTCTAATTATATTTCATTTTTTTTAGAATAATTGTTAAAATTGCGCTCAATGATTCTTAAGAGTACTGTAAAAGTATGAGACACAATTGGTTTTAGACTTTAGACAATATGAATAATTTTAGTTTGAGACTTTTTAGACTAAATTAGCCATGTATTGAGCGACACTATTTCGATATACATTTTCGTATTAGTAATTTTCACATTGTATCAACAGTTTGGGCAGAAGTAAGAATAAATAATTTTCAATAAATTATACAATAAATAATGATAAATACATTCCGAGATCGTGAACATAATTATCGACAGTAGTACCTTATTCCGAATGACGGCTATAACAGGAACTGACGGCAGTAGTCACTATTCAGACGCGAATGTTAATAGAAAAATCGAACATGGAATTCATTATTTACTTGGGAAGGTAACAGGCGAGACGATAAAAGATCAATCAGCTTAACCACAGAAAAAAATTACTCCATAAACTCGTGGCACTTGCTTTTCTAAAAGATATGTGAATAATATTTTTGACAGATGTAGGCCAGCTGGTCCTAAAACTTTCTACTCATCAGAGCCGCCGACACAGCCGGCTGGTCTGACACTAAGATGTCTCGAGTTTTAGGACCGGCTTGACACTTTTAAAAAGTGATTTTGGTCTAGTTCGCTGTTATAGCGTCGCAAATAAATCCGCTTGTTCAAAGTCCCAGCTGATTATTGACTAAGGTAAACCAGCCGCTGAACAGCATCGCGACAGAAGCTCATATCTTTCGTCCTGCAGGTATCCACCACAACTCTCAGTTAGACACTCACACTTCAACTATAGTAAGCCATACTTAAAATACTGTCTCACATTTTGTCCTTATCAGCATTATCACATTTTACACTGAAGTAATTAACTATACACAAATTGGTTTTTGGAACTGTTCGATTCGATTGTCTAGCCAAGGCCGTTATGATACTATGAATAACCTACATCAGACATCAATATTCAATATACATTTGATAGTTGTAGTTGTGGAATATTTGATGTGAATCTGCCACATTTTGCTTCAAAATTCTGACTAATGTTGTCTGAATTCGAATTTTTAAGTTTACGACGCTGCGAACGCGCATTGAGCCCAACGAGTTCCCGGCCGTTTTGTATACTTAAAACTGCATAGTATTATACCGGAGCAAGACTATCTCTTAGCCAACTGTGACGTAATTAAGGTGCATCATATCACCATGATGATTGTGAAGAGCTACGCAGCGCGCGCGGCGTGTGTGGCGAGCGTCGCGCACATGTGGCGTGTCGCGCACGTGTGGCGTGTCGCGCACGTGTGGCGTGTCGCGCACGTGTGGCGTGTCGCGCACGTGTGGCGTGTCGCGCACGTGTGGCGTGTCGCGCACGTGTGGCGTGTCGCGCACGTGTGGCGTGTCGCGCACGTGTGGCGTGTCGCGCACGTGTGGCGTGTCGCGCACGTGTGGCGTGTCGCGCACGTGTGGCGTGTCGCGCACGTGTGGCGTGTCGCGCACGTGTGGCGTGTCGCGCACATGTGGCGTGTCGCGCACATGTGGCGTGTCGCGCACGTGTGGCGTGTCGCGCACGTGTGGCGTATCGCGCACGTGTGGCGTGTCGCGCACGTGTGGCGTGTCACGCACGTGTTGCGTGTCGCGCACGTGTCGCGTGACGCGCATGCGCCGGCCGCGCTGCTTGGCTAGTCGTAGCCCTTCAGCAACCCCTACGGGTGCCGCTGGTTCGGCACCGGGATGCTGAAAAAGGAAATGCTGCATGTTACAATTTAATTTCACAACTATTCAAAATCGATCAGACAATTTAGTGGTTTAAAGTCCGTCATTCAGTGTCATTTTATTTTAGCTAAGTTATTGGTAAATTATACACCTATAAATTGGCGAGCAGAGATTTTTCGTTCAAAAAATGCGTAATGATGTCTTAAAATTCTTTTGCATAATGACTTCAGACGGTCAATTGCAATTGATTTACATACCCGTAAAACGCAGGAAAACTGGTATCAGTATTGAACTGGAAGTTGACGGGCGTCTTGGGCGAGGCACAGCTATAGCTCAGATAATCATCGGAGGCATGCAGCTGTCGGTTCAGGTTCGGTTCCGAGGCACTGCGCGTGATCTTGGGCATGGCTCGAAGCATAGACTCGAGTGAGGCCAGGATCTGACGAAAGAGAGGCCGTTGTTCTCTGTCGAACTTGATGCAGTCCTCAAATAGACGTTTCAGGGCTTGTGGAGCATCTTGGCGAAGTCGTCGGACGTCGGGTCGGAGGTTACCGCGACCGACCAGCCAGAGGATCTGAAAGATAATAAATAAATGAATTAGTTAGGACGAAGGTGAACATCGAGGGAATACGTTAGACGCAGGAGGTTTAGGACAGGTCATTGTGGCGAGGCTGTACGGAGCAGCAGACATCTTCGACTGAACGATGATGTGACACTCCTCATCATCCTTTGTAAAGTTTGGGTTCCCGAGGGAAGCGGTAAAATAGCCGCAAAACCATAGCATCAGTCACAAAAATCTGTTTTTTTTTTTAATACTTCGGTGTCAAGAAACGCTGTTACACTGTTCAACCTATTAACACATACCAACATTATCTATAAGGTCGGCAGTTACATGACAGCAGAACTTTCGTAGGAGCCCAATGTTTAGTTGGTCGCACTTTACCTGGTCCTTATTATTAAGGTGCCCGTAGGGCAGCTCGCCGGCCATGAGCTCGTAGAGCACGATGCCGTACGCGTACACATCGGAGCGGAAGGTGTAGGGCGCCGGCTCGTCCATGCGGATCACCTCGGGGGCCATCCACAGGATGGAACCGGTCGGTTGCTGCCATTGGATGCCGCCTGCTGTTGAAATTTCTGGAACAGTATGGTAATTTTAAAATTCGTTCCCAATTAAAAAAGCGGAATACTGAATTCATGAGTTCATTACTAAAAGCTTTGGGTTTGAAACTACAGTGCGGCCGAAAGAGAATACGTTCTTGACATCTGTAATTTTCATACAAACGGATACGTGTTTTGCTCTATGAACTACTAGAAATTGTCGCACTGTCAGGTGTAATCGGGCAAACCAAAAATAAATACGAGTGAAATCGAAAACATAAATATTTTCACATTTAATTTAGTTTCTGAGTATGATTGAATTTTGGAGTCTAATTCACTGTTTTTTACGTAAAAGTGTTACAGGCACTTGACCTGCAATGCGACTCATCATCATCATCTGCCTGCCTTTTCCCAACTATGTTGGGGTCGGCTTCCAGTCTAACCGGATGCAGCTGAATACCAGTATTTTACATGGAGCGACTGCCTCTCTGACCTCCACAACCCAGTTACTGGGTAATACGATGCCCCTTGGTAAGACTGGTGGTCAGACTTTCGGGCTTGTGACGTAACGACTGTCAAAGATCCACGAATGACAGCCGGGACCAACGGCTTAACGTGCTTTCCGAGGCACGGGGGGGTCTCGGTATGTAAAGATGGTCACCCATCCACAGACCAACCGCGGCAAGCGTAGCTTAACCTGACCGATCGACCTGTGCGGCTGTTATTATTTAGCCACGGGCCCCTCGTCCTGCAAAAAGAAGAATCAAATTATAACACTTACCAGACCACCGCACCTTAGCCGTGGCCAGACCGAAATCTCCGATCTTCACAGACCAGTCATCTCTCAGGAATATGTTGTTTGATTTTAGGTCCCTGAAGCGTGAAATATGACGTAATTAGTATCATCAACGACCGCGGCGCGGCCTACTCAAACATAAGAACTTCATTTGAGTGTCCATTAGTTCCACTATCGTTCAAGAGATGGCGCTGACATAAAACTGCAATATCCTACACCGCAGTGCACAGTGTTAAAATTCTCTGACGAATATAGGCTTCGCCGATAAAAATTTAAAAACATAAATGATGGTACGGAACGCTCGGTGAGCGAGTCCGAGTCACTCTTGTCTCTTGCCCGTTTTTTTTTACTTTTACCACGTTACACGTACCTATGTATAATGTTCTTAGCGTGCAGATAGTCCATGCCCTGCGCCGTCTGCCGCGCCACGTCGATGAGGTACAGCAGCGGGAAGGGCGTCTCCAGCACGTGCAGGTGCTGGTACAGCGAGGAGCCCTCGCACCACTGCGTCACGATGGCGAGCGAGGGCTTGGACACGCAGCCCATGAACAGCAGGATGTTGCAGTGCCGGGTCTTGCGGAGGACTGCCACCTGGTGGAAGGAACAAGTGATGAGAAGCTGCTTTTGTAGAACGCGATGATCGATAAACATGGTATGATATTGGTGTTAAAGATAGCCTTCACAAGAAAAACAGTCAAAGTAAACCATTTCATCAATAATCACCAGTTTTGAATCAACCAGCTTTCAAGGTATTTAAATTTGTAAAAAAAAAGTAATTACCTCATTCTTGAACGCTTGCAGCTGCGCCGGCGTGGGTGTCTTCACATTGAGCGTCTTCACCGCGACCGGGCCGTGCCAGTGTGCCTTGTATACCGTCCCGAAACTGCCGGAACCTGAATACAAATAATGCGGTGGTTACGGCTAAGATTCATGAGAAACATTTTAGGAAAAAGGAAGAATGTTTTCTACTAGGGTTGGTTTTTCAGTGCCGGTTTTACCTGCTATTGACCTGGTGAGAAGGTAGACTGTTTCACATTCGCAGCGGTCCAGCTGAACTAACCACAGTAATGAGAGATCATAAATAATGCCTCGTAATAAATAATCGCACCAAAAATATTTCATGTAAAGTAGGTTTTGCCAAGACTTAAATAACACTTTCACTGTTAAAAAGTTTTCAGATCTAACAGAGCCAAGCCCCTAAATAGACCAGGAATAACTCTACAAACCTTACATCTTGGTCAAAATGTACGGCTCTAATAAAAAAGCGATTAAACAGCAAGTTTTTAATCACGTCTAAAACTTGTTTATAGAAGTGTCAGGCGCTGATTAATTTGACAGGACTAAACTGAAATTTATCTTCTGTCCTTTTCTTAATGAAATAGAAAGAAAAAGATGCACTGATCTTAAATTTAGTTTAGTTTGTGAACAAGGGAATCGGCACCACTGTCGATTTTTCTAGGGTGGGCAAAGAAGTTTCTTGGGTAGGCATGTTTCGTCAACTTTGTGGATGGTCTAGTAAAAGAGTAGTGGTAGCAGTGCGCTACTAGCTGCGTTGTACCTCACCCGTCACCCCCGCTGACAGGTGAGTTTGTCATTGCGCAGCGACTAGATCTATGTTCCGACCCGCCATAAAGTTTAAACAGGGCTGTGACGGCCCCGAATTACAAGTAATCCCAGCAGTGAGAACATGTTAGTAAAAGATGAGTAAGTTCTGCATGAGCACACAGTAAGATAACCTTATGAAAAAAATATTACAACTAAGTACGAAACGGCTTGATCTTTATATAATATACTAGCTTCTGCCCGCGACTTCGTCCGCGTGAAATTTCTTGTACCCCCACCCAGTCGCAACACTTCGTATTCGCTTAGCGTTCATTCTGACTTTTTTCTTTTTGCTCGGCTCCTGAGGGTCATAGCGTGATATTAAATAGCCTATATATAGCCTTCCTCAAGAATTGGGCTATCAAATGCAAAAAGATTTTTTCAAATCTGACCGGTAGTTCCAGAGATTATCGCGTTCAAACA
Organism: Oligia latruncula; assembly: GCA_948474745.1. Classification (NCBI taxonomy): domain Eukaryota; kingdom Metazoa; phylum Arthropoda; class Insecta; order Lepidoptera; family Noctuidae; genus Oligia; species Oligia latruncula. Next base: position 1,344,114 of record OX419685.1, read on the forward strand.
AACAAACTCTTCAGCTTTATTATCTATACTAATATTATAAAGCTGCAGAGTTTGTTTGTTTGAACGCGCTAATCTCTGGAACTACTGGTCCGATTTGAATGATTCTTTTAGTGTTGGATAGTCCATTTATCGAGGAAGGCTATAGGCTATATAACATCACGCTACGACCCTTAGGAGCCGCGCAGCGTGTGACACCGCGGGGAACAGCTAGTTAGTAGATATAGATAGATGTTAGTCTGTAAGGTATTTATCTATAGGCCAAAGTAGCCTGAAAATAAAGGTTTTATTATTATTATTTACTATTATTTATGAGAGGCTATCCTGAAACATCACAAGCTCACCTATCCTAGCCCCGATGAGTATTTCATCAGCATGTATGACCCAGTCGTCGTAGCTCTCTCTGGGCGACAGCGCGTTCTTCCACGACTCGTCGGCGGACCGCGCGCGCGCTCGACGAGGTCGTAACGTGCCCGTTGGAGATGCCTGCACATAATGTTTATTTATTTAACTTCATGCCTGTAATTCCAAAGGGTTAGGTAGGTGTACCTATAGTACAGTGTACACCCATATTTCGCCAGTTATGTTGTACGCTAAACAAAAATTGTACAGTGTGGAACTTACCTGAGTACTTTGACTAAGTTGTTGGTCGCCAGCCTTGTCCTTATCGTCCTGTTTGTGTCTCCCCGACGTCAAGTAGTTGGACGACTGCGGGGAATTGTTACACTGTGACCACAAAACGTACAAACACGTCAATCTCACCGAAGGAACAACAAATCTCCTTTTAAATGAGTGTCTCATTTAAATATTGTCAAATATTATATTGCTTACTAGCAGCGCCCCACGGTTTCACCCGCATAAGTGTCGATCCCGTGGGATTATCGGGATAAAAATTATCCTATGTCCTTCCCCGGGATGCAATCTATCTCTGGTGGTTTAGGCGTGAAAGGGTAACATACATGCAGACAGACAGAGTTACTTTAGAATTTATAATATTAGTATGGATTACAATCCGCCGCAACTGTTACGCCTGTGGGATTTCCCATCGTCGCAAATGACGAATTTCCACAGAAAGTTTTAACCCCTTAGGGGACGAAAACTCAAGAATCCTCCCTTAGTGCTCACCTTCGTTGCATAAGGCACTCCTGTGTAAAATTTCATGATTCTCTAGACCCAGTGGTTAAGAGACAGTAAATCTGGCTTCCAGAAATTATGGGTACAAATCAGGGGCGCTTGTGCACATAATTGCTGTTCTGCATTAAATGCCAGTTTTGGGAAGACTTCCAGGTTGATAAAGTTGGTTGTGGATCGTTTATTTATGAGGCAGCAACATAACTAGCCTGAACCAAGGAAGGATCGTATGACCGCCATCCATTATACGCACTATACCAGTAAAGCATAATATAAATAAGTGCGCGCCGCACGCACTACTGTCTAATATCCATTACATACTTAAAACAAGTCACTTCACGCGCAATTGCGTGCGAGTTTCTAAGCATTACTCACTACAAGAAAGTTAATTCAACAATATTCATTTGTACTAGATTCTGCTCGCGATTTCTGTCTCGCTTAAAAATAACAGACATATTTTTATATAAAATTTTACAATTTGCGGAGAAGAATACGAACGTAGGGCAATATCGCCCATAGCAAATACGTGATAGTTTATAACCTACAGACAGATGACCAGCATCTGGAACATACATTCAGACAAAAAATCTAGAATTATATTTTCGGCAAATGAATCGTTCCCAGACCTCGAAAAATTTAAGTAAAAATGATGAAAATGACGGCACTGTTGGCGCAGTGGTTAAGCGATTGACTGCTGCGCTGCGTGTCGCGGGTGCGATTCCCGCAAAAACAAATATTTGTATGACCTACAAGTAGTTGTTCCGTTGGTCTGGCTGTTTGTGTATGTGAGTTAAAATGTTTGTAAACGCACCCACAATACCTACAGGAGAAATTCCTAGTGTGGGGCAACGTTTTTATAAAAAAAAAAAATGGTATCGTCGTCTTGGCGCGGGGCGGTAGCCGAATTGGTCGGGCTTAGTTACTGCGACCAATTCGGCCACGGCTACTTCCAAGTTGATCGCAGTTACATGGCTATTAAGTATTAGCGCAAGGTGCGTTTCGTCGCATGCAAGTTTGATACCAGTTCACAAGTTTTCGACAGTTTACAATCGCGCGAGATAGATTATAAACTAACAATGTTTATAATCTTACACTGACATATAGATCAACGATTTAGTATTGCGGCTAATATTGGTATTCATCATTCGCTACTGCAAGAGCATAATTTTGCAGACGGGCGGGCGGTGCTGCGTACTGCATCCGAGCTTGATAATCTAAAAGTTGGCGGAATCCACATACTGTACACTACGTACAGATGCCAGCACATCAAGCTACCCGAAACTGTCAAATTTTCCCAATCAACTGTGAACCTTATGCTTTAGCAATAAAGTTGAAAATCTATTAAAGAAATTTGACAGATTGTAGTAGCTTGATGTGCTTGGCGTCTGTACAACACATGCGCCTGTCCTGCGTCATACCTGGTTATGCTTTCTCTGATGTTCAGCGAGGGTCATGGGTCTCTGCACCATGTTTATGCACACGTTTGGCGCTGAATTGGACCTGTCCTGCTGGTTCAACGAGCGTGGGTGCTGGTGCCTGCGCAAGAGAGGCATAATAAGACGTAGTCAGAGGAAATGGCGCAATATTTGGTGGAAGAGGGAAAGAAGGCTGCATAAAATGTGAAAGAATGCAAGCAGCATTCTTTCACATTTTATGCAGCCTTCAGCATTTGATTATACTTTTTCAAATATAGGACGAAACTTATAAGATTTGGTATTTCAAAAAAGATAATTATGAAGACATTTCATATTTTCTTATGAAACGTTTTCGGTGAAATTAAGCATTATATAAAACACACACAACACAATCTGATAACAAAAGCCGTGTTACAGTTAGCATCGCGTTTTAACACCGCTTTATAAATGCCAAAGGAGAGATTTTTTTTTCAAATACTTCATTACTGATTGTACGGAAGTTACTAATCGCAAGAGGTTACAAATAGCAGCTTAATTACATAGAAACTTTTTAAAGATATAACTGAAATACATAAACAGGTGCTGACATCCTTTTAATATCTTACAAAACACGAGACAATCTAGGAAGAAGAAAAGGTACAACTGAGTGCTAAATACAAGTACAATTTTGGTTTGTGTAAGGGCTGGTGCAAATCTGACGAAACATTAACAACGACTTGTTGAAGTACATTTTAGGCTGTCCATAAAGCACTCAATACATCAGCGCGGCTGTTCGCACAGCTCTCAAAAATATATGTAAGTATATGAATCGACGTGGGATGATTATATCCCCTGATGTCTTGATTCAAGATTTAAAATCGACAACGATTAGTGCTTACACGAGCTCATTCGTCAACGGCAGAGGCAACTGCAGCCGTCGACGGGTGTCGACGAACTGACCGACGGCTCATGTCTTGACGTGTCAGCTCACTCTTCTCAGTATGGACACTTTTTCACGTGACTAAGTACGGTGACGGCCAACCTAGCGATTTAAATCTTTGGGCAGCGGGGTTTGACTTCAGTGTCAAACACACCAACTTAATTTCATACGTAACGTTTCAGTGACGTCATTCACCGGTAAATTGCGGACGCTATGTCTCCGCTCTACTAGGAAACCGTGCCTTTAAGTCGTTTCCTACTTATGGCGAGGTGTTTCTGTCATCATCTCAAATATTGCGCGCGAACCTACTAAAATTTCTGTATTTAATTAGTAGCGTAAAGCTTCTATTAGTTTTCATACACTGCCAGCTGCCCAAAAGTAGTATAATGGACGATGTATAAAAGCTTTAGCACCAGAAGATTTAACCTAGTTTATCTTATCACTACACTTTTTTCTTTTTTGGGTTGATGATATCGTCATGAAGTCGCGGAGAACATCTGTATGACGGACACACGGAACCGGGAAGTACAATACGACAGACGTAACTTGGCGGCCCTGAACAAAGGCACTAAGAACTTTCGCGCATGTTCTCTCCACCCGCCAAGTTACGTCGGTCGCATTGTATGTCAGAAAAAATGGGAGGCGTGCACTGCGGCGATATGAAATGATGATGATCGTTACACTGCTGGTGGAGCCTGGTGGCGCAGCTAGCTAGCCTATGCGAAAAAGATCTTATTCTTTTGTTTTTTGTTGAAATTAATGGCGATGTTGTCATCGCGTCAGTTTTGCGCCAGCCTTCAGTGTATGTAATGTCTTCGGTGTCATTGTGTGAGTGTAAGCGTTCGATTGCGTTCACAAAAGCAAGCGGTGCCAATCTAGTGACTGATATTCACCAGTGGACATCAAACTCCTTCATTTTCTTAGCTGGAGAGATAGACCTGTACATCATGACACTGCTTAGTAACTTGACTTATTTACTAGTATTACTTTTGCTTACTATTTATTGAAAATCTGGACAACCCCAAGTTACTAGGATTTAATAATTTATTTGAAACTTGAATCATCAATAAATTTTTTTCAAAAATTGAGGCATATGGGCCCGTTTCACAAGTATCTGGATAAGCATTATCTACCAGATAAAGTATACATATACAAATATGAAAATATCTGCCAGATAAGTTAACCAGTACTTTATCACGAGGTCGTGAAACAGTCCAACAAATATGAAATATTTTGGACAATATGGTTATGATTGGTAGGTGAGTGGGAACAATACTGACTTGTTCTGGTCGTTTCTGGCGATCATGTGGTGGTAGCCGAAGTGAGGCGGGAAGTGCAGAATGCCGGCTTGCGTCTCTGGGTTCTGTGCCAACAGCGCTGCGTAGTACGTGTCCGTCATACGCACCTGACACCGAAATTATTTTACAGAAATTTTAAATATTCAAGATTTTCGGTTGCGGCCTGCAACCTCCGCAAATTGTTCGTGCGCGGTAGCCGAGTTGATTGTTCAACTTCGTTTACTTGCCCTCATCCGCCAGCGGTATCTATACGAGTCAAAGTCAAAACTGTACATGATAATTGAAAAAAAAAATGGAATTGCTAAGAGGTTTGAATATCAGATTTAAACCTCTTAGCAATTCCTTTTTCTTTTAAAGTCCTAACATTATATTATTTGGATTTTATGTGTAACAATGCAGGGCCATGTCTGGAAGGGCCTTTTGAAGACAGAGCCATGGCACCTTTTAGTTGACCTGTCCCAACGGATGGCATGCATGCAACAGTCATTGTGTAGCTCAACCCTATTTTAGGGAGCTCAATGATCCATCATACGACGATACCAGATCTGCAGGACATTACTGTACACCATAAACAAAATAGTCAAAACCGCCAGCCAGTTATAAAGTCATGTATTCAATCTAACCTGTATGGTATTCACATTCAAAGTCAGTTTTCTCTTTAAATGTCATCGCAAATTATACACATTAAATAATACATAAATTCTTACCTGATGACAAATGCTAGGCACTTTGTCGGCGCATCGCTGGTGGAACTTGAAGTTGCACTGCGAGCAATAGAAGCCGTTGAACAGCAGTCGCCTACAGCACTCGCAGAAGGCGAGCGTGAAGAACGTCTTGCGGGTAAACTGGTGTGATATGTGAGACATTATGGGCAGCTTGTCCAGTGTGCGTACTGTGACCTGCCAACACACAACAAACAGGTTTTGGAAATTTTCAATGTATTTTCTCCCTTGAATCCAAATAAGAATGGCATATTTTGACGGTGGGACAAGTAGTTGCAACAGAACCTGAGACTATTTATGCACCTAGTAATAAAATTACACAGTAAGTAAAAGTGTGGAGCAGTGGTAGCCCGAAACGGCCCAACCTACGAGTTATAGGTTAAAACACAAACGAGTTATAGGCTGAAACACAGGCAGGTGCTTTACTTTGTGTAAATAATTTCATCACCACTGCTACTCGAAACGGTGAAGGAAAACATTGTGAGGAAACCAACATGTTCTAGAACCAAAAATTCAAAGACATGTGACATCTACCAACCCCAGCCCGGGCCTGTATGGTAGATTACAGTCCACTCCGTCCCAAAGAAAGAGGGTCTGTGTCCCAGCAGCGGGAACATTATAGGCTAATTATGAATGTAAGTGTCTATATATTGCAGGTTTTACAAAATAAGGACAGTCAATATAGATAAATAAATGTAAAATAGTATAACATTTATTTAAGACTCAAGCACAACAACATTAAATATGAATAACAAGGAAGGAAACAATTTAGAGCTGGCATATTTTCTGATAGTAATTACATATTGCTTTGTTGAGCTTGCCCATCCAAATATAAGCAGTTTGGGTCTTGTGGTTACATGTTCATCCAAGTTCACTCAATCATTCATAAATGAGCTTATAATATTTACATTTGTAAAAGGTTTCTAAACCTGTTTGCTGCTTTAACAACACAGTAAATAATGTAAACTAAGTAGCTTTTTTATGATGATATGTTCAGCTTTAAAGCTATTTCTAATTGGGTCATATTTTTACTGCAATTGCTTTCCAGAAATATTTAGCAATAACAGGCCTAAGTAACAACAACTTGTATGTGCACTGATCACTCAAGAAGTCCCAATTATGAATTCAACACAAAAGAGGCCACAATACATGGACCTAGTCTGAATTAAAGTTTTTATTATTATTAATACTGAATGAGATTGGTAACAATTTTTATTTTAATCATAATAAAACTATCATAATTTTAGACTATTTAGTTATTCTTACTCATTGTTTTTCATTATCTGCCTAGCCTTTTCCAAACTATGTTGAGGTCGGCCTTCAGTCTAACTGGATGGAGATAAATACTAGTATTTTACATGGAGCAGACTCGGTGTCCTTAAATCCAGAATCATTTTAATACTGGTAGTATAGGTTTTTCATACAAACTAACAAAATAAGCTGAGATTAAGATTTAATAGGTTTTATGAGTTAAGCCTTCAAAGAATTTAAGCCCAAAGTATTTGTTAATGTTGTAGTAGGTCTGTCTGGATCAGCTTCTACTTCTACAAGATCAATGTGATATCATTGCTTGTGATACCAAAGAGCAGTCTTATTGTAACAGCAAACTGACTACATTCCAATCCATTGCCTTCAATATAGTCAATATTGGAGGCTCTTACAAGCCTGCAGACACAGACTACACGAAAACCAACAAAAAATTGTATTGCACAGCAAACTGCACCATGTGTCAGTGACTTACCATGACCAAAACAAAACAAACAACACTGGACTGACCTCCTCCGCGTCGATGCCAGTAATATCGATGTCCCACGGAATCACTAGGTTATAGCCTGTCCGCACTACTTCACACATCTCACACGTCAGGTTGCGCAGCTTCAGCGCCTTGGACAGCGCGTCCCGCAGCGTCACGCCCTCCTTCACCTGCACACTCGTCCGCTGCTGGTTCGGAAGGTGCGCCCGCAGGAACACCTTCGGCTGCCGCGTAAGAGTATCGAACTTTTTACTATCATCTTGCAGCGAATACTCCTCACTCCTGTCCGGCGACTCACACTGCAGCAATTCCCGCAAAGTCCGCTCTCTCAACTCTAAATTATGCAACTTTGATGTCAACTCTTGGTATTCAGACAAATACAGCGACGGTGGATGCTGGAAACCAGCGAATTTTGCATTCAGAGCGTCAATGTTTTCACGGGTTACATTTATGATGCTTTGAATATTCCTAATTTCATACGTCGGGTCCGCTACGTCGTCACTATCTGTGGACGTCGACATATTATCACTATTGAGAGATAATGCAGGTATATTTCCATTAATTTTTCTTGAACAATTTTCTTTCTCTCTAGTAACTGCCATTTCTTTTCCTATTATTTTTTTTTATTTTTCTGCGCACACTCGCGGCGCAAGACAAGGATATTGTTGCCATAATTTGTATAGATTATTTTTTTACGTTGATTACATGAATAACAGAACCAAGTGATACTGTGATCACTAAATCTAAAGGCACTTACACACGAGCTGGCAGGGCCACCGCCCTTAAGGCGCGTCCCCACTAGGGTCGTGAGGCGAAGCCGCGCGGCCGAGTCTTGTAAGTGTGTATGTGAGCGAAGCTCGTCCAAGTTTGGCCTCACTCGACCCACCGGTTTTCGGTCTACTAGGAAGCTGTACGGCTCTGACTAGTGGTGACGCGACACATGGAGTTGTGAGTGCACTGACGATGAAACTCTTTTATTAATTGATTTGTATCGGTGTAATAGGACTGTGTTTTTATTAAAATAAAAAAATTCTAAAGGAATGATGCCGTGGAGATTGCTACATGCTTATGAGCGTTTACGACGTACGGCATTTCATACAAACTTTCAAGCCCTTGTTTTGCGAAATGAATGAACTGAAACTTCATACGCATAAGCAGGATACAATCGAAATATCTTATTTATAAAAAAGATAACTGGAAATCTTTGTTTCTATGGAAAATTTAAATTCGGTCTGATTCGGCTGTAACGTAAGTTTTTAGACCTTTGTATCCTGCTTATGCGTATGAAGTTTCATTAAAATCGATTCATTCATTTCGAAAAACAAGGTACTACGTCGTTACGCTCTTATAAATACTACTGAAGCACTGTGGTTTTTCTGTAACCCCTTTCACAATGTTCAAGCGGCACATTCATGGGGGAAATGCCCGTGGCCATACCCATAGATAGAAATACTGAAATACCCCCAGCAGGGTGTAGCAGACTTAGCTTTTCAGGATACCATAAAATGTAGAAGGCTTCTTCGTCAGCATGTCAGTGTCAAGCTGTCTGCCTCCGCTAGGAGTACAGTATAGTGATCCTGTGCTGTCTACGGTGTCAAGTGTCGATGTCATTGTCATGAATGTCATGTAAACATTGATCAACTTGACACTTGACAGCTGATTGTGAACATGTATTTGTTGTTATTTTATATCAATAGAATCTTGTGTAAATCAATATTATCATTTCAAAACAATCTAAACAGATATTGAATTCAAATGAACATTGCCTTGACTGATTTACGTTCATTTTTAATTTAAGCACTTTCTATTACACATAATGTTCGTATAAGATCGTATCAAAATTAATTATTTCTCAGTGTTTTCTGCCGGGATATAGTGAGACCACTGTGTCTGTAACCGTAAGCTTAACATAGCAGTAGCATTGTTATGAATTCTAGTTTGCTGTAGATTTTTGAGCAGAATATCCAAATGGAATAATCTCATTTTCAAATACTGCTTTCAGTGGCGAAAAAACATGAGCGACAGTAACAGCCCGTCCCGCCTGGTATCGTACGAACAGATGAAGACAGTCATAGACTTCATGGCAGAGCATGTAGAATTTGCATCTGGCAACCTGCGCTCACTTGAAGCTAGGCATATGTCCAAGAGGCTGTGGGAGGAACTCACTAAGATGCTCAACAGCTGCCGAGGAGGTACCAAGAAGACACCTGATGGATGGAGTAAGGTTAATATAATAATATTATCCGTATAAAAGTAGCATTTGTTAAGTTATGACAAGTACAGACTGCACAAAATCGAAATACTTATAGTTATCTTATCAATTTGTGGTAAAGATACCATCACCATCAAATACAAAAGAAAATAAATAGAGAAGTAGAGCATTAACTGTATATTACAAAAAATACTGCAGTACTTATTTTAAGATGAAAATATTATATTATTTTCATCTTAAAAATTTGTTCTATATATTTGAATTAAGAATTTGAGATAATTTTCAAGTTTTGGAAATCAAACTGAATGTCATAAACAAAGTTCAAATTCCATTGCAACCAAAAACTTAATGGGACCTTTTTGTTACAAATGGTCACTCAAAAATCAACTTAGAATACATTGCACTAAAGTAGATAACTGATTAAGTGGCGATGGAATGTAAATCACTGCTTTATTTATACATACTTGCAGTACTGGAGTGACTTTAAGAATAAGCTAAAGAATAAAGTATCGCTGCTAAAAAAGAAGAAGAAGACAGGGTCTCCTCTCAAGGGCATCAGGCCACTGACGAAAATGGAGAAGAGGGCAATTGCTATATTAGGCCCGTATTATGACAAGAGAAAGACCAGAAGAGGATATGGAGAGTCAAATTCGGTATAGTTGATATTTTAGTTTTAGTCACAGATAGAACTGGATAACGCAACTATCACGATCTGTATGAATATCAAGTGTGCCATTTTTTTACTACCTACTATGACGTCTCAAGCACTATTTAGTGATGGGAAAATCAAATCGATTCTAAGACGCCGCCGTGTGCGTCACCCGTCTTGCTCCACCCCCGGGGCCTAGCACCAGCGCTCCAGCTCACCCAGCTAGCAGTACACAAGACTGAGCGCGAAAGTGGCGGCTTACGATTTTTGTACGTAAGCTGGTGCGATTTTTGGCATGCGAAGTATTTGCTCTTGCGTTGTCTAGGTGTACCTATATCTGTGGTTTTAGTAATAGAACCTAATGTTGTAGTCTGCTGTTTATTTATTCTGGGTTTAAGGAGGACATACTGATTACCTAAAATACTGTATTTTTATATGGTCTTCATTTTGTTTCCAGAATAACTTGCAGCCAGTAGTGAAGGTGGAATCCTGTCAGGAAACAATACATGTGGATAGTTTTAGCAAAAGTAATAGTGGATCAAGTGACAGATTATCAGGTATTTATAATCATTATGATGGTTAATACATGATCCCTAAGTTAAAACATTGGTTCAAAATTTGATGGCACTGATTCCATGTAGGTAGGCCCAAACTTTGATTCTTAACATATTCTTTATACTTTATCCTCATGTATTTGTTACTTTATTAGCCTTTAATTGCATGCTTACCAATACCAGGCGGCGATGATCAAAGTAATGACAGCGCAGAGTCCTCTGGCGGAGAATACGTAAACGGGAACCATTCTGATGAACCTGCTATACGGAGTAAGTTTATTTATTTACCAACTAAACACAAAAGTATGTGTCGAAATATAGATCTCGCATGTATAGACTAAATTATAGGAAAGCACGGCACTATCAGTTAGCGTACTAGTCTAGAACAATATACAAAAAAAAAAAAATTATAAACATCAAATAATAAATAAAACAATTTAAAAAATTTGAATACTACGTTATAGCTACCAAACGCTGGGTTTTATTATAGCTGGAATTCATTACTGTACTCTATGGCTGGAATAATTCCATATTCAATACATCTAGTAATACTCCAACAAATTATTAGACATATACCCTGCGTCCTAACCGAAAGCGACCATAGACTATACACTAATATAGAAAGCGACTGTCGCGGAAATACGCGTCGCGATCGTTTGTATGATGGCGGAAACATACTTACGTGTCGTGGCGTGTCGTGACGCCTTCTGACGCAGTGTTAGCCAATCAAAACTCGTTGTAATTTGACGTACTCCTGAACAGATTCGTTTGATTGGTGTATCTCGAGTCACGACACAACACGACACAGTAATGTGTCTCTGGCTTGAGGTAGGGGTGGGGGTTGCGACGACGCGCGACGAACCGTTTACAAAGACCGTTTTGCTTTCTGCATCGATGCAACCGTTTTACGTCCTGGGTTCAAACAGTCTTCGTTGCACAAACCAGTCTTCGAATTACTTATTGCGATTTTTTTTTTACGCCTATGAAAATACAGTCGAGAATGGAATGGTTCAATTTTATCACACTTGACCGTCGCATCGTTGCGTCTTCTCTCGTTCCGCGTTCGTTTTCGTTTACAAAACAGTCGTTTAAAAACGAAAACCTCGAAAACGCAATTCTATTCCATGTTGGATAACTTTCGTTTTTTAAGCCGTCTTCAAACCACCCACACAGCACACAATGTCTAAAGAATATCTAGTAAATATCTTTTAAATATTCATACAAACATCTAGGAGACATCTGCTGATATTTACAAGTACTATAGTAGATATCTAGAAGATGACTCTATGTCCGCCTCCTAAATGTCTTCTAGACATTTTAAATGCTTCTAGATGTCTACTAGTAAACTTTAGAAGATATCTTCTAGATTATCTACAAAATATCTAGTAGTGTAAGGGATTCATATGTCACTATTTGTTCGGTGAACCTGAACGCATGGTCGAGCCAACAGAGGAGGTTTTTCGAACAAAAAGTAACATGCACGCGACGACCGCATTTCGTGCGGCGATCGCATTTAAATAGGACGTGGAGTGAATTATGACGTACAAACGCGACTTGATCGCGCGAGTATGTCATGTTCATTATAAGGTCTATTCAAACCTAAGCAGTATTCGCTGCCGCCACAGATTACTAATACCTATGTAGCAAGCTAGCTGCCGCTGTGGGTAGAGGTACATACCGCGAAGGTTTTGCTAGAGCGCGACGGTCGCTTTCGGTTAGGACGCGGCCTGATACTTAAAACCAGATAAATTCTGATAAAGACTATCTCAAAAATTATAAGTACTTTTACAGAGCTATACCCACAATGGCTAATAGAAGTAGAGAAAAAACGAGCCGACGCAGAGTTAATACGAGCTAAGGCAGAGGAGCTGCGCGTTACCGTCGCCACTAAGAACGCAGAAGCAGCGCTGTTACAGGCTGAAGCGCTGAAGCGGCTGGCGGACGCTGCCACCACACAAGCCGAGGCTATCATGAGGATAGCCGCTGTGCTGGAGATGAGAGGACACAGAGACATGTTGGCTTTGTGATTGAGGTGGCGCGCTTAGATATATGCAAGGAAATGGTCTCCGTCAGGATGAACGGTCATTAGGCGTATTTAACGTTGAATTTATGCCCAAGAATTGCTTCCTATTCTCAAACAATTGCTTCCATCGTATTCTAGAAGAAAAAAAGTTGGATGTTGTTATGCAATCAAATGTGTTTATTATGCTACACAAGTTTGCTATAGCGAAAACGTTAGCGTAGCTCGCGAAATTCAAATTTTCTTTGGATTTGAAGCATTTTGTAAGTCAGTATCAAGTTCTATGATGATCAAAATATGATTCAAAACTGTAACAAATGTGTATTTACACAATTAAAATCATCAATAAAGTTTTCCAAGTAAACGGGTTTGAAGATTTTTATGGAGCCGCATACCTACTGTCCCGCCATTTTGAAAATGGCGGCCACGCATGAGACCTTTTTATATGGATAGCTGACATCAATGCAAACAGAAAACATATAAAAAGTTGATGACGTGACGCCTTGATGTTAGCTATCCATTTATATAGGTACTAGCAGCGCCTCGCGGTTTCACCCGCATAGGTGTCGATCCCGTGGGAATATCGGGATGTGTTAATCCCGGCTATAAACTATCTGTGTGCCAAATTTCATCCAAATTCGTTCAGCCGTTTGTGCGTAAAGAAACACTCACAAACTTTCGCCTTTATAATATTAGTGTGATGTGATGACATTTGAGGCCAATTCTAAAGTAGCATCGATGATTTTATTACTTAAGATTTTGTAAATACAATAATTATTACGGTCGCGAAAACAGTTTTTCTGACACAGACACCCTGAAAAGAAGACGCACGAAAATTTGCAGGTTACCATTTTTTGCGCAACGAATTACGTATTTTTGCCCTTTTGGAGTAGAAAATGGGGCAGAAAGTCCCTAGAATGATAGAACGTACCGAGAACATCATAGAAGAATAATATTATATTTTAAACTAAGAATCAGGTTTGTATGAACTAACTGTTACACAAGGAGTACCTTCCACTAACTAATAGATAGTGTGTATTGTAATAATGATGAATGTGGTGTAATGTAGAGGGAGACCACAATATAAGTGGGGTATAACAATAAGTATAATAAATGTAAATAGTATCATAGTTCCACACTATTGAAGATATAATCTGGTCAAATTATTACATCTAATAAATTATGTGACAAATTTATTTTATTTTTTATTTCCATACTCATTTCTCAACACAATCATTCCACTCGTACAGTATCTATTTACATTATGTTATCTTAATTATAGCTAACTGGTGTGTTACAGCATCTCAAAGTCATCCCTCTGAAACAATAAAAACGTTCAATTATAACTTTATCCATTGCTGTTTGAAGATACAAAGTAATTTGAAACGACCAATAGCTGAGAGTAGAGATCTACGCTTTGGAATGGGCAACTAGCTTCAACTTTCTGACTAACTGACAGACTATTTAATTTTGATAATGCAAAAGTGCCTGTACAAGGTTTAATTTATGTAGTACTAGCTGACCCGGCAAACGTTGTTTTGCCATATAAATTATTTCTAGCTGCCCGGCGCTACTTCGTTCGCGAGGTGTCCTACCCCTTACCCTACCCTACTCCTAACCTACTCCTACCCTACTCCTACACTACTCCTACCCAACTCCTACCCTACTCCTACCCTAGTCCTAACCTACTCCCACACTACTCCTACCCTACTCCCATAAGTAAATAATAAAAATATAAAATACTATGTCTGTCTTTAACCAGATATAAAGTATCTATCCTATGTCCGTCTCCTGGTTCTAAGCTACCTCCCCACCACTTCTTGAGTTTTTTCTTTTATATTTATAGATTCTAATCATTATCATTACTTTTTTAAATAACACAGACTTAGGTATCAGAGTTAATAATACACTTATTAATATTTTAAAGATCACAATAATATGTTTTCGTTAGTACTATATCGCACCAATAGATGTCGTTACGTGTTTCCACTTATTGCAATTAAAATTGTTATGGAATGCTTTAAATTGATTATATCTTTTGATAGACTGAAGCAATTGCGATTAAACAAAGACTAATCACTACTCAGAGTTCTACACTATATTTGAGTATAAAAATGAACCATATTGGTTCGGTACTTTTTATGTTGAACGTGTTCAAATAAATCTGTCACATCCAAACAGCCAAAAATTCCAAAAATTTATGAATTCATCTGTGGGTTATCCTTTAACACCCCACCTATTTTTTTTTTAATATTTTCAATGTACAGAAACGCCTCGTCTCCAGATTTATTATATGTATTGTAGTATGTAGGTTTGGGCTATTGTTATCATTATTCTGCTAATTATGTAATTTTTTTTTACTAGCCACTATTATACTTCTGAGCGCCTGGGTAATATTCTAACCTAAAGCCATACAAAATGCTCGAGCCACAAAAAGAAATTGATCATAATTAAAAACTCACCAAGTCGTTATACTCCATAACATGTCTCCTGATAGCAGATCCATCAACCCACGTGACAAAGTCTTCCAAAGCTCTGGTGACCAGGAAGGCTGGGTCCTTTACTACTTCAGGTCCCACGCGGACATGACCCTGTTCTATGTACTTTGTGGCTTCCTTCATGTTCTCTGACATTTTATCTGGAATTCCATTGTAAAAGTTATCAGTCAGACAAAAAATTATGTTTATGTGAATTTTAAGAATATTGAACAAATTGTGCTGATTCGGATAAAGTATAGTAATGGTATGTCATTGTAACATTGGCTATAGTCAGTCCGACTACATTAAACATGCCACAGCATAAAGAATAGACTGTTAATATAGCTTGTAACGGCTTTCTAAAACTCTGTCATTCTTATTCTAATATCAAATAACAATTGAGTACTCACTCCTAACCATAACAGAAGGCAGTCTTCGTCTGCAGAACGCGCTCGCTGACACTGTGCTGGCCAGCGTAAGGTCCCACCGCGTCGGTATCAAACCCATCTGGTATAACTTCTCTAATAATTGAGCACTTTGCTCGGTGCGAAACTCATTGCTAGCATCCAGATCTTTTATCTTATTTGCCAATTCACGGATCTCCCTAGACAGCTTATTGTACCTATTATATAAACATAAAATATTACATTATGTATTAATTTTTTTTTTCAATTTGAAACAATAACAACAACCAAAATCGTGGTTTACTTTGTGTAATCTTCTCGTTTTTGTATATGGTATTTTTTCATAACTTTCACTTCATTTAGGTTATTGTCAACTTTCCATGATATAAAGTCTACTTTTTTGAGTAGTTTCTGTTCGTGAAACTTTAATTTTCGCACCATTTTTAAGCAATTTTCTTGTTTTTTTAGTGACTCACTATTGTCTCCGGCTGTCACACGCACGTGTGAATCACCTCATAGCTCATAGGTCAACAGACAGTGTCAAAGTCAACGTCAACACAACAGTCAACACTCAACACTCAACAGCACTCAACCATGGCTACATTCCGAATTATGCCATAATCGCTCGCAGCCACAGATATACGTAGACCTTGATAACGCAAGTATCACGATCTTATGAAAACATTGCGTGCCATTTTTTGACTACCCACTATGACGTCAGAAGCACTATTTAGTGATGGAAAAATCATATCGATTCAAAGACGCCGCCGCGTGCGGCACCCAACTCGCCCCACTCCCGGGGCCTAGCGCCAGCGCTCTCGCTCACCCAGTCAGCAGTCAGTACAGCGCGAACGTAGGGGCTTAGACTTACGATTTTTGTACGTAAGCTGGGCACGCGAAGTAGTTGCTCTTGCGTTATCTAGGTGTATATCTAGGGCTCACAGTCACAGCACTCACATCAATCATTTGCATTCCGATTTAGATATCACGATTATGACAGCTGTGATCTGTGAACGCGTTCACAGTGCTCGCTCAACGTCAAAACTACATTCATTTGAATAGTTGATGTTGGAGATGTGATCTGTTAACAATTCGCTCGTGAACTCGCTCACAGTGCTCGCTCAACGTCAAAACTATATTCACTTGAATAGTTGAGGGGCCCATGGCTAAATAATAACAGCCGCACAGGTCGATCGATCAGGTTAAGCTACGCTTGCCGCGGTTGGTCTGTGGATGGGTGACCATCTTTACATACCGTGACCCCTCCGTGCCTCGGAAAGCACGCTATGCCGTTGCTCCCGGCTGTCATTCGTGGATCTTTGACAGTCGTTACGGGTAGTCAGAAGCCCGAAGGTCTGACAACCAGTCTTATCAAGGGGTATCGTATTACGCACTAATTGGGTTGTGGAGGTCAGATAGGCAGTCGTTTCATGTAAAATACTGGTATTCAGCTGCATCCGGTTAGACTGGAAGCCGACCCCAACATAGTTGGGAAAAGGCTAGGCAGATGATGAGTTGTTGTTGGATTACATTATTTATTTGTGTATACCCACCACTAATTTCTTCTTCTTCGGTAAGGTGGCGACTGTAGCCAGTTTCGAAAATGCTACATTAGTTTATATGATGCGACTCAAAATAAAAAATGGTTGCCTGTAAAGTCGGTTTTACGGGCGAAGATTTTACGTGACAACGTCTTTTTCTCGGTAGAATATTTATTGATATGAATATAATTAAATTGCACAATAGGAACAAGGAATTAAATGAAAATAAGAACGTAACGTTACCGAGCGTTACACTTTTTCATAAGTGACTCCCAGCCGCAACCTAATTTAAGACGTTGTCACGTCAAAAAGCGCATGTGTCATTTTTAACAGCGCTCGCGATTATATTATTGTAGGGCATGGTCAGCGTCATCACAAGATAGCGTATGTCATGACGTCATCTACGACGATTCACGAGACGTACCGCGCTCACGCTAATTCATAACTGGTATAAGCACGCTCAAGCTCGTTTACAGTGCAACTTGGAATGCACTCCATGACACTTTTGCTTGCTACATTGCTCATAGCGCATGTACGTCAATATTTTGGGTTCCGATCTCGTTCCGATTTAGAGCCAGACCCATAACTTTTTTTTTCCATTGGGAACTCCTCTTGGATATCTATCCTCCGTCTGGGAAGAACGGAGGGTTATGTCAGACTCCTACTGACTAAAACCCCACTGTTCCTTCTACTACCATAAGTCGGGGGCCCGAGAGATACTTGTACATTCGCCGCACCCTCGACTGGGCCCGCCATGCCTAGCGGGCCCCATTCCCGGCGGGCGATCCCATGATCGATCCTTTTCTTTTAACACGTTTTGAATTATTAAACATTCTGCTCATAGAAGAGTTTCGCCAATTTGGAGAATAACCCACAAAATGCTTTCCACTTTCGATATCTAAATAAAAAATGCATCGTTCGAAGCGGCGCGGCGGCGCGCGGAACGGCGGCGCGGTGTTCCGACGCCGACGTGCGCCTGCTTATTAATTTGCATTGTAGGCTGTGGCACGAAATTTAAATGTACATACCTACACTACCTTCTTCTTCTTCTTCGTGTCGCTGGCACGACTGTGTTTTATTTTAAATCTTGTTTTCCCAAAACTTTGCCACTTCCACGGCGTTGTCGGTGGCAGCGCAGAGGTCACTTTGACTGCATGTTTTGGCAGTTTTGGGTCACATACCAGTTTTTCCTATAGTACCTACTCTAGCTTATTACGTTGCGTATTAGTAGATTAAATTATTTTTGTTATTTCTAAATTATCTAAATGGAATGTATTATGTAGTTAATATTAAGTTTGTGTAGATCTTGGTGGTAGATTATTTAATTGATTGCTTTTGTGTGAAGATAATTATATTATGTAGGTAAGTATCCAGCTTAGGCTTTCTAATAAGTCCCAAAACATCCTGGGGTAGGCATGACGCGCTACTCGCTGTGCAGTTCCCCACCCCTCGACCCCGCTGCTGCGCAGCGACTCGCCTCATGTTCTGAGCCACCATACAATTTGAATCGAGCTGTACACACTAATAAATTCCATACACGACATAATATGTACACTCTAAATCAGCCTCTAATGTTTCCACTACAGGGACACAGGCCTCCTCTCGGTGAGGGGAAGTGAACCAGATCTACGTGGGCCCAGTGCGGGTTGGTTGGTGTCACGTCTTCGAATTTTTAGTTTTAGGACATACCGGTTTCCTCACGATATTTGCCTTCGCCGCGCGCCGTTTTGAGAGCGGTGATGAAATATTTATTTATTTAAACCATAATAAAATAATTCACTCAAAGTAAAGCGCCTGTCAGGGTTCGAACCTACAACATACAGCTCGTAACTCGCGACCGTCACCAATGGGCCACCACTACTCAGCAAAGGTAGCAACAAACCACAGTTATACGGGCCCAACACTTTTTTGTCATCAGTGTTCACCGTGCTTGCTAAATTGTTGGCAGACTACAAATTGTTGCGAATGGAGATGATGGTGGTGACGATGATAGAAAAACTATGAAAGGAGTAAAAGGCATGGAATTAGTACTTATCAAGGAATATACTACTCAAGAGGCCGCTTTCCGAATTAGCTATAATCGCAGACAGCGCTCACATCATCTCGCATGTGTTCCGATTTAGATATTACGATTATGACAGCTGAGAGCTGTCAACAATTCGAAACACTCGTGAACGCGCTCACAGTGCTTACTCAACGTCAAAACTATATTATTACAGTATTTCTTTGTATAAACACCACTTTTCTTCTTCTTTGGTTAGGTAGCGACTGTCAGCCAGAAGCACAATTTCGAAAATGGCACGTCAGTTTAGTTTTGTTTGATGCAACTCAAAACAAAACACACACTGACACATCCTCACAGACGAACTGTCATTTTTGACAGCGCTCACGGCGATATTATTCTAGGACTTAGAGTAAGAAAGCTATAGAGCATCGGGTAGCGTGGCCACAAATGAGACAAAAAACTAACTTTAATAACATTGGCTACTTATGTAGCTGCCTTGAAAAAACGGGCACGCACTGAGAGACGGAAATAGTATAGCTTTATCCTTTTCTGTTACTTATAATAACTCAATACTTTATTCCCTTTCTTGTGGAAATGAAACCCGCCGTCTATACTTTTTTTTGTCTAAGTTCTAGGGCATGGTCAGCGTTATCGCAAGATGGCGCATGTCATGATGTCATCTATGACGAATGACGATTCACGGGACACTCACGCTAATTCGGTACGAGTTTATGCTCGCTCACATCTTTTATTTCCCAACTCGGAACGCAGAGCCTGTACTTATGTATGTATGTACATACTTTATGGAGAATAGGTTCCTGAACGTTATAAAGATTGTCAAAATATATAAATTAAAAGAAATGTCTTGTTTGGTAATCTCTAATCTCCTTTAGTTTGTCTATGATTGATTCTTTTGTCTTTCAGTCTATCAAAAACTTCAAAAAACAGCATCATATTGTAGTCTTTGCTCTGTGGATTGATTCGTTGATTGATCGAGTTCGAACGAAAGAAAGAAAATAAAACAGTTTTTTTTTCAGACTTATTTTTACTCATACAAGAATCGCTAAAAATGGGGGAACGGTACAAAACGAATCCTGGTGATTTCACAGAATATATACAATCAGTATTAAAGTTAGATGCGTTAGAAAAAATGACCAATGATTTGGATAAAGAGCTTGAAGATTCACAAAAGATTATGATGGAAATAAGATCCATGTACGACTCAGTGTCTACAGTGGTGGAGAATACTGAAGAACCCGCCGCTAACGAGGAGTTGCGGCATGAAAACATTTCGAAATTCTTGGAAACCGGTGTTCCAAAATTGCTAATGCCAGATATGGCGGAGGACAAAATGGATATCGATGTCGACGAAGCAATATCATCACTGAAGAGCTACGCCGAGCGCCTAAAGCATTCATTAATTTTACTAGAGCAACAACCCCTCAAGCCTACAGGGAAGGTCGACTTTGATTTGGATCAGTATGCACAGAGCTTAGATCAGCTCGGAAAACGCTTGGCAAACATAAAGTTGAAAACAAATGATGATGTTAATCTCAAAAATGCGGAATTGGAGGCCAAGCTGCAGCAGCTATGTGGAGATGTTGTCATGTTTACCAAGGTAAGAATAATCACTTTGTAACAAAGTCTATTGCAAAACAAATTAATTGTAAAGATATTCATTTCTTACATACTTTACATTTGCTATTGGGGTACTGAAGATTTTAGAATCGGCAATTCAAAAGACTTCTGTTATACTTACAAGTAATTAATCAACTATCCAAGTAAAAAATTAATATGAAAACATAAATACAATTTAAAAATAAAGTAAAAAAAATTGTCAGAATTCAAAACAAGTCATTTCACTGAAAAATTGTATAGGATCTAATTCTTAATTATTTCTTGCAGTTGATTGAATCTAAGAAAACTCTAAGCGAAAATAACAGGAATTGGTCTGAGAGTCGGCAACATGGCTTTGAAATGCAGTATGACAATATCATCAAAAAGTTGATCTCTGACCTCAACGAGGTGATATATTTGCTGCAGAACAAAGTGTAAATCATTCAAGTATGATTTTCTATGAAAGGATCTCTTTTACTGTTGTCTAAGCACAGCTTTATGTAATTTCAGGGTTAAAACCATGTCTTTTGTGTTCTCTGCAACTGAATAATTTGTTATATAATAATTTGTTAAGGATCCAATGTTGAACTCAACTATTAGGTGTATTAAAAAAAAACTTAAATATTGTGTTTACCAAAATTGGTAGTCAGTAGTCATAGTCTTTGGTTTCTAAAAGACTTAAAAAAAGAGGAGGTTCTCAATGACTACTTACAATGAAAACAACAGTGACAGGAAGTTTTATTACATCATCAATATACACAAAGTGGACATTGAATGAATCTAACTCAAAATTAAACTTAGGAACAACTGTGCAAGCGAATCATCCTGTAAATCAGCATTGAATCATGGAAAAATTGGTACAAAGGTGAAAAAAAAAGTTTTTGCTGTAAGTATACATAACCTGTCCTTTTTTAAAGTTTGCTATAGTTATTTTTTATTTATTTATTTAAACCACAATTATAACACCTTTACAGAATTATCAAAGGCGATGTTATAAGTCACTATGTCTATTGGTTTACAAAAAAAAAAAGAATTTTGAAAATCGGTCTACAATTGGCGGAGTAATCGCGTAACAAACACAAAAAAAAAAAAAACATACCGTCGAATTGAGAACCTTCTCCTTTTTTGAAGTCGGTTAATAAAATAAAACTACCTGTCATGTAAGCAAAATTGCAACAACGATATAACGCTGCTGGAACCCCACCCACATGGCTTGAATCAATCATTGATAAATCATTGAAAAATCCTGTAATACTGTTTGCCACCCCCAGTAGTTGAGTTTCAAATGTAAGGTAAGCTGGTAGTATTTCTATGGATGTGTTACTTTTTGTTTAAATTTCCAAAGAAATTGCACATGTTCTAAATTATTTTGAATGAATATATGGTACCAGTTTTTGGAAAAAGCGTCACATAATCGTCACTAAAAACTGGAGTAGCAGCCAGCAGCTCCCTATCTCGACTGGCCAAACGTTCTGATGTACATAAAAGATGGGGTCCAGTGAAGAAATATTGTGATTTTTAATATAGATTAGATGTAGCATACTTAAATTAAGATGGATGTTTTGGCTATGGCCAAGTATAGTCTTAGAAATAAATAAGTAATCTCTTTATTACTGCAAATAAAAAATTCTGTATTTTTGTTTGTATAATTTATTAAGTTAATACACAAGTGATTTTGATAGCAATTTTGAATTTTCCAAGTCCTTTAGTCATGAAAATAACAAGTCTGTAAAAGTTGTGTTCAATTCATTGTGGTAAGTTGTATATGTCTATAACTTCATGGTAAATATACAATTTTGTAAAAATTCTTTAATAAAAAATAGTCTAACATTTTACAACATGTGGCAAATTCATATGAAAATAGTATTTCTGTAAAGTCAGTCATAATTACAAACTATTGTTAAATAAAGCATTAATAATAAAGAATACTGTCTTTCAATTTTATAACATTTACAATTACAACAGCTGCGTCAGATCTGTACTTATAATATCATAGAAGTGGAATATCATGCTTTGTCATTAGTTCATGCTGGAGTCTTCGTCATGTAATTTAATTCTTTTTCGATCAGTATTGTGGTCTACACTATTCTCATCATCAACAGTTATCTTGTCATCTTTTGATGGTCTCTCATCTGCTTCTAATACCTTGAGCTTAATGTCACACAGAGTGGCTCCATGGAGGGTTTTAATAGCCTCCTGAGCCGCTCTAATTGATGCATACTTGGCAAAGCCAAATGTTTTGTTAGGGAATGTAGATACATCTATGAGATCTCCAAAACGACAAAAAGCATCTTTCAAAATTGAGACAGGGGGAGGATGAGGCTTGAACACTAGGAAACATCTCTGAGCTACCCTGCTGCTACTACTTGCTAGTGGCTGCGGAGGAGGCAGGCTAACACTACAGTAGTCAGTTTGATGGCCCTCAGCTTTAATCTCTCTCAAGCCAGGGCCTGACGTGGCAGCTTGTATCAAAGTGGATGCTTGCGCTATAGCCTCTGCAAGCTGTACCAAATCAGGATTTGCCGAGTCAATAGCATTTTTAAAGCTGTTAACAATATTAGAAAGGTTATTTGCTGCCTTGCTTAGAGGGTTATTATCCGGTTTCACAGATATGATTTCTCCGGAAGGAAACTCAAAGTGATTTAATCTTTCTACAGCATAAGTTGCTGATTTTTCATCTGCATATGTAATAATTGCCTTGCAGTAACCATTGAAGGAGTCAGATGTATATTTACATGAAGTCATTCCTGGGATTATGTTAAACAGCCTGTCTATATACTTCTGTGGCACTTGCGGGCTGCACGTCACACATACTGTGTCATAGTCATGACCTTTGGATTTAATAAGTGAAGTCACACTGTCTCTTTTTTGCATTTCCCCTCTGGATTGATTGTAATGGTCACTGAAATTATCTTTAACAATACTGGAGTTGCTAGAATGAAAGCTTTCAGTAAAATTCTCAATACTATTTCGACTTCTTTTCAATTCTTCTTTAGGTGTTGCAAATATTGCTTTATATTTCCTGTCACATCCTTCAAATGCCACTGCGGCATCAAGAAATGATGTGAAATTGACATAAGCAAACCCCCTGCACTCATCGGTGAGTTTGTCTCGCTGCAGGTGGATTGTGTCTACATTACCAAATGTTGAGAAATGTTGTCTTAACTCACTCTCGGAGACTTCTTTATGAACTTTGATAAAGAGACGCTTATACTTGTCCTCATTTGGGTTATGATTATCGTTCTTGTGTGTAGCTACCATTACTCGGACAGGTTTACTACTGTTCTGAATAGTTTTTAAGTGCATCTCCTTTATAGCAGCTGCGGCGGAAGAAGTCTTAGTATATTTTATGTACGCTATGCCTTTCGACTCCCCAGTGTTGCGATCCCTAGGCATGTGTATGTCTTCAATCTGTCCGTATATCTCGAATGCCGGCCTCAAATCTTCTACCCGTAACTGCTTGGTGCATACTACGAATATCCTCGAGTAAGGAGGTTTATCGTCATTGCGGTCGTCATTTCGCATACTTTGGTTCCAATTGCTCATGATCACAGTCTAACGGTAAATTAGATCAGTACGTGGTCGTCAATCAAGTCGATAATACAAGCAGTCTGAAATAAATAGTCTCACGTTAGTCGTTATATGGTCTCTTCATGTCCAATATTTAAAATCACCAATCATTTTGCGAACACCGACCAAACACAAAAGAAAACTAAAAAAGTTCATTCAACTCATTGTAATTTTTATTTACACAGATTATCCAACAAAAAATACAGAACCACATAGACAAAATAAAACTATTTTTTTCTGGAAGAAACTCTTGTTGTGAGTTTATCCGAACAAATAGTTTCGTGGGTTTCGTGCGTGTTTTCTAAAATAAAAAACCAATGAATGAACCAAACCAACTCACAATTTGTGTGACAGAAACCATAGTTACTAATTTACTCTTTGACAGAAACTCTACTGTCAGCTGTCAGTTATCCGTCATTGGTTGTGTACCTTGTGTATTTTGTTTTCCTTCCTGTCCTGCCTTGTGAAAATACAAATGCAACGTATTAACAAAAATGAGCTAAACTCTGTTTATATTTTGAAGTATATACTGTAATATTATACCTTTATTTGGATTCTTGTGAAATTTGTAACATAACTGGTCGCTCAAGTAGTTCTCTCACTAAAAAATGTTTCACAAAACTGATAGCTGCATAATACAGTCTCGTCAAAGATTTTTCAGTACGGACGATTTTCAAGATGAGTTGAACAACTTGTTCAATAAGAAATTCCAGTTTCGCTTCCACAACGACTGGAAATTGCCAGAAAAAGAGTCGTGGTTTTCGACGCCACCATGGAAAGTGAAGCAACTAGAGATATTGAAAAATCGATTAAATTTTCACAAAAGTCAATTGAATGATTTCAATATTGAGGAGTGGAGCAGTCATACGCGACGCAGAAACCCTGCGGGGGAGGTGGGCTGGAAGATCAGGTGTGTCATAAACCCAGAGTTCTTAACTCAAGCATGGACGAAGTTCTACGAGTGTGCGTGCA
This sequence comes from Oligia latruncula, assembly GCA_948474745.1. Classification (NCBI taxonomy): domain Eukaryota; kingdom Metazoa; phylum Arthropoda; class Insecta; order Lepidoptera; family Noctuidae; genus Oligia; species Oligia latruncula. Next base: position 1,369,370 of record OX419685.1, read on the forward strand.
CGTACAACATCGTACCGGCGGAGGCGACGCTCGAGAGGAAGATGGTGTCGCTACACTTGTGCGAAGCTCCGGGGGCATTCATCACATCTCTGAACCATTACCTGAAGTCAAACCACCAGAACATTGATGTGAGTCAGTGAAGCCGCCAGCTAAATGCTAACAATTAGAAATATCAAACAGATTGAGACAATTTTGGTATCAACACGGTGTTTCTGTCATTATCACTTAGTATTGATTAGCTTGCATGTTTTAACATAATAAATTATTATTTCCCTTTTTGATGACCACCTGTTAACACATCTTTATCATATTTATGAATAGCAACTAATTACACTAATTAAATTTTACCTGCTATGACATCATTCACCTTATCCAAATAGCATGTACCTGTTATCCTAATTAATTACCAATAAACTTAAGTAACTTGTCAACTTTTGTACCTTTTTCAGTGGAAATGGGTGGCTAACACACTCAACCCGTATTACGAGGGCAACTCTCCATCCAACATGATCAGTGATGACCGGTTTATGTTCCACACTCTGAACAACTGGGACTTTGGGGTGGACAACACTGGCAATCTCATGGACTGGGAGAACTCACAGGCCATCATCAGGAAGGCCAAGTCTTTAGGGAAGGTAGGCCCTTCTGTGGATCTATTAATGTTATGTGCATCTTCACAATATGGGACTCCACGAGACAGGCTAAACCTAGTGTGAGTTCATAAGCAAAATGCTTTCTTTGCATCTTATTTTTCTTTTTTTTTTTGGGAAATGTAATGCAGTGGTTTTGACAATTAAGCTTTTTTTTTTGTTAGCCTATACTGTCCCACTGCTGGGCAATGGCCTCCCCCAAATCCTTCCAGGAACTCTTTTCCCAAATTAAGCATTATCTTATTATCTTATTTTTATGTTAGGTGTTTACCAGGATTCCACTTTTTTCATTTCTTTTACAAGTTGCCCAATTACACTACACACTGAAAGTAGCTGTCTTTCCCCAGGTGCTGCTGGTGACAGCAGATGGTTCAATTGACTGCCTGCAGAGGCCTGATGCTCAAGAGGAAGTGACCTCTCCTCTGCACTATTGTGAGATCATCACTGCATTGCAGGCTCTCAGCACAGGTACTGTGCGGTTTTATTATTTATAACAGCCATATTAATAGGTTGACAAAGATTACCAAGATGACCTTATTAAATAAATTAATGCTGTTTTCATTAACCTTTTGACCGCCACAGACGTCTATGGACGTCAAATCAAAAAGTGTTCACGACGCCACGGACGGCATGGCACGTCGAAAATAACCCTTTTTTTTACAGTTCAAAATAAACATGTGCCGTGACTATTATTTTGTAGCTATGAAAGAAGGAATTTATCGCTTGGCGTAGAGAACACGGATTTTCGTTATTGACGTGGCGGTCAAAAGGTTAAAGGTATACAAATAACTAAAGAGTTCTTTCATAACCAATTAATAACAACTATTTTGCTTAATTTTTCAGGTGGGACACTAATTTTCAAGCTGTTCACATTATTTGAACATTCCACAGTGAGCCTCTTGTACCTCATCAATCATTTGTTCAGTGAAGTGAACATTTACAAGCCAGTCACCTCACGGCAGGGCAACTCCGAAGTCTACGCCGTTTGCCTGAAGTACAAGGGCATTGCATTCCTGGAGAAGTTTCTCTCAACACTAAAGTCAGCATATGGATCAGATGTGTACGGAAACTTTGCCTTGTTCCCCCTTGAAGCTATACCGGAGACATTCCTGAAACAAGTTGAAGAATGTGCATGCTACTTCTGTTCCATACAGTGCCAAGTTATCAATAATAACCTTCAAGCCTACCTCATGCAGAAGAACATTGCACTCCACAGAGATATCAAGAAAATTCGAACTATAGTCGCTACAGAGTTCATCTGGCAATATGATCTGAAACCTTTGGACAGTCAACAAGAGATCTTGAAAGGAATCCTACATGAAGAAAACAAAATCAACATGAACCCCAGGTATCATCGTGGATCATACACTGAGAGGCAGCTGTACACTAAGATGTCTCTCAGAGAGAAGTTAAATAATTTGAATTCATTCCTGCAAGCAGAGGTACTGTCAAATCCCTTGATTCTAATAAACGAGCAAGTGAAATGGATGCAGTTCTATGACGAACACTCAGAACTGAGACTAATCTTCACATATGGTTGTCCTTTACAGAAAATCAATAGCTCAAAGTTTATATTTGTACCTATTTTTAAGTTATACCAACAGATTTTAGCTGAAGAAGAGTTTAAGGAGATAATATTTTGTAAAGATGGTAAATGTATGGATAACAATAGAGACTATGGACTGGAGATAAATATGAGACTGTTGCTTCCTGAGTTTGAGCATTTAGAGAGCTACCATGTATTTGAGAAGCGGTGCTTCAAGATGTTGTTGCAGAGTTTGCAGAAGTTAGCCATGGGGCAGACGCTGCTGGTGCAGAATATCAACATGCTGTCACATTACAATGTCAGTGTCATATACATCATAACCAAGAAGTGTTTTGGAAAGATTGGCTTTACATCCCACAATACTATTGTATTGAAGAACCTGATGAACAAATCTGCACTGAACTACCTGGAGTTGTTGGACAGTGAATGTGATAAAGTAAGGAGTGACGGCACCAAGGATGTGCTGAACTCCCTGATGGTGCAGACCACCAATGTAGGTGACTTCTACAACAGCATTGTTTTCTACAACAACACATTTTACCGGAACAAATGTCTGGAGTACCTCACTAAGATTGAAAAACTAATCTAATCTATTTTGCATTGTGTCTGCATTTTTAACTGTATGTACTTGAAGACTATTTTTTAATATGTTTTTTATTGTTATAAATGTTCTTGTTCTGTAAATCCGATTTTACATACATTTAAATAAATCTTAAATGTTGTGTGAACCTAGTAGTGTTATTTTGTAAAAAAGTTCCATACCTTCCTCAAACAAAGAATTATAAATAATATCATCGATTTATATCTCTGCATAAAATAAAAATATAGAGTAGGTGGGGCCAGTCGCCAGAGTAAAAGTAACCTGTTCAGTCAGATACGGCTGGCCCCCGATGTCTACCCTGTGTGTACCCACAGCCGGGAGCACAGAACACTATACTCCTAGCGGAGGTCGGGAGTTGCAAGAATTGAAGGGTCTTCTTTCTCATAAGACTCCTTTTCCTTTTTTTACCCGACTGCGCTAGAAGGAGGGTTATGTTTTTCGAGTGTATGTATGTTTACGTTCATACATCAGGGTCAAAGTGTTCAAAACTGCCCCCTTCTCGCCTACAGTGTTTTTTATCAAAATCAACGGGTTCGATTCTTGACTAGAAATATTGATTTTTCAAAAATCCAATGATGTAGTTTTAGTTTTCATCAAAATCGAGCCCGCGGCTCCTTTGAGTACTTTTCGCTATTCCTCATAGTTTCGGATTTGGCCATCCACGCCCACTTGAGACTCGCCCTGCGTTCCGAGTTGGGAAATAATCGATGTGAGCGTGCTTAAACCCGTACCGAATTAGCGTGAGCGCGATAACGACGTTCCGTGAATCGTCATAGATGATGTCATGACATGCGCCATCTTGCGATAACGCCGACCATGCCCTAGAATAATATCACCGTGAGCGCTGTCAAAAATGACAGTGTGTGTGTGAGGATGTGTCAGTGTGTGTTTTGTTTTGATTTGCATCTTATCATAAAATTAAACAAACGTGGCATTTTCGAAATTGTGCTTCTGGCTGATAGTCGCCACCTAACCAAAGAAGAAGAAATGTGGTGTTTATACAAAGAAATACTGTAATAATATCGTTTTTACATTGAGTAAGCACTGTGAGCGCGCTCACGGGCGTTCCGAATTGTTGACAGCTGTCATAATCGTGATATCTAAATCGGAACGCATGTGAGATGATGTGAGCGCTCTGAGCGATTATAGCTAATTCGGAATGCGCCCTCGATAGTATTTCAATATTTTCAATACTTCGTGACCTCGAAAACTAGTAACAATATCGTAAGGGTTATCGATAGTATTGGAATTTTACAATACTGTCGATAGCCCTATTCCTATCCTATCGATATTTTTACCCAAAATATCGCTATTTCTAATACTATCGATGGTTGAACGACGGGTCTTAAAAACCCACTGACCTCTATATACTGTAGTGTAAAAACCCGTTGAATAATGCTCAGTCTACAATTATGCAATATTTTTTAATATTATTTCCGAACGAAAAGAGTCGTGCGAGCGTCTGTCTGTCTTCCTATCAACTGTCAAATCAAATCGAGATTATTTCAAAATAGAAAAACATTTTTTTGATGAATACAAGCTAACGATAATTTATAATTGTACGCAGTGAGAGTTGGTGGTTTATTATTAAAGTGTAAATGTTCAGACAGTAAATAAACACAATGGATATAAACGAAGGTGAATATTCGTTTGTCATAACCTTATGTTTAGCGGTCTTACGAAAATCTTTGTTTTACCTTGTTCAAATATATCTGTGTTCTACAAAAATCTTAATTTTTGTACAAATAAGCGATTTGAATGTATTTCGACTAGATTATCAGCTATTGAACATTAATTTGAGTAGCCGACTAATTTGGGGGTTTGTAGGTTATAATAAACACTGTTGGAATGTACCAAAAGTTGCTCTTAATGTATTATTATCTTAACATACCTACCCAGGAGCATACAAACCCTCTAACAGAAATAATTGTAAATTGCATTGCAAGATATTTTTAGTTTTTATGTCTGTGTGCCTACAGCCTTTAGTTTTCATAAGGTCTATCAGTATTCTCAACACACTTGCTACAATGTCCTGCAAAAATAAAATAAAATATCCGCTCACATTATCATTCCAGGTACAACTGCAGATGACCTATGGACCCCGTACAAGGAGTTGGTCTCTGTGGTGGAGGGCTACCTGGCACATGAAGGCAAGGGAGCCCCGTATGCTGTTCACACATTTGAGTCAGTACTAAGGAGGCATAAGCAAACATTCCTGTCTCTGTTCAAGAACCCTGTAAGTTTGTTATTTTAATAGTTTTTGACTTACGCTATGCTTAAGCTATGCTTTTCGCTAGCCGCGCCAATCCGCGCCATGCGCGCTGCTGTTATATTCATAGGATTAATAGGATTAACTACTGCGTAGTGATTTGTTGCCTACTGCAGAGCGGCAAAGTTATTTGATGCGAACTGTACATCTATTGCCATATTGTTTCACAACAAGTAACGTCAAGGTCTTTATTTACTTAATATAAAATTTCAATACAATTTATTGCTCTTTTGAACATAGTCTGAAAATACGTCAATTTAAAAGACAAGACTTCTTTTAAATGGCATGCTTTAGTTCTAAAAAGAAATATTTCATTAATGTAAATTTTCATTACATTAATGAAATATTTCTTTTTAGAGCAATTAAACCATTCATGAAATGTGAGCACATTCACTAATAAGTTGAGGTTTTATTGGTTTTCTTATTACATAACATCTATACTAATATTATAAATGCGAAAGGGTGTCTGCCTGTTACCTCTTCACACTTAACCGGTTGAATGTCGTAATTACAGAAACAATTAAAAAGCCATTGTGTCTCGCGTGGATCTACGTTCCGACATACTACGGGTTAAACCGCTGAACCGATGTAGATCAAATTTGGTATAGAGATAGTTTGAGTCCCGGGAAAGGGCATAGGATAGTTTTCCCAATATTCCCACGGGATTGACACTTATGCGGTTGAAACCGCAGGGCGCTGCTAGTTTTACAATATTTAACACAACTAGTAGCACTAGATACTAAATTAAATGAATATTCAAATAAGTACAAAAACAAAATGACTAATGTGTACTTCTCAACAACAGCTTTAAATCTCAAATATCTCATAACACATCCACATGTTACACACACATGTGTTGTGTGTTGTTGTTGTTTGTGTGTATCACATCCATATGTTTTTAGGCAAAGAACCCCTCCAGCCGGGATGAGATAAGGCGCGGCATCACTGAGGGGGTGACCCTTCCCAGTGTGGGCAGGACACTCCTCTCTAAAGAACTTGTAGATGAAGCTGTTATCATATCAGGTTGGTACCCTTTCATATTACTTTTTACAATTAAAAATGTATAAGGGGATTGAAGATTTTTGTAGGGGGAGCCTGACATACCTAACTGTCCGCCATTTTTTTTTTTTTTTTAAATTGTCTACAGGTAGGTATGTCACGGACCTTGAAAGCCCTTTATAAGGATCCAATCTAATCCCTATGTGATAAATAAAAAAACTGGCCAAGTGCGAGTCGGACTCGCACACGAAGGGTTCCGTACCACAAGGCATAAACACCGAAAAAAAACACGTTTGTTGTATGGGAGCCCCCTTAAATATTTATTTTATTTTGTTTTTAGTATTTGTTGTTATAGCGGCAACAGAAATACATAATTTGTGAAAATTTCATCTGTGCCGCTATCGCGGTTCTTCAGATACAGCCTGGTGACAGACAGACGGACGGACGGACAGACAGACAGCGAAGTCTTAGTATTAGGGTCCCGTTTTTACCCTTTGGGTACAGAACCCTAAAAAAGGAAATAACGAATACAGTTGCTGGACTATTGTCCTTTAACAATATCCTTCAAACTGCCAGATCCTTATTCTGTCTAACCCCTATTATTGTCCATGGAAAATTGAAGATTCACTAGGTCAAGGATCAAGGAAACGGGAAGGGGCTCTAGCGTGACGTTAAGCTGCCTATAGCCTTCCTCAAGAACAGGGCTATCAAATGCAAAAATATTTATTTCTAATCCGACCGGTAGATCCGGTGATTAGCGCGTTCAAAGTCCAAACAAACTCTTCAGATTTATTATTAGTATAGATTTAACATTATTCAATCTGATGAAAGATTCAGTCCTGATTCAAAACATTTATGTTTACCCTTCAAAAACACCTGTGGAATATCAGCATTCTGTGGTGCACAATTTTCTAAACGGAAGATATTATTCTGTGGCCCAATTTGCAGTAAAACTTTTTTGTGTACTTATAATAGTTTAAGGGATGTCTATGTGCCATGGTAGCCTGATATAAATGCTTCTTATTATTACTAACAAAAACAAAATTCCTTCCAGACATGTACAATGTAAGCGAGTACCTTTCCCTGGAGCTCCTGCACACGGCGCAGCGCCAGTCTCCGCGGCACCCGGGCCTGCCTCGCGGGCTGGTGGCCGTGCTACTGTACTACGACGGCAGGAGAGCGCTCGTGCAGGCTCTGAAGGAGCTCGTCATGGCACGGGATGGCGTGTGCTGGTAAGTGTTTTATAGCACTGTTAAAGAGGCCTAAGAAAAGAAGACACAAAACCTAGCAATAAAAAAAAAACAGGTTTGTAATGGATGAACTTGTGGTAAAATTCAGAAAGAACTCAATTGAAAAGATACTATTATATGTGACGTATCCACTCTTACAATCCCATGGACAGCATGAGAAATTGATAATCATATAATATTACTAGCTTCTGCCCGCGACTCCGTCCGCGTGGAATTTTTTGTAAGAAAAGCTTTATTATTAGTATAGATAGATGAGATTCTCATGTACAAGATGATAACATTGCAATGGGCTTAAAATTGCAATTTTGGTCATGCTGTGCTTCGGAAAATGTATATATTGTGTCATTAAGAGTTTCACACCACTTTCTGTCACGCAGGTCAATAAACGCCCGGGAGGAGATAGTGTCGTACGTGTCACGCTACGTGGAGCAGCTGATATCGGACGGGTTGCTAGGCAACGTGCTGGACGCGCTCCGCCGGTTCACGCTGGAGACCGAGATGGAGCTGCTGCAGAACAACCGCGCGTTACCACCTGGGAGACACCACGCGACCCTCGTCAGCACTATAGAGACTACCAGGTATTTGGGACAAATATCTTTTGATACTACAAAGATTTGAAAAATCATATATAGATTAATAATGCAAATCAAATAATCTATTTGTCTTACAGAAAACTGCTGGCAGGTGTAGTATTCTCAGCCTCAGCACAGAGGGGACTCAGCAGAGACATTATTTTAAGGCTGATAGCAGAGGTATGGAGACAGAAAATTCTAAATCTAACATTATTTATTTGCTTCCTTATTTCTGTGATATTTATTAAAATTGATTTTGTTTCGTATAGCAAACAACGTCTCCGACTCGGGGAGCGACGGGCGCGCTCGATGACATATCGCTCGGCTTGCAAATGGCGCTGCTCTATGCGCTGGATTTATCTGTGTTACACAGGTAAGATTTGTGCATTCTAAAGGCTCCTACACACATACCGGCGGCACAGCCGGCGGGTTTTGCCGCGCGGGTAAACCACCAGCATCATTTCAGTTGTGCAGCTCGTTTGTGGGGCAAGCCCGGCTGCTCAAATACCCGCCGGGTATGCCGCCGGGCTTGTTGGCGGCATGCCCGCCGGCTGGGCCGCCGGCATGTGTGTAGGAGCCTTAGGATTCATTTCAGCATTGCTATTCACAACGACTCGATACGCTTCCATACCGCGTCGAACATCCATCAATATTATCGTAGGAGTCCTCTAAAGGCTGGTCACAAGTCCATAACCCGAAAATTTTGTCCCGCTATTCTTCCTACAGCTGTTTGCTGGGCAAATCAGGTTATCGAAATGTGTCATTATCGATACGGTAGCCTGTCGGATGGTTGTGAATAGCTATGCAGAACCTTTTTGACACGCCAAATGGAACTCACTGACTCGGAACTCAGTCAACATCAGTCATAAAATTCTCCATATTAAAATTATTCCCTTTTTAAAACAGACGCGAAGACGGCGAAGAGCTAGCCAAGAAGCTGCCCCTCATCCAAGACCCAGAACTAATCTCCGTCCTTCTAGACGAGCTGTCAGGGTCCGCCGAGCTCGGGCGCGGCTCCGGCGTGCGTGCGCTGTGCCAGCTGGCGCTGGGGCTGGCGCTGGCGGCGCTCAAGCGGGCGCCGCAGTCGCTGCTGCGCCCCCGTACCGCGCCGCATCTCAAGTGTGAGCTGTTGGACCAGGATGAGATGCTTGTGGATGCTGCTATTGATGGCAAGGTTAGTTTTAAATATGTTATTATTATGATTTAAAAGTAATAGTAAGAACATGTAATGTTTTCGAAATAATTCCTTTAATATTATTGCTTGTGATATCAGTGTTCCAAAATGTTGCAAAATAAAAAATATATGTATATAGAAACATACATAGAATATATATAGAAACATATAACAGCATATGTAATCCGTTTATTTATAATTATATACATATTTTCTTTTTCTTCCATTTTTGTTTTTAGGGTTCCGTACCCAAAGGGTAAAAACGGGACCCTATTACCACAGTCTATACATCATACAGTCGTTCGACGAAGCCGTTTAGACAGGGCAATCGTGCGGGGTGTGAGGGGCGAGACGCGGGAGGTGCGAGACCGAACTGCATACTGCCACCGTGTTAGTAGTTCGGGACATAACTTTCAGGGTTGATGATTTCGACTTTTCGGTATTGATTTTATTATTGGGATACTATTTTCAAAAATGTAATGGTACACATTTTATTTAATTTTTAATTTATGAAGACAAATACAGAGATACGACATGTAACATTTGAGTGCTTGCTTATTTGTTAAGTTTTTTTTTCTAATTATTTTACTTATTATTTTTCTTTTCAGTTTATTTTTTTTTACTTGACATTTCCATGGCTTTTGAGGACGCTAAAGCCGATAGTGCAGTCAAAACGAAAATCCAAAATGGCGGCTGCAAAATTTTCAAATTTTTCATCATGGGTGTCGTTTCCAAGAATTTCAAGGGTGCTGACAACGAATATGAGGTCATAATCAAAATTCAAGATGGCGGCTGCGAAAATTATAAAATTTTTCATCATGGGTGTCGTTTCCAAGGATTTCGATGGTGCTGACAACGAATATGAGGTCATAATCAAAATTCAAAATGGCGGCTTCGAAAATTTTCAAATTTCATCATGGGTGTCGTTTCCAAGGATTTCAAGGGTGCTGACAACGAATATGAGGTCATAATCAAAATTCAAGATGGCGGCTGCGAAAATTTAAATTTTTTTCATCATGGGTGTCGTTTCCAAGGATTTCGAGGGTGCTGACATCGAATATGAGGTCATAATCAAAATTCAAGATGGCGGCTGCGAAAATTTTCAAATTTCGTCATGGGTGTCGTTTCCAAAGATTTCGAGGGTGCTGACAGCGAATATGAGGTCAAAATCAAAATTCAAGATGGCGGCTGCGAAACAATGTAATTTTTCATCATAGATGTCGTTTGGCCTGTTGTTTGCAAAAGGGGACTGCGACACTATCTGATGTAGAAAAACGTATGTTAAGTAGAATAATTCCATTCGTAAAAATGGTCAAACTCAGCGGTCGTAGGTACCAGTCATCACTTCAGTTTCCTCATCAATCTAGGAAAAAAATAATTTTCAAGTTTTACTTAATATTCCTCATTCCCTTTCAATATAGTGTACATTATTCTACTTGTCAAGCCCTTGCATTTGATACTTACCTATATTGAAGGATTTGTGAAAAAATAAATGTAATTCGCCATTTTGTGGTGGCGGCCATCTTGGATTTGAAATTTATCATAGTGTATAGTATTCCACTAGTCAAACCCTTTCATTTGGTACCCATATTGAGGGAGTTGTGAAAAATTATGTAATCCGTCATTTTGTGGTGGGGGCCATCTTGAACCGATTTTCATCAAACATAGCTAAGAACACTTTCGACTAAGTCACCATCGGTTCAAAATCGGTTCATCCGTTCGGGAGCTACGATGCTACAGACAGACACACAACACACAGACACGTCAAACTTGTAACACCCCGTCGTTTTTGCGTGGGGGGTTAAAAAGACGATATTTTGATAATTGTTAATTATTGTTTATGATAATAGTAATGTTGATGATGATGTTGATCTCGAATAAATTAATATTGTTTACTTGAGACAAGTGTCAACCCTAGCTGTCGCGATAATGTCTAGACGTTGTCGGCATTTACCACGAGATCAAAGGCGTCGACTTCGCTGTCTGTCCGTCCGTCCGTCTGTCTGTCACCAAGCTGTATCTCAAGAACCGCGATAGCTGGACAGTTGAAATTATATATTTCTGTCGCCGCTATAACAACAAATACTAAAAACAAAATAAAATAAATATTTAAGGCGGGCTCCCATACAACAAACGTGTTTTTTTTTTCGGTGTTTTTGCCTTGTGGTACGGAACCCTTCGTGTGCGAGTCCGACTCGCACTTGGCCAGTTTTTAAATTTTCTTTATTAGTATTTTATTTCCAAAACACTTACATATATTATTTTTAACACAACAAAAACTTCTCAGGGTTTATCTGTGTACTATAGCTAGCTATACCGGTAAAAATTGTCAGTGTACTATAAGAATACTTTTGTCCAACCATTCGGGGATTACAGGCGTGCTGTTACGGCGTTATGTTATATGTTCTGTGAAACCAAACAAACCAACCAACCCCCAACCTTCTTATAATTCACTAATTTTCCAGACTTTGAGTTTTTTACTATGATCTAATTTAGAGAGGCCCTTGGCTAAATAATAACAGCCGCACAGGTCGATCGATCAGGTTATGCTACGCTTGCTGAGGTTGGTCTGTGGATGGATGACCATCTTCACATACCGAGACCCCTCCGTGCCTCGGAAAGCACGCCGTTGGTCCCGGTTGTCATTCGCGGATCTTTGACAGTCGTTACGGGTAGTCAGAAGCCCGAAAAATCTGACAACCAGTTTTACCAAGGGGTATCGTATTACCTAGTAACTGGGTTGTGGACGTCAGATAGGCAGTCGCTCCATGTAAAATACTGGTATTCAGCTGCATCCGGTTAGACTGGAAGCCGACCCCAACATAGTTGGGAAAAGGCTAGGCAGATGATGATGACTATGATCTAATTTGTTTCAGGTATTTGAGTACCTAGATGAGGCGATACTATCAACGGACCTCGTGTCAAAGGAGGAATACTATCAGCGTCGCATACACACACTCATCACCGACTTCATCGTGCTCATGCACTCCAAACTCATGGAGATGAGGGTCAAGTAAGTTTTACAAACAAATATTTTGTTTTCATGATGCCGTAATTAACTGATTATAAAAACATTTAGAAAGACATTGTGTCTTGCGTGGATCCACGTTCCGAAGGGTTAAAAGTACACATTAGTTACTTGTATTTACACACAACTTTTTAGTGGTTTGGTTGTTATATTTTGATTCCACCAGGGTTATTTCTCGCGGTGGTGTTACGATAATGCTATAATTTTCTCAAAATTATGACGAACTTATTTTACGTCGCAAGACGAAAAGTCTACAAGGACTAGTGGGGCAGGAAATAACAGGCAGAAATAACGACTTTATTTTTAATGTACTTTTGGGTGTGTTCGAAATGAAATGCGGTAACTTTGTAAGATAAAATCTTTTTATTATAATATTTTAAATGGAACACAATGTGCCCTGACCTAGACAAATTTTCCAAGTGAAAGTATAGGAAACGGAAGTCCCAAAACAATGTTGCCAGTTTATGAAATTAGGGATGTTACATAATGATTGGCTATGGTTACTAAGTTTTAACAAGTATAAAATTATAACTAATATTATATGTTCAAATGGACTTGAACATAGTTGGGCCAGGGCAAGAAGCAGAAATACAGTATACAAAATAAGTAGAATTAATTAGATATAACATAGTGATAGAACATGACATATTTTTAATTAATAGGTAGTGGACACAACTTTGTCACACTCCTTCTATAAATCTTATTATTAAATTTTACATCAGCCACTCTTACACATTTATCATTTCCTGGATAAACTTTTATTATTCTAGCAATAGGCCACACTAATAGTGATGTATTCAAATGCTTTACTAAGACAATATCACCTTCTTTCATATTTGTGGATTCATGTTTCCACTTGGGACGACTTTGCAGCTGAGTCAAGTAATCATTTGACCAGGTTTTCCAGAAGTCTTGCTTAAGCTTGGTTACTACCTTCCAAAATCGTAGACGATTTATCGGGACTTCTGTTAAACTAATCTCAGGATAGCTGCACACAGACGTTCCAATCAAAAAATGACCAGGAGTCAAATACTTACCTTCATTTGGGTTCAGTGAGAGCAGAGGTCGAGAATTCAAAACACCTTCAATTTGCACCACAACTGTGTTAAATTCTTCATAGGTCAAAACTAAGTTGCCTACTACTCTTTTAAGGTGGTGTTTTACACTCTTAACCCCTGCTTCCCACAATCCACCAAACTCCGGTGAGTAACTAGGGATAAATGCAAACCTAATATAATTATTTTTACAAAAATTGTGCACTGAGTCTCTATGAGACTTTGAGTTTTGTAACTCATACAAATTATTAAGTTGATTTTGTGCACCCTTAAATGTTTTTGCGTTGTCGCAAAAAACCTTAGTAGGCATGCCTCGTCTGGATATAAAACGATAATTCTCAGTAGAGAGGTCTGATACCACCTCCACATGGATAGCCTTAGTGGCAAAGCAAACAAAGAGAGCAATGTACCCCTTCGTTACGAGTGGTTTACGGATTCTACCAACCTTGATATTAAAAGGGCCACAAAAGTCAATACCCACATTCTGAAAGGGTCTAGTAGCGGTGATTCTCTCAGCTGGTAATGAACCCATAAGCTGCTTTGCAGTTTCAGCCTTCAAACGCACACATATTAAACACCTATGCAATACCTTTTTAACCTCTCTAATGCCACTAATGATCCAATACTTCTGCGAGAGGGAACTAAGGACTAGTCTAGGACCAGCATGCAATAATAAAGATGTTATATGGCAATTTTTTGGAAGAATTAGGGGGTGCATCTTATCATGTGGTATGCCAGCATTGAGCAACCTGCCACCCACGCGAAGCAATCCATGTGCGTCTATGAAAGGATGTAAATTTGCAAGAGCCGTTTTCTTTTCCAGTTTAAATTCTTCAGCAAAATGCTGTTTCTGTACACAACGAATGATAATCAAAAGAGCATCTTGCAATTCTTTAGGTAATAGATTTGAGTCAACAGCCTCTTTTTTATTTTTAAAAGTATTATTATAAAATCTGTATATGTATGAGACAATATTTATAATTTTATTTAAATCAGAGAATTTTTCAAAAATATCCAATATGGAGGATTGCTCTACCTTTTGTAAGAAACAAGTAATTTCCTCCTCAATAATCTCAGTACTATTTGTATCATTTAATACTGGCTTTTCATGACAGAAGTCTGCCTTTGACAAATATTGTGGACCATGCCACCATAGAGTGTGATCTTGCAATTTTTGCGGGTCTATCCCTCTTGAGAGTATGTCAGCTGGATTGTCAGAAGACCTTACATGGTACCAAGAAGATTTTTGTGTGAGCTCGACAATTTGTCGTACTCTGTTTTGAACATAAATATTACTTTTTATTTTTTCGGCCTGTATCCAGGCTAATACAATTTGGGAATCACTGTAGAGATAAACTGAGAGATTAAATCTAGATGTAAGTACTCTAGCTACTCTACTTGCTAACTGTGATAGCAATAATGCACTATTTAGTTCCAACTGAGGTATTGTTAATTTTTTAGCTACAGGAGCAACGCGCGATTTTGAGCATAGTAAATTAGTCTCAACTTTTCCATTTTCACATAAAACTCTCAAATAAATACAGCAGCCAAAGGCTTTCTGTGAAGCGTCAGCATAACCAACTAACTGAACCGATACTAAATTGTGACTTTTGATAGATCTGGGGACTGAAATTTTGTCCATAAGTTTTAAGTTGGCAAGAAACTTTTTCCATAGTAATAGTTGTTTAGGAGGCAAAGTAGAGTCCCACTCTATCTTTAAAAGCCATAATTCCTGCATTATTAACTTGGCCACTACTATAATAGGCCCAATAAGACCCAAAGGGTCAAAAATTTTACCAATATAACTGAGTACCTTTCTCTTAGTATTTAAAGTGTCTTCCTCACACTGTGGGGATTGAAAAGTAAAGTTATCCAAAAGGACATCATATTTTAGACCAAGAGTTTTAACAACCTTGTCTGTATTAAGATTAACTTCATCAAAATATTGACGTTGAGCTGGAATGTCTTTGAGAACTGAAGGATAGTTTGAACACCATTTATGTAAATTGAAATTGCCTAATTTAAGTAACTCTATCAATTGACTTTTTAGCAGGTGTAGTTCCTCTACATTATCACAACCAGAAATGACATCATCTACATAAGTGTTAGAAATGATAACATTAGCAGCTAGAGGGTATTGTTCCCTATACCTATTGGCTAGCTCTATCAAGCACCGAGTGGCCAAAAAGGTAGATGACTTAAGCCCATATGTGATGGTCTGCAACTGCAAGCACCTGATGGGTTTGCTGGGATGATCCCTCCAGAGAATGTTCTGCAGGCTGGTAAAGTGTGAATTAATAAAAACACACCTGAACATCTTCTCTATGTCACAAATCAAGGTGAACAAATATGTTCGGAATAGAAGAAGTATATCGAAAAGCTCACCCTGTACTACAGGCCCATTCAGCATTACATCATTTAATGAAGTGTTGTTCTTAGTTTTCATACTTCCATCAAAAACCACTCGTAACTTAGTGGTCTTGCTCTCCTCATTGAAGACAGCATGGTGGGCTAAAAAATAAACAGAGCCACAGTCAATATCATATAAACTTATATCAATTTCAATGGCATGTCCCATTGCAACATACTGATCTATAAATTCTTTATATTTCTCCAATAACATTGGATTTTGTTTAAATTTGCGTTCTAAATACCAAAATCGTTGAAGGGCAATAGAGAAGGAATTTCCAAGCTCTAATCTTTCCTTAGAACAGACGAGTGGCATGTCAACATGAAATGTATTATTTTCAAGGTGCACAGACTGCTGAAATATAGTTTCTGATTTTTGACTTTCATCTGTGCACTTAGCGACAGGTTCAGGTAGCTTCTCATTAAGCCAAAAATTTTCCATCACCTCTTCTAATTTTACATTATCAGATATAACAAAATTTGATACAAGGTTATTACATACCATTTCCTTGTTGCATTCCCCAATTGTGCCAGCAATAACATATCCAAATACAGTGTTTTGGAGTACAGGACCATTTGAAATTTTGATACAACCATTTAACAATGAGTTAAAATAAATTTCAGCACCCAACAAGATTGAGATTTCTGAAGGAATATTGAAGTCGCTGTCTGACAATTGAATATTTTTAGGAATCTTTAATTTAGAAATATCAACAAATTGTTGAGGCAAAGGTGTAGTGATAGAATCTACAACATAACAAGTTACATTGAATTTAACATCATCTAATTGACATGAATTTATGTTAAAAGTAACAGTTTGATTAATTTTTGAAGAATGATTGCCGATCCCAATAATATTGGTAACCTGCTGAGTAGGACTCATATTTAACTTTTCAACAAGTGATTTAGTTACAAAGGAACCTTGGCTGCCACTGTCAAGCAATGCTTTAACTTTAAAATCACGACCATATTTGTCAATAATTTTTACTATTACAGTAGGCAGCATAATATTACAGGTTGTAATTTGAGAATTTGAACAAAGTGAGACTGGAGTCTCTGGCTGATCTTCACAATGTAAGAGTGTATTGTGTGGTTTTTTACAAATTCTACATTTAAATTTATATTTACAAACCTTATCAGCGTGAGTTTTCAAACAGAGAGAACATAGTTTTTTATCTTTAACAAAAGTCAGTCGAGCATCTATAGGGATCATTTTAAATTGTGGGCAATTAAAAATTGCATGTTCTTTTTTATCACAAAATGAACACACTAAACCAGAAGGGACAGATAAATTAGATACACGTGTCACAGACTTACCTTTAGTTTCATTATTAACTTTATGAGGGTTGCTTTCCTCCAATGCTGTAGCACGTTTTTCAAGAAAGGATAAAAAATCGTTCATTGTAGGTAATGTGTCTGGATTGCGGTCAAGTTGAAAAGCGCGATATGTATATAAATCCATCTTCCTACAAAGAACACAAATCAAAAGACGGTCCCACTCATTAACTGGTTCATTTAAATTTTTCAACGCATGTAACTGTTGCTGAATGTAGGAAACAAACGTCCTTATAGATGCCGCTGTGCCCTTAGGCATTGGTGGGATGTCCAGAAGCAGGTTTATGTGATTGCAAATCAATCTAGACTTATTGTCATATCGCTTATTTAATAATTCTAAAGCCTCTGTGTAGGACTTATTTGTGAGAGGTAGGTTCACAATTACTGACAACGCCTCATCTAATAAATATTTTCTCAAGTAAAATAGCTTCTGGACATCCGACAATGTTGTATTGTTATCAATGACAGCAATAAACAACTCATAAAATGGTTTATACTTAGTGTAGTCTTTCCCATCAAAAGTAGGAATGTCAATATTAGGCAACTTTGAAGAAGTGACATAGCCAGTCTGGGAGGGCTCTGAATCTGCTTTGGAACGTGACTTTATGTTTTCGTTTAGAATAGCAAGAGTTGCATAAAACTTTTCCTCAAATGCTCCGACATCTTCAGAGTCCTCAGCATCCAAGCTCAAAATATCTAATTGTACACTTTCGTAATCATTAAAGACAGCAGATAATTTGTCTTTGCGGGCTTCTAACATATCAATTGTGGCTGAACTTATTGTATCAGGATCAGACGCAAAGTTTTGTATTCGTGTTAATGTTCCCTTATACTGTGAACGCGATAATTTTAGCTTTTTAAGGTCGGCCATTTCAAGTCAACACAAATTCACTATATTTTAACACACTTTTTATTCACTTTCAACACACTTTTGAAGTATTTACTGAAAATTGTTGTTATAAAACTTCTCCGACCGAAACTTGTTTACGTCTCGTAGTGTCAAATTGACAATGTCAATCTGACAAGTCGTTGGCGGGATGTCAAACTTCTTCCGTTGAGTAGGTAGGTAGAATGTAGGTACTTTTTCCGGAATTTACTGGAATGTACCTTGATGAATTGCAAATCACGATGCAAATGATGATCGCTCACAATAATTATCGTTCTAGCGATATTTTAAAACTGGAACCGATGCAATGGCGGAATTTTCACTCAAAATATGAGCAGGGTGAATGTAGATAATTATGTACCTTGATGATGAAAATCGCTTACTTAGCGATCTCACGTTGATCGATGTAAGGCTGGAAGCTGGAACGGATGCCACGTAGGGTTTCTCACCCAAACTATGAGCAGGGTGAAGCTCCGCCGGGGCAACGCGTCCCGTTCAAACTCGTCACGCACACGGTGCAAGACGAACAAACTCCTTCCAAAGGCACTGATTTTACAGATTCACTAACTCGAAGGACCACTACGCATGTTCGAAATGAAATGCGGTAACTTTGTAAGATAAAATCTTTTTATTATAATATTTTAAATGGAACACAATGTGCCCTGACCTAGACAAATTTTCCAAGTGAAAGTATAGGAAACGGAAGTCCCAAAACAATGTTGCCAGTTTATGAAATTAGGGATGTTACATAATGATTGGCTATGGTTACTAAGTTTTAACAAGTATAAAATTATAACTAATATTATATGTTCAAATGGACTTGAACAGGGTGCATTAAACGGTGTAACTTAGGAGTAAGTTATAACATTTAAATAGTATATTTCATTACAAGTGCGAAAGGCTGTCATTGCAAAGAGTTCCGACAAATGTCTACCCGAGCCGAGGCGCAGCCGAAGGCGAGGGTTGACAGTCGGAACAAGTTGCAATGACGGTTCCGCAGGTGTACTGAACGACTATTTTTAATACAGTTGCGAAAAAATGAAGCAATTTGATAAAATAATAAAAACACAATAAACTCAACTAAATAATCATTTTTTCTGGAAAATGGCGCCAACCGTAGAATATACGCAGTTTTTTTGTCTTCACCCATTTTGGTAGGCAAAGGGAACTATCCATACAGCTTAGTCTTCAATATATTTTTTTTATTGATATGAAATGAAAATGAAATTTAATGAGATGAAATGAAATGAAACCTAACCTAACTCATTCAATTAAATCATTAAATCTGATATTGAAATAAATTAGTAGCTTCTTTTTAGAAATATACGTATTTGTATGAATCACAAAAACTCTTTAGTAAAAACTTTATGGTTGGTTTTTCTTTATAATAGACATTATTTTGACACTTGGGAAAGAGAACGCACGAGTTCGGGAAAGGTAAAAAAAAAGCACTATTATGTAATAGCCCACATCCCGAACGCTATACGTCCCTGCAATACACCACTTTTTGAGCAACTGTATTAAAAACTTGTTTTCGTGAAATAAAGAGGAAACTTTGACCATTGATATCTCCGTAACGAGAAGACAGGTTCCCAAGTATGTTCCAGTATTACAATGACGGGGAGGGAGTACAAGTGATTCTCGGCTTCGGTAAGATTCTTTTTATACTAGTTATTTTTATTTGGAATCTTAAAAATCCTTCGTCTCCAGGGCCGACGAAGCAGCCCGAGCGGTACAAATGTACGCGTCCGAAGGGCTGAGCCCGCCGGGCGGCGCGGGCGCGTCCCGCACGCGGCTGGACGCGCTGCTGCGCTGCGTGGAGCGCCTGTACGCGCGCGACCCGCTCGGCCTGCGCCACGACTACTGGCTGGCCTGCCAGCCGCACCAGCACTCGCACACACAGAGGTACATGTCCATATGTATACCTTTACAGGTGGACTCTTACAAGAATTTGGCTTTTTTAAGTTGGCTACGCGTCAGCAGTGAAGAAGAGTGTCGTTCAGGGTGCCGGCCTGGTGTTGCATCAAAGCAAATGGTACGGTTCGAGAACACGCGGATTTCAGGAAGTGCACTTAATATTAACAAGAAGTGCTTTTTGAGAATTCTAAGATGTACTCGAGCGATGAGCCTGAAAACTTGCAGGCGACATTTATTTAGGATCTCCAACAAAAGATATACATAATACACACATGATTTTAAGATTTTACCCGTTAAGTAAAGTTAGTAGGAGCTCCCACCCGCGCCACCTGGCACTACACTCCCCACCCCCCCGGTCGGGCGGGCGCGCGGCCATGCTGTACAAGTTAGTAGGAGCTCCCACCCGCGCCACCTGGCACTACACTACACACTCCCCACCCCCAGGTCGGGCGGGCGCGCGGCCACGCTGTACAAGTTAGTAGGAGCTCCCACCCGCGCCACCTGGCACTACACTCCCCACCCCCAGGTCGGGCGGGCGCGCGGCCACGCTGTACAAGTTAGTAGGAGCTCCCACCCGCGCCACCTGGCACTACACTACACACTCCCCACCCCCAGGTCGGGCGGGCGCGCGGCCACGCTGTACAAGTTAGTAGGAGCTCCCACCCGCGCCACCTGGCACTACACTACACACTCCCCACCCCCAGGTCGGGCGGGCGCGCGGCCACGCTGTACAAGTTAGTAGGAGCTCCCACCCGCGCCACCTGGCACTACACTACACACTCCCCACCCCCAGGTCGGGCGGGCGCGCGGCCACGCTGTACAAGTTAGTAGGAGCTCCCACCCGCGCCACCTGGCACTACACTACACACTCCCCACCCCCAGGTCGGGCGGGCGCGCGGCCACGCTGTACAAGTTAGTAGGAGCTCCCACCCGCGCCACCTGGCACTACACTACACACTCCCCACCCCCAGGTCGGGCGGGCGCGCGGCCACGCTGTACAAGTTAGTAGGAGCTCCCACCCGCGCCACCTGGCACTACACTACACACTCCCCACCCCCAGGTCGGGCGGGCGCGCGGCCACGCTGTACAAGTTAGTAGGAGCTCCCACCCGCGCCACCTGGCACTACACTACACACTCCCCACCCCCAGGTCGGGCGGGCGCGCGGCCACGCTGTACAAGTTAGTAGGAGCTCCCACCCGCGCCACCTGGCACTACACTACACACTCCCCACCCCCAGGTCGGGCGGGCGCGCGGCCACGCTGTACAAGTTAGTAGGAGCTCCCACCCGCGCCACCTGGCACTACACTACACACTCCCCACCCCCAGGTCGGGCGGGCGCGCGGCCACGCTGTACAAGTTAGTAGGAGCTCCCACCCGCGCCACCTGGCACTACACTACACACTCCCCACCCCCAGGTCGGGCGGGCGCGCGGCCACGCTGTACAAGTTAGTAGGAGCTCCCACCCGCGCCACCTGGCACTACACTACACACTCCCCACCCCCAGGTCGGGCGGGCGCGCGGCCACGCTGTACAAGTTAGTAGGAGCTCCCACCCGCGCCACCTGGCACTACACTACACACTCCCCACCCCCAGGTCGGGCGGGCGCGCGGCCACGCTGTACAAGTTAGTAGGAGCTCCCACCCGCGCCACCTGGCACTACACTACACACTCCCCACCCCCAGGTCGGGCGGGCGCGCGGCCACGCTGTACAAGTTAGTAGGAGCTCCCACCCGCGCCACCTGGCACTACACTACACACTCCCCACCCCCAGGTCGGGCGGGCGCGCGGCCACGCTGTACAAGTTAGTAGGAGCTCCCACCCGCGCCACCTGGCACTACACTACACACTCCCCACCCCCAGGTCGGGCGGGCGCGCGGCCACGCTGTACAAGTTAGTAGGAGCTCCCACCCGCGCCACCTGGCACTACACTACACACTCCCCACCCCCAGGTCGGGCGGGCGCGCGGCCACGCTGTACAAGTTAGTAGGAGCTCCCACCCGCGCCACCTGGCACTACACTACACACTCCCCACCCCCAGGTCGGGCGGGCGCGCGGCCACGCTGTACAAGTTAGTAGGAGCTCCCACCCGCGCCACCTGGCACTACACTACACACTCCCCACCCCCAGGTCGGGCGGGCGCGCGGCCAAGCTGTACAAGTTAGTAGGAGCTCCCACCCGCGCCACCTGGCACTACACTACACACTCCCCACCCCCAGGTCGGGCGGGCGCGCGGCCACGCTGTACAAGTTAGTAGGAGCTCCCACCCGCGCCACCTGGCACTACACTACACACTCCCCACCCCCAGGTCGGGCGGGCGCGCGGCCACGCTGTACAAGTTCGTGCGCCTGTCGGGCGAGGTGCTGTGCGGCGCGCTGCTGGGCGCGTACCTGCGCGCGCTGGCCAGCCTGGCCGTGCCGCGCCACACGTGGGCGCTGCTGGCCAAGCGGGACGCGCTGTCGGCCTACCATCTGCTCACCGCACTCGCTAGATATCACAGGTTTGTTGGTGAACATTTGACAAAAAAAAAATCCAGTGTAACAAAATTAGAAAGAACCCTTATTACTATCCGTACGCAAAATACGCGCATTGACGTGGAGTCGCGGACACCAGCCCGTATTACCTGTTACTTACGGCCAGTTTTTGGAACGAAAATCAACCTAAGAATTACCTAACAAAACATCAAGCGCGTGTAAACTGCTGTAAATGGTCATCACTTGCCTCGTGTTTAATTTTGACACGTTGATAATTTTCATAACGAGCGTTACTGTCTCCGATCATTTAGTCGTTTAGTAACAGTCTATTCGTCCCGATACTTTCGGCGCTATCTATAACTACAGTTCTTATGTCCACTACTGAATATAATATGCGTTGCGCAGCAACCTGCGCGCGGACCCGGCGCCGTTCTCTCAGCACGCGCACGCGGCGGCTCTGGGCGCGTCCGCCGTGCTGCCGCCGGGCGCGCGGCCCGGCAAGATGCTCGTGCGGCAGGAGGAAGTAAGTCACTACTATGCTACTGTGTCGCGCAGCACGCGGGCGCGTCCGCCGTGCTGCCGCCGGGCGCGCGGCCCGGCAAGATGCTCGTGCGGCAGGAGGAAGTAAGTCACTACTATGCTACTGTGTCGCGCAGCACGCGGGCGCGTCCGCTGTGCTGCCGCCGGGCGCGCGGCCCGGCAAGATGCTCGTGCGGCAGGAGGAAGTAAGTCACTACTATGCTACTGTGTCGCGCAGCACGCGGGCGCGTCCGCCGTGCTGCCGCCGGGCGCGCGGCCCGGCAAGATGCTCGTGCGGCAGGAGGAAGTAAGTCACTACTATGCTACTGTGTCGCGCAGCACGCGGGCGCGTCCGCCGTGCTGCCGCCGGGCGCGCGGCCCGGCAAGATGCTCGTGCGGCAGGAGGAAGTAAGTCACTACTATGCTACTGTGTCGCGCAGCACGCGGGCGCGTCCGCCGTGCTGCCGCCGGGCGCGCGGCCCGGCAAGATGCTCGTGCGGCAGGAGGAAGTAAGTCACTACTATGCTACTGTGTCGCGCAGCACGCGGGCGCGTCCGCCGTGCTGCCGCCGCAGTAATGGACCCAATAAGGAGCCTTGAGGAACACCACTAGGAGCTGAAACCCAGCTCGACATGTAGTTACTGATAACGACAGCTTGAGATCTGTTTTCAAGGTATGAAATAAACCAACGAAGTAGGTCTCCTCTGATGCCATTGTTAAAAAGCTTTGTTATAAGGATATTGTGGTCAATTCTATCAAAAGCCTTACTGTAGTCCGTGTAAACGACATCGACCTGTGTCCCATTGTCCATTCTGTCCGTTAGAAAGTCATTGAGCAGAGCCAGGTTAGAGACAGTTGAACGGCCCTTAAGAAATCCGTGCTGAGAAGGGCTAAAAGACTGACTCAGCGCTGCGTAAACTTGGTTGTAGACAACCCTCTCCAAAACTTTTGCTAATATGCACAGTTTATGTATTTTATGTATTAAAATTATTACAGTTTATGTATTAAAATTATTTTTAGTTACTCTTTGTAGATCAGATTATTTGAGTTAATAAATAAATTATAATTTATTTGTATGATATTCCTTAGGTGGAAGCTCTGATAGCCGCTTTGAAGTTAATAGCGAGCGTAGCGCGCGAGGACCACGCCGCGTGCGCCGCTATATGCGAGAACCTGCAGTGGGATGCCGTGAACTGCATGTTCGGTTAGTGTAATTATAGTTATTACAGTCTAGTACTGGATAGGTCTCTCACGAGACAGAAAGTCACTCAAATTGAAATAAATAGTCGATTCTCTATGATTTTATATACCATCTTTGCAGCATTTCCAATATCCCTCTTTAACTTTTTTCTAAAATCGAGTTCCCGTTCGTGTCCAAATAATATCTGCAGTGTAGTGGCGGCGGGGCTAACTGTCCAGGGGACCGACCACCACCCCTTACAGCACTATTGTTTTAAAATTATTTCAAAATGGGAAAGAGGTGCACCCATATGTCCTGTATAACTCCATCTCTTTCTCACACAGAGTCACAGTGTATGTTAGACTTATATTTAAGTATCGTCTCTCGCGAATGCTATATTCTTACACCTTATACTAATAAACGTATTTCAGATGAAAAGTTACACACCGATTTCTCTCTTTCAGTCATCAGTAATGTGACTTTCGAAAGAAGAAGATGAAGCTTTGTGTAACTATACAGACGCTATACAATATTTATTAGTAAGGGGGTTACTTTTTTGTTAAAAACTAGATTTTTTACCTAATATTACTGTCATCAGGTCTAATCTGCTGCCACATCCCGCTCCAGCTGAAAGCAGAGCTTTGCACTACACTGGCAGCTCTGGGCGGTACTCCTGCCACCGCGGGCAGGGTGTGGGCAGCATTGGAGGCAGCACACCTTGTGTCTACGACCAATGATAAGAGAGCACTCAATGCCGAGTTACATGAGGTAATAATATTACATAAATCGTGTATCTTTGAACTCTATCCAGTATCCATACTGGTCCCGGGTCAAGGTATGGTGAGGTACGGCCTGCGGAGCACTTTATAATTCCCCCAAAATATGGTCTGAAACACCATAATTATTCACACCTTATTCAATATGATACAAAATGACTGTATCCAATTGGCAGATTAAAGAATTTTTTTTAAAATTCTTTTGTGTATTTTGTAAACCAACTTATTATTTTGAACTCTCGTTGCGCGTCTTCTATGTTACTAGTTAGAGTTTGTGACCCACATTCCCGTGCGCAGGTGGAGTGTCGCATCGAGGAGTACCCGCTGTCGCGCGCCTTCCTGTGCCTGCTGGACTCGCTGTGTGCCGCGGCGCCGCTCCCGCGGGCCCTGGGCGCGGGGGCCCGGGCCCCCGGCCTGGACCCCTACGTGGAGCATGCCCTCAACCGCCTGGCGCTGCCCGCGCCCCACCGGCCCTATGCTAAGCCTACTGAGAAGTGGCAGGTATGTAAATATGAACCAACATATTTTACTCGTAAAGTTTCAAAAAAAATAAAGTAAAATACTTGGAAATTGCACACTAATTTAATTCTCTCATTACCTCTCTCTCTCCACAGATGCTGTCCCTATGCTTCCGTCTGTTCGCGCGCTGGCTAGAATCCTACGAGCCGTCCCCGAGCGACTTCCCACCAGCAGGCCGCGAGCCCGACACCAACCCGCCGCCCGGCTTCCGCCTGCTGCTACAGCTCCACACCAAGTCCGAGCTGCTGCGCCTACTGCTGTCGTCCCTCGACGAGGCGCGGGACTTACTAGACAGACAGCCTCAGCCCGCTAAGGTAAGTCAATCATTCAAGTCTATCATTGATATGTAGAAACAAAAAAACAAAGTACCCAAGATTGATTTCTTCGACGGTGAGACATAGAATCTTATCAGTGTAAAATTGCCAAATTACCATCGCCTTTATATCGTAACAGTAAAAGTTGTTTTCGTAGCTCAAGTGTTATCACTGATGTGTTGTGGTTGATCGTACTACCATCAAATTAATCAAATGTGATTTATTTTTTATCCATTCACTAAGAAGGCATACAAATCAGCCGCCAGTTTCTCCCGCAGAATGAATTTTTACAAATACACCGAAAGCGTTTGCACATTTCTGCTTCTTCTGTCTTTCTTTTTCCTTTCTGTAATTCCTGTATAGTAAGTTCAACATTTTACTGTCCCCAGGTGTTCGTGGAACAGAGTCTGATCAGCATCTTGCAGATAATGGAGCGCGCCCTAGCTCTGGAGCGTCCCTTACAAACAGCTGCAGCAGACGCCGGACGATCAGTACTCATCGTGCCGCTGTCCAAACTTATTCTGGGTAAGTTTAACTAGTAAGAGATTTAATTAAACAAATATATACGTCCTGAAACTAGGCGAAAGCGAAAATGTTTGATTTTATGCTCGGTATCTTTGTAGTTAATAGAGTTTTCCAAAGAAAAGTATGCGCTTCGGTAATCTTCGTATTTCCGAATAAGCACGAACGTCGCGCCACAGAGCCCACACAGGCAATACTTCTAAGTTCTGTACTACTGCGCTTTGTAGTAGTGCACCTATCATTGTAAGGTTTTTTCTTTCTGGATTACTCCGGTCTCAGATCGTCATTATGTCACTTAAAAGTTTTGAAAAGTATTTTGGAATTGTACAGAGTTGTGTAGAGTTGTCTAATCTATAATTTTGTGAACATGGTAATTTTGGAAACGAATAGGCAAATACATACTAAGTAGAGCTGTTATTACCAAGTCTTGGTAATAACAGCTCTATATTAGATCTCATCATCGCGTGTTCGTATTTCCGAAGATAGCCGATGGTTCCCGAAGCGTATATTTTTCTTGGGAAAGCTGTACCTGTGTAGTGTTTACCTTACAATTTCCCTTGTCACAGCCCCCGAAGGTCCGGACAACAACTGCCGTCTGATAACATGCTGCAAGGTGCTGCAACACGTGTCGACTCTCCCGGCGGCCGCAGCGCGGGCAGTGGCGCTGCTCGTGCGCGCGCTGCACACTCCCGCGGCTGCCAGACATCTGCTAGCTTCTATTACACATAGGCATGCGCTGGCAGCAGAAATAAGGTATGTGCTGCTTCTTACATACCAATCAGTTAATAGTAATTTACTCATATTACATAACGAAAATAACATTATAGATTTGTTTGTATTAGATTCTTATTATTTTCGAGTCGATCAACTGCGGTCAAACAATTGTTTAAGAGCTGATTTTTCCAACGCCAGATAATTATTTTATCCGAGGAATAATTTTGAATTTTTGACAGGCGAAATCTGTCGGGCGTCAATTTTATTAAAACGGAAAGGGATCGGCACCGTATCAACTCGAGCCGTTCAGTATTCTTTGTATGAAACTCCCTACTGCAACGCACACTAATCGGAATCGTAACGTAATCGCCTCGCCTCGGGACAAGCTCACGAACCGCGGTGCGGTGCGTTACGTCTCTCCGTCCCCGCGCCTACGTCTCTCCGTCCCCGCGCCTACGTCTCTCGTCCCCGCGCCTACGTCTCTCCGTCCCCGCGCCTACGTCTCTCCGTCCCCGCGCCTACGTCTCTCCGTCCCCGCGCCTACGTCTCTACGTCCCCGCGCCTACGTCTCTCCGTCCCCGCGCCTACGTCTCTCCGTCCCCGCGCCTACATCTCTCCGTCCCGGCGCCTACGTCTCTACGTCCCGGCGCCTACGTCTCTACGTCCCCGCGCCTACGTCTCTCCGTCCCCGCGCTTACGTCTCTTCGTCCCCGCGCCTACGTCTTTCCGTCCCCGCGCCTACGTCTCTCCGTCCCCGCGCTTACGTCTCTACGTCCCCGCGCCTACGTCTCTCCGGCCCCGCGCTTACGTCGCTACGTCTCTTCCTCCCCCCTTGCCCCTCTCCCCCCCCCGGCCTGCCTGCTGCACCATCAACCTGCGGTCGGCGAGCCGTAAGCGCGGCGTCGCCTCGCCGTAGCCGAGTCGACGTATCGGAGCTTCTGATCCGCTTTGGTTACGTGCTTACGTTAGGTTGACGCCTGCTTGACGGCGAGGCGAAAGGCGATACGGTGCCGATCCCTTTTCAATTTGATACCTTTAGTAACCTACAGAAATACGATATGTACAATTCTTTTAACAAATCGATGTCTAGTCTGCACATCCAAATCCTGTGACAGTTGGCTTTTGCTCTCCTGGCTATTTGCAATTTGGATTGATTCCTTTCTTATTCTTTATTTTACCCATAAACTACAGGAGACATTGATTTTTCTCTTCAGATACGGGTTTGTTGAATGCCTTGAGGCTGAAGAGTGGTCGGAGCCAGTAGTGCAGGCGGAAGACGGCAGTACATCTGCTGCGGGCGCGACCTCGAGCGGCAATTATGTGCGGCAAGCTAAGGAGGGCGTGCTGCTGCTACTGCAGCATGTGCTGCCCAGCGCGCCGCCCAACCTCGCGCACTTCCTGCTGGGGTACAGCCTGACTGATGACGTGAGTACTGCTGCCCAGCGCGCCGCCCAACCTCGCGCACTTCCTGCTGGGGTACAGCCTGACTGATGACGTGAGTACTGCTGCCCAGCGCGCCGCCCAACCTCGCGCACTTCCTGCTGGGGTACAGCCTGACTGATGACGTGAGTACTGCTGCCCAGCGCGCCGCCCAACCTCGCGCACTTCCTGCTGGGGTACAGCCTGACTGATGACGTGAGTACTGCTGCCCAGCGCGCCGCCCAACCTCGCGCACTTCCTGCTGGGGTACAGCCTGACTGATGACGTGAGTACTGCTGCCCAGCGCGCCGCCCAACCTCGCGCACTTCCTGCTGGGGTACAGCCTGACTGATGACGTGAGTACTGCTGCCCAGCGCGCCGCCCAACCTCGCGCACTTCCTGCTGGGGTACAGCCTGACTGATGACGTGAGTACTGCTGCCCAGCGCGCCGCCCAACCTCGCGCACTTCCTGCTGGGGTACAGCCTGACTGATGACGTGAGTACTGCTGCCCAGCGCGCCGCCCAACCTCGCGCACTTCCTGCTGGGGTACAGCCTGACTGATGACGTGAGTACTGCTGCCCAGCGCGCCGCCCAACCTCGCGCACTTCCTGCTGGGGTACAGCCTGACTGATGACGTGAGTACTGCTGCCCAGCGCGCCGCCCAACCTCGCGCACTTCCTGCTGGGGTACAGCCTGACTGATGACGTGAGTACTGCTGCCCAGCGCGCCGCCCAACCTCGCGCACTTCCTGCTGGGGTACAGCCTGACTGATGACGTGAGTACTGCTGCCCAGCGCGCCGCCCAACCTCGCGCACTTCCTGCTGGGGTACAGCCTGACTGATGACGTGAGTACTGCTGCTGCTGGCTGATGACTTCGCGGAGCTACAAAATTCAACCCTAACTAAATCGAATTATTTTCATGATTATTGCCTTCGACACTAACAATCGACCGACCTGCAACTGCGTGGTTGTGTATGCCGGTAACACGTGGCAACAAATTCGGCTCGTTGTCGTGTTACATTTCATGTTGCATTGCATCAATATGCAAAACTTAATAGTTACACATTTGATTTTGCGTTTCACGAATAATGAACGGGCGTGAAATTACTACGAATATAAAATGACGAGGTTTCGCATTCATAGGTGAGTCGCAGTCAGCTGAGTGAAGCAGGCGCCTCGGGCTACCCGCGCACGTGCCTGCACTCCATACTGGACATCTTGGAGCAACACATCGCCTCACACAATCAACAGCACAGGTCCGTATTTTTTTATTTATTTATTTATTTATTTATTTGAATAACATGGGAGACTTACAGCTAAAACAAACAGATCAAGGACAGTACATTAGTCTGAAAGCCAATTACAGGTCTCCACTTATAAAATACAGAGAAGAAAAAGTAAATTCTAAGGACATTCATACAAGTTACTATAAATTACAGCATAGTTACTATGTTGCTCGCACTACATAACAACCATCATAACAAAATGAATTACAAGAAAAAGTTACCGCTTAAGCACTTCTTCGCTGACGACACACTAGTTAGGAACGGATCAATATCGTACTGTTTACAAAGCTTGTTTAAATTTCTGCTTGCACGCACAATGTAGGAATTCTGCCTATAATTGGTTGAAGCAGTTGGGTTTGATTTATATGAATAAAAACTGACTAACGTGATGTTTTAGAAGCTGTTTACGGAACGTCAGACTCGTGGTACTACTGCTGCTGGTCATAAAACGTGCAGGGTGCATAGAATTCCAAAAAACTACAGGGTCATATTAAATTAGCTAACGATACTCCACAGATTTGTTGAGTATCTATCTAGACAATCATAATAAAACAAAAAATAAATTTATTTGATGAGTTTTTTTTGGGGCTATCATTCACTTGAAATATCAGTTTAACTCAACTCTTACTTCAAGTGACAATACTACAAGCGGTGGTTGACCCCAAAAATCATCAAATATCTTTCATTTTTATTTTATGTGTAGTTTCGCTAACTAATTTAATTTGACTCTGTGTATTGAATTTTTATAACCTCCCACAAGGTGGGCCGACGACCTTATGTAGGTCGCAGGAACTTGTTGGATGCGAGAAGCACAGAACCGGGCGAAGTGGAGGTGCTTGGGGGAGGTCTATGTCCAGCAGTGGACGGCTTTCGGTTAAAATGATAATAATGATGATGATACTGATTTTTTTGTCATTTCGCTTTCACGCCACGACATTTATTTATTTTTGCAATATCTAGCGGTAAGTTAGATGTTTAGTAAGAAAAATATTATCGATTTTGTTACACTTATGTTGATTTCGTATGACTTAAAGAATTATTATAATTTCAGGTGACACATTTTACAGCTTACTCGGTGTATGTTTAACTATAATTCTGTATCCCCAGAGAGGCGAACAACCTGGTAGAGAGCTGCTACCGCCTGGTGTACTGGCTGTGCGCGCGCCCCAACACCTCGGCACCCATCCTGCGCTTCCTCAGGACTAGAGACTACTTCCTGTCGAGACATGTCAAGGCCACTGTTGATCTCAAAGTAAGTTATTATTTATTATTGTAAGCCTGTGTTGTCCTACTGCAGGGCAAAGACTTTACTTTTCTCTTTTTCCGGTCTACTGCGATTGTGGACCAATCTTTTAAGGAGTTCAGCTCATCCCGCCATTTCTTTCTGGGTCTGCCGCGCAGACGTTTCCTGCCATTGGGATCCACTGTGGCTTTTGTCTGCTTTTATTCTGGTGATCATATTGCTCGTTACCACACACCGTTAGTTATACACGCTGACTTTATTGAGATACACAAATGTTTTGAAAAACACAGCGCAAAGTACCTTTACTACCAAGCCGATTATCCTGCTATAATTACTGCACTAGATCGGGTAGATTGGAGCGAGTTTTTATCTGCTGAATCTCTTGACGAAGCTGTTTGCCTCTTTTATAATAAACTTTACGAACTCAGGGACTTACTCATTCCGGTTAAAACAATTAAAAAAGCGGCTCATCCCCCCTGGTTCACTCGTGCATTGATTACAGTTTTAAATGAAAAATATAAACATCATCACAAATATAAAATATACGGTAACATATCGGATTATCACTCCTTTGTTCTCTTGCGAAGCCGCGCCAAGCAGCTAGAGAAAGAATGTTTTTCTTCTTATATGGCAAAAATAGAAGCCTCAATCGTCACTAACCCTAAATTATTCTGGTCGTACGTGAAGGGTAGAAGGCGTAATAACACCTTGCCTAAAGTATTTCACTATATGGATAGGACCGCGGACACGGGTGAGAGTGTCACTGAACTTTTTGCTTCCTACTCTCAGTCAATCTTTCAGGACGCTCCTTCAAGTGATTTGAATGTCAATCTTGATACTCATTCTGCTACATCAGTCTGTCTGAGCTCTGTTACAGTTTGTCCGGATCGAGTATTAAAACTACTTAAAAATCTGGATCCGTCGAAATCGGGTGGACCAGACATGATCCCTCCTATTTTCATAATAAACTTTGCAAAGAGCCTAGTGGCACCTATCTGTTTTTTGTTTGACCGGTCGTTGAAATGTGGTGTTGTACCTAATATATGGAAGTCTGCCTTTGTCACACCTATCTTCAAAAAAGGAGATAAATCCGACGTACAAAACTATCGACCTATATCTAAATTATGTCTTTTTTCAAAAGTTTTAGAGAGGCTAGTGTATACAGAAATCTACTCGGCTATGAAAAACCACTTTAGTGAGGAGCAGCATGGATTTCTCAGAAAACGGTCTACTACCACCAACTTAGTATTGTCCAACGATATCATAACAGATGGAATGGAGGGAGGTCATCAGGTGGACGTAATTTACACTGACTACAGTAAATGTTTCGACAGAATAGATCATCGTGTGCTTCAACAGAAGTTATTGTCTGTGGGAATACACGGTGATTTGTTTCGATGGTTTTCGTCGTATATAGAAAATAGATCACAGGCAGTCTTGTTACGGGGATATACGTCTCGATGGAATTCTATCCCTTCAGGAGTCCCTCAAGGTTCGATCTTGGGTCCATTATTATTTATTATATTTATTTCCTGTTTTAAAAACACACACATCCTTTTATACGCGGACGATATGAAGATCCTTAAATTGGTGCGTACATTATCTGACGCGGAGCAACTCCAGTCCGATCTGGACAGGTTTGTGGTATATTGCAGGGATAATAACCTGCAGCTTAATGTGTCTAAATGTTTTCATGTGCCGTTTACACGGCAAAGACGTTTAATTGATTTTGCGTATAAATTAGATGGTCACTACATAAATAAACTGGATAGTGTTAGAGATCTTGGCGTGATACACGACAGTAAACTAATTTTTGACGAGCATATAGAATCCATCGTAAAGAAAGCCTCCAGAGCCATGGGATTCATAATACGAACTTGTTCTGACTTTCATTCTCTGAAACCAGTAAAGGTACTTTACTGTTCTTACGTGCGCAGTACCCTTGAGTATGCTTCCCAAGTATGGAACCCCCAGTCTGAGACGTATAAATCTCGTATTGAACTAGTTCAGAGGAAATTCATGAGATATCTAGATTTCAAGGCGCAGCAGTTTTCAGACGACTACGCACACCGGTGTAAGCGTTATCACTTTTTACCATTAGAATTAAGGCGTAATATTAATGATATTTGTTTTCTTGTCAACATTGCTAATGGATCAATCGATTGTCCTGATTTACTTAGTAAAATTTATCTTCGCACCAATCAAAATAACCTAAGATTACGACCATTATTACAAGTACCGTTTACAATGACAAATTATAGGCGTAACGGTTTTTGTATACGCAGTGTAATATTATTCAACAACCTGCCATCACATTTAGAAATAGATTTATTTTGTACGAGTGCGTTAAGAATCAGGAAAATCTTGAGTAAGGAATATTTCAATGGGTGAATGTTTGTGGTTTGTCACGGCATTCCTGCCTGTTTTCCGTACGTTTTTTCTCTTTTATTCAACATTGTAATTTGTATGTGGAAGCTTGTAATTAGCAACTGTCAGTTGTTTACTATTTCGTTACCATTTACGTGTATTAGTCTGTAAGCTTTCTTAAAATTGTAAAAATAAAAAATAAAATAAAAGTTACAGGGTTTTGTCTCCTCAAAACGGAATTTGACCATTTCTAGGATTATCTCATTCCCATTAGATATTTATTCTATGCTTTCGGGAATAAATGGATGGGTCTGGATATTCGGTCATACTATTGTGTGTATAGTGAGGAGTCTCATTTTGAATACAGTCGTTTGGTAAACATTAATGTATTTAAATGAGTGTCCATCTCCCCAGTGCGCTGCAGTGGTGACGCTGTCGGCCCGCTCGTGGGTGCTGCGCGCATGCGCGTGCGAGGCGGGCGCGGGCGCGGCCAGCCGCCAGCACGCCGCGCTGTCTGCGCTGCTGACTGCGCTCACGCACACTGCGCATCACCCTACACAGGTAACACATCTCCCCAGCACGCCGCGCTGTCTGCGCTGCTGACTGCGCTCACGCACACTGCGCATCACCCTACACAGGTAACACATCTCCCCAGCACGCCGCGCTGTCTGCGCTGCTGACTGCGCTCACGCACACTGCGCATCACCCTACACAGGTAACACATCTCCCCAGCACGCCGCGCTGTCTGCGCTGCTGACTGCGCTCACGCACACTGCGCATCACCCTACACAGGTAACACATCTCCCCAGCACGCCGCGCTGTCTGCGCTGCTGACTGCGCTCACGCACACTGCGCATCACCCTACACAGGTAACACATCTCCCCAGCACGCCGCGCTGTCTGCGCTGCTGACTGCGCTCACGCACACTGCGCATCACCCTACACAGGTAACACATCTCCCCAGCACGCCGCGCTGTCTGCGCTGCTGACTGCGCTCACGCACACTGCGCATCACCCTACACAGGTAACACATCTCCCCAGCACGCCGCGCTGTCTGCGCTGCTGACTGCGCTCACGCACACTGCGCATCACCCTACACAGGTAACACATCTCCCCAGCACGCCGCGCTGTCTGCGCTGCTGACTGCGCTCACGCACACTGCGCATCACCCTACACAGGTAACACATCTCCCCAGCACGCCGCGCTGTCTGCGCTGCTGACTGCGCTCACGCACACTGCGCATCACCCTACACAGGTAACACATCTCCCCAGCACGCCGCGCTGTCTGCGCTGCTGACTGCGCTCACGCACACTGCGCATCACCCTACACAGGTAACACATCTCCCCAGCACGCCGCGCTGTCTGCGCTGCTGACTGCGCTCACGCACACTGCGCATCACCCTACACAGGTAACACATCTCCCCAGCACGCCGCGCTGTCTGCGCTGCTGACTGCGCTCACGCACACTGCGCATCACCCTACACAGGTAACACATCTCCCCAGCACGCCGCGCTGTCTGCGCTGCTGACTGCGCTCACGCACACTGCGCATCACCCTACACAGGTAACACATCTCCCCAGCACGCCGCGCTGTCTGCGCTGCTGACTGCGCTCACGCACACTGCGCATCACCCTACACAGGTAACACATCTCCCCAGCACGCCGCGCTGTCTGCGCTGCTGACTGCGCTCACGCACACTGCGCATCACCCTACACAGGTAACACATCTCCCCAGCACGCCGCGCTGTCTGCGCTGCTGACTGCGCTCACGCACACTGCGCATCACCCTACACAGGTAACACATCTCCCCAGCACGCCGCGCTGTCTGCGCTGCTGACTGCGCTCACGCACACTGCGCATCACCCTACACAGGTAACACATCTCCCCAGCACGCCGCGCTGTCTGCGCTGCTGACTGCGCTCACGCACACTGCGCATCACCCTACACAGGTAACACATCTCCCCAGCACGCCGCGCTGTCTGCGCTGCTGACTGCGCTCACGCACACTGCGCATCACCCTACACAGGTAACACATCTCCCCAGCACGCCGCGCTGTCTGCGCTGCTGACTGCGCTCACGCACACTGCGCATCACCCTACACAGGTAACACATCTCCCCAGCACGCCGCGCTGTCTGCGCTGCTGACTGCGCTCACGCACACTGCGCATCACCCTACACAGGTAACACATCTCCCCAGCACGCCGCGCTGTCTGCGCTGCTGACTGCGCTCACGCACACTGCGCATCACCCTACACAGGTAACACATCTCCCCAGCACGCCGCGCTGTCTGCGCTGCTGACTGCGCTCACGCACACTGCGCATCACCCTACACAGGTAACACATCTCCCCAGTGCGCGAACGTGGTGACGCTATCGGCCCGTGTGTCGTAATTGTGTTTTATTGGTACCATTCGATTGCTCTTGAGAAGCCCTTTACAACCGTATACGATCTTTGTATTTGAACTTGGCTTTTTGACGCGTATAGGCCGACATTATATATTTTTGATATTATTTTTATTTTAACATATTGTATCCACTGTCACTATTTTACACTAATATTCTGCGTACAATCGATAGATTTTTAAGAGAGCTGACGATTGAAACTTAAACGAACGTCGTAGCTTTTCCGAGTCAAAAGATAAACTATGTGGAAATCTCGATACGCAGCAAAATGACCTCAAGATGCGTCACAGTGCTCACTTGACGTAATGAATTCTTTGATCCTTTAGCTATCCAATAGTGTAATTGAATTTAGTATGGAAATGATAGATATGAAGCTGCAACACCAAACTGTATCCCCCGATTTTGTTATCATTGGTTTTTTGACTTGCCTCCCACTATGGAAGCAATTTTAAAGACGTATTCACGTCAAAATAAGGTAGTAGTATAGTTCATCTACTTTTTCTCAATGTGTTGCCATTACACGTCGTTATTTCTTAGGAATGGGAATGGTGCTTACTCCGTCGGACGTTAGAAGAGTTGCCAGTAAGCGTAGAAGCAGCTGTGGAGCCGCGCTGGGAACTGTTCCAAGCACAACAACTACGTCAAGCCATCGACTCCTGCGACCTACCTACGGGTATGTACACAACAATTACATTATACATACGTTACGGACGAAATTGACATTGATTGAAAATTGTTTATAATTAAGCAAAAAAAAAAAAAAACAAAATCTAAAAACTTAAAAAAAAAAAAATACATTTATTTTTTAACTCTGCCGACCAACTCTAT
The DNA here is from genome assembly GCA_948474745.1 of Oligia latruncula. Classification (NCBI taxonomy): domain Eukaryota; kingdom Metazoa; phylum Arthropoda; class Insecta; order Lepidoptera; family Noctuidae; genus Oligia; species Oligia latruncula. The sequence goes on from OX419685.1 coordinate 1,405,621, forward strand.
TGCATTAGTTGTGATCGGGTAACTGAAACAAAATTTGGTCTGGCGAGTCATATTCGGTGCTAGGAAATAATAGTAATTTCAAAGGGTCGTCGTTATCGAAATCGATAAGGAGGACCTTAATACATAAGCAGGTACACAGGTTAAACTATAATGTATGTACTATGGCTATGGTGGCCCAGTGGTAACAGCCGCGACTTACAAGTTGTAGGTCGTAGGTTCGAACCCAGACAGGCGCTTTACTTTGTGTAAATTATTCCATCACCACTGCTCTCAAAACGGTGAAGGAAAACATCGTGAGGAAACCGGCATGTCCTAGAACCAAAAATTCGAAGACATGTGACATCTACCAATCCGCACTGCGCCCGCGTGGTGGATTACGGCCCACTCCCTCTCACTGAGAGGAGGCCTGTGTCCCAGCAGTGGAAACGTTATAGGCTGATTATGTTATGTATGTGTATGTACTATAATTAAATTGACATGTTTGTTGTGTTCAGGTCTAGGCGGCAAGCGTATCAGCGTGTCGCGCATACACGCGTTACTCACGCGCGAATTAGCCGCGCTACATGCTACCGCGCCACAGAGGAACCTCGTTGCTACAGAGATACAAAAGGTAACATATTTACTAGTGTAACCAACTACTATGTGACACCAATCTTATATGAAGTCACTCTAATTTTATAAGGAAAGCTTAAAATTTTGGTGTGGACATTATCAAAAGCGAAAAACAGTAATTCAATCCATACTAATATTATAAATGCGAAAGTGTGTCTGTCTGTTACCTCCTCACGCTTCAACCGCTGAACCGCTTTAAATGAAATTTGGTATAGAGATAGTTTGAGTCCCGGGAAAGGACATAGGGTAGCTTTTATCCCGATATTCCCACGGGATCGGGCGCTGCTAGTAAAAAATAAATATTCTTATATATAAAAATCTCGTGTCACAGTGTTTGTTATCGAACTCCTCCGAAACGGCTTGACCGATTTTTATGAAACTTTTTTTGTATATTTGGTAGGTCTGAGAATAGGTCGTAGGCTATTTTTATACCCCTAGGTGACAAAGGTGGCCCTCTCCAGAGTTCTTTGGAATCGAAACTAACGCGGGTGTAATCGCGGGGCGCAGCACTAATAATTTATAAATTACTCTCTATCCTACAGGTCCTTGACTACGTAACAGAAGTGAACAGACAGCGCAACCTAGCGGCGACTCTAACACACTACTACGACTCGTGGCGCCAACTGACAGAGATACTCTTCTGTGTGGCGCCGCACGACATACTCAGCCTAGAATCACGGAAGAACCTCCTCCTCAACATACTACAGGATCTACTCAACAAGATCCCGCCTTCAGAAGTATTACCACAGCTAGGAAACTTGGCATCAGGAACTGTGTTACTTCTTCTAGTAAATCTACGACACTGTTATATCCTACAGAAGAGAGAATCAAATCAAAAGTCTTCGGAATTCGAAATGAGTTTCTTTGGACCTTCAAACCAGATCATGCAGACGAATTCCTTGACTCTAAAATTCATTTTACATAAAATTCTGTCCTGGATTCTCGTCTCTGGCGGTTCCACGCAAAAAATGCGAGTGAATTTATACGGAGCTTTATTAAACTACTTAAACATAGTGAATTTGAAGTCAAGTGCAGCGGATCCGGAAGAAGAAAACATGTCGAATACGTACGTTAGCAGACTAGACAGTTCAAAGGCAAGGCCTAGTCGAGAAGAGTCCGCTTTAAAATCCATGGTGATTGATGTGATAAGTGATTTTGGTGAGAACCTGTGTTCTATAGTGTGCGGGGACTGTATAGGGGCAGGTCACGACGTGTGCCGCATGGTGGCGCTAGCGTGCTTGGACACGCTCATAGAAATAAACCCAAGGACCGACTGGATGAACACGCTGACCAATCAGGGGTATCTGAGGAGTTTGATCGATAGCTTGCTGCAAGATGATGAGGGGTTGAAGGAAGTGAGTTTTTATGTATTAGCACAACAATAACATTGTTCACTAAACTTTTTGTTTTTTGTTAAAGAAAGTAAAAACAATGTATTTATTAGGATTTATAAACAGTTACCTTCTTTTTGCAACAGACATTGGAACCGAACCCCAAATCCCTCCGCGTCCTCTACGTATACGAGTCGAAGATGGGTCTACTAATTAAGATGGCGGGCACACGCGCGGGCGCAGAGACGCTGCTGTCACAAGGAGCGTTGGGCTGCCTCGCTGCGCTCACTGCGCTGGCGGCGCATCCGGATATACACACGGGATATGGGACTCATAGGGATACGGAGTTTGTGCCATCGGTTGCTAACAGGTGAGGAATAACTCAACTTTTATATTAATTCTGAACTGCCACTTGGTCACTTCAGATGTTGCTGTCACTAGTCCATGTATCATGCACCTTTTGCGAAGCTGTTAATTGCATTAAAACGGGGATTCTTTATTCCACAAATATTTTATTCGAAGAAAACTATGGGAGTAAGCTCTGCAAGGACGAAAATTTTAAATCCAGTAATTTTTCACAAAATCTGCTCTTTTAACGTATGGACATTTCTTTTCCATAACTAACGTTTTAATGGGTCACACAAATTTTATTTTTAACAAAAACACTTTAATGACATCTTGATGACTATAAGTACCATTATACAACAGCTGCCATCATTTATTTATTTTATTTATTTATTTACTATGGATGACTTACAGCTAAAACCAACAGAATAAAAAATAGCGTGTGAGACTGACAGCCAATTACAAGTCATCACTTCTAAAAACAGATTGGAAAGAAAGAAGAGTGTGAACAACACAACACGGCTACCAAAAAAAAGAAAGAGAAAAAAAAAGTATAACAATCAAGCTTAAACTAAAACATTTCATATTCAATAAAAGAATAAAAACCTGAACATACAAAATCTTAATTAAAAAAGCTAAGGCTCAGGCACTTTCTGGCCGAGGATACACCAGTTATGAAAGGATCAAAATCATGCTGCTTACATATGTCATTAAAGTTACTACTTGCACGCACTATAAATGAATTTTGCCTGTAATTCGTAGAGGTAAATGGAACACGCAATGGTGCGTTCCATCGCTTCGACCTTCCAGGAACGTTAAAATAAAATTTGGATAGAATATCGGAGTTGTTAATAGAATTATTGAAAATTTTTAATAATGAAATACAGTCAGAGATTGCTCGCCGATTAATTAGGGGTAATATATGATACTTCTTACAGAGGTTGAGGTAATCCTCAGACCGGTAGGGCACTTTCTGATGATAACACAAATACTTGATGAACCTTTTCTGGATGCTCTCTATACGATCAATGTACTTGTGATAACATGGATTCCAGATTTCAGACGCGTATTCCAAGTGGCTTCTAACAAAGGTACAGTAAAGGATTTTTAAAGTTTTGGCTTGAGTGAAGCACTTGGATAGCCGCATTATGAAGCCTAGTGCTTTAGATGCCTTAGCGACTATGGCATCAACATGAAATTCAAAGGTAAGCTTAGAATCGTGATATACTCCCAGATCTCGGATGCAATTCGTTCTAGGTAGTACTTTATCCCCTAAGATATACGATGAAGGTCTAATTGAGCGCTTTCGAGAATATGTTAGAACCGAACATTTAGCAGGGTTAAGATCAAGCTTACTCTCACGACAATAAGCCTCCAGACGATGTAAATCACCCTGAAGTGCAATCACGTCCACATGAGATGATATTGAGGCATAGATTTTCATGTCATCAGCGAAACATAACAACCTGGACGAAATCAAGCAAGAGTTGATGTCGTTTATATAGATTATGAAAAGTAATGGGCCAAGCAATGAACCCTGGGGCACTCCACTGGGGACAGGCACCCAACCAGACATATAATTGCTTAATACTACTGCTTGGGACCTGTTCTCTAGATAAGAAGAAAACCATCTGAGTAAATCACCTCGTATTCCCATACCATATAACTTTGTTAATAGGATCTCATGGTCAATCCGATCAAAAGCTTTACTGTAATCAGTATAAACGACATCAACCTGCTTACCGTTATCCATGGCGTCAGTAATAAAATCATTGAGCAGAATTAAGTTGGTGACGGTAGACCTTCCTTTCAAAAAACCATGTTGAAAGGAACTAAACGAATTTTTAAGAGCACTATACACCTGGTTATAGATGATTCTTTCAAAGATTTTTGCCACAATACAGAGCTTGGATATCGGCCTGTAGTTTACAATTTCGGTTTTGACTCCTTTTTTGTGAATAGGCGTTATGAAAGCCGATTTCCAAAGTTCAGGTACAACGCAAGTATCCAAGGATTTCCTGAAAAGAATCGAGATAGGTTGGGCAATCGAAGACGAACATCGCACAAGAAATTTGGATGAAATATTATCTGGGCCTGCCGCTTTAGAAGTATCCAACTTGCGAAGCAAGTTAGAAACCTCCTCAACGTTCACTACAATGCTACATATATCAGATAGGCTGGAAGATTCGGTAAAAATAGGGGGTGAAGAAATTCCATGACTAGGGCTAGTATCTAGAAATGTAGAATGAAAGTATGTAGAAAATGCGTCGCATATTGTTTCTCCGGTACGCAACGCTTCGCCATTATAGTTTAAATTGCTCGGAACTGCATTTGATTTGTATCGTTTTTTAACGAAAGTCCAAAAATATTTAGGGTTTTCTTTAATGGATTTTTCGGTTAAATTTAAGTAGTTTTCATAACATTGCGATTCTAATACCTTGACCCTTTCACGAAGAAGTTTAAATGTTGACTCATCAGCTATATTGCCGTACGTCTTAAATTTTTTTAAATATTTGTACTTTTCTTTAATTGTTTTAATTAATGCCGAATTATACCAAGTTGGATATGTTTTGCTACGATGTAATTTTTGTGGAATGTATTTTGTGTGTAATTTGAGTATAACTTGATTAAAGAAATTTAATGATTCATCAGTTGATCGTGACGCAAACTCGGATTCCCAGTCAGTCATGGAAATTTCTTTATTGATGGATTCATAGTCACCTTTATCGAACAGATATTGCGTCCGTGGCGCGCACTTTAATAGAGGAGCTTCAACGAAATCCATATTAATTAATAGTGCTGGATGGTAGGCGTCGATGGGAACCAGCGGACTTGAACATTCAACCACATTAACTAATTGGTTTGAAAGAACCAGATCTAAAATTTTACCATACCTATTAAGAACACCATTGTATTGACCAAAATCTAGGGTACATAATTCGTCACCAAGTAAAACTTCGTCAGGACCATTCGGGTTCATCGGGATGAGCGATAGATTGTCAGATAGGACCCAGTTAATACCGCTCATGTTAAAATCACCAATGATGAGAAAGGTATCAGAAGAGTTACTCAAAACTGTATGGTTTAATTTTGTAAGGTAATTGCGAACTTGTAAAGAAAAAAAGAAAGGCCTAAGTTTTGCTGACATAAATAAACAACACAAATATGCACGGTAATATATTTACGTGTATTAGAATTTTTCAGTCGTATGCTGAGCCATAAATCCTCTGCTGTAGAATGGAAGGTAGGTTGGCATATAACTGAAAGTTCCCTACGTGTAGCAATAAGCACACCCCCACCACGCGACTGCCCGGTCAAAACATAATCTCGATCACGACGCCACACAATGTACCGTTCATCAAAAAATTCGGAACTCAAAATTCCATCCAATAACCACGTCTCTGTAAGAACAATAATATCATACGAGTTTAGTAACAATTGACGATAGAAAGTATCACTTTTAGTTCTAAGCCCGCGAACATTCTGATAGAATATATTCAACTTACTAGCCATTAAAAGCCCGGACTAATAATTGAGTATAAATTTGCATAATCCATTAAAATAAAGCATTTCATTAAATAACATTGAATAATAATGTATAATATAATTAAATAAGTATAATGAAGGTAGAAGTCAATAAGAATTGCGCGAGCGCAAGACTCATACGATGTTAAGCAGTGAATAGTGCGAAAAAGCAAGCAATAGTGCGTGGTGCGTGCAAGTGTGAGAGAGTAAAACATATTATAGTGCGGTAAAGCTTTAAAGTAAACAGCGCGATTACGAACACAAAGCATACAAGTTGCTAAAAAACAAAAGAGAGGTGGCAAACTCATTAGTACGGCAGAGGTGTTAAACATTTTGCAAAAAATTATTGTAACACAAACGGTATTAAGCATTTGGAGCCATTGAAGCAAAATATAATAGCAAATTAAGAAAGTATATGTAAAAATTAAGAGGCACATTAGACAATCTTGTTTAAATCTGACTCCTTCCTTATAATAATAACTTTCGAATGATTATTTTTAAGTATATGAATTTTACCATGTTTGACCCATACGTACTCATAATGTTTATCCTTAGCAATGATTTTAACTTTGGTTAAAAGCTTTTTGTACTCCACGCTTAGGTGATCATTAACATACACACGCTGAGATGAGCCTTGAAACCCGATGTCACAAGTGGATAGGTCCTTCTTGGCACGCGCCGCCGCAATGAAATCTTCCTTTACATACCGGTTTAAAAAACTCACTATTATCAGCTTTTCATTAGAACCAAAAATAGGGACCCTTGAAATATAGTTCACCTGGGCTTTGGGACAGATGTAGTTAACTTTACGGCCGATAGCGTCGATAATAGAGTACAAATTCTCATCCTTCTTTATAGGAACCCCCTTAATTTCAACGTTGTTTAGCCTGGATCTCTGATCATAAGTCGCGAGTAGATACTTTGTGCTCGCCAAGTCAGTCTGTAAACAATTTACTGATTCCTGAAGCTTTTCAAATCCAGACACTTTAGCTTCCAGTTCCACGAGTCTTGTGTCAAAATTATCAAGTCTCCCACCAGTGCCCTCACACGTCAGCTTAAGCTCAGCCAACTCATCCTTGATCACGCGAATGTCATCTACTAAGGTCGGCAAGTTAAGTAGCTGCCGCTTCATGTCACGTATCTCGCTTAATATGGTATCCAGCGACGCAGGTTCAGGAGCAGGCACAACTGGTGATGAGGTTCTGCAAGTTGGGCATTTCCATTGAGCCATCCTATTGGCCCCCAGCTTTCTCCATCCGGCTTCTGAGATGTTTGCACATCCAAAATCCAGGTGTTTCTTGCAACTGCCACACTGGACACCATCGTTGAACTGAACGTTACAAACTGCGCACGATTTCATCTTCAAAATTCTATAGTTTGAACTGAACTAAAACGTAAAAAGGTTGGCGATCTATTTCTTTTGAGTAGCGCGTACTGTTCGTATGAGTGTCCACACATGAGTGAACTTCATACGGAAGAGATTTCAATTTGTAACCCCATTCTCGTCTAACTATATGACTGCTCGGTACAGACCTGCATAGTAACGTATTAGTAGCGAATTTTGGGCTCTCGTGGGCCCCAGATATCGTTTGCTTCGAAACACGTAAAGTTGGACGAGAAATGAACTTGTAATATTTGTTGATACTCGGGTCAAAACTTTGCTTCATGCGATATAATAAAATGATCGAACTCAAAAACATGCTAGTTTATGGTCTGGGTTTTTTTTCAATCATCAAATGACCCCTCCCGCTCTGGGTGGAGCGGAAGGGAGTGTCAGACTCTTACTAACTAAAACCCACCCGTATTCCTTCCTTAGCCCTTTATGTTCCCGGCCAGCGGTAACCCTTTTGGACAATCCCGCTGACCTACGCATTATGGTATGGCTCGCTTTAACAAAACATGCTTTTAAATTATGGGCTCTTGTGCAGCAAAGCCGGTCCCGAGTAACTAATTCGTCTGATAATCAGAACTGAATAGATTTCTCTATATTTGTGTCAGGTTCCGTCAAATTCTCGTCCCAGCGCTATCATTGTGCGACGCGCTGCTGACAACTCTGGGTCCTCAGAACCACAGTTGTGTTCTACACGTTACACATGCGCTGCTCAGCCACGTCGAGTGCATCGATGCAGTACTAAGGTAAGAGTGTCATTATAAACAGTACAGTCGGTGGCCAACATCATCTAACCCACTTGAGTGATGGCGAATTTGAACCTTATCGTGAATATTTGGAATACTCCGTGCAAGCATTTCGATAAATCATGTCGTTCAGCGATTTTAATCATTATGTTGTTGTTAAGGTCGAAAGACTAATGAGTATCACCACGACTGTTAAAAATAACCAAGGCGAGGGTGGATTAATAAAAAAAATATCACGCATCAGTAACATTCAAGTTGTCTACGGTTCTAATTTCGTGATTTATTTTAATAGCTGCTTGTGATTGTGCGATAATGAACTTTATGAAAATAAACGATATGGTTCAAATTCTTTAGAATTTTGCGTCTAGCATCACAAGTAAGGTCGAATTTCAAAACATATTTCAAGAGTTGTTGAGTTCCAACACAACTTTTCCTCTCATGTGCTCCCATGTCACGATCTCAGCCAAATTGTTTTTATTTCGCACTTCGAATGTGTCCCAATTTAAAACCATTTGACCCCATAGGTTTTCTATAGGGTTCAAATCGGGACTTTAAGATGGCCAGTTAATAACAGTTACACCTTCTTGAGCAGCTAACTAATTCTGCACAATGCCTGCATGGTGGATGGAGCAGTTATCTTGCACGAAGTAAATATCTGTATTTGGATAGGAAATTCGCACAGTCGGCAGCATGACGTCACGCAGAATCTCCAAATACTGACTACTATTAAATCGACCACAAACTTCTACCAATTCATCAGGTCCCATAGACGACATCCAGCCAGCAATGTTTTGTATAGTCATTAAGTTGCGACATGACGCTTTGATTACACCAAATTCATTAAAAATACTTTTCACGATTTACGTCAAACGTTTTAGAAATGTTTGTGCGCAGTTACTGTTAGGCGTAGGTAGACTGACTTTTGTCACTTAGATCAATTTAGTATCTATTTACCCCACGAAGTAAAATTTTACTTCGTCCTACTCATTTGTGGACTTATAGTTTTTTTTTATTTACCCACCTTTTTTCAAGATAAGTTAAGTTGTTAGGCGAAAATCATATTGGTCGTTCTTTAATAATGCAAGTAATATTGTAGAAATCATAAATGAAAACAAATAAAAAAAAAAATAGGTGGATTGTGTTTTCGAACCCACATGTTGTTCGTCGGCAATCCAGCATCGAACCCACAATAACTCAAACTCAAACTCAAATTATTTATTTCAATTAAACCTTGTACAGGCACTTTTGAATTGTCAAAATTAAATAGTCTGTCAGTTAGTCAGAAAGTTGAAGCTAGTTGCCCATTCCAAAGCGTAGATCTCTATGGAGAAGAACGGGCAAGAAACTCCATGGACACTCTTTTAAATCAAGATATTACAAAATCCTGGGTACATTATTCTTGTTGCTTCTATATGTGAGAACAATGTAAAAAAGACAGTAACTGGTTGAGACTACGCGACATTAAAGATTAGGTAGTAAGTATTGCCGTGTTACTTAAAAGCTTTTCAACTTTAACGACAAGATAATGATTAAAATGGCTTAACAAGATATGCCGGTGGGTCTTGTTTCTTGCCCGTTTTTCTCCATAGAGATGTACGTTTTGGAATGGGCAACTAGCTTCAACTTTCTGACTAACTGACAGACTATTTAATTTTGACAATTCAAAAGTGCCTGTACTGTACAAGGTTTAATTGAAATAAATGCTTTGAGTTTGAGTTTGGTCAGACAATTTTGGTCACAGACTGTACTTTGAAAATCCTTTGACCATTATTATGCCGGTTTACACTAATCTAGTGCTGTCAATAAGTCGAGTCGTTGTAATGACACACACTTGACGAAAAATTCAGCAATTTTTTGTTTGCGATCTTCGGCTTCAATTTTGACCTCATTTCCGACGTTGCGTACAATTTCAAAAATCGAAAGGTATTTTTACAGAGCGGCTCACCCGAACTCTCCCGTCGAGCTCCTCATCGAGGTCGAAGCTATTACATCAGTCATAGGGCGCGCGTCCAACCGGGAAGTGTTCGGCGGCGCGCAAGTAGCCGAGCGCACGGCGCTGCAGGCGCGCGCCGGCGCTGCCGCCCGGGTGCGCGGCCTGCTGCTGGCGCTGCTGGCGCGCTTCCACCGCCCCGCCGGCGACCTGCCCGACCACACGCAGACGCGCCTGCTGTACTACAAGGTAAAGCATAAAAAAAACAGTGGCACTGCGGGAGTGCCGACAGAAGTGAAAACAAAACACAAACAGAATACTTTGCCATCACTCACTGACATATCAGATATACATTAAAACCGAGTACATCCCGAGGACAGCCGAACACCGAAGCGGGTATTTTTTTAATCGTTTTGTAAACAAAACATTCGTGGTGTCGCTTACGGTAACAGTGGCGCGAGGTCAATGGTTTTTTCCCATCTCAAAAAATGCCCAACGCGCCTAAAGAAGTTTAAACTTCACAAACTCTGTGACAGACGGACAAAAAATGTCTTCTTTAAAACCTTTGCAATCCAATATGCAATCTAAAAATCTGTTCTAATTATGTAATTTACAATCTATCGTTTTCAAAAAAATAATCTATCGTTTTTAAAATAATATATTTTATCTTACAACAGAAATAATTTATTTTAAAGTTTGTTCTTACAAGTTGTCATCTTAGAAACTAGCTTTCTTCCTACGTAAATAAAAACGACCTGCAACACCACTGCAGCATGTATATCTCTCTTTTTTTCCAGATCGTATGCAATCTCCTAACCTACGCGCGTAACATAATGTGCGACGACACCGGGCGCGCGGTGGGCGGGGTCTCCATCGAGGGCGGCGCGTGCGCACGGCTGTTAGCACTGCTGCAGCACTTAGTACGCGCACACGCGCATCACGACAAACTGCTCGCGACTACACGGCATCAGCTGCAGAACTTGCCTACCATGAGTCTTGATGGTGAGTGACAAGTTAGCAGTGGACCATGATGGCGCATGTTGGAGAACGATGGGCCATGTTGGCCCTTATATTAGTCAGTTTCCTATAGTTTATTAAAATAACAGTAAAGAGAAAGAATATTTGTTCAATATTCGAGATAATTAGTCTTTTTTTTATGCTGGTTTTCTGTGACAATAAAACATTTTTTCTTTCTTTTAAACTAAAATCAGGACCTAATCTCACAATTTTAGTTACTTTACATGGGCGTCAGGGTATGTCAGCCCTTTTTTAAAGCCAATACTTTCAGCTCTTTTTTTTCTACCAGTAACAACAGAACTTCCATCACTAATGACAACATTTCTTCCAGACATGCGCAAGCTTCTCCCAGAAGACTCTCAAACCCTCTCCCCAGTAGAATGCCGCGGCCGCGCCGTGTCAGTGCTGACCGCGCGCGTCACTACCAGGCGAGCAGAGCTGGGAGCATGTTCGCATGCTCTGGATGCTGCCTTACATCTACTGTGGGCACATGCCAGGCTGCTGTTGAGAGTGCACCTACCTACTGACGATAATGATAACTGTAAGTTTGACCTGTCATCATCTACCTGGCCTTTTTCCAACAACGTTAGGGTATTGAGTTCAATCTTGGCCTTCGAGAACTTTTTATCTGTCAGTATAGAACACACAAACTAAACAATGACTATGTATTACAGCGATGTTGAACACGTCGGACGGTTGGCGCGGCAGTGGCGACGAGTTGCCGGAGCTGCGCAAGGAGCTGATCGCTGTGTTCAACGACAGGTTCACGGAGCAACTACTGGACACTGCCAAGGTAAGGACACATGAAGTTATGCAACTATAAATGTTTTTTATTAAATGAAATAATGATATTATTGCAAGAAATCAGGTTATACTTTGTTTACGAGTATGTTGCTCTAATTAGCAGATAAACTTCACAGATGTGGGTTTCTAACATAATAAAACAAAATAATGTTCTTCTAAACTCATAATTTCAAGTTACACCTGATAACGCGGTCAAAACCCGCGGGTCACATTAGAAATTCGTACTTTTTATTGATTTTGACAGTCACATGTCGTTTCTAGCTCTTCAAAAACATTACAAGAAATTGAAATGAGGATATTCACTTTAGAAATATTGCAGACGCAACATCCTATTATGGGCACGACACAGTGAACCATTTCTCACATATTTATTATCAGAAGTTATTCTTTAATATTATTATACTGAATCACGTACGTTTGTCTTTCCAGAACCAGCCGCAAGTGCAGCGCGGTTTCCTCGAGATCCTGGTGAAGGACATCAAGACTATGATCCAGTTCTCGCCGCTCTGATTATGTTAATATTTATGTTTATTGATTACGTTTACTTTACTATAACTACCTATACGAAGTTTGTCACATTGGCTAATAAAATTAATTTTGTAATTATTTCTTTTTTTTTTCTTCTCATGAATCATTGTGAATCATCATAATATATCATCCTGTAAACCTTCCTATGGCCACTTTAATAAACGATCAAAAAGAATCACCAGTGTCGTAATGACCACACCATCCGTCGTTAGTTGGTCCGTCGGATCACTCGACGGACGGCTCACCATCCGTAGTTAGTTGGCCCGTCGGATCACTCGACCGACGGCTCACCATCCGTAGTTAGTTGGTCCGTCGGATCACTCGACCGACGGCTCACCATCCGTAGTTAGTTGGTCCGTCGGATCACTCGACCGACGGCTCACCATCCGTAGTTAGTTGGTCCGTCGGATCACTCGACTGACGGCTCACCATCCGTAGTTAGTTGGTCCGTCGGATCACTCGACCGACGGCTCACCATCCGTAGTTAGTTGGTCCGTCGGATCACTCGACCGACGGCTCACCATCCGTAGTTAGTTGGTCCGTCGGATCACTCGACCGACGGCTCACCATCCGTAGTTACTTGGTCCGTCGGATCACTCGACCGACGGCTCACCATCCGTAGTTAGTTGGTCCGTCGGATCACTCCACCGACGACTCACCATCCGTAGTTAGTTGGTCCGTCGGATCACGCGACTGACGGCTCAGCATCCGTCGTTAGTTGGTCCGTCGGATCAGTCGACCGACGGCTCACCATTCATTGTTAGTTGGTCCGTCGGATCACTCGACTCGACCCTCATCTTCGTACCTACATTTTTTTTCCATTTTATCTACAATCGGCGGTTTAGCCATAATAGATGACTGTGGTCTACTAGGGTGGAATTGTTTTGATGGCCATTCCAATGAATAGTCTCAAATCTACATGTGGGAACACTTCAGTTCCTTTGATCGAGTTCCAATATGTGCCATCTTTCAGGCGTTTTATATGATCTATGTCTTGGAGCAGATCTCTGGCTAGCGAGTTGCTGTGGTTGTTCAGTCTGTCTTTGTACTTTTTGCTATAGTTGTTTACTTTTTCTGTAATTGTCGGTATTTCTAGGTATTCGCGTATTACCGAGTTTCTTACAAACCAGTGTGCGCACACTGGTTTGTGGTTTTTTTTTTAGATAGTTCTTAGTGCTATATTTTGGAAGCGCTGGAGTAGTTCGAGGTTGGAATTGGTAGCCGATCCCCAGAGCTCTACTACATAGGTTCAAATTGGCTCTATGATGGCCTTGTAGACGAGCTGTTTATTGCTGAGAGAGAGATCCGTGATTTTCGGCCCAATAGTCGTACCTACCTACATAAATAAAATTCATCGAATATGTTCATGACGCACCACGTCGCGAGACTGGAGACAGGAAAGGACGTCGAAATAAGTACATTTTCTCAAACATACTTGGAAATTCGAGCATTATTTAACAACTTTCATCGAGATAAATCTAAAATACTGTACTGGTCAAATACATACAGCGGCCTGCAATGTTATTATGAAAATCCATCTTTCGTGTTTAGCGGTCGAATAAACTACTATCAAAACTCATATCTAACGTGTAATTTAAAAAATGGAACGAACATTTTACTTCGCTACATGGCAACCAAGGAGGTAACTTAGTAAAGAGTTTATTTAAATTTCGAACTGGTTTGCAAATAGACATTATTACAAATGAACATTATTAATGGCGCGTGATAAAATATAAAAACAATCGTGTATTGATACCATAGTGAAAGTGCTTGCGTGACTAAGGAGTCTTGATGAGGGGGCTTGCAAAATACAATAGGTACGACAGACGTAACTTGGCGGGCCTGACTATAGCCTTTGCGAACTTTCGCGCATGTTCTCTCACTCACACTCGCCTCCTCGCCTCACGTTTTTTAGGAACCAAATGGTGGCACATTTGGTCCCTAAAAAACGTTCGTGCGCAGCCTTCTGCGCGAAGTTCAGGCCCGCCAAGTTACGTCCGTCGTATTGTACGTCACGGAGAGTTCCCAAAAGAATCTGATGAAAAGTTTAACAAATGGATCAGAAAACGTGGATGCCAATTTGTAGTGCCTGTACTTACAAATTGAGTGCTTTGAATTTTTTAATTTTCCAATTTAAATTTTTAAATTTCTCCATGAGCGAGAGAATCGCGGCCATATTATCGTCGTGCCACGTATTTCTATTTTCTATACACTCTCCTAGAACGTGTCTCCACATTATCATTGCCGCGAAAATTTGATGGCACGGCGAGACTATTGGCGAGACTATCGCAGCGATTCTCTTGCTCGTGGAGGCGGCCCCTAAGACCCGCTTGCACCACAAATCGCTAAATACGTATAAGATATTTGTTCTCGTATTAGGTGTAATAATAAAACCCAAATATCTTGCTTCTGTAATGAAAGAAAGTACATTTTAAGTTACAACTTTAAAACATTAACTGTAACATTATTTTTAAGCATTATACCTACTTACCTATTAGGTAGGTGCGCCTGTCGATTCTCCTTATCTGTCAATTAAAAGTTATGGATTAACTTTACCAACCTCGTACATTTTCTTTACGCTGCTTCTGACAATCGTTTGAAGATGAGAGAGTCAGAACGATGATGTTTTAAATAGTTATGTTAAGCGCTAAAAACGCATTGAGTGATTTGTGGTGCAAGCGTACCGTAAATTCGAAATTCTAATCTTAAAGAACCCTAAAGCTGTTTATCGTTTGACTCAATAGTCAAACTATAAACCATAAACATCTTTCGGGCTGAAAAATCATCGACGAAAATCGACATTAGGTATGTAATTAACCTCATAAGGACAATAATAAGCAATAAGAATAATATACTTACAATAGTTGGAAATAACTCGGACAAATAGGTGAGATAAACAGTTGAAAACTTCTAAATACAGATCAAGGTGTTACTAATTCCATTCAAGTTAAATTCTTACGCAATCACCGGAACAGGGTTTGTTTACACTTTCATCAGATACTTTTGTAACAGACTGTCAATAGCCTTGATGAAGTCCGGAATGTGGAACCGCAACTACTCAAGAGAAGCAGCAGACGACCTACTAAAAGGGACCGGAAAAGGTATCCACGGAAAAAAGTGCAACTGGAAAAATGTCAGCTAACTTTTGGAGGCTATTGTACCTACATATCTTGGTAAATGTCATACATAGTACCTATTTATTCTTAAAAATCATAAATCTACACTCAATCTAGAGTTTTTGACGGCACGGTTGGCGCAGTGGTTAAGCGATTGACTGCTGCGCTGCGTGTCGCGGGTTCGATTCCCGCACGGAACAAATATTTGTACGACCTACAAATAGTTGTTCCGGGTCTGGCTGTTTGTGTATGTGAGTTTAAATGTTTGTAAATGCACCCACAATACAGGAGAAATTCCTAGTGTAGGGCAATGTTTTTTAATCAAGAAAAAAAAAAAAGTTTCTATTATATACGTAAGCAGCGACGCGCAAGTTTAAACATTAACGAATAACAACCTTAACATTACGAGAAACACAAAAACTAAAGCTCCACATCCCATCGAGTCCGCCGCGCTCGGCGCTCCACTCCACAACAACTATCAATTTAATTGGAGAACCGCGGGCAGCCTCTTTACCCCGCTTAACTTTTCGATTTACATTCAAAACGGTCTTTTAAAAAACCCAACTCAATAACTACAAGTCTAAACCCTCGTTCGATGTGTACTTTAGAAATCATTCGGCTGTAAAACTTTGTGTCTGCGCTGCCATTGGCGCGCCGTCGCGGGGTGGAGTCGGCAAACCACGCCCGGCGCCCGCCGCGCATGCTAAACGCGCTTTAAACCCCGTTTAAGCGGTATTTTGGTCCAAAACCACAAGAAAATGTATGTAACATCGGTTAGGGGTAGGGCGTAGCTAAATGAAAAGATTTTCGCGATTCAACGACTATTTTGCGAATATGGCGGACAGTGATGTCGAATGCGCGGGAAAGTGCAGGCTGTTTATAAGTTTACTTTGATAATTGCATTACAAACTATGGTGTATGTGCTGACATAATTTAATTCAAATAAATTATTCGGGTCGGACAAAAACTTACTGAAATATTTTAAAGAGTTTTGAACTTTGATTTGGCGCTATGTGAGTTTCGAACAATTAGCAATATAAAGTGTTCCAAATATTTTTAAAGACTCGAACAGTGTTGAAAATATGGATTCGCGGATGCAGGACAGTCACAAATCATTTCTGATCAAAGATTTGCTCGGCGATGTGTTGAGGCCGGGAGCAGTGACCGCGATAGGTAGGTGAACGTTTATTTAATTAGGTAGGTAAATATAATTTATTCATTAAAAAAACATATTATTATCGAAGAAGAATGAAAAAAATCTAGATATCTATGGTTGTTTTAGATATTCACTGTTTCATTGTGTTTTGGTTTTACGAATTACATTTAGTTTTTCGTAAAAAAAATCTTAACAAACTCGACTAGAGCTCGTGCATGGAGAATGAAGTAGATCCTGAACTCGAATAAAATAAGTCAGATGGGTAAAAGCGTGTATAAAGTAGTTATAAGAATAAAAATGTATCATGGGCACAAAATAGACTATTTCTATCGTGAGGATATCAGTGGATAATGATTCTCTAAGATAGCTAGTTGAAGACACGTACACTTTGAAAGTAAAATCTGCGGGCGAAATTCAAGAAAACAAATAAAAAAAAAGAAGAAAATGGTGAATGCCTTAGCCCGAATAAAACAAGCTTTTATTAACTCCCGAAGTTTTTGTATAACTTTCAATCAAGCGTAGCGGCGCGCGTAGCAGTTTCGTAGCACCCGCGTAGCAGCGGCTACAGTGCGCGTAGCATTATATTTTTTCCCAAGTTCAGTACAATTTATTTAGCAAACGAATGCCATTATGTATGTGTGTTTTATAAGTCCTTGGTAGTTGAATAAAATAAATAAATGATACTTGTCTGTCGTTACTAGTCAGAAGGTCTAATCATTGGACAATGTTATTCCCAGTTAACACTGATATTAGGCAGTGTCTTTTTAAAATGAAAACATGGTCCCAATCTTTTTAGCAGAAAGCTAACCGCGTTAATTATAGTCAGACTTTTAATTAGCTGCTGTAAAACGACAGCTTATGTGTTACTTAAATGACTGAAATTGGCGTCTTTTGGTTTTTTTGCAGCCATCAACCAAATTTTGTTTTTCTAGTACAGAATAGTGTAACAAACGAAACTTATTTGACATGCATATCTCTAAACTCAGTCCGAAATGAGTAATTAAGAAGTGTAATTTTAATGCAGCTAATTAAAAGTCCGACTATGATTAATGCGGTTAGCTTTCTGCTTTTCTATATTCGCTTTTTATTGAAATTCGCAATTTGAACAATGTCGAGCTGTGCATCCACCATGATTTACTTTTTTACTTTAGAAGTATGTGAGTTCGCTTTTGAATTGTGTTTGGTCAAGTCGAAGTTAGCTTTAATATAATATGCAGTTAAACTTTCTGTATTTAAATACTAAAGTAAGTTCCTCCATACAAAAATTCAGAATCAACAAAACATCGTATAATTTTGATTTCTATTTTGATTTTTTATTTAATTGATGAATTATATAAATTATAATATTGATTGAATTATTAATTATAGTTAGCTAACTTCCGCCCGCGGTTTCGCTAGCGTGGTCTGTCAATAAATGTATGTCTATGGCCTTCCCCAGGGTACCAAGCATCCCCATACCAAAATTCATCTAAATTGGTTCAGCCGTTTTGGGGATTAGCAACAAACAGACAGACAAAAACTAAAAAAAACTGGCCAAGTGCGAGTCGGACTCGCACATGAAGGGTTCCGTACCACAAGGCAAAAACGCCGAAAAAAACACGTTTGTTGTATGGGAGCCCCCCTTAAATATTTATTTTATTTTAATTTTATTATTAAAGTAAAAATACAACTGAGTATTTTGTGAATATTTCAAGTGCCTACCTGTTGCCATTATTGATATCGACCAAAAAAGGGCAAAAAAATCGCGTTTGTTGTATGGGAGCCCCCTTAAATATTTATTTTATTTTGTTTTTAGTATTTGTTGTTATAGCGGCAACAGAAATACATAATTTGTGAAAATTTCAACGGTCTAGCTACCGCGGTTCTTGAGATACAGCCTGGTGACAGATATCGAGCAAAAAAGGGCAAAATTTATTGTATGGGAGCCCCCCTTAAATATTAATTTTATTTTGTTTTTAGTATTTGTTGTTATAGCGGCAACCGAAATACATAATTTGTGAAAATTTCAACTGTCTAGCTACCGCGGTTCTTGAGATACAGCCTGGTGACAGACAGACGGACGGACGGACGGACGGACAGCGAAGTCTTAGTAATAGGGTTCCGTTTTTACCCTTTGGGTACGGTAACCCTAAAAATGTTTTCTTGTTAAAGGAGTACCGTATATACTTTCATATGCATGTAGTAAAAAGCTGTTATTTTGACATTACAAACAGACACTTCTATTTTATTTATTAGTAGGTATAGATTTGTATTGATAAATTAAAATGTTTTCGATTACGGCGTCATATATTGTGTGTACCAACCCGCACTGGGCCCGCGTGGTGGATTACGGCCCACTCCCTCTCATAGAGAGGATGCCTGTGTCCCAGCAGTGGGAACATTATAGGCTGATTATGATATTTTGTAGGCATTACTCATTTACCGGAGGGTAATTGAGATTACTTAAGTCTTGACTTGACAGTGGATGATGGTAAACCTAAACCTACATTATTTTTATGTCCAAAGTCAAACTCAACGTTTTGTATGTATGGCTCTGGCGTTGTTGATTTATAGTTTGAAGGTGGTACTCACATTTACAAAATTGAAAAAATGCTTCTATAGTCCGTCCTTTGAATCCTTTAAGCTATGGTTAAAAATACCACTTGATCGTAGAAGCGTTCTGTAACAAATTTAATCCACCCGATTTTTTTTTATTAACTTATTCCGGTACCAACAGAAGATTTGTTTATAGAAGGGCCAGGGAAGATGCACCAGCGTGTATATTATCTATGAATGCAAAGATAGATAGAATACGCTTTATTGTACATCAAAATTGACAGCAGAGGTGAGTTGGCATCCCAGGGACAAAGCTGGAATGTCTCATGCTTCCTTCTAGCCGGAACATAGCAAAGCTCCTTGTTGGCAGAATAATAGGCACCGTGGTAGCAGATTCCAGCGAGTCGACCAAAAAACTGCTGTGTTATCAGCAATCTCTGTAAGTTTTTAATTCACCCCCTTCCTCTAGCCTGGGTTTGCTAACAAACTAAAAAAAAAGATATACCTAATCCGATGGTATAAAATCAACAGATCGGACGGTGACCCCAAAACTAGACATTTGCCTGTCTTATCGTCGTCGTATCTTGGGGTCGGAATTGTGTAATTTTCAGAGTGAGTTACATCATATTGATTATTGCATGGCAGGAAAATATAAACTAAAATTAAAGAAAACTAAAATCAATTAAAATGAAACACTTAAAATATACATTGCCATCAGCGAGAGAGCAAACAAAGCAAAATAAAAGTATTTTTTGTTAATGTATTAGATTTTTTTTAGAAATAATTAGTTGATATAAAAACCGAGGTGAATCACCTTGAAACCCGCGACCACAACACATGAATATGTATCCACTAGTGTGAAGATAGTGTAGGAAAACATAATCGCATTATTACCAGCCTACGTGTCTAAGTGTGCGCGGCGCGAGTCTAATAAGCCGCCATTTTGCACGTATGCGCGCCCTGTAGCGCCCTGCAGCGGCATATATTAGCCGCGATAAGCCGCGAGTTAGCCTGCGGTGCATGCATTAACTGCTAATAAACAATGCATAATTAGCTGTCTTTAATGAATGTTTCATGTGTCTCCTGCCATTTTCACAACACACTCGTGAGGAGAGGGGTAATAAAGGAAAGGAGTAACGAGGTCTCTACGCATTGTTGAATTTATTAACATTTTAATTCTGGATTGATGTTTACTTTGAGATACATAGAGAATGCTTTCAATAAGATATTGAAAGAAGAATCTTGAAGGACGTAAAGAAATAATGACTAACAAAATCAGAATATTTCACATAAACCTACCAGGGCACTTATGAAACATCAGAACCTAGGTGCACGGCTCCTATTCGTCGTTTCCTATGGAGAACAGACGGCTAGAAACTCTTACTCTTTTAAAAATTAATTGGTTTTTACAATGTCTTCAAATTACGGTTTAAAAAGTTATGGGAGGACGTGTGTGGGCCTGTCAACAAGTACCAGGTACTTAACAAAATATCAAATCTACAGTCTACAAGGCCTACAACTTCACACATTCATAAAATATAAAATAAAGAACGGCTGGACCGATATTTATGATTTGTTGGATTTGTCTCCGCCCCGAATAGCAGAATAACTATGAAAACTTGGGAAAAATTTATAATGAAGACTTTGAAGCGGTACGAAGTTCGGTCAGCTAGTATAAAATAATAAAAATAAAAACCTGTTTAAACCAAATGGCATGATTGCCATTACAACTGTAACAAATGACCTACCTACTAATCTACTACTTCTCTACTTTTAAATCAAGGCTCAATCACTTGAGCATGGCCTGTGTAAAGTAGTCATTCTTTCTTCAATAAAAAATTGTATTTAAAACATAAGTGTCGAACGTGACTTCTGTAGATTTCTTCGGGCCACGCTTCGTGGTCCCCGGCACCCTTACAACAAAACTATTCTTGGAGACTGTAAAAGTTTATCGAGTGCTAACGACCACTTATCGAGTTGACCACTTCAACTCAAATATAAAGTTTCTTTGATAAAAATTGAACCAGAAATTGTAAAGAAATTAATTATCAGAGTAGCCGATGTGGTTCAAATTTGGAAATTATAACTGCCAAGCGTATTACGATGGGGTTAAAGTACATTAGTATCCAGTAACTCAGATAGAGGCTCTTCACTTTAAGAATACAAGTTTTTACGGTTTCCGTAGTTCTGACAAGGAACCCTTATAGTTTCGTCATGTCCGTCTGTCTGTCTGTTCGAGGTTTTGCTAAGAGACCGTTAGTACTAGAAAGCTGTAATTTTGTAGAAGTGTGTATATCGATTACCCCGATAAAGTGGTAAAATAAAATTTTAGAAAATATGTTTTTTTTAGGGTAGCTCCCCTACATGTGAAGTGGGGATGAATATTTTTTTCGTCATCTACCCCATCGTGTGGGGTATCTTCTAAAATGAGTAGGGGGTTGCTAAAATTATTTTTCGATTTAATGCTCCATTTAAAAAATATTAAACGTTAAAGTGCAAATTTTTGTTCCAGTAGGGCACGGGCGTCCCCCCCCTCTAAAAGCTAAAGTGCTGGCTTGAAAAATGTGGTGCTGTTCCACAAACAATGGGACACTTAATATCGTGTCCTGTCAGCTGCGCGTTACAGGAACTAGTGTACACTGGTGATGGCGCCAAACAAGTGGCCGAATTCTGGGCCGAGTCCATTTAGATTGCTATCGATACGCTAAGAAGAAGAAGAAGATTATAATTTTTTAATTTGTCTGTAAAGCTTTGGTTTGCTAAGAAAGCGGTGAACGGTCACACATTAAGAGCAGTCCAAATACCAGTCTATCAAAAAGCACTCTGTGCCAAATACAGAGTTATTTTTGACAACTTATTGTCAAAATTTTATTAAATGTTAAAATGGCAGATTTTCATGATGGCCGTAATAACATGGCGGAACCGCTTTACTACTCTAACTTCACTCAAATCAATGGACAGTGAGACTTCATACAGACAACGATTGAACTTTAGGAATTCATAGTTCCTGAATATTTGGAACCTTGGGCTACCTACATGCTGAAGGCATGATAACTGATAAGAGTGATAGATAAGTCAATTCAAAATAAATAACAAAATTCCCACTAAATAATGTTAAATACTTACTTACAAACTACACAATCATAGCAATCACCGCTAAGATAACGTAACTACAATGCCGTTGCATATGCTCTTCAGCGCAGCATGCCGCCACTCGTGTGCGCACGCGCCCGCCACGCGCCGCGGTCGAGCACCGATTGACTCCGTGTTCTCTATTCAAATTAACGACTTTTAATTTGTTTTGTCCAATCAAATTCGTGCTTTGTTCATGGAGTATTAGCTATAGGAAGACTATGAGAGGGAATTACAAAATCTTTTGGGTAATTTTGATAGTTGGCATTATTGTTACATTCAATCAAATTGCATTTAGTACCGTCCACGGGGCCTCGACATAGTTTTATGTATACACGCCAGCACATAAAGCTACTACAATCTGTCAAATTTATTTAATAGATTTTCAACTTTATCGCTAAAGAATAAGGTTCAAAGTTGATTGGGAAAATTTGATAATTTCGGGTAGCTTGATGTGCAGTAAAGCGGATACAGATACGACATCTTAGTATTGAGTACAAAGGACCTTTTCCAGCAAATCTGCGAAAGGAGAAATGAAAAAAAAGAAATAATCATCATCTGCCTAGTCTATTTCCTTGCCTTTTTCCCAACTATGTTGGGGTCGGCTTCCAGTCTAACCGGATGCAGCTGAATACCAGTATTTTACATGGAGCGACTGCCTATCTGAACTCTACAACCCAGTTACTGGGATACGATACCCCTTGGTAAGACTGATTGTCAGAAAAATAAAAGAAATAATATTACAATAAATTTATTTCAGGCTACTGTTGATGGGACATTTACAGGACAGTAGCACTTCACTAGCTTGTCCTTGTGCAGTCCTGTCCGTGGAAGCGACGGAACACCATGTCCTGCGGCCAAAACTCTTCTGCCATGACGACCGACAGGCAGATAACAATTCAGTATGCGCACAACGAACGCCTTTCAGCAGCCTTTATGTAGGTACTTCCGGCACTTCCTGGAGTCTGCTCCGCTACCATACCTTACTACTACCTGGCTAATAAGTTTACTATGGCGTGAGTTACTTGACTTTGTACCGATGATGCATGCCAAGCAGAATATATGGATACATATATGAACGTATCCCAGTTTCTGAACATTATGAGCTGTACAGTCTGAAAAGAGGTTATTTGAAAATACGCCTACATCGCTCAGAAAGAATATTAAGGCTGTTAATATTAAGGATGCATGATTGTGGGAGGTTCACTTGTCCTAAAAACGTTTGTAGAAGGTAATAATTGAAAAACTCGATTGTGACATGTAAGACTTTGGATGGTAAACCATTTTGTCTAATCAAAGCAATCAGCAAAAATGTCCTTAAAACAGTAGTGTATAAAAAGCTACCTATCATATAATAACCCTTTCTATGATCACATAATATCATGAAAGTTAAGTTAGGAAAGTGGTCTATGAAAAGTTAGGTTAATATCTACGTTTTTAGAGACAACTTTCTGTACTAGCAAATAAATTTTACCTATAGACACATCGTTGACAATCAGTGGCTATTGATACTAAATTGTTCTCTTACTTCTCTAAATCATTATGACGATTGCTATCAAAACGTTAGCTTTTCCTCGCAGCATGAATTGTAATTATCTATTTGGGTACATTACCAGGGGTAAGTAATATATGCTATAATTACAAAACCTCTAACAGGATAACAACCGAACCTATAATTTTATTTGATATAATGATCAGTTAATATAATAAACAATTGATATAATTTTAAAGTAATTAATTTCGATATGCATAACAGACAATTAATATAAAATCGTTTGATATACCACTCAAAAGACATAAAACCTATTTAGTCTATTAAGATAAAAACTTTTTTTTGCGAACGAAGCCACGAAGGCCTTCTAACCTAAATTATCCGAGTCGGGTTGCTTTGAATCTGAAATGAAAATATACTTACCAAATAACTTTGTATGATATGAGACGTACCTACCCCATTACCAGTCCACAGCGATGCGGAGGAATATTTCGACACAATATTTTAGTTTTTTAATAGTTTTAGTTAGATTAGGATATTATATTTTTATTTTTATAATTTGTAGTTTATTTAATATTAGAAGTTTGTACATATTAGATAATAACACTTGTAAAATAAACAAATGTAATCAAGTGACAATAACGTTTTTATTAGATACTGATTTTTTCTTTGAATTTCGTGAAATAATAATTTCTTATATCTATTAACTATTTCTAAGTTTCTGAACTTTATTGGGTGAGATTTTTACTTTGGGTAATATTTGTAGTAGGTACAATGACGAGCGAAAATACATATTAGGTACTTACTATGGACAGTTCGGTAATAATATCTGATGCTGCATCGGCATCAAAAATATATGTCACCTCTTATATTGCAATTAAATGTGACAAACTGATGACTATGAAAGTAACAGTATCTACATACTTTTAATTTCAGTCAATCATTGTGCCGACAGTCGGTAGCGGTACAGTCACGAGCACCAATATGTCAACACTTGGCAACTTTAAATTGCGATTTATTCACGAAATAACGAATGCAACGTTGAAATACGACACTTTACATATACCTATGGGTTCGAAAATACTATGTTCCTACTAATATAAAATTTCATTCAAAAATAAAGGAGAAAATCGACTTTGAATAAAGCCAAGTGTATACATACTTTTGCTCGTGACTGTACATAGTCTAATACTCCTTGTATTAGACCTCACCATGTAGTTTCATTGAGGGTCCGTTTTTAGGGTTCCGTACCCAAAGGGTAAAAACGGGACCCCATTACAAAGACTTCGCTGTCTGTCCGTCCGTCCATCTGTCTGTCACCAGGCTGAATCTCAAGAACCGTGATAGCTAGACAGTTGAAATTTTCACAACTTACGTATTTCTGTTGCCGCTATAACATCAAATACTAAAAACAAAATAAAATAAATATTTAAAATTAATATTTACACCGAAAAAAAACACGTTTGTTGTATGGGAGCCCTCCCATACAACAAACGTGTTTTTTTTCGGTGTTTTTGTCTTGTGGTACGGAACCCTTCGTGTGCGAACCCGACTCGCACTTGGCTAGTTTTTTTAAATAATATATGACTATCGCGGTCCGTGTGTTAACGATTACCTCTAGCAACGAAAATTAAAATTATCAAGAAATAAAATGTAAAGAAAAATAAACAAATAATACGTAATGAACAAAAATAATAAAGTAAGAATTTTTTTTTTACTTTGAACTGTCTTAAGTAAAGTTGGTGCACGCTATCTATTACTATTAAATCCTGGAGATGTCCATCGGTATGTCGAGATCGAAAATTTATTTTTAATAAGGCCCATCTTTGGAAATGCTGCTTCACAAATACATACAGGGTGGCCGGGACGTGCAAACCCAGTAAGCATGAATTCAGCACATGATTCTAGGAACCATTCCTAGGCATTCATGATTCTAAGTAAAATTGCTATTCCTTACGTTTTGACCGCATAGGTATTGCACTTTTCTATCAAACAGCAGATTTGCATGCTACTGGGGGTCTAAAAAGGCCACTTCGGCAGAATCATAAAAAGATAACATTATGAATCATATTAAGGCGAAGACAGTCCGTGTTTTTCTTTTTTTCGCTGCACTACGTAGGTATAAACAAAGAGATTGGATTGGATTGATTGGTATTTTAGGACAGACAAAAAAAAATAACTGAAAAATCCTTCACCAATGGGATTTGATGATTAACTTAACACTTAACTGCTCACTAAGATACATAATGTTATCCGTTTATGATTCTGCCAAAGTGGCCTTTTTAGGCCCCCAGGTCTAGATCCAGAATCATGTAGGTCCTGAATCCAAGGTCCTTGCCAGCCTGCAGGGACATGTTTAGATAATTATGTTGTTGTTCAGTTACTGTTTACTTAAGTGCGTTTACGCCGAACGGCATTTCATACAAACTTTCAAGCCCTTGTTTTCCGAAATGAATGAACCGATTTTAATGAAACTTCATACGCATAAGCAGAATACAAAGGTCTAAAAAGTTTGTAGAGAACATTTTCAAAATGTCTTATTTAAAAAAAGATAACTGGAAATCTCTGTTTCTATGAAAAGTTTAAAATCGGTCTAATTTGGCTGTAACACTATTTTTCGAAAATGTTCTCTACTAACTTTTTAGACCTTTGTATTCTGCTTATGCGTATGAAGTTTCATTAAAATCGGTTCGTTCATTTCGGAAAACAAGGGCTTGAAAGTTTGTATGAAATGACGTTCGGCGTAAACGCTCTTAAGGTCCGCAGAAGAGTAGGTGAGGTGGTCCGAATCCGGACTCCGGTCAGCCATTTGGTGACTGCTGGTCTAATAGATGAAATCCTTGGTATATACTCTAATTATTTTCTTAAATTTTATAAGTAAGAAGAAAGAAAAAGGTATTAATTGAGATGTGATTCTCAGCGTCGTCGTCTGGTTAGGTTGATTGTCGTCATTATGAGCACACAATTGACGGGACAACCCTTACAATAACATTAATGATTGTACAGCGATCTAACCCATTTGATAGTTTTAGTTAAATTATATCCAATAAATGCGAAAGTAACTGTGTCTGTGTCTATATTACAGACCATGACCTGCGGGGTATTGCGTAACACACTAACAGCAGGAATGGCTTTCATTTTGACAGTTCAACAATATTCAATGCGTTATTTACATTGTTTAGCAGATAAATTTTTCGATCATACTAAGAACCACCACCACCACTCAACGAATGACCCAAAAGGAGGTGTATAGAGTGCGTGAGCTAGGCCCTAAGCGATTTCTTCAGAAAGTTGTTCAGGGTGCTTAGGGAGCAAACATACTAAAAGTCCCCGCGTCTAGGCGGTGAGCCGAAGTGGGGTAGGGGGGGGGGTGATAAAACTTCCCACTTTTGAGTTTTTCGTTAATATCTTTCAAAGGGTGCGTCGTAGAGCTATAATATCTTCTACGTAATGAAAGCAATTTTATTCAACTTTTATTTTATACATTTTTTCGAATTCCTACTCATTTTTGAACTACACGTTCCGGAAAACTGATTTTTTTTGAAAAAACTGCTTTTGTCAAACACTAGCTGTTGCCTGCTACTTCGGCGTTATTTCGGGATAAACATACAACTCCGGCTCACCTTCTAGACGCGGGGACTTTTAGTATGTTTACTCCCTAAGCACCCTGAACAACTTTCTGAACAAATCTAAGCGATTTGTTCAGAAAGTTGTTCAGGGCCCAGCTCACGCACTCTACAACCGGTTTTGTTAAGTGGACTATATGAAGGAGTGGGTTAGTAATAAACTTCAAAATGATTTACAGAGAGATTGGTAGTGTGTTACGCAATTAAAGTGCTAGGTTCGGACTTTTATAAGGGTTAGGTTAGGTGGGTTAGGTGTATAGAGATTTAAATCAATAACTTCTCTTGTCAATAAGAATCGGAGCATTTATAAAGATATGAAAAAACGAAAAATAGGTTTATTTGTCAAAGAAACACGTGCATACAAAAAGATAATTAATTCTAATAATAAGGAAAAATAAAAACAAAATATATCTATAATCACGATCACAAAGCAGAAATAGTCGACGGCTGCACGTCATGACTGTGATAAGAAGGCTTCCACTCAGCATGATGCTGTGCCATAGGGGGGGGACCCATAGCACAGTGCTGATTTTCAGTGGTTACCCGAAAAGGACTCATAGGTAGGTATGTATTCAAAATAATTTCGGTTGAGCATTCTGTAACATTCTCTTGATAGAGTTGTAATATTTGGGGATGGTGCAGGTTAACGTTACATGCCTAAAAACTAAGCTGCAATGTTTGTATCCCATGGAATTTTACTTAATTCCTTCACTGATCAAGTATCAAGACAATTCGTCGCTGATCGGAGCAGCCGCAGGGGTGTCGATGTTAAAGCGCACAGCGGGACATCGCTAATTTGTCACGCGTGCTATTTACATTGTCGTACGGGGGCTAAGGGGCTGTGGGGCTCGGAGCACCCGACGTCATAATGGGTTGAATACCGAAAATATTGTTGTTAACTTTTGTTTATAATAAAGTATTCATCACAAAACATAAAAGTATAAATAAACTGAGGGGCAATTCTCGTAACGTTATATCTCAATCTTTCAAAAAATGTGTGCAGAAATGTGATAAAATGAGAACTCTTTGTGGACCATGTTATTGCTCTCGTGAAACACGCCACTGATGCATTTTATAACCGTGTAAGCCGTCGGCCGTCGGATCAACTAGCGTTAATACTGTGACTTGTATGTGGGTTATCTGTGAAGCACATTAACGCACTCATGGTAATATAATGTTAAAAGCACACGTGTTTAATACACTGCAATATGAAACTCAAAGCAATGCATGCAATAAGAGCCACTTATCGTGCAATTGCGTTGAAAACTAATTAATTTTACACCCATATTTTAAAAGGTGTTTATCTATTACGAAAATAGTAGGTAGGTACCATAGACAGACTTTATCCACGTGAAATAAAAAAAAGATGATAGGTACTCCATTTATTTATTTATCATGAATTAAAATAATATGTACTTAAATAACAGTTACGTTAGGATATCATTTTAGTATTTTTATATTAATTTCAAATTTATTATTTATTTTTAATGACTATAGTACTCGTACTTATCTATTATTTGTTGTGGAAAATCTCTGTTTCTATGGAAAATTTAAAATCAGCATAATTTGGCTGTATCACTATTTTTCGAAAATTTTCTCAACTAACTTTTTAGACCTTTGTATCCTGCTTATGCGTAAGAAGTTTCATTAAAATCGGTTCATTCATTTCGAAAATCAAGGGCTTGAAAGTTTGTATGAAATGCCGTACGTCACAAACGCCCTTATACCACGAGTGTTGAGATTTATAATAGCATCAGACGAGTGTATATATAACTCCTATTCTGCAGCAGTTTCATAAACTACTTTATCGTAACTCAACTGTTAAGCGAAAGAAATGTTGTATTTGTTGTATTAAATGAGCATTAACATTTGCCCCAAAAAATTACAATGTTGGCGGAAAAATGCGAAAAATGAATTAATCATCACGTAGATTTAAATTTTTAATGTCATCGCTCATTTACTGCGGTAAGACTTGAACGATGAATATTTTCATAATTTTCTTCCTTTAAAGGAAAAGGAAACGCTTTAGCCATTTTTGACAAGTTTTTGACATTGATTGTCGCTGAGATGATTTTGAGATTGCGACTTATACAGCATCATATTGTAGTCTTTGATTGCGACTAGAATTAGAACGTTTTTAATGAGGGATTTTCTTTTCTTTTTTTTTAACTCTTCCCTAGTCGCTGGATAGATGGCGCTGAACTTGGTAAGTTACTGCAACGAACGGAACGTCACATCATTTTTTGATTATTTCACTTGGATGTAATTTTGAGATCGTAAAACGAAAGGGTCAGTCAACGAGCATATGTGACGTGACGCAATGTTTTTTTTTTTCCAATCGTTTTGGCTTTGGCATTTAGTAACGTATTCAGTTCAACGCCATCTATAGCGTTCTTGGAAACTATGTTTTTTTTAATACTCAAAAAGAAAACCTCTCATTACGGGAATTGAACTTCAGGGGGCCCTAAAAAGGCAGAATCAAAAAAACAATATGCAATAATTATGAATCATAATAAAAAGTAATCATTATGAATCATAATATGGCGAAGACAGTCCGTGTTTTTCTTTTTTTCGCTGCACTACGTAGGTATAATCAAAGGATTGGATTGATTGGTATTTTAGAACAGACAAAAAAAAAATACCTGAAAAATCCTTCACTTCTTTATATTTAAAATATTTATTCCTCAATGTTCTTGTTTGCACCTACCACTGTTTGTCTCTGCATTACCCAAAGGTTGACTGGTGGAAAATGCCTATGGCATTAAGTCCGCCTCTGTTCATTTATGTGTTTGAGTATTAAATAAATAAATAATGGGATTTGATACGATTAACTTAACAGTTAACTGTCCGTTATGATTCATAATGTTATCGTTTTATGATCCTGCAAAAGTGGCCTTTTTAGGCCCCCAGATCTTATCTCATCATTCATCAACTACCTAATAAGGTAGAATCTTAGGTTAGCAGTTGGCTTCGGCCCGTGTCATCCTATCAAACCGGCAGATTAGTGTTAATACAGAGATGAATGTGGACTACGAGAAAGCCTTCGATTCGATCGAGCCGGCCCAGCTGTGCTGTAGTCTCTCCAACGGTGCCAAATTGACTATCGGTACATCGAGGTGCTTAAGTATTTGTATGAAAACGCTACGATGTCAGTCCGACTCCAGGACCGGACCTCGAAACCTATCTTCCTTCTGCAGCGAGGGGTGAGACAGGGAGACGTTATCTCTCTGGAGGATGTCTTCAAGGTTCTGGACTGGAAAGGGGTTGGCATCAACATCAAGGGCGAGTACATCACTCACCTTCGGTTTGCCGACAATATCGTAGTCATGGCTGGCACTATGGAGGACCTCAGTATAATGCTCGATGACCTCAGTAGGGCTCCTGAAGGTGTGGGTATTAAAATGAACAAACAAGACATACGGCGGAGGCTCCGTACACGTGTGGGCTGGAATTTCTTCTGAAAGCTGCACCATGATCAAAACGAATGTCATGTCAAGTTGTGGACGAGTATGTTTACCTAGGACAAACTGTCCAGTCAGATAGGTTTCAGTGATTATAAGTGTAAATTAATCCATTATTTTCAATCTTACAAAACTGTATTTAATAATAATGTCTTGGACCTTTTCATACCTATTATTTTGTCTTGTTTTACTTATAAGGCTTGTCAAGTATAATATTATACTTAGATAGAATATAACATTTTAACGATGTTTTCGTAGAAGATACTCATGCGGAAACATTAAGACCTCTCGACGTCGCGAGGAGGAGTGCACGCTAAAACATATTTATGCGATATTATAACGAGAGAAACACTCGAGGGCCGCTCTCCACGCCAGCCCGCCATATAACAAGTAATCGTGGTACGGCCACGCCATTAACAACGGCGCATACAAAAGTTTAGCGAAAGAAAATCATATGAAAAGCGACCACCCGGCCTGAATGCCCCACGCCCACTCCTCACCATTTTCACGCAAATTAAAAGACACAAACGCAAGCATAGACAAGAATTTCCCGCGCGCGCTAAAACACACCATTCACAGACGTCGTATTCAATTGCTCGAGAGCGAAACGGAACGCCCCGAGGCATTAATTAGAGCAGAAAACTCGCGTCTATGGCCGTTCCTTTTTTAAAACTGAGGTCTTTATGCGAGCTCCCGCCTTTGTGCGCGTTCCGTTTGTGCTCACGGGTAAGTGTCAAGTCTTAGTGTCAAGCGATGCTTTAACCTCTTTGTTGACTATAATTTACGGGAAATCCTCATTTCATAGCAACAAGCAAGAGAATTAGAAGGGAAACCCGCTTGTTCCAACTTAATTTACTGTACAAATGATCTTGATGAATCATCATTCGATTATTGTTCCCAGGTCAACCTCATACCGAAGAAGATCAAGAAACGTTAAGGTGCACTTCGACAACCAGTCAGAATGTGGAAACGTCTGATGCGGAAGACGACATTTCCGTCGGCGACAACAGAAGCGAGACATCCACTCCTAAAAAGACACAATTCTCGTTCCCCGATGAATATAAAAAGAAATTAGACGGAGAAGAAACAGAAAGGTCCTCGCCTTTAGAATACAATTTGAACAACCAAACGAATTACAGTTCTCCTTTCAAAGAAGATGAGAATGAGTACGAAAACCGACCGGATGAAAGAATGAAATTGTATGATACCAGTCTATTTCACTTGTATAGGCCAGACCGAGATAACAAGAAGGATGAGGGGACTGAAGGGACTGGATATGGGCACATGGCTGGGTTATCGGACAGTATTTACGGTAGATCTATGGATTTATCAAAGAAATCGTTCCAGTCGCAGTTATTGGCAGGTTTCGCGTCAGTCATCGCTGGAAATACACAGAGGGAATCGCAGGAGTCGAACGGTAGGTAACTGTTTTCACAGTTGAACATTTAATTTTGGTATTAATGTTCTTTAAAATTGGCAACATAAATCATCATTTCAGCCGAAAGACGTCCACTGCTGGACATAGGCCTCCCCCAAGCACCTCCACTTCAACCGGTTCTGTGCTACTCGCATACAACGGGCTACTGCGGCCTTCACAAGGTCGTCAGATCACCTTGTGGAAGGCCTTCTAACGCTACGTCTTCCGGTTCGCGGTCGCCACTCCAGAACCTTTCGGCCCTATCGGACACCTCTTCTGCGAGCAATGTGCCCTTTCCTCTGCCACTTAAGTTTGGCAATTCTTCGGGCTATGTCGGTTACATACATGACTGAGTTAGTAATGTGTAAAGTCCGGTTTACGAAAGCCGAAAAAAAAACGGACATCGATGTCTTGTAAGGCAGCTTTTTAGATGGCGTTTTTGCTTTTCTTTATTGGATACGTTTCGGGTTTCGTGCCTGAAAATTAAAAATAAATAAAATAAAATCATTATATTTCAGA
This sequence comes from Oligia latruncula, assembly GCA_948474745.1. Lineage (NCBI taxonomy): Eukaryota > Metazoa > Arthropoda > Insecta > Lepidoptera > Noctuidae > Oligia > Oligia latruncula. The sequence goes on from OX419685.1 coordinate 1,438,303, forward strand.
CAGCGAAAAAAAAAACATAAATTGATAGTTTGCGTTTAAAATATTACTTTTTGTTAGTAACTAATATGGAAATTAACCCTATAAGTCTTCGCACAAATTGCCTTATTATGGCGAAGGAAGTATCTTCCGGCACAGCCTTCAGAATGCTATTGTAACTTCTTCTTATTCTGCTCAGGAGTGAGGCCGTTTTTTTTTTGCGGATGATTTATGGCATGAAATCCTCATGGCCTGCTCATGGCATGAAAACCAGTATAAGTTACCGCGAACATTTCGGAGGCACTGCAAAAAGGAGACAGTCTCAACAGCACCGCAGAAAGTTGTAAGGTTCAACATTCTTTTTGCATTTCTTAGATCGTCAACCAGGCAGCAGACCGACGGCCTCATCGAGTTCAAGCCGCAAGCCGCGCCGGCGCCGAACTGCGTTCACTCACGCCCAGCTCGCATACTTGGAGCGCAAGTTCCGCTGCCAGAAGTACCTGAGCGTCGCTGACCGCGGGGATGTGGCTGAAGCGCTCAGCCTCAGCGAGACGCAAGTTAAGACTTGGTATCAAAATCGTAGGTAAGTGTTACTTGATTTCCTTATAATGTTGTAGGTATGTCATCAATCATCATCTGTCTAGCCTTTTCCCAACTATGTTGGGGACGGCTCCCAGTCTAACCAGATGCACCTGAATACCAGTATTTTTCATGGAGCGACTACCTATCTGACCTCCACAACCCAGTTACTGGGTAATACGATACTCCTTGGTAAGACTGGTTGTCAGACTTTCGGGCTTGTGACTACCCGTAACGACTGTCAAAGATCCATGAATGACAGCCGGGACCAACGGCTTAACGTGCTTTCCGAGGCACGGAGGGGTCTCGGTACGTAAAGATGGTCACCCATCCATAGACCAACCGCGGCAAGCGTAGCTTAATCTAATCGATCGATCTGTGCGGCTGTTATTATTTAGCCACGGGCCCCTCTTTCATGGGGGTTGATGCCTGAAATAAATGGATAAATAGTTAAATAGATTAACATAAAATGTTTATTTATCAAATAGATAGTGAGAAACAAATACTTAGTGTGAGAAAATATGGAATGGCCATATGGCATATTATGGCCTATGGCATTAAGTCCGCCTCTGTGCCTATAAGTGCTTGAAGTATTAAATAAATAATAAAATATAACTTTGTATTGCACATAGCAGAGCTGCAAGGAAATTAACATTTCATAACATCACGCTAGTTTTAAAGGGTTAGACATATTTTGCAAGAGTTTTTTACGTTAGCCATCATGCCGCTCAACATGGGTTGCGATGGTCTCATGTTGGGTGCCAATAACCACAATCATGGGGTTATGAAAATTTTCAAGATCTCTACCTATATAAGAAAAAAATCGTTCAGTTTTATTAAGGTATTCACTAGATTTTATGACAAACGAGTTATCAAAGTCACTCTTTTAAGCTTATGGCGCCCAAATGAGACTTTATTGAAGACATAGTAGAACATGGTTCCCTCATGGAAATCACTTTTAGGTGTAAAGAATAGTTTTCCTTTTCAGGGTCTGTGCCTTGCTAGTGGAAAATACTCACCTCAGTAGGTACACGCTAATTGGCGCCCAACACAGTTGCATGTTGGGCGCCAATTTTAGCTTAAACAAAATGCTGAAGCCTGAAAATGTACTGTAGGTTAAAAGTAACATCAATTTGAGTGTACTGTTTAAATATTGACTTTGGCACTTTAAAATATGTAGTTAGTCATACTTATAATAAATCTAAAATGCATAATTGTTTCTCATAGAACCAAATGGAAGCGTCAGAACCAACTGCGTTTAGAACAATTGCGTGCTCAGGCGGCGAGCGGTGAGCGCGAACTGTCTGCGCACGCGCTGCCACTTGCGTGCGCGCTGCTGCCGCCGTATCCTGCCTACATGCACTGTCATCTGTGAGCGCCTACGAATAGCACTTTATGGGAATGTTGCGTTACTTTAACTTCCGTGCCGGCTATCGACTATCGTGTCTTCAGTGAGTCTTACTATTGTTGTAACATAGGCTTGCATCACCTATCCGGCAGTACCAGCTATGCATATAGCTAAATCTTGTGGAATATGAGCCTGACCTCGTGGCCGCGAGCTACACGCTCAAGCGACACACGTCTTGCGACAGCGATTGCGGAGAAAACAAATCAAATAACTTGTTTAGAGCATCCACACGCCGCGACGCGACGCGACGCGACGGATGAAAGCCGCATCGCAAATCACATCACTCAAGGCTATGAATGGGGCCTGAACCATCGGTGATTAGCGATCAAACTTGTGATTCTTATCTTTATCACGTACCAAATGATCTACATGTACAGAGTATGTCTGTGCTTCAGCAGTATTTAGAAAAGTTGGTGGAAATAGTATTTTCAGCAAGATATCAATGGTACCAACATAATCTTGAACTCGGCACATATTCATTTCAGATTCTAATGATGTCTTTTTACCAAATTCTGTAACATAATAATGGATGTACTCTATGTATTTGGATAATTTAATAAGTTAGCACAAAGTTGTTAGTAAATTATCAGTAGGTTATTGTAGAGCTAAGAATTAATAAATAGGTATTTGTTCTTAACATTAGTTACTTATACATAATTAAGTTGTAAATGTTACATTATGAACTGTGCAATAAAATTGTGAACTAATTCGGAGTAGTCACTTTTGTGTTAATAGGTAGATAATTATTTTATACAAATATATATGTTAGCGAGTAAATGATTAAAAACCTAAGTAGGAAAAGATCTCTGTGGGCCTAGCATGAACGCGTGACTTTAACGTAACGTAAATACCACTGATTTTACAATTAAAAATAGGTACTCGTTTTGCACAAAATATTTAATTAGTTTTGAGATTTTATTGATATCGTGTGCTTGCCGCCACTTTGCTATAGAACAAGTAGTCGTATTTCCGGTTCAAAAACTTCGAGTTTTCGTGCTAGGCCCACTAGACTACCTTACTCACGTTTTTAATAAACTGTACAGTTGTACAGCCTGTATTTTGGAAAACAGCTTAATGGGCAAAATTGACGATGTTACCTGGGGGCCTAAAAAGGCCACTTTGGAGAGTCATAAAAGGATAACATTAAATCATAATATGGCGAAAGTCCGTGTTTTTCTTTATTTCGCTGCACTACGTAGGTATACCTAATCAAAGAGATTGGGATTGGATTGATTGGTATTTTAGCACAGACAAAAAAAAACTGAAAAATGCTTCACAAATGGGATTTGATACGATTTTAACTTAACAGTTAACTGTCCATTATTTTTTATCCTTTTATGATTCTGCCAAAGTGGCCTTTTTAGGCCCCCTGCTCTGAATCTATTATTGTGTCGGCATTCATATAAGCAAGTTGAGGTATAAATATGAATTTAAATTAGGTAGGTATATAAGTAAATCTTTTGTTTGCAGATGGAAAACTACCGACCAATAGGTAATATAAATGATAATAACTTTATTTGCGACCATAAATTCATTACAGATACATATTTATACTTATTTGTATTAGTAGGAAGACTATTTATGAACTATGTTAGTATAATTTGTATAAAGTTTGTAAATACAATCAAAAATTTTCTTAGATATTGTCGAAGCTAATTAAACGATTAGAAAGTCTGTTCGTATAAATTTATGTTTGACAAATTATTGAATTATTACTATTTATCAATAGTCCTTTATTTTCACACAACCATTTTATATTCCTAAATTGTCATTCATCCGATTACATAAAATTCTTCTTTTCCTTTTTTTTTCTTAAATTTATTTTATGTGGCTGAGGTAATTTTTTTGTAATTTGTGAATAACATTAGTTGCTGTTTAAAATTTTTCCGTTACAACAAATGTGAAGAAATGTCATTGTAAAGTTAGATATCGTCGATATTTTTTTGTTACTTATTATTAAGTGCTTAGAACCTTAAACCATAGCTTTAATGTAGAATAACAGTCCGGATTACTGTAATAGCAAGTAAAATGATGTTAAATCACCCACAGCTTTTCAATCACACTCCATTTCTGAACCCACCATTCAATTCTGTGCGAATTATGCAAATGTTTTGGCGCCATTCGGAATCATGGCTGCCAACCGCTCGCAATTTGCATCTCTTAGCGAGTTGTTAACATTTGAAACGAGAATAAAGCCGCTGCAGCGCTCGAAACTTTAAGTGAACCAAGTATATGTGCTGAACTGTACCTCGCTTTAAAGCGCAGTAACGCTTTACAGCCTCCAAGCTCCTCAAGCAGACAACTTTGACCGGGGCTCAGAGTCACATTTAGGTACTGTTCAATTTATTCAAACAAATGTTAATTTGTAGCTTTTCGTTTCAAAATTGTTGATTATTTATCCGTCTTTATTTCAGATTTGAGCAAACGAGGGTTTATTAAAGGGTGGGCTCGTGTAATTGGGCTGTTTTGATCTCGCGGGGGGTGTCACGGGAGCGGGTGGAAGGGTGAGGGTAATTGAAGTATTTTCCCGACGTTTGGAGGGTAGTTACGTTACCCGAGGCTGAATGGATTAGTTAGCGCGCCCGAGATAACGATCTGTCAATGATGCCTGTATAATGGGTGGTTTGTATTCTTTTATTATGCGTTATTTGCTGGAGATTATGTTCGTTTAGTTTGTTTGTGTTTTACCACAGATTGTGAATGCTCAGTGGCTTGTGGAAATTCTATTTCGACGTTAATGCTATGATTACTGTTGTGGCATTTGTGGAGCACTGATTATAGTACAAGACTTACTGATTGAAAATGTTTTATAATTTTAAGCTCAGACAATCGCAGACTCTGAGCATTATCTACAGTCAAAGATTAAAATATCATGAAACAATCTAATGTAAGACTAACACTTTGTTCGACGACCTTACTTTATACTCTGTGCTTTTGCCTCGCTGCTTCTCTACGACTAAGCACTCCTTGCTGTTCTCCCCACCGCTGTCACTGTGGCGAAGATGCCAACAGTCTCGGACACCACGGCCTATCTTGCAGCGGAAGTGTGGGTCGCTTAGCGCGCCACGCGAACATTAATGACATCATCGGACGAGCTCTTGTCACCGTCGGCGTTCCAGCTGTATTAGAACCCAATGGTTTGGCACGCGACGATGGCAAGAAACCGGACGGTATGTCTTTATTTCCATGGAAGGTGGGTAGGCCTTTAGTGTGGGACGCTACGTGTGTCAATACTCTTGCGCCATCCCATCTTCCTGGCTCGGCATGCTGTACTGGCGCTGCTGCTGCGGCTGCCGAAAACCTCAAGCGGCGAAAATATAATAACCTCATCGGAAATTATATTTTCGAACCGTTTGGGGTTGAAACCCTCGGGCCGTGGGGTCCGAGTGCTCATGGTCTTTTTAAAGAAATTTCGAAACGACTGGTTGACACTTCCCGTGACCTGGGGCTGGATTTTACCTTGGCCAGAGGCTATCACCATACAACGTGGTAATGCCGCCAGTCTTTGGGATACATTACCAGTCGACAGCGATGCGGATGATTTTTTTAAAGTAAGTTTTAAGTTTAGTTAAGTTAGGATTTAATTTTGTTATTTTTAGTTTGTATATATCTTGAATAGAATAGAACAGAATAGAATACTCTTTATTATGTACACCATATAAATTACAGACATAATTATAGAAACTATACCTACAAAGGGTGACACAATGGGCGGTCTTATCGCTAAAAGCGATCTTTTAAAGACAACCTTTGGATGGATTAAAAAGGGGAAGGACAGACAAATACTGTAGGTAGTCTGTAGTGTACCATTTACATAATCTACACTACATCTTGATTATTTAAATATATACTTTTCAATGTAAAACTTAATATTTTGGTCCAAGTGTGTAAAAAAACTTATTATTTAACCGTTCGTCAAACAAAGGAATCTCGAAAACCATCCAGTACCATCTACCTACTCTTTCGTTTAGATTTCAGTCTCACCAAATGCGCCTGAGTTCTTCTAACAGTCTAACCGGATGCAGCTGAATATCAGTATTTTACATGGAGCGACTGCCTATCTGACCTCCACAACCCAGTTACTGGGTAATGCGATACCCCTTGGTAAGACTAGTTGTCAGAATTTCGGGCTTCTGACTGACTACCCGTAACGACTGTCAAAGATCCACGGATGACAACCGGGACCAACGACGTCTTAACGTGCTTTCCGAGGCACCGAGGGGTCTCGGTATGTAAAGATGGTCACCTATCCACAGACCAACCGCAGCAAGCGTAGCTTAACCTGATCGATCGACCTGTGCAGCTGTTATTATTTAGCCACGGGCCCCTCCTAACTCGTAATTCGTACAATGACTATTGTGTCGAATAAAATGTTAGGTTTATGTCTTCACAGTTACAAGTAATTCTTAAAAATCCCAATTACACAAAACACCTTTATACAAAACATAAAATCAACTTCATGCAACATCGACCAAATCATAACACAAGATTTTTCTAATTAAATTTTGTTCTTGCGTCTTAGAATTCAGATTAATATTATCGTTTGCTTAAACATGAATAATCTTTTCGGTTTCATGATTATTGCAATAATAGGTAAAATCAAGTGTCAGCAAGTTTTAAGCGAAGAATTAGTCATATCCACGCAGGAGCCAGGAGAAAATCTAGATCTTAAAAACGCGAAAATAGAAAGACGATTTCTAGAAGATTTAAGTGATCATGAATGGCACGTTGCGCATCTCAGGACCGCTGTGTTCGATGGCAGGAAAGCTTGCATGTCGGATACTTTCGCAGACACAGTGAGAAGATACAGGAAAATGTTAAAAGAGGACGGAGCGAGGGTTGAGTATGTGTCCGCTGACGCTCTTCATGTGGACCCAAAAGATTTAGTCGAAGAATCCTGCAAAACAAATGACGACAGCAACTTTTTTAATAATATGACTATGAAAATCACATCTGGAAACTTTATCGATGCTACGACGGTTGCACAAAATGTAACGTCAGCTGGCAATACAACAGATTCGATGAAGGTGGTGGATACGACACCAACGTTAGACTTTAAGGCTACGACAGCTGAGTCGAAGGTAAAACCGAAGCAGAAGGAAATGGAGGATCATCCAAAGAACGACACGAGACGAACCAGCGAGTACATGTTCAGCTCGGTCGAGTACTATGATGAGTCCACAGAGTTCGATCCGAACTTGTGTCCGGATGCTGTGGAGATCATCACGCTTCAGATAGATCAGCTCAGAAGCTACGACTTGGAGTGTGAGATGATTGTGGAGTGGAGGAGTTTAGAATAAATGTATCTTATTTAGTTTTTGTTTTGTAGTGAAAGTACGACTATCGACAGTGCCGTAATTAGCCTTTTATGCGCCCGGTGCGAGCTGCTATATCCGCGCCCTGTTTTTTTTTTTTTTTCGGATGGGTAATCATCAAATTAATGACTCTCCCGCTCTGGGTGGAGCGGAAGGGAGTGTCAGACTCTGCTCCCGCTGACCCGGCAGGCTTCGGTCCTAAGGGGCCCCTTACTCGATGCCGACATCTCTTTGAGGCGCGCGTGGAACACTTACGCGCCGTCCGGCACGGGCCTGGTCCTGATCGGACGGTGAGCTACCCATTACTCCTGCCCGCAGGCCCGCGCCTACGGAGGCCGGGAGTCGTCACGCGGCTCCCGACGCCCAGAGCGTCTCCCGCGGCGGCTGGGACGGGAGGCTCTCTCCCTGAGCCGTCCCGCCACCTCCTTTGCTAGCATGACTACTTCGCAGAAGGAGGTGACTGCCTCCCACTCCCTCTCGCCCCGGACCATGGCTTGCACCAGGGTCGGACGCGAGAGGTCGCCGCCGCTGCCGATCGCCTCTACGGGGACACGGCGGTGCTCCGCCCAAGCGGGGCAGACCTCCACCGTGTCCTCTGGGCGATCCTGGCTATGGTGACACCCTGGCGTTTCCTCCCGCCTGATGATGTGCAGGAACCTCCAGAAACTTCCGTGTCCGGTGAGAACCTGCGTCAGGCGGTAGGTGAGGGCGCCGTGGCGCCTCTCTAGCCACTCCTCAAAGAGGGGTCTTATCGCCGCTATCGTGGCGTGCCCTGCGCTGGGTTGCGACAGTCACTCTTTCCATGTCGCCATGAGATCACGCTGGAGTTCCGTCCGCTCCGCCGCGATTTGCCGCGGAAGCGGATTTTCCCCCCGGCGTAGTGCCTCCGCGCGCCACTCATATAGCGCGCGAGGACTATCGCCTCCAGATCCCATGGCGGCAAACCGGCAAGGAGGCTTGCCGCCTCGCCCGAGATCGTGCGGTAGGCCTTACGGCTACCACCTTCTGGGGCGCGTTTGGGTAGTGGGCGGCTCGCCGCCGCAGTGAACGCGCCCACACCGGGGCCCCGTATAGGGCCATGGACCACACGACCCCCGCGTTAAGCCTCCGGCAGGAGGCGTTTGGCCCCCTCAGGTTGGGCAAGAGCCACTTGAAGGCGGCTCCGGCCCGTTCCAGTTTGGGGGCTAAACCTCGGAAGTGCTCGACGAAGTTCCACCGGCTGTCGAGGACGAGACCCACGTATTTCATCGTCGTCTCGACGCCGATGTGAACCCCTCCTACCGTTAGTTGGGATCCCGATGGTGGCGCGTTCCGGGGCCCATGAAACGACATGGCCTCGGGCTTGTGCAATGCCACCTCGAGACCCAACTGCCGGATCCTCTCCACGACTATCGCAACCCCGCGTGTCATCGCGTCGGCCGCCACCTGATGCGACCTCCCCTGCGCCAGGACCAGCGTGTCGTCAGTGTAGCAAACCACGCTGACGCCATCAGGTAGGTCGATCCGCAGCACCCAGTCGTAGCCGATGTCCCACAGGAACGGCCCCAGAACCGATCCCTGCGTGACACCGGACGACATCTCTCGCCGGTTCCACTCCCCGTCGCGACCGGGGTAGATGATGGCTCTGTCCGTCAAATACGCCTCGACTAGGTATTCGACGGAGGTAGGTCGGCATCCCGGTGATACCGGAGTGCCTCCAAAATGCAGCTCCAGGGCAGGGTGTTAAACGCGTTGGTGATGTCGAGTGACACCGCCACGACGACCCCACCCCGGGACACCGCGTCCCCCGTCGTGAGGGCTCTCACGCGTATGATAGCGTCCACCGTCGAGCGCCCTTTGCAGAAGCCAAACTGACTGTCCGCAAGATTCTCACCAGGTGCCCGACGAGGCGGCCCGCAATCACTCTCTCAAAGAGCTTGCCGACCCCTTCGAGCAGCACGATGGGCCGGTATGCGGACGGAGAGCCCGCAGGGCGCCCTTGCTTCCGAATGAGGACCAGCTTCCCCGTCTTTCAACGGAGTGGAAACTGGCCTCTCTCCAAACATGCGCTTAAGAGCGCCTCCAGTCAAGGCCCGAGAACCCTCGAGGCCAGGACCCAGGCTTTACCTGGCAAGCCGTCGGGTCCTGGGGTAACATTTGCATTTATAAATTAGGAGAAAAATTTATTCGAAAATTCGAATTCAGAAATTATTTTATCAATATTGCGTCATTTATATGAATTTTAAAGTTTTGTTGTGGGGTAAGATCGTAAGCTGGCGTCTGAACTTTCTATCAAGTCGTGTCTCTTTACTCGCTTTTTACGCTTTTCAGGAAAATCGTCTTCGATATCACATTCTTCACAAACTTTTACAATTATTATTACGATTTCATCGTCTTTAATATTGATAATATTATTTATTTGTAAGAAGAATAGGTATACGCGGACGACGCGAATCCACACGTATAAATAAATAAATAATAGGTATTGTTAGTGACCCAGGTCTGGTCATTTCTGCGCCCCTCCAGGGTCTGCGCCCTGTGCCTGGGCACCGCTGGCACCGCCCTATTTACGGCACTGACTATCGATGGGTATTAATGCCAAATGAGTGAGGACACTTGTGTTTATCCTGTACCTAAAATCAAATCTAAAATATGTCCTTGTGCCAGAAATCTACTCTCCCTATGATTATGATAAAGAAAAACCATTACAGTTTTCCCCCATAGTTTCATTAAGAAAAACTCCCTGCAATTTTGGTTCAGTAAGGTCATCTATCGGTGTAATGGCACTTATTTTGAGTAGGTAGTATAGAAATTAGTCCGTTACTCAGGCAACGTGGCAATCCGCTCTTCTAAAAACAAATGATAGTCAATAGATGGCGTTGTTACTTTCAGCTGGGAACTACGGCGTACCCGCGTCACGTGCCACTACGTTGCTACGAGAGTAAGTACAGGAAAGTCTTGATAGATGGCGTTAGGTGTAGTTCTGGTAACTTTTGATGGTTTAATGATGAAATCTTTATCGTAATATACCACATACTTCTACTTAGACACTGAACATAGACTGTGTATAATTGTTTAAAACTATGGATATTTTTGTTCAGCAAAAGGTTGAAAAATATCACGATGTAATAAATTACGTAATAATTTTGTAATAAATTCCTTCGTGTTCTATGAAAACAAAAGACATCACACGAAATCTAATAAAGAACGGAACTTAATCATCATTAAATTTTTATTCCCTATAAATATTTTTTTTAAATTTTTCATCCTATTAAAACTTTCACCATGGTTACTTAAATAACCTTGTACTTGTATAATAAAATACCCCCCGTCCATACGTCCCCCGGTCCCCCGACTTCCATAAGATTTTTTTAAATTTATTTTTTTATTTCATGCTTTTTGTAGGGATTCCTTAGTTTTATTTTTGTCGGGGGTTTTTTAAATTTTTAATTTATTTTTTTATTTCATGCTTTTTGTAGGGACTCGTTAATTTTTTTATTTCATTTCTTTAATTTAGTTGCGTTTTAAGATTCAGGTAATTTGGTGTTTAATCAGGTTTTTTATCCGTCAAAAAATAATTATTAAGTTATAGTTGAAGAATAATTTTTAAGACTAAACAGATTTTTTTTGTTTTATTATATCCTTTTCATCCGTTCGGGAGCTACGATGCCACAGACAGACACACACACACACACACACACACACACACACACCCCCACACACAGACACGTCAAACTTATAACACCCCGTCGTTTTTGCGTCGGGGGTTAAACATAGAAGGATTAAAACACAGAATGTTTATTGAAACATGCATTTCTATGGTTTCAGTAAGCGTGAATGCTACCAATACGGATTATAATTAGCAAATAAAACAGTTAATTAGTCCGTACTTACGCGTAGCAAGCAGCAGGTTTCTCCACATGATGCAGTTATTTGTTGTTGCTGTTAATTAGTTTCAGGTGCTTGGCTTATTTTTAATTAAGCATTTTACAGCACAAGAGTTTATATTTAGCTCGGGAATTAAACCTTCGTACTCTTGCGGTTATAAGATCATTGAAGTTTCATTTTGTTTTTTTTTAAATAACACCAACTACAAATCTAATTTTTCTGACGTAACTTCACGTGACCTGGCTGGCCTATTTTTTGGCCAAAGAATCAGCATCACTATACAACGTGGCAAAGATGCCAGCTTATGGGCACTTTTCCTGTTGACAGCGATGCGGACCAATTTATTCATGCCGTATGATTCTTTCCTCCTTAATTTTTTTAATATACGTGTACTTACATATAATTTAAGCCTGTTATCATATATTATGTAAATATTTTATTGTATGGAAATAAAAGTAATGACGTCCGAATTTTTTTTTCACAATAGGTAGGTACCTACTTCCGCAAGTAGGTAAACTACACATGTCTGCAAGTAAACCTCGTAAGCTTGCCTCCTAGGATTGTAAGGAAGGCATTAGGAAGCCCTCGTGTGGCGCGGCTTTTGTCAGAATCAAGGTTTGTGGGCCGACACACCATTTTATATGTTGACTCGTTTCCGATCTGAAGTTTATGGTGTTTGTGTGTTGTTTACTTTGTACTTTATGGTTTCCTCTTTTAAATCTATGGCAGGTTTGTCGTTGAGATCACAGAGGTGGAGACTTATAAGTATAGGTATATGGACTGCGGTAGATGTGTGGGTTAATAAGATAATTATTATGTTTGGCCGCGTATGGGTGTGTAATCGTCTAGTCAGCAAAGACGTCTAAATCGTTGATACTAATTCTCTGCTCAGTACCTATTTATATATTTTTTTTCAACGCAACTCGAAAGTTATTGCTTTAAATGCATAAAACATCAAAATAATTTGTTACCAATCCTATTACCATTGAAGTGTCTCGCTTAATTAGAGTTATTGTAAAATAGAAGCTTTTTTGTTTGAGTATTTCAACTTTTATGCAAGTTATTTACAAAGGCGGGCATTCATCCCCTTCACTCCAACATAAAAAAAACTTTAGAAATCGCCAAACATGTTGACACACCAAGGCTGCAGGGGGGTGCAACGTCTCAACTGCATTCATTTCAATGACGACGAGTCGACCAACCAGTCCATCTACTAGTTCATCTCTTCGCTCGACTGAGCGCCTGGTAGCTCGGCTTCGAGAAACACGTGAGGTGACGTGTCGCGACGTGTTTCTCACACACGGGGGGCAGGACATGTTCGTGTACGCACGACACACGCGTGTCGTGTTTGTATGTGTGTGTCTGGCGAGACAATCAAATGAGGGATGGGCTTTTGTGGTGTGGTAGAGTAGGGGTTGTGAAGGTCAGGATGATTTAGGTCAATGTACCGTTACTAAGCCAACAAAATAAGTATTTTCGATTGGTGTAAAAAAGTTTCGTTAGAATAGGTAAGCTTTTACAATAAAATTGCTTCCGCCTTTTCACAAGATCGTTCTTATGTTACCCACGATATGATATCAAAAGTGACATTGTTAAAAGATGTCTTGACTAGCAATTATAAATTTTCTGGACTATTATTTATAGATTGATATCATTATCAATTCAGTCATTCTACTTTTGATTTGAGGCATAGAATATTTTGAAAATTCTAGCTACGCTCGATTTTTTTCGACTTTTCGAGTCCTTAACGGTCCATCGTTCATAAGTTTGATAAAAGCTTATCATGAATAAATCAGTCTTGATTGGTGCTTAATCATTTTGTTGAACTTCCTCCTTTTGCGTAAATTATTTTTTCATCATTCCCATAATCAGTCCAAAATAATCTTTCTGATAGTAAAATATTATCCTTAAAAAAGTCTCGTGTTTTTTTCTACAAATAGTTGCCACGATCGGTCGACTGGCGCTGGCATAGATATCCGGGCGCTGCTGGAGAGGTCGTTTATCAAATGAAGAGAGAGAAAATGAATGTTCTCTTTTTAACGTACCAAATTATCTGTGGTGCATCCCTTTCACGTGGGAGCATTCCTTGGGGTACGCAATTAGACCACTCTTGGTCAACAAAAGGTCTTTTACACCAGATACGAATATGTTATAATAGACTTTGGATCGAGGATGACAGGGTTGAAAATTGATAGTTACATGTAAAATTGAAATTACAAAGGGATGCAGCGGAGTCGGTTCTCGTACCATCGGATAAGCAAAAATGCAGTGAAATATGTATGCATTTGAGTTGCAATTTGTGTAACAATAATTTAACGTTAGCAGGAGGGGTGTTTATGATCAAATAAATTTAGACTTTGATGCAACTGTTGTAAGGATAAATGTGGTCTATTCAGGAGTAGTGCATTAAATCCTGGTGTGTTATGATCTCTTAGTGACGAATGCTCTTTAACACGTGACGTCAGCGGGGTTTTCACACGGTTCGCTCAGCTGTTTTGTTTTTAACAAAAGGTAACAAAGTAACGGTTTTAGTGAAAAAGAAAGGTGTGTCGCTTTTTTTTTGGTTAAAAAAGAGGGCAATTTTGACATAAGTTATTATTATTTTGTTTTTAATTTTGTTAAGTTTTTTTGTTCTATTATATTTCTGATAGTTTTTTTTATTATTGTTACGTAGATTTAAATGATACTTAAATGATTTTATTTCTGTAAGTAGATTTGTACAAACACTTTTACACGTCAATCTAGAGTTTCATGTGTTTTTTTTTTAATATTTTACGCTGATGTTGAGTTCTACAAATATAGATCCGACTATCCTCTTGTTTTTGTAACTTAGGTAAACGAAGAGGTAAACTTTATTCGTGCCGATGTCACGAGTGTTTACTCCTGATGGTTTCTGATGTCCTAGCATTTTGTGCCAGACAACACGTGACGTCAGTCCCATTTTCCCACGGGCATCTCTCAGATTCCGCATGGGTAAAATTAGATAAAGATTACGATAGCAAAAAATCATCAATGGGTTTACTACAAATTAACAGACCATAAATATTATGGCCCCGGCTGTCATTCAAAGTCAAAGTCAAGTCAAAGCATTTATTTCAAATAGGCACATAAAATGCACTTTTGAACGTCAAACATTATGATAAAATAGAATTGTTTCTAGTCGCCTATCCCAAAATGTGTTTATCGTATGGAGAAGAATGTGCAAGAAACTCCACCGTTTCAATCGTGGATCTTTTGACAGTCGTTACGGGTAGTCAGAAGCCCGGAAGTCTGGTAACTAGTCTTACCAAGGGGAATCGTATTACCCAGTAACTGGGTTGTGGAGGTCAGATAGGCAGCCCCTCCATGACAGGTCAGATAGGCAGCGCTCCATAAAAAACTGGTATTCAGCTGCATCCGGTTAGACTGGAAGCAGACCCCAAGATTGTTGGGAAAAGGCTAGGCAGATGATGAATATGTTGATAGGCTATTTATTAACATCACGTAACGACCCTTAGGAGCCGAGCGAAAAGAAAAAAAAATCAAAAAGAACGTTAAGCGAAAACGAAGCAATAGTGCGGGCGGGAAATGTCGCTGTTATTTTAGTATATTATGATGGGGTCTTACGACTTCCACCCCAACGCGCTAGTGAATAATAATAGACGTGCTTCCGCCCAGTTTCTGGATCTAAATCAACACAATAATTACCCGCTAACAAATAAAAGCAGTCAACTGCTATGGCCAATCGGATCACTTTACACGAATTTAATTTTGACACATCGATAATTTTCCTTCCCAAAGGTGCTGGAGTATTAATATTAAGTATAATTACGATATAATTATGTATATAGTATACCTACTAACTATCCGGCTGCACAGATTTGGATGCTGGGCGCAGTGCCGGATTAGCCCATAAGCAAATTAAGCAATTGCTTAGGGCATCACATCTCGGGGGGCACCATAAGGCAGAAACAGCACCGAAAATAGTATTTGCTAGCACATGAATGGCAAGGTTGTTTATCAGCAAGTTTACAAGATCCAAAAGTCACTCTAGAGATGTGCGCCAATCTTTACAAACGCTCATCATTGTTTTGGAAAAATACGAGGCGACTAGTGGATAGGAGGGCCTACAGGCGTGGATTGCTTAGGGCATCAAGTAGTCTTAATCCGGCACTGGCTGAGCGCACACATAGATACTAATCTATGTGTTCCTTCTTATTATATGCACATTGGATGCTCAAGATGAAGATGTTAATTACATTGATCAAAATCGGTTTTTCCTTTTCAAAAGTTTATTAAATTGAGAAAACCAAAAATACGTTATTGCATGTCTAAATTAAAATAGACAATTTATTGAAGATTACAAGTCGGCTGTAGCAAAAGAAACTGCTGTTACTAAGTAACATTTGACATTTCATCCCAAAATGGGCTGAAAGAGAAAAGGGGATCGCGTATATGAAACCTAGTCTTTGTGGATGTGCTAGTTTATCTCTTCATGATTCCTGATATCCTAGTAGCTCGCCCCTCTTCGAAACGTGACGTGTTAGCGCCCCTGTCGCTTTTCAACCCCTCATACAACCCTACATGTTTCGTATTTCATCAAGTGATCGGTGAGTGAGATCACAGGTGGCGCTACGCAGCCTGCGCTACTTGCTCGACAAAATAACAGTCTACTTATCAATAATCTTGCGACAAGTTCAATGATCATTCAATAGTTTGAACTCTTTAAAGTTTTGCTCTCTTGGCTGTTCTCCAGGGGTAGTTCCTTCATGCCACGAACGAATCTGTTTAGCGTCAATTTCGCTAGACTTATTAATATTTATTAGTTCTTCAGGTGTTTAGTCCCCCCGAAAACCTGGGAACTAAAAACCAGTATAAAAATCACAATAATGGAAAGAACAAGTAACTCTCGGCTTTAAACAACCTATAATGTTCCCACTGCTGGGACACAGGCATTATCTCTTCGAGAGGGAGTGGGCTGTGATCTACCATGCAGGCAGTGAGGGTTGGTCGGGCTCAGTGCGGATTGGTTGTATTTTTTATGTTCCTCAAAGTTTTGCGTATCTTATTTTAATGACATCATCATTCATTCTGTGCCGAATTTGTTCCAGGGAAGGAATTCGTAGTTCACGGCCAACCATGCAAGTTTAACTCTTGGTGCCCGCTGATGTCCTAGTAACTATCGCTTCCTGAAACGTGACGTAACCAGCTCGTTCCCACAGTCTCGATCCCCGTTTGAGTTTTTTCAAAGTTTTTTTTTGTCTTTTTTTATTTATGTTCCTTCCTACGAATACGTCTTCACAAGTGGAAACTATGTAAACTCCTTCCACACTGTTGATAATACATTAATTTAGTAGGTTCACTGCACCGTTGGTCTCTTGGTTCCAAGCGCGACAGCTGAGCGTGGGGTCCTGGGTTCGATTCCCGGGTCGGGCAAAAGTAGCAAAAGCAGCCCGGAGTTTGGAAGTTGGCGGTTTAATACCCCCGTGCCTCGAAAAGCACGTCAAGCTGTTGGCCCTGCGCCTGATCTCTCCCCAGTCGTGTTGCATTGCCGTCCCATCGGACTATGAGAGTAAAGGAACGGAGAGTGCCTGCACCTGCGTTTGCGCACACACTTGTGAACTATAATTATCTCCTGCGTACCTGGCTAATCTCCGTTGAGATTGGCCACCGTGACCGAAATCGGTCGGGAAGCTATTATAATTAATTTAGTAGGGATTACTGGGGAAGAGCCGTATACATTGCTATATTTTATTTAGTAAGTACAGACGGCACATCAAGCTAATACAATCTGTCAAATTTCTTTAATACATTTTCAACTTTATTTCTAAAACATAAGGTTCAAAGTTGATTGGAAAAATTTGACAGTTTCGGGTAGCTTGATGTGCTGGCGTCTGTACATAAAGATTTGAAAGCTATCTGTTGTAAGTATTTTTTGAAAATTAATCAAGTAGTGAGCGTAGTAAATAGCAAAGCTTTAAAAAAAATACTTTTATCCCACTGCTGGGCAAACGTGTAGTGATGTCTATATGTATAAAAAAATCCGCTGTTTCATACATTTTGGTCAAGTAGGCATTGAACTTTTATATGAAACAGCAAATTTTTTTTTCGTGATTTCAGAGTTGGTCCCATAGTGAAAGTTGTTCAGTTCGATGGTCTAAAACACCTCTTAAAGTTTGTCAGGTTATTTTTTTAACACTTTGTATAATTATCTCATTCTGCTTCCCATCACGGCCTCATGGCCAATACATGATGAAATTAATGAATCCAAGTCGTTACGTCAGCGCTTACTAGGTCTGCCTCGATCACATCGGCGCGGCGCCCAACTTCAGACAACACTGCTCACCATAAAAAAAGATTGAAAAGTTTAGGTACCTGATAAAAACATCTTAGTGAATCCTAGCGCCCTAGTATTAGACGAACGTATCGCTCACACTACGCGGCCTGCAATGACTCGTGGGATGACGTCATAATGTGACGTCACTGGCGAATTCCCACGGTGCACGGTGGGTGCAGTCTAGACAGAGCAGTAACTGAGATAAAATCAAATATCACAAATCACCGATCTTTTTAGGGCGGGCATACTTTGCAAGTAATTTTTGGAGTGTGTTTTGTGAGAAGGAAGTTACAGCTGAGGTAAGATAAGAATGTTACAGTGACCAGTGAAGGTTAATAATTAGACTTAAATGAAACGCAAAGTCGTGAACCAAACCAATCATCATCCATCGTCATAAATGAATTCCATTGATAATGATGATGATAAGATGAACTTTTTTCGCATGTTAATCTTCAATCTTCATTTAGAGGTCTTCATGCAACTTTAGTGCAAACTTTTCACAAGTTTTTACTATCGATACCGGAAAAGTGAAAGTACTAACAACCTCCTGGCGTATTCTGATATCTTGGTATTCTGTACCCTGAAACACGTGGCCATGTGCACATCAGATATTTTAAATGTTTATGTTGAGGTTCTTTCGTACAATTTTTGCACCGTAGATACTTGCAAAACAGAAAAGTATTGTAGGCTTGTAGTGTAGGAAGTATTTATTAACACTAGCAGCTATGAATATGAGCAATACTCGACTTTTTATTAGCAAATTGCAAGAAGCAATCTATTAAAATTGAATGACAAAGTCTTGAAGAAGGCCGCAACAGAAAGTCTACTCTCTTAGTCCGTCAACGAAGGTACGGGCCGGTATCCAAAGTCAAAAGTTAAGGTCAAAGCATTTATTTCAAATAGGCACACAAAAGGCTCTTTTGAACGTCAAAAATTACAATAAAATAGAATTGATTCTAGTCGCCCAAAAGGTAGTGTTCGTATGGAGAAGAATGAGCAAGAAACTCCACCGTTACTCTTTTAAAATGTTTTACAATATTCTGCATACATTAATTATATAATAACTAGCAGCGCCCCGCGGTTTCACCCGCATAAGTGTCGATCCCGTGGGAATATCGGGATAAACAGTAGCCTATATCTTAATCCAGGGTGTCAGCTACCTCCATACCAAATTTTATCAAAATTGGTCCAGCCGTTTGAGCGTAAAGAAGTAACAAACATATAAACACACACACACACACACTCACTCACAAACTTTTGCTTTTATAATATTAGTGTTACTAGCTTCCGCCCGCGGCTTCGCTCGCGAGGTATGTCAATAAAAACTATCCTATGTCCTTCCCCGGGATGCAATCTATCTCGCTGCCAAAATTTGTCGAAATCCGTTCAGCGGTTTAAGCGTGAAAAGGTAACATACAGACAGACAGACCGATATAAACAGACAGTTACTTTCGAATTTATAATATTAGTATGGATTTAAGTAACCATCTCTTTGTAGATTCTAGCGCCCTAGTATCGAAATAACGGAATCTTCGGTACTAGGGCATGCAGAATCTTCAAGTTTGACGTCTTAACGTGACGTCACTGACGACTTCCCACGACGCCGGCGATGCAGTCTAGAGTTCTAGACCGCTTTATTATATAGCTGTTTTGCTGGTAGGTAGTAAATTGTAGGTATCTCCAAATAATTGTGGCTCATCTGTTGTATTGTAAGATCGGAAGAAGAGAAAGAATCGGAAGATCGGAAGTTTGGCTTTATGAATATTATCCCTTTATGATTCTGCCAAAGTGGCCTTTTTAGGCTCCCTCTGTCTTGTATGGATCAGAATGTTGGGCCACAAAAGGGATGAATGAAAGGCAATTGCGTGCAGCTGAGATGGAGGGATGTGTGGGCCACAGTCAGCTGGCCTGGCGGGCGCGCAAATAACGAAACGCAGGAAACTGTGATTGTGATTCTTAAAATAATAACATAAAATGTTAACAACCAGAAGGCTAATTCTCGTAACGTTCAAAATCTAGTCGCAGTGTCATCTCGGCGACAAACAAATGTCAACAACTTGTCAAAATGTAGGGAAATTAGAGGTATTTTTTGACAGATTGAGATTGAGATGAGACTGTGAACGTTCTTAAAATTACGAGAATTGCCCCTTTGATCTGTCCGCTTTGATGCGGTTTCGTATTTGTTTTGCTTATTTTCACACATCTTACCAATATCTTAATGAATCAGAAGTGAGAGTGGAAGTTTAAACTGTTTGTTTTTATTGTTTTTTCTTCTCCATACCTACTACGCTTTGGAATGAGCAACTTAGCTTCATATTTTCTGACTGACTTCATATTTTCTTTTAATTGAAATAAATGCTTTGAGTTTGAGTATCATAAAACTATACTGACGCTCAACATGGGACAGCTCAGCTGGAAGAACTTACCTAAGATCTGTAAGCACCTACTTCGAGATGGGGATCGATCTTACCTTCGTTTTTTGTTTTTTTTTATCAAACTTATATTTAATAACCATGATTTTTTGTTAGCCCCCGTATCTATTGTTATCAAAACCCTCGAGAAGAGCTAATTGTCAACTCTTTGAACGTGTTACAACTAATTCAAGCGATGTTAGTTACGTCAAAAGTATCAAATCACTACTGTAGAGTTGCCCCACCATGGGCGCCATTAAAATATTGAACGTTTGAATTCTCGTTTGGTGATTAAACAAACTGCATTATAGGAACCTGCCTAAACTTATAAAATACGGCTTTTTCGATTAACAGACTGGAATTTGTTCTAGTTTGTTGGCAATAGTCACACTCGCTAATAATGTGACAAACAGTAAGATAAACTTACCTACTTATGTCATAAAATAATAGCGAATGTTAGTGTTTATTGTTCTTTCCGAAAACTATTTTCATATATCTTTTCGAAAATAAAAGGCATGAGAAGTTATTTATTATTCTTTCCGAAAACAAACTAATCTTACGTGAACATTTTTATTTAACGTTAATAAATAAGGTTCTATATATCATGTGTTAAGCCGCTGATGTCATCTAGAATGAAATTAGGATTTCATCTCACTTCACTGGGACGTAGTGGCGCCATGGAAAATATAGTTTTCCTGTGGTTGTAAAAATTGTTGTCAAGGTCAGTTCGCTGTCCGGGCGGAGCGATGCAGCTCCTGTTGATTTCTGATGTCCTAGTATCCAACGTTCGAAAACACGTGGCCTCAGTGCGGCCTCACAGGTGAAACCACACTCAGCCGGACTGTGTGCCTACTGTGTAGGGGCGGGCGGAAATCTAGGTGAACAGGTTTTACTACAAACTACTAATAACATTACAATAATTCTTAAACTAAAATCGAAAATATAAATAGCCTGAGACCTCTGTACGTTTTGATGCGCTCGCCTAACGGAAGTTTGGTTATTTGCACACCTAACCAGAAACTAAATAATTTAGAAGCTAGCCAAGCGTGAATAAGTTCATAATGAAATTAATAATAATAATCCTTCCATGCCGTTTTCATCATCACCCTATTGGCGTCTATCATGGGCTCTCATGTGGCTAGAAAAACCACATTTGTTTACAAATATTCTTGCACAGAGTGGACAAGTGAGAGCACCATTAATATAATTGTAATTGATTGCCGCTGGTGATCGGGCTTTTAGTTCGTCACGCTTGGAATCCAGTTTTGACAGCCGACAAGTCTCAAAGTCAAAAACTTTCTGTTGTACTATAGTGACCTCCACTCTCTATTTTGGAGTAAGTACTTGTTTGTTTGTTTCCATGCTTTTAGACGATGAGATGAGTTTTGAAACCTCGAATTATTGGTTATTTAGTATTTTCAATCATTACATTTCCTCCTAACTTCACGAATTGCAGAACCAGCTATGTATAATAACCAACGGCTTTACCTAATTGTATTGCGAGTACCTACAGGCAACTTCCTAAATATTTTTACATGTATTACAAACACTGCTCTGGTTCTTTCCTGATTTTCCATTATCTAATGTAACGAAAAACGTGGTCTCAGCTGAGCGCCCCATTCTAATGCAAATAAAGAGGGCGCTTTATTATAACAAAGTTAAGTTTTGTACCATACGTGTATGCACACACACACCCCTATTTCACAGGTAGCTCTTGTTGACTCCTGTTGCACTAGTATTCAATGTTTATACTTTTAAAGTTACGTTGCCTTGACACACTCGACGTTTATGGTTGGTGTTGTTATTGTTATTAGCTAAATAAATAAATAGAAAAACTTCTGATTATTTGATCTTATTTATTACTTAGATTTCTGTAAAATATTGAAAACATGATCTACGTTAGATAGAAAAGCTTAAAAACATGTTAAAAAGCTACACAAACATAAATATGTATAATGCAGCATTGGTTACGTCACGTGTAAGGGGTATACAATACCAGGACATCAAAAGCAACAAGAGCCCTCATAGCCAATCAATGTTGCACAAAAATTATACAGGGGTGAAAAACCCACCCCATGCTATAATTTTGTTACAATTGGTTTGTTTAGTAAAAAAAAAACATAATGTGTTTGTGTATAAAAAGAGATTGATTGGGATACTTGGGCATTAATAATAACTAAGGCTTGTTCATATGTAAATGTAATGCATGTCATTTTAGGTCGGCTATGTGAACTTGATCTTGTTCCATTGCACTATTTAAGGTGAATCGTGAACCCAATAAGAAGTTGCTTATTACAACCCTAGTTCAATATTGTGGAGTGCAGAAAAAAACGCATGAATGAAAACCCAATGTTTTGTCAAAAAGATTCGAGTGATAATCTACGAATCATCAAAAACCGAAGATCGCGTTGAAAAAAAAAGCTCGTCTCTCCTCTTCGGCGGCGTGCACCACGTGTTTCATAACATTTGATACTAGGGCACCAGGAGTGAGCTGTAGGTTATTTTGATAAAATTGCGACCACAATACCCTTATTGCAAGGTCACACACCACACACCGTCGAACAGCTGTGTAGTCGACCGACACACCGCCTGTGTGTCGCTCCATCACAAGAGAAAATACAAATAATAAATAAAAAGGCAAATTTCTAATTTGAGCCTAAACTAGGCAAAGCGCCGAGACACCAAGAAGATCATCAATAAGCTGCATTCCACTCAGGCAGAATGCTTAGGAAATCGCGGGGTGTTTTTGATTATACTTAATAATTTATTAATTTACAAAGTGACTGGATTCTGACAGTTTTTTTTTACAGTGAATTGAATATGAGCATAGAACCAAATTAACTGACAAAGCAAAAGAAAAAAAAAACTGGCCAAGTGCGAGTCGGACTCGCACACGAAGGGTTCCGTACCACCAAGGCAAAAAACCCTAAAAAAAACACATTTCTTGTATGGGAGCCCCCCTTAAATATTTACTTATTTTATTATGTTTTTAGTATTTGTTGTTATAGCGGCAACAGTAATTCATCATCTGTGAAAATTTCAACTGTCTAGCTATCACGTCTCGCTGTCACGCACACACTCGTATATAATACAAAAGACAGATAGAGAGAGAGAGAGAGAGAGAGAGAGAAAGTTTGAAAAATGCGTATCAACGCGTTTTTAACACAGAGCCATCAAGTATAAAGATAAAGATATATTTATTGCTTATCTGTGTACATTAAGTTCTTTTACACATTTTTAGAAGTTCTCATAAAGTTGTCTCCATCTTGGATTTCCATATTGAACTCGCTATCGGATTCAGCACCCTCGAAAGCCATGAAATCGACACCCATGATTAAACAATTTAAATTTATGCAGTCGCCGTCTTGGATTTTCATTTTGAAAGCCATGAAAACTATCTCTTTCCTATTCAAGGTATAATTGAAATAACTGACAGCCTGAAAAGAGGTTACTGTACCCAGCATTATGAACTCTATGTTCTATGCCATAGAACATAGAATCTACAGGGTAACCCTGAAATCACGAAAAACAAGTTACAAGTACATACTCGTATATAGATATGGTTGGATATCAACCGGAAAATAAATTCGAAAACTTATTCTTGTACTCGTACATATGCCAGCTACGCCGTAGCAAGTCGTAGCAATCTCGTAGACTATTTAAATACCTAATTAGCTAATTCAAAACTACTCTGCAAGCTTTACTTATGAGCCTATACTACCTCAGCTAAAATTCACTCTTTATCTCGCTCGCACGATACTGCTCGCGGACTGTGTGAGAGCGAGACAGAGTGCGATGCTGGGCGGAAGGCAGCGCCAGTAGTTTAGGTATTTGCTTTTTACGGTGAAAATCAAGGTAATTCAAAAAAACTAACATAAACCTGCTTTATAGATAGTTCAGTTAGTATGCAAAGTTTCATGATCTAATTTAAAGTATTTTTTGAATACCAGCGGTTTATTGTTCGGTTTGGAGGTAACTTTGTATTTTTTTTCTATCGAGAAAATTTTGTGGAATCGTGTGTTCGTCTAACATTGTACCTAATATTAATCCTCAACTTTAACATATATTTATTTCAAAATTAATGCGGCGGTATTTTCGACATAACGGAGGATGCATGCTAAGCCATTTGAGGTAGTATAGGCTCTTAATATTTTCGCTGAAAACTAGGTTCTATTATAAGATTTTACAGAAAATCGTACGTATCAATATCGTAGGTATAATAGGTAATACGGGCTGTCAAATTTTCCCAATCAACCTTGAACTTTATGCTTTAGCGATAAAGTTGAAAATCTATTAATTAAATTTGACAGATTGTAGTAGCTTGATGTGCTGGCGTCTGTACCTCAGGTATTTAATTTAGTTATAGTAAGTATTACTGTGGCATGTATTTTATCTTTGGTTTCTAAAATAATTTTGAAGTATATAATTAATAATAACATAATTATATGGATCACTGTGTCTGACTTAAACAAATGAATAAAATTACATTATAACCAATGGCTATACCAACATGTATGTACCTACTGCAAGTACCTACAGGCCACTGCCAAAATAATTTTACATGTATTACAAACACAGCTCTGGTTCTTTCCTTATTTCCTAGTATCCAATGTAACGAAACACGTGGTCTGAGCTCAGCGCTCCATTCACATGCAAAATATAGAGGGCGCTCTTGTACAGCAAAGTTATTGTACCATGTGTGCATACAGGCATACGCCCCTATTTTAATTTCACAGATAGCTCTTGTTGATTTCTGTTGCGCTAGTATTCAATGTTTAAAATCACGGTGTCTTTGACATGCCGCGCCGCGCCACGCGCTATGAGCTAAATTATTAATCATTTTAGATTTGTTGATCTTACTAAGGACTTCTATTAAAACCTAATGTCAAATTATTTTTTATTACATCTATTCAAAAAGAGCTAGTATATTCTTCGTAATCGATTTGAATTTGGAACGTAGATATTATTAGTAAAAGTTTCAACCACCAAAGAGATCAGTCACCAACATTGTATGAACAAGTAACAGGCTGAATGATAAAGTAAAACGCGCGCGAGCCAAATAAAAATAAAAGTTTGTCAAAAAATAAAAAAAACGCGCGAAAAGCCCTGCCTTTGTTCGTAATTGTTTACTCAAAATCGTATGTAAATAAATAAACGTACTGTTCTTATTCATACGTTGCATTTACTTATTTCTTCATAGAGGGTGATAAAAAGTAGAGTGTCCACCTCGGTAGCAACACTATTTTAAGCTCGAGGGACGTACTTTGAATCTCTCGCTGCGCTCAGGATTCAAAGAAACACTCTCGCCTTCAAAATAGTTGTTTGCTCTCTTGGCAAACAATCTACTATTTTTATGCTTTGTGAACACGAAAATGTCGTATCTTCAAAATAAGACATACATTATTGTAGAACCTTTAGGTGATCTTTTCTCTAAAAAACTTTAGTACTTACTGGTACTACTATAAATTCAAATAACTCCAGTTGGGTTTTGGTGCCCTAGTATCCTGTGTTGTGAAACACGTGGCCTCACAATATTGCATACACAGTATACACACACTACCGATTACGAAGGCCAGGTGTGAGCCACCGCCCCTTTTGCCGCACCCTATTAATTCACAGGTAAAATGAATGTGGTTTATTGATATTGCAAAGCTAAAACTTCCAGGTCACTTCTTATGTCCCTGTATTCAATGCTTAGCCACTCAAACGTCTTCAAACTTTTTGGCCTGTAGCGTTAGGCGACTATATGGCAGCCTCGGTGACTTGTTCATTTTATTTAGCAAAAAAAACGTTTTCTATTTCTATTTGACAGTTGCCAGTTGCCAATCCAAAGTACTTACACATTCAATACTTGTAAGTCGTAAATAATGCCGGATTCTTCAACTGTTAATTTTACTTCGTCTTGTTCTTGTGTCTCTAGTTTGGGGGTTGGAAACAAGGCTGCTAAATGTGAGATGAAAGAAAGAAAGAAAAAAAGTTTATTTGAACACAGTTCGTGAAACACAAAATACAAAATTAACAAAATAAAAATAATGTTTCAACAACAATAGTGTGTGCCTCACGGCTGCGCCAAAAAGGTTCACTTCAGCATTAATGGCCACACAGAGACAGAATACAGATGCTGTCTGACGCTGGTTTTCTAATGAAACTTTAGAGAAAAGTGACGGCCCGGGGAGTGCTATGAGTGCTAGAGATGCTAGTATCATGCATACTTTGGAGAGTTAGAAATATCTCCTTGGAAAACTTGTTGGGCTGATAAATAATCAACAAGATTTTAACTAAAAATCTCCCTCACATTTTAATTAATAATAAACGCCAAGGTCACAAAAGATATCACCTCTCATTAATATGACGACCTTGCAAAAATCCTACCCTGTTTACGAGTGGCCGCACTGAGGCCACGTGTTTATAAACATTGAGTACTAGGACATCAGGAATCAGCTGAAGTTGCACTATGTAACTGATGAATGATGTGGATGGGGGAGCGGTGACGTCATGAACGTACGCGACTTACAACAAGCAGATGATTTTCCCAACTATGTTGGGGTCTACTTTCAGTCTAACAGGATGCAGCTGATTACCACTATTTTACATGGAGTGACTGCCTTTCTGACCTCTATAACCCAGTAACTGGGTAACACGATACCTTTGGTAATACTGGTAGTCAGACTTTCGGATTTCTGCTGACGACCCGTAACGACTGCCAAAGATCCAAGAAGGACAGCCGGAACCAACGGCTTAACGTGCTTTCCGAGCCACGGAGGGCTCCGGGTATATAAAGATGGTCAGCCATCCACGGACCGACCGCGGCAAGCGAAGCTTAACCTGATCGATCGACCCGTGGGACTGTTATTACTTAGCCACGAGCCCCTTTTGATAGGTATAATAAATTATGTACCTCAAAAGGAAAAAACGGAACCCGTATACGATCACTTTGTTGTCCGTCTGTCTGTCTGTCAAGACCCTTTATCTCGGGAACGCTGGAGTTATCGAGTTGAAATCAAAACCTTATACTCAAGTCTGCGGTCCCTTGAAGCTGTGAAAAAATCAAACTTCCTCGAGCCTATTGCCATCCTACTTATGAAAAGGCATAAAATAATTTTGCCGCTGCAGTACTTATTTATTTACAGAAAAAAAAATATCTTTTAAAAACTTCAAGTACCTAAATAAATAATAAATGATATATTTTAATCTACATACAACCTAATACTGACCTGCAAAATTTTTTTCGTTTTGCAACGAAAGAAAATTTTAATTCCGCGATGGAAACATAACATAGGCGCTACGTCGTCGTAGCACTCGTAGCGTGTCGTAGCGCCATCTTTATTCTACAGATCTACATTTACAGCATCCCCCTCCCCATCCCAGTTCAAAAAACTCGGCTGATAAAAGAAGTCTAGACTGCTGCACTGTTATCGACCAGTGCAGCAGTCTAGACTTCTTTTATCGACGTATCGACGTCGATAGTACAAAATATAGATAGTACAGAAGGCAAACTACATATAAAGTGCGCTCGAGCAACGCACACATAGACACCGCTCACGGACACGTTATCTCGGACGGGTTGGGAGTAGTGCGAGCGCGGGTGCCATCCGCTTGAGACACGCGTATGTGAAGTGCAAAAATGGAGCAACAAAAAAATGCCTATCTAAGCTCGATTTATATAATAGTTTCGTATTTTGAATCAGTATATACGAAGTAACTTTTTTGTAAGGTAAATTCACGCCACCAACTATTACGTAAGTTGAAAACATGATTTTTTGTTTGTGTAGATATTGTGTTGTTTTTAGTGTCATTTGATAGGTTTAGGTCTAAAACGGATAGGGCAAAATAAATTGTGTAAATAGGGTAATCCGTTTTGGAGTTATTAGGGATTTTCGATATTGAAAATTGACATATGTAAAATTTTATGTTTTTGTTCTATAAGCTTTTTGTATTGTAATACTATGTTTAATATTGTAGAATAAGCTCAACAACAAATCAAACAACTAGATACGAGTGCCACTACCACGATAGTTTTTTGTGCATAAGCCAAAGTTGACAACCATAGCGCGACCGCCGAGCGTAGTATGAAAAGTGAAGCATACATGTGATTGCCTTCGTCACATCGATAATGTTCGAGATGAAACATAAAGTCACCATGCAAATTGCAACCCTTCAATATTCGAAATATTTTTAGCGCAACTCCAGTTCATTCCTGATGCCCTAGTACACAAAATTCAAAAAACACGTGGCTTCAGTGCGGCCACTCGCAGATAACAGCCATAACAGGGCGGAATTTATTGTATGCAAGGTCGACACATTTTTAAGGGCGCTTGCTGTGCTTTGTTTAAATGGTACCCTCTTATAGAGCTACTAAACCACTTTAAAAAACTGGTTATTTCGCAGAAAAGCATCAAATTAATTACGTTTAACTGAAATTGCCTAAAATAAAAGTTGTCTAACATACGCTTTTAGAACTTTTATTTGAGTTTGAAATACATGCAAATGGTGTTTGTATTTGTTACACACACATTTTTTTTGGTCTTTGTGTGCGGTCACAAGTTTGAATAGACGAAGTTTGGTCCAAACTTCGTCGTTATTGGCATTTTTGTGATTGTGCCTCACTCAATAGATTTTTTACAAAACATACTCACTCACGATTTGTTCAAAAACCTAAACCAACCAACCTTTGTGAAGTAATGACCATCATCATCATTTCAGCCGAAAGACGTCCACTGCTGAACATAGGCCTTCCCGAAGCACCGCCACTTCGACCGGTTCTGTGTTTCCCGCATTCAGCGGATTTATACTGCCTTCACCAGGTCAGCGGTCCTCTCTGTGGGGAGAGGCCTTCCAACGCTACGTCATCCGGTACGCGATCGCCATCCAGAACGTTTCGGCCCCATCTGCC
The DNA here is from genome assembly GCA_948474745.1 of Oligia latruncula. NCBI lineage: Eukaryota > Metazoa > Arthropoda > Insecta > Lepidoptera > Noctuidae > Oligia > Oligia latruncula. The sequence goes on from OX419685.1 coordinate 1,467,068, forward strand.
ATCTGTTCTGCGAGCAATGTGTCCGCCAATTGCCACTTAAGTTTGGCAATTCATCGGGCTATGTTGGTTACCTTGGTTGGCCTCCGGATCTCTTCGCTTCTGATTCAATCACGGAAGTTTGTATGTTAATTTCGATTTTCACAAACTCTATTTATTTTTCGTTGACCATGTCAGTTACTTAATTTGTTTCTTTAATTTTATTAACTGGAAAAAAAACTATCAGGTTCTCGTAATTACTTTGTAAAATAATTTATCAAAGACACTCTGAGAGTTCTGAGAAATGCTGCCTGAGTGGAATGCAGCTTATTGATGATCTTCTTGGTGTCTCGGCTCTTTGCCTAGTTTATTTAGGCTCAATTAAAAAAATTGCCATTTTATTTCTTACTGGTATTTCTCTCTTTTAACGGACACCCGCATGTGTGTGTTGACTACACAGCCATTGTGACAATTCTATCAAAATGACCTACAGCTCACTCCCTAGTACGGCTAGTACCATATGTTATGAAAACATGTGGCCTACCGTGATTTGCACAGGGTCCACGCCACTGAGGAAGAAAGGAAGCTTTTATTTTTAACACGATCTTTGGACTGAGATATTTGAAGTTAGTCACTCAAATGTTTTGACGAAATCTTTTATTTTCATTCATACAATTTTTTTTGCTCTCCATAATAATTAACTCCTCCCTTACTTAATATTATTGGTTCTTACTTCTTAGTCACTCACTCGATTCACCTTAAATAGTGCAACGGAGCGAGATCAAGTTCACACAGCTGACCTAAAATGACATCCATTACATATGAATAAGGCTTATTTATGAATGCCCAAGTATCCCAGTCAATGAAACAGGTGTTTTTTTTTTACCCAAAGTCAAACACATTATGCTAAGCAAAAAAGCCCCTCCTGCTTTTACCAAACTAACCTGTATGTAACAAAATTATACCATAGGGTATGCATGGGGTGGATGTTTTACACCCCTTTTTTATTTTTGTGCATCATTTATCGGCTATGCTACTCCTAATGTTTTCTGACGTCCTGGTATTGTATACCCCATACACGTGACGTAACCCTATCTATTAAAAAAACATAACCCTCCTTCTGACGCAGTCGGGTAAAAAGAGATCATGCTTAAAACGCACGAAAGCTGCTGATTTACTTAATCGTTAAATAACAGTAGATTGTTTGCCAAGGGAGCAAACCACTATTTTGAAGGCGAAACGGATTCAAAGTACGTCACTCGAGCTTAAGATAGTGTTGCTTCCGAGGTGGACCATACTTTTTATCACCCTCTATGAAAAAATAAGTAAGTGCAATTTATACTTTATTTATTAGCAAGAGTCCGCCGAACAACAGTTTGCAAGGATACTTCAGCGTGTTTAACGAGCCGGATAATAAATCTCTAAAACTTTTTCTCTAATCCATGGGTTTTTTAATTATCACTTTTGAGATTCGTAATATTTATTCAATATTAGTTCAAGTAAAAGTGTTTAAAATCACCTGTTTCTTGCGGCTCGCACTTGTTTTCATCTTTTTTTTCGGAAACACTTGCACTACTTGACGCCATTTTTAGGGTTTCGTACCTCAAAAGGAAACACGGAACCCTTATAAGATCACTGCGTTGTCCGTCTGTCAAGACTCTTTTGCTCAGGAACGCGTGAAGTTATCGAGTTTTACGTAATGCCTATAGTTCGTTTTTTATCCCAGAGACTAATTTGACAATTAAGGGCTGATTTTTCCATCGCTAGATAACTTTTATTCGAGGAATAAACGTGACGTTTGACAGTTTTTTTATCTATGAAATAACTGTCAAATTTTCAAAATTATTCCTCGCATAAGTTTCAGATGATTGAAAAATCAGCACTTGTCTTTTGTGTTTGCGTTTTTTTAGTATAGAAGTTTGACTGTACATCTGTCAGATTAGTCTCTGGGATTAAAAAACGAATTTTAGGCGTTATAAATTTTGCCTTAGGCATTATTCACATCGGCTGCAAACGGACGGCGCCGTATGTGTAGTGACGAATTATACAATCTGCCATCGACGCATATACGGTGCTGACACGACCGCGTCCGTGGGAAACGACGGTGGCGTCACGTTTTCAGGAAACGTTCGGTACTAGGACATCAGAAGTCGACAAGAGTACTTTTAGAGTAAGTTTGTCAAAAGAGCGAATTCGAGAAAACTTTCTTCTGAGCGTCTAAAGGGCAAATCAGTAAGTTGTTGACAAAATTTCAAATAATAATATTATGTTTAGCTCAAAATTAATTAACATTCCTAGTATAATAAGTAACAAATGCGAATAAATGATGAATTTTTGACTTGAAGAACTGTCAAACGTAAATTTTATTTCAAGATTTTGATAAAATCAGTCCTTCATTTTGTTTGTATAAATACAGGGTGGATTTTTGAGATGACAGTCTGTGAAGTTTCGCCAATAAATTTCATTTGACCTACCAATAAAACCCGGAAGAGGGTAGTTTTCAATTTAACACACTCTTTACCACTGTTAGAAAAACGAGGAGCCGGTACTAGGTCATACAGTGACGTCACCGACTATCAAGCTATCAACCCTGCCTCCTGCCCCTTCATCCCGGTGCAGTCTAGACGACCTTGCAGAGATCGATATTGTAAGTATAATTATATTTTCTACTATGGCGCGATTGGTTTAGTTTCAATAAACTGACGAAAAATACTACCATAACAACATAACAGATCTGATAACTTGATAAGATCAATTCAATATCTTATCAGATCTGTTAAAAAAACAGTTAGGTTTTGTTTTATTATTACTTTTCAATAAAATAGTCTCTAGGGCAATTATGGAGCCATATAAAGAACTTCTGTTTATCCATAAAACACAATAATGAACAAATGCCGACTTGACATTGCTCCTGCATCGTCAAAGGTCCTTGCCTACGTTTTCAAAGTTGAATTGTAAGGTCACCAAACTTGTTGGGCACGTCTAACGCAACCCTAAATAAACTATTATGCTTGCACAAAACACCTCTGGTCGTATTCTGATGTCCTGGTATCAATGGCCCGAAAACACGTGGCCTCACAAGGATTTCGGGGTTCGCATTCACTGGTTTGAATTGCAACGGTATTTTATTCATGCTGCGTGTAATGGTATGTTGTACGGACGACTTTTGAAAACGTGATTTTTTTACCTGACTGTGGTGTCTATGGGGATATTCGATTCGATATGAAATACGGGGTACTGTCTGGGGAACCATAAAATATTTTTTATCATGAAAACAATTTGCATACCTACTTAATAAATTTAATCAAGTGTTGTGAATTTTACTAATCTCTGGACAACTCTGTCCTTAGTTATGATTAAAATTGGGCAGTTTTTGGTACTGCTGATCTACTCAGTTTCATGTCACTCGCGATTATTGTATCGGAGCTTGAAAATATGGACAGCACAAGTTGGTCAAATAAAAATAATATCAAACACAACATTATTTTCTCAACAAGAATCTTATTTTTATGAAGGAAACTACCCTAGTTTTCTCCTTAAAAATAAAATTCTTCCGAAGTGCCGAGAAAAAAAATCTAGATATAACAACGAATACTACTTAAATACTCAATTTTTAACTTAACTCATTGTTTAAATTACAATCCTCACGAAAGTTGCAAGTGTTGCAAGGCTTGCAACATTTGCACTCTATGGTTTACCCCTGAAATTTTTGTCAAATGTTGTAAGCGTAACTCCAGTGGATTCCTGATATCCTAGTACTCAATATTTAAAAACACGTGGCCTATTGCGGCCACTCGCAGGCAGAATTTATTGCAAGGCAAGGTCGTTTAATGCAAGGGGTGGTTTTTGTGATAAAGGGTTTTTGTTTATTTTATAAGGATAGTTGTCATTAAAATAAAAACTTAACTGCTACGTGGCGTGGGAACGAGTCTGATGCTGAAAATATAGATTTTAGAATTTTTGTCCGTTTGTCTGGCGCAAAACCAGTTTTAATAGAATTGGCTGAAGGTACACAAATATGTAGTTTATAACCAGGATTTACATTAATCCCGGTAGCATTAATTATTCCCGTGGGATATTTTCCGACATCCACGCGGCCCAAAGGTAATTTTTACATAAGATAAGTGGTTTTAAAAAATAAAAAACGTGTGCGGTCGGACCTCCGCAGCTCGGTCAGGAACAAAGTTTCTTACGTGATACACGCACGCACACACACTCATATATCTATAATAAAAAGAGACAGAGAGAGATAAAGTTTGAATTCTATACGCGTTTTTAATACAGAGCCATCTAGTATATGGATTTCTCATAAAGTAGTCGAAATCTTGAATTTTTATTTTGACCTTGCTATCGGCTGTAGCACCCTCGAAAACCATGAAAACTATCTCTCTGTATCGAGGCGGCATAACGCTTTTTTCGATCAGTTTACTTCTACCGCAAACCGCGTTAAAGAACTGCGTTCATCGTTTTCGGTTTTCGCAACAGGATCAGATCAGTGATACTTTTGGTAGCATCTGATGTCCTAGTATCTATTACCCGTTAACACGGGACGTAACCGGTAGTCTTTCCCGCGATGCTGGTTTTATCCGGTTTTTGGGATTCTGTCATCATATCCGTCTCTGTCTGTATTTTGCATTGAAGTTGCGCAAGTCTATGTACCTACTGTCAAATCATTTGAATCATGACTTCGTGAAAGTCGTAGTAGTGGTCATTATCCATCCAGGGAGAGAATGGAAGAACACGAAATACGAACGGGCGGCGATGGATCTCGCACGCTCACGCATCATCAAGAGTTTGCTGGCCTGTTGGTCTAGTGGTCAGTGACTATGACTGCTATGCCGGAGGTCGTGGGTTCGATTCCCACCCAGGACAAATGTTTGTGTGATGAGCATGATCATTTGTTCTGTGTCTGGGTGTAATTTATCTATATATGTATGTATTTAGAAATATATAAGTATGTTTATCAGTTGTCTAGTACTCATAACACAAGCTCTGCTTAGCTTGAGACTAGACGGCGTTGTGTGATAGTTGTGGAATATTATTATTTATTTATTTATTTATTTAACATACCACAACATACGTATTCATTTTAGAATATTATTAAAAAAGACTTTCAGAAAGTACCACGGATAAAGTACCAATAAGAGCCAATTAATGAAATTTATAGCTATTAAAGCAAAATGAAAAGAGAAAGCATATTTTGTTAACAATGGAGTGTTTTTGATAAGCGCCGCGAGGTACGCCACATTCATGCCACATTCTGGAGCTAGGTACTAGCTGGGCCAACAATCAAACCTCACTACCGTTCAGTATCTAAGCCAATGAGTACCAATCTGTACTCGTATGTGTACGGTATCGCACTGTACCAGCAGCCTCTTCTTTCCCAGCGTTTAAAAGACTACTACGAGATTGGGTACTTCGCAGCGGCTACCGAAGCCAACAAACAATTATTTTTAGAAAAACCAAGAAAAAGATTTGAAACTAATAAACGTTTTTACTGAAGTTAAAGCTACTGTCAGATCTGTCAGTCTTTGACTCAAATGTGAAGAATGAAAAGGACGGCTTCTAGGCCACGTGTTTTAAAACAGCGAGTACTAGGATATCATGAGTCAACTGGAGTATGCCAGTCCTTAACAGACACAACTTTGGCGGCGAGTCTGGATGGCCGAGTGCAACAGACGACCGTGACCTTGATACAAACAAAATAACCCTGCCTGCGATTAGAGACAGACAAACGTAACATAATGGTCCATTTTTGGATCGAAGTTCTTTAACGCGGCATGCAGTAGGAGTTGACTAGTAGAAATCGTAACGTAATTAAAAAGCGTTATGCCCTCCATGTGACTTTCTCAATCTCTCTGTCTATTTCTATTATATACAAGTGTGTATGCGTATTGCGTATATATTATCTATAGTACCTTTTTATTTTACTTTGGTTTTTCGACATGGTTGTCATTTTCATGGTTTTCGAGATTACTGATAACAGAACTGGGGACAAAATAAAAATTCAAGATGGCGCCACCGAAAATTTACTAATTTTTGTGTCGTTTTCATGGTTTTCGAGGACGCTGATAACGATTATGGCGTCAAAACCAAAACGTCTTATATATGAGTGCGTGCGAGTATCGAGATACGAACAAACAACGAGAATAGGCTATTTGACAATTTAAAAAATAAGGTCATAATTATTGACACTCGTATAGATTATCGCTTTTAAAATCGATTTGCATTAATTTTACTACAAAACAATGTATTATTTATTAAAAAAAATCCCGAAAAAACTTCATCTTTTTAAATCTGGCGCCACGTAATCGAAAACGGTCTGGATTGGCTGAACTTATGATGACGTCATGATATAGTCAATTTCTGTTTATCGTTGACAGAACAGATGACTTTTGTCTAGTATCTCGACCGTTTCAACGTTTGTTTACGTATATTGTGACGTCACGACGCCATATTGTTAAAGATAGCGTTTTGGCGGCTTATTTAAACAGTACATTTTTATTTACTATTTTCTAAAAGAAATACATTATGCAATTTGAAGTAATAGGTTTTTGTGGGCTCGTTAGACACCATTAAATAATCTGAGATGTTTATCAGAAACCAGTCAAATAGCCTATTGTGCCCAGCTGGTTGTATAGGTCAATACTGAACTGAACTTCGTTCCTGACGGGAGTCTCCTGACCGCACGCGTTTTTTATTTAAGTACCATTGTGGTACGGAGTCCTATAAAACTAGAAACCCGTTTTAAAAATTCTTTAAATCAATAAGCACTGGGAAGAGGGTAGGTCTTCAAAAAACAATGTTGACATTGCAAACATCTCTTAGTAATTCCTAGCGCCCTAGTATGAAATGAACAGAGAAGTCGGTACTAGGCATTCAGGAACTCCCTGTTTCACGTCATACAGTGACGTCACTGGCTATCAGCTCCCACCCCCCGTTGCATGTACCATGTAGTCCGCGGTGCAGACACGCTTCTTTTTCGTGATATATATTTTAGTAGATAATAAAGCTTTGTTTTCTGACTATAGTTTGACTTTTCCAACGCTAGATATCCGAGGAAAAAAAATCTGTTAAATATCATTGGTTCCACGGATAAAAAATATCTGAAGTTGGAAAAATCAGCGCTAAGTTGCTAATGATAATGCTTTTATTTGGGGGAGGACTATGACCAGCAGTGAACGTCTTTCGACTGAAATGATGCTGATGATGAAGCCGATGAAGGCTATGTTGTAAATATAGATCAATGGCTTAAAGAACAGAAAAGTGTACGCAAAGTAGCTGCTTTTATAAAAAAAATACCTCATAATGAAGGATGAAGTTAATTTTGTAAAACATTTTATGATTTTTTGCAGCTCAATAAATGTCCGTGCAAGTTGCAACTTGCAACCCACACCCCTAGATATTAGCAACTCCAGTTGATTCCTGATGTCCTAGTACTCAATATTTAAAAACACGTGGCCTCAGTGCGGCCACCCGCCGACAACAGTGTATACAAGTCGGTACATTTAATATGGGTGTTTGCTGTGCTTTGTGAGTAGCAGGGCATCTAAAGAGTTATATAACTATATACTTCTTAAATGAAACAAATAGAGGGGCCCGTGGCTATATAATAACAGCCGCGCAGGTCGATCGATCAGGTTAAGCTACGCTTGCCGCGGTTGGTCTGTGGATGGGTGACCATCTTTACATACCATGACCCCTCCGTGCCTCGGAAAGCACGTTAAGCCGTTGGTCCCGGCTGTCATTCGTGGATCTTTGACAGTCGTTACGGGTAGTCAGAAGCCCGAAAGTCTGACAACCAGTCTTATTGTACCAAGGGGTATAGTATTACCCAGTAACTGGGTTATGGAGGTCAGATAGGCAGTCGCTCCATGTAAAACACTGGTATTCAGCTGCATCCCTTTAGACTGGAAGCCGACCCCAACATAGTTGGGAAAAGGCAGGCAGATGATGACTTCTGAAATGAAACAAACAATATTTGACGGTACAGTTGTACGGTGCATTACAATTTATTGGGATATATTAAAAAAAATATGTTAAAAATATGAAATACTTAGGTACAATTCACAAAAAAGCGAGTGAGTTTGTTTGAGTGAGTTTTAACATACACTTTGGAACTTTTATTTGAGTTTAAAATACATGCGAACATGATGTTTGCGTTTGTTTCGGTGTTTGTGCGAAAACGAATGGGCTAACTTTGGACAAACATTGGCATTTTTGTGCTGGTGGGGGCCACTTGTTTTACAATTATAAACTTTTACTGTTAAACGTGCGTTCCAATCATATAGACCCTGAGAATAATTTCCTGCTAGTGGCCTCACTACATAGATTTACAAATAAACATACGTGTAAAGGCAATGGTGTTCGTTATGGGGCGCTGAATGGAAATAAAAATAATATAATCATTAATTAAAACATAGTAATTCGCAGAAAATAATAGAGTGAAATTCGTCTTGTCAAAAATCTAACAAATTTGGTATATGTATATTCCTAATAGTCTACGAGATTGCTACGACTTGCTACGGCGTAGCTAGCATGTGCCCAAGTACAAGAATAAGTTTTCGAATTTATTTTCCGGTTCGACGGTGTGTGGTGTTCATGTAACATTGCAATGAAGGTATGTGTGCGTGCAATTTTACCAATATAACCTACAGCTTACTCCTGGTACCCTGGTATCCAATGTTATGAAACACGTGGTCTAGCGCGATTTCGACGAGAGGAGACGAGCTTTTATTTTCATCGCGACCCGATTTTTGATAATTTTCAAAGTTTGTCATTCGAATATTTTTGACGAAATCTTGGATTTTATTAGTTCATGCGTTTTTTTCTGCTCTCTACAATATAACTGAGGTTATTTATTCTGATGCTTCATAATGGGTTCACGATTCACCTTAATAATCGTGCAACGGTGCGAGATCAAGTAGACACAACCCAAGTTCACACAACTGAAGTAATATGACATCTATTTACATATCAATAAGGCTTATTATTAATGTTCAAGTATCCCATGTCAAGAAAATAGGTAGGGTAGGGTTTTTATACACAAAGAAATGTTAAGCAAAGAGCTTGCCGCTTTTCTTAACCAATCAAACTTTTGTAACAAAATTATATGTACCATTTACGCAAAATAAGCGCATTGACGGGGAGTTGCAGACACCAGCCCGTATTACCTATATATACCATGGGGTGGATATATTTTATTTCACACCCCTGTATAACGTTTGTGCAACATTGATTGGCTACGAGATATGGCTCCTGTTGCTTTCTGCCGTCCTGGTATTGTAAACCCCATACGTCTGACGTAACCAACGCTGCATTTCTTTAAAATGTGTGTGGAGCAGCTTTTAAACATGATAGATTGGTTATCATAATTGTAATACAAGAACTAAATCAGTTTATAAAGTAACAAGTTTATTTTACACATACATTTATTTATGAAAACCTATTGTTTGAATAAATAATAATAAAAACTTTAATTCAGACTAGGGCCATAAAATTGTTAGTATATTGGTAAATACCTTGAACTACCGGAAATGTAAGTTGTCAATTTGAGTACCTAATGAACTTACTAAATTAAACTTTGTACCTCTAGTACATGTTTAAAATCATGTGAGTGTGAGCTACTGATTTACTTTTTGTTAAATAAAAATGAATTGAAACTGGGTTTTGATAGAAGTCCTTGTAATAAGATGCACAAATCAGAATTTTTTTTTTTTTATTTAGCTCACAACAAATTTAAATCTAGGAACTGTGTAAAAGGCGCGACAGCGGCGGCGCGGCGGCGCGACGTGTTAAAGGCAACGTGATTTTAAGCATTGAATACTAGTGCAGCAGGAATCAACAAGAGCTTGCTGTGTAATGAAAATAGGCGCGTATGGACACATGGTACAAACACTTTGCTGGCGCCCTCTATAATTTGCATGAGAATAGAGCGCTGAGCTCAGACCACGTGTTTCGTTACATTGGGTACTGGGAAGTCAGGAAAGAACCAGAGTTGTGTCTGTAATACATGTAAAAAACTATTTAGACCTGTACAGTGACCTGTACAAAGGAAACCAAAATCCGTGAGTGCCGTGCGTGTGTTGCGGCCGGTGCGGACCAGTGCACCTAATCCAGAAGAGCTTTTCGTGTAACATACAAGAATGAGAATACCTATTTAATACTACCTTCTCTCTGTGTGAAATTTCTTATTCTCCAGACCCAGCGCGTCGCATCGCATGGCCCGCCCGCGCTAATCCTTCGTTTAGCATTTTTTCTGAGTTTTCTTCTTTTTGCTCGGCTCCTAAGGGCCGTAGCGTGATGTTAAATATCTAATATCTATCTTTTTCTTAGCGTGTCGATAGCAATCTAAATGGACTCGGCCCAGAATTCGGCTACTTGTTTGGCGCCATCACCAGCGTCCACCAGTTCTTGTAACGTGCAGCTGACAGGACACGCAGGACACGATATTAAGTGTCTCATCGTTTGTGGAACAGCAGTTTAGCTTTATTATTAGTATAGATTATAGCTTAGTAAGTTCTTGTATGTAGGTATAAAGATCGTCAAATGTGTAAATCAGTTCTGTAAAAAATGATACTGGCGCCCAGCGTGGGACAATTAAACCGGACGAAATTAGTTTTGTAAGTGCTTAATTTGACTTGGATATTGACTTTATTCTTAGATAATTGGAGATAATATCATACTAGTTAATGCTAAGTACAAGAAATTTTCACAGATGATGTACTTAAGTATTTCTGTTGTCGCTATAACAACAAATACTAAAAACAGAATAAAATAAATATTTAAGGGGGGCTCCCATACAACAGACGTGTTTATTTCCTTGTGGTAGTTTATTATTTTTTTCAGTTTTTTATTTGTAGGCTATTACATACGTCATATATTTATTATCGTCTCCTCAAGCCCTTTATGTTAATTTTAAAACCCCACATGGTCAGGGTACAAAAAATGTTGAAACGAATTTCCGTTTTGCATGGAAATAAACGTCAAAGAACTTCGGTCCAAACCGTGTCCCGCGGCTCTCGCGACATCTCGCATTGTGTTTTTTTTCAAAGCATTACTTATTTGGTGGGTGGGTTTTAGTCAGTAAGAGTCTGACACTTCCTTCCGCTCCACCCAGAGCGGGACCCCTCCCGTTTGATTGATTCATTGATTTGATGATTTCATATCCGCAAAAAAAAAAGGCATTACTTATTGACGCCATTTTGATTTTATAAATACAAAACCTAGATAGTAACCATCGTAGACGAGTCGACATCTCAACAAAATACAAACCCTGTCTGTTTTCACGCAGTCGGAGGTAATGTGAAAAAATACTTTTTCATTTCTCATGCTCGGAAAGTAGTGTTTGTTTGATCCGAATAGCGGGTGGAAGACGCTGCTTCCCACCTTAGGGCGGGAACGACTCATAGTAATTGCTTCCCTCTCTAGGGCGGGAATGAATTTTAAAAATAGAACTAAATTTGCTTAGGTAGTCAGCTACGTTTTTTTTTTAATAATTAAGAAAATTGTAGCGGTCTTCTGAGTTTATAAACAGCCAGTGTTAATTTAAAAAAAAACTTAGTAATTGGGACGGCCCGCCGCGGCGGTGAACCGAATCTACCTACTTATGTGGCTGTGACGCGGTGTGTTCCATATTTCAAATTTAAAAGAGACTATTAAATAGGTAGTATTCATGTTCATGTCATCAATAAATATTTTAGAAAAACTACTATTTTTTACTTTCCTTATATTCGAAATGAAAAGTAGAGTGTTTAACGCGGGTGAAAGACATCAATTCCCACTCGGACTATAGCCGCCCTCGCTGCGCTCGGGCGTCTAAATACCTCGTATGGGAATTGATTTCTTTCGACCCTTGCATAACAATGTACTATTTCACTTTCACCGTAGCGCTCGCGCTGCCGCTGGTACGACGACCGTGGGAAATCGACGGTTGCGTCACGTTTCCAGGAACCGCTTGGTACTAGGACATCAGAAGGCATCAAGAGTATACAGCTTGTTAAGTTCCACGATACCCTGAGCATGCTCGGCTCCTGCAGCTGCAAATCTTTTGAATTTTGGATGACTAGGCCATCGAACTCTTCATGACAATAAATTTGACTCTTTCCAAATATTATTTCCGCCGGGTAAGTACTATTTTATTGTACTATATACATACTTATTTCTACTGCTGCATTGCTGCTGTTTCACTTTCATAGCGAGCCTTCTAACTTGGTGAACAAATGTCATGTCAATCTTTATAGTCGGCCGGATTTATAAAGGCCAATGAATCCTAGAATTCTACATGATACCTCATCTCACTGGGACTGGGACTGATATTGACTCCTATTTAAATAATTATGCAGAAAGAGTGAAAACTTGTTGTAAATGTTCACATGGGACGTAAAAGCATTTGGTAACTATTGATGTCCTAGTATTCGATGCCTCGAACCACATGGCGATGCAGGTGTGCAGCGTTCGCGTACAAAATGAGGGGTGCGGTTATTTTGTTTTTGTCAAGGTCGTCTGTTGCACAGCTGGCACTAAATAGACTCGCCCGTTAGGGGCGTATGGTACTCCAGTTAACTCTTGGTATCCTAGTATTCAATGTTTAAAAACACGTGGCCTGACGTGGCCGTTTTTACGGTTCATTTATTTGGTTGGGAGGGAATCTTTTTTTGTAGCTGGCTAATGACATTGGTCCACCACCTTCAGCGGATAAGTTCCGGTTAATTTATCTGGTAAATAATAAGATAAACTTGATTTTTAGCACACTTTATTAGAAAAACCAGATAAAGCATATACCTATTCATGCGGCGCGGACGCACCATGAAACAATGAAAGTACTGCACGATGGAAAAATATTGAATAGAAAATGATGGAAATGTTTTTTTATACTTTTTGTTTCGTTGTGTAGGTACACGAAGATGTATCATCAAAATAAGCTATACATTATTGTAAAACCTCCAAGTATCTTTTGTTAAGAAAGCTTTGATAACTATAGATACTACTCTAAATTCAAATAACTCCAGTTGGTTCTTGATACCCTAGTATCCTGTGTTGTGAAACACGTGTCCTCACAGTATTGCACACACCTAGCTACTAGAGAATAATGATGGATATGCACGCGTACCATGACCGCTAACGGGTTTTTCCGACAGAAGAATAGACAAAATGACAGATTGTAGAATCATGGCGATGAAGAGAAGAAATGTTTCTGTTCTTCAGTCGACAAAACTCTACAATGTCAATATCAAGCATGACGACCAATTTTTCTCTACTTTTTTTGGCACTTGGGTGATAAAAACATAGGTAATAAATTCTTCTCAACAAGTGTCGAATAGTCTACATGACATTGGACTTAGACAAGAATCTATAATGATTTTATTTGCTCCTCGTTGCTATGGAAATAATAAATGTCTTTGTTTTGATCGCCCCGTGATCGGACAGAAGAGATATCGAGTTTGATAGAAAGAACTTTGTCTATTCTTGGTAGAATTCAGATAGAATTAATTGGTCATGCTACGCGAGATGGGGTGTACGCGCCCGTCCTCAACGCTGCACCCTACTCATTCACAGGATATAGGTATTTTAATATAAATGGGGTTTTTTGACATTGTAAATCTCCAGGTAACTTATGTTATATTCCAGTATACAATGCCTAAGAACAAGCTGCCTGGCAACATTGCAAAATCCTGCCCTGTTTGCGAGTGGCCGCACTGAGACCACGTGTTTTTAAATGTTGAGTACTAGGACATCAGGAATCAGCTGGAATTGCGCTAACTATGTAGCTGGGGGATGATGTGGATAGGCACGGTGAAGTCATAAACGCACGCGACTTCGACAAGCAGACTGATGGTATGATAGTCATATCAATACATTAATGAAGAAACATTACTTAATTGGGGTCAAGAGCGGGCCCATTTAGTAATAAAAAATAAATAAATCTGCATTCATGATTTGTTTGTCAAAAATTTAAAGAAATATGAGTTTATGGAAAAATAACTTTAATCCCTACACAATATAGTTCAGTTTTCGCTACAACTTCAAACATTTTTATAATTTTTCCAATAGTGCTAGTCTAGTCACTCTGAAATCAACTAAATTGCAATTAAAATAAAGTTGATATTTGTTTAACTTGAAATAACATCAATTTAAAACAAATTTGAATAGACTTTAGCCTGTATCCCAAAGGGTGAGGTAGGAGAGGAGTAACTAGTACGTACACCCACCTTCGCCAGTTTAAGTCCCATGTAATAGGGGACGAGCCTATTCGCAGCCTAATCACGAAAAGGCGAAAATATAATTTGATCGCAGCAGATAGCTCATTTCTAAATGAAAGAAAAAAGGTTGTTTATAGGCTCGCCTCCTATAAACATAACTGAGCGACATGTGGGTGTACAGTACGCGTCAAATAACTTTGCCGCTCTGAAGCTAGGCTCTTTCCTAGCCGCGCCAATCCGCGCCATGCGCGCTGCTGTTGTATTCATAGGATTAACTACAGCGCAGTGATTTGTTGCCTACTTCAGAGCGGCAAAGTCATTTGACGCGAACTGTACTATAGATATTTTTTTTTTCGTTTGTGATATCATCAAATGTCCCCCCCTCGCGCTCTTGGTGGAGCGGAAAGGAGTGTTAGACTTTTACTGACTAAAACGCACCCGTGATCCCTCCTTAGCCCTTCATGTTCCGGGGCAGCTGTAACCCTTTCGGACAATCCCGCTGACCCGTCAGGCTTCGGCCCTGACGGGCCCCCATTGATGCTGACATCTCTTTGAGGCGCGCGTGGATATAGGCGTGATGTTATGTATAAGTAAAATAAAGTTGCCTATTAAAAACATTTTATAAAATACTGGTCAAATACATGCCAGAAGCGGCCGACAATGTTAGTATGAAAATCCATACTTATCGCGTTTACCAGCCGAATAAATTACTATGAAAACTCACATCTATCGTGTAATTTAAAAATGGAATGAACTTTTTCTTCGCAACTTGGCAACCAAGGTGGTAACTTACCAAATATTTTATTTAAATTTCGAACTGGCTTGTAAAATATAGCTGTTATTAAAAAAAAAAAGAAACAAATTAACATTACGGCGTGTGATAAATTATTTTTATAGTAATTCGTCATTGATTCTGGAATTTATAATTAATTTACTTAGTTTGAATTTCCACGCATTATTTGAGAAAAGTACTAGTACCAGCTTTGACCGCTAGACCCACGTATGTGTGCCTCGGCCCACACTTTCACGTTCGTCCATTATTATTCACCTCTTTCGTAGGCCGTTGCAGTAATGTTACCGTAACAGTGAGTTATTAAAGTGACGAGAAGGTAACTTAAATATATAATGGAAACATGAGCTGCGTGCTACGTCGTAGCACTCGTAGCGTTTCGTAGCGGCATCTTCATTATACATACCTACTGCAGCATCCCAGCCCAGTTGGAAATCTCAGCCAGTAAAGTCTAGACTGCACTGGTCGATACATCGATAGTCTGAGACGTCAACTCTGAATAAAAGCTTGTGGTAATTTTTGATGTCCTAGTATTCAATGCTTGGAACCACCACGTGGCGATGCAGGTGTGCAGCGTTCGGGTACCAAATGAGGGGTGCGGGTGCAGTTATTTTATTTGTGTCGTACGTCTGACAGATTTGTATGGAAGAACTGTCAAAAATGATAAATTATTTATTCCTCGGGTAAAATTATCTGGCGTCGGAAAAATCAGCCCTGAGACTGATAAATCTTCTTCTTCTTAGCGTGTCGATACAATCTAAATGAACTCGGCCCAGAATTTGGCTGCTTGTTTGGCGCCATCACCAGCGTCCACCAGTTCCTGTAACATGCAGCTGACAGGACACGCAGAACACGATATTGTGTGTGTGTGTAGTGTGTATAAATAATTGATAATAAATAAGTGTCTGATAAATAATTGGTACAATTTTAATTAAAAATCATTTCCTATCACATTTAAAGTTTCATCATGATCATCATCCAGAGCCAGATATCACCCACTGCTGGGCATGGCCTCTCTTTTCTTGTGCCAATCCCCACGCTCCTGTGCCAGCCTTATCCAGGTTTCACCAGCAATGTTTAAGTTTGTGAAGGCAAAATAACCAGGATCATAAAAAATACACCACCCCTTATTACAAATGAGGACCTTGCACAATCCCGCCCTGTTTGGCAGTTCGCGAGTGGCCGCACTGAGGCCACGTGTTTATAAACATTGAGTACTAGGACATCAGGAATCAGCTGGAGTCGAGCTTACAAAGTAATTGAGGATTGGTGAGGATGAGCACGGCAACGTCATAAACGTACGCGACTTACAAGAAGACGAGAAGGTTACGAGATTTAGATTTATGTCAATTAATTAATTAAGAAATAGTACCTAGTAATTTTGTATTTGCCGACAATTTTTTTTAGATGGAGGGAAGATCCCTAGATGTCAAAATAACTACTTAAGAAAATGCAAAAATATATTGTTATATTTGCAAACCTAGTTTATATTTATATTACTTACAGAACAATGTTGTTTATTTAAAACATTACTTACAATAAAATATGGTAACGGGAAGGTACGGTAACTTTGATAGTAATATAAGCTACGTGCTACGTCGTAGCACTCGTAGCATTTCGTAGCGCCATCTACATTCTACATACCGACATTACCTACAGAATTTCCCATTCCGGTTCAAAACC
Source organism: Oligia latruncula (assembly GCA_948474745.1). Lineage (NCBI taxonomy): Eukaryota > Metazoa > Arthropoda > Insecta > Lepidoptera > Noctuidae > Oligia > Oligia latruncula. The sequence continues at coordinate 1,483,718 of OX419685.1, forward strand.
TCGGATATTATAAAAAGTTCTAGACTGCACTGGTGGATAGTATAATTCCGATCCAGCCTGTCCCTTGCTGCCCTCTCTCAGCGATGCCCTAAGCCGAGGTTCGTACCCCACAGAGGGTGCCCTTAGCGTGTAGTCGCTTAATTTCTAAGTTTTTTTTAAGCCCTGGCTGGAGGTTTTCATTTATTGTGGCAACCACAGACAAGTCCGGTAAACCGGATGACAACGTCCTAGGTTGAACTGCGAGATGCCATTCCCAAAAAAAAAGAAGTTCTAGACTGCACTGGTCGATAGTCTGTGACATTACTTTATGACGTCAACCCTGAATGCACTGACTTCGCAGTTCAATTCGTACTAGGCCGCCAGATTTGATGAGTTGCGTTGTGATAACAGTGCAACGTAATTATTTTCTGCAAGTCTTACGGGTTTTTCTTTCACACTTATTTTCATTTTATGATTTTTATAATTAAACTAAACTTAGGTTCACTTGCACCATTAATCATTAAATGCATTTAGCGCTAAACGATGAGTTTGTTTGAAACTGGCAGAAACAGAATGATGTTTTAAATACTTACATTTATAATACTTAGATTTGTGGTGCAAGTGAGCCTTCAACTGTTCTTCTTTGGGGTTTCCATTTTTTTCGTTCTTTAGCGACGCAATCTTCATTGAATTTGTTAAGTAATGAAAAAAAAAACTTTACATAATAAGGCATTAAGTTTAAAGCTTAGGTAGTGTCTTAATTAACGTAATAGAAAAAACTGTCGGTACTTGTTTTGGTTAATGTCAAGTACCGATTGACAGTCGCACAAACGTGATGATATCTCAATCATTTTACCTCAGACAGACTGACAATACTGACATATTCTTTATAATAGTTTCGAGTTGTATTGCTTCATTCAAGTTTCTAGCCGATTTTTTTAGCATGTTTCTGTTAAAGTTTCTACTAACTTCGTTTACCTCGATGATAATTATATTTTGCATATTTTAAAGTTGCTTTTGGCAACTTATGCTATCCTAGTAGTTCGATGTAATAAACCACGTGGCGCGGCAGGTGTGCAGCGTAGTCGAGGGGTGACGCAGGGTCGTTTTTTTATGTCAAGGTCGTCTGTTGCAGTTGACTCTTGCTCAGACCAAATGGTCTGAGACTCTTGGTATCCTAGTATTCAATGTCGAAAAACACGTGGCCTCAGAGTCAGAGAGCCGACTCTGTCGCTACAGAGACAGATTGAACTGCAAATTGTAATAAGTGTAGGTATATGTACCTACCTACTATTTTAATTTGTAGGTGAAACATTTTGAAGATTTAGGGTTTTTTCTTCAATCTTCAGGTAACTTGTAAGTAAGAAATAGTTTGACAGCTTTTGTAAAAAAGAAGAAGAAAATATGTCAAACCGCCATATTTATTATTCTTCAAATAAAAGTTTTTCTGTCGATTGAAAAATCGGTCTTTAATGTATCCAGAGAAGTTTGAAAATACAAGACACTAGAACTAGAAAGTAATTAATCAAAAAGTAGTAAAATTTGAATATCCTTATTGGTACACCAAATAGTAGTAGTGTAGTGCAGTCACTACACTACTACTATTTGGTGTACATAATAAAGAGTATTTCTATTCTATTCTATTCTACACTACAGTTTGTAGAGGGTGCATTCTCAAAACTATTTAGAACGAATTAAGGCTCCTACAAACAGGCGCGACACGCGACGCGAATCGTGCGCGACACAAAGGCACCGCAAATCGCGCAACGAGCGGTGCCTTTGTGTCGCGCGCGATTCGCTGTTTATTATTCTTGTGCCTGCCTGTCAAAGTCACCTGTCAAACTACAAGTGCAAGACAGAGACGGGAATATTATTATATGAAAGCACTAGTTGCGAAGGTACCATACAACTCGATTCCCACCGGCTTCATAAAATTAAAACATTGCAAAACGCCTACATGCATTTTTTTTGGCTCCGACTTACCTCTGTGTTAAATTCACCCTTCGCCACTGCTAAGCACTGACCTCTATTAAACAACTTGTACACAATGATTTCAAAAGTAAGGATACGCCCGTCTGAACATTTTACATAGAAGTTCTTCGTTCGAAATTCGAAGTTCGCGCGCACCACTGTCAACTGAGTCGCGTTGGCCCTAAAACCGTCATTTTAGGGCCAGCGCGTTGGTGCCATTTAGTCGCGACGTTAGCCCGGTCCTTACGCTAGTAATATATATGTCAATGCTTGTACAGGTCAGTGTTTCTAAGCCAAAGCGCGTGCTAAGTAACGTTTATTAATCTCGGCCTTAGTATCTTACCCGTTCTTCTCCATAGGTACCTACACGCTTTGGAATGGGCAACTAGCTTCATCTTTCTGACTAACCATTCAAAAGGGCTTGTAATTGGTTTATTTCAAAGTCAAAGTCAAATCATTTATTTCAAATATTTGAAATAATATATAGTAGCTTAGCAATATATAGTAGCTTACCGGTATCGGGAACAGGGTTCATGCTACCGGCGGCGGCGGTCAAAGCTTCAGACAGAGGAACCTCCTAACAATGCGGGCCGTGTCTAGAAGTACCGCTTTTTGCGCTTGATCCAGCTATCCAACGAGAGCCTCCTCAGGTGTTGGTCGAGGCTCTTGGCTATTAACCCATTGGCTGTCACGACTATCGGCACAATGATCGCTGAGTCCACATCCCACAATCATGTCGACCACCTCGCGAGCCAAGTCAAGATACTTGATTTGTTTATCTTTCTCTATAATTATTATCATTTCAAGAACTGGGGGCCTAAAAAGGCCACTTTGGAGAATCATAAAAGGATAACATTATGAATTATAATAAGACGAAGACAGTCCGTGTTTTTCTTTTTTTCGCTGCACTACGTAGGTACAATCAAAGAGATTGGGGTTGGATTTGGATTGGATTGATTCGTATTTTAGCACAGACAAAAAAAAAAATAACTGAAAAATGCTTCACCAATGGGATTTGATACGATTAACTTAACAGTTAACTGTCCATTATGTTATCCTTTTATGATTCTGCCAGCAAGGTGGCCTTTTTAGGCCCCCTGAAATGTTAATCCATTTTCGTTACAGTCCGTAGGTACGCGAAATCATGTAATCCTATAAATAGGTAGGTACCTATACCTACTTATGGGACTACGTGATTTTGACGGTATCCGATCTCATACGTCATTTCAACGTCGTAACTCATACTCACCTTATCGATTAAATAATGACACGAACTTCACCTTGGGACACACGGACGCATCCTACGTTCCACACGATAGCTCCACCCGTCCTCTGATGTCCTAGTATCTTGTTTCTATAAACACGTGGCATTTGTGCCACCACCGATGTTTACACAACCTTCCCACACAATGCTTTCTGCTATTTTTGTTCCGTTTAAAATTGTAAAATGAGATGTAATCTTTCTTATATCATTTATTTTGGACTAGCAGCGCCCCGTGATTTCACCCACATAAGTGTCGATCCCGTTCGAACGACACGTGCCACCATCTATTATCATAATAACGTTATTGTTGTTTTCCTCGGGAACGGCAATTTTTTTCGGGATGAAATTGTCCTATGTCCGATGTATACCTAACAACGTATATGCAAAATTTCAGGATGATCGGTTCAGTGGTTTAGGCATGAAAAGGTAACAAACAAACTTACTTTCGCATTTATAATATTAGTTATTAGGGTAAGAAGGTTACCTAGATAAGATTACGAATACGCCCCACTTGCATGTTTAGTCGGGTTAAATGAATTAGTATTACTAACATGACTAACCTAGCGTTTAGCGACTTAGCTCTCCTACATCTGTGGGTTAATGCCGGTTTCTGAGGTATTTTTGTCGGTGGTTTATCTATTCATTAGCGCTTTTGGTTCGATAATTTGAGAAAGTGCGTTTCCGAACACCGCATGTAAGATAAACTCCGTTTAAACTCAAGTTAACTTAACTGATCAATGTGCGCCATTTATCGGTTTCATAACTATATTTGACGTTTCATTTCATAGCAAACTCATCAACATGAGTCTTTATAAGGTTTTTAACTCTAGGTTTAACTCTTGGTGTCGCAAGATGAACTCCGAGTTATTTAGGATAACCCAGAAATGCGCAAATGGACCTCTTCTTTCAAAATAATGTTCATTAGGCCCATTTGCTCGTTCATGGGTTATATTTTATTATTAATATGACATTAAACTCGCAAGTGGGCTATAAAACAAAATAAGCAACGTATGAGTGACAGAGCCATCTTGTGTCATAACACTGCACGTCATAATATAGCGAAGCTCTAGTCAATTCCTGATGTCCTAGTACCGAATGCCCCGAAACACGTGACGTCACTGGAGCATTCCCTCGGCCCAAACATACTGACTGGAATTTAGTGGCGCGTGGTACCCTACACAAAAAAGGTTTTCATCCCGCGGGTATAGTAAAACGGGTACAAGGGATTTTATTGAAGGGATGAGCAGTGTTGTAATGTGGGTAAATAACAATAATACTACACTATGTTTTAGACACATTTTTGTTTTACTAATATTAATAAGGTTGTATGTAGGGTGATCTTCAAATCCAATTACGAAAGTTCTTTCACTAAGCTACAGTATTGCCGAGTGATAGGATATGAAATTTCAAGCGGATGAAGTCGCAGGCAGTAGCTAGTTTAAAAATAATAAGAGGAAATATTACACTGCGACCGTGAGTGGTTTTTAAAATACGGGTATTCATAAATTAGTAGACCAATGCAATCGAATAAATAATGGATAATAATATTAGCAGTGGGAGTTTGTTAGGCTTGTTTTGGCCGAAAACTCCCAAATTTTTTGAAATGGGAAAAAACCATTGATCTCACGCCACTGTTACCGTAAGCGACACCGCGCGTGTTTTGTTTATAAGACGATTAAAAAAATACCCGCTTCGGATGTGTTCGGCTGTCCTCGGGATGTACTCGGTTTTAATGTATATCCGATATGTCAGTGAGTGATGGCAAAGTATTGTTTGTGTTTTGTTTTACTTCTGTAGGCACTCCCATAGTGCCACTGTTTTTCTTTTTAATGAGAAGCGTTTATTATGAACTGACTATACAAATCTAATTAAATTAGAAAATGCACTGTTATGACCGGTCTCGAAAGTCAGTGTGGCGGACTACTTATACAAAAAAAGTCACGACAGGCCTGCATCGCTTCAATCATAACATTGAAGGATCATGGACCTGCAATGGAAGGGGGTGCTTACGCATACATTGACGTATAACTTACTCATTCAACACTTGAAGTTTGAACCGCCTCCAATCAATGCATGCTTGCATGTGTGTATTTTCATTCACACACACGGCGTACTTTTGCAAAAGCTATGCATCGTTGTATAAGAGTAAGTTGTGGTCACTCGTATTCACCGACAAACTTATAAACGCAAGCCATGGGGGGCGCTGCTTGCAAAGGTGTTTTGTCAAATTCAATACATTCCACTTTAGTTCCCAATTTCGCCACTTGCATAGATAAGTTTGTTGATCTGTTCGAATATTGATTTATGGTGCAGTGAAAGCTTCTCGTGATTCTTGATGTCCTGGTATCAATTGCCCTTTAATACGTGCCGTCCCACATGACCTGCTTTTCCCACGGTTAGTTCCGTGAAAATAACATAGAGGGCGCTTTTTCTTATTAGAACTTTTCGTATCTTCTTTAGGACTTTTTCATTTGTTTTTTTATTTTAGATATTTGTATACATAGTAATAATTTGAATATTGTTATTTTTAAATACGATACTTATTATCATGATTATTAATTATTTGTGGTTGGATTTAGGATACGAGTAATCGTATGATCTCTTTGTGTATTGTAGATGTTAAGTATTTTATAAGGTTTTCTTTTTGGTGAAACTATGTTACCGTTTAAGTCCACTTGTATCACTTTTTATACGATTATCGAGTTCACCGTGCTATTGCCATCTGTTGGACGTTAAACATTTCAAGAAGCAACTTGATTGCAAGGAGCAAATCTTGAGTTTGTAGAAAATGAGTTTTAAAATGTTTAAAAATATTGTCCAAATACATTAGTTGATATTATGAAATTTTTCGTATCGAAGTTATTTTTCCTTTTGAAAAATTCTGCACGTAGGTAGGTAAGTATATCGAATCTTTCATGATGAACGTGTTGAGTATTGGTGTTCTCCTGTTGCCTCCTGGTACCCTAGTACTTTCTGCCCCACAACACGTGACATTGGTGTCGGTTTCCCCGACGCTTCATATAATAGTGTTCCGTATTACTTGTTTTTCTTGCAGAAATAAATGAATATCGTCGACAAAAGTAATGGCCATGTTTCACAGTATGGTTATGTAATTATCTAACATATAGCAATCTAATCTTAGAGAATAATTAATATTGATTGGGACTTATCCAGAGATGATGAAACTTTTCAGAACTTTCTATTCACTATCTAATAACTATCTTTATCTCTACTAATAGTAAAGCTGAAGCATTTGTTTGTTTTTTACTTTTTTGTTTCGTTGAGTGCGCTTTGAATCAAACTGGTAGTTGTAGAAATTATCCTGGAACTACGAGTCGGATTTGTGTTTGCAATTTGATAGGTAGCCCAATTCTTGAGGAAGTTGATAAGTTCTTTAACATCACGCTAGGATCCTAGGGATCCGTGCAAAAAGAAGAATCTCAGTAAGAACGCAAAGCGAAAACGAAGGTATAGCGCAGACAGGCGATGCGATGCGACGGGGTGGGTCGGGGGAACAAGACATAAAAAAAAATACATGTTAAGCTTCCTATAACTGACGCTTTTATTCCTAGGGCGAAATTCCATATCCGTTACCTGCTACGATTCTAAATAAATAAATAGATATTACTACTCGTTCCCTACTTTGTATTAGATCTTTTGAAAAACTGCTTCTTTCGCAAAGCTCATAGCAACTCATAAATTGTTGTTTGTTGCCGATGCGCTACAGTTTCTATCGTGTTGCGCATGTACCTACTGCTATCAGTGTAGTAGTAGTTTAGTTACAGAGTTACAGTTCGATGGCTCGCCGATACTTGTAAACTGAAATAAATGTACACCCGAGCGACAGACTGGAAATATGAGTATTTATTTCAATAAAATAGCAGTTAGGTATGTATTAGGTTTTGTCTCAAGGCCGATTTTTCTTTATCTGGATAATAAATATGGCGGATTTTTTCTATACAATAGCTGTTAAACCACAATTTATTTTCATTCCTCAGATTAAAGTAAAAAATCAGATAGGCAGTCGCTCCATGTAAAATACTGACAAAGTTGGGAAAAGGCTAGGTAGATGGTGAGATTAAAATAAAAAATCAGAATTTACCATTGAAAAGTCTGATTTTTCCAACGTCAGATATCGTCTATTCGGGGAATAAAATTGACATTTAACAGTTTTTATTCGGAAGGACTGTCAGAAATTCGAAATCATTCCTCGGATAGAGATATCAGAATAAAATAAATTAGAATTTATTAGAATACTACAAAAAGGCAAAGGCAAAAGTTTTACGTGGTGCCTAGTGTCTGAAGATGGGCGCCGAGGTCGGCCCAGAAAGCGGTGGCGAGATGATCTGGATGCGGTGTCGCGGGAAAAGAGTTCCTGGAACGACTTGGGGGTGCGTTGCCCAGTATTGGGACAACATAGGTTAAAAAAAATTACAATACTTATATTCTTGCGTTACCTTCTTATTTTTAAATCGCTTCGTAAAATTATTGTTAACGTTACTCTGTGAACCATTCTGCCGTTCGGCTGTACAAAGTACCTCAGTCATAGCTTGTCGTAAACTCGGCGTACGCGCATTATGACCGACACGTGCCGCTGATGTTGCTACGAGGCGCCTTCGGTTGTACTACGGCAGTAAGATCTAAAAGCTTTTCACTATTTATTTAACGTAAATAGTTTTTAGTTGTAGGCTCTGATAGTGAACAAAGGAAATCAGTTTTTTCAAACATTTCTAATGAAATAGAATGAAGACTTAATTCTAAATCTGAAGACCATTACCCGTATTAAGAACGTTCAAAATCTATTCACAATCTCATCTCAGCGAAATGTTAAAAAAGTGTTGAAATGTCCCTACATTTTTGACAAGAGACAAGAACACGAGATCATTTTTTATTTTTGTATTTCTTGACTAATGAGTCAAGATTTTGACAGAATTTTGACAGATTGACACCGAGACAGAGACCGAGATCAGACTGTGAACGTTCTTAAAATTACGGGAATTGCTCCTCTGGTAAAAGCTAGATAGAAAATTATTGATAGAAATTTCTGTATAAGTAACTTATAGAGTTTTTTAAACCCATGAATGTTGTATGAAAAAAATGTTCGTACCATTTTCCTGACCAAATAAAAAGGTACCTATGTTTTTATTGCCATGATTTTCCAGATGTGACACTATTATCTTAATAGTTCAATATAAACTAATATTATCTTAATGCGGCAACTGAACCTGCGACCCCGTGCACAGTAGGCGCTCCACCACAGACACAATTCTAAAGTAACTCTATCTGTCTGTCTTACCTTTTCACGCCGGCAGAGAGATAGATTGCATCCTGGGGAAGGACATAGGATAGTTTTTATCGATATACCTCGCGGGCGAAGCCGCGGGCGGAAGCTAGTCATTCATATTTTCATTTATTTATCTTTACAGCTTATATCCATACTAATATTATAAACACGAAAGTGTGTCTATCTGTTACCTCTTCACGCTTAAACCGCTGAACCGATTTAGATGAAATTTGGTATAGAGATGGTTGGAGTCCCGAGAAAGGATATAGGATAGTTTTATCCCGATATTCCCACGGGATCGACACTTATGTGGGTGAAACCGCGGATCGCTGCTAGTATAACAATAAAGAATGAATAATAATTTCATAATAATATTAATCTATACATCTAAACATATAAATAAAATTGAAGGGTCTGTTTGTATGGTCAAACAACAACAGATTTTATGCATTTGTTATGAAAGTATACCCGGTACCTACTTTTATAAAAAAAAAGCATTTTTTTTTTGTCTGTCTGTCTGTTTGTTCCGGGTAATAAACAACTCCCAAAGTTAGAATTGGCCTCAAATGTCATCGAAAAATGAATTTCGTGGGCTAACCTTACGCTTTCGCATTAAGGGGCTTATTTTTTATTTTTTTTAAAGTCAATGTCTCAAAAACCAAATTGATTCAATTTAGAAATTATAAAAGTAAACCTACGAAATTGAATATAATCATGTCTGATACAGTGATTGAAGAAGTAAAAGACACAAATTTCTTAGGAGTTACAATAGATCAACATTTAAACTGGAAGGCACATATTGAAAAGATTAATAAAAAAATATCAAGTGCTTGCTACGCATTGTCAGTTCTGGCAGAAACTACAAATCCAAGTGTTACTAGAAATGCTTATTTTGGAAATGTGTACCCACTGTTAACTTATGGTGTCATATATTGGGGGAACTCGACAAATGTACAATCAACATTCATTCTCCAGAAGAAATGTCTTAAGACAATATATGTATAACATGTATCGTACCGAATTGTTAAGAGATGTCTTCAGAGCGGAGGGTTTCTTGACACTGACTGGTATTTATATACTTGAATTATGTTTATTTGTTAAAAATAATATGCAATATTTTAATTTTAAATCAAATTCTAAAAGAAACATTCGGAAACAATATAAATATGACATTAATTTACCAATTATTAACAATATGATGTATTATAAAAGTACATATGTTACTGCAATTCGTGTGTATAATCAGTTACCGCCGGCAATTAAAGAATTAAATGGAAATATGTTTAAAAATAAATTGAAGAAAATGTTAATTGATAAGGTATTTTATAATCTGCATGAGTTTTTTGATAAAAAATAAAATTTGTAAGTACCCAATTTCTTGTTACTATTGCATATCCGACTCGGGTAGACTGTTGAAACAAAAATGTTATGTAAGTATGTATAAGAACTTTATGTACACAGTTATGCAATAAATATATCTTTATCTTTAAATGACTAGCGCGGTCACCGTCAAATATGATTATGTTTTCAACACACTATCTACCTAGCATATATCCTGAAGAATATCATATATTTCTGATTTAGTTTACTGTAATCGATCATATACTTTTATTGTTTCTAAAACTTGCGTTTTTTTGTGTTTTGGTCCTGTAAGCCCCTTAACATAATATCTCAGGCGCATTTACACACTTGTACCAGCCAGACAGCAAGCCTTACCCACCCTTATCGCCATCTAGAACATGCATACATTAGCACGTACACTGTACAGCAAATCCTACCCACCCCATTACAGCATGTTCTAAATTACTACCTATGTCCTCCGACGCGGCCTGTTCAAATCTCCCAATTGAAAAACGTCATTACACGGTGTGTAGCTGACTCATCAACACACAGACAGAATGGCTCAACTCAAATTTTATGAGTTGGTTTCCCTTAGCGGTGCCTTTTGGGCGAAACATATTTGCTTAGGGATTTTTTTTTAGCTTAGGTACCTATTTACTTAGTTACGCATTCTATTGAGCTACGGATTAGGGGTGATAAGTGGTGCTAATTTAACAGTGGTTGTCTTAAAAGTAGGTATGTTTTATCAAATTAAGCTTTCACCCATACTAATATTATAAATGCGAAAGTTTGTCTGTCTGTTACCTCTTCACGCTTAAACCGCTGAACCGATTTAGATGAAATTCGGTATAGAGATAGTTTGAGTCCCGGGAAAGGACATAGGATAGTTTTTATCCCGATATTCTCACGGGATCGAAACTTATGCGGGTGAAACCGCGGGGTGCAGCTAGTTTGTAGATACTTTCATACATAGTTTGTTCCTAGAATTTTCTTAAAGTTTAGATATTTTAAGAAGTAGGATCCTTAGACTAAAATTTAATGGCGAAGGTATGAGTGACGTGTAGGGACGACCTATCTAAATATTTATATATTACATAAACACACCAGTAACAGCGTTTAAATATACAACAATATTACACGCACGTCGCCAATTTGTAGATCAAAGACGAAAACAAGACGGAACAAATTTTAAAAACTCATAAAATTTTGTAATTTTCACGGATTGTTTGTAGAACTGTGGTGAACAGAAATATTCCCACGAAATATATTTATAAAGATATAGGGCCAATTAAAAATAGCGGCGCCCAGTGTCCACGAAAATGATATGACACGATTGAGAAGAGAACAAACGTATAGAATAGAAAAATACGCGACACACCGCGCCGGTTCCAGTCCATCCGACAACATTTCGCGAGCTGGTCGACAGCGCGCGGCCGACGCCGACACCCGGCGACACCCGGCTCCCGACACCTTCCCACAAATTATATACAACTTCGCGTCTTTTTTTTCTTTCAAAAAGTCTCGGTATTGTCGCGAGTGTTCGTGCTGACAATGATATGGATTTGTGACGCGTACCAGTGAATAGCGGCTCGTTCCCGCCACGCCGCGGCTTGACGGATGACTCTCCCGCGCTTTTACATCAGGTGCGTTCATGTAACACTGATATAACATAATTAATGACTCCGCACATATTGATTTTATTGTCACATTACTGCAGTCGCAAACCATTGTAGAAAACTTTTTCCAATAGGCTGTCCTAGCATAAATCAAACGTTAAAAGCCATGTTCCATAGAAGATTGTGTCATTTACAAAATAAACTGCTTTGGCCCAGTTTAAAAGACTTATTTGTGAATTAAACGGTGCTCGACATAACATGAAACATCAAAGCGAGTGGGTTCATTGATTTTACATTAATTTATGTACAAATGGTTATTAGATAATGGCGGTAAGTGTGTGGAGTGGTGTTATTTTTCTCGTTTTCATGTAATAAGGTAAGTGAGGCGTCAGATATGAGCGGCCCGCCCGTTGGGCCGCACGTGGTCGCTGTTTGGACACAAACAAGTGAATTCTATTTTAGTTTTGACGTTTCGTAACAAATGTCGCCTTGGCCGGTGTGGTGATAAATGGCTGCTTCTGATAAATATGTTGTCTGCCATGGTTGGGTTCGTGTGTTGTTCTGTGGTTCGCGTGTGTTCCCTCTGTGACAAGTTCTCGTGCGCCGAAGTAAGTTTTTCTTCTTATTTTTGTGTCTTACTGTTTGTTGTTTTCTGAAAGTAGTGATTTATCACTGCTGGTGTTACAGTTGTGTTAATCCTGTGTTTATCGAAGATACAATAATCGTAGTCGTAGCTAATTATATGAATAAAGTTTGACCGCTAACGGAATTATTTTCGTTTCGTTCATAAAATAAAATTCTCAGTCTAGACTGGGCAAAAGTTTTTGAATTCTCTAGGTGTTTCTGTGAAAATGAAACAGGTTTTGTTCATACTATTTCGAGACATTATGAAGGACCCTTGATTTGCAACCTATAATATTTGGATGTGTCGTAAGTGCTTTATAAACATTTCGTTTCTGCAAATCTAAACTGTTTGGGTCGCATCAGCTGATCGCACTGCTAGGTATAATATTATGCTATCAAACGGTTTATCTAATAGTAATCTGCGTAAACAAGTCGAATTGATTCGTTTCTACAGTTATTTGATTATAATTTTATTATGTTATTAACCCTTACTATAATTATCATTTAGCAAGGATTTTAGGAGAGAAAATGTGGCTGGAAAAAATGAAATCTTTTCATGAGTTCACATCTGCCTAGCCTTTTCCAGTCTAACCGGATGCAGCTGAATACTGCAGTATTTTAAATGGAGCGACTGCCTATCTGACCTCCACAACCCAATTACTAGGTAATACGATACCCCTTGGTAAGACTGGTTCTCAGACTTTCGGGCTTCTGACGACCCATAACGACTGTCAAAGATCCACAAATGACAGCCGGGACCAACGGCTTAACGTGCTTTCTGAGGCACGGAGAGGTGTTGATATGTAAAGATAGTCACCCGTCCATGGACCAACCGCGGCAAGCGTAGCTTAACCAGATCAATCGACCCGTGCGACTGTTATTACTCTTTTCATGAATTGTCCGAGCATAAAGATTATAAAATTGTTTTTAAGTTATATACAATATCCCACACACTACGTTACTGTTAACGACCAGTGTGAAACATGGACAAATTGACGAACACAGAAGGATGTTGGGAGACATGATAATCTACCCCATCCCCTTGTCATTATTCTTATCTTTCTATTACAGACGCCGTGCATTTTAGAGCCGTGCACTGTGGTTGTTCTGTAACCCCCTTGTTTATAAACGATGATTATTTTGAGCTACGTGATGTTTAAACGTCAAAATGTATGGTAAGTCGCTAATCACTACTTAGCTTTTAAGCAACGTTTATGAATAAAGGGGCTTGAGTCTGCTTAGCAATGTATATTTAGCCAAAGGGTAAAAACGGGACCCTATTAATTACTAAGACTCCACTGTCTGTCTGTCTGTCACCAGGCTGTATCTCATAAACCTTGATAGCTAGACAGTTGAAATTTTCACAGGTGATGTATTTCTGTTGCCGCTATAATAACAAATACTTAAAATATAATAAAATAAATATTTAAGGGGGGCTCCCATACAACAAACGTGTTTTTTTTTGGCGTTTTGGCTTTGTGGCTACGGAACCCTTCGTGTGCGAGTCCGATTCGCACTTGGCAAGTTTTTTATTTTTAAGCGTCTTTTAACTTTAAGGGAGTAAAAGCGTTTACAAATAAGAAGGGGGTAAAAGTCGATCGAGCATAAACGTATATAGGGTGACTGGTAATTAGTGACCGATACTTAAACACGTGATTTTACTCATCATTATGAACAACTTTTACTATGGGACCAAACCTGAAATCGTGAAAAAAAAAACAGCTGTTCTCTACATTTTGACGAGTTAGACGAACATAAATGTAGGGAACAGCTGATTTTTTTTTCGCGATTTCAGGTTTGGTCCCATAGTAAAAGTTGTTCATAATGATGAGTAAAATCACGTGTTTAAGTATCGGTCACTAATTACCAGTCACCCTATATGCTGTAAAAGTTTTCGTGTGCGACATATTTATCAATCATCATTAAAGTACTAATTATCTTTATCAAAAGCCTTACGACTATAACTCAGGACTTCCATCCACCACTATAAAACCGTATGCCAACCCCCATGGCCCCCATTCATCGTGGACCCTTTCACATCACCATAGAAGCCTAACAAATCAAAGTACCCCACAATTGATCGCCACATTTCCGGGATCGCATACATAAGACATCAGAACGATACAAGTTTTTACAGCACTTGTTTCTTGTACCAGCTCCCCTAATGCGTGCGGGGTACCCGACTACCCGGAGCGGGGTACTGTAGGACCCCACTTGGGTGCTGTAGTACTCCAACGCTCATTATAGAGTTCGTTAGCTTTATCAGCAACGTTTACGGGTATATCGCCTTTTTATAGATGTTTGAACTTGTTTTAATTAACTCTTGCGAAGCTCGTTTGGTGGGGTATTGCTGATCGGATAGTTGACACTACGGGCGGTCGTTATTGATTGTATACGTGTGGCTGTTGTTTGGTATATAATTAACTAGCTTCCGTCCTCGGCTTCGCCCGCGAGGTATGTCGATAAAAAGTATCCTATGTCCTTCCCCGGGATGCAATCTGTCTCTCTGCCAAATTTTATCGAAATCCGTTCAGTGGTTTAGGCGTGAAAAGGTAACATACAAACATACAGACAGAGTTACTTTCGAATTTATAATATTATAGTATGGACACTGCATTGCCTTGCTGTAATGTATAGAACCAGTGCGTGTTGCCCGTGATGACTTATGGCACTGAAACGTGGTCGCTCACAATGGGCCTTAAAAGAAGGCTAACAGTCACCCAAAGGGCAATGGAGAGGGCTATGCTTGGAGTTTCCCTGCGTGATCGAATCAGGAATGAGGAGATCCGCAGGAGAACCAAAGTAACCGACATAGCCCGAAGAATTGCCAAACTTAAGTGGCAGTGGGCAGGGCACATTGCTCGCAGAACAGATGGCCGATGTTTCTAAAGTGGCGACCGCGTACCGGAAGACGTAGCGTTGGAAGGCCTCCCACAAGGTGGTCCGACGACCTTGTGAAGGCCCCAGGAACCCGTTGGATGCGAGAAGCACAGAACCGGTCGAAGTGGAGGTGCTTGGGGGAGGCCTATGTCCAGCAGTGGACGGAGTCAATTATCTTTTTGTATGCACGTGTTTCAGTGACAAATGAACCTATTTTTCTTTCTGTCCATTTGGATCGTTTTCACAGCTAAGTCGATTCCAACAAGAAGAGGCAAGCCTGGTTATTTTCTAAGTACACAACTTATATTAATCCTATTGCAATAAGTTACCGTTACTGATACCACTCGTACGTTTTGCTTCCCTCCTAGCCTACTACCGCGTTGAATACAGTATGACATAATAATCTAATTAGTGGTATCCGTAATTGGATTAACGATTATCCTTCTCGTTCGACACCACAGTTACTAGGAACTCATAACGCGTTAGGCGAAGTTTTAAAGCAGTTTTAGATTTACACAATGACTCTTCATGAACTGGCTTACAATTAACGAATATGGTCGAAACATGTGTAAACGGTTTTGTGGGGCTTAGTTTAAGACGGTTGTAAACTTTTTTATATAAAGAAACATACTTACATTTAATACTAAATAATATTTTCAGTAGGTAGGTAAGTAATTGAAATGATACTCGACATGTGAAAATGTTTCTTCTCGTTTCGTCATCAATATGGAATTATTTAGCATGTGATGTGAAAAAGAAAGGAAGACAAGAACTTTTTTACAAAAAAACAACAACCGACTTCAAAAAGATTTTTGTTGGTTTTTCAAAAACCGCTTGTCCGATTTAGATAAAATTTTCATGAGACCAATTGAGAAGTATACCCTTTCCAACAAAAAAGATTTTTTCAAATCGGTTGGCAAGCGACGGAGTTATGCGCGAACAAACATAAAAAAAAATACAAACGTCCGAATTGAGAACCTCCTCCTTTTTTTAGAAGTCGGTTAAAAAACGAGTTTATTGGCATTAGAAAAAAAAACACTTAAACACTGAAAACAAAAAACAATGCTTGTAATGCCAAAAGGTCCTCTTTTGGCATTATAAGCATTGTTTTTTGTTTTCAGTGTTTTCTAAGGAGGAGTCTTTGTACAGATATATGTATCTGGTTTGCCTAAAAACTGTTTACCAATCAAACAATATTGTAGATCATTACTAACTGGTCCTAATCGGTACGCGTTATTGGAATAACTGACTAATTTGGTCCTTTAAAATCCGAAATCCGCCTGCATTGTTGGAATTACTACAATGTTCCAAGTATGTACATTGTAAATCCCACAGACTAAAATCCTGGCAGACAAACCCGACATGGGTTCATCGAAACTTGCCATAAATCAGATTTATGACCAGGAACACATAGAGATCAATGCAGTTATCCACTGCTGAGAATGGGGTATAGGCACGGCAATGGGGTCGAATAGATAACGTGACGGTGGCGTAAAATGCGTATCCAAGCATTTCCTTGCAACTGTAGCTATGAGCTGGAAGGAGGTTTGGTCGTACCTACTGACAAGACAATGCAGATTTAAAATATTATAATTTGAATGGTACTTTGACATCTTACTCTTTCATACTTTGACATTTATTGATATCTACTAAATAAATTGTGTATTTATGATATTATATTTAAATTAACCGACGTACCTCAAGTCCTGTATTAAATGTGTGTACCTACTCGTAATATTTGCGCGCCACACTTGGCAGAATGTGATGATACCATAATAATGTACAGACGCCAGCACATCAAGCTACCCGAAACTGTCAAATTTTCCCAATCAACTTTGAACCTTATACTTTAGCGATAAAGTTAAAAATCAATTAAAGAAATTTGACAGATTATAGTAGCTTGATGTGCTGGCGTCTGTACCACATTCTAACAAATAAATAATTATTGTTACCTACTTCTCTCTTGTAACTTTAGCAAAGGTCAGGCCAAATCTGATGGAAAATGGTTACCTTACGACACCCAAGGAGTTTGACAATGAAACAAAGTCGAATAGTCTGTAGTTTTTACAGCCCCCTTAAAACCAGAATACACCAACGGCCCAAAAGTTTAATGTGCTTGTAACTTCACTTATATTGAAAAACCAACACAAATGATACTTGGTGGCTCAAAGAGATGTTGTGGTAGGTTGTAGTAGACGACTACCTTTAGACACTTAGCATGACAAGTTGTCCGCGATGGATGGACAATTTGTCCGCGACGATAGAACGTCTGGAAATCTATGCAATAATGCACACTGAGGACAAAATGATAGCGCCGCTGATACTTGCAGGTCATTCGCGGTCAAAATGACCGCCCCGGGTGAATAGCGCCTAGACAGTCGACAATTCGTCCGATAGAACGTATGGAAATCCCAGCAGTATACTTGTCCTTCGTGTGCGTTATTGCATAGATTTCCATAAGTTCTATCGTCGTGGACAAATTATCCGCGGACATTTTGTCCATTGTCTGCTTAGCGCCGAAAAACGAATCACTTATCACGACTACAACATACATCTATATCTGCTTAGACATAGACACGTATCTATAGTCTCAAGCACTGTCCAGTATATCTTCTGAGACATTATCGCGGTTATTAGGCGTCTTACACACGAGCCGGCGACCAAATTGCGGCGCCCCGCCCTCGTCGTTTCATTATCCCGCCGCAGTGGGCAGCCGGCCTAATTAACTTACGCTACGCTTCTGTCGCTACGGTTAAGTTACGGTTTTTAACTTAATTCCGCGCACCTGGGAGTTGCGTAAGCTGCATAAAGTTGATAATAAGTGAAGTTTTTGTATGGTTTGTTTATCTTTAGTAGGTAAATTCAATTTTATTTTTATGATTTTATAGTATTGTAACGGCCGCGACTTACGAATTGTAGATCGAATTGTGGGTTTGAACCCAAGCAGGCACTTTGTGTAAATTATTTCATCACCACTGCTCTCAAAACGGTGAAGGAAAACATCGTGAGGAAACCGGCATGTACTAGAACCAACAATTCGAAGACATGTGACGTCTACCAAACTGCACTGGGCCCGCGTGGTGGATTACAGCCCGCTCCCTCACGAAGAGAGGAGGCCTGCGTCCCAGCAGTGGGAATATTATAGCTTGATTATGAGCCACTGCTGCTATGGCAGGCATCTATTGTCGCTGTTGGCATAAAGAAAATTCAGAAAATTAGGTACCTCTGTGATGATAATTTGACCATAATTCCAGTCCACCTGTTACATAAAACACCACACATGATATTGAAATTTATGAATGTAAAAAATAATTTACATAGAATGTTACTTTTGCAGCCATCTAAATATTACCTATGTTATACACTCTAATGTGCCATTTTAAAACGCAGAGCTAAGCTAAGCGCAATTTGAAAACCGTTATTTACTTAATATCAAAATAAACAGCAGCCATTATACAAAACGGCCATGTTTTTTTATAAATAAAAAGCTCAGACTCTACTTAAGTTATCTGACTGCAAACTCGTTTACAATTCCGTGCAGAACTTAGCTGAGGCTAAGTAAAGCTTAAAGCTTAATTTAACAAAGAAGCCGCCGCATTCCGAGCCAGACTGAACTGAAATAAATCGTACTAACATGCTATCCCAAAGAAAAGACAACAATCTACGACGGAGACAAGCTTTGCTAAATTATTTACCCCATTCTTGGATTGTTGGTAATTTAAAATGGTGTGTTTTGACTGTTTCTGGTTGAATTTTAGTTAGTATTTATAAATTAATCTACTTATTTATGGCAATTTTTTCAACGGTCAGATAACTTTTATCTAACTAAAGCATTGACATATATTTTGAACTAACAGCGCCCCGCGGTTTCACCGGTTTCACACGGTTTTTAAAAAACTAGATGAGGTCGGCGTGTCCTATCTGACTACTCTGAGATGAAAGGCCGAAATAAACTCAGAGGTTTCTCTCTTTTCAAGTTCAGACATAATCTTGGTCAGATCGTGTAAAGACCATGTAGATTTGTGTCTTAAATGGTATTTTCAGGAAAGAACCACACAGTTTGAGTGAAGCTGTCCTGACCTGTGGTTAGTGCGCGCATTTGTCAGTAATCATGCAGCTCAACTAGAACTCAACGGAGCTCAACGATTCGACGAACAATATCAAAGAAAGGACATTTGGGTAGGCCGCATAAATTACTCATACTGCCAGACCATGATTACAACCAACTGAAGGGAACAAAAACAATGACCCACATAGTCCTCACATTCACACTAATTAAATAATATTATACTTTACAAAGTAAATATTCATGACATTGTATAGTTATGTAAAATGGTATATAGAAAAAAAAAAACAAGATTCACTGAGTAAATTTATTGGAAATGTCACTTTGTAAAGAAAGAGATATGCCTATTTTCCGTAGGGTAAATAAATTATCATGATAACCTTGCGAAGCTGGGTTATTTACCTAACTGGCTTTCAGTTCTCAAGATAATTGTTATCAATAAGATGCAATAATTACGTGCCTCGGAAAGCACGTTAAGCCGTTGGTCCCGGCTGTCATTCGTGGGTCATTGACAGTCGTTACGGGTAGTCAGAAGCCCGAAAGTCTGACAACCAGTTTTACCAATCTGTATCGTATTACCCAGTAACTGGGTTGTGGAGGTCAGATAGGCAGTCGCTTCATGTAAAATACTGGTGTTCAGCTGCATCCGGTTAGACTGGAAGCCGACCCCAACATAGTTGGGAAAAGGCTAGGCAGATGTTGACTAGCAGCGCCCCGCGTATTATTTATATAATACGCGGGGCGCAGATGATGATGATGATGCAATGATAAATACCATACACGTAAATCAACAGATATAAATGTATACCTCCCTGTCAGTCAAAATGTGACAGTTTAAAAACATTTCATTTTTGTTAGTGGTGGTGTATTTGTTTTTGGGTGACGTTTCTAAGTCTGGAAATTGTGGCGACATTGTTGTTTTGGGTTTCACCTGTAAAATAAATGTAAGGAGGTAGATATTTCGTTATCGTGGCGCCCAACTGGGCCAAGTCTTGAAAAATACAGTGACTATCACTTTTTACTGATTCTTAATATAATGTGAATAATCCGCGTCAAATTCTCGAGGTAACGTAGGTGACTGAGTATTTGCGAAAATAACATTAAAATGGTTTTGGTCTTATAAATAAAATAATACATTTTGGAGTCCGTTCTTGAGTTGAAATAACGCTCATATCTATCTGTCCTCATAAATATGATGTGGTTGTCACTATCGCCATAAAAGTCCACTGTTGGCTCCGCCTTTTAATAGCCCATTACGATAAACCACATCGCAGACGGCCGACTTTTAGTGGCAAATCTACTGGGAACAAAAATTCTGCAAGGAAAGTCGCCTCATTCTGTGACGAAATTATATTTTTTTAAATTTTAACATACTTGTGCGATCTCTAGCCATGTTGGCCCTGCGAATGTTATTAGATCATCACGCCACCTTCGCCTTGGTCTACCTCGACGGCGATGCCTCAGGCGTCCAGTGAGTGACGATCTTTGCCCATCTCTCCGGGTGCATTCGTGAGACGTGTCCGGCCCACTCCCACTTCAGCCTGGCTGTTTTTTCTCCAACATCCGCTACTTGAGTTATAGAGCGCAGCGCTGCCAGAGATCGCACAAGACAGGGAGGTTTGGAAGGAAAAAGGGGCGGCCTTTGCCCAGCAGTGGGACACAAAATAGGCTAACAAAAAAAAATATATATATACTTGAAATAATTTATTAAAGAGAAAATTATTTATTAAAGAGGAGAATATTATTTACACTGGATAACCTCCCTAGACTTTTTTTTTGTTCCGGGATGGATAATCCTCATGGATGTCCTGCGCCTCGCGGCCGGCGGAGGGGTCTGTCAGACTCTTACTGACTAAAAACCACCCCGGTGTTCCATCTCACACCTACGCCGGGGGTCGCGGGAAAGTCCGATCCTTCCGCAACACCTCCCCCTATACTAATTTAACTAACAAACTATTAAATTAATATTAATGTCCTAATAAAAAAAAAAAAAAGAAAAGAAAGAAAGAAAGAATCTAAAAAAAAATGGCGTCGAAAAATTCCTCTGCATCGCTGTCGACTGGTAACGTATAGACGCCAGCACATCAAGCTACTACAATCTGTAAAATTTCTTTAATAGATTTCTTTAATAGAGACATAAGGTTCAAAGTTGATCGGGAAAATTTGACAGTTTCGATCCAGGGCTAAAGTGGACCTCTGGTCGTTTGTTTTCTTCAGTCGTTCCGCCATCTTCTACGGGGTCTGCCGCGACTATATTGATGGACTAGCTGCGCCCCGCAGTTTCACCCTCGTAAATGTCGATCCCGTGGGAATGTGTAAAAGTAGCCAAAAGTTATGTCAGTTACCTCCATACAAAAGTTTGTCAAAATTGATCCAGCCGTTTGAGCGTGAAGAAGTAACAAACATAAACACACACACTCACAAACTTTCGCCTTTATAATATTAGTGTGATCAGTGTGATAGTAAAAATGAGCTGGAAACGGTAGAAGGAGCGTTGGCAGACCAATAGCCAGGTGGGTTGACGACCTACAGCAGATCGCAGGGAAGAAATGTATGGGACACGCATGAACCAGGGAAACAAGGCACTTAAGAGGGCAGGTGTAGGTATACTCAGCAGTGTGTGGAATGTTTATTTATTTATTTATTTTATTAGGTTCACCAACAATTGATTACACTAAATACAACCACATAATACATTTTTAAAAGTAAAATAACAGTGCATCAATTACTTATAGTTAAACACAACATGCTTAAAACAATGAATCTGAGAAATAAGCTAACTTACTTAGTAATAAATGCTAATATTGATAAATTGGTAACATCGGTAAAAAGTTACATTTAAATGCAATTCAAATTGGAAATTCTAATTAAAAATAATAAAAATTGGTGAATGTTGCCAATGATGATGATGAAAATGCTTTGCGAATTATCCATCATCTACAAGACCACATTACAACCATTTAATATTGCCGATTACCTCATTGACGATGGCCGCATGCACAATACCCCACCGGGAAATTTGTGGTGGCAACACTTACGCGCTCACCACAGTACAGCAATTTACAATGATTGCTGCAACTCATAAATTACCTCCAGTAATATATTAAGCTGAAGTTACACGTGCATTTGTCAAAATATATCGTGTGTGATAATCATGCGCCGTTAGTAAGGATGACAGAGTAGGGGCAATTGCTGCAACACTCGCAATTTGACCATAAATCTGGAATGTGCACGATTTATTGCGTGCACTCGAAATAGTACCTAAATGTCAGTGAGCTGGGGTAATTTTAATCATGTCGGCTTATTATAGTAATTTGTCTACTTTTAATGGGGATGCACAGGTATTCCGCGAAATTCAAATTTTCTTACGCTTTTTTACAATTTACAGGTCCGTGTCAGATTGTATTTTTATTAAAATATGTTTCGCGATCGTAACAAATATGGCTTTATAGAATTATTTATTTATTTATTTATTTATTTCTGACTTTGGATATCATTATTTAAATTAACTCATCTAAGCCCAGAACGCCATAGCTCAAGTGTGTCGAGTTTGTGTTTCAAAACTTTCAAATACAAAACTTCAAAAGAAAACCCAACCGGTCAAGCAAACACAAAATGTCAATACAAGATAAGCTTTTTTATTATCATAAGTATATTTATGGCCACTAAAACTACATTTTCACTACTGTCGTTTTCCTTTTTTTTGGCACAAAATCCGCTGATCATAGACTTTTTATCTATGGCCGCCATCTTTATAGGTCCTGAAGAAAAGTTCACATAGAGATTATTTTGTCCGTTTGTCTGACCAGGAGGTCATGATTTAAGGGAGGTCTGTGGAGCTATTGGTCAGTAAATAACGGAGTCCCTGGTGTGAGAATATTAGAGGTGCGGGTCGAATGTGAAATAAAATTGGTAGGAGAGTCTTAAACTTAAATTGTACGGTCGCAGTTTTTGCAATTGTTTTGTTCGTTTGCAGTACTTAAAGTAATATGACAATAGGAAAAACCAAATATTAATAATTTCCTTATGAGAGGACATGCCGGTTTCTTCACGATGTTTTCCTTCACCGTTTTGAGAGCAGTGGTGATGAAATTAAACCAAAAAAATCGAAGACTTGTGAAATCTACCAACCCGCACTGGGCCTGCGTGGTGGATTATGGCCCATTCCAACAGAGAGGAGGTCTGTATTCCAGCAGTTGAAACATTATAGGCTGATTATAGTTATTTTATGACAAGTTACCATAAAAAATGCTGCAGTAATTGAATGAGATAAACTAACAATATTAATTGTTTAAAAGGAAAAACATGAAAAATGACCTTGCTAAACACTCGGAAGTGACGATATTCCTTTCACTATTGAGCTAAAGAAGAAAATGCTTACCTCCCATATGCTTAGGTCAGCACAACGGAATGTTTCCCTATGGAGTCATCAGTCTATTTAAATAAAAATAGCGATTATATATTTATCAATTCAAGTGGACTTTTATGATATTGAAACCTCATTTGTTTCTGATTGACGTTTGTTTAATTGATACTGATACAATTTATGCGCCTTTTAAATGTTAACCTTCATTTTGTAATGGAGGCAAAACTATCAGACGCCAGTTATATTAAGATTATTCTTTTAATCCTTTTCTATTTTAAAAGCATATTGAACTCGGCCTCAAGGCTACACAGATGCGGCTAAAAACCTATACGTAAGACAGATGAAGATCAAGAAAGATCAAGATCAAGAAATCTGACCTCAAAAATGCGGCGGGTCAACGATTAGCCGGATTGTCATTGCGATACGTTCTTCATTAAGGCGGGCCACGTTTAGCCGCATTGTACTACTACTTCTTGGTTCGGTTATGTCCGTTTTCACTAGCACTAAGCGACACCTAAATAAAATCGTGCGATTAGATTTTCAACGTGCACTGTTTGATTTTCAACTTTTAGTGCTGAGCCAGTGCAATTTTAATTAGGTATTAATTAAGTTGTTGCCTAGTTTTAATAAAAGCCTCTCATTTCTCACTTGGTATTGTTTAAAACCTGAACCTCACATAATAATCCCGTGGGGCCTGGGGAGAGTCCTGACACGAACAGTGGCCTAAGTCAAAATAATTGTTTGTTAACACCGGCATTAAAGGGATGTTAAATCTTATTCTGTTTTATTTGAAGTTTTCCTGTTGTTGCGTGTTTCGCGGCTCCTCTGGTTTACGGGTCTAGAGGGCGCTACGGTCGTAAACTAAAATGAAGTGTATTATTATTCTGTGTGCATTTGATGACATGAAAATTCGTTAAGACGAACTGCGAGATTTAAAAAAAATTGTTTTTTTTGCTGATTTAGGGATTCTAGAATCATGAGCTGAATTTATGATTACAGTTTGTGCGTCACTGATGCCTCCTGTATTTTACTTGATCATTTCTTTATTTGCAATAGTCCTTGCTGGTCTATTATTGAAGTGAAAACTTCTTTGGGCGCGTTGGGCAACCGACACCGCGCTACATTCAGATGTGTTCGGATGTCCTCGGGATGTACCCACTCGGTTTAAAAAAAAAAGTAAAAAGTATTCCGTTTGTGTTTTGTTTATAAGACGACTAGCTTCTGCCCGCGACTTCGTCCGCGTGAAATTTCACCCTTTCCCCATTCACCCCCTTAGGGGTTGAATTTCGAAAAATCCTTCCTTATTCCTTGTCTACATTATAAAGGGAACCTCTGTGCAAAATTTCAGCTTTCTAGGTCCAAGGGTTTGGGCTGGGCGTTGATGAGTCAGTCAATCAGTCAGTCAGGACTTTTCTTTTTAGATGAAAAAATACACAAGAAATTGTTCAAGTTTTCACTTCTGTCAGCACTCCCGGTGTGCCACTGTTTTTTTATATTCGCCAAAGTATGCATTGATGCACCTTTTAGCGACACGGGGCCAAAGTTGGCGGTACCACGGCAAAGTTACACCAAAAAGGTGTGAAACTACAGAAGCTAGTCGAGGGACGCGGTGAAACTTTAGCAACAGCGGCAAACAACTACTTCATACTTGTGTATTTATATATTTACACTTTTAGGATGTTATACTTAGTGTTAGTAGCTTCTGCCCCCGTCGCATCGCATCGCCCGTCCGCGCTAGAGCTTGTCCACTCTGAAATGACGCGCCCTACTACCGCATTTACCGTAGTGGGGCGCGTCATTTCAGAGTGGACAAGCTACACTTCGTTTTCGCTTCGCGTTCTTTCTGACTTTTTATCTATTTGCTCGCCTCTTTAGGGTCCTAGCGTGATCTTAAATAGCCTTTATCCTTCCTCATGAATTGCACTATCAAATGCGATGCGGTAGTTCCAAAGATAAGCGCGTTCAAAAAAAAACAAACAAGAAAACTTCAGCTTCATTATTTGTAAGTATAAGTAGGTGTAGATAGATACTTAGATAATATTCACGAAAAATATTGAGCAGAGGCGGCCTTTTTCTGATTCTAACACTAACATAGTTTGTAAGTTCTAATACTAACTAATACAATATGGATGATTTCCGAAATAAATGATTGAATTGAAAAAAACATTTTTTTCTTGCTAGTCGTCCTTTGGGTGATGCACTATTATCTCCTATATATATACTCTGTGGTCTTAAGAAGAGAGGAAGTGTTTTTTTACCAGAATTTTAAAAGATATTTTTATGTTACCTACCTGCGTTCGTAATTGCAACGATTTTTCCTTTCTCAATCATATCGCCAGGGCTATAAGCTTGGGCAAATAGCTCTTGTCGTGGGGAAAAGATTACCTCTGACCCTACATGTGGATAAACCCCTAGAGAGTAAACATGATTTTGGAAATGACACGATATTGAAAAACTGGTATATTATGGAGAAAATAAACCGGTCCAGTGCGTGTCGGATTATGCATCGTATTTTCCCGTAGACCAAGTGATCTGCGTGCTAGCCTTTTCCCAACTATTTTGGGTTCGGTTACCATTCTATACGGATGCAGCTGAATACCAGTATGTTACATGGAGCGACTGCTTATCTGACCTCCACAACCCAGTTACTGGATAACACAATACCCCTTGGTAAGACTGGTTGTCAGACTTTTGGGCTTCTGACGACCTGTAACGACTGTCAAAAATCCAAGAATGAAATCCGGGACCAACGGCGAGCCACGAGGTATGTAAAGAGGGTCACCCATCCACGGACTGACCACGGCAAGCGTAGTTTAACCTGATTGATCGAACCGTGGGGCTGTTATTAGTTGGCCACGAGCCCCTCCAAGTAAGTAGTATACACTGAAGTGTAGTTAACCGTTTAAAAAAATCCATACTAATATTAAAAATTCGAAAGTAACTCTCTCTGTCTGTATGTTACCTTTTCAAGCCTAAACCACTGAACGGATTTCGATAAAATTTGGCAGAGAGATAGATTGCATCCCGGGGAAGGACATGGGATAGTTTTTACCGACATACCTCGCGGGCGAAGCCGCGGGCGGAAGCTAGTAGTTTTTATGTAAAGGAAATCCCCCAAAATTATACATATATTCCTTATTTTCTTTCACTCCTGTTAGCCGTCAGGGCCGACAGGGGCTACTTATCCAAAATAACAAAACATACGTTCAAAACGACGGACCATCGAGAGTTCGAGAAAAAACCGTAACTCTTATATATATTTTTCTTTCTTTTACTTCATGTGTCGGTCTGGATGAACGAATGAGTGAACAATGACGCTGAAGGACTCTCGTTTTAATTAATTAGTGTATCTTGTTATGCGTTCTGTCGCAGGTGCTGTGTATGTGTATTACATGTTCATTTGAGAACCTCTCAGTATCGGATATATTATGTTGACGGCTGCTCGGGGCTCCGGCAGTTCAGACAAATAGTTTCAAGTTAGAGTGAGTGATCATATTCAGCAATTGAAGTTGTTTTTATAAAAACATCTCAACTACATTCTTGTAGCATTTCCTAAGTAGTAATTTCCGTATGAAAATCAACTCTAGTTATTTTTACCCGACTGCGCCTGAAGGAGGGTTATATTTTTTTTTATAAGGAACTTCTATTATTAAAAATTTCTTTAAAGTTGGGAAGTTATGCCAGGTAAGAAAAAGTTAAATCACGTGCGTAGATATTTGATACTAAAACTACATTTTAAATCGATTCCACCTCAACAAATTGCGATACACATAAAACCTTGCGCAAACTTCTTAGAGTGGGCTAGAATGTTATTTCTGAGTACAATAAACAATTTCCTTCTTATTTCCTCGCAGACTTGACAACTGATAGGTGGTAGCCTGTAACGTCTGATGGCAGCCATTTTGTTCTACAGGCCGATATTTAAGTTGGCTTTTAACAATTAATAAATGATTCGTAATGGTTTTTAACTTAATTCCGCGCATCTGGGAGTTGCGTATGCATACAGTTGATAATAAGTAGAGTATTTGTATGATTATATAAACGTGCCACTGCTGATAAGTGGTGGCCCAATGGTACCTAACGGCCGCGACTTACGAGTTATAGGTCGTAGGTTCGAACCCATGCAGGCACCTTGTGTAAATTATTTCATCACCACTGCTCTCAAAACGGTGAAGGAAAACATCGTGAGGAAACCGGCATGTCCTAAAACCAAAAATTCGAAGACACGTGACGTCTACCTACCCGCACTGGGTCCGCGTGGTAGATTTATAGCCCACTCCGGACTTGAAGAGATAAGGCTTGTGTCCCAGCAGTGGGAACAATATAGGTTGATTATGAAATGGTTAGACTTTCTGGATTTTTTCTTTCTTTTTTTTTTTTTAGCTTGTAATTTAGAAGTCTAGACGGTTTTTCTCAAACATTAGCACAGTAAATATAGAAGTAGACAAAGCAGTAGGTATTTTGTCTTTTTTAACCGACTTCTAAAAAGGTTCTCAATTCGGATGTTTATACATTTTTTTTTATGTTTGTTCGTGGATAACTCGACGGATTTGCAAAATTCTTTATTTGCTCGAAAGAAGTTTATTCCGAAATGGGCCTATTTAAATTTCTAAAAGAATAAGAGAAAAAGAAATAAGAGACAGACCACGGAACTCTTCAATAGATGCTAGCAAATTAACCGCGATTGCTGCTATAGCATATGTATGCAAAGTTTACCCAATAACACAACACAAAATCACGCCAACAACAGACTTCCAAAAAAAATACTACAAAGTGAAAAATAACTTTAATTTCGAAAGTCGGCGTCAAAAAACGAAAATGCAGAACCAACGACACCGACTTCCGAAATTAAAGTTATTTTTCACTTTGTAGTGTTTTTTTTTGGAAGTCTGTTATTTTTTTTTGTTAAAGAGTATTTACTTTGTCCCTGTGCTTGCTCCAAAAATATTAGTTGAGGAGTGTGACGTAAGCTCAGCAGAATGGAGTTTACGTTATGTTTGTTGTCGAGATTTATTTACGGGAGAATTAGTTTCAAGTAAGATACCTAACATTATTTTATGAGCTAATTTTAAAACCTATATAATTGGAAAGATGACTTCCCGAAAAAGAAAAATGGAAGTTTTTCTTGTCTTCGGAATGGGCGATGAGTGATTGTCATCAAAGAGCCGCAATTCCGTGCACGCGAGGAACTCATAACTCTCGTGAGAAATGCCCTCAGACAACATACAGAAAGTTTAAATTTCATTAAAAACGAAGACTTAAAAAGTTTTTGCTCTGCAGTTTAAATAATGAAAATACTTTCGTCAACTACCGCGATAGCTGCTACATATTCAAATGAGCACGAAACAAAATTTCGAGGCATAAATATTGCAGACGAGACTGTACTAAGTAGTTTTCGTGATAGAACGTTTCTGGCAGGCCATACATCTTGGCGTAGTCGCGTGACCGCGCGTCTAGCCGCACCGCGCCGTGCCGCGTCGTGGGCGGTCGTGCCGGATCGTGCCGTGCCGTGTCGTGCCGCAGTGCCTATCTGCAGGAAGCTCTGACAGTTTCGTAGAGTGCGAACTGCATTGTTGCACCGTACAATGCTCGTAGATAAATGCTCACATGATGAAGTTTTCAGGCAGTTCGCGTAGTTTCGGTCTAGTTTGTTCGTTGTCCGATTACGCCGCGAAAGAATGGGACAAAGATTGCTGTTTGCACGGAAGCTATTTATTACTGGCCACTTTATCTGCTGAGGCTTTGTGCGATTTTAAATTCCATTTTTGAGACTGGTTCATAACTGCATCTTGTGAAGCATTTTTTGTTTTTATCGACTTTCAAATAAGGAGGAGGTTGTATGTCCGCCTGTATTTATTTTTTTAATGTATGTTCATCGATATTTTCATGTGGTCAAATTCTGATAAGTGGTTTTTGAGTTAGCTTCAATACAACGTATTCCACTTTGTGTATGTTATTTTATATTCCTTTCACTGTTGTTTACCCAACAAGTAGTGAAAACTCTTTTAATTAAAAAGTGTTTTTTTTTTTTTATATAATTATTTATTACGAATACTTAGATACCCCTTTCTAGATGTAAGTGTGTGACGGATGATTGGTAAAGCGAGACACCGACTCTAGGTACAATACCTTTAAAGGTCAACACCGTTTGAAATAAATCGTGAACTACCCACCACATGTAACCCTAGCAAATCGGCTGTCACTCAACAAATTCACTTAACCGCCTTCGTTAGCTAGAGTAGTCCTAAAAGAAAAGCTAGAACAAGACGGGATGAATAAATCAGGGATGCGACGTAAACCCCGGCTATCCCGGCCATCCCGGACTGAGCGGGATTCGCGTCTCATTTACAATTTAACTGCAGAATTAATTTGACGGCAGAGTGAATCGACCGTTAGCCTGTCGATAAAATTTATTTGTTCTTGCATGCAGTAGATATGTAGTGGACTGTCTTACAGGACTCCTAAATTGGAGAGAGATTTATTGATTGTGGCTGAGTAGTGATAGTGGTCGGGTGTAGATTGGGACGGGACTTCTCTATGTGTGTATGTGCCGGGACTGCGTTAGTTTAAGGGCTTACACTAGCAGTAGAAAAAATACAGGTCTTGGATTTTGTGAAAGTTATCCAAGACTTAAATAAATCTTGACCAAAGTAAATCTCCGATACTTTGTTAAAGATATATTTTAGTTTTCCTCTTTATCAATTTTCTCAATTTTCTTGAGCAAAGGCGCAAATCTCGTCAATTTAACTCGGCCTCTATCTGACAAAAATGCCTCTAATTTCCATACATTTTTGACAAGTTTTTGACATTAATTGTCGCTGAGATTTGCGACTAGATTTTTAACGTTTTTAATTATCCCATTGACGTTTGGATATGACAATTAATTTTCACTATCAAACTAAAAATAATTCATAAATTCAAATAACCTAAAAAGTTGGCGATTAACTACCGATTTTCAGCAAGAAACTTTACATTTAATAAATAACTTATGAATAGATTCCTCAAAGCCCGCCTAAATTTCAACTTCCTTTTTCATCTTCAACATGGGTTACTCTATCCATATTTTTTCTATGTAAGCAATCCCCTGCTTTTTAACACTTCGACCACTGAGCGCTTAATGCCGTGATAAAAGGTGCGGGATTTTTATCCCGGGGCGTTTCGGACCCCGGGATCTGTCCGATGTCGCGAAGACCCAACACGAATAAATCTTAGGAGCTTATTTGTTGTGGAAAGTAGTCGACTTTCCGCCCGGCCTGAGGGTTACTGTAATTGATTTGTTAACAGTACTCACTTCACCCTTTGGGAGTCGGCGCGGCTCCTGTTCAGGACTACAGGTTATTATGTTGTTATTTCGGTCTCCAGTTTTTTTACATTGAAGTTGGGGATGAAGTTTATCTACATTTTTTGCAGCTGTAGCTATGGTAGTTTTTTTTTTACGAATTGACGTAAATATGGTCATCTGCAATAGAATCTGCTGATCGAAATTTGGATGACCTAGTATTATTTAAATAATTTTTCTATGTACAGTCAACAAAAGATATAAGTATGCAGGATCGTCGGATATAGTTCAAATTTAGTAAGAAACCGATAGATGTTCTCGAATAAAATTTTATTTTATTAATAGAAAACAAACAGCTCATTTATCAAATTAAATTACAGTACATTTAAATATAAAAATTTTCCCGATAAAGGTTTTCTTGTTCTGTAGCCACAATACTTTTTCATTTATTATTTCATTTACTGATTTCGTTTTAAAGAAAATTTCTCAAAAGGTACAGACGCCAGCACATCAAGCTACCCGAAACTGTCAAATTTTCCCAATCAACTTTGAACCTTATGCTTTAGCGATAAAGTTGAAATCTATTAAAGAAATTTGACAGATTGTAGTAGCTTGATATGCTGGCGTCTGTACATACATATGTTACTTATAAGTCTGTGGGTTACTTAAATATGGCAAACTTAATAAAATATCTGTAATAAGCATACTTAGTCGTTCGATCTATCGAGTACATACAGTAAGTTATGATGTACTCGTATTATTGTTGGTTAACCAAATAGAACTATGTTCACTGATGCAGAAATCCTTATGTCTTTCGGTAACTATTATATAGACTTAGCGACTGACACCCATAGAGATTTTCATCCAGAAAACAGCTGATCACATAGTGTGAAAGTTTCCATGAAAAAATTTTCAGAGAAAACTCAAATGCGCTAACACCAAGCCTCGGAACAATATACCACTGATGTTAGCATAATGCCAATTTGTAGCTAAACAAATAGTTATATTGTCTCAGAGCGGAAATGAAGCCTACCACCCTTCGCACAAGACAGAGCCACTTGCCAAATAAAATAAATACACTGTGGAGGTCGTTCAACTCGGTTCGTCATGACATTGGCGAAGTGTGAAAAAAAGAAAGGAAAGAAAAATGTTTTTATTTTATATTTTCATCATGAACAGTGATAATTTCCTTTACAATATCTGTAATC
Source organism: Oligia latruncula (assembly GCA_948474745.1). Lineage (NCBI taxonomy): Eukaryota > Metazoa > Arthropoda > Insecta > Lepidoptera > Noctuidae > Oligia > Oligia latruncula. The sequence goes on from OX419685.1 coordinate 1,515,596, forward strand.
CAGTAACTCTGTCTATACTTTACCTTATCACGCCTAAACTATTGAACGGATTTCGATAAAAATTTGTCAAGGAGATGGATGGCATCCTGGGGAAGGGTATAGGCTAGTTTTTGTCTCGGTAGTACGTTTCCGTGCGATCATTTCCGACATCCATGCTGACGACGCTACGGGCAAAGCTAGTCAGACACAAAAACAAATTAATCTGATGCAGGAACTGCTTGAGAAATGGATCACTATTATAATTTGTAACCGGAAACAAAAACGAACGATGCAAGTTAATTAAAAACTTTGTGAAAACTACTACTTAAATTCTAAAAACACTATTTTGTATCCCATGGCTAGGCGGCTACACCAAAAAGTTCAACAGTAGTGCCAGACCACTAGTTCCTGAAGTTGGTGTTCAATTGGACTATTTAAGGGCCTACGCCCACATCTCGCCGTCCGGTAAGGACCAGGCCCCTCAAAGAGATGTCAGCACTAACTGACGGGGTCCACTAGGGCCGATGCCTGCCAGGGTCGCGGGTTGTTCGAAAGAGGTACTGTGGCCCCTGGCGCAGGCAACTGAAGGAATACGGGTGGGTTTTAGTCATAATAGGGTCAATCAGTTTAGTTTATTATCTTTAACACTATGAAAATCTTCCTTGCCTAACCTAACGACAAACTTCCCTATACCACACCTATATTGTACAGGCACAATTTCCTAAATACCGTTCTCTCTTCATTACGAAAAACGCAGATAACATGTGACGTACAAGGTACCTAATTCTGCCCGAGCTCCCTGACCACGTCAGTATCTTGGTGGCCGCGCGGCCTCACAGGCCACTAGGCCGATTACAGCGGCCATTACACCGCTCATCGCCTGGAATATTATTTAATAGCAATTTTCGGGACACTTAGCCCCGAATAGACGGTAGATAAGGTGATACGAAGGGTATGGCGAAGATGTAGACATTGTGGAAGGGATAGGTAACACCTGGAGGTACTGGGTGAGACCATTATTTTACCTTTAATTATTGGGGTCTTCAAGTTTAAAGAAGCTTTTCACTAAGTGATCTTTGGGTTAAAAGCGACTATTGATTAATTACAGAAGATCCTTTCCCGTTATTGAAAACGATCAAAATCTAGTCGCAATCTCATCTCAACGACAATCAGTGTCAAAAACGTTGGGAAATTAGCGGTATTTTTGACAGTTTGAGACTGAGATCAGACTGTGAACGTTCTTAAAATTACGAGAATTACCCCTTTTTTTTTTCCGTACTGGAAATCATCAAATGACCCCTGATGATGAGTGTCGGACTCTTACTGACTAAAACCCATCCATGTTCCTTCCTTAGCCCTTTATGTTCCGGGCCAGCGGTAACCCTTTCGGACAATTCGAATTTATTAATGGAAGTATTGACTCGATATCATTCTCTTTTTACGGTTCCGTACCAAAATGGTAAAAAAGACAGGGTAATGCTACGGTTTGGTCCGTCACAGCTGCTTATTTCAACAACTACTCTTACTATGACTTGAAAGTTTTATGCGAAAAATGTTTGCTTAAAATCCAGTTTCTTTTCTTTCAAGTCACTTCTAGAACCGCAACCTCCGTGTAGCTACGCACATCAACCCTGAATGACCGGACGGCCCCGCGTGATGGAATGAGACATACATACATATGTATACCGCGGATCCGTCTGGGACTCGGAGTCGTTACTTACATTACATCGCGTTCAGCTCGTCTGTCGGGAATCGAGGAAAGGATAGGTTTATACTACTAAGGTATTGGTAAAAATAGTTATCTGTAGTGTAGTCATATTCTTTCTGCTTTTCACTTAGATACCTTTATTTGAGAAAAAAAAAGGTGCCACAGTTTTCAATGGCGTTTAATTACATAATCAGCCTATAATGTTCCCACTGCTGGGACACAGGCCTCCTCTCGGTGAGAGGGAGTGGGTTGTAATGCCACGCGGGCCCAGTGCGGCTTGGTAGATGTCACATGTCTTCGAATTTTTGGTTCTAGGACATGCCGGTTTCCTCATGATGTTTTGCTTTACCGCTTTATAGAAGCAGTGGTGATAAAATAATTTACACAAAGTAAAGCGCCTGTCTGGGTTCGAACCTACGACGTACATCTCGTTAGTCGCGGTCGTTACCACTGGGGCTCAACAGTTATAAGCAAGGTCGATGCTTGTATAAGAAGACTCTTCTTCGTATAAGAAGACTCATTACCTAATCTGCAGTGGGCTTGATATTACTTTCATTTTGAAGTATAGTGTAGTGTGGTTGTGTGTGTGTAGTATGTGTGTATGTGTGCGATTTTTGAAGTGAAAACTTCTTTAGGCGCGTTGGGCTTTTGGTTGGTTTGAGATGGAAAAAAAACCATTGAGTACGGGCCACTGTTACCGTAAGCGACACCGCGCGTGTTTTGTTTATAAGACGATAAAAAAAATACCCGCTTTTCGCTTTCGTTCGGCTGTCCTCGGGATGTACTCGGTTTTAATGTATATCCGGTTTGTCAGTGAGTGATGGCAAAGTATTCTGTTTGTGTTTTGTTTTCACTTTTGTCGGCACTTTCTTCGAAGTTGTAGCATTGAAGAAATAAAACGCAAACAAACCTGCATATCAGCTCCGATATCCGCGAAATCTCCTAAAGATCGGTAACAATAGAAAAAGTAATTGTGTCTCATTAGTGACAGTTGAGCTACTACGATAAAATAGTAACGAAGAATTTTTGTCCGTTTGTGTGGATGTGTGCTTTGGATTGGCGCAAAAACGGCTGAACAGATTTGGATGAAATTTAGCACACAGATAGTTTAGAACCTGGATTAACACGATTTATTCCGGTCTGAACCCCTGAACCCCCCCTCCACCCCCCTTCTTCGATCCCCTGCTAGTTCGTCTTCTGTTTTGATCTCTGTTTTATCCACTTTATCTAGGTTTACTCTTTTTGACAGGTAAATACAGTCAAGATTACATAGGGTACTTTTAATCCTGGTAGTAAGTTCCCGTGACATATTTTCCGAAATCCACGCGGTTGAAGCCGAGAGCAAAAGCTAGTTCTTGAATATTACAAGAAAATGTTGCAGAAAAGCAGTTTTATTTTATGGCAATCAAATGAACTGTTAATGTAAAAATGTGCTGACCGTACAAAAACATTTACGTTATGAGGGTCATTATCAGTGTTGCCACATCAGGATGTAAAAATGCTGGTCAGCCCGTGATGATGGTAGGAAATGAGATAGTGTAATAAAAAAACAGATAGCTGGGGGCCTAAAAAGGCCACTTTGGCAGAATCATAAAAGGATAACATAATGGACAGTTAACTGTTAAGTTAATCGTATCAAATCCCATTGGTGAAGTATTATTCAGTTATTTTTTTTGTCTGTGCTAAAATACCAATAAATCCAATCCAAATCCAATCCCAATCTCTTTGGTTGTACCTACGTAGTGCAGTGAAAAAAAGAAAAACACGGACTGTCTTCGCCATTATTATAATTCATAATGTTATTCTTTTTATGATTCTCTAAGTGCCCTTTTTAGGCCCCCGGAGATGTTTTTGAATTTACTTAGCAAAACATATTTATTAGATAAATAATTCATCATCTGCCTAGCCTTTTCCCAACTATGTAGGGGTCGGCTTCCAGTCTAACCGGATGCAGCTGAATACCAGTATTTTACATGGAGCGACTGCACTGGTACCCACAACCCAGTTACCCAGTACTGGGTAATACGATACCCCTTGCAAAGACTGGTTGTCAGACTTTCGGGCTTCTGACGACCCGTAACGACTGTCAAAGATTCACGAATGACAGCCGGGACCAACGGCTTAACGTGCTTTCCGAGGCACGGAGAGGTCTTGATATGTAAAGATAGTCACCCATCCACGGACCAACCGCGGCAAGCGTAGCTTAACCTGATCAATCGACCCGTGCGGCTGTTATTACTTAGCCACAAGCCTCTCTCAATATTAATATGAGAGAGGCTTGTGTATATGTTTATTAATATTTATATTACCAACCCGCACTGGGCCCGCGTGGTGGATTACGGCCTACTGGGATTTCACAGAGAGGAGGCCTGTGTCCCAGCGGTGGGAAAATTATAGGCTGATTATACTTGTGCTTAAAAACTTACGTTCGCAGCTCTTGAAATTAGTTTATATGAATGAATGAATGAATTGCACCGATCTTCGAACGAGACTCGATTAATCGAATGAACCCCAAGATTCGCACTAGCTCATGGTGCTACAGCGACCATTGCATATCAAGGAATAGACCGGGGGGCTCGGTAATGGTAGGGAAGACGTGCCCGTAGGATAGGTAAGGATTTAAGAGCCTACCAGATATGCATCCTAGAGTAAGCATTGGACTAGTGGAGAGATGGGCGATAATTATCTATGGATGGGCCCATCTTTTAATGGCCTTGCCCGGTTCAGGTTGAGCTTCATCGGTGCTTCTTTTCTTGAAATTAGTTTATAAGACATATATACAGACACTAAAGAAGTGAAAGGTAGATTTAAAAATATAAAAGTGTCGTCACTCGCGAATTTGTTCATCTGAATCTTTTATGAACTTTTATTATAACAAAGTAGGCCAATCTACGAGTAAATATCTTGTAGGAAAATTACAAGAAAAAAGAAGCCATTGACCCTAAAACCATGTTTTATTGCATGTTTTATGTGAGAACAAGCAGTCGCGGCGACAACCTGCCGTCCGATCGTAAATCCTACCAAACCATGCGTGTGCGCCGAACTGCCGATATCATAATATAGGGCAGTGACGTCACGCGATACATTTTACTGATTTTCTTTTATCGTTCCCCGGTGTTAGGAAATCTGGTTTAGATGTTTGTGCAGTGTTTATTGAAATTGTTTTATTTGTAAATATGTTTTAGTGATAGGTAGATATATGTTACGAATAAAGGGGAAGAAAATTTATCCATACTAATATTATAAATTCGAAAGTAACTCTGTCTGTCTGTATGTTACCTTTTCACGCCTAAACCACTGAACGGATTTCGATAAAATTTGGCAGAGAGATAGATTGCATCCCGGAGAAGGACATAGGATTGTTTTTATCGACATACCTTGCGGGCAAAGCCGCGGGCGGAAGCTAGTAGGTAAATAAAAAGCAATAGACAACATACAAGTTAGCCCAGCACTCTAATTGCGTAACACACTATCGATCACAATCTGAAACATTTTGAAGGATATTGCTAATCCATTGCTTTATGTATTCGAAAAAATGGTCTGCTCAACAACGTAAATTACGCAATGAATGTTGTTGAACTGTCAAAATGAAAACCATTGCTATTGATAGTGTGATACGCAATTTTTCCCGTGGCGATTGTTTTTCGCGAACATGATTTTCAACGCAATGCTTAGCGTCGAGAGTTGAAAATTCAACAGTTTTTTTTTTGATGCGCTGGGATGCGCTCTGTTGGATTCTCAACGCTCGGCTTAACACCAAGAGTTGAAAATCCAGTGCGCGGTAAAATCTCGCGCCGATATTTTTATGTCCATGTGTACGTACAGACGACGCCAGCACATCATGACTTGATCAACAATCTGTCAAATTTCTTTAATAGACTTTCAACTTTATCGCTAAAACATAAGGTTCAAATTTGATTGCGAAAATTTGACAGTTTCAGGTAGCTTGATGTGCTGGCGTCTGTACATACGTGGGCTTATGGTGTATATTAATTAAGCAGTTATGTGTTAGGATCATCGTGGCATAATTAATTACAGTTTTTCGTGTAAACAAGTGGAAAACTGTTTGATCGTGTCTAAAGACGTTTTTATATTATTCAATTAACAAATTCTGTTTCAAGATTACGAATTGTGGCTCTACAGTCGGCGACTCTAGCAATTCACTCGGTCCTTATAATTATGCTGTATATCTATGAACAGTCTAATTTATATTAAAAAAAAATATTTTGTGTTTCATAAACCTACACGGGCAGTCATGGACTCTCAAAAGCTAGGGGCACTTTTCCAAATTGTCGTTTCCTATGGAGAAGACTCCACAGTAAATAAAATAAAAAAAAAAACAAAAAAAGTTACCGCGGAGTCTTCTCCAATTGGCATAATCAATGTTTTCAAATTACAGTCTTAATAACTGACCACACACACACACCACACTGCCTCCAAAACACTGATTACTGACGTTGCTCAAAAAGCCACTAAGCTGAAGTGGGACTGGGTTGGCCACGTCGGCCGTATGCACATGAGCTGTGGGCCAAAATAACCACTACGCGGAGCCCTGACACAGCTACATAGCGTCGCGGCAGACCCCGTGGAAGATGGCGGGACGAGCTGGAGAAAACAAGCGACCAGAGGTCCACTTTAGCTCTGGATCGAATGAGCTGCGGTGCTATTCTGTAAAAAGATCAAAGAAGGTCTAGTGGTCGCAAGCGCTACTGCTGAGCATTGTCCGGAAAATTAGACAAACAATGGGAAAAAGGTACAAAATGTTCGAAACCTGAATAATGTCCTTTGAAGCACATTTTCAAAAAAAAAACTTGCATTTATAAACTTATGTTAGGATCCTCCTGCGCTCATGGGCCAGGAGGGGCCCCTAGCCCGAGAGGGCCATGAGCTTTGGCTGCGGCCCGTGGCATTTTGCCCCAATGCCACCTTATAGTTACGCCACTGAGTAGAGGCCTGTCAGCAAGTACCAGGTGCTTAACAAACTAGACACAGTGCTCCTCTAAGCCCAACTATAAATCGAGTTAACTGTATTCTTCTTAACCTCTCTAACGACCTACAACGTAAGCAGTTAGAACTCACGGCCTTTTGCTAGCTAAAATCGCCAATCCTGCCTTAACCGTTGAGCTATTATCGCAGGCAATAACTTTGAAAATTCATGAAAATAACGGTGTATATTTCCGCGGTTCCGCAGTCTTTTTAGCCCCACAGTCTCGTTATCGCGCCGTGTGTCGATAAATCTGCCATGTCTAATAAAACCTTCGGCCGGTGTGCCGTGCCGGTCCGGTGCCGGTCCGGTGCCGGTCCGATTGTCCGGTATCTACCGACATACCTAGCTATAAATAGATTATTATGTATACGGTGGATCGCCCGTCTATATTAATATTAGGAAATCTGTTTTAAAGATAGGTTTGTTGTTCGATATTGTATTTTATAATTGGAATAGCTTCCACCTGCAAACTCGTCCGCGTGAAATTTATTGTTTCCCTGACCCACTGCATCGCATCGCATCGGCTGCCCGCTTCGTTTTCGCTAAGCGTTCTTACTGGATTTTTTGTTTTTGCTCGGCTCCTAAGGGTCGTGACGTGATGTTATATAGCCTATAGCCATCCTCAGAAGTTGGGCTACCAAATGTTAAATATTTAAAAAAAAAAACGACTTAGTTCCAGGGATTAGCACGTTCAAACAAACAAACTCTTCAGCTTTATTATTAGAAGATAGAGCTTATGACGACAATAGTTTTGTTGCAGTGAATGTGAACCTATTTTTTTTTTTTTATTGCTGGATGGCTCTTGACCTTGATCACTGATGGAAAGCGATGGATGAGGTCTATGATGGAACGAGCCCAGAAGATGCCTAAGGCATGCACTGGAACTCCCTCGCATCGACGAAACACAGCAGGCTGCTTGACGCCGGATTCCGGTGGGAATGCCTGCAAACCAGGCGGGCGTTAGCCCTACCACCGCAAGGGAAGAATTGACCAGTCAAATAAGGTGTTGGGTGTAACTGTCCAGGATGCCCCGAGCGCTCGTTTCAGTTGGGTAACTGGCGGAACAAACTGCGCTACACGAGGAGGCTTGTTCATGCATCCCAAATACCTACCTATAATCTAAACCCTTTGCAAACATGTTCTACTTTGTCTCGTGTCGATACGAGCCTACGACACTAAACTCATGCCTGGCCTTTTAAAGAAACTTAAACCAGAAACATCTTAGACATAACCTTAAAACTTTTAAGAAAAGTCATACTTACTGTTTTCTTGACACTTAAAATTCAACGCAAGCACTGCTAGCTTTCAGTATCTTCATTAGTTGGAGCGCCTCCAGCAACAGATTGGCAAATATGGACACAGACTAAGGACGTGGCTAGGAATTAACTTGCGGGTTGACCAGCTGGACAACGATATTGTTTGGGAGTAAATATCGTGCCACAGACTGCGGATGCGGTTGAGGATTGAGAGAAGTTTGTCCAGTTCTTTAAAGATAGGTACTACTTCAACTTGTAGGAGATTTCTGGAACAATGCTTTAAGTTTGCAATAAATATATAAATAATATTAATAAAATAATAATAAATCATCTGTCTAGCCTTTCCTATGTTGGGGTCGGCTTCCAGTCTAACCGGACGCAGCTTAGTACCAGTATTTTCCATGGAGCGACTGCCTATCTGACCTCCATAACCCAGTTACTGGGTAATACGCAACCCCTTAGTAAGACTGGTTGTCAGACTTTCGGGCTTCTGACGACCAGTAACGACTGTTAAAGATCCACGAATGACAGCCGGGACCAATGGCTCAACGTGCTTTTTGAGACACGGAGGGGTTTTGGTATGTATAGATGGTCACCCATCCGCGGCAAGCGTAGCTTAACCTGACCAATCGACCCGTGCGACTGTTATTACTTAGCCACAAGCCCCTTAAAATCTCCCCCATCTCCAAATCTTCATGAAAGTATAATTCTGAATACTTAATGTTAAATTAAAACAATAGGTACTTACTTATATTTCCATCCCCTGCATGTAGCCACCATAATTATAGTTCGCCAGGCAGTTTTATTACTCTGTATGTCCAAAATGAACGAACAAAGGAGATGGCGTTTTTCCGCAGATCGTGGCGATAAAAGTGTAATTGCTGATTACAACATTTGGCACCAGCTCGCAGTCTGTACTCTGAAGTCCCAGTGTAATATTAACAGCGTGTATGTACTTACGAGTAGATGGGAGATAAGTGGGACTTTTTCTATAGGAACATGATAAGCGCGGTTAAGTAGTTACCTCTTCAAGAATTAAATAAGAAAATGGTGCAGCGAAACACGACGCCGACAACGTTACGTGTATAGTCATAGTTTTGAGGTTTTTAATATGTATTAGTTTATTAATGAATTAGATTGTTTTGTGTATTTTATCTTTTGGGCCTTAGTTGCCGGATAATAAAATGATTATTATTTTATTATTATTATAACAGTGTGCATGCAGAAAAAGAATTCACTTCATATCAAGAGTCGATATTTCTTACCGTTCTTCTATGAAGTTCTGAATATAGACGTATCTAGAGATTTGCTTGCTTTCTTAGAATATGTTTTCATTCGTTCAACTCTGTCAATGGTTGAGTAAATGCTGAATAGATCAAAATACAACCAGAAGGAACCCACCCACACCACACACGAAAAAAAAAATAAGCCTAAAGGTCCAACTTAACCAAATCATTTAATCTCAAGGCTGTTTATTATTAACGATGCCAAGCCAGGTGCTGGGGCAGGTGTCCTTGAAGGCGGGGCTGGAGTGCGCCAGGTGGATGTCCACCAGCTCAGCTATGGGCAGCATCCTGGAGGCCAGCGCCTTCAGCATGTCGATGACCTGCGGCCCCACCATCTGCGGCTTGGTGGATAGCACCTCCAGAGACTTAGACCTAATCGCGAAGTTCACTGTGTTGCGGAGGTGGTACTGTTGGGGAGAGGAATATAAAGAAAGTCGAGGTCATTATAAAATACTGCTCGGAATGACTTGATTAGCTGTTATTATTTTAGTTACGGTCCAACCCAATACCCTATTTTCACACTGAAAAAAATAATTTCTTACTACACCACATTATAGCGATTTCATTAAGACTTACTGACTTTACACAGTAAGAAGATTTGTTTGTAAAACAATAAAAGACAAAACAGTAACTTTTAATGAATGAACATACTAATATTAAAAAAAAAAGGAAGACCACCATTAGGTACGCCAGTATGCCAAAACTGGTGATAGATAAGTAATTGTGTTCGGCCGTTAGCCAATAACCGCAATTAACGTAAGGTTGACAGGCTGTCAGTTACTTTAGAAGTTGGGTGTCAAGTCGTGTCAAATTGTTTATTGAAAAATCACTTCTTCTTCGTCAAATCCAGATTCAGTAAAACAATTTGATGTTGAGACTGTGCATGTAATTTGCTTTTGGACTTGCTTTGGGAATTGGTCTTTGTACTGACAACTACTTGCTTGTGTTGTCAAAATAAGTTCATTCTAAATACTTCTAAACATTTAAATAACATTATATTGCTCATATAAAAAAATTATTATCTAGGCAAAATGACTCTGGCAAAGTCAAGGGTGTTGTTAAAAAGGTTGTTCTGACCTGTATGAGTAGTGCTACTCCTAGATGAACTGGTTTGATCTCCATTTCCTTGAGCTTCCGCACCAGGATCCTCGGCGTCAGGTCGTCTAGCTTGCCTAGCTGCGCTAAGATTCGCGGAGCCTGTAAAAGAAAACAAATATAATTAGGTATTACTGAAACATCCGCTTCATTTTTTCTGACTTGAATCAGATCATCTTCTTTGCAGTCAACAGTTGTCTCGCGCGAACATAGTTATATAAAAAAAAACGGACAACTTAAAAGATCCCTAATTATGGTTTTAGCTATCCGATTTATTTTAGTTTGAAAATGGCCCGGTTTTTGTGTAGCCCTGTGAGATAGGAACTATCAAAGATACTGTGGCTATAAGAAGGTACTAAGTACAGACGCCAGCACATCAAGCTACTACAATCTGTCAAAATTCTTTAATAGATTTTCAAATTTATCGCTAAAGCTTATGGTTCAAAGTTGATTGGGAAAATCTGACAGTTTCTGGTAGCTTCATGTGCTGGCGTCTGTAAAAAAACACTAATTATAGTAGAATTGCACTTGGAATAGTAATAACACTCCTTTCGCTATCAATGGCCTTTCTTTCTTTTTTTTTAGCTTTTTCGGTGGACGTCATCCTCCATGATTACAAACTGCAACTAATAATTTCGCTACCTCTACTTTGTTTATATTATAAACGTCTGCAGCTAACTATTCGTACACCTCGGTACACGGTATTTCAAGCAGAGAAGCTGGAGCTTAATAACTCAACGTCGCTGTCTCTATTGTCAACTAGGTTCAAGTGAGATTAGTACTCGAATACAATTGTTAGCGGATACATTTTATAAACGTTAAGTTTGTTTATTTAGGTGATGTATTCTCTACACAAGGTGATATTAAAATAACTGTAAACCTAAGGGACTAGTGTATTCATCATTTTGAACAACTTTTGGACCATAGATAATATGAGAACAACACCGAAGTTGCAAGAAAACCCTGCTGTTTCCTACATTTTGTCGAGTTATGCGAACATAAAAATGTATGGAGAAACTGCTTTAAAAAAAAGGATTACTAAATAATATTAACTCTTTGTACGTTTTAGTCATATGTGAATTGAAACAAATAACCTATGAAAGTGCCCACTTGTGGATACATGTCATAAAAGAGACAATAATTCTAGGATTTGATTCATGGTAAACAATGTTGTGCAACATGTTCTAGAAATACCTTTTTGTGTTGATGTTTTGCTGCAAACATAGCTATCTACTGCAAGCAGTGTTGCAAAACCATGAAAGCATCAAGACGTGCTTTTGAAATAATTTTGTTTACCGTGCAGACATTGTTTTAAGCCTACTTAAAACAATGTCTGCCTATATTCAACTTCATTTGTAGCTATTGAGTAAAAGTCGCATACTGCCTGTTTTTGCTAAATGTAAACTAGCCATCACTCATCTGTCATAGCATTGTCAGCATTAATTTTGGTGTTGTCCATTGTATTACTTATTTTGACGTCAGAAAGTGTCTTAACAATATTACTAATTTAATTTGACCAGACTCTGTTGTTGTTGACTTGACGGAGAGTAGTGTCAACATCAACAGAGATTTTAAAAATTCAAATGGTAATTAGACTTGAATCCGCGATGAATTTGAAAACAAAAAAATATCGTCAGTCACTACTTACACCCCGATGGTAAGTATTGACGACCCGATAGTACGTACTTACGACCCTATGGTAAGTTCTTATAACCCGATGGTAAATACTTCTATCGCGATAGTTGGTACTGACGACCCCATGGTGGTAAGTACTTTCGACCCGATGGTCAGTAGCGGCTCTGTCACGTCAGTATGCGCCTGGTCGTGCATGTATCTCGTTACGTAGGTACAATACGACCGACGTAACTTGGCTGGCCTGAACATAGGCACTAAGAACTTTCGCGCATGTTCTCTCACTTGTACTCGCTTCATGTCACCATTTGGATACTAAAAAATCTTACTGCGCAGCCTTCTGCGCAAAGTTCAGGCCCGCCAATTTACGTCGGTTGTATTGTACATGTTGTATATCTACGCCGTGTCTATGTAACTCTGTGCTGTCAGTAGCGACCATACTCACAGTGAACATGATGTCGTACAGCCTGGCACACGCGTGGAACACCTGCACATCTGCCATCTGGTCGTGCATGTCCCTAGTTTCCACGGACATGTAGTATTGATGCGCCGTGTCGATGCGGCTCTGCGCCGTTGTGTTGCGGGGTAGGTCCTGTTGAAACAAGTTTCGTTAAGTCAAATTCGTAGTCTATAAAGCTTACTGGGTATCATTATCATCATTTCAACCGAAAGACGTCCACTGCCTTCAACAAGCACCGCTACTTCGACCGGTTCTTTACTTTCCGCATCCAGCGGATTCCTGCATCGGATTCCTCATCGGTCACCTTGTGAGAGGCCTTCCAACGCTACGTCTTCTGGTACGCGGTCACCACTCCAGAACCTTCGGCTCCATCGGCCATGTCTTCTGTGAGCAATGTGCCCTGCCCACTGCCACTTAAGTTTGGCAATTCTCCGGGCTATGCCGGTTACCTTAGTTTTCCTACGGATCTCTTCATTTCTGATTCGATAACATAAGGAAACTCCAAGCATAGCCTACTCCATTGCACTTTGGGTGACTTCTAGCCTTTTAATAAGGCCCATTGTGAGCGACCATACTAGGTAGGTAAAGGAAGATAATTCGTTTCATCATTCTCCTGTCCTTATGCCAATTTAATTTAGGGTCGGTGCAACATGTCTTTTTCTTCCATACTTCTCTATTAGTCGTCATCTCGGTAGTCACCCCCTTTTTAACCATATCATCATTCACACATTCCATCCATGGTTTCTTTGGTCTTCCTAAAGATAATTATAATAAGCAATAGGTAGTATAGCATTAACCTCCATGGTCCTCATATAATGATTTGACCATTACCATAATTATGTAAGAACTTTATAAGAGACTTTGTCCTCTGAATTCGTTTCGGTGTTGCTTCTCCGGCTGGGAAAAAGCGACCTCAGCTCATTCTTTACAAAAAAAAATTTTGTACAATTTACAAAATAGTTTGTGGGACTGTAAAGTAAGGTAAGAATGTGACTCAGTCTACCTTCACGATTTAAGTTTGACAAAGTCCCTTTACGATAAAATATGGATATTTTTGCGATAAGAACGCCATTGTTTATACCCATTGCTTTGTGTGTATGTTCTAGTATGGTTTACAATGAAGTCCTAAATCAGACAAAAGCTTTTCACAGCCGGTACAGAGGTAATTTTAAATTACAGAGTTTTACAAAACCATTAAGTGTATGAATATTTTATATTTTTCCCTAAAGGGGAATAACACTCTCCCACACCCCATGGCGTTAAATTCTTTCCCAAATCCACATTTCAGACAAATGTCTCTCCTACAGAAAATAATCCCTTTATTTCCAGTATAGTCGGTGCTTGTTACTGAAAATGAAGTATTCACATTATTCGGGTATTGTTGTCCGAGCCCATTGTTTCAGTTCGATGTGCATAAAGGAACGGTTTTGCTCATATTTACCAGCAGTAAGTTAAATTATTTATAGTCGACTCGTATGAATTGGTGCGTTAAACTTTCCTTTTGAAATACGAGATTCACGTAATGGCACATTTGATACAGATCGATATAATTATGGCCATTATACAATTTCTTAGGGTGGACTTTAACTATTGATTAAAACTAACACTATACGAATACGACTCATAAATTCATAATGCGGTCATGGAGAGTGCTTTACGATCGAAAAAAAAATGTTGCCTCCTTTCTGCAACTGTTTCTATTGTTATACTCCTGCTAGTACACAGAACCTATATAATTTATATACCATTGTATAGATAATTTAATGGACATTAATTCTATACTTCCGTACTAGTAGAGTCACGAATCATATTTTGATCGAATAAAACCTGACACTGACCTGAAAATTGCAAAAAAAACTTAAGAAAAATTTAATTTCGCGGGCTACAACTGCGGAGTTTTTTAAAGCGCTATTTGCAATTTTTTTTGTGTACTGGAAGAGCAGAGGTAGCCCAGTTGTAGCGGCCCCGACTTACGAGTTGTAGGTCGTGGGTTCGAACCCAGACAGGCTCTGCGCTCTTGCCCGGTTTTTTTCTATGTTTGTTTATGTTTTTGTCTAGTAAATGTATTATATTAAATAATTTTGCATTCCGTAAGGCAAAATGTATCGGGACTCTCATCATAATCCAAAATAACCATCATATCTGTGTACCTATATTATTGGCAAATAAGTTTTATGTGATTTCTGAAAAGGAATCGGGCATTTAAAATTATCCAAAATTCCACATACCTTAGCAATATCGATGAGTTTCATTACGAGGGAGGAATAAATTCGTCGGCTGATGGCGTCGGTGCGCCTCGAGCGGTAATTGTCTACCTCGCTGAAACGGCACAGACATGGATTGAAAAATATCAAGGATTACGAGGACATACTCGTCATGTTTTATTTTTTATGGTTGTTGGAGAAAATGTGGTATGTGGTATTCAATTCAGTATCAAAGAGGGAAAATCAGAGGATAAGGCATTACTATTTTCGCTTAAGGGGCTTACAGGACCTAAACACAACAAACGCAAGTTTTAGAAACCATAAAAGTATATGATCGACTACAGTAAACAAAATCAGAAAAATATATGATATTCTTCAGGATACACGCTAGGTAGATAGTGTGTTGAAAACATAATACAACTAATTTGATACGATAGAAAAAAAACATGAAGATACGAGTACCTATAAAAACTTTCTTTTTGCAATAAAACCCATATTACAATCATTCTGATTTTTTGTCAGATTATTCTACAAGCAACGTACTAAATAAAACACTAGTTTTTTATTTTTTTAGTCCAAGCAAATAGTTTTTTTGTAATTGAATAATTGCTTCATATTTTGCAATAAATTACCAGGGTTGTGTCATCGCGCTTCTCTTTCTTTTCTATGCAGTCCGACAGTGTCCGCTTTAGGTCATGTAAGCCCCTTAATGAAAACTTGTACAACATGTAACAACAAAATAAATAACAGGTATGTTATTATTGTTAATCCTATATTAAATTGACTCTCTATGTCCCCTCGCTGTAATTCAAGCTTATTAAGTTTGGTAACAATAGAAAAAGTAATTTTGTCTCATTAGTGACAGTTGATCTCATATCTGGAACAAACTCCCATTCTAACTAATATTATAAATGCGAAAGTGAGTCTGTTTGTTTGTTACGCTTAAAACGGCTGAACATATTTGAATGAAATTTGCCACATGGGTAGACCACGAACTGCGCTAGGACATAGGATAATTTTTATCCTGATATTCCTACGACATTGAGACTTATGCGGGTTGAAACCGCGGGGCGCAGCTAGTACAAAATGATACTGGTTTCTCAGTCTTGTCCAAATATTTATGAGGTTGAATGCTTTCTCGGTTTCTGTACGTTTTTGACCGTTTTTTTCCCAGCATTATGGGGAAAGCTTCCAGTCTATGTCCCTATATGTGGCTCAATATCAGTATTTTACACGTAACTGCCCTCGAAACTACGCACGTATCCTAAGCCACTGTAAGCCTTGTCGTTCCGGCCAGATTCTATGGGAATCCGACATGAAATATAATGTTAACAGCGCCGTATTCCCTGGTTTATGCCATGGGAGGTTCGAGGACAATAGTAGCAATCATATTAAGTAACGCCTATACAGCGAACGAGTTCCGATTACCTGACATGATAATAGCGTGTTGGAAATTTTGGACAAAGCAATGCAGGGTTTTTGCTGTTTTTCTTGACCGTAGGTCTCTAGGTACAGAAAAGGGGGGCCTAAAAAGGCCACTTTGGAGAATCTTAAAAGGATAACATTATGAATTACAAAATGGCGAAGACAGTCCGTGTTTTTCTTTTTTTCGCTGCACTACGGAGGTACAATCAAAGAGATTGGGATTGGATTTGGATTGGATTGATTGGTATTTTAGCACAGGCAAAAAAAAAAATTGAAAAGTGCTTCACCAATGGGATTTGATACGATTAACTTAACAGTTAACTGTCCATTCTGTTATCCCTTTATGATTCTGCCAAAGTGGCCTTTTTAGGCCCCCAGGTGGCTCTAGTGTTTAACCCGCAACCAATTTACTAAATCCATTTACCTCTGAGCCTATGCATAAGCTAATGTGTTTGTCTCAAGAACAAGAAAGACACGAAAGAAGCCTACTTATACACACTTCCTACGTTTTTCTTCGATTTAATGCACTCTTATATTATAAATGCCAAAGTAACTCAGTGTACAGATAGCGCCATCCACGAAGACACGCCCCACTTGTGCAACATTCCGCTAATGTTTTAGTTTCGTCGATATACAGTAATTACCTACTTATTAGTGGGTAATTAGTGTGTATCAAAATACTAAAACACTAGCGGAATTAACTAGCGATAACCACTTGCGATTAGTAAGAAGAGTGGGGCGCGTCATCGTGGATTTCACTATCTATATCTGTTACTTTTTCACGCCTTAACGGCTGAACGGATTTGGATGAAATTTGGTTTAGGACCTAGGGTAGATGCTTTTTATCCCGGTAGTACGTTCCCGTGGGATAATTTCAGACCCGGGAGAAACCGCGGGCTAAATCTACTACAAGATATTTGCTTTGTAATGTGATGGGTCACATTACCGTTTAACAATATACTTGATGATAAGCGACATGGTCCGGTTGAGGTACACCTGGTTCTCCTTTTTGAGGTCGAAGAGCAGTTCATCCTCGAATTTGGAGTCTTGCAGAGCTTCAACGATAGCCTTTGAGAGGCGCCGGTTCTCTTGGAAATCAGCCTGTGGAATTATGAACATGGACATCTTAGAAAGATAATTGGGTGGGATAGTGTTAGTAGCGTCTGAAAGAATTTTAAATGATGAAAGAAGGCATGTCACAAGCTATGCAGGATTAGTTCTTGCTGTTCAGACAAAAAACAAAACAGCAAAAGAGTGGAACTCTCTACCTGCGTCTGTGTTTCCGAGCGCATACAACCCGAATCTCTTCAAAGTAAGAGTGAACAGGCTTCTCCTGGGTAAGCTCACTCCATCGTCGACTTTGTCTCTGTCACCTCTGACCTAGACTAGAGTCAAGAGCAATGCCATTTCAAATAAAAAAAGCAGCGTAAAAATTGCACCTAATAAAAATGTAAATGATACAGCAGTATTTTTATCATTTCGTGCAGAACTTTAAAAACCTTATTTAGCAGATACAGAAACAAAAATTGCCCTTTTGTTCGGAAACCGTATCTGAACTGAACAAAGGAAAATGCATTCCGCAGCGATTAAAATAAATAAATGTTTTTAAGAACACGCTACAGTGCAAAACCGTGCAATTTAGATCTCATAAAAAGTTACAAAAAGGAACTTCGAAATAAAATCGTACAGTTTTTTATCTTGGCGGCATTTACATCTGTATGCGTCCGTTATCAGAACATGCATTGTTGCCAAATTTCCGGAGCTGCTTTGCGATTCAGAGCGTGCAACAAAACAATTACGATTACCTCGTTGCTGGTGTCCGCAGTAACCGCGGCGAATGCAAGGACCACTGCGAACCACGCGGCCATTCCGCACTGCAACATTCACTTTAACTGCCGATATTCATTTTATTTTTCAGTAAAAATTACTTTCACAGAGAATATCTAACGAACGTTGTGTTTTTTTATTCACGAGGGACCAACTTTAGTGGCGGTGAGTCCAAAATGGCGGAGCTCAGAGGCACGTAGGCGAGTGTAACGCTACGGTGGCTGGTTGGTGCAGATCTCGTAAAACGTGATTGTTAATAAAATTGTACGACGCGTTAAGTGACTTGTGTTTGTATTATGACATGCGTTCAATTTGAATTGGAGCCCTGAATAAATTCATGTTTTCACATTTGAATAACTGTCAAACTGAATTGAAGCGGCGATTGAGCGATTATTAACCTTCTTCAATTAATTTTGTGATAGCTTTTCTCTTCGGCATTTTGTCAATTGTTTTAACTTTACTATCGGACTCCCAAAGGGGCACTATTTCACCCAATGCTAAAGGAAGACAGTCTTTAACCTTTTGATCGTCACACGTCAAAAAAACAAAAAAACGTGCCCTCGGCGTCAAAGTCTGTCATGTAGTCGAACCGTGGCGTGCTGGGCACATTTTGGTTTGTCATCTATACATGACTGTGGCGGTCAAAAGGTTAATCCATCACCTCATTTGAGAATTTCAAAAGTTTAAATAGCTACCAGTACCGAAACAAGTATCTAAACACTTTGATTAACTTTATCGGCGCGTGTTTTATTAAAAATTTTAAAATTTTCTAACATTTACATACAACTTCCACAGCAAAAAATATTCATGAGAATCGCGTGCTTTTCCACAAAATTCAGTTTTGCATTTCGAATTGAAAACATAAAATTGCAACGACGCGCGACGGAGAAAGAAAATTGTTTTAAAAAAATGGTTGCCTGTAAAGTCGGTTTTACGGGCGAAGATTTTACGTGACAACGTCTTTCTCTCTCTCGTTCGGTGACTCATCGTAACGTTACCGAGCGTTACACTTTTTCATAAGTGACTCCCAGCCGCAACCTAATTTAAGACGTTGTCACGTCAAAAAAATGGTTGCCTGTAAAGTCGGTTTTACGGGCGAAGATTTTACGTGACAACGTCTTTCTCTCTCTCGTTCGGTGACTCATCGTAACGTTACCGAGCGTTACACTTTTTCATAAGTGACTCCCAGCCGCAACCTAATTTAAGACGTTGTCACGTCAAAAACCGGCCATTCTTGATACTGCGCGCTATACCAATTTAAGATAAATGGATTCTCAGTAAGTAAATAAACCAAAACAGTCTGAAACAAAGAGAAAACTGTTCACTAAAATTCAAAAGAAAAAAAATACGTTTATTTGCGATAAACATGACGCAATAAAGAACATAAACACAAAACAAAAGGAAAAAAAAAGGGTCACACACACACATCACCCACACACACACCACATTACACACACACACACACACACACACACACACATTCACATTTACCTTTTTCTCCTCAAATGACATCAGTTTAAAATATTACGACAAAAATTACAGAATCCATTTTATTATTATTATTATAAGCGGTATTTCCCAGTCTACTGCGATTGTGGGCAGTCCAGCTCATCCCGCCATATCTTAAATCAAATCCATTAATCAATTATTTTCTAAAAATAAATTTTAAACGTAACCTGTTTCATTTTTTTGAGAGCCAAGACAGCGGGAAACTTTATAACTATACGTTAAAGTTAAGTATAAGTATAAGTTAAAGTTACCTACCAAACTTCCGGATCTTCAACCATTAAGCTTAAATATTGTAACGTTTTGCACAGACAAAGTTATGTGTTCGAAGAACTTCATACAACTCAATAATTATGTTTTTGTAAAGTTTCATTTGAATAGTATAAATTCAAGAAAATAAACTTATATCGGAAGTTATCTAACAAAGTATTCAAGTTTTCCAATAATCATAATAGTGATTGAGGTATACAGGGTGGTAGAGACATCGACGGGCAACCTGCGTTATTTTTTAGCGTGGGAACACACGGGCGCACATCAAGCTACTACAATCTGTCAAATTTCTTTAATATATTTTCAACTTTATCGCAAAGCATAAGGTGCAAAGTTGATTGGGAAATTTTGACAGTTTCAGGTAGTTTGATGTGCTGGCGTCTGTACAAATAACACGTGGTTATAAAAAAAAACAGCTGTTTAGTGCAATATGCAATACGCGGTCAGAATGTATGGGATAGCTAACTTTAAAAAAAAATCATGTACTTACTAAACCCATAGTAGCCGGTTGCACGTTATGCCTCTAGCTGTTAACCTCTATTTTCCTCTATAGTCCTACAGTGACATAATAATGTTGTTTCTATTCAAACAATTTCATCATGTTCGCAACCCCTCAACCCAAAAATACCAAGTTTCCAACAAAATACCTAAACCAATCTAAAGCCATCACCAACAAGATTGCATGGATGAAATACTTGGCGTAGTGGCGTAGTGGGGTAGTGTCGTCCTGTCGGCGTATCGGTAAATATCGGCGCGTGTCGCAATACTTTTACTGCCACCGTAAAACTCGGGATTTATTGCATTTACAATACGCCACTAGTACGTACGTGGATTTATGGAAATCTGTTATATTGTGTACGAGAATATTGCTAGTTGTCTCGCACTAAGGCATCACATTTTGATGGGTGACTTTAACTGTTGTAACGAAACGTAGGTTTTGGGTAAAACCTATTTTAGTAGTTAATTGGAATTGTGTGTATAGCTTGTGTGCATATCAACAGATTATCTTTAATATCAATGGGCTTCACTTTCAATTAAAATTTTCATCATTGTCATCCACACCCACTGCGACTGCGAGCCTCTCCTTTCTTGCCCCAATCCCACGCACCTGTGCCAGCCTCATCCAGGTTTTTTCCGCGATGGCAACAATGTCGTCTGCCCAACTCACCGCCAATATTATTTTTTATTATACAAGGTGTAAAATTAAATGCGCAAAACTACATTTCATAATGATGAGTACAATGACCTCTTACGAGGTTTTGCGCATTAACGTTACACCTTGTATATTTTTACTTAAATGCATCAAGCTACCCGAAACTGTCACATTTTCCCAATCAACTTCGAACCTTATACTTTAGCGATAAAGTTGAAAATCTATTTAAAGAAATTTGACAGAATGTAGTAACTTGATGTGCTGGCGTCTGTACCTTATCCAAAGCACGACAGAAGGCCGTCTTGTAGATATGAGTTAACAGCCGTCCAATACTTAGGTCTTCTCTAAAACATCCATAAACTATGTTTCAATCTGAAGGTACATCTGCATCCAATATGTTTGCGGAGAAATAAGTATTCCTATCAAACTTAGACACCCCTAATTTTAATAAAAACATTTGTGTCCTTCCAAATGCTGCAGCAGTTTGCAAACAGGACAGCTAGACAGATGCTCAAATTCGTAAAACCATTTTACAACACAACTCGAAAAAGCATAACCCACTACAAGCACTCAGAATCCAAAAAAAAACACAATAACTGTCACATCGACGCAGCTCGTAAAACGGGAAGATAAAATTTTACGCGATCCACGTTACACATCAGAAAATTGAGAAATTCTAGACAAAACTTTAATATTACACATGGCGATAAGTGAAACGTGAAATTTCAGCGTTTTCCCGCGTCCTGGAAATTTATCCGCGGCGGGATCGCGCGGGAATGGGTTCCCATTCGATTTCCGCCGCGCACTTTTCGCGGCACTACTTTCGGGTGCGGACCGGGGCGGAAGCGAGCGGGGAGCGGAAAAGCGGACACGTGAAAATGAAAGATCGTTATCAATTAATTTGTTCAGAGATTTATTAAAACTATATAAAGTTTAATTTTTTGATAGTGTAGTTGTATTTCTGTGAGATATGTTTCACTTATTTTTAGTTAACCAGCAGGGTTTTCCAGCAGAAATGTCTCAATCAGCCGGGAGTCTGGTTTTGGATTGTGGAGGGTTTATAGAAATAGGCTCGTCCCCTAATAACTGGTGAAATGTGGGTGTACCTCCAATGCCTAACCCATCGGAGAAAATGGGCGTCTTATGATGAACTTGGTATAGCTAAGTAGAGGGCTACCTTTCTCAACCTATGAGAGATTTTAGTAAATTATTTTGCCACTGCTGGCTCCTATTATTTTCTTTGTGAACTCTGTTTTCAGAATCAGAATCTTAATTTGGTAGAGTTACACAGTGTGTGTGAGATGTTACAACATTTAACTATGTTCTGCCATTAGGCGTACAAATGATATAATCAATTTAATTTTAAATTAACAATTAATGATTTGCCATTTGGACCAAAATTAGTTATGGTAAAACATTAACAACCTCTTAAGAGGTAATTATACTCATCATTATGAACAACTTTTATTTTCGTTTTTCTCATCAAAATGTAGGGAACAGCAGATTTTTTTTTCGCGATTTCAGGTTTGGTCCCATAGTAAAACTTGTTCATTGTTCATAATGATAAGTACAATGACCTCTTAAGAGGTTGTTAATGTTTTACCAATAACCCTGTATAATATATCGTTGGATTTAATGATAGCCACAATCCACAGAGAGTGTCTCTGTGGCTGGTGGCCACAGAGACAATCTGAGGCAATAAAAATTGGCTCAGATTGTCTTGAAACCTAAACAGATCGACACAGAAAAAAAAAACTAATCCAACGATATATTTTAGAACTCATTTTGGCCCAAATGGCGCTTTAGCATTTTCTCCTTTCCAGTAACGATATGAGTAATGAATCAATTTTTTTTCCAGAATGTCTGAAGACTTTTCTTTTTTGACTGAAGTATCTACTAAGCTTACTTATAGACATTCCTACCTATTCCTGTTCAATTGCACAAGCTTGAGGAAAGGTCATTCGATTACTACTCCCCAATAAATCAGTATTTACGGTCCATCAAATGGTTTAAACCCAATATATCACGTTCAAAGTGGCCATGACTTCCTGACACGATAAAAATGGAAACACAAGCAATCAAACATAAATTACGAAGTAATGAAATACCTCTTAGTCACCTCGAACTACTTTGTAGATTACGAATAGATATTGTGTGGTCCTAGGTTCCGCATCTCAGGAACCGGGACCACCCCTATGTCCTATGTCACAGTATCTTTACTGTGCCTATGTACTGATGGTGATCACCGGGGTGGTTTTAGTAAGGTAAAAATCCCACACTCCCCGACCCCCTCCCCGGAGGTCGGGTGCCTTTTGAAGGTTTCACCAGGACAAAAAAAAAAAAGGTTCCGCATCTCAGTTTGAGTTGTATTTGCGCTGCAAGATTTCCATCATAATCAGCACCCCATATTATGTTCGAAAAATGTGTCCGCTCAACAACGTAAATAACGCAATGAATGTTGTTGTACTGTCAAAATGAACCCCATTGCTACTGAGAATAAGTACATTCCAGCAGGTCTATTCTGTAAAAATCACACCGTGAAAACTTAGTGAGATTTAAGTGAGATGTTATTTCACATAATGCTAGGGATTGACACTATTGTCAGCTCACTTCTAGCTCAGTTGAGATTTTTACAAAATAGACGTAACTCATGGAATCGAAGTTTATGTTTTATAACTGACTAGCTGCTCCCCGCGGTTTCACCCGCATAAGTTTCGATCCCGTCGGAATATTGGGATTAAAAGTAAGCTTTACGTTAATCTAGAGTTTCAGCTACCTCCATACAAAATTTTATTAAAATTGGTCCAGCCGTTTGAGCGTGAAGAAGTAACAAACATATAAACACACACATACACTCACAAACTTTCGCCTATATAATATTAGTGTTATTAAAAAAATAGTATACTGAGATTGTATGGTGGCAGTCGGGTGAGCTGGAAAATTCACGTTTGGGTACACCAGTACAAGTACAAATTTTTGTTTAATTAATATTACAATGAACAGCCATTTGCTTGTGAGACTTTAAATCGCCAGCATCTCTAAGCAAGATAAATTCAGCACAGCGACTCACGGTACCATTCCGCTAAGCCTAACAACGTATTCTAACCTTAGAAATGATATTTGCCAATCAATATGCATCGGTAAAGAAATTCGCGGCGTACCTATATTGCACCGTACATTTCGACGTAACGGCGATATCAATTATTTAAATGGCTTCTCGATATTTATACGATGCGATCCGATGCTCTTAGGTGTGGTTACAATAGAAATGCTCGTTTCTTCCCGATGAGCAATAACAAGCAATGTTTCATACATTGTCGCGAATGTTTGATGGATTTTATGAGAATAGGGCTTTTGGGAACTTTGCGCTAGTGGCAATAGATGACATATTATATTAGTTTTTTATCTACTAGTAAGAAAGTTTTTTAGGTCACCAGGCTGTATCTCAAGAACCACGATAGCTAGATACTTGAAATTTTCACAAATTATGTCTATTTCTGTTGCCGCTATAACAACAAATACTAAAAATAAAATAAATATTTAAGGGGTGCTCCCATGCAAGAAACGTGTTTTTTTTCGGCGTTTTTGCCTTGTGGTACGGAACCCTTCGTGTGCGAGTCCGACTCGCACTTGGCCAGTTTTTTATTTTATTGGCGATTTTAGGTTTTGTTGATAATCCATATTTGTGAACGAGCTCGTTTTTTGTTTTGAATCAATATGATGGGTGGTTTGGTAGTTGGTCGCGCGTTTGATTTCTTTGTAGAAGAAGTAGGTTTTTGGGCCTACCGATGTCTTAATGTTTTGGGGCAGGTCTTTGTGCAAAACCTCGGGTGCATACTATTTTTAAAAACATGCTCTTCAATGTTTATTTCCTTACAAGAATTGCTCTATAAAACTATCATCAGTACTTAATAAATAAAACCCTCCAGACCAAATTTTGGATACGCAGACACAGGTGCACTCTTCTCTCACTCTCATAGTCCGATGGGACGGCAATCCGACACGGCCGGAGAGAGATCAGGAGCAGAACCAACGGCTTAACGTGATTTCCGAGACACGGGGGTATCACACCGCCAACTTCCAAACTCCGGGCTGTTACCAAGAAATTCTGAATGGAAAAACTCAATAACACTTTGCCCATCCCGGGAATCGTACCCAGGAGGGGACGCTCAGCAGACGCGCTTGCTACCACGAGACCAACGGGGCAGTCCTACCTAATACGTTGTACCTAGTTAAAAACCTATAAAAATATACCGCCTGGAGCCATGCATGAATCTGCGAACGTCGAGACAGTTACAAAGCTCTTTTATGACGCCAACCGGAGTCGTGACCAGTAAACGAGAGTACATTTATCTCGGGAAATAGAATACATCTATAACGCAGTACCCTGTCACTAAATGGACGTCACATGTCCAGGGTAATCGGAGCATAAAGACTAAATATTAATACTTGATAGACAGACCAATGTGGCCTGTCAGGACAGAAGGAATTTTAATAGATTTTGAGAATTGTTTTCGTAGTATTTTCAATAAAGGGATTTGTTCCGGCATGTCAATTTTGCACATGTCGTGTTGTGTTCATTAGTTTAAATTTATCTTCTCTCATGAACAAGCGAGAACGAGAACACGGAGAACAGTACATGATGTCTTAAGGTATTATTAAAAATGAATAAGGTAATTGATGTCTTACACTAACTAAAACCTAAAAAGGCTACGTACAAATACTTATTCGAGCTAAGACATACATGTGCCCCTAGTGATGCAGTTATGCAGGGTAGTCATGTGTTTGTTCCGTTCTCGTCTTCCGTGTTATGGTGACGACGATACCATATCTGAAGATACTGATTTTTGTATTTTGATTTGGAAAACGTGCATCATAGTATAGCACTAAGGACCGAAGAGCGGTTTTTCTTGCATCAGTCTACACGGGAACAGCTTCATAAAAAGCTTCGTTCATTAAATAACACTTCCGTCTTTTTGGAAGACTCATTGAATCAGACGGCCAGTCATAGTGAGAACTCGGCCATGCAGTTCTCTGAAGTATTAGCTAACAGTTCTGTCTTTGCCCACAGTCGTAGGTGCGAGGATGGCGCGGGCACAGAGCTCGCGCTGACTGCGGCGAACCCCAGCGCGACCGATGGGCAAGACGTCTGGCGGCCGGCCCGACCCAGGAGTGCGCGCCCACAGGATTGCTAATAGAAGGTATCATTCCTCTCAACTCTAACACAATAGATCAATGAAAAATGAGGCAGACTCGCCGATTGGCTGCTAGAAAATGCAGTTAATATTCATTTAGTGCACTGCCTTCTGGATGGAAGGCTACAATCAATAGTCTAGTTCTACAGACAGTCATTCACTTTTTAACACTCATGAATCATAGCACTGTAGGCTACATAACGGAATTGCCGCAGGCGCAGAGCAGCACTGCTTCCCGCGCACCCCATGGGCAAGACGACCGGTTGTCGCCAAGAAGTAGCTGGCCGCCAAGAACTACTTCGAGTGAACAGGATCGCCAACAGAAGGTATAACTTACATTCATAAAAACACATGAGTAGAATATTTTTCACAACATTAATGCCAGACAACACCATTATTCATCTGAAATAAAGAGTGAACCAAATAACTCAAATAGATTCGATCTAAAACGGCATCCATGGAATATTCTTAAACAAATGTTCACAATATAAATAAATGCCCCAAGACATAATCTAACAAACATTTTACCATTGAGCAATAAAATCAGCTCAAGACAAACATAAAAAACATACAAGCGATAATAGAACACACCGCTCGCTAACGAGATATGTATTAAAAATAAACACAATATCCATTAACAATGAAAAGTGTATGATACAAGTCAACAGACGTTTGACCGAGTTCCAAATATACACGTGATTCACACAATCATACAGACATACAAAGATCTCTAAGCCGACGGCAGCAGTTGTTCAGACATCAATCTCCGGTTGCCGACTTGTGGGCAGTGTTTGACAAGGCCGACACCTGTATTTATTTGACAACCTCCTTAAAACGGAACAATGCTTGGTAAAGTGATGCTCATACAGTTTGTTGCTTTAAAAAACAAAGTCCACTTTGAATGAAAGTTCAATCGAACGGTTTTGGAAACGAGAACAAGGGGGATACCACAGGGATCTGTGTTAGGCCCATAAATAATGTTTGCAGTATATTGTTACTAATAAAATTGAGTCATAAGACATACGATTATTTGACGATAGCGATACGGAGCGATTTATTTAATTAACAGTTAGACGTAAACTGGGATTAAGAGGCGGTGTATAGTACATTCATCACGTAAGTTTGGGTAATTTGGATAGCGTCCAAAGCTTTTCCGTAAAATATTGTCGACTGAATGACTTTTTCTTTCATAATGAGACAAATATGTGGTTAAGATTATGAGGGCTAATGTGTTTGAACTTTGTACTTATTTAGGTTTACTTTTTATGTATCCTTGTGATTTATGAGGATGCTGTCATTCATGTTCTCAGGTGAGAGCTCTGCATTACATTATTTTTTATCAAACTCAAAAGGTAGGGTACACACTCGCAGCACATTTTACGTTTTTTGTGAAAAAACAAAAACATTTGTTTTTTAACGTTTACTTTCTTGGTGGGTTATGTATTTGGTTTTTGGTAAACCACAGTTTCAGCTTAAAATAATTGAGCACATTTTCGAAGATACCCATAATAACCGCGCATGTTTGTACCTATAGTTTTTACTTACCAAAGTATCAGTAATATTATGTATCTTTCACAAAATAAAAGAAAAACAAATAATCTCCCCATCCCGATTGACAAAAGAGCATAGCCTTGAGTTTCTATTAATTGAATGTCTATTCTTATAGCATCAGTGGTTTCCTGAACCCTTGGTAGTTGTGTCCGAACCTTTACAGCGGTTGTACACAATTGAGCCGATTTCAACTAAATTATCTAGAATTAGTTTGAAACACGTGTTAGATCGACGCGTGTTCCGACGCCGGCGTTCCATTCATACGGAGTGTAGCTGTAGTGTTTTGTTTTGTACTCGTGTGTGTTTAGGCAGTGACTGGGAGGGATTCTGTAATTACTTTGGTGAGTTAATTTTGTTTATTTATTTATGAGGTGATCGTGTTTGGATGATGTTCATTCAATTGTTTCGTCAAATTGTAAATGTTAGCAATTTAAAAGCTCATTAGTATCCATGGCAATAGTTGCAAAATAATCATTGTTTTGGATTTTTTAAACTCATAAAATACTTGTAATTTCTATGCATAATTTAATTACAAAACAGCTGATGCATCTTTTATTATCAACTTGACCTTCATTGATACAAACTAGGATTGTTTGTTTATCTCTGATCTACTGTATGTCAGAATAACATAACACAAACCAATGCATTCCCGCTTGTGCTCAAGATTTAATCCTTCAATTCCTCACTTTGTAAACCAAAAGCTGCAAAACTGTATTTGTTTCTTGTTTCTCTACTGACCTCTCTCCTCTATAACCTCGATCTTCTTCTGTACATGAGCCCGTTTTAAAGTAGGTATCATAGATAACCTTGATTTCTTCCTCAGGGATTTCCCTTTCTCCACCTACCAGGTTCTGCAGGTCTTGAACTGTCAGCTCTAATCTAGGTCTATCTAGGGACTAATGCGTGTCTTGCAGTATCAGAGCTGAAGAGGACTTATTTTTCTTCAAAGAGTTATACGTATCTTGAAGCGTCGGTTCTAACCTGTACTTTCTCCCCAGGTAGTTGCGTGTCTCTTGAAGTCAGCAGCAACCAGGTTTTCTTCAAAAACTATATCAACATTTTTTTTCTTGTTGTGTTAGCTTTGCGAGTGCGGTGGTCCTGATCAGACCATGTCCCGTCTGATGGCGGGTCCCAAATGTCTGTATGCAGACCCTTGACGATCTAAACAACGTCTCTGACGCCGCAATAAACACGACCACCTGCTGGGCCCAAACAGTATAATATTGCTGTACCGTCGCTACGAAAAGAAGAAGGAGCTTCAACCTGAACTTCTTTCACAGGGACTCTTATTTCTTCAAGACGTTATACATATCTTGAAGTATCATTTCTAGCCAAGACTCTTTCCCCAGGGACTCGGTCTTGTCTTGGGGCCGTCGGGGACGCGGCGCGAGCGCGCGCGCAGGCGGCGTGTCAGCGGCCAGCAGCGGCGCAGCCGCTTGGCGGCGGCGCGAGCGCGCCCCGCAGCCGCGGAGGCCCATGGAGATCCTTACCAGCATCTATGCGCTGCTGTCTGGAGGGGTAAGTCGAAAGATAGAAAAGACTTAGAATTACTCATAATTATTGTAAAGGCTTATAAAGTCACCAGCCGCAGCAGTCGCTTAAGTGTGGCTCATGTCCACAAAATATCATAGGCAAAGACGAGACCAAAGATAAAAGAGACGGAACGGGGCTAAATGAATGTGCAAGGCAAAAGGCATGTTCCCATATGTTACGTAGATCAGGACCTTATTAGTATCCTTGATAGAAATATCCTTTCTGCTCCACTTTGAGGCAGTGTAGCCCTCTTTTATACAAACAATGAAATCTGGTGAGACCAACTTTATTTTCTATGGACGAAAATTATTTTTATTTTATCAGGCAAAACATAGTTTAATTAAAGCCTCACAGCGCCTAAGCACGTTGCAGCCGTTTCGCTACACACATACCTAGGTTACCTAACTATTTACCGTAACCCTAGTCTGCGACACTAATTAACATACGTAAGACTGGTCTAGAGGCGGGAAGACCGCGGGAGCCGGGACTAATCGCGTTGTAACGTAACGTAAGTCCGTTACGTTACGCGCGCGGCTTTTGCGACCACTCATTACTTATTGTAATATTGTCCGGGATATTAAGAACATTTGTTTCTGTTTGTCCTGATATTAATTGTAATAATATTTTCTTGTCCTTCAGTTCTATTGTCCTCTTATTTTTTAACCCTTGTAGTTGTGTTTTGTTTCATTCAGTGATTTTATTGGAAGTGAATATGTGCTTACCGTATTTAGGTATACAGCGTCTCATGGTAAATAATGTTTTGATTGCACGCCAGCGCCAGACTTCTAACCATATTTTTTTCATTTTGTTATGTTAGTACTTTTTCTGTCTAAATTATCAAATCAAATCAAAAAAAAACAAAAATGTTTATTGCAATTACATACAAATTATAAACCAATAGTTTAAACTTTATTGCTCCAATTTGTTCCGCTCAAGAGTCAAGAGCAAGCCGTAAACATAAAACCTCTTTGAATTCAAACAGCGTAGATTACGGACAGCTTCCTCAATTTGCACCGATTTTAACACTGAATATTTAATTTCAACAAGCAACACATTAAAAATTGAATTCTAAGCTTTGGGACCATGTCTTTATGTGTTATTTTCCCGTGTACAGCAAGGGGTGAACCCGAAGATTGATTCCATAGCATTCCGACTGCACTGCGGTGCAACTACCGCCGCGTTGCTGGCGGCTAGCGCAGCCTTAACAACGCGCCACCTGGTGGGCAACCCCATCGACTGTATACACACGAGGTGAGAAAACACGTTGCTTAGCTAGCACGCGGTCCACGTAGTTCACACTTCAAATGATAGATGGCGTTAAACAAAAATATTTCTGGAAAAGTGTGGGAAGAGAATACAGAGCGGTGTTTTTTTTTGTATCGAAACGAATTGTTTTATTTCTGTAATATGACTTGTATTGTTATTAAAATAATATATGAGGCGGATAACATGCTCAGGTTGAAAATAGTACGGCTGGCTGTCACGACTCAGCAGTGAGGTAATTCATGATGAACTCATTAGCCAAAAATGTGGGCCAATTGTTATTTTACAGTTAATAGTTTTATTGGCGTAATAAATTAAATTAGTCCACGAGCTAAATATTAATTATGACAGCAGTTACGCTGTAAATTTTGGTTTTCACTTTAAAAGGATTGCGAAAATTCAGTAATATTCGTATGGTACGGAAAACACTTCGTAATTTGTATTTAAACGCCAGAATAGCACAGAATAGATTTTTTTTTGTTTTTGTGCATAACACTCCTTTTTTTGGGCAGCCGTGTTAAATACCAAACCTGTATGATATTACCTTACAAACGTTACAAACTTTCCATATTTGACCAAACAAAAACACTAACACTTACCTATTCAACTAAAGCGTTTCAAAAAGTTTTTTGGCCCATGTGCGGTTGCATGCCGCGGTTTCACCCGCATACGTCTCGAATCCCATGGGACTATCGGGATAAAAAGTGTTCTATGTTCTAAAACAGGTTATAATATCGCACATTCGATAAAATAGGGTTACAACTCGAAAAACCTGGATTTTTAGAAAAGCAAAAATAAACTCACGGATTTGTTAATCAGTTTTTATTCTTACACTACCTATTATTATTAGGTGATCAAAATTATACATACTTGAAAAGCTTACAAAAAAATATGTTTTATTAATGGCATACGCTGTTTTTAAATTTGCCTAAAAAACAATCTGAAAATTCTTTTTCGAGTTGTAACCCCCATTTTATCGGAGGTGCGATATATGGTCTACCCGTATGCCAAATTTCACCCAAACCCGTGCAGCCGTTCTAGCGTCAAAGCGTAACAAACAAACATACAAAAAATCAAATCTTCTTTCTTTATAATATTAGTTTAGATTTAGATAAGTTTGATTATTACTATGCGGGTGTAACTACGGTTTCTCTTTATAAATCTTCAGGAGCTTCACAGCCTATAATTGGCAAGTCCTCTTAACCTAGTGCACAGGGAGCTACCAACACACATCACAGGGGGAAAGGGATGGAGCTACACGTCCTGTATAAATCCATCTCTTTCCCACAGAGCTGGTGGCAGGTCCCAACTGAAGGCTACTTGTCAACATAAGAGGACCTAAGCTAATAATCTCTTCATTCCTCCAGGGACATACCAGAAGACGTGCTGAACACCTACTGCTGGATCCACTCCACCTTCACCGTGGCGGGGGAGGC
Organism: Oligia latruncula; assembly: GCA_948474745.1. Classification (NCBI taxonomy): domain Eukaryota; kingdom Metazoa; phylum Arthropoda; class Insecta; order Lepidoptera; family Noctuidae; genus Oligia; species Oligia latruncula. The sequence goes on from OX419685.1 coordinate 1,547,362, forward strand.
TGGAGGAGCATACCCTGGCGTGAGGGGTGCGGGGACGTCCCCCCGCCGGTACGGGAAGTACTACCAGTGGGTGGCCTTCACACTGTTCTTCCAGGTTAGTGGTGATGATGGGTTTGATGATTTTGTAGGATTATGCTGTTCGAGTATTTTCTCAAATTACAAATAAAAATGGCTTATAGGAATGAATGACTGAATGATATTTTAAATAGAATTTTAGAAATCGCGCCGCTTTCCTCACGCATTAATGGAACGATCATGAATCAATGCCGAAAATAAGAATCTTTCGAATATTACAAAATAACATAGATATAAGTGCAAAATAAGTATTTAGTGGTAATTTGAATAATTAACAAAAGGATTAATGAAAATCTGACTTTTGTTACTTTCGAAACATGTTCTACATGATAACTGTTGCTGTACTCCTTGGACGTTCTCGATAGTAGAGGATTTTCCATTCAAAAGTATAAACTACCGCTGGATCGCCACTAAGCATACTGTTTTTCAGGTACAAGTTAGAGAAAGTCTTTAATGAGAAATTAGAGAAACAGTTGAACACAAGAAGCCAGCAAAATAATTAAAAGCAGACGTTGATTCGTACAAATTTTCCAGTGTCACTTGTAGACAAAGAAAAATACATGTGTTCGTCGCATATGGTAGGTAGAAAATTGTGAGGTATATATGGATAAGTTCAGGACACATCCGCCGCTAAAAGCGACATATGAATATTGTAAATATTCATATGTCGCTTTTAACATTTGACAGTCGTTACGAGCCGTAAGAAGCCCGAAAGTCTGACAACCAGTCTTACCAAGGGGTATCGTATTACCTACCCCCTGGTATTCTGCTGCACCCGGTTAGACTGGAAGCTGACTACTCTGGTACTTAGTTGGGAAAAGGCTAGCCTTTCTCAACTATGAAAGTAACTGTTACTGTTGTGTAATTCATCATCTCATCATCTGGTGAGATGATACCAACAGCTACTTCTCTTAGCAGCTTTGCGTTACTACACTAAGTATATAGATATTTGAAGACTAGTCAAAAACTCATCAATTAAATAAATTCTCCTAAACAAACTAATCTATATATATTATATATATATATATATATATAAAATGATAAACTGACTGACTGACTGATTGTTGATATATCAACACACAGCCCAAACCGCTGGTCCTAGAGACATGAAACTTGGAGGGTGTGTTCTTTGTGAAGAGTAGGTATCCACTAAGAAAGGGTTTTTCGAAATTCCACCCCTAAGAGGGTGAATGAGGGGAGGGTGAAATTTCACGCGGACGAAGTCGCGGGCAGAAGCTAGTTTTTATACAAAAGAATACAATAAAAAAAAACTAAAGAAAAAACACTGTTAACCATAAGCATATTAGTGTTGAGTGACGCCTATTTTTTCAGCAGTATTTTTTTTGTCAACGCTTGATACATCCAAACTTCCATATGAAAATTTCAATTCCATCTTTATGTCTTTTATATTCTCCTTCGCAAATAGGAACCCCATATCTAATATATGACTATAATATTCCAAAGAGTGATAATCATAACTAAATTGGAAAATAATATTGATATACGAGCAATAAAGCTAAGTGCTCACTTAGTCTATGTTACCATAGACTATATAGCGAAGTAAATGATTCTAGTGCGGTCATCGTGAATTGGCTACTTAGCGGGTCTCGGGATTAGCTATCACGCTATTGAAGAATAGTAGGAGCTAAATATATTGGCAGTAGGCGTTTTAAAAAAATGTTTGAAGTAGCTTTGCAAATAAAGATTATAGCAACAAAAGTAAAGATTTTTAGCATGCTAAATACTTATCTAAACATGAATACTGGTTAAACTAATAAATAACATAAATATTATATACAATTTAAAACACAATCAATCAATTAGCACAACTCGCTACAGGCAAATTGAGGTCTGGGAAAAGTGCTACGAAGTGCTACGGCGTAGCAATATTCGTAGAATGCAGCTACGAATATTGGCGTATATGATTTTTGCATCGATCATGGGCCGTTATTGTAATGAATAGTAATTACAGTGTTGTGTAATATAACTTGCCCGGTTAATGGCAATAGGCTCGCCCCTATTACATGGGACTTAAGGGGGAAGCGCTAAGGTGGCCCGCGAAATTCAAATTTTCTTACGTTTTTTACAATTTGCTGGTCAGTATTAAGTTGTACGTTGATTAAAATATGATTCGCGGTCGTAACAAATATGTATTTACAGAATTATAATCATTAAAGTCATCAAGACAACTCTCTAAGACCATGTGGATTACATGGTCAATACATGCATATTTGTTACGACCGCGAATCATATTTTAATCAACGTACAACTTAATACTGACCAGCAAATTGCAAAAAACGTAAAAAAAAATTGAATTTCGCGGGCTACCCTGGCGCTTTCGCCTTAAACATAACTGGCGAAATGTGGGTGTACTTTAGGTACACCTCCGCCTAATCGATCGGGGAAAAAAGCCATGTGTTATGTCATTTAACGATGCCACTTAAAAAAAAACCCGTGTATTTGAAGATTTTTTCCGAATTTACTCTGTACCTGCTGCATTACATAATGCACCTGTCAAAAACTCCGAATTATTACGTGCATGACGGACACACTATGTTATTGCAATCACCAAGTTATTAATGTCCAGTTCAGTGTGTCGTTAGTACAGCGTGTCGAACTACCCACATATATGTGACGGCAAAACTAAAGGATTGTGTGCCGTGACGCCGTGACGCGGCTTCTAACAGCTATCGATAAACTGAGTCGTGTACTAGCACCTTTACCTGGCTTCTCTTGCATATATGCTAAGTACCTAATTTATAATAATATTAATTCATTTATTTACATAGTCATACATTACATAAACAAAGTCATACATTACATTAACTTATATGAAATTGGAGAGCAGTGGTGGCCCAGTGGTCACGGACACGACTTACGAGTTGTAGGTCGTAGGTTCGAACTACGGCCGGCGAATTACGGCCCACTCCCTCTCATTGAGAGGAGGCCTGTGTCCCAGCAGTGGGAACATTATAGGCTGTTGATGATGATGATGATATATGAAATTGATATAAAAATCACACATACACAATTAAATAATACTCAAACATTCAAATCAAATATGAAACAAAATATCATTCGAAACAAATCAAATTAAAATACATACATATTAATAACTGTATTTTTATTATTTCTTGATTATACATACATATCTACGTAATCAGCCTATAATGTTCCCACTGCTGGGACACAGGCCTCCTCTCGGTGAGAGGGAGTGGGCCGGAATCCACAACGCGGGCCCAGTGCGGGTTGGTAGATGTCACATGTCTGAATTTTTGGTTCTAGAACATGCCGGTTTCCTCACGATGTTTTCCTTGATTTTGGTGATCACACTAATATTATAAATGCGAAAGTTTGTGAGCGTGTGTGTTTATGTTTGTTACTTCTTCACGCTCAAACGGCTGCACCAATTTTGATTAAATTTGGTATGGAGATAGCTGACACCCTGGATTAACATATAGGCTACTTTTTATCCCGATATTCCCACGGGATCGAAACTTATGCGGGTGAAACCGCGGGGCGCTGCTATTGAATCATAAATTGAACCCATAGACACCCACATTTGAACATGGCATCCTTCCAATGACCGCTTATATTAGCGGTCAAGGGTCGCAGTGTGTACAATATTAATAATAAATGAAAATTAGCTGTTTAACGCTTTGCAACAACAATTAATTCAGCTAACGAGCTCATTTACATAAACGGTAGTTATTTCATAGTGGAAGTTCAAACGGTTAGGTTAGGTGTTATTAGTTAATAGATAATGTTGACTTATCAGCAGTGAGATAAATATACAATTAATTCATTGCTGCTTTTAAAATATTTATTTATTATTTATTTTACCATTTATGTATGTACACACATTTATAAACAAACAAGAAAAAAACAGAACAGAAAAATAGGTACAAAGGTGATGCTTATTTCATAAGAAATCTCTTCCAGCATACCTGCGATAGGACAATAAATAGAGAGATGTAGACAGCGAGTGAAAGAGCAAAGGAGACAAAAAAAAATAATACATAAATATAATATGAGAAGGGACTCTAAGAAAAATATTTGTACTTTACTTGTCTAAACTAATCCTGCTCCCTACTGTCCTACATAATCACACTAATTGTTATAAAGGCGAAAGTTTGTGAGTACACGTGTTTATATATTTGTTACTTCTTCACGCTCAAACGGCTGGAACAATTTTGATAAAATTTTGTATGGAGGTACCTGACACCCTGGATTAACACATAGAATTCTTTTTATCCCGATATTTCTACCTACGGGATCGACACTTATGCGGGTGAAACCGCGGGGCGCAGCTAATAATATTATAAACGCGAAAGTTTGTGAGTATGGATGGATGATGTTTGTTACTCTTTCAAGCAAAAACTACTGAACGGATTTAGATGAAAATTGGCACATAGATAGACCATTTCCTAGATTAACACATAGGATACTGTTTATCCCGATATTCCCACGGGATCGAAACTTATGCGGGTGAAACCGCGGGGCGCAGCTAGTAAGATAAAAAATTAGGAAATACTCGTCAGACCTAAAATTACTATAAGCTTAATAACTTTCTTACTTACTTCAGAAGTAAAGAAAATCGTGCATCAAAGTTTATTACAAAAACATTTTAATTTATTTTATTCGCATTAACTACACACTACTTACATGACAATAAGTCTTACACCCGGTTTCTGCTTATTAACGAACGAAAATAATAATGTATCTCAATCGTAAAACCGATCTTTGTCTGTAACCAATCAATGACTGAGTTTGCCAATCTATGTCTTTGAGAGGGGTATTCACAAGCAGTTGTCCAAGGCCACGAATCATGATTGGGATTGATATACATTACTAATTTCGGGCTTAAGACAAACAGATTGTCAAATACATGATACAGAAAAATAAATTCTGCTTTCTTTCCCCAAACCATTTACTTTTTTGTCCAAAATGTCACGCAGCAATACTAATTCCGAACAATACCGTCTTCCCTGACAGACGGAGTGACGGACAGTCCACAATAAGCAGTTATTCACATGTAAATCGGTAAGTGTGTTAACGTTCATTGCGTTATGTGACGGTGTCCCGTCCGTACGTAGTTACGTACCTACGTTTAGTGCCAGCGCACGTGTTACTTGTCTTGACGGTCCTGCTGGCCAAGGGATGAGAGAATGGTGATGAAGATTTCGGAAGAATATTATTGTCAAATGGCGTTCAGAGTTCAGATAGAAAACTTTACAATTCCGCTCGTGCACGTAAAACAATCTGTTAAACGATGAAAAGATGCGGTATTTTAAAAATATCTTGGCTGAAATAGGTATGATCGCATCTTACCACCTAACTACCGAAAAGTTGCATTGGAGTGACCCGGTTTGAAAGGTATTGTGATGGTTTAGGCACACAGAGCCTTTAACCGCGCCGGTAGCGTCGAGTTATTCCGGTCTGATCCCCTGAAGTCCCCCTCCCCCCTCCTCGATCCTCTGCTTGTTCGTCTTCTGTTTTAATCTCTATTTTATCCACTGTAAACTTTCTCATTCCGGTTTGATCCACTTTTTCTTTTGTTTTTATTCCTGAAGGATCGTCAGCAACAAAAATAAGTACAGGGTTTATTGACGTAGAGCGCACAACTTCTGTCATGTTAAAATATAGGCCGCATTTGACCAAAGTTTTATACCTAGTGTTATATCTGTCAAAATCACCCCTTAGTCGTTTTACGTGACTTTTTCGTCGCTGATCGCTCGTTCCTTGCGCGTGTTACAATTTGACATCGCAGTGTCCATCTTTACATGTTTACTGCTCACCTGCGCAAGTGGGTCGCACTGAGTTGCTGTTGTGTCGTCTGGGATGAAACTTACTTCATTTACATTTTCTTGAGTTTTCTACTAACGGTGATCTGTTGAAACGGTAACTTTCAGCTGATTGATATTTTGTGCAATTTGTAGATTGATGAAGGCGGGAATTGGTGTGGTTGGCAAAACCTTTAGACGGTAATAAATAAATAAGTTTTGAAATTGATAGATAAATAGAAATATATTTAATTAGGTACACCCCGAATACCACATGCTGCTTGGCTCATTTTATACCTATTCCTATAAATATCTAAATTAATCGGCGACCTTTTAAAACGTTCACATTTATAATAAAAGTTAATAATACTTTTAGAACTTGAAACCTGTGGCTTTCATTTTGACAGTTCAACAACATTCATTGCGTTATTTACTTTGTTAAGCTGACAAATTTTCGAACATACTCGTATGAAGCAATGGATTAGTAATATCCTTCAAAATGATTCAGATTGTGATTGATAGTGTGTTACGCAATTAGAGTGTTGTGGTTAGAATTTACAAAATAATGTCTTCCTTGTATATTTTAACGGTAAAATCATTGACGTAACCAGTCCAATAAAATCTTCGCGCAGGTATTTATTTTGAAAATAAACTCAACGTGTTTACAATGTAGGGACTGCCCAAGGTAACATAAATAACCCGTCAATTGATTAAAACAAATAAAAACACATTATTTCTCAGTTTTTATAATGTTATTTTCGTAAAGGTTGCTGTAATTTGTAAGCAATCAAAAAATCGCGTTAAAACTAATTAGTTTGTCTTGTTTGTGCAACGTGTCGAGTTATAAATTGAATATATGATTACGCTTGTACTACCTGAACGAAGGGCAGCGGTACAGACGCCAGCACATCAATCTACCCGAAACCATTGACATATATATTACTAGCGTAAGGACTGGGCTAACCGCGCGACTAAATGGCACCAACGCGCTGGCCCTAAAATGACGGTTTTAGGGCCAACGCGACTCGGTTGACAGTGGTGCGCGCGAAGGCGCATGACAGATGACATTGGCAGATGGCGTTACTTTTGCTTGTATGAAGAACGTCTATGTAAAATGTTCAGATGGGCGTATCCTTACTTTTGAAATCATTGCCCGAACTGTCAAAGTTCCCCATTCAACCTTGAACCTTATGCTTTAGCGATAAAGTCGAAAATTTATTAAAGAAATTTGACGGATTGTTGTAGCTTGATGTGCTGGCGTCTGTACAATAAACGATAAGCTAGTTTTACCAGTTATGTTTTAAATAAACTAATTATTATTAACGGTGATTGATGCACTTATCCTACAATGCAAAAATATCATAATTATCATACCTACTTACGTTTAACAACTAAATGAACGTCGGTGTTCTCGGAGACTGCCTATGAAACTTCTGCAACCTATGTTTTTGAAAGGTTCAGTCAACAAAAGAGATAAGTATGCAGGATCGTCGAATATAGTTGAAGTTTAGTAAGAAACTGATGGATGTTGTCGACTGCAATTTAATTTGATAAATGAGCTGTTTGTTTTCTATTAATAAAATCAAATTTTATTCGAGAACATCCATCGGTTTCTTACTAAGCTTCAACTATATCCGACGATCCTGCATTCTTATCTCTTTTGTTGAAAGGTACAATGTTAACCGACATCCAAAAAGGAGGAGGTTGTATGTTCGACTTTATCCCATTTTCTGTCGTGTTAGCTTTAGTTGAGTAGTCTTTTTTTCTGGCCTTCTCTATACTACTCCTGGCCTCTGGACAAAGGCCTCCAACGATCAAGAATACACATGTCCATGAGCCTGCGATTCAGTGCCATAGGTAACTCACCCTTAAATAGTTCCTTCAAGGACCAGTGTAGCTCTTCCAGGGGTTTCCGTTCGTTTTGTGATTTCTTTATCTTGCATCGCCTGAAAAGAGACTACTCTACTTGGCCCAAGTGAAGGTATGTCTATTACTAATCAAATAATGAAATACATATTAAGACAATTCATTAAATGAATTAACTATCTATCACGAACATTAGCAATAGAAAATTGGTGCATCTTCACGAAATAAAAACTAAAACAACCATAAAGTTTTCTAAAAACTATTAATTAAATAACTATTTCATTAATAACTGTGTTTAGTTTAACTCGCACACTAAATTATTACGTGTTAAAATTTTAGGAAAATCATCAACTTTAACAATATTTGGTAAATATGTGAGCACCATGTAACTATTTATCACATAATTAATTTTCATGTCATTGCTTTATTTTTAATTCTTTTACCTATTGTGGTATAGTAATTTTATTCTAGGTGTAACGTCTTCACTTAAAATTATCTATACATATAATTAATGTACACCAAATTATACAAAACATTTAAAAGAGTAACGGTGGAGTTTTTTGCCCATTATTCTTCATACGAAACTTTGAGTAGGTAATGACATTTTGACGTTCAAAGATGCCTTTACTGTGCCTGTTCGAAAGAAATGCTTTGACTTTGACTTTGAATAGTAGTAAATTAACTAAATAAATAAATTAACTAAATTTTATTTTATTTTGTAGTAAGTATATTTTAATTTAGAACTATTTAAAAAAACTAAAGATTTGTGTAGGAAGCCGATGAATTTACCAAATATTTTTTTTTAAACTCCCATGATTTCTCAAACTATTTTAGAAAACGACAGCTAAATTCGCATCATTCAGCCGCCGCTTGCCTATCAAAGTGTCACGGAAGAGTGCGCCGGCGCCATCTGTCGAGTGCATTGCTAATTACTGCGCAACCAGTGTAATAGAATCCGACGGTTTTACGCGTCCATAGCGTTTGGCACTAAACTCGTATGATTTAAAGGAATTTATGTCCAATGTAAATGGTTCATGACAGAGATATACGAGTTACGAATACTCCTAATGCATTTGATGAGCTGATGTCACAGCGGTGCAGCAGTTTACATTTTGAAAGAGGCGGATTTGATTTGTTAGGAGCAATTCTCGTAATTTTAAGAACGTTCACAGTCTGATCTCAATCTCAATCTGTCAAAAATACCTCTAATTTCCCTACATGTGAGCAGTGGTGGCCAAGTGGTAACGGCCGCGACTTACGAGTTGTAGGTCGTAGGTTCGAACCCAGACAGGCGCTTTACTTTGTATAAATTGTTTCATCACCACTGCTCTCAAAACGGTGAAGGAAAACATCGTGAGGAAACCGGTATGTCCTAGAACCAAAAATTGGAAGACATGTGACATCTGCCAACCCGCACTGGGCCCGCGCGGTGGATTACGGCCCACTCCCTCTCACAGAGAGGAGGCCTGTGTCCCAGCAGTGGGAACATTATAGGCTGATTATGTATGTATGTATGTATGTGACATTGATTGTCGCTGAGATGAGATTGCGACTAGATTTTGAACGTTTTTAATTACGCGAATTAGCCTTCTAAAGTATCTAAATATTTTTAGGGCTCAAGGAAATATTAGAAATATAGTTATGTAATTGCCGCTAACGGGCTTTGAAGTTAAATTAACAAATGTAAAACGCCTCTTAAAAAGAATCTTTTCATCCCTGCAACTTTTCAACCGTAAAACCTACCACTTTTCTTTAAAATTGCAAAATATTTCATCTACCTACATAAACAGGTAAAGTTCGGATTTGCATAAACTAAAACTGCTAACAACACATTATTATGCTCGAAAGGCGAAACAGCTTAAAGTTTTAGTACTCTTATACTTAAGGAGCTGCAGCACGTGTCGAGCTAGCGAAATTGCAATACTTATGTCATACTAACAGACGGGAATTTTGTTTAGTTTATCCTGGAAGGCTGTAAACTAGGTACTATTTGGAGGCATGATTGCTGAGTGGTTGTCTTGCTACGGGTCGCGGATCTATTGAAACGGGGGTAAAATATTTGCCGACAGATAGTTGTAAATGTAAAGTGGTCGGCACGTAACTTGGCAAGATTTTCGCGAAGTGGGAGCTCAGACCAAATTAAAAACCAAGACAGGGTTGTCAATAGTAAAGTGAAGCCGGTTTCGTAAACATGTGTGCACAAAGTGAGGTGTAGTTTGATTGTAAATGGTTGTAGAGGTGTAGTGTTTGCATGCTTTACTGTGTTGTTCGCAGCGCTATGTCTTGACTTATTCTTTGGTCTGAGAGTTCCCGAGTAAGTTCGCGCATTTTCACTTAGGGCTGATTTTTCCAACGCCACATAACTTTATCCGAGGTACTTATAATTTTGAAGTTTTTCCATACAAAATCTGTCAGACGTCAATTTTATTCTACGAATAAAAATTATCTGTCGATTGAAAAATCAGTCCTAAGTCCAACAAAAAAATTGACACTTTTATTGTTTCTCGTTAGTCTATGGTTTATTGCCTTTATTTTTAAACATGTCAGTTTAGAAGAAAGTTATAGAATGGTGATGAACGACTAACGACTCTTGCCAATTTACGTGCGACTGTATCTGAATGTTTTTCTGGGTGAAGATTTGTCTAATCGAATCAAATCAAAAGTCATTTATTCAAATTAGGCTTAGAATCAGTACTTTTCCAACGTCAAAATTACATAAGACAGTACCCCAAAACGCCCGCCCTTCATTCTTTAAATTAACACTCAAAACAAGGACTTACATGTACACACGCCAGCACATCAAGCTACCCTAGTCTGTCAAATTTTCCCAATTAACTTTGAACCTTATGGTTTAGCGATAAAGTTGAAAATCTATTAAAGAAATTTGACAGATAGTAGTAGCTTGATGTGCTGGCGTCTGTACAAGTTAATTTTCGGAAAAAGACCTTGCAATATAGCAAGTTCACTGGAATATACGTAGGCAAAATAAGATAAACATTTTAGGCAAAAAACACCCGTGAATAGCAAGAGTTTTTATTAAAATTAATGCTGGTCTATAAAAATATAAAACGCATGTGCTTGGAAAATATTTAAGACAGTTGAAAACATCGTAGGCCTTTCATATTCATGAGCTTTCCATAATATGAAGAAAGAAAGATGAGATGATGAGATAATTTCACCTACCAATAAGTAAATAGAATTTCGGCATCATTCAGCTTACTTTGACAATGGTCAATGGTCTACAATGTGTAACTGAACTGATGCACATTATTAAAGTAGTTTGTTTAGAATCGGTTACTGCATCAATTTCTGTCATTATTAAGAGGAAATGCGGTTGGAGAGACTTTTGAAAAAGCTTAAGTAAAAAGTCACAATTCGAGGTTTGGCTCTCGCCTATTTCCTCCTCCAATATTGGGCAAATTTAAAAGATATTTCATAAACTGAATAAGAAGGATTTATACTGTGTCCCTATGTTTCTTTTTTCATTAATAGCTGTTGTCAAATTTGTACAGGCCTCAGTTGACAGTGGTTTAAATCCTGGTTTTTTGAGGGTTCTGGTGCTTATAAAAATAATGTATCATCAAAAAGGAAAACATAGGGACAAACAAGTAGTTAATATTTATTATTCTGTAAAAAATCATTGCTATAAGGTCATTAACCAGAAAGAAAACAGGCAAGAGCGTTTCTATGGAGAAACGACCTCCCGCATTTCCTCTTAATATTGATAATTTTTGATCCCGAAAATAATCAAAACTACGTAACTTACTGTGACACTTCTGCTGTACAGTCAACAGAAACCTGATAGGCGAAGTACGCTACGCTAGACCCTTATACGTATGTGACTGTGTGCGTGCATAGATTTGTAATGTGATCACAATATTCTCCCACAATCAGTATATCCAATTTAATAAATAAACAAGGTTATAAAACCTATTATTATTTACTAGTATGTACTTAACATACTAGTAAAAATTCAGTGTATGTACAGTCAACAAAAGAGATAAGTATGCAGGATCGTCGCATATTGTTGAAGTTTACTTAGTATGGAACCGATGGATGTTCTCGAATAAAATTTAATTTTATTAATAGAAAACAAACAGCTTATTTATCAAATTTAATTTCAGTCAACAACATCCATCGGTTTCTTACTAAATTTCAACTATATCCGACGATCCTGCATACTTTACTTATCTCTTTTGTTGACTGTATATAATATTATGCTTAACGTATTCTAATTGGAATGTTTCGTAGTGTGCGTTAATTCCGGGACATGTTCTATAAAGAAGCTCAAGTTCAGATATATCAAACACGTTATAAAGGAAATAAGAACCAACAAAAGAAAATATGCTATTTGATTTATGGCAGCAATGAAAAATTCGTTTGCACACTTCAGTTTCATTTTATGATCATTACAGGCTTTCAATACATATTTTCCATATTATTTATTACCTACATCAAGTTTTCAGGTGTCACTTGTAATCTTCAGTTTTGATAAGCCTTTTATTGTTTACCTAATTATTTAATATTAAATATATCATCTATTTATTTCCTCATTATGTCAAATTTCTTGGCTATTAGACTCACGTGTGCCACTCACGCCAGTTAGTCAACATTAGTGATATAAAATATTGCCAAAATAAAAATAAGCGTATGCCAGTTTGACGCTACGAAATAAACTTCTCAACTCATTCACAAGGTACGCCATAAACATAATAAATTATTACATTAAACTCTTTTTTTTTATAAAAACAAGAAATATGGAGGAACATTTTAACACGTCCAATTTAGTTGTTATATGTGCTGAGATGTTTATGTCCGCTCAACTTCAAAGATTAATCCGCGGCCGTGTCACGCGCGATCAGTCTTTGATTCCTACGTCTTGTTTCGGTTTTAAAATACTAACATGTTCCCCTCGTAACACGGTGTAACAAACTGTCTTGTCAGCTCCGTCAGCTTTGTAAATCATATTCATCAACGTAGCGTTACGTCGTCACGTCGCGTCGCCGTCACAGGTCCGTCACGCGTGACAGCCGCCGTCACAGGTCCGTCACGCGTGACAGCCGCCGCACGCACTTGACAACTTACCACACCGAGGCGTTGACGAAAATAAAAGCTTTAGAAAAACCATCACTAAAATATGAAGCCATTTTGTCTAACGATAATAAATTTAAATGTCGAACTCAATATTTATTGCCGTTTTTATAGTTTGCACTGTAACTAAAGATGTTATTTTAGTAAATAAAATAAAATATAAAACTGACCGCGTCGGGTGCGGGCAGCGCGTCAGAGCGGTTCTCACGATCATCATAAACGTAACATATCTCTATTATTGTTGGAGCCCTTCCAATGTGTAACTATTATACCTACTTAGTGTTCGATCTGTTTAGCGTGTGATGCACCGCGGCGAGGTGGTGGCGCGTCAACACGCGGGCGGGCCGCCGCGCCGGCCGTCGCGCGGCACAGAGGTGCTGCTAATTAACGTGGTTGTAGTGCGCGAGCGCGCCCGTGTGCCGCAACACGTTTCATCAGCTGACCTAATAACTTCAAATATTATGATGTTAATGTAGGCAGTAGCGGGCGCGCTGCACGCGCCTGCCGCACGCCCAACTTAAGTTTATAAATAGAATGCACATCGCCCTGTATGTATTTAACGTAAGGAGCTTTTTCAGCGAGGCGAGCCAGTCGCCGCGAACGTCTGTGCGCGCCGCCCGCGCCTGCCCCGCGCGCCGCCTCTACCGGCCAACGCAACTTTTGGAAACGGAACGCGAACTTTTTTTCTATCGAATTTTTGAAGTTTTTCGATCACAGTGGGTGCGGCGGTGCAGTGCGGGCCCTCGAGCCGCCAGTGAGTGCGTGAGCGGAGTGCACGCGTGGACTGGCCGCTAATCACCGCAACGTAACCGTGTTTCAAAAATAAAACGTTGCCGATTCGAAACCGGAGCACGCCGAAGGTTAATGACAAAATAAAAAGCATGCATTAAAATTGTGTGTCTGAAGACTGTGGGCGATCGCAACCTGGATCCGTTGTATGTTCTATACCGACACGTGAGTCGCAGTCTGCTTTGCTATGACGATACTGTGGTTATCTGTAAGAGACGAATTTACTTAATTAACGTGAACTGTTACGTTAACGTTAGAAGTACGTTAGGTTCCCATGGTGCATGTAACAGTTGTTTATGCAAGTGATTCGTACAAATGAACCGGTAATTAGAGTAGTTATCGTAATGAACTCTCACATTGCTGCCTCCGTTCTGTTGGTAGTTGTGCAACTAATCAAGGAGTTCGTTAGTATTTGTTTACATTCCAGTTTCATAATAACAGCGCGGTGAGAAATTAAAGCATACGTACGTACTCCACGTTTCAGTTTATATTTTCAAAATTAACTGTTTGGTGTAGATAAATAAATGAAAACAGCTTTTGACTTCATGAAAGTTTTCTACAATAAAACTTTCATTTATTTATAAGAAAGATGCCTCTTTTGCGACTTTTCTTCCTAAAAGTTTTTCATGTTTCTTTTGACGGCTGAAAACTTAGCTAATTTCACTTTTATAAGCGTAAACAAATAAATATGAGCTCCCTTGAACTAACCATTTAAAAAAGAGAAAACTAGTATTTAATTTTAAACAAAACCAAAAAAAATGACAATCTGAAATCATTCCATCTAAATATTCAAAAACGGAAACTGCTCGCATTGTTTCTCTCAACTACAACCTAATTCTGCAACTTTTTATTCTCAGAAGTCAATTCTAAATTTTTTTTAGAATCCAATCCATTCGAACTGTTCCGTTTTCGATCAAACCTCCCGTGTGGTGATTTACGACAAGTTGCGAAACGTTGCTCGATAATGCTCATAGTTCATCGTACGAGGCGTTTGGACAATGTTGACCCAATATCGCCGGGAGCGGTCTGCTCGCCGAATTACAATGTACCTCCTACATTAAACAGTCGCTAATCGAGACCGTGCTTTTTTAAATTAATTATACATACCGCGGAACACGCGGCGTGCGTTTCAGCGAGTAATTTTAAGGTGTTGGATGATATTTTTATGAAATATTCGTCTTTGAGATGTTGTATAGCTTCTAGTGAAGATGGTTTGTGTTTATTGAGGTATATTTGTTTAGATTGATCTTCATAATGTTTTCTTTTAGGAGATTTAAATGAGGATGATGTGTCTATTCCAATATGTATAATTTAACAACGGTAGTTAGATTCTGTAGCGATATTACCTACTGTTAATAATGAAAACTTTATTGCACAATTTTCATTTATAACCACGAATTATCAGCATTAGCGTAGACAACAGAAAAATCAGATGAGCCGAAAACTAGCGCAATATTTAACCTGAGGTCAAATATTTAATAATTTACCAACAAACTACAAGATACAAAAAAGCGTAACAGTAAATCGTCCCCAAGTTATTTAACGAACTGAAATAAACATTTATTGCGTATCGATACTAGGCAGAATGCGCGTTATCTTTGCCTCCACTGCTTTCCCGCGCTTTTCTCTGTCACTCATTAGCGATTAATGGCGGCCGCTTGATGCCTCGCTGGTTTGATGGCTTGATGGCTTGACGCATTCGACGACCGACACGAAATGGTCATAGATCTGTTGAGAAAGTTATGGGAAACATGGAGAAATGGTTGTAAGAATTGATTTATTTGTGAATGCTGCATTTGTTAGATATTTGTGTAGAATATTAGGTTTCTGGGATAATAAAATGTCACTATTTTGGGTTTCTCGTAAATCAATGTTTTATAGTCTTTTAACACCTACCTACCGGCTGTTTCATGGATGGATGCACTATAATAATTATCTGTTTGGCAATTAAGACAAACAATAAACTCTTACACATTTTCATGAAAATAATTCTAGTATTGTAGGTGCACATAAAATAACATCTTATTTTCTCGTTATGCTCACAAAATATGTTCGCAATTTTTCAACGTGATAGCTTTTGCATTTACAATTCTACCTTAACACTTCTTGACATAACTCATTTCATAGGTATCTCCCAAGAAGCAGTGCAACTAAGATTTTTTACTTTTTTGTTGTAAGAATGTTGTTTTCAGGAAGTTCAGGGGCCGTATTATGAAGCACTAGCAGCGCCTCGAGGTTTCATCCGCATAAGTCCCAATCTTGTAAGAATATCGGGATGAAAAGTATCATATTATGTAGGTATGTGTTAATCCTGGTTAAAACGTATAGGTATGTGGGCCTTTCATTTTAATCCGTTTAGTAGTTTTTGCGGGAAAGAGTAGCAAACATCACTTCATCCTCACAAACTTACGCGTTTATAATATTAAGTCGAATGTAGGATTAAAGCCACCATTATTCCATTGCAAAAAAGAGGTGCTATTGGTGCTATTGGCCTTCTATAGGTCCGTCTCTCTGTCACACTAGAAAAATGGTGGCATTAATACGTCATAATACAGCCCCTGAGTACCTATTAAAACATCCTGAACACAGCCTTTTACAGTTTTAAGGTACCCACGACGGGTTTCCAACGTACAAACTATGAAAAAACATTTGTAATGCTATCAAAACACACATTAACAAAATTTGGACCAGATAATGCTGCTGGTAGCATCCAAGCCGATTTATTCTGTAAAAATATCAACATGAAATCGTAGCTAGTGAGATTGAAGTCAGCTGTCCTCTCCCCGGATTGACTCTATTGACAGCTCACTTCATGCTAGAGATTGACTCTATTGACAAGGTCACTTCACCTAAGTTTTTTCGGTGAGATTTTTACAGAATATACCGGCGCGACACTTCCCTTTCTCTTGTCATAAGAATTTCAAACCTCATTCTTCATTGTCACTGGCCAGCTACAAAAAAATTAAACCAATAAAAAGGTCCGTTGCAGACGACATAAATCATGCTGCGTTTGCTCCAACGCACTCTTGGTACAGGCGCGAGCATAAAACCTATCTACACTCTTAGCTCAATTCAAATGTGATTTTTTCCTAAACAATTGATTGTTATGGTTTTACTGTCATACTTAGTACTTATTTACAACTCTATCAATCTGCCTTTTCCCAACTATGTCGGGGTTGGCTTCCAGTCTAACCGGCTGCAGCTGAATACCAGTATTTCACATGAACCGACTGCCTATCCGACTCTTCGCAAGAAAATCGCTAACTGTAATTATACTTATTGAGCCCACGACTGTACGTGCATCTATATATTTGAGCACGACACGTGTCACAGACGGCAGTACACACTAGGCACTTACGGCAGTGCAAATCAGTGTTTCTCAGAAACGTATTTTCAGAATGAATTAGTGTCAACTTTGTGCAGTTCGTTACTGCGGTTGCTTTATTTAGATCTATTTGAATGGCTAACAAAACTTTGCTACTATACAAAAATACAAAATAGTTTATTTATTTAACAAGCTTTGTACTACATAGCTAGTGATAGAAGCTGTGATGATGCTACTGTGTTTTAAAAGCAATGCTTCATGTCCGTATCACGTAAATAAATAGGTTTTAGTTGGAAACCACCGTCGAGCATGTGCTGCAATGAGCACCTATGAGTTCAGGCGTGAGAACATGTCAAATCGTTTAAATTCAGATTCGTGTCTGGTCAGCAACCGATTCCTTGACAGAATTGTCAAGGGATCGGTTAAAATAACTTTAATAAAAATTAACGTCCCAGCTTCGGGAAAAGCAATATTTTGTAAAAGGAGGAGTTGAGGAGATGTCCTGGTAAGAACCAGGAGAACTCCTCAACAACCACTCACCATACGCATTGTGACGAGCATAAATTGCTTAGCAACCATATTAAAGTAATCGAATCGCAACCCATGAAATATTTGTCATTGAGTAATTCCGTCTTCATCATCAGCTCCACTTTACCAAATGATGATTTCCGAGAGCAACTGCTCAAGTTACTCTAAAAAATACCCAAATCGCTATAGGTTTGCCTATAAAATTTGAGGGTTTCCCTCGATCCTCATCAGATTCCAACTTGATGATAATGGGACCACCTCGAGAGTATACCCTTTCAAACATAAAATAAATTTTTGGTATCGGCCCAGCGTCTTCGAGTAATCGGTGAACATACATTAAAAAAAAAAACATAATATATAAAGTTCAACATTCAACAAGAGTCTGTCAGTTTTAATATTATCTTCTACAAAACTATACAGTTGCATGTCTATATTTTTATTCAACACCAATAAACTGGCTAGTTAAACATGCGCGCGCGCAACCGTTGTAAACTCTGTTTTATTGGCCAGTTCGTTTGAAAAAAATACAAACTGTGAAGAAAGTAAACTTTGTCGTTTATTTAGCACACATCACATTCCTGCGATGGGTGGGCAGCACTGCAGGCGGTCCTGTCGGGGAACACAAGCAGATATCAGTTTCAGACTTATTACAAGCCTTTATTTAGCTTGCACAAGTTGTACGGTTCAAAAGCAAACCATTTTTCGACCATTTGTTGGTATCCGATTGAGCTGAAATTTTGCATACACCTTTAGTTCTGGTAACAATACAATGTGCAATACTCAATATTGTAATAATTTCAATATGGCCGCCGCTCAAAGATGGCGGATTACATATTTTTTCTCAACCCCCATATTATGGATATCAAATGAAAGGACTTGAAGAGTAGAAAACGATACAGTTAGTAACATTACACTAAATTCAAAATGGCCGCCGCTCCAAGATGGCGGATTACATTTTTAGTAGTTTCAGGAGATACTTGAAGCTTAGATATATCTGTCTACATGTGAAGGTAAAGGTACTTTAAGAACTCCTCTTCTACCCCTCGCCTAACTAAGAGAAGTCAAGAGTAATATTTATGTTTTAAAAGTAATAATATTACGTATGTCTCATTTATTAACAAGCAAAGTTTTAGCTGATTTTACAGTCTTCCTAGGATGATCTGGGAAAATCTTTTCCAGGCGTACGTAGCAATGTTTTGGTGCATCCTACATTTACACATTTCTTACAATATAGAGCACCATCACCATGCCTAGCCTTTTCCCAACTATGTTGGGGTCGACTTCCAGTCTAACCGGATGCAGCTGAATATCAGTATTTTACATGGAGCGACTGCCTATCTGACCTCCACAACCCAGTGACTGGGTAATACGATACCCCTTGGTAAGACTGGTTGTCTGACTTTCGGGCTTCTGACTACCCGTAACGACTGTCAAAGATCCACGACTAACAGCCGGGCGTGCTTTCCGAGGCACGCAGGGGTCACGGTATGTAAAGATGGTCACCCATCCACAGACCAACTGCGGCAAGCGTAGCTTTACCTGATCGATCGATCTGTGCGGCTGTTATACGCTACGGGCCCCTCTATAAATAATATAGAGCACCAAGGGCTAAAAATATCAAGTAACATAAAATAATAAGGAAAAACTGATCGAGGAAGTGTAATAACTAATGAGAGAGGACCTCGCCATCGCTGAGACATTATCGTCATATCGTTTTATTGTCTCTACGAGTCGCTCGATCGAACTGTATAATACCTACATACTTAGTTGTTAAGTATACTAGTTTTGTAGATATTTGGGATATCATGCGATGTATGGCTTTGTAAATTATTACAGAATAGCAGCGACCAGAAGTCTTTGACCAGTGCGTGTGGCCAGTGATGACTTATGGCACTGAAACGTGGTCGCTCACAATGGGCCTTATAAGAAGGCTAAAAGTCACCCAAAGGGCAATGGAGAGGGCTATGCTTGGAGTTTCCCTGCGTGATCGAATTAGGAATGAGGAGATCCGCAGGAGAACCAAGGTAACCGACATAGCCCGAAGAATTGCCAAACTTAAGTGGCAGTGGGCAGGGCACACTGCTCGCAGAGCAGATGGCCGATGGGGCCGAAAGGTTCTGGAGTGGCGACCGCGTACCGGAAGACGTAGCGTTCTAAGGCCTCCCACAACGTGGTCCGACGACCTTGTGAAGGCCGCAGGAACCCGTTGGATGCGAGAAGCAAAGAACCGGTCGAACTGGAGGTGTTTGGGGGAGGCCTATGTCCAGCAGTGGACGTCTGTCGGCTGAAATGATGATCTCGATCCCGTAGGAATATGGGGATAAATAGTATTCTACGAGTATGTCCTAATCCAGGTCATTTACATGTGGCTTTCATCCAAATCCGTTCAGCCGTGTTAGCGTGAAAACGTAACAAACAAATATACAAGAGATCTAATATTTTCTTTTTATAATATTAGCTGTTTATGGTGAATGGGTAGTGGTAGACCGCGAAATTAAAATTTTCTTACGTTTTTTGCAATTTGCAGGTCTACAATTTCACTGTGTAGCTAACATACAAACTTACATTATCAACTGACAGACGTTGCCTTGTCCAAATTTCAATGGTTCATACAAAAAAAGGACTTAGTTTTAGTTTTTCTAAACTTGACAATGGTGGCGATTCTGTTGTTCACAAACTAAACTAAATTTAAGTTCAGTGCATCTTTTTTTTCTATTTCGTTAAGAAAAGGACAGAAGATAAATATTAGTTTTGTCCTGCCAAATTAAGATACTCCATAGACAAGTTTAGACGTGATTAAAAATTGGCTATTATATTACGAACATTTGAGGTAAGTGATCCGCTTACCAGCGAATAGCATTTAATTTTTAACTATACTGATAAAATCCCTCAAGATCCCTCAAGGTACCTAAATCGTATCACCTTAGGGGTCAATGACAGGCCCTCTTAATTGATCTGATCCGTCTCGAAATACAGCGGTGCCGCCATTCACGACCAGACTCTTTTGTTTGTATTTATAGCTCTGTTAGCTTCTTCCGACAGCGAAACTGTTGTTAACTTGTAGCACTTACATCTACCTAGACTTCAAATATTTATTTTATCTCTATCTCTATACATTTTTTGTTTTTGTGGACTCTTAACACAAATTCCGTTTATTTCAATTAATATTTACATAATCTATGATAATATTTAAAATAATAATAATATATATAGACTTTCCATAGTCCTAAATAACCAGTTCACTTTAGCCAACCAAACCCATAATCCAATATCTTTGTTTCCATATCTTGCAATAGTCCTACACCAACCGGGGGTTGTCCTTGGGTGCATTTGCATAGTGCGAACAGGGATAATCGTCGGCTGGTGCCTCATTTAATTAAAAACATCTAACGGGCCTCTGCGAGTTGGCTTCGGCCCCTCGTACGCCTTCCAAAGGTCCGGGACCCCAGGGTCCCGAGAAATATCAAAAGAGGAAAAATAATAATATGTATACATTTATATGAAAAAATAAGCAAAATAATCATAGGGCATCAAAAAATTCGTCCGCATCGCTGTCAACAGGAACAGTGCCCAAAAGGCTGGCAGCATTGCCACGTTATATGACGATGCTAATAAAACTATTACTATAAATTATAGTCGCTTTTGGTCTAATAGTTTAGTCACTTTAGTCAAAGATGGGCAACACCTATAATGAGCCCATCGCTACTATTTAGTTTGCTTGAATTTTATAATTTTTTTATTTCGATGAAGGTTTGACACGTGTCATTTGAAGGCCATCTAATTAATTTCAGTTGACAAAGGTACCTCGTTCACGCTAATCAGTGATTATCAGATTTTGGAGGCACTTGAGGTTATCTTTGAGGATATCGGCCATGGGGTCTTTGAAGCATTTGTTCAGATTATAGGACAAGGATTTCTTGTTTTTAAAGAAAGACACTTATCCCTATTTTAAGTTCACCAGGCCACTCGGCCACAATATGTAACTTTGAACTTGTTTCTGACCATGTAGGGTTTAGTTATACTTATAGAGGTATGAGGAACAGGGTGTAACATTCACTCATACTCTATAGAAAAGGGAGGATCCTCCGACCAGACGGGTGTTGTGTCTGGCGGGCAACTGCCCGTTGTATCTATGCCAGTTGCGCGGTAAACTCTGCTTGGGAGATGAAGGATTTTGCGTGACGTGAGTATGACGCGTTGCTCGCATGTGACGTTGTAGATACAGCTACATACTTACAACTTTTCCTAATAATTAACTAACTGAGTGTAAGAAGAAATCTAGATACTCATTAACCCTGTAACCGTATAGGCTACGTCATCATCGTCATCATCATTCGCAGGCCCGTTCCACGTTCCACCCACTACAGAATATAGACTTCCTACCTTTTGTGCCATGCTTCTCTGGTCTGTGCGAGTCACACCCAGGTCTTCCCTGCGATCTACTGAAGGTCACCCACCCACTTGGCTATTGGTCTGACAACGCCCCTTCTACCGTTTCTCGGCAAACAATTCGTTAGGGCTCTGCTCAACCTGCCATCACGATGTCTAGTCAAGTGTCCTGCCCACCTCTATTTCAGAGCCGCTACGCGTAGTCGTCGTGTTGTCTTGAGGCTACGTATTGTCTACCAAATCCTAACCACGTAGTAGTCACATAATTAAACACTATATTTGCCCACTATCTAAAACTCTTCGAAAACATCAAAGATAACAACAGAGTATAAAAAAATCTTGTCTTTATTAATTAAATGCAAACAAAACCTACGCAATGACGCAGACCTAACAGGTTGACGGTACCAACCAACACTAGGCTATTAACTGTCTACTACAAGAGGCCGTGAAACATCCGTGTAAATGATCTCACACCCCATTGCGGTGTTTCTTTGACCACATCATCGAAAGGCCGAGAAAAACCGGCAGTGGAACGCGAAACTATCGATAACTTACTGACGTACGAAATGTTTGCTCTGTATCTATAGCAGTTGTCAATTTGTTCCCGGTTCCAGGTAGTACGCGCAGTACGCAACCTCACTAAATAAATGATTAACAAAAAGAACTCCAGATACAAACCTTGGAGCGATACTTACGCGTATTATAATTATTTACAATCGTAAATCGTATTAGCGAATGATTCCGTTTATTTTTCCAATTCTAGTCAATGATAGAATCGGTTTGCGTACTCGGCGTATTGGCGTATCGGTAACTCAGATTGTATCGGTACACCAGTCTATTTTGGCATGTAGGAAGTTTATTATGTATTTATAAATGAAGTCGGTGTTGCGGGGCGTATACACTCGCCCCGATATTTGAAATTATTACGCCAATCATTGTTTAAAATAAATAATATGGAGAGTTTGTTTTTTTTTCGTTGTGTTTGAATCGAGGTCTGTTTCAAGGAGGCTGGTGAGGTAGATTGTTATAGACGGATGGTTTGACGACTGGTTCGGCCCTGGTGCGAACGCCGCACGTCATCCCGGCTCGTCGAATTAACTCTTAATTATTGCACGCCAGACGTAAATACAAACACTTAAGAAATTACGATTGGTTTCTCCGAAAGTCCGAAACACGCAGACGTGCGAAAAAGCTTCGGAACAAACATTACATTTAATTTGAAAATTGAATTATAGATTGACTAGCTTCTGCCCGTGACTTCGTCCGCGTGAAATTTCTTGTTCCCCGGCGACCCCGACCCTCCCCGTCGCATCGCATCGCATATCACTTCGTTTTTGCTTACCGTCTTGCTGACTTTTTTGCTTTTTGGTCGGCTCCTAAGGGTCATAGCATAATGTGAAATGGTCTATAGCCTTCCTCAAAAACTGTGGGCTATCAAATACAAAAAGATTGTTTCTAATCCAACTGGTAGTTCTGGAGATTACCCCTTTTTTTGCGGATGGGAAATCATCAGATGGGGGTCTTTTGCCGCTCTGGGTGGATCGGAAGGGAGTGTCAGACTCTTACTGACTAAAACCCACCCGTGTTCCTTCCTTAGCCCTTTATGTTCCGGGCCAGAGGTAACCCTTTCGGACAATCCCGCTGACCCGGCCGGCAGGCTTCGGCCCTAACGGGCCCCTTCTCTGATGCTGACGTCTCTGTGAGGCGCGCGTGGAACACGTACGCGCCGTCCAGCACGGGCCTGGTCCTGACCGGACGGTGAGCTACCCATTACTCTCCGCCCGCAGGCCCGCGCCTACGGTGGCCGGGAGTCGTCGCGCGGTTTCCGACGCCCGGAGCGTCTCCCGCGGCGGCTGGGACGGGAAGCTCTCTCCTTGAGCCGTCCCGCCACCTCCTTCGCTAGCATGACTGCTTCGCAGAAGAAGGTGACTGCCTCCCACTCCTTCTCGCTCCGGACCATGACTTGAACCAGGGCCGGACGAGAGAGGTCGCCACCGCTGCCGATCGCCTCTACGAGGACACGGCGGTGCTCCGCCCAAGCGGGGCAGACCTCCACCGTATGCTCCACCGTGTCCTCTGGATTACCCCTAGAGATTAACCCTAGGGATTGTACTATATATACCCCTAGAGATTACCCCTTACATACAAATTTACAAACAAATAAATATTAACCTCTTGTTGCTTCCTACCTACAGTTTTCAAAGATTTTCATTTCCTATTGAAAAATCTGTATGAGAAATCTCCCACAAAAGTGCAGGGGTAAAAAATATGCTGGGAACACAGTGTGACTGGCATGGCGATTAATCGCAGAGGTATTAGCGTCCTGACGTGTCTATTTCAGTGGCTCGCCCCGCTCCTGAACAAACTTCATAACGCAAACTGTCTGGCTCGGATAGTCGAATATCCCACACTTTTCACGATAAGATAGATGCACTGGGATATTCTGAGCTAGCTTGATGCTTATTGAACAAAAATTTAAACTGGATTGTATCGTAAAAAACGAACGCAATATTTGCAAATTGGAAGAGGTTGTGTTTCCGAGCGCATACAACCCGAATCTCTTCAAAGTAAGAGTGAACAGGCTTCTTCTGGGTAAGCTCACTCCATCGTCGACTTTGTCTCTGTCAACTCTCACCTAGACTAGAGTCAAGAGCAAACCCATTTAAAAAAAAAAGTGGTAAAAATGTAAAAAAGTTTTTTTTTTGGAACAATAGAAACGTTGACAGCTACAAAAGTTAAAAACTGTGTCGCAGCTGTCAACGCCAGTCTAAACATAACAAACACATTGTTCCAGACTTAACTATGACAGGTACAGTTTAAGCTAACTACAGTATTACAATAAAAAACTGGCCAAGTGCGAGTCGGACTCGCACACGAAGGGTTCCGTACCACAAGGCAAAAACGCCGAAAACCCCTTGTAGCCCCCTTAAATATTTATTTTATACTGTTTTTAGTATTTTTTGTTATAGCGGCAACAGAAATACTTCATCTGTGAAAATTTCAACTATCTAGCTATCACGGTTCCTGAGATACAGCCTGTTGACAGACAGACAGACAGAGTCTTAGTAACAGGGTCCCGATTTTACCCTTTGGGTACGGAAACCTAAAAAAGGTAAAGTTAAGCAATTATGAGCAATAAACATACATACACTCGAAAAACATAACCCTCCTTCTGGCGCAGTCGGGTAATAAAAGGATTAACTAGGTATAGGAAAATTTGGCTACTTACTTTCCCTCTTCAACTTTCTGACTAACTGACAGACTATTTAATTTTGACAATTCAAAAGTGCCTGTACAAGGTTTAATTGAAATAAATGATTTGAGTTTGAGTTTGAGTCTTTTGAAGCCAAATAAATCCAATTTCCATTCATAGTATAGAATCAAGTCGAAGTTAAGTCATCAAATTACTTTGACGTGATTGTAATAGGTAGTCTGGAACGAATTCGACTATCCCCACGATATATCCGATTTGTCAAATTACTAGCGGCCCGCCCCAGCTTTGCACGGGTACAATTTTTTTTTCGAATTTCCGAAATTTTCTTTCATACAAGCCTTGTCCTGGCAATACTGAACACAACAAAAAAAGAACTATCCAACTTGATGCAGTCATTCGGAAGTTACGCGCGTACAGACATTTCGGCGTCTTTGTTTTATACTAGGTTTGTAACGAATATACTGTTTTCTGGCCTTCAGGCGGTGATTCCTTGAAAACGGTCACAAAGTTGGTTTTTTAAGGCATCTTAAACTGTAAATAATTTTGACAAAAAAAAAGATATTTTCATGGAATTCAAATCATAATTAAACATCATTAATGCATCAAAAAAGTCTTCAAATACACCTTGATTGTCATTAAAAGCAGTTTATCCCTTCATTAACAATTTTAATTATAATTAAAAAATGCCAAACTGCATTCAGTGATGGACTATTTAATATTAAATAGTTTTTGTAAATAGATAATTTCTTCATATTTTACAATAAATTACCAGTTTTGTGTCATCGCGCTTCTCTTTCTTTTCTATGCAGTTCGACAGTGACCGCGCTTTAGGTCATGTAAGCCCCTTCAGTTGTCAAAAATTAAGAAATCTCGTTTCCTGAGTTCTAAAAAAAAAGCAGATAAAGTATAAAATCACTTCAGCCGTTTTCGAGGGAAGCGCGTGACACTAACAACAGAAAAACAAACGAAGTGTGTTGGTTTTGGCGCCAAACGACCTACCGTTCGGTGCTGATTTTTTCAATGTTCAATTAGTATGTATAAGCTTCACGGATATAAAGAGTTTGTAATAGTCTGGATTTCCATTCGTCTTGTAGTTTCTTGGTAAGTGTTTGAACGCATGATGACTATTATTTATTAGGGAGGTACTACATGGAATTGTAAATGTTTTCTTAGAAAATTCTAAACATGATACCTACATAATTTTCTGCATTTGCATGTCATGTATTTATATTGGCTGAATCATAAGTTCTTACAAGTTAATAAAGTTACTGTGCTTTGTGTAATGATACAAGCTTTCATTGCTAGTTAGTGCAAGTTTTTGTAGCACCCTATTTACGTAGCAATCGTAACAATCTGAATAATTTTGAAGGATATTGCTAAATCATTGCTTCATGTGTTCGAAAAATTCTTTCTTGTTTCTTTTTCTTTTTAAAAAACGTTGCCCCACACTAGGAATTTCTCCTGTATTGCGGGTGCGTTTAAAAACATTTAAACTCACATACACAAACAGCCAGACCCGGAACAACTACTTGTAGGTCATACAAACATATTTGTTCCGTGCGGGAATCGAACCCGCGACACGCAGCGCACACTGCGCCAACCGTGCCGTCTCTGTTCGACTCCTAGACAATTCAAAAGTGCCTGTAAATGGTTTAATTGTAATAAATACATTGAGTTTGATCGAGTCCATTGGACACAGTCCCTTACAATGCTATTCTTAGCGGGACACAGCAACACCTGACTGACATACTTCTATTCGAATCTAGTTTACAATTAACTCGAGATTATGGCAGTAAATAATGGAACTTGTCTTGCTCCCAGCGTGCCACCACCAACCAGTGCTGGGGCTCTGTCTCACATAGGTTAGCATTATGCTAAGCGATGGCCGTTTTGCGAGGATGTGACGAATGTTTTCCCCGAACTTGTTTTTTTTTTGTGTACGTGTTTTTTTTTGCGTAATACCGCTAATATAAAAGTATTTGCTTTTCTTAATTTTTTCTTTTGGAGTCCGCTAGAAAGATTTTCTTGACTGCAAATAACATATGACGCCTGAAATCCCTGAAGGGTTAGGTTAGGCTTCCCTTTATCACACCCACTAGACATGACGTGCCGTGTAGTAGATTGCCTTGACCACGGTCTTGACTAATAAATACTTTATCTACAAGCTGAGTTTTCCTCTATTGTTTTGTTTGAACGAAGCATAGACAATGCTCCATTTCTTGTGATTTTTCCAAAATATGGTCCATCTTCGTTGGTAGATTGGCCGTGAAAACGTAGCAACGTTCATTTTGACGTTTCTAAATTCGAAATTGTTCACCTAAAAGAATGTTATCATGAACTAACTTCTGCTAGCGGCTTCGCCTGCGTGGATGATAGAAAATGTCCCACTGAAACGTGTTACCGGGACAAAAAGTATGTCCTCCCCAGGATGATATCTTGCCAAATTTTATACCGGAAGATAGAGTTACTTTCGAATGTATAATATTAGTATGAATTAGACAACCTAATTCTCTATTTTGAAGTACAATAGTTACCACGGAGTAAGTTATAATGTAGGTATGTAAGTAAACAACGCAACTTACAAGTTAGGACCAACTGTGACTAATGAACATGATTTGGACATTTTCAATACCAGTGTTGTCGGTGAAAAGCTTACGCAGAAGTAATTGTTTGCGTCAAAATGATTTTTAGTTTGTATTAGTCGATCGTGTACTATTTATTATTTCCTAATTTATGTTATAAGTATTTTGTACCGACCTTTTTTGTTTTTAGTGTTTATCAGTGGAAAGCAACACTGTTTAATTGTAAGTTTAGCTATAAGTTTCCCGAATAGAAATAAACTTTGATTCAAGTTTTTCTATTCATCAGTTCTCAAAAATATGAATTCAATCATTTGCATCTCCGTTAGTTGATTTTGATATGGTCCATAGGCATCGGCTTTCTATGATTGATAGTTGAAGTGCACATAAGAATAATAAATGCATTGAACATGAATGAAATAAATGCCAGAACTTCATCTTTGACGTTAGTATATATTCTAAAAGTTCCATTTTGACGTGTAGAGATATTACAGTGGCTTTAGACGGACGGTTTTAGAAAATTGACTCTATTCTGTTCCGTTTTCCAGTTCGGGTTAGCCTCAAGTATTTATATCCGCTATCAGAATACTGTTCTCTATATTTGCAGACGTTATAGCTCTTTTGGATGTATTTTTAGAATAATGGAATGTATGGGGATACTAAGATTCCATTCATTTATAACCGACTTCAAAAAGGAGGAGGTTTTCTATTCGACTGTATTCTTTTTTTATTTATCTCCGGCAGTTGTGGATCGATTTCGAAAAATCTTTTTTCAATGAATAGGATATATCTCAAGATTGGATCCTTATTAAATTTTATTAGCTTTGCTTGAGTAGTTATTATTATTATTATTACTTTTTCCACTTAGTTTATATTGATGATGTTATTAACTTTCGAGTCGTTGTTTTTTTCTTTTTGTGTTTTTTGATAATTTGTAGAGTCCAAACGATCTAGCATGGAAAGAATAGGTTCGTTAGTTCTCCCGATTTGGTTTCATCATTGGAAACTATTAGGTAGGTGTACTAAAGGAAGTATGAGTTTTATGTGTAACTTATCTTACGAACTTATCATCATTATCCTAGCCTTTGTTAGGGTCGACTTCCAGTCTAACCGGATGCAGATGAATACCAGTATGTTACATGGAGCGACTGCCTTCCTGACCTCCACAACCCAGTTACTGGGTAATACGATACCCCTTGGTAAGACTGGTTGTCAGCCTTCCGGGCTTCTGAAGACCCGAAATCACGAATGTCAGCGTCTGTCGCCAACGGTTTAACGTGGTTTCCGAGGCACGGAGGAGTCTCGGTATGTAAAATGGTCACCCATCCACCCTTGCGGCTGTTATTACTTAGTCACAAGCCCCTGCAAGCAACTGAACTTATACCCTCATTAATGATTGCTAAGATTTTACTGAATTGGATCGTTATCAAACCAAGCTGATTGATCACTTCAATTAATTACTTCATCATCACCTATAGCCCGATTCAACCCACTGTTGGGCATACTCCTCTCTTTTCTCGTGTCAATTCCCACGCTCTTGTGCCAGCCTCATCAGGTTACGAATTACTTAAAAATAATAATCATAGTATACGCTGACCGCTTAACTGAGACGTTGCCTGAGGTAGCTGCGCGGTGCGGGAGGGGTGACAGTTGTCACAAGTTGACGAATCACTGAGCTCTCGCATCACGTCACTACACCCCCCTTTCGCACCGCACTGCTACCTCAGGCAACGTCTCAGTAAAGTGGTCGGCCTATAGGAACTAGCCACTTTTCTGTTCCATTCCATAATATCTATTATCATCCACCAGCTCCACTCGTTCCTCGAATAGTTTCCATTTGAAATTCGTATACAGAATCTCTTTTCACTCAAAACACACCGTCCATTGGCCCCTTTTGAAAGATTTTTATCGCTCACTCATTCATTCGTTCGACATGACATCTTTTGTGTCATCACAAAACTGTCAAACGTATTTTTTCTCGCTTCGAACTGGCCATAAATATGTTTCTTCTTCCATTTTTGAAACGGCTGTGTGGCTACCATCTAAAATAAAATTACCCCTATAAGTGTCAAAATATTTATAAGTCTTTAAAATAGTGGGCTGAATGGAGATAGATTTAACAGTTTCCTCGCGAGACATTAAGTTTTATTAATCTTGTCACACACTAGTTTGGCATTCATGTTTTTTAAACGGCCGCCATTTGTTAAGTGTTTAGTAGTTGGAAGTGAACTGTTTTATTTGTCGAGAAATATAGTAGTCATTTATCAGTCAAGTTTGAACAGTTACCTCGTAATATTAATACAGCTAATTTAGTAGCACGACAAACTTTTTGTCTTTGTCAAATACATAGTATACCTACCTACAGAAAATAAAAGCAATAATAGTGCAGATAATTTGAGGTTGTTTGTGGTTTAAAATAGCTTATGATAAAGACTATCATTGAATTTCTAGAACACTTTCAAGCTATTTAACTTAAGTTATTAAACTTACCCGGAGCGTATTGTTTAAGAAGTTTTAAACTACTTCTTCCGTACGTAGATCTATTTGCCCCATGACGTTGCACAAACTTTATGTACTTAGGTATAGTTATAATGGTATGCATCTAATATTCAAACCTAATTCTAGAGGAAACCCTTGAGTTTTCGACCTTCTAATTAAAAAAATAAACCAATCATAGACAACTTAATTATTTTCAAAATCACGCGAACGCTCAAATATTTATATATTACCAACAAAACCAACAAATGAGTGTTGCTTTGCTACCACAAACACATTTATCCCCCGTGCTATCTCACCGATATGTATAATTATCCATCACCAAATACTATTTTTACAACTAGCAACACCCACTTTTACGCGCCATACTTGCTAACGTGCGGAGAATAGCCCCTATCGAATAAATAAATGTAAATATAGGTAACGCGGCATCGTAATTACCTCGGCCAGGTTAACGTTTGTGCTCGCTGAATGTTTATTTGTCTAAAAGAATTATTTCTGTAACGAACTTGGCATTCGTTGAACGGTGAGAATTAAATGAATTTAGGTTAGGTGTGGCAAGTGAAGAATAGATTAAGTTGAGTTAAATTCAAAGGGGATTTTACAGGACCTAAACGCAAAAAACGCAAGTTTTAGAAGCAACAAAAGTATATGATCGACTACAGTAAACAAAATCAAATCAGAAAAATATATGATATTCTTCAGGATATATGCTAGGTAGATAGTGTGTTGAAAATTTAATACAACTAATTTGATACGATAGAAAAAAATCATGAAGATACCTCTAAAAACTTTCTTTTTTTTACAATAAAAACCGTACTTATATACGAGTACATAATCATTCTGATTTTTGTCAGATTATTCTTCAAGCAATATACTAAAGCACTAGTGTTTTAATTGTTTAGTCCAAACAATAGATTTTTGCAATAAATTACGAGCGTTGCGTCATCGCGCTTCTCTTTCTTTTCTATGCAGCAGTCCGACAGTGACCGCGCTTTAGGTCATGTAAGCCCCTTAAAGGGCAAAGAGGTCCTTTTTCAGAGAATTTCTGTCATCATCATCATTTCATCCCGGAATTATCCACGGGTATAGGTCTCATCTGCCATACTTCCCGGTTCCGTGCGTACCTCAGCAAGGCTTCACGCGCCTTTGACGCTATCCCCAAAAGATCACGACCGTTTGCCGCAGTATTGCAGTCTTCAGGGTGAGAGGAGAAAACCCGCCAAAAGTGCAGTCAAATTAAGTACCACTGCAATTTTTTTTACCAAAAGTTTTCTTTTTCCTAAGAATTTCCCGGCCGTTTGTACCGGTGCGGCACATTGAGACATAAAAAAAAAACTTTATTTGTTTTTGTAAATTATAGAACTTTTATTTTCTCTTCACTGTACTTACCTGTCAAAAAGAGTAAACCTAGATAATGTGGATAAGACAGAGATTTAATTAAACAGAAGACGAGCTAGCAGGGGATCGAGGAGGGGGGGTTCAGGGGATCAGACCGGAATAAATCGTTTTGGCTCATTGTCGCATGTTCTGCCGCCACTTGTTTTATTTTCCATGTTATGCTCCGTACTGCACCGAATTAGGTTATTCAATCGATATATTTGCCTCACATACTTTCTTACTTTTTTACTTTGATTAGTAGGTACTAATACTTTGGAAGTTGGGTGAAGGAATAAAATAGTTTGAACAGTCGGCACTCCCGGAGTGGCACTCCGGGAGTGCCGACAGAACTGTTTTCTTTTAAATGTCTTCACACGCATCGTAGATAATGTCTAGCGTAGGCGTTGACATCACGTTAACGGCGCGTAGACGCTGTGTAAACGTCGCTCAGACGTGATGGTCTCGAAAATACGATGCGTTCACGCCGTGTTTACGTTCGTCGAAAGCTTACCATGACCCAGCGCCAGATGCGAAGACACCCATACTCTATTTTAATCTGTTTAGGAGAAAAAAAAAAGTTTCCCAGACAACCATAGTTCTGCCAGACCAAAGGTTAAAGACTTCTATTATAAACACTTGCTCTGTTCGCTGATCGTGCGCACTTACTAAATATTGCTACTCGTAATAATCAGAAATTATTACTTACTTCAATATTCACAGACACCTATGATACGAGAACAAGTTTTAAATAAAGATGTTGTGTATTTGTTCGTGCATCTTGAAATAAATAAATGTTGTGATAGATCATACCAATTTAGAATTTACCAGCTACTTTATGGTTTTCCTTTGAATTTAAAAACTCGCGCGAATAAGCTGATGAAACAATTTTTATACTGTTCATCTTTTTCAAACATTCGATCAAATCTGTTATAATATAATCACCGGGGTTATTGCGTAACACATTATCAGTAGCAATGTGTTTCATTTTGACAGTTCTACCACATTCATTGCGTTATTTACGTTGTTGATCAGATTTATTTTTCTTTGATTGATTGGTATTTTAACATAGACAAAAAAAATAACTGAAAAATCCTTCACCAATGGGATTTGGATACTTACCATTAACTTAACAGTTAACTGTCCAGTATGATTCATAATGTCATCTTTTTATGATTCTGCCAAAGTGGCCTTTTTAGGCCCCCTGTTGTAGTACAATTTTGTTGAAAACTAATTACGACGACGACTAAGTACAGGATAATAAAATGTATGTAGTTCTGACAATAATATTTATTTTCCCTTTGAGAACATTTTAATGTTTCTAATTATTGGATTGTATCGTTGCGTAGCTATCCCGTGAACGTATATGGGTCAGTTTACATTGGAAATGATGAATTCTTTTAGAATAGAACGCGATGCTTTACGAGTCGGGATAATTTATTTAAACGTGTAAACAAAGACATACCTGCACCAGGGATACTTCTATTAGTTTTGCAATTTATTGTACGGTCGGCCAAAGGAGATGAATATTTTAGATATTTGTTAAATTACTCTGTTTTTGCCTCCAACTCCGCCCGCGTGTGTGTCGGAAATTATCCTACAAGTACGTACTACGAATAGAAAGTATTCTATGTGTTAATGCAGGATAGAAACTATCTGTGTGTCAAATTACATGCAAATCCGTTCAGCCGTTTTTGCGCGATTGAGCAACAAACATACAAACTCACATTTATAATATGTGTAAGATTTTTTTTATCTGTAGTGTTATCTCTCCATTTCCATAATATTCAAAACAAATACAATATAACAGAGGGGCAATTCTCGTAATTTTAAGAACGTTCACAGTCTGATCACCGTCTCTCTCTGTCAAAAATACCTCTAATTTCCCTACATTATTGACAAGTTTTTGACATTGATTGTCGCTGAGATGAGATTGCGACTTGAGTTTGAACGTTTTTTCAGATTTTTCAGTACGAGAAATGGCCTTCTGGGGGCCTAAAAAGGCCACTTTGGCAGAATCATGAAAGGATAACATCGACGGTATTCGGAATGAGCAAATTTTGCTGTAATAACTCAATATTGAAAAAAAATGTCGCTTATACCAAATAGCCTTTCAACCGTCGACATTATGAATCATAATGGACAGTTAACTGTTAAGTTAATCGTATCAAATCCCATTAATGAAGGATTTTTCAGTAATTTTTTTTTGTCTGTGCTAAAATACCAATCAATCCAATCCAAATCCAATCCATCTCTTTGATTATACCTATGTAGTGCAGAAAAAGAAAAACAGGGTCTGTCTTCGCTATATTATGATTCATAATGGTATCCTTTTATGATTCCGCCAAAGTGGCCTTTTTAGGCCCCCCGGTGTCAATCATTTGGCCTTTTTATGAAAACTTCTAAGTGCAATGATGACTTACTTTCCATGCTGACTGTACAAAGTTTATGAGTTTTCGAAGCGATGAACAAGATTGAGGCGAGTCATATAATATCGTGTTCCTGTTTAATATTATTTGTTTTTGATAAATAATGTGAAAAAACACATGCGGTGTTGCCATAATGGTCGGAGTCAATGATCGCAGCATCACTTGGGTGTAAAAATGATGTCATTAGCACGTACTGCTGGTATTTAACGTTGATGGTTATTTTTTGCGACGATATTTGGGCAGTCCTACAATAATTATGAATTTTAGTGTAACTTTTAAGGCTTCCAAAGATAGAGATCATGATGAAATACTATTTGGAGCCCAATGGAATTTTTACAAAGTATTTTAAAAACAACCTAATAAAGGCTTTTAATCACCTAGTTTTCAAAGCTTTTATTTCCAATTAAACCATTTACAGGCACTTTTGAACATGAAAGGAGTCGGTCATTCAGAAAGATGAAGCTAGTTGCCCATTCCAAAGCGTAGTAGGGTGCTATGGAGTAACGAACAAGAAACTACATGGAAACTATTTTAAATGATATTGTTATAGAATATTAGTCACATAATTAACATTTCATAACGATATAAGATTTAAGTGTCAATGGATATGTCGCAGTCGGATTGTATAATCCGCCATATTACATTACGGCTAGCCGTTATGAAAAATAGGACCGTTTTGAAATTCGGCGGTTCAACGATTATCCGGATTGTCATTGCGATACGTTCTTCAAGTAGGCGGGCCACGTTTAGCCGATACGATACCCCTTGGTAAGACTGGTTGTCAAACTTTCGTGCTTCTGACTACCCGTAACGATTGTCAAAGATCCACGAATGACAGCCGGGACCAACGTCTTAACGTGCTTTCCGAGCTACGGAGGGGTCTCGGTATGTAAAGATGGTCACCCATCCACAGACCAACCGCGGCAAGCGTAGCGACCTGTGCAGCTGTTATTATTTAGCCACGGGCCCCTCAAGATGCTAACAGATAACCTTGGTTTTTCACAAAGACAACCATTTTATTAGTATTTCGTCGATTCTATGAAACGTGTGACTCGTCCCACATTGGCCAGCTGCAGTGCTGCGCTCGTAACGTAAAGCATCTCAAACATTTAATGGATTACTCACTGACCAACTATTTATTACTGTTGTGATAGCATATTGAATTCAGCTGATAAATTTATGGCTATCACACGTTTTATAGTCGGCTTTATAAGTAATAATAATAATAATAGCCGCACAGGTCGATCGATCAGGTTAAGCTACGCTTCTGTGGATAGGTGACCAGCTTTACATGCCGAGACCCCTCCGTGGCTCGGAAAGCAAGTTAAACCGTTGGTCTTGGCTGACATTCGTGTATCTTGGATAGTTGTTACGGGTAGACAAAAGCCCGAAAGTCTGACAACCAGTCTTACCAAGGGGTATCGTGTTACCCAGTAATTGGGTTGTGGAGGCAGTCGTTCCATGTAAAATACTGGTATTCAGTTGCATCCACTTAGACTGGAGCCGACGCAGACGATGATCTATGGAGAGTACTTTTTCTTTTCTTTTTCATCAATCCATAAAGGGGTACTTTAAAACCATCATCTGCCTAGCCTTTTCCTGTGCTGAGGTCGGTTATCTGTCTAACCGAATGCATTTTAGTACTCGTGTTTTACATGGATCAACTGCTTAGCTAACCTTGACAGCCCAGTTACTGGGTAACACGATACATCCCTTGGTAAGACTGAACGTTCAATAACATAAAGATCAAGCTTTACGTATAACTTTAGAGTAACTATTTTTTCATTTTTTTATTTAAATAACTTGATCTCCTAAATAATGTTTGATAAGATCCTGAGCTTTCGCGTCTACCTACTACGTTTCATTTCTTTCTTCAACGTAAATAACTTTGGAATAGCAAAAGTCTTATCATTCGCGGTTCATTTACGTTATAATACACAACGAGTACCCATAGCTATGCCTGCCGTGTATGAAAATATAAGTCGCTTAATTTCCATAGATATAGGTAACCACAAACCAACGAAAACACTGGCCAAGTGCGAGTCAGACTCGCACACGAAGGGTTCCGTACCACAAGGCAAAAACGCCGAAAAAAACACGTTTGTTTTATGGTAGCCCCCCTTAAATATTAATTTTATTCTGTTTTTAGTATATTTGTTGTTATAGCGGCAACAGAAATACATCATCTGTGAAAATTTCAACTGTCTAGCTATCACGGTTCATGAGATACAGCCTGGTGACAGACGGACTGTGGAGTCTTAGTAATAGCAGTAATAGGGTCCCGTTTTTACCCTTTGGGTACGGAACCCTAAAAATGATACCAAGCAATAGTTCGAACATTCGATTTGCACTAAAACTCCACTGCAGATACTATTTCGATAATAAAAAAAATATGCTATAAAACATTGAAAAGGGAAAGCTAGCGTTGCCGGTACAACAGAGATGATAGGATTACATTATTCAGGCGGGTCTGCCGACTACCCGCGCACTATAATGGGAGGTTAAAAAATTATAAGCTTTCCACGTCTTCCTCTGTGATCGACAAGATTCTTTGAGGTTTTGAGGGTAGGTATGTGCACTCGTGAAGGTAAGGTTTTAAAATTTTTGGGTGGTGTGTGAAAAATGACTTAGGTTTTAGCTAGAGAGTTTAAACAGAATAAGAGTTTGGCATATAAACTTAACTTTGAAAAGAAACATTATTTCAAGAAAAAGACTGAAACAGTGATGAAAATCTATACTAATAACAAAGTTAGTTAGTTAGCTGACAATCTCTAGAACTTACCGGTCGTATTTGAAAAGTTCCTGAGTTTAAGGCTCAGACCAAAAAAAGGCAAGACACGCTGCGAACAATACAGTGAAGCATGCAAAAACTACACCTCCGCTCTGTGCACACACGCTCACACGCACACATTTACAACCATTTACAGTCAAACTACACCTCACTATGTGCACACATGTTTACGAAACTTACTTCACTTTACTGTATTTAACATCCCGCTAAGACCAATAGGAGCCGAGCAGAAATAAAAAAAGTCAGAAAGAACGCTAAGCGAAACCGAAGTAATAGCGAGGGCAGGCGATGCGATGCGACGGGGAGGGTTCGGGGAACAAGACATTTTGACGCGGATGAAATCGCGGGCAGAAGCTAGTAATATAAAATTTAATTCAAATACATCGGTTTCCCTTGCGTAAAGTCCATTTGGCCATGCTTTTTAGATACCCTATTATTATTTTTTTTATTTATATTTTTTTTTTTTTAAGAAAAACGTTGCCCCACACTAGGAATTTCTCCTGTATTGTGGGTGCGTTTTACAAACATTTAAATTCACGTACACAAACAGCCAGACCCGGAACAACTACTTGTAGGTCATACAAATATTTGTTCCGTGCGGGAATCGAACCCGCGACACGCAGCGCAGCAGTCAATCGCTTAACCACTGCGCCAACCGTGCCGTCATTTAATTAGATTACATTAGACATATTCAATTAGAAACAATTCATTCATACCACCTTATCAATTAATGAATGTTGATATTTGGCCAACATCAGTATGTAGAGTAGTACTAGAGCCAATACAATGAAACTCGTCAATACACCAATAACTCTTAACCCAGTTTAGCGACAAAAGGCAAAACTACACTCGTTGTCGTCATTATTACAAAGAATTCTCATGCAAATCCCCAAATTACACCATTTTGTCCATACTGTGGAATGGTTTAGTATGCAGATTTAATAGCACTACGCAATCTTCCTTTACATACAACTGCCGGTCGATTCTGTAAAAATCTCACCGTGAAAACTTAGGTGATGTGAGTTTGTTTTTGCTAGAAATTGACACTATTGACAGCTCACTCCACACTCACTTCACCTAAGTTTTCACGGTGAGATGCTTACAGAATCGCACTGCTGTCTTGGACGATATGCGTGATACTTTTTTGGCAAAAGACTTTGTCAAATGGTAAAGGTTTTGCCAACTTGCACACAGATTAAGTGGTAATAACCCGCACTGGGCCTTAGTGGTCTCACAGAGAGAAGGCAGTGGGAACATTCAAATCAATCAACTCAGCCTACCGCAGTCCACTGCTGGACATAGGCCTCTCCCAGACTGCGCCACAACACCCTGTCCTCCGCCTTCAGTCTACCCCAGTCACCTTCTTTAGGTCGTCCGTCCATCTGGTCCATCTAGCTGGGGGGCGTCCCAGGCTACGCTTGCCGACACGCGGTCTCCACTCCAGGACTCGTCTGCTCCACCGGCCTGTCCTTCGACAGACATAGCCAGCCCACTGCCACTTCAGTTGGTTACTCTGCAAGCTACAAGCTGTACAGTAGGAACATTTAAGGCTGATTATGCAATGTCTAAGCTATACAGACTATACAGGGTGGCAGGCACACCGACGCGCAAACTGTAACCATGAATCCTGTAGACATTTTTCAAAACAGAAGAAGAACTAGCAGGGGATCGAGGAGGGGGGGCGGAGGGGGGGAGGGATCAGACCGGAATAACTCCGCTACATAGGTTTTGTTTCATAGAAAAGTGCAAAACGTTTTTTTTTCCGTTAGCTTGTACTGTCCCACTGCTGGGCAAAGGCTTCCCCCATATTCTTCCACCTTCCCTGTGCTGTGCCTTCTCCGTCCAATCGGTTAGGAACGAGTCCAAATAATCATGCCAGCGTTTGCGGCCTGCCTCGGTGACGACGGCCGTCTTCAGGCACCCACTGTGTGAAGACTGGCCCATCTGTCTGGATGCATCCTATAAGCGTGACCCGCTCAATCCCACTTTAGCCTCGCAATACCTACGTGGTCAAAATGTACGGAACAGCAAATTTTTTTTATAACCGGGGAGTTATTTCACCGCTTGGTTCAGAATCATGTGCTGAATCCAGGTAACAGGTATCGCTTCGGTGTCCCTGCCAGCCTGTTTATCAAGCAAAAATCTTGTTGTGATTCTTGGTGCACTATTGACAATACAGACTCCTTATTTGAAGAAGTTACCAGAAATACCAGTATTATTAACTTTACATAGTTATAAAGTTGTAAAAGATTGCCCTCCATTCCTACTTTATTTGCCACTGATACTATGCCATCCTTCAAACCCATTGCTTCATCCCAACATTTGTCGCTGGCGTGGGCAGATGAAAAGATACGTAATTACGAGCAAAAGAGCATATTTCACATGCTCTAACGATCGACACAAACAGTTGTAGCCTAAGCCTCGACATTCATGTATCCGGCGGTGG
Source organism: Oligia latruncula (assembly GCA_948474745.1). Taxonomy (NCBI): domain Eukaryota; kingdom Metazoa; phylum Arthropoda; class Insecta; order Lepidoptera; family Noctuidae; genus Oligia; species Oligia latruncula. The sequence goes on from OX419685.1 coordinate 1,586,540, forward strand.
TCCACCACAGAGGTTTTGGGAGATTTATACCTCGTTACAACAGAAAATTGTAGTTTTATAATGTCATTCGCGAGATTAGACACGTTGGCAGTTGGGGCAGGTTATGAGGCTTATCCCGCGGAAGTCTATTTGTAAATGTGTTATTGTGGGTTTAATGGTAATTAAACGATATGTTGTTTACTGCTACAAACGTAGCATGTACACCGTAAAGAAGGGAGACAAAATTACAGATTGTAGAAAGAGTTCAATGGCGCGAAAGCGATGTCAAAAAATGGAGAAAACACAATACCTCTTTGTATAGAAAGAGATTTGTCTATTCTTCATAGAGTAGACGTAGACGTGGTAGACCACGTGGTCACATGTGCTGGTTCTCAAACTCAAACTCAACTCATTATGCGCACAGCCAAAGTGTGGAACTCTTTGCCAGATTCTGTGGTCCCTTCCTCATTTAACCCGTCTGCCTTCAAAGCAAGAGTGAACAGGCATCTTCTGGCAAAGCTCGTTCTATCATAGATATAAAAAGCGAATGTATGAGCCATGCCGCCGCCTTCCATTAGGCGTGGCCAAGGTCTGGCCCATTCAGGAACTAAAAAAAAACTCAAAGATTAAAAAATTATAACCCTTCTTTGGCTTTGCCATCGAAATGGTAAACTGCTCTTAAAAACCGCTTTCCAAATGATCTTTGTGTGTTTTCACTGTTGTCTTTGCTTTGACGCAAAACATATAAGTACCTATTCTACTCTTTTTTGTACCTTTATTTTCCCTCCTACCACTTAATCTTTACCATCAACATTTAAAGGTATTTCACCGTTCCCACCTGGTAAGTCTGCAATAATGTACGTAACATCACACTATGTCTGGTTTGTGGCTTAAAAACTGCGGGTATTAACCCACTTGTGATCTAATTCGAGCGGCGCGTACGCAACGCGGGCGATCCCGGCTGCGTCAATACGTATGATTGATGATATTTGACAACTATGGCTTTTTGGTTACTGTTGGTGATATGATGTTTATTTCTTTTAGTTGGGATCTTTGTGGTTCGTGGAAGATGTGTTTTAGTTTTCTTCAGTTAATGGAACTGGCCTGCTTTAATGGAGCCGGTACCTTCCGTGACGATAGGCAGGTTGGTTTTGTTATAACCACGAGCTTTGATCAGTCAGAACTTCAGAAGGCCAATTCTCGTACTTAAAAAAACGTTCAAATTCAAGTCGCAATCTCATCTCAGCGACCATGTCAAAAACTTGTCAAAAATGTATGTTTAATTGATTCAAGTATTTCTGACAGATTGCGACTGAGATTAGAATGCCAAGGTTCTTAAAAATACGGGCCTTGCCCTCAGATATGGTTCAGATTACTTCTATCAGACTCTTTAATGTTTGTTACATTCTGTACTCTATGGTCAACGCCATCTTTAAAAATTTTAAAGATGGCGAACATATGTGAGAACTTTATAAATCGATGAAGGGTAGTCTACTAATGAGTAGACTACCCTTCATCGATCTCTAAAGTTCTATATGGATCAGTTCAAGTTTAGCGGCGTTTGGTTAGACTGGAAACTGGATCAGTTAAAAAGGTTTTGCGAGTTATCATTTCTCTTTTAGTTTTATTGTGTGCACAACGTCAGCCACTAGACACCATCTAGTAGTAATTAGTAAATCATTGTGCAGTCATCGACTCATTGGCTGCTCATCGTCTGAAACTATCAAGAAACCACCTCTACACATGTACCTACGTACTATTTCTCTCGTTCGTCCGTCTCGCCAAGCTGTACCGTTCTATTTGCAGTAAACCGGCGAATGTGTTCCTTATTCGCTGGCTACGTAAATATTAGCTGGAGTAGTTATTTGTGTATTAGGTTCAATAAAACAACATTCCGTATGATAGTTGGGTTTCCACAATTAGTATTTACTACTGACTTTACCAACGTTTGTTTAAACATATAAACTCACACCTTTATCTCAAGGGAATAAGCAGAGACAAAAGAAGGTCCCGTGCTCAAATTTCTTTTGCCTCGTCAACGTTTTTTTTTAATTTTGTAGATCGAATACTGACAGGCGCTTTATTTATGTAAATTATTTCATCACTACTGCCAAAACGGTGAAGGAAAGGAAACAGGCACGTCCTAGAACCAAGATTACGGCCCACTCCCTCTCACGGAGAGGAAGCCTGTGTCCCAGCGGTGGGAACATTATAGGCTGATTACGCTATGTCGTGTTTAACTCATTAAGCTCCGCTAATGAGACTCAATTGATGTTCTATTGTAGGTATTGTAACACATAGGTTACCCGCGGAGCTTGACCATACTGGTCAGTTTTCCATATCAAAAACCAAACATAATGAAAAACTGCTATGGTAGATTATAAGCTTTAACTGACCAATAATACCTACGTGTTTATATGATACCCCAGCCTACGCACCAATTTAACAGATGTCATCATATAAACCTAAACCCAGCCTCCGCAAACCCGTTTGACGTCACAGCCTACTATTTGCGAACACTCCTCATACGCCGTGACGTCACAGTTCAGCATTTCGCGATTCGTATCAATCCGTGGAGCGTGCATTGTATCGAGTCGATGGCTGATCGATTGCCCGCCAGTTGGCATCAGATCACACGCCGTATCTATGCCAGTGTTGCCAGATATTAACGGATTTCTGACAGATACGCGAGTTAAAATCCCTGGGATTGGAGGTCGTTGAACTCTGGTGTTACCCTAGTTGTTGAAATAGCTGGATTGGGTTTTGTTGATGTAAGTTCTTAGTTCAATGGAATTATTGATATTGCGAGGGTTAGTTTTCTTGTATTGAAAACGATATAATGAGTGAAAAAACTGCACAAATCCATACTAATATCTAATATTATAAATGCGAAAGTGTGTCTGTCTGTCTTTTACCTCTTCACGTTTAAACCGCTGAACCGATTTAGATGTAATTTGGTATAGAGATAGTTTAAGCCCCAGGAAAGGACATAGGATAGTTTTTATCCCGATATTCCCACGGGATCGACACTTATGCGGGCGAAACCGCGTGGCGCTGCTAGTTTTACATTGATGGATCCCGTGTTGTTACTTTTTTCTTAGACGTCGGTTTATTGTAATTTAAATAAGGAGACGTGGAGATGGTTTTAATGTTTTTATTTACTTCCAAACTATTGTTTTAACATAGATTTTATTAGAGACACGCACAAGGAAAAAATTATATCTTACTCTTAGCAAAAGATGGAGGCGAAGGGACCATAGATTAAATATGACCTTTTAACTTTTAATTTCTTATGTTGCCAGTTAGCACGGTTGTTTCTGATTGGCTAAAACGACGCGTCTTCCGATTCTCTAGCCAACGGCATCAAAATGTCAAAACCGCCAATAAATTACTTAAGTGGTGTTAGACCTTTAAAGCTATATTCAATTTTCACTAAGAGAAACATCAAGTTACAAAGAGTTTTTGTGAATGTAGTTCAGGAACTAGATACATTTAAGATCAGACATAATCTGCAGGGTAATTGCGTTACGCACTATCAGTAGCAATGGGTTTCATTTTGACAGTTCAACAACATTCATTGCGTTATTTACGTTGTTGAGCAGACACATTTTTCGAACATATGGAGCAATGGATTAGCAATAAGCTTCAAAATGATTCAAACTGAGAGTAATAGTGTGTTACACAATTAGGGTGCGGATCCAGCTGAGTACCAGTATTTTGTAATGGATCAGTGGCCTGAAAAGACCACTTTGGCAGAATCATAAAATGATAACATAATGGACAGTTAACCGTTAAGTTAATCGTATCAAATCCCATTGGTGAAGCATTTCTCAGTTTTTTTTTTGTCTGTGCTAAAATACCAATCAATCCGATCCAAATCCAATCCCAATCTCTTTGTTTATACTTATCTTCGTAGTGCAGCGAAAAAAAGAAAAACACGGTCTGTCTTCGCCATATTACGATTCATAATGTTATCCGTTTATGATTCTCCAAAGTGACCTTTTTGGGCCCCCAGCAATATCCTTGACAATGATTCAGATTGAGATCGATAATGTGTTACGCAACTAGGGTGCTGTTTATTATCACGACGAGAATCAATAAGCTTATATTTACACTAATATCTAAAACCATTACATCCATGGCTTACTACACACTCGTAAACGCACTTCAAACGGTCACACCTCACCCATAAGTACTGTTACCCCGAGATATAAACACGATGTTAGGCTGGGTATACACTACGTTTGTGCACTAACTGTGCTCAGCTTACCTCCCTTGTCTACATCTCATCAGCATCATCTTCCTGGACTTGTCCCTTGTTACTTGGGGTCGACGCAACACGTTTTCTTCATACATTCTCCCCTGTCAACTGTCACGCTGTCTTTCAGTCCCTTTTCATTCATATATGTATATATCTATATCTTTACATAACGAGACCCCTCCGTGTCTCGGAAAGCACGTTAGGCCGTTGGTCCCAGCTCAGCAGTCGTTACGGGTAGTCAGTAGCCCGAAAGTCTGACAATCAGTCTTACCAAGGGGTATCGTATTACCTAGTAACCGGGTTGTGGAGGTAAGATAGGCAGTCGCTCCATGTAAAATACTGGTATTCAGCTGCATCCGGTTAGACTGGAAGCCTACCCCAACATAGTTGGGAAAAGGCTAGGCAGATGATGATGATCTTTATATAGTAGATAATAATGTCACTTTTTATGTCTGGCTGTGTGACCGCTTATACTGCGTTCACGATTTATTTGCCAAAAAATGCAGATGAAGTAATGAAAAAATAACTTTAATTCCGACACAATGAAGTTCAGTTTACGCTATAACTTCAAACATTTTTATAACTTTTTCAATAGTGCTAGTCACTCTGAAATCAACATAATTGACATTGAAATAAAGTTTATATTTGTTTAACTTGAAATAGGGTGAATGGTGGTGAAAACCGCATCAAAATGCATTGTGTAGTTTGGAAGATCTATAGTAAAAGTGCGTACACCCCCTTTTACTATAGATCTTCCAAACTACACAATGCATTTTGATGCGGTTTTCACCACCATTCAGAGCATTTATTCCAAAAGCTTTATGTATATATTAGGTACATAAATATTTCATTTAGATTTAGACTAGAATTCTCAATGTTTTGATTTGTCACCATTGCACCCGTCTGAAGAAGGGATGGGTCGGTAGTATTTAAATAATAACGGCCACCACGACAAAAAAACCACGGGGTAATGGCGTAACACACATAAAAGGGCATTCGATTGCAATTCCTTTCATTTTGACAGTTCCGCCACGTTCATTGCGTTACATACGTTGTTGGACAGACGAATTTTTCAAACCTATGAAGCAATGGATTAGGAATTTCCTTCGAAACCCTCGGACTGCGATTGAAAGTGTATTACGCAAGGTGCTGGTTCATTATCCTGACCACTATCAATACGCTAATGTTTAGCATAGGTTGTATATTTATACTTATATCTAAAACGGCTTACAACACCACACTCGTAGTCGTAAACGAACTTCAAACGGTCTAAGCTCACCAATATGTAGGTACTATCCTACCCCAAGATCTAAACACGATGTTCTGACCTTCATCATTGAACTCCTCGACATACTCCAGCTAAGATCCGAATTACTTTACTATGTCAGTCGTCGAGATTTAAATAAACATTCGTTTAAAACCGCCATTTTTCCTTACGCACTTTAACTGTTTATTTGGTAGTTTGTACTTGGTACTCATTATGACTGTCTTCACTGTATTAACAGAAATACTCCGATAATTAGGTTTCTGTGTTTTTGGTATATATATATTAGTTTCTGTATGAGGAAAACCCATGCAAATGTTTCTTGAATAGTATTCTTGCGAATTCAACGTCTATTCAATTTGATCTGTATTAAAATCTTTTGTCAAATTACATTATTAAATAGGGATTTTTTTGGTAACTCGTTCCGGATTTTGAAGTATATTTAGAGAATAGCCAAAATTAAAAGTAATTTATTCTAATTAGGTCTCAAAACTGCGAAGGAAAACATCGTGAGGAAACCAGCATGGCATGTCGTAAAACAAAAAATTCTAAGTCATGTGATATCCACCAACCCGCTCTGAGCCCGTGTGGTGGAAAACAGCCCACTCCCTTTCAGGAGGAGGTCTGTGTCCCAGCATTGGAAGCATTATAGGCTGATTATGCTTGGCTGAGGTTGAGCACTTTTTGAACTTACAAAAGTCAATACTACATGATACAGTGCCCCTAACCCTAAACGCCCGCCTTCACCACAACTTAGTGCTTCAGCTGGGAATAAGTGGCGCAACAAATACCCCTGCAGAACATGTCTGTTACCCGTAACCATTCTTCCTATTATGGGTATTCTCATATTAATTTCTAGTTACAAGAGTAGTCCCCGGACTTGTCGAGCGGATACGGCGGCGTGCATTACACAGTACTTATGTGTGTTCCGGCCGTCTTCCGTGTAATGCCGGGATGCCGTATGAGTGCGTCTTACGACATACACCTTATCGATTGCACACCTCACTGTCATTGTCTAGATAAACAATAGGAAGTCGTAAAAATGTTACCAGTTATGTATCGATGTTTGGGGTATGTTTGAGAGGTGCAAGGTCTGGTAACAATGAAGATTAGAAGTAGTTGTTTGCTAAGTTGATACGCCACAGGCATAAACAAAACTAATTGAACTAATTCGGGGGTAGAATTAAATAGAGGGGCTTGTGGCTAAGTAATAACAGCCGCACGGGTCGATCGATGCTTGCCGCGGTTGATCCGTGGATGGGTAACCATCTTCACATACCATAACTCCTCCGTGTCTCGGAAAACACGTTAAGCCGTTGGTCCCAGCTGTCATTTGTGGATCCTTAACAGTCGTTACGGGTCGTCAGTAGCCCGAAAGTCTGAAAACCAGCCTTACCAAGGGGTATCGTATTACCCAGTAACTGGCTTATGGAAGTCAGATAGGCAGTCGCTCCATGTAAAATACTGATATTCAGCTGCATCTGGTCAGACTGGAAGCCGACCCCAACATGGTTGGGAAAAGGCTAGGCAGGTGATGATTTAAATGGAAAGTAGAGCTTCCTAACTGGAAATGCTGTTAGACGACAAACTTTTCCCAAGTTTGTCGTCTAACAGCATTTCCTTGTGTCGTTTTGAAGGGTAATTGTCGTACCTGGTAAAATAACAGACACCTGAGACTATCGACTTCAAAGTCAAAGTCAAAACTCTTATTGCACGTAACTGTGTATAAATATTGGTTTTATATTCTACTAGCATCCGCCCGCGGCTTCGCCCGCAAGGTATGTGGATAAAAACTATCGCATGTCCTTCCCTGGGATGCAATCTATCTCTCTGCCAAATTTTATTGAAATCCGTTCAGTGGTTTAGGCGTGAAAATGTAACATACAGACAGACAGAGTTACTTTAGAATTTATAATATTATAGTATGGATTGGTACTTATGACTTAGCAGCTTTTTCCAAGCATTGCAATGTCAGTACACTTCATCTTGATGAGTAACACATTGGCATTCCTCTTATAATATTGTCTACAACCATTTCCACAAAGTTTTCCAGCTGGTTCACTGTGCAAAGGTTAGGTTAGAATAGCTAGAATGCATCACCATCACTCAACATCCTCCAACAAATGATAAATTGAATGCTTGGCACAGGAACACTCAAAGATCGACCATTTGCAATAAATGTTTTCCATCTCATGCACCGGTAACTCCAGAACTCTTAGACACGTCAGAACTGATTCATCATGGACACTTCAAAGCATATCGTTTAGTTCTTCACGTACTTCGTGGAAATCTTGACCTATTTAGACTGCAATATGACTAAGAGGGGCCCTTGCTATGCTTGCCGCGGTCGGCTCATGGATGGGTGACCATCAATTACATATAATTATCTAACGTACCTCGGAAAGCACGTTAAGCCGTTGGTCCCGGCTGTCGTTCTTGGATCTTTGACAGTCGTTACGGGTCGTCAGAAGCCCGAAAATCTGACAACCAGTTTTACCAAGGGGTATTGTATTATCTAGTGACTGGGTTGTGGAGGTCAGATAGGCAGTCGCTCCATGTAATATACTGGTATTCAGCTGCATCCGGTTAGACTGGAAGCTGACCCCAACATTGTTGGGACAAAGCTAGGCAGATTGTTATAAAACATGTCCCGGAATTAACGCACACTACCAAACACCTCAATTAGAATATTATGTTATAATCATAATACATTCACTGAATTTTCACTAATATGTATAAAATTGTGGTTCCATTACAAATCATCATCATCTGGTCTAAAGTTCGTTTTTTAGGGTAATGGTCGAATGGAATGAATGGTAATGAATGAATGGTAATGGCCGGTCGAATGGCCCGCGGGTCATTCGGTTTGGGCCGTTTAGACTAAATACTCGTTTTTTAATCCCAGAGACTAATCTGACAGGTGTAATGTCAAACTTAGGTATTAAGAAAACACAAAAGACTTAAATGTCAGATTAGTCTCAGGGATAAAAAAAACTACCTTTAGGATAGTGAGTACTTCGTCCATTTTGGTTTTCTGGATTGTACAGAGGAAGTGTGATTGTGATTTACGTAGCTTTTAATTATTTTTAGAATAAAAAAGAAACTAAATTAAAAATGACAGAAATCGAATCCGTAAACAATTGTAACAAACTTGCACCAATTCGGTTACACATTGTATTTTTTTTATTGCTAAGTAAATGGGCCCGCTTTTGATTTCGATCACGCCTGATATAAAGCGATGGATGAGGTCTATGATGGAACGAGCGTGCCCAGAAGATGCTTAAGGCACTGGAACTCCCACGCATCGACGAAACACGTTAAGTATACAACGTGTTTTTTTTTTTATATCCCATAACGGAAGGGGTCATTGGAGTACAATGACCCCTAGCGTTATGGGATATAAAAAAATCATTACGAACAACTTTTATTATGGGACCAAACTCTGAAATCGCGAAAAAAATCTTCTGCATAATGTATTATAAATGCGCATAACTCGTCAAAATGTAGGGAACACCTGGTTTTTTTTTTCGCGATTTCGGGTTTGTTCCCATAGTAAAAGTTGTTGTATAACTAAGAAGTCATCCATCATCATTTAATTACCTTCCTCCACCTTGTTTATAAGAGAAGCGTTTCCTCAAGATATTATGAAGATCATTATATTGGTGTAAAGCTATTTATTGTACGCAATTATAGATGAGTCAGTTTTTCTGGCCCGATTCATAAATTTTGGTGGACTTGTCATGATTCTGACAATTTGTGTGTTGATATTGTCAGAAATTGTGGTGATATTGTCACATTAATAATGTTGAATTGTCAGTTATTTATTGACCTCAAATAAAAGCCATATTTTAAAGCTATTTCTTTGTAATTAATTTAAAGTTGGTTCATTTATTTGCGTCACTCTTGTTATTTAAATAAATTTTCCCCGTAGGATTTGTCAATTTGTTTGTGTGTAATTCTGATGATTTTTCTTAATAAATTGCACTGTCAGGTTTGTCCAGGTCGACTTCGACATAATTTGGCATTTATTACAGCAGTTTTTCTATAATTAATTGTATGAAAATCTTTTGACATCGGTTTTCAACATTATTGATGTTCATCAATTAGTGATGGTCCAGGTAATTTTAACAATTTATCAAATAAATAGCGCTGTCTTTTTACACTAATAGTGGCTACTTTGTGAAATAAATAATGTGAATTTCAACAAAAACATAAATATCTCTTAAAGAGGTCATTTTAAAGCTATTTTCTTCTAAGTTATGTTGATTTTGGAAACCTTTACGTACTTTTTCGACTTCAGTGTTCAAAGTTAAAACAATTTAATTATAACCATTTCGAGGGCATGTGTTTTTCTATATTTAGCTTCAATTTAGTGGCTCTTGGTCGTCTGATTAATTCTCCAAAAATACTCGTAAATCCGGGATGGCATATTCGACCAGAGTCCGTTACTCACCACCGAGAAACGGAAGGTGCTGACGTGGAAATAATTCTGTGATTCACTCGCAACTGCAGATGCCTGGCATTGTTGTCTTAATTAGTCTTCTGGTCGGCTTAACTGCAGTATGGGTGGTGTATGTTACACAGTTTATGATGTTAGCCTTTTTTGGATATCGCCTCTACCGTATCCTTTTACATCATGACGGATTTAGCTATTAATATTAAGTCTAGCAGTGCGACTATAATGCCGATTTTTTTTTGTATTTTGATAGAGTTCTACTACTCGTATTCTTGTATTGTGCACATAGCAATTAGGTACTCAATTATCATAATCAGCCTGTAATTTGAGACACGCCTCCTCTTTTTAAGAGGTATTGGGCCGTTATCCACCACGGAGTCCCAGTGAAGGTTGGTAGATGTCACACGTCCTCGAATTTTTGGTTCTAGGACATGCTGGTTTCCTCACGATGTTTTCCTTCACCGTTTTGAGAGCAGTGGTGATGAAATTATTTACACGCAAGTAAAGAGCCTGCTTGGGTTCGACGCACATGACCATCTTTACTACCATGAGTTAGTATTTCGCATTTATTATTGTTTCTTTGCAAATTTGTGTCGAATTGATACCAGCCATAGTCCCAAAAACTTTCTAAATATTCGGAAATAAAGTTATGTATAGAAAAACAATGGCTTTACTACCATAGGGTTATTTCGTACCAAAATTCGCCCAAAACCGTACCATTTCCTGATAACGGACACCTCGGTCAGTTGAAACCCTGTCCATCATATCAGATGCGTCTGGAACCGATCCAGGATCGACTAATAGACATTAAATTTTATTTTAGCTGCCGTTATCCGCGCCTGACGCTCGTCCACGATAGGTACACCACGGCTATTACAGAAGTTCAAAAGATCAAAAGTCATTTATATAAACTAGGCTGAGTATCAGCACTTTTCGAACGTCAAAGTTACATAAGACAGTCCCCCAAAACGCCAAATAGAAACATTTATCATTCATAGATTATCAACTACTAGCAGCGCCCCGCGGTTTCACCCGCATAAGTGTCGATTTCGTGAGAATATCGGGATAAAAACTATCCTATATACTACCCCGGGATGCAATCTATCTCTCTGCCAAATTTAATCGAAATCCGTCTTTCGAATTTATAATATTAGTAAGGATATGCAATTCCAGAAAACTTAAGCAAAACTTTTGCTTTGCCTCTGAGGGGGGGGGGTACTCTGTGGCACGACGTTCGTGCTAATTCGAAGATAAACGAAGCGCACACATGTTCTGGTTGTCCTGTACTTATGCATCTATGTACGCGTGCATATGTTTCCGCTCGGTGTGTGGAGCTGGCCTTCTGTACCTACCTATATATTCTGTGGTACACTATCATTTTTAGATTATTGCAGTCTGTGAGTCAAGGAGTCTAGCTTTTAAGCCCGAACGTTAACCTTGTTTATTTGGTGAAATTGTAAACGGCTTTAATATTTTTTGTTTGTAAATAAATATTAGATTTATTATATTCAAATGGTACGTTTATTAATGTACGTATATGTGCTGTATGTGTGCCGTTGCCGAACATGAAAATGGCTCATTCACTAATGAGCCATTTTCATGTCATTCACTATTCAAATCGACATTTCAATCATTTGCTGATGATTTATCAATCAATCATAGTGTCGCTGTCCTCAACTGAAGCTGAATAGAAAAAGCTTAAAATGCGTTTTACACTACAAGTATATCGCATTTTTAATAGGTACCTACTTCAAAAATCTTTTGGCGCTTAACTGATATTGACAGGGGGGCGTTGATAGTAAACATAAGTGAAATAGTTTTTTTTTTATTAATTAATTTATTAATAACCAACTTTAATTAACAGTTTGCACCACACCTACAAGTAATCAGTCAATATTAGTAAAAAATTTATAAAAAATAAAATGGCGGTGTTATTATAGTTTCGGCTTTTGGCACGTCCCAAGAGGTCCTTATACAGGTTGTACCACAGAAAAAAAAGGAAATAATAATTTTTCTATGACAGACGACATTCCTGCAAATACTTACTCAATTGCAACACACTCTAGAAACATCATAATGTAAAGAATCTTCAGACAACTCATGACAGTTCACAGATCACAAAGGCCGATATTGGCCTGTACCCGTTCCCCGGCCGCTGATTGATCGCTGATTGATATTCAGCGGCTAGAGTTGCTGCGAGTGCTGCTGTCAACTGTCACTCATCGCTGAATAGCTTGGCGTTGGCACTCGTCTTCATTACGGGTGGACAGGCGGTAAGACCAATACGGGGTCAGGTTTTGGAAGTCTTGTCTTGGAGTATGGTTTTAACTGTCATTTTCGTAGCCTTGAAAGATTGCGAAAAAATATTGCTTCTGTGTCTGAGGGTTTAGCTTGGGCTTACCATTAGAACCAGGAATTTGAGATAATCATCAAGCTATGGAACAACAAACTGAATGTCATACTTCTCCTCCTCCTTAGTCGTTCACGATACAGAGGAGCATAGTTCCCTAGTTTTAACAAAATACTTAATAGGTACCCTTTTAAATCTTACAAACAAGTTTTTGAGCAAAACCGGGCCTTTTTCTTCAAGATTTCTTCACATTGACGTAAGTATAACTTTGTTGACAAGCCACCATTTTGTTTATTTAATTAGCTTAGCATCACTTAAATTACTGCCGGCCCCCGATCGAAGCGTCGTAAAATACTGTGACTATAAAGATCGCATCTAAACAGAGAGGATTGATTTATTAATCTTGTCTTTGATCTGATTCTGGAAGAATGACATTCTGCTTGGCAACCCAATGCAGTTATCTGACTTCTTCTTTAGGCGCGTATTTTTTGAGATGGGAATAAACCATTGAACTCGCGCCACTGTTACCGTAAGCGACACCGCGCGTGTTTTGTTTATAAGACGATTAAAAAAATACCCGCTTCGAATGTGTTCGGCTGTCCTCGAGATGTACTCGGTTTTAATGTATAACCGATATGTCAGTGAGTGATGGCAAAGTATTCTGTTTGTGTTTTGTTTTCACTTCTGTCGGCACTCCCAGAGTGCCACTGTTTTTTTTGCTTACTTCGCGTGATTACCTACTAGAAAAGAATTAGGTACCTTAGCGTCTCTATACTTAAAGATAGCGAATAATCATGGTGACGAAACATTATTACCTAAATATCGAATTTTAATAGCATTTTCAGAATAATTGAAATCACCAAAAAGTCCTCATCATTCTCAACCATGTTTTTTTAAAGTGAAAACTTCTTTAGCCGCGTTGGGCATTTTTTGAGATGGGGAAAACTATTGAGCCCGCGACACTGTCACCGTAACCGACACCGCGCGTGTTTTGTTTGTAAGACGATTCAAAAAATACACACGTAATTGTTCAAGTTTTCACTTCGGTCTGCACTCCCGGAGTGCCACTTTTTTTTTCTTCCATACTTCTCTATTAGTCGTCATCTCGGTAGTCACCTCCTTTCTAACCATATCATTCACACAGTCCATCCATAGACCAACCTCGTTGACATGGCACATTCAGCTTAAGAAAGAGACAGTCACAATGATATCATACGAGTAACAGGGAAGACTTTTTCTGAAACTCAATGAGATATTATTTGCGCTGGGTGGGTACTTTAGATTCCGTTGAAATCAAACATTATTACAGTCATCAATTGAGAGCGTTTACGACGTACGGCATTGAGCGTTTACGACGTACGGCATTGAGCGTTTACGACGTACGGCATTTCATACAAACTTTCAAGCCCTTGTTTTTCGAAATGAATGAACCGATTTTAATGAAACTTTATACGCATAAGCAGGATACAAAGGTCTAAAAAGTCACTTATGAACATTTTCGTAAAATAGTGTGACAGCCAAATAGGACCGATTTTAAATTTTCCATAGAAACAGAGATTTCCAGTTAACTTTTTTTTAAACAAGATATTTCGAAAATGTTCTGGAGTAAGTTTTTAGACCTTTGTATCCTGCTTAAGCGTATGAAGTTTCATTAAAAACGGTTCATTAATTTCGAAAAACATGGGCTTGAAAGTTTGTACGAAATGCCGTACGTCGTAAACGCTCTTATGACTAAAAACATTAATAATTTACCGAAGCAGAAACACCTAGTTTCGAATATGAAGGGAGATTTAGTGTACGCGATCTCCGAGCAATATCTTAATAAATATTTATACGCGGCCCGGGATGCGCGTGCCCATTGATAGATGGCGATATTGTTGTGCAGTTCACATTCAAGTTATAATACTACTAGCTCTGCAGAATAATTGTGTAACATGCATAAAAGGACAATTTATTGTTCGCAATTTCTTTCATTTTTACAGTTTAGCCACGTTCATTGCGTTATTTACACTGCAGAACATAATAATTTTTCAAACCTATGAAGCAATGGATTAGGAATTTCCTTCAAAACCGTCGGTTTGTGATTGAAATTGTATTAGGCAATGATGCAGTTTGTGGCAGTCCTCTGCTGGTCTTAAGTATCTCTGTAATAGAAACGCAAGACCCAATTCAAAGAGCCCGTTTCACCACGGATAAGTCCGAATTTGTTACTTTAGATTTAACAATACCTATGATTTAATTTATTCATTTGTTACATACATGTTTTTTGCTTTCCCAAACACAAATCTATCGTGTCTCGGAAAGCACGTTAAGCCGTTGGTCCCGGCTGTCATTCGTGGATCTTTGACAGACGTTACGGAAAGTCTGACAACCAGCAGAAAATCTAGTCGCAGTCTTATCTCGGCGACAAACATGTCAAAAACTTGTCAAAATGTAGGGAAATTAGAGGTATTTTTGACAGATTGAGACTGAGATCAGACTATGACCGTTCTTAAAATTACGAGAATTGCCCCTCAGTCTTATCAAAGGGTACCGTGTTACCCAGTAACTGGGATGTGGAGGTCAGATAGGCGGTCGCTTCATGTAAAATACTGGTATTCAGCTGCATACGGTTAGGCTGGAAGCCGACTCTAACACAGTTGGGAAAAGGTTAGGCAGATGATGAAACACAAATGTCACATGCACTTGATAAACATCATCACACACTTTGTAAAGTGTGTGATGGAATTGAACACTGGTGGAAATGACCTTTACATAAAAGAGAGCCAAAAGAAAGAAAGAAAAAAAGTACGTTTAATTTAAACAAGACGCATAAAAATAAAAACACAAAAAAAAACTCCCAAATAGCTAGGTGCTCCATTCATATCATACTAGTTTCTGCCCGCTACTTCGTCCGCGTGAAATTTCTTCTTCCCGTCCCACCACGTCGCGTCGTGTCGCTTTAGTTTTCACTACGCGTTATTTCTGTTTTTTTTTTTGTTTTTGCTCGGCTCTTAAGTGTCCTAGCCTGATGTTAAGTAGCCTATAGCCTTCGTCAAGAATTGGGCTATCAAATGCAAAAAGAAGTTTTCTAATCCGACTGATAGTTCCAGAGATTGCGCGTTCAAACATACAAACTCTTCAGCTTTACTATTCGTATAGATGAATAGATTATCATCTGCCTGCCTTTTCCCAACTATGTTGGGGTCGGCTTCCAGTCTAACCAGATGCAGCTGAATACCAGTATTTTACATGTAACGACTGCCTATCTGACCTCTACAACCCAATTACCTATCTACTGGGTAATACAATTCCCTTGATAAGACTGGCTGTCAGTCTTTCGGGCTTCTGACTACCCGTAACGACTATCAAAGTTCCACGAATGACAGCCGGGACCAACAGCCTCTACGGCTGTTATTATTTAGCCACGGGCCCCTCGTATATATGTATATAAATTAAAAATATTGAATAAAAAGTTTTGTGTAACGGGCCATTATATAGCCACCACGAGTAAACTTTACAATAACAACAATTAACTCTCCAATATACGAAACATCCAGACTTTATAAAAGCTCTGTAATGCCTTGTGAGAATCGCATAAATTGATTACTGCATAAATTGTTTGATTTCAATTATTGATCTGTATTTTCCGGCGGACGTGTTGCAAGCGGGTGCTTAGCTATCTTTAGGGAATATTCCCAGCGTACACTGGAAGCGGTGATATGACTAATGAGTATATATGTGAATAATGCACCAATTTTAATACAGCTTTTAAAGTTTGAATCATATCTTTTCGGACAGGAAACCGACCCACACATACTTCGCTACAACGATAATTTGCAGTGACTTTTAGCGAAAAAATGTCGCAATCTACTTTACACAACTATATTCAACTATCAAAGAAAAAAAACTTTAAAATATTGGTATTCAGCTGCATCCGGTTGGCCTGGAAGCCGACCCCAACATAGTTGGGAAAAGGCTGGGCAGACGATGCAGATGATGATTCTACTGTCAAAAAAAGTAATCCAATTCATTAACAACTGGTTCGATCTAACATCAACTTGATACCAATGATGTATACTCATCAAAACATTACTGTTATAACACTTACACGAAACCAGTTAATAAAACTTTCATCGCTCACAAAAGGATGTTGTAAAATCTTATAAAATGTAAAGAGCAGCATTTCAATGAGTATTACTAAGATTTCCGGATGTAATATGAAATAAAAGTGTTTTATTGAGCATAATGGCGCCAAAGAAATAAGCAGTTTAGTCTATGATTATGTTTATTTTTTTAAATTTTGAAAGCGGGCTGCCTGATTCGAAATTTAAATTGTGGATGAGTTACATCCGTTGGTGTCGGTGCAGATGCGTTTTAAGAATCACTTACCAGTCCAGAAAATCTTTGACTTCTGTTTATTTAGATATTGCTAACAAAATTAAATACATTTGAAACGACATGACATGCAAAATGAAGCTAGTTAGTCCTAGATCGTCAGAAAATTAGGACGATACTCTCGAGCTATGTTTAAAAACACGTGAAAGAAAAGTACTCAAGACCTGGATTTACATGTTAAACTAGCTAGCCAGTTATAATTCCTGTCTGCTGTAGCAGTAGGTAGGTACAAGATATCCAACTGAATATATATTTGATTAATTGTTCATATACATACTGTTTTAACTTATAAAAATGTACTATTTTCGCCCCATCAGTTTCAAGATAAGCTTATAAAAGATCATTAAAATACAAAATTAAATTATAGCTGTAGCACATACCTAGAGGCGCTATTTGTTAAAAAAAATGTTCGAGTAACTGACATTCGTAACATATTGTAATTTTCATGTCACTCACATTCGGAGACTGACAGAATGCGTAACAAATGTGCAGTCACTCGAAATAAAATTTGATATTTTTATATTATTTTACTTTCAATATTGGAGGTCGAAAATTAACCTGCGGGAACGTAGGTAGGTACTACTGGGATAAAATGTGTCCTATGTTCTAATCCAGGTCATGGTCTATTTCTGTGCCTTTCATCCAAATCCGTTCAGCCGTTTATGGCATGTCTGTTACCTTTTACACTAAAAAATTGAGGCAGGTTTTACGAGAGGCAGTGGATTTGTGTAAAGTGATCCCACAAACTTATTAAAACCAATTTTATCCCAATTACGTCATCTACACTTCCATTCAACACCAAACCATAAATTCAAAATAAAAAATGGCAGTCCCAAAAAACCTTTAAAATAAATTATTAAAACCTCGTACGTTATCGTTATAAACAATGGGAACGCACCATAAACATCAAAATAATAGCGCCGAGCACTTTTATCTGCCGTTCGAACTGCATACGGACGTAAATAAACCGAAAGTGCAAAGACTCGACCGGGAGCAATGTTTGAACCGCTCCGAGCTATTTGCGAGCAATTGAAAACTGACGGCCGGTAACTGAGCAGTTTGTTTTATATGATGTTATTGTTTTTGTTAATAGTTAATAAGGAAGGCAATAATATAATTGAGCTAGGTTAAAATTCTGGTATTCAGGTGCATCCGGTTAGACTGGAAGCCGACCCTAACATAGTTGGGAAAAGGCTAGGCAGATGATGGTGAATAATATAATTGAGCCGCTTTTGTTTAGATTTCTTGATAATATACCTACTTACTTCTTAGGTTGATTCCCTAAATAACAAACAGTAAAAATTGTAATGAGTTCCAATAATTATTTAAATTTTTCACGATGTAAAAGATGGAAAACTTTGTGAACATCGCCACGGCTTAAAAACTTTAAAATGTGAAAATCCATCTGTCAAATTCATATTACGAATACCAAAGACAAGCAACAAACCCCAAACGATTCAAAAATCGAACCCCACCATATTGAAATGCTATTTATTCTCGTTTCACTTGTAATGTCGTCGACACCGGACGTATGTAATGTATGTACGAAGCATTCGTTTTTATGGCGAAACAAATGTTAAATTATTACCTCTACGTATGGTTGTTTGGTGAAATATTGTGGCTCTTTGAAATGCAATTTAAGTCCTTTGTCTCGTGATGAACTGCCGTCTATGAAGTTTTGGAGAAGAAATTGTTTAGAAATTTAATATAGCATGTTGGCGGCTCTGTGTTTAATGGAGTTATATTTTGTTTTTTCGTTTGTAATATGCTTTCGGTAGTCTTTGTTTTTATTAAGTTGCATGGAGTAGAGGAATATCTCAGAGTATTAGGTTTATTTTTTATTTACTGAATCAATAGTTGGCTGTTCGTGTATATACCTATATATAGCTAGGTTTTGCGAAAGTAAAAGCTATTGTGTTTGGCAATTTCCCTGACTTTTCAGCGGACACGACGAGAATGTAAAACTTTTACGTTGCAAGAAGTTTTTGGGGCTTTATCTTATAGTCTGTCTATGCTCTAGACTGCTTGTCCCAGAGACTCTTATATGCAACAACAAGATCATTCTTATCTTCTTATTCTTACCGTTACTGTTAGCCTGCATCACCCTACAGCTGGGCAAAGGCCTCTCCCCATGAATTCCAGCTCTTTCGATCCAGGGCTAAAGTGGACCTTTGGTCGTTTATTTTCTCCAGCTCGTCCCAACATTCTACGGAGTCTGCCGCGACGGCTTCTAGCTGTGTCAGGGCTCCACGTAGTGGTTATTTTTGCCCACACCTCATTCACCTCACCACTTCAGCTTAGCGGCTTTTTGTTCTTCCTTTTCTTTTACCTTAGGATAGAACTGAAATATTGAAAATTTCATGAGCTCCAGGCTTTGCTCTATAGCAAATACGAAGCTTTAGTAACCCACTTCTAGCAAAACTAGATCATTACATTAAAAATAAAATAATAAATAATTATTTCATGCATCATACTTACATATATATATCGCACCACCCGCCATTCTTTTACCTCTAAATCGGCGCGTACGCACGATCATTTGACAAACGCACGATATAAATCGTGCACGCGTCGCGTTCACACCCACGTGCCACACGGTAGGTACGTAACACTAAATATACGGGGGCTTGTGAATGAATAATACGCGTATAAATGGCTGCGCGTGCGCTGCCAACGTTGTCATACGAGCAAGCACTAAATACGTTATAGAAGGTCAACTTTTATTGTATGAAACTTGTCGCATGGGTAGACAATTGAATTCGAGGTACACAATTAACTTTAAGTAGTATTTTTCACCATTTTGAAATTATTTTTCAGTTAGAGCTTTTCACAGCTTTGATATGTACCTACTAATCCTACTATGACGAAATTCTCTGTGTGTGGTGCTCTAGAATACTCTTTATTATGGACACCATAAGAGTTACACAATGGGAGGTCTAATCACTAAAACCGATATTTTAAAGACAACTACACAGAGACAGATGGATTTAAGGGGAAAGATAGTACAGTCAACAGCAAAAGTAGTGAACTGTGTGGCGTCGAAGTGATTCAAAAGTATTCTACGTAGTAAGTATTCTAAGTAGTAGTACTTCGACGCCACACAGTTCTGACGCGAACTCCGTTCATTAGTATTGAATTTCTGATTTTGATCATCTACTTTTGCTGTTGACTGTACTAGCCAGCAGTGGTGAATAGCGATCGTTTTCATAAGAGAAGCCATTTTAAAATCGAACTATGGAGAATTGGAAACCCGTCATCACCTGTTACTAAGGACCCGTATTGTCCCACTGTCGGGCAAAGGTCTCTTTACTCTCTTTACATTTCTTTCGATGTTAGGCGACTAAGGACTGATTTTACCAAAGTCAAACATATCTTTTATCCATGGAATAAAATTGACGTCTGACAGTTCTAGTAAGGAAAAACTGACAAAAATTCAAAATTGATTCTCAGGATAAGACTTATTCTAGGTATAAAATTTTGGTGAAATTTGCCCTGAGAACCAGTCTTTGTTGAAAGAGTCCAGCTCATCCCAGCCAGCCGCGGTGCAAGGGCCCATTGGCTCGTGATTTTGGCCCATCCACTTCGTCATCTGCCTAGCCTTTTCCCAAGTATCTTGGGCTCGGCTTCCAGTCTAACCGGATGCAGCTGAATAACAGTATTTTACATAGAGCGACTGCCTATCTGACCTCCACAACCCAGTTACTGGGTAATACGATACCCTTTGGTTGTCTGGTTGTTAGAGTTTCGGGCTTCTGACTACCCGTAACGACCATCCACTTGTTTGATAAAATTATTTCGTAGCTTTCCTGAACCGCTCTCTACGTGAAACTCCTCTAAAATAAAGTGTTTTATAATGGGCTCCATAGGCAATAAATAACGAACCTCCTAAATCTCAAACCTACACTAACAACTTATAAACGTTTCCGCTGATTGATATAAAACTTAACTTTATCGCGTTTCTTGTATTTTTTCCCTTTTCTAATAACTTATAATAAAATAAATCTCGCGGGAATGTTCAACAATTATGCAGGAGTTTAAATTATTGCTGCCTACTGGTGAACCTAAACTGAATTTCACGCAAAAGCTAAAGTATGTTTTCTTTAAAAATATTTAAGCGTTGGTATGAATTATGAATTTATTTAGACAGAGCAACGTGCTACAATAAAACACATAAAGAGATGACAAGCGAAATAAATAGAAATATGAATTATATCATTTTCAAATAATTATTCTATTATTTTGCTAAGGTTAATTGCCAGGGTTATTTGCTAGGGTTAAGTGCTAAGGTTAAATACTAGGGTTACCATGATCTTCACGGCATTACCAATTACACTATTAATCGTAAAAACGCTTGAGATTTTAATTTTTAATCTGATAATGCAGTGATAATGTCCACTATTTTCATGTCCAATGAAGTGACTCGTCATAAGGTCTATTAGCGTAGCTTTTTCCCAACGATCAAATTCGAAAGTCATCTAATCGAATTAGGCAAGAAGTGCAAAAAGTACTCTAATCAGCACTTTTCGCACATCAAAATTACATGACACTTCCTCGTGCTTTAGCTGGGAATCACAAACTCCTATATAAGGCCATCCCTGACATAGTTTCTAAAAGGCTAGACTAATAGAAAGCATGTTCCAAAATTAACAGATGCTGGTACACCTCATTATCTCCATAGTGTCACTGACTAAATAACATCTGCAAAATAATTATTAAGGAAAACCAATGCGCCAAATATTGCCTCGTTTGAAAAGCTTTTCTTCCTTAAATTTTAGCAATCCCTTATTATCTAATTAATAAAAGCCTTAAATTCATTCACTGGCAAACAACGCACAGCCTAAAGCATGAAATTATGCACCACCATTTTGCCGAATCGAACTTCAATAAATGGTATATGGTTAACCTATTAGAGGCCCTGGGCACATAAGGACCACAGGGCACCTGTGTAGATAAGAGACAATAAGAGAAACATATTAATATTTCATAACTGAGGGGCTAGAGATTTATTGTAAATCTCACTACAAATCTCTTAATTTGTCATTGAATCAGGTACTAATAATGCGTAGAATGGAACGGCGGCTGCAAAGAATGTTTTTTTTATGAGAGCAGGCCGGGGGCCCCGAAAATCGCGGGGCCCTGGACACTTGCCCAGAGTGCAAAGAGGGGCCTGGGTATTGAAGGAGCCATCTAAACGCTGTCTACCAATGCGAAACCGAAAAATTTTGACAGTTTAAACCAAATACACAATCCCTATTCTTCCGATGGCTATTTACTGTCATTTTCGATTCGGAAGCCATTGGAATGGTTGTGAATACCTATGCAGAGTTCCTATTGTAACGAAGATAGAGGATTTTCGAAAATTCACGCCCTAAAGGGGTTTAACATGCACGTATGGAAGTTCGACATTTTACCGACGGTCACATGACTTGTTTCATCATAATGAACTAAGAATTCGTTTTGTATTTTTCAGATGAAAATGTGAAGTCTCACTAATTAGTTGATCTTTTTCAACCTTTTTGCTCCGGCTTCCTATTCCGGAGTAGTCTGTAGCTGGCAGGAACAAATGCACGAAACTGTACTTGCTACTTTTCTTCTTTTAAATTATATCATATTATTCGTCTTAAATACTGGAAGGTTACCGTTGTTTAAAATTAAGATACAATAAAATATCAAAAATGTATGGTATTACAGTCGTTATTCAGTACTTAACTTTAAGCAACGTTTAGAAAAAAGGCGTGGGTATGCAGTGCATTTGTAGTTACGATGATCTAGCTTTAATAATAATTACAAAACTGGTGATAACTATAATAAGTAATATTGATTTCTTAGAATAATCTGAATTACAGTATATGAAAACACCGTAAAGCTAGTTTCCTATAAGAGTGATGGCCGCCACATAACGTCCGCCATTTACCGTCGAATAACGTCACTGAAACGTTAATAATATGAAAGTAAGTAGGTGTCTTTTACTAGAGACCGTTTTTGACACCGTAACGTCCCCCGCTGCCATAATTTTCATGACAAACGTCACTGAGGTCGTTAGATGGCAGCCACTACGTTTCTAGGAAACCGCAGCTAAGAAAAACCTTTTTGGAGACGCAAAAATGCACTGGACTGAGTCTGAAATCACTCGTGCTATAATATCAATTTGTTACATCCGGCATTATAAACAATCTACACTACCCGCCATAAAAAAAACATATAATCACGTAACAAATGACATAATAGCGGACATGACAACCGAATATTTACGAAACTTCCCGAACACATAATTACTAATATTATGCGCCCGCGTCTACGTTTCCTGCCCCGTTTATGTACGTCCTTGACCTGAAATCGATTTAACACGAAAATATACCAAGAGAGTAAAGTATGACAGAGGAAAATTAAAAAATATATGTTAGTGAGCGGAAGGGCGTTCCTTTTGAAGAGAACTGTAAATTAAGGAGGTCGTTAACTGAGTGGTTAGGGTTGCCACAGAGTAAAATGATGTTGTACAGTTTTTATTAGACTTTTATCAGTTTACTGGTGTTATGTGATTTAAACACATCAGATGTAAGTATTGCTTTTTAATATTTTACAGCATAAGCAGCCTATAATGTTCCCAATGCTGGGACACTATCAGTATTTTACATGAAGCGACTGCCCATCTGTCCTCCACAACCCAGTTACTGAGTATCTCTTGGTAATACTGGTTGTCAGACACTAAATATGGCTGTATCATCATCTGTCTAGCCTTTTTGTTGATGTAGAGGTCGGCTTCCAGTCTAACCGGATGAACGACTGTCAAAGATCCACGAATGACAACCGGGACCGACGGCTTAACGTGCTTTCCGAGACACGGAGAGGTCTTGGTATGTGAAGATGGTAGCGTAGCTTAACCTGATCGATCGGTCCATGCTGTTATTACTTAGCCACAAGCCCCTCACTAAACATGACTATAGACATGTACAATAGACATAATTTCGGCTATTGTTCCGCACATGAACTGTAGGAATGTTGTAATACAATGCCACGTTATTGGGTGCAGTCTCGCGCATCAGTGAGCACCACGTGGACTGGTTACAGGTCATATAAACAATGATCATTAAAGACTACACATTGTGTAATAAACATACCATTCAACTCTGGTATTTTAAGGCCGACTTATCCAACGT
The DNA here is from genome assembly GCA_948474745.1 of Oligia latruncula. Taxonomy (NCBI): domain Eukaryota; kingdom Metazoa; phylum Arthropoda; class Insecta; order Lepidoptera; family Noctuidae; genus Oligia; species Oligia latruncula. The sequence continues at coordinate 1,610,384 of OX419685.1, forward strand.
CATAAATCTCTCCATGGAATAAATTGACGTCTGACAATTTTTGTATGGAAAAACTGATAAGAATACAAAATTATTTCTCGGCGTTGGAAAGAATAACCTTTATTTATTTATTTAACCATTTACGTAGGTACACACCATAGATATTCGTGGTACACACATTATACAACATCATTTTTATACATCATCACAAAGTTCTAAGCTTGTTAGGTTACCTGTTTGTCCGTACAAAAACATGCTCACCCGCGCCGCGCCGTCTTGCGCTCATTGATAATAATAACCGTTCGGCGCGGAGATTGGGTAACTTACTTAGTGTCGCTCGGTGTCCAACTTTTAACCTTTTTTAAATACTTTTGGGACAAATTATAACATGGGGTAAAAAAATCATTGCAATCGATTCAGTTACTTATTCTGAACAAACTATATTCAGGTTTCGCATTACATTGTACTTACTAAAAATAACGTTGCATAAACAGACAAGATAAAAAAGAACAGAAAAATAGGTACAAAGGGATACCTAAACAAAAACTTTAGGAAAGGCGGAATGGTAGAAAATGCACAAGAATTTGAGAACGCCCATTTTGTGCATACATAATAAAATAACAGCGTTTTTACTGTAGCAACTAATGCTAAAAATGCTACAGAAACCGAGGAATACGAGGCATGGGAAATATTTAAGCACTTCGTAACACTTGGCAGCTTTTTCTTTGCCAAACAGCTAAGGATGCGGCGTGAGATACATAATTTACGATCTCCACAAAAAAACTGGCAACCCTGCCAGATTGCCAGATTTCGAACGCTTAATTTTGACAAATAGTTTGTCGCTGCTATTATTTATTATGGCAATATTAATATTATCGCATGGCACATATAAGTATCGATAAATCATAGTAATTATATCCGTCTGTAAACTGTAAAATGATTTTAATGATGATAATTTTATTAATTTGTTTTTGAATGATTGGCTGCCATCTGTATTAACCATAGATATAAGTAAGAAGGTGATGACAAATGATGTCATATTCGCGAAAATAGGATACCTATTGAATAAGTTTGAGCAGTCTTATGGTTGAAGAATCGACGTTTACGAAAATGTTGTCTACGTTGATCATCTGGAAAAAACAAAGACTAGAAGAGAGCCCCTCAATGTAATTAACAGCGATAGGTTTTCATCAGAATATATTGATAGGAAGACTTTACATTACTACGTTAAAACTAGCACTCCCTCAACTAAACAAAAATCATCATCATCAGCCGAAAGACGTCCACTGCTGGACGTAGGCCTTCCCCAAGCACCTACACTTCGACCGGTTCTGTGCTTCTCGCATCCATCGGGTTCCTGCGGCCTTCACAAGGTCGTCGGACCACCTTAATTAAGCCTTCCAACGTAAACAAAAATATCTAATAAAAATATTTGACACTTATTTGAACGTTCGAATGGAACACGCGCTCAAGTATAACCAGCCTGCACTATAAAAGCTGCTTTTTTTTTTTGACATGACCACTCGCAGATGCAACTCTAGAAGGTTGTCTTTCTGCTTAACCGGACTATCCTGTGGTGGCCAAAAATTACTTTAAGGCCCCCAGCCAGGGCTATAAAAGCTGCTACTATAATGACCACTTATATAGATAGCCTCTACTCTACAGTACCGATACTGATTACAAATACCAATATTTAGTACGTACTACTCTAGCACCGGTAACACACCAAAGCCAATGGTACCTGTTCTCAAAACTACCGGTATTTCAAGCCCTGTTTGCAACACTGATTTGTAAGCCATACACGTTGCAACTACGTGTGGTTTCAGACTGCTAAAGGAGCAAATAAAATTGATACAGTTTCTTGATTTTCACTCTACTAACGGTAAATGCATCTCTGGGGTATCCGAGTCCTATTAACAGATAATTATAACGCGTTTTACAATCTTTTTCAATATAACACTCTAAAAGCTTATGTTCACACATGCTAAGTAATCATATTAAAATAAAGCACAGTATTTATATTTTAGTGTATATAAATAGACCAATACTCTAAAGACATTCGTTAGAAATGGATAACTTATAACTCTTGATACGCAGCGCTCTCTAATCCTTTGATGTGCTTTTGAAGCTTAAAGTACATTGAATATATTAGTTATGCTTTGTTCTTTGAACAGATATTCTTTCAGTGTAATGAATATTGTAATCTGAAACAAAGCCATCGTAAAACATGCGGCTTATACGTGTATGAGGCTTAAAACGACTTAAAGTCACAGAGCATTTAGTCATGAAACGATTAAATGGCGGATGGAATTTCGCACGCATTTTCCTGTCAAACTGACATTTAGTTTGGAAACTAGATTGTTTATGGTTATAAAAAAGGCGGTAAGTAACTATAACAAGAAAACTTCAAATAACTAAATCGTAGAAATAATACAGAAATACTGTATATAAACGTTCTGCAATAAAAGAGTAACAAACAGTTTCTTAGGAAATTGGTCTTGAAATAGAAATCAAATCATCATTTTGCCTCTTTGCTGCAAACTATTAGGAAATACTTGTCATCGTTAATGTCCGGTCGGTTAAAAGGCAAGTGGCCGTGAGACAAGAGCTGAATCATCACAAACAATGACTACTAAATATAATATTTCAAAGGAGCTCTTAAAATCTAACGTGTAAATATTAGCACAATTTAACAGCAACAGCGCCGCGTGGCACACTTTGTGACCATCCAAGCCTTGAACCAGCTGGCTCGGCTCATAAATCCTCCCAGCTCGAGAAATAGACTTCTCAGAATCGCGCGACGCTCTCCAAAAGATTGTCATTGTTGTTTAAAATATCGCACTATGACGGTATTTGTAGAACACATAAAATTATCATGCCGAGACCATCTCACTGAAAGTCCGGAGCGATTGCATTCAACGCAAGTTTACGTCGAGTATTGCCAACGCTAATAAATGTCTTAATGCGCATATAACTCACATCAGGTGTCGAGTTAGTTTATCCTAATGTTATCATAATATTGCGGTTAGTCACTCCCCAGCTCTCCTGCACTCTCCACGGTTGAGTCATAGCGACGCATAAATTAAGCCGTAGAGAATACACTAGCTCTATTTAGGATCATAATTTAAATATTTTTCATCAGTTTCCTACACCCGATTAGTTTATCGTACACACGGGTACGCGGTGCTCCGGCGGATCGACGACGTGTGAACTCATAAATTTGTACTAGAACATCTGACCTGATAATCTAGTTTACGTTAATTCCTCGTAGATTAATTTCCAAAGAGTTACGCAGCGGCGCGTCATCGCTAACAGACTGGATGCGCGGCGCGGGTGCCGGCATGGCGGCGCGCGCGCTGTGACCAGCCGGACCATGAAACGAAGAAAACATGAGCCAAGCGCTGTCATTGCTCAAGTTCATCAAAATACCAAAAAAGTTATCCCCACGTGAGAGGACATGACATCCGACCAGAACATTCACACTGCCAAACTAAATAGTGCCTTACGTTATAAATAGTGTAATCTTGGTGCTTCGAAACAATAAATAATGTTAGTGAACACAGACACACGGACGATACGGTCAAGCGTTTAAGATGTTAGACGTTTTTCGTGGATTGAAGAATCTCATTAAAGTGAACTATGTACACATCGACTCGCCGGTTTTTCGGTTGCACTACTCTATAACGGTGATCCTGCTGATTTCGTTCAGTCTGATCGTGACGACGCGGCAGTACGTCGGGAACCCTATAGACTGCATTCACACGAAGGACATCCCCGAGGATGTGCTGAACACGTACTGCTGGATCCACTCCACGTACACGCTGAAGAGCTTCTTCAACAAGAAGGTGGGCGTGGAGGTGCCGTACCCCGGCATCGGGAACAGCCGCGAGAAGGGGAAAGAAGATATGAACGACAGGAAGATCTACAAGTACTACCAATGGGTGTGTTTTTGCCTATTTTTTCAGGTGAGTTTTTTTTGTTCTAGTTGAATATCCCCTTCACTAATATACGATTTCGTTGACACATCTCGTGTGGCGTGTCACTGCTGAAATTAACACTTACTTTTAGATCAGTTTTGACAAGTTGTTGACAGGCAAACATTTTCCCTGTCGAATGTTACTCGGTTATCGCGTAGATGTTTTAGTCTTTCTTTGAATTTAGAAACACGCGCAGAGCCACGGTTTCATTTGTTTCTTTTACGAAATGACGTCTGGGATAATGGAAACACTGTTACTGGCCAGTTTTAAGACAAACATTTTAACTGTATAATAATAATACTACCACCATGGAGAGTTATTTTAACCATTTTAGCTACCTGTTCATATCTTAAATTTCTGATGATTAATTTAAAAAGAGTAACAGAGTTTATTCAAAAGCATCTCTAAAACTTTTATAAAATATAATATTTTCACATTGTTGATAATAAAAAAAATTGGTGCATCAAATGACCTATAAAATGTATAAAACCTGCTTTACCAGTGTCGCAACATAGATGCGATGCGCACGCGCATAAACAGAACTCAAGTAAAACAAGCCAACTATAATTAGTACAGAACATTGTTTAATGTTGCCAGCGCGACCCGTTCCACAATAAATATTTATTTTTTATTATTTTTTCGCTGTTTTAACGATCGATAAAACTGGGACCGTTAATCAGGAATCCGGAAAATACGGTGATCAAAATATTTAGTGTAATTTATAGAGTGCATGTCATAGGTATATAGGTGTGCGACCGGACAGTATATCTGTTTCAAATGTGGTTGGCTGAAAAATGCTGAGCCTTAATGAAAAAAAAAATCCCAGGAAAAAACATTTCACTTTTCACAGCTTTCTGAGAAATATGCTAGCTATAGCTTCACTAGGTATAGACATAAGAATAAAGGCTTCGGCAGACAGGCGGGACGCGACATCGCGACACGGCTCTTCATGGAGATTGTTCTACCAGAATCACGTCACAGCGTCGCGTCGCGCCTATCTGCGGGAGCTTTAAAGGCAAACAAAGGCGGCTTACAAAGTAGAATTTGAGTTGATATGATTTTTTTCCCGATGAAAAAACCAACAGTTAAACTTTAACCGACTCAGGTATCGTATCGAATATCACAGCTTTTACAGTTTATACGAAAGCACCAAACCCAAGGCACATCTTATTTATGATTAATTTAAAATGTCTGCCGCGACCCTCACGTTATCGTCCCACTGCCGACATAATTTAGACGAGGAAGGATTAGCGGCTTAACTTCATGTTAAAGATTACCGAGATTAACTAAACAGACTGTTAAGAGTAAGCCCTTATGAATTATTACCCGCAGAACTACAAGTAACACTATTTAAACTTTCAGGGTTAAGGTTTTTGCAAATATCCACAATATTATTTAGTTCTTGGATCATTTAGCTCCCTTCAAAATGGTTGAGCTTAATGGTGCTATGTGCGTCATGTTCGTTAACGGGTGCCGTCAGTAGGGACTGGTCAACTCTAAGCTGACACGGCTTATTTTTATTGAAATCATCAACAAAAGTTACACTAGTTCCACTATCGGTCAAGTGATGGCGCTGACCTAAGACTGCAATATTCTACACCGCAGTGCGCTGTGTCAAAATTTTCTCAGTATTTTATATGGAGCGACTGCCTATCTGACCTCCACAAACCAGTTACTGGGTAATACGATACCCCTTGGTAAGACTGGTTGTCAGACTTTCGGGCTTGTGACTACCCGTAGCGACTGTCAAAGATCCACGAATGACAGCCAGGACCAGTGGCTTAACGTGCTTTCCGAGGCACGGAGGGGTCTCGGTATGTAAATTTGGTCACCCACCCACAGACCAACCGCGGCAAGCGTAGCTTAACCTGATCGATCGACCTGCGCGGCTGTTATTATTTAGCCACGGGCCCCTAACAAAATGTATAGATTATAGATACAAAATTAAACTATATTTATTTCTGTAAGTAGGCATTTTAAGACACGCGTCTATGATATATAATAATTGATCAAATCATTCGGAACCAAAGTCCAAAGTGTAGTATGCATACGCTACGAGTGGCTACGAGTGCTACGAGTTTGCTACGCGCGTAGCACTTGATAGACCCAAACCTTTAATTTATATTTTCTTGATTCTGCTCTTCTAGACATGGTTATAAATCTATACTAATAATAAAGCTGAAGAGTTTGTTTTTTTGAACGCGCTAATATCTGGAGCTGCCAGTCGGATTTGAAAATTCTTTTTTGCTTTTGAAAGCCCAATTATTGAGGAAGGCTCTAGACTATTTACCATCACGCCAGGGCTCTTAGGAGACGAGCAAAAAGAAAAAAAAGTAAGAAAGATCGCGAAACCGAACTATCAACAGGCAGGCGATGCGATGCGACGGGGTCGGGCAACAAGAAATTTTACGCGGACGAAGTCGCGTGCAGTAGCTAGTTATTAATACAAGTAAAGAAGAATGCTGTCGGAGAGACTTTTGAAAAAGCCTAAGTAAAATGTCATAATACGAGGTTTGGCTCTCGCCTATTTCCTCCTCCAATATTGGACCAATCTAAAAGATATTTCATAAACTGATTAAAATGAGAAAAAAGAAAAACATAGGGACACAGTATATATCCTTCATATATACTGTGTCCCTATGTTTTTCTTTTTTCATTAGTTGTCAAATTTGTACACAAGGCCTCTGTTGACAGCGGATTAAATCGACATTTTTTTTAAGGGTTCTAGTGCTTATAATAATGAATAATTACTAATGTATCATTAAAAAGGAAAACATACGGACATACAAGTAGTTAATATTTTTTTTATTATTCTGTAAAAAAACTTTATGGTCATTGACCAGAAAGAAAACAGGCGAGAGCGTTTCTATAGAGAAAAGACCACCCGCATTTCCTCTTAAAAAGAAAACAGTTCAAAATCAACCCTTATTTTAACTACATAAATATTTTGAAATGTTGTACTTTCTCATTAAATATCGAAAGTCCGGGGGAGGTTGTGTAACGTTGGCAAGAAGCTATGTTTTTATTAGGGCTGGCTCCAATGGTCGGCTAATGTATGCAAATATCAACAACATGGTAATGTCGACGAGGACTCGCGACAACCCTGAAGTTCCACAGATGCGACTTTTTTGCAAAATAGTTTACAGTTTGAAATGTGAGATCTATTTATTTATTAGACACTTTGGTGTACACAACATAAAACAAAAAGACACGAACCATATTTAGATCTAGTGTACAGACACCAGCACATCAAGCTACCCGAAACTGTCAAATTTTCCCAATCAACTTTGAACTTTATGCTTTAGCAATAAAGTTGAAAATCTATTAAAGAAATTTGACAGATTGTAGTAGCTTGATGTGCTGGCGTCTGTACAATAGGCGGTATTATCGCACAAGGCGGTCTGTTACAGACAACCTTTGGATGGACTGAAGGAAAGGAAAGACATGTTGGGCTGTCAGTGTTAGTATTTCGAACTCGTATAGGGAACCCGTAGGAAAGAATTATAACGGGTGTAAAAAGACACTTAACGACGCCGAGAGTCACTTGTACCCCGTCATGTAATACTTGAAATATAACCACGACAAATCGCACCAAAAAGTCGCAACATCGGAACCCACCCTTAAACAGATCATCAGAATAAAAATGTAAGAGCTCACTCAAGTCGCAGTTAATATCGGTTGATTATCATCCCGACACAGACATTACCCTCCCCTGCGACCTTCCACCCCCCTCACTGAAGCGACCTAATTTTCACTTTATTAAGCTAAATAATGGGATGTTTACCCGAATGGAAGCGAGTTGTGCACTATTTAGGGATTTTACAAATGCTCTCAGATAAGACACGGAGGAGGGTAGTTAGGACGATGGTTTATTTTAGTTCGGTATGATTGATTTAAGGCTACGCCGACCGCGCAGTGGCGCCCTCATCGTTTGTTTGGTTATTTCTTTTATTTTAGAATGAAAATGCAGAAAATAAGCACGTTAAGTTGTGCTCCACAAGATTATACGTTAATCACACTAATATTATAAAGACGAAAGTTTGTGAGTGTGTGTGTGTGTTTATATGTTTGTAACTTCTTCACGCTCAAACGGCTGTGCCAATTTTGATAAAATTTGGTATGGAGGTAGCTGGATTAACATATAGGCTACTTTTTATCCCGATATTTCCACGGGATCGAAACTTATGCGGGTGAAACCGCGGGGCGCAGCTAATATTATTATAAACGGTAGTTTTACATTGTTTAGTTTTATTATAATCACTAAAACGGAAAATAGTGGCCACCTATTATCGGTTTTAGTGATTTACAAACGATGAGGGCGCCACTGAGCGGTCGGCGTAGCCTTAAGATTTTACTGTGTTCTTGTGATTTAGTAGAGGGAGATTATTTGGGTTTTTCGGTGTTTTCGGCCTTGACATAATCTTTAATTATTTCGTATGGATTTGTTTTTAGTTTATTTTACGTTATAAACTGTCTCTTGCATCGCAGCATGCTTTGACTTTAAGAAAGTTTATTCAAATTCAAACTCAAAGCATTTATTTTAATTAAACCATTAACAGGCACTTTTGAATTGTCAAGAAGTCGGTCAGTCAGAAGCTAGTTGCCCATTCCAAAGCGTAGGTACTTTAGCGACAATCTCCAATTTTTTTAAATTATTAGTTTAGTATGGTGGTCCACTTTAGCACTGGATCGAAAGAGCTGGAAGTCATGGGGAGAGGACTTTGCCCAGCATTGGGATGATGCAGGCGAACAGTAACAGTTGAGTATGACGTTTCTTAAGTAGGTAAGTAGGTACTTATCGGAGATTTAAGAGCGTTTACGCCGTACGGCATTTCATACAAACTTTCAAGCCCTTATTTTCCGAAATTAATAAACCGACTTTAATTAAACTTCATACGCATAAGCAGGATACAAAGGTCTAAAAAGTTACTTAAGAACATTTTCGAAATGTCTTATTTAAGAAAAGATAAATGGAAATCTGTTTCTGTGGAAAATTTAAAATCGGTCTAATTTGGTTATAACACAATTTTTGGAAAATGTTCTTGAGTAACTTTTTAGACCTTTGTATCCTGCTTATGCGTAAGTATGAATTTCGAAAAACAACGGCTTGAAAGTTTGTATGAAATACCGTACTTCGTAAACGCTCCTAACATAAATTACTCGACCATCACCTATAAACAGAGATTAAACGCCTGTCTTCTTAATTTTCTTATCATAGAATGATGACTTGATCATGTTTTGACCTACTTTTTTATCATAAAAGTAATACAATGACGTCTTTATTCAGACACGCGTGAGTTTTCGCCAGTCTCAATAACATATTGTTTCTGATTTTGGGGTAACGTAAATATCAGCTAAGCTTATGATAAATGCTTATAAATAAATGTATATTTTTAAAGAAATAAAGTCAAAGTTTTTCATAGAACAGTTTTATGTAGTTCATGCTTTCTTAGTTTTAAGTTATGTGTATAATTATATAGTAGCCCTAAGTATTTGAGAGTTTCTCAAGGCTTATCAACCGGCTGTAGTGTCATATTATGTGAGGTCACGTCTCAGCCATGGCGACCGTATCACCGCGATGTACATTTCGTAATTTTAATTAAAATACACGTGTTTTTAAGGGTTAAAGTTAATAAGAAGGTAACTCCACTGATACCTACTCGAGAACATTGAACATGATTCACCTGCCTAGCCGGGCCTTTTCCCAACTATGTTGGGGTTGGCATCCAGTCTAACCGGATGCAGCTGAATACCTGTATTTTACATGGAGCGACTGCCTATCTGACCTCCACAACCCAATTACTGGGTAATACGATACCCCTTGATAAGACTGGTTGTCAGACTTTCGGGCTTCCGATTACCCGTAACGACTGTCAAAGATCCACGAATGACAGCCGGGACCACGGCTTAACGTGCTTTCCGAGGCACGGAACATTGAACATGATTTACAGTTAATTTTTTTACCGATCTTTACAGGGTTCGTTTAATTTATAAGTTTTTTTTTCTGAATGGAATATAGGGTCCAATTTTCTCGGAAAATAAAAATGAGTTTATATTTTAAGGCCATCATCCAGTTTACAAAACGGAGGAAACTCAATAAGAAAACAATGGTCAATAGTCCACCTATATTTTCAGGCATTTCATACTGAAGTGCCTTTAGTTTTTATTATTAAATATTTGTAAATTCGAGAAGCGAGCATTGTGAAACATAAAGTTTACGGACTTGGTTACAAGTCGACTTCTGTTACGTTCCCAAAATACTTCAGTCTTCATCTTTTATTTCCAAACAAGAACTTTCATAATCATCATCATCGTCATCTGCTTCCTTTTCCCAACTATGTTGGGATCGGCTTTCAGTCTAACCAGATGCAGCTGAATACCAGTATCACCACCACCACCATCATACCATGTACCGTGTGCGCGACTGACTGCGACGATGGAGCGACTGGCTATCTGACCTTCACAACCCAGTTACTAATAATACCACTTAGTAAGACTGGTTGTCTGACTTTCGGGCTTCTGACTACCCGGAACGAAAAAATAAAATAATAAATCATAATATTTACAGTCAACAAAAGAGATAAGTATGCAGGATCGTCGGATATAGTTGATGTTTAGTAAGAAACCGATGGATGTTGTTGACTGAAATTTAATTTGATAAATGAGCTGTTTGGTTTCTAATAATAAAATTTAATTTTATTCAAGAACATTCATCGGTTTCTTACTAAACTTAAACTATATCCGACAATCCTGCATACTTATCTCTTTTGTTGACTGTACATGTATATAAAAAATAAAATAAAAGGGGGAAAGAATCATAGGGCATCAAAAAACTCGTCCGCACCATTGGCATGCCAGCACTGACCCGTTGTATCGTTGAATAATAAACCTTTATTATTTGGTTTTCTTTTTAAACCTTTCCACAAAACAAGCCTAATTTACTAAACTTTACAACGCCTATTAGAAAAGCTTCATAAATAACGTTGCGGCAGTTACCGCTACAGAGACCAGGATCCAATTATTTTCCAACATTATCGTGATATTCGCCAAACCTCCGAATTGGCAACTACATTCTACACAGTCCATATTTTAGGCAGCCCATGATCCCGGTGTGATAGTGGCACGGACTCTGCGCCGGGCTCTGTGCCCTCGGGACGTGGGTTCTAATCTGGGTAGTGCTCATGCATTATGCGGTATCAGACAAGGTTCAGTACATTAAAAGCTTGTTATCTCGTATAGTGAACAGACGTCTCGATTGGTTTCTGAGTAGGTACAGGTTCGTGTAATGGACTGGGTTTAAGAGTGTGGTTTGGTCTACGTTGAACTAATAAATGTTAAGTTTATATGTGCCAAGTTCGAAAATAATCTCAAAGATCTCTGTAATCGCAAGTGGTTTCCGGAATTGAATATACCAAAATCAAAAGTCATTTATTAAAAACTAGGCTGAGAATCAGCAATTTTTGAAAGTCAAAATTACATAAGACAGTCCCCCAAAACACCCACCCTTCACCACTTTCGAGTGCTTTCGCTGGGAAGAAGTGGCGCAACAAACTCCCCAGCAGCACAGCTGTCTGGTCAGTTGGAAGAATTTGATTCTATACAATCCATACTAATATTATAAATGCGAAAGTGTGTCTGTCTGTCTGTCTGTTACCTTTTCACGCTTAAACCGTTGAACCGATTTAGATGAAATTTGATATAGAGATAGTTTGAGTGCCGGGAAAGGACATAGGATAGTTTTTAACCCGATATTCCCACGGAATTGAAACTTACGCCGGTGAAAGCGCGGGGTGCTGCAAGTAGTAATTAATTAACAATACGAAACACAAAATATTAAATTAAATTATTTGCCATGTCAGCTAGCACACGCCAATATTCCAACAAATACCACTAGGTCCTTGGGTGTCGAACAAATAATTTAGATGAAACTCAAACTCACAGCATTTATTTCAATTAAACCATTTACAGGCACTTTTGAGATGTCAAGGAGTCGGTCAGTTAGTCAAAAAGTTGAAACTAGTTGCCCGTTCCAAAAGGTAGATCTCTATAGAGAAGATAGTACCTACAGCAATTAAGCGATTAGGTACTTATAGCTAATAACAACAAACAACAATCACCAACGTGTTTGCTAAGTTATATGGGGATTTCCAGAAGTAAGCATAATAATCAGAAGATTTATGTTCAGCTATAGCCAATTTCCTTCTCTATTGAAAATAGACTATCAGAGTGTCAGTACCTAAATCATCTAAGTACCTATTTCCACTTCCTACTCAAAATTTGTCCGAATCCTTATTGGCAAAACACTTTTGAAACTATCTAATCATGCGGCATGCCATAACTTCCAGTATTTTAATGTAATTGTTCAATTTAAATTAAGTATGTGCTACAGACTGGTGTTCTCTTAATGTAACCCTCGTATTGTGTAACAGGGTAATCAGTTACCCCAGTGTTCGGTGAAATCATGCGTGTGGTTAGCTGCAGCTCATAAATTATGACGCTTGTTGGCAACCAGCTATAAATTACTACCCTCTGTTGACCATCACAAATGGCGCGGAATCATTCCGTTCGCATAGCCATCTATATTTAGATGTCTTTCGGCCTATATATGGGTAGTTCTTCAAAAAGTATTCTCCGCGTAACTTTCATGGCGAATTTTTTTTTTTTAATAATCTACAAGTAGATGTACACAGATTTAAGACGCTGTAAAAATAATACGTAATTTTTTATTTTATGTAAATCGGTGCATAAACTACAGAGATATTCTATTTTGAAATTTCTGTGCCCACGAAAGTTACGAAAGTCCGCACGAAAGTTACAGACGTATTTTCTGCAAGCAAAATATAGTTTCAAATACTTATTTTTTCTCAAATTTCCAGTTTATAAAATAAAAGACTTTATTATATATGAATCAACTTGTATTTGAGATCAACAATTATATTGTTTTGAGATCAGCTTATTAGTACTCATTATTAACTTAGGTTGCTAACAATTGCATTGCTCCCGGAAATTAAACTTTAAAATTTGCAACATAAACATAATTATTACTTACTACTATTGCTGGCAGATAACGTATGCTTTGAAATGCTTGGAATCATAAAACATACCATTTTCTGCCAGCTGCTTTATTTTAATAAATTTTCAGTCTCGTATCATTTAGAATTTATGAAAAGACATTTCCATGGCTATCACTCGTTTGTGAATTACCACTAAACATAACAAAAATCACAATATTTAAGATACTTATGTAATCAATATAATTAAAAATAATTGCAAATAATTTTTTTCATTTATTTTTCAGTCTTTCTTCTTTGAAGTTCTTTTAAGTCTATAATCACAAAATGTTTGTCTTAAGTTGTCAATAAATCACGAAAGCCATGCACTTCCCAACATAATTAATAATATTAATATGAACTTAATTTTTATTAAAAAAAAAACTATACGGGATATTTTTTTAAGTAGTGCGCAAATTTTCACAGGCTGTTCTACCCATGAATATGAACAACTTTCACTATCGGACCAACTCCGAAATCACGAAAAAAAAAAACCGCTGTTTTGTAAGTAGTACATTTTGGTCGAGTAGGTATTGAACTTTTCAATGAAACCGCTGATTAGTTTTTCGTCCAGTTTTGGGGTGGGAAAAATTCTTAAATTGGCTACGAGAAAACCTATAAACAGAAATACATACCTACTACGAGTCGTTAAAAGAAAAAAATTTAAACACATACATGCATAAACACTTATACAAATACATGACTTGATGCTTTTTTGAGCTTCGTGATAATCGAGTAAATGCATCTGCAGCGTCACAAGTAATCTAAAGTTATCATTCAATGGAGATATGTAACTTTCGTGGTGCGCTAGCTAACTTTCGTGGACAAATAACCACGAAAGTTGTGCCACGAAAGTTACGAAAAATTCACATTTTTGAGAATTACGATTAAACTTATAGGTAAATAAACAAAAAAAGTACTTGGGAATAATCTCGAAGATCTATCTTATTCCTTAATACAAAATGAGTTGGAAAATTATAAGCATTATCCTTCAAAATATGCGCATGAAAGTTTCTAGACCAAGGCTACTTGAAAATATTCAAAGAATAAACCACCTCGTATTTTTTTTGTTTAGAAGCGATGAACGTACGTGTCTTCCTCACTGACGCCGGGATACTCTGAGCGTCCGCGCAGCTAAAATGTGTAGCGACAAGTAGGCGCTCTTGGAAGATAGGTGCAGTTTTGTTGCGCGTTCTCGAAACTAACAAAATCGTGTGACAGAGACTTATTGCCTATTAACTATTGTAACTTAAGAGATAAAATTAATGTTCTTTGATAATTATGACGTATAGTTAAATACAATTAATTTGATGTATTACATTATATGCTTATGAATTGAATACAAAAGTTATCAAAGTTTGCCGTGAGCGCGAACAGAGTGTGACGCGTGAAGAACACCGATTTTGCTCCCGTTTTCGACATAAAATATATTTTTTAATAAACATTATAAATAATTTTAGATGTTTAATGTTTAAATTATGTACACATATAAATAAAGATTAATCTGTATTTGGTCCTAACACTGAATGTTTAATAGGTTACGAATTAAGACCGTGTGACCGCGTTTTGAGGGACCTCGAAGAACTACCCATATGCAGGGGCAGCCCAGTTGTAACAGTCGCGGGTTCGACCCCAAGCACTTTGAATAAATTATTTCATCACCACTGCTCTCACAATGGTGAAGGAAAACATCGTGACGAAGCCGGCATGTCCTAGAACCAAAAATTCGAAGACATGTGACATCCACCAAGACGCACTGGGCTCGCGTGGTAGATTACGGCCCACTCCCTCTCACAGAGAGGAGGCCTGAATCCCTGGAGTGGGAACATAATAGGTTGATTATGGTGAATTATAGTTCTCGGCCAATAGTTTATTTTATTTTAACTTCACCTGACTAGTATTGCCAGAATCGGCACCTACCTATCTCATCAGGATAGGAACGACGGGACAACGGGTCAGCGGGATTGTCCGAAAGGGTTACCGCTGGCCCGGAACATAAAGGGCTAAGGAAGGAACACGGGTGGGTTTTAGTCAGTAAGAGTCTGACACTCCCTTCCGCTCCATCCAGAGCTGGAGGGGTCATTTGATGATTTACCATCGTGAAAAAAAAAAGGATAGGAATAAAAAATTTTAACGAAAAAATTTGGTGCAGTATTTTTTTCCATTTTCGGAACATTTTAAATTGCTGAGATGATGGAGCGGTGAAAGCACGCATTTTGCTATTATTTTTCCACATAGATGTGTCCATAGCTTCAAGCGTCCAGACCCAGAACAATACTTTCCATAGGCCATACAAACACTGTTCCGTGCAGGAACTGAAGCCGTAGAACAAACTCGCTCAGTCACACTGCCAATCGTACAGGATTACATTAAATGCTGACTTGCTCAGAGGTTTTTCAAACTTAAGCTATCTTTACAGGGTTTATTTATAAACGTTGTTTAAAATTAAGTCGTGATTAACGACTATTTAATCATAGAGTTCGCAAGTGGTTTATAAAAGCACTTAGTACCTAATAACAGGTTTGACCTAAACAAAAACATAATCATCAGTCAATGGTTTTATTTCTAAACTAGCTGCGCCCCGCGGTTTCTCCCGCATAAGTTTCGATCCCGTAGGAATATCGGGATAAAAAGTAGCCTCTATTATGTTAATCCAGGGTGTCAGCTACCTCCATACACAATTTTATCAAAATTGGTTCAGCCGTTTGAGCGTGATGAAGTAACAAACATATAAACACACACAAACTTTCGACTTTATAATAATATATACTAGCTGCGCCACGCGGTTTCACCCGCGTAAATGTCGATCCCGTGAGAATATCGGGATAAAAAGTAGCCTATATGTTAATCCAGGGTGTCAGCTACCTCCATACCAAATTTTGACAAAATTGGTCCAGCCGTTTAAGCGTGAAGAAGTCATCATCTTCCTGCCCTTATCCCATGTTACTTGGGGTCGGCTCGGCGCAACACTTTTTCTTCTTCCATTCTCCCCTGTCAACCGAAGAAGTAACAAACACATAAACCCACACACACACTCACAAACTTTCGCCTTTATTATTAGTGTGATAGCTTGTAGTTGTAGGTCAATATTCGAGTGGGTAGGTATATGCCTTGAAAAAAAGTCATCCCTATGTCCTTAGGGGACGCCCTAGAAGGACATAGTATACCTTATTGGTGATATTTTCAGAAAGGTCAGATTCGTAGTACTCGCAACCGTCGTGCGTATATGACCAGAGGGGCCATAGAGTTTTTTACATTTCTAAGAGAGGGGGCAGTTGTCGTAATTTTAAGAACGTTCGTAGTCGGATCTGTCTCAATCTGTCAAGAATACCCCTAATTTTACTACATTTTTGACAAGTTTTTGACATTGATTATCGCTGAGATGAAATTGCGACCAGATTTTGAACGTTTTTAATTACGGGAATTGCAGATGTATGGACGTCAACGAAGTAAAACGAGTATGTATAAGTATGTATGATTACCAATACAAACCATTTCTGGTTTAATGGTACAAAACAAACATGATAAACCTGTATTATGACTGTACGCATACCTAAATAAATAAAAAAAACAAATAAATTTAAAGAAGGCTCGTAGCAGTAGTCGTTCTGTAGTTTCCGTGTATTCCCGTTGTCCCCTTAATCTGTGTCCCCGTTACGGGGAGAACGGGACGTCATAAAATTTCCTTACCGTTGTCCCCACTTTTTTTTTTTTTTTTTTCGCGAAGTCATCAAATGACCCCTCCCGCTCTGGGTGGAGCGGAAGGGAATGTCAGACTCTTACTGTCTGTCTTCCTTCCTTAGCCCTTTATGTTCCGGGCCAGCGGTAACCCTTTCGGACAATCCCGCTGACCCGGCAGGCTTCGGCCCTATGGGGCCCCTCCTCGATGCTGACATCTCTTTGAGGCGCGCGTGGAACACGTACGCGCCGTCCGGCACGGGCCTGGTCCTGATCGGACGGTGAGCTACCCATTACTCTCCGCCCGCAGGCCCGTGCCTACGGTGGCCGGGAGCCGCGTGACGACTCCCGGCCACCGTAGGCGCGGGCGCCCGGAGCGTCTCCCGCGGCGGCTGGGACGGGAGGCTCTCTCCCTGAGCCGTCCCGCCACCTCCTTCGCTAGCATGACTGCTTCGCAGAAGGAGGTGACTGCCTCCCACTCCCTCTCGCCCCGGATCATGCACCAGGGCCGGGCGCGAGACGTCGCCGCCGCTGCCGATCGCCTCTACACCGTTGTCCCCCTTATGACGTATGGGCAACGGGGACAACGGACAATTTAGATTTCTGCCTATCCCCATTTGAAGAAGGCGTAGGTTTATAAATGTATGTATTTGTATAACTTCTACTAATCTCACAATGCAGCTGCTACTGCGTACTGCTGCTGTATTTTTGGTGAAAAAAAAAAAAATTAAACCAGTGTTTTAAATCTAGCAGCACTATGACTTACATACATGTGCTGAAATTATACAAGTTATTTTATGATAGCATGCCCGTCGACGGTGCACTGTTCACGTTGTATAAACCATACGTCAGTTTTATTGTTTTGATTATGTATTATTGTTAGACTGTTTGCAATTACGATAAAAATATACGACAGCGTGTTTGTACTAACTTTTCAAACATTTTTTTACTAATTGATGATTGAGCCGACAAGATTTAAATTTTATGTTTTCCGAATTAAAATGTAAGGTACCTCCCTGATATTTATTTTCGTGTGATATTTTGATGATAACAGATTCCGGACGTCTTTGAGTTTGTTATGTTTTCCTGTCGTGTTTTCTTTCCGCACATATTGTAGAGTATTTTATGTGATTAGAGACGGGTGGTGTGTACTCACACAAATGCATATTGTCTCTAACTGGGCGAAACCAGGAAGGGGTGTGGTTTGTCACTAGCTGCGCTTCCGCAGAAATATTTTCTTAAGTGAGCATGCTTAACTTTTGCCGATAGCTAATAATACACGTACGTGCTGTTAATGTATCCAAACGTAGGGGCCGTGCTGCGTTTTCTCTTGTATGACACATCGCTGGTACATTAAAGAAACTACTAGTAGCGCAGACGCATAACATGCAAGAGATTTTTCATGAAACTTTTCAGTCTGCCTCGCCTGCCTCGTAGGTCTAGTGATCGCAAGCGCTACTGCTGATCATGAGGTCTTGGGTTCGATTTCCTGGTCGGGCAAAGTTTTAAGGATGATTTCCGCCAAACGGCTCGTATCGCATCAGAAAGTATACAGCCGATCGCGTCCGGATGTCGCCACATACGGTCGGCTTCGTACGTCGCTTGCGAACGCATCCATTTTTGCGCCTAGTCAAATAGTTTCATTCCTACCGTGTTGACATGTTATCATCATCATCACCTGCATAGCCTTTTCCCAACTATGTTGGGGTCGGCTTCCAGTCTAACCGGATGCAGCTGAGTACCAGTATTTTACATGGAGCGACTGCCTAACTGACCTCCACAACCCAGTTACTGGGCAATACGATACCCCTTGGTAAGACTGGTTGTCAGACATTCGGGCTCCTGACGACCCGTAACGACTGTCAAAGATCCACGAATGACAGCCGGGACCAACACTTTTGATAACATTTAAATGTCCAAACAAATTAATATCGAACATTCTTGCAATGCAATTTCCTCATACATTCGTCGATACTCGATAACAATTAGAGCCGTAGTTATTTGAGTAACGTATAAGCGTAATAACAAATGAAGCCGGATTTTAATGAAGCGATAAACAATTATTATTTATTAGCAGTTCGTGGGAACCGATTCTTGTATGCACCGTGTATATAGCACATAGGTACATAGTGGAGCACTGTACTTTGTTGTTAATAGTCTGCATGGGAATTCTAGGTGTGAGGAAAGGTAGCGAAGTTTAGCTATGGTTTTGACAGCATGACTGTGACAAGAAGAACAAATTGAAAAAACACTGGTTCCTTTTTACAGGATTATTGGTAAAACATTAACAACCTCTTAAGAGGTCATTGTACTCGTCATTATGAACAACTTTTACTATGGGACCAAACCTGAAATCATGAAAAAAAATCAGCTGTTCCCTACATTTTGACGAGCTAAACGAACATAAATGTAGGGAACAGCTGATTTTTTTTCGCGATTTCAGGTTTTACCAATAACCCTGTAGGTATAATCGTTACTTAAAAGCTAATTAGTAAATGATAAATGATGTCTAATAAACGCCTTTGAGTGTGCGTGAAAATACCAACTTAACCTGACTTTAGGTACTCAGCCTGCAATATCTTTTGATGTCCCTAGTCCATAGCAATTCACCTAATGTTCTCTTTCCCTTGTACCTATATTTTATAAATGTGTCGATCACACAATGAACAATCAGAACAATACATTGAAAAGAAAAAACCATAAAAACTTTATCCAATATTATCAATCAAAATCGCGCCATTTCTGCTATTTTTCCCGCGCTGTCATTGCGGAAAGCAAAGACAACTGGACGTACAGCCAGCGCATAAATCACGCGTGTCGGCCCCGATAGCGTGCATGTATCCGAACGATGATCGATGCATCCGAAATGTATTTAGAATTCGACGAATTTAAACGTTTGTTTAATATTGGCCTAATAATTAGTGGCTTTTAATTCTGTAAATTATAATGCCAGGACTTGGGATTCTAATGGAAATTAACTGACTGGTTATGAGAGCAGAAAAAAATATCTTACGCTAATTACTTTATCTAAGGTCCAGCAATAATCACGATAATGGTAACGAAATCTTCATTTAACCTTCATGAAAACCGTTTCTCTTTATTAATCTTTAAAATATTCTTAATTGACCTTCATAAACCCGAGAAGAAGAATTTCCACTTTGATTCACACATCAAACCAAGTCCCCAAATATCTCCCTACACCAATGTCAGGCTTAATCTCTAGATTATAAAAAAAAACTGTGTTTATTGCGTCTACGGAAAATACGTGGGCTATTATCTAAAATAAATGAGGCTATTTATTTTTTTGTTGTCTATAAACAATCGCACAACACACTTAAAACATTATTATAGATAAATAATTTATAAACTTTGTTAATGATCCTAAATATCCTACTTAACAATCAAAGCGTATTTATTTTAATATATTTAAAAGAAATTGAGCGATAAATCTTTGCCCCAATCCCAAAAAACATATAAGAGTAAGAACCATAGCTAATAAAAATGGCCGAGCGACCGTAAATTAGGTACGACATGTTCGAAAAACAAAATATTGTTTAAATATGAACTGTCAAGGTTGTCCATAAAACAATTCATTAGAACGAACACGAGTAATTAACTCATGCACTTTTGACGGTTGGAACTCAAAAATAACAATGTTTAACAGTCTCTGAAACGAAACTATAGTGTAGTACTCATTAATGGTTTCCATATTTCATAAGTCGTTTCACTCGTGGCCGTGAAAAAGTCACGACTCGCTAACGTTTTCCCGCCCGTGGGAAATGGACGCAAGTTATAAAATGTTGGCGGGAACCATTTGGCATGTCGTTCAATTGCAGTTTTGTTTGTACAATAATTTACAATGATTTGTTTAAAATTCTTAATTAGTAATGTGTCCGTTATTGGCGTGTTTACCTCTTTTATAACTAACACTAGCTCGCAATGTTGGTGTTAGAATGTAATACATTATTGTGATTGCAGTACATTTGAATAATGAAACATTGTGGTATCGGACGTGAGTATTTATGTTTCATTGAGATAGAACTGTTCCCTATTAGACTGGATTTTTACATGAAGTCCCCATATCCGTCAATCGTCTTAGGGCCAGTTTCTTCATCAATAGTAACAGCCAAAGTAACGTCACAAAAGTCAAAGTAACGGTTAAATTCTTCGCTATTTTCGCTGTTACTTGAATGAAGAAAGACATTTGCCGATGTATCAGTAAAGTTCAAGTAAAAGTCAATGCTTTGACTGATTGCTATAGTTGTTGATGATGAAACTGGCCGTTAGTTACAGCGATTTCGAGTTTCAACGTCTAATGATCCATTTTTCACCTGAAGAGCGAAACGGAACTAACAACTTATGATTTTCTTTTGTTCTTGCTGCATGGCTTCCAGAGGCTGTACCAATCATACAAAGTTTCACGACACACAAACTTTTTGGTATTACTGTCACTCGTCAGGCGCTACCTCGAAAATAAATCGTAGCGACTGATCTACTAAGCGAGCAAAAGTGATGCAATTACTTTTGAAACTCAAAAGAAGAGAGAAGTGATTTGTGTGGAGGTAGCTGACACCCTGGATTAACATATAGGCTACTTTTTATCCCGATATTCCCACGGGATCGACATTTACGCGGCTGCTAGTAGTTAATATAAGTCTGAAATCGACCCGTCTTGGGCACGCGTGGTGATCAATGTCTTCACTATATGAGAAGACGCCTTTGCTCTGCACTGGGACGTAATAGGCTGGTATTATTAACCTTTTGACCGCCACAGTCATGTATAGATGACAAACCAAAAGGCGACCAGCACGCCACGGTTCGACTACATGACAGACTTTGACGCCGAGGGCACGTTTTTGATTTTTTTACATGTGGCGGTCAAAAGGTTAATCCGCTTCCGCTTCTCACTCGGACGGCACAAACACCGCGACGCGACGTTGACCGTTATCAAGTGCCAAGTGACTCAACTGTGATCTTGGACCTATCTGTCAGCACTGTACTCTAATCTATTGTAACGCTAGCTAATTATGAAGTGTTATAACACGCTAACGGTACCGTTTCTCATTGTGGACACTCCTACGCTTTGTGGTAGGTATTTAATCATGGTTCCGTGGCCCACTTTTTTGTCAAGCAAATAATAGTTTATAAAAACCGGTGGATTTATTATCTTTTGATTAGAGGGCCTCGACAAAGTGACATTTATCAGCGATAACGATGATGGAGAAGTCAAAAATTTATTTGATCATATAAGCTATCGAAAAGCTTATGACAATACTGTTGGAAATCGTTGTAGAAATACGAAACCCTTTGAAAGCGATTGCCACTTGTCTAACCTATTAGGTATAAAAAAAAATATATATATTATTAATAAAATTACTTATTATTATTACTTGTTATTAGGTAAATCTATATAAACAAAAAAAAAAAAAAAATTCCGACTAATTGAGAACCTCCTCCTTTTTGAAGTCGGTTAAAAAGGAAAAGTCCTGACTGACTGATTGACTGACTCATCAACGCCCAGCCCAAACTCTTGGACCTAGAGAGCTGAATTTTTGCACAGAGGTTCCTTTTAACGTAGACAAGGAATAAGGAAGGATTTTTCGAAATTCAACCCCTAAGGGAGTTAAATAGGGGATGAAAGTTTGTATGAACAATCTTATTCCTTGAGTTATTAAACTTGAAACTTGGCAGGAATACTTATCTAAGTAAATTATGAAGTTTAGAATTTTTTTTTTCTAAACTACCCCCTAAAGGGGGATTGGGGGGTGTCAAAATTTGTATGGTAGAATTTTAAGGCGCAGTCCGATTACCTCGAAACTCGGTATTTATACTAACACCTATATAAAATTCAAAGTCCTGACTGACTGATATATCAACGCACAGTCTAAACCGCTGGTCCTAGAGACATGAAATTTGGAGGGTGTGTTCTTTGAGAAGAGTACCTAGGTATCCACTAAGAAAGGGTTTTCGAAATTCCACCCCTAAGAGGGTGAATAGGGGGAGGGTGGAATTACACGCGGACGAAGTCGCGGGCAGAAGATAGTATTATTAATAATACTACTTTTTACTGCGACGATGGCAAGAAACCGGACGGTATGTCTTTATTTCCATGGAAGGTGGGTAGGCCTTTAGTGTGGGACGCTACGTGTGTCGATACTCTTGCGCCATCCCATCTTCCTGGCTGGGCATGCTGTGCTGGCGCTGCTGCTGCGGCTGCGGAGAACCTCAAGCGGCGAAAATATAATAACCTCATCGGAAATTATATTTTCGAGCCGTTTGGGGTTGAAACCCTCGGGCCGTGGGGTCCGAGTGCTCATGGTCTTTTAAAGATATTTCGAAACGACTGGTTGACACTTCCCGTGACCCAAGGGCTGGCTTTTACCTTGGCCAGAGGCTAAGCATCGCAATACAACGTGGTAATGCCGCCAGTCGCTTGGGTACATTACCAGTCGACAGCGATGCGGATGAGTTTTTCGACGCTATTTTCTAGTTTCTGTATAGTTTTAGTTATGTTAGAATTTAATTTTGTTATTTTTACCTATCTCTATATATATTATAATTGTAATCTTCTATAGGTCTTCAAAAACTTTTTAGTTTGAATATAAATTCTAAGGTTCAGGGAAAACTGTAGGTTAATATATCGTTCTATCTCGTTATTCAGCCGATTTGAGTCAGGACAACTACACTCTTCCATTCGTGATTCTTTACATTTTGTTGCCTTTCAAAATGGTTATATTTTGAGATCCAAATAACATAGAGGTACGACGGTTAGTGAAAAGTGTAAAGAATCACAAATAGAAAAATGTAGCTGTCCCAACCCAAATCAGCCAAAAAATTTGAAAAATTAGATAGGACTTTTAGTCATGCGAGCGACGATAGCACTTCTGTTATACGCTTTAGAACTAAAAACTTACGTAGATCTTAATAAGTAAGTAACTGTGGTGATGAAAAGACTGATCCCATTGCTTCACAAATCAGGTAAATAAACTAAAATCCCGTCAAACAATAAGTTATTCTCTATTACAACGATTATCGAGAAAGCTTTGCGTAGGTAGGTGTCTTTTGTTTTCATATAATCACAAACATTTAGAAGCTACACGTGGGAGTTTAAGCACTTCTAATAATTGTAGTGTTACATCAAGATGAATGGTACCTACATAATAATTAGCTGTCATGTCGCCTACGCGTGAAATATTCCTCTCTATTACTCTCTCCACACATCAATTTGTTATTTGTATGTCTCGTAACATTTATGTAACGGTACCTAATAATGGAAACATACCTAATCTTCTAAACAAAGTCAGGTTAGTTACACCATTTATAACTCAAGAACGGCTGGACCGATTTTTATGATGTTTGATATGTTGGATTTATCTCCGCCCCGAATAGCAGAATAATATTAAAGTATGGGAAAATTTCAGGAAAAAAAAAAAAAGATACTTAATTCATTTTTTTACGACTCTTTTGATCATACGATTATCTCGAGTTCGCCGGGTCAGCTAGTATAATATTTAATAAACATGACATAGCCTATTATATTCCCACTGCTGGGACACAAGCCTCCTCTCTGTGAGAGGGAGTGGGCCGTAATAGACCACGCGGGCCTAGTGCGGGTTGGTAGGTGTCACATGTCTTTGAACTTTTGGTTCTAGGACATGACGGTTTCCACACGATGTTTTCCTTTACCGTTTTGAGAGCAGCAGTGCAGCAGTGGTGATGCAATAATTTACACAAAGTAAAGCGCTTGTCAGGTTTCGAACCCACGACCTACAACTGAAAACACACATTAATTATTTTTTAATCATAGTAAAGTAAAGTAAAGTAAAGTAAATTTTATTTGCATAGATTGCAGGTACATAAAATAAGATGTTACATTATGATGGGTGAGCCTTGTACAATCTACCTTATATAAGGCATGCAAACATTAATTAAATGGTTCACTAAATTGAAAATAAAATTAAATAAAGGAAATAAAATTAAATTACAACATTAAAACATTCGTTACATAGCACATCCACAATACATAAATTAACAATAAATTCTAGTTAAATTATTCAATACATAAGTCCATGTCATTTAAAAAGTCATTTACTGAATAATAGCATTTTTCAATCAATAGTAATGTCATAATAATTATATAAAATATTTATCTGTGTACCTATATAATTATAAAGCATTGATCAGGCAGGGGTCATAGTTTTACCACAGTTCCTGGAAACCGGTCCACTTTAGCCACCCAAACCAATAGTCCAACTTTTTATTTTTCCATATCCTGCAATAGTCACAGTAGTACAGGGATAATCGTCGGTTGGTGCCGCATTTCATTAAAATTCGTAAGGGGCCTCTGCGAGTTGGCTTCGGCCCCTCGTACGCCTTCCAAAGGACCGGGGCCGCATGGTCCCGAGTTATGTAAAATAATATAATAATTATATAAAATAAAATAAAAACATATTATGGTAAATAATATTGAATTTTATTCTACTTCTGCTATCTTGAATTGTAATTAAATGGGAAAATCTTATAAGCCTTCTGTGGGACAGGCATACAATCATAATTTCTGTACTTAACCATTTTTTTTCTTTTAATTTTGTTTTTATTCTATTCATAAATTTAAAAAAATAAAAGATTTTTTATTTACAGTTTATTTAAGAGACCGTGAGACCCGTGGCAAGCAGCAACATCATGCCACGTGCTAGTTATACACTCCTTTTGCTTTTTCAGCGTTATTCATAGTATACAACAGGACAAACATGCACGCTGGATTCTGCGCTCCTGACCTTTTGTATGGAAAAGCCCTCAAAATTTGATAAACAGCTTGACCCACAGATGCCTGTCTTATTTGACCTCATAATATCGATAACCGATATCCCCTAATAAGCTACTTTGTAGGTAAAGTCGAAGGTTAACAATGAAACCGCCACATCAATATGTGTATAGGTAATTCTCTAATACCCATTCTTTGTATGCTCTAGGACTCTTAGTTTTTCGACAATGGTTTTAGTGAAGGTTATCTGTGGTCTAAGTGTACACAGGTGCTTTCGCTGGCAGTGGTGGCCCAGTAGTAACGGCTGCGTCTTACGAGGTGTAGGTCGTAGGTTCAAAACCAGACAGGCGCTTTACTTTGTGTAAATTATTTCATCGGCACTGCTCTCAAAACGGTGAAGGAAAACATCGTGAGGAACCCATGTTCTAGAACCAGAAAGAAGATATGTGACATCTACCAACCCGCACTGGGCCCGCGTGATGGATACGAGTGCGGCACCCTTCCCTCTAAAAGAAAGGAGGCCAGCTGTGTCCCAACAGTGGGAACACAGGCTGATTATGTAGGTGATGCTGATGACGAAAAGGGTGCTACGTAACTTAGAAATCAGAAAAATATTATTCATAAGTAACCCTTCCTGTTCGTGCACCGCACTGATTGAGATGTCTTGGAGCGACAAGCAAGCGAATCCACACCGCGACCATTCATTCGTCCATAAGTTCATTTAAAATATATTCACTCGTTCATTAGTCATCTACCGTAGCATTAGCTTGTGAACCACCACTTGTAAAAATAAAAAGTTTATTAAACGCATTTAAAGTTGGAGTCAGATTTTGTCATTCATCGAACCCTGGGTCGAAACACTTCCTTATCCTTTACATATTATAAAACAAAGTCGCCGAAATGTCTGTACGCGCATAACTTCCGAATGACTGCACCAGATTGGATAATTCTTTTTTTTTTTTTTTTTTGTTTGGTATTGCCAGGACTTTTGTTTTGTATGAAAGAAAATTCCGGAAATTCGAAGAAAAAAAATTGCACCCTTAAGCTGGGGCCGCTAGTCTAAAATAAAATGTAACACACCATCACATGTAACCATCCTCCTATTCTTATGGCAATTAATTTGAGGTCGGCGCTTGGAATTTCTTCCATACAAGTCTTCAACTATAACGATAAATTCAAAACTGCAGCGCTTACATACTTTGACATAAAATCTTCGCTAACACTAGTTTCCCCGACAAATGCAACAAGTATGTCAGTATGTGACAATCGGTTCACAGCTGATCGCAGTGCTCACTCGACTATGCAGATAACAGCCTCCTTGCTAAAATGTGCACTACTGCTCTATTTGTGTTGCCGAAGAAGGTCGGGGTGTAAAAATAAACTTTTGTGGGGTGAAATAGGTGATTTTTCCTTGTTGTTTGTCTTGATTTTTTTTGCATAGAAAATCAAACACTTTCGGCTTATATACGGGCCTTATTGGCTATCGGCGGAACTCGCGTGATGACGAAAGAGTTACAGTTTTTTCATGGAAACAGGGTGTTATGTTTGACGTATGTTTCAGTTTCTCTGGCTGCGCCATCGTAGCTCCCAAACGGCTGAACCAATTTTGATGTTTTTTGTTTTGTTACTTGATCATTTAAAATTGTTAATCTATCTATATCTATACTAATAATAAAGCTGAAGAGTTTGTTTGTTTGAACGCGATAATCTCTGGAACTACCGGTCAGATTTGAAAAAATCTTTTTGCATTTGATAGCCCAATTCTTGAGGAAGGCTATAGGCTATTTAAACGCTATAACCCTTAGGAGCCGAGCAAAAAGAAAAAAAATCAGAATGAACGCTAAGCGAATACGAAGTGTTGCGACGGGGTGGGGGTACAAGAAATATCCCCGACTTGGCCTTCGCCATTATTAGCACGATTTGCAGACTAATTGTGATAGGTAAATACTGCTGTCTTATCTTTTTTACGACTCTCCAAAGCCGAAGTAGGAAACGATCTCTTATGCCTAGGAAGCTACCTACAGGACAGTTCCCGTATTTTTAAAACGTTCCAAATCGTAATCTCATCACCGCGACAATCGATGTCAAAAATGTAGGTAAATTCGAGATATTTTTGACAGATGGAGACTGAGATTAGAATGAGAACGTTCTTAAAAATACCAGAGTTGCCCTTCTTCTATGGAAGACTACCTTCTAAGTAATTTGATTTGTTAGTAGTCCCATATGCGCCGTCCTTAAAGACCAAACAAAATCCACTTACTTCCACCGATATGTGTAAACTTAATTAAAACTAATTGTCAGTCTTCTGGACACGTTTCCGGATGACAGCGATGCGGAAGAGTACTTCGACGCCGAAGTGTCCTTTTGTTTTTGTATTTTCTATAGGTAGTTAGTTAAATAATCATTTAATTTAGTAGGTCATCATCTGCCTAGCCTTTTCCCAACTATGTTGGGGTCGGCTTCCAGTCTAACCGGATGCAGCTGAATACCAGTATTTTACATGGAGCGACTGCCTCCACAACCCTGGGTAGTACGATACCCCTTGGTAAGACTGGTTGTCAGACTTTCGGGCATCTGACTACCCATAACGACTGTCAATGATCCACGAATGACAGCCGGGACCAACGGCTTAACGTGCTTTCCGAGGCACGGAGGGGTCACGGTATGTAAAGATGGTCACCCATTCACAAACCAACCGCGGCAAGCGTAGCTTAACGTGATCGATCGACCTGTGCGGCTGTTATTATTTAGCCCCGGGCCCCTGTATTTAATTTAGTAGGTAACTAGTGTAAATAGTTGTTGCGTTAAAAATTGTAAAAGTTATATTGTAAATTTACCATTTAAAAAGTAATTATTCAACTAGCAAGACACCAGGCATTTTATTCCCGTTTTACGAACGTATCTGGCCAAACCTCGGAATGCTCATACGAGTGCAGTCGGGCTATTAATCTAGTAGTTGCGGACGGGACAAGCAGCTGTTGTGGTCGACTACTGTTCGAGAAAAACTGGCAACACTCGCCGAAACTTACTGGTGTAAATGTAGGTGTTTTAGCTTGTGTGCGATCGCAAAAACGCCAAAAACATACTTGGAACTTCTATTTCTCACCTCTCACGGTATTTTGATTTGTGTGTGTTGGAAAAAGACTTGCAATTGACTTCGGTCTTTCTTCTATATTCTGTTTTTGTTTAAGTACGCTAGTAGTACTTTTATTCAAAATGTGATTGGGTTGAGTGATCCCTTGGGTCCATTTCGAGTAGGTCCAGTTGATCAAAGACTCCTAAATCCTATGGTTTAGGTATTTGTATGAACTGTATTTCGCTCTTTTATGTTTATTTCCTTTCCTGTTTATATGAGTCACTTAACCTGTATTCACGTTTAACTCGGAAATTCACTTGTTATGCTCATCGATATGTAATACAGTTATCTTATGTGCACCACACAAGATATTAACTTACCTATATGTAGTTTATAGATAATATTTGAGACTACTAAAATTATATTTTGTGCTATTACAAAACGTTTTTTGTCTACTGGTAGATATAGGTCTATCGGAATCTATGGCATAAAAAAAATGTGATTATCAATGTCAATCCATAAGAAAATCTATATTTTTTTTCTATGCCATGAGATTCTGGTAGACCTATATGTAAGTAACTTAGTATCTAGTGCCCATGGCACTATCATGGATTTTGTGTATCTACCATGAATATTGATTAGGCACTTATTTGCTCTGGCAAAATATAAATTCATCAAAATAGAAAATGAGTCTATATTTCTGTAACTGGAGGTCATAGTTTGGTTCAGTAGGTACACCCATAATGAGTTACACAGACGCACATTATGCGTGTAAAACGACTGTCATCGCTCCTTATTTGTTGGCGAGAAGGGCCAAACAACTGCTTAGCATAGTGAACAGCTGATAGGTAGCGACATTCCCGCACTCATCATTCTCCAGCCCTTATCCCAATTAATGGGGTATTCCTCGAAACGCACCAACTTTGAAACGCATCAAAAGTACCTAATCCTCAAAAAAAAATATTTCAAACTCAAACTCAAATCATTTATTTCAATTAAACCTTGTACAGGCACTTTTGAATTGTCAAAATTAAATAGTCTGTCAGTTAGTCAGAAAGTTGAAGCTAGTTGCCCATTCCAAAGCGTAGATCTCTATGGAGAAGAACGGGCAAGACTCTCCATGGACACTCTTTACAAAATCCTGGGTACATTATTCTTGTTGCTTCTATATGTGAGAACAATGTAAAAAAGACAGAAATGAAGAAACAATTCAAGACATAAGATTAAAAATAAGCCTTGGCAGTTAAGAGATGACCAGTCTCAACCGACGGCGCCCGTTCACGAACATGACGCGTGGATCAGCACCATCCAGCTCAACCATTTTGTAGGGAACCGAATGATCCAACACACGCGCCACTATCGGTGAGACATTTAAGTGAGCATGACACGTTCTCAACTGCCATGCTCTTTCAAGTCAACATCAAAAAATCATAATAAAAGGAAACATGGTTCTTACATTTACAAAATTTAAAAAAAATGCTTCTAAATTATACAAAACTACAGTTTGCAATTTATTTAAGAGGTAAATAGAATTATATTACCTACCAAACAAAAAAAATATAATTTTATTCCTCGAAATACATCAACGATGAAACATATACCTAGAAGAACATGTACGATTCGTAATAAATGATATCGATAAACGTTTTATTTGGTTCGTTTCAAAGTTGGTGCGTTTCGAGGAATATCCCCTTGAGGTCGGCGCAACATCTCTATTAGTCGACATCTCGATAGTCATCCTCTTTTTAACCATGTCATCTTTCAGACAGTCCATCCATAGTTTCTTGGGTCTTCCCCTACTCTTAAAGCCACCGACATTCATACTCAACATTGTCGATCTTATCTAGTTTAAAAACATAATTTATTTATGACGTGACAAAGTGATGTTTTTTAAGCAATTTACAGAAATAAATGTCATATCATTCAACCTACGACCATAGAGTCTAAATAAGCAGTCTTTAGAAAATCTATCTGAAAACTGAAAACCATCAACACTACATTTTCAATTAAACCACATGAATCGGCAGTGCTATTAATAACGCCAGTAAAGTCGGGGACACACTGCGCGATTCGCGGCCGTCAACAACGTATGGCCGGTCAATCGTTAGGCCGTAAACACACTGGCGATAGCGCGGCATTCGCGGCGATGCGGAACGTAAATAAACCGGATGTCGGTCGATGTGGACAAGTGAAGTATTTCGGTTACGGATAGCTTGCGATTTATTGTTTGTAATGTTTTTTCTGGTAAAATACAAGTGACTTTTGATACGATTTTGAATATTTTTGTTTATTTTTCTGAGTTAACAGTTAGTTATTTCGAATCTAGCAAAACTATCTAAGTATTATAAAAACAATGCTAAGGGGTCGCAATCGAATATCCAAATTATGATGTTTATTATTACAAGAACACATGTGCAGGCTAATGTAACCTGTAGGTAGACGTGAGGACCGGCTGTGTAATGGCTGCATCAGGAATTCGCGAAGCCGAATTTTGGGCCAAACAAAAGAAAACATTTTTTTTTGTGTAATTTTTGCCGTGGACACGCTAAGAAGAATATTAGGTACATGGGCTGTCGTCATCTTCCTGCCCTCGTCCCGTGTTACTTTAGGTCCGCGCAACACGTTTTCTTCTTCCATTCTCCCCTGTCAACCGTCACGCTATCATTCACTCCCGTTTCTTTCATATCATTCAATATTTCTTGGCTGTATTACCATTAAATATGAAAAAGCTAAAGATAAGAACTACTAAAATTCTGTAAATGACTACAAACACATACTCACAGTATTTTGGGGGCTTGCATTGAATATATAATACCGCTAGCCTGAGCCGCATCGAACACATTCAATTTATGAGCTACGTGCACACGAGCGGCTGCAGTCGTAAGCTCTGCATTATGCACACTGCACAGTTCACAACTTGTTTGCAGGCATTACTGCAATGGATTCGTTTCGAATTATTTGTTGAATGAACGCGTTTTTTGGGGCGGATAATTAGCTTTTCCATTTAAAAATAATCATTACTATTATTTGGGAGAGAAAGAAAATAATAGAATGTCGATAGAAAAAAACAGTGGCACTCCGGGCGTGCCTGGTGCTGACAGAAGTGAAAACACAGTACTTTGCCATCACTCACTGACCTAACGGATATAGCCGAAGACATACCGAAGTTGGTATTTTTTAAATGGTCTTATAAACAAAACGCGCGCGGTGTCGCTTATGGTAACAGTGGTGCGAGTTCAGTGGTTTTTTCCCATCTCAAAAAGTGGCCAACGCGCCTATAGAAGTTTTCACTTCAAAAAATAGAATTGGGTTTTTGTGGCTTTGGGCTAAAAATAAAGGAGAAGAGGTCCTTGCCCTGTAAGTAGTGGAACAATAATAGACTGGTACTATTATTATAACACTAGCTTCTGCCCGCGACTTCATCCGCGTGAAATTTCTTATTCCCCCGACCCACCCCGTCGCATGTCGCATCGCAACGCCGCGCCCGTCCGCGCTATTACATACTTCGCTTAGCGTTTTTACTGACTTTCTTTCTTTTTGTTCGGCTCCTAAGGGTCATAGCGTGATGTTAAATAGCCTATAGCCTTCCTAAATAATTGTGCTAACAAATGCAAAAAGATTTTTTCAAATCCCGACTCCGACGGTAGTTCCGGAGATAAGCGCGTTCAACAAACAAACTCATCACCTTTATTATTAGTATAAGTAACATTGAATTCGGTCAACGCTCAAGTATATGCTTACAGTACCGACAGCATTTCCATTATTTTCCATGTTCCTGCCTAGCTATAGCTTAGAATCTCCAAGAAAAATCCCGAAAACACGAACTCCTTGAATTAATAATAAACCAAAGGCATTCCTCGAAGCCATGTATTGAAACACTCCCAATTTATAGCTTACGTGACAACACAAAATGCAGTGGAAACTGCAATACTAATAATAAATAACACCTGATCGCCCACTAACGCCATCTAGTAGCGTGCCCCACAAACGTCAATCAGTTATTTATATAGAGCCATCAGTGTTATGATGTCTGTTAGTGTGCGCGCATCTCTCGCGGCCTGCTGAAAGCCATAATATCTGATGGCTATAAACCATTTACGATAGTGTCTAGCCAGATGAATTTATGACGTATGCATAGGGCTGCCGATTGAAAGTTATTGATTTAAGTTGGCGAAGAGTGAGAGTGTTGGATGTTCTATTACTATGTAAAGGGGAGGTTGGTGACCTGGCACCTGCTGGGTAATTGCGTAACACACTAACAGTAGGAATGGCTTTCATTTTGACAGTTCAACAACAATCACTGCGTTGTTTACGTTGTTGAGCAGAATTTTTTTTCGAACATATGAAGCAATGGATTAGCAATATACTTCAAACTGATTCTTGTGATTGATAGTATGTTACGCAGTTAGGCTGCTGGTAGCAGTTTTATTGCCTAGAAAGTGTAGCTATTTGTTTCTGGCTTTCAACACCTTTAAAGTCAGGTCATCAGTTACTTGAAACAGCTATATGGCATTACCTAGGTAGGTACCTACCTATTTGGGATTGATAAGAATGCTTTTGCAAAAAAACGTATTATGTAGTTATGTATTGAAAAGGTTGGCTAAAATTGTTATTAAGTATATCATATTATTCTTCGACAGCCCTGCCTCTAGCTTCCGATATGTATTTTAGCAATTGCATTTATATACGCCGTAAACATCGCAACATCATAATACAGGTTGCAATACGACCATTCAAACGTCTGCTATTTTTAACTATTTCATACACAATTTTATTACCTACAACAGATTTAAAGATTACTCTCATTGTGACTCATGCCTTATTACTCCTAGGTTTTAAGCTTTAGACTTTAAGTTTCTTGAAATAAAGTTGAAAATAAGTTGTGAGTAAGTTAATCAAGTTGGTTGTAAAACATTTGAATGCCGCTGTAAATGTGGTAGTTTAAAATAAGTTGGGTAGTTCTAATATTAGTGAGATTGATATCGGTTCGGGTTAAGTGCAGTTTGGTATGTTTTAGAGACCACTTTGCTGATAAAACACTAAATAAGAACTAAACGTTTTCAACACATAATACTTTTAAGGAAGCTTGAACCAATGTACGGACACCGGCACATCAGGCTACCCGAAACTGTAAAATTTTCCCAATTAACTTTGAACCTAATGCTTTAGCGATAAAGTTGAAAATCTACTAAAGAAATTTGACAGATTGTAGTAGGTCGATGTGCTGGCGTCTGTACCTAAGTGGGAGTTTATGTAGGTATGTATTTATGTAGGAAGAAACCATAATCTTCCTCTTGTCGAATCGATGGAAAATGTTAAATTATTATTATAATGTTACATGAGTTGGGCCCAGTAGGTGGCCACGCCAATCGTTCTTAGATCATCAGAAGTGCAGGTGTACACTCTAGAAACCAGAAATACATACTTAAGTCAGTTAACTTGTTCCAGGCAATGTTATTCTACGCGCCCCGTTGGCTGTGGAAGTCCTGGGAGGGAGGCAAGATCCGGGCGCTGATGATGGACCTGGACGTGGGCGTGTGCACCGAGATCGAGAAGAAGACCAAGAAGAAGCTCATCCTGGACTACCTCTGGGAGAACCTGCGGTACCACAACTGGTGGGCCTACCGGTACTACCTGTGCGAGGGGCTTGCTCTTATCAATGTTATAGGTGAGTCTAAGTTATGTAGTAGTATGTACCTAAGTAATAGTGAAGTATGGAAAAAAAGACATGTTGCGCCGACTCCAAATAGACTTGGGATACCTATAGTAGGAAGAAAGAAGCGCAGATATCGTTGTGTCATTAAGTACAGCTACTTAATATCCAGAAAAACCAGTATTATTGAGGTAATCCTGTACAAACTTCTAAACTTAGGCTCAACGCATCGGCAGTCTTGGTCGGCGCCAAGCTTTTTGTCGTGCAACGTCGGTTCGTAAGGAAAATACTGCTGAATCAAACGAAAATACTAGACATAACAGTCTCCAAAGCTAATAATGATCCTCGTTTTTCTGTATTTATAACGTTTTAAGTAAGTTTTTCGTCCTAACATCAATTGGCTGAGGCACATGTACTCTAGGCTTTTAGTTTTTAAAATTGCTATCAAACTCTGTTAAGCATACTCTCAAGACTCGAGACTGATTGGTATCGATACCAATCACTTGTCCCTAAATACGGATTTATAATATTAACCTACTTCAAATTCTGAAAGCCTTTTCGAAATCTGTCAAGTGGACTCTCCGTTATCTCGACTATGATGCGTAGTGATCGAATCCAGCCACTTTAACTTACTTGTAAATAAGCTTTAAGTTTTCATAAATGCAACACATTTAGCGTCCTGAAAGCCCTGTCAATGAAATTTTTGTAGTACATCGTGATTCAGAAATTATTTTTGACAGAGATGTGAAATTTCAGTAGGTGCTGGGAGTTTAGATTTGTGCCCAGTTGATGGCAATAGGCTCGCCCCCTATTACATGGGACTTAAACATAACTGGTGAAATGTGGGTGTACTATAGATACAGCTTCTGTCTAACCCTTCAGGGATTACAGGCGTGATGTTATGTGATGTGAAACGATAATTTGAGGTTAAAAAGATTGAACTGAAACTTCCAAGCTGGTTATGACAAAAACAAATTTTATTTTTCTGGTTTTGTAAGGCTTGTCAATCAATCAACTGAGCCTATTGCAGTCCATTGCTGGACATAGGCCTCCGCCTTCCGCATCCAGTCCGTCCCAGCCACCTTCTTTAGGTCGTCCGTCCATCTAGCTGGGGGGCGTCCCACACTATGCATGCCGATACGCGGTCTCCACTCCAGGACTCGTTTGCTCCACCGGCCATCGGTCCTTCGAGAAACTGCCACCTGTGAGACCATTGTATTGTATAACTGTATGTGTTGTGTACTGGCACAACTCCACGTCCGAGTGCGTATTTTACGTGCAGAAGTGACACCATACCTAAAAAAGCAGTAATTTAATTTTAGACAGTGCCAATCAAAATCTAAACCTTTTTCAACGAAGCTCCATAAGTGTTGTTATTTGATAAGGTGCCATCAAAAAGCTCATCAAAATCTGTCAGGAAATATTCGTCATATCCTTTCGGTTGTAATTCTAAACCTGTTACAGCTACGAGTATTTACTTTCGCTTCCTGTCGCGTTTCCAATAACAAAAACTAAGTAGGCCGCGAGGGAAATAATGCTGTGCGCGCGATCTCGCCCTGGCTGGGCTACGAAAACTGCGGTGAGACGCCTAGATGTACCATCGCGGCCTTTTCCGCCTGATCACTAAAAGTAATATATTTTTTTCGCCTAAATCAAGCCACACCCCCTTAAAGTTTTCGCCTATTAGGAAAGCGATAAAGCAATTAGTTGCATCCTGCACTGCGCAGCTTAGTGACGCATTACGTGTAGGTACTCTTTTTGTGAATTTTACGGACGATTTATTTGACCTTGGCGCGGGGCTAGAGAGAACTTCTATTTTTTGAGTGCAAGCAAAAATTAATTTAGTGTTTTTTACAAGAATGCACTTTAAAAACAAACGTACTTCAATTAGTATAGACAACGATTAGACTATCCAGTCGATTCTGTAAAAATCTCACCGTGAAAACTGATGTGATGTGAGTTTGTTTTTGCTAGGAAACAATGATATTCTAATAAAACATCATAAAAAAAAAAAAATCATTGCTAAAATATCATTGCTAGGAAATGACAGTATTGACAGCTCACTCCACGCTCACTTCACCTAAGTTTTCATGGAGAGATTTTTACAGAATATGCACCGCTGAGGGCCTAAACAAAGTGACATTCTATCAGCAATAACGATGATGGAGTGAGTAGACAAAAAATGGAGATGTCAAATTGGATTGACATTTAGGTAGGTAGCTACCGAATAATTTCTGCAGGACATCGTAGATAAGAAGATGGTAATCAATATTATTCGCGTCCTAACTTATAGGAATTATTGTAATTATGTAGTGTTTGTTTATGGAATCTTAGGTATCAAACCGTAACAATAAACGTTTGATTCAACTTTGTGACTTGCAAATACAATGAAAAGATTTATGTAACGCAATATAGTTTGGTGTTAGCATTTTGGCAAGAGCCGCGGTGCTGGGGGCCCGCACGGGACCTAAACATGTCCTAACTGATATATCAGACACACATCTGTCGCGCGCACGATCTGAATCGTGAAGCAAGCGGTCACACCGACGGGTATTGGTAGAAGGGTCACTTCAGCTTTGTTTGATTATGTCATCATTCTTTTGAAGAC
Organism: Oligia latruncula; assembly: GCA_948474745.1. Lineage (NCBI taxonomy): Eukaryota > Metazoa > Arthropoda > Insecta > Lepidoptera > Noctuidae > Oligia > Oligia latruncula. The sequence continues at coordinate 1,647,169 of OX419685.1, forward strand.
ACATAACATCAAAGCTGGTGTTTCCTGAACGGGTAGACAGAAGTGTGTAGTCCACGATGAACAAGAGTTCTCCCAGTCCTTGCGGCCTTCACAAGGTCGTCGGTCCACCTTATGGCAGGCCTTCCAAAGCTACGTCTTCCGGTTCGCGGTCGCCACTCCAGAACCTTTCGGCCCTATCGGTCATATGTTCTGCGAGCAATGTGCCCTGCCCACTGCCACATAAGTTTGGCAATTCTTCGGGCTATGTCGGTTACCTTGGTTCTCCTGCGGATCTCCTCATTTCTGATTCGATCACGCAGGGAAACTCCAAGCGTAGCGCTCTCCATAACATTGCCCTTTGGGTGACTTTAGCCTTCTAATAAGGCCCATTGTGAACGACCACGTTTCAGTGCCATATATGTCATCACTGGCAACACGCACTGGTCAAAGACTTTCGTCTTGAGACACTGCGGTATGAGGGACGAGAAGATACTGCGTAGCTTCCCGAAAGCTGTTCAGCCGAGTCGGATTCGACGATTGTCTTGCGACCTCTTAATCGAGCAATGGATGTACTATTGACGTTAATTTATAAACGATGATAAAATTTAAGTGATGTTTAAACATTAAAAATCTATGGGTAGTCGCCAATCACTACTTCACTTTAAGCAACGTTTATGAATAAAGGGGTAAAACATAAGTTACTTCTTGTCTTGTAGAGGTTTTTCTTATACACTCTGGGTCTTCTGCTTCTTTCTTGCACTTCCCCGTAGGGTCCTACCGCGCCGATTGTAAATCATAACATATTGAATTAAAACGGGCATAAACCAAGTTTTACAGCACGCTGTGGGTTTTATGCCCGAATGTTGACCTGTGCCCAAACTATGCAATAAAAAAACACCATGCGTCGACTCTTTTAGGCTGAGTTTAGAATTTAGATGTGGTGTAGTTTACAGGTCGTTGTAAACAATATTTATATTCATTTTGTGGGGTATGTGGCTAAGTACTTAATAACTCAACTCTATCGATCGGGTTAAGCTACGCTTGCCGTGGTTGATCCGTGGATGGATAATCCATCTTTACATACCCAAATTCCTCCGTGCCTTGGAGAGCATGTTAAACTATTGGTCCCGGCTGTCAGTCGTGACGTCTTTGACAGTCGTTACTTAATTGTAGTCAGAAGCTAGAAAGTCTGACAACCAAGGGGTATCGTATTACCCAGTAACTGGGTTGTGGAGGTCAGTTAAGCGGTCGCTCCATGTAAAATATTAGTATTCAACTTTATTTGCAGTGGTAGGGCTAACGCCCGCCTGGTTTGGGATCACCCTCCCACCGGAGTCCGGCGTCAAGCAGCCTGTTGTGTTTCGTCGATGCGTGGGAGTTCCAATGCCTTAAGCATGTTCTGGGCACGCTCGTTCCATCATAGACCGCATCTATCGCTTTCCAGCAGGCGTGATCGAGGTCAAGAGCGGGCCCATTTAGTAATAAAAAAATAATAAAAAAACTGCATCCGGTTAGACTAGAAGCCGACCCCAACATAGTTGGGAAAAGGCTGGGCGGACTGATTTTGATGAAGGGCTTCATATTTAATTTTATAAGAATTTGAACGCGATTTTTACATTCTTCGTAGGTGTTAATAGAGGGTAGAGGGTAGCGTATTATGGATAATCAAAAAAGGTCTTCGTACCATGCGTATTGATTAACCTACATTTCTCGGAAACTTATTAGCAATATTCAAGGCCTTGTGAAAAATATGAATTTGTAATCGATTAAACGTGATATCGATATAGCTAGAAAAGATGTGATACTGAAATGACCGCTAATAGAGATGAGTATTGTAGAATAACACACCTTTTGTGGGAAGCTGTTATAGAAACATATTATTACGCCGACCCTACGTACATCCATGCTAATATTACAAATGCGAAAGTGTGTCTGTCTGTCTGTTACCTCTTCACGCTTAAACCGCTGAACCGATTTAGATGAAATTTGGTATAGAGATAGTTTGAGTCCCGGGAAAGGACATAGGATAGTTTTGATCCCTACATTCCCACGGGATCGAAACTTATGCGGGTGAAACCGCGGGGCGCTGCTATATAAATATAATGATGATAATACGTAGTATGTAGTCTGATATGTAGTGTAGGGGCTCTCGCGGCTCTATGACAACTGCTGATCGAGACCCGTACGTACCTCGGAAAGTACGTTAATCCGTTGGTCCCGGCAATGAGAATCGTTGCGGGTAGATATAAGTCCAAAGTCTGACAACCAGTCTTACCAATGGGTGGGAAAAGGCTAGACAGAGATTATTATGTAGTGAACGTTGTATAAATTGATGATGTTAATGTTTTCAGGGCAAATGTTCCTGATGAACCGTTTCTTCGACGGAGAGTTCATGACCTTCGGGCTGGACGTCATCGCCTACATGGAGTCCGATCAGGAGGATCGCATCGACCCCATGATCTACATATTTCCAAGGTAACTGTACCTAACTATTATTCTATAATGGTCTACGGAGGAAAGAGAACGCTAGCAATTTGGTTATAACTTTCGCTGCTAGTTCAACTTTATCCGATTACTAGCTTCTGTCCGCGACTTCGTCCGCGTAAATTGTCTTGTTCCCCTGACCCACCCCGTCACATCGCACCGCCTGCCCGCACTATTACTTCGTTTTCACAATAGTTAGCGTTCTTTCTTACAATAGATTGCCGAATATCATGTGGCAAAACTTCCTCACCATTAGTGAATATGCCTATCAAATAACACAAATCGTGTACATTTCAGGATGGTGAAGTGCACACTGTTCAACAAGTTCGGTTCGTCGGGCGAGGTGGAGCGTCACGACGCGCTCTGCATCCTGCCGCTGAATGTTGTCAACGAGAAGATCTACGTCTTCCTCTGGTTCTGGTTCGTCATCCTCGGCATCCTCACGTTCATCACCCTTGTCTACCGGTTCGTCATCATCTTCTCACCACGCATGCGCGTCTACATGATGCGCATGCGCTTCCGGCTTGTGCGCCGCGACAACGTCGACACCATCGTGCGGCGCAGCAAGATGGGCGACTGGTATCTCCTCTACATCCTCGGGGAGAACCTCGACTCGGTGATATTCCGGGACATCATGCACGAGTTCGCGAACAAGCTGAACCACAACTACCAGCACCACATCCACGGTGTGCCGGACGCGTGACCTCCGGTGCCGGGGTGGGTGTTCCACACGTGACTCACGTCGCTGCAGCGCGACCTGCCGCCCGCCTGAGCGCCGCGCGACAAGCGGGCCCGCGATGTCGCCCTGCAGTACCCCATGCATGTTCTCGACTTCTGGACAATACTAACGAGTGTAAAGACTACTTTTATCGATACTTTTTAATCGAAATCGTAACAGTGCAATTCTAAACATGCAATAATAGTTTGTACTTAATCTTTAAGAACGTGATCTCAGGACGAATCCTATCGAAGGCCTTCTAATAGTTAACATCGACGGCTACCCCGTTAGTACTAGTATACTTTTTAGAACTATTTTTACTCATAGTTTTGCTGCTCGTAGTAATCTGTTAATCTACGCTTCGTTTGTTTTCTACTTTAGCTGTTGTAATGTACTGAAGGTAAGCACACGGTGAGCACACACACACGATACCTATACATTTTTACACATTTCACTCGCCAAGGATTTGACAGACCAAAAAAATTAAAGCAATAATTAATCAAGCAATTAAGTATTATAGTGTAGTTGTAATTGAGGATATTACTAGTGGAACGAACAGTTCTTTAGAGGATCGAGTAAATACCCGAGAAGTAGGATCACCACGACTTGACAGAGACGTAGCTTTTGCGTGAAAGACATATTTACGTTAATTGCAGATTTGACGAACGAACCTTTGAACATTTAACGCAATAAATAATTTGTAAGTAATCTTTTTGTTTCTAATATCTATTTATAAATTAGCAGTAATAAACGCTACAACTTCGACAGCCATTTCATTTGACGAAAACTTTATCTGAAGACTTCCAAGCTTCCAGCTTCTTTAAGTCGACTGGTAGAATGAATTCCTAAAAATGACTATTCACAGAACAATTAAAACGCCACATGTATCTAGCGCTCAAATGATGAAACTTTGTTATGACGAGACCCACACTGCCAACGGAACACATCTCACACTTGATCTAAATGTTCACTCAGATGTGTTTAAAAGAATTGTTGTGTTAGCCTAATGATTTATAAAGGAGGGACTGAATTCTTATAATTTCTTCAATTATTAGAAAAAATTATTGGTAATTTGGTTGAAGAAATCTGAAGCATATTTTAACGAATTCGGATATATCGTAGATAACTTCCGTAGTAGATATAAAAATGTTGATTTGATTTCTTCAATCAAAACTTTTAGACGTAAGTTTGCAGATTCAAAGCATTTATAAATTAGATACTTATAGAATAATATTGTAAGATGGGTAATAAGTACCATACCTGGGTAAGTATTGTTAAATTAGATGACAATAATATTGTCTTTAAATGTTACTACAGAGATGTAGAATGCATTGAACCTGTAAGCTTATGAAGCTATTTAGTGAAATTTATTTGCCTAGAAGTAGGCTGAAAATTATTATTGTTACAGACAATTGTTGTGTTCGTGAGGATATTAGAAAATTGTGTCGGCGTCGCTGGGCTGGGATGCTTGATCTCCAAAGATTTTAACTGTAGAAGTTTTTTGATGTTAATACTGTTTTAGAATATTCTGAAAGTATTATCCACATAAATGTAAGCACACCTGTGGCTACCAGATGTACGATTCCGTTTCGATATCCTGCATAGCTATTCCCAACCATCCGACAGGCTATCGTATCGAAAATGACACATTTCAATAACTTGTTATGACAGCAAACAGCTGTCCGAAGAACAGCGATCGTTTATTTGATTCAGGGCTGATTTTTCAATCGACAAATAATTTTTATTCGTGGAATAAAATTGACGTCTGACAGATTTTGTATGGAAGAAGTGTCAAAAATTCAATGTCAGTATTCCTCGGATAAAATTATCTGGCGCTGCAGAAATAAGCCCTTATACTGACAAAACTTTCGGGTTTTGGACTTGTGTAAACAGCATTTAGAGGACTCCTACGATAACATCTATTGATTGAGTGGTTGTCAATAGCTATGCAGAAATTCAAATAACTTCTAAGTCTTTTCATAATTTCCTAGCTCAGAGTCAGCTACACTTTTGGAGATCACATTCCACGGCACGGTAGATACGTAAATATTATAATGTAAAGGTTGTCTGGTTGTAAAGATGTAAAGTGTAACGATTTATGTTTGCGATGCGTTCGGACACAGCCTGAAGGCTGCATCATTATGAATAGGTACAACTTAGTTCTTAGCGCCCGTATTCGGTTGGAATAAAAAAAAATAAGACATCTCTAAATTACTTGGTTTCTAAAAAAAAAACAAGACGGGTCACGATCCTTAGCACTGAGGGACCGAGAATAAATAAAGACGAAGATAGCATGTAAACATAGTATCTACCTACCTAAATTAATCTTAATAAACCTATAACGAAATGGTGATGCCAAAATGGCTATTTTCCGCACGCGAAGCTTATGTTACATGTGCAATGTGCTTCCTCAGAAAAGCAAGTGTTTCTATTATAAAACATTTCAATAGAAACTTAATATGGGATGCTTCAGCACGTTGCAAGTGTAACTTATCGCGCAACAAGTACGTCGAACACAGCTCCGAATACGGGCGTCACAGCAACACGATACTCCAACTTATTGAACCATGCCAAATATTGTGCCAAAAGATATAATTTATAGCGAAGTGTTACGACAAACGAGAGTTACCATGGGAGATATCGAATAAATAATATTGAAAATTGACTTCGTATTTTTAATTACCTACTTCCTGAATCCAGAGCTTTACGGTTGTCGAGAAAGAAATGATCCAATCGTCTAACAGTGAATGAAGATCGCATTACAAAATCTCACTGCCACACACAGATTTTAACATCGTCAGCGAAAAATCAGCTGTCAAAATCTGTCTGGAACTCTGGACGTGAGATTTTGAAATCGCCAGCGAACGGCCGGCGACTGGTTAGGCTCATAGAGTAAGTAAAGAGACGGAACTCCCATAGAAAAAGTTGAAAAACGTCGCTTGTATGAAACGTGCGCTAAATTTGTCATATTTTATCTGTGATTAGCGCACGTTTCATAGTTTATTTTTTTATTAGACAGTTGCGATAGTTTCTTTTTTTATTAGAGAGTTGCGTCACACTGGTTAGGCTAACCTAACCTAACTAGCCGTATGATTTGATCTTTTGCACAAATACCTAATCACAAGAATATGCACTTACATAATTTCAAAATCCAAGATCAGTTCTGATGATCACTATTTTTCGAAAATAGACCGAAACCGAACCGAATAGACCGTTTCAGCCAAATTAGACCGATTTTAAATTTTCCTTAGTACTTAGGTACCTACCTAACAGAAATTTCCAGATATCTTTTTCTATATATGATATTTCGAAAATTGTCATATGTGCCGTATACGTCGTCGTGGGTCAGCAAAATCTAACTACCTAGCTGTTTTCTTGAACATTGTACAATTAACCAAGAATACCTACCTACCTTTTCATTGTTGAGTTCCATGTTCCAAGATCAGTAATTGATCACTGTTAGTTACGGCTAGGTTCGCTTCGGGGACGGGCTGTCAGATTTCGGGTCTATTTTTTTATTCTGCAGAAAAGAGCCATCAAAGCCATAATATTATGAATTCCGTGCACGGTTCACATCATGAAACCTGAAGGTATCTTGTTAATATACCTATAAAAACATCATATACCTACTTACGTAAGAAAAATCTACATGTTTCCCCCCTGGAAGTCCACCCCAACATAGCAACACAGCACATAGCGGCTATAGGCAGATTGATTCGACGTCAAAATGGGAAGAAAGGCTTACCATCTTCGAAGACGGGGGCTCTCCAAAGCACGGACAGTCCTGCAATATTATTTTCCTGAATTTAGAAAACATTTTACAGTGTCACTGACTCTGGCAGAGCCACCATCAGGGATTTTAATTTTGATAACACAAAAAATTTGTCGCTAATTAGTCGAAATTTGTCGCCAAATATAAGAATTTGTCGGTCACTGGTTCAAAAGATATAAGGGTTTATAGGTGTAGGTATAGTCCAAAAGCTAGATCGAAGAGTTCACGAAAAAACTCTTCGACCTAGCTCTTGGACTATACCTTACTAATTGAATTCATTCTCCTAAACGACCCGATTAAATCTGTGACTTGGCGACTGATTCCGACTAATTGGCGACAAAATATGGGAGAAAACAGATCTTCGCTAGGTACAGACGCCAGCAGGTCAACCTACCCGAAACTGTCAGATTTTCCCAATCAACCTTGAAAATTATGCTTTAGCAATAAAGTCGAAAATCTATTAAAGAAATCTGACAGATTGTAGTAACTTGATGTGCTGGCGTCTGTACCTACCCTAGTTCTTGAGATATAAATGTGACCCTGCTGGGGAGACTCTCCAGATCGGCCACCTATAAACCCTTATATCTTTTGAACCAGTGACCGACAAATTCTGACATTTGGCGACAAATTTCGACTAATTAGAGAGAGACTAATTTTTTGTGTTATCAAAATTAAAATCCCTGATGGTGGCTCTGCCAGAGTCAGTGACACAACTTTTTACACTTTTGTCAATGAAAAACACCTTTCAAGAGTTCATCGATTCCTGTCCCCAGGATTTCTAAAGAACGTCTAAATCAATGCACTTTCATTAGAATGGTAAAGATGTACAGTCAACAAAAGAGATAAGTATGCAGGATCGTCGGATATAGTTGAAGTTTAGTAAGAAACCGATGGATGTTGTCGACTGAAATTTTATTTGATAAATGAGCTGTTTGTTTTCTATTAATAAAATAAAATTTTATTCGAGGACATCCATCTTAAACTACCGTTTAAAGCCTTAAGTTTTCATAGAAATTGTTCCATCAGAGTCGCGTCGCGCCTGTCAGCGAGGAGCCTTTACTTCTTTAAAAAAAAAAAAAACAAGAATCTTTATATAAAAATGTAATATATTTATCTCTCAAGATACTTCTGACAAATAAAAATAACTAATTTAAAAACTATTAACTTATAAAAATAATGTCTTAATTCGAGAACGTATCATACAGAGTATATAAATATTAACACAAGATTTAAACTAAGTGTAATAAATGCTGGATCGTTACAAATAATATTAAAATTAATGTGAAATTATTGTGATGTTAATTTCAATATCACATCACTTTGCATGACAATTATTTTAAAAAAAAGTCAAAATATATTTTCGCGCCAATAATGGAAGGTGTTGCCGCTTTGTAAATACATACACTTAATATAATAATCGTGAGGGTCGCCACTACAGAAAACAATAGGTACAGTAATAATTATGATTCTATTTTATGATACTACTACTGACGTAACATAAAAATTAATATAAAAGTCACAATCTTACAAAAAGCGACAATCTCATTCCAGGGCGCGAAAAATAATTTTCGTCTTTAAACTCAACTACATAGGTACTAAAATTGAACTAAAATGAATCGTCTGTTAGGAACATACGTATAACTACTAAATTCACTATATACATTCTGTCTTTAATTGCAATAATTTTTGTCATACACCGAATAACATTTTTGAACATTGTGTTGCATTTACAGCTAAATTCGCCTTTTAATTTCACTCTTTCAAACGAAAATAGGTTTTAATGTCATTCAAATAGATTTAAATGTCGAACTGGCAGGAGCTTTGCGTAATAACGGTGTATGACAATTTAAAAAACCTAACTTACAAAAATAAAAGTCACTAAAATTGGAGAATGTTGACGAAGTTGCGCGAACGCACCTTGTGTAATTTTAATGTATACTAAAAAATACATAAATAATATAGTTTTTGTGATTTTTTTATAGATATTATTTGTAACATTTTATGGCATTTTTCTTGAGCTCATTTTGTGATTAGGCGTTGCTTATCATTACTATGTATTTGTAACAAACAATTTGATGAACATCACGAGTTTATTTGTAGCATTGAAGTTTATATAGTTTATTTTAACTTGATGACTTTGGTTTATTTAATTTTTTCAAATTAGTTTGTGTTTATTTTACTGAATGGTTAACCCTTTAATTGGAGGAACAATCATTCATCAAAATTTTGTTTTTGCCACCATGAGTCAATTTTCACTATACTCGCTTACAAATTTAGTTTTTATCAACGTCCAGCCGCCTTCACTCTGACAATTTAAGGGTTAACACTATGTAATGTGATGAAATGAAAACTTTATTGTAGCAAAGGCAAACTTCTAAAAACTACCTTCAAATAAAAAAAAAAAAGTAAAATTCCATAAACAAGGAGATTTAAAATTGCTCCATATTAAGGAACTTGCAGTGTGGAGCCTTGAGTCACTGCTTTAGGAAAGAGGAAAACCTTCACCACAACAAGTAAAAAATGATATCATTATTAAAACTTAACAATTCATCTAAAAAGTCAACTCTCAACGCGCAAAAGAGCGAAAATGCTAAAAAACACTCCAATATAACGGAGTTTATAATTTTATTAGAAAAATGAACACCGACAGTCAGACGATCACAACACTCGTTACGATTTGGATGCGAGCCGCGAGAGGGCGACACCGTCACTTTAGAAATAACTAAAATGGTATTTTTATACTTTCGCTTCACATAAAGATTTGTATAACTAGGTCTATCATAATATAAATACACAATAATGATACAATATATCACTGACTACCCTCAAATATAAACTTGGAAATATCCAAATACAAAGACTGTAAACTTGACCATCACACAACACATACTTAAATGAGATTTAACAGTTAGGCATGCAAGTTAGACAAAATTTTCAAAAACCACAATTTCCATGCAAGTCCATACATTTCATACAACACTACAGTTAAGGCCATACATTTCCAGTCCATCTGATCATGTCAGTGTTTGTCACTACTAATAGCTAATACATAAAGGATTTATACATATTGGACCATAGCGAACCAAATTCGAGTATATAAAATGGTCCGAACAAACAAGTTCTATACATTTTCAAAGCCATTTGAGATTGCTATTGCAAAAAAAGTAACACAAAAATGTTGCCATACTAAAATTGTAAAAACATTTGTGCTAAGATATGCTTGAAATTATTTTGAGACATGGATATAGAAATTATTTAAAAAATCAAAAGATAGATGGTATTTAACTAACCTTAAAAAATAACTCGGAGTATATTAGAACATTAAAATAATTGTAAAGAAACTTATAAAAAGAACTAACTACATGATATGCATTAAAACTGTTTAGTAAAAATGTCTTTTTACTCAGATCAGGGGAATTCATACAGATATATATTTCTTAGTTTACTATACATTGAGTTGTCATAACAAGCGTTTACTTATAATTATACTTGCTTCCGCCCGCGGCTTCGTCCGTGAGGTATGTCGATAAAAACTATCCTATATCCTTCCCCGGGATGCAATCTATCTCTCTGCCAAATTTTCTCGAAATCCGTTCAGTCGTTTAGGCGTGAAAAGGTAACAGACAGAGTTACTTTCGAATTTATAATATTAATATGGATCTTTTACTTATAATAATAATCATCAATGTATAGTATGTAAAATAAGAAAATAAAACCTGCTTTCACTGTCCCCAATTTCAGATCTAACTAAAGATATTTAATTCGAAGTAAAAATGAGGTTCAGAAAGAGATATTTTAATAAAAATTGTAAGGAGAGCTATTTAGGCACAAATTGTGCGCGTTTTGTGATGATCGAACCATAAAAAATGAATAATTTAATTGTTTAACTGTGACGTGGTTGGGAGATATATATAAGAAGATAAGAACTATTTGAATTCGACCATTTAGGGACCAGCATAACTAGTCCAACCATTTGGTACGTTTCCGTACTGAATCGAACAACAGTCAAAGATATCAAAAGGACTCAAGCAAGTCCTCTAAACGCTGTTCAATCAATCAATCAATCAACTCAGCCTATCGCAGTCCACTGCTGGACATATGGCAAACGCTGTTCACAAATCGAAAATCAGAAATTTTTGTCAGTGTAAGGGCTGATTTTTCAATTATCTGCTAACTAATTTGTTTATTTTATTTGAATAATTTTGAAATTTTTACAGTTATTTCATACAAAAACTGTCAATCAAACGTCAATTTTATTTCTCGAAAAAAAGATAACTGGCGATGGAAAAATCAGCCCAGACCCAGATAACTTTATCGGAGGAATAATTATGAATTTTTGACAGTCCTTCCATACATAAACTGTCAGACGTCAATTTTATTTATATTATTATTGGTAGATTGAAAAATCAGGCCTTAATTAAATAGACGACCGCTGGCTGTTCTTCTGATAGCGGCTGGTTGTCGGAAACAAGGCAAATCAGGTAATCGAAATGTGTCATTTTTGACATGATAGCTTGTCGAATGATTGTAAATAGTTACGAAAATTGAAGTATACTGCAGATACGTGTTGTCCATATTGTATCGATAAAAATACTAGCTATGTTGGCTTCACTACACATTCACAATTCGTTTGTATTGCCCAAACAAATTTTGCGTGACGTCAGTATGATATTCTTTTAAATAAAAATGGCAGTGATTACAATAATGACTACTGAATAGAATACTTTTAAATACAACCAAATGTTAAGAAAATAGTCAGTTAAAGGTACAGATTTCGTTGTACAAATGGATAGTTTTTATCTAAAGTCATATTAAAAATAAAGAAAAATTGTGAGCTTAAAAATGTACAAATAATTCAGATTTCTAGTAGAGATTTTACACTTCGAGAATATATTTAGAATTTAACGGACGCCATCGTTAGCAATATCCGGTAATTCCGGAAAAAAACTGTTTATATATTTTTATAAATATAAACTAACAGTGCTATTAAAAATTATGGCCATAAACCTTTCAAAAAATCTCTTATTATAGAAACATTTTGATGTTTAGCAACTATTCCGAATTCTTAAGTAGAGTATTTTACGCTACAATTATTGTAGTTCACGACGAGAGAAACCATTGCAATTTGGACCTTACGTCATAGACATAAGGCATGCGTGGCGCCATCGGGAAATACAATAACTTTTTAATAGCGACATTGGGCAAGTAATTGACTATCGTCGACTACAGCTGAGAAAGTACTACATATATTATTTGTATAATTTATATAATACGGCCGATGAATTATGGCCGAACATAGGCTCTCCGAACTTTCGCGCATGTTCACTCACTCACCCTCACCGTTAGTTTCCAAGAAAATGTTATTTATTGCGCAGACTCTGACAAATACTTGCACTGACTGGACTGCTCCACTCAAATCTGTGTCCTTCTTTCCTCAGAAGACCATTTCAGACATCAACCTATGTACAGTCAACAAAAAAGATAAGTATGCAGGATCGTCGAATATAGTTGAACATTAGTAAGTAACCGATGGATGTTCTCGAATAAAATTTGATTTTATTAATAGAAAACAAACAGCTCATTTATCTAATTAAATTTCAGTCGTCAACATCCATCGGTTTCTTACTAAACTTCAACTATATCTGACGAACCGACGATCCTGCATACTTATCTCTTTTGTTGACTGTACATGATCTGACCAAAATGATGTCTGGACATTAAAAGAGACTGTGACCTCTGAGTTTGTTTCGGCCTTTCATCTCAGAGTAGTCAGATAGGAAACGCCGACCTCATCTAGCTTATTTTTTTTTTAATAATATGACGTGTAAAAGTGATTCTGATATTCTATTTATAGAATAAACAATTTCATTTAATTTTGCGCCAAGTTCGTACCGATCATAATTCATCGGCTGTATTGTATAGCTATTGCTATCTCGGGGCCTAAAAAGGCCACTTTGGCAGAATCATAAAAGGATAACATTATGAATCATAATGTGGCGAAGACAGTGCGTGTTTTTCTTTTTTTCGCTGCACTACAATCAACAATATGTAGGTATAATAAAAAAGATGGGATTGGATTTGGATTGATTGGTATTTGAGCACAGACGAAAAAAAATAACGGAAAAATCCTTCACCAATGGTATTTGATACGATTAACTTAACAGTTAACTGTCCACTATGATTCATAATGTTATCCTTTTATGATTCTGCCAAAGTGGCCTTTTTAGGCCCCCAGATAACATAAATGGTGACAGAAAAATGTCGGACACCTCTGGTACCAAGTCATTAGTGAGCGATTTTAGGTAATTTCCAACTGAACCAACTTTCCAGTTAGTCTAAAGTAACAGCTAATAGGCTGCATTGGAGCTTTAAAAACTGGGAGCAAATGCATAACTTACTCTAAGCGAATCGAAAATTGCTTTGACATTGCTGAAGGCTTAAAAATGTAAAAATGACGCTTTTTACAAACTGAAACTTAGTTGAGGCTGAATTTGAATTCTCATTTTTTTTTTCTAAAAAATTTAACTTTATCTTGTCTATCATTGAGATTACAGATCCAAAAAATCTCATCATCTGTGATTCTAAATTCAAATATAGGTCGTTTAGGGAGGTTTGTTTTTGCTGTCGTTGCTTCACGGGTCCTTCACGGGTTGTCCCGTAGAGGGGTGCGGGGGTGTACTGGGGTGTGTGTGTGTGTGTGTGTGTCACACGCCGAGCACGGCGACGCTGGGCGGCGGGCGTCACGCGCGCGCGCCGGCCTTCTCCCCCATGCGCTTGGCGAGCTCGGTGATCAGTTCCCTAGGGGTACAGAATATGATGTTGGTTAAAAATAATAATGGTAATAAATAAATTCATTATTGAAGTGAAAACTTCTTTAGGCGCGTTGGGCTTTTTTTGAGATGGGAAAATCCATTAAACTCGCGCCACTGTTACCGTAAGCGACACCGCACGTGTTGAGTTTATAAGACGATTAAAAAAATACCCGCTTCGGATGTGTTCGGCTGTCCTCGGGATGTGTATATCTAATATGTTAATCCGGTAGTCCCTCTCACAGAGAGGAGGCCTGTGTCCCAGCAGTGGGAACATTGTAGGCTGATTATGATGATGATGATATGTCAGTGAGTGATGGAAAAGTATTCTGTTTGTGTTTTGTTTTCACTTCTGTCGGCACTCCCGGAGTGCCACTGTTTTTTTACACTGTATGTACTTGGAGTAACAAAGTTTAAAAATGATATAAGGAAAGTTATTTCTAATGCTAAAAAACCTCCTCCTTTTTTGAAGTCGGTTAAAAAATAGCAATAACAAGGCAGCTGCCGTTAACTAGATTACCATAGTATATCATAGATGTGTTGAAAAACACCATCGCAAAAAAATCCAAGAATCAAGTTAAACCTAAGAACTTTCCCCTGCAGTTTTTATACTCTGCCATGCGGATGGTAGTTGGTAAGTACCTGTATATGAGTGGGTCCATGTTCCGGGCCAGCATGTACAGGAGCCACCAGTCGCCGATGTCGGTGCGGCGCGACACCAGCACCGCGGTCTCCATGGCCAGCGTGCGCGAGCGCGCGTGCAGCAGGCGCGGCCGGACTGATGGCACGAAGATTATCACCAGCCTGGAATAGAGAGGAATAGGTTAATCAAACTCAAAGCATTTATTTCAATTAAACCTTGTACAGGCACTTTTGAATTGTCAAAATTAAATAGTCGGTCAGTTAGTCAGAAAGTTGAAGCTAGTTGGCCATTCCAAAATGTAGATCTCTATGGAGAAGAACGGGCAAGAAACTCCATGGACACTCTTTTAAATCAAGATATTACAAAATCCTGATAAGGATGGGGTTAATATGGCTCCTAAATCATCGTCACTATTCACCAGAAAACTCCACACATGGTTATTATCTTATTTTCTTCAGAATCCAACATCTACATCATTTATCGTTCAGCCATATAGGTATGAGGAACAGGGTGTAAAGTTCACTGATCCTCCATAGAACACGGAGGATCCTCCGACCAGACGAGTGTTGTGTCTGATGGGCAACTGCCCGGCGATTGATGTCGAGACGTTATACAAGGTGTAACAGGATAAACGCAAGTCCTGAAATCACGAAAAAAAAATCCGCTGTTTCATACATTTTGATCAAGCAGGTATTGAACTTTTGTATGAAACAGCTGATTTTTTCGTGATTTCAGAGTTGGTCCCATAGTGAAAGTTGTTCAGTTCGATGGTCTAAAGCACCTCTTAAAGTTTGTAAGGTGTTAGTACACCAAATTGGATAATTCTTTTTATGTTGTGAAAGAATATTTCGAAATTTCAAAAAAAAATTGCACCCATGCGAAGCTGGGGCGTGCCGCTAGTAAATTATAATCCTACCAATTTTCTCCAGGCCTCGCTTGCATTACACCACTGATATTGGTGTCCTATGTCACAGACGTTTTGGCCGTTAAAGCGCAAAAGAAACAAATACAAGAAAAGTGCAATCCATAGCCATTTTGAACGATGGGGCACTTCATATCGTGTCCAGCGTGTCCTGTTGCCTGCACGTTACAGGAACTGAAGGTGCCAAACACGTAGCCAAATTCTGGGCTGACTTTAGAGTCAGCCCAGAATTGGGTGCCTGCCACCCTGTATATAGATACAGGGGCCCAAGTCTGCTATTTTTATAAATTCGTCATTCCAACACGATCCCATTGCCATTTTGCTAAAAGTTCGTAATCTGCTAAATTCATAATGGTCGATCATTGGTCGGTCAATGGCACAAAACATATACGATACTCGTAACGTGAGGTAAAAATCCCACACTCCCCGACTCGACACTCCCCGGAGGTCAGCCTTTTGAAGGTTTCCCCCCGGCAAAAAAAAAAGGTATAAAAATAGCAAGTGACACAAACAAAGAGTGACAGGGCACTTAAACATAGTATTATCATAATTAGGCTATACGCCGCTATCAGCGCCTCGTTGTGCAGGTACCATGTGCCGCTGTTGACACTGATAAGCCACGAACTGTCGCATTATAATGTATTGACTGTTTGTTTAAGTTCGGTCTATAATTGCGGAGATTTGTGTAATGGCACGACTATCCTTGAACGTAACTGAATATATCACACTAATATTATAAAGGCGAAACTTTGTGAGTGTATGTTTATATGTTTGTTACTTCTTCACGCTCAAACGGCTGGACCAATTTTGAATCATGTTCACGTCACCTCGATTTGCAAACGGATTTACGATAGCAGTTTCTTGTTAGCAGACAAAAATATCTGCTAGTTCTGCTACCCGTCCTCTGGACGAAATCCTAACGGTACTTTACAACACCAAAAAAAAAGATCCGGTAGAATTTTTTTGACTAAAATTTTCATTAATATCCTCTACGATTAATTCTTGGATCTTTGACAGTAGTTACGGGTCGTCAGAAGACCGAAAGTCTAACAACCGGTCTTGCCAATGGGTATCGTTTTACCCAGTAACTGGGTTGTGGAGGTCAGATAGGCAGTCGCTCCATGTAAAATACTGGTATTCAGCTGCATTCGGTTAGACCCGTGTATCCCGACCCCAACATAGTTGGTAAATGGTTAGGTAGATGGATTGATATCCTCAGATAATTATTAAGTAGGTAAATGTTCATCCGGAGCACTCTGGACAGTCGCCCCTCTGGGCGACTATTTGCCCAGAGTGCTAACTAAGACCTCTAGGCCCTGGGCTGACTAGCCCAAAGCCTAGAGTAGAGAGTCCTAGTTATATCACTGTATTTTAACCGGAGCTTTTTTATTTGATAGTGGTATTAGTTCGGTATAAAGCCCCGTTTACACGATGCAAGTTTCTTGCCCGTTGTGGCATACCTACACACATTTTTTATGCGCACAGCCAAAGTGTGGAACTCTGCCAGCGTGGTCCCAGGTAGTTCAGGCGACTTAAGAATTTGGACTTACCGGTATATAATAAGCAGGGTGAGCACAATCGCCAGTATGATATACCAGAACCACAGGAAGATGTAGGTCTTCTCGTTAACGATGTTCAGCGGTAGTATACACAGGCTGTCGTGGGTCTGTATACTGCCTGACGCACCGAACTTGTGGAACGTACACTTCGTGATTCGAGGGAAGATGTATATCATTGGGTCGTATCTGGAATGAGAAATTGTGGAATTATTATTCAGTTTTCTTCAGAAGATGCTCGTCCTTTGTTGCTACCATTATGTGGAAATCCGTTGTGTGATTTGAAAGGTACGGGTGCCAATGTAATAATAGTTAATGGCACATGAGACAGTCTCTGCAATGCCTCTGGTTTTGTAGGTGCACACATACGGCGCTGATACCACTTTCCATCAGGTATGTTGCTAACAACCGTGAAATTTTTTTTTTGGCCTGAAACCGATTTAGTCTTTTGATAGGCTTTGGAATTGAATTATCAAACATTATCTGTGATATACAAGTCGCCTTTTACGAAACATCACAAAAACCGAAAACACTTGAAACTACATAAAATAACATTCCTCGAAGGGTTCAGTTGTTTCGCCAGTTATGTTTAAAGGTCACAGGTCACAGCTCATTAGAGCCACCCGGCACCCACTCCGCACCGCCTCGCCTCCTGCGGCTAGTATTCTTTATATGGACTTGTATGGGTATGCGCTCACTACATCAACTCCGTAGCGTCACCGGATCGCCTCGGTCGTAAGCCGTCCACGCGCGGACGGCGGGTGGACCACTCGGTGACAATTCGCTGCTCACATGCTTGCCTTGCGTTGGCTGTGCATTGCCAACGCGATAACGTTATGATGGACGCCGTGCGACGAGGCGGTTCGGCGGGGTGGGTGCCGGGTGGCTATAATGAGCTGTGACCTATAACTAGTTCTGCTAACATACCTATCTTCCTGCGGCACCTCGCTGTACCCCAGCACCCTGGTGCCGTACGAGAAGAACTCTCCGTTGAAGAAGCTGTCCATCATCCAGAGCTGCAGCACGATGTTAACCAGGCATAGTAACTCACAGCCCCAGTACCGCAGCGCGTACAGTTTGTGCGTCTGGAAAGAGAAGATGGAGATTTTGTCAGAATTCTATCTAATATTCTTATACATAACTCCAACCCCCCCCCTCCTCGATCCCCTGCTTGTTCGTCTTCTGTTTTAATCCCTGTCTTATCCACTATAAACTTTCTCATTCCGGTTTGATCCGCTTTTTGACTGCGGACCCAAATAAAACACAATCACAAATCAAATTGGGGGATTATAGTTCACTCTGATACCCGGTGCGAGGGCAGTGATTCTGACCAAACTATGCCCCATCTGTTGGGGTGTCCAAAGTGTCCTTATGCCTGCACTTTTGAGGAGCAAAAGCGTCAGAAATACCGCGATTAAGGTGGCTACATCGGGGGCCAAACTCGAAATGACTTAGGACTAGAATTCTAGAATTTTCTATGGAACCGATAAGTACTGATATTAGAACACTGACCTCTATTATACAACTTGTATAATACAGGTCAGTGTATTAGAATGTTAAGTAGTTGAATGTATTCGATGACGAAAATCAATAATATCCAGCATCCAGATGTTGGCTAAGTAAATGTCAAGTGTAAAAAAACGTCAATAAAGTATATTTAAATAATAATACATAAGATTTCGTGAAATCAACGACCATGAACGTTGCTTTTACGACCACGGGCGACATTAAAAATGGTCGAAACGCCGTTTTCCCTTAACTTATTGATTTGTTTTAGGTGCTATCTAAGTTTACAATCACTATGATAGCTATGATGATTGAGCAAATTCAACAATATGTAATTGACTTTATTCACGAGTGTCCCTGAATTGGTTCATGTTAGTCCGGAAGTGTGATAATGACAATGTCCACTTAACCATTGGAATCAAAACACCAGAATGCTCCATTTCCACTGAAATAGCCCATTGTTGTGTTGGCAACACTTGTTAGTGCTGTACTTGACAACATGGTTAAACCTGACATGACCTTGACAAAACTAACATTAATTTCCAATACGGAAATATCCATGTCTGAAATTAAAGTCAAAACTAATTCAAAATGGACTGTTTGTTTCTGTTACGTTCCTTTTCAAACATCATAATTAAAAATTAGTGTTGAAATTATCATAGCTTTAGTAGTGCCCAACTTATCACAGTTTTTAAATTAATTAATTAATTTTATTATTTATGTACAGGCAACAAAAGAGATAAGTATGCAGGATCATCGGATATACTTAGTTGAAGTTTAGCAAGAAACCTATGGATGTTCTCGAATAAAATTTTATTTTATTAATAGAAAACAAACAGCTCATTTATCAAATTAAATTTCAGTCGACAACATCCATCGGTTGCTTACAAAACTTCAACTATATCCGACGATCCTGCATACTTATCTCTTTTGTTCACTGTACACACAATACAATACACAGGGATACGACATAATTAAAATTTGAGTTCAAATGTACTGCTTATTTCTTAAGAAATGTTAAAACTAGCAACACATATCTCACGGCACAATAAATTACCTATAATAAGTATTCCTCAAGAGATTTTTAATAACGACGAACAACTTAAAATATGCTCGCCACTCGGATGAGATATCTAAGTCAATGAAGACATAAAGGCGTCGGTAGTATATTTAAATTCCTTAGGAGTGAACAACCGTTTAATGATGACAGCACTGTCTCCGGCCGACAATTTTATTGTACTGCTACGTACCTACTAACTTACTCAGTTCAACTTAATGAGGGTTTTATACGAGAAAAGTGTCTTTCTACACATACATAATCAGCCTATAATGTTCCCACTACTGGGACACAGGCCTCCTCTCGATGAGAGGGAGTGGGCCATAATCCACCACGCCGGCAAAGTGCGGATTGGCAGATGTCACATGTCTTCGAATGTTTGGTTCTAGGACATGCCGGTTTCCTCACGATGTTTTCCTTCACCGTTTTGAGAGCAGTAGTAATGAAATAATTTACACAAAGTAAAGCGCCTGTCTGGGTTCGAACCTACAACCTATAACTCGTAAGTCGCGGCTGTTACCACTTGGCCACCACTGCTCTCCGTCTGTCTTTCTTAATGTCTTTCTTACTCCATTTTATTTAAATACAAACACTAAAAGAAGAATAAGAAAAAGAAGAATAGGATAGGATAGGATAGAAGAATTGGGAGGAGCTCATTGGCATCAAAAAATTCGTCCACATCGCTGTCAATGGGATAAGTGCCCAAAAGGCAGGCAGCATTACCACGTTGGATGCCAATACTGGTTCTTTGAGCTACAAATTGAAAAAGAAACGTTGAATTTAAATATTTCTACGAGTTTATAACAATGAATCGACTATCAAAATTAAGCTTACTTGCAAACTTTTGAACTTGCAGTACTTTACTCTTGAGCTCAAACCAGGACCGCTGATAAAAGACTTGGATAGGACTAGCACGAAACAGGTAACTTGCTGTCCTGTTCTCACAAAAGAGACGGAAACCTTTACTCAACAGTTAGGAAGAAGGTGCAAGAAGGCAGTCAATGATGATGACAAACTTTTAAGCCAAGCCAAGCCTTTTCTGCCTTGACCGCTACAATGATCGGTCGAAACGGAAAATTACGCACAGTAGACGGATTCGCGATCCCAGTTTATCCTCATAGCAGACAGGAAGACGCTGGTAAATTCTGATATTTTCATCATCCACCTCCAATATGTGTAATGCCAATCCTGAACCGTGCCAGCCTCATCCGGCCCATAATGGGTAACACACCATCAATCTCAATCTGAATCATTTTGAAGGATATTGCTAATCCATTGCTTCATATGTTCGAAAAATTTGTCTGCTCAACAACGTAAATAACGCAATGAATGTTGTTGAACTGTCAAAATAAAAACCATTGCTACTGACAGTTTGTTAATTATCCCGCAGGTTTTGCCCGCGATGGCAACAATGTCGTCCGCCCATCTATATTAATTCAAATATGACGTACTTAATGCAATATGGCTCTCAGTATTCAATCCAAAATCAACGACAGGCTTGAAAAGTATATAACCTTATGCTTGTAAACTTCATAGTAATCTCTCACTCCACCTCATAATGACTCCACATTCTCTTTCAATGTTTTATTAACATTTTTAAGTGACATAATCTCCTAGAACACTCAACCGCTTTAGATATGGCTCTTCAAAACATGATGTCCTTTTATCTCGAGTAGATATTAGCGTACTATTGACCGATTTATTACCGTAAGAGGTATTTAACCTAGAAAGGTAGGTAATGGTCGTTTTTCCGTTAAATGTATTTTTTTTACTTATTTGTTGCGGTTAATGATATATTAATGAATAAAGGTTGTTGTTTTCCTCTATGGGCCGTGTCATTTGCATAGGTAAGTTATTATTTCAGGATTCTTTGTCATTGAGGTTTTAGTTAAATTCAATCCGTACCTATACCACTGACTTCTATCATACAAGTGTATACCTAATACAGGTCAGTGACATACCATCAAAGTCAAAGTCAAATCATTTATTTCAATTAGGCACTTAAAAGCCACATTTGAATGTCAAAAAGAAAATACTATTTATTTTAGTTGCCTCTTCCAAAAGGTTCCGTATCCATCCATAGTTACTCTTCTAAATTATTGCAAAACATTTTGCAATATTTATTATAATTATATTACACCCATTTGGCATGCATGCAGCCGTCGATATCTTATTTCCTATTGTTCCTTCCTGCCCTTAGCAACACACAACGCATTGTTACTTACAAACTATACCTAATCGCGTCTTCCTGTGCTACAACAGCTACAGAAACAGCACTTTACGCCAAATCATCACAGGCCTGATTACCAAGAACCGTAGGAACTGTTACTAAATCAAAGGAGTATTCATAGTCCGCCGATGCGGGTGGCTGTTCGTCTGTTTAGGTTATCACATGCATATCAACCGCTTCATATTTACAAACGAGTCTTGTCACCGGAGTCGTTATGATTATCTCTTCAATGGCCCGCTTGACTCTTGAGACGAACACTGGACAGCTATTGGAGATATAGCCCAGATGATTGAGGTATGAGTTTATGAAATAGCTCTTTGTTTGTTAGGGATGAAAGGGAAACGGAATGTGGCAGATGGTCGCGTTATGTAAGCTGGGCGTGCTCCATTGTGTTGATAATATAATCTATCGGAATAGTGAATTGGAATGGCTGCTAACACAACTTGGCAAATGACCCCATTTATTATTGACTCGTCCGACACCCAAGGAAAGCAGACCTGTCCAAAAGATGACCCATTTTCTAGAATGTCACGTGTCTATCCCACCCCGGAAGATCGTTGTTTTTAACGTGGCCACATCAGGGCCCAACTAATCTGAAGAATACTATAGACACGAAAAGAAGAAGAATTGCTCAGTAAGATGACCATATTGACCATCTTCATCTGCCTAGCCATTATCCCAACTATATTGGAGTCGGCTTTCATTTTAACCCGATGCAGCTGAATACAAGTACTTTATATGGAGCGACTGCCTATCTGACCTTCACAACCCAGGTACCCTAGTACCTGGGTTGTGAAGGTAATACGATAACTTTTGGTAAGACTGGTTGTCAGACTTTCGAACTTTTGACGACCCGTAACGACTGTCAAAGATCCACGAATGACAGCCGTGACGCTTATAAGATGACAATGTTGACCATCGTTGGTTACAGTCATTAAAAATGAAATCGGAACCTTCATTAGCAACATCAATTAATAGGTATTCATCATTGACTTTGAATGCTTCCCTTTGTTTCACCCGATGGCAAAAACCCGACTAATTTAGCAATGTTTACTAAATAAGTCTGATGCTAAACCATTGTCAATTTTATTATTTATTAAGTCGTAAACTTTTCCATATTTATTTATAGACAGACAAAAGTTGCGAAACATGCATAAACATACTAGTCGAAAGTTATGAATATTCTGCCATTTGTGATGTGTCAAGAGGGGCTATAAAAATAACTGGCTGATCTAACTGTTAATGCATTTCATAGCCAGACAGATATTAAAATACTATTCTATATTATAATTAGTGTGAGGTTTTAAGTTTCTATATTTTTAAGAAATCACTAGTTTTTTTTTAATGCCTAACACTAGACGTAGACACCTAGGTATCACAAGTTTATTCTGGAGGCAATTTTGCCTAGTAGCCGCTCTGGCTCAAGACGATGCATAAATAAATAAGGTAAACAATCAAAACGTATTCTCACGTACAGATATTGTAGATGGCCTTCAAAAAGGTCATGTGCGTACTCGCTTAAAACTTATAAATTAAATATGTGAGCACGTGGCGTCAACCCTAATTTTTTGTTGCGAGGTTCAACTGCCCGACAAACAACATCAGGCCAAGTATTTCATCACGAATAATTTATTACTTGTATGGGCACTGCTTCATCCACGTGTCATGACTATGGGATCAAAGTACTCAGCTGGGCCATGACAGCTGAGCTGAGATCTAATGAAAACGTCATTGAGCACGTGCTTGGCTTAGACATGTCCCCGTTTCTATCTTGCACTTGGAGTTTGACAGTAGTGCGACTGTGATAGGAATAACGCTTAGCCAAATGTGGTCAGTAACGTTTATAGATCTGTGCCTTAGACTCTATGAGGTAGTCGCTAGTTGCGGTGGCTCTTGCATCAAGTTGCGTCACGTTTGCATCATCGTCGAGTCAATGGTGTTTGCGACAGCTGCCGGTCAACTATCAAGCTGTCATTATAAGATAATGCTGGTTCTATAGAGCTCGAGGTCAGTGATTTACAGAAAGGTTGATACAAATTTACAACCTCAATTTCGACAATATTTATGGTATATTTAGGGAATGAATACACGCTCACCACAATACAAAAACAAAACTTAATTCATTCATCATCAAAGAATTAATTTCATTCCGCAAAAAAACGTCCATTTTGAATGCTTCTTCTTCTTCGTGTCGCTGGCACGACTGTATTTAAAATCTTGTTTTCCCAAAACTTTGCCACTTCCACGGCGTTGTCGATGGCAGCGCAGAGGTCACTTTGGCTGCATGTTTGGGACACAGAGGGCAGGATAGGAGGTGGAGCATGGTTTGTGACATAGCTCCGCAATCAATGAATGCTAAATAATGAGCATGTGTATCTCAGCCGTGCTAGAAAGAAGTATGCTCCTAATAAGTATGCTTCTGAGGTCTGTGCTTTTATGAGCATATGTTGACACTCGGAGAGCATGCTGTAAATGAGCATACTACCTATTAGCAAGCAAGCGTGCTTTTCTATTACCTAGCCTGTGTATTCCAGGCTTTTGGTCTGTATCTTAGGGCTTGGATTACGAATTCCAGAGTGAATTCCAGAGTGGAGATTAGAGAGGTGATTTCCGGCATGGTACGTATGTAATGATATGGTGTGTGTGGTATTGCTATCGTGTGCAATTGATACAATTTAAGATACAGCCGGTCGATTCTGTAAAAATCTCACCGTGAAAACTAAGGTGAAGTGAGTTTGTTTTTACTAGGAATTGACACTGTTGACAGCTCACTCCACGGTCACTTCACCTAAGTTTTCACGGTGAGATTTTTACAGAATAGCACCGCTGTACCGATTGATCTACTTATTATATTCTATCTCAAAATCATAGATAACAAAAACAACAATCTCTTGTTACGACTCCAAAAATGATAGAACCACAGACATTATCTACACACTTTCTATAATAATTATTTGCTCGTGCGAATTTCAATTTCCCCACTTAACAAGTACAATGCTCAATGAGCAACTTCACCCTTTTAGGGTGACAACACCGGTAAGGGTCGCGAGAGGGGCTGCCCGACAGATGCACGAATGAGAATAGCCAGCACCTGGCACTTTTTGTGTAACTGCACAGGAAACTATACAGATACTGGTTTGATAGACAGTTGCTCTATGGTAGCGTTTATAATTGTTATTTTTTGTGATGTACATGTGCGTGTTAACTATTTTTGTGTCAAGACAAGTCTTGGTCATTAAAATCGTATCATAGTTATAAAAAACTGCAGAAATATGGGTTTGTTTAATGATTTTAGCTTTTTGATCCTCTTTTTACTAACACTAAGTGACATCTAGATGAATGCCTAAATAAAAGCGCTTTCGACAATATAATCAACACTCGGCTCAGCGGCGAAAGTTGAAAAAACAACAGCGCGTTTAGGCATTAATTTAGGTGTCCTGTTAGTGAGAACGGGCTTTAGTGTCTTAGAAAGTTGATCACTGGGATGACGATAGAAGGCATGATACCCATGGCGTTGCGTAATTATGCAAATACCCCCCGAATCGTTTTTGGAAACAGACCAATTCCTTGCGGGAGGTACAGAATTGTATTGATAATATTCAAATACCTAGCACATGTTGATTGATGAAGTTAAATAAAGCCTTTGGACAAACCACGTGCCTGTCACACAGCTTAAGTGGCGTCAACTAATGCATGTTCATTTGTTTAAACGAGTAAACAAGTAACCCCTCGAAGATGGTTTATTTACCCACCAAAGGAACGTGACTGAATTGAATGATATAAACAATTAAGGAAATATGTAAATCTTTGCAAACAAACTTAAACGACGACTTTTTTCGTACATTAAATGGCTGGACGTCACGTCAGTCCATTCAAGTATTACGTAAGCACTACGGGGGGCGGGGGGTCTTTGTTTTGCTTAATTTTGATGACATGGGAGATGGGGGAGTCTGGATGGTAATCAAAAATGTATGTAAAAAAAAAAAAAGTACTGCTAACATAATCGTCAACAGTATTTATTTTTTTACTTTTTTCGGATTTTCTACAAAATTTTGTCGATTTTGGTTTGAACACATATAGCAAACCTACTTGTCTATGCTTGAAAACGGAACTCATATAGGTAACTGCTGCTCATGAATCAATAAAGAATAGAATAGAATAATTTATTTGTAAAACATAGGTAATTTCATACATAGATCTTAAAAAAAAGGCACCAGAACACATTAAAAAATGCATGTACCAACGTTTACGTAAGCATTTGGTTAACCGCTTTTTGCTTACTTTTGCTGACGATGGGGAGGGGGAGGTAAATAATTGCATAAAATCTGCTTACATAATATTTGAATGGCCCCAGTGCTGTGCAAAACATAAAAGCATGTCTAACTAGCCTGTATTGTCCGACTGCAGGATAAAGGTCTCTCGCTCCCTTTTCCACACAATTCTGTCTTTTGCGAGTGGCCAGTCCTTTCGGTAGGAGTCAAGCTCGTCCCGCTATCTTCGTGTTTTTTTTTTTTTTATATTGCTGCATGGGCCCGCTCTTGACCTCGATCACGCCTGATGGAAAGCGATGGATGAGGTCTATGATGGAACGAGCATGCCCAGAAGATGCCTGAGGCAGTGATCTACCACCTACCACGCATCGATAAAATACAGCAGGCTGCTTGACACCGGACTCTGGTCTCGATCGCAAACCAGGCGGGCGTTAGCCCTACCACCGCAAGGGAAGAATTGGCTAGTCAAATAAGGTGTTGGGTGTGACTGTTCAGGATTCGCCGAGCGCTCGGTTCAATTGAGTAAATGGCGGAACAAACTGCGCTACACGAGGAAGCTTCTTTATGCATCCCATACATTCTGCATGCATTTGTGTTAAACAAATGTTACTGAAAAAAATTTAAACCCTGACTCCAAAGCTAGGTTTAGATATTTTAAGAGCCAGAATAACCTGGGCTCTTATTCAGCCAGCCAGCTCAAGGTAAGTATACAGGGTTATTGGTAAAATATTAACAACCTCTTAATATTGACGGCACGGTTGGCGCAGTGGTTAAGCGATTGACTGCTGCGCTGCGTGTCGCGGGTTCGATTCCCGCACGGAACAAATATTTGTATGACCTACAAGTAGTTGTTCCGGGTCTGGCTGTTTGTGTACGTGAATTTAAATGTATGTAAACGCACCCACAATACAGGAGAAATTCCTAGTGTGGGGCAATGTTTTTTATAAAAAAAAAAAAAAAAAAAAAAAAAAAAATATGTCATTGTACTCATCATTATGAACAACTTTTACAGCAATTTTTTCAACAGCTAATTTTTTTTCCGCGATTTCAGGTTTGGTCCCAAAACCTGAAATCGCGGAAAAAAAATTAGCTGTTCCTTAGATTTTGACGAGATAAACGAACATACCTAAATGTAGGGAACAGCTGATTTTTTTTTTATATTACCACTGACGTGCTATTTACGACACCTCTGCACCCTAATCTATCAATCACAACCTGAATCATTTTGAAGGCTATTGTTAATCCATTACTTCATATGTTCGAAATAATTGTCTGATCAACAACGTAAAAAACGCAATGAATGTTGTTGAACTGTTGTTTTGCACCACGTTCACACATCTGCCCATACTCGGCCTGTCGTCCTACGACAATTAATAAGCTCCTGACCATTTAAAAAAATACACGATTCCTAAACGAAGGCAACCAACACAGTCATTCACGTGAGTCCTCCTAGCCACCGAGCCGTCTATGGCATTAAAAAAAAAAACAATGAGCACTCGACTCGTCTTACTAATTAGTTGGCCCCGCACTATGGTTTCACATCACTGGCCCATTGTTGCTGCATGCTGAATTGCTGACATACATGAGACCAACAATCAAGCGAGGAGTATCATTACGCTTTCATAACTTCCACGGTGAGGCAACATGGTGGTTGAGGTACTCACAGCTAAGCATTATCTTCAAAGTTTGTATTGTTCCCAGTGGAATATCCCCTAAAATTTTACGTAGATCTATTAATACATAAGTTAAATATGTTTTGTA
Source organism: Oligia latruncula (assembly GCA_948474745.1). Lineage (NCBI taxonomy): Eukaryota > Metazoa > Arthropoda > Insecta > Lepidoptera > Noctuidae > Oligia > Oligia latruncula. The sequence goes on from OX419685.1 coordinate 1,674,877, forward strand.
ACTGCATTTCCTACTCCTATGTTTACTGCATGCCGTGGCAGCCTTTAATTAAGGCTACACTATAAAATGTAATAATAATATGGGTATTTTATTAACATGTATTTTTGGTGTATGGTTTGTTGGTTGTCCTTAAATAAATAAATAAAAATTATTTGACTACCAGCTGTCGCTCGCGGCTTCGTCTGCGATCCAAGATAAAACTAGCGTATATCCTTTACCAGGTACTTACACAACATTTAGTAGCTTCTGCCCCCGACTTTGACTTCTCACAATTACTTTGTTTTCCGTTCACTCTGACTGTTCTATTTGCTCGGCTCCTAAGCTCCTAGCGTGATGCTAAATAGCCTATATTATCCGTCCTCTTGAAAATGCACGCTTTTTGCATTTTAAATGCGAAAAGATTTTTTGCGGCCGATGATCCCACAAAAAAAAACATCAAATTATTATTTTTAGTGTTCCGTATCAAAAGGGTATAAACGGGACCCTATTACTAAGACGCCACTGTCCGTGTCCGTCTGTCACCAGGCTACTATCTCATGAACCGTGATAGCTAGACAATTGAAATTTTCACAGATGATGTATTTCTGTTGCCGCTTTAACAACAAATACTAAAAACAGAATAAAATAAATATTTAAGGGAGCCCCCCTTAAATATTTATTCTATTCTGTTTTTTTCCCATACAACAAACGTATTTTTCGGCATTTTTGCCTTGTGGTACCCTTCGTGTGCGAGTCCGACTCGCACTTGGCCAGTTTTTCTGTTTTATCATGTTTAGTTTAGATACCCATGACCTCTGCGGAGTTTCGCCAACCAATTTAATTTAACCTAGAGTCAATGATTCGTTTAGATATATTAAAAACACACAACAAATTACATTAAAAACACACAACAAATTACACTAGCTATGCTACAGGAAAATAGTCAAACTAAAAAGTGAGGTACTTAGCAAAAAACTTTCAATCATTATAATAAGGATAATAGCAAGGCTAACATTATATAGGATATTACATAAAGCGGTCATTGCCCCATCGGCCAGTAATATGTACAGATGCCAGCACATTAAGCTACTACAATCTGTCAAATTTCTTTAATAGATTTTCAACTTTATCGCTAAATTATAAGGTTCAAAATTGATTGGGAACATTTGACAGTTTCGGGTAGTTTGATGTGCTGGCGTCTGTACATGGTAGGTATCTACCTATCTGTCTGTCCGTTGATCTGGCTATAATTGATCCTGGCAAAAAATTGGCTATTATGAACTAGTCCGAATATCTTGTAATACGTATCATTATATCGTATTGTAGCTACGCTTGCCGCGGTTGGTCTCTCGATGGGTGACTATCTTTACATACTCCGTCCCTCGGAAACATGGTCCCGGCTGTCATTCGTGGATCTTTGACAGCCGTTACGAGTCGTCAGAAGCCCGAAAGTCTGACAACCAGTCTTACCAAGGGGTGTCGTATTACCCAGTAACTGAGCTGTGCTTGTGGAGGTCAGATAGGCAGTCGCTCCATGTAAAATACTGGTATTCAGCTGCCTCCGGTTAGACTGGAAGCCGACCCCAACATAGTTGAGAAAAGGCTAGGCAAATGATGATGATTGTCCCTGATTTAAGAATTTCGTTTCTATTGTTTCCTGATTCATTATTCCCATATATTCTGTTAGTCGTAACTTGCTTTGTAAGGAACCCTAAATTCTCTCAGATTACTCCGGATGTCGTTGGACTCAACTGGACACGCAAAATCTGCTTGCCATATGTTTTCGCCCCCAGCTAAGTTTTTGCGAGCTAATTAACCTTCTCTCAATACAAATTGATCTTTAGTACCTGCAGAATAGAATTCAACATTGTTTAATAGGGGTAAAATTGGCCAACAAAGAAAGATTCAAAGTTCGGCGATCCCTTAAACTAAATTTTAAAAGGAGTTAGTAAGAAATAAAGCGACGTAGGTAGTAAAACTTCAGCAATTTTAAACTTTATTACAAAAGGAAATGGTTCCACAAAATGATTCGATTTACCTTTCAATTCATATACTTTATTTGGGCAATCAAATATTTGTCGGTAGTCCGGTAATCCCAAAAACACACACAAGTTAGAGAAAGTGCACTGCATGTTAAAGGGATAAAGTGCAATTTTGTTTGGAGGTACAGAAGCTACGTCTTATGTTTGATATCCTCAATAACAGGGGTCTGTGATTGCTGCAGTTTACTCTCCTTGAACTTGAACAGGAAGTAGGGAAGAGACCCCAAATTAGGGGAAAGAATGTGTATACAGAGAACAATGTCCGAACAAAGTTACAGCGTATTGTTGTAGATTGTGAATGGGAAGCTGTCTCGCAAAAAGTTCAAGTTCATTCAGTGTTTTGTTACCCTTTTTGAAAGTAGTATAGTATGAGGAACAGGGTGTAAAGTTCACTGATACTCCATAGAAAAGGGAGGATCCTCCGACCAGACGGGTGTCGTGTTTGGCGGGAACTGCCCGATGGTTCATGTCGGGCCGTTGTATCTTGTATCTATGCTAGTTGCGCGGTAAACTCTGCTTGCGAGATGCAAGATTTTGCGTGACGTCAGTATGACGCGTTGTTCGCATGTGGCGTTGTAGATACCGCTACAGTAGTACAAATGTAAAATGCTAAACGATGGTGAGCAGTTTGATACACTACATGATAAAAATACTGGACTGCTCGTTGGTCTAATGGTCGCAAGCGCTACAGCTGATCATGTGATCAAAGTGTTATTGCATTTTTCCAGTGTCAAATGGGATTGGGCGGGTCACATCAGCCGTATGCACGATGACTGTTGGGTAAAAATCTCCACACAATGGGTGCCTGAAGATGGACGGCGCCCGCCGAGGCCGGTCCAGAAAGAGATGTCGAGATGACCTGGACCGCGAGGGCTGGTTCGAGGTGGTGCGGAAAAGGATTTCCTGGAAGGATTTGGGGGAGGCCTTTGCCCTGCAGCGGGACAGTATAAGCTAATAAAAAAAAAAACACCTCACCCTAACTCGGATTAAACGTTATGATTTGATCTACGCATGAATTACAATTGACATGAATACAGTTTAATCTTTTTTGCACTATAATAACGATGGAATTAAATAGCCCTAGTGACTTAACTAGGCAAGTCATATAAAGTGGGACATTTTATAAGGGCCACCTGTTCACTGTGTCAAGGCAAACTGTCCAGTTGTAATGACATCTGACAACTGCAACGATTCCGTTTTAGGACATTACATGACGTACCCTTGCATTTACAATTATTATTTACCGACATAGGTAATGATAAATGATTTACGTATCTTGTAAGTAGGTTTGTACAAACACTTTTACACGTCAATCATGTTTTTTTAAAACTAGATGAAGTCGGCGTTTCCTATCTGACTACTCTGAGAAGAAAGGCTGAAACAAACTCAGAGGTCACAGTCTCATTTAAAGTCCAGACATAATCTTGGTCAGGTTATATGAAGACCATGTAGATCGATGTCTGAGATGCAGTCTTTTGAGGAAAGAACCACAGAGGTTGAGAGGACCTGTCCAGTCAGTGCACGCATTTGTCGCAGAAATCGTGCAGCTCAACTCAAGACTTAAGGTTTAAGGCATAGCTTGCTTGCAAGCTGAAGTGGCAGTGGGCTGGCCATGTTTGTCGAAGGACTGATGGCCGGTGGAGCAGACGAGTCTTGGAGTGGAGACCGCGTATCAACAAGCGTAGTGTGGGACGACACCCAGCTAGATGGACCAACGATCTTAAAACGGTAGCTGGGACAGGCTGGATGCGGAAGGCGGAGGACAGGGTGTTGTGGCGCAGCCTGGGAGAGGCCTATGTCCAGCAGTGTACTGCAATAAGCTGAGTTGTTTGTTTTACCTGCTGTTGCCCGCGACTTTTTTGCGATCCAGGATGAAAAGTAGCTGCCCAGGTCATGGTCTAATCCGCTCAGCCGTTTTAGCGTGAAAGCGTAACAAACAAACTCACTTTCGCACTCAGCGCCCCGCGTTTTCACCTTCGTAAGTTTCGATCCCGTGGGAATATCGGGATAAAAACTATCCTATGTCCTTTCCCGGGACTCATACTATATCTATACCAAATTTCATCTCAGACAGACACACTTTCGCATTTATAATATTAGTATTAGGATGAATTGTATATAATTATTTTATTATTAACATTTGTATAGTACCTAGACCTTCTCTTGGTTTTGCGGTGCATGTTGTACTTATTAATTAAATTGTGGTTTATAAAAGGATATTGAATGACCTAAATAAGCATTAATTGATTTTATCGTAATGAGCATGATTCACAATTCGTACTAAGAGAGAAACAAGGAGAACAATATTTTTTATGTACAGACGCTAGCACATAAAGCTACCCGAAACTGTCAAATTTTCCCAATCAACTTTGAACCTTATGCGTTAGCGACAAAGTTGAAAATCTATTAAAGAAATTTGACAGATTGTAATAGCTTGATGTGCTTGGCGTCTGTACATAAAGTAGGTAAAAGCTGTACCATTTGTGTAAGTACTTACTTTAGTTCGTCTACTTACCAGTACCCTAACTGATGCGTAACAGACTTTCAATCATAATCTGAATGATTTTGAAAGATATTGGCTAATGCTTCTTAATTATGATCGAAAAATTTGTCTGCTTGAATTTGTCACAAAATTGCTGCCTATTTTAAAATAAGAGACAACCGAAAAATACTGTCAGCAAAACAAGACAACTAAATTATCTACAACAGCTTGCAATTAACGTTAAATAAAAAAGAGCTTCAGACGAAAAACATGGCTGCTAAAGCTCTTTAAAAACACATCAGGACAAGTGGTTTCCCTTCCTCATATCTTGGTACAAAATGGGCTGCTAGCTCCCATCGACTCCGGCGCATTATAAATTATCGTCGTGCCGCACGGTAGCTGTGTTCAAGTACCGTTAGCACAAAAAGTGTCGCCAGACCAGTCGCAGTTGACAACAACCAAAAAAAAAAAAACAAGTTACTATTGGAAAGTTTTGTAGCGTTTACTGCTACCTACTGATTTGGTTAGGGTATATGATAAAAATATCAAAAATAAAAAAAAAAAAAAAAAAAAAAAAAAAAAATAAAAAAAAAAAAAAAAAAAAATATTAATAAAACACCGTTTATTTCTCCGAATTGTAGTGGTAGTCACGTGAGTCACAATTTGTGGAACATATACAGCCTTATTTGCAAATAGAGTTTCAAACCTGGATTTTCCCCTGTGAGTCTGATTTGTGATTACCGGAACAATAAAACAGTGAGTGGGTGCCTTTTTTCTTTGAATATAAAATCGTAAATTAATCTTATTTAGGGCTGATTTGAGGACTCATTTTAAATTTTTGACAGTTCTTCCATAATGTAACATCTGACAGACGATAATTTTATTCCACGAATAAAAAATATCTGTCACTTGAAAAATCAGCCCTGAATAATATTTAATTCAAATTTATTATAATCAATTCAACTTTTAATAATATTATATTATATTTTATTAAATTCAAATTTGTTGTCGTCAATTTAGCTTTTATTAATATTATATTTTATTAAATTCAAATTTGTTGTCATCAATTTAGCTTTTAATAATTTTATTTTGACGTCTGACAGATTTTGGTTGGAAGAACTGTCAAAAATTCAAAATTATTTCTTGCATAAAATTATCTGGCGTTGGAAAAATTTGCCCTTAATTAATTAATTGTGTTATTATCTGCGCATAAAGTAGTGCATGCTGTGCTTTTCTGTGAGAGGCGCTTAGACTTAACTTTGCAATGTAGAAATTGTATTGTATTGTAATTGTAATTGTAAGTTGTCTGTATGTTACCTTTTCACGCCTAAATCACTGAACTGATTTCGGTAAAATTTGACAGAGAGATGGATTGCATCCCGGGGAAGGACATAGGATAGTTTACCTATACTGCGGGCATGTCTTCTCTACCATTACCGCGCCTCCCAGTCTATTCCTTGACATGCAATGGTCGCTGAAGCTCCATGAACATGAGGGGAGCTAGTGCGAATCTTGGGGTTCATTCGATTAATCGAGCCTGGTTTAACCACGATGGGATCGGTGCAATTCATTCATTCAAAAAGTTTTTTTAATAACCGCAGCAGAATTCCAATGCAAGCGGATCCAGAATCCATGGCAATAGTTTGTACGATATCCCTGCCATCCTGTACAGGTAAGCATAGAAACAAAAACAAACAAGTTACCAGTACCTACCATATAAGAAGTTAAAGTAGCCACTAAATGAACGTGTTGACAGTCGACAACAGACAGCTACCTAAGTATGAGGTGTAAGTAAACGTCATTATTGGCAGTAGCGAGCCACACCTTTGACCCATGCAAGGCGAGAACATCCGCCAGATGACAGGAAGCGGTCGCACTTGATACCCACCGAGTTCAAGCACTGCTCTTGTATGGTTTTAATTTAATGGGGACTACCTCAATGGGAAAAGAATTATATTCTAATTCTAATTTGAGTATGAATGTCGATGGCTATAAGAGTAGGGGAAGACCAAAGAAACGATGGATGGAATGTGTGAAGGATGACTACCGAGATGACGACTAATAGAGAAGTATGGAAGAAAAAACATGTTGCGTCGACTCTAAATAAATTTGGATAAGGACAGGAGAATGAATGAACAATTTGGGGCAGTTGAGAAAAAAATTCCACATTTAAAATTATGGTTTCTCAGACCAAATAAAAAACCAAGATAGAGGGCTCTCAACAGTACAGTGAGGCCGGTTTCGTTAACATGTGTGCACATAGTGAGGTGTAGTTTTGATTGTAAATGTGTGCTTGTGAGCGTGTGTGTGTGCACAGAGCGGAGGTGTAGTTTTTGCTTGCTTCACTGTATTGTTCGCAGCGTTGTCTTGACTTTTTATTTGGTCTGAGAGTGGGAGTAAGTAAAAGATATAAGTATATGCTTTTTCATAACTATGAGTGATTACCATCCCTTGAAAGTCAAAAGAAAGCAAGACAACGATTTCATTGTGCCGTCAAATTAAAAAACTCTAAGCATTTATCACTTTTGCATCGTCAAGGAGTCGCAAGCGTAATAGGTTCCTATGCAGAAGAACGGGCAAGAAACGCCACAGTCAAAACTTCTTTTCCTGCATCTTCCGAGAAAGGTGATATAAATTTTCTAGACCTCGGTTTTACTCCGTGACTGTACTAATGCTAAAATTGGGCAGTGGGTCCAGTCGACCTATTCGAAATGTGATTAGGTTGAGTGATCCCATGGGTACACTTCGAGTGGGTGCAGTTGACCAAAGACTCCGTAACCGAGTTTAGCTCTTTTCCTGTTACCATTTCAACTCTGCCGAAACTGCCACGATACCAGTTCCTCATTTTACCGATACGTGTTCAGTAAATGACATTCTATGTCAATTATTTCTCCGAAATTGGGCTCGTAGCCTTTCAGGTTAAATAATTTCGTTGAAATCTTATTAGTCAGGCTTTATTACTTATTTATTGTTATTATAACAGAAAATGTAACTAATATAAAAGGTGTTATAGTCCTTTGAAACCACAGACAGTTAATGACTACGTATTGAGTCTTGGTCTGACCTTTTTACATCATAAGTATTGTAATTCAACCTCAACATTCCGGTTATTTTAACAGGTAGAGACGAGTTGACCAAGTTTCGATCAGATTAATAAAATTTGCACTTCGACATTAAACATCCTTGTGACGACGAATGATTGGCTAAAATTAATAGAATTGTTAGAGAGAATACTAAACTATCAAGCCACATGCGGCTAATGCTCACAATCTATTGTGCTACCCATAATTTCATTAGGTAAGCTACCGAACTTTAGAATTTCATAACAAAAATACTACATCAAACTAAAAGCTTTAATAACTAAGTACACGACTCTAAACCGGAAAAGTAACTTCGGAGATGGTATCGAACGCAAAAAAACTGTTCACAAACCATTACTGGCCTCACACTAAATCATAATGTAAAATATGGACACGGTCGTCAATGTAAAGAAGACAGTGAAGGTAAAAGATTGCGTAACTACGAGCAATGAACGAGGTATGGCCAATGACCGCATAGAAAAAATTGGTTGAATCGGTGTGTCGCTGGCCTGATCAACTGTCACGTTCTGAAGCCACGACACGGTCCATTGCAGACAAGAAAGCGTCAAGAACTACACAATAGGGCGAGTAACAGGCGAAAAAATTAATTTGTGAAGGCATTAAGGGTTTACAAGAGAAAACTGTTAGTGCTTTGGTAGATGCTAGGGGAATTATGATGAATGAGGAAATAAATTTGAAACAACCCTGAATGAGTTTGAGTTTTCTTAGGACCAGAACAGACTCAAAAACAGATGTACATGCTAGATATGATGATAAAGGATCACAAATGTTGCTGTTAGTAGTCCAACAGGGTAATTGCGTAACACATTATCAGTAGAAATGTCTTTCATTTTGACAGTTCAACAACAACATTCAGCGTTATTCATGTTCTTCAGCAGACAAATTTTTTGAACATATGAAGCAGTGGATTAGCAATATTCATCTAACTTATTCAGATTATGACTGATAGTGCGTTACGCAATTAGAGTGCAGCTCGAGAACTACACTACTTAGTGCCTTATCCAAACTATCGTTAATGCAATTCAGGAACCCAAAAAGTTGGGATTATTTTTCAAAAGACATTAGATTTAGTGGCCAACATGGCCAGAGATCGCACAAGACAGGGAGGTTTGGAAGGAAAAAGGGGAGGCCTTTGCCCAGCAGTGGGACACAAGCAAGGCTAACAAAAAAAAAAATTAGATTTACCTAGTGAATCAGAATAGAAGAGGGAAGTAACAGTTACTAATAATTCGGAGTACGGAACGATGTTAATTGAAGACATGACATAACTAACCTTTATAAGGTACAAGGAAATAAAAAATGGTCACCGTTAACAGTACATGTAAACATGACGATCTAGGTCAAGATCATTAGCATATCGTCTATAAATGAATTAAACATGATATACCCCAAAAAGTAGGCGTAAATTATACGAAATAACAAAGGTTGTAACTCGTCTAGACGAGTATAACGAAATCTCGGCAATAATAAATCAATTACTTGCTTAAGTATCCATACTAATATTATAAATTAGAAAGTAACTCTGTCTGTATTTCTGTCTGTGTGTTACCTTTGCACGCCTAAACCACTGAACGGATTTCGATAAAATTTTGCAGAGAGATAGATTGCATCCCGGGGAAGGACATAGGATAGTTTCTATCCCTATATTCCCACGGTATCGACACTTAACCGCCTTTTCGACACTTAACGGCTATAATATAATAGCCTCTTTCTAGTCAGGGAGTGACTACCGGGAAGACGTCTAATAAAGAAGTATGGAAGAAAATACATGTTACAAGTAAATTGGGATAATAAATAATCTCTAATCTGGGATACCATCTAATCTATTTCTAATATTTTGAGCTATAGAAAAAGCTTGCTCGCTTTACTAACGCGTTTGTGTACCTATGCCACGCTGCATCCCGTTTTTGCATATACTACAATGAGATTTTCACAAAAGCATATGAAAAAAGTTGCGACTCATAATAACGTGTGGTAAAAAATCTTATTGAGCGATGAGAGACGCTTCTTGAATGGCTAATTCACTGCCGTTAGTGGCAGGGTGGCCACGAGCACCGTCTGTGCATTTACTACATGTATTTGAGCAACATACTGATGTTTCTTTAATTTTAGTTTCTGTTCCTGTAGCAAACCTACTCGTAGAAGACGTCATAGTTTGTTATACTCTCATTTGTCAATAAATGCTTCTTGGAAACAAAGTTAGACCACAGAGCTGGTTAAGGAAAACTATGTTCATCAACAATTTTAGAGACAGGACGATTATGTCATCAGACAGAAACCACTATGCCAGCTATGCAAGACGATTCACTAGCAGTGGAGCAGTTGTCCCGCTACGAAAATGTAGTTAAAGATAACAAGAGCCACGTATCCTAAAAATCAAATTCATCTTGCCAATACATTGGACTATAAAAGTAGAATAGGGCTAACTATTGGAATGCAAGCTTCAAACGTCAGACTGATGCATTTTAGCCCATTTGGAGGGTTCTATCTGACCTCCACAACCCAGTTACTGGGTAACACGATACTCATTGGTAAGGGTTCTAAAGCATTATTATCGTGGATTCCCTACACCTCAAGTCCATGGCCACAAGAAAGTCCCCCGCGATTCACGCGCATCAATCGCGCATCGAATGCCAATTAGAAGTGGCCCGAGAATGCATTGTGCACACAGATCACGGAGCGGCAGGAACAAGGTTCGGTTCCCAGAGGCGGGCAGAAGCCGGTGGTCGTGAATATTAATCGGATTTGGAACTGCAAGATTTTGATTCGTGATTTTTTTGACCAGAGTCAAATAATTAAATCATTCAAACGCTAAATCTACGATGTCAAAGTTTGTGCGCAACGAATATTTGACGAAGGACTTACCACGTACAGCAGATTTCAGAGTCTCTTTATCTGAAGAGAATAGCACTACTTCACAAAATAGTGAAATAAAATTGTCTGTTTTCTAAATAAGATATCAAAATAACTTTTACACGTCATATTATGAAAAAAATATAATGTATATGCTAAATGAGGTCAGCGTTTCCTATCTGACTACTCTGAGAAGAAAGGCCGAAACAAACTCAGAGGTCTGAGTCTCTTTTGAAGTCCTTATAATCTTGGTCAGATCATGACATGTGAAGACCGTGTAGATTGATGTCTGAAATGGTCTTCTGAGGAAAGTACCACAGATTTGAGTGAAATGCTTTGCTAAAGTAGTCACTGTATCAAAAAAAATAGTGTTCTGTAGGTGCAATCGTGCTTAATTAACTCCGCTAAACTATGTTAATCTTTAGATTAAAGATAATCTCATGCATTTCATTTCTTTGTATCTGTATGGCAAAAACTAATCCAACCGGACTATCGAACCTAGAGACCCCTGTTCTGCTTTTTATAAGTAGTTGCCAAAGCCGGTTACAGAACTAAGCGATAGAAAGTTCAAAACCCTTATCAAACGTGTCCTTATCAAAATAATCATATTATAAGATTAAAGACTACGTTGAAGACAAGGTAGTTTAGCAATAATTCCTTTTGCACATGTGGCTTCCCTGGCTCCTCATTGACGGCATAATTATGTAAATGTCTACTAGTACTAACTGCTTCCTAATCACGATGTTTTTTTTTTAATTTATTTTTAACATACTTGACATAATCTTTTTATTCTTTGATATCATATACAGACAATTAGGTTGTAATGGCAATGATATCATTTAGTTTTAATAGATTTTACTAGTTTATTTATCTTTCTGATGGATTCTTTTATATTTTGAGAATGTTGTAGGCCTTGTAGTCTGTAGATTTGTAGACCATTTTTTATTTTATTGAGTACCTACCTGGTACTTGTTGACAGGTCTATGCCGATAACATTGTAAAAGCCAATTATTTTTAACCATGGCGTTTCTTTCCGGCTCTTCTCCATAGGAAACGACCAATTGGAACCGTGCACCTAGCTTGACGTTTCATAAGTGCCCATGTAGGTTTAGGTGAAATAAAATATTTTGATTTTGTATTTCTGACTTCTGACTCATTCCCCAAAACTACAAAGTTGGTACTACGCCTACGAGGAAGAAGCTACGTTTCGTAAGTTACATTTTATGCACAGTCATGCAAATACATCAATACAAGTTACAATGTTAACACCCTTGAACGTCGGCGTTCGGCGAGTTTCTGTACTTTGTTCCTCATGTGTATATTGATATTGCGTAATATTTATACATAGTTTAAATATAGCAATCACGATTCACGAGTATGTCGTTGAACCAGTAGAAGGTCTTATAAAGGTCAGAGAAGGACAGAAGTTCTGCATGATGGAGTGGTGGCGAAAATAGTATTCAACAAGAGCAAATTATGTCACTGCTCCCATCCCAAAGCATCCCTTTGGACCCCACGTTATGGAAGAAGTGCAGGAGTGACAAAATTTGGCAGTCGTTAGTCCTATCCTATGTAAACTTAGCAGTAGACGAATTTGCAAGCGCATGAAGACCACCAAGGCATAGCATTCAATAGATATCCGTGGCTAATACTGATTTCTGCTGCTTGCTATAATACATTGGTTCTTTGACCCCACACAACATACATACACAATCAGCCTATAATATTCCCACTGCTGGGACACACACCTCCTCTCATCGAAAGGGAGTGGACTGTAATCTACCACGCGGGCCCAGTGCGGGTTGGTAAATGTGACATATCTTTGAATTTTTGGTTCTACAACACATTCTATTTTTGTTTCCTCACGATGTTTTCCTTCACCGTTTTGAGAGTGGTGATGAAATTTTTAAGACAAAGTAAGCGGCTTCCTGGATTCGAACACACGACCTACAACTCGTAAATCGGGGCCATCACTGGGCCACCACTGCTCTACCTTTCAGACAAATCCCCGAAAAAATATGTCAGTGGTCAGTATTTTACAAATTGTCATTCCAATCAGTACATGGTTCAGCTGTAATCTACTACATACCCTCTCGTGCCTGATGAGGTACTCGATGAGGACGTCCTTCTTCTTCTCCTTCTCGTCAGGATGGCAGATACCGATGTTGAGCCCCATCACGATGGTCCTCAGCAGACCACCCTCGAACGCGTCCCATAGGAACTTGGGTGTGTAGCACATTATTGCCTGGAAGAAAATACTGAATGTAAACGTGTTTTTAGGATGAAAAGTACCTGTAATAAAGTATAAAATGGCGTTCCCAAGGTTCATAATAGATTTCGGGACGGTAAGAAATCAGAGTAGATGGTTAACACACAGTGATGGTTGGTTGGCTCCATGTCAGAAATGGGGCTTGATAAATCTTTCTGTAATTGTGATGCTTTCGTAATGTTTTTACTATTTGTGTGCTTATTAACATAGCTTTAAGTAATCTATATAAATAAAAAGAAAAGTCCTGACTGACTGATTGACTGACTCATCAACGCCCAGCCCAAACCCTTGGACCTAGAACGCTGAAATTTTGCACAGAGGTTCCCGTTATAATGTAGACAAGGAATAAGGAAGGATTTTTCGAAATTCAACCCCTAAGGGGGTGAATGGGGAGAGGGTAAAATTTCACGCGGACGAAGTCGCGAGCAGAAGCTAGTTTGTAATATTAATACGTTAAGGGCCTTCGAATACTGAAAATAAAAGTTTTTTTAATGAGCGCCTACAGATCAGTTTCCCTTTGTATTTTGATGTCCTAAACGAAAAAAGCGTGTTAAAAACACAGGCTATTTATTTGGAATACCTCATCATTTTTGATATGTGAAAGATTCAATCAGGAATTTATTTGCTGCGTCTAGACTATTTGCTATTCATTTCCTATCTAGACAGAGGCCACTCATTCATTGACACTATTGACTCAATAAGTAGTCTAAAAGAGCAACACCCCCTATATTGGCTGATCACGATTCTAATTTTTTAATACGAGTATTTGACATATCAATTAACACTATTGGTACGAGTATACGTCACATTTATATACTAATGTAATAAGGTGTTTGTTTATTTTCTAATCTCTGGAAGTCTGGACCCTGGAAATACAGTCGGATTTGAAAAAATCTTTTTGCATTTGATAGCCCAATTCTTGAGGAAGGTAAAAAAAAGGCTGAAAGAAGGCTAAGCAAAAACGGAGAAATATCGCGGGGGCCGAGGGAGCATTATAATAATAATAATTGTTTTATTTTGGCACAACATAGGAACCACTTTTGTTAGTACACACCTTAAATACTACAACTTATACACTAGGGTTAGTAACATAATTTAGGGATGAAACTCTTCATGAGTCATGTACTTACGAGGCATCTCATGCGGACAATGATTTCGCATGAGATGCCTCAGCACAGGAGCTCTCGGGTCCTCAGCCACGACCCACATGAAATGTAGCTTTTATTTAAGTATATTGTGTATCTTTACGACTTCCACGCAAACGAAGTAGCGGGCAGAAGCTAGTGTTTTGTATACGGACGAGAAAATTGAGGTTCCCACGCACGTTTTAGTGCAGTGATCTCAACAATGCATATAGTAATGTGTCACGCTTTATAGGTGAGAAGAATTGCACGTCGCTTGTTATTAAATATTATCATAGCGTAAAATCAGGACCACCTTGTATGTACAGATTGATCTCAACATAATCTGACAGCAGCCTGCACTATACGTGGATAGTCGGTCTATCATCATCTGCCTAGCCTTTTTCCAACCATGTTGGGGTCGGCTTCAAGTCAAACCGGATGCAGCTAATACCAGTATTTTACATGGAGCGACTGCCTATCTAACCTCCACAACCCTGAACCCAGTTACTGGGAAATACGACACCCCTTGGTAAAACTGGTTGTCAGACTTTCGGGCTTCTGACAACCCGTAACGACTGTCAGAGATCCACGAATGACAGTCGGGACCAACGGTTTAGCGTGCTTTCCGAGGCGCGAAGGGGTCTCGGTATCTAAAGGTAGTAGATAGTCACCCATCCCCAGACCAACCGCGGCAAGCGTAGCTTAACATTATCGGTCGACATTTGCGGCTGTTATTATTTAGCTGACCATAAATATTATTAATAGGTAAGGTTTAATCATTAAACATATGAATAGTACCGAGAGAACTTTATTATCATTCCATTGTTCTCAATGAATAAACATTCAAGCGGTCGCATCTGTACGCAGCGGTCGTACTGTCAGTACTGTCACACCTGTCGAGTACCGTTATCCAGTCGCTCTTAGAACAAAAAAACGTACAAAGTCCAAGCCGACGCGTTCTTTTTATTAAGTACCTACTAGTTAAATTTGAAAACAAAGATGTTTATACAACAAATCTTAGAACAAAGATTAGCTTCCAGAAACTCATAAAGTCATAACTCAAAAAAATCTAGAAATAGTAGTACTGTATTCGCATTTTTCCATGCTTTGTTCGTTATCCATATTAATATTATAAGGCGATTGGCACACTGCCACGCACCACGCTGCATGTTGCGTGACTGCGTGTTGTAACGTTACTTGTAAGTATCTCCGTTTGTATAGAAAACACGCACAGTCCAACACACTGAAAACGCAACCACGCGCGTTCATGCGGATCACGCGCATACACGCGGAGAAACATGCACCCCCGCGCGTAGGTGCGGGGCGAGACGCAAGGTATGGCACACCGAATCCCGCAGTGCCGCGCGTGATTTTGACCACGACGACGACCACCACAGATAAATGAGAGCCGCCGTGCGTGAATCTACAAAACGCACCTACGCGCGTGAGTGCGCAAAAAACCCGCACGATGATGCAGATCTGCACTCCCGCAGGAACGCGCGTAGGTGCGTCGACACGCAATATGCAGCATGATGCGGGGCAGTGTGAAAACCGCCTAAATGCGAAAGTGTTTCTGTCTTTCTGTTACCCCTTCACGCTAAAACCGCTGAACCGATTTAGATGAAAATTGGTATAGAGATAGTTTGAGTCCAGGGAAAGGACATAGGATAGTTTTTGTCCCGATATTCCCAGGGGATCGAAACTTATGCGGGTGAAACCGCGGGGCGATGCTAGTAAATAATATACAAGACATCACACCTGTAATCTCCGAAAGGTTGCGCAGAGGTGGACTTACACATAAGTCACAAAGGTGAAATGTACGTACACTATTATGATCTGTGGTGTAGGTACACCCACATTTCGCCAGTTATGTGTAAGTCCCATGTAATAGGGGGCGAGCCTATTGCCATCAACCGAGCACAAGTCCAAACTCCGGGCTGCTACTGAGAAATTTCTGATAGAAAAATCCAATAACACTTTGCCCAACCTGGGACTCGAACCCAGGAACTCATGCTGAGCAGTAGCGCTTGCGACTACTAGACCAACCAGACAGACCCCAGCTTCATTTGTACGTAACTAAGTATTTTCTTAATCGATCTCCATAGACGGAATCGGGCTATTTCCTTGCTAAGAATAGATAATCGCCCAGCACCTTCACAGACTATTAATTACCTTGTTTCTCCAATTAAATCATCATCTCATAAATTATGCAATTAGACATTTTCCTTGATTACAGAGTAATGCCAAGTTTAGAATGGGCAGTCTGAGTGTATACTGCAATCATAAATTCAATGGAGTAAACTGACAGGTGCTAATGTCACTTTACAAAATAAAATAAATGCTAATTTTTATTGTATTTTAAACTTTAAACTTATTTAACACCTGTGCCCGCAACTCAGAGATTAGGTGGCAGGTGCTTTGGTTGAGAGGAGATGTAGTCAGCGGGATTGTCCGAAAGGGTTACCGCTGGCCCGGAACATAAAGGGCTAAGGACTCTTACTGACTAAAACCCACTCGTGTTCCTTACGAGTGGGTTTTAGTCAGTAAGAGTCTGACACTCTCTTCCGCTCCACCCAGAGCGGGTGGGGTCATTAGATGATTTCCCATCCACAAAAAAAAAATAGGGAAAGAGATGTCGAGATGACTCTACGCTATTTGTTTTTTATAATATTAGTAAGTACAGATTTTAGACTGCTGAGGAGTTTGGTGCGCCACTTCTTCTTCCCTGCAGGGCTAGCATGGCCGGAGACATTTTATCCACGGGGAGAGGACAAAATACTATTCCCCTCTGTCAATTTTGTCCACCCTCCGAGCATGGCGACATGGGTGGATAAACTATCACGGTGGACAAACCAGAGGAAACGCTTGTCCCCGAAATTATTGCCATTATAAGAAAACTTTTATTAAATTACAAAATAGTCGAGAATATCGTCGTAAGCGAAAGTACTTTATTTGTTTTATTGTTTAAATTGTATAAATTATTGTTATTAATTATTATTATTATTTTATTGTATAAATTTATTTTATTCAAATTGAACGCCGGTGTATTTTTCGCTCGATTTTCTCCCTTTCCGACGACAAAACTAAGCTCCAGTAAGCACGAGACATTTTTATATTACAATTAATTATATTTTCTCCAAGAGATATACTTAAACCCACCATCTAAAGACGAGGACAAGTTTCTCCCTTTGTTAGGTCAAAATATCTGTAATTTTTCTCTTCCACTAGTCGCCATGCTATAGGCGGGGGGTGAGTATCCACGTCTAATGTCAAAAAGTGATATAATTCTCTTTCCCCCTGTTGCCGTGCTTTGGCAGGTGGATAAAATAATTTTATCCCTTGTCAGTGGAAATAACCGGTGGACAAAAGTTTTATCCCCAGCCCATGCTAGCCCTGCAGGACTAGGAAATAGTGAAGGGCGGGCATTTTGGGGGATTGTCTTATATAATGTTGACGTTCAAAAAGTGCTGATTCTCAGCCTAGTTTAAATAAATTACTCTTAATTTTAACACAACTAACAAAACGATTACTATAAATTGATCATTATTGCAATAAATATGACCATATTATTTGCCAAAGTGACACTATTAGCACCTGTCAGTTCAATTCCAGTGATAAACAATTCGAGCATAGTGATACCGTTACCAGGCGTGTTGTATGAGGTCGTTCCGTTGACACGACGTGATTGAGCTGTTAGATACATTTGGACTGACGGCGTCCGTATTTGGGTGTGTATTGTGGGTTTCCATAATATCCGCCAGTAGGCCATAGCCGGTCATAGGCCTTGCTCCGGTTTTGTTGCTAATTTAGACTCAGAGAGACATGACGTCATTGTATAAATATAGTTTGTTAGCTGGGACAAGACGCAGAAAAAATAATTGACTGCCGCGTTGGCCTAGTGGTCGCAAGCGTTACTGCTGGGCATAGGTCATAGATTCGAATCCCAGGTCGGGCAGTTTTATTGGGATTTTCCATCAGGAATTTCCCAGTAGTAGCCCGGAGTCTGAATTCGTGCCTGGCTGATTAATGGCAATAGGCTCGTCCCCATGGGACTTAACATAACTGGCGAAATGTGGGTGTTACTTTAGGTACATCTGTGCCTTAGGGTCTAAAGTCTAAACAGACGGACTGCATTTGAACTGCATGCCAGCTGCAACTTCGCAGTTTGGATGCAGTTGTCATAACAAGGTTTCGAAGCAGTTAAGTCAACTGCATCCAAACTACGATGTTGCAGCTGAAATGCAGTCCGTCTGTGTAGACCCTTACCCTTCGGAAATTACAGGCGTGATGTTACGTTTAAACACGTAAGTACCTTTATTTTCTTACTAGAATAGCGAACACTGTGATAAATAAAACAGTGAGAGAAAAATGTCAACAAACAAACACGAATCCGCTGGGAGAAAGTTAGTCATAAAATAAATATAAAACAAATTGTTTCTATTTTTATTGCGTGAGTAATGGAGCAAGGATTGGAATGAGTAATCTACGCGTTCATTGAATAAATACAAGATAGAGGTAATTAACTGCACGTGGATTACGGAGTATAGTAATTATTTGAACCGTGACGTAGCAAGGAGATCGATGACGTTGACTTCCATGGCTTTATGGGACTGTTTTAGTGACTATCGTAAAAACTATCACCAAAAAAAAATGCTGTTCCATACATTTTAACCGGGTTTCTTAGTAACTGCCCGGAGTTTGGAAGTTGGCAGTGCCTCGGAAAGCACGTGGTCCTGCGCCTGATCTCTCTCCGGTCGTGTCGGATTGCCGTCCCATCGGACTATGAGAGTAAGGGAAGAGGGAGTGCACCTGTGTCTGCGCGCGCACTTGTGCACAAAAAACAAAAAAAGATTGGCTGCCGTGGCCGAAATACGGTCTGAAGGACTGGCACTTCTATGAAACAGCTGATTTGTTTATTGATAACCGACGAAAAATTTCTACGCTAGAGGGTCTAGAATCATGTGCTAAATTCATGGTTACAGGTAGCGCGTCGATGTACCTGCCACCCTGTATAATATACTAGCTTCTCCCCTCGACTTTGGTCGCGTGAAATTTTTTGCTTTACATAAAATATAACCTATGACACTCGGCAATACTGTAAGCTTTCCGTTAGTGAAAGAATTTTCGGAATCGGATCAGTAGTTCTGAAGATTAACCCCTATAAACAAACTTACAAATACCTCTTTAAAATATATATTAGTAAGTATATAATTGTCATAGATATCTCATCATCCGCCTAGTCTTTTCCCAACTATGTTGGGGTCGGCTTCCAGTCTAACCGGATGCAGCTGCATACATAGATATCTGTATAAACTATAGTGAATTTACAAAACAGAGGTTTTGGGCAATGATATCGTAAGTAAACTGGCATAATATCATTGACTCTGAGTGCCCAACTTACTCTGTCAATTCACAACCACTCGATACGCTTCCGCACCGTATTGAACATTAATCGTATAATACATAATTATGTTATCGTAGGAGTCCGACAAGGTGGTCCGATGACCTTGTGAAGGCCGCAGGAACCCGTTGGATGCGAGAAGCACAGAACCGGTCGAAGTGGAGGTGCTTGGGGGAGGCCTATGTCCAGCAGTGGACGTCTTTCGGCTGAAATGATGTGATGATGATGAGGAGTCCGCTTTGAACGCTGTTCACAAGGAGAGTGTTTGGAACGCTGTTCATAAGGAGAGCGTTCAGAACGCTGTTCAGGCTGTTCACAAAGAGAGCGTTTAGAACGCTGTTCGGGCTGTTTACAAAGAGAGCGTTTGAAATGCTATTAACGCTGTACACAAGGAGAGCGTTTAGAACGCTGTTCACAAGTCCGAAATCCAAAAATATTGTCAGTTTAAAATTTAAAATCAAATAGACGATACTCTTCCGACAGCTGCTTGCTGTCGGGGGCAAGGTAAGTCGAAATGTCATTTTCGAAACGATAGCCTGTCGGATGGGTGGGAATATAGCTATGCTGAAGCATTTTACCATTGTGTTTAGGCTAACTTTTGCAGCGTCTCCATAGAGTACCTAAACAATGACATCACACCACAATAAGTTACGTTTACACATCAAGGTTCCGAGCAATTACTCGGCACGTCCTTTTAATTATTTTATTGTAATCTTCTATCTGACGTCACCATGACGTAATGATAGCAGCTGTTATAGTTACAAACAAAAACTGGGTATTTTTGTTAAACAATAAAGTTATGGATTGTTTCAAACGGTAAAGAGAAAAGGTACTCTGCGAATTCTTTCACTGCTACATAACAAATACGTGATGACATTACTAACTAATGTGATAATGTCATAAAAAATGCAACAATGCACGTATTTGTGTAAACCTATTGACCTGACAACCTCCACTCCACCTGACAACACACTTAACTTTAAAGTAATTAAAACTGTGGTTTACATAGTCTGAACTCTGATCCACCGCTTTTACGTTAATTTGAGTACAAAATGGTAACTGAGTCATTCCTCTGTTTATTCAATTTATGGTATTATGACAGTCACAGAGGCAATTAAATCGCAACGTGGAAATCAGGCTTTACATTTAGTCGGAATTTTCTTTCGTTGAAGTTTAACTAAACTGCTGTTTTCTTAATGAGATGTTCAACAATTTGATGCAACTTTGTACAGCACTAGCTGCTGCCGACGGCTTCGCAGCGTGGATGTTATTTTTTTTCGCGGAACCCTAATTTGGCTATTTGTGTATGTGCGTTTCAATGTTTGTAAACGCAACCACAATACAGGAGAAATTCCGAGTGTGTGGCAAAGCTAAAAAAAAATAAAAAAATTGTAAAATAAAAGTAGCCTAACGTACTCCTTATAAAGTCAGCTATCTGCCTGTCCCGTCAAAATCGGTCCAGCCGTTTCGGAGATTAGCCGGAACAACAAACGGAGAGACAATTTTTTTTTTTTTTTGTTACAAGTACCGTTGTTTATACTTTTACATGCATTTAGTAAAAAGCAGTTATTTTGGGGCATTCCTCGAAAGTCGAAACGCACCAACTTTGAAACGCACCAAATAAAAGTCTATCGATATCATTTATTACGAATCCTTCATGCTCTTCTTTATGTTTCATCGTTGATGCATTTCGAGGAATAAAATTATAATATTTTTATTAATATTTAATCTTTTTTTATTTTTTTCGAGGAATACATTTGGTGCGTTTCAAAGTTGGTGCTTTTCGAGGAATACCCCGTTATTTTGACATTACAAATAGACACTTCAATTTTATTTATAGTTACCTGGAAGAACAGCACGAAGCACACCCACTGGTAGTACGTGTAGTACTTCTTCTCTTGCGTGCTGTCAAACTCGTTCGCTACGCCTGGATGCGCCACCTCTTTGCCAACCTGCATTCAACAATACTTGTTTAGTTTCACAAATTACTATTTGCGTGTGACCTAAAAGTCCAAGTACCCACCTTTAGAAAAAAAAAACAGATATGTGACACTATGTGACATTTTGAAGTAAATGAAGAAAATAACAATAATAAAGATCCGAAAGATAAAACGTTTATTCAGTGCAACAAGACAGAATAGAGGTATTAAAAAAAAACATCAAAAAAGGTGGAGAAAACAAAGATTAAAAACCCTAAGGTTGACTGGTAGAAAATTTGTACAGTATTTCTTTTACTTATGCATAAAGTTTCAATAAAAAAAAGATAAATTGACCCATTGACACCTAATATATGTAAGTAGGGATGAGAAGATGTTAGATTAGCTGCTATGTATTCACCAACCCGCACTGGGCCTGTGTGGTACATTATTAGCTTACCCCTCTTGAAGAGAGGAGGACATGCCGATTTCCTCACGATGTTTTCCGTTACCGTTTTGAGAGCAGTACCTAAGATATTATCATTAGGGCACAGTGATGGCATCCTAAACATCTGACATAAACCCAATACGAATGAAATCTTGATCTTTTCATTGCTATTCTAACTTGACCAATAGTCAAACTCAAACTCTTTCTTGCATTCATGTGTTCATATAGTTGTTACAATATACTTAAGTAAGTTCCAACATGAAACCCGGTTAGGGCACGGCACGTCGTTATACATTATATAATAATATTATAAAGCTGCAGAGTTTGTTGGTTTGTTTGTTTGAACGCGCTAATCTCTGGAACTACTGGTCCGATTTGAATGATTCTTTTAGTGTTGGGTAGTCCATTTATCGAGGAAGGCTATAGGATATATAACATCACGCTACGACCCTTAGGAGCCGCGCAGCGTGTGACACCGCGGGGAACAGCTAGTACATTATAAGAACAAAATAATAATATGGACCCCATGGCTGGATTAAAATCATGCATGATTTCCTCATTCAAATACAAAATCCAATATCAAACATTGGCCTTATTTATCACCCCTTTCAGTTTGATATACGCCAAACACAAACAGCCACATAAACAGTATGACGGACAATAAATATGTAATGAAAACGAATTACCTACAGAAACGATGAACATATGAATTTCAAATTGAGCGATGCCGCGATGTCACAATCGTATAATAGTATTTTGAAAATGGGTAGTTTTGAAAGCCAAATCAAGCACCGAGTGTTTTGTTTTGTATCCATAAATCTTATTTGAGAGTCAAAATAAGCCTCAAGGTATTTTTTTATTAGAATCGAGCCCCCGAGTCCTCCTGCCAGTTTAACGGAACCTATACTCTTCCTTGACTCTTTCAAGGTGATTATCATCTGCCTAGCCTTTTCCCAACCATGTTGGGGTCGGCTTCCAGTTTAACCGGATGCAGCTGAATACCAGTATTTTACATGGAGCGACTGCCTATCTGACCTCCACAACCCAGTTACTGGGTAGTACGATACCCCTTGATAAGACTGGTTATCAGACTTCCGGGCTTTTGACTACCCGTAACGACTGTCAAAGATCCACGAATGACAGCCGGGACCAACAGCTTAACGTGCTTTCCGAGGCACGGAGGGGTCTCGGTATGTAAAGATGGTCACCCATCCACAGACCAACCGCGGCAAGCGTAGCTTAATCTGATCGATCGACCCGTTCGGCTGTTATCATTTAGCCACGGGCCCCTCTCGACTCTCTCAAGGTATACGAACAGAATTTTATTTAGGTACCTATAGTCCATCTGTTCTTAATACCTAGCTGAAATATTTAAATCAATTTTGACTGGCAGCAAAGACCTCGAATTAAGTCAAATCGATCCAGAAAGATTACGAGGCTTCATACATAAGTTGATGGTCATTTTCAGCTCATGTTTCAGTGATGAAATGGGGTAGTAAGTTATTCATATACGACGTTTTGCCGTAAATCGTAATGTATCAGGAAGCCACGTGAGAAAATGTTCATTGCAATGTTTGTGTAGAATTATTAGCTGACTAGGTTCTGCCCGCGATTTCTCCCGCGTGGTGACGCATGACGTGAACATGATCAGAAATGAAGAGTTTCGCAGCAGAACACGGCAATATAGCCTGCTTTATTGGTCAAAGTTGTGTCGATGCTTGGTGAGGCAGCGGTCCAGGAATAGTGGGAAGGTCTTACGGCTGATTAGAGGACCCACAGTGGACGTTCACGGCTTAGCAACGTTATATTCCTTTATAGAATACTAGTTTCTGCCCGTGATTTTGACCGCCTGAATTTTCTTGTTCCTCCGACCCACCCCGTCGCATCGCATCGCATAATCGCTTGCCCGCGCTATTACTTCGTTTTCGCTTAGCGTTCTTTCTGACTTTTTGCTCGGCTTCGTAGGGTCCTAGCTTGATGTTAAAACCCATGTTAAATGCAAAAATAATTTTTCAAATCCGACTGGTAGTTTCAGAGATCAGCGCGTTCAAAAAAACAAACAAACTCTTCCGCTTTAATATTTAGTATAAAAAAAAAAAAGATAAAGATAAAGAAAAAAAAGAGATAAGTAAAGAAAAAGAAAAAAAAAGAGGATAAAGATTTATAATTTCAGCGAAATTGAGATTTACTGTCACTTGTTTTCAGGAATTGTGCCGAAATGACGGCTAGGTACTCGTATATCATCTCTTTTACATTGGACCAACTTTTGAATGTTTGAAGTGAAAACTTCTTAAGGCGCGTTGGGCATTTTTTGAGATAGGAAAAAACTATTGAACTCACGCCACTGTTACCGTAACCGACACCGCTTCGGATGTATTCGGCTGTCCTCGGGATGTACTCGGTTTTAATGTATATCCGATATGTCAGTGAGTGATGGGAAAGTATTCTGTTTGTATGTTGTTTTCACTTCTGTCAGCACTCCTGGAATGCCACTTTTTTAGGGTTCCGTACCCAAAGGGTAAAAACGGAACCCTATTACTAAGACTTCGCTGTCCGTCCGTCCGTCTATCTGTCACCAGGCTGTATCTCATGATTTTTTTGCCCTTTTTTGCTCGATATCAATAATGGCAACAGGTAGGCACTTGAAATATTCACAAAATACTCAGTTGTATTTTTACTTTAATAATAAATAATAAAATAAAATAAATATTTAAGGGGGGCTCCCATACAACAAACGTGTTTTTTTCGGCGTTTTTGCCTTGTGGTACGGAACCCTTCATGTGCGAGTCCGACTCGCACTTGGGCAGTTTTGTTTATTGCTAAATGGGCCTGATCTTGACCTCGATCAATCAATAATCGTTATCGGTAAAGTGGAGGTTATAATAATAATAATATGGTGCGTAAACTGCATCAGTTTTAATTTCACTGTCGAACCACACAACACAAGTTTTTTTTTTTTTTAGCCTATACTGTCCCACTGCTGGGCAAAGGCCTCCCCCAAGTCCTTCCAGGAACTCTTTTCCTGCGACGCCTCGAACCAGCCCTCGCAGTACGCGTCCAGGTCATCTCGCCACCGCTTTCTGGGTCGACCTCGGCGGCGCCGTCCATCTTCAGGCACCCATTGTGTGGAAACTTTTGCCCAGCGGTAATCCTGCATGCGGCTGATGTGACCCGCCCAATCCCACTTGAGCCTGGCAGCCTTCTTGCCTACGTCTATTATACCCGTTTTGGAACGCAGCATGGTGTTCCGAATTTTGTTTTATTTATGTGACTAAAATAACAAAGTACACCTGCACCTGCTGATGTACACAGTAACAAATTATCAGTCAGACGTAACAATAAGAGCGCGACAAGTGGACGCTGACCTTAGCCAACACACCCACCCATCTGGGACATTACGTACGTTTGTGTGCGATTTGCTAATCTCTGCAACGACTATACTAGGGCTGCATGACTTCTAAATAGTCGTACCAAATAGCAATTAAATGATAATGATCAAAGTGGTTATGGTGGGAATAAAAAAACTACTAGTATGTAAGAGAATCGCTAAGCATCTCGCTAAAAAGTCTTACGATTAGGAAATCCTAACTATTATTATAAATGCGAAAGTAGGTTTGTTTGTTTGTTATACTTTCACGCTTTCATGCTAAAGAAATTCGGCACATGGGTAGACCATGAGCTGGAGAAGGACATAGGCTACTTATCATCCTGAATCGCATACGAAGTCGCGGGCAACAGCTAGTTGATGATAAAGAAAGAAAGAACGGTGATGAAAATTATTTTACAACTCATGCACAGTAACGAGAGCTGTATCTGCACCTTAATTGCGTAACACACTATCAATCATCATATCCATTGCTTCATATGTTCGAAAAATTTTTCTGCTCAACAACGTAAATAACGCAATGAATGTTGTTGAACTGTCAAAACGAAAGCCATTGCTACTGATAGTGTGTTACGCAATTACCCCGCAGATTAGACCAGAAATAAACTCAACTACGAAAATATGCTGTAACATTTTGGCCACCGAATTACGATGATGTGGCAATAGGCCCTTCGACCATCAATAATAATTACCTAATTGGGTACCAATTGACCCCGAGTCGAGTCTTTGAATTACCGAAACGAAGCTGACCACGTCATCTGTCATATTTGGCCAGGAACCTCTGCCCAATCAAGAATGAGGATAACACATCATTAGTTAACCTTGCGGCCTTTAATAGATCATAACGTGGGCGAAGACCTATTGCAAACCGGGAAACGTTGACCAATTATACCTTTGACTCCCATGCCGGACGGCGCGTACGTGTTCCACGCGCGCCTCAAAGAGATGTCAGCATCGAGGAGGGGCCCCCTTAGGGCCGAAGCCTGCCGGGTCAGCGGGATTATCCGAAAGGGTTACCGCTGGCCCGGAACATAAAGGGCTAAGGAAAGAACACGGGTGGGTTTTAGTCAGTAAGAGTCTGACACTCCCTTCCGCTCCACCCAGAGCGGGACCAACCATTTTGTAGGGAACCGAAAATAGTAAAAAGTTGGATTATTCAAAAGAAATTTTAACACAAAAATGTTGTGGTCATCGTGGGATGCTGGCAGATTCTTCCTGTGAACGCCGACTACCAAAATTACACAAATACACAATACAGACTCATCACGATTCTGCCATTCACCAACCCTAACATACATGTGCCCAATCAGCTCAACACAAGAGAGGAAGCGAGCAGTTACGGGGATCTGCGCACGCGCAATTGACAGCACCTACCCGACTAATAGACGGTGATTTGTGTTCCAATGAAGATGTAGTAAGCGATTGTAACAGCGTCAGTGACAAAGATTTATTATGATAAATATAAACAATAAGGAAAGACAGGACAAGCCAACAATCATTGTTAGAATGATCCTGAGGGTCCTGAGGTCCGCGTAGGTTGTAGAGTACAAGTTGGTACCCTAGCAGAAGGACTGTTACTGTATGATTCTACAGAAAACATCCTGTAGGTATCTTCCTCTCTCTTCTACTTTGATGTGCCCGACAAGGTCCACAATGATCGAACGTCTGTCGATGTCTTTGGTACAAATAAAATCAACCTTATTTATCTATGAAACTTTTTTTCATTATTTTTTTTGCGATGATACCTGACGGGAGGAGTGGAGTTCATTTGCGCCCAGTTGGCATGACCCCCGAGAATCGAGCTCCTCAATGCACAAAATTATTAATAATATGATTTTTTAAATTGTACATAACGTTTGAGAAAAAAATCTGAAATTGCGACAAATTCTCAGGATTTTTTAAGGAAGTCAGGCTTTTTCTCCGGAATTTTAAAATTTTCATCTGGTAACCCTAGCCTGGCATAACTACCTGTTCGCTTTTTTCAAAATGTCGGCCACGCCTGAAACCTACATAAATCAATAGCTGACATCAATGCAAACAGAAAACATAATAGGACCAAATCCCGTAAAGCGTCACGTTTCCGAGATATTAACGTTAATAGAGATAATAACGTCATATTAGGAGAGTATTTATTATAACTCATCACCCATTGCTGCAGAGTCTTTACTTAAAGAAAACGTTCCAGTTTGCGATTCTGAATTTCACTTCCAATATGTAACCTGTAAAGATATAATTAAAACTTTTCACACGTTAAATGTTAAAAAGACCGCAGATCTATGGGGTAATTCTGTGGATGTTGCTAAGTCGATTATAGACATTGTAGCACCTACTTTAGCTGTTATATTTAATAATTGTATTGACCGTGGTGAGTTTCCTGATCTTATGAAAAACAGTAAAATAATACCGTTGTTTAAATCGGGTAGTACATCAGACCCTACTAATTATAGACCTATTTCAGTACTACCTACCTTTAGTAAAATTTTTGAAAAACTTATTTTAAATCAATTGCAAAGATTTTTTAATAATAATAAATTACTACATAACAAACAGTTCGGATTTACAAGGGGTCGTTCGACTACCGATGCAGGAGTTGAACTTTTAGGACATATTTATAATGCATGGGAGGACAAATGCGATGCTTTGGGCATCTTTTGCGATTTGTCCAAGGCATTCGATTGTGTTCTTCATGAAACATTAATCAGGAAACTGCACCACTACGGAATCCGGAACGCCTCTCTGGATCTTCTTACTTCTTACTTGAGTGATAGGATTCAGAGAGTTGATGTTAACGGAAAAAGGTCACCCGGATCTGTAGTAAGAATGGGGGTCCCCCAGGGCTCAATTCTCGGCCCATTTTTATTTATTATTTATATAAATGACTTGCCTTACCTCATAAGGGATGAACATGATATAGTGTTGTTTGCAGATGACACTTCACTTTTATTTAAACTCAAACGTCAGCAGCTGGTTACTGACAATGTAAATAACGCCCTTGCAAAAGTAGTTAACTGGTTTAATGTCAATAACCTACTTCTTAACGGAAAAAAAACTAAATGTATTAAGTTTACCATACCCCACGTTAGACAAGTAGAAACTAGTGTTCTCATTAAGGATGAAGAGTTGAAACCTGAAGATACCACAGTATTCCTAGGCATAACGTTGGATGCCAAGCTTCAATGGGGCCCCCATATAGATAAATTGTCAAAAAAGCTTAGCTCTGCAGCATACGCCGTTAGGAAAATTCGTGATTTAACTGATTTAGAGACAGCCCGTTTAGTATACTTTAGTTATTTTCATAGTGTGATGTCGTACGGTATTCTGTTGTGGGGAAATGCCGCCGATATTCAGACAATTTTTATTTTACAAAAAAGGGCAATTCGTTCCATTTATAAATTAAGTCCCAGACACTCCCTCAGAGACAAATTTAAAGAGATTAATATAATGACTGTGCCTTCTCAGTACATTTATGATAATCTTTTGTATGCACATAAAAATATTAATCTGTTTAAAAAATACAGTGATATCCATAACATAAATACTAGGAACAAACACAAATTTGTTGTTCCTACAACAAGGCTCAAAAAAATAGGTGGCTCGTTTAGATGCCAATGTATACGTTTTTATAATAAACTTCCTAGCCACATTCAAGAACTAAGCCTTAATAAATTCAAATCTTTTATAAAGCGAAAACTATGTCAGAAAGCCTATTATACTGTAAAAGACTATATTGAGGACAAAAAGGCTTGGGATTGAGCTGCTCCAATAGGTTTAGATTGTTGTTTTTATTTTTGCTATTTTACACTTTAATAATTTTTTTTTTTTTTTTTTTTTAAGTATCTATTTACTTAAATAATGACATGTACATTTACTGTATAAAGTATTATATGATTTTAATTATTGTGAATGTGAGGACTATGTGGGTAATTTTTTGTTTTTTCTCTCTTCGTTTTAATCATGATCTGGCAGTTTGAGTAGTTTATGCGGCCTACCCAAATGTCCTGTCTTTGGTATTGTTCGTCGAATCGTTGAGCTCCTTAAGTTCTGAGTTGAGCTGCACGGTTACTGACAAATGCGTGCACTGACTGGACAGGTCCGCTCAATCTGTGTGGTTCTTTCCTCAAAAGACCATTTCAGACACTAATCTACATGGTCCTCAAAGATTATGTCCGGATTTTTTATATACACATTGACATTGATGAATTTTATTTAGACATTGACATGAATATTTACTTTGTAAGTAATTTTTATTATTTTTTTTTTATTTAATTATTGTGAATGTGAGGACTATGTGGGTCATTTCTTTTTTCCTTCTTAGTTTTAATTATGATCTGGCAGTTTGAGTAGTTTATGCGGCCTACCCAAATGTCCTGTCTTTGGTATTGTTCGTCGAATCGTTGAGCTCCTCAAGTTCTGAGTTGAGCTGCACGATTTTTGACAAATGCGTGCACTGATTGGACAGGTCCGCTCAATCTGTGTGGTTCTTTCCTCAAAAGACCATTTCAGACACCAATCTACATGGTCTTCACACGATCTGACCAAGATTTTGTCTGGACTTTAAAAGAGACTGTGACTTCTGAGTTTGTTTCGGCCTTTCTTCTCAGAATAGTCAGTTAGGAAACGCCGACCTCATCTAGTTTAAAAAAAAATATGATTGACGTGTAAAAGTGTTTGTACAAACCTACTTACTTACAGAAATAAAAATCAAAAAAAAAAAAAAAAAAAAAATCATATATTATCTGTGTATTAGGTTTCATGCGTGGCCGCCATTTCGAAAAAAAATCAAAATGGCGGGCAGGTAGGTATGCCACGGACCTTTAAGGGCCCTTTCCTTTTTTCTAAGTGACGTGAAAATCTCTATGAATTTTACGAATAAAAGTCAAAAGACTAGATATGAATAGGGTTATGGGAAGTCTTAATTTAATAACAAGATGTTACATAATGTGGTTGACCTAAAAATAAACTTCAAGAAGCTCAAAGTGATTTGCGTTACATTGTGTGGCTAATAAACGAAGTAATTAGTACATAATATACAGCTGATTGTTTCTGCATTATTAATAGCTTGTTTACGTAACAGGTACATTGGCCTACTCATGTAATCATACTTTACGACTAGTTACGTTTACTGGGTAATAACGGTGATATGACGAAACTACAGCAAACTACCCAGCTACCTGAAATATCAGACATATTAGTAAGTAATGTATGCTGACAAAGTATCTTGTTCGATGTAGTATTATGTACATAGAGGGTCAAATAATTAATAGCTAGCGAAGCTCTGCAGACTAGGTATCGATATGTTCGATCGATCGATCGACCATAATATAATAAAAAACCGGTCAAGTGCCAGTCGGACTCGCGAACCGAGGGTTCCGTACTTTGTAGGTATGTAAATAGTAGTTTAAAAATTACGGTTTTCGGACTTTTTCCTTTACTTGTGCTACATGATCTTGCTTCTTGCCAAATTACATGATTCTAGGTCAACGGGAAGTACCCTATACATTTTGATTCCAAGAGTGTCGAAATATACTTTTTTTGTGGCATAAACGGCCGTATCTTTTTTTTAGGTTAACTTAGGTGTTTGATTTTTTCTCAGCTTCAAGGGACTGTAGAGTACATGTGACTGTAGACTGTGTATATGGTTTTAATTTCAACTTGATACCTCCACGCGTTCCCGAGATAAAGGGTCTTGTCAGACAGACAGACGGATGGACGGACAAAAAAGTGATCCTATAAGGGTTCCGTTTTTTCTTTTTGAGTTACGGAACCCTAAAAAACGATTTAAAAAAAAAAAGTACGATTTTATTTTGTTGTATAATGTTGTTGAACTGTCAAAACGAAAGCCATTGCTACTGATATCATGATAGCGTGTTACGCACTTACCACGCTGGATTCAGGTGTCAGTATTAACATAATAAAACAATGACAAAGAGTCTAAAGACAGCTGAACACGAGTGGAAGTGACAAAGAAATCGGAAGCTCTGTGTAATTCGCGGAGGTACTGGCTCGATGCCAATATTGTGTTACAAATGTTACCATTGTAATTAATTCGAGGCAATACGTGACAAGACACCTCCATGGGCGGCCTACATAGGTTTCCGATGATAGAGAGGATCCAATTGTGGTAAACATTTACCCCCTTAATAATAAACGTTGTATAGCGTCTGTATAGTTTACACAACGCTTTGTCTTCTTTCGAAAGTCAAATTACTGACGACTGAAAGAAAGAAATCGGTGCGTAACTATTCATCTGATATAATACGTTTATTAGTAAGGAGGTTAATGCCGAAGTACGGAAATAGTCCGGACTAGGGGCGCATATAACCGTGAAGATTTGCAGAAAAGACAGTAGGCCCATACCACAGAAGTAGGTGATTTCGACACTAAAATTATGATTTCATCTGTGTGATTCTGAATAAAGAATATTATACCACACGAACATACACCCACGATTGGATATGATGAGATATGGAGTAGTAAAATGTGACTAAGAGATTACGCAGTGAGAATGCGTGGCGCGTGGGTAGCAAGAAGAAGCGCCCCCCTGTCTGCTAATATCAACAAATTGCAAGTTGTGATTCATCTGCCAAGCGCGAGCGTCGCATATCTGCTTTTTTTTTTTGCCTGGGTCAGACTCCTGTACAATAAATTGTGGATATCCAATATACGGTTTAGTATTTCCAAGCATAGATTGTTTCAAATCATCGTCAAAACTTAGATCAATACAGCCGGTCGATTCTGTAAAAATCTCACCGCATTGACATATTATTATATACATGGACGTAATATATAGATATTACGTCCATGCATATATATTACTCCGTGAAAACTTGCGTGGAGTGAGCTGTCAGTGTCATCCCACTGACGCTAGGGATTGACCAAGCATACATTTACAATCATAATCGAGATTTGAATACGATTTTTTATGTTAATTCTTTTAGTCTTAAACGTCAATTTTTTATTTTAATTATCGTTTGTGCGTGACGCGCTCGCGCCTCAGGCTAGTTAAGGACTAGTCTAGGAAAAAAAAAACAACATTGAGATTCTAAGTTTCTGTTTTGCTATTTTATTTAAAAACCCCATAAAATAGTAATGTTTTGACAACTAAAATACTCAATCCCAATCCCAATCAGGTGGGATGACACTGACAGCACACTCCACGCTCACTTCACCTAAGTTTTCACGGTGAGATAGAGAATCGCACTGCTATGACATTCTTTGGAACTTTGCTCCTAGCTTCTGACATTTCATAAGTGCCTATATAGGTTTATGTGAAATAAAATATTGTGAATTGAATTTAAACTTCTAAAATTAAACCCAGGATGAAAAATCACCTGTATTAATACACATCGCCCAAATATAATGCGTATGAGTTGTAACAACACCAAGCGCGATATTACCATAGAGGATCACAAACATATCGACATTTAGTAGCCCATTGAAACAAGTATTAGTTGAGGGGAGCCACAGTCTCTCATAAATGTCACGATTCAGTACGCGGATAAAGCACTTACAACGGAAGGAAAGGGTACCAATTAGTCTGAGGGCCCTTGCCTTGAAGTGGAAGACTGAGTCTGAGCTGTTGGAGGACTAATGTGGCACGCTACCAAGTGGCATCTATAGCAATATGACAGAAAAAAAACAGTCACAATGTCCCTTTGGATTAATAGTCAAGTTGAGATGACTATACGACTGGTATACTAAAAGGTGAGCGCTGTCCTTCTAGAAGAGTTACAAGAGCTTCGCATCTACCTCAGTCGATACAACTGCTAGTTTACCTATTAATAGTATTATATTATCCCCAAAAATCGCAACAGAGAGGTCAGGTAGAAGTATAAGGACATCATCAATATTAGTAAGACCTGGATGTGACCCGCACAGACCAAAGAAGCATGACACAAAAAGGAGACGGAATAATGTTGGACGGTTTTTGTTTCCCACAGTGACTGGAATGAGGTTTTCAATGGTGATGATGGTGAATACATAGTTGGACACAAAAGCTTTGGTAAAAAAAAACAAAAATCTTACCTCTCTGGCAAAGGCGTCAGGCATGGTGAATGTCGACGTGATCCAACAGAAAGTGTTGACCACATTGACGGGTAATCCACTCACAATGCACTGTATTGGCTGCCCCACATACTGGGTAGCCGTTATGATCATAGAACATGTCAGTAACAACACTGTCGTGAACACATTGTGCAGCCGAAACACAGCATTGTCAGTCCTAATCGGCTGGAACTTGAAGTAAACACTTAACCCTCCTAATAACTTAAACATCTTGCCTTAGTTCGGCCTCGTGCTATCTATACATGGATAGGAATGTGTGATACTACTGAAAATCAGTCTTGTAGTAATTGATACGACGCCGCAGTGGATCGCGTGTGTTATTGTCGGGGTTACAACATCTGAAACAAAAGATAAATTGGTTAATAGACGGAAAAATTTGGATGGGAATACCTATAAGTACCAATTTTGTAAAGAAGTAAGGAAGTTTGTATGTAAAATCTTCTGAAAATTCTTTCACTAATGGGAAGCTTGCCTACAGTATTGCCGAGTGTCATTCATGCTAATCACACTAACATTATAAAGGCGAAAGTTTGTGAGCGTGTGTGTTTATATGTTTGTTACTTCTTCACGCTCAAACGGCTGGACCATTTTTGATAAAATTTTGTATAGAAGTAGCTGACACCCTGGATTAACATATTATTATAGGCTACTTTTTATCCCGCTATTCCCACGGGATCGAATCTTATGCGGGTGAAATCGCGGGGCGCAGCTAGTTTTATAAATGCGAAAGTGTGCCTGTCAGTCTGTTACCTCTTCACGCTTAAACCGCTGAACCGATTTAGATGAAATTTGGTATAGAGATAGTTTGAGTTCTGGGAAAGGACATAGGATAATTTTTATCCCGATATTCCCACGGAATCGAGATTTCTGCGGGTGAAACCGGGAAGAATCCATCTACAAATATAGTTAATAACAGTTTAACTGATTCAGTGATTCTATCAAATAGAATAGACTTGGATAAGCTAACTGCAAGAGTGACCACCACAAATTATTCTAACTCCTCCATAAACAGACATTTATATACAAACATTATAATAACTTGTGTTGCTTATACTCATAAGAATTATTCAAAGCCTGTTTCCATTTCCAATATATTACATGGCTAATAATATTTAAATCCTAATGTAATACCTACCATACAATCACTCAATACGTTTAAAATATACGACTTCTAACTAACAACTAAATATCTAGAAGGAAAACTCCGTATACATATACCCACCTACCTACCTATACCTACCTATATGTACCTATATGTGAGTTTACGCGCCTAAAGAAGTTTTCACTTCAATAATGCCTTATTGAAGTGAAAACTTCTTTTGGCGCGTAGGGCGTGTTTTGAGATGGGGCAATAACCACTGAACTCGCGACACTATTACCGTAACCGACACCGCGCGTGTTTTGTCTATAAGACGATTAAAAAAATACACACGTAAATGTTCAAGTTTTCACTTCTGTCCGCACTCCCGGAGTGCCACTGTCTTTTTTTAAACCATTCAATAGCTTTTCACAATGAAATTAGGGTATCATTTAAGCTATCACCAATTTAATTAGTTTTGTGTTTCTTAAATAATAGGGTTTGTCCTCCAAATAGTAGATCTGTCACCAAAATGTAGTCACCAAACAATGCAAAATCAGTTCCACAATAAATCACCTAAAATCCTGAGATATAAGGTCTAGTACCAAATAAATGTTTTTGTATGTATTATAATAGGTGTGTCCTAATAAGTATTTAAGCAAACTAATTTAAAGAGATCACCAATAAATCATATTATGTTACTAGAAAATTGCATTAAGTTCAAATATCCTTTTTCCATATCCTTCAAGTATCCTTTTTCCATATTTTTTTTCTTTAAAATTTAGTCGTTTCTGGCACTCGCCGGCCGCTGCCGCGGCACCGCTCGCTTCGCTCGCTCGGCTCGTGCGTAGGAGGTCACAGTTTTAACCTAACCTAACCTAAGCATTTTTTTTTTAATAATTAACCTCGTAACTAATTCGGTTCTCGATAATGTCCGATCTCTTATTTTACACATATATTAACATTAATTTGATAATTCATACCTGGGAACAATTTTTGTTTATCTGAGAACGAAAATATTTCGTGGCGATAGATCTATTTATTACTTAGGTGATACAACTTGATGACAAATATAAATTTTGGTGATAGAAAATATAGTTCCCATGAAATTATAATCATTTATTGTGTAATTATTAACATTTGCTTTTTTCTTCTGATTCATAGTTGCCGTCATATGAAGAATAAAGTATCAGAAACAATAGGTACCCTTCTTTTGGAACAGTTGCGTAACAAAACTTATTGTATAGAATCAAATTCCAGCTGTGCTGCTGGGGAGTTTGTTGCGCCACTTCTTTCCAGCTGAAGCACTAGAAAATGAAGGACAGGCGTTTCAGGGACTGTCTTATCTAATTTTGACGTTCAAAAAGTGCTGATTTTCCGCCTAATTAAAATAAATTATTTTTGATTTTCTTAAATTCCAGAATAATCATTAAGATCTAGGTTGCAACAATTAGAAGAAGAAATCTTTTTAATCCATAGCAACGAATGCTCTAATATGACACACTCAACAAATACCATCAGGCCCTCTAAGCGGTGACATAATAATTGATTTTAGGATCCACCCTCTTGGCGAATCGGGTTATTCAGAAAAATAGGGCTCGTGTCGTCTATTTTTCAGGAAGCTTCTAGGCTGTTCTAGAAACTTTGACTTATTAGCCGAGCGGGAACGAGAGGATCTTCGGCCAGAAGCATGCGGGAGGGAGTGGACATAGGTTTGGGTTATTCAGATCGACTAATATGTCTCCCGAAATAAACTAACTTTACACTTGTCAGGTTACAATAAGAACAACTAATCGATCAGGTGGCACTCAACACGCGATTGATGCACGTTTGTCGCTAACTATGACATCGCGTGACAGTTTAATACTAGCACTTAGTAAATAACACAGGATATATGCATACTGGTAGACTGATTATATGGTGATCACTGGCTACGGGATGCTACGGACACAGGTGAGTAGGTACACACTTGGTTCTTAACTCACAAAATTGCCTGCACAAGTAGAGATATATAAATGTACGTCCGGCGCATCTTGGACAGCTACGTACAACTTACTGTCTTCTAGCTTATAATATATACTATTCTTATATTGTTCGTGTTGAGATGAAAGTAGAT
This sequence comes from Oligia latruncula, assembly GCA_948474745.1. Lineage (NCBI taxonomy): Eukaryota > Metazoa > Arthropoda > Insecta > Lepidoptera > Noctuidae > Oligia > Oligia latruncula. The sequence goes on from OX419685.1 coordinate 1,711,135, forward strand.
GCAAATTAGCATGGAGAGAGTCTGCTGTTATGAGTTCAATGATTTTTGACAGCATCTGCAGTTCTTGCAGTTGGAATTTCGAGTCTACAAGCAAGTGTATGGTAATAAGGGTACATATCGTTGTGTATTTGAATGCCAGGTACTCACCAACCGAACGAAAGAAAGCAAGCGAAGCCTGGGCATGGGAATTTAAAATTTTCGCATCGTACCAAAACAGGAAGAGCAGTTTCGTAGATTAGTGGAGAAACATTTTCATTAAAAAGCCGGTTACGTGTTTGTGGGCGTGTAACTTTGGTGATACCACTTATACTTAGATGGAAGCTGGTACGTGGTGAGGTAAAGGACCTTATTATATTATATAGGTAGCTGTATCTAAAGAGTTAACAGTCGGCTTGCGTCATAAACATATTTTTATTCATGGCTAGCTGTTGTCCACGGCTTCACGCGCGCGGGTGTCGAAAATTATCCCACGGGGACGTGCTACCGGGTTAAAAAGAATCTCAGAAGCCTAGGTTACTCATTATAATATCAGCTATCTGCCAGTGAAAGTCCCGTCAAAATCGGTCCAGCCGTTTCGGAGGTTAGCCGGAACAAACAGACAGACAATTTTTTTTATAATTGTCTTTTGTTATAAATACCATAAAATATTATATATTTCATATGCATTTAGTAAAAAGATGTTATTTAGAAATTACAAACAGACACTTAAATTTTCTTTATATTTATAGATTTTACATAAGATATAGCTACTAATTCAGGATGAACCGTCTCTCTTGTTAATGTTACTAAGGTATTTAAATGTTATTGCAATGACGTCGTATAGTAAGTTACCTATATCACCACCCGACATGAGGGGGCGTGGCTCGACATAAATGAGGGGTAATTTATCTGATAACAATCTAAATGAGCAATAATCTATCAACGATTACTTGTTCTCTATAGCATTTATAAATAGGTGATCTATGTCTTCAAAGGATGCACTTACAACCTGTACATAAAACATCGGACAATCGCATGCTGTGCCTGCGTAAGCGCATTGTGTTTTAAGTATTTGGTCCGGGCCAGTAAAAACAGAAGCTGTTTACACGAACTACAAAGAAAGTTCAATGAACTCTGTTATCGCGAGAGTATAAATACAATAGTATAACTAACTGCACCTCGTTAAGATTACCTACGATTAATTTTCCATGCACCATGTGCAGTTAATGAATGTAAGATTAAATGAAAAAGAATTTAAAGTGCTACTAGAATGACCCGATAGTAATAAGCAAAGGTATAAAATTTTATATGAGATTTTCCCCCAAACTGCAAATTTTACCCGGTGTATGCGACTGCAGAATCCAAGTTTGTCTTTCAGAAAACACAATATTAACGTTCTGGCAAAAATAATATTTCAAATTGGTCAATCAATCAGCCAACTAAGTCTACCGCAGTGAGCTTGAGCACACACACGACACCCCACAACATGACAAAGGCATACTGTATCAAAAATAAAGACGGTTCACTTGACATTTGGAACCCCTGACTATGCGCTCCCCTTCCTTGTTACAACTTTATTATACGAAACCATGGCTATGTATGGAATAGTGAATACAGAATAGATATAGCAAGATCGCTAAATTGCAATAGAATTACCATATCTAGAATACCCTCCGAACTATTAGGTAAAAATGTCACCGTGAAACTGAGATGAAGTGAACTTGACGTGAGCTGTCATTCCATCTTGATGCTTGCGATTGACACCATTAACTTATCACTTTAAGTTAGCCGCGGTGAGATTTTTACAGAATAGTTCGGGGGAATGTCTAGACAAACTGACATTCTATTAGTGATAACGAAGATGGAAAAGTTAAAAATGAAAAGCATGACTTAATTGTGCGTTTAGGGCACTCGTGCTATAAAGTAATATAAGATACGTCTTTATAAGACGATTAAAAAAATACCCGCTTCGGATGTGTTCGGCTGTCCTCGGGATGTACTCGGTTTTAATGTATATCCGATATGTCAGTGAGTGATGGCAAAGTATTCTGTTTGTGTTTTGTTTTCACTTCTATCGGCACATGACTGACAATAAGCTACCGAAAAGCTTACGACAATCATATTGAAAGTTGTTGAGGGCTTACCTCACGAGAACTCTCTATAGTAGGTAACTAATTACTACAATTATAAACATGAGCAATCTAGTAGTACAATACGTTGTTTTATAAACAAAATTAATAGTTGCAATAACAATACTGGCTACTAAACTATGCAAGCTGGAACCAATAGATGTATTGATTTGCTTTATAGTCCGTCAATTTTGTCCCTTCAGAGGGGCCGAGAGCTGAGGGTGATGTTATGACTCCATGGTATTCCGTGAGTTTTTCGCTTTTATGATCTACAATGTTCTCCATTTTTATTCTTTACCAAGTTCTACAACCAAGTTTACTGTCAACAGGTGTATCACAGCATTGTCTTTCATTATTATATTGTTCACTAGCTGATGCTTACATTTTTCTGCATAATTAATTTTCGTTTTAGGTTGAATTTGCTGACTACCACTCAGGTTATTATTTTTCTGTACGTGTATAATGCATAGATTCTTTACATCTGCATTCTAAACACATTATAATAATAAATCTATCACAATGTGTCGTAGGAAAATTTGCTTACCTAAGATAAGTTCATGAGCAATGCATTTCCTGGTTTAGATTACTCACTTATTGGATCAATTTATAATACCTAAGTTTGATCTTAAAATATGCCATCTTGGATCATATATTATGCACTGGCTTCAGGTTTTTGCAGACTAGCTGCTGCCCGCGGCTCCGCTTCGTTACTCTTTGTAATACCAGCTGTAGGCCAGTGAAAGTCCCGTCAAAACTGGTCCCGCCGTTTTCGAAATTAGCCGGAACAGACAGACAGACAAAAATTTGTAAAAAATGTTTTTTGTAAGTGCCGTATATACTTTCATACGTATTTAGTAAACAGCTATTATTTTGACATTACAAACAAATTTTATTTATTTGTATAGTATGTATGCATTCGATATACACGAAGAATACTCATTATCATGACAAATAACGGATAAGTATAAAATGACGCTTCGGTAAGGTACGACGACGGAACATCGGATAAGACTGGATGGAGAAAATATGTTCCTCATCTACTTCGTCTCTAATTTTTCCATTCTAACCATTGCAATCAGTTTCCAATAATAATGACGGTACGTGGGTAACACGCAGGCACGCAGGTCACAGCTGTGCAAATAACGAGTATTGCTCAACTGGCGATTGTTCAGCGTGGTACCCCACCTTGTTTTGGTTGTAACCTCATTGTACCGCGTGTGAACGCAGGCTCATCGCTATTGACAGGTTGGAATTTGATGCATTTGGAACGTGCTTCTTTTAGTTAAAATATGACCGTCTGACTTGCAAGCCTAAATAAATTTGGTAAGGGCAATCGCTTTCAAGGCGTTTCGTATTTCTACAGCGACTTTCAACAGCGGGGTAATAACACACTAACAGTAGGGACGGCTTTTATTTGGACAGTTCAACAACATTCATTGCGTTATTTACATTGATGAGCAAAAATTTTTTTCGAACATATGAAGCAATGGATTAGCTGTTAGCAATATCCTTCAAAATGATTCGTATTGTGATTGATAGTGTGTTACGCAATTAGGGTGCAGGACATTTCATTGACATAAGCTTTTCGGTAGCTAATGACAATCCAACATATTTTTGATTTTTCCATCATGGTTATAGCTGATAGTATGCCACTTTGTCTAGATCCTCTGGAAACCTAGAGCGACTGCTTTATGCCAATCGACTCTCAGTCTTCAGTCAGTCTTCAGTCACGGACCGTCTTGGTCGTACCAGGCGAAAAACCTATCACCTCCCGGGAGACCCCCTATTTTTTACGGCGAAATCCGATACACATGTCGATGAGTATGCACGAGCACCACAGCTACTTAACTCACTTAATAATGTGGATAATGTATGTTAGAGATCACCAAGAAATAGACACCAATTACCAATAAGATAACTACAGCGGTAACCAAAGCGATATTCAAACAATTTATTAAAATCACAGTTATAATCCACAACATGTCACACAAAGTACAGTTAGATGAGCCATATTCTGTTATTATTCATGTCGAAATGTCAAGCTAGTTAACAGAGCAGAGAAAGTCTGAAATGTAAATTACAGTGCTAATTTGTGACTTTTAAACCAAATATAGAAACCAAATTCTGAAGGTTAGTGTGATAACAAGAAGACCACACCACTTTTAAAATTAGTAACTCAATTATGACGATGAAAGTGTCAACCTGAACCAAATAATTTCGTTTAGTACCATTTAGCGATGAAAATCTGTCGCAATGTTAAATTGTCACCAAATGGAGTCGTGAGGATCCCCTCACGACTCCAATTGGTGCATTTAGCGACACTTTCTAGCTAGATGGAATACTAACAAACATTAAGAAGGAAAATATTTGAAAGTATTAAGAATGAACAGCCGGTGTATTCTGTAAAAAATCTCACCGTGAAAACTTAGGTGAAGTGAGCTTTAATTGAGCTGTCATTCCACCTGATCCCTAGAGGATTGACACTATTGACAGGTCACTTCACTGAAGTTTTTACGGTGAGATATTTACAGGATACTACTGCTGGTAGCTATACACAAAAAGTGAGATCAAAGGTGAAGGTGAGGTGAAGAACAAAAAAACAAAAGCCTAGAAAATAATGTAGTGAATATGAAATTGAGATTCAAAAACAGACCACGTAATTTAAATTGTACCACCTGAAGTAATATTTGTGGCGCACACTTCAATCATAAATAAATAGAGTTCAAAGAATAGTTTTACGTTATTGATACGTAATATTAATCAAATAAGAATTTAAATGAGACATTTAGGATATTGTAACAGATGTAAAAGAAAAACGTCCTTTGAAAATGGCTGATGAGAGCAAACGTCCTTTAAAAATGGCTGATGAGAGCACACAAACTATTTTGTATTATTTATTTCTTTTAGAATATTTAACACAGCTTTTTATTTAATTTTATTTATATAATTTAAAAAGCTAACAGTCAGGGCTGATTTTTCAATAACTTGGTAACTTTAATCGAGGAATAATTTTGAAATTTTGACAGTTATTTCATACAAAAACTGTCAAACGTCAATTTTATTCATCGATTTATTCGAGAGAGAAGAATATCCGAAATTCAAATACCAGATTTATACCAGAGAGAAGGAATCCGAATTCAATTAAAACATTCACCCCGGCACGATACGTGATGCCGAAACCCACCGCGGGATCAGGAGTATAAAATTCACACGATATTTTAACTAAGAGATTTACAGTGTGCAGGATGCAAAAGGAATTAGTGACAGAGATTTTGGAAAGATCAAAGCACTAATTGATTTTACAGGAGTTCTAGCAACTATGAATCCCAATGACCAAAGCGAGGAATTCCACGGAAAAAACCACAAGCGAGCAAAACAGCGTAGGAAACAAGGAATAGGAACATACCGATTAGTTAAGAACTCGCCTGCCATATCATTTAACCGAGTGTAGGTAAGAACCCTAGATTTCATAACACTTTAATATTGAAAACCAAGTTTTGATAAACCCCTTGGACAAGATCCAAGGAAGTCATCTTCAGAAAATAAAGTTCTTAATACGGAAACAAGTGCAACGCTATGAATAATAGATTTTAAGCGTTATTACTGGATAATGTATGGGTTCGGTTAGGATAATGGCCTAGCGAGCTGGTGGCTTTACGAGCACTGTAAAGTCATGCCCATGGACGGGGAGGGAGCTATTTCGGTATCGGCTAATAAAAGGAATATAGTACCCATGTGCTTCTTAGAATAATGGATATTTAGATTGAACATTAGTAATGGAACAATACAACAAAAGGGCAAACATCCGGTATTGGAAGTATTATTGAATGAAAAGCACGTCGTCATGCTAAGCATACAACTGACTTTGTAAAAGAAAATATTTCTCTCTAAGGAGGCTATTATTCACTGCCGAGATGATGAACCAGCTTACCACGGGGTATCGTATTACCCAGTAACTGGGTTGTGGAGGTCAGATAGGCAGTCGCTTCATGTAAAATACTAGTATACGGCTGCATCCGGTTGGACTTGACGCCGACCCCAATATAGTTGAGAAGAGGAGGTTGATGATAGTGATGATGATGAACCAATTAATTATCTTTATAGAAAGTTGTTTTTTAGAAAATCCGATCCAGTAGACCCTGGGGTGGCCAACCGGTCGATCGCGACTATTACTCCAGTCGATCGTGGCAAGGCAAAAAATATTTCCAACTACAAACCTGATTTTGCTTATCTAACGAAAGATGCTTAAACGCAATGCTCACATTAATATAAATAAGTAGTTACTAATAATAATTTTCAGTTTTATATTTACCCTCTTAATAGGTAATATAAAAAATACTACATAATTGTGTACCTACTGAACTATGCTGTTTCATATAAGATTTCAAGAAGTATGTAATTGGTAGATCGCACAGGGTGTCGTCAGTGAACAGTAGATCTTGGGTCTAACCAACTTGGCCACTCCTGCAGTAGATATATTCAACCTTCCAGTTCGTCACTGCCACCATAGCATCAACAAATTTAACTGGCTTTTTGGGCATGAGTTCAGTAACAAATCGATCGAAGTTAGAAACTGATAATCAATTCACATTCCCTCAGGCCATTATAGAACTTATTTACCTATTAATAAAAGTAATTTCATAGCTTGCCTAAAAGTTGTGATCGAGCTCTTCTACCCTAATTAAAGGTACCCTTATAATTACTTACTTACCTAACAATAAATAGAACCATATTATAATTATACTTTCACTTATCTACATTGATTGCTTCACCCAATTTAATACAACCACTCAAACATAATGTAATTTGAATAGAACGTATATTCAATGCAAAGGTAAACAGCAGGAAATAATTATCTTCGGCAAATAAAATTATATAATTTCCTTATCGACATAATTAATATCCAGCTCTATTAATACTAAAGTAAATTAAATGGAATTTAACGCTGTCAACTTACTGATAAACTCCAATTTATACTACTTAGGCGAAACGGCAAGTAATGATTTTCCTTCGCCAATAAAAATCATACCGTATGCAGAGTCGCTTTCCCACTCGACCAGCAGATAATTTAGCTGTTTTTTTTTTTTGTAGGAGGGGTTTGTGGCTAAGTAATAACAGCCGCACGGGTTGGTCGATCAGGTTAAGCTACGCTTGCCGCGGTTGGTCCGTGGATGGGTGACCATCTTTACATACCAATACCCGTCCGTGCCTCGGAAAGCACGTTAACCCGTTGGTCCTGACTGTAATTTGTGGGTATTTGTCAGTCGTAACGGGTCGTCAGAAGCCCGAAAATCTGACAACCAGTCTTACCAAGGGGTATCGTATTACCCAGTAACTGCAGTCGCTCCATGTAAAATATTGGTATTCAGCTGCATCGGGTTAGACCGGAAGCCGACCCCAACATAGTTGGGAAAATGCTAGGCAGATAGCTGTAAATTTTCTAATATAAACTGGGTAATACGGATGTGTATACATAAGAAAGAAAACTTTTTAACCGATTGTTCATCAGAAAATGATGAAGATTTCTAAAGCTTAGGATAAAGCCAGGAAGATAATGACTTTGTAAAATCGATAAGGGAAACCTTCGAACACGCAGTGGACGTCCAAAGTCTTATAAGATGATGATACTAAAAAAATCAAAATACCTTGGACAAATATTGTTAATCGGGGTATTCCTCGAAGCGCACCAAATGAAACGTCTATCGATATCATTTATTACGAATCCTTCATGCTCTTCTCTATGTTTCATCGTCGTATTGAAGTTGAAGTGAAAACTTCTTTAGGCGCGTAGGGCATGTTTTGAGATGGGGCAATAACCACTGAACTCGCGACACCATTACCGTAACCGACACCGCGCGTGTTTTGTCTATAAGACGATTAAAAAAATACACACGTAAATGTTCAAGTTTTCACTTCTTTCAGCACTCCCGGAGTGCCACTTTTTATTTCCTTAACGCACCGAAATGGTGCACACCACCTGAATCACCTGAATTATGAGGTAACTAAACCACAATAATATTCCTTCATGTTACTAAATACAGTAAACAAATGAATCATAAGCTAGGCTATGTCGGTTAATTTGGTTCTCCTACGTATCTCTTCATTTCTGATTCGATCGCGTAGGGAAACTGCAAGCACAGCCCTCCTTTCTTTCTCTCTGGGCCTAATTACCTACGTATTATTACTGAGTAGGTTTTCCCCAACCCTTGAACCCTTTCTTCGTGAAAGAATTTTTGAATTAACACAACTTGAACGGAACCTGTAAAGCTACTTCTGCAGTTGCTGTATCAAACGGATCGTGTTCCGAAGTGGCAAGCACTGATGAAAGTAAAAAAATACTTACAGTACACAATGGAACTGTAATAGCAGAAATCAAAGCAGTTGCAGTCGTGACTGTAATTAAATTTGCGGACTTTGCCGAGGGCACGGGTCAAATGCCAATTGTGGGCCTGGTGATAACGACCCCAGCATTATTAGTCATCTTCGAACATTCCATTACTTAAGTGGGTGTCATTGTAAACGGGGTAGAAATGAAACTTCTTAAAAAATAAAGAATAAGTAATAGAGATTTATTGTGAGAGACAGAGATATATCTTTCTTCTTTCTCATGTAACGAAATGTGCCTAAACGTGACGCGTCCTTGAAATTTCACTATTAATTCTCGTCCATCGCCACCGAAGAAGTTTCACTTCGAAACCCTCTGCAATCTTTTCTGCATTGTTTTCGGGACCTCCCCCTTTTTTCAAGTCGGTTAAAATAACGAGAAAAAAACAAATAAAGAGAAGTTTTGGGCAGAGATGGTGTTTTTTCCTGAAGTGGACCCAGCCAGAATGTAATAATGTTTCCAATTTTAAAAATGTCCCTTGTATTTCTATATAGGCAAGTCAAACAAACTTTATTTGGCCTTACTCTGAGATATTAATTAACATGAATTCAGCTGTATATGTACGCCTGAATTTTTTTTTTAAAGATGAAAAGTGGAATATAATTATATTCCCCTTTTCAATATTTAATTTTATATTCATTAATTCTCACATTATTTTCAGAATTTAATGAATATAACAAGTATATCACACTAATAAGTGTTACAAGATTAGAACAATGAAAACTATTCTGAAAGTTTTCACATACCAAAAGTGAATGTTGTATTCACAAAAACTCAGCATTTAAGTCAATGTAAAATACGGTTATACACATAACCGAACTAGAAACTACTAATTGCTTTACAGGAGCAGCAGGATATCTGCAAAATCCATCCTGTAGTCCAAAGAATTGGTCTCAACAATTCTCATGCGAGTCAGATCCAATTCCAAGCTAGATTGCAGAAGAAAGAACTCACAGCCAAATAATGCAAGTGAAACCACAAGATGCGCTTCTTTAACAAGCAGCTCAATGCCAACAAAGGGTACAAAACCGTATGCATTTATGATTGTCAAGCCTATTGTAGGCCCGTGGCCCGATCAGCGAGGCCGGTCCAAATTGGCCAATTGTCGGTGTCGCCTCCAATTGACATGATCGGGCAATGAATGCAACTTGTGACACAATGCAACAAGTACCAGGAGAGTGACCATCCGATACGGGATGAATCGGGTGTAATAGCCGTTTAGAACGTTTGGTGAAGTTAGGTCAGGTCTCGAAAACCGAACAATTGGAAAAGTTTTGCGTAGGCGACCCTCAGATACCATTAACGAAAGCAACTACTACAAGAACATGTTCTATCTCCGCAAAATGATTAAGACAAACTCGGATCAGTGTCCCAACCAGTACAAGACAATAACGATTCCAGAGAAATCTACATCGACCATGAGCTTTGAGAAACCCCGTTAATATTTAACAGCGTCGTTCGCAATTTCTCTATCCGATTGTCAATCTTCATAAAGTCTAAATGCTCGTAAACCACTACATATCTTTGAATAAGGAAGCTGAAGTTTAGGCTAGATTTATATTAGATCACAGCTTTGAAAGCAGTGACACTAATAGGTTTTCTAGAAACCTGCCGTTTATTAGCTAGGTTAAGCGATGTTTCACTTGATGAAGTCATTGCAAAACAAGTCATAAAATGCATTTAAATATGCCTAACAGGAAACTTCAGGAAACCTACCAATGACATAATTGACGAACAACATGGTAAATAATAATTCAAGAAGAGTGCTTGATAAAAAAAAACTTTTTACAAAAAAAAAACAACCGACTTCCAAAAAATACACTACAAATTGAAAAATAACTTTAATTTCGGAAGTCGGTGTCTTTGGTTCCGCATTTTCGTTTAATGACACCGACTTCCGAAATTAAAGTTATTTTTCAATTTGTAGTGTATTTTTTGGAAGTCGGTTGTTTTTTTTTTGTAAAAAGTTTTTATTTTTCACTTTTTAGTGTGTCAGTTTGTAATTACAAGCTTTTTTATCTAAGTTACAATAGCCTAATGTTAACTGCTCATCACATGTTACAAAATATTGCTTTTCCCGATGCTGGGACGTTTATTGTTGAGGAGTTCTCCTGGTAAGAGCCAGGAGAACTCCTCAACAACCACTCACCATACGCATTGTAACGAGCATAAATTGCTTAGCAACCATATTAAAGTAACCGAATCGCAACCCGTGAAATATTTGTCATTGAGTAGTTCCGATGGCTATCTGTGGTCTTCATCATCAGCTCCACTTTACCAAATGATGATTTCCGAGAGCAAATGCTCAAGTTACTTTAATTATTGAGTAGGCCACACGACGAAAGAGCATTGCTAGAAATGACGCGATTACTCAACTTAAATTCGGTTTCAAATTGACGCATCAGCATGACTAGTAGGTAGTGGTCGTCCTATGTAAAACTACAATCTTAATTAGGTATTATTATTGTACGAACTGAACATTTTGGCATATTGAACCGTATGAAGTAAGCCCAACAAAAACTGCTGTAAATCGTCCAAACACAAGGTAGCTACTGTAAACTGTTGAGGAGTTCCCTTAACTGTCCTTCGTCTTCATCATCAGACCCCGAATGACAGTCACAACCATGTAGGTGTAAAGTTCTCATCAATACAAATTAATCAAGCCCAAACACAAGGTAACTGCTGTAAACCGTTGAGGAGTTCCCTCGACTGTCTTTCGGCTTCATCATCAGATCGACTCCAGGCCTTCATTAAATTGTAGTGCTTTAAAATACCTAATGAAAAAATTAACAAACGCACTAGTCGCTCCTACGATTTTCGAATGTTCCCCTCGATTTCACTGGGATGCCATCATCAGATCCTGGTTTTCTTATCATGGGACCACCCTTGGCATATCTCCTTTCCAACAAAAAAAGAATAATCAAAATCGGTTCATAAACGACGAAGTTATCCGCGAACACACATAAAACAAAAAAAAAAAAAAATATACGGTCGAATTGAGAAACCTCCTTCTTTTTTGAAGTCGGTTAAATAGAATGCCAATTAATAACCAAGTGTATGGTGATGAGAGGAAATTTTGTTGGGTAAACAATAATTGATGATACAAATATCACTTGCTTATCACACGAACAAACAATGAGCATTTACAAATGCTCAGATAGTAAACTATAACATACTATAACGTAGACAGTGTTTAAATTATGATAAGTGAGATATACAACAATCAATTCTTATTCGTCTCGTTGAGCTTAGATCGAAATTAATAGAAAACTTAACGGTAACCTTCTTTACTTAAATTCTGCTAAACTTGACTACATATTGTATTTATTGGTATATTGGCAAGCTGACATATGGCATTATTTGAGAAAAGTAACTACTATAAAAGCCTTGGCCGCAACCAGGCATTTATAGAAGAACGTTTTTCAATTATTTTATTTATTTTACGTTCGTCCATCAGTGCTTCTTGCAGTCCGCTGCAGTAATGGTACCTACTGTAAGTGCGTTGAAGATATTATGCAAAATAAAATATGATCTCAAACGGACATGGCAAAAGCCTAACGTTTATCATATCAATAGTGATAACCTGAGTGTCAAGGACCCAGTTATTTTGAATAAACTTTTTTGAATAATAAGATATTGGAACGCGAAAAAGGCAGACCGGAATAACTCACAACATCATTGTGACGTATACTAGCAAAACGTATCTACAAACGGGGTGAGTAGTGTTGCAGGGGTGAGTAATGTTGCAGGGGTGAATCGGGACGAAACTTGAAAATGGATTTTAACGTTGAAATAGTATAGTTTTTTGCCAACAACATTAGAGTCCTTTTTGGCAACAAAATATAACATTATATGTTAAAATCCCTTTAAAGTTTCGTCCCGATACACCCCTGCATTCGTTCTGCAGTCGGGGTGACTTCGGTTTGACAGAACCTATATTTGTTACATTTCATAAGAATGGTATACCCTTAATAGCACCGGTGATTAGAAACAAAGAACTTCCACTAACCCAAAGACGCGGACGCAGCCAATATTTTCGGCTGATTTAAAAATCTCTTACAAAAATCTGTGCCCTTCCACAGGCTAGATTACATAACAGCAAAACCGATATACAAACACAAATGCTTGATTGAAATAAATACTAGGACGCGCTTGTTCTATTGGCAATCAATGTTAAATATCTGGCAATGGCGACATTTGTAGATAGTTGACACTGATTATTGCCTGGTTGACTGAAGACCTACAATCAACAGCAGCAATGATATTAACTACTCGTTGAGAATAAACGCGACTTCTAGAAACGATAATATAAAGGAAGGCTAGACGAGTAGAAATTAAAAAGTTCATGGTCTTCGATTGAATGAATGATGTGATGTCGCGAAAGGAATAGCCATGTCATATTCTCAGCATATTTGCAGTGTTGTGCGGGACTGAGATTTTTCCAAAACCCGTCGGTAACCCTTCCCACTTTGAATAACTATGAAGAATTAGACAAAAACATAATAATCAGCTTAAAACATATGACAAATTGACAGTTTATTCAGTACTAGCTGTTGCCTGCGACCAGGATGAAAAGTAGCCTATGTTCTTATCCAGGCCATAGTTTACCCATGTGCCAATTTTCATCCAAATCCGTTCAGCCGTTTTAGCGTGAAAGCGTAACAAATAAACAAACAAAAAAAACGAATATTTTCTTTTCGACAACCATATTTTGTAGCTTCGTCAAGCTACCATGCCTACATAAAACAAAATAGGAAGAATTCTTTGCAGAAACTTGCACGCCTTATCGAATGAAAGCAATCATCGCAAGTTCCAAATAGTTTACATCAGCACAGTGTTGCAATGAACTCGGCCATTGTACTGGCGAGTCTGACTTACTAACGGTAATAGTGGCCTCCGACCGTCCCACGTGGTGCGAAGGATTGAAGATACAAGCCTACTTCTGATTATGACTCAATTCTGAATGGAGAGAATAGACTTGTTAATTGAAGGAAATTGAATTCTAACTAACTATTACAAGGGCTATATATTCGACCGTATACTGACACGATTACGGATACTAAAATGTTACAAAGACAAAAAATCAATTGGCAACATAGTCGTAGTGTCAAAATGTACAAATTGCCTCCTAGTCATCTCGATTTACCTCCATACGTATATAGGGATCTCAGGACATAATTTTTAGTTCAGAATTTACTCTTAAGCCAAAGGTTTACAGTTCCATTTGAGTCTAATCTAGAACTGAGGAAAGGATTCGTTTGATCTTTCAAGTATGAACATTAAACATTTTATTGTTAAGTTTGACCATAATTGTATTACAACAAAGCATTTTGCGCAGGCGTCACTTGCAATTTACTGAGGTCATTTCCCTATGAATCTATCAACAGACAAGCCATTTTAACTCCCTATACACTAGTCAACGTTTCAACAAAAACATTCATATTTTCGGACATGACAACTGCCACTAATACGATATGTAATAGAGCATACATCACTTAAACATTCGTGGATGGACGAACTGATCATGAATGATGTGATGACAACGGCATGACCCAAAAATATAATTGAAGCAATTGCCACATGTTGGCCGTGATTGAGGGTGATGTCACTAAGGTCATAGATAGTAGACGACCTCTCTGATACGTGAGTTTTTGTAAAATCGCATTATTTTGTGTGAATGTGTAATCATTTTGATTAATCAATAAGATTTGGCATAGCATGACTCGTTTGCACATTAATGTCAATGTCAATTGATAAATCTTCTCATCATCGTTGGACTAGTTTCTGCCCGCGACTTCGTCCGCGTGAAATTTCACCCTCCCCCCATTCACTCGCTTAGGAGTGGAATTTCGAAAAACCCTTTCTTTGTGGATACCATGGATACCTACTCTTCACAAAGAACACACCCTTCAAATTTCATGTCTCTAGGACCAGCGGTTTAGACTGTGCGTTGATATATGTCAGTCAGGACTTTCAATTTTATATTTTATAGATGAATTCCGTTTTTGAATATTAATACAGGAACGCGCCAACGTTCAACGCAACTTTTGCTCTCATTTTTTTTTTAAATGGCTTCCTTTACACCTCAGAGCCGCGCGCAAAAACCGAGTAGGCCTATAATTAAATACATTTTATTTGGAGTCGTGTTATTAAAACGTGTGCTAAATGATAATTGTTCAACACCGCATGAGATGAAGAACAATAAACGCCTATATGTATACCGGTCGGCCGGGCGGCCGTGAGATAAGTCCCATCAGTCCCATCTCACCGTCTCTATCACTTGTAAGTGTTATATTTTACAAACGAGTGTAAACAAAGCAACATGTGCCGATAAAACCAATGATTGTAGTCTGAATAAGTTTTCTCATGATCAATAAATCAATATAATAAATAATGATTACGCTAAGAGTAGCGGGAAACATTTAAAGTCACTTTAATCATTTTCCTGCCTTATCGCAATTAATTTGGGATCGTCGCAACATGTCTTCTTCTATACTATTCTTTTAGTTGTCATGTAGGTAGTCTAGTCCACCCACTTTCTCGGTACATCATCTTTCACACAATCCTCCATCGTTTCCTCCATTTTTTTTGGTCTTCTCTCATTCTTATAGCCGTCCAGATTCAAATCAAATCAAATCATTTATTTTTGCCAACATGGGTAGGGTACAGATGTTACACAATGTTTTGATAATGTTCTCCATGCTCTGCGGTCACATGGGCATGCAAAATTTACACATAAATTACAATCTACTTTCATACTTAACAAATACTATTACAATATTATCAAATTGGAAAATCATTTTAACTAACTTTCATACTCAAAATTTTCTTACATAACATAATCAGTCTATAATGTTCCAACTGCTGGGACACAGGCCTCCTCTCGGTGAGAGGAGGCCTGAAAATTTTCTTACTTTCTTTCAATGGTGCATATAGCGTGGAAAAATCAAAAATGCATGTATGAATAGCCATTGTCTTTTTGTCTAAGACATTTTCTATGTCACAGGGATTAATAGAATAAATACTAACTAATACGAAAGTAAGTTTGTTTGTTTTTTGTTTTTTTTTTTACCTTTTTTCGCCTAACCTAAATCACTGAACCGATCATCCTGAAATTTTGCATATAATGTTGTCAACTTGTCAGGTGTACAGAAACGGACATATGGTACCTTTCATCCCGAAAAAAAGTGTATAACGTTATTATGATAATAGATGGCGCCACGTGTCTTTCAAACAGGACAATGTCTGTCGGGTCAGCTAGTACATAATCATATTCAGTTCACATATGACCAAAAACATATTGCGTGAGAAACAATTTGGCAAAAAATCGACTCCATTGTCAAGGCTGCTTCCTGCCCCAGTATTTTCAATGCCGCGTTGACACCACAGCCCTCATTCAGATATAATCTGGCATGGAAAACAGCTTATATCGCACGCAGTATAACAGGTCTGTTTCGCGGTCAAGGCGAACCTGCGCAGGCGCAAGGTGCAACTTAGTATCGCGTTGCATCCACTTAGCATAGGTAATAGAAACCTGCCTTTACAAAGAATGAGGACTTTTACTCTCTGAAATGTGAGAGCAGACTGTCCTTGCTTAGAATTCGTTGTAGCTTGGGCAAGATTTATCGATTGGCAATATTCAAAAGCTTTTCTTGCCATACTTTTGCTTCTATGTTAGAAGCAAAAGTTAGGAACAATCTTCAAGACATCAAAGAAGTTTATGCAACCAGCAAAGAAATTTAGGAAACACCATGTAGGTAAGAGTTACCAAAAATCCCCTGCTTGTTCGCCTTCTGTTTTAATATCTGTCTTATCAACTATAAACTTTCTCATTCCGGTTTGATCCGCTTTTTCTTTTGTTTTTATTCCTGAAGGATCGTCAGCAACAAAAATAAGTTCAGGGTTTATTGAAATACAAAGTTCGTAATTCTTATTGTAACGGATACGTGTGAATGACCCTAATTGCTATTTAGACTTCGACCGACATGTACATTGCTTGACAGTTATCTAGAAATGACAGATGGCAAAGATAAGAAAGATGATTGTCAAGGTCCTGTAATTATCGATTAATTCAAATAAGGTAACTATTTAACTATCTATGGTGAGGATCGATCGTGTCGTGACAGTTACAATGAGTACACAATCGTTCATGTTACGACAACTCGATAACAATAGAATTCGTATCTGTATCGAAGGTGAAGAAATTATAAACGAATTATTGATGCAACTTGTGTCGGTGAAAAAATATAGGTAAATTACGTAAAAGTTCACCAATTCAAGGTTTCGAAGTGACATTTATGGAAGACCGATGAAAGGAAAAGAAAGATGAAAAAAAAGAAAGAAAGGATGGATGGACTGTGTGAAAGATGATATGGTTAGAAAGTGGGTGACTACCGAGTTGATGATTAATCCTAACTCATCTGCCTAGCCTTTTCCCAACTATGTTGGGGTCGGCTTCCAGTCTAACCGGATGCAGCTGAATACCAATATTTTACATGGAGCGACTGGCTATTCTGATTCTGACCTCAACAACCCAGTTACTGGTAACACGATACCCCTTGGTAAGACTGGTTGTCAGACTTTCGGGCTTCTGACTACCCGTAACTACTGTCGAAAGATCCACGAATGACAGCCGGGACCAACGGCTTAACGAGCTTTCCGATGCACGGAGAGTCTTGGTATGTAAAGATGGTCACCCATCCACGGACTAACCTGGGCAAGCGTAGCTTAACCTGATCGATCGACCCGTGCGGCGTTATTACTTAGCCACAAACCCCTAACACACTATCAATCTCAACCTGAATCATATTGAAGGATTGCTTCGTATGTTCGAAAAATGTGTCTGCTCAACAACGTAAGTAACGCAATGAATATTGTTGAACTGACAAAATGAAACCCATTGCTACTGGTAGTGTGTCATGCAATTACCCTGCTGTAGTAAACGTAGCCACCTACTGAACCCAAACAGTATAAGCAACGTAGATGTACGTCGAACCGATAAGAAGAACCTGTAGACCCTGTAGTTGTCACAAAATAATGGATCGTTGTGTTCCAAGGAACACTGCCACGAAAAACATGTAATTATTGTTCGAGACTGGGTTATACCAGTTCAGAAAAGGAAGCAGAACGGGGTTCTATGCAACATCTAAAGCACCATAAATTGGTCGTTTCCTTTAGTCAACTTGTTCACGAATACGAGGGTCAAAACATGCATATCTCCTTTATTTCTTCCGATTACTTCTTTTTGAAACATCAGCAAAATTTTGACAGATGTGCAATAATTGAGTTTTGGGAGGTGAAAAGGGAGGCCTTTGCCCAGAAGTCATCAGGACACAATAAAGGAAATCAAATGAATAATATCTGGATACAAAACTAAGACATAAGCCTTAGTGACATTAACCCAACAAAGAAAACCCTTCAAGAACTAAGCCAATAAAGAGGAAAAATCGGATCTGGTTCGGATTTAAGGATACCAACGCCATGGATTATCCTAATACCACGTCATACAATTCCAGTCTTTGTACGGATTCTCCAAAAAAAAACAAATTGATAACCTACGAAGCTTAGAGGCAGCTTCAAAGTAATTTATTCTAGATCGAATACACATCTGACATTTTCGACAGTACGAACTTACGTCGGGGATCACGACCGCCAAACTAGAAAGACCTTTCTTATTGCTTACGTCCAGAGGTGGTGGATATGTAATTATCGAAGTTATTCGGTCTTGGTTCACTGGTCGGTAAGACTAGACAAGTTTGGCTATAAATCACCCCGCCCCGCCCCCGGCGAAGTAGCATTAAAGGTGATTAAAGTGTGCGCGAGCGCAGGATGGTCCAAATTATACGGTTTGGTCTCAGTTACCCACAAAAATGTGGTCCGGTCATTATCCCGGATGAAGCGTGGCTCGAGAGCACGTGCACTGGACCACATGTTGAAATGGGCACAATGCATGCCTCGTCCGAATGACATTGGTGTTTTCTTTTTATATTGTGACTTTATCCTTTGGAAGTCTTTTGTTTTTAGGTCGATTTTTGAACTGCAATGTTTGGCGTGGTTTGGCGGCTCATTAGTCATTACCATCCATACTAATATTATAAATTCGAAAGTAACTCTGTCTGTCTGAATGATACCTTTTCACGCCTAAACCACTGAACAATTTGACAGAGAGATATATTGCATCCCGGGGAAGGACATAGGATAGTTTTTATCGACATAACTCGCGGGCGAAGCTGCGGGCGGAAGCTAGTAATAATATAATAGGCAGCATAGTAAGCATGTAGGTACAGTTGACCTCACGTTCATGGCAACGAGTTAACTTTAATACCGCCTTAATTACGCAGCAATAAGGACGGTTCTCGTAGATCAAGTAGGATACTAAAGTGCTGTGGACGGTATTCATCTAAATAGTACTTACATTGTCATTGTAAAATTATATTTGCATAAACATGGTTAAGTTTGACTAAACAGCTCTATGTAAAACTAACTGAGCTAGCTTTCATAGTGAACAGTGCTCTTTTATGCTCGAATTAAAACTGGTAGGTATAGAAAGTTTCCAGCTCAATGTATGGCACTGGCACTGCAAAAAGGTTAAATTAAATAGTTTTTCATTTGTTTAAAAATCTTAGTCAAAATAAAATATGTAGTAATAAATCAGGCTACAGAGGTACTTATAGTAGAGGGACAGGCTTGCTATTTCCAAAAAAACTAGTAAAAGCACATGAAAAATTATTTTACCAAGGACTTGTGCCATTTAAAAATATATTTTATTGTGTCTCAATGAAATAGGAATATTATGTTAAAATAATATGTAAACTTTAAAATAATTTGATACTAACAAAAACCAAATGAGTCTGCTATGTAAATTAATTTTGTTTATTTAATATCACTAGTATTTACTGATGTTTCATACATTAGTAACTAGGCAGCTAATTAATTAAAAATAATTTTCCTTAGTATTAATTTAAAATTCAATAAAATTTTAATTTAGCAGATAAGCTGATATTAATTAATCAATTTAATTATGATAACAGTATTTACTAAATAGTATTTTCCTTTTTATTTGAATACATAATTGATATCACTTTTTATTATATGGTTTGTGGTGGGTTGGTAGAGGTTTATGGTTGAGGCAAATACCTACTGAGGCATTCAGTCTATTTTTAACCCCCGACAGAAACAGAAGGGTGTTATAAGTTTTCCATGTGTATCTGTGTGTCTGTCTGTGCCAACATAGCTTGCAAACAGCTGAACCAATTTTGATGTTATTTTTTATACAGTATTTTTAACACGCTTTTGTTAGATTCACTTATATACTAACATACAATGTAATAAAATCTTAGAAGTCAACTTTAACCTTCTTCTAATTGTCGTATCGAAATGAAACTATGTTTGTAGGTATATGTAGTTCAGTTGACAAAACTATAATTTGGTATCTTGGAGCTGATCTGATGATGGAACCAGGAGGTGGATAGTGTAGTTCTTTAGTGGCTACTAGTAAACTCCTGGAGTTTGACATGAATCATTGGGCAGTTGCCCGCCAGACACAACACCCGTCTGGTTGGAGCATCCTCCCTTTTCTATGGAGGTTGAGTGAACTTTACACCCTGTTCCTCATACGTCTATAGGCTCATATGATTTGTTTTGACAAGTCAAATAGATTGGATAAGCATGTTTTTTTTTTTTTACTTAGGCATAAAGTTTTATAAAATAAAGTAAATATATAAGCCATTCAATCAAATATTTGCAATATATTATCGATGGTCTAGTTATTCAATTATTAATTACCGGTTATTTTAATAGCTGTATGGCTACATAATTTTGTTATTTATTACAATAACTTACATTTCAGGAATGTAAATCCGAGCACTAGATATAGGCATATGAGTACCTAGTAAGTGAATACATTGGTACAAATTTTCCTGTTGTTTTAGGTCTTTATTCTAATTTTATTATGTACTTACGTAGGTAATTAGTAACTGTCATTAAAAAGGAAAAATTGGGTTAACCAGACAGAACTGTTTACCTATTTTATTTACCTATTTTTATGTATTTTTATGCCTATGCCTCCCAGTCTTACAAAGGGCTATCCGTTAACTGGGTTGTGGAGGTCAGACAGGCAATCCCTCCATGAAAAATACTTATATTCTGTTGTACACAGTTAGACCGGTAGCCAACCCCAACATGGTTGAGAAAAGGAAGGGCAGATTGATTTTGGTTTTATGCCAGTATGTCACACATTACCTCCCTAGATTCTAGAAAATAATTCAATTTCCAATCTTGTGCCAACCTACCTAATTAGTTTTTATTTCGTTAAACTGATTACGCAAAATGTTGTGACATCAGATTTTGTGATCATCTGATCATTTTTTAGAAACATTGAGGATTGTAATATCTAAGGAAATGACAGTTCAAAGAGTACTTGCATCAGTTATCATTTTGAAAAATGCATCTCATCTTGGGTACACCTTCGTCAACCAGCAAGCTACCTATGGCATTATACTGTATAACATTGTGTTGTAATGAATGGGTCTTGGATTGTAAAGAATTGGTCATGTTCATCGGAGGACATTCAAGATCTAATTTGATGTTTATCAACAGCCATAGTCTATTGATTAAGTAACAAATAAAACTAACTAATTGGCCATGACAACAACGTAACAACATAAGTATCTGTTTCCTAGTTGATAAATTGGAAGTCCAGTTATATCTAGTTAACAAGAAACAGATTTACATAGTTGCTGTATTGGTACCAATAGTTTGTAAGTAAACTGGAGCAGCCTTTAAGCCTACCCTGCAATTTAATAGTTATTTAACTTATTTATGCGCAAGGACCAGGTCTCGCCAATGTGCAATAAAGGCTTGATGCTTGTTTACAATATAATGTGCTTGGTTAAAGAGTACCTACTGGAACTTAGATGATTGCAGGGTACTTATGTAAACTTATCAATTAAATAATTTAAATTGGACTTTGATAACTTTGCCAGTTCTCATGTTTGGCATTAATGAGTTGACTAAAATTAAAAATCGAACATAGTGGCCTACTTAAGAATTTTGTTTTTAATTTATTCCAAGGGAACTGCTTCACCTACCTACTGGCTGAATATGAAACAAAATTGATGAAATAGTGTTCTATTGAAACTCTTTTGTCTTAAAATTGAATGCAGCAGCTATTTTCATCAAACAATACTGGCTACTGCTGGCACAGAACACTCAGCTGTGTTTATTAGCTACTCAAAAAAAATGTTACACGACCGACTTAGACTTAGCATTATAATTTACTTACCAATTTTGATTATTCTTTGCCTCCTTACACACTTTCAAGTCAGTCCCTTGTTTTATGTAAATATTTTTCGCGGAAAATCGAATCGTTTTCGAAATAATCGTATACAAATACAATTTCATGGAAATGGCAATATAAAATCTCGCACTATACACACTCAATAAACATTTCAAAGTCCACCTTAACCTTGCGATATTATTGTTCCATTAAATACCAATATTTTCTTTTATAAATCACGAAAGTAAACGCAAAACACTTGCACCACAAAACGAAACCATGCAACGTCAAAGAAAAGTACTCCGTTTCACGGCTAACCCGGCTCTCACAATTTATTTTGTTTTACATCACACGCATTGAAAGAAAATGATTATCTGTTACGATAACAGAGATAGCTGTATATTTCTTCCTTTGTTAGAAAAGGACAACCATACAGGTGAGAGCGCGCCTCAGAGCGCGCGCTGACGCCATTTTGATTCTTGCCAGAGTACAAAAAGTGCGGTCCAATCTACGCATTAAATACGAACTCAAAATATTTATTTTAAATTATAAGATTTTAAAAAATATTAATAATTTAGGTTATAAAATATTTAATTTCTTATAAATAGCACAAATAATTATTTAAAGACGTTGATAAATTAAACAATTTTACTTGGAAGAGTTACGGACGATATCGTCAACGTTAAGAAGAGTGTGAAAATTCATAACCAGAAACATGTCAATCTAATAGTGCGCCAATTTCAAAACTTACAAGGAAGTGAAAAAGAACTTGGTAGGTGACTCTTGCTTTTATTTATTCATTTCATTTGATTTGAATAATTAAATTTTGTTTGTATTATTTTTATTTTAATGTTCTAGATTTGCAATCACATTGGACCTGTTGTAGAAGCCAAAATTAAACGCTGTAGGTACTATTAGGTACCTACGTAACTATTTTTATGTATTTAGTACATAATAAATGCTACTCATCCAGTTTCGATTGTTTAATAATAATAATAATCACATAGTTTGCCTCAGCTCTTTTGGTAATATTTGTGTGAGCCTCTTCTAGACCCGCCTCATCTGCGTAATCATTCGTGAAACAGAAACTTACGTTAGGTTAGGTACAACATGCGGATCGTTTTCACAATAATTTTGGAATGAAGTCCGATAACGCACGTGCTGTACACTTGGCGAATGAGGGCTAGACCGAAAAAACGTCACGGCCGGCACTTTTGTAACTTTTTTACCGTCACGGCTGACTTCTGTGTGCTTTTGGTATATTAAGTACCTATGTGTGTTTACAAGCGTATGTGTATGTATAGGTTTATTACTGTTGCAATTAATAATTGCAGTTTTATTATCATTCTTTTCTTTTTTAATTTCATTAAATTACTCTTTAACCTCGTTAATTTATTTTTTGTGCCGTTTATTTAATGATAAATGATTTTATTTTGCTTGAAAAAAAAAGAAAAATGTTCATTCTTTTCTTTTTTAATTTCATTAAATTACTCTTTAACCTCGTTAATTTATTTTTTGTGCCGTTTATTTAATGATAAATGATTTTATTTTGCTTGAAAAAAAAAGAAAAATGTTTGAGAATGTGCAAACTGCGCTCTTTCATAATTATGATACCCCACATGCCCTAATAGTAGCCCCACTTCGAATTTTTCAGACCCCCTTTCAGTCCCTGTTGCAAAAAATATACATAGGTACCTACTTATATTTTTATTTCTTTCTTATTTGCAAAATAGTTGGGCAAACGTCATCTAAAACTATTCCAAATTTCAAGTTGATAGCATTAAGTAGTAGTTCTTGAGATATCCAGCTGTGACAGACAGACAGACAAACAGACTTAAATAAGGGTTCCGTTATTACCATTTTAGTACGGAACCCTAAAAATGATGTAAGAAAAGAAAATGGCTTTCGGCACAGTAGGTATAAACTTTGCTGTGCTTTCGGTGTGAACTTATAGAATAGTCTTTGGGTGTGAAAGCACGTGACTCCTAGCCAATGGTTCTGTGCGTGCGAGATCCCCCGCAGCCGGCCCGCTACCTGCCACCGAAATTCCGGGAATTGAGATTGAGTGCTTCGGGACGTACAAATACAGACATTACGGACACACAAACATTTTAACGCTCTATAAAAAAACTTACTTAGGTACTTAAGTACCTACCTACTTAATTTAATTAGATTACTTATTTCACCTATGTCCAACTATGTCACTGGAGTGGAAAAGACCGGCACCCTTATTGCGTAACACACTATCAACAATCAATCTCAATCTGAATAATTTTGAAGGATAGAATAGAATATAATTTATTTATTTGTGATAGGTATTGATAAATTCATTGCTTCACAAATATTCGAAAAAAGTCTGCTCAACAACGTAAATAACGCAATGAATGTTGTTGAACTGTCAAAATAAAAGCCATTTCTACAGATAGTGTGTTACGCAAGTACCTACCCCGCTGGCACTATTTTTGGGGTAGCTAGAAAAGTTCAGAATTGTTTTGGTACAGAAGACGCCAGTGCCAGCACATGAAGCTACTAAGTACAATCTGTCAAATTTCTTTACTTATTAGATTTTCAACTTTATCGCTGAAGTACCTATAAGGTTCAAAATTGATTAGGAAAATTTGACAGTTTCGGGTAGCTTGATGTGCTGGCAGTCTGAACATGAAACTCGTCTTTAAACAAGTATGTATTATTATTATTAATTAAGTACATTTAAAATATTTCTAAATAGCTGCACATAGTCCCCATTTAATGTATTCTAAACACGGTCCGCAGCAACAATAGACGGTACCTTTGTCGCTGTAATATGACAACAACACAGACCTCAAAGTTAAACATAACATCCGCGTTATCAATATTATAATACATACCTGTCTATGAAAAAATAAACACTTTAGTAAAAGGAGAATGTTTATACTGGACGAGCAAAAATAATAACAATAAACCGCAGTGTGCCTGACACTTAATTACTCATTAGTTTTATCTTGAACTATTTTATTGTGCGGTTTCTTAGGCGCCGTGTGCTCCTCTTCCATATCAATTACCCTGACTAGACGCATTATTGCATGACACTTATCCATTCAATTCGTCTTTATTGCATCCATAATGTACACATACGGGTGGTAAGTGTATATATCAATAGAATCAGTTATGGACCCTGTCGGGCACAGCAAAATTTTAAATAAGTAGGAGAGATGAAGAAACTGCATAAATATAGCTGAGAACTCGCCAGCACCGTAATTGCGTAACAGACTACCTATCAATCATAATTTGAATCATTTTGAAGGATGTTGCTAATCCATTGCTTCATAAATTATGTTCAAAAAGAACATAATAATAACAACAACAAAGCTCATTAAAAAACATGAGGCTCTATCAATTACAGTATGGTAAACACAATGAATATTTAATAAAAATATTTATAGTTAAAAAAAAAAAAAAAATTAGTAAAAACATATATGTAGGTATATGTGTGTGTGTGTGTGTGGGGGTGTGGCGCCTAAAGCCAGAAATGGAAAAACATTCCAAAGCGGAACCATCAGTTATAAAATCAAAGCTTCATCTTATTTGGGGCTACAAAAATTTCAACTTGAAATACTTAGGTACCTACGTTATATTTTTAAGATCATTTGTTACATTATTTCGAATACACCATTGTAAAAATACAAATTTCGCATTAATTAAGTACAGCAAAACTTGCGGTTTACTAGTTACTTTACGATTTCACAGACCGCACAGTCGAACCTCATGACCTCTTTTCAGTAATCAGTGAGTAACTCGGTTAGTCAGCATCCCGCAGCATTCGGTCGGGTCAACAATCTTTGCTCAAACGAAAAAATACAGACGCTATGGCGCTTTGCCATAGGTTTACCACGGTACCTTCTGACATATTGTGAGCTATTTGTTAATTATCTTTGTATTATTATGAATTCCAGTGGCATAACCTGAAACCCAATTATGCCCGAGATACACGAGTCTGCGGGGTAATTGCGTAACACACTATCCGTAGCAATAGTTTTCATTTTGACATTTCACGAACATTCATTGCGTAGTTTACATTGATGAGCAGACAATTTTTTCAAACATATGAAGCAATGGATTAGCAATATTCTTCAAAATGATTCAGATTGAGATTGATAGTGTGTTGCGCAATTAGGGTGCTGGTTTCTCAAGCCAGGATAGTAAGCTAGTGTTGGTAAGCTAGCAAGCTAGTAACTCTGGCTTCGTGTATATAGAACTAGCTTAATTTATAGGCTTTCGCAAGCCAGGATAGTAAGCTAGTGTTGGTAAGCTAGCAAGCTAGTAAATCTGGCTTCGTGTATACAGAACTAGCTTAATTTCTAGGCTTTCGCAAGCCAGGATAGTAAGCTAGTGTTGGTAAGCTAGCAAGCTAGTAAATCTGGCTTCGTGTATACAGAACTAGCTTAATTTCTAGGCTTTCGCAAGCCAGGATAGTAAGCTAGTGTTGGTAAGCTAGCAAGCTAGTAACTCTGGCTTCGTGTATACAGAACTAGCTTAATTTCTAGGCTTTCTCAAGCCAGGATAGTAAGCTAGTGTTGGTAAGCTAGCAAGCTAGTAACTCTGGCTTCGTGTATACAGAACTAGCTTAATTTCTAGGCTTTCTCAAGCCAGGATAGTAAGCTAGTGTTGGTAAGCTAGCAAGCTAGTAACTCTGGCTTCGTTTATATAGAAATAGCTTAATTTCTAGGCTTTCTCAAGCCAGGATAGTAAGCTAGTGTTGGTAAGCTAGCAAGCTAGTAACTCTGGCTTCGTGTTTACAGAACTAGCTTAATTTCTAGGCTTTCTCAAGCCAGGATAGTAAGCTAGTGTTGGTAAGCTAGCAAGCTAGTAACTCTGGCTTCGTGTATATAGAACTAGCTTAATTTCTAGGCTTTCGCAAGCCTGGATAGTAAGCTAGTGTTGATAAGCTAGCAAGCTAGTAACTCTGGCTTCGTGTATACAGAACTAGCTTAATTTCTAGGCTTTCTCAAGCCAGGATAGTAAGCTAGTGTTGGTAAGCTAGCAAGCTAGTAACTCTGGCTTCGTGTATATAGAACTAGCTTAATTTCTAGGCTTTCGCAAGCCAGGATAGTAAGCTAGTGTTGATAAGCTAGCAAGCTAGTAACTCTGGCTTCGTGTATACAGAACTAGCTTAATTTCTAGGCTTTCTCAAGCCAGGATAGTAAGCTAGTGTTGGTAAGCTAGCAAGCTAGTAACTCTGGCTTCGTGTATATAGAACTAGCTTAATTTCTAGGCTTTCGCAAGCCAGGATAGTAAGCTAGTGTTGATAAGCTAGCAAGCTAGTAACTCTGGCTTCGTGTATACAGAACTAGCTTAATTTCTAGGCTTTCTCAAGCCAGGATAGTAAGCTAGTGTTGGTAAGCTAGCAAGCTAGTAACTCTGGCTTCGTGTATACAGAACTAGCTTAATTTCTAGGCTAGTAAGCTAGCGTCTCAAGCTAAAATAGTTTAATAGGTTGGGGTTTTATTTTTTGAGCTCCATTAAAAATACTGGTATTCACCTGCATCCGTTTAGACAGGGAGTCGACCCCAATATAGTTGGGAAAAAAGGCTAGGCAGATGATGATGATGATTATTGATACGAATTCCAGTGGCGACTGAAACCCAATTAGGAAGACAGAATGTGTCAAACATACTGAAACTACCCACGTTCAATTACATAGTTTACATAACTACATGTAAATTGGAATGAAAGTAAATATTGTTAAATGTAAGTTAAACAAGACACATTTTGGTCAAAGCTCGAGCAAATAGACTTATACTTATGGCTACTGTAGTAAGTCAAGTACCTACCCGGGATGCAGCAGAATACCAGCGTCAGGTATTGTACCTGGCATATGCTGAGCTGCTGGACTCCCATTTGGTGCAACCATGAGACACACCGCTCAGTAGTGATCGACCGTTATAGATGTTATGAGCTAGGTGTCTATGGGTCAATTTATCTTTTTAATCTTTGTTATTTTTTTTTTCTTTCACCTTTTCTGATGTTTTTAATGCCTGTATTGTGTCTTTTGTTGCACTGAATAAACGTTTTACTATCTATCTATCTACTCTATTCACGCCCGTTTTCCAGAAGGGTCAGGGAAGGGTCAGAGGTGTACGGTCGGCAACAAAACTCCATTGTCATTTTTACATGTTATTAAATTGACTACCTACATTTTTTTTTCAATAAACTGCTTTTTAGCTTTTCACATAATAGCAAACAGTTTATGTTCTAAAAATTGTATTTCTGCTGAAATTTTGAACAAATATTTTGCTCAATTACTAAGATTAAAAATACTGAAGTGTTAATCGACTTTTGTTGCTGACTCTGACTGTACCTATATTATTCCTATTTCTTTGGCATTGTTCGTCGAATCGTTGAGAGTTGAGCTGCACGATTTCTGACAAATGCGTGCACTGACTGGACAGGTCCTCTCAATCTGTGTGGTTCTTTCCTCAAAATACCATCTCAGACATCGATCTACATGGTCTTCGTATTCTGACCAAGATTATGGAGACTGTGACCTCTGAGTTTGTTTCGGCCTTTCTTCTCAGAGCATCGAGCAGTCAGATAGGAAACACCGACCTCATCTAGTTTAACAAAAATATCATTGACATGTAAAAGTGTTTGTGCAAACCTACTTACAAAAATAAAATCATTTATAATTTTAAATAGCACACCCACATTTCGCCAGTTATGGTCCCATCCCATGCATGGGAGCGAGCCTATTGTCATCAACCAGGCACAACTGGTTACTACTGACAAATTCCAGTTGGGAAAACCCAATAACACTCCCTAACCCGGGAATCGAACCCAGGCTCTTGTGCTCAGCAGTAGCGCTTGCAACTACTAGACCGGATATCTATGTACTAGACCAACGAGGTAGTACTTAAATCCTATTAGTTTTATTATGGTTTGATTAGGAACTACCCACATATTAAAACCTTTTATACAAGCTGACGCCACAGTTCACACTGGTATGTACAAAAATAGCCCAGAATACCGAAGCATACAAATATATAATAAATTACCTGAACATATACGGTCCACGGAAACAACATGTGTATTTAAAGCTAGGTTAAAGTCATTGCTCTTACAAAAATGTTATTACAGTATCCAAGAATTTATGGAAGATAAAATGTTAAAATAGAGTTCAAATATAATTATATCTGTGTGTAAATATTATAATTGTATATTGTGTGATAAATTTTAGCATTGCCACGTTAATAATACTTAATAATAATATCTTAATGTATAAATTCTTAATAATATTAATACTTAATAATTATATAGTCTGAAATAAAGAATTTGAATACTACTAATACTACTAATACTAATACTAAATACTACTACTAATACTACTAATACTCATTACAATATTATTAGTTTTTAAGTAATCTTGCTGCGCCCTAACAGGGTCATGTACTGACTAGTTTAAGCCTAGCCTATAACTATGTATGTGTACATTGTGCAATAAATAAATAAATAAATAAAATATGTAGGATATTGATTTTCGAGCTAAATATTTTTGGAGCGCGCTAATTATCTGAATCACTAAACATCTTAGTAATATTTACTTCACCAGTTTAGTTTTAGCGATGATGTGTGTTTGTGTAACCAGTTATTCGTGATTACATAAATATGACCTACCTAAATCTTCAAGGCTTGACAAATAATAAATGACATATGCTTAAAGTTCGTTTTTTTTATCCCAGAGACTAATCTGACATTTAAGTCTTTTTAGTATAGAATTTTGACATTACACCTGTCAGATTAGTCTCTGGGACTATAAAACGAACTTTATGCGTATTTATTTTATGGATTCAAGGATCAGCCGGTCGATTCTGTAAAAATCTCACCGTGAAAACTTAGGTGAAGTGAGTTTGTTTTCGCTAGGAATTGACAGCTCACTCCACGCTCACTTCACCTAAGTTTTCACGGTGAGATTTTTACAGAATAGCACCGCTGCTGTGTCATGTCGATGTGTCCCTATCACCCTGTATACATACCTAAGTAGTTTTTATTTATTTATTTTATAATCCAGGTAAAACGCCCTAACAAAATATGCATAAAGTAACGCAAGAGCGGGAAAACACACGCCTTGTAATGTTTGCATATTTTGTTATACGAATGTGCAGCAAGCAAGCAGTTCATAATTACCTTCGTATTTTACGGAATGAGAAAGTATAGTGGATAAGACTGAGATTAAAACAGAAGAAGAACTAGTAGGGCATCGAGGAGGGGGTTGGAGGGGGGATTCAGGGGATCAGACCGGAATAACTCACTTTTACGAGTACTTCTACCTAAGACAGAAAGATGCAATTGGGTTGGGTAGCGTTTCGAAAACTTCGAAACTTCCTATCCCGCAATGCTTGAAGACTATTATGGTCTTCCAACAGTACGTCCTGCCTGTCATGACATACGGTGCCGAAACGTGGACACTGGCAGTCGGGCTAGTTCACAAATTCAAGGTCGCTCAGCGCGCGATGGAGCGGAGATTCTTTTGATAGATAGAATCAGGAATTAAGTCATCAGAAATAGAACCGGATTAACCGACATAGCTTGCAGAGTAAGCAAACTAATGAGTGAGCTGGCCATGTTTGTCGAAGGACCGATGGCTGGTGGAGCAGAGAAGTCTTAGAGTGAAAACCGCGTATCGGCAAGCGTAGTGTGGGACGCCTCCGAGCTAGATGGTCCGACGACCTAAGAAAGTGGCTGGTACAAAGAGGATGCGGAAGGCGGAGGACAGGGTGCTGTGGCGCAGCCTGGGAGAGGCCTATGTCCAGCAATGGACTGAGACAGGTTGAGTTGAATAATCAATCAACTCAATCAATGTAAAATCGATTGATTTTACTTTTAATTCGCATTTAAAATAAACAAAACTTAAAAAAAAACGCTATGTAATTTATTCACTTAAACTTAAAAAACAACAATACATAATAACATAAAAGGACTAGACAATTTATACAACATTGCAATTACAAAAAAAAACAATATTTACAAAAAAGCTGCACAATTTTTTCTGTAAAATTGTTGATTAAAAAACATTTCCTAACATCACTGGGACGGCTATTTTCAATACTATTTTAGCTTTTACAAGCGTAAGCACCTCTAAAGTTTATTTGAGCAAAAATTATAGTTTCAACTTCACCATTATACAGGGTTATTTGTAAAACACCAGCAACCTCTTAAGAGGTCATTGTACTCATCATTATGAACAACTTTTACTATGGGACCAAACCTGAAATCGCGAAAAAAAAATCAGCTGTTCCCTACATTTATGTTCGTATAACTCGTCAAAATGTAGGGAACAGCTGTTTTTTTTTTCGCGATTTCAGGTTTGGTCCCATAGTAAAAGTTGTTCATAATGATGAGTACAATGACCTCTTAAGAGGTTGCTGGTGTTTTACAAATAACCCTGTATAAATAAATAATTAAGTAATTTGTTCAAACATTTGGGAGCATAAATAACATGAAAAATTTCCAATCTCCTTGAAACCACAAGCCTAAAAATATTACCCTGTAAATATCTAGTAAATTCTAGGTAAGATATGAAAAATTTGGTGACCTTAAAAGTTGCGGAAGTCTAACAACTATTTACTGTTCATGTAATTTTGTACAGACGCAAGCACATCAAGCTACTACAATCTGTCAAATTCCTTTAATAGATTTTCAACTTTATCGCTAAAGTATATGGTTCAAAGTTGATTGGAAAAATTTGACAGTTTCGGGTAGCTTGATGTGCTGGCGTCTGTACAGTCACGAGCACTAAGTCAACACTTGGCAACTTTTAATTGCGATTTTTTCACGAAATAACGAATGCAAAGTTGAAATACGACACTTTACATAAACCTATGGGTTCGAAAATACTATGTTCGTAATAACATACAATTGCATTAAAAAATAAAGGAGAATAAAGCCAAGTGTATACATACTAATGCTCGTGACTGTACATAGTCTATGATAACAAGGATCATAACTACAGTAACGTTTAAAATGAAATGAGAGAAACTCATCCCATTTTATCGAACTCCCTATCATATATATAGAGTCCTTACAACACTTGCTTCCTTAACAAGAATACTTCTTTCATTCTTGTATTCAAAACCATAAAACACTAAAGTTAGGTACTACTTAATTAAGTCGAGTCCTACGTGGATTTCTTGCCGGGCTTCAGCGGTAGTGTTTCATCGTCGAAGGAGAGATGCCCCAAGAGAACTGGCTCGGCTCCCTTGTTCTCATTATCATCTTCGTTATCAGGCATGTCTCGTTTCCCCAACTCTTCCGCAAGACGAGTGAATAGCTCTCTGAAAAAGGTATAGGCAATATTTACCAAGGGCATATTTCTGGTTTTAATTAGAGTATCTTTATTAAATATCGTTCATAGAAATGCTTTCATATATCTATGATATCGTTGCACAATTGTGGATGAGTGCAGTCAGTCACTGATCTTCTATACAAATAAATGAAATTTAAATGTCTGTTTGTATAAATGTCAAATTAAGAGCTTTTTACTAAATGCATTTGAAATTACATACGGTACTTAAAACAAAAAACACGTTATTTAATTTTTTGTATGTCCATGCTCCATCGATCCCAAATAAATTGAGATCATAAAGAGTAGATGGATGATGGTGATGCTAATCACACTAATATTATAAAGGCGAAAGCTTGTGAGTGTGTGTTTATATGTTTGTTACTTCTTCATGCTCAAACGGCTGTACCAATTTTGATAAATTTTATATGGAGGTAGCTGACACCCTGGATTAACATAAATAGGCTACTTTTTATCCCGATATTCTCACGGAATCGAAATTTACGTGGGTGGAAACCGCGTGGCGCAGCTTACAGTAACGACTAATACTCACTTGAAGACGACTCCTTGCATGTTCTTCGCAAGATAGTAGAGGAACAACCAGTCGGCGAACTGGCACCCGTTAACGACTTCGATGACGTTGTAGGGATCGAACTTAGCGTCATTCTTGGTCGCCCGCGTGAACATCAGCATGTTGAACCGCGGGGAACGACGGTAGAGGTAGAAGGAGATGACACGCCATATGACAGCTGAAATAAAAAAACCGGTCAAGAGCGGGTTAGACTCGCGCACCGAGGGTTCCGTACAAAAGGTATGTAAATAGTTTATTATTATGTTTTATTTATGTAACTACAAATTTACGATTTTCGGAATTTTTCCTTTACTTGTGCTTTAAGATCTTGCTTCATGCCATTCTAGGTCAACGGGAAGTACCTTATACATTTTGATTCCGTTGAGAGTGTCGAAATTTTACGTTTTTTGCAGCATAAACGGCCGTATCTTTTTTTTAGAAGTTTGATTTTTTCACCGCTTCAAGGGACGAGCGAAGTCTTATGTAATAGGGTCCCGTTTTACCCTTTGGGTACGGAACCCTAAAAAATATGGTTTAACTAATAGCACAAACATACGAAAAATGAAGGAACATATAAATGTGAAACATTATCTTACCGAGGACTGACACGATGAAGAGGATGAGTAGCCAGAACCACAGCACGGTGTAGATCTTCTCGTGGATGATGTTGAGCGCCATCACGCACAGCGCGTCGTGCTGCTGGATGGAGCCGCTCGGACCGTACTTGTGGAAGATGCACTTCGTCACCTACATAGGGGAATATTGTTAAAATAACTACACACACAACAGTCAAAAAATGACAGATTCGAATATGCGGAATATTTAAGTTGCTAAACAAATATTTTCCCAAATTAATTACAAACAGTTTCATACAAACGATTGTATGAAAGTGACAAGTGTCAAGAAAGCATTATCTCGTCAGCCGCACCATAGTAGGTTCCTAAGTCGAATATGACTGTTCGGCATCATAAAGGGACAATCTGGAAAGCTATAGCTACACATAATTCATCATCATCTGTCTCATCTGCCTGCCTTTTCCCAACTATTTTGGGGTCGGCTTCCATTCTAACCGGATGCAGCTGAATACCAGTATTTTATATGGAGCGATTGCTTATCGGACCCCCACCACCCTGTTACTGGGTAATACGATATCCCTTGGTAAGACCGGTTGTCAGACTTTCGGGCTTCTGACGAGACGACCCGTAACGACTGTCAAAGATCCACGAATGACAGCAGGGACCAACTGCAGCTTAACGTGCTTTCCGAGGCACGGAGGGGTCTTGGTATGTAAAGATGGGCACCCATCCACGGACCAACCGCGGCAAGCGTAGCTTAACCTGATCGATCGACCTGTGCGGCTGTTATTACTTAGCCACAAGCTATACTATATATCTATACTAATACATCTATTATGCGAAAGTAACTGTATGTCTGTTACCTTTTCACGTTTAAACCACTGCCGTTCGTAATGAAATTTGACAGATAGGCAGCCAGAAACTTGGAGGACATAGGCTACTTTTCATTCTGGATCGTAGACAAAGTCGCGGGCAACAGCTGTATATCATGCTTACCTTAGGGAAGACAGTCTCCAGCGGGTCAGCAATTTGGCTCCAATCGTTGTAATTGAGCACACTGGGACCCAGCCCTATGAAGTGTCTGTTGAGGAACTCGTTGATGATCCAAATCTCAAAGATCACGTGGAGTAAGTTCAGCACCTCCATGGACACCAGCCAGACAGACCACGTGCGGCTTATACGCAACCTAGAAGACGTACGAGAAAAAAATGGGGTTATAAAATTACACACAGCGAGATTGTAGCACGTCAGGATTGTATGTGTGACCAGAATCTGGACACCACTCAATATAATGCTGTGCCTGAGAACTGCAGGAACCATGGCCGAGGGAACCTACTCAGAAATACACGCAGTGTCATTTTTATTTTGACCTTAGATGCTTTGTCTGGGAAACAGTTCTTAGCTCAATAGGATGCAAACAATCATCATCATCTGCCTGCCTTTTCTCAACTATGTTGGGGTCGGCTTCTAGTCTAACCGGATTCAGCTGAATACCAGTGTTTTACATGTAGCGACTGCCTATCTGACCTCAACAACCCAGTTACTGGGTAATACGATACCCCTTGATAAGAATGGTTGTCAGACTTTTGGGGCTACTGACGACCTGTAACGACTGTCAAAGATCCACTAATGACAGCCGGGACCAACGGCTTGGTGTGCTTTCCTAGGCACGGAGGGTCTTGGTATGTGAAGATAGTCACTCATCCACGGACCAGCCGCGGCAAGCGTAGCTTAACCTGATTGATCGACCCTTGCGGCTGTTATTACTTAGCCACAAGCCCCTGGGATAAACAATCGTGGCTTGGAAAATTCTGATAAGAATGGAAATAGAAACGTACAAAAGTATTTATGTTTTGTGTTGCGTAACGAGAGCAGTGGTGGCCCAGTGGTCACGGACATGACTTACGAGTTGTAGGTCGTAGGTTCGAACCCAGACAGGCGCTTTACTTTGTGTAAATTATTTCATCACCACTGCTCTCAAAACGGTGAAGGAAAACATCGTGAGGAAACCGGCATGTCCTAGAACCAAAAATTCGAAGACATGTGACATCTACCAACCCGCACTGGGCCCGCGTGGTGGATTATGGCCCACTCCCTCTCATTGAGAGGAGGCCTGTGTCCCAGCAGTGACATTATAGGCTGATTATGGTTGCGTAACGTGAATTATTTTGCAGACTTACTTTACAGAAGAACCTACTCGTAGAACATTCCGTCCTGTCTAATAAGACATTTTTAGAATTATGGTTGGTATGGTCACGGTTTCTTTATAAGGTCGTTAGAAATTCTAGACCAGTCGACTCTTACCTCAATTTAATATCTCTCCTGATGATGTCAATTCGCTTGCTCAACGTCTCCTTGGAAGGCAGATCCATGCCAGCGACGGACATGCCGTCCTGCGTTAGAGCGAGGCTTGCGTACTGCAAGCCGTCCACTAACGCTTTTATTCTACCACCTGCAGGAGACATACCCAATATAAGAGATTTTCGATTTTCACAAGCTTCTTTAAAACATATCAATGCATTCCCACGCAAATATCAACCCGCACTTTGTCCGTGTGGTATGTTATATGGCCCACTCACTCTTACAGCGAGGAGGCCTGTGTCCCAGCAGTGGGAACATTATAGGCTGATTTCAGGCATTCCCTGAAAGTGTATATAGGGACTGGTGAATAGTTCGCCCACAATTCGCCAGTTATGTTTAAGTCCCAATAACGGGCCGCCCTATTGCCGGGCATAAATCCAAACTCCGGGCTGCTACGGAGAAATTCTAAACCCATAACATCAGCAGCAGAGCTTGCTAGACCATCGAGGAAAAGTAAAAATTGGTTCATCAGTTTTTGAGAAAATCGCGGACATACAAACATACATGCATACGGGTCGAATACAGAACCTCATTTTTTGAAGTCAGTTAAAAAAGAGAGTAGGTACAAAAATATTTGAGTAAACGAAGTTAAAAGTACATTCTTTCTCATGGCATGGAACTCGTCACCGCAATATTAATGTGACACACATTTCTATGAAAGATCTAACCCGGATTCTCTAGATTAGATAAAGAGTGAAATCATAAAAATACACAAAATGCAAGTTTAATAAAACATAACTAAAGCTAATCACTGTAAAAATATTTACGCTCGCGCTGTCTGAACGGTGCATTAAATGGAGCGAGTGACAGACAACGACGATATAACCACTATATTCTCTTTGGTGACAGACCTTTGCAAAACATCTCCGCCGTCTCTTTCTTTATTGGTCCAAGAAACTTACCTTCTTTCTTCTTCCAGATGTAATGTGGCATATAGAAGGCCAGAGATTGTATGAACAGCACAAAGGGCACCCACTGGTAGTAGGTGTGGTTGAGAAACTCATCAGACTCTGCGATGGGACCCACTCCGGGGTGCGGCAGGAACCCTCCTTGCAAGAGGCTCTCGTTGTAATGTCGGACCTGCAATAAGATCACCAGTTTATTTGGAGTTTACTTCTTCGTTCTTCTAAACTTGATTGA
This sequence comes from Oligia latruncula, assembly GCA_948474745.1. Classification (NCBI taxonomy): domain Eukaryota; kingdom Metazoa; phylum Arthropoda; class Insecta; order Lepidoptera; family Noctuidae; genus Oligia; species Oligia latruncula. The sequence goes on from OX419685.1 coordinate 1,747,866, forward strand.
TGTTTTGGTTTGAACACAGTTTAACAATAGCACGACCTTAGCACGACAAAAGCGTGATACCTCATCCTTTTATTACAATTCTGTATATTACGGATGCATTACAGCATCGCTGCAGATGTTAATCTTGAATCGACATGTAGGTATGTATGTATGAACTGAAATTTTGGTCAGGTCGGTATTCATGTTTTTGTAACGTACCTATGTACGAGTACAAAATATGGTTCAGTTTTAGAGCCACTAAACAAAATAAAAGGTTTCATCAGGAGTCACAATTCGGAATGACGGTTCTTGCATGTGTGAATGTGTCACCGGCGAAATTGTGGCAGTACAACGAAAAGGCATAATTGTTTATTTCTCATGAATCATTGAATTCATTAGCAACAAGAATCTAGATATTTAACATGAATCACAGAACAAACTCACAATAGTAAAAGTAGCCATGAAGAAGCAGTATTTCTCTATGAGTGGTGGGGGGATGGCGGCATCAGTCATGCACTTGATGCTGTCTCCGAAGTAGTCCCGCGCACATACTAGGATAACAGCGGCCAGCAGGAGGGTCACTGTGAGCTGGTAGTGCAGCTTGAAGGCTATGTTCTCTATGATAGGCTTGCGCAGGGCGATCCGCATGCGCGGCCCCAGCAAGTTGGACACGGTCGCTGCTAACATCATCTTGAAGTCCTGGTATTTTTATACGAGCATTGGAAAATTTACCTGAAAGATGAAAGAAAATGGTTCTGTTAACATCGATGTTTCCAGTGCTCTTTCATGTAAGTTCGGGAAAAATAAACAGTGGCACTCCGGAAGTGCCGACAGAAGTGAAAACAAAACTAGGAGTACATCCCGAGGACAGCCGAACACATCGGAATGTAGCGCGGTGTCGGTAACAGTGTCGCGAGTTCATGGTTTTTTCCCCATCTCCAAAAAATGCCCAACGCGCCTAAAGAAGTTTTCAATTCAATAAATTGTTAAACAAATGAACTACCAAATTATAAATTAAATTACTACCAATCACTGTCATTTATTGCCAGTTGTATGGCCGATGTTGTGTGTCAATTTGATAAATAATTAATATCCACGACTGTACATACAGTTCCTGTGCCTACCATAGATAAACACAGTTGAGCTCCTCAAGTTCTGAGTTGAGAATAGAATAGAATAGAATTGAATAGAATACTCTTTATTACAGAGCTACATGATTATACTGACAAATGCTTGCACTGACTGGACTGGTCCACTGCTGTGTGGTACTTTCCTCAAAAGACCATTTCAGACATCAATCGACATGGTCTTCACATGATCTGACGAAGATTATGTCTAGACTTTAAAAGAGACTATGACTTCTGAGTTTGTTTCGGCCTTTTGTCTCAAAGGAGTCAGGAAACGCCGACTTCATTTAGCTATATTTTTTATAATATGACATGTAAAAGTTATTCCGATAGCCTATTTACAGAATAAACAATTTATTATAGAAAAAAGATGTAATTTTAGGCATGAATATGTAAACGGAAATATATCCATAGTAATATTATAAATTCGAAAATAACTGTGTCTGTCTGTTTGTATACCTACCTTTTCCCGCCTAAACCACTGAACGGATTTCGATAAAATCTGGCAGAGAGATAAATTGCATCCCGGTGAAGGACATAGGATAGTTTTTATCGACATACGAGTACCTCGCCAGCTAAGCTGCGGGCGGAAGCTAGTGAGGTATGTGTGTGTGTAATTTTTATTATTTACTCTTTTTGTTTTGGTATGTATTTCAAATACTTATGTGTGAATCATTTAAACAGTAACCATGACCTACATTTAGCTACGTATCTAGAGAAATAAATCTTACAACTAACATACATTTAAGTTGATAACAATAGTTATATTACGGCGGTATTCTTTTCTGTGTCTTTATGGTATGAACATAAAATGTTGCTACAATAATTTATGATATTACAACATTTTAAAGCGAATCTAATTGTATGGAGTGATATTAAAATCCAAAAAAACAAGTTTACGAAGGTTTTATTTACATAACTTATCACTGTTACAATGCTTGGACAGGATTGTGTATTAATGTTGGAATAAAACGACTAGACTCTTTTTGATAGGTTACATGCTCTGTGTTCGCCCTGATGGACGGGGTAATTGTGACAACCGGAAGAGGAAGACCATAGACAATACAATACGACTGACGTAATTTGGCGGGCCTGAACTTCGCGCAGAAGGCTGCGCACGATCGTTTTTTAGGAACCAAATGGTGGCATGAGGCGAGTGAGAGAACATGCGCGAAAGTTCGCAAAGGCCCGCCGAGTTACGTCGGTCATATTGTACATAATAATGTTATAACGTCGGATACTTGTTGTAACAAACACCACGCCCGTAATCGAAGGACCATTTTTTTAATTTTTTTTTTACCTTGTGGAAATGCTCATGCATTCTGCACTACCACGGGGAGATAGTGCAGTTATGTGGGACTCTAACCCACTAAAACTCCATTAGGCACACCCACATTTTGCCAGTAACGATAAGTCCCATGTAATAGGGGGCGAGCCCATTGCCTTGAACCGGGCATAAATCCAGACTCTGGGCTTAAGGTTAGCCAAAAATGGTCTTTTACAATTCTATCCTGCGGGGTAGTTGCGTAACACACTATCAGTAGCAATGGGTTTCGTTTTGACAGTTCAACAACATTCATTGCGTTATTTACGTTGTTTAGCAGACACATTTTTCGAACATATGAAGCAACCAGCTGCGCTCCGCGGTTTCCCCCGCACAAGTGTCTATCCCGTGGGAATATCGGGATAAAAAGTAGCTTACATGTTAATCCAGGGTGTTCAGCTACCTCCATACAAGATTTTATCAAAATTGGTCCAGACGTTTAAGCGTGAAAAAGTAACAAACATAATTATAAACACACACTCACAAACTTTCGCCTTTAGAATATTAGTGTGATGGATTAACCTTAAAAATGATTCAGATTCTGATTGAAAGCGTGTTACGGAATTAGGGTACTATCTATCTAAAAAGTTGGTAGTCATGGGGCCTTTGTCCAGTAGTGGGATAATGTGTGTGTGCGAGTGTGTTACTCAATTACTCCGCAGTGATAATGTAGAAGAACGGAATCCCTAGAAGTCCTTTTTTGTTGTACAATAGTGCCTAACTTCATGTGATGTCATATGATCTAGCGATCTTTAAACATATTTAGTAGGTACACGTTAGATAGACTATTTCAAAGCCATTCCATTTGATGTTTATCTTGTAGTGTAGACAATGCACTTTTCAATTTAGGCCAGTGCAGAAAATAAAGTAAGTGTCTTTTGTAACTGAACCTTATCTGAGATAGGGACAACTAAACTGATAATATAATCGCTGTTAAGAAAACTGTTATCATAAAGCATGGAACACATTCAATTTGGCATTTGCTTTTGTGATGAAAAAGTCTCACGGCCTCACCGAGTGCCAATATTTCATTTCGTTACAAATAATGACCAACTTCGAAAAAACTAACTTAGATTTGGTACAACAACACTTTTCCCCCTCAGGGGGCACTTTCGGGGGGGATTTGTGGAATAAATATTTGTTTCGATTCCCGTTTTCCCCCCTAAGGGGGACTTTCAGGGGGGATTTGTGGAATAAGCTAAACAAAAATGACATCAAAATCAATTAATCTGCCTAGCCTTTTCACAACCATGTAGGGGTCGGCTTCCGGGAGGGGAGGGGCCCCTGGCTAAATAATAACAGCCGCACAGGTCGATCGATCAGGTTAAGCTACGCTTGCCGCGGCTGGTCTGTGGATGGTGACCATCTTTACATACCGTGACGCATGTTAAGCCGTTGGTCCCGTCCCGGCTGTTATTCGTGAATCTTTGACAGTCGTTACGGGTAATTAGACGCCCGAAAGTCGGACAACCAATCTTACCAAGGGGTATCGTATTAAACAGTAACTGGGTTGTGAAGGTCAGATAGGCAGTCGCTCCATGTAAAATACTGGTACTCAGCTGCATAAGCTGCATTATAGCTTAGTAAACAAAAGACAAATAAATATTGTAGTGATTTCACATTTTACATGGAAACTACTATCCACTGCTGCTATCTAACTGAATTTCAGTTAGTTTCAGTGAAACCTCTTTTTAACCGACTTCAAAAAAAGGAGGAGGTTCTCAATTCGGTTGTATTTTTAAAATAAAAAATACAACATTTGCATTATTTGACGTCAAATAGATACCTATATTAGACAAAAAGTTTAATTGTCAGTTTCAGCGAAAGATTAATTTACGTTAAGCCCCGAAGCAGTTTTACAAAGTTTACAAAGCTTTATACGATGCAATTTCAACACAAGTTTTCTCTAGAACAGTGAAGAGCACTGTTTACTACTGAAACCCTTTGTTTTCCCTAAACAGCTGGCATAACCCTCTATCAATAGTCTTTTGGGGGACAATCGCCTCGAGGGAAGCCAGTATTTGTTAAACTGTTCTAAATACGAGTAGGTATACGACCAGTCAGATGTACCTAACCTGTAAAGGGCGGTAAATTGGTAAAGTGGAATGTTGTGAGCTTAACAGATCAAGTATTATGAACAGTTTACACCTGCACCATAAACCGATGCACAGCATAAGTACATAATCAGTCTTTATGCCCACAGCTGGGACCATAGAAATATAGATATACAATGTTTGTACAAACCTACTTACAAAATAAATCATTTATGTCTTCGAATTTTTGATTCTAGGACACGCCGTTTTGAGAGCTGTGGTGATGAAATAGTTATACATAAAGAAAAACGCCTGTCAGGGTTCGAACCTACGACCTACGTCTCGTAACTCACAGCCGTTCCCACAGGGCCGCCACTGCCGCATAAGTACCTATATTTCCAATTAGTAAAACACTTAGCCAACAAACAAAGAGAATCACTTACACTCTTACTAATCTCGTTCGTTCGTCACTCACTCACAGCACACGTATTACTTTCCAAAACAATCCAACGACGTACACGTAAGGCTGGTGGCATACTGACGGACTCGACTTCACCGTCCGTGTGTCACTGCCAGATAGCGTCTGATAACGATAAGATAACTGCGATCAAGTGTTTTAATGTGTATCGCTTGAAATTATTGGAAAAATATTTACTTACTTCATCAAAAGTTATTATGAGTCTATAGTCGTTAACAAAAGAACTATACGCTTGCCGTGGTTGTTTGTCTCCGTGAATGGGTGACCATATTTACGTATCAGACCCCTTCGTGCCTCAGAAAGCACTTGGTCAGTGAATGGGTGACCATCTTTACGTACCCAGACCCCTCCGTGCCTCGGAAACCACTGTCCCGGCTGTCATTCGTGGATCTTTGACAGTCGTTACGGGTCGTGAGAAGCGCGTAAGTCTGACAACCAGTCTTACCAAAGGATATCGTATTACCCAGTAACAGTGGGTTCTGCATCTGGTTTGACTAGAAACCGACCCCAACGTAGGCTAGGTAGATGATGAATTATTATCGTGTCACGATATGTGCCCCCAGCCGGCCCCCCCAGGAACACGTTAATCCCAATGGTAATTTTCGAACATATCTTTTTTCAACTCAATGAAGTGGCTATTGACTGTGTCAATGAGATCTTGATAATATCAAAAATAAATTATAAAAATTATATTTATATTTAAAAAAATATACTATATTTTAAATGAGCTGGCTAATTCAGAGAAGCTAAGGACCTGTACTGTGAGCTTGCAGTGCAACTTGAAGAGCTCATTATCCATACTTACGTCTGTACGTTACCTTTTGACGCCTAAACCAATAAACGGATTTCGAAAAAAATGGCAAGGAGATACTTAGATGGCATCCTGGGGAAGGACATTTGCTACTTTTTGTCCCGGCATCACGTTTCCGTGGGATGATTTTCGACTTCTACGCAAGCGAAGCCGCGGGCAGAAGCTAGTTGAATTTGTGTAGATTTAACATAATGGATTTGTGTAGATTTCTGTAATTACCGTATAGTTTATTCCTAAACTGTTCGTTTTAGTAAAAGCTACGAAAGGACAAAGAACAAGGCCGCAAGGTACAAAATGTGATTGGCAAAACTACTTTGAGAAATATGTCGGTATCTTTTTACCCTTTTACCTGATTTCCCTGTAATATACACAGCCTATAATATTATTTTAAGCTTTAAAAATTATGTAAACTCTTTAAATAAATTAAATATGAATATGTTAATCATTTTCCTTACATTGTAGAACATTTTAATAAAGTTGTAACAGAAATCACTTAGATTCCTGGAATATAAATAACGTTCAGAGTACGAGTAGTTTGCTACGGGCTACGACGGACGTAGCACGTAGGTACTTGTGTGCTACGTGCGCGTGCGTGCCCTCGCGATCGCGATCGTAGTGTAGTACAATCAATCTGCCGAGCCGTTTTCCATGTATATTAAGGTCGGCTTCCGGTCTGACCTCCACGTCCACAATCCAGTTATTGGGTAACACAATAGCCTTTTGTAATCTTTAGAAATAAATGAATTCAAACCGTAAGACTGGATGTCGTATTTCTTAGATATTTGAGAAAAAATTTAAAATATTTGAATATCTACGAAAGACAGCTGGGACGATAGACAACCATCCACGAACCAACCGCGGCAAGCGTAGCTTTACTTTCGTTTGACCCGTGCAGCTGTAATAGTACCTATTAATGAAATTGTTGCTTGCTGTACCGGACGACGTCATTACAGCGCCGGCTGTCGCTGAAAACCAGCGCTGCAGCTCTGTCTTGCAGGTTGCAGCATAATCCTGAGCGATAGCCGTTTTGCATGGATGTGACGCATGTTTCCCCGTACCTTTTTTATTTTATTTTTTGTGTTTATGTTCTTTTTTGCGTCAGGCTGTCGCTCCATGTAAAATACTGGTATTCAGTTGCATCCGGTTAGACTGGAAGCCGACCCCAACATATATCAGCCTGTGTGTAGTGTAGTATTTATTGTTTGTGGTTTGAGCAAAGGATAATTTCAGATAGATTGTTTTATTACTTTCAGAACAGGTAGGAACGCAGGGTTACCCTGTCGAAGTTACATTATTCATTAAACTCTACTTCCTGCTATCCTACTAATCCTACCATTTCCTACAATACTTCCTACTAATTACTAATATTATAAACCCGAAAGTTAGTGAGGATGGATGGATGTTTGTTACTCTTTCACGCAAAAACTACTGAACGGATTTTGATAAAACGGTGCAATAATATAGCTTATACATCAGAATAACACATGGGATACTTTTTACCCCGATATTCTTACGGGATCGGCACTTATGCGGGTGAAACCGCGGGGCGCTGCCAGTTAGCAAATAAACTAATTATCGTTAATATTAAATTTCGAATCTCGCTAATTCGCAAGTGCTATAAATAACACTAAACACAATTTTTTATCGTACATTATAATACGCATTAGTTAATCCAAATAATCCGTTATAATTATATCTGCTACTCAAACTAAACCTATGATAAACATAGCTAGGATTTGATTTCGCTGATAACTTTTATCGTAACAGGCTGAGCTATGGATAAATGCTACTAGGTTGATCGATCTGCCTGCGAGGTTGACAACCTGGTAAGGTAAGCCATGCTAAGGTAGGTTTATAATAATCCTTACAAAAACATGATATTTTAATTAAAATATGTCATGAATGAATTAAATCACACTAATATTACAAAGGCGAAAGTTTCTGAGTGTGTGTGTGTGTGTTTATATGTTTGTTACTTCTTCACGCGCAAACGGCTGGACCAATGTTGATAAAGTTTTGTATGGAGGTAGCTGACACCCTGGATTAACATATAGGCTACTTTTAATCCCGATATTCCCACGGGATCGACATTCCGGGCGCAGCTAATAATGTTATAAATTCATCGACACAATATTATAAGTTGGAGCAGGATGGTTTTTTTTTTTGTTTAGCCTAAACTGTCTCACGGCTGGGCAAAGGTCTCCCCAAAGTCCTTCCAGGAACTCTTTTTCCGCGCTACCTCGGATCATCCCTTGCGGTACGCGTCCAGCTGATCATCTCGCCACCGCTTTCTGGGCCGACCTCGCGGCGCCGTACATTACGAATACCTATTTTGTAAAAAAAAGTGATATTTTGAAGCATGCGTTTCATGAACCAAAAACAGGCTAAAGGCACACGTATCAACTCGGAAAGAATATTGAATGGTTCGAGTTGATACGATCCGTATCAACTCGAACCACTCAATATTCTTTTTATGAAACTCCCTACAGCAACGCACACTAATCGGAATCGTAACGTAATCGCCTCGCTTCCGGACAAGCTCATGAACCGCGGTGCGGTGCGTGGTCAACTTGCAGTTCTCGCACTTACGGCTCGTCGTCCCCACGCGTCTCTCCGTACCCGAGCTTACGTCTCTTCGTCCACCCTGCCCCTCTCACCGCTCCGCGCCTGCCTACACCACCATCAACCAGCGGTCGGCGAGCCGTAAGCGCGGCGTCGTCGTCTAGCCGTAGCCGAGTCGACGTATCGGAGCTGCTGATCCGCTTTAGTTACGTGCTTACGTTAGGTTGATGCCTGTTTGACGGCGAGGTGAAAAGCGATACGGTGACGATCCCTTTCCCAGTTGATATGTGTGCTATGACCTATAAACGGTGCTATTATAGACCAAATCAAAATGGATTAAGTACATGTTGCACATTGGTTCAATAAGTTAACAAAACAAAAGAAAGTACCTAAGTAAATTAAGATTACAGTTGTAAGCGAGAATTTATGGCAATTAATTGAGTGATTGTGTTCATAATACAATCATTGCTGTTGGTTATTTGGGTTATCAGCGGTTATCGCAAACATGCTTGTTATCAAACTATAGGAATATTGTACGGCTGCGGGCTTGCGCACCTTTTTTTTTGTTTTACTGTTTAGGTTAACACAGGCGTTTATTTTATTAACAAGTCTTTTGGGATATCCCATCGGCAGGAATCACGAACTTCTATAGAAACTTTAATCCCATAGTGGACCCGTTAACAGGGATGATTTTTTTTTAACCTCCCGTTATACAATAAGGCACTCTTGCGCAAAATTACATGTGCTTAGACCCAGCGGTTGAGTCTGCTCGTTTGTCGGTAAGTGAATTAATGACTTATATATAATCTACTTGAAAGTTACAGGATGAATAATAATTGTAATAATGAGAGTATGAATAAGTATCACGTACGTCGTCGTCTACGTCTGAAAATACAATAATAGTTTCAGAATCGAATATAAGTAAATTCGATTCTGAAACTATTATAGTATCTTTATTATGTAGGTTTCATGTCGATTGAAAGCTGTGAATGTGAACAGTGTAATATATTATTAAGTAGGTACATACCTAACAATTGAAGCTGTTGATTGATACCTATTATATAGTATTTTAAATGCTTAAATAAATATAACCCTGATGCAAAATCTTCATTTATTTATCATCATAATATATACAGACAAGAAGAAAGGAAAAGCTACTACAATCTGTCAGATTTTCAACTTCATCGGTTAAGTATAAGGTTCAAACTTGATTGGGAAAATTTGTTAGTTTCGCGTAGCTTGCTGTGCTGGCGTCTGCTACCTACAAAGGCGATGCTTATTTCTAAAGAAATCTCTTCCAGCATCATTAGGATTTATTTCACAGTTTTGCCTTAAATTTGTCTTATTTTTCTGGTCGCCAAGGCACACTAATCATCCTACTACATCCTGCTACCTACTTCGTAATTAATCAATAACCTAAATTAAAATCTTGAACCGAACTCGCCTGCACATGCTTGTCTAAATCACTCGAGTCCACATGAATTGCACCTTCAAGTCAGTAATCTAACACTGAACTCAGCCATGATGTCATACTGTTACACAATACGACGATTTTATCAGACCTTGTAACTCAATCACGATATTTACAAAGAAATGTTGCTGACCAAACTGCCTAATACCATTTTTTATAATATTAAACATGAATTAAAAACACGTGTCATTTATAGTTTAACAAAAGTTTTCAGCAAAAGAAATTGTCAGCGTGATCTAACTATGAGAATAGTTTTTTTTTATCCGTAATAAAAATATTACTTAGCCGCTCTCAAAACGGTGAAGAAAAACATCGTGAGGAAACCGGCATGTCCTAGAACTAAAAATTCGAAGGCATGTGACATCTACCAACCCGCACTGGGCCCGCGTGGCGCTCTCGAAGTGAGAAGGCCTGTGTCCCAGCAGTGGGAACATTACAGGCTGACTACCTATGCTCGGTGATAGGTGGTACTGCTCCAATACAGTGACCCTCAGTCATGATGCGTTCAGTAGCCCACTGTATCTGTACCTACTCTAATTTGTTCCGTTTTATTTTTATATTTTTCCTAATAATTTGAACAATAATGTAAGTAATTTAATTTATTAAATGATAAATCCACAATAAAGATATTGATTGATTGTATACTACCAGGACGAGGAATAGCCTCGTGGAGGTTATTAAAATGATATTATTGTGACATAGTGGTCACAAAGTTTTTCCCTGAGGTCTCAATGTAAAAAAAGAAAAAAAAAATGTATTGCGACTCGTACAGGAAGATCACAAACTGAACTAAAAATTTAACTAAATACAGTAAAAAAAAAACAAATTATACGTAGGTACTATTAATAAAAGTAATGTAGGATAATTAGGCTGAAAAATATACCTACACAAAATTAATTGATGGCTTTTAATTTCATTTGCGGTCAATATAGCAAACAATTTAACAGGTAATTAATTTAAATTAATGAATTAATGGTACTTGGATTTGGTAATTATATTTTAATTTAATTATGATAAATCAGGAAAGGCCACTTTGGCAGAATCATAAAAGGATATCTTTATGAATTATGCTACGTAGGTAATTATATTACGTTGGTATAATCAAAGAGATTGGGATTGGATTTGGATTGGATTGATTGGTATTTTAGCAGAGACAAAAAAAATAATTGAAAAATCCTTCATCAATGGGATTTGATACTATTAACTTAACAGTTATCTGTCCATTATGATTCATAATGTTATCCTTGTATGATTCTGCCAAAGTGGCCTTTTTAGGCCCCCAGAAGGCTAATTCCCGTAATCGAAAACGTTCTAAATCTCGTCGCAATCTCATCTCAGCGACTTTCAATGTCAAAGACTTGTGAAAAATGGATGGAAATTAGAAGTATTTTTGACAGATTGACACTGAGATCAGATTGTGACCGTTCTATGGTTTAATCGGAAAATCCTCAGGTAGGTATAGAATTTTCCGTTAAGAATTTCTTGAATTACGAAAATTACCCCTCCATTTACAGAAACAAAATTTTCAAGAAGTTTCCCTATCAGAAAGCGTACGGAACTTGAAGATAAATTATCAACATCATTCTCCTGTGCCCTTGTCCTAAATTATTCGGGGTTGTCGTAACATGTGTTTTCTTCCATACTTCTTTATAGTCGTCATCTCGGGAGTCTCCCCCTTTCTATTTATATCATCTTTCACGCAGCCCATCATGGTCTTCCACTACTATTATAGCCTTAGATTTAAGAGGATTCGGAACACAATGCCACATTCGCAAAATGACATATTGGAATTTCGCAAAATGTCATATTCTCAAATTGTCATATTCTGAAAACGTCACATTAGCAAAATCCACATTGAAAATTAATAATGACAGTACAAATCAAAATTAATCAAACAAAAGTCATTTATTCAAACTAGGCTGAGATTCTGAGAATCAGCACTTTTCGAATGTCAAAATGACATAAGACTCCAAAACGAACGCCCTTCACCACAATTACGGAAGTAAGGCGATTGACTGTGTTATTTCACAGTTCACAGTGATTGTGTTATTTGTCAAATAAATTGTTACATCACAGTTATTAATAGCAAGTCGTGTCGTGACTGACTTGACTGAGATAATGTATCAATATTGTAGACATTTGATCAGTGATAATGGGAAATCATTGGCCAGATAAGGTTTCAGTTTTCATGTTGTTACGTAAAAAAGAGAGGCTCGTGGCTAAATAATAACAGTCGATCGATCAGGTTAAGGTACGATTGCCGCGGTTGGTTCGTGGATGGGCAAACATCTTCACATACCAAGACTCCTCCGTGCCTCGGAAAGCACGGTAAGCCGTTGGTCCCGGCTGTTACTCGTGATCTTTGACAGTCGTTACGGGTCGTTAACCCGAAAGTCGTAAGCCCGAAAGTCTGACAACAGTCTTACCAAGGGGTATCGTATTAATTACCCAATAACTGGGTTATGGAGGTCAGATAGGCAGTCGCTCCATCTGAGCCGGATTCCCATGACCTCCCCATCAAGGCGATGAGGGAACACCGCTGAGTTTTAGTGGGTATACTGCCATCCTGGCAGGGAGTCCCACATACTCCGTCTCGTCCCCCGACGAGCGGAGATGCGTAATGACATTTCTCAGCGAAAAAAAAAAAAAAAGGCAGTCGCTCCATGTAAAATACTGGTACCTATTCAGCTGCATCCGGTTAGACTGGAAGCCGACCCCAACACTGTTGGGAAAAGGCTGACAGATGATAATGAGGTATTACAAAGTTGCATTAGCTTAGCTATTATTAGCCCGATTTTCCTCAACAAATCTTATTAAATATTCCCATTTACCTCGTTACGATATGCATCGAACGTTTAAATATATAGTTATTATGTATTATTCTTACGATACGACTATGTGCCGTATTATGTAACCAGTTCGATCGTGTCTCGCGTGTAAAAAATTGCAAATGTGTTATGTGTGTACTACACACTAACACGGGCACAGTTGTGTGTTGAGGTACCATGAGTGTAAAGCTCATGTCGCTCTCACTTGGTTATCACTCGATTGGTTATGCTTCTATAAAGTTTTTTGGACATTATTTTGTTGCAGTATAAAATAAGTCTCGACTTGGATCTGAATTTGAAAAGCCCGTCTTAAAAAAATATATAACTTCGATAACTAGTCTGGGACAATTTTACAACTTTTGTGCGGGGCTGGCCGACCCAGCCCCGCACATCCCGCTAAGGGGGAAGCAATCCTGTTTTTAAGCGACGAAAAAACGGAGAAGGTTCTCAAGTCGACGCGTATATTTTTCAGATTATGGCCGTCTAGGAACAGCTACGTTAATTTAAGCTCTTCACTTATTCATCCTTTTTTAAAAGGGCAACTTTAGTACGAAAACATATACATAATAGAATACTTAGTAAGGCCATGTTAAGTAGGTAATCTATAATAAATAAGTAGAAAATCACCGCTCAAAATGTGTTTTAATCCGAACTCAAAAAGTAATTACAGAGATTTTGCACTGCTAATAAGACTACATTAGGAATGTGTTTAAAAAAAACCAGTATTCAGATTTAGGTCACAAATATTTTAACCAAGAAATCAAACTATCTTCTGGCAACTTGGCAAGTTATTTGAATGTAAATTAAAAAAAGATATTCTCTAAGGTCTTCATAAATCTCACCGGTGAGATTTATGAAAACCTTAGAGAAAATCTTTCTTCTCATACTCATACCCTGAAAAGTCCCCACAGTCCCAAACCCGCGTACCCGGCGTCAAACTCGTCGTTCGATAACTGCGTGACTTTGCAACCGATAGTACCTCTTCCAACACACACAAGAGTCCTGTCTGCATGCACTGTTGTGTGTGTGTGTCTAGTCCGAAGCCCGCAAGACTGCATTCCTGTCCACAGCGGCCACGAACAAGGGGGAAACTGAGATTTTTAATTTTAAACTTCTGTGAAAATTATAAATGCTTTTATTTCTGTAAGTAGGTTCGTGCAAACACTTTTACACGTCAATCATATTTTTTTAAACCATATAAGGTCGGCATGTCCTATCTGACTACTCTGAGAAGAAAGGCCGAAACAAACTCAGAGGTCACAATCTCTTTTAAAGTCCAGACATAATCTTGCTCAGATCATGTGAATACCATGTAGATTGGTGTCTGAAATGGTCTTTTGAGGAAAGAACCACACTGATTGAGTGGACCTGTCCAGTCAGTGCACGCATTTGTCAGCAATCATGCAGTTCAACTCAAAACTAAAGCCCGGTTTCCACCGCGAGCGGAACGGACCCATTAATGACTTCGTTAAACTCGTTAATAGTTAACTGCATGCTTGTATTTCCACCGTTGGAGGAAATACAAGGATGCAGTTTGCGTTTGCGGCGTTTGAGGCTTCTGACTACCCGTAACGACTGTCAAAGATCCACAATTGATAGCCGGGACCAACGGCTTAACGTGCTTTCCGTGGCGGGGAGGGGTCTCGGTATGTAAAGATGGTCACCCATCCACAGACCAACCGCGGCAAGCGTAGCTTAACCTGATCGATCGACCTGTGTGGCTTTTATTATTTAGCCACAGGCCCCTTTTTATCAACAGGTTATCATCATAATTATTATCCGCAACCTACGGGGTAATTGCCTAACACACTATCAGTAGCAATGGCTTTCATTTTGACGGTTCAACAACATTCATTGCGTGATTTACGTTGTTGTGCAGACACATTTTTCGAACATATGAAGCAATGGATTAGCAATATCCTTCAAAATTATTCGTGTGTTACGCAATGGTGAGTCTCACAACTTACTACAACTAAATGTTTCAATAAAAAAATTTAGATTTACGTTGTAGTTTTATCAGTTTGACATTATACACGAAAGTAAGCCAAGATTATCTAATGAGTTACATCATCGCACACAAAGAAATGTCAGTCTGGTACTAATTAGTGTTTCAGATACCAGTTACGTAATATTACTGGGGATTTATTATAAACGATAAACGTCAAAAATATTTGGTTAATCAGTCGCTAATCACTATTTAACTTTAACCTTTAAGCAACGTTTACGAATAAAGGGGTTATCGTTTTGGGCATTTAACTAATAGCACACGAGTTTTCTACGGTTGCCATGGTTGGTCCGTGGATGGGTAACCACCGAGACCCTACCGTGCCGGCAAGCACGCCTGGCTGTCATTCGTGGATCTTTGACAGTCGTTACGGGTCGTCAGAAGCGAAAGTCTGACAACCAGTCTTAACAAGGGGTATCATATTACAACTGGGTTGTGGACGTCAGATAGGTAGTCGCTCCATGTAATATACTGGTATTTAGCTTCATCTGGTTAGATAGACTGAAAACTGGATTCTGGTTGGCTGGTGGTTGGTCTTCCCCAAATAAACTGGGATCGGCTTCCAGAGAATACTACGACACGACATACGAGAATACTTCTACCTTTATTTGTAAACATAACACGTGCATCAATATTTGATGTTATGATCTGTAAAATATAACAATCAACTTTTTGTCCTCATACAACAGACATCAACTAAAAATAACCTATTTAAAATCGCACAAAAAAACTAAACATGCTGTGCAAAGTATAAATGATTAGCAGCGCCCCGCAGTTTCACCCGAGTTTCGACCGCGTGGGAATATTGTGATAAAAAAAAAACCGACTTCCAAAAAAAACACTACAAACTGAAAAATAACTTTAATTTCGGAAGTCGGTGTCTTAGGGATCAGTATTTTAGTTTTTGCCACCGACTTCCGAAATTAAAGTTATTTTTCAGTTTGTAGTGTTTTTTTTGGAAGTCGGTTTTTTTTTGTTAAAAAGTTTTTATTTCTCGCTTTTTAGTGGGTCTATTTATAATTTATCTAAGTTACAATAGCCTAATGTCAACTTGCCCATCGCCTTTTTATAAAATATTCCTTTTCTCGATGCAGGGTCGTTAATTGTTGAGGAGTTGTCCTTTTATTAGTTTTTAGATTAGATGCCGATAATCCTGGCTGCAGCATCAGGCCAAACTTATGTCAACATTGCATTGAACATAAAATTAGTCCTGTTTAAAATGAGCCCAAACACGACTACGGTGCTGTAATTTCAAGGTTTGTACTTTTTCTGATGCTCCTGGCTTCAGCATCAGGTCTTCGGTGTTCCTCAGTAACAGTACGTTTATCCACACATCGAGCCCTTTTCAATGAGCCTAAACACGATATATCTGCTGTTAGTTGTCGAGGAGTTAGGTACTCTGCAGACTATCCTGACTGCAGCATTAGGTCATGACTTGATGATCATGAGAACAAATGTGGCAAATGCCCTATCAAACATCAAAACAATTTACTAAAACAGTCCTTGCCTGTTCGAGTAACTTCTTACTGTTAAGGAGTTGTACCTTCCATCATCAGCCCAGCTACCTGAGATGGTGACAACCATACACAAATACACAAGATACTTCATAAAATATGCGAAAAACAATAAGTGAGCCTATAAAATTTGAGGGTTGCCCTCGATTTCTCTAAGATCCCATCATCAGATCCTAACTTGGTGACAATGGGACCACCTCAGAACTATCTACTTTCGAACAAAAAAAGAATTTTGAAAATCCGTCGACAATTGGCGGAGTAAACGATGAACAAACATACAAAAAAAAAAAAAAAAAAACATACAAACACCCGAACATAGTACCTCCTCCTTTTTGTGAAGTCGGTAAAAACTACCCTATGTCCTTTCCTGGAATTAAAACTATCTCTATACCAAATTTCATCTAAATCGGTTCAGCGGTTTAAGAGTGAAGAGGTAACAGACAGACACACTTTCGCATTTACAATATTAGTATGGATTATATATATACTAGCTTCCGCCCGCGGATTCGCCCACGAGGTTTGTCGATAAAAACTATCCTATGTCCTTCCCCAGGGTGCAATCTATCTCTCTGCCAAATTTTGTCGAAATTCGTTCAGTGGTTTAGGCGTGAGAAGGTAACATACAGACAAACAGAGAGTCAGAGTTAATTTCAAATTTATAATATTAGTATGGATGGATATCTGTATATGGATAATATAGTACAATAGAATGATAATTGCATCAAAACTGCTGATACTTCGCTATAATTGGTGACTTATTAACGTAACATAATACAGTTAATGCTAAGTCTCATATGGGACTAATTCCCAACCTGACCACCATTTGACCTGTGACTTACATACACACACACACATACACCCCAACAAACAGACAGACAAGCACAAACGTCTATAAGTGACGTGTGTGATGTATGTGCATGTGGTAGATCGACTCACGCGCACGAGCAAAGACCGGCTCCGGAGGATGGCGAGAAGGGTGCTAGTGCACATTTGTAGGATTTAAAATTGTTTGGGATTATTTAGCTGATTGGTTAATATGTGCAAACAGTTGTAGGACTAGATAGGTATTTCGGCGCGAGAGTGGCCAGGTTGAAGGAGAAAGACCAATTCTCGTAATTTAAAACGTTCAAAATCTAGACGCAACTCGCAGTTTCATCTAGGCGACAAACAAATTATGTTATAAACTTGTCAAAATTTAGGGAAATTAGAGGTATTTTTGACAGATTGAGACTGAGAACAAACTGTGAACGTTATTAAAATTACGAGAACTGGTCCACCGTGGTCTAAAGGGTTTTCACTCGCCATTATTTAAAAGATAATCAATATTTAACTCAAAATTAATTTATTTTAACAACAAAATGATTAAAAGTATTAACAGGTATAAATGTCAATGGATATTTTCATAATCAAATAAGTACTGATTTATTTGACAGAAACGTCACAGCATGCAGCAGCTTATTGAGACACTTAATTTTTTTTTCGTCACCTTAATAATCTTAAGTGATTTTTTTTTTTGTTAACCTATGTTGTTCCACTGCTGGGCAAAGGTTTCCCCCATACTTTTCCAGCCTTCTTTGTGTTGTGCCTTCCCGATCAATCGGTCAGGAACGAGTCCCAATCGTCACTCCAGCTTCTCCTAAGCCTGACTTGGTAGACGCCCGTCTTCAGGCACCCACTGTGTTACGATCCTGTCCCATTTGTCGGGATGCATCCTATAGGTGTGACCCGCAAAGTCCCATTTCAGCCTCACAGATTTATCGCCAACATCGGCGATACCCGTCTTGGACCGTACTATGGTGTTGCGAAATTTGGTCTGTGAGTTTGATTTTTTTTATATGCTACACGCGATCTCGACTCTTTTTAAGATCCACTTTAAAGTTGGTGTTTCTTTTTTTATCTTTTTACTACCACACCTGATCCTATCTTGATCTCATAAATATAAAGATATTAAAAGAACCATTGTCGTTATCTACATGAAGTGGGACAATGACGAATGGCACCCGCCATGATAACTGACATCAATTAGAAGAAGTATTTGAACAAGATTAATTACTATTTGAAATGGACTGACTGACTATTACACGCCATATTTTACACGTGTAAAATAAAAAATATACTATGATAAGTCCGTAGACACGTGTCTACGGACTTATCATAGTATATTTTTGTATCATGAAGGTCTAAAGCAGAGGAGCCCGTGGCTAAATAATAACAGCCGCACAGGTCGATCGATCAGGTTAAGCTACGCTTACCGCGGTTGGTCTGTGGATGGGTGACCATCTTTACATACCGAGACCCCTCCGTGCCTCGGAAAGCACATTAAGCCATTGGTCGTTACGGAGAGTCAGAAGCCCGAAAGTCTGACAACCAGTCTTACCAAGGGGTATCGTATTACCCAGTAACTGGGTTGTGGAGGTCAGATAGGATAAAATACTGGTATTCAGCTGCAACCGGTTAGACTGGAAGCTGACCCCAACATAGTTGGGAAAAGGCTAGGCAGATGATGATGATGAAGGTCTAAAGCAGCTCAGCTCCTCAAGTTCTGAGTTGAGCTACACAATTACTGACTAATGCTTGCACTGACTGGACTGGTCCACTGCTATGTGGTACTTTCCTCAAAAGACCATTTCAGACATCAATCTACATGGTCTTCACATGATTTCACCAAGATTATATCTGGACTTTAAAAGAGACTGTGACCTCTGAGTTTATTTCGGCCTTTCTTCTCAGAGTTACGTCCGCCTCATCTAGCTTTTTTTGTTTTACATATAATATTAACGTTTAAAAGTGATTCCGTTAACTTATTTAGAGAATAAACAATTTCATTTCATTTCATAGCAGATGGTTTTGAACAATGTAGCGCCATTCCTTTGAAGATGTTTTTTTGTACAAATTAATATTATTGCTGAATCACTAGCTCCCAAATTACTGCCTCGGGCCTAGTTTCGGAGTTAGCATCAGCCAATCTTTTCTGTATAAACGTCACCGTGAAAACTAAGGTGATGTGTGGGTGGATGTCACATGTCTTCGAATTTATGGTTCTAGGACACGCCGATGCCGTTCAGTACAATTTGGTACCGCTCTGAACCTTGAACATGGCTAGTGGATGAGGTCTACGATGGAACGAGTGGAGACGGAAAACACAGGACCTATGTATACCTACTATACGTAATGATCCTAGAGGTCTATTCACTCTTCCTCTAAAAGAAAGTCACGGGTTTCAAGACAAAAATAAGCTCCAGGTAGATTTATCCTGTTTATTTTGCTGACAATAATTTCCAGGACTCATTAGTTATTGTCTGTCAGAAACATTTACATGTGTCATCGTTGTACCTATATTCAAAATAACTTAAAATAATAGGTGATGTAAGTGTTGGTATGTACATAGTTCATTTGTGGAAGAAGAAGTGACGCAACAAACTCCCCAGACCTACTTACCTTTACTATAATACTCACAGCGGGAACCGGAGATCTAGTCAGGCATTACTGATGTCCTTAGATTATCGTTCTTAGATTTTCAGACTCTTAAGCTGCGTTTGGAATTTGGCCAAGAGATTCTTATCCACATAGTTTGCTTGCCAATATTTACGAAGACTTTGAGTTACGTAATACTCACTGTGGCAGGATCCTTTACAGAACTTGAACACGGTGATGCTTTCATCTGTAGACCAGGCTGCAGTGACCCCAAATCAACTAACTCCCTCTTCGAGGTCGCTTTCTGCAACTTATCCCGTAATAATATAGCCTACTAAGAGCGCCCCGCGGTTTCACCCGCATAAGTGTCGATCCCGTGGGAATATCGGGATAAAAACTATCCTATGTCCTTTCCCGGGACTCAAACTATCTCCATAACAAATATCATCTAAATCGGTTGAGCGGTTTAAGCGTGAAGAGGTAACAGACATACACACGTTCGCATTTTATAATATTAGTATGGATAGTATGGATAGGCGGTCGTAAATACCTACTGTGCGAAGCAGGGCTATGTCACTAGTTCCCAAATAAATCCCCATGAAGCTTGCGATAATAAACTAAAATCTGCGCAGGAATGCGCGTCAGATCTCAGCCAGGCTGAAACCTGTTCAGTCACCTCTGCCGACATTACTCGTCCAGTCAGCGCTGTTGCCAGTCGACCACGATTCACCATTCATCGATTCAAACAATCGATTGGTAAATATCGATTTAGGTGAGTTTGTTAATTAGTGGTGTTGGGTTACTGTTTTACTTGAGGATGTAGATAGAATCTATATGTATAGAGCTAAAACTAATTGAGGTACATTTATGTCGTCTTTATGACGTCATCTCAGTAGTCACCCCCTTTCTAGCCATATCGGGGTTATTCATAATCGTTGCTTAAAATCAAAATCAAAAGTCATTTATTCATGGACGTAATATATAGAAGTAACCTATATATTACGTCCATGCATTTATTCAAATTAGGTTGAGAATGAGCACTTTTCAAACGTCAAAATGACATAAGACAGTCCCCGAAAAGGCCCGCCCTTCACCACTTCCTAGTGCTTTCGCTGGGGAGAAGAAGTGACGCAACAAACTTCCCAGCAGCACAGCTGTCTGTTCAGTTAGAAAATACTCTTATAGGGACTACATGACCTAAAGCGCTGTCACTGTCGGACTGCATAAAAAAGAAAGAGAAGCGCGATGACACAACCCTGGTAATTTATTGCAAAATACGAGTATGTAGCAACTATCTATTTACAAAAAAACTATTGTTTGGACTAAAAAATTAAAACACTAGTAGTGCTTTAGTGTGTTGCTTGTAGAATAATATGATTAAAAAAAATCAGAATGATTGTATGGTTTTTATTGTAAAAAAAAGTTTTTAGAGGTATGTTCATGATTTTTTTATGGTATCAAGTTGGTTGTATTATGTTTTCAATACACTATCTACACCTTTGCCCCCACAATTAGCTGATATGACATTTTTATTAATACACAGCCGCTGCTCTACATTCAACGTCTTGTCTGTCTGTGTGTGTAACGCGACACGTGTCTGCGATGGGTTAATAAGGGATTAATTATCATGATGGCTTATTGTTACCTCCACGTGAATACACAGCTCACTACTCCTGAAAGACAAGTTTCTGGTCTACTATGTTAACTGGGGCCTATTTAATAAAATCGACAAGCGATAATTTGACAATTTTGTATTTTTCTTTCGAAGTTTTTTGCTTTATCAAACAACTAGCTGCGCCGCAGTTTCACCCGCATCGGCCATCAGTCGATTCCGTGGGAATATCGAGATAAAAATTATTATACTTACGTACAGGTCATAGTCTACCCATTTGCCAAACATCCAAATGCGTTCAGCCGTTTTAGTGTGAAAGAAACAAACATACAAAAAATCAAATCTTTTCTCATCATAATATTAGTTTAGATGAAATATTAAAAAGTAAAAAAGTGTCAATTTTGTAACTTTTTGACAAAGGACGTTGACGGTTTATTGAAATTCTGACCCTGCTAATTAAGGGCCAATGTGATCTGTGGTTATAGTTATTTTGCGTCAACTTTTGGGTCTGTAATTTTTTTTTTTTTTTTTTTTTAAACGTTGCCCCACA
The DNA here is from genome assembly GCA_948474745.1 of Oligia latruncula. Classification (NCBI taxonomy): domain Eukaryota; kingdom Metazoa; phylum Arthropoda; class Insecta; order Lepidoptera; family Noctuidae; genus Oligia; species Oligia latruncula. The sequence continues at coordinate 1,769,574 of OX419685.1, forward strand.
CTATGAATTTCTCCTGTATTGTGGGTGCCTTTACAAACATTTAAATTCACGTACACAAACAGCCAGACCCGGAACAACTACTTGTAGGTCATACAAATATTTGTTCCGTGTGGGAATCGAACCCGCGACACGCAGCGCAGCAGTCAATCACTTAACCACTGCGCCAACCGTGCCGTCAAATTTTGGCCAACCAATTGCTATCATGGAGGTTCACCAGCACCCTGATTCCCTAACACACTATCAATCTCAATCATTTTGAAGGATATTGACAATACATTGCTTCATATGTTCGAAAAAAACCAGCCAAGTGCGAGTCTTAGTAATAGGGTCCCGTTTTTACCCTTTGGGTACGGAACCCTAGAAATTGTCTGCTCAACAATGAATGAATGTGTTGTTGTGTTGTGTGAATGAATGTTGTTGAAGTGTCTAAATGACAGCCATGGCTACTGTGTTACGCAGTTACTTGTTTTCGGTAGATGACATGGATAAAACCTTCACAGTTCCTAATTTCTCAGTACCCCCTTCCCCTTATTCGATGACTGGTCTTGAAAGTCTTCGAATAATTTCTGAAGCCTTCAGGTATATTATGTACTATAGTATTAGAAGTCGCAGGCAGAGTATAATTATGTGAAATGGAATCGACAACGACACGAGCAATTTACAAACTGCTACAAGACCGTCACCCGTGACACTGCCCTTGTAAAAGTCCATATACCTTTCGGCCTACAATGCCGTTAAAACCGAAATTAACATAGAAAACTCTACATACATAATACATTAGCACATAAATTAGTATGTGAACACGACAAGCATGTACTGTTGCACACAAAAAGAGCATTCCTGTACGTTGAAATAAACGGACTAACAACGTATTGAATCAGAAACTCTTCATCATCATTCAAGAATACACAATTAAGGGCCTTATCAAAATACCTTCCCACCTTTTTTGCCTAATCTTTTCACAGTAGCCAGGTAGATCAGAAGGTTAACCCGTAATATTGTGTATTTGTGTTACGAAACATCCAGGTAAAGCAACTCTGCCTTTATTAAAAGAACATGGACAGACAAGCCCAGTTTCCCAAAGAAAACTAACTAAAAAATTCGCTGAGACTTTATAAAACTCGCATTTTGTTTGGCTGTTGTTATACGATGCGATCCACCCTGTCCCTAGCTGCTCTCCCCCAGCGATGCCCTAAGCCGAGGTCTGTAATGAACAAGTTTTATGTCAGCTGGAGGCCTTAATTTATTAAGGCATTGCAGGATAGCCTGGTTAAGCAGCAACCTCCTAGGGTGACCTGCAAGACGACGTACAAAAAAGAAAGAAAGAAAAATGCGTTTATTAAATTGGCATTACAGCAAAATAAGTAGGTGCATCTTAAAAGTATAAAAACAGAAAACAAAGATTATAATGCCGTAAGGGCCTCAGCTCAGCATAATGTCAGATGACAACACAAGAAATAAAGAGTTGTGTAATTATTTCAATAAACCAACCACAGCTGACAGCAACCAAGTTGCAGGAGACAGTCTGTTGGGTTTGTGTAATTAAACTTTTTGAAAACCAGGTTTCAAAACGTTCCTCAATATTTAATCACTACATTAGTGTTTTACGATTCGTCTCAAAATGTTATTGTTTTGTCAAGACGATATTATGCGCCAGGTCAGAAAGTTATCGCATGAAACCTATCCCCTTTCACAAACATTTAATGTGTGTAAGCAAGAATGAATGTATCACATATCAATTACAACACAATAACGCACATGATTCAATTCATAAAATTCTCATAATATTTAGAAATACTGAGAAAAGAACACGAAATCAGGATGTTTTCACGTTGTTATCTCATGAGTTCAGTTTTCCTCAATTTGTTAGTTTAAATTACGATTAAAGAGAGTAAACATTCGTTTGTCTAATTATAACGTCATCATCATCATCATTGGTAGTCGTGTTCCACTCACTGCGGAGTCCTGTCTCCTTTTGTGCCTGCTTCAGTTCTGTGCGAGACTCATACGGATCTTCACTGCGATCTTTTGTAGGTCGTCCACCCACCTGGCTATTGGTCTGATATAGCTCCTTCTACCGTTTCTCGGCAATGATTCCGTTAGGGCTCTGCTCCACCTGCTATCACCAAGTCTAGCCAAGTGTCTCGCCGACCTCTACTTCAGAGCCACACGCTACCCACAGTCCTACGTCTTAAACCTTAGACCTATGTCGGATCTCTGAGTTACGGACTCGGACTTTCAGTATGATAGGCCTAATATGGCGCGATCCATAGCCCTTTGTGCTACTTGGACTTTTACACCATGATACGAAATGTCATGCTATAGATAATTGTATATCTAAGGGCTGGTTTTACCAAAGAAAAAAAAATATTTTATCTGTGGAACATAATTGACGTCTGACAGTTCTAGTAACTATTGAAAAACTGTCAAAAATTCAAAAATTATTTTCAGGCTTATTCTAGGTATAAAAGTTTGGTGGAATGCGCCCTTAGAGAGATTATGGGTCTTTGCAGCTGTAATATTACATGAGACTGTTTACGTTTAGCTGTCTAATCGTACGGTTAGCTGTAATCCTTCAGATAAGGCAGTCGTAATGTTGACTTAGGGCCGGTTTTATTATCCGTAGTTAACTCAAACAATTGTTAAAAATAGTAACTAATAGTTAAATTATGGCAAAATATGTTTGTCTTTGAATTGTCAAATAATTAACTATTAGTTGACCCAGTTGACCATTATTTAATATTTTTAACAATTGATCAAGTTACCTAACCATGCATCAAAAAACCGGCCCTTAGTGATGTGATGCATTAACAGTTTTATGTAAGCCATATGTGTTAGCCATTTAATCAATTACGATGTGATCCAGTCTATCCGTTGCTGCCCGCCTCCAGCGACGCCCTAAGCCGAGGTCCGTCCGTACCCCACAGGGGGTGCCCTTAGCGCGCGTGTAGTCGCTTAGCTTATCCATACTAATATTATAAATTCAACAGTAACTGTCTGTCTGTATTTCACGCCAAAACCACTGAACGGATTTCGCTCAAATTTGACAGAGAGATAGATTGCATCCCGGGGAAGGACATAGGATAGTTTTTTAAAACGACATACCTCGCGGGCGAAGCCGCGGACGGAAGCTAGTTCTCCTATATCCCTAGACAAACTCTACGATTCTACATGAGAGCTAGCTTATACAGTTGGTAATATCAACATAAGGAATCAGTCTAAACAGGTAGTGTGATGACTTCTTGGAGGTCAATCATGTCCAAACCTGAACTTCTGCCTCATACCTGCGTAACCTCTTTATAGCCAGTTATTTGGGTTACACCTACGCTAAAAGAAGACAGAAGATGCTTCTGACAAGAGTGACAGAGAGGGAAGAGGACCCGTTAAGAAAGTAGTTTAGACTACTAGATTTACGCGTAAATGCTGATGATTTGTGTTGAGTGATCAATAGGTGTCTGAGAACAGTGATACATGTATCATTATGGGCGGTAATGGCCTTCGAATGTTGGGAAACAAACGAGTATATATCTAATAGTAGGTACTAATAATAGACTAAGATTCGTTGATAACTTATTTGTGTAACCATCTGAATGTCTGTATATAAAATCGTGATATAATAGTGTATCACGATTTTTTTATGTACTTAATGAATTGCACAGTTTCTTAATAACCATGTAGGTACTTAGGTACTTACTTACTTAACTTTTTTTTGTTCAAACAAGATAATATTTGCATAATCTATGCTAACAGACTTAAAATAATATTAATAATATGTACTTACATGTATCTATATAAAAAAAGAATGAAAATAGTAAAAAAGTCCGCATCGCTGCTGTCAACAGAAAAAGTCCCCCTATGGCTGGCAGCATGGCCACGTTGTATGGTGATACTGATTCTTTGGCCAAAAAATAGGCCAGCCCTCTGGTCACGTGAAGAGTCAACCAACCGTTGCGCGATATCTTGAAAACCAAGTAGGCACTCGGACTCCTTGGCCTTAGTGTTTCAACCCCAAACGGCAAATAACCCTGTTAAGAAATAGTAAAACACATTTCTTAGCACTATCTGTCTAGTCAGCTTCATATTTGTATCAAAGAATACCTTCCACGTCGAGAGAATGAGTGTCAGAATTAAAAAAATTGTAGTTACTTAATTTTTGTTCATTTTGTTCTTACTATCCACAAATCTACTTCGTGACGCCTTCTCACATGTTAGTCTTGGCTTGCCAAGACATGTTTCCAGCAAAAAACTGGAAACGTGAGGGAGAATCGGTCGTTACCTGACTTTGAAAACGGAAGTCACGTTAAAAGTCAGAAGGCCCAACTGCAATAAAGAGCACTGTACTTGGTAATTAAAATGAATTTTTAAATCAACAATCAAAGGACAAAGGAAATTAAATAAGCTGAGACATTGTAGCGGTATCTACAACGCCACATGCGAACAACGCGTCATACTGACGTAATCCTGCATCTTGCAAGCAGAGTTTACCGCGCAACTAGCATAGATACAACGGCCCGACATGAATCATTGGGCAGTTGCCCGCCAGACACAACACCCGTCTGGTCGGAGGATCCTCCCTTTTCTATGGAGGATGAGTGAACTTTACACCCTGTTTCTCATACCTCTATATCTATATACTTAAGTGTTTATAACTCCACCGGCCACAGAGTACATAAAGGATGTTGTCATGAGAATGATCCGCCGCATCAGTAATTTTTAATGCGCAAATTACGACCGCTTTTGACCGAAGTAACGTCTATTCTCATATACCACATAGGTACACACACATTTAACAATTAATCAGATCAGACATAACCAGAGAGACAGGCCAACTCGAACTCAAAAGCATTTATTTCAATTAAACCATTCACAGGCACTTTTGAATTTCCATGGAGTCGAGGTACTCGGAAATTTGAAAAAGTTTCCTATTCAAAACGTAGATGTCCGCATCGCTGTCGATGTGCATGGAGAAAAACGGGCAAGAAACTCCAAGGACACTCTTTTAAATCAAGATAATACAAAATCCTGCATGGGTACATTATTCTTGTTGCTTCTCTACGTGAGAACAATGTAATGTCCTTAATCCGTTTGGCAAGTCATTGCCATGGTGGTAGCATTCTATATCAGCAGTTTTCACCTTCTGTATCCATACTTTCTGCAGTCAGTCACGAATAATGAACGGTTACCTGACGAACAGATCCGGGTGAGTCAGTAGGTACATCTGTCAGTGCTACCTGCTTGGTGCATTGTGTGTACCGGACGAGGCAGCCGCGGCTTTTGTGTTAGTCACTGCCAATAGGGCCAGTTTCTGTTATGATTTATTGGCAAATGTTCTTAGAAAGAAAAGGCAAAGTTTAACAGAAAGTAGAGTAACATCGTGACGTTCAACATTGGGATAGTCGAGGTAGTTATAAAGCTCATTTCAGACTACGCTATAATATAATAGCATTATAGCACAACAATATCGCTCGCCATACATTTATTTAGACCATGTTCACACTTTGCTATACTATACAATTATTTAAATGTATGGCGAGCGATATTGTATGTGCTCTAAACTATTTGCTTTATGCTAATATTATAGCGTAGTCTGAAATGAGCTTTAGCTCGTGGATAGGAGATCGGTCGAATCTTCTTTTATCTGTTCTGTGCTGTGGGTCAAATGATATACAGCAGTCAAAGATTGGGAAGAGAATTGACAAAGGATACATTTAACGGGCGTATTCACCTATCGAACAATCTATTACTGTACAACTGCAGGGCAAGCCTCATTCAGGGAAGGCACGAGCATTGATTACCACTCTTGCTCAAGACGGGGTTTCGATTTCAGACTTGCCAACATCGGCATAGGGCAATTAAATGCCGAAAACTACGTCACCTCCTCGCGGTCGCGGTTTAGCTCGCTACCTCGATGTCACCTCCATGTAAAACAAAATATGCATGCTAATAGACACGCACGCATTTGCCTCACTGCGATACATCGCGGGCAGCTTGGCGGTTTCCTCGATGCCTGGCATGTGCGACTGTGTCTACTAGCATGCGTTTGTTACGCACATGGAGGTGACATCGAGGTAGCGAGCTAAATCGCAACCGCAAGGTACCGCAGCGCAGTGAGGCACCTTCGGCATGTTATTTTATTACCCTTACAAAAATAATAAGATACATTCGCTGAAAAAAAATTTAATGAACTAAGTTCCTTTTGGATGCGAGAAGCACAGAACCGGTCGAAGTGGAGGTGCTTGGGGGAGGCCTATATCCAGCAGTGGACGTCTTTCGGCTGAAATGATGATGAAGTACCTTTTTGCTGAATACCGATTAAAGATGGTTCACTAGCTATGCGAGTGTGTAAACATGAAACATGAAAGAATTTCTACTCTAATATTTGTACAAATCACTTTATTGGTACTGAACACATTAAAAAATAATTATTTAACACAAGACCACTTTCGTCGTCTCTTAACTGAGAATGCAAGACCGCTTTTCCCGCCGTTTTCTTTCAAAAGTCATCTATGGGTTGCCACAACTCAAAAGGATAAATCTTAGAGTAAGAAAAGAGAGCATCGGGTAGCGTGGCCACACATGAGACAAAAAACTAACTTAATCAACATTGGCTACTTATGTAGCTGCCTTGAAAAAACGGGCACGCACTGAGAGACAGAAATAGTATAGCTTTATCCTTTTCTGTTACTTATAATAACTCAATACTCTATCCCTTTCTTGTGGAAATGAAATGGCGCTACCCGCCGTCTATACTTTTCTTTGTCTAAGGGATAAATTATTTAAAAAAATTACAATGTTGCAACTCATAAATAATATTAGTTAAATAGTCGATTATTGTGTATGCTAACAAACAAGAGCATTCGTGATTTAGCTATACAATAGACCATTCAAACAACAGTGCTAAATATAAATACCCCTAACGTTACACCAGGATATGGCTTATTGTCATCTTGAGTACCGACTGCCAGTGCCAGGGGCATAGTGTGAAGCTGCGAGCAAGCATTACAGTAATGCCCGGGCTACACGAGACTAGTTTTTCAAACTAGGATAGCCAACAAGTAATATCATGGCTTATTATACCTACAGCACCCTAAATGCGTAACACACTATCAATCTCAATCTGAATCTGAATTTTGAAGGATAGTGCTAAACCATTGCTTCATATGTTCGAAAAATTTGTCAGCTCAGTAACGTAAATAACGCAATGAATGTTGTTGATCTGTCAAAATGAAAGTTATTGCTACTGATTCACTGCAGTAAAGAACGTGAAAAAAAGGACTCGATCGTGCACAACAGTCATAATCTGAGTGATTTTGAAGGAAATTGTTAGTCCATTGCTTCATATATTCGAAAAATTTGTTTGCTACGTAAATAGCACAATGAATGTTGTTGAACTGTCAAAATGAATGTGTTATGCAATTACCCCGCAGGATAGTAAAATCAATGCTGGCGGGCGCTGCTAGCTCAAAAATAGAACCCCTTTTTTTTTTAAGGGGGATATTGCGGAACATCGAATTCATCTAGTGCATATCCGACGTGCGCAACAGACCAACACTGGCTGGAGTGGACTCAATGACGACAACGTCGATGCCACAAAAACGTCAAACGGAATTTACCTCAATATGATTGATTTACCTATACCTACATATTTATGGGAATTTAGTTAAAAGAGTTATTGTTCATAATAAACAATTTTCCTTCAATCGCAACAAGTACGCATACCATCCTATTGAACTATCACACTAGTTATCTGTCTCACTAGCTTACTAGCCTAGAAACAAATTAGAACAATATTTCTGTACACACGAAGCCAGAGTGATCATTACTTAGCTTACTAGGACTTTCTTGCTCCAGACGGGGACGCTGCGAAAGTGCGAATGTACAAGTACCTCCGGGCCCCCGACTCATGGTAGTAGAAGGAACAGTCGGGTTTTAGTCGGTAGGACTCCGACATAGCCCTCCGTTCTCCCCAGACGGAGGGCTTTCTTGCTATCCTAGCCTGAAAACTATAGCTAAATCAAAATTAAAAATCATTTATTCCTGAGAACCAGCTCTTTTCAAACATCAAAATTACATAAGACAGTCCCCCAAAACGTCCGCCCTTCACTAGCTTCATGTAACCCGAGCATAACGTATGCATGTGCACAATTGCAACCAATAAATAACCCAGCTAGTGGCAGGAACACGTGTCATCTATATTGTGGAGTCGATCAGTCTATCGTATGACAATATAGACGACCACTGATTTCCTGAGATGACTGGTTTATGAAATAAAATAAAAATAGAATACTTTGGACCACAGGCCAATATAGAATTGTTGTAGTAAAGTGTGCATGCGCACAATCAATATCTATCTCTATTGATCAATAGAGTAGCTTTATTATGCAACTCGTAGCCGCCATATTGCAGTCAATTTGTCTACTACGGTTTCATATTCAGAATTACAGATGCATACTACCATCTACCTATGGTCTCTCTTGTGCATATACTACACTAGCTTCTGCCCGCGACTTCGTACGCGGATCCTGTTGGTTATGCCAGCGACAACGGGGTAGTCAAAATCGAAGATCTGAAACGTCTGATGTCGAATTCTAAGAACCCGGGGACTGGATAACAACGGGATGCGCGAGACGATTCGAGACGTCATTTTCAGGCAATAATGAACCAATAGGGTGGTAAACTTGGCCTTGCACTTTGAATGTTGGCAGAAATGGGCCTTCTGAAATCTGTTTCGCTACAAAAGATGTCATTTGAAAGGCATTATTGTACGAACGTATGTTGTCCAAGAAATGTTTTGACTGTGATGGTCACCGATTAGCAGTGATCTTAATATTTCAATATGTACTTTCCCACCTGAGCAACACATACCGTTTGTTTCTTTTTGCTATTTAAAAGCTTCACAAAAAGTTAAATTTTTAACCATACCTCCGATGGCGGAATATGTGGCGTAGTCAATCATAGGAGTATACGTAAATGCACTCCGTTCCTTATCAACCCAAGGAAGGTCGCCATGCCCTACGGCTATATCTTGAGACACATCCGATTCTTCAGATGATATCGACATTCTGTTCAGAGAATGTCGAAGTCGATCAGAATTCAAACGTTCGTTGCGCTCTTCTTAATCTGTCTCTTCATGCCGTACTCCAGCAATTCTTTCTTTCTCACTTTCTGATTATGAATATTTTGTTGTGTGCTTGTTCGGAACAATGTATGATAATCTCACCGTATCAGCGGTCAGTCGCGCATCATATTCTTCACTGGTCTCTAGAGATCTGGATGTAGGTAGATGCGTAAATACGCTGAGAACGCAGGCGTGCTTCGCGATCCAAAGAGGTTTCCACGGAGCGAGTTGCAGCCTGATGTTCTCAAACAGCATCAAGTCTCTCCTGACGCTCTTCGGTAGATTCTTGGGATCTTATGATCCTCAATCTTTTAGCTCCTTTGGAACATTGGGAAAGATTTGACCTCTTTCTAGGCATGGTTATAGTTTTATTATGAAGATACCTGATCAATTAAAATCTAAGTGACTGCTCCCCTACCAAGGGTGCCCAGACACGGGATCGTCTGGCCCATGTGCTGGTTTGGTCCCTGGGGTGGTCACGGCGTGCTATGTGTTCTGGTGCGCCGGTGATGGGGAGTACTCCCCAGCGGAGGGTCCGGTGACGGACAGCCGCGGCGGGTTCACGGATGAGTGCTAACGCGTGCCTATGTTCCCGCCGTAAGCGGCAGAGGAGGACACAGTGGAGTTTTAGTGGGTTAGAGTCCCACATAACTGCACTATCTCCCCGTGGTAGTGCAGAATGCATGAGCATTTCTTGACGTTAAAAAAAAATAATGGGAGTTTTGGCCAGTAGAGTCAAATTTTCAATGATATACCATCGTCATCGAAAATCAGTCCTAAACTGTTACCGCCTTCACCGCGTGGAGGTGAAATTAGTGATAGCTTAGATTTCCACATCAGATGTTTCTGATCTTCGATTTTTATAAGTCAACAGGAAATGCCCATCAGACCGAATAACTTTTACTAAGACGTCATTCCTATATGTGTTATGGTGTAGCTGGGCTCTTGGAGTTCCCCATCAGGTGTTCCATATCTTCAAATTTATTTTCTCAGCAGAAAATCCTCATCACGTGGAACAATTTTTGCTATGGTACCATTTTTGTATCTCTTATAGTTAAGCTGGTCTGTTTCGGTTCTGCATCAGGTGTTCAAGTTTCCAAGAAACATTATAGCCTGAATGTTGTCCAGCCATAATAACTATACAACAAAAAAAAATCATTCAAATCCGTCCAGTAGTTCCGAAGATCGGACGCGCAGGCCCGAGGCGTGTGCGTACTCTGATAGAATACCTTAACAAATGTTCGCCGTGATTCTTTAAATTGACATAACTTTTTTATTTATGAACCGATTGACATGAAATAAACACTAAATGTTAAGTGAAGCCTACTACAATATATTAGTGAAAACCGCATCTAAATCGAATAAGCCGTTTCTGATATTAGCGTGCACAAACAAACAGACAAACAGACAAACAGACAAACAGACAAACCGACAAACAGACAAACAGACAAAAAAAAAATTAATTACAATTTCGGGTTCGGCATCGATATAATAACAACCCCTGCTACTTTTTTTTTATATATTTCCATTGTACAGACACCACTTTTCTACAAATTTATTATATGTATAGATTATTTTAAGCCGAATACAAAAAGGAGTAGTTTCTTTAATCGTCTGTAGACATGTGTTAAGTGTGTTCACGAATAACATATCTCCGACATATTATAAGTATAGGTACTACCTCATCACAAATGCATAGATGTCTAGTAACAAGGAACAACGCTATTACAGCTGCATGCAGGGGTCGCGAATCAGCTCCCACATGCCACGGCCACGCCACACGGATACGGACATAAACAAACCAACATACATACACACCAAGTGGTCATGTAACAGTAAGTAATTGCGCCCGCGCATCCCGAAGGAAACGGGGCCGTCGCGTCGTCGTCGGTCGATTAGTTCGGCCTTGCACACCCACTCGCGCGCAGCAGCTCTTATATCTTCTACGATATCTGTCGTTGTAACAATAGGAATTAATTTTTGCAGTTGATCTCTGGTTTATGGGTATTATTTTCAGTGTCACATGACTGACTCCTGCGCATATTTGAGTAGGTTTGAGCAGGTATTATTGAAACCCTTTCGGGTCCTACGCTTAAGCAAGTGCAAGAACACAATTTTACACGAAAGCGATTTAGGGGTTTAAATATCTGTAACGTTTTCCTAATATAGTAAAAATGTTTTCTGTTCTGAATCTACTCATTAAAACTATATTTATATTAAGAGTTTTATCCTCGGGATTTTCATATAAGTATTTATTGCAAAATAATCTATAACATTCATACACTCTTCTATTATAATATCAGTTGTTTGTTTGAGTATTTATGTGCACATGAACAACAACACACAAGTGACATACTTAAATATAAATAGGCATAAACCTACGTCACGATATATTCTCTTTGGTCACGATACAATTATCCTCGTATCGTTAATAGCTTATAAATAAGGTTTAGGTCGCCATCCCACTGGCGCATGGCGTTTTAAGAGCGTTGGCGCTTCTCCAACGTCTGTGCAGCGCCAACGTTGCGCAGACGCGACGTTAACATAATAATAATAAATTCATTATTTCAGACCATGGTGTCCATTTTGCTAGTAACTATGTTCTCATAAACTAGTGTTAGTAATACTTAAAACTACCCACAACAAAACATTTAAAAATAAATAAACTCAAACAATCACTACTGCGCCATTCCATGACAAATGGCGCCGCAATGATTGGTGTCAGTCCAGCCGACTAGCTATCATGCTAAGGATGCTGTTGGCGCTGCCACGTACTCTATATGCACCAGGGATGCGCATATTTTACGCATCGTAGCGTAAAAGCAGTCGCGAGTGTCTAGTGGTAAAGCGCCAACGTTGCGCAGACGCGACGTCGTCCCGGTTTTTTTTTTGCAAATCGCAGCATGTGAGCGACGTTAATGTTGCGTTCAGCGGATGTACGCTTGCCACTAGAAACTCGCGACGCGTCTGCGTAACGTTGGCGCTGCGCAGACGTTGAAGAAGCGCCAACGCTCGTAAAACGCCAGTGGGATAGCGGCTTTAGTCCCATCTCGGCACCCTGTCATTGTTTAATCATTGTTAGGTACAGGTTAGGTAGATAAATATTTTGATTTAATAAATAACCAAGTTGATTTACTCACTATACTGATACCGATATATGTATCTATACACACGCGCCACCATCGGTGAGCATGACACGTTCTCAACTGCTATGCTCTTTCAAGTCAACATCAAAAAAAAGTAATTTAAAAAAATTAAACCGACTTCAAAAAGAAATGAACTCAAAATTATGAAATAACTTTAATTTCGGAAGTCGGTGTCTTGGGATCTGTATTTTAGTTTTAGTTTTTTGCCACCGACTTCCGAAATTAAAGTTATTTCATAATTTTGAGTTCATTTCTTTTTGAAGTCGGTTTAATTTTTTTAAATTACTTTTTATTTGGTAATTTTTAGTTGTTGCACTAGAATTTGACCAAGGTTTTGAGATGTTTTCGCTTTGACACTACACCCGTAGCTCGTATCAATAAGCCAGGCCGTCACACTTTCACGTCTTAGTCCATATCTTGAAAATTACTGAATCGATTTTGATGAAACTTGCACTGTTCCCTAAGTTGAAGTAAATGTAAGCCAATAAAAAAAGAATGGTTACGATCCGATTAATAGTTACGGAGATATGCGTGGACAAACATACATACATACATACATACATACGTCTATAAAATTTTGTATATTTGTTTGGAAGCCCTAATAGATTGTCATATGTGAATATAATGCAATTCCAATAATATTACATACATACGTATCGAATTGATAACCTCCTTTTTTTTGAAGTCGGTAAAAATCATAATAAACGGAAACAAGTTCTTACATTTAAAAAAAATAAAAAGTGCTTCTAAATTATACAAAACTATAGTTTGCAATTTATTTAAGAGTTTAATAGTATTTTACTACCAAACAGGAAGAGTAATACTGAAGTATTCAACAATTAAAACTTGATTGATTATTGAAATTAATAAAATAATCAAGGAAAACCACTAGAAATGCGACGTTGCCAGCCCGCGCGGGATGAACGTTTTTAATTTGCTAGTATCCCACAGCAGTTTCCTTTCAAATAAGTATTTTTTTCTTTCCCATCTACTTCATACGCCACCTAATTACGACCTCGATATTGATTAAATACTCATCAATGGTCACTTTTAGGCCGCAGGCCATATCAATGAGTTCCGTTCATTTGACCTGTTGAACGACGCTTGCGCAACTCGCATTCCATTAACATCGCCATATTGGGACACTATAACATCATCTCAGTGGTATTCATTCTTTTATCATTCTTTTATCCAACAAGGTAACTTGTTGGTTAAAAGAATGTAAGATGTCTGAGCGAAAATTATGCTATGATTGTAGGTACTTCTATAGCTAAAGGTTGAAAGGTTGCCAAGTGAACGGAACCTCTGCACAACACAGGTCCAAGCATTCCTATTATTTTATTTATCTAGACTTTATTGTACACCACAAAAATACATAACATGAAAAAACACCTACCTTCTATTCTCTCAGAAAATATTCAGGATGATTTTCTTTACCGGTTCCAAATTTTTACAGGTTGTTCTACGCAAGAATATTCCAACTTTCACTGTGGGACCAACTCTCAAATCACGAAAAAAAATCTGTTGTTTGAATACATTTTGGTCAAGTAGGTCTGTAGGTATTGAGCTTTGCAGCTCCATCGAGACTTGGCTAGTTTTTTACAGAATGTTTTTGGTGGGATTTTTTTACCGGTTCCAAACTTTTGCACGGTGTTCTACCTATGATTATGAAGAACTTTCACTGTGGGACCAGTGGTGCATTCTGTAAGTATAGCAATATCGTAAATACAGATTTTTAGCAAACAGTTTTATGTCTCAGCGGGGTAATTGCGTAACACACTATTAGTAGCAATGGGTTTCATTTTGACAGTTCAACCACATTCATTGCGTTATTTACGTTGTCGAGCAGAATTTTTTTCGAACATATGAAGCAATGGATTAGCAATATCTTTAGAAATTATTAAGATTATGATTCATAGTGTTACGCAATTAGGGTGCAGGGGGCCTAAAAAGGCCACATTGGCAGAATCATAAAAGGATAACATTATGAATCATAATGGACAGTTAACTGTTAAGTTAACTGTATCAAATCCCATTTTTGAAGGATTTTTCAGTTATTTTTTTTTCTGTGCTAAAATCCCAATCAATCCAATCCAAATCCAATCCCAATCTCTTTGATTATACCTACTTACGTAGTGCGCGAAAAAAAGAAAAACACAGACTGTCTTCGCCATATTATGATTCATAATGTTATCCTTTTATGATTCTGCCAAAGTGGCCTTTTTAGGCCTCCTGTTAGTATTTTCTCAGCGTCGCCATACTTGGCATGTTTCTAATTCTAACTGTTGTCAGGGCGTTATACTCAAGTACATGTTTGGAATTCAATATTATCGTGTGAAATCATTAAACTCATAGCTCACATAACATATATTCAGACGTGCTTGATTCTCTTTATTATACACCATACAAATTACTCCCGGAATCTGTCACATACATAGTAAGAGCTCTTTGCGAAGGAGTTGGTCCGAGGAGGAACTCCACCTCACCAGCTTCTGCCTTTAACCAGCGTTTTTGGTGAGGAAGTGGGAGTTGGTGCAATAAGAGACATTTTTCAACTTTGTCTCTGGTATTGCCATATTTGCCTTTGATTACTCGCGACTCCAGTAGAACAATTTCCATAAAGTATTCATTGATTTTTTCCACCAGAATCGCGTCGCACTTGTCTTCGGGTGCCTTCAGGTTTGACTTCCTTGCCATCCAGCAGGCTAATTATTATTGTTTAACAGACTAAGTAGGAGTGGCTTTTATTTTGACAGTTCGACAACATTCATTGCGTTATTTACGTTACGGAGCAGACAAATTTTTCGAACATATGAAGCAATGGGTTATGAATATCCTTCAAAATGATTCAAATTCTCATTGATAGTGTGTTACGAAATTAGGGTGCAGTATACCTTGTATTCCCGTTGTCCCCGTGATCTGTGTCCCCGTCGCGGGGACAACGGGACCTCATAAAATTTCCTTACCGTTGTCCCCCTTATGACGTATGGGCAACGGGGACAACGGACAATTAAGATTTCACGTACCCTGTATTCCCGTTGACATTCATTTTTCTTATAAATGCTATTGACATCGCTGTAAGAGGCCCAGATATAAAGCATAATATAGCACTTAATGTATAATGTATATCTGAAGAGGTCATCGTTAATCGGCACGCGCTCGAGATAGTTCCCACGACAATCGCTCACTGTCCTCCAGTAGGTAGATACCATCACTAAATACAAGCTGTCTGTTGTGGCATGAGCAGAGGTGTAAGGTCGGGGAGGTCGATCGTCGAATGTTTACCAAGGAGTTACTGATGCATGACATTCGCTTTCTTAGCTGTGACTAATAAGGTCCTGTCTGTGCAATGAGGGGAACGTGGCTCTAATGTTGGTAGTCCGCCAAGTACGATACTCATGGATTCAAATCGAGACTAAAAAATTAATAGTACTCTCCATCAATGAGAACAGAACAGTGGTGGCAGTGGCGTAACGGCTGAGTTGTAGGCCGTAGGTTCGAACCCAGACAGGCGCTTTACTTTGTGTAAATTATTTCATCACCACTGCTCTCAAAACGGCGAAGGAAAACATCGTGAGGAAACCGGCATGTCCTAGAACCAAAAATGCAAAGACATGTGACATCTACCAATCCGCACTGGGCCCGCGTGGTATTACAAATTACAACCCACTCCCTCTCACCCACTGGCCCACCACCGCATAATTTGTCCCCCTTTGAGATTTTTTTTTGCTAGGGCCTCCAATCATTTTTACTTACCATCGCGAATCGGGAATTTAAACGTGATATAATCGTAAGATAGGATAAATATTTTTCTCTGAGTCTTCTATTGGCAGTCTCACACGCCCACGTTGAGAACCTATGGTTTAGATAACTGACCTTTTAATTTTGATGAGGTTAACCATCGCGTGATACCTCAAGATCGGAATACCTACCTGATAGTTGCTTGACCGATCTCACCTTGCATGCGATACTTCATTAACCACTTAATATAATTTAGTTTATTATCCTCTGATGGTCTGAGGCTGTGCAGCCTCGGGTAGGCCATAAGGATGATTTCCACCAAACGGCTCGTATCGCATCGGATCCTCTGTGGAAACTGTTTCTGGATTGTGTTGAACTATTTGTATACACGTTTGTTATTGCATCTGTTTGTTTTCCAAATAAAATAAAATATAAAATAAATATTATATACAATTATTAACTTCCTCTCTTTGAGAGGAAGTTGTCTGTAATCTACCACGCGGGCCCAGTGCGGGTTGGCAGATGTCACATATATGTCTCTGAAGTTTTGGTTCTAGGACATGCCGGTTTCCTAACGATGTTTTCCTTCACCGTTTTGAGAGCAGTGGTGATGACATAATTTGCACAAAGAAGTCTGGGTTCAAATCTACTAGACAACTCGTAAGTCACGGCCATTACCACCACACCACAGCTGCTCTCTTATTATATAATTTATTTATATATTACATTTCGGGCTTATATTTTTTCTTTATTGTTAAAATATATGGTATAAACCACCTCGGCACACGGTATGGCATGTCTTATCATATCGCCGTATCTCCAGACGGTCACCACATTTGTCATGATAACAGAACACATCTGTAACTCCCAGAATCTAGGTCACTATGACTACAAACATTTGTTTAACACAAATAGTTTTATACTACTTTAATTGTTATGTAAATAAAAATGTTTATCATCATTTAATTTCAGCGTTATATTACGTTTCGTTGTTTATTTTGGCAACATTTTGTTTGTAAGTTCAGCACAATCTTGATTTAATATTAGCACACAACACTCAAAATGTTTTGTAAAATCCCTGAAAATTTCAACTTACCTACCCATAATTTTTCACCGCTTATCAGGTTTTGATATTATCATTATCACTACGCTTGATGTAATGAGGTATGAGGTCGCTGCATGCTGGTGGTCAGGATACCCGTCGAAGCCGTGGATGCTGGCTGGCTGGGTGACTCGCCGCTCTAAAGCTTGCGGGAGTGATGATAATGACGTCACGCTGGAGTAGGTGCACGAAGGCTACGCTGACGTTCATGTTCGGGGTCACCAGTATAGAGGTATGAGGAACAGGGTGTAAAGTTCACTCAACCTCCATAGAAAAGGGAGGGTCCTCCGACTAGACGGGTGTTGTGTCTGGCGGGCAACTGCCCGATGATTCATGTCGGGCCGTTGTATCTATGCTAGTTGCGCGGTAAACTCTGCTTGCGCGATGCAGGATTTGCGT
This sequence comes from Oligia latruncula, assembly GCA_948474745.1. Lineage (NCBI taxonomy): Eukaryota > Metazoa > Arthropoda > Insecta > Lepidoptera > Noctuidae > Oligia > Oligia latruncula. Next base: position 1,787,080 of record OX419685.1, read on the forward strand.
GACGTCAGTATGACGCGTTGTTCACTTCGCATGTGGCGTTGTAAATACCGCTACAGATGCAAGGACTTGCTGGCTGGTAGCTATAATCGTCAGTATGGGATGCTAAAAAACCATATATATAAATGTTGCTACCTGTTTAAAACCTCCAGTATCGACATTTTCGACTCCTAGAACCGCCTTCCCCTTTTCTGTCAATAGCAATCTTAATTGGGTCGGACTAGAATTTGGCTACAAGTCTGGCGCCTTCAGTAGCGTTTATCAGTTCCTGTACCGTGCAGTCGTGCAGACAACAGGGCATGCAGGACAGATTATTAAGTGACCCAACGTTTCTCTTTTTTCATCAACCTTACCATTTGTGGCTATTGCCATCCTAGAATATCCTAAACTAAATGATTACTTGATGTAAACCAGATGGTCGCAGAAGTCGAGGCCGGCCCGTGCTAAGATGGTTGAATAGCGTAGACCAAGATTTAAGAACGGTTGGAGTGAGAAATTGGAGTGAATAAGCAGGAAATAGGTCACGTTGACGTTATTACGTGACGTGACGTAAAACCTTCACGTAATCCGTGAAGGTTTTACGTCACGTCCTCTTTATTATTTAAATTAAGATTATTTCAAGAATAGTCCCGATTACCGGTACAGTTGGCTCGTCGCCAGTGCATGACTTGTGCATAATGTTTACTAAACATTGTGTGAGAATGATACAAGACTCAAGAGTGTATCACTTGAATGTCATTGTTCAAAGAGGAATCAGCTGTGAGAAATGTCGTGGGTACAATACGACCGACGTAACCTGGCGGGCCTGAACTTTGCGCAGAAGGCTGCGCAGTAAGATTTTTTAGGAACCAAATGGTGACATGAGGCGAGACTCGAGAGCGAGTGAGAGAACATGCGCGAAAGTTCTTAGTGCCTATGTTCAGGCCCGCCTAGTTACGTCGGTCGTATTGGTTCAGCAGCAACCACGGATATGGCAGCAACCGAATAGCAACCTTATAGCAACGAAAATAAAGATCATCATTGTGATTTTGACAGCCTTGGCAATAGCAACCTTATTGCCACGACAAATAAAGTTCACTGTGATTTTGACAGTAATGCAAAATCAGAGGTAAATAACTGTGAACGAACTGGAATTGGTCAAGGATTATCGAATAAGTATCTCGGATTTTTGACATCATTAGTGCTCCCCTACATTACGGAATAAGGATTTATTGGGCGAAATTTCATACTTCTGAACCTGTACATCCTCTGTCAATGAATGAGTGAATGAATGATTTTTTTTAGGTATGTTTGTATTATTTGCTTTAATTTTGAAAATATTTATTTTTGTACTTGTTTCGATTTTATGTTTTTAAATGATTACTATTTCTTAGTTATAAGTATTTTAATGTAACACAATAATTTATCTATGATATGATTAAAAAGAGTACTTTTTACTTACTTTTTTGTTCATTTTACTGAACCTCATCACTTGAATGGGCAACTATGGGCGCGCGCTGATAGCGTAGAATTATAGCCAACAAGCCAAAAAATAAGAATAAAGTTGTTTTAAAGCAGGATCTGTCAAGACTTGGCCAAATTTTAGCAGTTTCTGTTTCGTTCCATACAACAAAAATTGAAAATATTTTTTTCCGGGCAAACTACTAGTTTTAGAGAAAAATGTTTCATATCAATTATTCATGAGCATATCAGATCTTTCGATAGGTATTTTTTTTTTATGGAATGTGTATAAAAAATCCCTATGTCCCTCATATAGCAGTTTCGACCCACTGTGCGCCGCCACGCTGGTCGCGCCACCACTAATTACTATAGCGCTGTATGGTGTATGGTGTCTCACTCACTCACTCGGCCGCCAGTCCGGCCGCCAGTGACGCCCCCACCTCATTTCATGCAACACGTGTGCACTGTTTTTATTTTTTAACTGCTTATTTTAATATTTTAGTTGTTTGTTAATTTCATACGATGGATAATTTCGATACAGAAAGGTTTATTATCGAAATTCAACGTAGACCATCAGTTTGGGATAATTCCTCATCAGATTATTCCGATAGAGATTTGAAAAAGAAATGTTGGGAGGAAGTTGTAGATTTGTTTGGAGAACAGGAGCAAACCGTTGAACAAAAAAAGAGCTTAGGTAAACAACATATATTTTTATTAATGAATTATTGTCAATCAATAAATGTTCATGACGATTCTGGTGTAACATGGACAGCCAAGAGCTCGTTGTAAGTTGTGTATGTATTTATTAATGAATATATTTATTTTGCCATGGAAGTTACAAAATAATGTGTAAAATTATCTCGAGTGGTAGTAGCAGCACGCCCTCCTCTAGTGAAATTTTGTTGTATTTTAAACTGAAAGCCCGTTATTGTCAGAGTCAGTGTGACGCAACTGTCTAATAAAAAAAGAAACTATGAAACGTGTACTAAACATAATGGCGGCTATCGCTGTCTCGCTTTAACATCTATTTGACTCTATCATGTTTAGTACATCCCTATCTTGTTATTATGTTGGCAGCTTTACGTCATGTCTGCAGTCTGTGTTATTTTTGTTTTGTTGGTATTCAGTTTTAGTACACGTTTTCATACAAGCGACGTTTTTCAACTTTTTCTATGGGAGTTCCGTCTCTTATATATGTTTACATGTTTACTTACTCTATGGTCAGAGTATATCATCATAATATGAATATCCATCTCTAGAACGTACAAAATTGTGTAACACACAACATGTTCTCACAATGGGTTTTGCTAATTCTGTGTGGACATTTAATGGTCTGTGGAAAATTCTCCATTTATTTGTTAAGATGCCGAATGTGCACTCGATGTAACGGCGAGCTCTCGATAGTCTGTAGTTAAAAATTTTCTTTTCGGCACTGAGGTTGTTTCCTCCGTATGGACGCATAATATTTGTGCTCAACCCGAATGCTTTATCGCCTATAAATACGTAAGGGAAAAGCGTTGGGTTATTTTCTGAAATTTGTAGGGGCTCTGGAATATCTAAAGTATTACTTAAGAGTTTCTTATACAATTCAGTTTCTTGGAAAATTGCTGAATCGCTACTTTTCCCATAGGCACCGACGTCTTTAAAAATGAAATTATAATTAGCGTCACATGCAGCCATCAACACCAATGAAAAAAAGTGTTTATATAGTAGTATAATACATCGAACCAGAATCAGCAGGTTGAATCAGTCTTATGTGCTTTCCATCGATACTACCGATGCAGTGTGGAAAGTTGGCATGTTTTTCGAAACCATCTGCTATTTTCATCTAGTCATTTGTAGTAGCCGGAAGTGATAAACATGTTTGCAACTTATCCCAAATCACGGCACACACTTCTTTTATTATTGTGCTTATTGTTGTTTGTCCTAGACGAAAGTTATAATGCAATTCCCTCATCGTACATCTACTTGCGAGGTACCTGTAATTAACAAAAAGTAATATGTAATAATTATAATCTTATTTCCAGGGTTAGTGTTGCAAAAAAGATGGAAAAGCATCAGATCATGCTACGCGCGGGAAGTCAAACGCCAAAAAAATTTAAAGTCTGGTTCTGGAGCCACTAACCGCAAAAGCGAATACATATATTTTAAGCAGTTACAGTTTCTACAAAAAGTAGTAGCTATCAGAGAAGAAGGTGTAGAAGAAGAAAATTCGGAGAGCACTGAAGTAGGCGAGCGACCTAAACAAAAAGTTACAAACAAACGTAAACTAACAGTAGACGATGATCCCTTTGTTCAAGCATTAAATAATTCAATTGAGCAAAGACGCCGTGAGACAACAGAGCAGAGACTACGCGAGACAGCTGAGAATGACGAAGATCGGCTATTTCTGCTTTCATTGTTTAGCACATTAAAAAATCTACCTCCTCAAGTTAAAATGGCTACCAAAATAAAGATGCTAACTTTGTTGAACGACGCGTCAGGCTTTTCTGGTAACAGGACGTTTGATTATGCTGATCAGTAATTTCGGAACTCTTCAGAAATTAATCCAGGTGGCAGGATGGTGACTGGTGAGTCATGAGACCTATTATCCTGGTTATTCGACGCAACGGCAAGTGATTGCTACTGAATATCCTGGACCGAGTTATAGGACAAACACAAATTATCAGAATGAACCTATTACAATTAGTCCTAATTCTCCTTAAAATTCTATGAATACAATGACTGCAAGTTCTCCAAGCGACACACAAGATTCACAGGACTCAGAACCACTTATGGATCTATATAGCACTTAAACGTTCATGGCTTGTTTGTTTGTCTACATTTTTTAATAAAACTTACTTTAAAAATGTTCATAATTTGTTCAAACAACTTTTCATCAGGACTGATTGAATTTCTTCAACAAATCATTTTAACACAAAGTCAGTAACTCATCAAAGGACCTCACGGACATCCTCACATAGCTAAAAAACTTATCCGGATATCTTCTTAGATCGTCGTATATGTTGACGAATTGTCCTTTCTTACAGCGATCGGCTAAATAAGGATGAACCCACCACTGTTCCTTTTTTCTCTTGAACTCTCTTTTCCTACGTACATACAGCAGTAGTGCTATCTCTTCAAGGTCCATTTTGATACTGTCTCATGGCGACTGGTGTCTGTATGGTGTCTAGTTTGGTAGCTTACGGACACCGCGGTGGCGCGACTGGTTGCGCCGCCATGGTGTCCCAGTGAAATATAGCCCGTAGTGCTATCTCTTCAAGGTCCATTTTGATACTGTCTCAGTGTGGTGTGGGGACTGGTGTCTGTATGGTGTCTAGTTTGGTAGCTTATGGACACCACGGTGGCGCGACTGGCTGCGCCGCCATGGTGTCCCAGTGAAATATAGCCCAATACAAGAACGAGACTTTTCCAAAAGACATCAACGAGCGACAAAAAAAGTGTGCTTGTTTACCCAGCGACCATTTTAGATAGACCCCTGCGGTGGCTCATAATCTGATTAAATTAAAATTATTTTTCGTACTGTTTACTTACCGGTCAAAAGTTATACCATCCTTTTTGTAACTAGATGTCTTGGAATGTTTCCCACACCACTTCACCGCGCATGAAGGCATTTTGATGCGTTATAATTGCATAAAAAGTTATAAAAAAAATTATTAATTTAGCGTGCACAGAGGTCTAACACTTGGACACAACTAAAATGGTTACTAGTACCCGTAGCCTCTAAGCAGGCGACCAAACGCTAACAGTTTTCGAGCGTCGGGGCACTGTATGCGCAGTCAAGTGGTTATATCGTCGTAACTTTAGCGCCGAAAGCTCGTATCTGGTTGAGATTGTACGCCGTAGCCGAAATACGGTCTGGGGGACTATAAAGGGCGGGTCGCAGATGACGTTGACACATTTTAGATCTTGCTAAAATAGAAATATATCGGGACGTCTGCAAATAAAGTATGCAGGAATAAGATTGACGTAACAGACAGGATAAATCGAATACAGTCAGTAGAACTACTAGACACGACACGAACCTTTGTTCAATTAAATCAGCCTATCGCAGTCTACTGCTGGGCATAGTACTCTCCCAGGCTGTGCCATAACACCCTGTCCTCCGCCTTCCGCATCCAGTCTATCCTAGATACCTTCTTAAGGTCGTCCGTCCATCTAGCTGGGGAGCCGGGCGTCCCGCACTACGTTTGCCGACACGCGGTCTCCAGGACTCGTCTGCTCCACCGGTCATCGGTCCTTCGACAAACAACACGACACAAACCTTTGTTACGTGGATGCAAATTCAATAGTCCTCAACTCAAGTTTCAGGTATATTTCTTACTCGACCAATTACGGCTAAAATCAGGATTTTACAAGTACAATACCTACCTGTGGTGGTTCGGAGTGGGAGTCTTGTAAGCCTATCTGCTGACTTAACCGAGTTATAAGTGCATAAGTAAGGACCTGTCTGTGCCTGGCAACAGGCTCTCGGTCCCATGGTTAGCGAATGCTTACACGGCTTTATGGCACCAGATAACTGCTGGGCGGTGTCAGACCGGATAGGGTTGCCAAACATTAATGAATACAACCTTATTTTTGCACACTCTGGTTAAAAATTTTCCCTGTAAGTATAGATATTGGTGGTAAGTAATTGCATATTATAGGAACCTGATATTTTTAAAGCTAGATAGTCAGACCTAATATCATACAGATTTACTTAAGACGTACGAATCGACACTTATCCACAATAATCGCCTGAGCCATTACAAAAACCTAAAACCAACTCCTGCCAGATTAACACGGGCAGCGCGACAAAATCTTGTCTTCGCATTTTCTCGCACCGAAACATCATCTGCCTAGCCTTTTCCCAACTATGTTGGGGTCGGCTTCCAGTTTAACCAGATGCAGCTGAATACCAGTATTTTACATGGTGCCACTGCCTATCTGACCTCCACAACCCAGTTACAGGGTAATACTAGGGTAACGACTGTCAAAGATCCACGAATGACAGCCGGGACCAACAGCATATCGTGCTTTCCGAGACACGGAGGGGTCTTGGTATATGTAAAGACGGTCACCCATCCACGGACCAACCGCGGCAAGCGTAGCGTAACCTGATCGATCGACCCGTGCGGCTGTTATTACTTAGTCAAAAGCCCAACTTCTTGCACCGAAACGACACATCAATATGTTTACGTATGATCATCTCCGACAAAACTTTGTCGAGAGCGCTTGTCAGCCCCGTTGGCTTGGGCGTGGTCAAATCACAAAAAACTTCTCGGTGCGCGAGTCCGAGCGAGTCGAACTCGCGCACCGAGGGTTCCGTACCATCATAATTATGTTTTTAAATTTTCATCGGCGAGGTCTATATTCATCAGAGAATTTTAACACTGCATTGGGGTGTAGCATATTGCAGTTTTGTGTCAGCGCCATCTCTTTACCGATAGTGGAACTAATGTAACTTTTGTTGATGATTTCTGAAAAAGTGTGCTGTTTAGAGACTTCGTTTTATTTTTCCTGTAATCTTTACATAAACTTCTATCACATAGAATAATTTCAGATTTTTCGGTACGGTATTTATTTTTACATTCTTCATCAAAAGTCAAAAACAATGCGGCCTAAAAAAAAGAAAAAAAAATTGATAATGTGCAAACTGCGCTCTTTCATATGATACTCCACATGTCCCAGTAGGGGGTCTGAAAAATTTGAAGTGCGAATTTTTCAGACCCCCTTTCAGTCCCCGTTGCAAAAAATATACAAATATTTTTATTTCTTTCTTATTTGCAAAATAGTTGGGCAAACGTCAAAAACTATTCCAAATTTCAAGTTGATAGCATTAGTAGTTCTTGAGATATCCAGCTGTGACAGACAGACAGACTTAGTCTCACAATAAGGGTTCCGTTTTTACCATTTTGGTACAGAACCCTAATATAGAATATTTAAACAAAAACTTGCACCAACTAGTAATTAGCCGTCAAATAGCTAAAGTCAACGAACCTGTTGTATAATGTCATTTTATTTATATCTATTACAAGTTAGCGCTAACGAACGATGTAATTGAGTAGATATTCGACAGAGACCGAACTTCGCGCGCATTTTGTTAAGCTTGATCTCTGTTAGATATTATTTCCTCCTGTGACATGCGCACGGTAGAATTATTAGATGATTGCACGTTTTTTTACCAGCCAGTCTTGCTTTTCTGGTTTGGATAAGTTGACAGGTCAGGGCCGTAATTCACTATGACCACTTTTTTTTTTCTTTGTGTTCGCACGGTTTGTGCATTTGACTATGACCACTTAACGATTCCTTTTTCGAAACTACGTCAATTCCTTAGCATATATTGATATCCCACCAAAATCTAGCGTTCATTTCGCGCGGTTTCGTTCATTGTGTCTAGAGAATAAAGCCCCTGAACGTTGTTGTTTCGAAAGCATTTAATAAAACAAGTAGGTAAGTTAGTATGAGTCTGTTTTGTAAAGAATTGTTGAATAGTGTTACAAAAACCACAGGATTATTCGTAAAACCGCATTGAAATCGGAAAAAAACCTATTTGGGGCATTGTTGGGGTGAGGGTGAGTCGACTGGCAGGCAGACGCACAAAGGGCTCAATTCAAACTCAAACTCAAATCACTTACCACCACTCACCCGCTCACTCACTTTCCTGCTAATTTATTACATCGGACTTTGTACTTTTTATTTTTATTATCTTTATTTTTGTTTTTATCTGATGTACGACTATGTGTCTGACTATCTGGTAGGTATATTTTGTGTGTCTTTTAGTCGGTGCCAAATAAATATATTTTCTTTCTTTTTATCATATCGGGGGTAAAAAAATAGGAAGCAGCATCCTCCTGTCGGCAAATTACAACCATTTACAATCAAACGTGATAATTCAAGCTTTCCCAATTTGATCGTTCCATTTTTTTTGTAGGCGTAATCTATTATGTACAGACGCCAACACATCAAACTACCCGAAACTGTCAAATTTTCCCAATCAACTTTTAACCGGGTCTCCCTTGTTTTACCAAAAAGAAATTGCCAAATTATCACTTCCCAAACAATTTTCCGCATAATTTCATTTGCCAAATTATTACTTAGCAAAAAATCTCTTCACAAATAATTGTAACCCAAACCTAATGTTTGGCAAGTGAACGTTTAAACAATAACTTGTTTACCAACTAGTACTTTTACCAATTTTTATTTTGTCAAATATTTCAGTTGGAATAACTAATTTTACGCAAAATTACATTTGCCAAATATTTAGTATCGTCAGTTTTCGCAGTTTTAAGGCAGCCATTTCAAGCATAAGATCTAACTTTGAAGACGTTTTATTACAAGGGTGTTTTTTCCACTGGGACAAATTCTAAACAGGTAATAATAATATTAAGTATTCTGGATTCTGGTAGTATTTTTTTTTTTAATAATTAATCTCGTCTAGTTCAGTTTCGGGTATTCTGTTTTTTTTTTCATATTTTTTTTCTATATAATCTAGTCGTTTCTGACACTCGCCGGCCGCTACCGCGGCACCACTCGCTTTGCTCGCTCGGCTCGTGGGTAAGAGGTCACAGTTTTAACCTAACCTAACCTAAGCATTTTTTTAAAATAATTAACCTCGTCTAACTAATTCGGTTCTCGATAGCCTGCTACAAATAATCTCTTTTTTCTATATAATTTACTCGTTTTTGCCACTCGCCGGCCGCTGCCGCGGCACCGCTCGCTACGCTCGCTCGGCTCGTGCGTAGGAGGTCACAGTTTTAACCTAACCTAAGCATTTTTTTTTTTATTAATTAACCTCGTCTAACTAATTCGGTTCTCGATAATGTCCATTGCAAAAAAATTTAATGAATGAAATGATTTATTTAATTCCCAAAAAATCTTATTTTTGTCTTTATATTTTTTGTCATAACAAATCATTTGACCAAACGTTTATTGTCTAAAGATTGTTTGCTGTAATAAATCATTTGATTAAAGACCAAATGCCTAAATGACATTATCCATAGTAATATTCTGCCAAGTAAAAATTTGACCAAATGAAAATATGCATACTAAAATCATTCCAAACATTGCATTGGTATAATAAAAGGTTGCGAAAATTTGTTTGGGTAGTGAAATTTTGGCAAAATCTTTTTTGTAAAACGGCAGGATCCCCTTTTAACCTTATGCTTTAGTGATAAAGTTGAAAATCTGTTAAAGAAATTTGACAGATTGTAGTAGATTGATGTCTGTACCAAGTTCAAAGTGTCAAGAAACCCTATTTAAGGTTTTTTTTTTTCCAATCACTCACTTATGGGAATTAGCAACTCATTCATCTGTATTATGGAGGTTTCAAGTTTATGTCTCACGTCTTTTTAGGGTTCCGTACCCAAAGGGTAAAAACGGAACCCTATTACTAAGACTTCGCTGTCCGTCCGTCCGTCCGTCCGTCCGTCCGTCTGTCTGTCACCAGGCTGTATCTCAAGAACCGCTGTAGCCAGACAGTTGAAATTTTCACAGATGATGTATTTCTGTTGCCGCTATAACAACAAATACTAAAAGCAAAATAAAATAAATATTTAAGGGGGGCTCCCATACAACAAACGTGTTTTTTTCGGCGTTTTTGCCGTCTGTCTGTCACCAGGCTGTATCTCAAGAACCGCGGTAGCTAGATAGTTGAAATTTTCACAGATGATATATTTCTGCTGCCGCTATAACAACAAATACTAAAAACAAAATAAAATAAATATTTAAGGGGGGCTCCCATACAACAAACGTCTTTTTTTCGGCGTTTTTGCTGTCTGTCTGTCACCAGGCTGTATCTCAAGAACCGCGGTAGCTAGACAGTTGAAATTTTCACAGATGATGTATTTCTGTTGCCGCTATAACAACAAATACTAAAAACAAAATAAAATAAATATTTAAGGGGGGCTCCCATACAACAAACGTGTTTTTTTCGGCGTTTTTGCCTTGTGGTACGGAACCCTTCGTGTGCGAGTCCGACTCGCACTTGGCCAGTTTTTTCTTTCTTTTTCTCATTTTTCCAATAATGATTGTTTAAATAACATTACTTTTAATTAGCCTATAAGTCATAATGTTAATGCTGACACAACACAGGTCTCTCTGTGACAGGCAGTGGGCTGTTATTCACCACGAAGGCTTAGTGCGAGTTGAACCGGAAGATGACACATGTCATCGAATTTTTGGTTCTAGGATAGGCTGCCGATGTTTTCCTTCACCGTCTTGAGAGCAGTGGTGATGAAATAGTTTAGGTACACAAAGTAGTAAGTCGGGGCCATCACCACTGGACCACTATTGCTCTCAAATAACATTACTTACAAAATTGTAATTGAAAAAGCATAGACGAAAAGTGAGGTTTTTATTTCGAGGTTATAAAATTGACCTCATTATTGACAAATGAAAAATCTCTTTTTTTTTTGACCGCCACACGTCAAAAAATCAAAAACGTGCCCTCGGCGTCAAAGTCTGTCATGTAGTCGAACCGTGGCGTGCTGGGCACATTTTGGTTTGTCATCTATACATGACTGTCAAAAGGTTAAGGTGATTTAAAATTAGAATTACAGGTTTACTTATTCAAATAATCGAATCGAAGCACTCAATTTGTAAGTGGCAAGCACTACAAATTGGCATTAGAGCAGACCATATTTGCAAACGTTGACAACACACGTCATACTTTTCCGAGAAACCCAATAGCCGTTCATTTATTGAGAAAGCCAGACAGCCCTACGGATTTAGGTCATTCCCGGTGGTCCCTGGCCGTTGACCACAAACCAATACTTGTAAGCTTATTCATCATGCTCAGTACTTTACATTCTACATTTTGTTTGCAGGTTTATACTCCATTGTCCTGCTCAATTCCTTAGTCAGCTTCACATGTACCTTTATCCTTATGAAAATGGGGAACGTGTTTTTCTTTGAGGTTTAGGTAGAGAAGGAAAAGAAAGAAAGAAATAAAAAGTATTTATTACGACTCGTACAGGAAGATCGCGAACTAAACTAAAATATGAAAAACAAAATTATATGAAAGTAAAAAAAAAAGCAGAATGTCCTGTACGAGGCCAAAAAGCGAGTTATTCTGCACCATAATTGCTCACACTATTACCACAGTCTATACTATGTTTTTGTACTATGCTATTACTCTCAATTTGAATCATTTTGGAGCATATTGCTAATCCATTGCTCCATATGTTCGAAAAATGTGTCTGCTCAACAACGTAAATAACGCAATAGGTATATGTATGTTGTTGAACTGTCAAAATGAAACCCATTGCTACTGATAGTGTGTTACGCAATTACCTTGCCGGTCTGATCCCCTGAATACTCCTTTAGTTGACCCTAAAAAATCTACATACTTACTTAAATTCAAAATTATCCTTATTCTCTACTTCATGCCAAAATCATTCTATTTTTAAAATTGCAAAGTGTCAAATCTTTAAAATAGAAAACAAACGTTGCCACGTATAGGGTAAACAACCCAGTAATAGGCCAGTTACTAATCCGACGTGGATGGATGGTCATACTGGTTTTTTCGTCGACCATTTTTTGTAGTCATTTTTTAATACGGCCCGTGGGACCGGACTTTGGTCGTAAAAATGCAATGCGCGTACCAAGTCGTGAACACAACGAGCTAAGTCGATTAGTGAAGTTTGAACTAAAAGCTTTCGCTGTTGGAATTTTAAAGAAATAACAGTCCAAAATATAATAATCTCCGATTAACTGTGTACATGTTTCGTTTGAAGAGAATAATTTAAAGTGTTCATAATGGACCACGTGAACGACAAGTTACTACTTGTTCAGCAGAACCACTAATTATAGAGATCATGAGTAAATAGTGTTCATTTGCTTTTTTTACTCTTGTAAGTACATACCACCAATTTCATTCATGTAGGTAAACTATAAAACGTAGGTACTTTTTCTTCTTTTATTTGGGTCTATTAAAAAGATTTAATAAAACTACTGAACAAAAAACAGCCGAGTGCGACTAAAAACTTCATCTGCAAGTTTTTTATGTTTGAAGGTCTGTCTGTTACATCATCTTGTTCTACGACAGTTGCCAATGTAAAGGCCGGAATTAAGCATAGGTACCAAGATTTCAATTTTATAATAATCGATCGTTAATAAGTTACACCAACTAGTTTTTATTGATGTCAAATCGAGACAACTTAATTTTCTTAACAAAAAAAGAGTAAAGAACACCGTTCAGACTAACGACAGTATTTTTCAATTCTGAGAAACTCCAAACTTGAACATGTCTTGTGCATTACTCGCCTAAATACTTTAGAAGACATAAATTACCAAAAGAGCTGTAGCAACCATCAACCTTACGCCTTTGCGATAACGTTTAATTTGGTTTGCCTAAAATATACATAAAGTGCAAAGCAATACAATCCTTATATCAAACAGCAATAGCGTGGTTTCATTATTGAAATGAATATTTAAACCTTTTTTAGTAGGAAAGCGGTTGTAAAAGGAATAGAAGGTAATCTCTAACACCGTACTATTATGACAAACAACAATGAATTATTTGTCCTAAAGAACAAGGTTTAAAGTTGTTTGTGAGTGGGTTCGTAAGAAGGCATTTCGCGAGAGAGGCAGGGGCATCTTCGGCTGCAGGTTTGACAGGTTCCGTGTTACTCACTACCTCCCCCTGCGCCCGCATTGCCCCGCGTCTCCCCCCGGTCCGTCTGCGCCAGCGCAGGCTGCGAGGCTACCCGTCTAGAAGCAATTATGTGTATTAAAGCCATGCGTAATGACTTTTGTGGTATAATGTGGGCTGTGCGGTTGTTTGACCTTATATATTTAATTACCTTACGTATATTTAGTTTTTTTTTCTATGGCAATAACACTATACCTACTTCAAATATGTATTAAGAGATAGGTAGGTACCTAATAATATTGTAATTTTTGTTTGTTAGTAGTCAGCTGCATCCGGTTAGACTGGAAGCCGACCCCAACATAGTGGGGAAAGGCTAGGCAGATGATGATTGATATTTTTAATAAATGACTTTTATAATTGAAAATTACTCATATTGTTCATTCCGAAGGAAACAATTTAACAGACCAATTAATTAAAAAAATAACAAGTTCTAATGACAGCTTTTATCCTGGTAATACATACATTAAACTGGTTCGGTGGCATAATTTGAGAAACGGACAAAATTATTTACTTATTTATGAACATTCGAGTATTTAGACGTTCGATTTATAGTGGTCGAATAATTGATATTCGACTATTTGGCATTCGATTTGGCATAGTACACCCAATCATTTTGTGTTCAAGAATAACCCAAGGTAAATTCGAAGTTCCAGTTTTTGGGGCAGTTACCCTCAGAGATCGCGTGATTCGATGATAACTGTTAAGTTCTAACTACAAAATATTGTCTATGAAAGTGTATTTAAAGAAACCTCTTTTCATTTGGCTTTCCTTTATTTTCTGAAATTTTATGGCTAACGTCAATGAAGGTTTATTAAATGGTCTTGCGATATATTTTATATAATATTTTAATGACTTGAATTTAAACGAAGACGAGCAATCGCCTGTACAGAAATTCTCAACATTTGGTTGGGTTTTTTTTTTGTTTGAAAACCATTATTGGGTTTTTCCACTGGAATTTCTCAGTAGTAACCCAGAGTCTGGATTTATGCCCGGTTGATGGCAATAGGCTCAACAACCACTACTTACGACACACGCTCTGCTGCGGCTGGACTTAATCGAATCATAACGGGCGAAATGTGGGTATAGGTACTAACGTACTTTATGTACACCTGTGCCTTACCCTTCGGGGAAATACAGGCGTCATGATATGTCATGTTACTGTTATTGAAGTGAAAACTTCTTTAGGCGCGTAGGGCATTTTTTGAGATGGGAAAAACCATTGAACTCTAGACACTGTTACCGTAACCGACACCGCGTGTGTTTTGTTTATAAGACGATAAAAAAATACATATGTAATTGTTCTAGTCTTAGGTACTTCTGTCGGCACTCCCAGTGTGCCACTGTTTATTTTTTATAGCCTTTAATTATTTTTATGTTTTTACATATCCATGGGGTCCCGGTCCTTTGGCAGGCATACGAGGTGACGAAGCCAACTCGCAGAGGCAAAAAAAAACTAAAGAAATGCGGCATCAACCGATGATTATCCCTGTATGCACTATAGGTACAAGTGCACCCAAGGATAACCCCCGGTTGGTGAAGGACTGGAAAAATAAAGAGTTATACCATAGGTTTGGGTGGTTAAAGTGGATTGGTTACCTAAAACTAAGCCCCTGCCTTATCATGCAATGTTTTATAATTATATACACAGATAAAATGGCAGGGGGTGACTTGCACACTCAATAATGGGCCCCCGGAAACGGTCGCTAGCACATAGTGACGTAGCGACAAGGGGGCAACATGTCCTGAGGTGCTTGAGGAGTGGAGAGGTTATCTACGGCCTTCAGAACAATCCCAGAGCCCGGAAGATGGTCAAAATCCCTACGAGCACTTACTGGAATACTTCCTTTCCCCCAGCACATTTGCTCTTACGAATCTCCACTCAAGCCCGCCAATAGTAGCAGTGGTGGTACTGGTAGTAGTAGTATAGTTCGTGGTGCGTGTTCCGACACATCATCTCGAGAAGTTCCTCAAGGAAGAGTTCTGGCCGAAGGGTGTTGTGTACCGCCGGTTTTGTGGCTGGCTACATGACACCAGGCAGCGAAACACGACGCAGACACTCGTGTGCGTTGGTTTTTAGTGTACCTAATTACAATGTTGTATTATATTTATAGTTTTAAGTTATATTAATATTGTATTTGTGTTTATATACGTTAAGCCGTTGGTCCCTCTGTCATTCGATCTTTGACAGTCCTTACGGAGAGTCAGAAGCCCGAAAGTCTGACAACCAATCTTACCAAGGGGTATCGTATTACCAAGTAACTGGGTTGTGGAGGTCAGATAGGCAGTCGCTCCATATAAAATACTGGTATTCAGCTGCATCCGGTTAGATTGGAAGCCGACCCCAACATAGTTGGGAAAAGGCTAGGCGGATCGGATTTATGTGTTTATATGGGCCCAAGATGCCTGAAATAAATGGATAAATAAATAAATAAATGCACGAAAGAGGTGGGAGCTCTGTCCCTCGTCAGTGTCCACTCCAGCCAGCCAATTAAAACAAGCCAGAGATCAGGAACAAGACTAATCCCGAGAGATAAGGTCCGTGGAGTCGCTACCGGCCAACAGCTCGCCAGTCATATATTCATCGTATGATATTTATGTAAAATTCATGCCACTCTCACGAATACTCAGGATATTGCAAAACTTGAGGATATTGGAGGGGGTACTTATCGCAACTAAAATCTTAAACATGTTTATGCCAATGAGCACTTTAGTGATTCATTTCCGGTAGTTAATTCTTATAAGGCTAGTCATTGCAGGGACAGGATTTGATTTGTGGTGACAAACATTCTTAAAGTAGGGGAGAGTCTTCCCTTAAATTCTTCAAGAATCTCAGCGGAAAATTAATTCATTCATTTATTTATAGTTAACTAGCAGCACCCCGCGGTTTCACCCGCATAAGTGTCGATCCCGTGGGAATATCGGGATAAAAACTATCCTATATCCTTCCCCGGGATGCAATCTATCTCTCTGCCAAATTTTATCGAAATCCGTTCAGTGGTTTAGGCGTGAAATGGTAACATACAGACAGACATACAGAGTTACTTTCGAATTTATAATATTAGTTAGGATTCTAACATTGGCTTGCAAACAGTAGCACTGAAATCTAATCTCCAAATCCATGGACTGACGATTCTCCATCGAGCGTAACGAAATCAGGCCACAGTTCATCAACTGTTTCAAGTGCAGATACCAGTCTTCCCACAAAATATTTATTAAAACTTTAAGCACAATAAAAAACTGTACAAAGGCGGACTTAATGCCACGGGCATTTTCTACCAGTCTACCTTAGGGTGATGCAGAACAATACACAGTAGGTGCAACAGCAGAAAACCAATAGAAAATATTTATATAAGTAAAATATAAGAATAAATACATATTATACATACAAAAAATATATAAAACAAAACAAAAAGTTATGAGACAGAAACAAGAAAACCTACAACAACTTAATTCTGAGATGAATCTGCCAACTTAATTTATCTGAAAAATCTTGATATTTTTGAGGCGCCTTTGTGGAAGAGAAATAAATGTGAATTTATTTAGCATCCATCATGCTGATGCATATCAACTTGTGCAAAATAGTAGTCAGAAAATTATCTGAGTTACATTATCTTGAAGGGACATCGATAAGCTCACCTTCAACGTAGCCGACATCGGCAGTACGTCGTTTCAACTCAGTTTCTCAATAGGTCGGTGAATTATTTTATCTTTATCGATAACACTTTAGAAGTAAGTACCTACTTGTCGACTTGTTCTAATTTAGAGGACGTTTTCAAGGTCCTCACATAAATACTTGAATGAAAAAGTTTTTTTTTTTGTAGAACAAAATAACTAGGTACTTACCTAATTAGACTTTCAATGCCCATCCATATACACCTATAATAATAAAGCAAGCTATAAATATTAAATACTAAGAGCTAAAAGCTACAATACCTAGGTACTTAATTAAATTGTGGTTTCAATTTGTGGTTTCAGTAATGTTTAAATTTCAGGCATATTTAAACATCGTCACCGAATCCTGTCTGAATATCCACGAAGACAAAAGCCACTATGTCAGAGCTAGATGGACAGTCAGATGGCATCTATTAGTAACAAAGATCAAGACAACAACGATGCTAGGACCTAAGTAGTTCCCTAGAAGACACCGAAACTGACTCAAAAGTCTAGATTCAACAGAGAAATATTTCTTCGTGTTATTACATAAGAAATAATAATTATATGTACAAGCATATAAAAAGGAGGTGAAATAATCAAAGGGCATCAAAAAATTCGTCCGCATCGCTGTCATTAGGAAAAGTGCCCAAAATGCTGGCAGAATTGCCACGTTGTATGGTTATATATATATTTACATTATTTTTTCATATAAATTTACATATTATTATTATTTTAAATATTAGCATAGATTATGTAAATATTATCTGTATATCTATATAAATAAGAACATTTATATGACACGGCAAACTGACGTATGTTACGTCAATTTCTCGTATTATTATATTATTTAATTTATCTTGTGTTGATTTGAATATAATTATATATTATTAAAAACATATTTACATATTGGCTCTTCACGTGACCAGAGGGCTGGCTTATTTCTTGGCCAAAGAATTAGCATTGCCATACAACGTAGCAATTCTGCCAGCCTTTTGGGCACTGTTCCTGATGACAGCGATGCGGACGAATTTTTTTATGCCCTATGATCATTTTGCTTATTTTTTTTTTCATGTAAATGTACATACTTAGTATTATTATTATTTTAAATATTAGCATATTATGTAAATATTATCGTTAAAAAATTGCAAACATATTTGACGTATTTAATACAATTTAAGTTGGTAGTGCTTTTCTTTTCCGGAATCAATTTTCCTGACTTCACATCAAAACCATAAACTCTCAATGCGTAATATCACTTCCCCCAAAAAAACCATTCAATCGTTTTCCTCAAATGATTCAACGGTTACTAACAGCATTTCACAATATGCATAAGTACTACTAAATAATATTACTACTATAATGTTATTTTGAATATATACAACAATAACTCTAAGATAACTCTACCTATTGTTTATGAAAATCAATTGAACATTGTAAATGTTTCTGACAGACAATAACTACCTAAGTCCTGAAAATTTTTGTCTGCAAAGTAAACAGGATAATCTACCTGAATTTACCGCTTACCACCTGGCAAGATCAAGAGCGGTTCCAAATGGTGTTGAACTGGCACGTTCTAGAACCAAAAATTTACAGACATGTGACATCCACCAACCCCCACTGGACCTGCGTGGTGTATTATGGCACACTCCTCTCACAGAGAGGAAGCCTGTGTCATAGTAGTGAGAGTTATTGGCTGATTATGCTTGTGCATATGCTTATGTAGGTACTGAAATTCTGAACAAACAACATTTCATGCTTTGGAATGTAAAGAGGTTGACCTGCGGATGTCTTTGATAGATCTTTGACAGTAAGTAGTTACGGGTAGTCGAATCCTGAAAGTGGCAACCAGTCTAATTGTAGTGAAATATAGGCTACGTACCTTGATGATAATATAAAGAGCAATTTGCATGTTACCTAGTTGATAATGCAAAGATCAGAGGTAGCGCCATTGAAAACTATTGAGTATGTAACGACTCAATAATAAATGAGTCATCTTTACTATTTATAGCTATTAACAAATATGGGTTATTGGAATTATAATTGTACATTTTTAGCTACAGAAACAAGTACTTAGTTAATAATTATAGATCAAAAGTTTAAAACACGTCTTCCTCACCAGTTTTTACATGATGAATAATAAAATTAGAAATTTTAACAATGAAAACAAAATTGATGAAGAAAACACCAAGCAATATTAATGTCCTTTCAACAAATATTAGCAAAAAATAAAGAATATCTGAATTAATATCTCTTTCCAAGCGGGAGATTAAAACAATACAGAATGCATATATAACGTCATAGTCACAGAAGACAACGTGAAGATATCACATGCATACCTACAATAATCTCGTTTCACGTAAGCGTCGTCACCTTATGTGCTACTAAAAGTCGCAAATAAAAAAGAACTTGATTAGTCAAATTCTAAAAGATAAATCATACATTAATTATCTAACTCTAAATACCTATAGAAACAAATCGTATTCACTGCCAGCCCAAGATTCATAAAAGTCATCATCTTTAAGCGTTATGTCATCACTATAAATAAATTGGTGATTAACAGTCTTTTAAGTAGTTGCCGTAACAGCCAATAAGTCTTTTTACGAGCTGAACAAAGTGATAAGGACTTGATAACTTTTAACTCTTTGTGTTTTTCACCTTCAAGTTTAAAATATCGCCTGTTTAGGTAAAGTTCCGTTTTATTTTTTGTTGGAATTGTGTCAAGCTTATTTTACGCATGTTTTAGAGGTTTCGGAAAACCTGTTTTAGGATTATGCTATTGGATGAATGCAAAGGTCAAAGGAAAGGCTTTATTATTGTAGTTTATGAGTTTATCAACATCTGACTCTTTCCTTTTGTTAGCATTATCATCTGTAGCTTCTTCATATTCATGCTTACCTCCTGACTACTCCAAACATCGCTGTCCTCATAGAAAATTAAGATTATAGCCACTACTATGGCAATATTCCACAACATTCTTTGTCTTGTCTATAGTTGCGAAAAGTCTAGTATCATGATTAGTATCTTTTGTTTCTATTAATGGTTTTAACATATATTTTAGGCTGTCAAGATTAATGAGCCGCATCACCAGGATCACCACGGATTGTTTCTTTCCAATTCATTCCACCCACTTCAAATAGGTTCTTGGACTTCTTCATCCCTTCAAACTCTATTTTTCATGATGGAAAACAAACAGTATTTCAAAGTAGTTGTACGTTGTGGACCCTGTGGACGTTTGCTATAACTACTCGTATAACTGGTTGGCATCTAAGTTTTTGCTTTGACATATAAGGCTTGCAGTCTATCTAAGGACTTTTACGGGTTAGCTGGCCTTTTAGTTAGCACATGGTTAACAGCAGCACCCAAAGTGACAGAAATGCTTTACCTATTTAATTGATAAAAAAATAATTTTGCAAACAAACACGAAATCGAGAATTAACCCCTCCTTTGCTACAATTGACGACGAGTCTACTGTTTGAAGTAGGAAATGGTACGCAATCACTTTATCAAAAATCATACACATAAAATGCATTCAGGCTATCGCAATGACACGAATTTGGCAGCACAAGGGAAAATACCTATTAGCGACAATGTGACATCATTAACTACGGAGATATCAAGTCTAAAACAATTGCAATCAAATATAATTATAGCCCCACCTTTTTACCAAGGCAAGGTTATCAAAAATACAGGCGATTATCGAGAAAGGTGCGGCGCTCATCGATAACGTTATCACAAACGGATAAAATAATAATGAACTATGTAATTGCACGAAATTGATTAGCTAATCAACAATAAAAAGTACAGTAATTGGCGCAAAGTAGAACACTGATAGAACATGGGTGCGTAGTGCAAATCGTTTGCAGTACTTATACATATAGTTATGGTGAACTGATATAAGAATCTAACAACTTTAACTGATGATCCGATTAGATATTACAAATATACCGAATTTACTATGAAGTATGAAGTCATATGAACAGTAAGTCATCGTCTTTATGAAAATTCGGCACACCTGGAGGGTAATTGCGTAACACACTATCAGTAGCAATGGGTTTAATTTTGACAGTTCAACAGCATTCATTGCGTTTTTACGTTGTCGAGCAGACACATTTTTCGAACATATGGAGCAATAGATTAGCAATATGCTTCAAAATAACTCAAATTGAGCGTAATAGTGTGTTACGCAATTAGAGTGCTACTTACACACTATTACACAATATTACGTACCAAACAAAATCTGCTTTGATAACAATCTGATCATTATAAATGTACTATAGAACCAAATCTACTAATTAAATATCTACCTACTATATTGTCTACTACATAGTAGAACATTTCATTAAGTCTATCAACACTCGTCAGGTCGTAATTTATTATCCTAAACATAGTCATCATCACCGATGCCTCATTCTATTTCTTTTATCCTTATGCGTGTCGTCTGCTTCCATATTATCCATATATTTTTAACACAATCCATATAGGGATCCGTTATGCACTTAAACCAAGTTTCTACAATAGTATATAATATGCAATGCAACCAAAACTTTATAACAAATTACCTGATCAAATTGTATCAAGCAACAACATGAATAAACGTTTAAACTTTAAAACGTACCTTACGTTTAAACTCATTCATGTCGTCACGTTTTAAACTATTGAATGACAAGGCGTATTCTCTTTTAATGACAAATTTAAATAATATTTGTATAATTTTATATCTGTCTTATAATGTTACTTTCATAAGATAATGATATTCTTTATTGACATTTTTATTGCATTTATTATTGTAAGTATAAGAAATTGTGACGACCAACCGCTTGGTGATGTCCCGAAATACTCGATGAGCACTTGGTCCCCCACGGCCCGAGTGTTTGAACCTCAAACGCCTAATTAACCAACAATACAATTATAAACCCGTGTTACTTGGGGTCAGCGCAATATTTTGGATATTGCGCTGACCCCAAGTAACACGGGTTACACGGGACAAGGATCGAAAGATGAGGACTAAAACATTGTAAGCAGGTAAACACCTGCTTCGTTAAGTAAACAGGTAAAATGAGAATCTAAGTTCTTAGAATCAATAAGTCATTTACAATGCAATTAACTGGTAACCCCCCTTCGAGCTTACAATCACATGACTCCTGAGCAGGATAATTTTGTTATTATGATGCTGAATGGCCTGCGTCGCCTATTCTTCATCTTAGCGTATCGATGCCAAAAATTTGAAATAATGGTATAGCCCAAAATTTCGCAACGACAACTCCGCTCACCGAAGATGTCATAAGATCATCAAGTGCACAGGTGACAGGGCTTGCGGCGCAAGATGAAAGTAGTACTACTGTACTGCGTAGTTATGGGTATCACCCTACTCGATTGTTTCAGTTATTTTAGATCGATATTTATTTCTTTAGGCCGAACACCGGTTTTGGTTTTGGCCGGTTTGTTTTTTTTTTTCTGTAGATCTCATCTTGTATTTTCTTTTTTTATTTATGTAATTTGTTTTCATTTTATTGTGCTTTTGTGTGTTAAACTATTTCTTTTGTGTGCATTAAATAAATAATTTATATATCATAACATTCATAACTACTATTCCTTGGAAATGCTCGCAAGGTAGGTACTTCGTAAGTTCCTGTGTATCCCATATAAAAAAAAATCTTTCTTTCTTTCTTTTAGGTATAGTAGTTAAAAACTTTAGACTTTCATTTAGATCTGTCGTCGTAGTAGCATTAGAACAAAGCCTATTACTCAATTTTACCATCTTAATACCATTATATTACCATTATTTTACCATTTCTTTAGCATTGCTCACCAATACCTAGGTTTCTAGACCTACACACCTTGAGGAAAAACCACAAAATGCATCACATCACTTACGCATTCGGGATTTACTGTACAAATAAATGAGGTAAATAAACAAAGGTATTTACAAACTCTACAAAATAGGTACCGTCACAGTCCATTGTATTTTTATACTAGTCCCATTACCTGATTCAATTTGTCGATTTTCCATAAAACAAAGGTATTTGCGACAGTTAAAGCGTCGAAACCGTTTTGAATTTTAACTAATCTATCCATCATATCAAGGACGCCCCCTAATTGCGTACTGGACCAATTGCGAACTGGACCAATTGAGAATTGGACAGTTGGACATTTTGCGAATTGGACATAATGCGCCCAAAGGCGGCTGAGAATCAAAGTTGTCATCATAGGTCACACACAGTAGGTACTCACAGTACTTATAAGCAAGCTGAAGTGGCAATGGTTCGGCCATATTAGCCGTAGAACCGATGACTGGTGGGGTATACTTGAGCGGAAACGGCGGGAAAGTAGAACACCAGGCTAAGTGGAGCGATGACCTTCGCAGGGTGGGTGGTAGCAGCTGGATGAGAGTTGTCGAGGATCGAGTTGAGTGGCGTGCAATTGTTGCTGTTGCCTTCTGTAGGCTGATGATGATAATCCATCAAATTAAGATTTAAACATATTTTAAAGCATACTTCAGTGCTTTCATGGTAACACAAGGCCAATTTAATGTCATCTCAGCGACAATCAATGTCAAAAATGTGGGTAAATTGAAAAAAAAATTACAAATTGAGACGAAGATTTGAATGTAGTTTTAAAAAAAATCGGGTGGTTACCCTTCTGCTCTAAATGCACCTCAAATCAAACTTAAGAGGAAAAGACAGTCGACGCATTGGGTCAGGGGAGTTCCAGTGACGTGATTCATTCATTCATAAGTCCTTGTAAGTAGAAATCATTCATTCATGTAGTTGCATACTTGCTACCTATTACTTTGCGGTATAGTAACTAGTAATATGCGAAAGGAAGAAATATAAAGGTTCTATCGAACATTACCTAAAGTTTATGAAATTAACATAATAATATTATTCTCGGCGTCTAGACTAGAGCAATTAGTGAGGTGGAGGAATGAGGGACATAATAATAATAAATAATTTATTTTCTCTGAGTCCAGCGTCATGTTAGCCGCAAATAAACGTATTTTTTTTCTTTTCTTTATCACCATTTTCAATAAAAATAACAAAATTAAATTCTAACATAACTAAAACTATACAGAAACTAGAAAATGGCGTCGAAAAACTCATCCGCATCGCTGTCGACTGGTAATGTACCCAAGAGACTGGCGGCATTACCACGTTGTATGGCGATGCTTAGCCTCTGGCCAAGGTAAAAGCCAGCCCTTGGGTCACGGGAAGTGTCAACCAGCCGTTTCGAAATATCTTTAAAAAGACCATGAGCACTCGGACCCCACGGCCCGAGGGTTTCAACCCCAGTTATTATATTTATCACCTAAACATCAATTAAGCACAAGATCAAAAAGACCGCCCTAATAAACCGGCCAACGCCAAAAACGGTGAAAACTGATAAAAGCAATATACTTGTGGATTAACTACATGTATTGCCAACTAGAATTTATGACGACTAAGATAAATCGTAAGTATAGTGTGAAATAAGACATGTTAATGCCTTCTTAAGCCAATCGAGAGTCGTAAATGGCAGGTCTCTTTGATAAACAATTGATGTTAGATATGAATGAAGCAACTTCTGCTATTCAAGGTCTACAAAGATTAGCTAGGGATGTAGAATGTCGTGCATGGACACACGATTGTCCATCTAAACTATACTAATAACAAAGCTGAAGTTCGTTTGAACGCGCAAATCTCTGGAACTACGCAGCGGGGTAATTCTGTAACGTACCTACTATCAGTAGCAATGGGTTTCATTTTGACAGTTCTACAACATTCATTGCGTTATTTACGTTGTTGAGCGGACACATTTTTCGAACATATGAAGCAATGGATTAGCAATATCCTTCAAAATGATGCAGATTGTGATTGATAGTGTGTTACGCACTTAGGGTGCTGGTAATCGTACCCGGGACCTCATGCTCAGCAGTGGCGGTTTCAATGATTAGGCCAGCGAGGCAGCCAACTCTTCAGATAATGTGGTTTATTTCCTAATGTAACATCATCATCATCTGTCTTGCCTTTTCCCAACTATGTTGGGGTCGGCTTCCAGTCTAACCGGATGCAGCTGGATACCAGTATTTTACATGAAGCGACTGCCTATCTGACCACCACAACCCAGTTACTGGGTAATACTGGTAAGACTGGTTGTCAGACTTTCGGGGTTCTGATTCTGACCAGTGCCGGATTAGCCCATAGACAAATTAAAAAAAAAACATTTAATTCAGGCAAGACCCATATTTACATACAATTAAAATATTACAATGCCACAGAATAAAATTTCTCTAAATAAAAATAAATTAAGCAATTGCTTAGGGCATCACGTCTCGGGGGCACCATAAGGCAGAAACAGGACCGAAACAGTATTTGCTAGCACATGAAAGGCAAGGCTGTTTATCAGCAAGATATTACAAGACCCAAAAGTCACTCTAGCTGGAGATGTGCGCCAATCTTTACAAAACGCTCGTCGTTGTTTTGAAAAAATACGAGGTGACTAGTGGATAAGGAGGGCCTGGCGTGGATTGCTTAGGGCATCATAGTCTTAATCCGGCACTGCTTCTGACTACCCGTAACGACTGTCAAAGATCCACGAATGACAGCCGGGACCAACGGCTTGACGTGCTTACCGAGCCACGGATTGGTCTTGGTATGTGAAAATGGTCACCCATCCACGGACCAACCACGGCAAGCGCAGCTTAACCTGATAGATCGACCCGTGCGGCTGTTATTACTTAGCCACAAGCCCTTTCCTAAGAAACAAGAAGCTTGTGGATTTGGAAAGCTTAATCATCACAACAGCACAATCAATATGCTTGTGGATTTGGACAGCTTAATCATCAGTGAACAAAGTCGCGCATAATGCTGACTATAGGCAGAGTAAATAGGTACTGGATACACCAAAACCATGAACTCACATAAAACCTAAATACACAATAACATAATTCAACAAAGCACCTAAGAAGACTATTGTGTTGAAACAATCTAGAACAGTTTTACACCTCACAGTCACAGTCACAGCCAACTTGGGGTATTCCTCGAAACGCACCAACTTTGAAACGCACCAAAAAAAATCCTCGAAAAATAAAACAAAATACTTACCTATTAAATATTAATAAAAATAAAAATACTGTAATTTTATTCCTCGAAATGCATCAACGATGAAAAATAGAGAAGAGCATTGAACGATGCGTAATAAATGATATCGATAGACGTTTCATTTGGTGCGTTTCAAAGTTGGTGCGTTTCGAGGAATACCCCGCCAACTTAAACATACAACTCACGAAGAAAAAAAACGTTTATTACGAATATGCGCTTACTATTCAGAGAAGCGATATTTCTTTGTGTTGCCAGTAAAGAGCATTCGAATACCGGTGTGCATGCTAATGTACTAAAGTTTATGAGGTAGATAGATATGGAAACGGGTTTTGAGAAGCTTCGTCGCTAAGAATAACCTAAGACCATATGGATGACTTGTTAGTTGTTGCTATGTCATCTGTGTTTATAGACTGTGGCCTGACTTGGTTTGCTTATTTGCCTTTGAAAATGGTCGTGGTTTTGAGTCTATGAGCGTAGCTAGGGAGGGGGCAATGGTAGGCAATGCCCACTCTAGAAACCTCTTTGCCCATCCTAGAAAAATCGGCAGTATTGAAGAATTACTAACTTGTAAACGCTTTCTGAACTATTAGGGTTCCGTACTTCAAAAGGAAAAAACACTGAAATATAGAAGCACTGCGTTTTCCGTCCGTCTTTTTCCCTAAAGACCCTTTTCCTCGAGAACGCTGGAAGTATCAAGTTGAAAATAATGTCAAATACGTAGGTCTACGGTCCCTTGGAGTCCTAAAAAGAAAAAAGTTATAAGTCAATGCAATAAAAAAATACGGCCCCTTTTAAGCGACATACATTTTGATATTCGCAAAAAAATCAGAACCTATACCTAGGTTACTTCCCATTGACCTAGAATCATAAAATGCTGTGGTTAGTTAAGCTGGAAGGCTGCCCCCCAGGCAAAATCCCCAGCTACGCTAATAGCTGAGACTTGTACTATTTATTCTGTGCTTATACTTAGGATGGATTTGACATTTGACTATGCGTCATTTTTGTGGCTGTCGCACAACTGCGACACTACATGTGCATGAAAGAGACGGAACATGTATATAAGCCAAAGTAACGTTTATAGATCTCGGTCTGAGAGGTATTACCAAATCCCATACCGGGATCTATAAACGTTATTTAACTAATATTGGGGCTCTAAAATGGTGCCTGAAATAATCAGCTCTTCCCTACATTTATGTTCGCATATATCTCGTCAAAATGTAGGAAACAGCAGATTCTTTTTTCGCGATTTCAGGTTTGATACCATTGTAATACATAGTTCATTAGAATGAATAATACATTACACTGCGTTATATTTTTTAATGTTAGCTTGTTTCATAACGATTCCAACGACATAACTTATATATACAGATCCCATACAAAACTTTAGAGATATCGTCATTTTAAACACATGCGCCGACTCCGGAAGTTCCAACCGGAAATACCGTCACCGAGAGTGACAGCCGCGCAAAAATGGCCGCCACAGTCAAAAGGTTATGAGGTTATCCATTAATTACGGTACACTCTGAATTAAAAAAAAATGTGAGGCAACGCGAAGCTGCCAACTGTCACGTAGCCTAGGGCTTGCGGTCAGTGAAAACGAATACTGCAGAAATTGAGTTATTTCCCTTCAGCATTGCTGAAACACCTATTTTCCTCATGAAATGCATGAATTCAAGTTTTGATAAATTATGGATAGCTTATCATATAACATATTCAGGCTTTAATGTTCCCACTGCTGGGACAGAGGCCTCCTCTCTGTGAGTGGGAGTGGGCCGTAATCCGCCACGCCCAATGCGGGTTGGTAGATGTCACCATGTCTTCGAATTTTTGGTTTTAGGACATGCCGGTGTCCTCACGATGGTTTTTTCGCTACATACGAAAAAAAAACAGTCGAATTGAGAACCTCCTCCTTTTTGAAGTCAGTCAATTATGTAAAGATAGGCACTTATAGCCACAATAACAATGACAATGACAATTCCACTAAACCACCCACGGATATCTATGAAACCACCACTGAAATGTCATAGGAAAGCACACGACGCAGTTACGTTTACTTGAATTTTAACCAGTAATTTTGACTTCAAAACCAAACTACTGAACCGATTTTGATGAAATTTCTATGGAACCAATCTGAAAGTAAGTAGTAAGATATTATTTTTTTATGTTTGATACCTCAGAACTCCGTTATATTTTATAAGCCGATTTGTACAAGTCATAAAGTCATTTAATCATTTGTTAACATAGGTACAATAAAATAGTTGTTATATAAAAACATTACAAGCGCGCTATGTTATACCAGAAGGCGTACAAATATATTATGATGATGATAATAAATTGATGTCATTGATACTAAAATTGATAACATAAAAATAAAACACAACACAAACACAACACAATTCAACACAATTCTTATTCAATTTTTTTATTTGAAAGCATATAATGCAGTCAGTCTCTTGGGACATTACCAGTCGACAGCGATGCCGAGGAATAGGTATTTCGACGCGATATTTTAGTTTGTTATTATTTTTAGTTAGGTTAGGATATTATATTTTTAATTTAATAGTTTATTTAGTATTAATATCTAGGTGACTAGCATTATAAAAAATGACCGGTCGATTTTATTATTAATTTCAATACCTAGTTGTTATCACACTGCCCTCTCATATTGGGCATATTTCAAACTGCCCAGGCATTTTTTATAATGTCCTAATAATCACTTGGTCCATGACATATATATTTTTATCCTAAGAAATGATGAATGTATGATAATAGCTCCGTTAATAGTAATGTAAGTGCGAATTGGATAAAGATATCGCTTAAAACCAATAAGTGATACTTGAACGCTGCGTACTGTGATATGACTGGGTCAAGGGTGCGCATTGGCTACGTATTCTCGCTCAATTTGAGAGCATGGCCGCCGTGTCACGCGCCTTTCTGAACTATATTAATATTACACTCTTTAATATCGTATTACTCCTCAAACACTGGTACCTGAACCAAGAGACTCGGGTGCGGTGGGTAGGAGAGCTGTCGGAGGCTTGCCGGCCGGAGTGCGGGGTGAGGCAGGGGGGTTGTCCTCGCCTTTTCTCTTCGGTCTGTATGTTAATGCACTGATTGAGCGACACAGCAGCACACGTGTCGACTGTTACGTGGATAGAGTTTGTCACGCAGACTCAGACGACATGGTGCAGCTGGCTCCCTCGAGCGGTACTCTCCGAAAGCTACTCAATGTGTGCGAATCGTACGCTAGCAGTAAAACAGAATTCATGGTCTTCAAGTCTGGCGCCAGGTGTCCCACTACTGTCCTCTCCTAATGAAAGGTCACCCGATAAACAGGGTATATACCTGAAAGATGAAATGGATGGATCTAGAGAGGGAGCGCAGAGCATTGTCAGTTAGAGCTAATAATGTTCCCGCAGATTTTCTCGATTTACAGACGCAATTAAAGTAACCCTTTTGAAGGTAAGGCACTGCACTGTACTCGGGAGCCCATACACCCAGCCCATATACCCGGTGGTTCACTTATTCCCAAAAGGCTTACAATGCTCTGCGTGTCCAATACAATTCTTCCCTTGCGGTGGTAGGGCTAACGCCCGCCTGGTTTGCGACCACCCTCCCACCGGAGTCCGGCGTCAAACAGCCTGCTGTGTTTCATCGATGCGTGGGAGTTTCAGTGCCCTAGGCATCTTCTGGCCATGCTCGTTCCATCATAGACCTCATCCATCGCTTTCCATCAGGCGTGATCGAGGCCAAGAGCGGGCAATTCAGCAATAAAAAAAAATATACTAACGTATTCAGGGTATTGTTGTTGTTGCGATTGCCGCGCTTATGTAGTGCTTCGGCAATGTTTGTTTAAGTCCCATGTAATAAGGGGCGAGCGAGCCTATTACCATCGACCAGGCACAATTCCAGACTCCGGGCTGTTACTGTGTAATTTCAGATGGAAAACCCAATTACACTTTGCTCGCCCCAGGAATAGATCCCAGGACCTCATGCTCCTCCTCCTCTACTTTGATAGTCGTGTATTAAAATTAAGTCCCTTTTCCTCAATAGTCACACTCAATGATAACGGTTTTCCGAAATTCCGGTATTCCAGTTTAGCGGAATTCCATTATAGCGGTTTATAAAATCTGAATGAAAAACGTTTTAAATTTTTGTTGCTAGATAACAACAACAGCATATTTATTAAAACTTTATGCACAAGTAAAGTACAAAGGCGGACTTCATTTTCTACCAGTCAACCTTAGGGTGAAGCAGAGACAAAACATGGCAGGTGCAACATACGGGATATATAGCTAGGAAATGGCTATAAAATACAAGAATAAATACTAATTCATAGATAGATACATACATACAAAATGAACTGTGAGGAGAAAAAAATTATCGGTAGAGGAATATCATTTTATTTTCTTTTTAAACTTGTCGTGCCCATGCTATTTAGGGGGGTAAAGTTCTCCTTCTCACTTATCGTGCGTCGTGCTAAATGCTGTACAGTTTTACAGTGAGCGCATTAATTTTCACAACTCAGATTGTGAAACAGTTTACATTTGATTAGCGGTTTTATCGGCCATTTAAACAATAGGTTTACTTTTGTTTTCATCGAAGCAGCCATCTTTCTTTGTCCTGTTAGTAGCTGATAACATTACGTTGGATACTTAAATATTATTACTGGAGTTTTTTCTAGACCAAGTTCTTCATCGTCAACCAACAATATAATGATCTTCACTAAAACCAGTTGAGATAGTTGCATTTCAAGTTCTCAGATATAGTTTTTAGAGTTCCGAACCCAAAGGGTAAAAACGGGACCCTATTACTAAGACTCCACTGTCCGTCTGTCTGTCACCAGGCTGTATCTCATGAACCGTGACAGCTAGACAGTGAAAATTTTCACAGATGATGTATTTCACTGATAAAAACACGTTTGTTGTATGGACAACAAAGGTTTTTTTTTCAGCGTTTTTGCCTTGTGGTACAGAACCCTTCGTGTGCGAGTCCGACTCGCACTTGGCCAGTTTTTTATCCTTGTTCCTCTCAACGTAATGAATGTTGTTCAACTTTCAAAATAACGCAATGAATTTTGTTGACCTGTCAAAATGAAAGTGAGATGCACTGTAACTCGATACGTTATTATTGCACGTGGATGTGACGTGAAGCACAAAGGCTGTAGATGCATTACTAATTCTTATACCTATTTCTTATCTTGTAAGGAAACTCATAATAAATAACAAGTACTCTTGGTATAATGAGCAATATCCTGTACGATTCTATTAATTAACTGTATCACACGCTAACTGCTTTGTTCCTGTGTGATAAGAAGGCATATCTAACCCTTCTATTGTTTCTATTTCAATAAGACTACTAATCTATACTTTTTTTTATTGCTTTAAGGGCCCTCTCTTGACCTCGATCACGCCTGATTGAACGCGATGGATGAGGTCTATGATGGAACGAGCATGCCCAGAAGATGCCTAAGGCACTGGAACTCCCACGCATCGAAACACAGCAGGCAGCTTGACGCCGGACTCCGGTGAGAGAGTTCTCGCAATCGCAAACCAGCGGGCGTTAGCCCTACAATCGCAAGGGACGAATTGGCCACTTAAATAAGGTGTTGGGTGTGACTGTCCAGGATGCACCGAGCGCTCGGTTCAGTTGAGTAACTGGCGGGACAAACTGCGCTACACGAGGAGGCTTCTTCATGCATCCCAAACTAATATACTAATTATACATTATATACTAATACTAATAAATAAAGCTATAGAAGAAATGTGATATACTATTAAATGACAAGGAGGATGACAAGGAGTCCCGTTCTATCCCCTGTGGCGACTGGACGTTCCCTTTGTGTTGTGGTGTACTTACTGATAATTCGGTGGTTTTATACTCTAAACCCCAAGCCTCTAATAAGATATTATGATAACGGGAATGTACTACTGGGTAAATACGATACCCCTTGGTAAGACTGGTTATCAGACTATCGGGCTTCTGACTATCCGTAACGACTGTCAAAGATCTACGAATGACAGCCGGGACCAATGGCTTAACGTGCTTTCCGAAGCACGGAGGGGTCTCGGTACGTAAAGATGGTAACCCCATCCACAGACCAACCGCGGCAAGCGTAGTTTAACCTGATCGATCTTTCTGTAACAGAAAGAGTTTGTTAGTTTGGACGCGCTAATATCTGGAACTACCAGTCGGATTAAAAAAATCTTTTTGCACTTGATAGCCTAATTCTCTCCCTGCTTCTGTTATAGGCTATCTACTAGAGCAAATTTAACGAAGTTCGCTCGGGCAGGCGATGCGGTGCATCGGAGGAACACGAGGACGAATTCGCGGGCAGAAGCTAGTTTTAGCGATAAAGTTGAAAATCTATTACAGAAATTTGACAGATTGTAGTAGCTTGATGTGCTGGCGTCTGTATATTCGCCGCACCCCCGACTGGTATCCAAGTGCGGCCGATCTAGCTTGAGTTAGAACAAGTACAGGTAGGTTCTTAATATGCCATGGATCAGTCTACAGAACACTGTTTACCAAAATGATTCAATAAGTTTTCAGAACCTTATTTATCATTTCTATATAAGTTTCTGAGTAAAATTTATCTTCCACTGTGTCGCATTTGAGGCGTATATTTTGCAAGAAGCACAATCTTATCTTACGAATATCGGCGATAAATAAATTCTAGGATACCGTGCGACACATCCACGTAATGTGATTACAACAATATCCACTTGATATCCCAGGCGACACAAATATTATCTTTCTCATTGAAAATTGAATGAAACGAAATAATAGTTAAATATTACTGTATTTAGTAGACATGTAGGCATTTGAGATAAGACTATTCGGAAATGAATACGTCATCTCTTTAATTATATCTTTTAGGTGAATGCTCGATGACCTCAGTAGAGCCTCCGAAAGAGTGGGTCTTAAAATGAACATGGACAAAACGAAGGTCATGTCAAATGCCCATGTAACACCCACTCTCATAAAGATCGGAAACGCTACGCTCGAAGTCGTGGACGAGTATGTTTACCTAGGACAAACTGTCTAGTTAGGTAGGTCTAACTTCGAGAAAGAGGTCAATTGTTGAATCCGACTCGGCTGGGCAGCGTTCGGGAAGCTACGCAATATCTTCTCGTCCCACATACCACAGTGTCTCAAGACGAAAGTCTTTGACCAGTGCATGTTGCCAGTGATGACTTATGGCACTGAAACGTGGTCGCTCACAATGGGTCTTATAAGGAGACTAAAAGTCACCCAAAGGGCAATGGAGAGGGCTATGCTTGGAGTTTCCCTGCGTGATCGAATCAGAAATGAAGAGATCCGCAGGACAACCAAGGTAACTGACATAGCCCGAAGAATTGCCAAACTTAAGTGGCAGTGGGCAGGGCACATTGCTCGCAGAACAGATGGCCGATGGGGCCGAAAGGTTCTGGAGTGGCGACCGCGTACCGGAAGACGTAGCGTTGAAAGGCCTCCAACAAGGTAGTCCGACGACCTTGTGAAGGCCGCAGGAACCCGTTGGATGCGAGAAGCACAGAACCGGTGGAAGTGGAGGTGCTTGGGGGAGGCCTATGTCCAGCGGTGGACGTCTTTCGGCTGAAATAATGATGATGACACCCCTGAAACTAACATAAATGTTATCACCAACTATTGTGCGGGTGGTTTTCATTTCGTAGATCATTGGAGTTACTTTCGGTCGGCTTCCAGTCTAACCGGATGCAGCTGAATACCAGTATTTTACATGGAGCGACTGCCTATCTGACCTCCACAACCCATGTTACTGGGTAATACGATACCTTGTCAGATTTTCGGGCTTCTGACTACCAGTAACGACTGTCAAAGATCCACGAATGACAGCGGGGACCAAAGGTTTAACGTGCTTTCCGAGGCACGGAGGGGTCTCGGTATGTAAAGATGTTCACCCATCCACAGACCCTGATCGATCGACCTGTGCGCCTGTTATTATTTAGCCACGGGCCCCCGTGGTCTAAATAATAGTTAAAAATAAATAAGCAAGTACCTGATCTTTTACTTTATGACCAGCCCTTGAAAGATCTACCCTTGAGGATAGGAACAAGGGGCAAATCATCCAAAGGCTTTCTTTCCTCCGTAAAAGCAAAACGATTACCTATTTAATTACGTGTGAACATTCCTCATTGGACAAAGGCAAAGATAACATCTGCGAACATAATTATTACGGAAATTAAGAAATAATGTGAATATTTTAATAAAACAAATCGTTAACTTATTATGTGTATGGAAACTTTTTTAGTAGTAGATAAACTTGCATCCGTGTAGGCGGCCTGTATAAGTGTCTAACTAGTCGGATCGGAAGTTTTATTTTTTATTATTCACACTGCAACATACATAGATAAAAGTACATACAAAAAAAGAGGATTATATCCAAGATAAGAATGCTTGGACACATGCTGGTCCTGCTCCATGGGACAATCTACAGTCTAGACAAAATCAAACTGCCGGTCGATTCTGTAAAAATCTCACCGTGAAAACTTGGGTGAAGTGAGTTTGTTTTTGCTAGGAATTGACACTGTTGACAGCCCACTCCACGCTCACTTTACCTAAGTTTTCACGGTGAGATTTTTACAGAATAGCACCGCTGGTTGCTAATTTAATTGTATATTTTTTAAATTTTTATGACATAACTTCTATATTAGGTCTTACAATTTCATGCAAATGGATAGGGAACAATTAAAAATAAATCATTACACTGGCGGACACTAGAAACTGCTAAGCAGTAAAACGTGTTAATATTTTTACCCAATTTCTCAAATAAACGAGTTGTTTGAGTAATGCGTGGGAGCACGTAAACACTCGGAATGATATGGGTCGGCGCGGGAGATATTTAATTATGATAACTGATAATATTTTAAAATATTACGTTTTAAGCCAAAACTAATATTGCCTGTCATTACATCATGCTTAAATTTACCAAACATTGTCATAAAATTCTTCTCAGCAATCATTAGTGGAATAAACATCAAATATGTTTTAATACTTTTTTTTCCATGCAATTTTTGCATTTCATATCTTTATCTTCTCGAAAATGGTGCATGCAGTATCGGTTTCCTACAACTTTTTTATTTTAGTTTACATCAGCTCTTGTCGGGCTTGTGCAAATATTGTGCAATGTTGGCTATAAAAATAGCACGTGTGCTTTTTTGGAGTCTCAAAATGAGAAGGCCTTTCGTATCCATATATGTTAGTAAAACTATCATTTTACGTTATATTACGGTCTTGCAGTAATTTAATACTGTCAGAATGATAACATTAATTTACTCTTGAACTATTAGCCTCTGACCGACATATCGTCATCAGCTAAGTGTCCTCCCACGCTCATGTTACCAATAACATTATTTATGATGACTGTCCAGACTTCTTTAGAGTACCTAATCACCAAAAAATTATACTTCTTCAATCAGTTAAGTTATTAAGTGATTCGCCCGAGCGAGCGAGCGGCCTGAGCGAGAGGGACCGCGGCCGTCGCGTCGCCCTTTACCGTTACATTGCATACTTGATTATCATTTCACGGACATGCACTCTCCTAAACTAAGTGATGCAATCCGTAGACATAGATTTAATTAAGCGGCACTGCGGCGTACCGTGAACATTATCACTTGCCGACAACGCTGAGATGCATAGCCCCTGGGTACGGCGTCACTGCTACCAGATGACGCCACGGAGGTAGTAAAAAGGGGTCAGAGCTGTGTCGTTGATCCGAGAGTCTGCGGCGAATACGCGGTGCGGTGTGGAGGAGACCGGGCCCCCCTCACTCCCCACTGCACGCCGGCCCCGCAGGCCTGCGCCCTACTCAACTGACGGTGCGCCCCACCGTCGAGCAGCATTCCGCACTCGACGCGAGGGCGAAGCGCACGC
Source organism: Oligia latruncula (assembly GCA_948474745.1). Taxonomy (NCBI): domain Eukaryota; kingdom Metazoa; phylum Arthropoda; class Insecta; order Lepidoptera; family Noctuidae; genus Oligia; species Oligia latruncula. The sequence continues at coordinate 1,822,774 of OX419685.1, forward strand.
CCTGCTTTATACGATCGCGTACGACGCGCCGCGCGCTCGCGGCTAGACGACCGCCATGTTTGACGTTTTTGGCTCCGTGAAGGGGCTTCTCAAGCTCGACTCTGTGTGCATTGACAACAATGTGTTCCGGCTACATTACAAAGCCACCGTGATCATACTGATCGCATTTTCGCTGCTCGTCACGTCGCGGCAGTACATCGGCGACCCCATCGACTGCATCGTCGACGAGATCCCGCTCGCCGTCATGGACACGTACTGCTGGATCTACTCAACTTTCACAATTCCCAACCGGCTGGTGGGACGCGTCGGCAAGGATGTGGTGCAGGCTGGCGTCGCCTCACACGTCGACGGTCAAGACGAGGTGAAGTACCACAAGTACTACCAGTGGGTGTGTTTTGTGTTGTTCTTCCAAGCTATTTTGTTTTATGTGCCGCGATACCTGTGGAAAACATGGGAAGGGGGCCGCATCAAGATGTTAGTGCTCGACCTAAACTGCCCTGTAGTGGGAGATGAATGCAAGGATAGTCGCAAAAAGTTACTTGTCGACTACTTCCATACAAACCTGCACACGCAAAACTTCTACGCGTTCCGTTTCTTCATCTGCGAGGTGTTGAACTTCATCAACGTCGTCGGCCAGATCTTCTTCATGGACTTCTTCCTGGACGGAGAGTTCTCCACGTACGGAAGTGACGTGGTGAGCTTCACCGAGATGGAGCCGGAGGAGCGCGTGGACCCGATGGCCCGAGTGTTCCCTAAAGTGACCAAATGTACTTTCCACAAATACGGTCCTTCGGGAACCGTGCAGAAGTTCGACGGCCTGTGCGTGCTGCCACTGAACATCGTCAACGAGAAGATCTACGTGTTCCTGTGGTTCTGGTTCATGATTCTATCGATCCTGAGCGGAATCTCGCTGATTTATCGCATGGCCGTGGTAGCGGGTCCGCGAGTGCGCCTGTACCTGTTACGCGCGCGCAGCCGCCTCGCTCCGCAGGCGCAAGTGGAAACTGTGGCGCGCGAGCTGCAGATCGGGGACTGGTTCGTGCTCTACCAGCTCGGGAAGAACATTGACCCACTCATCTATAAGGAGTTGATGGGTGAGCTGGCCGAGAAGTTCGAAGGGAAGGACAGTGTGTAGTCTGTCGGGGCGTGTGAAGCGGCTAGTGGACTTTGGGTCGTCCGTGTGACGTGTTAATAGTGATCGAAGGCCCGGTCCGCGTGGCCGGCGCGCGGCTACCTGCGCCCGCGCCGCGGACCGGGCGGGGCACAAAGAGCGCCAGGAGCGGCTGCACGCCGACATTCCATTACCCACGGCCGGCGCGGGGAACGACCTCCGCCGAGCCGCACTTGTTGTATTCCAGAACCGCTTTGAAATATTGTAATGCTACCGAAATTTAAGTAGGTGATATGACTCTTCCAAACGCAACATTTTGACTGAGTCGCGCCACATCGGGCGCGCGTGCATTTAGCGTAACGTTATTGGGGCATGTTTATACTAGTAGTCGTAGATGTAGTTAGATCTCGTGCCTTCGTTTTTGTATTTTGTTTTATTTGTGTGCGAGTGTATCATGTTGAAGGAAGTTCTCATTGTGATATGTAATTATTATTAATCTAAATTAAGTGACTAGCGTGTACGAAATAGAACGTGTGGACGGCTACACGTACGATATTGTATAAAGCAATAATAAAGCTAAATAAACTGTAATAAAACGTAACTGAACTATTAATTATAAGATAAAGGCTAAGTATACAAAATGAAAGTCGACAATATTATACATATACATATGTAATTCGTACTGATTTGTATTAAACTTTTTTACATTGATAAAATCGATAAATACCTGCGATCATGGTTGATATTTTCTGAATATATTTACTGCCACATTAATTTTGTATTATTTCGATAAGAACTCATCATTATAAATGATGATTCAACTAATCTTGAAGATAACAATTAACAAACCGCTTTGTTCAGCAGCCTCGACTCGATACAAAGCAACAATGAGCACTACTAACGCCATCTCGTATAGTCACATGAAACAACACGTCAGTATCATTGTGATAATAGATGGCGCTGTTCTCAAGAGACGGTTAAGTTCTCCCCTTTAATTGACAAGCCCTACCTACTTATTAATTAGTTAGGATATGACAGTATTCATATTATGGTAATTTACATTCAATTTCGAGCGAATTAAAATCTTATTAAGTTGGCATTTTAAGTCACTAAGTAGCATAATAGCATACTCTTTATTCTGTACACCATATATAAATAGATATAAATGTAGAAATTACTTTTACACTTATAGAATTAAGGTTTTCCGCTATTCAAAACATCATAATTATTCAGTAATTAATTATTACATATCAATTCTGTAATTTGTCAATTAAATAATTAATCATACAAATTATTGTGTAGGTAATTAGAACTACTTACTCATTAGGATGCGTCTTTAAATACCAATAAATCAATGACAGCAACAACGGAACTAGAAGGGAAGTGCATGACGTAGCATGACGTTTACCAATAGAAATATATTTACCACTACATTACCCTGATTTATCAATATTCGTCATAGGGGTGACGTACCTATTGATAAGACTGTCTTTAACGTAACGTATACCTAAAGTAGCGTTACAGCTACGTTAGCTAGTAGGTACGTATAACACAACAACAGCTGTTTTTACGCAATAGGTATACGTACGCACTCATGCCTAAAGTGTACCTACCACAACACAACACAAAATACATAAAATATAGTAGGTACACCGGTACACGATTAACTATGCCTAAGTACTATAGGATAGGTACTCGTACTATTATGTGGTATAACCGGGAAACTACCACGGTGTATTTTAGGGTTCATAATAATGTTAGGTCATTTTTACGTCCGTAAGTGTACTTTTGTGATTTTCATTTGTTTATAAATAAACTCCCCTCGTTTTGAATAAGTTATACTTACTTTGCATTCTACAGCCGGGGTTTCTTTTGAAAGCGAACTATGCTTTTGAAAACACCATAGATCAATATCCGTGGACAACACAAATGTCAGATGCACTTTTGACTAGGAATGACTTTTATTAGGGGCCGTATTGAAAGCCTTAATGCCATCATGTAGTAGACAAACGATCATGATTCCAGTCTGAAAAAGGAATGGTGCTATCGGTCATGTATAGCTGTCTCTCTCTCGCACTGGAATCATGATGGCATTACAACGTCATAATACGACACCAAGCCATTTAGCTGGTTTTCATTTTGACAGTTCAACAACATTCATTGCGTTATTTAGGTACAGACGCCAGCACATCAAGCTACTACAATCTGTCAGATTTCTTTAATAGATTTTCGACTTTATTGCTAAAGCATAAGGTTCAAGGTTGATTGGGAAAATCTGACAGTTTCGGGTAGGTTGACCTGCTGGCGTCTGTACGTTGTGTTACGCACTCACTGGACCAACGAGGCAGTCTTTACCATAACTTTCGACAGTGCTCTTTCGTTTGCTCCACACACAGTGCTAATAAAATCTTTCCACATAAATATACAGGGTTATTGGTAAAACATAACAATCTCTTAAGAGGTCAATTGTACGCGTCATTATGAACAACTTTTACTATGGGACCAAACGTGAAATCGCGAAAAACAATCAGATGTTCCCTAAAATTATGTTCGTATAACTCGTCAAAATGTAGTGAACAGCTGATTTTTTTTCGCGATTTCAGTTTTGGTCCCATAGTAAAAGTTGTTTATAATAATGAGTACAATTACCTCTTAAGAGGTTGTTAATGTTTTACCGATAACCCTGTATATGAAGATGGCGACAGTGCGATGAGCAGCGTTTTATGGAGAAGATAATTAATTTTGTATGGTGGTGTACCAACATAATACAGAGTATTCTATTCTATCTACCATAAATCAGATTTAAATTATGCAACAAAATAGATATTTGATGGAAAATGCCCTACAGGTACGATCACCAAAGGGTAAGAGTAACCAGTAGGGTCGTCGGATATAGTTGAAGTTTAGACCCTGGTTACTTATCTCTTTTGGTGACTGTACATCAACATAATATTTAACGTGGCAACCTACATTCATTCACAACTTTTTACTTTATATTATGTGTTAAGAGTAAATTATAACTAATTGTTGGAGTTCAGAAATCTCTGGACTACGTCCATGGCACGGTTGATGAGCTCACGGTCAAATTGGAGGAAGTTGACAAACAAATTGAGTCCCTACAAAAAACTAAGGAGGACGTCTCACGCTTCGAAATGCGACTCGGGCGGTTGGAATCTAGCATGCGCGAGGGTGAGCAGAGATCGCGGCTTAATAATATTGAGATTAAGGGAGTCCCGGTCACAGAATCGGAGAACCTCTTTGCTATTGTTGCTAAGATTGGAGGTATAATAAAATGCGAAGTCTCGAAGGATCAAATAAATTATGTTGCCAGAGTTCCCCAGCGTAATAATAAGGATGCTAAAAACATTATCATATCCATGCACAATCGATACTTGAGGGACGATTTCATAGCGGCAGCTAAAAAACACAAGTCATTAACAGCATCTGACTTGGGTATTAGTAATAATGGTGCTGGAAAGATTTTTGTCAATGATCACCTGACATTTGAAAATAAGCAGCTGCTCAACAGGGCGAAGATTTTGTCCAAGGAGAAGGATTTTTCTTTTATTTGGGTGAAAAACTGCAAAATTCTGGTCAAAAAAAATTCTACTTCGCCTACACACGCTATTATGTCAGAACTGGATTTGAAAAAAATATGTTAATTTTTCTATTATTGTCATACTTTCATCGTTTTATATTGGTTAATGGGTCAAGTTTGAGAGGCACTGGTGTGTATGTCTTAATCACCTCATTAACGGGTTTGATGCGCCTTGCTTTCGTTACGTCAGTTTTGTTTACCTGCGCTAATCGTTTACGTTTCTTTGCCGATCGATTGTATTGTATGTCTTATCTATTTCATTTCAAAGTCGCTTTTCGCTTATTCTGTACAACGATATTTATATTTGAATTACCATACCTTGTAAAAAATAGTTTCTCCGCAGATTGTTATAACTTTTGCCTATTTTACACTGTTTACTTAATGAATCACTATAATCTCCGCTTATTTATTATCTCATCAGCGAGTCAGAGTAGGGAATCTAGTTTAATTACCGTGGTGGGTAGTGACATCTGTATCACATTCCAAATTAGTTTATACCAAACCATAACACCGCACTTTGTTTACTACATACTTGTTCTAGTTCCGCCGCACGTAGGTATTTATTATACGCGTAATCTAGTACCAGCATTCTTTATGTTACTCTCAGTTCTAATTAGTTTCATTTTTAATTATGCCAATTAATATTTATCACCAAAATGTACGTGGCTTGCGGACTAAAACGTCAAGTTTCCTTAGGAATGTGTGCTCAAATAACTATGATGTTATATGTTTAACAGAGACGTGGTTAAAAGAGGGCTTTAACGATAGTGAATTATTTGATGACCGCTATATTGTTTGGAGACGTGACAGAGATTACTTGGATAGAGATCAGACACTTGGTGGTGGTGTTCTTATTGCTGTTCGACGTGAGTTCGTTGCGGAGGAGCGCTCTGATTGGCGCTCGTCCGCGGAGGACCTATGGGTTACTCTAACTCTGAAGCGTTCCAGACCCTTAGTATCATATAAATTGCATATTTGTACAATTTATCTTTGCAAGCAAAACAGAGGATATTCATTGACTACACAGCTTACACATTTTTATACTAAGTTAAATGATATTATATTGAATAACTTAACGGACACTTTTATTATCTTAGGGGATTTTAATTTGCCAAACTTAACGTGGCAACTAACTGATGATGAATGTTCTTTTCGGCCGGATAATATTCATGGTTCTATACAGACAGATTTTTTTGATATCTTAAATACATTTGATCTTGTCCAGTACAATGGTCATAGGAATTTTAATGAACGGGTGTTGGACCTAATTTTTTGTAATAATCACCTTACTGTTGATAAATGCTCTGACCCTCTTGTTCCTGAAGACCCTCACCATATAGCTCTTAGTATTTTTGTAGATTTTGTTGAGTATCATGAGCTCCCATCACAGCAAAGAAAAAAGTTTGTTTATCTATCGGCCGATTTTCCTTCTATAATGAAAGAACTTGATGAGTTCGACTGGCGCTGTGATCTCGCCAAAGGGTCAGTGGAGGATGCCTTGTCATTGTTGTATGTCAGACTAAATAAAATTTGTGAAACTTTCGTACCAACTAAAATCGTCAAATCTATGTCTAATTATCCCCCTTGGTATAAAACCCCTCTAATCAAAATTCTTAAAGAAAAATTTAAATATCACTCCAAGTATAAGAAATATGGCAATTTTTCAGACTATGAGTCATTTTTAACTTTGCGTAGCCGTGCTAAATTATTAGAAAAAGAAATGTTCGACAGTTACATTGAGGTTATAGAAAATAGTATAAATAAATCGCCTAAAGCTTTCTGGTCTTTCGTCAAAAGCAAGCAAAAGTCTTCATGTACGTTTCCATCGGTTATGAAGTATGGACAGAGGTCGTCAGGACAGGGTGATGAAATATGCAACATGTTTAGCGAAGTTTTTCAGTTTAACTTTCTCCAGAACACTATCCCCGGTGTAACTCAGTTAGATAGCAACATGCACTGTCTTTATCAAACGACCGCCTCTGATATATGCTCTATTGAAGTTTGCGAAACTGAAGTATTGAAACTGCTCAAGGCTATTGACGTGGATAAGTCAGCGGGGCCTGATGGTATTCCTGCTATACTAATAATTAGGTGCGCACAAAGCTTAACCTTACCTCTTACTCTAATATTTCGTCGGTCCCTTAGTGAGGGAGTGGTGCCGCATGTTTGGAAGACAGCTTTTATTACCCCCGTGCACAAAAAAGGCCCTAAAGACAATGTAGAAAACTACAGGCCAATATCTAAGCTGTGCTTGTTTGCGAAGGTTTTAGAAAAAATAGTTTATGCTTCAGTTTATAGTGCTGTTAAACAATCACTTAATGACTATCAACATGGCTTTCTAAAAAACAGGTCTATTGTGTCGAATTTGCTTATCTGTTCCGACTACTTGTCCTCCACCATGTCTGAACCCTCTCAAGTGGATGTGGTCTATACTGATTATAGCAAGGCATTTGACCGTATAGACCACGGCGTCCTTTTGCGTAAGCTGCTTGCAGTTGGTATCAGAGGCGATTTATTCAGATGGTTTAAGTCTTATATTGAGAATCGCTGTCAAACAGTTGTACTGAATGGATATAGTTCTGTAACTGTTAAAATACCCTCAGGAATACCACAAGGATCCCTTTTGGGCCCTTTACTTTTTATAATTTTTATAAATGACATTGGTTCGTGCTTTACCCGTTCCAAGATAATTCTTTATGCCGATGATATGAAAATTTTATGCCCTATATCAGAACTTTCCGACTGTTTTAGTTTACAGCGGGACTTAGATGGACTTCAAGATTATTGTCTCCTTAATAAACTCGAACTGAATGTCTCTAAATGTTTTGTTAGTACCTACACACGCAAACCACATCCAATCACGTTTCAGTATAAGTTACACAATACTAATATAAACAGGATAAGTGTCATTAGGGACCTGGGTGTAACATTTGACTCTAAGTTACTCTTTGATGCACACATTGAAAGCATTGTTAATAAAGCTTCCAAAGCACTTGGATTTATATTGAGGTTATCAGCGGATTTTAAAAACGTTAAAACGTATAAAATCCTTTATTGTGCTTTTGTCCGCAGCCATTTGGAGTACGCCTCACAAGTGTGGAACCCTAGTTATAATATTTATATAGACAGAATTGAGGGAATTCAAAAACGGTTTCTTCGTTTCTTACAGTACAAGACTAGGAAATATACTCCCAATTATGTAGCTCGATGTAAGAGGTTTCATATCTTGCCACTGCACGAGCGCAGACGCATTGCTGATATGACGTATTTATTTAAAATCGCAAATGGTACTATAGATTGTCCTGAGCTGTTAGGCAGTTTAGGGTTAGTTACACACTGCAAAATATTTCGCAAACCTAGCTTGTTGCATGTCCCTCATTCCAAGTCCGCGTACAGGCAGAATTCGTTTCTAATTCGTGCGAGCAGAAGTTTTAATGAACTTATTAGTGAACATGATTTGGACATTTTCAATACCAGTGTTTCTCGGCTTAAGCATTTGTTGGTGAAAAGCTTCTTTACGGATAAGTAATATTGTTAGCGTCTAAGTGGTTTCTAGTTTATACCTATTAATCGATCGTGTTATTTTATTATGTTATTTTTGTTATTTTGTTTCCTAATTTATGTTAGAGGTATTTTGTACCGACCTTTTTTGTTGTCTTTTTTGTTTCAAGTGTTTATTAGTGGAAACTTGTAAATGGCCTTCAGATTTATATTTTTTAAGAGCATTGTTTAATTTAGCTGTAAGTATCCCGAACAGAATAAAATAAAATAAAAATAAATAGCTACACAGACTATGTATCTAAACAAAGAAGGTATGTGTGAAATATTCCACTGAGCCATCAGTGTTTGTGTCGGTCGTGATGTTTGCCTGCGCCGGCGCAGCGTTCCGGGAAGTTCTCGTTTACCTGGCTAGAACAAACTGTGGGACCACCTTTGTTCGAATGGACACGCTACACAATACATTTCTTACTTTTATAGCCTTTTTCTCAAACATTGAAACTGTAGAATGAGCTCAGAGCATCTTTAAATCAAATCTTAAATTGCCATTTTTTTTTTTATTATTTAGGTACCTACCTACTTTTACTAGCTTTTGCCCGCGGCCTCGCCCGTGTTGAGACCGGAAATTATCCCACGGAAACGTAGGATAAACCGGGATAAAAAGTATCCTATCCTATGTCCTGACCATAGATATAAGGAAGATTTCTATGGTCCTATAGAGGTATGAGGAACAGGGTGTAAAGTTCACTCATCCTCCATGGAAAAAGGGAGGGTCTTTTAACCAGACAGGCCTTGTGTCGGATTGCCGTCCCATCGGACTATGAGAGTGAGGGAAGAGGGAGTGCAGCTGTGTCTGCGCGCACACTACACTGTAATATCTCCCGCGCCGAAGGCTGAGATTGGCCGCCGTAGCCGAAATACGGCCTGGAGTTGGCAACTCCATCGTCTTCATAATTCTACCAACTGGTAGCTAGCTAAATCCTGTAAGACTGAAAGCATCCAGTAAGTACTAGCATCAGTAAGTGCCTAAATAGCTAGTGACGTGCCAATAGACCTACGTACACATCCAGCCTATAACGCTCCCACTGCTGGGACACAGGACTCCTCTCTGTGAGAGGTAGAGGGAGGCAAACCACCACGCGGGCCCATGCGGTTTGGTTTATGTCACATGAATTCGAATGTTTGGTTCAGGACATGCCGGTTTCCTCACGATGCTTTCCTCACCGTTTTGAGAGCAGTGGTGATGAAGTTATTTAGTTACAGACGCCAGCACATCAACCTACTACAATCTGTCAAATTTATTTATTAGATTTTCAACTTTATCGCTACAGCATAAGGTTCAAACTCGATTGGGAAAATTTGACAGTTTCGGGTAGCTTGATGTGCTGGCGTCTGTACACGAAGTAAAGCGCCTGTCGGAGTTCGAACCTCATCATCTGCCTAGCCTCTTCCCAACTGTGTTGGGTTCGGCTTCCACTCTAACCGGATGCAGCTGAATACCAGTATTTTACATGGAGCGACTCCCTATCTGACCTCCACAACTCAGTTACTGGGTAATACTTACTGATGTCGGAGTTCGAACCTGCGACCTACAATTCGTAAGTCGCGGTCGTTACCACTAAGCCACCACTGCTGCAATACAAACTTATGTATTTCTATGAAACTTCTTCAACGATTACAAAAAAACAAGTGTCACTCAATGCTTTAGGTACTTACATGTAAAGTACATAAGTACCCCTACAACCACTGATATAATGTATATTTATCAATATTATGCCTACAACTATGTAACTAAGTAGGTACCTACTCACCTAGATAGGTACTAGGTTTAATGTTCTACGAATTGTAAGTTTCAAGTAGGTATGATACTTAGGTGACCTAGGTAGGTACTTGAAAATGAATTCCAGTAAATGATTTTATTTCTGTAAGTAGGTTTGTAACAAACATGCTACTATACGTCAATCATATTTAAAAAAAACTGACCAAGTGCGAGTCGGACTCCCACACGAAGGGTACCACAAGGCAAAAACGCCGAAAAAAACACGTTTGTTGTATGGGAGCCCCCCTTAAATAGTTATTTTATTCTGTTTTTAGTATTTTTGTTATAGCGGCAACAGAAATACATCATCTGTGAGAAACTGAGAACTGTCTAGCCATCACGGTTCATGAGATACAGCCTGGTGACAGACGGACAGACGGACAGTGGAGCCTTATTAATAGGGTCCCGTTTTTACCCTTTGGGTACGGAACCCTAAAAACTATCTTCTCGCACGACACGCTCGTTCCATCATAGACCTCATCCATCGGTTGCCATCAGGCGTGATCGAGGTCAAGAGGAGGCCCACTCAGCAATAAAAAACTAGATGATGTAGACATTTCGTAGGTACTTGACTACTCTGAGAACAAAGGCCGGTGGTAAGTGTATGATCGTACTTATTATCTACAATACGCCCGCCGTAAAACTTCGCGCAGTAGGCTACGCACGAACGTATTTTAGGAACCAAATGGTGGCATGAGGTTAGTGTGAGTGAGAGAACATGCGCGAAAGTTCGCAAAGGCTTTATTCAGGCCCGCCAAGTTTCGTCGGTCGTATTGTACTTACGGGCCATTTGTAATACCAGCCTAATATGAAAGTAATCTGGGTAAATTTTATATGGGTATAAATACCTGAAATAAAAATGATTGGATTTGATTTGAAAATACATGCATTCATTATCAGCTATCCCTCAGTAGGTTCATCTCTGCTTAGCCCTTCGGTGAACGTAGACGTGATTATCTTTGACATATCTCGGGAACCTACCTGGGGTCCGGACTTTCTAGGCTCAGTAGTTCCTTTAGCTTTTGCAAAGGAACTATTGATCCAAAAATTCTCAGTAGTTCCTTCAAAGGAACTGCTAAAGGAACTAGTGAACACACAGGGCAGGATCTTACTCGACAGTGGCGCCAACTGGTGAGCATAAAAACGGTAGCCCTCATTCTAACTACACGGTGACAGGATAAAACAAATGAATATTTCCAAATCAAAATAAATAAATCTAGCACGTGAAGCTCTGACTGAGCTAGGCGTTGCGGCAGACCCCGTAGGAGATGGCGGGACGACTGAACGAGCTAGATAAAACACACGACCAGTGGTACACTTTAGCTCTGGATCGAAAAAGCTGAAAGTCATGGGGAAAGGCCTTTGCCCGGCAGATGGGATGATCAGTGCCGGATTAGCCCATAAGCAAATTAGGCAATTGCTTAGGGCATCACGTCTCGGGGGGCACCATAAGGCAGAAACAGCACCGAAACAGTATTTGCCAGCACATGAATGGCAAGGCTGTTTATCAGCAAGATATTACAAGACCCAAAAGTCACTCTAGACATGTGCGCCAATCTTTACAAATCGCTCGTCGATTTTTTGGAAAAACACTAGGTGACTAGTGGATAGGAGGGCCTACAGACGTGGATTGCTTAGGGCATCAAGTAGTCTTCATCCGGCACTGGGGATGATGCGGGCTAACTGTGACAGTATGCCCAACCCAATACATAGAAACATACAATTAAATTTACAGTTACCCCTATTTATATTTTATTTAAACAACAATGACTACATTACGTCTAGTAATATAAATTACGTATTAAATTACTCATTGTTTTACGTAGGTGTTAATTTTGATAATAAACTGCGTATAGGTACCTAATGGATGGTCAAGTGTGAGTCACACTCACGCGCACACTCCTACGTAAAATATAGGTACCGTTATTTAGCCTCAAGCAAGACTGGATTGACCGCGACATACTTGTCTATGGGAAAAAAGTTGGTTCTTCATGACTTCCGTGGGTCATCAATTACTGTGATACCTACCTAAGTACGTGCTTACGCCCAGCGCACCTTGGAGCACACAATGGCAATGCTTTTCATTTTGACAGCTCAACAAAATTAATTGCGTTAGGTATTCGTTACGTTGTTGAGTAGACAAATTTTTCAAACCTATGAAGCAATGTATTATGAATCCTCTTCAAAATCCTTCGGATTGTGATTGAAAGTATATTACGCAATTTAGGTACTTCTGCTACCAACCCTGCTGATGGGCTTATGTTGTCACCACCTGTGAGAAGATGGTGTGAACCTGTATAAAGTAAACGAACTAATTTTAATTTGAAGATCATGGCCTACAAAGAAAATATTCTTTGTAGTCCATGATCTTCTTGAGGCCAAAGAAACTTATCAAAATTCCTGAAACGATAATATCTATTATTAAATATCTATTATAATAAATATCTGTTCCGGCCTATAGCAATCTACGAATACAATACAGAACACTATCAACCACGATTTGAATCATTTTGAATGATATTGCTAATCCATTGCTTCATAATATGTTCGAAACATGCAACGCAATGAATGTTGTTGAACTGTCAAAATGAAACCCATTGCTACTGATAGCTGATAGTTTGTTACGCAATTACCTCGCCGCCGGGTGGCAAGGACTGCGCTACCTGCCATTGTTTCAGTACAGGCACATTCTAAAAAGGAAAGACGAAGGAGTTTATTAAAGACAAAAGTCTTATTCAGTCTGACCGCGTAGGTGCTCGCTTTTCTATGAAATAGCAGATTTTTTTTCTATAACTGACAAAAAATATTCTACCCTGGGGGTCTAGAATCATGTGCTGAATTCCTGGTTATAGTTTGAGTCGATGTACAGTCACCAAAAGTGATAAGTAACCAGGGCCGTCGGATATGGTTAGGGATGCCAGATGTCCGGTTTTCGACCGGACAATCCGGTTTTCTTTATGCTTGTCCGGTCACAAAATTCTTGGTAAACTGGACAATAGATTGTTCGGTAATAAAATAACACGGTAATAAAATAAAATAACGGGACACTGTTACAAAGAAAATAAGTGACAACCATTTCGGAATGAAAGTGCATATGGCATTAAGAAAAGGCTATCTTTCAGATGATCAAATAAAAGAATTTACAACAAATGCTTTAAGTGTTTACCAAAGAGCATTAACTTATATATAGAGAAGTGGTATCCCTTCGAGAATAAGAATTATATGGCTTTCAGTTGTTTAGATATCGAAGCCGGAAGATCAATTGATTGAGTTGTGGTCAATAATAATATCTCCATGGAAGCAGCAGACTCCTCCTGAAAGCATTTACGAAGAGCTAGCTGCACTCCAAAGTGTGTTCTCTTCACTTGAAGGGAATTCGCTTAATACAATATGTGATGCAAATTTTTTAACAACGAAGCAGCGCCAAATTTATTTAAAATCGTACAGTATGTTTGTAGTATTCCCATATTTAATGCTTTTGTGGAACGAATCTTCAGCGTCATGGGAAATGTATGGACCGATGAAAGAAATCGTCTCGCCGTACAAACTGTAAAAAGTGAATTGTGTGTTTTCTTTAATATAAATATAAGTTGCACTGAATTTAAAGATGCCATCTCAGGCAATAAGACTTTATTAAAAGCAGTCGGGTCGAGTTCCAAATATATAAAAAAGTAGAATGGCTGTAGTTTAGTAAGTAAGTTTCCAGTACACAAAGTAACATTTATCTATTAAGAAATAAAAAAATAAAAAAAATTGTCCGGTTTTTTCTTTGAACACATCTGGCATCCCTAGATATGGTTGAAGTTTAGTAAGAAACCGATGGATGTTTTTGAATCGGTTTCTTACTAAACTTTAACTCTATCCGACGACCCTGGTTCATAACTCCTTTGGTGACCGTACCTGCCACCCTGTCTAAAAAAAAAACTTAGTGGCCAACTTAGTGGTAAAAAAAACTGGCCAAGTGCGAGTCGGACTCGCACACGAAGGGTTCAGTACCACAAGGCAAAAACGCCGAAAAAAACACGTTTGTTGTATGGGAGCCTTTAAATATTTATTTTATTCTGTTTTTAGTAATAGCGGCAATAGAAATAAATCACATGTGAAAATTTCAACTGCCTAGCATCACGGTTCATGAGATACACCCTGACAGACGGATAGACGGACTGTGGAGTCTTAGTAATAGGGTCCCGTTTTTACCCTTTGGGTGCGGAACCCTAAAAATCATAAGTACCTAAGTAATAAGATTTTTTGTTTCGCCAAACTAAACACGAGTTGTTTATGCCATAAGCATTCATTAATTAACCACTCGACCTTGGGACCACATTCTCACTTCCTATACCAATTGTTTCCATTGTCGACCACGATAACCGTGCCATTAGACAGTTAAATTATGTAAGTAAATGTAAATAATTATCCGTTTACTTAATTGAAATGTACAGACGCCAGCACATCAAACTACCCGAAACTGTCAAATTTTCCCAATCAACATTGAACCTTAAGCTTCAGCGATAAAGTTGAAAATCTATTAAAGATTTTGACAGATTGTAGTAGCTTGACGTGCTGGCGTCTGTACCTATACCTACATACAAACTGCTGATTTTTTTTATAATTTTGTTTTAGGTAAACATGTAATAAATTAAATAATTTCTTTTTTTTTTGCTACCTTTACCATAGGTTTTACGAATTTGATCTTTATTAGCTACTAGAGCTGTCACTAGGGAATAGTCCCGGGAAATCCCGGAAACGAAAGTACCGGGAAATCCCGGAAATTTACGTCCAAATCTCGGTTCTTTCGGTACTTTCGGGAAAAGATACTTCGCGTTTAGAATATTTCTAATTTTATTGCCTAAAGCCCGACCGCTTACAGCGTGGAATACACTTGCTACCTAGTAGTACAATAGCATGCTGCGCGAGGGTGCGGAAGTGCGGGAGGGGCCGGTAGCCGCCATCTTGTGGACGCGCTCGGACCTTGGTGCTCCCCGCTCGCTCAGTCAGATTGTGATCGCGTCTTCGGAATGTTGTGCTAGTGAAATTTTGGTGGACAGTGCTTTGCAAAAAATAGTCAAACAAGACAGCTTATTTTGGAAAGTGAGTATTTATTTTTCATAAACTAAATTAATTACAGAAAATAATGTATCATTTAATTAAACATGAGCGGCTTTATATAATTATTTAGTTATTGTAGCCACCAATCTCATTCTCCATCCTCATTTTGAACACAAAATACGACCAACTATTTGTTTACAAATATACATGGGATCGGGAAGTTTATTTCATTCGTAGACTAATAATATTAGCTGTTTTAAAGTTTTTCTGAATCAGTTTTTTTTTAATGTTACTTACGGTCATTGACTTATACCTTTATACCTTACGGTTACGGTACAATAAAACTATAATGCACTGTACTAATTAAACAGGAAGTAGTATAAGTACCTACGTTCTTCGTTTAACTTTATTATTGACTAGCGGCCCGTCCCGGCTTCGCACGGGGACATGATTTTTTTAATATTTTACTTTTTATTTATATTTTTGATGCTGTTCTGATGAGCATAATCAATATGTGGAGCGTAACTGAATGCCGATCTATTTACTATGAGCTAAAATTCTATTACGCTACCTAGTTGTTAACGACTGTTGTCTTTCTCTCAATAAGTCGCTGCGAGCGTTCGGCGCTAGGTTTCCCGGGCACGCGTTCGCGAATTCCTAACTCTAATAACAGCGAAGCGCTGCGAGCCAAAGCGAACATTCTGCGCTAGATTCGTTTGCCCGTGCTTGCGAGTTTCTAGCTCTATTTTCTGCAAGTCGCTGCGAGCGTTCAGCACTCGATTGTCGTTCGTGTAGTTGTGATGATCGGGCATTTTGTGCTGAAAGACGAAGCAAACGTTCGGTGCTAGATTCCCTCGCGCGTGCTTGTGACATTCTGTCACTATTTTGAGCAAGGCGTTGCGAACGTTCGGCGCTAGATTCCCTTGTACGTGCTCGTGACAATCTGTCACTATTTTGAACAATCGTTGCGAACGTTCGGCGCTAGATTCCCTTGTACGTGTTCGTGAGATTCGTTCACTATTTTCAGCAAGGCGTTGTGAACGTTCGGCGCTAGATTCTGTGGCCCGCGATTACGACGCATACGCTCGCTGATTTGCGAGACGATCTGAATTTTCAGAAGATGATTCTCCAATACGTCTTATTTTTGCTAATCTCGCTTGGGAGCAACTTTTAGATAGTTGAGACCTTTTTTCCTAGGCATATCAAATCAAATCATTTTATTTTAGGTACCTATACACCCATATAAAATTTAACCGGATTACATATTGTTGACTTTTTTTTGAATCAGATAAAATAAGAATACTTACTTAGAACTTTTGATAAATACTTACTATTGAAAAAATTAGAGAATACTATAAAAAATAAACAGTAAAGCGTGAATAAACATTTTTTAATTAGTTCTGAGAAGAAATTTTAACTTGGAAAAAAAAATTGCAAATAAAATAGTCAAAAAAATGTTCAATGTCGGTTACGTCCGCTGCGTAGGGACCTATTTCATATATGTGTTTATTTTTTCTATTTCTATGACTTATTAAATTCGTAATATCTATTGAATGTAATAGCCAATTTGAAAAATTCAAAAATTAATATACATGAATTGAAACAGTCTTGAAAACAATATGATTTATTTGGATAAGGATTTAAAGTTTAAACAGAAGTATTACTAACATAGTCTAATTTTGGTCGGTATTTCTATCAACTTTTAAAATGTAAAAAGTGGTTATTGTGACATAACGATAATAGTTGGACATATAGTATCGCGAAGTTTTTTGTAGATATTGATATGTTCTTTAATATTGTAGAACATACTTTTGTTCTATCATCAATAGTTTCCGCAGCGCATGCGACGAAAGATGTTTTATGGCATTTTTTTTTACACCTTGGGTTACGTTACTAAAGTTTTAGTAGTAATCCCTAATCTTTTCTAGCAATAATAATAAGCCTATGTTACTCAGGGTGAATGTAGCTTTCTAATGGTGAAAGAATTTTTTAAATCGGCACAGTAGTTTTTGAGTTTATTCATTACAAACATACACACAAAAATACAAATCTTTCCTCTTTATAATATTAGTGTAGAGATTAGTGTAGATAGTGTAGATAATCATTTCAATAATTGCTCTATACTTGTTACAGACGATGGATTTTGAGGCGGTCCTTAATAAAGCCAACGAGAAAACGTCAATATGGCATTATTACCTTAGATCTGTAGACAAAAATAACGCAAAATGTAAAACGTTTAAAAGAATTTTGAAGTGTACTGGAGGTAGTACGAGTGGTCTCCAAAAGCACTTGAAAAATGTGCATCAGATAAAGTCAAAGTCAAATCATTTATTTCAAATAGGCACATTAAAGGCACTTTTGAACGTCAAAAAAAAACTAAATAGAAATGATTCTAGTCGCCCATTTCAAAAGGTAGATAAGCATGAACACGGCTGATAGTCAAGTTCCTCAAAGTGTCGAGTCTCCTTCAACATCGACAAATACTGAAATAATACCAAAGAAAAAAGCGAAATTAACTGATTACTACGAATCTGACGCATATCCTTCCATGGAACTTATGGTTTCCCGAATGTCAGCTATGGATGGATATCCTTTCCGAACATTTGTGGAGTCTGAAGATCTGCGAATGCTGTTTCTAAAATCTGGACATAAATTGCCCATGGCTGCAAACTCCATTCAAAATATTGCAATAAAACAAGCAGATTAAAAGAAAACAACAACTGATCGGCGAAATCCAGAAACTATTAACAGAGGGCCATAAATTTTCTATATCTTTTGACGAGTGGACGTCCATTCGCAATAGGAGATATATTAGCCTAAATCTGCACTCACAGCATTTGCCCGAAAATTTCAAAAATTTAGGACTAATAAGAGTGTACGGTTCATTATCAGCGAAAAGATGCGTCGAAGAAACAAAGTTGAAATTAACAGAGTTTGGAGTAAGTCTAGAAAAAGACATCGTAGCGCAAACAACAGACGGATGCAGTATGATGACTAAGTTTGGTAAATTTTTGACATCCTACCACCAAACGTGCATTGCCCATGCTCTTCAACTTGCGATCGTGGATGTATTTTAGAAGAAAAGTCATGCAACAATTGAAGAACCAATGGAATCAATAATCGGTTTTGCTGACGCTGAATCAAGTGATGACGACGGCGACATGCCTATATCGGAATTAGCTCGGAAAAACAGCTCCAATGAATATGTCGCTTCTGACAACGGTTCTGACGACGACTCGGATGCCGTGGAGGTCCTGGAATCAAATAATTCAGCGCTTGTTGAACGAGAGTTTGCATATCACGACCTAATTTCAAAGGTAAAAACCGTTGTCAAGTTATTCAGGAAATCACCAACAAAAAATTACGACATACTACAAAAATATGTCATCGCTGATTTTAAAAAAGAATTTGCACTGACAAGTGACTCGAAAACGCGATGGGGCAGTCTAGCAAATACTCTGGAGAGGTTTTTGAAACTTCGATCGTGCATAGTGAAGGCATTAATTGATGTGAAGTCAGATATATGTTTTACAGAAGAAGACTGGCAAAATATGACAGAACTTTACGAGGTACTTGACATTATCAGAACAATTTTGGAAGCGTTATGCCGGCGAGATGCGACACTATTGACTGCAGATATAGCTGTAAAATTCGCATTAAAGAAATTGTCCACCATGAACAACAGTATAGCCGCAAAAATGTGGACGATGCTGAAAAACAGATACAGAGAACGTCGACTGCCGGAAACGTCAATATTAACATATTTGCAAAACCCTGAAATGTACTTCTCTAACGCACATGAAGAAGATTTTGTCAGTGTTTGCCCGGCCAAGTAGTGAAGAAATGTGTACGAAGATAGTGACATTGCTAAGGCGTACTGTAGGAGATTCTTTTTTGGAAACCGCTCAATTGCCGTCAGATTTAGACGAAGACATAGAAAGTGAACCTAAAACAAAAAAAGAAGAGCTTAATGCTGAGCTTAAAAAAGCTACTGCTTGTAAAAGAACAAGAATGACACATCGTGAAGATCTCAATACGAATGTGAGGATCGAAATGGCCCTTTTTGAGAACGGAGGAGATCGTGGACGTTATTTGTCGCAGGCTTTAGACTTTCTCTTGTCAATTCCACCGACAAGTGTAGAGCCAGAAAGAGTTTTTTCTTCTGCTGGGTATCTTTGCACTAAAATAAGATCACATTTAAGTGATAAGAGTTTGGACGCTCTTATATTTTTGAGATCATTGTATAGGCAGGAGAGAAATACTCTAAAAAATAAATAAATAGGTGCCTAGGTTATTGATTGCCCAAATTGTAAACTATAAGTATCAGACCAATATGCAAGTATAGAGGTATGAGGAACAGGGTGTAAAGTTCACTCATACTCCATCGAAAAGGGAGGATCACCACGAACGTTGCGGTCCGAACGTACTCCAGCGGATCGGTCAGCACAGCCTCACTCACGCAAAGTTCAGCGCACATACCGACGGCGTTGCATCTACCCAACGCATCCCATCCTCCTGGCGCCCCCCGCCCGCCGAGCGCCACCCATCCTCCTAGTGGCCTGCATCCCGCAAACGCCACCCATCCTCTCTCTGTGAGGGCGGTGGCCGCTCCTGTCGCGTACTTGTCGTACCAACCGGCCGTCCCGCCGCCAGCTGGCCGAGGCTACTATTCACAGCCATATCCATTAACCTCCAACCATTTACCTAACATTCATCAATCGTACCCTAACTCTCCTGCACGAATGGCATGTGACGCTTCAAGTACCGGCGCGGCCCTCAACTCAACCTCGGCGCCGGCACCGCCTGTGTAAAACGCTCGGAACTACAATATGTATGCTATGGACAGATATCCTCCCCAGACACATAATTATCCCCCTTTCCCATAAACCTGACGAGTATTTTTCCCTGATATCTGCATTGAACCGGATCTGGAAACATTTTTTTTTTGTTTTAGATTTCATGAGTAATATATTGAACAAAATGGCCGCCAGCCGCATTTACCGCAACATACAGTGCCATCAACGACTGCACCTGCGGCGACAGCGGTAATTAACAAGAATACTAAGTCATTGGCTCCATCGGACCCACGGATTAGAAATGCCAATGTGGCACCGACTGAACAACAAACCAAAAAATGCCGCGATTTTGTGTAGGGTATTTGTACGAAAGGCGCTCAATGAAGGTTCCGTCATGAATTAGATGTGGAACCTATGAAAGACATTCTGAAGTTCTGCCACGATTATCAGAACAGAACGGGTTGTACCAGGCCAGATTGCACATATTTGCATACGTCATGAGAAGAAGAGAACCTGTTTCTGACTACAGGTCAGATACCTAGAGCGTTGGCTTAAAGGTATGCAGCAATGTCCACTGCACAGATGAACTCGTATGTGAGCGAGTACCTGGTGCAGGCCCCACCGCCACCTCCGCCGCCGCCGCCGCCGCCAAGCTCAGCCGCGCCGCCTCCACCACTGCCAGCACTTCTGCCTGCCCTACTAGCGCCGCCCGCCCCCTCCGCCGCCGCCACCGCCACCACCACCAACTACAACTGCTCCTGTTAGGATGACACCACCAACATTCTCAGCTCCACCTCCCTTTTCTATAGAGTATGAGTGAACTTTACATCCTGTTCCTCATACCTCCGTACAAGTATTCCAAAGTTTTATAATGAGTATTTTTGTTTATAATGTTGTAAAGATGAATATCTTTATTTATGTTTTGCAAAATTGAAGTTTACAGTTATATTTTTGTTTTATTTCTTCGAAAATTTAAAAAAGTTGATTTAAAGAATTTGTGAATGGAAGATGTTCCAAACTATTGTTGGTTAATTATGTAAGATTATAATTTAAAAAAATGTTGGATAAGATTATCTCAATCAATAATATTGAGACTGATTAATGCTACGCTAAAACTAAACTGTTCCTTTTTTTATAGATATTACGTAAGTTTTAAATTATAATTTGATTATGCAAAATTGCAATAAGAGTCATGTTGATTTGTTTGGAGAAGATGTTTAATAAATGTTTCTGTTATATATTATGTAGGATTAGGTACAAAAATGTTTTAATGTTAAAAATATGTTGCTGGTAGAATATGTGTAGTTGCCAGTACCTAATTAAGACTGATTTAGTGTCTATAAAACAAGAAATAAAACGTTTTATTTGATTTGATTTCAATGTTTTTATTTTGCCCTGTCTTTTCGTCTTTCTCTTACTTTCTCCGTTTCAACACTTTCAACTTTACTATCTTATAAAGGCTTAATTAAAGTATCGAAAATACCGGGAATCCCGGTTCTTTAGGCAGAAGGTCCCGAAAATCCCGGTTCTTTAAAACAGAACCGGTTCTGCATTCCCTAGCTGTCACACTGACAGGTGTCAGGAACGCATTCTCTCGACAATACGACCGACATAACTTGGCGGGCCTGAACTTTGCGCAGTAAGATTTTTTAAGAACCAAATGGTGACAAGAGGCGAGTGCGAGTGACAGAACATGCGCGAAAGTTCTTCTTAGTGCCTATGTTCAGGCTCGCCAAGTTACGTCGCGTCGGTCGTATTGTACTACTGTAAACCTGTATGTTGTAGCCATCGGCGCATTGTTAATACCTACCTACATTTTGTATGAAGCTGCACTTTCATATCAATTCAATAAACATATGTAGGCACTATTTACTTAATGCAATTCTCGGTAAATGACGTTATAAATATCCTATAGAGAGCACAAAAATAACATGACCTAATGCTTGATTACTTAATGTAGGTATTTAATCAGCAATCAGTAAGCATTTATACGGCTTTAAGTAGGTCTACCTACAGTTCGCGTCAAATAACTTTGCCGCTCTGAAGCTAGGCTCTTTCCTAGCCGCGCCAATCCGCGCCATGCGCGCTGCTGTTGTATTCATAGGATTAATAACTCCTGCGCAGTGACTTGCCTACTTCAGAGCGGCAAAGTTATTTGACGCGAACTTTATGTAATATGAATTTATCTATACAAATAAATAAAATTGAAGTGCCTGTTTGTAACGTTCTTATGTCTATGGCATAGATTTATAAGAACATCCAGATGCCTAGTACGCGCTGTCCAAATGCTTCGAATTCAAAGACACCAAAATAGCGTCTTCGTTCGTTAGCCCCGCCCACAGGCCGCCATTACGCGACAGACGTTCTAAGCGCGTCTACGCTGTTAAATATAATTATAAATCTATCTTCTAAATCTTCTATCTTATAAATCTATGGTCTATGGTTTGTAATGTCAAAATAACAGCTTTTTAATAACAATTTTTTTATTTTTTTTGTCTGTTCCGGCCTATCTTCAAAACGGCTGATCTTTTGGCAGATGGTAGATAGCTAATGTTCTATGAAGTAAGTTAGGCTACTTTAATTTTAGAAAAAGAATTAGGGTTGCGCGCAAAAAATAAAACCCATGAAAAACAATTTGTTGACCGACATGCACGCGAACGAAGTAGCGGGCAGATATCACTCTCAATCTGAATCATTTTGAAGGATATTGCTAATCCGTTGCTACATATGTTCGAAAAATGAGTCTGCTCAACAACGTAAATAACGCAATGAATGTTGCTGAACTGCCAAAATGAAACCCATTGCTACTGGTATAGTGTGTTGATGATGATGATGATGACGATGGGGCTCCCTTTTTCGCACCTATACTCCCATTCGGTCCGTTGTGCGTGGGGATTCTGGCTAACAGAGCTAGCCTAGCTCCCCCCAAAAGCACAGAAGCTTCCTGGGAGCTTCACAGGCTTCGCGGAGCGACCTCATTGTTCCGAGGATTTCTGCACGTTGAGAAGCCACGGCTTCGCATTCCAGGATGACGTGGGCGGCTGAATCCTCGGCGTCAAGGCAGCCCCTGCAAAGGGGGCTGTCTGTGGCGCCTATGTTAAAAAGGGGTTATGGCCCGTAATTGCTCCTATTATTATTCTAAGGTTATTTCTACTTAGACTGATATAGTGTGTTACGCAATTACCCCACAGTACATATGGCTATAAAATTGGTCTCACAAGATAAAGCAGTCGTGGACAGAAAGTGGTCATATCAGTGCAATACGTTCTGCAACAGTTGCTACGTGCAGATTGCATAAACACCCGGTGTTGACCTGTTCGCTCGCAAGCGCAGCGGCCGAGTTGACATAACATCGTAATTCTAGCTGCCATAAGATGAAAGCATGGAATAATCTAGATTATTGATGACCAAGACGAAGAATAAATATTACTTCGATTTACAATTCTTTTGCTTTTTAGATTGGCAGATTTTCCTACCATGCAATTTTGTATGAAAATCGTATTTCTTTTTGGGAAAATCTTGAAAATTGGTACTTATTTGGAATTTCGGTTCAACACTTTGAAACACGTGATTTAGGATTTTTAGAAATTCTACCCCTAAGAGGGTAATAGGGGATGAAGACGTGTATCAAGATTTACAAAAAAAATCTACCCTCTGTCACCTCTGACCTAGACTAGAGTCAAGAGCAAACCCAATTCAAATAAAAACTGGCCAAGTGCGAGTCGGACTCGCACACGAAGGGTTCCGTACCACAAGGCAAGAACGCCGAAAAAACACGTTTGTTGTATGGGAGCCCCCCTTAAATATTTATTTTGTTTTGTTTTTAGTATTTGTTGTTATAGCGGCAACCGAAATACATCATCTGTGAAAATGTCAACTGTCTAGCTATCACGGTTCATGAGATACAGCCTGGTGACAGACAGACGGACGGACGGACGGACTTAGTAATAGGGTTCCGTTTTTACCCTTTGGATACTGAACCCTAAAAAATAAAAAAAACCCTAGAAATGGTTACTTACCCCCTAGGGGTAATCCCTATGTATGTGAGTAGGTATATAATAAGATTTACAAGAAGAATAATTTCTGTAGGAAAATCCGAAACCTACGCGAACTAAGTTGCTGGCAAAGTGCTATTTCAACATATTAAAGCTTAGAGCTGAAGTTTACTTTGCTAACAGCATCACCAAAAAGTACCAGGTGGTAGGTAGTGGCACTGTGTAACTGTAAATAGGTACTGTGCATACTGCATCTATCAGTCAATAAGGGTGCTTGTACACGGTGCATGTAGCTGGAGCAAGTAAAGATGCGGGTTACACGCGTGAGTAATATGCGCAAGCTATTTGTTCGAGTTACGAGTCACTAGACCCGCACATGTTTTTAAACGATATGTTTACGATGCATATAACCCGCGCAAGTGCCTCAACATGCGCAAGCTACATGCACCGTGTACAAGCACCCTTACACCGGCGCGGGCGGCGATACGCGTAACGACAGTGGCCATTTAACGAGAGTAAACAATGCAACAACAATGATAACGTATCGGTGGGTAATTGGGTAAGTAGCACGTACCTACTGTGTGTATAGAATCTTGACCAGTCAACAGAACTCTTCATTGGTTTTCACATCATTAAGCAAGTATTGAAATAACTGCTAATAGGAAGATGCATGGGTGGAAGAAGATAAGCTGCGGGGTAACTGCGTAGCACACTATTAGAAGCAATGGCTTTCATTTTGACAGTTTAACAACATTCATTGCGTTATTTACGTTGTTGAACAGACAAATTTTTCGAGCGTATGAAGCAATGGATTAGCTATTCCTACAAAATAATTGTGTGTTACGCAATTAGGGTGCTGTGGGGTTCCAAAGAAATTAGGTTAAAGGCAGGAGGATTATGAAAGTCAAAAAAACACCATGCTTGACATTTGGATGGGTGATCGCAGCACCTACAACTGTACAAGGATCTTTTGTCGCGTGGCAAAAATCGGAACTAACGCCGCCATCGTGTTTTTTCAATACAATTTCGCACAAAAATGTTTACCGATAACTCCTCCGTCAATATCATTATAGCAACTTATGACCCTTGTAGCAGTTGTAGCCAAAGAGATTTAAGATCGTAAGTATATTTTAATGTTACATGTCTGCTTGTACACACAGCAACGCATCATGCTAAACATTTCCAGTTTTAGCTGACCTCGCAGTGTATTTGTTTTTCTTACATCAGAAGTCAGCATTTATAAACTAGTTATACCTACGTGTCGCCCTGCGTACACTCAAAGTAAGTATAAAGTAGGTATGCGTTTTGTTATTGGCCAGTAATGGCGAAACGCATAAGATGCAGCCAGCAAGCGAAGCGACCACCATACGTGCGTGTCCATATTGCATACTCATACATACATCCTTTTTATCTCATCCTCGATAAACTATTTGATCTATAAAAATATGAATCACGACTAGTTGATGTCCGTCAGCTGTTGAAATTACGCCTGTTTAACGAGCTGCCGAGCTGAGCAATGTTGATACAACATCACAGGATGCGGGTCACAAACATGCGCACATCACATACCTACTCACTGATTTTATTACTTAGATAATCTACGTTATGCAACTGAACACTGGGGCGGTAGGTTGTATCATCATCAGCCTACAGCAGTCCACTGCTGGGTATGTAGGTACAGTCACGAGCACTAATATATCACCAAAGCGGAGAGGAGAGGAGATGTCTCATTTTTGTATAGAATTTCGTGAATTTTCGTGCGAGCAAGCGGGCAAGCGGCACGAAATTCAATAGAAAAATGAGACATCTCCTCTCCTCTCCACTTTGGTGGATTATGGGCCTAAGGGCCTGTGCACACCACAGCGCGTGGTTTTTTAAACGACGCGCTTTTATCCTACAGAAGGTCTACAGGCTGCATCTGACTCGCGTGCGTATCTCGTCTGTATCGCTAACGCGCGTCAACGGCGCGTTTAAAAAACGTGGTGTGCACAGGCCCTAAATGGCGCATTTTTCACGAAATAACGAATGCAACGTGGAAATACGACACTTTACATAAACGTGTAGTTGTATTATGCCTAAATCAAGAAACTCATTCATCATCTGCCTATGCTTTTCCCAACCATGTTAGCGTCAGCTTCCAGATGCAGTTGACTACCAGTATTTTACATGGGAGCTACTACCCCTGTCCTGCACAACCCAGTGACTGAGTAACACGATATATGGGTAAGAGACTTCCCTGCTTCTGACGACCCGTTAAGACTGTAAAAGATCCACGATCCATCGATGGAAGACAGCCGGGACCAACGGCTTTTAACGTGCTTTCCGAGGAACGAAGGCCTCTCTACGTAAAGATGCTATCCATGCACTGAAGTCGGCCAGCGATTACCTACTTAGCCACGAGCCCCCACAAAAAGATCTTAAGTCTAGTAATAATAAGTCCGTAACATTATTATTGTTCTAGAGCACTGATAGCCTGGAACAGTAATTCCAAGAGTAGGTACTAACAAGAATTAAGGAATCATGTGCTGCATTGGATCCATCTTTTTGAATTTTTTTATTTTAAATTGCAAAATGGGCCTAATCTTGACCTCGATATCGATCTCGCCTGGTGGAAAGCGATGGATGAGGTCTATGATGGAGCAAGCCCAGAAGATGCCTATTCACTCTTGCTTTGAAGGCTGACAGATCTACTTATCTACTTAGGTAGGTACTTGATTCATTATGTGTACCTATTGTGAACAGAAACCAAGGTCAAATCAATTTATTTTCTTTCTCTCTTTATTAATTTGAATTGAAAACCGAAGGCCTCACTCTTTTGAGCCGTAACAGCTCATCATGTTTTCATGTTCTCAACAGCGTTAAGGCTCGTACAAACAGGCGCGATTCGCGACTGTTTGTAGAAACCTTTATTGTCAAAGCAGCTCAAAATCGAGCTAAATGCTTAACTACCGAAAATTTAAAAGTTTAAAGTCAAGGTGATTGAATGGTAGAGAGTTGATAAGAATAAGCAGACTCGATAGTAGCTGGATAGTTATCAATAATATTCGACCTTTTTGATCTCTGGGTTTTCTGTAGGTACCTACATAATTGTTATTCAAAACTACTCCACATGAGGGGTAATTTAAAATTATCGTTTTCGGTAGACAAAGAACACCTTGAACAAACAGTAAAACTTTATTTAGTACTACCTACAATCTAATGTTTCTGGTAGGTAGCTATAATCAGGGGAAACATTTGGAGTAGGGACAGGAGTTAGCTAATAGTTACGCTTCAAATAATCACAAATTCAAATTATATGCACAAGCAAAAGTCAACCCAACAAAAACTAGACCGTTCTGTTCACAGAGCATGTATGCCTAACCTTTTAGTTCTGTTGTCAATTTTAAATAATTCGTCCCAGGTAAGGGCACGTTTCGAACAGCTGCCATGGCCCGCATTGTGCCGTGGCCGGATTCATGCATGTCGATCATGATATAAAGATGACATAGATTGCGAATTGACGTTTAACGTGATAATGTCTGACCTTGGCGTAATCGTTCGCGTTTATTATCGTAAATAAATTATCAATAGTATTTCGATAAACTGCGCCATTATACAGGGCGTCCCACGGCTATGCCACATGGATGGAAAGTGCCTTGAATATTGTAGATGGAACATTTTACTGAAAGAAGACATTATTTTAATCTAAGAAACAATTTAAACTGCATTCATAGATTTTTAAATAATTAAATGGTTGAACCAGAAATCGAACCCGCTACACGAGAAAAAAAATTACCCTGTAGCTTTGTCATACCGATCGAAAGGCTTCATCATAAGGATTATTTTTTGCTAAATAACATAGTGTCAGAAATAAAAGGAAGACCATGAATTTTAACATTTGATGTGAAATTTTGTTCAGAAAAATGAAAAACTGCCATATTACTGACATTATCATAAATACCTATTACTAATAAATGTACTTACTTGAGAAGTACGCATCATTTCCCTATTATAATTTAAGATATGTGCATGATAAAATGATAAAGAGATACGTAATTAGTAGATACCCTGGTTGTATGTAACAAATCGAGCCGTATCCTGAGCCGAAAGACGCGTAAATTATTTTGTCCATCGCAATGCGGCTGGCTGAATACTCCATTTTCAAACTTTTATTCTTTTGTTTCTGTGATTTTCATTGTAGGATTTTTGCATTGTATTGTGAATTTTTTACATAACCATGGCGTATCGAAATAATTTTGTACTAAAAAATGTTCCGTCTACAATATTCAAGGTACTTTCCCTCCATGTGGCATAGCCGTGGGACGCCCTGTATAGTCGGTACAAATGTTAGTAGATTACTATTATGGTCGACACAGGTTACATCACAGAGTACATTATAGTATACTGAAATAGAGACCAATCTTCGGCCTTAAAATGGGTAACCGCTTACGCCTAGCCTCCAACGCCATCTGTTATCGCTAGTAAGAATCTTTACTCATCCTATCTATAACTATAGCTATATTTGTGTATACAGGGGCCATACGTACGTACATATAGGTAGTATACTATACTATTCATGGATGGTTATACTGTAGGTTATTTAAGGAATTATAAATGAAACATTTTATTAATAATAATAATATATTTATTTGCAAAAAACACGGTATAAAAAGATGGTAAAAGTACAATGTAGAACAAAACATGTTTTGCCAATATAATAATAAGCATGCAAATTTTTCAGTATGTAACTGACATTAACATTGTTTCTCAATGAAATCCTTAACACTATAAAAACTATTAACAGATAACCACTCGTAAATTTTATTTTTAAATAACTTAGTATTTAAATTTTTGAGATCATTTGGTAACATAATATATAGACGTACACACATTGCAAGGCAGCTTTTATTATATTTAGTTAACCTTGGAATCTCACTTAGTACGAGCCTGTTGGGGTCTCGTCAATTAATTATTTAATCTAATAATATTATTAATCAAAACATGTTTATTTGTGTCTTTTAAAGCACCTATTTAACTTCTTGGCTTTTATTTGCAGATTGTCCTCATCATCATCAACCTGTCTTCTCCCAGCTAATATTTTATTAATATTTTTACAGTAGTTAAAAACCATGCAACGAATGACAATGCTAATCAAATAATCAATTAATTTTTCTTTATGGATTTTACATTTTATAAATTCAAAATCAACAAATATAATTATCGCTGTTTTAATAATTTCTTTTAGATTGCATTTTTCAATGTTTTCTTTAATGATTTCATTTATTATGTCTTGCATATTCGAAATTAATTGTACTAATTCTTTGCTGGGAGTGCAAAGCCATCGTCGACCTGCATATTATATACTTAATATATTCTATCTCATTTTGCGATGATAAATCTTTTAAGCAATAAGGGCAAGATTTAAAAATTTGGGATTTTGTTTTTTTTAAGAAATATCCGCTCATATATTGAATTGGAGCAATAATGCGGGGATCCCTTTGTTTTACCTCTAGTGGGGTAAAATTAAAATCGAATATTTTTGTAAAATCGAATGTGGTGCAGGTCGACGTTGCTTTCGCATTTTCGTTAATGATGAGAGTGCAATGTATCGCAAAAGTCTCCTTCGCAGTTACCGCGGGTGTGGACATTGCTTAAATTATTTATTAAAAGTGTCGCGAAAGCAGATTCAAACTGATCACAGGTCGGGTTAGTGTTGCGACACCCTTGACTTCTCACTGCGCCAAAGAAATTTTCCAAGGGGTCCTGATTAAGGTGCCGCAACCATACTGACGACACGTTAAAATCATCTTTTAATTTTTTTAACAATGTTTGTATTCCATTCAATGTCCACACCCAATTAGTTACAGAGGGAACAGTTTCTTTTTTACCAGCCGAAGTTATAAATTTCATTGATTTAAATATTTTTATGCCCTCCACACACGTTTTATAGTGGACAGAGTTCGGCGTTGCTGGGCCAAGTAGGGGTTTGGCGTTTTTATTTTTCATTTGGCTTCCATTCACCGAGTCAAATATATTGTCCATGAAGAGCAGCAGGTCCGCAGTTTCCTTGCACTCTGTAGGAAGTATGTTCTTATCTAAAACAAACAGAAAAAAAAAAAACAATTAAATGACAATAACTACTCAATAAACAACAGAAATAATTAATGTTTTTCTCTGTTAAATAACCCAAACTGACTGAGCATAGTAGGGATAATATAATTGAAAGTTACCAATTCAAATCTATTTATTTTAGGGCCGATTTTTCAATCTTCAGTTAACTTTTATCCGAGGAATAAAAATTGCGGTTTGACAGCTTTTGTATATAAAATATGTCATTTTGTTCTTCAGATAAAAAATATCTACTTAGGTTAACTGAAGATTGAAAAATCAGCCCCTAGGGATTTTTTTTAAATTCAGAATTAAAAATATGTATGTCGTGTATAACACTTAAAGTTAATAAATTAATAAAAATAACAAAATGATATCCTAACTCAACTTAAACTATTCTCAAACTAAAATATGGCGTCGATAAATTCATCCGCATCGCTGTCGACTGGTAATGTACCCAAGAGACTGGCGGCATTCAAATCAAATCAAAATATTTTATTTCACATAAACCTACATGGGCACTTATGAAACGTCAGAAGCTAGGTGCACGGTTTCAATTGGTTGTTTCCTATGGAGAAGAACCGGCATTGCCACGTTGTATGGCAATGCTTAGCCTGTGGCCAAGGTAAAAGCCAGCCTTTGGGTCACGGGAAGTGTCAACCAGCTAACATTTATTCTATTATATAATGTATAAATACAGTCCTAGTATAAAATAAGCCAAACATTACCTGCTAGATATCCCATGTTAGATGCCACAGTACAGCTGAATATTTGTGAGGCGAATTTGACTTTCATTTTATTTAGTTTTTCAGGGTTGACGTGATTTTCCGTTAATTTTGGGATCAATCTAATGCCCTTGTAACCTGGGTTTTCATCATAGAGCAGCTTTAAATGAGACCATTTTGCAGTTTTTGTAACACCTTCGTTTGTGGTGTATTCTAAGTTTTTATTTAGGAGGTTATTTCTCATTCCTTTGAGAAGGTGTGGGGGGTCATAGAGAGGTATGATTTCTTGGCCATTTAGTAGAATTATGTTTTCTTTCGGTTCCTCTCCTTTTCTTAGATAGATTCCTCTGGTCTCATTAGCCAACAGTTTCGAGGGCCTGTCTATTGTTGGTTCCCTGGTCACATACTGAAGCAACTACTATCAACCCTGCTTCTTGCAAGCCTGTTATTACGTCTTTAATTTGTTTCGCCAGCTCGGGTCCCTTGGTTGCACTTGATGCAAATGTGTACAAAACTGCCTGTTTATAATTATAAATTAGACCACGCACCATAAAAACTTGGGCGTGATCTGCAAATTCACCCTTTCTTTCTTGTCCATTGTCAACAAGACCTGTTATTTTGTCTTTTCTCTCCTGGTATTTGACATTGGCCTTCAGTGAGACTTCGTCAAACATTAGTACACACAGCTTTTCTTCTATTTTCATAAGGCCAGCTTTGGTTTTTAACTGAGAGAAAATGTTTTTGTTAATCCCAGGCTTCAGATTACTCATTTGAACTAATTTAATAAGTGCTGAGCAGGCAAAATAAAAATCTTCCTGAAAAATCTATACCCTTTGGGACTTTCCTTGAAGATCGATAAAGCGGCAATTTTTTCTTGCAATGTAAAACGTCGGCCTTTTTCTTTTTTTCGGTCCTCCCGGCATTGCATTCGCATTAATAATTTAGCAGTACTTGTGCAATTTTCAAGGGTATCTAAGACTGCAGGACTAGATGCAATTTTTTTTTGCTGTTTTTATGTTGGCTGTCTGTTTTTTTATTTTGCTTATTTTTATTCTTGCAGCAACAAGTTTTTGATGCAATTCTTTTTCCACATTTGTAAGGAATACTTTTTTTGTAGTTTTCCTGACTACTCTCCTTTCTCCTGTAAAATAGAAACATAACATGTTATTAATTTCACATATTTTGAGTAACATTCTAAGTAAATACTGCGTGATCGAAATAGCTGCGTGTCGCGGGTTCGATTCCCGCACGGAACAAATATTTGTATGACCTACAAGTAGTTGTTCCGGGTCTGGTTGTGTGTGTATGTGAGTTTAAATGTTTGTAAACGCACCCACGATACAGGAGAAATTCCTAGTGTGGGGCAACGTTTAAAAAAAAAAAAAATGGGATTCAGAAAAAAAAAACCAAGTGACTAGCTATATGAATCAAACTTAAAAGATGTTAATTCAAAACAAAATAAACTCATTTATTTATGTAGTAGAAGGAAAACCAACAGCTATACATAAGGGAAGATAAATTGGATAGGCTAATATTCAAGTACCCACACCGCAGTTCACGCGTCTCGCGTGAACTGCGTTGAACCCGTGATTACCGTTTATAAAATATATATTTTTCTATTTAGATAAGATACTAGCAGCGCCCCGCGGTATCACCCGCATAAGTTTCGATCCCGTGGGAATATTAAGATAAAAACTATCTATGCTATACTTACTTATACTTTCATCTAAATCGGATCAGCGGTTTAAGCGTCAAGAAGTAACAGACAGACAGACACACTTTCGCATTTGTAATATTAGTATGTAGATAAGATATTGGTCCCCAACACATCTGTAAAGCTTCGCCAACTAATTAAAGAAGACTTTGCATAATAGGCTGCACTTCAATGTACAATGAGGACAATCCATACTAATATTATAAATGCGAAAGTGTCTGTCTGTTACCTCTTCACGCTTAAACCGCTGAACTGATTTAGATGAAATTTGGTATAGAGATAGTTTGAGTCCCGGGAAAGGACATAGGATAGTTTATATCCCGATATTCCCACAGGATCTAAACTTACGTGTGTCTGTCTGTCTGTTATCTCTTCAAACTTAAACCGTTGAACCGATTTAAATGAAATTTGGTATATAGTTTGGAGTCCCGGGAAAGGACATAGGATAGTTTTTATCCGGATATTCCCACGAAATCGAAACTTACGCGGGGGAAACAGCGGGGCGCTGCTAGTATCATATAAATATCATAGTTTACATTTATCAAACTTACCTAGATTTGGCTGGTTCTTAATTTTTGGAGTACTTAAAAATGGAACTTGTTCATGCACCAAAGCTCCGGGATCTGCAATTAGTCATAATATGACTTTATAGCATGAATAAGGATGTTGCGCCAATGTTATATTATTATTCATAATAATTATTAATTTAACAAATGAAGATATACACACTACACACGACGACCTAATTGTCAAGCTATACATTTCTTGTTTTAACTGACCTCGCATTGTATAGGCTTTTCGTAGTCGCACACATGACAGCTAATACTGGAAATGTATAGCTTAATACGTCGTCGTGCCTACATATTGGAAATTCTCAGAACTTTTGCTGGTTATCAGTGGATTATAACCCAACTATGGTAAATAATTTCAAAAAGTATTTTGTGGTCTTTTTTTATTTATTTTTTTAAATGGATTTGCTTTCGACTTTAGTCTAGGTCAGAGGTGACAGAGACAAAGTCGACGATGGAGTGAGCTTACCCAGAAGAAGCCCGTTCACTCTTACTTTGAAGAGATTCGGGTTGTATGAGTCATGGTCACAAAAAACTAGAAACTTACCAAGATTTTGTTTAATATTTTTCTTGGGTATTGTAGGATTTCCAAGTGGCATGTTATGCTCATGCACTGAAGTGTCCGGATCTGAAATATGAGTTTATTTCATTTTAACCATAAGCAAGCTAACAATGTTTTAATATCAAATACTACAAAAAATATTTAATATACAATATTATAATATATAATCTTGTAGTAAAGTGTAAGACCAACAAGTGGCCAGTTTTTTAACAATTTAAAATAGTTACAATTAACAAAGCAAGTTTATTATTTAAGTATAAAAAAATATAACATAATATCACGCCTTTCTTTCCCCGGAGGGTTGGGCAGAGGCGTACTTATAGTAGGTACACCCACATTTAGCCATGTATGTTCAAGTCCCATGTAATAGGGGGGCGAGCCTATTGCCATCAACCT
This sequence comes from Oligia latruncula, assembly GCA_948474745.1. Lineage (NCBI taxonomy): Eukaryota > Metazoa > Arthropoda > Insecta > Lepidoptera > Noctuidae > Oligia > Oligia latruncula. The sequence goes on from OX419685.1 coordinate 1,856,690, forward strand.
GGCAGAAATCCCGATTCCGGGCTGCTACTGAGAAATTCCAGATAGAAAAACCCAATAACACCTCGTCCAACCTGGGAATCGAACTACTTGCTCTGCAGTAGCGCTAGCGACCACTAGACCAGCAAGGCAATCCATCAGTCAGTATTTATAAAAAAAATATATCAATTATATTATTTTCAGTTCTTTATGTTTCTTCTCATATAGACGAGGTTAAGAAACCTTACACACGAGTCGGGACAGAGTATGTAAGGCGAAATTTAGATAAAAACCGGGCAAAAGCGAGTCGGACTCGCGCACCGAGGGATCCGCACCATCATAAATGTTTTTAAATTTTCATCGGCGAGGCCTAAAGTCACAACTCTCTAAGACCAAGTAATCCCACTGGTCATTCAGTGGGATTACTTGGTCTTCATGAAATCTTGACATTTGGGGATTTTACTAACTTAATAAGTTGTATTACTGATTCTAATGATTATAATTCTGTAAATACATATTTGTTATGGTCGCGAATTATATTTTATTCAACGTACAACTTAATACTGACCAGCAAATTGCAAAAAACGTAAGAAAATTTGAATTTCGCGGGCTACCTTAGCGCTTCCTCCTAATGTTTTCTTTGCTAAAAGTGGCAAGGTTTATGTATTTCCTTTCACTTTTTCGGGTTTCTTAAAAGATCAAATATCTTATGGCAGTAAAAGAAAACTTCATGATGAATGATGCTCTTTATGATTGAATAAATCAGCAAAAATCTAAATTATGATTAATTAAATCAGAAATAATAAAGACTTACCAATATTTTCTTTTTCTAATACGTCCTTTTCAATGTTCATTGATGTATGCGGCACATATTCAAAATTTAAAGTGGTATCTGGAAGAATAATGCATCATGATTAATGATTAATTTATATAAATGCTTTTTACAAATTTAAGCAAAGAATGATGGGCGTTTTGGCCGGTATGTCCAATAAAAACCACATATACATCAAATGGAAGTTTATATCATAACCATTAATTTTAATTCTGAGCAGAAGGCTGTGACACCATTTTTGAGACATAACAAACATACAAACCATTTTTGAGATAAAATGTTTTGCTATGGTAATTGCTGGTAATAAGCAATAAGTTGACATACATTAGAACTCTATTTGTCATCAGGCCTGAGGCCAGGCTCCATACAAAAATGCCCATCATTCAAGAGTATAATAAGGTACCTGATGATGTTGATGGCAGCTCTAGAATTTGTTGTACTGGCTTTCTATTAACTGGTGATGTATGCGGCACATGTTCAAAATTTAAAGTGTGAGCTGGAAGAAAAATACATCATGATTATGATTAATTTAAGTAAATGCTTTTCACAAATTTAAGCATATTAAGAGTACAATTATAAATAGGTACCTGATGAGGTTGATGGCAGATCCAAAATTTGTTTTAATGGCTTTCTAATAACAGATGTAAATCTTTTCAGTACCAATGGTGCTGAAAGAAAGAACCATAAATTACTAAAGCATCAACATAAATCCAACAGGAATACATATAGCACAGTGGAGTATATTCTTTTATGTACAGTGATGATTTATACTAACCTGGCATATTTAATGTTGGAACAGCAATTTTGCCGATTTTATTGTTACGACATAGATATTTATCTTCGAAGTGTGAGTGACACACACGGCGGTACTTAAATATGCGCTCGTTTTCCAAGCCCAAGATATCACTACCAATCGCATAAAGCCATGTGTTGAAGCGTTCTCTATCGCTTTCAGGATTTGGGAACCCATGCAGCACTTGACGCGTACCTAAAATAAATAATGTAGTCCTTAAAATTGGAAAATAATTAAGTCAAGTTCCTAAACACTAATTTTGTTATACTGTCAAGATATAAATATATGTAGATCTAAGATATTAATGTACCATAAACTTAGAAATAAATAAATCAATCTAATCTAAGATCTCTAGCATTCATAAACAAATAGACTAACTATAATGTTGGTGAACTTTGGGCCGATGGGTGCTAATGGTACAGTATCAGTATGACTTGATCAAAGATGACAATGGATGATCAAGGTTTTTTACATTGACCAAGTTCAGTCGCAGTGTTTTCTTATGATAATACATAAGTTTGTACTGTGATGATGAAGATTCATAATAAATAGTGTCAAATTCATGGACAACTTTTATAAGCAATGGATCACAGAGTACTTTCATAAATACGGAAATTAAGGATTGATCAACAGATTACTGTATGTTATGTTGACTGGTAGATAATGCATGGAAACAAAGAAGAAAGCAAAATTATTGTTTATTCTGCACAAACAAAAAACATGGCCGCCATTGTACAACAGTACTTTCAACAAGCAAGTAAAATAACTAAAATTAAGTCTGACATACCTCCACTCTCCTTGCACTCTGTCTGGAACACAGCAGTGCTTGTCCGAAGACATGGTGCAATAACACAGATGCAATAAAAGAGTCCTATCTCAAACACTATACCAGAGTCCTGTCTCAGTTTTGATATAAAATCACACAATTCCTTTCTGGTCACAATTATGGATAAGCCGGAGGAACTTTAGCTCAACTTAACGACAAATGCAAAACGAAACACAGAAAGATCACAAAACAAATAGCAAAAATTACAGCATGAAACCGGCGCAAGCGTCAGGCATCAGCAGACATTTGCATTTGGGGTTACCAGTTTATTCATCAATAAATAGACCACTAATGAAATACTACCATCGCGTCGCTGCATTCTAGGAGTAAAGTTATGATTGATATTATTAATTTTTTTTGGAATATTTGATAGTATTTTCCAATAACAATGAAACGTCTTATTAACTAATTTATATTATTATAATCTTTGGAATTGATCAATAATATTGTCACAAATTATAATAAAATCTACTATTTTAGTAGCAATCAGCCTCACAAAATTGTCATTGTTTGATTTCTTGTAGTGCCATCTGTTGGAATTTTAGTGAACATTAGTGCAGAGCCGCCATCTGTTTTCCCTAGTTGTTATCTTATCCATCTACGTCACGATATAATCCGACAAAATAAAAAAAACACCTATCAACTTGTTCGCTTAAGGAATATTACATACGTCGTGATTTAGTATCATTGTCACTACTGCTGTCCTCAGTTTTTTGTACTAAGATTGAACCGCCTGGGTTACATGCTCTGTGTCTGTGGTCGACATTTCGACAGTGTGACAGCATCGATAACCTTGTTTGGATGCAAAGGAAAGGTTAAAGTCTTATATCAAGTCGCCTTCGTACGAAGATGGGAGGGGTGTAGGGGGGAGGGTGGGGGATGGCTGTTTCACCCCCCGGATTCTTTTCTTGCCGGAGATGCGTAGTTTTTCTATTATTCCACTTTGAATAAAATTTTCTAACCTAACCAACACAAGCCTGTCTGCTCTGGGTAGGATCTGTCACTCATTAGGGTACGGGGAGATAGTTACTTTCTGGCGCTTCGCCGGCCGCTGCCACGGCACGCTCGCTTTGCTCGCTCGGCTCGCGCTAAGTGGTCACTGTTCTAACCTAACCTAACCTACCAACACAACTCGCTCGGCTCGCGCTAAGTGGTCACCGTTTTAACTTAACCTAACCAACACAAGTCTGTGTGCTTTGGGTGCGGGGAGCTAATAATCATAGCAACATATAAAATTCACGTAAACTCGAGAACAACGGAATCACAGAACACTATTACGACAAAACGAACGCCAAAAGTATTTGTCAATGTAAACAGAATGGCGGCTTACGTTTCGTTTCACACATTTCGACAAACGGAGCATCGAAATCGCTACGAAATGTATCAAAATTACGTTCCTTTTTAAGTATTTGTAAGTTTTTGAAATAATAATTAAAATATTTTGGCGCGTCTCCGGCAGCAAAAAATACATTTTATCGCTTAGTACGAACCCCCTACACCCTCCCATATTCACACTTACCTCAGATTCAGGCGACTCGATATAAGACCCAACCCGAAGAGTTTCTTCTCTAAAACTTTTCGATGCCGTGCGCGTAGTTTGAAGTAATAATAATAATTATACAATCAACTCAGGCCATTGTGTGATTAATTGATTATATACTCTGTGCCACTAATTTTTTGGCAAGGGTAATACCGAACACTAAAAAGTCAATCATTTAATTTCTTGTCATTCATTCAATCAATCACCGGTCCTGTTCAAATGTTCAGTCGATGTTGCTAGACATCCGGATTTTTTCGGATCTAAAGAGAATGGGCTAATGTAGTAAGTAGGTCATTATTTTTAGGCGCGTTGGGCATTTTTTGAGATGGGAAAAACCATTGAACTCGCGCCACTGTTACCATAAGCAACACCGCGGGTGTTGTGTTTATAAGACGATTAAAAAAATATCCGCTTTGGATGTGTTCGGCTGTCCTCGGGATGTACTCGGTTTTAATGCATCCGATATGTCAGTGAATGATGGCAAAGTAATCTGTTTGTTTTGTTTTCACTTCTGTCGGCACTCGGAAGTGCCATTACTTTTTTTTTTATTTTACAGAAAAGCTGTCCGTAAAAATCAAAAAGCGTAAAATCTGTTCTAGCAACACTGTTTCTGTGTCTTTCTGATATTTTTCATTCATTCATTTCATATTCACAATTGTGAATGAATTGAATGCTTGAATGAGGAAATGTCAAGTGAAGTGAATGCTTGAATGAGGAAATGTCAAGTGAAGTGAATGTGAATCACTGAACTGAATTGATTGACTGAATAGTCAGAATTTCATTCATTTGTTTGCGTCTGTGCGTCATTGCGTCACGTGATCACGTTACGATCGCTTCGCATTTGTACATTTAGTATTTTATCTATGGCATCTTCATCAGGTCGCAATTCGCAAATTTTCTAAAAGTTCTTCATTTATTTGTGAAATTAGATTCAAGATTGATTTTGTAAATAAATGGAAATCTATGACTGTTATTTACACATTCTCCATGCTCTATCAAGAGATTCCTCATTACGTCTGTAAAACTCAAGATGGAAACCGATGAACATGAAATCCAACGTGTTGGCGAAAACGACGATGTTTTTATTCATCGGCTAAAGGATCTGACTGATGAAGAAAAACTTCTTCTTGAGGCACAAAACTCGCGAATAATACCTGAGGCCAAAGCTGCGCGACTCGAGAAAGAAGCAAAGCGTCACTGGGACATATTTTACAAGAGAAATGAGACAAAATTCTTCAAGGACCGGCATTGGACCACACGTGAATTTCAAGAGCTTATTAACTTTGAAGCTGACGATAAGATCACGTTCCTAGAGCTGGGGTGTGGCGTGGGTAACATGATATTCCCGCTGGTCGAAGAAGGTTTCTCGAACTTTCATTTCTACGCGTGTGATTTTTCACCACGTGCGGTCGAGTTCGTGAAATCCAACAAGTTGTTTGACGAGACTCGCATGAAGGCGTTTTGCGCCGACCTGACCACTGATGACTTGTTCGAGAACATAGAAGAAGGTTGCGTGGACTTAGCGAGTTTGATCTTCGTGTTGTCTGCGATCCACCCTGCAGCGTGGCCACAGGTGGCGAGGGTCGCGTACCGGGCGCTTCGCCCCGGGGGCGTGCTGTTGTTCCGCGACTACGGACGGTACGACATGGCGCAGCTACGGTTCAAGCCTGGACATAAGATTGCTGATAACTTCTATATGAGACAGGATGGCACCAGGTAAGATTCTACAGATTTTTTCCCATGTGTTTGGCATAATAAATCAGTACTTATCATAAAATAACCACATGTTCCAAAGTGCTGCCATTTCTATCAAATTTACATCACATAGCATAGGTGTTTTAAGCTGTTTCTACATAGAAACTCAGTTATGTATCATTACCATGTGCTTTCTATAACTACAGGAGTTACTACTTCACGGAAGAAGAGCTACAGAAGTTGTTCACCGATGCTGGCTTCGAGATCCTCATGAACACTTACGTGCAGCGCCGAACTGTCAACTTCAAAGAGGGAATTAATGTGCCTCGCATATTTGTGCAAGGGAAATATCGAAAACCTGCAAATGGTAAGATACGTGTTATTACATCCTCGTTTACCACTTAGCTCAAAGAAAAAGCTATTTTGCCCTAGAAATAGAAAATTAATTGGTTGGAAGGTCTTGAATCTTATGAAGGCCAACCTTTTGCCATGGGTAACGAAAAACTATAAATTCACATGATGAAAAGTGCTAACCATTGAAAAACCATGATCTTGCATGTATATTAGCTCTATCTGAACACACTAGAATACTTGTATCATAAAAATAATATTTGTACAATATTCTCACAGACATTCATGTTGTTTTAGGTTGAAAGAGTACCCAAGAACATCAAACTGCAATGGAATTTATTTTGGTAAGTCCTAATTTATATTACTGGGGTAATTTGCACATCATGCAAGCATTCCCATCTCATAATGCCTCCATAAGCCAACCTAGCAAAATAAAACAACTGGGTGGATACTATATCCTCCCTCCCTGTTTTTGCAGTCCTTTGCCAAGATAACTTAAATAAATTTCTTTATTCCTATTTGTAGACTAAGGGCTGATGTTTCATCTGATAAATTTATTCGAGGAGTAATTTTGAAATCTTGACAGTTATTTCATACAAAAACTGTCAAACATCAATTATATTCCTCGAATAAAAGCTATCTGGCGAAATCAGCCCTAAGTTGTCTAATTTATCTTAGTTGGCTAATAATTCAAGTACTAATTTCAATTATTTCTGGTCCCTTTTTAACAGCATGATGACAGCGCAGTGCAGCTGAAAACCTTCAGTTGCCTCACAATGGCTAATTCAAGTGTAGGGAACCTTTGCTCATTCAATTTAGTCATTCATTAATCATTTCTGTAGCCGGTACTTCATCGGCTACTTGTTTTGTTTTTTCGTTAAGTTGTAGTATTAGTGTAGTTGTTGTGAGGTCTGATGCACAAACAAATGCTTTTAAGCATACTGACTCTTTGCTTTGAAAAATCTTTTGTAGGTTTTCTAAGTGAGTGTTATTTAGTTTTCTTTTTCATTGTTTGCAGGTATCTATTTACCTTCTGCATGGGGTTGTTTTATGGTGAGTTGTGTGACATACACAAAGTTCTTCTCCAAAAAAATTGTTAATTATTAATATTTTTCAATTAATTTAATATATATTTAAAATGATGACCACATAGTTCATCTGAACTCTTTGATGTACAACTTTTGCAATGTCTTTCGCTCCTATCTGATGTCGACACTATAAAACTACTATTATTACAGAAGAGTTCCACACAAATATTTATAAGTTTCTGCATTTCACAGAAACAAGAGAAGAGAGTATTGCCGTCACTTGGCATACTACGCAAGCAAGCAAGGTAAGACTTTTGAAATTACTATTAAAAAACATGTTTGTCATTCTTAATTCAGGATTTGATTGAATTGGTAGATTGCAACAAATAAAAATATTATTTAAAAATGTCATAGTCATGGCAATTATTTCATAATGCATTACATATAGTTAACTATTTTCTGCCCGCGGCTTCGCCCTCGTGAATGTCGTAAATTAGCCTACGGGATTGTGCTACTGGGACAAAAGTAGTCTGTCCTTCCCTAGGATGCCATCAATTTCCTTGCCAAATTTTATCAAAAACCATTCAGTGGTTTAGGCTTGAAAGTTAACATATAAACAGACATACTTTCGAATTTATAATATTAGTATGAATTGATATACAGAATAAATGCTTTAGTGTCTGTTATTTTATAGTATTTATAATCTGCCAAATCTATCACACAATCCTGAAATAGACATTAAAAAAAAAATGAAATCTTAAGTAGTTAACATTTAAATGATGACCACATAGTTCATCTGAACTCTTTGATGTACACAATTGCAATGTCTTTCGCTCCTATCTGATCCCATCACTTATTATAAAAGACTACAATAAAGCTACACAGGAAAACTAACAAGTATGTACTCTTTACAGGCACACAGAAAAACTGTAGTCACCACAAGAAGAATTACTTGAACAAGGTGAGAATATAATGAAAGTTACCAGCATAACATAAAAGTTGTTGCATTTACCGAGCTCGCATCTATCATTGCAAATTAAACCTTATGGCAATGAATGATACATAAAAGTCATGGCGGCTGCTCATGTTTTGCAACAACTATACCTTAAATAGTAATTTAAATGATGACCACATAGTTCATCTGAACTTTTTGATGTACACAATTGCAATGTCTTTCGCTCCTATCTGATTAAATGATCATTTTGAAGACTACCAAGGCATTGAAAGGATATTTTTACTAAATTATCAATAATTTCAGGGTCTATCGAGGAAATATGCAGTGCTGAAAACTTTTTGGTGATTGGAAAATGTTGCTTTACTTATAAGGTAAGATAGTACTACTTTTTAGAAATTTTGCCATAGATAAAATTATTTATTTCATCCGTACGCAAAATACGCGCACCAGCCTTTATTACCTATTTATTTCATACTCAAATGATGATTTCAGATAGGGACATCTGATTATAATGCTGTTAACATAACTATCCACACTGATAAAACTAGATCATACAATCTATTGAAAAAGTTATTTTTTCTCTTTTATTAACAAATCAATTTCTTTTTTAACAGGTCCAGACAGTAACATTGGGGTATGCATCTAAGGAAACTGCTTTTGATGTAAGTAAATATCATAGAATTTAAATACTGTATGTTAAACAGGTGTCCCTGCACAGAAAGGCTAACTTTTTATACAGGCTGGTTTAATATAGAATCTCTAAAATATTGACTGGATCAAATCAATGTTTACAATGATGACTTGACCTTCAGGTCTCCCTCAACAGAGAGAACCCATATCACCATGTTGACCACCTTACGTGTCTGAGTAATTTCATAACTAGAAATATTTTGTCGAACTATTGTACACAACATACTTATGGGTATATTTACTCTTCTACAGATCTTTCGAGGGTGAAATGACAACTGAGAGGTAAGAATCATCAAAAGTATTAATTTAAAACACTGTCTGTCAAACAACATTGTTTTATGTTCAAAATATATTCACAATCTTAACTTGCTACTGAAACTGTAATTCCATTTTATGGATGGATCTAAAAAAATCTTTTAACTCAAATGATGAATCCAGATAGGGACATCTGACACATAATGCTGTTAATATAACTATCCTCACTGATCTTAAAAGTAAATAAAAAGCAATATTACTCTACTTAGAAAAATATTGATTAGAATTTCTTTCTGCAGGCTACTTGATCAGACATTGTCGAGGGAGCGGATCATATATGCAAGCGAATCCAACACCTTGGAATTTTAGCCAGTAACCCTGATCTCCCCCTAAACGAAGGAAGATTTTACCAGGAAAAAAACGAAGGAGGTATGTTTTTTGTATCTATGGCAATATATTATTTATCTATGTATTTGTGTCTGTAATGATGAACACACTTAACTGTAAATCTTTGATGAGCATCGTGTTCCGCTGTCTGAAGCTCTGAAATAATCTGTATCCAGTTGTTTTACCCTAAAATCATTAACATTCATGTTTTCTTTGCAGAGTACCATCAAACTGTTTGTGATTTGAAGAAACTTATCACAAGGTAAGATAAAACAGTATTAGTTAACTTTTGTAATTAATAAAATCAAATGTTTACAATGATGACTTGACCTTCAGGTCTCCCTCAACAGAGAGAACCCATATCACCATGTTGACCACCTTACACGTCTGAGTAATTATTATAACAACTAAAAACATTAATACGTTATTTGAAGCAGACATTAATAAAATGCTTTTATTGTTCTCAGGAATCCAGTTCAGTTGTGGAAGGAAGGAACTATTCTTGTTTCTTGTAAATTTGGGCATTTTAATGACCTACTTATAGTAAATACTTGGAATTATATGACCACATCCAAACTGAATCTTGACTAGGTAAGTTCAAAAATTAAAACCATTTAGTCTTCTATAAAAATCTTAAAAAACTAGTTTAATGTTGATAGAGCAGCAACATCAAATGGCCACTTTTTACATTAAGTTAGTTTTGTCTATGACAATAATATAGGCAAGAATAAGGATTGATATTTGGCACATGCTAAAGGATCATACAATTCTACCTTATTCTTTGGACATTGTATGAAATACCAGGATCTACTGCACAATGATAGCATAATTTACAATTTATTCAATAGAAGCGACTCCGTCCGCGTGAAATTTCTTGTGGCCCCGTCCCATCGCAAAAATGAAAAAGAGGAGGAGGTGGAGGGCAAAATGTCAGAAAGAACGCTAAGCGAAAACGAAGATTACTTCGTTTCGTTTTCTTTTTGCTTGGCTCCCAAGGATCCTAGCGTGATGTTAAATAGCCTATAGCCTTCCTCAAGAATGCTTGGGAAATAGGCTATCAATCAAATCCAACCAGCTTCCAGAGCTTAACGTGTTCATCAAAAAAACTCTTCAGCTTTATTATTAATAGTAGATATAGAAAGAATCACAATGATGACTTGACCTTCAGGTCTCCCTCAACAGAGCGAACCCATATCACCATGTTGACCACCTTACGCGTCTGAGTATTACAACCACGCATAAATACACAAAGATCTATGCCAATATAAGTTTAATGGATGTTATCCTTTGTTTTAGGTTGTTGAAGAGCTGGAAGGGAATTAATTCAACCAAGGAATATGAGGTGAGATTACAATCAGAACATTAAAAATCATTATTCATGTTATTTGTTTTTGGTCTTCAGACCCAGTTTTTTTCTCATTGAACCACTGTAATCAAACTGTAGAACTTGAGACAGTTTACAATCAGTATGTCTATTGTTTTACTTTTCTTATAATACCCAATGTCACAATACTAGTGGATGTATCTATCACATGACCAATATAATAAGGGAAGAGCTACTGGTCAGTAATGAATGTCAATAATTAATTAATATGTCATGTTATCTCGTCAATTAGGAGTAATCTGTTAAATTGGTTCTGATTGATATAAACGGTTTATTAATTACTACGGCATAGGACTGGCGAATAAACAAGCATTGATGATGTTGATGACATACATTTTAAGAATTGTTTTTAACTGTTCTGATTAAATAGTAAAATGATTAGGGTCAGTTCACACCGAGACGCGACGCGACGCGCAGTTTTCAAGATAGAAATACAATTACAGACCTTATCTACTACAATAAAAGGTACACAATTCAGTGTCTACCTACTACGTCGAGTTACGCAGCGCGGCGCCGCCGCCGCGCGGCGTAGCTCACTGAATCGTGTACCTTTTAGTGTAGTAGATAAGGTCTGTAATTGTATTCCTATCTTGAAAACTGCGCGTCGCGTCGCGTCTCGGTGTGAACTGACCCTTAGGTTCAAAATTCTACACTGAAATCAATGGCTGTTTTTATGACTGTTGACGTTCTGGAGTGCCTATTTGAAATAATTGATTTGACTTTGCATGATAAGAATAATTTTGCAGCCACCCTATATTTTCCAATTTATCTCTAGTTTCTATTCTGTTGCTTTATGCGGATTACTGTCTCATCATATGAGAATGCGATCCCATGAAGCAGCATTCTGTATATTGAGACACAGATGACCGTGGTTAAAACTGCCGGGGATGGCGCCCCGTCGCCACCTCGGTTATTTCAACACACTACAAACAAATATCATTATACCAGCAGAATATTGCTGTTGAGAAAAACTATCAGTGGATAATAAATGAAAATTATTTTTGTTACAGGTAAAGCTGAAATGAAGGTTACGACGAAGAGAATATTGATCGCCGATAAAACAGATGTTGATATGAGGAAAGATCCCATAAGTACAGATCGGATATTCGGTTGCATATTTACCTAAAGTGAATTATTAGCTATGAAAGTATGGAAGCGGCTTCATAACCTTCTCACCGCCATCGCCACGCCGCGCGCGCCGCCGCCGGCATCTCCTGTCGTAACTGCCCATTTATGCTCGTCCAAAGTCCAAATCCGCGAGCTTTGGACGATTTGAATGGTGATCCGTACGAGGACGATCGCCACATGACAATGTGGACTTCTATGTATATTGTTGAGTAGTGCGATTGTGTTTTGTAATTTAGTGTGTTTGAGTTGTTGTTAATTAGTGTAATTTTTTGGTTATTAAATCGGCAGTTTTTATTGTCACGAACCCCAAGCCCGTAACAATATTTAACCTTTTCACCGCCAACGTACACAGAACGCGATGCCTCCGTTCCTTCCTCGTGGTCAAACTTAATGGTCAAAAATGAAGTTGATATCGCTATTGACGAATTAAAAAAAAAAGTTAAGACAATGATGTCCCCATCCAAGAGGACTCTGGCCAAGTAAGAGTCGGACTCGCACACGAAGGGTTCCGTACCACAAGGCAAAAACGCCGAAAAAAAAACACGTTTGCTGTATGGGAGCCCCCCTTAAATATTTATTTTATTATGACAGTAAAAATACAACTGAGTATTTTGTATATATTTCAAGTGCCTACCTGTTGCCATTATCGAGCAAAAAAATCGTGTTTGTTGTATGTGAGCCCCCCTTAAATATTTATTTTATTTTTGTTTTTAGTATTTGTTGTTAAAGCGGCAACAGAAATACATCATCTGTGAAAATTTCAATTGCGTCCTAGCTATCACGGTTCATGAGATACAGCCTGGTGACAGACGGACAGTGGAGTCTTAGGCTCAACACACACCAAAAGAGCGTCGAAGCGCGGCGAAGCGGAACGCAGTTTCAGTGTCATATGAATTTTAACTTTATTTTCATTACTATAAGGCGATTGGCACACTGCTGCGTTTCACGCAGCGGTGTGCGGGAAACGGAGCCAAATTCTGCGCGCGTGAGTGCGTTTTTATTAAATTTGTATGTAAAAAATCACGCGCGTGGGTGCGTTATCTGCGCCCCGCTGCGTGATGCGGTGCAGTGTGAGAATCGCCTAATACTTATTATCGCATGAGAAACTCGAACGAGTCGCGCGGATGCCAGCGGCGCCGCTGGAATTCCAGCGAATTAGCCGTGCGACTGCGCGAGAAGTCGCGGGAAGTCCCGAGAATGCTGCGAGCAGTCGCGAGCGGCCGCTGGCAATTGTGGATTCCAGCGACTGCCCGAGAAGTCGCTGGAATGCTCGAGAAGTCGCGGGACTCCGCGCGCCTTCTCTTCTTCTTTCATGTGTTTATCGCTGTAATGCCTTGATTTGATATTGTATAGGCAGTCGTACATTTGCACCAAATAAATAAGCTCTTTTCTTCATCCATTTCCATCACTTCTGTATTCGTTGCACTGCAAGGAATGAATGCGAATGCTCGCGGGCAACAGACGCGCGCGAGGGGCGGGATATTGCCAGCGGCAGCTCGCGACTGCTCGAGCATTCTCGGGACTTCCCGCGACTTCTCGCGCAGTCGCACGGCTAATTCGCTGGAATTCCAGCGGCGCCGCTGGCATCCGCGCGACTCGTTCGAGTTTCTCATGCGACAATAAGTATTATAGTAATGAAAAAAAAAGTAATTTAAAAAAATTAAACCGACTTCAAAAAGAAATTAACTCAAAATTATGAAATAACTTTAATTTCGGAAGTCGGTGTCTTGGGATCTGAATTTTAGTTTTATGCCACCGACTTCCGAAATTAAAGTTATTTCATAATTTTGAGTTAATTTCTTTTTGAAGTCGGTTTAATTTTTTTAAATTACTTTTTATTTCGTAATTTTTAGTTTTTGCACTAGTATTTGACCAAGGTTTTGAGATATTTTCCCTTTGACACTACACCCGTAGCTCTTATCAATAAGCCAGGCCGTCACACTTACACGTATTAGTCCATATCTTGAAAATTACTGAATCGATCTTGATGAAACTTGCACTGTTCCCTAAGTTGAAGAAAATGTAAGCCAATAAAAAAAAAATGGTCACGATCCGATTAATAGTTCCGGAGATATGCGTGGACAAACATACATACATACATACATACATACGTCTATGAAATTTTGTATATTTGTTTGGAAGCCCTAATAGATCATCATATGTGAATATAATGCAATTCCAATAATATTACATACATACGTATCGAATTGATAACCTCCTTTTTTTTGAAGTCGGTAATAAAGTTAAAATTCATATGACACTGCAACTGCGTTCCGCTTCGCCGCTCTTTTGGTGTGTGTTGAGCCTTTTGGTGTGAGTTGACCCTTAGTAATAGGATCGTTTTTACCCTTTGGGTACGGAACCCTAAAAAAGGGTCATAACAAGGCTAAAGGGTTTCACGTTTATACCTTTTTCTTGTTTAGACTTTGTACGTTCATACAATTTTTTTATTATTTTGTGTGTGGGGGGGGGGGGATTAATAGGTTAAATTTTTAATTTGTCCTACTGATGAACAAAGAAAATACAGGACTCCCTATCCTCCTAATAAAACAGATGCATCTTACAACATACTTTAATCGTTTTACACATAACCGCCTATAAGAAGAACTTCCTCCTGGAGGTCTCCAGCTGGTGCCTCCTGCCGGCGATGATCCACTCGAAGTCCCCTCGCTTAGAGTCGAAGGTGCCTTGTTGAAGGGAGATCAGCTTGAGGGTGAAGCGGGGGCCCAGTTCGCGCAGCTTGGCGCGCTTGCCGTCTGAGGTGAACTCGTATCTGGAAGATTCATTTTATGAAGTAGTGAAGTCTAATGTAGGGTAAAATTTCTGAAACATAAGTAATGTAGAAACAAACTTACCGATGATGCCTAAAGAATATGTAGTCACGTTGATTGTGGAAGGTGACGGCGCGCCTGCCGCGGAACTGTGGCTCGTAGTGGAACAGCGCGCCCAGCATGCGGCCCACCGTCATACCCAGTCGAGTGCTGAAGTTGTTCAGGATCACCTGCCAAAAGACAATATTAATTCATATTAGGCAAGTTACTTCTTTAAATAAATACTAAAGCTACTGAAACCATCTGACATGACAACAAGAGGTCATGATAATATTATGCGCCAAATTCCCGCGAAATACAAACTTTCTTACGTTTTTAGGGTTCCGTACCCAAAGGGTAAAAACGGGACCCTATTACTAAGACTTCGCTGTCTGTCTGTCACCAGGCTGTATCTCAAGAACCGCGATAGCTAGACAGATGAAATTTTCACAAATTATGTATTTCTGTTGCCGCTTTATCAACAAATACTAAAAATAAAATAAATATTTAAGGGGGGCTCCCATACAACAAACGTTTTTTTTTACAATACATTATAATACATCATCAGCATGAAGAGTACTTCGAGGTTTATTTTTGGGCCCAAGAATTAATTAGTCAAAATCAATCTAAGCCCAGATTGTTGAACCAAATTAACTGAAGTGATACACAGCAAACTTTGACAAGGTAATAGTTGTATCTTAACTTCTCGGAAAGATTGTTCAATTATTATTTCTAGGTATAATACATATTTTACTATAATATTATAAATTCTGTATACTTTTCACGCCTAAACCACTGAAAGGATTTGGATAAAATTTGGCAGAGATATAGAATGCATCCCAGGTAACGATATAGGATACTTTTTATCGACATACCTCGCGGGCGAAGCCGCGGGCGGAAGCTAGTGTAAAATAATTTTGGAATGGTGTATCTACCTCAGGTCTATGGTTAGTAATCTCTTTATAATCTTTCCTGAGCTCTGGCGTGATCTTGCAGCTGGAGAGGCGGAAGTGTGCTGTAGGTCCGTTTGGTAAGTGGATCAGGAGGAAACCATTGGGCTGCTTCTGATTTTCATTTACAACTATCACATCCGTTACGTTCTCGCGGAGTGCTGACTGGACTATGCGTTTTACTGATGATCTGAAAATAGTAAAATGACATATTCTATAATAAGAATTTGTATCTTTAGTGCTAAATGAATGCAATACAACAATTGTGTCTTTCGCCATTTTACTGCAACCCCTGCTAAGCAAATTATTTTTGAACCAAGATTATTGGAGCTGACTGCCAATGTTGAGGCACTGCAAGGAGAAGATTCAATAGCCAGTTGCCAGGTTCTTTTCATTACAAAAAACAATAATCAAGTATATTTTATTTATTTATTTCTAAGGCTATGATATCCGTCCATCTGTCACAGGGATGTATCTTTTGAACTGTAGTCTATTTAAAAGTATTTATTTTATTGAAATATTTACATAATTTAAAAAACCAAGAGTTTTAAAATAATAAGATATCCAACAGAGACTACAAAATTGAGCTGAAAATAGAGACGAGACTGGACTAGTTAAATGTAAAAACTACAAAATACATTAGTCAAAGGAACTTAGAATATCAAATCAGCTATGTAAAACAACTTGAAACATCCTTACCTTTGCCTATACCTAGAAATAGAATTAGGGATCATTCTACAGAGCTCCTTGCCAAATATCCTAGTCTTGTTGTGTGGGTTATCCGAATATGTGATCAGTACTTTAGGCTCATATGAATTCTCGTAGTATGTTGACAGTTCATCTAATTCCATGTCCTTTTGTGCCTGGAAATGTCAATTGTTATTTTTAGTTAAGGAGTAAAACAATAGTTTATAAAATATTAACCCCTTTATTCATAAACATTGCTTAAAGTTAAGGGTCAGTGGGTCGTCTTAGGGGCGGATTATAATGTAGTAAGTTATTTTTTCTGCAATTTCAAGATATGCAAATGCACAGTATACTTTGAACTACAGAAATAACAGTTTCTAACCTCCAATTTCTCTTCATCGTCAACATTAGCGAGCATAGTCTCATCTTTCTCTCGGAGGGACTCCAACGTGTGAGGAACCTGCTTCGGGACATCGTCGCCTTCTTGCTTCTTGTCCAACTTACGCCTAAAACACCACGATGTTAGCCTTATCTTTGTAAATACAGAATACAACTTGCAACTGAGTACATAACCAAACTTACTGTTTCTTGTCTTTGCCGCGAGCCATTTTGCTTTATATTTGTATGAGGTGAAACGTAAAACAATGCTTTTCAACTTTTCACAATTTTATCATAAGGTTGCTATATTTTTTATTAATTATATTTTGTAAACGATGTGGAACATGCTTTTCGCTGTTTTGACACTTGACAGATTGTGAATGAGAGTGAGTGACAGTTGTTGACGATACGTTTACGAAGCTAGTGAACGTCATACATGTACTTTAAACAAAGGTTACAATACTCTGTATAGTACTTCTTTTTCATTATTTTCCATTATAATCGGGGGGCACGGCAGTGCCCCCGCCAAGTCGAGCGCGAAGCAAACACGGTTAAAGTCTTATATCAAGTCGCCTTCGTACGAAGATGGGAGGGGTGTCGGGGGGAGGGTGGGGGATGGCTGTTTCACCCCCCGGATTCTTTTCTTGCCGGAGATGCGTAGTTTTTCTATTATTCCACTTTGAATAAAATTTTCTAACCTAACCAACACAAGCCTGTCTGCTCTGGGTAGGATCTGTCACTCATTAGGGTACGGGGAGATAGTTACTTTCTGGCGCTTCGCCGGCCGCTGCCGCGGCACGCTCGCTTTGCTCGCTCGGCTCGCGCTAAGTGGTCACTGTTCTAACCTAACCTAACCTACCAACACAACTCGCTCGGCTCGCGCTAAGTGGTCACCGTTCTAACTTAACCTAACCAACACAAGTCTGTGTGCTTTGGGTAGGATCTGTTACTCATTAGGGTGCGGGGAGCTAATAATCATAGCAACATATAAATTTCACGTAAACTCGAGAGCAACGGAATGACAAAACGAACGCCAAAAGTATTTGTCAATGTAAACAGAATGGCGGCTTACGTTTCGTTTCACACATTTCGACAAACGGAGCATCGAAATCGCTACGAAATGTATCAAAATTACGTTCCTTTTTAAGTATTTGTAAGTTTTTGAAATAATAATTTAAATATTTTGGCGCGTCTATGATAACCTAACCTAACCTTTAAAGGTTGTATATCTCTGAACGGACAGCGAACTGAGACTATCCCCCCTAACGACTATTGCTCTATCTAATTAGACCTTTAAAACTGTATAAAAATTATTTTGTTTAGATGTAATTAGTTTTCGGGTACCAAAACGCCATAACCTAACCTAACATAAATGTATAGTGTTAAAGGTTGTATATCTCTGAACGGACAGCGAACTGGGACTATCCTCCATAACAACTATTGTTCTACATAATTAGACCTTTCAATCTGTATATAAATTATTTTGATTGGATGTAATTAGTTTTCCGGTACCAAAACGCCCTAACCTAACCTAAACCTAACATAAATGTATAGTGTTAAAGGTTGTATATCTCTGAACGGACAGCGAACTGGGACTATCCCCCATATCAACTATTGTTCTACATAATTAGGCCTTTCAATCTGTATATAAATTATTTTGTTTGGATGTAATTAGTTTTCGGGTAAGTACCAAAACGCCCATCCTCCTTACACTAAAATATTAATTTCGCTCAAAATTTGGTCAAAATATAATGCAATACAAAAAGAATACGTCCGTACGTATACGTTTCTACAAAAAGAAGTGAAATCCCACCAAAAACATTCTGTAAAAAACTAGCCAAGTCTCAATGGAGCTGCTTGTTTATCTCTAAAAAGTAATGAAATCTAGACAAAGTCGTACCAAGTCTAAGGTTCCTTACTGCGATTTCTTTATTATTATAGTTAATGTTGTGTGACTTGGCCGTTGAAGGGTACACAAGGGTACAAACCCAGGTGCTCCATGATACCATTGCACCAATCTGTCGCCATAACCGCTACCCATTGACGATGGAAAATTGCCACTTGGAAAACGTTGATTTAATAACTAGTCAATTGTAGGCTTGATAAAGCTGCGTATTTCAATAATACTTATGTTTAAGCGAGCCCGAAACAAACAGTATCAAAAATTATTTCCAGTACAGACGGACTTATAATCATTGATTAGAAGTCCGTCTGTACGTCTATTTTATGTTAGATCGGTGGTCGATTTGACGCTCCAAAAAGAAGAGAGCAGAAGTCAGCATTGTCGATGCTGAATGCATGTGTTGACCAATCAACAACAGCCTAAAATGAGACACTAGCGTCCAATTACCAATACCGGTATGGGCTATTATCTCGCTTAACAAACATAGGTAGTTACAACAGATATAACATTACGTGTAAACAAAATTGACTTGTACCCACTAACGTATAAAGAATGTTCAACGGCCAAGTCACACAACATTAACTATAATAATAAAGAAATCGCAGTAAGGAACCTTAGACTTGGTACGACTTTGTCTAGATTTCATTACTTTTTAGAGATAAACAAGCAGCTCCATTGAGACTTGGCTAGTTTTTTACAGAATGTTTTTGGTGGGATTCACTTTACTGTTCTATACCTGGGTAACGGCCTCTATAATTCATTATTGCTGGCTCTAAATTGCTGCTACTAATCAATAAAAGAAGTCTGAACTTGAAAACGATAAAAATTTTTTTTTTTTCCTTTCATATTATGTATCAATTGTTTTATTTAATTAATTGTGTATTATCTGCGCATAATGTAGTGCATGCTGTGCTCATAGGCTGTGCTTTTCTGTAAGTGATGAGGCGCTTAGACTTAAGTTTGCATTGTACAAATTATATATTAACAGTGAGGAGCCTAATAAATAAATAATAAAAAAAAAGGATTTGAGCATCTCTAGCACTGACCTCTACAATCATATTTATATTGTAGTCTGTGACTATCATACAAGTACGCCAATAATATCTCCGCTGCTGAAACACAAGCCTTCTCTCTGTGAGAGGGAGGGGGATGTCATCCACGCGGGCCCTTTGCGGGTTCTCAGGTCTTGTATAATACAGGTCAGTGATCTATAGTTTATAATAGTAGTCTATGGCATTTGAGATAGGATGTAGATTGAATTAGTCCACAAAAAATCTTCTAAGGTGCAACCAAAGACTACAATATGATGGTGCAACGCCAATGCAGTTAACAGTTCTAGTGGCAGCTTATCTTACTTCGCAAACGCACCTGGCGGGGTGGCGACAAAAAAAATCGACAAAGGCAGTAAAAACTTGAATCATTATTTTATTATATTTTCTGGAATTTTGGAAAAATAAAACAAATCGATATTTGTATTGCATATTCTATATTTTATTATTTTAATTCAACTGCACGTCTTGCCGAGCGAGCTCCAACAACATAGGGTCGTCGAAGAACTTGTTGATGGACACGTCTTCACTGAGGCCCTTGCGACGTCGCGTCTTGATCATGAACTCACGAGCTAAGTGCGTAGCGGGCTGGGGCTCCAAAGGCCTGGGAAATTAATAAAATCACATAAAAAGAAGTACACCCACATTTCGCCAGTACTTTTTATAAATGCATTTAATAGGGGCGAGTTAAGATTTAAATAGTTGAGGGTGACCCTATTGCGGTAAACCGGGCACAAACAAGCCTGTTACTGAATTTCCTGATAGAGAAACCCAGGAGCTCATATTCAGTGGTTCATGCCATTTTATAAATATAAACGACAAGTTGACACGTTAGTGTTAGGTAATTGCAGCCGACGACACCTGTCGACGGCAGCCGGCAACAAATACACAAGCGGCAGACAGCATATGGTGTCGACAGCAGCCGTCGACGGCTGCAGTTGTCTCCACCGTTGACGCGTGTCGCTCGTGTATGATGAGCACTTATAAAGCTCAGCGTCCACTGCTTTACTTCGAGTTGACTTATTAAGATGTGCTACGGCCAATATGCTTTCTGTGACAGAGTCCGTAGCTCAACTTTGTGGCCTTCTCGCCCGCATAAGTGTCGATCCCGTGGGAATATAGGGATAAAAACTATTCTATATCCTTTCCCGGGACTCAAACTATCTCTATATCAAATTTCATCTAAATCGGATCAGCGGTTTTAGCGTGAAGAGGTAACAGACAGACAGACACACACTTTCGCATTTATAATAATATTAGTATGGATAACGAATGAACTACTGAAAAAGTCATAATTTTTTTGAAGTTGTAGTGCTATCTGAACTTTATGTGTGGCCATTACAGTTATTTTTCCAAAAACCCATATTTGTTTACACTTTTGGAAACAAAATTGTTGATGGCAGCACCCCAAACAAAAAAAAAAGGATAATATGTTGATGCCTTACCTGATAATGATGCTCTTATCAAGCGGGTCGCCCGGCACGATCTGCCAGTGATGGAACACTTGCAGGCAGAAGGCCTGGCCCTGCGTGTGAGTTCGTAGATCCGTCTCGAAGCCGAACGAATCGATCGCGGGTACGAAGGCTTTGATCGTGTAGAGAGGAGAGCCCGGGACGGGTGCGTCTTGTGTTACGTGACCTGCGGAAGAACAGAAATGAGTTAGTATTATTTATTTATTTAAACCATTCAGTCCCTGTCAACATCAGACAAACGACAGAAATAGAACGATGTTTTAAATGTGTTTATAGTTAAACGTATTTAGTAACTTGTGGTGCAAGTGAGCCATATCGAAACCATACTAAGCAATTATTTGTCCAGTACAAAATGTCCTATATTATTGTTGTAAAGATTATTATACGGGTGGGGGTTAAAGGAGTTAGTAATGTGTGTTATAGGGGCTGTCTCTGTCTGTAGACAGTCAAAATTGGCTTTACCAATGATTCACCCACGACTAACCAAAAAACTTCTTAGCCTAAGTAGAAATAACGTTAGAATAATAATAGGTTCAATTACGGGCCACAACCTCCTTAACAAACATCTTTTCAACATAGGCGCCACAGACAGCCCCCTTTGCAGGGGCTGCCTTGACGCCGAGGAATCAGCCGCCCACGTCATCCTGGAATGCGAGGCCGTGGCTTCTCAACGTGCAGAAATCCTCGGAACAATGAGGTCGCTCCGCGAAGCCTGCAAAGCTCCCAGGAAGCTTCTGTGCTTTTGGGCGGAGCTTGGCTGGCTCTGTTAGCCAGAATCCCCACGCACAACGGACCGAATGAGAGTCTAAGTGCGGAAAAGGGAGCCCCATCATCATCATCATCATCAGGGGCTGTCTTTTGTAGCTTTGGACATCCTAAAAGTGCTGATTTTAAAATACACAAAAACCATCTTACACCGGCGTAGGCGCAGTAATCGATCGTCCTTTACCTACTCAGGGTTAGTGCTGTGTGTTATAGGGGCTGCCTTTCATAGCTTTGGACATCCTAAAAGTGCTGATTTTAAAATCACACTGCAGTAAAATATTTTGTCATCAATTTATCAAAGAATGATAAACTCTTCAAAACTAAGTCAAAGTCGTATTATAATATTAATCGAGACGTTACCTCTCCTCTTAGCCAGTACTGTGTAGACTGCTGACACGCAGTCGGCCGGCGCCTGCACCTCCACGAACAGATAGGGCTCCATCAGTCGGGGCGTCGCCATCAAGAACGCAGAGTACGCCACCTTATTTATGAAACATACTTGTTTATGACATATTTTTTTACTAGACATAGTGCCTATTTTTCAATAATTTTATGAAACCTGAGAAAAAATGAGGCGGGTTGACTACCTAAATATATAAAATTCAAAGTCTTGACTGACTGACTGATATATCAACGCGCAGCCTAAACCGCTGGTCCTAGAGACATGAAATTTGGAGGGTGTGTTCTTTGTGAAGAGTATGTATCCACTAAGAAAGGGTTTTTCGAAATTCCATCCCTAAGAGGGTGAAATTTCACGCGAACGAAGTCGCGGGCATAAGTTAGTTCCGTATACAAAACCTGCTAAATCGTCATATTTATTTCTCAGATAAAAGTTATCTAATGATTGAATAGTCAGCCCTAAATAATGTCACAATTTTTGAAGTGAAAACTTCTTCAGGCGCGTTGGGCATTTATTTGAGATGGGGTAAAAACCATTGAACTCGCGACACTGTTACCGTAAGCGACACCGCGCGTTTTGTTTATAAGACGATTAAAAAAATACCCGCTTCGGATGTGTTCGGCTGTCCTCGGGATGTACAGTCACGAGCACTAATATGTCAACACTTGGCAACTTTCAATTGCGATTTATTCGTGAAATAACGAATGCAATCTTGAAATACGACACTTTACATAAACCTATGGGTTCGGAAATACCATGTTCGTAATAACATAAAATTTCATTCAAAATTAAAAGGGAAAATCGCCTTTGAATAAAGCCAAGTGTATACATACTTATGCTCGTGACTGTACTCAGTTTTAATGTATATCCGATATGTCAGTGAGTGATGGAAAAGTATTCTGTTTGTTTGTTGTTTTCACTTTTGCGGCACTCCCGGAGTGCCACTGTTTTTTTTTGAGCTCTTTTGTTGCAGAGGGCTGGTCATTATACAGCAAGAAATTCTTTAATTATCCCTGTTTATCCCGAAGGGTTAGACAGAGCTGTACCTACCTACCTACCTACCTACAATACTACCACATCTCGCCAGTTATATTTAAGTCTCACGTAACAGGGGGCGAGCCTTTTGCCATCAACCGGGCACAAATTCACACTCCGGGCGGACTGAGAAATTCTTGATGGAAAAACCCTATAACAGCTGAATACCAGTATTTTACATAGAGCGACTGCCTATCTGACCTCCACAACCCAATTACTGGGTAATACGATACCCCTTGATAAGACTGCGGTTGTCAGACTTTCGGGCTTCGGACTACCCGTAACGACTGTCAAAGATCCACGAATGGCAGCCGGGACCAACGGCTTAACGTGCTTTCCGAGGCACGGAGGAGTCTCGGTATGTAAAGATGGTCACCCATCCACAGACCAACCGCGGCAAGCGTAGCTTAACCTGATCTATCGACCTGTGCGGCTGTTATTATTTAGCCACGGGCCCCTCAGCTAATAAATCTCAACTAAACTAATAAAATAATTAAAAAAAAACTAATAAAATGAATATATAAGTGTAAAATCTACGTACCCTCCTAGCAGTGGGTATAATTTGTCCACCGCCTCTATGTAGTGGCTCCTGTGCTATGACTGCATCCAAGATCTTGAACTTCACGTTTCGAATCGGCTCCTCACACAGTGGACCTTCTCGCGTGCCCCATTGGAAACCTGAGGAAATGAATCAAAGTAGTTTTGTGATTTTAGGCGCAATATGCAGAATGAGTTTTTGAATGGACGAGAAAAGAGATTTTAGACAAAAGTACATACAAAACAAAAACTGAAAAGTTTGCGACGGGCTTATACCAGGCGTCGAATGTACGGTCAGCGACAAAAGTCGTTTAACACTTCAGTTTTTTAATCTCAGTTATTGAGCAAAATATTTGTTCAAAATTGCAGCAAAGTACAATGCAATTTTGAACAAATATTTTGCTCAATAACTGAGATTTATATATACTGAAGTGTTAATCGACTTTTGTTGCTGAATGTACATGTATCTCCCGGGCCCCCCACTTATGGTAGTAGAGTAGGGGTTTTAATCGGTAGGAGTCCGACATACATAACCCTCCGTTTTCCCCAGACGGCGGGTATCCATCCATGAGGATTTCTTCACAAAAAAAAAAAGCCAGCGATGGAACCCGACCTTTTCTATAATGTACAAAACGACATTGCACTGTGCGATATAGTTGCTGATTATCAAATGCAATAGAGGAATATGTGGGTGTTGATATCGGGTCGTGCATATAGGTACTATATTCCCCATGTTTTTTTTTGCTTGTTTTTATTTTATACGTGCGTAAGTGCATATTAACGTTTTTATTTATTTATTTTTATTTATGCACTTCAAACATACAAATATCCTAACAGGCTAGACCCAATGCGATATTGCAGTACACTTAAAAATGAAATAGTTCCAGTGCTTGTACCATAACAAATTCTATAGGTAGCTATTCTTTCAAATTCATCCAAAGCGCAACAGAATATGTCTACGTCATCAGCAATGAGGTTGAGAGTGCGGGCGTATTTTTATTCTTTCTAATAACCTCTGAAGCCGTGTGTAAGTCGAGTTCCGAGTTCCGAGTCTCACCTTGTACTATACTATCTTTAACAGACGCTAGTAGATGTTTGTCGACCTCGGAGGGCAGTGTATCGTCGACCAGGATGTTGGGTCCCGTGGAGTCGGGCCCGAACGCCCAGATCGAACGCGCCGCCAGTAAATCCCAGTCGTATCTGATAAAAAAAATATATTATTTAGATATTTCTTACATGGACATTTACACTTTACCTACATTACATTTTTATGGACACAAAATGAGGGCCTTTAAAATCATGACTACAGACAAATAGCAATAACAATCATGATATCACATGATAAATAGTTGCAGTCAGTAGTTGTTGCAGTAGTTGTTGTTGTTGATAGTAGTTGTAGTTGTTGTTGTAATAGTTGTGTTGTAGTTGACTGGCTCTGTCACAAGCCTACACCCTGGTTTAAGCATAATCAGCCTATAATGTACCCACTGCTGGGACACACGCCTCTGTGAGATAAACGGACCTTAATCCACTAAACGGGTCGTGTGCGGGTTGGTAGATGGTACAATTTTTCGAATTTTTGGTCTCAAACTCAAAGCAATTATTTTACTTAAGGCTACTCTTTCGAAAAAAGCTTAAAAACAGCGTGCAGATGAAGCAGCTTTTCTCCGGAACTTACAGAGAAATTACATCTGAAAAAATAGTTGGTAATCTACATGATATGAATCGTAATTTGGTTTAGCCATAATTTTTCTATCGATATCACCTATTAAGAAAAAAAACCACCAAATCACCTCCAAATCGTTGAGATGAAACCATTTTACATTCATTTTTTATCAAAAGAATATAAAAAAAAATCGTTGGCATGAATACAAGCCTTAAACCATGTACACTGTACAGGCACTTTTGAATTGTCAAAATTAAATAGTCGGTCAGTTAGTTGAAGCTAGTTGCCCATTCCAAAACGTAGATCTCTATGGAGAAGAACGGGCAAGAAACTCCATGGACACTCTTTTAAATCAAGATATTACAAAATCCTGGGTACATTATTTTTGTTGCTTCTTTATACAAAAAAAAAACACAAATGAAGAAACAATTCAAAATATAAGATTAAAACTGGTTCTAGGACATGCCAATTTCTTCACGATATTTTCCGTCACATGTTCTCACTTGGTCTGGAAGAACTCGCCCAGCCTCTTCCTGTCCCAGGTGACGCACACGGCGCCTGCCTCTATGTCCTCGGCCAGGCCTCGCTCTAACGGCTCAGCTATCATGGTGAGTTTGTTCCGTTTGTTGGGTGTCTCGGCGAAACACTTGAGGGATGATGTCTCGACTACTGTCTCGCAGAAAGAGACTACAGGATCTGCCACTGTTGAAAGGAGATAATGATTTATTTTAGTTTATATTTTGTTAAAATTTTCTCACAACACATAACATAAACATGAAAAAACAACCGAAATTGGCATAAACCCCTTTATTCATAAACGTTGCCTAAAGTTAAGTAGTGATTAGCGACTGTTTAACCATAAATTTTTGACCTTCGAACGTCACTTAACTTTAATCATCGTTTATAAATAAACCCGTAAGCAGGGACTTGAAAACGAAATGAATTTCGTTCCGTTACCACTAATGTTATCCTATAACGTTCCAAAATTTTTAACAATACTAAAACCTAAAAATATGGATTAAATAATGTTACAAAAGAAAATGTTATAGAATATCACTTTCGTAGAATAATATTATATGTAACGTTATAGGTATCAGTAACAATAAGCTTATCTGCTTGTATAGGAGAAACGTTACAGATTCATTTGTAACGTTATTCTTTATACTTTGTCGTCTTTTTCGTCGTCAGTCATGAAGCTGGCAAAGTTGAGTATCGAAATGAATAACGTTATTATATCGTTATATTAATAACGATATATTGTAATATTGTGGTGGCCCAGTGGTATCGGCCGCGACTTACGAGTTGTAGGTCGTAGGTTCGAACCCAGACAGGCGCTTTACTTTGTGTAAATTATTTCATCACCACTGCTCTCAAAACGGTGAAGGAAAACATCGTGAGGAAACCAGCATGTCCTAGAATCAAAAATTCGAAGACATGTGACATATACCAACCCGCACTGGGCCCGCGTGGTGGATTATGGCCCACTCCCTCTCACAGAGAGGAGGCCTGTGTCCCAGCAGTGGGAACATTATAGGCTGATTATGATTATTATGTAATATTGTTATTGAACAGTTAGGAATTAATTTTGTTACGGTCTTGGTGGAACGGTATAAATGATCGTTACCGGAACTACGCGTAACGTTATTTTGAGTAATGTTTCAAGTCCCTGCCCGTAAGTCTACATATAGACAGCAACATTTACACCGTAATGTCAATACAGGGATCAAACTGGCAAGTTTCATTTTCGGACCGATATATGACGACACCGTTTTATAAGGAAATCTAAGCTACCTACCTACCTTCTCAATCCTTGTCATAGAACGTGTTCGGTGTTTACCTTTAATATCGATCTCGGAGTACATGTTCCTCAAGTCGTGCATGACACAATCGAGGTACAGCTCGCCGGTGCCCAAGATCACGTGCTCGCCTGATTCCTCCACGCGTGTCGATAGCAGGGGGTACGATTTGTTCACCTGTAATAACAGTTTTGTATAGTTTTTCCTCTTTTAAAGCGCGTTTTTTTAAAACCGCGCGAAAAGAGCAAAAAGGATGGAAGGGAAAGGAAGGAGGAGAAAGGAAGACGGAATGCGGGCCCTATCAGAACACTAGCGCTGCGATAATTATTTTTTAAATATTGCAACATTATACTGAGATAGGAGCCTTTTTGGCGTCGCATAGGTCTTTTTCTGGTTTATTTAGATATTATTAGCTGCGCCCCGCGGTTCCACCCGAGTAAATATCGATTCCGTGGGAATATCGGGACAAAAGGTAGCCTATATGTTAATCCAGGGTGTCAGCTACCTCCATACAAAACTTTATCGAAATTGGTCCAGCCGTTTGAGCGTGAAGAAGTAACAAACATATAAACACACACACTCACAAACTTTCGCCTTTATAATATTAGTGTGATTCTTTTTTGTTGTTTTTAATGTAACTTTGTTAGTTTTAAATGTTACTTTTTTATTATTTGTATTTTCTGTGTGTGTCCCAAATAAAATATATATATTTCTTTCTTTTTAACAAAACTGGGCGAAAATCTGCAGCCTTATTGCACATCACCCACCTTCCTCAATCCATCCAACATCTTAGGCAGCTCAGACGGATTAACAGGCTCCACAGCAATCTTCACGACCGCCTGCGTGTTGAACCGCAGCGGTGTGAAGGTGTGCAGCTCAGCGTCCTCTTCTGCTGCTACCACGGTGCAGGTCTTCACGATCGGCTGGTCGATGCCTTCGATGAGAGCCCAGCAGCCGGCTGGCACGCGGTTTAATTCTACCTGGATGGGAAATATAGTTGTTAGACTAAAAATTCAAGTTTCGCGGTAGTCTGGTTGTTCGATTAAAAACTGTATCGCTTAAACTTTTCTTTATAATCTGTACTCGCTCATTCTATAGTGTTAGCTGCATCCCCTGGCCCCTCCCCCCGGTGTAGCCTTGGCTTAGTCACCCACGGTGAAGCGAAGAGGAACCCGAGGAGGGGCCGCTCGTCAGGGCTTTTGCCGATAAGCCGACGACGTAGCGGCCAACAAGTAGGTTGCGGTGCCGCTTGGGCGACATCGCAACTGGAGGCGGGCCGTGATGTCGTATGGGAGGCATCGCGGTCTCCAACCCTCAGGTAGGAGGCCGCGGCGGGAGAGGAGTGCCGGTATTGCGGTGCGCCGCTCTCCCTACCTTCCGCGGCGGGAGACGAGTGCCGGTATTGTCGTGCGCCGCTCTCCCTACCTTCCGCGGCGGGAGAGGAGTGCCGGTATTGCGGTGCGCCGCTCTCCCTACCTTCCGCGGCGGGAGAGGAGTGCCGGTATTGCGGTGCGCCGCTCTCCCTACCTTCCGCGGCGGGAGAGGAGTGCCGGTATTGCGGTGCGCCGCTCTCCCTACCTTCCGCGGCAGGAGAGGAGTGCCGGTATTGCGGTGCGCCGCTCTCCCTACCTTCCGCGGCGGGAGAGGAGTGCCGGTATTGCGGTGCGCCGCTCTCCCTACCTTCCGCGGCGGGAGAGGAGTGCCGGTATTGCGGTGCGCCGCTCTCCCTACCTTCCGCGGCGGGAGAGGAGTGCCGGTATTGCGGTGCGCCGCTCTCCCTACCTTCCGCGGCGGGAGAGGAGTGCCGGTATTGCGGTGCGCCGCTCTCCCTACCTTCCGCGGCGGGAGAGGAGTGCCGGTATTGCGGTGCGCCGCTCTCCCTACCTTCCGCGGCGGGAGAGGAGTGCCGGTATTGCGGTGCGCCGCTCTCCCTACCTTCCGCGGCCTTGACGGGGTCGCCACCGTCTGATGGCGGACGCGGCGGGCCGCAGGGGAGGAGGAGTGTTGGTAAGACATTGGCCGCTCTCCCTATCCTCTGCGGCCGAAAATTGGCAGGCGGCGGGGCCAATGACCTGACCCATCGCAGGGGGACCAAGGGTGCCCAGACACGGGGTCGTCTGGCGCCCATGTGCTGGTTTGGTCCCTGGGGAGATCACGGCGTGCTATGTGTTCTGGTGGGTGATGGGGAGTACTCCCCAGAGGAGGGTCCGGTGACGGACAACCGCGGTGATATTTTTACATCCGTGCGAACGTGAGTTTAGCGTTCGTCTGGCGCACACTGGACAGGCAGTCATGCTACCAACATGATGACTGGCTAATATACCTCAGACCGACTCGAGAGAATCCAAATAAATGGTTTATGTCCCAAAAAACCCAAGCAAGACAAATTAGTGTGACCCGAAATTGTATTTTTGTTTTTTTTTTTGACAATTTATTGACCATGAATTGGGTATGGAAGATTAGAAACGGGCTAACTAACACGGTTATCTTACCTTATACCGCGCTTCGTATATCCAGAGGCGGCCCACGTTCATGATCCTAGAGTCTTCTTCATCCTGTGTGCTGTAATTTTCTCCCAAAACTCGAACTGTTTGACCCGCGTATAGCGTGCCTGACATTATGCGGGCTAACACCTGGAATTACGGAGATCATTATCATCACCATCTCTTGCCATTAAACCAAACAGGTGATTTGACAAACATAAGTAACATAACAGGAATGTCCCTGGTTGCGAATTGGCTCAATGCTAATGTCCTCGCATTAAATACCTCCAAAACAAACTTTATTTGTTTCAGCATCTGTAACCGTACTCAACCTACCGGCGATTTTCGAATCATTATACACACTTGTGATGGTATTAATGTTGATAATTGTAACTGTTCTAGTATTGGCAAAGTTTCTAGCACAAAATATTTAGGGGTAATGCTGGATCAGAGATTGTGCTGGTACCCCCATCTTGAGCAAGTTGCCAATAGAGTCCGCAAGCTAAATTGGATTTTTAAGACTCTGCGTCACGTGCTGCCTAGGTCTATACGGAGTAGTGGTAAGCCGGTTGGAAATGTGCTCACTCAAATATATATTTATCTTGCGCAATCAATATTGATATACTGTATTCCCGTTTGGGGTGGGGCAACAAAATCTAAATTCATCCAATTGGAGCGAGCACAACGTGCCCTGCTCAAAATAATGCACTTTAAAAAAAGGAGATATTCTACAGAGAACCTTTACAAACTTAGTGATGTATTGTCAGTTAGGAAACTATACATTACTCAAATAATTTTAAAAAAGCACAAAACCTTACCTTATAATCCGGATATACACTCAAGAAGAAGAAAACACAATATAGCTCATATACCTATAACCAAGACCAAATTCGGATCTATGCAATTTAGTAAACGATCAGCTCAATTGTATAACAAAATAAACAAAGAAATTTTCGTATATGCAAAATCTTATCATATATGTAAAGAAATGTTGATTCAGTGGATAAAACCACTGACATATGAAAATACTGAAGCTCTCCTACAAAACGTAACTTAATACATGTACACGACCCGCTCACACACACAGTGACTCTCCCATACCTACACGTACATTCACACACACACATACTCACACCACCACTCATCCATAACACTCATAACACTCTACAACACACGCACACTCATGCACACACTCACTCATGTTAACATTATTATATTATTTTGGTTTAATACACCCATGTACTGTTTTTATTGTGTTTTAAGTAAGTACCTACTGTTGTGAAGGAGCGGAGTCCTCTAATACAGGCATTTTATGCTTAAATGAAGACTCCAAACCCAAATTGTTTGTGTATAACTTTTGGACACAATAAACGTTATTATTATTATTATTTTTTTTTAGTGTTTCCTCTTCTCAGCTCTTTGGCTGGTTTTTGCAACATTTACGGACCGAAGTCAAGTAAATTATTATTATTATTATTATAAGTTAGCACTGACATCAACATCCGTGTTTATTGTAAGATTACAATTTTTGGATTCATGGTTTCATAGTTCTTCAGTAACTTTTTTAGCACTGCAACGAGGAAGTTTGTATTACAGGCAATATAAAATTATCCTTATTATTGTTCTAGTGTTGTTTAACAGTGTTACTGGATTCGGCCTTAATCCTAACTTTAATATTATAAATGCGAAAGTAAGTTTGTTACGTTTTCACGCCTAAACCACTGAACCAATCATCTTGAAATTTTGCATATTATACGTTGTCAAATGTACAGAAACGGACACAATTGTACCTTTCATCCCGAAAAAAATGCTGTTCCCGAGGAAAACAACAATAACGTTTTATTATGATAATAGATGGCGCCACGTGTCTTTCGAACGGGATCGAAACTTATGCGGGTGACACTGCTGGGCGCTGCTAGTATAAAATAAATATCTCCTTATTCATGGTAAGCACAACTTTTGATGTCGAAGGTAACAATATTTAAAAACTGTTTTTTTTTTTACCATGAAGTTATAATGTTTACTTTAGTTATCATCTCAAAAGTTTTTGGACGTTTTCTACTTACCAAGAAGAAGGTGCAGTCATCTGTGGGGTACATCTTGGTGGTGTGCGCGACCAGCCGACCGGACTGGTCGCACGCCAGCATGTCCGCGTGCAGCGCGCCCGCCGCGCCGCGGTACGTGTGCGCCACCTTGCGCGGCGCCGCGTCCAGGGGAGACGGCACGTGGCGGACCAGCATCTCCACGAAACCACTGAAATAGAAACACGATTGAAATAAGGCCATCTTATGAACCACCACACGTGTGATTTATGGGGTACACTCAGCCTCAAAAAGATGTATAAGTACCGTCAACAAAAGAGATAATTATGCAGGATCGTCGGATATACTTAGTTGAAGTTTAGTAAGAAACCGATGGATGTTCTCGAGTAAAGTTTAATTTAATTTTATCAAATTAAATTTCCGTCGAGAACATCCATCGGTATATATCAGACAATCCTGCATACTTATCTCTTTTGTTGACTGTACATGAACAAAACAATCTTTCTTCCTTAGTATTGTATCAATGTGTAGCCGCAAAACATTATTACACATTGAGTACTTAATTGTAGATTACATTGATCCATTTAAAAGATGTATGAAATTCTATAAGTAAAGTGTTTACAAGCCATTACAGGTTGTAAGCAGTTTTAGTCAAGATAAAAAATTGCTTTGGCAGGCAACCGCTCCTACTTTAACAAGGAACAGTTTCGAAGACGCAATTGATATGAGCCATAATAGTTTTCTTATGTTTATTGATTTAGGGACTTTCATTCTATAGAACATGTCAGTCCCGCTTAAGAGAATGAAAGAATTTGGATTGAATAAAACACGTGTTTGTTTGCGACCACACGAAGGTGCTCGCGTCGTATAACCGTAGCCTTAAATTCACTTGAACAGCAGACTCACCAGAAATCTCCAAAGAATCGGCTACAGACAAGTCTCAGCAGGGGTCGCACGTTCAGCTTGGCTTCCTGCTTCGTCAGCTTGATGCCGAGCTCCGACAGAACTGCTGGCAGTGTGTCGTCGACATCACCTACAACCTACAGACAACAAAACATATTATAAATTGTGAATGAATCGGGTCTCTAAGAGATATGAGAAGGCACTTTTATCAGACTGGACTTGATTTGTTAAAAAATGATGCAGTATTTTGCTCAGTATTCTACATAAGTTGTAGAATAGGTAACAAGACTTTTTGGTATTTCTTTGACAAACTGATAGACTTCTTAACAATTCATTTATTTATTTCTTGTTCTTCAGAAAGCTTACAAACTATGCTAGGCTTATCTTTATATGTAGAAGTATGAGGAATTCTGCTTGCGCGATGCAGGATTTTACGCGATGCAGGATTTTGCGTGACGTCAGTTTAATGCGTAGTTCGTATGTGGCTATATAAACATCTTTATTCAGGAATTGTAAAGTCAAGTTCATGACTTTATGACCCTATTCAGAAAACCTAAATCCAGCGGCAGCTGCTGCTTCAATAAGGAGAACCACTAGGAAGATTAAAAAAACCTGCGAAAATTTGCACATTAGGAAATGATCATTAGTGCTAAAAAAACGTGTGCGATCGGGGCCCCCAATGACGTTCCTTACGCGAAACTCGCACACATTCGTATAATATGTAGAAAGAGACAGAGAGAGAGAAAGTCGAATGGAGGGGCATAACGTTTTTTCCTTACATGACGATTTCTACCAGTCACCTCCTATCGCAAGCCGCGTTAAGGAACTTCGTTCTAATAACAACACTCCAAAAGCTTACCTGAGCAAAAATCTTATACAGCGGCTCCAAAATGAACTCCACAAAACTCCTCTGCGCAGAAGCATGAGGCTGCTTCTTGGTGAACCGTCTGGTCTTGGCGTTGAAGTACACGTCGCCCCACAGCCACGCCGACATGTCTGCCCCGCGGAGCCCTGAGGCGGGGTGCGCCGCCGCGTACATGGCCGCGAAGGACTCCACGGAGAAACACACGTCGTAGAGGGACGAGGCGAAACACACGTTTCCTGAGGGAGGATGAATGTTTGATGACACTTGACACATAAAACAACACTAAATGCAGGTTCTGTCTCTACATTTAGCACACCTATCAATCCCATCATTGTTAATTTATTTATTTACTAGCTGCGCCCCGCTGTTTCACTCGCATAAGTCTTGATCCCGTGCAAATATCGGGATAAAAAGTGCCCTATGTGCTAATCCTGTTTATAAACTATCTGTGTGCCAAATTTCATCAAAATCCGTTGAGTACTTTTTGCGTGAAAGAGTAACAAACGTACAAACACACTCACAAACTTTCGCCTTTATAATATTAGTGTGATTTTTAGCCTATAATGTCCCACTGCAGGGCCTCCGTTTCTCCTTTCTACTCCTCTGTCTTGAGCTAGTGTTGACCAATCCTGTTTCTTTATTGCTATATTATGTATATATGTATAAAATATGTAATTATTAATTTATGGCAGCCAAATAAAAAAAATATACTCGCACACAGTTAAACCACGACCTGGGTTAGGACATAGGATACTTTATCTCGGTAGTACGTTCTCGTGGGATAATTCTCGACCACCATGCTGGCGAATGCTATTTTAATACAATTTCTTTATTTACGCGACCCAGGCGTTTTTTCTATCCTAGAGACATTCTGAAACTTAACTGACAAACTAAGAATTCAAATACAGTAACAACATACCCAACAAAGGCGAGAACACAGTAGCAGGCTCATCCGGGTTATCCTGGGGCTGGTGGGTCTCGCACATAGAGTTCAGCTCATCAATGATGTGCCTTAACTTGTAGTAGGCGTCTGCGGGCGGCAGCTTCAGTTCCAGGATCAGGCGGTCAATCTTGTTGATGCAGAGGGTCAGGGGAACCCGCTCTTGGACTGCATGACGGAGCAAGCGCTCTGTGTTTAGCATTATGCCTTCTGCGGCATCCACGAAGAGGACTGCGCCTGTGTTTGAGGAAAAATGTTTTAAGTGGGATATTTTACTCCTTACACCTTATTACATGAATATTATTTTTTTAATATACATGTAATTTGTTATCAATTAATTGCGCTTTTGTGTGTTATGCTATTTCTTTTGTGTGCACCAAAAATAAACAATCCATCTATCTTGTGGGGAAAAAATGATCTATTTTGTTTTAGTAACCTTTGTGCTTGATTAATTTGCAGTATGAAATTGTGATCTCAAAATTTTACAGTGAAATATCATAATGAAAATGTTATTTTTTTCTATAAAACATGCATTAGGCCACATACACACTGACAGGTGGCTTGCCTAGAGCCAAGCGAGTCACCTTGCTAGTAGTGAAGTGAAACAAACACTAGAATGTTCGCAACCGGCCGCTGTATGCGCTTGGCGCGTTCGCTAGTCGCCTAGCATGTATCAAAGCATGTTAAGTCAAGCCACCCGTCAGTGGGTACGTACGTAGCCTTAAGGTATTACAAATGTGAAGTATAAAACTGAATAGAATGCTACTGTTCTTTATGACACTACAATAACAAAATTGTTTAATAACCACATCAACTTTCA
This sequence comes from Oligia latruncula, assembly GCA_948474745.1. Classification (NCBI taxonomy): domain Eukaryota; kingdom Metazoa; phylum Arthropoda; class Insecta; order Lepidoptera; family Noctuidae; genus Oligia; species Oligia latruncula. The sequence goes on from OX419685.1 coordinate 1,892,031, forward strand.
ACTTACCATCAGAGATCCTCAAAGCTGCAGTAACTTCATCACTAAAATTGACATGTCCCGGTGTGTCCATAATATTCAGCAGATGTGACTTCCCCTTGATATTCTTCAACAATAATGTCACCGGCATGGACTTGATGGAGACTCCTCGTTCTTGCTCCACAAACAGTGTGTCCGTGTACCGCATTGGTATTGTAGTGTCTGTGTTTATTGTGCTCGGGTGGGTTTGTCTGATAAGACAGTCCACAAACGAAGTTTTGCCTGAAATAAAAATGTTTTTTTTTAATATTGCTACTCAAGCCAATTTCTACCTTCAGATAGAGAGTATAAAAAAAAACAGAGGTCAAGGGTAGAGAAAGGAGGCCCATACTAAAGTATAAAAAAAAAACTATTTAGTAGTTATAATATTTTAGTGCTCTGCCTTTAGAATTGTATTCTCAACAACATTCTGTCATAGATCAATACCCAGTAAGTCTAACAGTTAAAATATTTAAACCTACCATTATGTAAATGCCCCATCAGTGTAACATTCCTCATGAGGTTGGTGTTGTCCAGCATATCAGCCATGTACTCCATGTCATATTTAGTCTCCGGTAACTGTTGCTCTTGGACCTGGAACTTCTTATGCTTGATAGGCTCCACAAGAGGCTTGTCTAAGGCCTGCGTGTCCTCCTCTTGGACCACTGTTTCCACATCTGGCCCATACACCTCTACGGCTTGAGGATAGTATCTGTTGGAAGAGGATGTTAGTGAGAAACCAGATAAAGATGTAGAGACAAAAATTCTAAGATATTTTTTCAAATTATTGTGTAATATTGTAAGTGTTGTTGTGATATGGTATTTTAATCTTTGCTGCGGGTTAGAAACATTTACTCCTACACAACTTTAATAAAAACTAAGAAGTTTACATCCAGTTTTTGCTGAAAAACAATCGATAAGCTTGTAGTTTGTAAACAACCATAGGCCATAGCATAGCCAAGTTTATTTGTCTCCTGGGTGTTAACATGTTTAGTTACCGTTTATCTTCGTGCAGCACGACGGACATGGGCGCCACCTCGGGCTCCGCATCCCCGTCTTCATCCTCTTCCATAGCATCTTCGTCCGCGTCTCTGTTATCGGCGTACACACTCTGTTCATCGTCTGAGTCGGATTCAAGGTCCGGTCCGATGTAGTTACCAAACTCATCGTACAAATCACCGTCCATTATCAACGTTTTCAGGAAATATGATTAGTAAATGCAAGAAAAATATTTTTCAAAACAAATGCCGCCGCTACCGCTAACTTGTCAACTCAGCACATTTGACACATAACCTCAAATAAACTTGACAATTATTTGTTTATGACCATAGAGCAGAAATGTTAAAACCACAGGCTCACAGAGAACTTTTTGATCAAAGACTACAATATGATGCTGTATAATTTTTGATAGACTCTCTCCTTTCGACGGAAGCCTTTTAGTTGACATGACTTTGATAAATTATTTCATATTTGATTACCGAACGACTACAGCATAACTCTTTTGCCCAAACCTGCCCAAACCCAATAGGTGTCCCCAACTGTCACTTGCTCACTTCGGGGGCTTACCATCACAGAAAGAAGCAGAAGCGGGCAGAAGTTGAACTGCACTACTTTTTTGTACGACGTACGGACGCCAGCAGGTCGCAATCAACCTTGAACCAATAAAGTTGAAAATCTATTAAAGAAATCTGACAGATTGTAGTAGCTTGATGTGCTGGCGTCTGTACATGCACTTGTGGTGTGAATTATAGTAAGGGTGTGTGTGTTTATATTTTCATATAAGACCACTGTTTGTTTTAATTGGTGATCGACCTCCGCTAGGAGTAATAGTGTTCTGTGTAATACAGTGTGATCGACGAAAAGTAAACATATACAAAAAAATAGCGGTTTGTAGACGTTAAACAGTGCTGCCACCTATGACGAGCTTCCAGTTTTTAACCCCAATTAGTTGGGGTCGGTGCAACTGCATTTATTATTAACTATATAACTCTATTAGTCGTTAACTCTGTAGTCACCCACTTTCTTGCCATAATATCATCTTTCACACAGTCCATCCATCGTTTCTTTGGTCTTCCTCTACGCCATCGCGCCATCCACATTCATACCTACCAAAACTTCAATTTTCATTTCAACTCTCAGTTTATAAGTGTATAGTCTATGAACTCTATCTTGTAAATGAAATTAAATACGAACGCATCGCAATCGCAACATTTTTTTTTTTTTCTAAATTCTGATGTTGCCTTTCCGTTCTTCTGTCTGACAAATTCTTTTCAATACAAAAATGGCTGCTGTGCAACCAAATTTATCAAAAATGATTTCGGCGCAGCTACGCAATAAAGCAAATGAGTTTTTGAATTCTAGGAAACATGCTAATAATCTTGCCGATATACTGCAGATGTTCGAGGTAAGCACAAGCCTGGTAGGGTGGTAATAATTGCGTTATGAAAACTGCGTCATAGGTTACGTTTTTTATTGTTGGTTATTTATTATATTTCAGGCTGAGACCGACAACTATACGCCTTTACTGCTTACTGTGGAAGTGATATTTACTGAACTGTTGCGACGAGGCGATTTGGTAGAAGGAATCGTCCCCCTAAAACCAGCAGGTAAGTGTCAAAGTGTTGTACCATGTTATAGATTATTTTTGTTGGAATATTATTGATTTTGCTTGTATCCAGGCACTGTAGTCGAGTATTTCTTATGTTTCTTACCATGTATGTGGAGGGCTAGTGCGCAATAAGGATTTAGTGTAGGATGTGTCCTGTTTGGTCACATTTGGCGACATGTGACGTTATTTGCTTATATAAACGGTTGTTTCGACCGCAGAGCCGCACTCTTGTGTAATTGCTCTTGTTACGAACTGCATTATGTGCAGAGGCTATTTATAAATAAGTTTTTCATAAAGTCAAAGTTTGAACAATATTGGCCTTTGGCTGTGACTTGTGGCTGCCAGCATTGTGCTGTGCTATTGGCCACTGCCTCAAGGTCATGCACAAGTAGTGCTTGTGTACCTACTCACATGTTTCATTATAGGTTGCATACTAAATGTTTATTTCTTTGTTTACTTGGAAACTGCTCAGTTACTTCCTGTTGAAATTACAGCTTTATCACTATTTATATTAAAAGTACATCAATACCATCTGTATAAATTTTACTCAACGAAAAAGTAAAAAATGTCATGATATTCCTTATATTTTGGGCTACTAAAAAATATTTAACAACATAAAAATGTTGTTGCTACCAAAACCATTCTGAATTTGTATCATTGTTTACATTATTTTATTATATTTCATAGTCCCCACATTAACAAGTACCAGTTTTAAATCTCTAGATAACTTTCCAAACTTAAAACACAAGAAATGTATTTTTCAGCCTCTAATATAAATAAACACCTTTTCTTCAAAAAATATTTTTCCTTATAACAGTGACAAGCATATTTGAGAAACGGCAACACCTTTTAAAACCAGCTTTCAGACAACACAATCATTGCTACAATATAATATAACCTTTGAAAGTGATCTTCACAAGGATAATCAAATCATTCAGACTTGGCATTCAATTTTACCAAGGACACTACAAAAACATGATACATTGATATGCATGTACAGATGCCAGCATATCAACCTACCCGAAACTGTCAAATTTTCCCAATCAACTTTGAACCTTATGGTTTCGATATAAAGTTGAAAATCTATTAAAGAAATTTGACAGATTGTAGTAGCTTGATGTGTATCTGTACTATCAGTGACACACTTCTGTTCTATGTAATTTTGATACTTACGAAGTTAAATTATGTTTTAATCTTCAACCAAACTAATCTGTAGAATAATCTTGGTTTAGAATTGTATTTTCCTGTTTATTTGGCTTTCAATTGGTTTATTGGCATAGGTTCAGCAGTATGGATACCCACAAAAATTATAGTAAAGTGAATATAGCAAAAATCTGCATTATTAATTATTTTGCCAACTCTAAAATTAAAAATGGAAGTGCTCATTCGTATCAGCATGTTCCAAGTGCCTGCATCACCAAAGCATAATACAGTGACAGAGTATAGCAACACCCAAGTCACTCTCTTAAATAACCAGGGTCTTTCAAAAGCAAGTATTGCCAACCTCTATGATGTCAGAATAAATAACCATAGATAATCCACTCTCCAAAACTATATTGCTAATGATATCCAACCTCCACAGACCAGGGCCCCGAAGCAGAATACACGCGATGGCTGCGCGAGTGCTTTGAGGCAGCGCAGACGCGAGCCCTAGAGTGCATACGCCGAGGTCGCACCAGCTCCCGACTGCAGGCTCTCGTTACTGCCTGCAAGCTGATGCAGGCTGAGGGCAAGCATCCCTTGGAAGGCTCAACTGGGTATTATTTCCCTTCGCTTAGACTAAAGGTAAGTTGAATGTTAGAGAATTAATTCTTCTGATAACCTGATCAAATTCTGTGTCAAAAGTAATATTAACTTTTGTTTTTTTTTTTCAACTAAACATTACATGCGTTCACAACTTCCAAAACTTAGCGTTACTCTCCTTACAAATAATGATAATTTTGGAGAGTAGAAACCAACACTAAAATTGAATCTTTTTTCTTCTCCTAAAGTCAAAGATCAGGGTTATCTTCATTCCAGTGTAATATTTTCAGAACATATTCAGCGTTTTGTTAGACCCTGAGATGTCAATGTCTGCACCGATAGCTCGCTTCCAAGAGTTCACAGAGTACAGGGATGTGCAGCAGTATGGCCTCAAAGTACTCTCCACACTGGCCTATCGCAAGTAAGAGATTTTTTAAGGAAAAATGAAAACTGATAAATTCATCATCTGACCATCTGAAAAACATTATATCTTTTTAAAAACTTATCCTCTTTTAAAGTATGTAACTTCTAAAAAATATTTATATCTTTGTTTTCTGTCTCGTAACCCAAAAATCTTAAATATTTCATTGAAATTAATATGAGAATCAGCACAGTAAGCTTGTCTAGGTAGGGTACATTTTGGGGGTTACCAATAGACAACCCCCAAAATGCACCCTGCGCCCCTTCGTGTGCACGCAGTTCACGCGAAGTTTTTGGAAACTACTTCACCTTTTGCCCAACAAGTTTCAGTAACAATGTATAATTTCCAGGTCACCAACATCAATATACATGCAGAACTACTTGGAGTTGCTGGACAAGCTTCTGGTGTGTGAGATAGCCACTGAGACCAAGGGGAAAGGCAAGGAGAGGGACAACGAGGAAAAAGAGGAGAAGCTACTGTGTGGGACAGAAGGTGAGTGTTTATCAAGGGACGAGCAGCGCCCCGCGGTTTCACCCGCATAAGTGTCGATCCTCTAGGAGTATCGGGATAAAAACTATCCTATGTCCTTTCCAGGGACTCAAACTATCTCTATATCAAATTTTATCTAAATCGGTTCAGCGGTTTAACGAGAATAGGTAACAGACAGACAGACACACCTTCGCATTTATAATATTAGTATAGATATATTGTGTGTGGACTAGGCATTTTTCTTCCTTGTTCCCGCACTGCTGAGGATCGCAACTTCATCTCAAAGCTATGCGGTCTCCCGGAGTGTGGATCACCTTACTGAACGCATAATATTTCCGAAAACGCTGAGGACCGGACATGACGTAGTGTAATGTTTGGCTTCGAAACTTCCAGCACAAATTTTAAAAACTTTATTTTTTCCACAGATAAGGCTCCATTCCCCTACAACCCGGGCGTATGCCGCCGCTACGCCAACCGCTGCTGGGGCTTCGCGTGCCAGTGGCCGCTGTGCGAGGACTCGCGCACGCACCGCCGCGCGCTGCTGCTGCTGGTGGAGAGACTCATGCCGCTGCTCAGCCGCCCGCACCTCGCCACTGATATGCTCTGCGACAGTCTGGATGCCGGTGAGTGGGGCTTCGTCTCGGTCCCCAAAAGTGTTGACCTCAAAAACAGTCATGATATCGATTGTTGATAGTATAACAGCTGACAACACTATCGATAGTATCATAGTTATAGGTTTCATGCGTTGTAAAAAAATACGTCGTAATTTTAATATTTCCCATAATTACCCAAATAGGGAAAATCGATAGTATTGACAACTACCAATATTGTGAATCTTACTTTCGAAAATAACTACGCCTGATTTTCGAGGTTACGAGGTTTCGAGAGGGACTCACGAAAAACTATTTACTTGCAACGTCAGTCCCATATTCTAAAGACTACACATACTTTAGTTACCATATAAATTGTACCCTCCAGGTGGCCCCATCAGCATGCTAGCGCTCCAAGGCGTGCTGGAACTAGTGCGGCGCCACAACATCGACTACCCGGACATGTACGACCGCCTCTACGCCATGTTCGAGCCCGAGATGTTCGCCACGCGCTACAAGCGGCGGCTCATGCATCTTGCTGATATATTCCTTAGCTCCACGTGAGTATATGACGAATCTCTGTTACTATCAGCATGCTAGCACTCTTAAGGCGTACTAGTCACATGCACGACGGCCTTAACGCCTTTATCATGTTAGCTGCACTGTATAAATGAAGAATAAAAAAAACCGGCCAAGTGCAAGTCGGACTCGCACACGAAGGGTTCCGTACCACAAGGCATAAAACGCCGAAAAAATTTATACCCCTTTAAATTTTAACTTTATTTTATTTTTATTATTTGTTGTTATAGCGGCAACAGAAATACATCATCTGTGAAAATTTCAACTGTCTAGCTATGACGGTTCATGAGATACAGCCTGGTGACTAGAGTCTTAGTAATAGGATCCCGTTTTTACCCTTTGGGTACGAAACCCTAAAAAAATCTATTCTGTGTTATTTTTATTGAAATTTGATATGTGCAATGAATAAACGTAATACCATTTCTTTTTATTTCGTACGTTAATCACCGACCGGGCGCAGCGCAGCGCATTTTACAGTTATGTTAAAGGAAATTTCATCGTTTCCATGAATAAATTCCAGCTTTTATCCATTCAAAATACTTCTAACATTTGGTCATAATTATTAAGTTTACGTCGTCAAAATTTTGTGACCATCGGTCTATTTTAAAAAGAATGATGTGCTGCAAATAACACCATCCTGCGCAAATCAAGAATGTGATAGGATTGGACCCAATATAGAACCTTTAAGAACGCCCATTGTCATTTCAGACCCTAATGAGTTTACACTGTTTACCTGAAGTTTAAACTGTCTAACTTTTAGGTATGATTTTAGTAAATCAAGATCTGCATTTCTAATCGCATGATGTTCCAGTTTCAGCAGAAGCGTCTCATTGTTTACGCAACCGAACGCCTTAGAGGTCGCAAAAGATACCAATGACATCTTGTGCTTCTTCCCAGGCGTTAAAAATGTTCTTTATTAGGGTGACACCGGCGTCAGTTGTATAACGCCACCCTTTGGTGAAACCGCACTGTTGATGATGAATTGATGATTATGGATTGGACTTTAGAACATGGTCTTTTTGTGCATGTGGCATTCCCAGCGGCATGGACGTCTTTCGATTGCGACGCTAATGATGATATACGTTTTTCCAGTCACTTGCCCGAAGGCCTAGTCGCTGCATTCGCGAAGCGTCTGTCCCGGTTGTCGCTGGTGGCGTCTCCTGACGACGCGGTGGGGCTGCTGCAGCTGGTCGCCAACCTGCTGCTGCGCCATCCCGCGCTCAAGCGCATGATCTGCCTAGAGGACACGCCGCATATCAGTGAGTACCACAATTGGGTCCAAAAACAAACAGATACTTTTTATTGGTGGAAATTGATGGTGGATAAAATAGGGCTGATTTATGTCTGTCTTAAGCATTGGTGTGTTCATTTGTATGTGCCATTTCTGATTTTCTTTTATTATCTATAAAAATTCACATCAATACTATCTTGCAGCATTATATAAGCGAATTTTGAATATCATGCTTTGTTTTTGCAAATATTATCGATAGCACACGGAGTTTTAAAGTTAAGCTTTACAGTCTGTGTCATAAATATGTGCTTTATCCTTAAACTTGACAGTCATGAGATTGCTCCATCAACTACTCGATGACAAATATTTGATTAGGATACAGACACGAGCTGACGTCATGTAGTATAAAGTTTAAATTGTATTTCTTAAATGGATATAGTAAACGTTGTTTGGCCCCTCAGTGTCGAACGACCCGTACGTGATGGAGGAGACGTGCGCGCGCACGTCCCGCGCGCTGGGCTCGTCGCTGTGGGAGGTGTGGGCGCTGCGGCGGCACGCGGCGCCGGCGCTGGCGAGCGCGGCCGCGCGGGTGCTCGCGGCCGGCAGCGAGCGCGCCGCGCCACTAGCGCTCGCGCCGCCTGACGCCGCCGCGGTAATTATACATTTTCCTTTTCGTTTTCCTACTATATCTATCGCCAAAAATCACACTATTTGATATGAAGGAGTAAAACGTTAAGTGATGGCATTACTGCAGATTAAAACCTGATTTATTGAGATGCTATACTCAAAGAGTACTTTACCATGATTTGTCGAATGTTGTCGGTTCCTATGCCAACTATTCCTAATGATTTGCGACATCGCATCATCATCTCACTAAATTATGTAAGGCCTTTTTTAGATTAGGTACCGAATTCAATAAAACAAAATCACTCAAAACTTGTCAGAACTACAACACTGCAAATTACAATTTTCCGTAACTTCATTTCAAACATTTTCTCCACAGTCATTCGACGCCGAACTAAAGAAGAGGTTCAAAACAATAGAGATGAACTTCGTGCGTCCACAAGGCATGACAACGCCATCTGGTGAGCGAGTGATGCAGTACTGGGAGCTGATGGCCTGAACACCTCCACACACACACAGTAAGAATAACAACACCCTGTTAACTCGCATTTACACCCTACATGTGAGAGGACCACGCCGACAAATGGTGCCGACCAAATCTGACACGATTTGGTCAGTAACAAGGTCAGCCGGACCAAATCCTGTCGCCTGTAGGGATAACACGTTCATTTTAGTAATAGCCCAGGTGCCATTCTTATAGCAGGTCGATATGTGTCAAGCGATTTTGTACCATATGCGTATGTATTAACTGTCACCTTGACTTATCCTGCCAATGGTATCCTGGCCGCTTGCGAATTTTGTTGACTTCAGAGTTGTAATCGTAGATTATGATTAGATAATATTATTGTGTCTGGTTATTCGAAGTTTTTGATTGATTAATATTGCTTTACAACTCTGTTGGAATTTGAGCTTTTGAGATGTTTGTATTTATATTCTCCTGGACTAACCTGGACAGATAATCATGTTGTTTCTATTTCTTGTCAGGAACTTCTATATTTGTTCTGATACATTTTCAAAGTATTGCCTACAAAATTCCTAGTTTCAGAAAAATATAAATAAATATCTCCGTCTTCCCGCAACAGACGTCAAAATTGTATGATCGACACTTCCATTGATCATTCAATTTCGATCTAAACGTGAAGCACACATGTAGTGTCACAGCAGTTTACAGCAGAATGTATGTCAGCTGTTGGATACGGATGTAACCGTATTGAATATTAGGCCTAGCACTGTAGCCATTTTTCCTGCTTGACCCTTGTTTTAAAAAACAAGTAACTGTTGATGATTATGACTAAAATGTAAGAATTTATGCTCTTTAGACACTTAGGCTGTTTTCACATGTTCGGATTGTTGACTAGCCGGTGCGAGTGTATAGCTAAACCAGGTGAAATCTGCCTGTACGTGTGAATAGAGCTTTATTTATCATTTATAAAAAAAAACAAGAATCCTATTTCGATTTGGTAGCGTTTTAAAAGTATTGCCAGTGAAATAAATTCACTTCCTAAACTAAAGATTACACAAGATTATGATATAATATTATAAAGTCGGTAATTGTAAGGTTTTGAATAAATTTTGCACTCTAATGTTAAAGTTGTAACGTAGGTGGAGTTTGTTGTAGTTTGGTTATAATTTTATTTTTTTACGAACGACTTGAATGTCTGTGATCGTTGGCCTGGCGTCGGTAGTGAGCTTTAAGTTTTACAACGTTTATTTATTTTAACGTAACTGTAGTCATGTATTTAAATAAGTTAATATCTGTATGGATATAGACCACCTGCTCTTAGATGGAGGGGTGACTAGTAATGTGTAAACGCTACTACTAATCTTATAAATAAGTAAATTATGTCTGATATTCTTTGTATGTAAGTATTAAACTAACTTTATAGTGTAATTGTACTAAAAGCTGACTACCGACATTTGGGTGTGTCTGCGCCGCACGAGAGACTTGTTTACTCTGTGCGGAACAGCGCATAGTTTGTTATAGAATAGCTCGTGAAAGACGCGTGTCAGGGTGGAAATATAGGTTACAAGCTACCCGCCTCCGCTTCGCATGGTTTTTTTAACAAGTTTTATAGGAATGTATTTAAACACATAAATCTTCCGGAATAACTCTAAATTATGATGAAAACCACATCAAATACATTGTGCAGTTTAGAAGAACTTAGCGGTCACACGGACAGACACGAAAACCGATTTTATTTTTTATAGAGTTCCAAAATTGCAATTTGACAAAAAGATAATTAATCTGAGAATTTAATAAATCTTCAACGCTAATCCCCCCCCCCCCCCCCCCCCCATTGTGCAATCTTTATACTTACCTTGTTTTCAAGGTAAAACTCATCTTAAACTCACACTTGACACGCGTTTCTCACTTGGTTCGAGTTTGATGTAAGGTCCGTTAGTTAACTGTTACAGTATCCGGCCATAAATATGACACTTTGACTTACATAAAGTTCGGCTTTGTAGAGCACTGTCTCTGTCACGCATAACAGTGTGACTGTCTCTTTCTGAAACTGAATGGGGCCATATTTACTGTCGGGTACTAAAGCTTTGGTTTCTTAAGAAAGCGGTGAAGCCTCACAAAATAGGGGCTGTCCATACAGAGCGTTCTTAGAACGAAGTCCCTTAACGCGGCTTGTGGTAGGGGGTGACTGGTAGAAATCGTCACGTAAGGAAAAAGCGTTATGTCCCCTCCATGCGACTTTCTCTCTCTCTCTGTCTCTTTTTATTTGTCTCAAAAGTAGCTGTCTACTTGACTTGACCTTTTAGAATGTTCGTCCATGTAAGGGTAAGGGTTGGTTGTACTCAACCGCTGCCAGTATCGTCACAGGAGAAGACTGGATATACGAGTGTGCGTGTGTGCTTGTATTGCTTAAGAAACTTCGTTCTTGACAGGGGACACCATAATGTTAAATACTGGTGGAAATTACAGATATTCATGACGGAACCCCTTCCTTAGGAAACCAATGCTTTACTGGCATTGCCGCCCGTCTTCCCACACTAACATACCTTAGTTAGTTTCATTCCAAGCGAATACTTTCTTCCTAGTTGTTGACTAAGGTTTCATGTAAATTAAGAATTTATTTTGTTATATTGTATAGGTTTTTAAAGACAGCTCTCTCTTCTCGGTGTAGTGTGGCATGGTCAGTGTTAATATTGATCGAGTTTTTGACTGAAAATATAGTGTATACCTACAGATAAATCAGTGTGTATGAGAAAATTACATAGATGTAATTGAAAGATAAAGTACACACACAAAGACTAGGTATGTTGGACAGTTTATAATACCTACCTTTTACGGTACTGATCTGACGTTTCTAAGCGCCGAAGCAGGTCTATGTGAAAAAAAAAATGATTTTGAAAATTTGAATAGACGATTTTAAAATACTAAATACCATGCTACGCTATAAGAGATGGAGTGCTCACCAAATTGTCCTGTACCTATCATGTTAGTACGATCAATGTATCAGGTATTGTGACAAGCAACCGCCATATTTATTTAACTTTATTGTTATAATTAATTATTTGAAGAAGCCTCGCAGACTTGGGCGCGGTCGGCCATCGGATAATGAAAGATGGGCCAAAGTGTAAATGTTGTATACAAATGTAACGTGCATTTTATATCGTCAATGGTACTGCAAGGAATGTAGACACATTTCAAAAACCCGCTTTTATGGCGGATTTTAGCGCATATAATTATAGATAAAATAAACTTTTATACCAAGTGCAAGCCATTAGTGTTATATAGACACTATAATATGTCTGGAACTTTGCACCTTCTAGCTAAATGTTGTCAAAGTTGTTTTGCACTATCAATAACAATATAAATGCATATAAATCCCTTCAACATTATACCATCAGCTGTACTTTAAATTCTCGTCAATAAGATTGACAACCACATTGACTATTGTTTCTATATCTACGAAAACAGTAATACAGGCGAAAATATTGGCCAGTGATTATAAAAATAAGAATATACACATACTTAGTGCAATATTGTTCGGAACATTTTGTACGTTTTATAAACAATATTCTAGTCTGGCGTATATAAAAATAAGGACTACGCCGAAATAGGGCTGCAGGATAGTATAATGTGGTTTTTACAAGATCTTTTTTATTCTTGTTCCGTTTATTGTCTGTTGAACAATGACCAATTATGAAAACATGAGAAATGATCAGACAGTAAAAGGCTTAAAAAATTAAGACTCCTTTTGCTTTCAAATAATTGTTAAAAGGCAGTACTTCCACTAAACATCTCAAGTAAAGGTAGAGTTATTAAAATAGATGTTACTAAAACTTCTCCTAAATTTATTGGAAATTGTGCGTGAAATTGCATACGTTCAAAATGTTTACCTCGAACTGTCTATGTTAAAACAACCCATTAATTAGATTACCATTTCAAATATTATTTAACACACTACATTTATTGTTAATATTACGTGTCTAATTATGTTTATTGTAAGAATTCACACCATTATTGTAAGCTAAAGTTGACTCTTGTACACACTGGTCAGTTTGTAAAGTCATTCAAGGTTAGCCACTGTGTACACGACCCTATAAATTCTACATTATAAGCGTAGATACTAACCCCACCAGTAAATGTCTTAAAATATTAGAATCTCGCTATTATAGACCCTATCACTATGAGGATAGGAGTAAGCCGCCGCGCCCGCCGCATCTATTGTGATTATGTTGAAACAAAAATGTTAGTTGTAAGTTAGGTTAAGGCATTATTTTAATATCATTCATTTAATGTTCTATTATTATATTCATGATGATAAATAAAGTATTATTAAAAAGAAAACTGTTTTTTTTTATGGTAACACACAGCTCGAACTAAGCATAATCAACCTATAAGGACCCCACTGCTCGGACACGGGCCTCCTCTACTGAGAGGAGGCCCGTGTCCCAGCAGAGGAAGTAGGCCGTAATACACCACGCGGGCCCAGTGCGAGTTGGTAGATGTCACATATCTTCGATTATTTTTGGGTTATGGGACATGCTGGTTTCCTTACGATATTTTCCTTCACCGTTTTAAGGCGGATACTGACATGTGCAGCACATATTCGTGGTGAGGCATGTGCAGCGTGTCGTGTTTGTTAGTTCAAACTTCGAAACCAGTCAGGCGCTTTTTGTGTAAATTATTTCATCACCACTGCTCTTTATGGCGGATTCAGATTGCGAGGTGTCACTGACTCTGGCAGAGCCACCATCAGGGATTTTAATTTTGATAGCACATAAAATTAGTCGCTACTTAGTCGAAATTTGTCGCCAAATATCAGAATTTGTCGGTCACTGGTTCAAAAGTTATAAGGGTTTATAGGTGGCCGATCTGGAGAGTTTCCCCAGCAGGGCCACATTTATACTCGTATCTCAAAAACTAAGGCACCTAGCGAAGATCTGTTTTCTCCCATATTTAGTCGCCAATTAGTCTGAATCAGTTGCCAAATATCAGAATTTGTCGGTCACTGGTTCAAAAGATATTAGGGTTTATATGTGTAGGTATAGTCCAAGAGCTAGATCGAATAGTTCACGAAAAAACTTCGACTAGCTCTTGGACTATACCGTACTAATTGAATTCATTATATCTTCTAAACTAAGACCCGATTAAATCTGTGACTTGGCGACTGATCCCGACTAATTGGCGACTAAATATGGGACAAAACAGATCTTCGCTAGGTGCCCTAGTTTTTGAGATATAAATGTGGCCCTGCTGGGGAGACTCTCCAGATCGGCCACCTATAAACCCTTATAACTTTTGAACCAGTAACCGACAAATTCTGATATTTGGCGACAAATTTCGACTAATTAGAGACAAATTTTTTGTGCTATCAAAATTAAAATCCCTGATGGTGGCTCTGCCAGAGTCAGTGACACCTCGCAATCTGAATCCGCCATAAAGAGCAGTGGTGATGAAATAATTTACACAAAAAGCGCCTGACTGGTTTCGAAGTTTGAACTAACAAAGATAGAATTTAGAAACATGAAAGGAGAATGGGATATTTTTCAAAATAGTGTAGAAAAGAAAAAATAAAACGCATAAAAACTAAAATATTTCATCTATATTTATCCAACAACAACATTACAAGGTGCCCCAATACTCAACAAAACAAATTTGGCACAACGCAACTTATCTTAAGGCACTTCGATTCACTAACTAATCTTGACGCGTGGAGCAAAATTACGTATAAATTATATTAAAGTACAGTCAACGTTATTAGATATATTATAAATATTGAACACACTTTGCGAAACATAAAAAAAAATATCAAAAAAATAGTTATTACACTTCTGTGAACAATTCGGTTTCAAAAATGATCATTCCTTCGTTTGTAAAAGTAATAATGGCGAAATAATTTAATGTGTGTTCGAAAAATGTCTGATGAAAGTGTAAACATACCCTGTTCAGGTTAAATTCTTACGCAATAACTCACTAAAGGCAATTAGCAACACATTCATCTGTATTTAGGTTTCAACTTATCTCACCAGTTTTCTAACAATCATTGTTTCAATAACATATTAAATTGTTATTGAAAAATCATTGACGAAAACTGAGGTTACAAAATTTACCTCAATTGTCAAATGAGAAATATCTTTAAGGTGATTTAAAATTTGAATTTCGGGTCTAATTTAATTAAAGCACTCAATTCAAGTGTAACTCAATGTAAGTGCAAGTCCACGCCATCCCCAGCTAGAGGGACCGACGACCTTAAAAAGGTAGCTGGGCTGGGACAGACTGGATGCGAAAGGCAGTGTCAAGGTGTTTAGGAGAGGTATGGCCAGTGCCACAACTACGTTTTCTGATCCATTTGTTTACACTTTCGTCAGATTTTTTTGGAACAGACCATAGTACGCAGGCAACTAGCGACATCTGCATATCTTGAAATAATATTAAAGTTGCCTGTGAGTCCTGTGACGAGCATCAACGTTTTTAGGTATACGATGTGGAGGACATTATATAAAAAACTGGGACTTTGATCTTAAAACCCAACTTAAAAAAAAAAAATTAAACAACTAATTAATAGTGATGGCCCGACTATGGATTTTGCCAATCTTTGTCTAGCTATAGTGACTAAACTATTCTATGCTAGTAGCGCCCCGTGGTTTCACCCGGATAAGTGTCCATCCCGTGGGAATATCGGGATAAAACTATCCCATGTCCTTCCCCGGGATGCAATCTATCTCTCTGCCATAATATATCGCAATCCGTTCAGTGGTTTAGGCGTGAAAAGGTAACATACAGACAGTTACTTTCGAATTTATGTAATAATATTAGTATGGAAGTATATTTGGTTGAATTTTTGTATGCAGAAATGCAGACTGGGAACGTCATAAGATATAGGTACGAAGTTAAATTTATTGTCGTCTTCACCTTGTATATCACTTTTATCGTGAGTACCAAATATACTTATTGCAAAGAAAGGATTAAGTCTTGTTATTGGTTGCAACGGTCACTGACTAGTGGTAGGATCGCCATTATAATACCATTCAAGACAAAGGTCACATGGTAAGATCACAGGATACGTGGAAAAAAAAACTCATTTATTTATTAAATCCATAAAAATATGGCAAAATTCGATTTTGATCGCAAAATATGTTATTATTTCTACGGTACGTTTAGTGTGATGTCACTTCATTTGAATTTTGTTAGTCTTTCAAAGTCCAGCATAATTATGGTAACTTCATTCGTAGCCGTTTAAAACTATAATGCGTCCATAAATTGGTTGCAAAAACTTTGGAAGCCTCTTTATATTAAATTCTAATATTTAATAAGTATCGCGTCAGGCAGGGGCTGGTTTTCATAGAAAATCAAAAGATACAATCTGCTAAGTGAACCTTATGGAGCTGTCCAGATAACAACCACTGTAAAAGGTGTTATGGTTCTAATGTGCTATCTGGACAACTTGTTACATTCATCATGTTTTCAACGCGTACTATATCTACGTCTATATAAAATAGTGATATGCCAATACAAAAACTTAAAATGTAACAAAAAAATATTTAATTT
Organism: Oligia latruncula; assembly: GCA_948474745.1. Lineage (NCBI taxonomy): Eukaryota > Metazoa > Arthropoda > Insecta > Lepidoptera > Noctuidae > Oligia > Oligia latruncula. The sequence continues at coordinate 1,908,339 of OX419685.1, forward strand.
CTGTACAAATAAAAAAATACTACACGTTACTTGTCATCATTTATGGACCGATTCGTTAAACTAAATGACGTCGTACTGTTTTGGGTGCCTTTCGTAGTCAGAATCTTAACGCTATTTTTATTAAAGTCAGACATCAAGAACAGAAAGAATGTATCACAGAATCGTATTGTGAGCACGTTTGTCATCGTTTTTAACAAAACATTTATATTCCATCAACCAAATAACTATTAACACTCCAAATATGAAGTTATACAATCATTGGAAGACCTAATTTCACCGACAAAAAATAACTTTCTATGTTCCAAAATATACAAAACAATACAGTCACTCACCAAGCAAATCACAAACGCGCGCACACGGACACCCACAACAGCGTAACGCCTAATACAAGAGCCTCTAATATCACATCTCTATCTCGCACCGTAGTCTGTCTCACTTGATGATCTGTTCCTGACTGTCACTCGGCGCGGACGCACTATGGCAGCACGTTATCTGAGGACTCTGCTCCCGGACTTCCTGCCGCTGTTCCTCAAGACCTTCATCCTTACAGCAAACCTGACTAGGCTCGTGGACTATGACAGTAGTCTCCTTGCAGCATTTCTCCTCAGGTGGCGGTTCTTGCTTCTTCTTGCAGCAACCTTGCCGCTCCGTTCTTAGTAACTGAACATCTTCTACACTAGGACTGTCTTCTTTCTCACTTTCGTGGTGGCAGTGCGATGTGGAAGCTTGCATTTTTTTTGCTCTGGCAACTCTTGATGGACACTTCTTCGAGCCGTAGTAGCACGTGGCGTTCTGCTCGGTGGTGCTGCCATCTTGCGAGGTGGCGGGGAAGTAGTGTGACGGCTGGATGCAGGTGCGTGTCTGGCATATGAAGAAGTCGGACTCTGAACTCATTGACGAGTCCAGTAGAGGCGGTGTTGAGGTTTGGGCTGGAGAAGAGATAACGGGGTGGTAAGAAACGAGTTGGAGATTTATCTGTGTGTAGTGGAACGGACTACAATGGGGATAAATACTGTGTTGAGTTCATTTATTTCTTAGTCACATCGGGTGTTGGAGGCAATAAGAAAATTAATCGTCTTTTCTATAAAATAGATATATTTTCGGTTTTTAGTCACAATAGACTGTGACTCAGAAAAAAACGAGAATCTGAATTATTTTCATTCAATAACAGCAAGTCATGATTTTAACAGTTGGCTTTCATATGGTAATAAGACCTTGGTACATTTGCACATTGAAATAAATATAATATAATATGTTACGTGGAATGAGAACAAAATATGGTAAAAACAACACGTGGAGTAATAATTCGTATAATGAACGAGTGTGTCCCTTATTTACTTTTGCTTTACAAATAAATTTGGCTACAATATTGCAAAATAAGTAGACAATTAACATTATTCTCTCAATGTTACAGTATTCATACATCTACACAGCTGATCAAACATACAAAGTAATTAGCATAAAAAATAAATTTCGAATTTGCTTACATCATGTCAAATAAAGTCTTTCACATTTGTGTCAACTCCTTAAAAATGTATTAAGAGCATTTACGCCGTACGGCATTTCATACAAACTTTCAAGCCCTTATTTTTCGAAATGAATGAACCGATTTAAATGAAACTTCATATAGGTATGCATAAGCAGGATACAAAGGACTAATAAGTTAGTAGAGAACATTTTCGAAAAATAGTGTTACAGCCAAATTAGACCGATTTTCCATAGAAACGGAGATTTCCAGTTATCTTTTTTTTATAAGACATTTCTAAAATGTTCTCCTGCTTATGCGTATGAAATTTCATTAAAATCGGTTCATTAATTTCGAAAAATATGGGCTTGAAAGTTTGCATGAAATGCCGTACGACGTAAACGCTCCTAACGTCTACTTATCTACCTGTTAACTGCAAGCATCGTCAAAAAGCAGGGGCAATGGTAACACGATACTGCTTAGTTACCTATAGTATTTTTATCACACGAAGCGACGCGCGCTTTACTGTGGTTACCAAGTGAACAAACACGCATCCACACCGTGTTTGTATACTTGGTTACCACTTAGTGGACGGGTGGACGGTACCGGAAGTAGGAAGTGTGTGTGTTACGTGCTGACTCTACTCGTCGTCACGCACACATTCACAGCGTGTTTGTATACTTGGTTACCACAAGTAAAGCGCCCTTTCGCTTCGTGAGATAAAAATTCTGTACTAAAGCATGGATTAGTCAAAAATAGAGCTAGCTCCAAAGCGCCATCGACTAAATTCTAATTCATTAACAACTTATGTCTACAAGGGATAGGATTTATGGCATAAGAGGCGAGAAGCTGCAATGGAATGGGGTGGGAGAGAGTGATATGCAAAACCTATTACTAAAACATCTAGGAGATATTCTCACGAATCTTCAACAACCTGTGACTTGCGAGTCTACTCTAACCCTTGATTGTGAAAGCGTGACCCGCTTTCACAATCAAGGGTTAGAGTAGACTCAAATAAAATGAAGTTGACATGAGATTCTGTGAGATTCGACGAATTATTAAACTGAATTGGTTTTGAACCTACCTTTTCGACAAGCGCCATTAAATTATAGTCCACTCATCTGCCTAGCCTTTTCCCAACTATGTTGGGATCGGCTTCTAGTCTAACCGGATGCAGCTGAATACCAGTATTTTACATGGAGCGACTGCCTATCTGACCTCCACAACCCAGTCCCTGGGTAATGCGATAACACTGGTCGCTTTCGGGCTTCTGACGACCCGTAACAACTGTCAAAGATCCACGAATGACAGCCGGGACCAACGGCTTAACGTGCTTTGCGAGACACGGAATGGTCTTGGTATGTAAAGATGATCACTCATCCTCGCCCCAACCGCAGCAAACGTAGCTTAACCTGATCGATCGAACCGTGCGGCTGTTATTACTTAGCCACAAGCCTCTCCTTATTAAATTACAGTCTACTATGGGCATGCTATTAACAATGGTCAGGAGGTGACAAGGTAAGCTAAACTGTAAAAAGGTGTTAATGCATGCAAATGAGAACTGAAAAGAAAAATTAAATTGCTCTAAAAACTATGCCTATGCTTACACCAAAAGCTACCAATACATAGATAACAAGGAGAATGTTACATTAGTTTCTATGGTAGTCGTCCTGCAGCAGCGTGTGGTCGGTCTGCTGCAGCTCCACGGCGTCCATCTCCTTGCACAGCTTGCCTTCGCACACCTCCCAACTACACTTCTCCGTGTTGCATCGATCTTAGCAGGGATAGGTGGAAGGATGGAAGATGTAGCTTTACCGTTTGTTAGAGATTGCTCTTAGGACCGTGTTTTGGCGACCAACACTGCGGGGCAATCGCGTAACATACTATCAGTAGCAATGGGTTTCATTTTGACAGTTCAACTGCATTCATTGCGTTGTTTACGTTGTTGAGCAAATACATATTTTGAACACATGAAGCAATGGCTTAGCAATATCTTTCAAAATGATTCAAATTGAGATTGATAGTGTGTTACGCAATGTTTAGTGCAGGTTTACAAATACTTCTTTTAAGTTAGCTTCATTGATTGTTTATAACATACACTACAATTATTATGGCAGTGTTCATAATCTCAGACAATTACATTCCATCGCCACATAATCAGTTATCTAATTTAAGTTTAAGTTATCAAATTATGACTTGAAATACATATTTCATTTATACACTGCTGTTGGTAAACATTTTGAAATATATTGAAAAACAAGATGACGCCGTTAGTTCCGATTTTGGCCACGCGCCAAAATATCCTTTTACAGCACCTCAGTGACTATTTATGAACTCTCAAGCTATCTCTAAAGAAGTAAAACTGATATCACCGTAGTCGAGAAAACACGGACTTATAAACATCTAGACTGTAGAATGAATAAACTTTCTATAAAATTGTTAGTAAAACAACTCGTGCTCACTATGACCTCCTGTCTATGGTGATATTGAATTACAAGATGCACGTAAGAATTATACAATCACTAAGTATCGACGGCAAAAGAGATAAGTGTGAGGGCGGCAACAAAGGCTCTTGCTTCCGTATAAGAATATGATTATGCGACTCGTTGAATGCACACTAAAAGTTTTGCCGTGTGTACAAAAATTAAACGTGCTAGGTAATTCAACTGCGGGATAATTGCGTAACACACTAACAGTAGCAATGACTTTCAATTTGACAGTTCAGTAACATTCATTACGCTGTTAAGCAGACCGAATTTTTCGATGAAGCAATGGATTAGCAATATAGGTACTTCAAAATGGTTCTGATTGTGATTAATATTTTGTGACTGTGGTACGCAATTAGGGTGCGGTTTGGTAAGTCAAAATTGCCTTTTCTGATTCGCAACTCTACCAAGTTCCAACTCTAAGGCTCTCAAAACACAGAAAGATGAGATATTATAAGATAGGTGCACTCAACAGTTTTACCGGGTGTACAAATTACAAACTACTTATCTCGTGCATCATCGTCAGTACCTACAAAATCGCAAAGAAGTACAATGTTAAGTCACAAAAGCGCAAAAAAAATCGACATTTATATAAGGGTTGTAAGTCAGAACTGTTCTCACCTGTATCGTCGCACTCGGGTGTGCAGATAACCGTTCTTTTTCTGCTGAAACACTGCATCTGGAGACGCGTTAACTTCGTGCCAAACAGAAAGTACCCTGGGGAAGAATGTGTCGTCAGAAATTTAGTTCAAGCGAGTTAAACTCAAGTCGCTAAATATTAATTAATTTTTAGCTACAACTCAAAGTCCCTTTCATAAACTTTATTTTATTATCCTATACATTCCAACTGCTAGGCAAAGGCCTCACTCAAGTCCTTCCACCTGGAACCAGCACTCGCGGTACGGATCCAGGTCATCTTGCTACCGCTTTCTGGGTCGACCTTGGCGGTGTCCATCTTCAGGCACCTATTGTGTGAAGACTTGCTCAGTTGCAATCTCATTTGAGCCATAAAAACTTAGCATATATAAACTCGATAAAATAGTAAAAGGGCGATATGTTAGTTTTATTAGTAAAAAATACAGAAAATTTTTAAGCATATTTCTAAAGCGGACCACACTCGGTAATATTTTAAATGAAACATCATCAACAGCCCTCTCCTAACTGTGTTGGGATCGGCTTCTAGTCTAACCGGATGCACCTGAATACCAGTATTTTCGGATATAGCTTTAGCTTTTGCCCAGGGAGGGAGGCACCTATTTTCCCTAAACTCGAGAATGAGTCCGCTTTTTCGAGGATGACTACGACTTCTCTATGTATATCGTAGTAATGTACTGTATACAAAGTAAAAATACAGGTTATAAAAATATGTCTTAAATGAGTTTTAGACTCGGTTTGGTCTAAGCCCACGGGCGGAGCAACTGCACCCGTTGCCTCCCCCCTCCGTATCCGCGCATGAGAGCAACTGCCTATCCGTCCTCCACATAAGATTAAAATATATAAGTGGGTTAACATACCGAGCATCATTCCGAAGACGACGGCGAGTAGCAGATGTACGTTGTACACCATGACAGCTAGCATGAGTAGGTAGCCCACCACGTTGTGTATCAGGAAGACTAGTGACTGATGCGTGTTCACCAACGCACTATAGCAATCAACAGATCATGATGTTAGAAGAAACTTCTATCTTCTTCATGAAAATCCACTACATAATCTCCATCTCATTCTGATTTTCGTATTCTTTTTGCAACGAACGAAATCAACGACACATTAAGCTATACATTTCCAGTATCTGACTTCTCATTGTACGAAAAGCTAATAATAAAGTACAATGTGAGGTCAGCTAAAACTGGAAATGTATAGCTTGATATTTTATGTCGTCGTGAGTACTACTGTCATAGAACAAATAGTCGTCAGTCGTCACACATATTTAAGTTTGAGAGAGCTTTCCATACAGATGTAGTGTTAGTAAGCAGTGATGCTGAACAATTTTCATCAAAATACGTCATGCAATTCGGTAGGTAAGTCAAAACAAGTTGTTCGAAAACAGTCATAATAAACAAATTAATAAAATTGAAGTGTCTGTTTGAAACGTCAAAATAACAGCTTTTTACTAAATTCATATGAAAGTATATACGGTACTTCTAACAAAAAAAAAAAAACAAAAAAAAAATGTTGTCTGTATGTTTGTTCCGACTAGTCTCCGAAACGACTGGACCGATTATCCCGGGACTTTCACTGGCAGATAGCTGGTGTTTTAAGGAGTAACTTAGGTTCCTTTTATTTTAGAAATAGATAGATAGATATATTGTTAAAAAAAGTTTCAAGTTTGCTGCCTGTATGGCAAATAGCTTGTTCAACTGTACACGCGGTGTCGTATAGTTTGTTTTTGTTCCGTTCACGTGATTATACGCATGTTTTTTATTACAACTAGACGTGTTTCGATTCATTATTGCATACTGTAAGAAGTATTTTTATTTTTATACAAGTGTTGTTTATGTAAATGGACTGTGTTGAATAATCCTTTTTAGGGTTCCGTACTCAAAGGGTGCCAACGGGACACTATTACTAAGGCTCCTCTGTCCGTCTGTCCATGTCTGGTAATAGTTACACACTTGAAATTTTCACAGAATGTTTACTAATATGGCCGCTTTAAGAACAAATAATACAAATAAAATTAAAAATTCAAGGGGTTTTTACTTTCTACTAAAATATATATTTTTTTAATCTACATAATTATGTAGCGTTAAATATTATAATTATGGCGGTACGGAACCCTTCGTGTGCGAGTTCGACTAGCCCTTGGCAGCTTTTTTATAAGATAGTTGACCTTATAATTGCTTTACCACCCTAGGGTAGAATGTCTCTCGCACGTCATAAAACGTTCAGGACAATTTGTCTTTGTGTCAGTTAGATAGTTTCAACCTTAGTGAAGTCTCAATTTAGTGGGAATTGTTGCCGAAAGTGGTTAACCTGAATTTCCCGATCACTCACAGCAAGTGAAATAGTAATGTTTTGCTAAAATGTTCCCTATTCCGTGATGTTGAGGGGATATCTTACCGTATTCTGAGTGAGGCCCACCTGCTGACTGGTCCGGAGCTGGTGTTCCGACTGGTGGTGGGCTCCATGCTGCCTTGCTCCCTGCAACCAACCACATCATCTTTAAAGTAATGGTGAGCCTGCTTGTAGATAGTTCTTTTGCTGAGCAGTTTGTAGTCACTTCTTCCCAGCTGGAAGTGATTGAGGGTGGGTGTTTTGGGGACTGTCTTCGGTAACCCTCAAAAAGTGCAGATTCTCAGCCTATTCGCGAAAAAAAAAATCAGCTGTTCCCTACATTTTGACGAGTTACACAAACATAAATGTTGGGAACAGCTGATTTTTTTTCGCGATTTCAGATTTGTTCCCATAGTAAAAGTTGTTCATAATGATGAGTACCATGACTCTTAAAAGGTTATTAATGTTTTACCAATAACCCTGTATATGTAAATTGTAAATCTATGGTTTTTTTTTTACCAGAACCAGATAATCTAGAAAAGTTGGATAAGGTACCTAGATGGGAAAAGACCTCGCGGACGGTTACCTAACCGCTGGTCAGACCAAGTAACCGCCCTCACTGGACTCTCTGTTACGACCGTCCTGAGAGAAGCCGAGAACCGAATGAAGTGGAAGAACGCCAAAAGCCACGGCCAAGGCCTTCGTGGCACGAAGGCCTTTCAGGGACACGACCTTCAGTAATGAAGTACGCGACCAAGTATAGTTTTTTAGGGTTCCGTACCCAAAGGGTAAAATCGGTACCCTATTACTAAGATTCCACTGCCCGTCTGTCTGTCTGTCACCAAGCTGTATGTCATGAACCGTGATAGCTAGACAGTTGATCACAGATGATGTATTTCTGTTGCCGCTATAACAACAAATACCAAAAACAGAATTAAATAAATATTTAAGGGGGACTCCCATACAACAAACGTGTTTTTTTTCGGCGTTTTTGCATTGTGGTACGGAACCCTTCATGTGCGAGTCTGACTCACACTTGGCGAGTTTTTTTATTTCGGCGAAGCTGCGAGCAAAATCTAGTTATATTACAAAACATTTGTCCCTAAAATTCTCAAAATTAAAGGAAAAGATGTCGGCAATCGACATTTAAACGAAATAAGTGCACTATAAGTTTAATTTTAATCTCTAATAATGAAAATAACCATTTGAAGTATCATATTGATCGGTTATTTTCCGATATTTTCTTAGAAAATTGTTTTTACTACGCATAATAAGCGATTAATTGATATAACTTGTATTTATGACGATTACCATTTATAGTCGATAACTCGATAGTCATACTCGATCAACTCTTACTTATTTCATGTTCTTATTACATGATAATCTTGACATGAAACTGTACTGCGTTAGAAATAAGGTGCAAAATCCTTTAACTGAACTATCTGAACTAATTTAACGCGTGTGTTCTTAATTATGCAATATTTTTAAACGTTTGCGTTGGCATTCATAGAGGACAAAGCCTGTATTTTTATTTTAAATACCTAGTAAATTATAACATTGATTGAATCAATTATGAATAGAACACGTGCATTGAAGCTCGCAAGGGTTCGTGTTGCTAAAACAAAAAGCGCATCTCTACAAAACAGCACCGCAACAATAACACACTTCATTTTGAACGATATTGCTAATCCATTGCTTCATATTTCCGAAAAAATTGTCTGCTCAACAACGTAAATAGTGCAACGAATGTTGTTGAATTGTCAAAATGAAACCCATACTACTGTTAGGTGTTACGCAACTAACCCGCTGCTTCCACGATTGTAAACTGTGTATGGCGAGGACTGTACTTATATCTACACAGCTTTCGTCTGAACCCAAGCTGGCACTTTGAATTATTTATTTCATCACGACTGCTCTCTCTTTTATTTTATTCAAGAGGAACAGCAAACAGCTACAATATATACTTAGTACTTATAAAAAAAAGCCGAGCAAGAGCGAGTCGAACTCGCGCACCGAGGGTTCCGTATCATGATATTATATTATATTTCCAATCTGTTTTTAGAAGTGATGACTTGTAATTGGCTGTCAGTCTCACACGCTATTTTTTATTCTGCTGTTTTTAGCTGTAAGTCATCCATAGTAAATAAATAAATATGTTTTTAAATTATCATCGGGGAGGCCTATATTAGTGAGAGAATTTTAACACTGCATTGTTCCTGTGTAGAATATTGCAGTTTTAGGTCGACGCCATCTCTTGACCGATAGTGGAACTAATGTAACTTTTGTTGATGATTTCTGAAAAAGTGTGCTATTTAGAGACATCGTTTTATTTTTCCTGTAATCATTAGGTATATACATAAACTTCTATCACATAGAATAATTTCAGATTTTTCTCTATGCAAACTTCGGAGATAAGGGCATAACGGTATTTTTTTTTTCATCAAAATCGGCCTAAAAAAAAAGAAAAAGTGTTTGAGACTGTGCAAACTGCGCTCTTTCATATGATACATGCCCTAGTAGCCCCACATGCCCTAGTAGCCCCACTTAGAATTTATCAGACCCCCTTTCAGTCCCTGTTGCAAAAAAAATTATTTTTATTTATTTTTTATCTGCAAAATAGTTGGACAAACTTTATCTAAAAGTAATCCAAATTACAAATTGATAGCACTAGTAGTTCTTGAGATATCCAGCTGTGACAGACGGACAGACAGAGAGACTGAGTCGCACCTTAAGGGTTTCTTTTTAGAGTTTTTACCATTTTGGTACGGAACCCTAAAAAGAGATACACATAACATTTGAACAATATAGTAGCCCACAACGCTGTTCACAGATTAACTGTGGAATATAACTTATAATTTTTCGCGATAACAATGTTGGTCCTATAGAGAAAGCTGTTCATTATGATGGTGTGTACCCCGCCCTTCAATATGACTTTTCTGATATCTACTGTATAACAGTGCCGTCATATAATTTGATTGTAACTGAAGATCTTGGGATTCCCCTTAGGTTTTTGAAACACCGGGCAAGTAAAATTAAGCCCCCTCTTTTAGGCATAACATAAAGGGCTAAGGAAGGAACAAGGGTGGGTTTTAGTCAGTAAGAGTCTCTTCCGCTCCACCCTAGAGCGGGAGGGGTGTCATTTGATGATTTCCCATCCTGAAACAAAAAAAAAAAAGGACCCCTCTTTAAGGCGTATCGGATCACTGTTATCGTGTTTTAAAATATACTAGATGACTCCATCAAATTAAATCAGTTAAGCTTATTCGTTACAAGTCATTAGCAATGCACGACAAATTGCCATCTTTACCGCCACACTCAATGGTGTAAGGAAGATGCAGTGTTTCAAAGTCAATAGTTAAGGGACAAATTGTTTTAATCAAGCAAAACATGCCCATTAAGTACTGGGTGACGTCTACGAAGTCACGATTGTAATTTTACCCGACTACGCAACAGCTGACGGAGACAATAGTGGAAAACAAGATCATGACTTTTCAAACAGTCTGATATAGTTAGTGGCAATTATTTTGTGTGGCAAGAGGAAGATAGAAATTCTTACATTGACCTCAACAAGAATGCGCACCCATTCAATATGTGGGCGTATGTGGGCCACAAGACACGCGTGAGAAGCATACATTCAACTGTCGTGAACTTGTCAAGGTCGATTTGATTAGAAAACGGATAACCAAAGTACCTTTATAAGCGGTATGCGGCTAATTGTTACATATTGTCAAGGCTTTGAAACAGTTTCGCCTTTCACTAAAAGTTATAGGTAATTACATGCCATTTTGTAAAGTTACTAACCTACGTCTATTTTCGTACTTACTTAAGGTCTGGTTCTGGTACCTACCTATATGTAAAGACCTTGCTAAACAATATGGGCCACCATTAGGAACACCAAGCAAGGCAGAGCTGTAAACAACCAATACTTTATTCAGTACTAGCTGACCCAACCTTCAATAATTCATACAAAATTCCCAAAGAATACACACACATTATGAATATCTGTGACTCAAAACAGACGTGTAACGTAAATAAATGAATTTTGAATACCTATAGGGGTCATTTTTGGGGGCAAAAAAAAAAAAAATCGCAATCTGTATGCCGTGTGACATATCAAATGAAAGGGCTTACTGTAAGGATCTTAAATATATATTTTTCATAATTTTAAAGTAAATTGTATCAAAATTATTTAAGAAAATAGAGGTCCGTGCTTTTAGCCGAAGTTCCGGGACTTCCGGGCGATTCCTACTCCGTACCACCTACGGACATAAGATTAGTATGGGGATCAACCTAAGAATTAATGACACCACGATTTGACAGTTGTCCCTACTCCCGATGTGTTTTTGACGTGACAACGTCTTAAATTAGGTTGCGGCTGGGAGTCACTTATGAAAAAGTGTAACGCTCGGTAACGTTACGATGAGTCACCGAACGAGAGAGAGGCCCGCCGAATGCCTTGCGTCTCTCTCCCACTCAACTATTCTACCGAGAAAAAGACGTTGTCACGTAAAATCTTCGCCCGTAAAACCGACTTTACAGGCAACCATTTTTATTCGTCCGAAAAAGTCAATTATTCGGTTGTAGGTAGGGTTCACTCCGCAGTCTCGAATTACTTTTGGACGAGCTCGTATTTTCGTTGACGAACGTCAGAGAGTAGAATGTGTTCTGGTAAATGTAGAGCCCTAACTGGACAGAAGCCATAATAGACCACCACCATAAGGGGCCAAAGGCCGGTTTATAGCAAAGCCTAGAGGAAAAAGAAGGTTTCGTGACTAAATAATACCTACCTACCTATGTATTGTATCGCGATGACAATGCAGGCGGAGATACAAACAAATGCAACTAGCTTCATATTATCTGACTGACAGACTTCTTGAAATAATGCTTTGAGTTTGATAACTTAAAATACCGCAACCATATTGATTTTAACCCCCCACAAAAACAGAGGGGTGTTATATGTTTGACGTATGTATCTGTGTGTCTGTCTGTGCCATCGTAGCTCCCAAACGGCTAAACCAATTTTTTTTTGTATTTAATTTGTTGGTTGTTCGAGACATCTCTCGTCTCAGCTAGAGTGGAAACCCGGCCAAGGGGTTGATTTTGCCACTATCATCTGCGGGGTGATTGAGTAAAACACTAACCGTACAAATGGCTTCCGTTTTAACCTTTTCTATGGTTTTGACAGTTCAACAACATTCATTGCGTTGATTACGTTTTGACCAAACTTTTTTTTCGAACATGTAAAGCAATGGATTAGCAATATCCTTCAAAATGATTCAGATTGTGATCGATAGTGTGTTACGCAATTAGGGTGATGTTACTGTGTGTTATTAAAACATTTAACAATAGGTAAGTAAGTACGGGTAAATTTATTAAACAGTCCGAAGATAACAGCTGAATGATTTATTTATTAGATGTACCTGTGTCAGATGTGCATTACAATGTAAATAAATACAATGTACTTAGTTGATAATCACGGTGCATATCTAACTGCGCTTTAATTTGAAATTAGTTTAGTGATAAAGTAAATAGGTACCTAAATCATAATTTTTTCACTTAAATCTGTATAATATACAACGTGTAACAGAATTCCGTTACACATTGTATATCTACAGTAGGATTTTTTTACCGGTTCCAAACTTTTACAGGATGTTCTACCCATGAATATGAACAACTTTCACTATGGGACCAACTCTGAAATCAAGTAGTTCATCATAGTTCTGACCTTTTCGCTTTTATAAGCACCCATGATAAGTTACTAGGTCTATTTGTAGTAAAATCCACATCTGAAAATGTGTGTGTGGTAGACACGACATACAGAATTACAGACATACTTATTTGAATAAATAAGTTTATAGCCGCTAGTCTATTCATGCCTCAACGTATAGCGTTTGCGATAACAGAGTACAATGTGCATTCATTTAGTATTTCTACATAACAATGACAAAGACGCAATTTGTTGTGGAACTGCTTGCTTATTTAGAACCCATATTGTTAGGATTGTGAATCAGAAAACGATAAAATATTTCAGTGATCTATCAGCATTTTAGACTGGCTAGTGGCAAATCTTATCGGCATGGCTATTGATTATAGCTTTTAGCGACACTAGGAGAAGATTGCTTAAAAAATTGCAAATATTATCGTCAATCTAATTGCTATCATCATCATCAGCCTATAGCAGTCCACTGCTGGACAAAGGCTATTGCACGCCATTCAAATCGATTTTCGGCAACTCTCATCAAACTACTACCAGCCATCCTGCGAAGATCGTCGCTCCACCTAGCCTGAGGGCGTCCTACCTTACGTTTACCGATTCGCGGTCTCCACTCAAGAACACGTCTACCACAACGGTCATCCGTTCTACGGCTAATATGGCCGGCCCATTGCCACTTCAGCTTGCTTATTCTATGTTGCCATCAACCGGGTAACAAATCTGAACTCCGCTCGTAAGAAATCTGAAATCTGAACGCTTTGCTCGAATCAAACCTAGGACCACTAGGATCTCATGCTCCGCAGTAGCGATTGCGATCACTATACCAACTAGGCTGTCAATACTAGCTAATAGTAGTTGATAAAACTCACCTATCACACAATAGGTTCCGCCTTTCATCCGACCTGTATGGGTACAGCTTCTTATGGGCCGCGCGCTGCACCTTCGCCAAATACACCTGCAATTACAATCACTGGATGAGATCACTTAATTAATAGGTAACAACAAAGACCCCGCAGACACTGGGAAGATCACCGATATAACAGTTAGATAGTTATGTCAAGTCGTTTACTAGGATTCTAGTAATTTATCCGAATCTCTATCTCATCATTCATTCAGTTCAGCCGAAAGACGTCCACTGCTGGAGAAAGGGCCTCCCCCAAACACCGCCACTTCGACCGGTTCTGTGCTTCCCGCATCCAGCGGATTCCTGCGGCCCGCACAAAGTAGAAGGCCTTCCAACGCTACGTGTTCCGGTACGCGGCCGCCACTCCAGAACCTTTCGGTCCTATCGGCCATACCCTTATCTACCTTTCATTATCTATTCTCTATCATCTTTAGCTATACCCTGTTAGTGCTATCACATCGGGGTCACCAGTATAGAGGCATGAGGAACAGGGTGTAAAGTTCACTCATACTCTATAGAAAAGGGAGGATCCTCCGACCAGACGGGTGTTGTGTCTGGCGGGCAACTGCCCGATGATTCATGTCGGGCCGTTGTATCTATGCTAGTTGCGCGGTAAGTATGCTAGTGTTGGGCAAATTTTCCCGAGGTCCCGAGATATGTCAAAGACAAAATACATAATAATAATCCCGAGTTATCATAATCATCCTAAATTAAACCTTTCGTTATCTATGTAAGCCATCTTGATAAATTATTATGTTATGAAAACAAACTCATTTTAATTAATCGATTTGCCCACGAGCCTGTCTGGAAATTCGTGTGATTATCTACTGCACACGAATTCCGTCCGGTGGATGCCTAATTGTAATTTATAAGTACGTACGAATTTTCTGTGGGACCAGATAAGACAAAATAGTTTAGTGGTCGTTTTGCGCACAGTCCTACGGCATCGGCAGAACCGATACGCCTATAGCGGGGTACATTATGACGTCACGATTTAATTCGAGTATGGGCACACAGAGGGGTTAAAAGTACTAAAAGAAAGAAAGAAGAAAATTAGGTATTGTTTACCCCAGAAACGGTGCAGATAAAAAATATAAGTAAGTTTATTTGAATAAAAAATAAAACAATAAGTCGGTAGCTGAACGTCTTGACTGTAACAAGAAGGCTTCCACTCGGCAAGATGCTGTGATAAGGGGTACCCACGGCACAGTATTATTCTGTGGCACAGAGCTATCGCGCTACAATTGTATCTTGTTTGTAACTTCGTGAGCTAGCTCAATCCCTTACATTCTACCTACATAAGCCCAAATACTGATACTGAAATACCTACTCGATATTATTGAATAGGATGTTATAGGTAGTATTGACTCAATAATATTTATTGCATGTGAACTTTGGCGGCACCTCGATAAAAAATAAAAGGGTATTATGACAAGCCATCTCTTGTTTTACCATTGTGTACGCAGATGGACATAAAGCTGAATATTAACGTTATTTTTGCACACTGTGTTCTTGTAAACTTTATTAAGCGTGTTATACGTGTGCATCACGTTTCGGGGTTAGATAAGTAACCTAACCCGTTTGTTGACAATCCCGTTATTTGTGCTGGGCGCAAGTATTTCTTGACGATAACCCGATTTACCAGTAAAGGATTGAAAATAAACCGAGGCAAAACAATAATTTAAATCGGAAGTTTGATTGCGGCAATTGTAGAAAACGGACATGACGAAATTTGCCTTATTTTACCACAGAAACCGTAAAATAAAAGCTAATTTTGATAAGTGATGATTATTTCATGAAATATATGAATTTAGAGGGTTGTATTGATGATTTTAACAATTATAACTCTGTAAAGGCATATTTTGTTCAACATACAACTTGACACTGACCTGCAAATTGCAAAAACCTAAGATAATGTTAATTTCTCAGGCTACCTAGCGCATTCCCTGCAAACGCCTAGGAATTCGGCTATATTATATTGTGACCCCGAGTTATTTGCGCTATTACTATACAAGGCAAAAGAACATTAGACAGATACTCTTATCCGAATCCGAACATTATTTTCTTCAATATTAGGTACTTTGTATGAATATCTAGGTACTACAAAGTTGTGTATGTCATGTACTCGTATGTGTGCAAACCAATTTATTTCTGGACTTGGCTGCGTTTTACCCTTGGCGTCAACTGCGATCGATCTCTCAGCTTCTTTGTTTGCTTTTATTGTCAATTCATCTAGCTTCAGTCTAAAGTCTGGCCATTTATTGTACTTCCATTTTGTGAGCACTTCACGTTATCAGTAAACCGATATCGAGGACCGGTCACTATTTGTATCTAGGACAGTATCTCGAACAGCAACATACATCAACATGCCTGTATAGTTTTTATCGTAATGATAAATATACCATAACCATACCATAATCAGCCTATAATGTTCCCACTGCTGGGACACAGGCCTCCTCTCAGTGAGAGTATGTCAAAGCATTAAATATTATTTATGTAGTTAGCCGAATGTTTTTCCCCGTTGTTATTGCCACATAGCCTGAGGAAACATTAATTGGGCTGTTTTTGTCTGTTGCTTGAATGGAAACTAAGCTTTGTGTCGAAGAACACCCAATTATTCCGCAGGTATAGTTGCTACACAAACACACCATCATGGAGGACGCATAACGTTTTTCCATTACGTGACGATTTCTAAAACTCTCCTACTGCAAGCTCCGTTAAAGGCGTTCCAATAGCTAAGTATTTTATCAATAAACATATCATAATATATCATTACCCTGGACTCTTGATAGAGCAAGTGAAACGAAGTCATGCAAATGACGGCCAGCCAAAGAGAATATCATGCGACGAAATGCAACGTTAAAAGATAATATCAACATCAACATTAATGGCAGATTACCTCACCTTTGAACCCTCGAAGAGCAGTGCGACCACGAACAGCACTATCCATGTGAGGGCGAAGGCCCACCGCGAGCCGATGGTGAGGCCCGCGAACATAAACTCCCCGAGGTCGTAGCCGAACCATAGCCACATGTGCATCATTTTGTCGGCGGCACACGACCTGCTGGAAAGGATTAAAATTAGTATACAGTAGGAAAATTGAAAATAGTATATTGTCCAGCATAGCTATTCACAACGACTCGATACGCTTCCGTACCGTATCGAACATCAACCAATGTTATCGTAGGAGTCCTCTAAACGATGTTCAAACTTCAAATGTCCAAACCCGAAACTGTCCGTTTAAAATTTAAATGAAATAGACGACTACTATTCTTCCGACGTCTTCGTATTCATTTTTCTGAAGAAGATGACGCTATTGTTCTTTAACCTGAAAGCCAATTCTTCAAAATCTAGTCATAATCTCATCTTATTGACAATCAACGTCAAAAACTTATCAAAAATGTAGGGAAATTAGAGGTACTTTTGACAGATTAAGACTGAGATCAGGCTGTGAACGTTCTTTTAATAACAATAATTGACCCTCTGATAATTATGTTACATTATATCACTGCAACAATGGAACTGCTTTTTGATGAAGTTAAGACGATAAAACAGAAAAAGAACCCACTGGATTTGCCAAAGGCTTTGAAATTTTGCCAGGATAGTTATTCAAACTGTTCGACAAGCTGTCGTATCCAATCTGAATAATTTTGAAGGAATCTAAAGGAAGGAAGCTAAATTTGAAGGAAGCTAATCCATTGTCTCGTAAGTTCGAAAAATGTGTCTGCTCAACAACGTAAATAACGCAATATGTAGTCGAACTGTCAAAATGAAACCCATTGCTACTGATAGTGTGTTACGCAGGGACGGTCAAGGACCCCGCTGATTTACCTTTGTCTATTTGAGTTAATCGATCAACATTTTGGGTTTTGGATTTGTAAACAGAGCGTTTAGAGCACTCCTTCCATAATAATGATTGATGTTCGATTCGGCACGCAAGCGTATCTTAATAGAATTATCATAAACGAGATAAATAATTATTAGCTAAACGTGAAAATTCATTATTCATTATCCAGTACAAACTGAACACAACTTATATGTTGAGACAATTTCGTAAATGTTGGACCACTTATTGGGTAACAACGAACTGCGAGCGTCATAAAATGCTTTACATTCGTGCGTACCTATGTGGCTGCGCAGGTGAAAGTAGACGAAAAGTTGGCGATTTGAATCTAAAAGGCAGTGAAAATGTTAATTATAATTTATAAGGGGACTGAAGAAAGAAATAATGCGAATGAGGAAAAAATCTGATTGAAGGACAGTTTGCAGACAAAGAACTTTGAAACCTTCAAGTGATGAATAATGATGATAAACTGTTTGACTTTTGTTTATTCTCAATCCCGGGGTTATTACAAAACGAGGTTTTTCTTTAGATCAGGTTTAAACCACTGAGCCAGTTATTGAATTAAGAACCTAACTTTTATAGAAATGCAGTTCTTTATACAAAAATTACAGCTTAGTTGGGTGCTAAATTGTTGTTGCCCTTATATCTCAATTTATTTGGGTCGGTGTAATTGCTGTAACAGTTCTTTTCTTCCATACTCCTTACAATATCTTTAGTATATTATATTTTTTGATAGGCGATAATAGGTACAGTAACATTATATGACATTAAAATTATTTAAAAATTTTGTAAACGTAAGCGATTAATTATTTTTCTAAATTTTCAGTGGTAAGATTGTGTCTACGATAATTTAGAATATGAACAAGTAACAATTTATATGCGTAATAGGTGGAACGACTTTGTACTAGGCGAGCGCGACGTTCTTCTGTCTCTTTCATTTTATTATCGTAACTGTCAAAACAAAATACGTGCGCGGCTACTGACTGCGTTCCGAAATGCAGTTAAAAGTCACAATAGGCTATTTGACTGGTTTCTGATAAACATCTCAGATTATTTAATGGTGTCTAACGAGCCCACAAAAACCTATTACTTCAAATTGCATAATGTATATCTTTTAAAAAATAGTAAATAAAAATGTACTGTTTAAATAAGCCGCCAAAACGCTATCTTTAACAATATGGCGTCGTGACGTCACGATTCACGTAAACAAACGTTGAAACGGTCGAGATACTAGACAAAAGTCATCTGTTCTGTCAACGATAGACAGAAATTTACTAAATCATGACGTCATCTTAAGTTCAGCCAATCCAGACCGTTTTCGATTACTTGGCGCCAGATTTAAAAAGATGAAGTTTTTTCGGGATTTTTTTTATAAATAATACATTGTTTTGTAGTAAAATTAATGCAAATCGATTTTAAAAGCGATAATCTATACGAGTGTCAATAATTATGACCTTATTTTTTACATTGTTAAATAGCCTATTATTACTCAATAGCTAGCCCTTATATTTGTGACTGTTATTAAATTTGGTCGCATTTCGGAACGCAGGGTGAGTGAAAAATATTGTAAATGTACCGATAATATGCATCATAAGTCATAACTAGATCTTAGGTAAAATATGCGATTACCGCTGAGAATGGCTAAAATATGCAAATGCATATAATCCGGTCTCTACTTATTTGAGTTAGCGTCGATAATACGTATTATTTAATCCTTTCCTGTCATTGTTGTTTATATACAACTGGTATACGAATTAGTGTGGAGGTACTATAATATTTTTTTCACTTTGTAGTGCTTTTTTTGGAAGTCGATCGATTTATATGATTCCAAAGGAGAAGGAGGTTTTACCAGTCTGCACTCTGACGTCCACAATAATTCTCACTTCCGAAGAACGATACCCTCAGCTTTTAAAATCGATATAAACCTGTTTAGCAACACGTCTTTATCGTGACAAGTACAAAATAAATAAGCTTACTAAATAACGGTATCGTTATCAGCGGTGTCGAATTCGATATCTAACAGTCAATGAACTGTAAAATTGTGTGTATCGATTAATATCTGGACGGTGTAATTGATGTGATTTAGACTGGAGCTCGGAGTTTATGTGATATTTGAACTAAGACTCCCGGGAGTCAGGCGCGACATGACGCGATGACGGTGCGACGCAATCCTGGTAGAACAATTTCCATGAAGTTTTCATAGAAATTGTTCTACTAGAGATATAACAATCGTGAAGATATTACTACTAGATGATCAATTTCTTCACGATTCTTTTGTCCCAATGATCTCGTAACAGCAAAGCCATAAATTAAGTAACCGTGGAGTTCCTTGCCGGCTCATAGGAAGCGACCAATTGACCGTGCACCTAGTCTCTGACGTTCCATAAATGCCCATATCGGTATATCTTCATGTTTAAAATTCTTCTGTACGTGTGTATGTCACTGAACTCCTCAACGGCTTGACCGAATTTGACAATTTTTGAAGTGAAAACTTCTTTAGACGCGTTGGGCATTTCTTGAGATGGGAAAAAACTATTGAACTCGCGCCACTGTTACCGTAACCGACACCGCTTTGGATGTGTTCAGTTGTCCTCGGGATGTACCTACTCGGTTTTAATGTATATCTGACATGTCAATGAGTGATGTTGTGTTTTGTTTTCACTTCTGTCGGCACTCCTGGAGTGCCATTTTTTTTTGTGTTGAGGTGGTAACTGGATTGTTTAGATTCACAATTGGACCCGGTAGGTGGCGCTGCGATCGAGTTCTAGGAAACAGGTCAACGTCTGACCGGTCGTCGCTAGTATGAAATAAATAACAGTAAAAATCGAAAAGGTGTGGTGATAACTGCTCGTTCATTATATTACACATTCACTTGCATTAACATGCTTTACGTGCATTATTAATAACGACATGGTTGAACGAACTTCATAAAGCAGGTAGGTCGCGGTCACGGATCGTTTCTTTTTGCTTCATATTTTATATCACAAATCTTACAAAATCAATAAGTCAATCTATCTGCCGAGCCTTTTCCTATGTTGGGGTCGGCTTCCGGTCTAACCGGATGCAGCTGGTTTCCTGGGCAAACTAGTTCCATTATAGACCTCATCCATCGCTTTCCATCAGGCGTGATCGTGGTCAAGAGCGAAACCATTCAGCAATAAAAAACTGAATACCAGAATTTTACATGGAACGACTGCCTATCTGACCTCCACAACCCAGTTACTGGGTAACCGATAGGTACCCCTCGGTAAAACTGGTTGTCAGACTTTCGGACTTCTGACGACTCGTAACGACTGTCAAAGATCCACGAATGACAACCGGGACCAACGGCTTTCCGAGGCACGGACTGATCTCGGTATGTAAAGATGGTCCAACCGTGCGGCTGTTAAGCGCTAGGGTGGCCCGAGAAACTCATTTTTTTTGACGTGACAACGTCTTAAATTAGGTTGCGGCTGGGAGTCACTTATGAAAAAGTGTAACGCTCGGTAACGTTACGATGAGTCACCGAACGAGAGAGAGGCCCGCCGAATGCCTTGCGTCTCTCTCCCACTCAACTATCATTCAATTCCTTGTTCCTATTGTGCAATTTAATTATATTCATATCAATAAATATTCTACCGAGAAAAAGACGTTGTCACGTAAAATCTTCGCCCGTAAAACCGACTTTACAGGCAACCATTTTTTTTACGTTTTTTGCAATTTCCCCGTTATAATTATAATAAATAATAATATTTTCGTTTCCAGCTTTGTGTCTTCAAACCAAATAACCTAAATGTGGCATTAGTTAAAGGGCACAAACCGTGCGAAGCTCTCAAAACGGTGAGGGAAAACATCGTGAAGAAACCGGCATGTCCCAGAACCAAAAATTCGAAGACATGTGACATCTACATCTGCGTGGTAGATTACAGCCCACTCCCTCTCGAAGAGAGGAGCCTGTGTCCCAACAGTGAGAACAGTATAGGCTGATTATGTGTGCCGAGGGTTCCGTACCATTATATGTTTTTAAATTTTTATCGGCGAGGCCTATATTCGTCAGAGAATTTTAACACTGCACGCTGCGGAGTAGAATATTGCAGCTTTCGGTCAGCCCCATCTCTTGACCGATAGTGGAACTAATGTAACTTTTGTTGATGATTTCTGAAAAAGTGTGCTATTTAGAGACATCGTTTTATTTTTCCTGTAGGTAATCTTTACATAAACTATCTGTGTTTTCTATATATTTGTTTGTTTCAGCCTTTCTTTTCAGATAGGAAACGCCGACCTCATCTAGTTTAAAAAAATATAATTGACGTGTAAAAGTGTTTGTACAGTCAACAGCAAAAGTAGATGATCAAAATCAGAAATTCAATACTAATGAACGGAGTTCGCGTCAGACCTCTGCCACACAGCCACACAGTCTCTGCACACAGCTCAACAACAACAACAACAGCAACAGCTCTGCCACACAGTTCTGACGCGAACTCTGTTAATTAGTATTGAATTTCTGATTTTGATCATCTACTTTTGCTGTTGACTGTACAAACCTACTTACAGAAAATAAATCATTTATCACATAGAATAATTTCAGATTTTTCTCTATGCAAGTTGATAGCATTAGTAGTTCTTGAGATATCCAGCTGTGACAGACGGGCAGACAGACACCATTTTACCATTTTGGTACAGTACGCTAAAAACTTACAGGTTTATTGGGAACAAATCATCCAGATAGGCACCACAGTCACTCCACAATCATCACTGCCCCTACACTGACCTATGAGGCTATGACCTGTATGACAAGGGCTGGGCCCCAAAGCACGAGTGACAGCTATAATTAATTGGCTCCAGTCTGTTAGGTACAGTGTTATTGTAAACACTACAGAACAATGGTGCTAATTATAAAACATGTGTGCTCGAAAGTATTTTTCGTCAAACCGCATTGTGATTAGGTGATCTGTAGTGGGACTATGATTGTGCTGCATTTTATTCGGATATTATCGGGCTTTGATTTACGCAAAATACGCGCATTGACGTGGAGTTGCGGACACCAGCCCGTATTATGCGGGCCACTCACGATCAAGTTTACTGGACGCGGCTACACTTGAACGTGTATGGCTATGGGTATGCATGACGACTTATCATGCATACCCATAGCCATACACGTTCAAGTTTACTGGACGCGGCTTCAAGTCCGCTGCAAACTTGACGGTGAACTTGAACGTGTGTGGCCCGCATTACCTACCTACGGCTCACTTCAAACATTTGATCATTCGAATATCTATACTTAATATAATAAAAGTTGAAGAGTTTATTTGTTGGTTTGAACACGCTAATCAGTGGACCTACCAATTGAATTAAAAAAAAATTGCATTTGATAGCCCAATCCTTGCCAAAATAGCCTTCCTGGCTATTTAACCTCACGCTACATTCTTTAGAAGCGAAAAATAAATCTCGAGGACAAATTCGCGGGCTGAAGCTATCCGTACTAATATTATAAATTCGAAAGTAACTCTGTCTGTCTTTCTGTATGTTACCTTTTCACGCCTAAACCACTGAACGGATTTCGATAAAATTTGGCAGAGAGACAGATTGCATCCCGGAGAAGGACATAGGATAACTTTTATCGATATAGCTCGCGGGCGAAACCGCGGGCGGAAGCAGTTTATTATAAAAGAAGATTGCGCCAGCAGGAAACTTATAGGCTGTTGGTTGGAATTTCCTTATAGTTTTGCCAATTATCTTTGTTCCATCGCAAATAACGAAATAAGGTGTTATATTCTGAAACAAGGTGTTCATCCGATTCATAATCGAACTAGCTTCTGCCTGCGACTTCGTCCTAGTGAATTTTTTTCTTTTTGGTCGTTCCTAAGGTTCCTAGCGTGATGTTAAATAGCCTTCATCAAGAATTGGGCTATCAAATGAGACCGGTATTTCTAGATATTAGCGCGGTCAAACAAACAGGAAAGTTTGTTTGTTGTAGGAAAGGTCTTCTAAATTTTCACACTTAGCTACATCCAGATTTAGGCTAATTTATTTAATGAGAAATCATTAATTGCTGGAAAAAAGTATCGTAATAAAT
This sequence comes from Oligia latruncula, assembly GCA_948474745.1. NCBI lineage: Eukaryota > Metazoa > Arthropoda > Insecta > Lepidoptera > Noctuidae > Oligia > Oligia latruncula. The sequence continues at coordinate 1,931,797 of OX419685.1, forward strand.
TCCATTGGGATTTCCTAATCAGCTCTGCTGATACTAAAGCGTTCTTTTATTGATGAACTTCAGTTCTTGAATAAAATACAAATTTCCTAAATGATCGTCACCCTACGAGTAACCCAATAATATTAGTACACATAAATATAATAGGGCGCGTCATCCGAATGTTTTGATAGGTAATCTATTAGATAATAGGTACCAGTCGTTGTTATTTCCTACTACTCTTACTCATTCATTTCTATGTTTAATGCCGATGATATTATTATGGGCGTCCAGTCTAACAATACGCTATCGTTGAATGGCTGCCTTTAATAAAAATATTTATAAATTCAGAGTCCGAAAATAATTATCAATACGATCGCATTCAGCACCTGAAAGTCCTGCGTAATAGGTCAGCACGCAAACTTAACTAAAGGATTTCTTTACCGTTTTGACTAGTTAGTTTTTTAGCAGTTTCTGTTTATTTTTATTCTTCTACCACTATTTTATTATTTATTTTATCATAAAAGCGGGCCAAGAATAGTGCCTTGCGGAACTCTCATAGTTAATAGTGATAACTGGCTATACACCCTAGATCTTGAGATCCCGTTAACTTCTACTTCTAAATCTTATAATTCAAATGAGAAATAAGAAAACCAGCAGTGTTTTTAACCCGATAGTAATGCAATTAATTAATCAATGCATTATTGTACGCAATCGAAAGCCTTTAACTGGTCACAATCTATTCCCAAAAGGCATCATGTGACTTTTCTCAAACTGTTAATGATACGTTTTCTAATAGCCAAAACAAATGAATTTTGATAATCAAATAAATGGTGGCTACGATATAAGAAGAGATATAAAATGTGACCAATTGTAAATAACTTTCCTTGTTAACCTTGTAATTCTTTTCATACGTGGTTCAAGTGTTCGCACCACATGCTTCCACGTTTAATCAAATAATGGAATGTCAATATGTCCAGGTGTCAGTGGTTATATTATTACCGTCACGCGTCGCTGTATCTTCAACTACTATTGTTTTATAAGACAATATTCTTTGGCACTCGGCAATAGTGTAGCGTTCTATGTACCTCTTTATTCTAATATTAACTAGTTTGGATTTTAAATACTTACTTTATTTGTATAAAAAGCTGGGCAGTTTCGTTTACGTTATGAAAAGAATATGCGTTACTTACACCACTTCATAGTAATAGACCCATACTAATATTATAAATTCGATTGTAACTCTGGCTGTATGTTTGTTACCTTTTCACGCCTAAACCATTGAACGGATTTCTATAAAATTTGGCAGAGAGATAGATTGCATCCCGGGGAAGGACATAGGATAGTTTCTATCGACATACCTCGCGGGCGGAAGCTAGTACACTATAATAGTACACTATAATAGTACACGTGTCAATTGAATAGGCAATGCTTTAATATTTGGCTCACTGCTGCTGTGATCAATGAGATTTAATAAACGGAAATGGAATAGGTTAAGCCATCAACGGCACTTGCCATACTTCGTAGATCCTGTCTATATAAGTATATATCCAGCAATTCTCTTGACACTCGAGAGATTCGGAAATGTACAGAGGCCAGCACATCAAGCTACCCCAATCTGTAAAATTTTCCCAATTGAATATGAACCTTATTCCTTTGTAGTAAAGATGAAAATCTATCTAAGAAATTTGACAGATTGAGGTAGCTTGATGTGCTGGCCTCTGTAAACAAATCTAACAATCTAAATCAAATCACGCCTGTATTCTTCGAAGAGTTAGGCAGAGGTGTACCTATTAGTGGTGGTTAATATATCATATAGCAAAATAAAGCACCTTGCTTAATACACACATCATAAAGCAAACGCTATCGTGGCTCTCACAAGTTGCTATTTGCTTATTGCTTTTTTACATCGCACTCTGTCTCTGTCATCGCGCGAAACGCATTAAGCAATGAATATAATAATAAATCGTTATAAGCAAGCACCGCGTGTGATTTGCGATCTCGGGCGGCTCACGTAAATACGTAATATAATTAATGATATGCTATTTGGTTCGTGTTTTTTACTTTTGTGATTATTTTGCTTCGTACTTTTTTAGTGTAAATAAATAATTATATATTAATAAATATCGTATGAGGTATATGAGGATATGTATAAGTATGAGGAAAGTTATGTTGTTGTTGATTTTGTTGTTGATGTTGGATGATGTTGTTGTTGTTGTTGTTGATGTTGTTGTTGATGTTGTTGTTGTTGATGTTGTTGTTGAGTTGTTGTTGTTGATGCTGTTGTTGTTGAGTTGTTGTTGTTCATTTTGTTGTTGATGTTGTTGTTGTTGAGTTAATGTTGTTGTTGTTGAGTTGTTGTTGATGCTGTTGTTGTTGTTGATGTTGTTGTTATTGATGTTGTTGATTTTGATATTGTTGTTGTTGTTGATTTTGTTGTTGTTGATTTTGTTGTTGATGTTGTTGTTGAGTTGATGTTGTTGTTGTTGAGTTGTTGTTGTTGTTGTTGAGTTGTTGTTGATTTTGTTGTTGATGTTGTTGTTGTTGAGTTGTTGTTGATGCTGTTGTTGTTGTTGATGTTGTTGTTGTTGATGTTGTTGTTTTTGATATTGTTGTTGTTGTTGATTTTGTTGTTGTTGATTTTGTTGTTTATGTTGTTGTTGAGTTGATGTTGTTGTTGTTGAGTTGTTGTTGTTGTTGAGTTGTTGTTGATTTTGTTGTTGATGTTGTTGTTGAGTTGTTGTTGTTGATTTTGTTGTTGTTGATTTTGATATTGTTGTTGTTGTTGACGTAGTGGTTGAGTTGATGTTGTTGTTGTTGAGTTGTTGTTGTTGAGTTGTTGTTGTTGTTGTTGAGTTGTTGTTGTTGTTGTTGATTTTGTTGTTGATGTTGTTGTTGAGTTGTTGTTGTTGATTTTGTTGAGTTTGTTGTTGTTGATGTTGTTGTTGATGTTGTTGTTGAGCTGTTGTTGTTGATGTTGTTGTTGAGTTGTTGTTGTTGTTGGTTGAGTTGATTGTATCTGTTTTATCGTAATTCATAAACGCGATGTAATATTCTTTAGCATGCTGTCAGTCACCGCGCTTGCTTTATTCGCGCCCGCCCGTAACATAACAAGTCAAGTATCAGGTACCTACGCGTATAAAAAAAGCATGATTTAATAAAGCATATAAAAAATCATGATTAAAATATAAAGCATTAAGCATTAAGCAAGTGATTGCCTTATAGCAACTTTGAACACCACTAGTACCTATAGTAAAAGTGCGCAGTGTTATACACCATCATCCTATTTCAAGTTACTCAAATGTCAACTTTATTTCAATGACAATTAAGTTGATTTCAGGGTGACTAGCACTATTGAAAAAGTTGTAAAAATGTTTGAAGTTGTAGCGTAAACTAAACTTTATTATGTAGGAATTAAAGTTATTTTTCCATTAATTCATTTTTGCAAATAAATCGCGAACGCAGATTATACAGGGTTAGTCTTCAAAGACCTGCCTTTAAGGGTGTGGAACAGCCCATCAAACTGAACAACTTTCTCTATGAGATCAACATCTTTCCCCAACTAGGTTGGAAGTCAGCTTTCAGTCTAACTGTATGCAGTTGAATACCAGTATTTTACATGGAGCAACTGCTCTGAACTCCACAACCTAGTTACTGGATAACACAATACCTCTTGGTAAGACTGGTTGTCAGATTCTTCGCTTCGCAACTATCCACAAAAGCTAGTTCATTAATAAATCAAGTACTAAGTAGTACACCTATTATCTTCCTCATATCTCATTATTTATTATTGCTAATAAAGATGTCTTCTGATAACATAATCATGCACTTCAGTTGCTTACAATAATTATTGATTGCTGTTTTTATGTCATTTGAATTAACTTGCACATTATTTTATTAAATTACTTAGTAAAATTGTGCATATTTTATTAATTACAGAATAAAGAAAGGGGAATGTGGCCGCACAGATTGTGCGAAGGTTATGCTACACTTGCCTAGGTCAGTTCGTGGATGGGTGACCATTTATTACATATCTTAATAGGAACCCTTCCGTGTCTCAGAAAGCATGTTATGCTGTTGGTTGCGGCTGTCATTTGTAGATCTTTGACAATTGTTACAGGTAGTCAGATCAGAAGTCCAAAATTCTGACACCCAGTCTTACCAAGGGATATTGTATTATCCAGTAAATGGGTTGTGGAGGTCACTTACGCAATTGCTCCATGTAAAATACTGGTATTCAGCTGCATTTGATTAGACTGGAAGACCCCAACACAGTTGAGCAAAGGCTAGACAAATGATGACAGAGAAAAATACAGAACAAGCATGTAATGTATTTCAAGAGTTTTCTGCATGATGATGGGACAATTTGTGGTGACTAGGGCATGTCCTGATGCCCAGGAATGTGCCTAACTTATTACCTCGTTAAAATCTTGTTGTACGCCTAGTCTTCTTATGTTACAAAGATGATTGAAGTGCCTTTGTGACCTCTCAAGCTCTGCTAATGAGACACACACAATTGATTTTCTATTGTATCATATTACATAGGAGATTGACGGGTTAAGCAAAGAAGCCTGTATTAGCACAATATACTCTCCCAAAGCTTAAAATTAATAGACGAATAATTTAAAACTGAATTAGGTATTTAATTAATTCTAAAGGATCAGTGCCAATAATTGCGTTAATATTTTGACATTTTGTATCAAGAGTCTATGAAATAATATTCTTTGTAATGACTGAACTGAGTATCCAATGATGGAGTACAATTTATGAGTAGGTAAGTATTGATTTTATATCTTATCTTGTTGACTGGCCATTCTATTGATTATAAAAGAAAGTAAGTACAGCAAAAAATCATATTATTTTACTACTGGTAGGCTTATGAATGAATCTTATGATACAGTAAACATTCATTTGTAGACGTAAGACCAAGCTAAAAATATTACAAAAATTATGGGTACCTATTATGTAAATAATATAATTAAATACCTAGGCATATTTTAAATTAAGTGACATCGCACTCACCTTTTCTGTGTGGCTGCTTTCTAACTAGGGCTCTTCAAATCCGTATCATCCATGTATTTGTTTACTAACTGTCCTCGAGATATCACACTAAAATAACATTGTTATCATACATTTTATTGATAAATTAGAAAGTAAATAAATTATTTCAATCACTCCTGATAACATTTACAGCACTTTTTATAAATACTCTAAAGAGATTTCAGGTTATAAGCCGTTCGCACACTAAATATAAACGTCTGATTATTTTGGTTGCATTAAAGAAAATGAATATCATTCGCAGAATTTTGAACACGTAAAATCGTCAACTGGTCAACTCCATTTAACTAGTTTAACAAAAAGTACTCTGTGATCAGTGTTGCCAGATGACCGTCTCGCGTTCTCCCCAAACCTTCCCCGAAATCCCCCCAAAATTTGGATTTTGAAAAAAAAAAACCCCACACATGACAAAATATATTTTTTATCAATTGTTTATTCATAAATATTTTTTTTTATTAAAATTATTTTTCTTTCCTTAGGATTAATGAAAGGTACAATTGTATACTATTTCAGCAATATTTTCCATTACTGAATCAGCCTCTTCACCTGCGTCGTTTGCAGTTCCGTATATTTTTTCTGAATTAAATTTTGCATCTTTAAACTAGGTTTAAAATGAACAAATCCTTCTAGCAATGTACCTAGGTATATCTTATTCTCAAGATTGATTCGGCAGTGTGAATGGCCAATCTGTTTCGAAGTTTGTCTTTAATAATAGCTACTTGAGAGAATTCTCTTTCCACAAATGCGTTAGAAAAAGGCAACGACAAAACTCCTAATGCCAATTTGCTAACATGTCCGTAGGTTCTATCACCGACTGCATTTTTTTGTGTGCTTTCACAGATTAGTCAGTGGTTTGATCGCGTTGTTTCGATTGATGCATTCTGATAATATATTTTTTAATCATCACTGCTAGCCGCGGCTTTGCCCAGACTAGTTATGGTAATAAAAATCCTCCTGATCCGGGGACACCTAGTTTTCTCCCTCCAAATATCCCCAAAAAATATTGTCCCCCATTGTCCCCCCATAACTATAAAAATACCCCAAATTTGGGGGATTCTCCCCAATCTGGCATCACTGTCTGTGATTTGACTCCAATCCGCCCGCAGTGAAAATCTGTCACTGTCAGTGTCAAACTAACTGTCAATTGAAAAAATTATGTAATAGATAGCTAGTCGATTTTTTTATGATGAGGTACTAAACATTATTTACTGTTTTATTTATAGACCTTTTCACGCATAACCGTACCATGATAATATATGCTGCGTATTATTATTATTTTGTGACTTGGCCGAGTCGTGGACTCCAGGCATTGTCTAAGTCTTTGCCAAGTGAACATGTTTTTGACTGTGAAACAGTCTATTTATTTTCATACATACAAATGCTCACGAATTTTCCCCTTTTTCATTTATTTTTAAGTCTGTATTACAGAAGGAAATTCAGTATTGAGCGAGGGTTGCTATACCTATATACTACTTCCATGGCTGGTGCTGGTGGCATGGCCTTATGTCACCGATGCGATGTGACTAAAGACTACAATATGATCTGTATGATGTGACCATGATGTGACACCACCAACCACCATTTTTGATTGTGTCACATTCACAATGCATTCACATCGTAGACAGAGTATTATCCATGGACGTAATATATATAGAAGTAACAGGACCGAGCACTCGTTCCAGAAAAACGAGCAGACAGAGAGGTGACCATTGGACCCGTTTGTCCCTTTCTAATAGGGTGACCAAACATTTTTTACACACAGGAAAATTCAAGGACTGATTCAATATATTGGTACAAATAAATAATAAAATAATTGTTCTGTCTGACCTAGCATGAATAAATTTTAACGTTAAGTATCGATAATGTATGTAAATTTTGAATCTAAAATACAGCAGTCCTTTAACACGTTGGTGAAATTGAATGCAATATGCGCACTTTGTACGACTATTATACAGAGATAATAATAGTCCTCAGTTTAATTAAATACTATATTTCAAAGTAATATTTTCGATTCATAATTCAATTACGTGAACGATGCGTACCTTCCCGTCTTCATCAGTGCTAGGGATAATGGTGTAGGATAAAATTCGTGATTTCGAGTTACGATATCGCTAGCTAGTGTAATATAGCCATGCCCTAGAATAATATCACCGTGAGCGCTGTCAAAAATGACAGTGTGTGTGTAAGGATGTGTCAGTGTGTGTTTTGTTTTGATTTGCATCTTATCATAAAATTAAACTAACGTGGCATTTTCGAAATTGTGCTTCTGGCTGATAGTCGCCACCTAACCAAAGAAGAAGAAATGTGGTGTTTATACAAAGAAGTACTGTAATAATATCGTTTTTACATTGAGTAAGCACTGTGAGCGCGCTCACGGGCGTTCCGAATTGTTGACAGCTCTCAGCTGTCATAATCGTGATATCTAAATCGGAACGCATGTGAGATGATGTGAGCGCTGTGAGCGATTATAGCTAATTCGGAAAGCGCCCTCCGTCTACGATTCACATGTCAAGAATGTCAACTCTCAAAGTGTCAAATGTCAAGTCAGCGTTTACATACATCACAGAGTACTTTGATAAGCAGTGTGACCATATGTGGCAGGATCCTGCCTTTTTGGCAGGTTTAGCCCTTTATTTTACTCTCTGGCACTTTTGTTTGACGTTTTAGAAATCTGGCAGTATTTGGCAGTATTAGCAATATAAGCTGACAGATTTGGCAGTATAGCCGTTACAGCCCACAAAAAGAGTAGGATGGAGTATCGAGAAAGGAAAAAAAAGTAAGTAGGAATTTTAAAATGCCTATGGCAACTGACACTGGCAATGCAAACACCTTTGGTTCGGGGATATCCCATAACATCTCTAGTTGGATTTGTAGTTTCTTCCATTGTAAACCATAAAGTGCTGAGCAAAATGTTTATAACCACTAAGGTGTAGCGCTTCCCGCGCGAGGCGCATCGTTATGTCCCCATACATTTTTTTATTTTGGGCCGCGGGGCGCCCTCGCCACTTATACACGACTCGTACAGAAAAAAAATCTATGGACCGCTGTTAAACTAATGGCTGTTTCTTCAAGTGGATAGACCAGGGTAGATTACAAAACTTGTTTCGTAACTTTAAGAGACTTTGATTTTTTTAAATAATTGCTTATTTTTAATGTTTGTTTACATTACGAAAATTAAAAATTAAAATAGACTTTAAGATCAATTATTTTAAATAAAACTCAAAAAAATAATGTGTCTATTTATTTTAAATTTTTAAATTATATTGGCATTATTTTGGCATTTTGTGCCTTCGATTTTGGCAGGATTTGTCAGCTTTCTTGCCTAAGTGGGGCAGGATCTCTAATTTAAAGTTGGTCACACTGTTGATAAGACTAGACATCATAGAGTAAAGTAATTAGCGTACAAAAATACGTTAAAAAACACCTAAAAAGTTGGATAATATCAGAATATATAACTGTATCAATAAAATTTAGAATTATTCCGTTAAAACTCAACTAATACATAAAATGGAAGTGCGCAACCAAAAGCCCAAGAAGAGACCGTCGAAAATCGAAGAGATGACTAAGGAGCAAATACGTCAAGCAATTGTGAAGAAGCGAGAGTGTAATGCTAGGGCTCAACAGATTGTTGAGAGCCTCTTGGAACCGAGCGTTACTGAAGCATACTTACTCCAATGCCTTCCAGACATTAACCAGGCGCACTTCGAAGATATTATAGAAGAAAGAGTTATAATCCATTTATGTGGCTATCCACTATGTAAGAAGGCTTTGTCAATGAAGGATATACCTAAACAGAAGTACAGAATATCAATGAAGACTAACAAAGTTTACGACATCACTGCCAGGAAGAACTTTTGCAGTAACTCATGTTATAATTCTGCAATGTATGTCAAGAAACAGATGTTGACAAGCCCCCTATGGTTCAGGGAGTATGAAAACATACCTACCTTCCACCTGTTGAAACTAGATGCTGTTGGTACTATGGGTGAGGTAGTAGATGTCACATTGATTGAAAGAGTTAAAATCTCAGAAACGAAACCATTTACTTCAATAAATGATTTTGCTGAAGCAAGCCTTAATGAAATGCCTCCTAATGCTGAAGATGAAAAAGAAGAGAACAATGAACAATCAAATAAAAGAAGAAAAGTCTCTGAACAAAGTGGAACTGATAACCAGTGTGATGTAGACAAAGCAATAGAATCAATCAATGAAAAGATAGTCAATATTAACTTAAAGTGTGACAACAACACATTAAGTAAACCGGTTGTTACTCATGATCCTGAGCAAGAAATAAAGGACAGTAATCCAAAAACACTTCAACCAGATTCTGGGAAATCTGTTGACTCAAATACTGAAACAGAAATACCTGCTAAGAAAAATCTTAAACCTACAACCACACCCAATCCATTAAACATTGTAGGTGACATCATAGAAAAACCAGAAAAGAAAATTGACCCAATACTAATGACACCTGTTTCTACAGTTAACAAAGAAAATAAGGAAACTAAAACAAATAAAAAGTTGCCACAGAAAAAGCAACCTTTAGTAATGGCATTAACTATTGAAGTTGAAAAATGTCTAGCTGAATGGTTTACATTGGACACCATTCTCTTATTATTTGGGGAAGAGAAAGTGCGAGAAATGGTGGCGGACAAAGGAGAACATATAAAAGAATATCTGAATAATTTTGCTAAAGGGATATTCTATAGTTCCAATGTATATGATCAGTACCAAGCACTATGCAAGAAACTTAATATGCTAGAGCTGGAGGACAGAAAAATTGACATTCAAACACTGAAACGGGAGACAAAACCGTTGCCTAACTATACAGTGATACAGGAGGAAAGCAAAAAGATGCAATTAAAAGTAAAAGCATTCTTCTCAGGAGAGACCGAAGTAACGGAACCAGTGACCGAAGAACTTATACAATCCCCAGAGATTGTAGAAGAGGAAAACCGAACAAACCTGCCTTTAGTTGACAAAAACTCACAGAATGCTCTGCGTAGAAGAATAGTCTGTCAATATTTAAACAAAGTATTACCTAACATTCTCCAAACTTTGGGTCTACTCAGTTTTTCAATAAGTTCGGATATTTGTTTGCTGGTTAATACGTTTAAGTTAAAAGCAAATAATATAATGTTTAAACCGATACAGTGGATGTTGATAGCCATTATTTTTATAAAGCTCTTGTCCCTTAGAGATAAGAGACTTGAACATTTACTTAAGCAACCAACTGCGTACCAACATATGCAGTTGTTACTGCTAAGTTATAAGCAAGGTGAAGGGTACTTAGATAGACTGATAAGTTGGCTTACTGACGTAGATCGGCTGTTAGATACTAGTGATACACAATTAACTATAGAATAAGTTGTACTTAGTTATGATTATTTTTTAATTTATTTAACATAATATAATTATTTTTTTAATCTGTATCTTTTTAATCTGTATCTTTTCTTTGTACTGGTATAGCAGGGAGGGTGAATGGAGGTAAAACTTTGAAAAGAACTACATCATAGATTTATGGAGCCTGGCATGTTGCACCTATTTGATTTTTTTTCAAAATGGCGGCCTCACAAATATAAATCGATAGTTGACATCAATGCAAACGGAAAATATAATAGGACCAAACCCCATCACGGAAACGTGATACTACTGGGTTTGGTCTTATTACATTTTCCGTTATTAGGGTTCCCTACCAAAATGGTAAAACGGAACCCTTATGGTGAGACTCAGTCTGGATATCTCAAGAACTACTAATGCTATCAACTTGAAATTTGGAATAGTTTTAGATGACGTTTGCCCAACTATTTTGCAAATAAGTAATTTTTTTTTTTTTCATCTGCGACAAAGGGTTCTGAAAATTCGAAGTGGGGCTACAAGGGCATGTAGGGTATCATATGAAAGAGCGCAGTTTGCACATTCTCAAACACAATTTTTTACTGCAATATTCTACACCGTAGTGCGCAATGTTAAATTTCTCTAACGAATATAGGCCTCGTCGATGAAAATTTAAAAACATAATATGATGGTACGGAACCCTCGGTGCGCGAGTCCGACTCGGTCTTGCCCGATTTTTATATAGGTTTCATAAACGGCCGCCATTTTGAAAAAAAAAAAACTAAATTGCGACAGATAGGTATGCCACGGACCTTCAAAGCCCTTTGCTAATAACAAGCTTTCTAATCATGCAATTGCATTTGATTGACTGGAAGAGGGTAAAAAAAATGGCAAAACCACTTACAACAATAAACTTTAATATAAAAAAATTTCATTTAAATAAAATAATAAAATTCACTCAAAATTCAACTACTTAAATTAGGATCTAATATCGACAATGCAGCACCTACTAAGTGTAATGACCCTGTGATCAAAACGGACGATCTATCGTCAATTTTTTCTTTTTTCAAACTGACCAAGGCATCAGCCACACAGCCAGCTACTGTCACATTCATACAACCTTCTTGAAAGTGTTGCCAGATCTCTGCGTGTTTTTCGCATCTGGCAATGAGTTCTTCTTGTTCTACTAAGGAGTAATTGTCATTGTTTTGGCTTATATTTTTGTGGGCGGTCGGGATTACGAAATAGACTGATTTGAAGCCTACTTCTTTTAGTGGTTGGAGTAAGACTTCAGCGTTTCTGTCGCCTGTTGCACTGAATATCAGGACTTTGTCATGTAATCTGTAATACAAATGGTTCGATATTACACTTGACATATTTACAGAAAGATATGAATGAGTTAGAGAGAGTTAGAGCAGTGGTGGCCAAGTGGTAACGGCCGCGACTTTCGAGTTGTAGGTCGTAGGTTCGAACCCAGACCGGCGCTTTACTTTGTGTAAATTATGTCATCACCACTGCTCTCAAAACGGTGAAGGAAAACATCGTGAGGAAACTTCGAATTTTTGGTTCTAGGACATGCCGGTTTCCTCACGATGTTTTCCTTCACGGTTTTGAAAGCAGTGGTGATGAAATAATTTACACAGAGTAAAGCGCCTGTCTGGGTTCGAACCTACGACCTACAACTCGTAAGTCGCGGCCGTTACCACTTGGCCACCACTGCTCTCATAATATTAGTGTGATTATTTAATTGTAAAGCGCCTCACCTATTATGATTCTTAAACCATTGCGCGCAAATCTCCATAGATTCCTTAGTATGCGCTCCATCCAAATAAAACTTCGCATATTCAGAATACACAATCTGGTACCTTCCCGGCCATTTGCAAGAAGTCAATCCTGTCATAGTCTCCTTTGTCACACATTTCACTACGGTTTCTAATACTGGTTTGGTCACGCCATTTTGACCGTTAACGACGTGTTTTATAAGGCCGTTTTTCCTGTGTACTGGCTTTGTGATTCTTATCCAAGCGTGGGCTAGTTGTATGGCAAGAGACGCGTTCGTTTGGTACGCTTCTACGTCTACCGGCAAATGGGCTCGCTCTGTGGTCGGGAATGAGTAGGTTTTGTAGGCAGGAACTACTGTTAAAGGACACTGGAAACAAAGAAAATAATGTTGTGAAATTTGACTTATTTTCTGAAAACACATTTCTCATTAATTAGTTAGAGAAAAAATATGTTACAAAATCGTTGTCTAGACAGCATGAACGCCTTCTCGTGAATGAGTAATTGTGTCACGCTGGCACTGACTTTGCAAAAATATTCGCAGTACTTATATCGCTTACGAAAAATTAACCTAATTCCAATCGGCTTAGAGTATATTTTGTGTTGCTCTAAAATGTTTGGGCAAAAACGCCAAGTGCCAGCTTAAGACGTAAGTTTTGTGCTTATTTCACAGGCATGTGTCCATTGCTGTTTGTGATGGGAACATACGCACGAACCTTTCGTAATATTCAATGCGGCGACAGAAAAGTTTATTACCTTAAAACTATTAGCAACATTTCTCAGCACATCCATAGCTTCTGGGGGCTGTTCCACCGTGTAAGCCTCGCAGCCAGTCTTCATGATACCTGCCTTAGATGCCGCGATCTCGGGCAGTGTCGTGCCTAATATCGATGTGTGGTCCAACCCTAGTGCTGTGATACCGACGACTGGGACTCTTCTGAAAAAATAGAGATGTTACGATTGATACCACAGATATAGATAGACCTAGTTAACGCAAGGATCATGAACTGTATGAAAACCAAGCGTGCCATTTTTTGACTACCTACTATGACGTCACAAGGTCGCGCTCTCGCTCACGCGTACCCAGCCAGCAGTACACAGGACTGAGCGCGAAAGTGGCGGCTTACGATTTTTGCGTTATCTAGGTGTATCTATAACTGTGTTTGGAACATTGTTCTTGTAACGAAACACACTGGCTGAAAAAAACAAAAGCTTTTGCATATGGCCACTAAATAAACAAAAGCTAAAGTGTCACTAGTTTTTCAACACATCCATCACTCATAGAGGGGGTGAACTTTCCGGTCGCGGGCGCACATCGCGGCCTCCTCTTCCCTGCATGACGTCACGAGGCTGCACGGCTCATGTTGCTAACACTATAGATACACCTCTGTCTAACCCTTGGCTAAAAGGACCCAGAAACCAGGCCATTAAAACAATATTACAAAAAAAAAACTGTGTAACCCTCCGGGGATTACAGGCGTGATGTTACGTGTTAATTAATGGGCGCTGCATGCTGGTAGAGGTAGTGGAGTTCACGTCTGTGAAGTTTTGCCAGCTAATTTAATTTCCTTAGCGGTTATTTCATTATAACGTAGATCAGTCGTTAAGGCATGCATGACACAGATAAATAAACAATCATTGATGGACATTATGAGTTTGAGGAAAGCCTAAAATTATATGCCAATCTATTTAGAACTTTATCTGATTGGAATAAGGGTGATTATAGCATAACAGTATAATCAGGATATTCTACCTTATTACATTAGTGTAGTCGACAATGCCGCCGATGCCCACCTCCACGATTGCCACATCCACCTTCTCCTTCAGGAATACGTTGAAAGCCATCACGGTCAGGAACGCGAAGTACTTTGGCATGTCACCCTCGAATGCCTGGAAAGATGGTGTTTGGTGTTACAAATTTTAATTTAAAAAAGATAAGTCTTTTAGTCGATAAGTATACAACATTAGTTTTTGTTTATACTAAACCCAAAGGGGTCATTGTCTTTGTTTTTTTACTTTTTTTAATTACTAACATTAGTTTTAAGCTAAATTCTTGTCACTAACAACTTGCCTTGCCTATGGACTTTTTTGTCTGAAATAAATTATTATTATATTTTTTTTTATTGTACTCATCATTTTTAACAACTTTTTCTATGGGACCAACCTTGAAATCGCGAAAAAAAAAAACAGCTGTTGCATACATTTTTGTGTTCACTTAAATCGACAAAATGTATGGAACAGCTGATTTTTTCGGTCGTTTGGGAACGGGGTTAACTGCCCAGAGTGTGCCGAGCGCTCATAAGTGTCGTTACTCATGAAGTTTCCGTGCCTCCAAGACATGAAATGCCGTACGTCGTAAATGCTCTTAAGCAGCTATATAGACGAGATCAAAATGTATACTGTTACCTTAGTCCCATCCAGCATATCATGGACCTGATGGAAATGTCTCGCAAACTGTTCCTCAGTAATGACGCGTCCATCGAGCCGGATGCGTTCGCGCACCGCCACGAGGTGCGGCGACGAGTAGAATCCCGTACGGAACCCGTGGTGACGGAGGATGGACTCGCACATCGCACTTGTTGAACCCTGAAAATTGTAACGAGGATTTTTATTGAATGTGACGGGTTTTTTAAAAAGGAACCATATATTGCGAGAATTAAGATACAGATTTGCTTGAATGTTTTTGGTACAAAGGTAATTTGCCACACGCTACATACTAGTCTGTCATCATAAGTTTTTTTTTTTCTTTTTTATTGTGTTTACAAGTCTTAGGTAATAACGTAGCGTAGCGTATTTGATGACATTAAAACATTATACCTAGTTATCATTACTCTTAAGCTTACTATTATACCTACAAAAAACTAATGCCTCGTTGGTTTTAGTCGCAAGCGCTACTGTTGACATAAGCTATTGGGTTCGATTCCCAGGTCGGCCAAACTGGGTTTTCAATCAGGAATTTCCCAGTAGCAGCCCAGAGACTGGATATATGCCACACACACCTAAACATAACTGGTGAAATGGGGGGGTACTATAGGTAGGTACACAGTCTGTCTAACCCTTTATGGATTATAGGCGTGATGTTATTGTATAAAAAAGTTTATCGTTCTTAAATCGCCTGGAAATGATCGTATAACACGGTTACGCAAAGACTATTTCGTAACAATAGCATGGCTTATATGTGTGTTTACCAAACTTGTTCTTGGAGATCCAGTTTTTAGTACAATTCATTATACAATATACAGTGTGACAATTAGGTTATCACACTAATTGAAACCAGGTATTCTACATTACGTATTTTATACATACACAATTAAAATCTTCTTTATAAATAAAACAAAGTCGGCTTAGTTACCCTACACCATGCCATTTATAACTCAAGAACGGCTGGACCGATTTTTATGATCTTTGATTAGTTGGACTTTTCTCCGCCACGAATAGCAGAAATTTCTCAAAAACTAATGAAGCAATTTTGATATTTCTTTCATTAACGTGATCTACATATTTTCAGGAAGGTTTAAGTATATAATATATTAGTTACTTGTCCTTAGGTATGAAGTTAGATGCATAAATGTACTGCAGGCATTTCTATGCGAATTTTGATGATTCTTAAATTCTAGTCGGTGTCTTCAATGCACCGCTTGGCTGCAATTTTATATCTATGGATAAGTATGCCTCAGGGGTGGTCCCATATAAAGATTAACTTTGCTTGGGTAGTTTTTGAGTTGGCTTTAGGCTTAGGTTTTTTTTTCGCGATTTCAGGTTTGGTCCCATAGTAAAAGTGGTTCATAATGATGAGTACAATGACCTCTTAAGAGGTTGCAGTTGGTGTTTTGCCAATAACCCTGTATAGACGGATTTAATCATTATTTTTAAGAAGTCAATTTAAATGATGACCATTACTTTAATTGCAGAGGTCATTGGGTGGCCAATAGTCAGCAGTAGTCATATATAGCTTAATAATAATTTTGAAACTAGGTTTTGTCCGCGGCTTTGCACGCAATGAGGTCTGAATACTGAATTATCCCACGGGAAGGTACTACATGTACCGGGATTAAAAGAATCCTTGACCCTAACACATGAGTAAACAAACGGCCCTAATTCACTATGATATGACCACTTAAGGGGACTACATGACCTGAAGCGCGGTCACTGTCGGACTGCATAGAAAAGAAAGAGAAGCGCGATGATACAACCCTGGTAATTTATTGCAAAATAAGAATCAATTATCTATTTACAAAAGGTCTATTGTTTCGACTAAAAAAATAAAACACTAGTGCTTTAGTATGTTTCTTGTAGAATAATCTGACAAAAAATCAAATGATTGTATGGTTTTTATTGTGAACAGAAAGTTTTTAGAGGTATCTTCATGATTTTTTTTCTATCGTATCAAATTAGTTGTATTATGTTTCCAACACACTATCTAACTAGCATATATCCTGAAGAATATCATATATTTTTCTGATTTTGTTTACTGTAGTCGATCATATACTTTTAGGCATTATAAAACTTCTGTTTTTCGATTCCTTGCCGTAAACAAGATACGATATTGACGTGGTTTGCACGTGCACGTGGTAAGATTTCGCGGGGAATAATATAAAATTGTGGCCCAGGTAATGATTTACCTGTGTACCAAATTTCATCACAATTGTTAAGCCGTTAAGGCTTGAAAAGGTAACAGAGAGACAGAGTAACTTTCGCATCTATAATATACAATATAATATCAGTATTCGTATAAATTACCTTTCCTTTGGTCCCAGCTATGTGTATCACAGATAATTCATCTAACTTTGTCAGACTCACTCCAGTTCTCGACAAATAGTGCTCCATATCCTTTAAGTTTGTGCATTTCTGAAATATTTATTAGAAAATATATAGACACAGAAGTATACAAACGTACAAGTACCGTAAGTCATATACAAACAAACAGGATGTTGTTTTATGGTGGAAGTGCATTAAGTGCAAATTAATATTATTTCAAGTTAACAAACATCAACTTTATTTTAATGGTAATTAAGTTGATTTCAGAGTGAGTAGCACTATTGAAAAAGTTATAAATTTTTTTAAAGTTGTAGCGTAAACTGAACTTTATTGTGTAGGATTTAAAGATATTTGTTTACATTTTTGGCAAATAAATCGCGAATGCAGATTGTCTATTTAAAGACACTGACCTCTCTTGTATAATAAGGTCAGTGATTTAAAGACCTTTCTACTATAAAGAGTGGCAGGGGCATCGACGCGCATATTGCAACGAATAATTCAGCACATTATTCTAGACGTTTATAGTGTAGAAAATTTAAATTTAATTGACGGGATTTTTTTTGCAATATTTTTATATTTTTTTCGTTTCTACTGCATTAAATCAATTTTTGAAAAGTACAGAATCTCCGTTAAATTATCTATAGGTACAATGGTATATAAATTAAGTAGGCTATGTGTACTATAATAGCAGGAGTATAACAATAGAAACAGTTGCAGAAATGAGGCAAACATTTTTTTTTTTCGATCTTAATGCACTAATGTTTTTGTAATGTTATGAGTTTATGAGTTTATGAGTCGTGCAAAAAAACATATTTTTACATCAAATGCCATGCATTTCAAATTATAATGATTATTTCGTCTTGACCTTTATTGCAAGCAAAGTGAAGTAACAAAACAACATGCTGTATATCGTATTTATCAGTTTTGCGTATTGGGATATTGTTCAATAAATAATAATTTGAGTCGAATCTCACAAAGAGACCAAACATGTTATTTTCCATTTATTATACTTATTATAGATTTTTTTTTGTTTAAAGTTACAAATCATTGTTGAAAAATTAAACATACCTACATTTTAAAACTAGTGCTTATAATGTGAATGTAAAACCTTGCTTATTCAATACAATAACCTTCATAGGGTAATTAACTATCTTTTATCATAATTATCATACATTTGAATGATACATATAAGTGCTGGTTCTTTTGAAGGAGTCTTAACAGATAGTAGGTAAGTAACAAGCAATATTTATTGTAGAATATTATAATTCTTCTAATGCCCCTTGCACTGTCACTAGGCGACACCTTAATGAGTAGCTATAAAATCGATCTGTTGGATTTTCAACTTTCGGTGCTGAACCAAACGTTGGATATCCAACAGACCGTTTTTAATTAGGCATTTATTTTAGTGTTAGTGAAAACGGACATAAGGCTTGAACTATTTATAGATAGTACAAGTCATATCAACTTAGTAACATATCATGGAGGGTGATATTTATACTAACTCGTAAGTCAATCAATATACTTATCCTTTACCGAATTATGTTGGGGTCGGCTTCCAGTCTATCCATGCAGCTGACTGAATATAATATAATGCAGTATTTTACATGGCGCAACTGCCTGTCTGACCTCCACAACCCAGTTACTGGGTGGGTAAGCCTGGTTGTTAGACTTTTTGGGCATCCGACTACCCGTAACGACTGTCAAACATCAACGAATGATAGCCGGGAGCCGGGACCAACGGCTTAACGTGCTTTCTGAAGCACGGAGGGGTTTCCATAAGTAATAGATGGTCACCCATCCTTGAACTAACGATGGGAAGCGTATCGAACCTTCGATCGACCAGTGCGGCTGTTCTTATTAGTGCCATCAGACTATGAGAGTGAGGGAAGAGGGAGTGCACCTATGCGTCATTAGATTCGTCTAAATTGTGAGGGAGTGAAATAGGATATATAATATTTATCCTTAAAAACTCAATTATCTCTGTAAGATCTGGGTGTCCCGAGGGCAAACCATGCCCTCGGGACACCCAGATCTTACAGAGATGTTCTTAACAGGCCAGGAGATGTAATCAACTTCTGTAGGGAGGTGGGCTAGTTGGAATAACCACCGACGGCCGCCATAGCCCACACACAATGGTCCACCTGAAGGACTATAAGTGCGGAAATCAAACCCTCTAACATATAGAACCATACCATATTTACGACATGCATGCAATGATGTAACCCAGTGAAGTAAGGAGAACAGTCCAAGATATCACAAAAACATTTACCTTTGTTATCTGAGGTAGAATGCTACTTACTTGACCCGTTCTTATGTCTTTCCGGATCTGTTCTATGGTCGCCTTGTTTGATTGCAGCACATTTAACTTTCGGATGGCTTCCTGGAATAAGTCAAAGTCAAATAATTTATTTTTTTAAGCTTTTTGCACACAAAAAAGGTACAAAAGCGGACTTAACGTCAAGGCATTCTCTACCAGTCAACCAAGGGTGATGAAGAGATTAGATGGCAGGTGCTTTGGTTGAGAGGAACAGTGATATAACAAAACTATTAAAAATATTGATGAAAAAATAAAATAGGCAAGTGCAATAAAAGGCACTTTTGAACAACATCAAGAAAATAGAATTGATTCTAGTTGCCCCTATTTAATAGGTAGTTTAGTATGGGGAAGAAAGGGCAAGAAACTCCATAGTTACTCGGCATTTATAATATAACTTATGAGTACAATTACATTTTCTGAAGCTGGTTGTAGTAAGTTATACAAAATAGTCTGTGTAAAGAAAAGTTAGTTTTGTTAACAGCCTGTATATATTTTATTGAGAAAAAATAAGTAGTTTTCCTTTAATTCATAACAAAAACAGCTTAAAAATTCTATTACTCTGTTCATTTTATGATGAACTAGCTTTTGCCCATAGTTTCGCCCGAGTTGATTTCGGAAAATATCCGCCAGGTACATACTACTGAGATTAAAAGTACCTTATTATGTGTTAACCCAGGTTACAAACTAAACTATCTGTGTGCCAAATTTCATCCAAATGCGTTCAGACGATTTTACGCCAATCCGTAACATACATCCAGACAAACAGACTTCTAAAATCTATATTTTCAACATCAGATAATATAATTTGACATAATCTGTACTTATGTTTGCATAATAGATTTATTAATGAGAATAACATAAGTAGCTACTTACGTACTTATGCAGTTTTAATGGATCAAGATTAATCAAGAACTGTGACTAACCACAATATAAAATTTTCATGGTATAATACTTATATCAAATCCATAAGTCATTTTATTATACTTACGTGGATTAATAACATTAAAAAAAAATAATAATAATAAAATGTTGACCCGTAGAGTCATTCATAGAGAGAAAAAAAAAGGATCAAATCAAATTAGAATCTATTTACAATTACTGTAGATTTATTATAGGATTCCCAAGTCTAAAATAACAATATTATAAGGGTACAGAATTTCAGACTTAAGAATATTCAAAATAAAAATCTAACTACAAAAAATTTAAAATAAGACATTAAGTATGTGGAGTAACGATCTGACGAGTTTTGCAGGGTTTTTTTTTTATCTGCGATCTCTGGCAGAATGCTCAAGACAGGTTTGGAAGAGAAAAAGGGGAGGTCTTTGCCCAGCAGTCGGACACATTACAGGCTAATGAAAAAAAAAAATGCTATCCAGTACAAAAGTCAATGTTTACAAACAAACATAATTATAATCACAATACTAGTAGGTATACTAAAGTCTACGAAATAATGTAAACATGGAAACTATCATAGGTAATGCTGTAACAGGAAACTTTCTAAAATACAGTATCTATGATGTGGCAATATTTTCTAGAGCAGTTAAAAGATTGTTGCAACTATAAACAGAACTTACGCAATCAGTGCACTATCAAGCAAAATAAAAAATAAATAAAAAAACTGTCACAACTCGTACCTCGTAACTTGTCTTTGTTGAACACATCCTAACAGCTAGACTACTGACTAAACAACTACGGAATAAGTGGACGCTGTTCATCAGTGCGTCATCCGTCGAATGGACGGCGCAATTATGATAGAAATAAACGAAAAAACTATGACCTCGTCGCGAACGACGAGCGAGTGAAATCACATGGCGTTTCTTTAGGTCTGCTGTTACTTATCGATGAGGCACACGACATCTGACCCTCATACTGGCTATTGTCATAACATCAAACCGAACGCAGCCGGTAAGTAGCGTTAATCGCTTCCTAAAACAAAACAAAAGTTACGTAAACATTTCATAGATAACCTCACAATAATTAGAACATGTGGAATTGACAATGACATGACAATTGATTGACACTTTGACAGTGAGCTCAGCTGAGTTGCTGACAGCTGTTAAGACGTTCAGAAACGCTATCGATGATTTTCATGTTATCACTGTAAAGCTCGGAATACACATGCCTGTAACAGTGTAACTTGCAAAAAAGTATGCAAGTAGCTGGCAAGCCATTATTCACCAAAATTGTTATGGCACACGGCATGCAAGGTGTGTATTTCGCACTGAACTCTAGAGGTCAGTGGTATTCCGGGATAGATCTATCATAACCGCAAGCCAGCGAGTATCTTATTTATGTCTGTGAAAAACTCCTTGGTGGTGATTGTAGTGCATTGTTTTGGTTGTAAGAAAAATAAATTGCTGTTGACCACCTGTTGACAAACTAAGATCACAGACACAGAGTACTTTGATAAGACTAGTAAATCACAGAGTACTTTTTGATTGACTAAGATTGACTCAGTCTTTTCGTAAATAATTTATTTTAATAATTTTCAAAGAGTGTACCTAAAACACAGAGTACTTTTTGATAGACTGAAAGTGTAAAAGCACTTTGCAATCTATATAGTTCATTGGTTTGTATCGGAGCGAGCTTACTACTTAAAAATAATATCTGCTCACTTTACTTTTTACAACTAGTAATATAAGTCAATGTTTACAACAGTTTTCAATAAACACATCCTCGTGAAATATGACGGAAACCGACGCCACGAAACGACCGCTGGAAATGCCCACACATTTTTTGCCTGAGCTTGAAAGATCGCGGGCTTATTTAATGATGAAGGTATTCTAATATTCTTTTCTAATCTCTAGGTAATAAAAATGTGATAGGAACTTAATTTTGTCTGTCTGTTACCTTTTCTCGCCAGAAACACTAAACCGATTTATTATTAAAGACATCCAGTTAAGTAGCCTGGGACTTGTGTTACGCACGGCTACACATCAGGCTGTAAAAAACCAGTTTAAGCTAACTTCTGATTGTACTAAAAACCTAAACAATGCGAGGGCAGCCAAAACTGGAAATGTATAGCTTGATGTGAGGCCACTTTTCATCCTGGATCGCAAATGAAATCGCGGACAACAACTAGTGTTATAAATAAATAAAAAATGTTCAACGCCAAAACTATATTTTTCCAGGATATGGTCAGGAATGTCATCTTACATCTGCCAAAAGATCATCTTAAACACATGAAGATCTTCGCGAGCAGCCACCTGTATACTGTTGAGGCATCGCGATTGTTGTTGCTTGTTGAACCAGAACTAGATATAGGTAAATTTTTTTAGATATTCTCCCGTCATACCCTTTCTCGGCAAAATATAGCCTTGCAATGATGAGCAGTGGTTCCGCGAGTTGTAGATCGTACGTTAAAACCCAGACCAGACAGACAGACCCAAACAGACGTTTGACTTTGTGTTACTTAATTATTTTATCACCACTGCTCTCAAAACGGTGAAGGAAAACATTGTGAGGATACCGGAAATCCTAGACAGATCCGGATGTCCCAAAACCAAAAAAAAATTAGGCGGAAACACATTATTAAAACGCGACGCCATCCTACGCCATCCCACGCTTACTTATTGGCCAAATGACGAAAATAGCTCAACGAGATGAAAAATGTGACCAATGAGTAAGCGTGGGATAGCGTCGGGTGTTACAAGTGTGTTTTTGCCTTAAAGGATATGTGACATCTACCAACCCGTACTGGGCCCCGTTAGGGTATATGTGTTCTGTGCACTGGGCCTGGGTGGTGGATTTTCGGCCCAGTCCCTCTTCCCGAGAGGAGGCCTGTATCGCAGCATTCGCAGCAGTGGGAACATTATAGGCTGATTATGATAT
The DNA here is from genome assembly GCA_948474745.1 of Oligia latruncula. Taxonomy (NCBI): domain Eukaryota; kingdom Metazoa; phylum Arthropoda; class Insecta; order Lepidoptera; family Noctuidae; genus Oligia; species Oligia latruncula. Next base: position 1,954,853 of record OX419685.1, read on the forward strand.
TATGCTGCAATGATTACGTTTTCAGAAAGGGCAGGGCACTTCGGAACAATGAAAAGACTTGGCCTTGGGCCTTGTCTTTCAGCAGCCTAAACTTCGACAGATCGATTCCATTAATTGATTAAGAGCGTTTACGCTGTACCTACGGCATTTCATACAAACTTTCAAGCCCTTGTTTTTAGAAACGAATGAACCGATTACCTACTACGTTACATAAAAGTTACGCAATTACCCTGCAGCAGGGTAACACACTATCAGTAGCAATGGGTTTCATTTTGACAGTTCAACAACATTCATTGCGTTATTTGCGTTGTTGAGCAGACACATTTTTCGCACATATGAAGCAATGGATTAGCAATATGCTTCAAAATGATTCAAATTGAGCGTAATCGTGTGTTACGCAATTAGAGTGCAGCTAACACACGAAGAGAGAAGCTCTTCAAATATACCAAAGAGTAAAATAATATGAATTAGACTATCTTATCATTTCTAGTTATTAAATAATCAAATCATTTTCTTATTATTAGATATTAAAGGTGTGGCGAGACTCATAATGAAAGATTTCGGTTGCTTTGTTATAACACGTCGCTGCGTGATGGATCGTTATGAAAAAGTAATGTCCCTTGCACAATCTATTAATGAAATGATTACATGCTGATAATCGATTAGTAACACAATAATGTCTTACACAGCATGATAACTACGTTCCTGGTTGTGTGAACCCAGCTTTGATGTCGGAAATAACGAAATCCTTTACTCATAGGGAACCTGTACCTCAAGCTGGGTGGTTGATGTTTGGTAATCTTTACCTCATACGCTTTGTAGCTGTACTCATCATCACCATATCAACATAATTATCTTAGCAAGCCCGCGAGACTATGGTAGGTACTTTACTTAGCTCCATTCTAGTCTAGGTTATCTTGAAAACAAGATGTGCTACTCATTCATACTGCCTACATACTAAGTAGTGATTCTGCGGCGTGACGAATGCTGGCTGACGATCTACGTCAGCCAGCATTTGCATCTGCAACATACTACTACTCGTATATAATAGAAGACTTCGTAGGTAAAAAAAAAACAATATTCTGTTCTTCGCCTGGCTCTAGATCACCCGTGCACATTGCGCGAGGCTCGTTGTCTTCAGCAAGATGCCGTCCTGCCCACGGTGACCTTGGTGCTGATGAAGACGCCGCCGATCGCGGCTAAAGCCGTTAGCAATCGCACTCCACCTCGGAACTTCTTCCAGCAAGACTTTGAAGGGCTCAAATATGCGTACAAAGCTACGATAAAGGTACCTAAAGTACCTTTACTTACTTTTGATTGTCTGTTTTTAAATAATTCTGTAAATACATATTTGTTACGGCCGCGAATCATATTTTAATCAACGTACAACTTAATACTGACCAGCAAATTGCAAAAAACGTAAAAAAAATTGGATTTCGCGGCAATGTCATGTCATTTATAGGTATTGTAAATATCTTCAAGATAATAACTAAATTCTCTAAAGTCTTGGTTAAAATCCTACGATAAAATAAAAGATTTGCTATTTTTTTCTGTGATGTTTACACAAAAAAACTGATTTTTAAACTGATATTTCAAGTAAAATACACTAACAGCGGTCGATGACCCCACAAAAAAAAACAAATTAATTTGTTTTATTAAACATGTTTAGATACCTATACATATATGTATACATATAAGTCTGTAGATTCCCATCAAGTCTGCGGAGTTTCGCTAGCTTATTTAATTTGACCCTTATAGTTTGATATTGAAATTCTAAGTAAACTGAAGCAGCCCTTATACCGTACACAGTACCTATTTGAAAAACTATTTTGAATTCTAGGACAACTTGAATAAATTTACACATACCCGTTATAGCAAAGCTAATCAACATTACGAGGTTTTATAGACATTTATTACATTTTAATCATGTTTGTCTGCTTGGGATGCTACGAGAACATGTCCGTAAAGCGACTTAGGTAAACTGTCAAATTTTTCCAATCAACTTTGAACTTTATACTTTAGCGATAAAGTTGAAAATCTATTAAAGAATTTTCACAGATTGTAGAAGCTTGATGTGCTGGCGTCTGTACTGTGAAGCTTGACGGGCTTCACATTTAATAAAAGAGTCTTTGACTTGAACTCTATATATTTGTATAGATAATCTTCAACAATTGTATTATAAAAATTACGTCTATATTATTCAATGGTCATATTTTATCTCCTGACATAACGTCTTAACTTTTTAATCTACACCCAATCATAATATATTAACAGCCAGTGCTACTTTGAGGTTGGCATACATAACAAGACTCTACAGTACCTAAAGGAAGAGAAGTAGCAAGTTTTTGGCTATAGACTCACCCTGGGACTTAGTACAGTAGTTCAAGCGTGAAGTTAAATTTTGCGTGTGTTCCACAGGAAGTACATATCATACCTGAAGATACCATAGACTCTATAACGATGAAGTGCTTCAACGCGGTGCGCGCCTTCAATGCAGGGCAGCAAGGCTCCAAGCAAGGCATCAATGCAGTAGGGGCTCCATCGGTGTACCGGGTGTTGCTTCTCGGACCTCGGGGCTCCGGCCGCAGTACCCAAGCCTGCTCCCTTGCTAAGCATTTTGGATTGGTTTTCAGTATGTAGAAGTTTGCTGATTGTAAAGGTAGGTACAGCGAAGCGCAACCTCATCACCGTTGTGCGTCGCAATACAAAACGAAAAAGCCTAGTGCACGACCATTTGAATACATTTGGAAAAATGCGTTCGGGAAAGTTGTTTGAACAGGGGCCCGTGGCTAAATAATAATAGCCGCACAGGTCGATCGATCAGGTTAAGCTACGCTTGCTGCGGTTGGTCTGTGGATGGGTGACCATCTTTACATACCGTGCGTGACCCCTCCGTGCCTCGGAAAGCACGTTATGCCGTTGGTCCCGGCTGTCATTCGTGGATCTTTGACAGCTGTTACGAGTAGTCAGAAGCCCGAAAGTCTGACGACCAGTCTTACCAAGGGGTATCGTATTACCCAGTAACTGGGTTGTGGAGGTCAGATAGGCAGTCGCTCCATGTAAAATACTGGTATTCAGCTGCATCTGGTTAGACTGGAAGCCGACCCCAACATAGTTGGAAAAAGGCTAGGCAGATGATGATGACTTAGAACACGTATTATGAAGGAAACTAATGTAAAAATTTTTCGCCGCATCGCGCATCGTCGAGTAATCCCCGAAAAGCGGAACTGAGCATGTCCCGCGCCGGACGTCCTAAGCTTCCGAAATCGGGACGGCTGGCAACGCTGGTGCGAGAGTTCACACAAAATGTATCAAAGTGAAATTTTGCTATGTGTTGCGTTGCGGCACCGCCACCAACACCCACCTATTGTCCTCACATCACATACGCGGTCGCTGCATGCTGCGGTGGTCAGGATAACCGTTGATGCAGTAGGTGCTGGCTGGCTGTGACTCGCCGCTCTAAAGCTTGCAGAAGTGATGATGATGACGTCACGCTGAAGTAGTTGCATGAAGGCTGCGTTGCCGTTCATACTTGGGGTCACCGGTGTGGGGGTATGAGAAACAGGGTGTAAAGTTCACTCATCCTCCACAGAAAACGGAGAATCCTCCGACCAGATGGGTGTCGTGTCTGATGGGCAACTGCCCGATGATCATGTCATTTTGTGTGTCGTCAGTGAGATGCGTAGTTCGCATGTGGTAGATACCGCTACAATGCCATGATATACTGTCTAGTTTTTCCGAGATTATTTTCCGTTTGCAGTACATTTCGACGCGATTTTCAAAGAGGCTGCGGCAAAGGACGATGAAACTGGAGAAAAGATCCGAAAGTACAAGACCAGCATCACGCTAAGGGGAGAGGTTGTCAAGAAACGAATTGCACAGAAGGTGTGTTGTTCATTTTTTTTTAAGCATAATTTAGAAAGAAAGAATATGCGTTTATATGGCATTACATAATCAGCCTTAGATAATGTTCCCACTGCTGGGACACAGGCCTCCTCTCTGTGAGAGGGAGTGGACCGTAATCCACCACGCGGGCCCAGTGCGGGTTGGTAGTTTTCGAATTTTTGGGTTCTAGGACATGCTTCACGATGTTTTCCTTCACCCACCGTTTTGAGAGCAATGGTGACGAAATAATTTACACAAAGCAAAGCGCCTGTCTGGGTTCGAACCTACGACCTACAACTCGTAAGTCGTGGCCGTTACCACTTGGCCACCACTGCTCTGCTGTTTATATTTTAAGGCATTGTAGGTAGGTAATTGGAAATTAATTGAGAGGTCTGGCTCTTGTGATACAGGGAACCCCTAGTACAAGAGCCAGTACCCTAATTGCGTAACTTGAGAGTATTCAAATTGAGTAGTCAAATTGAGAGTAGTGAACTCTCAATTTGAATCATTTTCAAGCATATTTCTAATCCATTGCTCCATATGTTCGAAAAATGGGTATGCCTAACAACGCAAATAACGCAATGAATGTTGTTGAACTGTCAAAATGAAACCCATTGCTACTGATAGTGTGTTACGCAATTACCCTGCAGGGCTACATTGATGTTTGTCTTGAAGTAAAATAAACAAATTATTAAAAACTCCCTTTTCTCGCTAAAATAATGTAATTAATTAGATAGGGATAATGTGACTTGTAAGACTTGTAACAGGACTGCATTGACCACGGTTGGGTGATGGTCGGCTACCCGACAAATGGAAACGATTTCGAATTGCTGGACGCAATGCCTACTCCCCCAAACCGGTGAGTGGTTTAACTCATTTCATTTAGGTAGGTACACGGGGGGAGGTTCTCGTCTAAAACAAATAGTGAAGGGTAGGAGACCCGCGTGCCCAGTAGGTATACAGTCAACCGCAAAGCAGTGGTAACACTTGAACTATAAGAATTATTGCTCTTACATTATGATATATTATAAAGGTGCTGTCAATGTCACATCGTCACCAGTGATGTGCTGTTGACTGCACCCGCACCCGCTACCTACTGCACGCGTAGTAGCATGACCACCACAGCAGTAACTATTCAGCAATCTGTGACCACAGAATCGAGTGTTGTCGACGGAAGAATAGACAATGATAGATTGTAGAAAGATTTCTACCGTCTTAAGCATGGTGATGAGGAGAATAAATGTTTCTATTCTTCAGTCGACAAAGGTCTACAGTCTTGTCATTGTAGAATTCGGGTAGAAACATTTCTTCTCAACAAGTGTCAAATAGACATCACATATTGGACTTAAACAAGAATCTAATCTATGTTGATTTTAAAATTGCCTGTTGCTATGGAAAGAATAAATTATGTATTTTCTTTTTTCTTCAAGAAACGCGAGTCTACGGGAGAAGAGATGTCGATTTGGATAGAAAGAACTTTGTGTTTGAGATAGAATAATTGGTCATGCTGACTCATGCTACACGAGCTGCTAGTAGGTATTAGGTATATGTCGACAGGTGGTTTTCAAACAAACACAGAAACAGCATTGTCGCATCCTCACATGGATATTTGCGTCTGTCTAATTATGGCCCTCTGTCACACTATAGGTATGCTCTTCGCTCTGCTCCTCGTGCTGCCGCGATGTTGTCCTCTCTGTCTCTGCTCGCGTTGCACAATTTATTGCCGGTCCTTTGACTCGCGCCCAAAAAACCGACAAAACAAGGCAAGCAATGAGCATGACGAGGACCATGACGTGCGGCATGACGAGTAATGTTGCCACACTCTTCACTCTTCTTTCTTTCCTCGCTACTTCCCACGTCACTCGACGAGTAGGTATGTGGCAGGCCTGTATGGTCGAGGAACTGCCTCGTGTAGATTTGCCTTAAACTTGTTGCGTTGCGACACATATTTGACAACGAATAAACTCCACTTTTTACCCAATTTAACTAAAGAGTGTGCAATTGAACATGCTGTCGACACTGTGCTAAATTATTTCGCTGAACTTGCTTCCGTCAGACCAATAAGACGAGTACAACCTTGCATTTTAGTTTTGTTCAGTTAGTCTTGCTCTAATTTATATCACTTTCTAAGTGAAAGTCGCAGTGATTGGTGCAGGTCTGCAATGCAATGAAATGCTCTTTAAACTAGCGGACCGTGGTAGGATTAGGGAGCAGCTTCCAGATACCTTAGGTACTACGTTCAGAACAGCGGGGGACTGGGAGTCAGCCTTGCCACAGCAATAAGCTATGTCCAACCCTCATCCTTCTGTTGCATCGAATGTAATTAGCAATACTCGATGTTTTGGACTACTTTTTTACCAAAACAAAATGGCAGATCCTGTAGTTGGTTGCCGAAATGAATGACTACAAAACGAAAACGAAATTCGTACCTAAGTCTGTCGCCTAAACTAAAATGCTATGGATAGGATCAGTGGCGTAGCGTAACGTGTCTTGTCCTGTATCAAAATTAGTTGGGGGGCCAAATGAAGGGTAAAGATTTCACACAAAAGAAACAAAAATGCTTAAATATTTATTGATTTTATATTATCGCTTCCTCCTAGAAATAGAGCTAGCCAAACAATTCAAATTAATTAGACCTACACTTTTCTTGCCTTTTTTTTCGGCAAATTGATTTATTTTAAAACTTACTCAGAAGTTTTGTGCTGGCTGGGAGGGGCCTCTGACTGTAGCCCGGGGGCCCCGTATCATTGATACGGCGCGCGGCGGCGGTAGCTGCGCCCCTGGATAGGATATTTGTATTATGCGTTTGGGTACGTACCTAATCGTGTAGGATAGTGCGTTCGATCGTGCTAGACCTATTAACTTAGATAATAATTTCGTTTCCATCAGCGTAATATTCTTGAACATGGACGTGGAGCATTGTCGCGAGCGGACTAGGAACGAGGGTTTTGACTTGTGTACCGGAAAGTCGGTGCCGATGGGTTCCGGGCCCCGGGTCGTAAAGCACCCGGACCACGACGAAGTTCGGAGGGACTATGAGGTTATTATCGTTTTTTTTTTAACTGATAGCAGGTGCTGACTGCGGCTAGTGTTTCCCGGAAGTATAGTGCCGTTGAATTTGGTGGTAGCTTATGCACACGTGGCTACACATCAAGCTCAGACCAAATAAAAAACCAAGACAGAGGGCTGTCAACAGTAAAGTGAAGCCGGTTTCGTAAATATGGAGGTGTAGTTTTTGCATGCTTCACTGTATTGTTCGCAGCACTATGTCTTGATGTTTTATTTGATCTGAGACATCAAGCTATTCGTTTCCAGTTTTAATTGAGCTCGCATTGTTGAGATTTTAAATGGAAACAAACTAATATTATAATAGATATTTATTTTTGTAAGCAGAGAATACAAAACAGTTCGTACATGTTGGCTGACGTTGACAGGAAGGAAAGGGAAGTACACTTCCACCAGTGTTGCCACACACACACCAATGATATTAGGTAATGACATTCATTATTGTTCAGCCTTATCCGGCAGTGTATACACAATTATAAACTAAGAAATTACAACAATATTATTAGAATACTTTAACACCCTCCCTTAATTTCTTATTTTTCAAACAATGCAACACAAGACCTTTACTTAAAGTTTCTTAACAAAGAGAAAATATATTTTTGATATATTTTAGTATTTACATACAAACTGGAACACATTCCTTCTAAGCTAATACAATTTGGCAACATTTTTATTTAATGTTTGTATGTATTCATTCAAATTATTATAACAATCATACTTTAAACAGAATAAGTCTGACTGTAGACACTTTTAAACAATAATAGCACTTATTTAAAAAAAAAAACTTTCATAGTACAAACACCTGACTCATATTATACAATATGATCTCATAAGTACCTATCAATCTTAATCTAATAGAGGTTGGGCAAATATCTTATTTTTGGATTTATTTAAATCTGAAATATCAGACAACCTTTTTTCAATGTTTATTCATTATATTGTTCTTATGTTTTACAAATTTATGTTTATTCAAGGCTTTAGTCATTACATCAGCAGGTTGTAATTCAGTAGGACAGTATGTTACACACAAGTCCTTGTTTATATATAGTTCGTGAATGTAATGAAATCTAACGTCTATATGCTTGGACCTTTTATTAAATATACCTGTTTTTATCAAATGAATAGCACTTTGATTATCTATATAAAATTGAAGCATCTGAATATTAATTTTAAGTTCTTTTAGTAATGATTTTATGAATATTGCGTCTTTACAACACTCTGCAGCAGATATAAATTCTGCCTCTGTGGATGACAGTGCAATTATAGATTGCCTTCTTGAGCACCAAGTAACAGGACACCCTGCCATCATGATAATGTACCCTGTGGTACTTCTACGAGTATCACAGTCACCAGCATAGTCAGCATCACAGTACAAGTCTAAATCTTTTATATTACCTGTATTTTTGTAGAACAACCCATCATTAGAAGTACCTTGTAAGTATTTAAAAATTCGTTTTATTTGCACTACATCCTGTTTAGTAGGTTTTTCTACTTTGCGACTAGCTAACCCTACCGCATAAGCAATATCAGGTCTAGTCCTGGTCGAGAGATACAGTAAGCTTCCGACAGCCTCTCTATATGGAAAAAGATTTTTACCAATGTCATCAAGATCAGTTCCTTCTTGACTTGTACAAGGTGTGTCAACGGCTTTGCAATCTAACATATTATATTTTTCTAGTATGTTTCTGGTATATTTTTCTTGAGACAGCAGAATTCCATCTTTTTTAAATGTGATTTGTAAACCTAAAAATGTCTTTGGTTTTTCATATATTTTTATTTCTATTATTTTGTTTATTTTATTAAGTACCTTGCTACCTTCTTCTTTATTTTTGCAAATTAAAATCCCATCATCAACATAGATGCCTATAATAACTGTAGCCTCTTTGTTTCTTAGCACACATGGCTCATTTTTAACTTGTTCAAACTCTAAAGTTTTCATTATTTTAATAAATTCTTCATTCCATCTTCTAGGCGCCTGCTTTAACCCATAAAGGGATTTTTGAAGTTTACATACTTTTCCATGACATTCTTCAAAGCCTTGAGGTACTTTCATATAGATTACTTCCCCTTCTTTCAAGTTTCCGTTGAGAAACGCTGTCTTGACATCAAAAGTCATAAGATGATATTTATTAATCACAGCTATAGAGAAAATAATTCTTAATGCAGATTGACATGCTACGGGGCTAAAAATTTCATCATAATCTATATCCTTTTGTTCGAAACCCCTCACGACTATCCTGGCTTTGTATGACCCATCTTCTTTTACTCGAAAAACCCACTTGTTGGTTAGAATCTTGACATCTTTGACATCTTTTTCATCCACTAATTCCCACACTTGGTTTTTCTCTAATGATTTTATTTCATCACTAATTGCTTTCTTCCATTTTTCTTTTTCAGGTGACGTCATGGCTTCTTGGTAAGTAAGTAGAACATAATCATTGTACTTTTGTGGAGGTTTTATTACTCTTTTTGTTGATACTTGCTTGTCACTCATACTACCTACCTCTTCTGGTTCTTTGTATTCATGTATTAATATTTCTTTTTCAGGTTCTATGCTGCTCTCTTTTGAACACATTGGAGGCTCACACTGATTACTGTCTGTTAAGAGATCAGATGAACAGAACGGATCACCAACATTTTCATCTAATTTTATGCTTTGCTGCTGTTGTTGTTCATTCTCCTGTACCATGCTATTACTTCTTGTTTTAAAGACAACGTCTCGAGCAGATACAATTTTGTTTTTATTTTCATCATATAGCCTATACCCAATTTTACAATAACCCACTAGTGTTAATTTCTGTGACCTTGAACTGAGCTTTTTTACAGGTTTTAATTCTTTTACTAATGCTTCACAGCCAAATTCTTTTATGTTAGATATATCTGGCTTTTTATTATACCATACTTCATAAGGAGTTTTAAAATCTATCACGGAACATGGCAACCTATTGAGTAAGTATGTAGCCGAGTACATAGCTTCTCCCCATAATTTCTTATTAAGATTTGAATTTAACAACAATGCTCTAGCCTTTTCCATCAAGCTTCTATTTAAACGCTCAGCTTTACCGTTTAGTTGTGGGCTATACGGAATACTATAATCTAATTTTATACCTTTTTTATAACACCATGCTTTAAGTTCACTGCTAGAATACTCACCTCCATTGTCACAGCGTAGTACCGAAACTTTAGCATTCAACTCTCTCTCTGTTTCACTAATGTAATGTTTTAAGTGGTAACTGACTTCACTCTTGTTGGCTAACAGGTAAATTTTTGTATAATGACTAAAATCATCTAACACTGTGAGAATGTACCTTTTCCCATCAAAGCTTGTAGTTTCTATAGGACCACATACGTCACTATGTATTATTTCAAGTACCCTAGTAGCACGTTCCCTAGTTTTATTAAATGGTTTCCTGACCTGCTTAGCCTTAACACAAATTTCACATAAATCCTGCATTTGTGATATATCTGACTTGCTGAATGTGACACCCGTAGCAGCGTCCACCAATTTTCCCAGTACCTCATTACTTGGGTGACCCATTTTAATGTGCCAGTCATAGACACTACTCTTTTTATTATTGGCTAACAATGACACTTCACTACTACCTGGCATTAATTTTAAGTGATACAGACCTGTTGACTCCTGCTTTTTACCAAATATTGTTGTGCCACACTTAGATGTAATTTCCACATTGTTATTTTTAAAAGTTACAACAGCACCATTTTCTGTAGCTGCTGAGACTGAAAACAGATTTTTACAAAGATCTGGAACACACAAAGTATTGTTTAAGACACAATTTTCACCTTTGAAGGTGCCACTTTGTACCGACAGGATTTTTTCATTTTTCTTTGCCAACCATATAGAGGTCTCATTACACTTCACATTACTTAACAATTTTATATTATTTACCATATGTGATGTACAACCTGAATCTACTATAAAGTCCTGGGAATTATCTGTTTGTTTATTTTTATCTTTATAGCTCAAAAATGAAACAGAATTTTTATTATTATTATTTCTAAAGAAACAGTTATTTTCTTTATGATTGTTTTTCTTACAAATAGAACATACTTTCTTACAATCCTTTTTTACATGACCTATTTTATTGCAACCAAAACAACGTATTTTATTTTTATAACTAGAGTTAGAATGGTTACCGGCTTTACTTGTAGATTGTTCTTCCTGTTTCTCCGTTTTCCTGAATGATTTAGATGCTTGAAATACTACCTCGTTCTCATGTGATACACTGCTACGTTTTTCATGTTCTTTAATTAATCTTAGTTTTAAGTTGGATAGGGTTTTTTCTTCTTTAGAGGTTGATTCCCATGCTGTTACAAAATTTTCATATTCTGCAGATAAGAACGTTAATATTTTTGATTCAATTAAGCCATCATCCATGGAGATTTTTAGCTGTTGCAGTCTAAACACAAGATTATCCAACTGAGATAAGTTTTGTATCATGTCTTTGTTCTTGTCGTACTTGAAGTTGAAAAAATCTTGCATGATTTTATTTTTATGCCGATCTTCAGTACCGCCGAACATATCACAAAGCTTTTTGTACATGGCACTTGCTGATGTGCATTGGAATAACATAGTAATTAGCCTTTTGTCCACAGTCTGTATTAATATGTACTTTGCTTGTGCGTCCTTTTTGATGAAATCGGCCTTGAGTTCGGGCTTGTCCGAATCTTCCATTTTTATGTCGCCCATTATTATATCTGACAGCCCCTTGGCTTGAAAGATTATATCCACCTGAAAACGCCACAGCTGATACGTCTCAATATCGCTGAGCTTTTCGATGTTTTTAAGTTCCTCAGTCGTAGCCATTTTGACTTAAGAAACACTGGAAACGCGGCGACTATTTTATCGGATCGAATCACAGGACCTTTTTTATTTTATTTTATTTGTACGAACTGTAACTCGAACAGGAGGCATCTGGGCCCATAACCTGTTGAGATTTTAAATGGAAACAAACTAATATTATAATAGATATTTATTTTTGTAAGCAGAGAATACAAAACAGTTCGTACATGTTGGCTGACGTTGACAGGAAGGAAAGGGAAGTACACTTCCACCAGTGTTGCCACACACACACCAATGATATTAGGTAATGACATTCATTATTGTTCAGCCTTATCCGGCAGTGTATACACAATTATAAACTAAGAAATTACAACAATATTATTAGAATACTTTAACACGCATTGTATACCTACTTAGGTTTTTCGTACAATCAGAAGTCACCTTATACTGGTTATGTTTAGCTAATGTGTAGCCGTGTGTATCCTACTTCTACATTAAGTACACATTTTCTCTGTGGATCAGCATTTGTATTGTATGTTTGTGATAACTGATATTTACCTATAATAGAGTAAGCAGCAGCTCTACTGTGCCAAGGAACCTTCCCAACCCACACAATTACCGCTATCACTACAAATTTCAGTCACTATAAGCGAATCAATCAACGCTGGCCAACATTTCAAATCTAGACCGATGTCTTACGCACCAGCTCTCGTTAGAGAGTAGTATATTCCTTGCGCACCAGCTACCTACTTCGCATATTTAGCAAAAAAATGCTAATAAGCTGCATATTTGACAAGTCGTTGACTCGCAGGCGCACGCGGTAGAGTCCGCTAACACAGTAATAGTTATCTGACGAACCGTTACTACGCGTGATACAAATTAAGGCTCCTACAAACAGGCGCGGCACCCATAGACTACTATTATAAACTAGAGACACGCGACGCGAATCGCGCCCGACACAAAGGCACCGCTCGTTGCGCAACTTGCGATGCCATTGTGTGAATTGTGTCGCGCGCGATTCGCGTCGCGTGTTGCGCCTGTTTGTAGGAGCCTTTAAGAGTAACTCATAAGGCTGCCTGTCCACCGGAGCGCAGCGGAGAAACGAAGAAATATTAACCAATAGGATTGCACAAAATCTCCGCTCCTCTTCTGTCCAATTTTCCTATTGGTTTATATTTCTCCGTTTCTCCGCTCCGCAGCCACGCTCCCCTCCGGTGGACAGGCAGCCCAACTGTGAGTTTTATTTTCGGGTACCTATGTGATAATAACGGCCCGGTAATGTCACGTTATTTACTATAGTCAATTACTTTAGTAGACAGTCCCATAGTAATTACTTATTGTTAAATATAATGACAATCGGTTTGGAGGAGGTGGGTTATGGATTTCGGATTTTCCCGTCATCTTCATCATCACAGCCCAAATTCAGCCATGGGGCCTCTATGCTTGTGCAAAATACAGTATTTTGTGGCTCAAGTGCTACCCGCTACCCGCAAAGGCAACAATGTCGTCCGCCCATCTCCCCACCGGACGACAAATCCCATAAAAAAATCCATTTCACCAAATCTATGCTGTTTTCTAGTGATGCCCTGTCGTAACTTACGCATGATCTTCTGACTCCTGTAACATAGGTAGGTACGGTCAGCAACCAGTTTTTTTAATCTCGGTTATTGAGCAAAATATTTGTTCAAAATTGCAGTAGCAGTACCTACAATGCAATTTTGAAAAAATATTTTGCTTATTATCTGAGATTAAAAAAAAACTGAAGTGTCAATATTTTCCTCAATAACTAAGATTTAAAAGAAATGAAGTGTTAATCGACTTTTGTTGCTGACTGTACCACACCACATAGCTCAGAGTCGGGACTTCTATTGAAAATGTAACACCTTTTTTATGCCAATAAAACCTTTTATGTACAATATATATATTATTATTATCATTTTCTCTTTACCGAATTTCATTAATAACGGTTCAGCAGTTTTGCCATGAGGTTTTTTTACCGACTTCAAAAAAAAGGAGATTATTTTACAGACTAGGTACTTACTACGTTACTTTCGCTTTATAAGATGTTGGATGTTATTAATGCATAGATGAGTTTCGAATGTAACTGTCCCAATAAATCCCTCGTTTTATGCCAACAGTGGGACTTATTCTACACGGAGCAATTAGCGGAACTGCGAGCATCGGCAGGGTTATCAGCTATCGAGATTGATGCTACGGAAGCTTTCGGTACGTAAAGATTGATCTTACTGACTCCTACATAGAAAACCCTAGTCGAGGTTAAACCTGCACCAAAAAAAACCGTTTGGCGTGGCAGAGTAGAGTAGGAGTCGCCATCCAATACTAGTGCCAATTACGCAATTACAATAAGGTAGATGCTAGGTAGACCGCGAAATTCAAATTTTCTTATGTTTTTTTGCAATTTGCCTAAAAACCTACCTATGTATTTACAGAATTATAATCATGAAAAACATCAATGAAACCCTCATATCTATATATAAATAAAAAGAAGAGTCCTGACTGACTCATCAACGCCCAGCCCAAACCCTTGGACCTAGAGAGCTGAAATTTTGCACAGAGGTTCTCTTTATAATGTAGACAAGGAATAAGGAAGGATTTTTCGAAATTCAACCCCTAACAGGGTGAATAGGGGGAGGCTAAAATTTCACGCGGACGAAGTCGCGGGCAGAAGCTAGTCATATATAATTTTAGTCATTCAACGTAAGAAAATTTGAATGCCACGGGCTAATCTGACTTACTACGACGACGCTGCGAATGCTACTGCGACTTAGTTTTATCGGCAAAATGCATAAAAACTGGCCAAGTGCGAGTCGGACTCGCACACGAAGGGTTCCGTACCACAAGGCCAAAAACACCGAAAAAAACGTTTGTTGTGGGAAAATATTTATTTTATTTTTAGTATTTGTTGTTATAGCGGCAACAGAAATACTTACATAATTTTTGAACATTTCAACTGTCTAGCTATCACGGTTCTTGAGATACAGCCTGTACAGCCTGGTGACAGACTGACGGACGGACAGACAGCGAAGTCTTAGTAATAGGGTCCCGTTTTTCGTATGTTCCCAGTCGCCCCCGCGGGGATTGCCACCGGAGGCAAATGGGAATAAAAATTCCCAGTCGCCACCGGCGGCGACTGGGAAGTCATTGCCCCCACTTCAGTTTCGCTGTACATTGCTTTCTCCATCGTAGAGAATAAAAGGATGAGACAACTTATCGTAAACCTGCCTCTAATCTTTTTCTTTCTTTTTTTTTCTTTTTAGTCCGCCTCTGTACATTTATGTGCTTGAAGTATTAAATAAATAAATAATAATAATCTTTAAAAAAAATACTAAGTGCATTGAAATATTTTTTTATTTCGATTTCGATATCAATAAACTTGTTAAAATTAAACATTTAAACTGGTATTTTGTATCACAGATAATCAGACTCTTAAAAACAGTAATTAAATTAGGAAAGTAATACATAGTAATCATTTCTTAGTAAATACGTATTATAAACAAGTCTGTAAATATTCATAGATAACAGACTTTTTTTATATTGTGGTCAATTATAAAAATAAATAATAAAAATATTATAACAAAAATATTCAAGTACCTACTACACTACACTACATTCGGATCGATGATAGTAACGTAACGGAATAATAATGTGATACAAAATACCAGTTTAAATGTTTAATTTTAACAAGTTTATTGATATCGAAATCAAAATAAAAAAATATTTCAATGCACTTAGTCTTTTTTTTAAAGATTATTATTATTTATTTATTTAATACTTCAAGCACATACATTTACAGAGGAGGACTAAAAGAAAAAAAAAGAAAAAAAAAGAAAGAATAAAAAAGAAAAGAAAAAGATTAGAGGCAGGTTTACGATAAGTTGTCTCATCCTTTTATTCTCTACGATGGAGAAAGCAATGTACAGCGAAACTGAAGTGGGGGCAATGACTTCCCAGTCGCCACCGGCGGCGACTGGGAATTTTTATTCCCATTTGCCTCCGGTGGCAATCCCCGCGGGGGCGACTGGGAACATACGCCGTTTTTACCCTTTAGGTACGGAACCCTAAAAAGTAGTTTTGGCTATGAACGGAAGAACACGTTAGGAAAATGCCAGTAGATACGTATCACTATTACGCGTATTGTCAATGTGGGTTCACCGTTCAAGATCAAGGGCAATGTTCGAACTAAATAGCTGGCGACAGTCGTCGTTGAAAAATTTGAGTTCATTGTCCATCAGCAATGGGTTCTGGGATTTATTTGTGGCCCATGACGTCGCCGACGTGATCATTTTAATTACGTGCACCGACTTCATTTAGTTTTTCCCCGAGCATGGTATTCGCCTACATACGATACTTATTGTTTTCTCGTAAATTCTGAAGCCGGAGATTTTATCACGAGATTGTACATACTCGTAGTTCCCTAATCGGGTACGTGACAAAGTTACTAAACAGCATTCATGATTTGTGGTTGCATAGTCTGCCATATGCTGATAATTGTTTTTTTTTTCCTCAGATAAAGTGCAAGTGAAAGTGCAAGCAGCGGTCATCGCTGCGCCGCACTTCGACATCGAGTACTGCGCCCAACTGCGCTCAGACAATATCTGTGCCGATTAATTACATGTATTTACTTTGTTACTTTTACTTGGTATTACATTTTTGGGTTGATCAAAAAATAAAAGATGATATCATTAGAAAAATTGTTTATTTTTATGTACTCCTCCGTACTTCAATTGAAATTATTTAATTACTACATAATTATTTAATTATTCTGCTAATTATGAACTAACAATTCTGCAGTCTCAAAATAATTACATACATACATACAGTTTAAGAACACTGAGGTAGTCTCCTAGATGTAATGAGACTGTATCGATTCGGCTGATGACAGAAATAAGAATCGATTATGAGAAAGTCATGGAATCAGGCCTCTCGCAATTCACACGCGAACTATTACTTTCACTAAAAATAAAAATGCATCAATTTTTACAATTAAATTCACACACCAGTCATACGCGCGTGCGCAGCGGCAGAAACTCGATCAGATCTCGGCTCTGTGGCAGGCCACCCGCCGCACACGCCACACGCTCGCTACACACTCGCAGACATACAATAAATATACACAACACGAGCTAAAACACTCCGCATCCGTGTCCGGTGCAGGCTATGTGGCGTGACGTCACATGCCACGGTGCACAGTCTGCAACGATCGGAGATCACATTTGGCTATGATCACACGTTTTAAAGTCTGTTTGGTTACAACTCGTCCTTGAAGTCTTCCTCCTCACCTCCCGCGCCGGGCGGGGGCACGCCTCCTTGTCCTTGGTACAACTTGGCGATGATGGGCTGGACGACGTCCTCGAGGGACTTCTTCTGCTTCTTGTATTCTTCAGAGTCAACATCCTGGTTGTCTTCGAGCCACTTGATGGAGGCGTCGATTGCCTCTTCCATCTTTGTCTTCTCTTCATCGCTCAACTTAGCGCCAAGTTTCTCTTTGTCCTGCAGCTGGTTTTTGATGGAGTAAGCATAGCTCTCCAGCTCGTTCCTGGCCTCAACGCGCTCCTTGAGTCTCTTGTCCTCATCAGCGAACCTCTCGGCATCCTTGATCATCCTCTCGATGTCTTCAGGTGTCAGTCTGTTCTGGTCATTAGTGATCACGATCTTCTCGCGGTTTCCAGTACCCTTGTCCTCGGCAGACACTTGCAAGATACCGTTAGCATCGATTTCGAAGGTAACCTCGATCTGAGGGATACCACGGGGCGCGGGAGGAATGCCAGTTAAGTCGAACTTTCCGAGCAAGTGGTTGTCCTTGGTCATGGGACGTTCACCCTCGTACACCTGGATGGTGACGGTGTGCTGGTTGTCGCTGGCGGTGGAGAAGATCTGGGACTTCTTGGTGGGGATGACGGTGTTACGGGGGATCAGCTTGGTCATGACACCTCCGACTGTCTCGATACCCATGGTAAGAGGGTTGACGTCGAGCAACACAATGGCGTCTGTGTCTTGTTCACCGCTGAGCACGCCAGCCTGGACGGCGGCACCGTAAGCGACAGCTTCGTCGGGGTTGATGCCTCGGGAAGGCTCCTTGCCATTGAAGAATTCCTTGACCAGTTGCTGAACCTTGGGGATACGGGTGGAACCACCGACGAGCACGATCTCGTCGACGTCTTTCTTGTTCATGTCAGCGTCTTCCAATACCTTCTGCACAGGCTTGAGGGTAGACCTGAAGAGATCCATGTTCAATTCTTCGAACTTAGCCCTGGTGAGGGTTTCGGAGAAGTCTTCACCTTCGAAGAAGGATTCAATTTCAATCTTGACCTGGTGGCTGGAGGACAGAGCCCTCTTTGCCTTCTCAACTTCACGACGCAGTTTCTGGACGGCGCGGTTGTCTTTCCTGATGTCCTTGCCCTTCTTCTTCTTGTACAGCTTGATGAAGTGCTCCATGACCCTCTGGTCGAAGTCCTCACCTCCCAAATGAGTGTCACCATTGGTGGCTACTACTTCAAACACTCCATTGTCGATGGTGAGCAGGGACACGTCGAAGGTACCGCCACCCAAATCGAATACGAGCACGTTCTTCTCGCCTTCCTTCTTGTCAAGACCGTAAGCAATAGCGGCGGCGGTGGGCTCGTTGATGATCCTCATTACCTGAAGACCAGCGATGGCACCGGCGTCCTTGGTGGCTTGACGCTGAGCGTCATTGAAGTAGGCCGGAACTGTGACGACGGCGTGGGTCACCTTCTTACCGAGGTAAGCCTCAGCAGTTTCCTTCATCTTGGTGAGGACCATGGCGGAGATTTCTTCAGGAGCGAAGATCTTATCGCCCTGAGAGGTCATAACGGAAACATGGGGTTTGCTGTTTTTCTCAACCACCTGGAAGGGGAAGAATTTGACATCATGCTGGACAGTGGTGTCACTCCATTCACGACCGATGAGACGCTTGGCGTCGAATACGGTGTTCTCAGGGTTGGTGGTCAGCTGGTTCTTGGCGGCGTCACCAATGAGACGTTCGCCATCAGCAGTGAATGCTACGTATGAGGGGGTGATACGGTTACCCTGGTCGTTAGCAATGATTTCCACACGACCATTCTTGTACACACCCACACTGTGGACAAAGAAAAATATTCTTTAGAATTTTGAATCTTTCACGAAGGATGCATTTCAATATCAATGGCTGGGTGCTGTGAAGCATCTTTTCAATATTATTGTAAATGATATAAATTTCCTAAGCATTGTTAAAGTAATAAGAAAATGTTGGTATATTTATGCATGATGAGATTTTTACCAGTATTGTGATGGCTGCTAAGTTGGAGTTCAAACAAAAAAAGTTGTACCTAATGGAAACTTACTATGCACAG
This sequence comes from Oligia latruncula, assembly GCA_948474745.1. Lineage (NCBI taxonomy): Eukaryota > Metazoa > Arthropoda > Insecta > Lepidoptera > Noctuidae > Oligia > Oligia latruncula. Next base: position 1,973,975 of record OX419685.1, read on the forward strand.
TTGCTATTACTAGAAATTGCAGATATTAAAACATTTTACGTTGTAAATTAGTGTTTAAATTGAAGCAGCATTAATCTCTGCCTTCCTATGTGAGGCACAGGTGGAAAGATTCCAAGAAAATGTTATTCATGATTACTTTTATTTGATTTGTAAGTCCCTTGTATAAAGATCTCATCTCATTTGGCAAACACTTACACATAGTTGAGTTCATTGACCCAAAATATGCAAATTATGTACAAGTTACGTTAGTAGTTCATTCAACTTTATTTAAAAACTTGATTAGGTACTATAAATAAATTGTTGAAAGCATTTCCAAATAAATATTGATCTGATTCCTTAACTTTTAATTTCTAAGTGTGCCTGCTGTTGACCTCAATTGCTTTTATTATTCAGTGCCATATTAATAGTAATTTTAAGGCAACCATAATCTAGTTCACTGATTACAGCTTTATTTCATTAAAATTATCATTCATAATGTTTTAATATTTTTTCAGTTTAGATTACGAACATTCCATGGAAGTTACTGGAAGCTTTGATCATCAACAAGTTAAAATGTACAAATTATTTGTACATGATGCATTTTTTAATTTGAATAATAGAAAAATTGAGTTTAGGGCATGTAGAGGAGGAGGATTATGATCTCCATAAGAAATTCGATAATTCTGTTTGGAATTTTTTGACTATTTTGTACAAATTGAAAAGGTGGGTGGATGAAAAGGATTAGATTCAGTAGATACTCACCAAGAGTAAGTGGTACCCAAGTCGATACCGATGACGGTGCCAATGTCCTTTTCTTTATCTTTCTTTTCGTCGGCGACTACCGCCGCGACCACGCAGGCCAACGCTAGAATACTCCACCGCATTTTCAGCATGCAATGTTACTTTTCTGAAACAAATCAAACTAAAATAAGTTAAAGAATCCTCTAAATTTGCGTTCGCGTCAGTATGCATACGTACTAAAGTTAAAATCTCTCAACATCTACCAGATGACACTTCTTTGTAGAGACACGTAATCGTTACCTATGGATGGGGGACACGTCACTATAGGGCGCCGGGCCAAACGCGGCCGGGTTATGAATTATAGAAAAGGAAAGTACCCCGTCCCACCTATAACGCCATCACAGACCTAACGGTACCATAAAACGGCCACGGGAGATGTAGGACGCGCCACCGGCCCACACTGCTGCGTCTAGAAATTATGCTGACATTCCACACAGATAAGCGGAATTTTAAATGAATCTTATGGGAATTGATGTACGGAGGCACTAGATTTAATGTTTAAAAGCTATTATTAAAGCCACTTAACGGAAAACTTCGTATTTATCCTAAATAATGTCAGCTATCAAACCATGACGGGTGAGGTTAACGATTTCATGGCGATCCGCGGTTTAGAGAGAAAGACAAGACGAAACGTAAAGAAAAATATAATTACCGAATACTATAGATGAATAAATTAGATTGAATCCCAATAAATATAATTCACAGCCACGATACAAGCACTTTGAATGGGACACTTTATTACGAATTCACAATCACGTTGTTCCTTTACCTTCGATTTTTCAAGAAGAACTGAAGTTTCACACGCAGCCGTCGTTATTATTTAGCGCTAGTATCCATCGTGGGCTAACGTGATTGGTCCACACAGCGATGACGTTTCAAATCTTTCTCGACGATTGATCCAAGTGTGGGTATTTGGCGCAACCCGATTGGCCCACGTTTATAACTGGCCCTGAATAGGACATTCCCCATACCGCCAATTTTGAAAATAGGTTTTATTCATGTTTATTGCGAAAGCGAGATTTTTATATTTCTCAATCTTGCGAAAGGGATCATTATATCTGTATTTTAGTGATAAAGTAGAGATAAAGTAATGCATGAAGTATATTGCAACCAACAGCAAATATTTACCATGTCTATAAACAAATTAAGTACAAGACCACGTCTCCATAGTAAACGGATGGAAATATTCTAGAACATAACATCAATCATATCATCATTGCATAATCATGAAATAGTTCTGGAACCCGTACCTTTAGGTAAAAAATGGGTAGCTAGTTAAATAAGTGCTGTAGTCATGGAGATATGCCACTTAGAGCTTTGCAAAGAAATAATAAAATAATTATGGTGGCTTTTCTCTATGCAAGGTTTCGAAACATCTCGAAAAACATGGAATATTCTCCAGTATTCCATTTTTTTCTACATTTTTCGAAACCTTGTTTATTTGGGACCTTGTGTTATGTATTCCCACGCACAACACAAAGTTCTAGAACTTTACAACCCAGAGCGAAACTTTCGACACACTAGGTACTTACTTACTATATAGTGGTTTATCGGCCCCGTAGACTACCCATGGTTGTTTTTTCTAAACGAATAAGTATAGGTATCCAGTTTTTAAATTTTTCGGAGGCTTTTCTTGCCTCCGCGAACTTATTTGTCTTACAGCTACTGCGAATTGCAAGATAAAGCAAACATAACAGACCCATTCGCCATGGGGTCATTAGGTTAAAGTGCTCAATGGTAAAATTAATATGACAGCAAATTCCACTACAGACACGTGCATTGCATTGGTGGTTATTTGGCCATCATAAAAACACACAGCGTGCCTACTTATAATATTATTAGCATTTATTGGACAACAAACACGACCAAACTTCTGACAACCAGTCTTACCAAGGGGTATCGTATTACCCAGTAACTGGGTTGTGGAGGTCAGATAGGCAGTCGCTCCATGTAAAATACTGGTATTTAGCTGCATCCTGTTAGACTGGAAGCCGACCCCAACATAATTGGGAAAAGGCTAGGCAGATGATGAAACACAACCAAACTTCGTGTAGGTATTTCATAATATAGTAGCGAAAACCTTTGGGAAAACCCAATTTGACTCTCCAACATTACTTGAACCTTTGATCCCGACCCAAGGGGACATGGTAGACGGTGCCAATATTGTTGTTTAACAAGTTTTTTTAAATCTATTTTCAGCCGGCATTGTTTCGAACCCCGTGATACCCTTTCGATAAAAATTGCATCATTCATAACATTCCCGATGTCGGTATACTTTCTAAATGACCAATAGGCCACGTCAGCTCGGATAACGAATAAATAACTTTATCTACGCGAAAAATAGTTTCAAATAATGAAAATTAATGACCATCTGTTTTAATAGCAATTTGTTAAAGTCAAACATGTGACAAAGCACAATGGCATAGTAACAGGTTCTATAAATAAAACATAAAAACTGAAATTACTTATTATTTATTTGATATTATTTTAATTGTTGTTTCTATCATAATAATGATAAGGGCTTACAAGATAACTTACATACTCTAACATTACGCCTGTACGACATAAACGGGTCAGTACAGACAGGCTAAACACGAATTTTTGACTATATGGTGTCATAAATACAATAATATTATGTCTTATAGTACGGTACAATAAAATGCGGACCACAAATAAAATATAAAAAAAAATACCATCCATGCCCTATTTTATTTTGAACTTAAAAATTATAACAACAGTTTGTAGTATCTGTACTTATTGAAAAGCTTGAAATTAATTTGAGCAAAGTATAAACACTGCTACAAGATGTATTGGCGCTCGAATGACGTTGACAGGGGGGCTCTGTTGGTAAACATTTGTGCAATTGTTTTGTGAAATGTATTGAAAAAACGAGATGGCGGCGTTAGTTCCGATTTTGGCCACGCGCTAAAAGAACCTTGTAGCCTTATCAGTGGGATGTTGAGGCTGACCAGTAACCAGTAAAGTATAAAATATCCAAAACCCCGCTCCCACAAATCATAACAATAATTTTGAAATAAGTCATTATTTTTTTTTTGATATCAAGTCTAAAATCATTGGAGCGAAGTAAGTGATGATGCAATCAGCACCTGAAAAAGACAATAAATGTTAGCATAATCATTAATCAGTAATCACTTTAGAATGTTCCTACTGCTGGGACACGAGTGTTCACTCTGCGAAAGGGTTGGTGAATGGTGGATGTCAAATTCTTCGAAATTTTGGTTTTTGGTTTCCTTTTTTCTCACGATATTTTCCTTCAGTTTTGAGAGCTGCGGTGATGGAATAAACTACTCAAAGTAATATTCAAAGGCGTGCACAGGAAGGCACCTGGGTTCGAACCCACAACCTACAACTCGTAAGACGAGGCCGTACGTTATCACTGGGCCACTGCTGCTTTCATTATGTACAAATATTTATAGTCTGTTCCAAAAGTATGTGATGTAAATGTAAACAAATGGATCATAAAACGTTCCTGTGAATGCAAATTAAATTGAGTGCAAAGATTTGATTATTTGAATACTTAAACTTTCATCTGACACATTTGGACAGAAAATTCTCTTTTGCAGCAGTAGATGCTAATTTACGCCGGCTGTCGCTGAAAACCAGCGCTGGGGCTGTCTCGCATAAGGTATTAGCATTATGTTTTAAACCAAATTGTTTTTTTTTTTGTGTTTGTGATCTTTTTCCGCGTCATGTTTGCCTTCTTCCTTTTTATATTTACATAGTGCTCATTTTAACAACAATAAATAAAATACAAACCAGCTCTCCGAAAGCACGTGAGCGTCTCCATGAGAATAGTGGCGACCTCGGAGCTGTCTCCAGTTCGGCAGATCATTGCGTATTCACCGGACACCTGACGGAAAACAATTGCAGAGTATGATTAAAAATACAGCTTCGCAACAAGCCTCCTTGAAGCAGCAATTACTAACATTATAAACGCGAAAGTTTGTAAGGATGGATGAATGTTTGTTACTCTTTCACGCAAAAACTACTGAACGGATTTGAATGAAATTTGGCAAACAGATAGTTTATAACCAGAATTAACACATAGGATACTTTTTATTCCGCTATACCCACGGGATCGAGACTTATGCGGCTGAAGCCACGGGGCGCAGCTAGTGTTAACATAATGAATTTTATTTTAAATATAATATTATTATATTTAAAATACAATTCTATTTCTGGCTAAGGTAAGGGTCTGGTGGCTAAGTAATTACAGCCAAACGGGTGCATCGACCAGGTTAAGCTACGCTTTCCGCGGTTGGCACGTGGATGGGTGCCCATCTTTACATATCAAGACCATCAACGGGTAGAATGGGTATACCCCGTAGGTACATTTAAAAAATACGTTACCATGTGAATTTATTTTGGACCCGCTCCAACACGACACATCATCATCATCATCACCATGACACATCGACGCAGATATCAAACTGCTCTTCAGGCGTACCTAATCGAGCGCGATCTTGTATGCGCTTTAAAATATTGATTGAGTTTATTATTCAATGTTATCAAAAAATCCTCAGCTTGCAGTCTTCCTTTCTGTCTCAACTGAGCCTTGTAAGCCTAAAGTTGATTCTAATATTGATTTCCAATCGATGTTATTTCCATTTAAACGAATAAGTAAAATAGTATTTTAAGTTGATAGTACTATTGAAAAAGTTAAAAATGTCCGCAAACTGGACTTTAAACGTGGGGTTTAAAGTTGATTTTCCAAAAACACGTATTTGTTTACAAGTTTGGAAACTAAATGGCAAACGCAGTATATGTAGGTATTTCGAGAAATATTTGTTTCGAGGTGCATACGAACATATCTATCGGTATGTTTGCAATGCAAGAGTATTAGCAGCAAGGTTTTGTCAGGCATGTAATGAGCTAGCTTGTAATTTATTAACCGACTTCCAAAAAGGAGGAGGTTATTTTTATTTTTTTTTAAACTTTGCCCCACTCACACTAGGAATTTCTCCTGTATTGTGGGTGCGTTTACAAACATTTAAACTCACATACACAAACAGCCAGATCCGGAACAACTACTTGTAGGTCATACAAATATTTGTTCCGTGCGGGAATCGAACCCGTGCCAATGTTCGTAAAATTATTTATTAAGCAGTTATTTTATAAAGAGGCACCGCATTTTTCAGAGGGATTTCAAGCACCATTGCCAGATTCAATAAATAACTAGAGAATTCAATCTGGTGAAGCGGGTGAATATTAGCGGGTGGTTTAATTTTTAAATTGGGCGAAGGCGGAGAGAATCAATTCTAGAACTTGCGGAGATTAATGGATATCGCGAATCCTATAACAAATGGGTATGAGCAGAGGACACGCAGCCGAGAAATCTCACCAACATGAAGAAATCAAGATAAGCACTAACCTTTGACTCTGGCTGGCGGTGGATGACTTCTGGGGCGCCCCGAAGATGCTCTGTTCTAGAAGCTTCTTTTGGATCACGGCTCAGCAAAACCAATAGACCGGTCTATGTTCTGGCTGCGAGCTGGTTACTTGCGGATTACGAAAATTAGTTATGGCGGCTTATTATGAGCGCGGCTCCAGCCTAAACTGACTGAGGGAGTCAAGTTGGCGAGCGTTAATCAGTAGCGGTGCGTCAGTACTTATTGACTGATTGGTTATGATTAAGTGACGAAAATGACAGTTTTAAATGCGCGAGCGCGGCTTTTTATAAGCTCGCTTCCTACCACTTCCACTTGAGACAAAAGTCGTGCATCTCTTTCCTCCCACACGTTGGTGATAGGTAAACGGCGTAAACATCCTCCCCCCTTTGAAACTCCGTAGGGGTTTCGAAAGAAAAACATAAAGGAACTCTAAGGGCGATGACAAGTGAGAGGAGGTCCAACTAGCTGGAAGTAGAATCATGGTTATGTTAAACTGAAGGTAATTAGCGGGAATGATATAATATAATAATAATAAATACTTAAATACTACAGGTGCGACCGTGACTAGGTCAATGACCGGTGGAATTATTGCGAAGGCAGCGGGCATAGTTTTACGACGGGACGTTTAAAAACTCCCAGCGCGGTACGTACTAGAGCCACCCTTACAACCCCGTCTTTACCAGGGTATACTTGTTCAATAACGCCAGTGGGCCAACGAAGCGGTGGTGAGTCATCCTGGTGTACTAGGACAAGTGTGCCCACTTGTATGGGTGTGTCAGGCGAGTTCCATTTTTGACGTAATTGAAGGGTGTGTAGGTAATCCACATGCCATCGTTTCCAATAGCTTTGCACTAAGCTATCTAACAATTTCTTCCTGTTATGGAGGCTTACGGATGCGTCAACCTCGCAGGCAGGTAAGGACTGTAGTGGTGTTGTATTTAAGAAGTGTGCGGGCGTCAGAATCGAGTGTGGCTCGTCCGCTAGTAAGCACAGTGGACGCGAGTTTAGCAAACACTCAATCTGATTTAAAACGGTCAGCAGCTCCTCATAGCATAGCAGCTGTTGGCCGATGCAACGGTATAGATGTGTTTTTATACATTTTATGTTTTTAATTTTATTTCCAAAGCATTCCTCTTGCAATTTGTGAAGGATTGCCGTTTCAGCGGCTTCTAGATCTGTCGCTTGAATTACTTCGGAGGTCGGTAACTTGCGAATAAAGCGCAAACCGTATACCATTATTCGTGATAGTTTCTTCCACGAAGAAACCCGCATGGCTAGTTCGACAAATGCCGACGCTTCCATATTGGAAACGACGGTCAGTGTGACCGGACCCTTTGTCTCAGGTATAGGACCTTCAACTCGGGACGGCTCAAATGGCACAGTTGGCCATTCGGTTATGGTGCGACAGACCCAGGGCGGACCCTTCCACCACAAGGGGTGGTCAATTATTTGTGATGGCAATAAGCCTCTAGACCGACAATCGCTAGGATTATCGGTCCCATTTATGTGGAAAAAGCGTTCAGGAGATAAGTTTCCCTGGATCTCAGTCACTCGACAGGCAACGAAGGTGTGCCCTCGGTGAGGCGATGAATGAATCCATGATAAAACAATCGTGGAATCGCTAAAGGCAAATATATCCTGTATTGGATAGCGGGTATGGAAAATACTACGTACCTGCTGGACAAGTTTAGCTAGAAGTAATGCGGCGCATAGTTCTAGTATTGCCAACGATACTGTCCTTAACGGAGCCACTTTAGACTTAGCGCATACTAGCTGAACGGATATACCCCCGTTAGGGTTCACCACATGCAAGTAGATGACGCAACCGTAAGCCTCCATATTCGCATCACCAAACGCGGTTAGGTTTGCTACGAAGCCGGCCGCGACACCCAAATGGCGCGGTACTTGTAATGTAGATAACGGAAGCAATTCGTTTCTACCGTGAGAACAACATACATTAGTTATTCCCGAGCGAACGAGACGCGCGGCGCGCGGCGGTACAAACAATCTAAGTAAGCGAGCTCGCACTGAGTCGCTAAAGCGGTCATTACGTAGTTGAGCGGTTACTGTAACTTTAAAATACCCAAAGTTAAGCGAAGGCGAGAAACGGTCTGCCTGCAATTTGGGTTCTGCATGCAGTAAATTAATAAAAAGCGGGTTGACGGGTTCCGTCTTGGCACTTGCGTCCAACACCACTAGGGTGTTTGTCGTTGGTATCTTGGACCGAACGGCAGCGGGGTGGGGTGAGCAATACCCTTTAATTACAGCGGAAGAAAAATAAGGTATTTTCAATAAATAGCCTTTCTCTAAATAATCATTAATGACGTCATTATAGGCGTGACGTAAAGCGGGGAGCGAATTAAATTTGCGCTCTAAAGCAGTTAACCGGCGTTGAGCGTGTATGAATGAGTTACCTAATGAGGTAGGTTCGACCTTGAAAGGCAAAGACACGACATACCTACCCCCGGGATGTCTTAATACCGTGGATTTATAAAATTCTTCACAGACTTGATGTTCTGTGTTTGTTATCTTTGTAGGCAGCACCTCCTCTATTTCCCAAAATTTCAATAGCGTAGCATTTAATCCACTCACAAGAGGGCCGAAGGACCAGGCGACATTGTTGGAGGTAACCGCAGGTAATTCTCCCATTACAATGTAACCAAGCGTGGTTTCTATAGCGTGAGGTGCCGAGCCCGCGGGAACGCTAACATCAGCTGATTCCATTAATGGAGGGGGTATTATTTTACCACCTAGCAAAATGAACGCGAACATTTGCGTTCCTAATATGGCGTCGATATTGCCTGGTAAATTCCAGCAATCATCCGCGAATGGTAAGTTTTTGAAATAATCCATAGCCGACGCCTGTATTACCCTACTAGGCAATGGGTCGGCGATGTGGTCGATTACCAGCATGGTTAAACTATACTGCGCGTCACTGACTCGAGATTGTATAGTGACGGTTACATAACCTCGTATAGGTGCCGAAATGGCGCCAACTGATTTTAGCGACGAATTTACTAGCGGTTTAACTTTCAATTTCAATCGGCTGCAACACTCAAGCGTGATAATATTGTTTTGAGACCCGCTGTCAACCAGACATCTCATTATAAAACGATGCCCGTCTATTGGCACATAAACTTGTGCAGTTGGCAATATTATAGTACTGTCCAGTTGTGTGCAAGATAGAATGTTATTATTTTCCGCGTAAAAGGCGGTCGAGTTTACCACATGTGGGCTATTTACCGGCGCATCTGGCAATGAGGCGGCCGATTGCGTCATCAAACATAACGGTTGCGAATCAACAGGTGGCTTAGTGCTAATTACCGCCGCTTCACTGTTATCGAAATGTAGTAATGAGTGATGTGTTTTATTACACCGATTGCAGGTATGTTTTGACGCACATCGTAACGTTGTATGTTTGTCACTAAAACAATTAACGCACAACCTTTTATCCTTGACATACCTAAAGCGATCTCTAACGGCAAGTTTCTTGAACTCTGAACATTCGTACAAATGAGTATGCCTGGCATCTTTACAGAATATGCAGGTAGACGAAAAACTCGTTTTGTTGTCCGTTATCGCGAAACTATGCGTAGTTCGCGGCGTATTCCGATTACGTGACTTATCGTAGCTTCTCGTTTTATTCTCTGTCGCACTAATTTGATGTACCGCGGCTGTCCTTTCGATTATTTTGATGTGGTTCCGTATGTAATTTATTAATTCTTCACTTGACGGTAATTCACTAGCGCGGGCTGTAAACTCAAAGGTCTGTACTAGTTGAGCATCCAGCTTTTTTAGCATCAAATGCGTAAAAATAAAATCAGGCAAGTCCGGAATATTTAAACCTGTTAACGCCGACCACGACGAATTCATTCGTTCGATAAAATCGTTTAATTGATCTGACGCGGCGGTGGACGCTTTTATGTCGAGTATATTGTTTAAATACATGGACCCTAATAATCGTTTGTCTTGATACTTCGACACTAATGAGTTCCATATTGACGCATAATTTTTCTCATTTGGTATAATTCCAGCGAATATATTCAGTGCATTTCCACTAAGTTTACCTACCAAATATTGTACTCTTTGACTGTCTGTTAACATCTTATTGTCATGTACGTTAGCTTTAAAACACTCGTAGAACAGCGGCCAGTTTTCTGGATTACCCGAAAAACTTAATAATTCTAAAGCGGGCAGTCTTGGCGAGTACGTTTCTTTGGGAGGTACCTCGGGATTTTTTATGCGTTGAGTTTCAATCAAGTTGTTTCTTATGTACTTGACCTGGGAATAAAGTGACTCAAATGCACTCCAGTCACTGAAGCTGATTTTATACTCTGGATCCACCTTTAAAACAACTTCATTGTGCTCATCGCATAGCGTATTAAATCTACGGTATAATTCTTCTACATTCGTAGTTGCAGCAAGAAATTCCTGTACGCTTCTTGTGCTTGTAGTGACTGGAACCACTTTTTTTCCCGACTCGTATAACTCATTTATTTTTGCGAATACGGCTTGCTTCTTAGCCGCCAGTATTTTTATTTTTGCTTCGTAACTCATTGTTACTTAGGGTTTACCTACACTCCGTTATCGAACAAGTTTTCACTAACGGTTTTTATTTAAAATATGCCCGTCACCTTGCGCAAGGTCAACAGTCGCGGACAGTCACAATCGCAACCTATGTAGGTAATTTGTTTTTTATTGATTACGGGAATTTATTTTCCTTTGATTACTGTATATTACACATATAATATTTTTATGATTATGTTGGACTTATAAGGTACTGGTTTTTATATAAATATGGCTCGAAGTGACCAAAAATGGTGAAGCGGGTGAATATTAGCGGGTGGTTTAATTTTTAAATTGGGCGAAGGCGGAGAGAATCAATTCTAGAACTTGCGGAGATTAATGGATATCGCGAATCCTATAACAAATGGGTATGAGCAGAGGACACGCAGCCGAGAAATCTCACCAACATGAAGAAATCAAGATAAGCACTAACCTTTGACTCTGGCTGGCGGTGGATGACTTCTGGGGCGCCCCGAAGATGCTCTGTTCTAGAAGCTTCTTTTGGATCACGGCTCAGCAAAACCAATAGACCGGTCTATGTTCTGGCTGCGAGCTGGTTACTTGCGGATTACGAAAATTAGTTATGGCGGCTTATTATGAGCGCGGCTCCAGCCTAAACTGACTGAGGGAGTCAAGTTGGCGAGCGTTAATCAGTAGCGGTGCGTCAGTACTTATTGACTGATTGGTTATGATTAAGTGACGAAAATGACAGTTTTAAATGCGCGAGCGCGGCTTTTTATAAGCTCGCTTCCTACCACTTCCACTTGAGACAAAAGTCGTGCATCTCTTTCCTCCCACACGTTGGTGATAGGTAAACGGCGTAAACACAATCATTTTTCTAGTGTGACGAACTTATACTATTCTTGTAAAGATAACAGATTGGTGTAAATTTTAATTAACTTTGCGGATGATTACGACATGATTCTCGTCATATTACGCTCGTAGAGTTCAATAAAAAAAACTGGCCAAGTGCGAGTCGGACTCGCACACGAAGGGTTCCGTACCACTAAGTAAATTATAAAAACACTACCCGTGACTTCCACCACGTGCTTTATGACTCTTTTTCTTTTTGCTCGGCCCCCATGGGTCATAGCGTGATGTTAAATAGCCTATAGCATGCCTCAATAATTGGGTTATCGAATGCAAAAAGAATCTTTCAAATCCGGCTGGTAGTTCCAAATATAAGGGTGTTCAAACCAACAAATAAACCTTTTCAGCTTTATTATTAGAATACATTCATACCTGGTACACAAACAAGGGATGGTAGGGGTACTTGTCCTTGGTCTGCCGCACGATGTCCAAGTACGGCAGGCCTGGCTTCACCATCAGGAAATCTGCGCCCTCAGCCACGTCCCGAGCCTGTAAACAAGTTGGAAAGCCATTGAAAGTCTCCATTTCCATCCAACACGAAAAAATGGAATCCAAATTGAATTTCTCAGAATTATTAAATTCAAATTTTTAGGCTACACATTTGTAAGTTTCATATTAATCCAGCAGTTTTCGAAAAAAAGTACTGCCACAGACAAACAAACAACGGAATAAAACCACAAGCCTTCTTTTTTGCCAATTTTGAAACACTAAAGGAAAATGAACGATTTTAATTTTTAGAACAATTTTGTTAATGGGTTTCAAGCCTTTGTCAGGTATTGTGCCAGCATTGTAAGTGTGAAGTGTAAAGGGGATATTTACACTGCATCCAATCTGAACCAGAGAAATGACGTCACATTATGGTCTAAAGAACGGATGGAGTTCGGATCTGATGCACAAGCGGCAAGCCATACAAATAGTACTGTTGCGAAATTAAAAAATGCGAAAAAATTTCGATGCTGGAACTTTGTAGAACTATCGACACCTAGTCGGTCGGGGCCGGTATGTACTCGAACATTCTAGATGTTTCTACAGTAGAAGGTGTAATTAGTGTTGTTGATTAAAGTGTTATTTTTTGGTTATTAAATCGGCAGTTTTTATTGTCACGAACCCGAAGCTCGTAACAGTACTATTAGTTCGGACCGCCCTTGCCATCGCCATTTCGCGAATTTGCAGGAGTAGGTATAACTCTTAAAGAGTGTAAGAATAACTTACAGCAGCCCTAGCGGCGAGTCCCGCACTGCCCGGCGGCAGCTGGTAGCACTTCCTGTCACCCTCCATGGGAGAGCTGCTCATTGTATCGCGAAACGGGCCGTACATTGCCGACGCAAACTTGCACGAGTATGACAGTAACGACACCTGAAATATTTAAATGAAATCAAGCTATAACATAATCAGAATAGTGGCGAAATGTGGGTGTATTATTATAGGTACAGTTTTGCCTAACCCGTCAGGAAAACAAGCATGATGTTATGTCAATGTGTTTGTATGGACTATCATACTGAACTACGAAGTTCGAAATATCGATGTACTGTATTCAGAAAGTTTACAAGTACGAATTACTTACGTGAGTTCGAAGGTACGCTATGACGAATTACTTAATTTAGAATGTTCATCATCGCGAAGTACGGAACTTCGAAAATTTGGTATAACGAATTACTTCATTGAGAATGTTCATCGTCGCGATGTACGGAACTTCGGAAGCTTGCCATGAAGAATTACTCAATTTCGAATGATCATTATCGAGAACCAAAATGTAGGCACTGCGTTTATGCACATGCACCGAAACGTGGTCGCTCACAATGGGCCTTATAAGAAGCCTAAAAGTCACCCAAAGGGCAATGCAGAGGGCTATGCTTGGAGTTTCCCTGCGTGATCGAATCAGGAATGAGGAGATCCTCAGGAGAACCAAGGTAACCGACATAGCCCGAACAATTGCCAAACTTAAGTGGCAGTGGGCAGGGCACATTGCTCGCAGAACAGATGGCCGATGGGGCCGAAAGGTTCTGGAGTGGCGACCGCGTACCGGAAGACGTAGCGTTGGAAGGCCTCCCACAAGGTGGTCCGACGACCTTGTGAAGGCCGCAGGAACCCGTTGGATGCGAGAAGCGCAGTGCTTGGTGCACAGGTGCTTGGGGGAGGCCTATGTCCAGCAGTGGAAGTCTTTCGGCTGAAATGATGATGATGATGAAATAAATAAATCGCCATAGTTTAATAGTTTAGATACATACTTTAGAGAGAGATAATGTCTTAATTTTTTTTTCAAATCCAAGTCATTCTTCTTCTTTAATTCTGTTGATGCTCTAATATGCATGTCTCCAAATGCGGATATTAAAAACTTACCGTGTTCTGTAGTTTACAGGCCACCAAAGAGTCTTTGATAGCTTTTATCCTGTTGTCCATCATGTCGGACGGGGCGATGATTTGTGCGCCTGTTCAGAGACATCCAACATTTACGTATTTAAGTAGGTACTAGCTTTTAAAAACGTCCTGAAAATACTGGTACATTTCAAAGAAACTTAAAAGATATGATGGATTGTATCACAAAATAATTTACCAGCTTTAGCATAAGCCAAGGCCACGTCAGCGATCCTCCTGACGGATGCAGCATGGTCTATTGTCCCACTAGGTGTGAGTAGTCCGCAGTGTCCGTGTGATGTGTACGGACACAAGCAGACGTCACATGCTATGAGGAGGTTCGGGAACTTGGCCCGTAGTTTAGGAATTGCCTTTAATACTGGATTCTCTGGACAATCTGCACTTGATCCGTTGGCATCCTGTAGGAAATTGTTTGTAGTTTTTATTGATGAACAAGGAGGAGCAATAAAATGAATATCTTCACTGGTTGCTTATTCATAATATCAGGAAACAATTAGATGAAATCCGTCATCATATTTTACTAACTGACAAAATAATGGATGAGGTTCTCAAGTTGATGCATATATTTTTTGTGTGTAAGATATGAGTAGCATGTAATCAATCATTTGACTATCTTATGAATGAAAACTGTTTAAAAAGTATTTTTTTTTAATTCCTTTTCATCATCTTTTCCTCATCGCAGGGAAGTTTTTTTTTCTCTTCTGTGCTAATCTGCTATCAGTTTTATAGTTTTAGCGGATGACTTGGAGGTAATCATTGGCAGAAAGAGAGTGACTCCAGCAATTCATTTACTAAGTATTTGTGCTTATGTCTACACAGAAATAAGAAAATATAGAGAAGAAAAAACATAATTTCTTATCCTTTCTTAACATTCCTAGTTACCTTGGGCAAAGCACGGACAATCCCAAAGATGAGTATGGACTTCAGTCCCTTTTTAACCAGATCCTCAAGCCTCATGATCAGCTGATTGATACCGTATCTGCATACGTTGGGCATGCTTGCCACTGTTTCAATGCGGCTGTCATCTTCCCTGTTTATAAATACAGAAAATAGGCACTTGAGTTCGAGGTCTCTGATTTAAGGCTACGCACCAAGTTAACCTGAAATTGCTTGAAATGAACAATTTAATACCTATTTTTTTCATGAACTAGAATCTCCTAACAGGGTTATCCGGCGATGCCGGGTCTTCCCGAGTACTTACAATAAGAACACGGGGTACATAATATTGTGCGCTTCAATACTTGTATTTGGTTCCTGTAGTTTCCGCAGAGTCGAGTGAAAGTACCCTCCCTGCAGGACAGATTCGGGACTCAAAAATAATTGATTCATCTTGTCGTAACAGAGCTAAAGTCACAGAGTACTTTTGCTATACGGGCAGCTAAAGCCAAACGGTCGTTACAATGGTTTAATTTAATCGGCAATGTCTGTATTCACGCTAAATTGATTTTTATCAGTAGGCCAGTAATTAATAGTAAAAATATGCATGAGAGTATTGAGAGTTGGACCAGACGTATGTCAATGTCATTGTACTTTGTATGTAGTCACTAAATGTATTGATTAATTTCACTCCTTATCAGTCCCTGAGACGAATTTATGAGTACACAGTAAGAGTAAGCCAAACAACACGTAAATAATGCTAAAAGGCGACAGCAAAATTGGTAATGGAATGCGTTTACAAAACAAAAAACAATACAAAATGACAACGTCAATTTCCCGTCAAATGGTCAAAGACAAACCGTATATTTTCTTTGGAAAAATGGTGACAGGCAATAACATGTTATGCCTAATTATAAATCAGAATCGATCGATTGTCATTTAGAAAATTATATATGATTATTGAATAATTTTATGATACAAGTTACAAGACAACATGTAATTTTAAACTACAACAAGCATCACTGCAGATATGAGTATTTCAATCTAACTAGCCTTTTCTTTTTTTAACATGAATTAACACGATACCCCTTGGTAAGACTGGTTGTCAGACTTTTGGGCTTCTGACTCCCACACGTAACGACCGCAAAGATCTATGAATGATAGCCGGGACTCGACGGCTCGCTCGTGGTTTCTGAGTAATTCTGAGGCACGGAGGGAGGGGTCTCGATACGTAATGTAAAGAAGAGGAAACATAATGGATGGTCACCCATGGACGAACCGACCGCGGCAAGTTTAGCTTAACCTTCGATCGCCCCGTGCGGCTGTTATTATTTAGCCACAGGCTTATGGTTAACTAATATTTTATTCCAAACAGACTCGTCAAGTATGACCTTTAAGGCGAAACACATTATTAAAACGTGACGCCATCCCACACCATCCCACGCTTACTTATATTGGCCAATGAGTAAGCGTGGGATGGCGTGGGATGGCGTCGGGTGTTCAAGTGTGTTTCTGCCTTTAGAAATGTTTTAAAAGACAACAAAAAAAGAAAGAGGTCTGAAAGACAGGTGTAGCAGGAGTAATAGTGTTCTGTGGTGTTGGTGTTCTGTGGTCCTGGTCAGTGTCTTTTGGGGTTTTCCCCCTAAATTTAGGGGGAAGAAGTCTTAAAAGGGGTATTTTTAGGGACAGATTTTTTTTGGGGTTATTTTTAGGGGCTTGCTAAAAGTTTGCTGTGGCGTTATTGACGCTGCTCGTATCTATGGGTATGAATATGGGTCTTGCGTTAAGTTTGAACCTACGGCAAATATGTATGTTAAAAGCCTTTAGCGTACGAATGTATGATTTAAAAAATACATGGACCTTGGCGATGATGATGATGCCGTTCTGGAACTGATTAACAATATAGTAGTTTAGCAATAGGTATTTAGGTACCTAGTCTTTTTTTTTTACAAACTATGTACCTATGCGTTTTATTTGGTGAGTTACGAACGACTTAGGGAGTTGGGAACTGCATCAAAGAAATTTACCCTATGTGAACCTATACTTAGGGTTTTTTTAGGGGGATTTTTAAAAAATCTTGGGGGCAAATTTAGTTATGGGTTGGTAACACTGCATTTAACATCAAAATATATTTCTTTTGATTTTACTTGAACAATTTATTTCTGTAAATTCTGTAAAATTCATGCATAAATGAGTACGTTTGCACTATAAAATAGAAGTAAATCGTATTTTATGACGAATAAAATCATTTTTACAATAATGCCTGCGTGAAACTTGCTGTTATTCTATAGTATTTTGGTTGTTTACTATCGTTAAAGATATGTGTTTCTCGTTTTATTTTATTTTTAAATGATCGACGTAGTTTTTAATATACTCTATAAGCCTAAGTGTAAGTTTACGTTAGTGAAACAAAACGAAAAGTGAAAGAGACCCAGCCTTGAGGATTTGAGACGGCCTTGAAGACACCATGAATGCGGATGAAGACGCGCCTACCAAGAAAAAAGTCGATAAACAATCCACTGAGAACCTAACAGTGGCTGTAGACAAAACAGATGCAAAAAGATCTGAGAAAGGCGACGAGGAGCCTAAACCGCGAATAGTTTTGACCTTTCGATCGGAGAAGAACAGTGCTAAGAGTAGCAACATGAAGATCGTGACTACTGAGGAGAAGCACGAGGAGGCGCCGCGGCGGTCGAGCAGGACGCGCGGGAAGTGGGAGTGGATCTGCGACAGCGACACATCGCCCAAGAAAGACAAGTCTGGGGCACAGACAACATCAGAGAATGACGAGTCAGACAGCTCCCACACCCCGCCCAAGCGCTCGACGCGGCGCCGGGACGACTCCGACAACGTCCTCGCCAATGCCATCGCCAGAAAAGAGAAGTCTTATGAGACCCAGCAAACACCTCAGAGACTATCTCGAAGAATAAAACCCACAGCCAAAATACTTGCAAACGAAGAGCTACGTATTGGACTTGAATCTCAGAACAATGCACGTCTTGGTATTCCAACAGATAAGTCTCCAGAGGAGGGGGTCAGGACAAGACGGTCAGCCCGCCCGGTAGCCACGGAGGTCGAAAAGAAGACGGAACCAGAAGTTGATGAGGAGGTGGTGGAGATTTGCGAGGATGATGACAGCCAGAGCCAGAACACTGTGATGAAGCTGAAGCATCTGTGTGAGCTCGGTCTGAAGGCTATCAATCCTGATGAGGTGGATGAGGCTGACAGGTATATAGTACATTATTATTTATTAGTTGTTACCTTTGGGCAAATATCTGTGTTGGTTGTTTAAACTATAAATTATAGCTTTTCAGCTCACCTTTCTGGACTTTTAGACCCGGGTAAACCACCTAGTTTGCTTACTCGCTAAGTACATATTATCTATGCAAATTAATATAATTTATCTTAGGAACACAAATGAAAAATAATTCAGAAATGCCTACATAAAAAATTAAAGTAACCAACAAATTTTTTGAAATAACTATTAAAAAATTACAGTGTATGAGTGTACTAATAGTTATCACAAACGTATATACAGAGAAGAAGTAGAAGTTGAAGAAGAAGACGATGAAGATGTGGAAGCTGAGGAAATCGAAGAAGATGATGAAGTTGATGATGATCCTGTAGTCATCAGCAAGCTGTTGGAGACAGATGAGGACTCCAGTGAAGACTTCCAGTGTACTATTGAAGTGGCCGCTAAGAAACGACCGAGGAGGTCTACTAGATTATGCTCATCATTTGGCATGAATGACAGTGATAGGTCATCCCCTATTGGAGAAGAAGAGCATAAGTAAGTTTTTAATTTTATCATAGTTAACACCTACTGTTTTCGAATGTGTTATTGTACGGCTTTAAATAAGTAGTCAAAAACTAATCTTAGAACATTTTGGAAATAGCTTATTAGTAGGCAGAAACTAGAACGCCTCCTGCTACAATCCTTACATACTTCTTTTGCTTTGTTAACTTTCAAATTAAATTAAAAGATAAATTCGTGAACGTATAATTTCACGCCAGGTCACCGCGCCGATCGTCAAAACGGTCAGCCAGGCACAATTACGGCGGAGACAGTGAGAGGTGAGAGCATGTCCTTGCACCTTAACTTATTTATATTAATAATACTTACCCTAATTTACTGTTTGTTATTCCCAGAAGCCATCGTAAACGAAGGAGGCACAGGTCTTCTGGTGGTGAAGAAGCACATTCGGATGTTGAAATGGAGGAAACAAGGTACATTTTCATATAAAGAAGGATGTGAAATACCTTCTGGACGTTGAATTGCGAACATAAGCTCGTAATAACGAGCTGAGCGGAGGTGGCGGGACGGCTCAGGGAGAGAGCCTCCCGTCCCAGCTGCCGCGGGAGACGCTCCGGGCGTCGGGAGCCGCGCGACGACTCCCGGCCACCGTAGGCGCGGGCCTGCGGGCGGAGAGTAACGGGTAGCTCACCGTCCGATCAAGACCAGGGTCCTGCATTCGTCTTAGTATCGTACACGAAACATTTACAAATGACGTCAAAACTGCCAGTTGTCTAGTAAACTTGGCATGTTCGATGTTTCATACATGTATAGATGAATCCTTTATTTCACTTCAAGCAAAATCAGCCTATAATATTCCGACTGCTGGGACATAGGCCTCTTCTCTATGAGATGCGGGTTGGTAGATGTCACATGTCTTCGATTTTTTTGGTTCTAGGACATGCCGGTTTACTCACGATGTTTTCCTTCACCGTTTGGGAGCAGTGGTGATGAAATAATTTACGGAAAGTAATCTCAAAACAAAATAAATGTTACGAAAAGAGTGTGCAGTCATATTTCATTCGGAGATTTCTGCCAGACAACCGTAAGACGGTCAGAAATTGGCTGGGCGTGCAATCACACGATACCAACCTTTTATCCCATTGGGCTTACTCCACAGTGACGATATTCCTCCTTGTTTGCGTAGCAACCCGGCGGGAGGTGACGAAGGCTCGGAGGCCGCGTGTCCGGTCGACGAATCTACGATCGTAGCCACGTGCTTCTGTGAAACGCCCAGCAATGTGTATGCAGCGACTGAGGAACTTACTGGTAACAATGAGCTTTATTTATTCAACCGACATTTGGCCACAAACCCCTCTAGTAAAAGGTAGTATATATAATTATGTATATGAAACATCGAGTTTTATAAAAGTAAAAACACCTTTTTTAGTATTGTTTCTTTCTTTGATGTGTCATATTATCGAAATATACTTTGTTCTCAGATCCAGTATTCTGCCAGGCAATCGAGCTGGTTGACGGGGTCCGCGTCGGCTGTTCCCACAGCGCGCGTCGTGAGCGCAACACTAGCTCTGACAGTAATAACACTAGCGGTCTGGCGCCTTTAGTGAGGGCTGGGCCAAGGGCGCCTTACTTCCTCGCGTGTGCCTTGCATGCCGCGCAACTGGCCAAGCACATGTGCTGTCCTGCTTGTGGGCTGTTTTGTACTCAGGTAAGACAATACGCTTCTATGAATGGCGGTTTTTTGGGTTCCGTATCTCAAAAGGAATAAAATGGAACACTTTAGGATCACTTCGTGCTCTGTCCGTCTGTCTATCAAGACCCATTTTCTCAGGAACGCGTGGAGGTAACAAGTTGAAATTAATATCAAATACGTAGGTCTACGGGTCCCTTGGAGCTCCATTTATGCGACATATTTTGATACTCTCAAATAAATCAAAACTTATAAGTTAGTTCTTGGGATAAATTCATCTCTACTACGGAATCCTTTATTATGCATGGTCCGACACGCACTGTATGGGTCGCTATAGAAGCTTGTTGACTGACTGCAGACACGGCGGCACTACACGTATGCGTCTTCCGTTGGTTTGCCGTGTCATATACAAGCTCACACGATTAGTACTGTAAACAGGCCCCTCTTGCCCATTGGGCACTCTGGGCAAGTGCCCAGGGCCCCGCGATCTTCGGGGGCCCCGGCCTTCTCTCATAAAAAACATTCGTTGCAGCCACCGTTGCATTCTACGCATTAGTATTATGTACCCGATTCAATGATAAAATAAGTTATTTGCAGTGATTTTAACTAAGGTTCTAGCCTCCCAGTTATGAAAAATATTAGTATGTTACTCTTATTGTCTCTTATCTACACAGGGGCCCCGTGACCCTTATGTGCCCAGGGCTTCCAATAGGTTAAAGATGGCCCTGAATGTAAAGAAACCGTGCTGTGTATAACGGGCCTCACTCTGCCCTACTGGGTATTAAGCCCTAAATCTCAATCAGGTGAACTAAATCTTTAACAGTAATTCCCAATTCTCTTCCAGGGCACATTCTACCAATGCTCCTTTGGCCACTTATTCCACTTAGAATGTGGCCTCCCATACAACGACGCAAAGCTTCATCCCGGCTGTCCGCACTGCGGCGTGTACTCCTACCGCTGGCAACCCGCCAACGCCGCCTGCGCGAAGGTCAAGGTCGAGATGAAGTGCAGTAACAAACGGATCTTCTTGCCTGACCAGAGGGAGCAGTGGTGAGTCCTGAACATACCCAGAGCGTTGAGTGTTGTTGGCACAAGTAGCTGTTTTATTGCAGTAAAACTCAGTATGCATAGCTGCCATGCCGTGGCAGCATACATACTCGTAAACAGAGTACCAACTACTGCACATATATATTTTCTTTTGGATACTTTTATTATTCTAGTCCGGTCTACTGAACCATGCCACAGTAATTTCTGGCTCATAGTGACTAAGGGCGCTTTCAATTTAGACGTTTCGTGTCGGACCGCTGCGGTGCCGAAGCGGTGCGTTTGTCGTATTGCGCACGGACGGTCGTTTGTTAAAACAATAAATAATTTTGTAGTTTTAATCATTATTCAAAACTATTTTTAAATAAAAATTAATGCTTCAAACCACTATAACCCTGACATCTCTTTCAGTACACCAGCATACCTCACATTTACGGCCCGAGAGCCGAAGCCAGAGTCAGGTCCTCTCATCCCCGAGGATTTACTCCCCTCCCCTCCTATAGATCTGAAGCAGTTGTGCGAACAGGCTGCGCAGGCGCCTAACAAGTCGCCACAGGAGCTGTGTGATGCTATACTGAAGGGAGATACAGTGGATATGCTTATACCGAAGATTGGTGAGTGATTAAATGGTTTTGTTTCAAAGTTTTGCAGATGCATACCGCGAATTACCGTGACATATATGTGATTGTTTCGAGAAGCACGTTAAGCCGTTAGTCCCGGCTGTCGTTCGTGGATCTTTGACAGTCGTTACGGGTTGTCAGAAGCCCGAAAGTTTGACAACCAGTCTTACCAAGGGGTATCGTATTACCCAGTAACTGGGTTGTAGAGGTCAGATAGGCAGTCGCACCATGTAAAATACTGGTGTTCAGCTGCATCTGGTTAGAGTGGAAGCCGACCCCAACATAGTTAGGAAAAGGCAGGCAGATGATTATCTGATTGGTTCGAGAGCAGTGGTACCGGCCCCGACTTACGAGTTGTAGGTCGCCAGGTCGTAAGTTCGAACCCAGACAAGCACTTTACTTTGTGTATTTAATTTCATGACCACTGCTCTCAAAACGGTGAAGGAAACATCGTGAGGAAACCGGCATGTCCTAGAACCAAAAATTCGAAGACATGTTACATCCGCCAACCCGCACTGGGCCCGCGTGGTGTATTATGGCCCACTCCCTCTCACAGAGAGGAGGCCTGTGTCCCAGCAGTGGGAATGTTGTATTATGCTATGTGATGGGTTGCTGTTTTAAGTAGCCTAATATTTGACCGGATATTTCCCTACAGTGTGCAGCTCCAGCATCAACTTGTCGCTGCCCAGCCAGGCGGGCGGCACCTGCGCGCACGCGAGCGCACGCGCCGGGCACGCGGGCGCGCTGTACCTGCTGCACTACGCCGGCGCCAACCTCGACGTCACCGACAACTACATGCGCACGCCGCTCTGTAGCGCTATACTAGGTAACAAAGGAAGGAAGAGAGTAAAGACAGGATATCTAATCTGCATTCACGACATATTTGCCAAAAATGTAAACAAATATGAGTTTATGGAAAAATTACTTTAATTCCTACAGAATAAAGTTCAGTTAACGCTAGAACTTCAAACATTTATATAACTTTTTCAATAGTGCTAGTCACTCTGAAATCAACTTAATTACCATTAAAATAAAGTTGATATTTGTTTAATTTGAAATAATATAAATTTGAAACACATGTTTGAATAGACTTTACGGGGTGAATTTAAGAGACGAGGCAGTAAGGGGTACCTTTAACGTTGTTGCTACAGGAAAATAGTCTTAGGAGAAGGAGGACGGAGAGAAGAAAATTGTATTTTTGAGACTTTTGATCTGCATTCACAGAAATATGATTAAAAAAATACTCGGCAAGAAAATGGACAGTTATTAGAAAAACTTTTTTTGATGCCAATCGTACCTGCTTCATAAAAGAAAGATCAAAAAACTCTATTGGACCATCCGAGGTTTGAGTACTGTCAGATTGCTATACTTTTGTAGCAGACCAATGTTGGCCAGTTTTTGCCCATTCGCCGCCATTTAACTCGATCTTAAGCCACTCTTTCAGCTGCTGCCAAGTTATACCCAATATTACTCAAACAGAAACTGAGCCAAAACATTCACAACACTGTCTTCATACTTATTTCATATACAGCGTGAAATTTTAATGGTTGTTTTCCCGAAGCGAAATGATTTTGTCTTGATAGTACAATCGATTTATAAAAAAATAAAAATAAAGTATTAGTAGTAGTAAAAATTACAGATCTACAATTGTGAAAAACCACACTCGAACGCGATCTCGAACCAATAGTATAGCTACAGCGCAAAAAGAACACTGCGCGTGGTCGTCCTGCTACCTGCAAAGATGGTAGGGGCGCACGTGAGTTACTATTGATTCTCTTGATTTCGAGTTGAGATCATATTTTTATAATTAAGTAATTGAAAAAAAAAAAAAAAAATAACTCCATGAATCGGTAGCACTACTGAGTACAAATCGTTCTGCCGCGGGAAAACAACCAGTAAAATTTCACGCTGTACAACTTCCTTCAGCACTTCTCGAAAAACCCGACAAGAAAAACAAAGAAAAACTCAAAAATGTCAGTCCTAAAATCGAGGAACCAGAAGTGGACGTAGATAAAGAAGAGATAAAGGAAGAAGTAGACCAGAGTGGGGAGCAGGTAGAAGCTGATGATGTTAGGAAGCCGAAGGATGAGGATCTGATGAAGGTGATCCGGTATCTTGTTGCGGCGGGATGTGATGTTAATTTTCCGGTAAGTTGGTTTAACAAATAGTTCTGTAATGTTTGTTCCAAAAGTATCGGATGAAAGTATAAACAAACCCTCAATCGACTCCGCCTATCCCATGCTGCGCCACAAAGTAGTACACTTTAGTAAAGGTTTTTGGTATCATAGTGACAGCAGAACACTGACTCCTAACTTAAGTCACAGGATCTTCTAGTTTGGGAGTCAGAGTTTACTCTATCTGTATGACGTTTATTCACTGAAATCATGCGACCTAGTTTTTAAGCATTGTTGAAGGTTTTTTGTATAAATAAAGATTTTGAAATAAAACAATCCTGTCCTCTGCCTAAACCGCATATGCAGTCTGTCCCAGACAACTTTTTGAGGTTGTAGCGGTATCTACAACGCCACATGCGGACAACGTGTCATACTGACGTCACGCAAAATCCTGCATCGCGCAAGCAGAGTTTACCGCGCAACTAGCATAGATACAACGGCCCGACATGAATCATCGGGCAGTTGCCCGCCAGACATAACGCTCGTCTGGTCGGAGGATCCTCCTTTTTCTATGGAGGATGAGTGAACTTACACCCTGTTCCTCATACCTCTATAAGGTCGTCTGACCATCTGGCTGGGGAATGAACTACACTACGCTTAAACAAACTATTCAGGTTAAATTCTTACGCAATCAAGACTTGCGCATCATTCAGATTTAGTACGCATTCATCGGTATTTAGAAGGCATTCAAATTTTTACCTCGCCATTTTTTCCACAAATAATTATTTGAACAACATGATCAAATTGGGGCTTATATTATAAGGTGTATCTATACATACACGAAATATTTTAAGAGATACACAGACTTATTGTTTTTGCCTTTCTGTCGCATTTTTAAAAATATTTTTTTTAAATTATAAATCTTTAAAGGTCCTACGATCGATAAATAAATACATAAATGTGTTTGGGGTAGCCCTTGGAGAGAGGCTTCTAAAATTTTTCTTTGGACGTCATTTTCACGTGCCGCCCTGCATGATTTTAGTTATTTCGTAAAGTCATCGTTAAGCTTACTAGGCTCATCAATGATGCATTTGTGCTAAACCATGTTCCTGGGCCATCGAAAGTTGCGGAAGTGTTTATGATTGCAAAGCCCGGTAAACCACCTCACGAAGCATCATCATACAGGCCCATTTCTCTGTTGCCTATAATATCTAAGCTATTTGAAAATTTGTTTTTAAAACGCCTAAAACCTATAATAAACTAGAGAAATCTGATCCCTGACCATCAGTTTGGTTTCAGAGAGAAACACTTAGCAATAGACCAAGTACCTTAGAATAACTAACATTGAGAGAATGCTTGAAGATAAAAAAGTCTGCTCCACCGTATTTTTAGATGTGGCACAAGCTTTTGATAGAGGTTGGTATGAGGGTTTGATATACAAGCTAAGACTAATGCTGCCCAATGATTTTGCCCATATCCTGCAATCATACATTATAGATAGAATGTTTTGAATAAGGCACGAGGATGCCTTTTCAGAGTTAAAAGTTATTAAAGCTGGTGTGTGGTTCTTTTTAATAAAGGATCCGATTCTGTATAAGATACCTTGAATGGAACTTGGAGTTAACTTATTAAGTGATTATTGTTATTTTGCGTAGGGTCCAGAAGGTATGACAGCGCTGCACTTGGCCGCCCAGCACGGCGCGGCGCTGGTGGCGCGCGAGCTGGCGCCGCACGCGCACGTGGACGCGCGCGACGTCGGCGGGTGGACGCCGCTCGTGTGGGCCGCGGAGAACGAGCACGCAGACGTAGTGAGGTGAGGCACATATAATAATACCAATTTTGGTCTCACCCAAACTATACAGGGTCAGTGACGCGGGAGCAGCTCGTAACTATATTTTGTACAAAAAAAACCTGATGTTCTTACAAACAACACGTGGTTTACTGTAACTAGTTTTAAGTGTCATTTATCACCAGCCAGCACTTACTTTAGTAAAGTTCAAGCTATATTTTTATGATTAATATTAATTCTACCCATGCGCCAAATTTCATCCAAATCTTTTAGCCGTTTCAGCCTGAAAGCTTAACTAACCAACATCCAAAAAAATCTAATCTTTTCTCGATACAATATTGGTTTATATGTAAATATATTTTTCACTTTTGTACCAGAGTTTTACTAGAAGCAGGCGCAGATCCCATGACATGTGATAGCGAGGGTAACGGTGTAGTTCACTGGTGCGCCCTGGCGGGCTCGGCCGAAGCCCTGCGGCTGCTGCTCCATGCCGCGCCGCAGCTGACGGCATCTGTGAACGCGCATGCAGACACCGCACTGTACGTATTACATCAACAACTCATTCATAACACAACGCGATCAAAATAACTGGCGACATTATATGTGGGTACTTTATGTACAGCGCCAGTGAGCACATCAAGCTACCCTAAACTGTAAAATTTTCCCAATCAACTTTGAACCTTATGATTTATCGATAAAGTTGAAAATCTATTACAGAAATTTGACAGATTGTAGTAGCTTGATGTGCTGGCGTCTGTACAACTCTACCTAACTCATCAGGGATTAAAGGTGTGATGTTAAGTTATGTGAACTCGAATTTGTGTAGTTCTTTCCCATAAGACCATTTCAGACACTAGTCTCAGGTATGGTCCTCATATGGCCTGACCAAAGTTATGTCTGGACTTTTAATAGAGACTGTGACCGCGTGACTTTGTTTCGGCCTTTCTTCGCAGAGCAGAGTAGTCAGGTAGGAAACTCCGATCTCATCTAGTTTTAAAAGATAATTTATTTTATGTAAAAGTGTTTTTTGAGCCAATTTTTAGACTTAACTATCATTTAACAAAAATATACAATTCATAGCTATTTCAATCTTATTTCATTGACACGACAGTCAGAAGTGAAGCAGCGAATAAACGTGTTATTGTATTTATTTCAGGCATGTAGCTGCGAGGCAGGGTCACTACGCCTGCGTGGTCATCTTACTGGCTCGCGGAGCACGGGTATGTATTACAATTTACAATAAAAAACAATTTATTATTTAAAAGACTCAAATTCCGGAATTGTTTTTTTTTATGTTACGTATTGTAAATAATATATTGTTGTTCTTTGATAAACGCAATAATCTGTAACAATATTTTTGTTTTATAAAAGACGTTTATGAGTGAATCTTTCCATGTTAAATACTGATTAGCTGCGTCCTTTAGACTGGAAGCCAAAAGACAAGACAGATGATGATGTGGAGTCGAACCTTTGTGGCATATCCGACCCGCCGCCATTTTGATTTTTTTTTCCAAAGCTTCCGCGCTCCATGAATGTAGTTTAGGGATAGGAGACACTATACAAACAAAAAATGACAAGAAATATGGTACCCTAAAGTGTCGACGTTCCCGATATATTTGGAGGTAAAGATCGCCATAAGAAAACTATCTTCATAATAGCGTGTCGATGTCAAAAATAGCACGAAAAATAAATATCGTTTTTGGCCCAAAATTCAGCAACGCGGATACCATTAGCAGCCATTAGGTCCTCACGTGTGCAGGTGACAGTAGGGCATGCGGTTCAAGATGGGAGGTGAGCCGTTATCTGTGGAGAGACACCGCATACACACCGGAGGTCTGAGCCTTCCATGAACCCCCAGTTGTGGACGTTGCCCTTGCCTATTTCCACTGATTGGCATCGCGCCTTCAGAAATTCGCAGGACTACAGCCAGCCGCATCGAGAGGGCAAAGCTTCAGGATGACCGACACCACTCAATGCTCAATTTTAATTCAGTGCTCAGGGGCTTAAAAGCCACAATACTTTTCTTGGGTGCGTGAGTCCAGCCAAAGACCCCCTCCAAAGGTGTTCCCTCCCACATTTAACCCGTCTGCCTTCAAAGCAAGAGTGAACAGGCATCTTCTGGGCACGCTCGTTCCATTATAGACCTCATCTATCGCTTACCATCAGGCGTGATCGGGGTCAAGAGCGGGCCCATTTAGTAATATAAAAAAAAGGCAACCCCTCCACGGAAAGATCATCTTTAGGTCATCTTTGGAAAGAACTGCTTAAACCTCCTGATCTCTTTATTAAATCATCCAATTACCATCCAGTCTCCAATTTACCATGAACCCCTTTTATGATTAAAATACTATTGTGTGCACAGACAGACATAGAGAACTCAGCAGGTGAGCTGGCAGTAGAAGTATGTACCGGACAGTGTCAGAGCGCCATCTCGCTCAACATGCAGATGACCATTGCTGTGAGAGACAACGTGTCGCGGTTCAAACTGCTCTCCAGGTAACACTACTCTTCATTATCCAAAATAATACCATTTCCAAAATATTCTACTCTTGTTCATTTATAACTTACTAGCTTCACTGAACTTAAATTTAGTTTATATTGTGAACAACAGAATCGGCACCATTCTCTACAATTTAAAATAACCTAGATTGCTTTCCTACAAAATTGATCCCAAAACTATAATCCACAGTGACATCTCAAACGGTCGCGAGCCGTTTCCGATCCCGTGCGTGAACGAAGTGGACGACACTCCCTTGCCGGACGACTTCACCTACGTCACACGGCACGTCATGCCGGTACACGTGAATCTTGATAACACTATCAACACTATGCAGGTAATAAATAAAGAATTCTTGGTATAGAACGCATTCTAAATGGCGGTATCAGTCAACAGTTCTGCCGGTCGATTATGTAAAAATCTCACCGTGAAAACTTAGGTGAAGTGAGTTTGTTTTTGTTAGGAATTGCCACTATTGACAGCTCACTCCACGCTCACTTCACCTAAGTTTTAATGGTGAGATTTTTACAGAATAGCACCGCTGGTTTATAATACGCCTCGGGTTATGTCAGAGTGGTGACATAGAAAAATATATAATTTAGTATTCCCCAAGATGTGAAATAGTCTGGGAACCCCGAAGCTCAAACTCAAAGCAATTATTTCAATTAAACCATTTACATGCACTTTTGAATTGTCAAGGAGTCGGTCAGTCAGAAAGATGAAGCTAGTTGCCCATCCCAAAGCGTAGTAGGTACCTTTTTTTTTTGTTGTCAAGGGGAACCTTCAAAAGGCACCCGACCTCCGGGGAGTGAGGATTTTTTACCTCGCAAGAAACTCCATGGACACTCTTTTAAATTATATTGTTACACAAATATTAGAGTGTGTCTGCTTGAATCATTAGAAAGGTGTACTCGCTATTTTTACATCCAA
This sequence comes from Oligia latruncula, assembly GCA_948474745.1. Taxonomy (NCBI): domain Eukaryota; kingdom Metazoa; phylum Arthropoda; class Insecta; order Lepidoptera; family Noctuidae; genus Oligia; species Oligia latruncula. The sequence goes on from OX419685.1 coordinate 2,003,292, forward strand.
TATGTTGACTATCTAGCACCTTATGACTTTATTCCACCCTTTATATCTTCTACTATCTATCTCTTTTTTTTACTCCTGTTCCTTCCTACCAGGGTTGTGAGTGCAAGGAAGGAGACTGCACGTCGGGCTCGTGCGCGTGCAGCGCCCTCGGCGTGCGCTGCTGGTACTCGCGCGGCCGGCTGCACGGGAGCTTCCCTTACCACGACCCGCCCATGCTGTTCGAGTGCAACCAGACGTGTGGGTGTAATCTGGTGAGAATTGTACCTGTAATGAACTGAATGCGACATTTTTTTTGTTGACATCTACGATCAAGAAGTGCCTTGAGTTATATCTTGAGAAGATCTGAAATAGCAATGAGATCTAATTTAGAAGTGTTATTAAAATTAAAAGGTTTCACTAAAGTGGCGTCGGGTTTCAAAAGTCAAATGTTTGGATTACTTTAAATAAGGATGGTATAAAACACTATTAGTCGATTTTCCAAATTGAGTCGATTCTATGTTACAATTCATCATACATCTATTTACAACAGCATCACTGCGGCAACAGCGTAGTCACTAAAGCCGCGGCGTCGGGCTCCGTGTGCGTGCGCGCGCAAGTGTTCCGCTGCGGCGGCGCGCGCGGCTGGGGGCTGCGCGCGCGCCGGGCGGTGCCGCGGGGCGCGCCCGTGGCGCTCTACTGCGGCGAGCTGCTGCCGCTGCCGCAGGCCGACACCCGCCCGGCAGACCATTACATGTTCGCGTTGGATGTTAAACCTGACTTGCTCGAAGTAAGGAAATTATATTTATTGTTAGTATAAAAATAAGCCCGGGATCGGATGCTAATCCCAGTAATCACTTTTGCAAAAAAATATTGCCGGCGTGAATTTTCATCAATAATCAAATCGTTTCATATGAGCACGTAATTTAAATTGGCAAAACCAGTAAAATAAAAAGACATTCATTTTAAAACACTAGCCCGTTGGAGATTTCTCAATACTACAGTTGGAAAACAAAACCACCCTATGTTAAACTGTAGGACCTTAACTATTCCCAATTCTATTGACTACCATCTAATGTCATCTCCCAGCAATGTTTCGACAAGACGCAGCTATGCGTGGACGCGGCCCAGTTCGGCAGCGCGGCGCGCTTCATTAACCACAGCTGTCACCCTAACCTGGCTCCGGTCAGGGTGTTCACCGACACCCGGGACCTCAGACTACCCGCCGTCGCGCTGTTTGCTACCACTGATATACAGCAGGATGAGGAGCTCACGTGAGTAGAGAAGAGACGGCTTTGAAAACTAGGCAAAATACTTGACTGTCTTATCCCCAATTCTCGAACGACACTGAACCCCTCGCTGTAAGGCAAGCTTATTAATTTCGGTAACAATAGAAAAAGTAATTGTGTCTTATCCGCTTAGGTGAGAGCGTCCCCGATTCTGCCTCGTGTGCACATCCGCTTTTTGACCCAGTCCTGAACTAGACCCGGAAAAAATTGTGACAGCAAGCACGTTCCACGCCTCAGTATTTTATTTTTCGTAATTTTGTCTATGGGAGTATTGCTTGCATTCCATGTTCTTTAGTCGAGTTACTAAATAGAGTACATTTGTGCCAAAAACCGTGTGTGCGTAGCATTATTACGAAATTAGTTATCTGTAGTTGAAAATCAAACAAATGACAGCGATGACGTGTGCGTAATATGATACTCGCATGATATAAATGTTATTGTTTCTAAAAACTTTGAAACTACAATGGTATGTATTATGTGCTTTCTAAAACACACAGTGTTGCTAGATGAAGAAGCTGATGTAAATTTGCCTTTATATGGATATCTATGGTTAAAACTTACCGAATTATCCATGGTTTTATACCTGTCTCTCTCTCTCACCAGCATGCGTCCTTTTCTAATCAAGAAGGACGCTTGGCGCGAAGCTGTCAATGTCATAGCGTTTGTAAATTTTGCCGCTAAAACATCGAAAAATTTTCATATTTAAAAATAATGTGTTTAAATACAATAATTTATCGTATCAAATTAACACACAGTGTCAATATAGTATACGTGTCGGGTTTTTCCGTTGTGAATAAGTGTACAACATAGAAAACTCCGTCAGGAGTATTATTGTTCTGTGATTAGTGTTTCACGAATCACGATGTATCCGAAGGGTTGGAAGTGAGCAAAGTTCGAATGTTGAAGTTTCTGATGGAGTTCAGCACTCGAGTAATACGAGACCTAATGACTTATTGTCATCATCTTTTTCATCCTCGGAGGATGAGGGAGGAGGGCATAGCATCACCTCCGCCCATCAAAACACGAAAACTTTCAAGTAAGTACTGACATGTCCGGACCCGCGTGTAGACACTCGCAACAAGTGGGGTTTACATCTAGTTACTCTAACTTACCGTTACTAACGTCTAATCTTAGTACATCAATGCAGGAACAACAAGAGAGTGCCGATTCCAACCCCATCTACATCTAATCTTTTGAGAAATCCGCCACATATTGTAAACTTTTTTTAGGTGTACTTGTACAGAGTTTGATGAAAAAACCAGTATTACACAAGCTGACAAAGAACAATTAAAATAATTAGTTACCCGAGTAAAAGAAAAGCTCTACAATCTTGCTTTTCTAGTCCTAGTTTTGGAGGTCTTAAACTTAATGAAGAGTTGTGCCATTTTAATAAGGGCAAAGATTACTTAGCTTCCACGTAACAATAATTAGCAGTCTTATCCAGCAATATTTTGGAACCAAGACAACTTGTTAAGTCAGGATTACAAGAATTGCTTGACTGGGCATTAGCAAACTGTAATAGTTTAAATATGAGCACATTCTTTGAAAAGATTGCTAGTACTTTTGATTCAGGGTACCCGTCTTTTATTAATTCAGAGACTGCAATGCAGATTGTGTGTGGTAAGACAGCAAAGTGCATTGAAATTAGATGGGATCTTATTTTAAAAGAAATTTGATACCCAAATTGAAAAGATACTGTTGTATTATGTTTCTCCTAGACAAGCTTATATTTTTAGCCGAGTTGCTTTGCAGCAATAGCTTCTTTGGGTGGATCTCAGGTGTGGCTTAACACTCCTGTTTATATTACAGAGAGAAAAACATCACAACCCTTATAAAAAAAAAAAAAAATAACACATTTTCCATGGTGAAAAAAAAAAAAAAAAACCCTAATCAAGCTTTTTCTTTTTTTTTTTTAAGTTATACAACAAATTTACTCCTCTCAGTCTCAACCAAAGCACCTGCTATCAAATCTCTTCACCACCCTTGCTTGATTGGTATAGAATGCCTAAGATTAAGTCTGCCTTTGTACCTTTTTGTGCGAAAAGTTTAAATAAATAAATAACACACCCTCTAACACTAATAATAAACATGATTAACAACTGACTATCAAACCAAAACTTTCAAAGTGGGTTGTCAGAAGGACCATGGCAATTTATGGCAACAACAGGGAGGAAACAAATAATAGTATCCAGTCTAGCATGTGTTAAAAATATTTGCACCAAGATAACAAAGGACATGACGGACATGATCCTCTATATAAAACAAGAGAAATTATTAGAGACACTGCCAATCCTCAATCCAAGGTTTCTATGGCGAATGTTTCTAATAATAAAAATTTGATGGAGGACTATGTCCCATCTTTGACCTCGGAGGTCTCAATTCATATGTGTCAGTTAAACATTTCTATTTCGCAAACAGATATAGCCAACTTCCTACAGACAATCGATTGCTTAGGAAAAATAGACACCAGGCCTATTTTAGATTACTAATTGCAGACACATACTGGAGGTTCCTCTGAATGATTTGCAACAATGAAGTGCTACAATTGGCAGCCTTGCCATTTGGCCTGTCATGGGCCCCATAGATGTTTGCCTGGGGATTGCGGAGATCCTACGAGCATTAGTTTTCCGCATAATTGTGTATTTGGACGATTTTATCCTGGTCAATCAGGATCGGACCATACTGGTTTCTCAGGTTTCGGAAACACTGAGAACGTTGGAAACTTTAGGACAGCACATAAATTATCACAAATCTGTTCTGGAGCCCTCTCAGGAGGTAGAATATCTTAGCTTGGTATGGAACACTCAGCAAAACTGGGTAAAACTTCCTCCCAGGAAGATAAAAAAGATAAAAATAATAATTTCCAAATTGTTGAGCAATGGAAACAGTTCTCTGCGAGAAGCTCGAGAGTTTATTAGGTTTGCTGAACTTGGCAAATTACGCAGTATCAGCGGATTGACTACGCTGTCGCAGAGCCCAACTTTTTCTAAAACTATTAGACCAAAATATATTAAGATAAAGAAAAGATATTCCGCTACCCATTCAGCAGACCTAAAATGGTGGTGGTTAAAAGCTGTAGATTACAACTTGACACCAGTAGTGAAGAAAAGTGTGATTCACTTCTTGAACACAAGATGCTGCAGTCATAGGGTAGGGAGCTCAATTACACAGCACTTACCTATCAGGACAGTGGGCCTCATATCAAGAGCACCATTAACAGTCAGCGGATGACTGGACGGTGCGCACATTCATATTCAGTCGGAAAACTGGACCCTGGTCACATACCTCAAGAGCGAGGGGGGGGACATTCCCCGGCACTGCTAGGATTGACGACCAGAGTCCTAAAACTTGCAGAGTAGTTACATTTAACTCTCTCAGCCACTACCTCCCGGGGAGTCTAAATGGAATTGCGTATCACCTATCAAGGGGTCGCAAAGTACTAGAGTGGCATCTTCTGCCCCAAGCCACGGAGGCTATATTCAAAGTGTGGGGTGTCCCAGACGTAGATTTGTTCGCGTCAAGAGACACGGCTATCGTACCAAAGTACGTAATATTGGATACCAGAGATTGTTCAGCAGTCTTCTGTAACGTATTCAGCCGAAAATGGGACTATCAGCTAGGGTGGGCATTTCCCCCCACCCAGTTTAATACCAAGAGTACTGGCTCTTTTGAACAGTGCAAAAGGAATTTACATCCTAATAGCACCGGAGTGGATCAAATGTTTTTGGCTACTCGACCTGCGAGCGAGAGCCATAGTAGAGCCACTTCCGACAAAGAACCTGCGGAAGGTCCTAATAGATCGGACGACAGGCAATTGCCCTGCACAAGTGGACAAATTGACTCTTTTTGCCTGGAAAATTGGGGGTGGGCCGATCATGTTGCTCACTGGTACATAGAGGAACAGAATGTCTTGTTAAAGAGTAGCTGGCGGACATCTACTTTAACAACATATAGTACCCCTATTAGTTATTGTGGTGTGATACCGTACGCAAAATACGCGCTTTGACGTGGAGTTGCGGAAACCAGCCCGTATTACCTATTACCTTTGTGGTGTGATACCAATAAAATTAACCCAAAAACACCTGAGGACCAGCAGGTTACTAGATTTTTGGCAAAGTTATTTTTAGAAGATAAGTTAGCTTAAGAAAGTATTCTTCTTCATAAATCAGCCATTTCTACTTACTGTGCAACATCAAAAGTAGATATCTCAAAACATTATTTCGTTCATCAAGTTCTAAAAGCCATTTCACTTGCTAAACCTGCAATACAAAAACTACCAGTTTGGGACACTGCAGTTTTGTTTAACTGGCTAAGGACTTCAAATTCAGATCCTTTATTTGAAATCGCTAGACGCACAGCTTTAATACTCTTGCAGGCCTCAGGTCGTGGGATTCATGATCGCACATTTTTATAAAATGTCCCTGAGAATTACTACGGAAGATGAGATTACTCTGTGGTCAAGGTTTGGCTCAAAAACAGTTTCGAATATACACAGACAGTCAGGTTGGTTGTTGCGGAAACACCCAGACCATCGTGTCTGTCCTGTCAAATACATTAATAACTTTATAGAAAGGTCTGAAATTAAAAGAAGCGCAGACGGGACTATCACAAGTCTATTTATTTCTCTATTAGGGAAATTAATGCAGGTTGGATTCATAGCATTTTTAAAGATGCTAATATTGATGCCTTACCAGGCAGTATCAGGTCAGCAGTAGCCTTTAGAAATTGGTTGGAAAATAGACCTGTTAAAAAATACCAAAGGAAACAAAAATTACTGTTGTCCAGTATATAGAGTTGATAATACAACGTTGATTAATTGTATTTATTTTTTTCTAGTATTGGTTAAATTTAAATACATAGCTTTTATAAAGAGATTTACTTATGTAATTTATTCCGTGATATCATATTATTTAAGAATGAATTATTTGTTTTCTTTGTTTGATTTTAAAGAAATTTATATTTTTTGTTACATTTGGACATGATGTTACTATAAAAATTGCAATAAAACTGATCTATTTTCTAGAACAGTTGTAAGTATAATCTACCTATTCATCATAGCGTTTCTATTTACCACCAGCAGATACCAAACAGGTCTTCATCTAGCAACACTGTGTGTTTTAGAAAGCACATAATATGACTGTTTTGCATTCCAACAAAACAGGTATTATGTGTGAATAAAACACACAGTGTTGCAGCTATTCTCTAGCTGGTGAGCTGAAGACCCTATGACATTGACAGCTTCGCGCCAAGCGTCCTTCTTGATTAGAAAAGGACGCATGCTGGTGAGAGAGAGAGACAGGTATAAAACCATGGATAATTCGGTAAGTTTTAACCATAGATATCCATATAAAGGCAAATTTACATCAGCTTCTTCATCTAGCAACACTGTGTGTTTTATTCACACATAATACCTGTTTTGTTGGAATGCAAAACAGTCATATTATATGTCATTCGATTCGGTATGAATGGGGCTATTTTTTAGGTAAATAAAAAAATAGGGTCATCGCTTTCGATTTTGAATGAAAATTATTTTAATTTTTAATTTTCGTAATGTAAACAAACATTAAAAATAAATGATTATTTTAATAAATCTAAGTCTCTTAAAGTTACGAAACAAGTTTTATAATCTACCCTGGTCTATCCACTTAAAGAAACAGCCATTAGTTTAACAGCGGTCCATAGAATTTTTTTCTGTACGAGTCGTGTATGAGTGGCGAGGGCGCCCCGCGGCGCGTCGAAAAAAATGTAGGTACACTTGTGATGACGTAACCTTGGGACGCGGGACACCCAACCGGTTATTAATGACAATTGAGCTCTTAACTTTATGTCAGAGGCTATAAAACGACATTGTTTTTGGTGCTTAATTATTTTCGTTTTTCGCAGGTTCGACTATGGTGATAAATTCTGGTCAGTGAAATCAAAATGGATGAAGTGTGAATGCGGGAGTGTTGACTGTAGATATCCTACTAAATCTGAAGAAACTGAATCGTCTTGAATACTATGTAAATAATATCGCCTTTACAATTATTTATTGATTATTATTGTATTGAATCTGTAATCAAAATCATGTACTGAATAATTATTTAATTAACTATAATATTACGAATTGTTGTTTTAATTTGTGAAACCTTCTGTAATGTGGACGCTTATATTACTCCAAGAGAACAACTTAGGCTCAACACACACCAAAAGAGCGTCGAAGCGCGGCGAAGCGGATCGCAGTTTCAGTGTCATATGAATTTTAACTTTATTTTCATTACTATAATACTTATTATCGCATGAGAAATCGAACGAGTCGCGCGGATGCCAGCGGCGCCGCTGGAATTCCAGCGAATTAGCCGTGCGACTGCGCGAGAAGGCGCGGGAAGTCCCGAGAATGCTCGAGCAGTCGCGAGCGGCCGCTGGCAATATCCCGCCCCTCGCGCCCGCTCCCCGCGCGCGTCTGTTGTGCGCGAGCATTCGCATTCATTCCTTGCAGTGCAACGAATACAAAAGTGATGGAAATGGATGAAGAAAAGTTTATTTATTTGGTGCAAATGTACGACTGCCTATACAATATCAAATCAAGGCATTACAGCGATAAACACATGAAAGAAGAAGAGAAGGCGCGCGGATTCCCGCGACTTCTCGAGCATTCCAGCGACTTCTCGGGCAGTCGCTGGAATCCGCGCGCCTTCTCTACAGGGCGCTTCGCCGCTCTTTTGGTGTGAGTTGAGCCTTACGGCCTGGTTTCAAAGAGTATTAAACTCTTTGTCCCGTTTCTGGAATGAAAATTAACACAACACCAAATAACAAACGCGCTTCTGCTGGATTAGTTGAATTAATTACCAATAGCCAATCGCATCACTTGACTTGCGTTTAATTTGTTGACGCGTCAATAAAGGTAGCAACAATTATTATCATCTCGTAACAATTACTACGACGACCATTTATGAAGTGTAATAATAGCGCAATGAATTGTATTTACAAAATGTAAACGTGTTTTGTTTTTAGTAAATTTTAATAAACTGGTATATTTAAATCGACTATTAAAAAATAGTCGATTTCTTTTATTTGGTATGGTAACCCTGCGCGTCAAACACAATGGGCGCTTTCCGAATTAGTTATAATCGCTCACAGCGCTCACATCATCTCACATGCGTTCCGATTTAGATATCACGACTATGACAGCTGAGAGCTGTCAACAATTCGGAACGCCCGTGAGCGCGCTCACAGTGCTTACTCAATGTAAAAACGATATTATTACAGTATTTCTTTGTATAAACACCATTTTCTTCTTCTTTGGTTAGGTGGCGACTATCAGCCAGAAGCACAATTTAGAAAATGCCACGTTAGTTTAATTTTATGATAAGATGCAAATCAAAACAAAACACACACTGACACATCCTCACACACACTCACTGTCATTTTTGACAGCGCTCACGGTGATATTATTCTAGGGCATGGTCGGCGTTATCGCAAGATGGCGCATGTCATGACGTCATCTATGACGATTCACGGGACGTCGTTATCGCGCTCACGCTAATTCGGTACGGGTTTAAGCACGCTCACATCGATTATTTCCCAACTCGGAACGCAGGGAATATTTTGCTGTCAACTTGTATGCAACTTGTCAAGTGTGTCAAGAAGTGTCAAACACAGAGTACATTATAGTATACTGAAATAGAGACCAATCTTCGGCCTTAAAATGGGTAACCGCTTACGCCTAGCCTCCAACGCCATCTGTTATCGCTAGTAAGAATCTTTACTCATCCTATCTATAACTATAGCTATATTTGTGTATACAGGGGCCATACGTACGTACATATAGGTAGTATACTATACTATTCATGGATGGTTATACTGTAGGTTATTTAAGGAATTATAAATGAAACATTTTATTAATAATAATAATATATTTATTTGCAAAAAACACGGTATAAAAAGATGGTAAAAGTACAATGTAGAACAAAACATGTTTTGCCAATATAATAATAAGCATGCAAATTTTTCAGTATGTAACTGACATTAACATTGTTTCTCAATGAAATCCTTAACACTAAAAACTATTAACAGATAACCATTCGTAAATTTTATTTTTAAATAACTTAGTATTTTTTTGAAAGTCTACTTTATTTAGACAGGTAAAAATAACAAAATTAAATTCTAACATAACTAAAACTTAGTATTTAAATTTTTGAGATCATTTGGTAACTTATTATATAGACGTACACACATTGCAAGGCAGCTTTTATTATATTTAGTTAACCTAGGAATCTCACTTAGTACGAGCCTGTTGGGGTCTCGTCAATTAATTATTTAATCTAATAATATTATTAATCAAAACATGTTTAATTGTGTCTTTTAAAGCACCTATTTAACTTCTTGGCTTTTATTTGCAGATTGTCCTCATCATCATCAACCTGTCTTCTCCCAGCTAATATTTTATTAATATTTTTACAGTAGTTAAAAACCATGCAACGAATGACAATGCTAATCAAATAATCAATTAATTTGTCTTTATGGATTTTACATTTTATAAATTCAAAATCAACAAATATAATTATCGCTGTTTTAATAATTTCTTTTAGATTGCATTTTTTCAATGTTTTCTTTAATGATTTCATTTATTATGTCTTGCATATTCGAAATTAATTGTACTAATTCTTTGCTGGGAGTGCAAAGCCATCGTCGACCTGCATATACTTAATATATTCTATCTCATTTTGCGATGATAAATCTTTTAAGCAATAAGCGCAAGATTTAAAAATTTGGGATTTTGTTTTTTTTAAGAAATATCCGCTCATATATTGAATTGGAGCAATAATGCGGGGATCCCTTTGTTTTACCTCTAGTGGGGTAAACTTAAAATCTAATATTTTTGTAAAATCGAATGTGGTGCAGGTCGACGTTGCTTTCGCATTTTCGTTAATGATGAGAGAGTGCAATGTATCGCAAAAGTCTCCTTCGCAGTTACCGCGGGTGTGGACATTGCTTAAATTATTTATTAAAAGTGTGGCGAAAGCAGATTCAAACTGATCACAGGTCGGGTTAGTGTTGCGACACCCTTGACTTCTCACTGCGCCAAAGAAATTTTCCAAGGGGTCCTGATTAAGGTGCCGCAACCATACTGACGACACGTTAAAATCATCTTTTAATTTTTTTAACAATGTTTGTATTCCATTCAATGTCCACACCCAATTAGTTACAGAGGGAACAGTTTCTTTTTTACCAGCCGAAGTTATAAATTTCATTGATTTAAATATTTTTATGCCCTCCACCCACGTTTTATAGTGGACAGAGTTCGGCGTTGCTGGGCCGAGTAGGGGTTTGGCGTTTTTATTTTTCATTTGGCTTCCATTCACCGAGTCAAATATATTGTCCATGAAGAGCAGCAGGTCCGCAGTTTCCTTGCACTCTGTAGGAAGTATGTTCTTATCTAAAAAAAACAGAAAAAAAAACACAATTAAATGACAATAACTACTCAATAAACAACAGAAATAATGAATGTTTTTCTCTGTTAAATAACCCAAACTGACTGAGCATAGTAGGGAAAATATAATTGAAAGTTACCAATTCAAATCTATTTATTTTAGGGCCGATTTTTCAATCTTCAGTTAACTTTTATCCGAGGAATAAAAATTGCGGTTTGACAGCTTTTGTATATAAAATATGTCATTTTGTTCTTCAGATAAAAAATATCTACTTAGGTTAACTGAAGATTGAAAAATCAGCCCCTAGGGATTTTTTTTTAAATTCAGAATTAAAAATATGTATGTCGTGTGGTGGTGGCCAAGTATGAGCAGTGGTGGCCAAGTATGAGCAGTGGTGGCCAAGTGGTAACGGCCGCGACTTACGAGTTGTAGGTCGTAGGTTCGAACCCAGACAGGCGCTTTACTTTGTGTAAATTATTTCATCACCACTGCTCTCAAAACGGTGAAGGAAAACATCGTGAGGAAACCGGCATGTCCTAGAACCAAAAATTCGAAGACATGTGACGTCTGCCAATCCGCACCTGGGCCCGCGTGGTGGATTACGGCCCACTCCCTCTCACCGAGAGGAGGCCTGTGTCCCAGCAGTGGGAACATTATAGGCTGATTATGGTATGGTATGGTATGTCGTGTAAATAACACTTAAAGTTAATAAATTAATAAAAATAACAAAATGATATCGTAACTCAACTTAAACTATTCTCAAACTAAAATATGGCGTCGATAAATTCATCCGCATCGCTGTCGACTGGTAATGTACCCAAGAGACTGGCGGCATTCAAATCAAATCAAAATATTTTATTTCACATAAACCTACATGGGCACTTATGAAACGTCAGAAGCTAGGTGCACGGTTCCAATTGGTCGTTTCCTATGGAGAAGAACCGGCATTGCCACGTTGTATGGCAATGCTTAGCCTGTGGCCAAGGTAAAAGCCAGCCTTTGGGTCACGGGAAGTGTCAAGCAGCTAACATTTATTCTATTATATAATGTATAAATACAGTCCTAATATAAAATAAGCCAAACATTACCTGCTAGATATCCCATGTTAGATGCCACAGTACAGCTGAATATTTGTGAGGCGAATTTGACTTTCATTTTATTTAGTTTTACAGGGTTGACGTGATTTTCCGTTAATTTTGGGATCAATCTAATGCCCTTGTAACCTGGGTTTTCATCATAGAGCAGCTTTAAATGAGACCATTTTGCAGTTTTTGTAACACCTTCGTTTGTGGTGTATTCTAAGTTTTTATTTAGGAGGTTATTTCTCATTCCTTTGAGAAGGTGTGGGGGGTCATAGAGAGGTATGATTTCTTGGCCATTTAGTAGAATTATGTTTTCTTTCGGTTCCTCTCCTTTTCGTAGATAGATTCCTCTGGTCTCATTAGCCAACAGTTTGAGGGCCTGTCTATTGTTGGTTCCCTGGTCACATACTGAAGCAACCACTATTAACCCTGCTTCTTGCAAACCTGTTATTACGTCTTTAATTTGTTTCGCCAGCTCGGGTCCCTTGGTTGCACTTGATGCAAATGTGTACAAAACTGCCTGTTTATAATTATAAATTAGACCACGCACCATAAAAACTTGGGCGTGATCTGCAAATTCACCCTTTCTTTCTTGTCCATTGTCAACAAGACCTGTTATTTTGTCTTTTCTCTCCTGGTATGTGACATTGGCCTTCAGTGAGACTTCGTCAAACATTAGTACACACAGCTTTTCTTCTATTTTCATAAGGCCAGCTTTGGTTTTTAACTGAGAGAAAATGTTTTTGTTAATCCCAGGCTTCAGATTACTCATTTGAACTAATTTAATTAGTGTTTGCTGAGCAGGCAAAATAAAAATCTTCCTGAAAAATCTATACCCTTTGGGACTTTGCTTGAAGATCGATAAAGCGGCAATTTTTTCTTGCAATGTAAAACGTCGGCCTTTTTCTTTTTTTCGGTCCTCCCGGCATTGCATTCGCATTAATAATTTAGCAGTACTTGTGCAATTTTCAAGGGTATCTAAGACTGCAGGACTAGATGTAATTTTTTTTGCTGTTTTTATGTTGGCTGTCTGTTTTTTTATTTTATTTTGTTTATTTTTATTCTTGCAGCAACAAGTTTTTGATGCAATTCTTTTTCCACATTTGTAAGGAATACTTTTTTTGTAGTTTTCCTGACTACTCTCCTTTCTCCTGTAAAATAGAAACATAACATGTTAATCATTTCACATATTTTGAGTAACATTCTAAGTAAATACTGCGTGATCGAAATAGCTGCGTGTCGCAGGTTCGATTCCCGCACGGAACAAATATTTGTATGACCTACAAGTAGTTGTTCCGGGTCTGGTTGTGTGTGTATGTGAGTTTAAATGTTTGTAAACGCACCCACGATACAGGAGAAATTCATAGTGTGGGGCAACGTTTAAAAAAAAAAATGGGATTCAGAAAAAAAAAACCAAGTTACTAGCTATATGAATCAAACTTAAAAGATGTTAATTCAATACAAAATAAACTCATTTATTTATGTAGTAGAAGGAAAACCAACAGCTATACATAAGGGAAGATAAATTGGATAGGCTAATATTCAAGTATCCACACCGCAGTTCACGCGACTCGCGGGCCTTGACCCCGTGATCACCGTTTATAAAATATATATTTTTCTATTTAGATAAGATACTAGCAGCGCCCCGCGGTATCACCCGCATAAGTTTCGATCCCGTGGGAATATCAGGATAAAAACTATCTATGTCCTTTCCCGGGACTCAAACTATCTCTATTACTTTCATCTAAATCGGTTCAGCGGTTTAAGCGTCAAGAGGTAACAGACAGACAGACACACTTTCGCATTTGTAATATTAGTATGTAGATAAGATATTGGTCCCCAACACATCTGTAAAGCTTCGCCAACTAATTAAAGAAGACTTTGCATAATAGGCTGCACTTCAATGTACAATGAGGACAATCCATACTAATATTAAAAATGCGAAAGTGTGTCTGTCTGTTACCTCTTCACGCTTAAACCGCTGAACTGATTTAGATGAAATTTAGTATAGAGATAGTTTGAGTCCCGGGAAAGGACATAGGATAGTTTATATCCCGATATTCAAACAGGATCTAAACTTACGTGTGTCTGTCTGTCTGTTACCTCTTCAAACTTAAACCGTTGAACCGATTTAAATGAAATTTGGTATATAGTTTGGAGTCCCGGGAAAGGACATAGGATAGTTTTTATCCGGATATTCCCACGAAATCGAAACTTACGCGGGTGAAACAGCGGGGCGCTGCTAGTATCATATAAATATCATAGTTTACATTTATCAAACTTACCTAGATTTGGCTGGTTCTTAATTTTTGGAGTACTTGAAAATGGAACTTGTTCATGCACCAAAGCTCCGGGATCTGTAATTAATCATAATATGACTTTATAGCATAAATAAGTATGTTGCGCCAATGTTATATTATTATTCATAATAATTATTACTTTAACAAATGAAGATATACACACTACACACGACGACCTAATTGTCAAGCTATACATTTCTTGTTTTAACTGACTTCGCATTGTATAGGCTTTTCGTAGTCACACACATGACAGCTAATACTGGAAATGTATAGCTTAATACGTCGTCGTGCCTACATATTGGAAGTTCTCAGAACTTTTGCTGGTTATCAGTGGATTTTAACCCAACTATGGTAAATAATTTCAAAAAGTATTTTGTGGTCTTTTTTTTATTTTTTTTTGCTTTCGACTTTAGTCTAGGTCAGAGGTGACAGAGACAAAGTCGACGATGGAGTGAGCTTACCCAGAAGAAGCCTGTTCACTCTTACTTTGAAGAGATTCGGGTTGTATGAGTCATGGTCACAAAAAACTGGAAACTTACCAAGATTTTGTTTAATATTTTTCTTGGGTATTGTAGGATTTCCAAGTGGCATGTTATGCTCATGCACTGAAGTGTCCGGATCTGAAATATGAGTTTATTTCATTTTAACCATAAGCAAGCTAACAATGTTTTAATATCAAATACTACAAAAAATATTTAATATACAATATTATAATTTCAAAATAGTTACAATTAACAAAGCAAGTTTATTATTTAAGTATAAAAAGATAATACATAATATCACGCCTTTCTTTCCCCGGAGGGTTGGGCAGAGGCGTACTTATAGTAGGTACACCCAAATTTAGCCATGTATGTGCAAGTCCCATGTAATAGGGAGCGAGCCTATTGCCATCAACCTGGCAGAAATCCAGATTCCGGGCTGCTACGAAGAAATTCCAGATAGAAAAACCCAATAACACCTCGTCCAACCTGGGAATCGAACTACTTGCTCTGCAGTAGCGCTAGCGACCACTAGACCAGCGCGAGGCAATCCATCAGTCAGTATTTATAAAAAAAATATATCAATTATATTATTTTCAGTTCTTTATGTTTCTTCTCATATAGACGAGGTTAAGAAACCTTACACACGAGTCGGGACAGAGTATGTAAGGCGAAATTTAGATAAAAACCGGGCAAAAGCGAGTCGGTCACTGCCACTGGTCACGGCCACTGGTCATTCAGTGGGATTACTTGGTCTTCATGAAATCTTGACATTTGGGGATTTTACTAACTTAATAAGTTGTATTACTGATTCTAATGATTATAATTCTGTAAAAACATATTTGTTATGGTCGCGAATTATATTTTATTCAACGTACAACTTAATACTGACCAGCAAATTGCAAAGAACGTAAGAAAATTTGAATTTCGCGGGCTACCTTAGCGCTTCCCCCTAATGTTTTCTTTGCTAAAAGTGGCAAGGTTTATGTATTTCCTTTCACTTTTTCGGGTTTCTTAAAAGATCAAATATCTTATGGCAGTAAAAGAAAACTTCATGATGAATGATGCTCTTTATGATTGAATAAATCAGCAAAAATCTAAATTATGATTAATTAAATCAGAAATAATAAAGACTTACCAATATTTTCTTTTTCTAATACGTCCTTTTTAATGTTCATTGCGGCACATATTCAAAATTTAAAGTGGGATCTGGAAGAATAATGCATCATGATTATGATTAATTTAAGTAAATGCTTTTCACAAATTTAAGCATATTAAGAGTACAATTATAAATAGGTACCTGATGAGGTTGATGGCAGATCCAAAATTTGTTTTAATGGCTTTCTAATAACAGATGTAAATCTTTTCAGTACCAATGGTGCTGAAAGAAAGAACCATAAATTACTAAAGCATCAACATAAATCCAACAGGAATACATATAGCACAGTGGAGTATATTCTTTTATGTACAGTGATGATTTATACTAACCTGGCATATTTAATGTTGGAACAGCAATTTTGCCGATTTTATAGATACGACATAGATATTTATCTTCGAAGTGTGAGTGACACACACGGAGGTACTTAAATATGCGCTCGTTTTCCAAGCCCAAGATATCACTACCAATCGCATAAAGCCATGTGTTGAAGCGTTCTCTATCGCTTTCAGGATTTGGGAACCCATGCAGCACTTGATGCGTACCTAAAATAAATAATGTAGTCCTTAAAATTGGAAAATAATTAAGTCAAGTTCCTAAACACTAATTTTGTTATACTGTCAAGATATAAATATATGTAGATCTAAGATATTAATGTACTATAAACTTAGAAATAAATAAATCAATCTAATCTAAGATCTCTAGCATTCATAAACAAATAGACTAACTATAATGTTGGTGAACTTTGGGCCGATGGGTGCTAATGGTACAGTATCAGTATGACTTGATCAAAGATGACAATGGATGATCAAGGTTTTTTACATTGACCAAGTTCAGTCGCAGTGTTTTCTTATGATAATACATAAGTTTGTACTGTGATGATGAAGATTCATAATAAATAGTGTCAAATTCATGGACAACTTTTATAAGCAATGGATCACAGAGTACTTTCATAAATACGGAAATTAAGGATTGATCAACAGATTACTGTATGTTATGTTGACTGGTAGATAATGCATGGAAACAAAGAAGAAAGCAAAATTATTGTTTATTCTGCACAAACAAAAAACATGGCCGCCATTGTACAACAGTACTTTCAACAAGCAAGTAAAATAACTAAAATTAAGTCTGACATACCTCCACTCTCCTTGCACTGTCTGGAACACAGCAGTGCTTGTCCGAAGACATGGTGCAATAACACAGATGCAATAAAAGAGTCCTATCTCAAACACTATACCAGAGTCCTGTCTCAGTTTTGATATAAAATCACACAATTCCTTTCTGGTCACAATTATGGATAAGCCGGAGGAACTTTAGCTCAACTCAACGACAAATGCAAAACGAAACACAGAAAGATCACAAAAAAAATAGCAAAAATTACAGCATGAAACCGGCGCAAGCGTCAGGTATCAGCAGACATTTGCATTTGGGGTTACCAGTTTATTCATCAATAAATAGACCATTAATGAAATACTACCATCGCGTCGCTGCATTCTACTGGAGTAAAGTTATGATTGATATTATTTTTTTTTTTGGAATATTTTGATAGTATTTTCCAATAACAATGAAACGTCTTATTAACTAATTTATATTATTATAATCTTTGGAATTGATCAATAATATTGTCACAAATTATAATAAAATCTACTATTTTAGTAGCAATCAGCCTCACAAAATTGTCATTGTTTGATTTCTTGTAGTGCCATCTGTTGGAATTTTAGTGAACATTAGTGCAGAGCCGCCATCTGTTTTCCCTAGTTGTTATCTTATCCATCTACGTCACGATATAATCCGACAAAATAAAAAAAACACCTATCAACTTGTTCGCATAAGGAATATTACATACGTCGTGATTTAGTATCATTGTCACTACTGCTGTCCTCAGTTTTTTGTACTAAGATTGAACCGCCTGGTGTCAAATGTTCAAAAGTTCAACGGCTGTAGCACGAGTTTGAAAGTACGGAAATAATTGAATAAAATACTATAATTATATTGTGTTAGAACTAAGTGAAAACTGTTTGCAAAGTGGTGACTTGGTTTCAGGTCTATTATCAAATGCATTAAACACCGCTAAACATGAGCGGTAACACGGAATCGACGTCGAACAGCATCAAGTTTGCTCCAATGCCGATGTCGGCATTGTTGGCTCACTTGATGCCTTTCAAGAATACAGCAGAAAGTCCTGACGCCAGCTTCTCCTCCGCCGACGACAGCGACAACTCCTTCGGCGAGACCGAGACTAAAAAACCGTCTTCTGATAAGAAAATAAACAAAGAGTTTTACACGCCCACAGTCATACACAAACCGAAAGATATAAAAGCGTTTGCATCAGAGAAAAAGTTCATCTATAACGAACACGACAAAGAGAATAATTCACACGATACTTGGGTTCCCCATCAAACATATCCTGCTAGAGAAAACCATAATATAATTCAAAGTTCACACAATAAAAGTTCGAATGTTTGTCCTAATTCAGAAGCGAAATCGAATGTTTATTCTAATTCAGAAGCTAAAAAGCGTAGTGTGTTGATGTCACAGAATAACAGTAACTCAAGATCACGAAATACATGCATTAAAAAGACTCCAGAGGTTGCCAAAGTACCAAGTAGTAGTCAGAAATTAAAGTCAGCAACTCCTAAAATAAAATCAGGTATCAGAAGGTTTACTCCCGGATCTAAACAGAGTCAGAAGAAGACTCCTCAGAAACCTGTAATACAAAATAGAGATAGAGTGAGAGTTGAGTTATTTTCTCAAAACCCGTCAAAAGAAGATTGCCCGCCTCCTCGGGCAGTGCCGGCTCCTGTTCATGTACCAGTGCCTGAGACCCCGTTGAACAGGAAGGCAATGCCTGCATCATATCTGGCTACACCGTCTTACCCACAGGGTGTGGTCAACAATAGCTCTAAGATATTCTTCAAGACAACCAGTATTAAAGATAAGAAGTACATGTTTATTAAAAAGCTGGGCACTGGAGGCTCCAGTGAAGTTTATAAGGTAAGTACAGGTCCAAGATATTCCAAATGAGGCTAACTCATCTGCCTAGCCTTTTCCCAACTATGTTGGGGTCGGCTTCCAGTCTAACCGGATGCAGCTGAATACCCGTATTTTACATGGAGCAACTGCCTATCTGACCTCCACAACCCAGTCACTGGGTAATACGATACTCCTTGGTAAGAGTAGTTGTCAGATTTTCAGGCTTCTGATGACCCATAACGGCTTAAAGATCCATGAATGTCAGCCAGGATCAACGGCTTAACATGCTTTCGGAGGCACGGAGGGATCTTGGTATGTGAAGATGGTCACCCATCTACGGATCAACTGCGGCAAGCATAGCTTAACCTGATCAATCGACCTGTGCGGCTGTTATTACTTAGCTACAAGCCCCTCACTAACACACAATTTTGTGCTTCTAATTTATAAACTATAAAACATCTCTACTCGCAGGTGCTAGAAGTGAGCACATCATGCGAGTACGCAGTGAAGTGTGTTCACCTGGCTACTGACCAGGAGTTGGCCCAGGGCTACATCAATGAGGTGCGGCTGCTGAGAGAGCTGCAGAACTCCGATAGAGTCATCAGGCTGTTTGATTAGTGAGTTACAACTCTAACATAATAATTATGGGAAAAAAGTTGGTTCACATCAAGTTTGTCATGGATACCTTTGCTGTGCAACTTGTTAGAATCTAAGAGGACATAGTCATTCTGATCTGGGGGCACGTGAGTGCCCCCGCCAAGTCGAGCCAAGCGAAGCACAAGCCTCATATTTTGACTAAGGTGTAGAGTTTGTGAAGTTAGGGCATGTAGAGTTAGAAGCTTGGCTCTACATGAGATCTGATAACTTTTTGGCAGTGCGAGCCATATGTGGTCTCGTCTTGGCAACATTTTACATGAAAATGTTTTTAGTGGGATAATTATTTTTCTGTAATTTAACCTATGTATCTGTGGACAGGTGACTACCTACCAGTCACAACATTCACAAAAATCTCCAAAATATAAAATCAATAAAATTGTACTACCAAGCATAATTTAATTAGCCGATAATGATCCCACTGCTGGGACACAGGCCTCCTCTCTGTGAGAAGGAGTGGGCTGTAATCTACTACGCGGGCACAGTGCGGGTTGGTAGATGTCACATGTCTTCTTTTTGGATCTAGGTGATGCCGGTTTCCCCACAATGTTTTCCTTCACAGTTTTGATAGTAGTGGTGATGAAATAATTTACACAATGTAAAGCACTTGCCTGCTTCGAACCCACAACGAGTTGTAACTCGTAAGTCGGGGCCGTTACCCCAGGGTCACCACTGGTCAACAATAACAGAAATAATTCTTTATCTTTCAACCTCTTGATCTTCATTCCCTTCTTATAATTCTGTCTTCCCGCAGTGAGTACGACCGCACCAATCAGTTCCTGCGCATGGTGCTGGAGGTGGGCGAGACGGACCTGTCTTCGTTCCTGAAGGCGCGCGGCGCTGGCCTGCCGCCCGCGCTCGTCTTACACTACTGGGAGGAGATGCTACACGCCGTGCATTATATTCATGAGCATGGTGAGAAAATACTTACCTTTACTTGCCTGAGTATGACTGCTGTTCAAATAATTAAATGTTTAATAGTAATCAGAATAGAATAGAAGAATAGAATAGAAATACTCTTTATTATGTACACCAAATAAATTACAGACATAAAAATAGAAACTGTACATAGGGTGGTGGTAGGTGAGGATTGTAGCGAGAAAGGCTCACCACGTAATCGTCACCAAGGCACCTTTATATCTATGGAATCACTTAATGACTATTTTTGGGATTTAGCATAGCATAAGACTATTTATTGACTATTTTTTTTCACTAGATTTATTCACTAGAGGTGAGGATTGTGTAGAGACGTTCACCACACAATCCTCACCAACTTATAGCTATAACTTCGGAATCATAATGCGACTATTTTTTTGACCTTCGTGACTATTTCTTGACTTGATTTTCATGAAGTTTTCAAAGGTGAGGATTGTGTGGTGAAGGAAACTAATCAATAGATTAACGCCCTAGGGACGTCAACTTTAAACTCGTAATACTTATTCTGTCTGCAGGCGTAATCCATGCGGACCTAAAGCCCGCGAACTTCCTCCTGGTCTGCGGGCGGCTGAAGCTGATCGACTTCGGGATCGCTTCAGCTATCAGTAGCGACGCGACGTCTGTGATACGCTCGCAGGCAACCGGGACATATTCGTATATCAGCCCTGAGGCGCTCATGGGCGGCGCTGGGGGGTATGGCGTCGGTAATGGCGATGGCAGTGCACCTATCAAGGTAACTAACTGTCCTGCTTATTTATATGTACTTTATGAACGACTGTTGCGGTGGTATACTTGAGATAAATAACTTTAATAACAATGATATAATTTCTTTGTGAGTAACTTTAATCACACTTGTGTAAATGCCTAAGTGCGTGCCAGTCATGTGCATAAACCCGTACTGGTATTAACCGATCTAATTGAAATTGCTATTATTATTTATTAATACTTATTTTCTATTGGTGCCCTGAGGCGGGGTCGCGGCAGACCATGTAGGAGATGGCGAGACGAGCTGGATAGGTTCCATCAAAACTGGAAGGAGGACGCGCGAGCTCGCGAAAGATGGAAGGAGTGGAGGGAGGCCTTTGCCCTGGAATGGGACTCAGAAAACAGAACTGGGAAAAAAAAACTTATTTATCTTTGTTGGTGTGTTTTAGATCTCTTTCCGCTCGGACGTTTGGTCCCTGGGCTGCATCCTGTACAGCATGGTGTACGGGCGCACCCCGTTCGGCCACATCTCCAACCTCGCTAAGCCAGCCGCCATACTCGACCCCAACCATCGCATCGACTATCCGCCTGTTGAGCGTAAGTATACGATTATGCAATAAATTGCAAACTAGTCTTTTTCGGCCCCTATTACATCGGTCTGCTATATAACTAACGTAACTAGCAAAATGTGGGGCTCTGCCTAACCAAGAAATACATGTCATGTAATTTGATAAAACTTACACAAAGATGGTTCATGTCAATTACCTTATAATCTCTTGTTGTAGGTAATTATGTCTCATATCGTTTCTGTGCGCGGTTTCGTGTTTCACGTGCCTTTCGTTTCATGTGTGCTGTGTTGTGTGTTCATTATATTCAAGTTATGTTGTTGTTTGCCACCCACAGACCTCCCTCCATCACTGATCTCAGCACTGAAGTGGTGCCTCACATACAACGCGCGCGCGCGTCCCTCCGTGCGCGAGCTGCTCACCATCCCGTACTTGCAGCCGGCGAAGGGCACTCTGCCGCAACAGCTGCTGGACAAGCTGCAGCCGCACGTCACACAGCAAGAGTATAGGTTACTGCAGAGGGCGCAACTGTAGCACATCACATCACATACAACTTGTGAAAAAAGGAAGAAATTATGGCTGTTGTACATGAAGCCCTCTCTGACATTGTTAGAGGACAACACTGAATGGTGATAATCAAAAACCCTTTTGATGTGAGAAGTGCCTCTTCTAGTATAGATCTCATGTCTTTTGTTTGGAAATGAATTATTCCAATTCCGTCATTCTTGTAATGGTTTATGAGTTGTGGGTGTGAAGTTACTTAGTTGATTAAAAAAATAGTGGCTTAGTTCACTATATAATACATACTTACGCCGTTGTAAATATAATCCATTCTATTGTATGTGCAGTTAAAAATTTTAGGACAAAATAATAGTCAAAAAAATTTTTTTTTGTGTAATTTAGGACATTCACTTTTCGAAAATGATTTTGTTATTAATACCAAAGTAAGTTCTTGTAAATATGTAAAAATACTAATATTCAATTTTGCTTTGATACTAATAAAATACTTAACATATATTTAACTTTCACACGGTTTTGGTGATAATCTTTTGAGCTCCAAGCGGTACCGAACGCGATGTGTCCTCCAGCGCCAAGCTATAAATTTATACAGCATCATATTGTAGTATTTGCTATAAATGTATAACTAATATATTGTAAACAGTAGTGATGAGGGTAATTGTATTATCGATAATGTTACTAACATGTTTTTTTTTAATATAAAATATATATCAGATAAATAAAAATAATGACGTATTTCGATATCTTGTTTTATGTATTTACAATTAAATAGTTGTAGTAAAAAAAACTGAATACACTATAAATAATGGCAAAACTTAAACATAATAGGTGTCATATTTATTTATACATTCCACTATTATTTGCAAGGCTATAGTACCGTCATAACAATATTCAAAAATGTCTGTTCATTTGTTTTATGATTTAGGCTAGATGAAAAAGTTCTTCATCTTCACTAACTTTTTACTATTTTTTATAACAATAACAAACAACTGACCTTGATGCGCTTACGTCTATGACGTCACAGGGTGTCTTCTATTAATGTCTATGTGGCGCACGAGGCACCGATATCTATTAGTTTCGTAGTGACGGGATCTTTCAATATCGATATCAGTATTAACCACAGTACGGCACTTCATGTGTATTAAAAGATTCGTGTAAATTCATGTGTTAGGGCTAGCAAAATTAAGTACATTCCTTAAAAGGATTGTATTTTTTTCAAAACTCAACATTTTTGTTTCGAAATAAAAAGTTATTTTTTAACTTTCGTGTCTATCGACACTTTAGAAACTTAATCAAATAACCACAACACTAGACGCCTTCCTATAAAGACTACGGCGCGCGGCACCCGGGACAGTACGAAAATTTTGGCTAGCGTAATTTGTCTGACCCCTATTGATATAAAAAATTAAGTTGGTTGTAGGCAATAGTAAAAATACGCACAAAGCATTAGATGTATTTTAATGTAATTAACGTTAGGGGTGTCCATTAATTACGTGAGGTGATTTTGGCGATTTTAGGCCCCTCCCTCTAATCTCATGTGATTGTTCAAAATGCGTATTTTCAGTGTAAATACGTTAATCTATGCTTCAATGCGTTGGATTTATTAAAAAAAAAAACAATTTTTTTATTTCTTTTCTACGACCGCGATAAATATAATATTATTGTGTAGAATTTAGTCACATTTTAATAGAGAAACGCGTTTTGCTCAATTCAACCCAGTTCTCTAGCAATTTTAATTTCTTGCTAAAAAAATTTTTGCGTGATACTTGCCAGGACCTCCCTCTCCCCCACGTGAGATTGGGTGAGAATCGGCTTGACAAACGCCTCACGTAATTAATGGTTGCCCCCTTAGATATTTGTCATCTAATAATGACGTGGCGTGGAGGGCACGGAAACGATCGTCTTTTAGGGAAGACCGTGGCGCTCAAAAGGCAAAATAAATTAATATAACTAAAAATGTAACCAGTAGTTGTATTGAAAATTTTATATGTGTGTGCAACTTGTATGATAAGAATAATATTAATGTTTTACATATAATTTATTATATAAATATTGGACAGTATAAAATGGACCACTAACTTTTATTGGAAAATAAACAATTTAATTTGGGAATAAATATTTATTGAAAAGATAATAATTGGAGAATACAAAAAATAAATAGCATCTTAGCACAATTATTAATAAATGAATAATAAAATAAGATTTGTTAATCTTAGCTTACAACACTATCTATTTAGCAAATGATAAAAATTTATGAAATGCAATAATGGTCAACATTGAAAATTCAAATAGAGAAAGTTATGGATTATAAAACGATGTTATTAGATAGAAAATACTGACATCAAGTCGTAGAGACTGGCAGCTTCGTATTTCTCTGCTCGCATCAGAGAAAAGGAATTCTCACCCTTACTACAATACCATAAGGTACAGAGCGACTACATAAGTAGCGTCACGACATGTTGCGTTATTCGTCTGGGCGCGCGCGCTTGCTCGAACTACGAACACAAGCACATCCCTCCGAACAACAACGCACTGACATCAGCTGATCATGATTATTTTACTAATTTTTAGTCCAAGTTACACAGACTCTAGCTACCACAATGAATTGATTGAATGCTTTTTTTAAATTCAGTCTATATACTTTGGAATATTGAACATTGAAATAGTGTTTTAAAAATAGTAATGCAAGCTGATCGTGCGGCCGACCGCGCAGTACTTACGCGTGAGAGGTGGGGACACGGCACAAAATTAAAAAACAAGATTTTCTTTTTGATTTTAATGCGTTATGTAAATAAAGCTAGGCAGTACTGCGCGTGCGGTCGTGCGCAGTGCGTGCTTAGTTCTGGAAGAGTGTGCGCGTGAAGTCGATGTAGTCGAGCGCGTTGGGTATGGGACGCTCCGTCTTGGCTTCGACGAAGGGTTTCATGCGAGCGACGCAGTAGTCCGCCATCTCCTTGGTGAGGTTCTGTGAATAAGACAACAGGTTAGCTGTGTGCTGAGTTGACTAAGTTCCGCTATATAACTTGAAGCGTTACTCACGGCGTAGAGCTCGTCCTTGGTGACGTAGGCGCGGTCCTGGTGGGCAGTGATGGCTCGGAACGCGTTCTCTATTTCCTCGGAGGAGTGCACATTCTCAGTTTCCTTACTGATCATGAACGCCATGTACTCTTGGAGGGATACTTGGCCGTCGCGGTTCGGGTCTACCACATCTGAAAGAAAACCGAACATTCTAAAATATCTGAATACTATAGATGTCTTATATTCATCATTCAGCTGAGACTTCCACTACTGAAACCAAGGTCATCCCCTATTTAGCGAGTCATTAACCAGTCGTTTTGCCTACCTTGTGGGGGCTTGCTCACTATACGCCTTTCTGATATGCTAGTCGCCACCCCAGAACCTTTCGATTCCATCAGCTCTCCGTTCTGTGAGCAATGTGCCCCCCCCCCCCCCCTACTGCCACTATTCTTGTCAATTCTTCGGGCTACGTCGGTTTGTTCAAACTAAAACCAAATGATTCTAAATACTCACTGAGTATAGCTTCGAACTCGGGGTCAGGCTGTCCCTCCTCAACCATGGGCAGGTCGTATCCCAGCGCGCGCAGACACGACTTGAACTCGTGGTGGTTGAGGCGGCCCGAGCGGTCCTTGTCGAAATGCTTGAACATCATCGAGAACTCCTTCAGGGCGTCCTCGCTTACACCTGGTGAAGAGAAATGGGAGTGTTAGTCAAATGATTTTGATGTAGAAAAAAATTAACTACAATCGGAACACATACGAACGAAGTTGGCTTGTATAAAAAGGAACAATAATGAAGAAGCGTTTTTTCATTTCTATGTTCCTACTCTGAAAAAAAAGAACGAAAACCGTTGTAAAAATGGCCTCGGCTGCGCTCAAAATCTAACAAATATGTTTAGGGAATATGGTAACATAACATTGCTGTATACTGAATAGGCTGCAATTTTTTAGATTATTTCACCATTGCTTGCGATAATCATGTTTGTTTCATTTTTACCGACTTCACAAAAAGGAGGAGGTACTATGTTCGGCTGTTTGTATGTTTTTTTTTTTTTTTTTTGTTTAAAACACTCGCTCACGCGGAGTTGTTTTCCATTTGATTTGAACAACATGTCTGTTTGGTTAAGAATTTAGGACGCCCGTATTTTCAAGAAAACATGTTATGGGTTAACAAAGATATGCAGTGTAATTGCGTAACACACTATCAGTAGCAATGCGTTTCATTTTGACAGTTCAACAACATTCATTGCATTATTTGCGATGTTGAGCAGACACATTTTTCGAACATATGGAGCAATGGATTAGAAATAGGCTTCAAAATGATTCAAATTGAGAGTAATTGTGTGTTACGCAATTAGGTAAACGCCGAACTCGGCGTTTTAAAGTTGAGCGTGCAGTCTCTACCCTTAAAACATAGATAGAAACAACTATAATATAATTATTTTGCTATAACAGGTGTCTGTGACTTACCAGAGTGGTTCCTGGCCTGGATCTGCTGCTCCAAGTTGTGCTGCATGCGCATGGACAGCTGGTCGAGCTGATCCCACTGCTGGGCAAGTCCCACCGTGCTGTGTTCGGTGTACCGGTTGTCCAAGATCAAATGTTCCTCTAGTGCCGCACCTGGTTTCAAAAAGATCGATGAGTTAAAATATTGTTTGAAGTTCTGGGATATTAGTTTAGACTAATAAGCAGTGCTTTAAAAAAAAAAGGGAATTACGCGAATAACACTATGGCCGACTTGCACACGAATACATTTAGCACTAAGTATATTGAAAACATTCTTCAAATTTAAAATAAATTTAGCGTTAACTGTATTTCAAGATTTAAGCTGCCAGAGGGCTTAGTGTTGGAAAAATTGAAAGTTAAATGAATGACCCTGTGTGTATCTTACCTAATTCTTCAAGCCGCCTCAGGTCCGCCCTGCGCGCGCGCACCTCGCCCGCGCGCGTGCGCAGTGTGGCCAGCTGCTGCTCCAGCGAGCCGGTGCCCTCCATCATTGATGTACTGTATGGATGAACAGAAGTATTGGTTACTTTATAATTATTATGTATCGGAAGGAGTTGAAGCTGCGAAATGCTAATGCGCAATGTTGGCAGAAGGCAATAATAATTTGACAATTATGAACTTACTATCGTAGTTATTACAGACGTTTAGTTTCAAAGATACAGCAAGTAGGCTCGTACTTTATTTAGTGCAACATAATATACTTTATGAAGAATAACAGACTTTAAAAATGGTTCATGAACTAAATTTGAGAAATAATTATTTTGACTACAACATCTATAAAATACTTTTGTTAACTTCAATAGAAAGTTAATTTCAAATTAGTAAACCTATGTATGTACAGAGTTTTATATCTAATTATTTTCATAACTTAGGTGACATATACGTCACAGTATATCATCAAATATAACAGAATCTTGAACATCTAGAATACATTTAATTTTGAAGTAAGCCAATCATACAGTACAGACAGACATCGAGAACGTACGTGAGCGTACAACGATTATGTCGGCTTGACAAAAATTATAACAATAACTTTAAAAGTTCATTCAGAAAGTAATTATTGATCCACCATTATTCTGCTAATAAAACTTTTGTCAAGCCATGAATGGTTTTACAATTATTTTAGTAGATATACACGCGACATTCTGAATACGTTACCCGTGCCAGCCTAGCAGCTGTAACCTGTATACCAATAAATATGTCAACACCTCCAATTTTGAACACTACACCAATATCTTGACATCTAGACTAGAGTATAGCTTGTCCACTTTGAAATGACGCGCCCCACTACTTAAGTATACGTAGGTACACTACGGTAAATGCGGTCTAGTAGTGCGCGTCATTTCAGAGTGCACAAGCTCTACCACTAACAGAGTGCAAAGTACTAAAATATGTATTCTATAAGATGAGAGCTCATGGTAACCATTGTGTAGAAAAAACTGAAATTAAGGCACGCTAAACAGTTAAAGTCAGCTCAGACAATCGGAGTAGCATCCAAGTATATTACAAAGTAGGTAACTAAACAAACATGTGCGGTCGGGGACCCCGTCAGGAACGAAATTCCTTACGCGATACACACACACTCGTATATAACAAAAATAAAGAGAACGGCGCATGGAGGGGGCACAACGCTTTTTCGTTACATGACGATTTCTACCAGTCAACTTTTACCGCAAGTAGCGTTAAAGAACTTCGTTCCAATAACCGCCGTTGATTTAGTTCCTTACCGCTACTTCGAAAAGTCTGTGCTGACTTTTAAAATTCCAATAAATCTTTTCGGTACTTTAGGCGACTTACTAAATTCATGGTAACACAGTCTAGAATTATCTTGGGAGAATGCGTTTAAAAAGAACCGCACACTGTAAAAGGACAGTTGATGTTAGCACATACCGTGTCTCGGTGAGCCACTGGTGGAAGGCGTTGGCGTGTTTGGCGAACTCCTTGCGCAGCTTGTCGTTCTCCTCCTGGCGATGCGCCTCCTTCGTCAGCTCCACGTCGCGCTCGGCTGCATTAACAGAATGTTACATTCATTTCCAAACAACAGTGTCAAGCACTTGAGGTTCTTCTCAACCAGGTTTGAGACAAAACCGTGGTTTTTTTTTTAGTCCAAATCATTACTTGTAATTTGACGTGGAAGTACATAAGTTATTCCTATTATGGAGCCAACTATTTTCGTATCAATATGAAATGGCTGATTTTGTTAGTCTTTTTCATATAGCATCATTGTTCCGACTTTTTACCATTGTTATATTATATTGTATATAACAGCAATAACATTGTTTAGGTTATGGTAACTTACCGATGATCTTGCGCAGGTTGCGCCAGGTCTCCTCGAGCGCCTCCATGGTGAACCAGGTGTAAGGGTTGGCACCCACGTTGAATGACTTGATCTGCTCGTCTAGAGCTGCCAGGGCTTCGAAGTCGCTTTGTGCAGATGATAGGGAAGCCTGGTCATAGAAAGTTCAAATTGTATTCTTGTAAGAATGGATTTTATTAGACAAAGTCATTGCATACTTTGAAAAATTGCATTGATAATCGACTTTCATTACTGTTCTTCATTAAAAGTCTTTCTGAGAATGACAGTTACTGTTGCAGCAGCATGACAATTAACGGCGATATAATACAAGAATTACGAATTCGTCAACCAAGATAAGAAGAATAGCGAATTTTCTCGTCTATAGTCGTCTAGCTAGATGAGCAAAGTGGTCCCTTTCCGACTTCCTTTGAAAATAAACTCGAATATTAATAGTAAGTAGTGTACTCACTTGGAACTGCGCATGCGCGTCTCTAAGCGCACGGATCTCCTCGATGGAATTGCAACGAACGGGGTCAGTCAGATCTTCCTCTGCGTTCTCGAACCACGAGTTGAATGCGGACGCCTGAAAAGACACAATTTATTAGAATGTGGGTAGTAAGTGAACAGAATAGATTTATAGTTATATACTTTCGACCGCTACGTTGATTAGACCAAATTTTGTGTGTGATAAAAGAATTACTAAAGCCATTATTTCAATAAGCCTTCCAAGTTTTTAAAGGTTAGGTCTTCTTTTGTCTGCCCTTGTCCCATGTTACTTGGAATCGCTCAAGGATGTCTCGCCTATTGTGTCACCCTATGTAAAATTTGTACATTTATATCTGTAATTCATAATAATGGTGTACAAAATATAGAGTATTTGACTCTCTTCTGTTCTTCCCTGTTAGCCGTAGTGTTATCATAATTATTCTCTCTTCATTCACAATTTATTGTTATCCCTCACAAAGCTTTAAGAATATTGAACATGATAAGGCGAAAGATATTTTAACTCCAACATACCTTCTTCGCAAAAGTGAGGTACAACTCCTCAATCTGCCGGAACTGGTCCTGCAGCTGCAGCAGCCGCTGCTTGCGTGCAGCCGAGTCACCGAGCAGGCGCTGCCAGCGCGCGATGACGTCACCGTGGCGCTTCACGATGGCGGGGGTTTGTTCGTGGTTCGCGGCCACCAGCTGCTCCTTGAGGGAGGTTATGTTCTGGATGCCTTCGTGCTCGAAGGCGGCTAGGCCTGGCGGAAAAGAAATATTGAATTTCTGATATTATTGTGGAAGATATTAAACTTAAATGACACGCAAGCACGTTAAATGATAATTAACTGCGAATTGCTATCTTATTATTCCCAAAAGTCGGTCCCAGTTCGAGTAACTTGAATATTTTATTCTGTTTTTCATTTGCATTTGCTGTTCATTTAAATGGACATTGAAGGTTTACATATCGTTAAGCATTTTTTTCTTTCTTAGTTTACAAAGTTGTATAAAATGTTTTTTTTATTACACCATTTTAGGAACAGCATAATGTCACACATGAACGTAAATACACTAACCAGCATCGAAGGTGTCCTGCTTGGTGAGCAGAGTCTGCACAGTGGACAGGTCTCGCCCAAACTCGTCGGAGCGCACATGTGTCTCCTTGTCAGCGATCCAGGACTCCACCACGTCGGCCTTCCATAGCAGTTGCAGGTAGAGAGAGTTGTCTACCAGTGCTGCCTTGCGACGGGCTGCGAGGCCGGTCAGCTTCTCCAGTTTAGCCTATAAAGATGAAGAATGGTTAGGTTTCGTCAGGAATGGATCAAAATGTTTCAGGTTTTTATATACAAGCAACCAACACAAATTTCATGATCATGACAGTTATTTAATACAAAAACTGTCAAACGTCAATTTTATTCCTCGAATTAAAGTTATCTGGCGATGGAAAAATCAGCCCTTAATCAAGAGTATTTAGCCCCTCTACCTGCAGAGCCCTGATGTGGTGCGGCCGCCAGCAGACGCTGCCAGGTCGCGCACGCGCCGCCAGCTCGCCACTATACCTGCAGAGCCCTGATGCGGTGCGCCAGCGCATCAGCGTGCAGGTTGCCGGCCGCCAGCAGACGCTGCCAGGTCGCGCACGCGCCGCCAGCTCGCCACTATACCTGCAGAGCCCTGATGCGGTGCGCCAGCGCATCAGCGTGCAGGTTGCCGGCCGCCAGCAGACGCTGCCAGGTCGCGCACGCGCCGCCAGCTCGCCACTATACCTGCAGAGCCCTGATGCGGTGCGCCAGCGCATCAGCGTGCAGGTTGCCGGCCGCCAGCAGACGCTGCCAGGTCGCGCACGCGCCGCCAGCTCGCCACTATACCTGCAGAGCCCTGATGCGGTGCGCCAGCGCATCAGCGTGCAGGTTGCCGGCCGCCAGCAGACGCTGCCAGGTCGCGCACGCGCCGCCAGCTCGCCACTATACCTGCAGAGCCCTGATGCGGTGCGCCAGCGCATCAGCGTGCAGGTTGCCGGCCGCCAGCAGACGCTGCCAGGTCGCGCACGCGCCGCCAGCTCGCCACTATACCTGCAGAGCCCTGATGCGGTGCGCCAGCGCATCAGCGTGCAGGTTGCCGGCCGCCAGCAGACGCTGCCAGGTCGCGCACGCGCCGCCAGCTCGCCACTATACCTGCAGAGCCCTGATGCGGTGCGCCAGCGCATCAGCGTGCAGGTTGCCGGCCGCCAGCAGACGCTGCCAGGTCGCGCACGCGCCGCCAGCTCGCCACTATACCTGCAGAGCCCTGATGCGGTGCGCCAGCGCATCAGCGTGCAGGTTGCCGGCCGCCAGCAGACGCTGCCAGGTCGCGCACGCGCCGCCAGCTCGCCACTATACCTGCAGAGCCCTGATGCGGTGCGCCAGCGCATCAGCGTGCAGGTTGCCGGCCGCCAGCAGACGCTGCCAGGTCGCGCACGCGCCGCCAGCTCGCCACTATACCTGCAGAGCCCTGATGCGGTGCGCCAGCGCATCAGCGTGCAGGTTGCCGGCCGCCAGCAGACGCTGCCAGGTCGCGCACGCGCCGCCAGCTCGCCACTATACCTGCAGAGCCCTGATGCGGTGCGCCAGCGCATCAGCGTGCAGGTTGCCGGCCGCCAGCAGACGCTGCCAGGTCGCGCACGCGCCGCCAGCTCGCCACTATACCTGCAGAGCCCTGATGCGGTGCGCCAGCGCATCAGCGTGCAGGTTGCCGGCCGCCAGCAGACGCTGCCAGGTCGCGCACGCGCCGCCAGCTCGCCACTATACCTGCAGAGCCCTGATGCGGTGCGCCAGCGCATCAGCGTGCAGGTTGCCGGCCGCCAGCAGACGCTGCCAGGTCGCGCACGCGCCGCCAGCTCGCCACTATACCTGCAGAGCCCTGATGCGGTGCGCCAGCGCATCAGCGTGCAGGTTGCCGGCCGCCAGCAGACGCTGCCAGGTCGCGCACGCGCCGCCAGCTCGCCACTATACCTGCAGAGCCCTGATGCGGTGCGCCAGCGCATCAGCGTGCAGGTTGCCGGCCGCCAGCAGACGCTGCCAGGTCGCGCACGCGCCGCCAGCTCGCCACTATACCTGCAGAGCCCTGATGCGGTGCGCCAGCGCATCAGCGTGCAGGTTGCCGGCCGCCAGCAGACGCTGCCAGGTCGCGCACGCGCCGCCAGCTCGCCACTATACCTGCAGAGCCCTGATGCGGTGCGCCAGCGCATCAGCGTGCAGGTTGCCGGCCGCCAGCAGACGCTGCCAGGTCGCGCACGCGCCGCCAGCTCGCCACTATACCTGCAGAGCCCTGATGCGGTGCGCCAGCGCATCAGCGTGCAGGTTGCCGGCCGCCAGCAGACGCTGCCAGGTCGCGCACGCGCCGCCAGCTCGCCACTATACCTGCAGAGCCCTGATGCGGTGCGCCAGCGCATCAGCGTGCAGGTTGCCGGCCGCCAGCAGACGCTGCCAGGTCGCGCACGCGCCGCCAGCTCGCCACTATACCTGCAGAGCCCTGATGCGGTGCGCCAGCGCATCAGCGTGCAGGTTGCCGGCCGCCAGCAGACGCTGCCAGGTCGCGCACGCGCCGCCAGCTCGCCACTATACCTGCAGAGCCCTGATGCGGTGCGCCAGCGCATCAGCGTGCAGGTTGCCGGCCGCCAGCAGACGCTGCCAGGTCGCGCACGCGCCGCCAGCTCGCCACTATACCTGCAGAGCCCTGATGCGGTGCGCCAGCGCATCAGCGTGCAGGTTGCCGGCCGCCAGCAGACGCTGCCAGGTCGCGCACGCGCCGCCAGCTCGCCACTATACCTGCAGAGCCCTGATGCGGTGCGCCAGCGCATCAGCGTGCAGGTTGCCGGCCGCCAGCAGACGCTGCCAGGTCGCGCACGCGCCGCCAGCTCGCCACTATACCTGCAGAGCCCTGATGCGGTGCGCCAGCGCATCAGCGTGCAGGTTGCCGGCCGCCAGCAGACGCTGCCAGGTCGCGCACGCGCCGCCAGCTCGCCACTATACCTGCAGAGCCCTGATGCGGTGCGCCAGCGCATCAGCGTGCAGGTTGCCGGCCGCCAGCAGACGCTGCCAGGTCGCGCACGCGCCGCCAGCTCGCCACTATACCTGCAGAGCCCTGATGCGGTGCGCCAGCGCATCAGCGTGCAGGTTGCCGGCCGCCAGCAGACGCTCGCCGTCGGCCGCCAGGTCCCGCACGCGCTCCCCGCGCGCCGCCAGCTCCGCCTCCAGCGCCTCGTGCTTCTTCAGCAGCCCTTGCACGGCAGCCATACTGTCGCCGCATTCTCCGACGACTACGAGTTGTTGTTTCTCGCTGAGGAAGTAAGTTTTTGTTAGTATAGGATTGCGGTTTTCACGTTTTCTGAGGTCATCCACGCCTACAAGCTTTGCGGTTTCCCATTTCTTTTCAATCAGCCTAGCCCTATCAAACCTAGATTTAGTTTAGTCTTGCAAGTAAAAAAAAAAAACTATTTTTATCAACAGATTTACAAATTTTAATAGACTTCTTGGAAGCAGTGGCGTGCATTGCATAAAGGCATATAAGCAGTGCCTACCTCGATAAATCACTTTAAGCCTGGCAAGTACATTTTAGTGTAAATATAAATGAATTAATTATAATTGTATTTTTTCCCCACAGTTAAGAAACTGACTAAATTATCATACTTATCAAAAAACAAAATCTTCATACAAACACGCGCGGCAGTAGGCAGTCGCCAGACGACCTACTCGGCTCCCGTACTATTCGCACATTGTCATTGGTCTTTACTCGTTCAAGTTAATACGACGAAATTAAAAATACGTACGTCTCACGCGTAATACCTTGACGTTCGACATTCGCAATTTATCACCCTAAAGTAGGCATGCCTACTCAAATAATCAACCGAGTATGAATGTTAAAATCGTAATTAGTAATTCGTTCGTAATTTGGCCGTGCCAAGAAAGGGATAGATATTGAGAGCGCCAATAGTGAGATAAAAATGAAAATCGGCTGCAAAAAATTTCAATTTTTTTATCATGGGTGTCGTTTTCATGGTTTTTGAGGGTGCTGACGCCGATAGTGATGTCAAAATGAAAATCCAAGATGGTGGCTGTAGTGTTATTTTAATTTTTCATCATGGGTGTCGTTTTTATGGTTTTCAAGGGCGCTAACGCCGATAGTGAGGTCAAAATGAAAATCCAAGATGGCGGCTGTAACTTTTTTATATTTATCATCATGGGTGCCGTTTTCATGGTTTTCGAGGGGGCTGGAGCCAATAATAAAGTCAAAATGAAAATTCAAGATGGGAGCTGTAATTTTTTTTTTAATTTTCATCATGGGAGTCGTTTTTATGGTTTTCAAGGGCCCTAAAGCCGATAGTGAGGTCAAAATAAAAATCCAAGATAGCGGCAGTATTTTTTTTTTTAATTTTCCATCGTGCGTGTCGTTTTCATGGTTTTCGAAGGAGCTGGAGCCAATAATAAAGTCAAAATGAAAATCTAAGATAGCGGCTGCGAATTTTTTAAAATTTTTCATCATGGGTGTCGTCTTAATGGGTTTTGAGGCTGCTGAAGGCAATAGTGAGGCGGTTGTAAACTTTTTTTTTGTTAATGGATACTTTTGTTTTATGTTTCTGATTAGTGACCGCGTCTGCCTAGACTAGACCAAGCCTAGTTTCTGCCTACCTATTCTGAAAACCAATGCACGCCACTGCTTGGAAGCTATTTGTATATTTTTTAAACTCATTAAAATGGAAACTATTCTCACCTGATCCAAGCCTCCTCTTCATCCACCTTCGCCAGGAACTGCTGGTAAGCAAGCGACTGCTGTAACTTAGCTCCTCTCTCACCAGCCAAGGCCTGTAACTCATCCCAGGCCAAGGACAGTGCCTTGAGCCTCTGCTCGATCTCAGGAACTCCTAAGTTGGAGACGTCCATGAGTTTCTCTCCAGCTTCTTGCACGGCTTGGATGGCAGGCTCGTGGCTGGCCAGTTCGGCTTCTAAGCGCTTGTGCTTTTTGAGCAGGTTTTGGACCCCGGTTAGGTCGCGGCCGTAGTCGTCCGAGGCGACAAGAAGTTTCTTCTCCCTGTAGGGTAAAGAGTGATTAGTCAAAAGATTACTAATAACTAAGAAAAATAAACTATATCTCAATGATACAGGGGTGTTCCAGAATAGACAATAGTACACAACAGCCGCTGATCTAAAAAATAATGTGATCCAATTGTAATAACGTTTATTTTCTTAGTTGTGCTGATCATTAGGAACTGTCAAAATTCTTTGCAATATACATTTCTAAACCCATTTCTTTTTTTCTACAATAAAATTAAAAAAAGTAATTTACATACACAAAGAACATTATAAAATTGTGT
The DNA here is from genome assembly GCA_948474745.1 of Oligia latruncula. Taxonomy (NCBI): domain Eukaryota; kingdom Metazoa; phylum Arthropoda; class Insecta; order Lepidoptera; family Noctuidae; genus Oligia; species Oligia latruncula. The sequence continues at coordinate 2,038,988 of OX419685.1, forward strand.
AAACTATACTAACTTGATCCAAGACTCCTCGTCAGCGATATCTCTGAAGAACTGATGCAGTGTATTAGCTTCATGTAACCTCGCGCGCCGGTGCGCGGCGAGGTTGCGCACGCGCTCGAAGCGCTCGTTGATGGCGGAGCGGCGCGAGCCGATGCCGGCGCTGTCGAACTGGCCGGACGATACCAGAGCGTCGGCTTGGGCGTTCATGTCTGTACCACAACAAACATCGGCAGGTATTTATTTATTTATTAACAACTTATATGAGAAGATTGCATCCCAAGATCCACTTCAAATGCATTTAACGCTAAGCATATTTAATTTTATCATCTTCAAACAATTGACAGAAATGGAAGGATGTTTTAAATTCGTTTAGGGCTAAATGCATTTAGTGACTTGTGGTGCAAGTGGGCCTAAATAAATAAAAAATAGAAATGTTCCAGAGATAAATAAATAACACTTCTGTTTATGCTTTCGAATCACACAATATAAAATATCTATAATATAAATAAGCTGATTAGCTCACCATTAATCCTGTCCTCGTGGGCCTGGATGTCTGCCTCGACAAGCTGGTGCTTCTTCATGAGATTCTGTACCGATGCCAGGTCCTTGCCCGAGTCTTCGGACGTCAACAAGCTTTCAACCTAGAACATACAAAAGTATTAAAGAAATATTCGTACGTTTACGAAATGACGCAAGAGTTATATTTTTGCAAAATCACAAAATGCTGAAGACAGTTGCCAAAGACTGCATACTTTTGTCAAGGATTTTTTGTGCATTATGAAAATGACCTAAATTATGATAAAAAAAACTCAAAGAAAAAAAAAACATGTAATATGAAAAGTGTTTTCTATGTCAATGACAGCAAAAGCTACCAGTTTTAGCATACACAAATTACACAATCTTAGAACTTTTTTATGCAGTTTAAGAAAAAAGCCATTATTAACGTGTGTATAAGACATGGTGGTTACCTCTCCGAGCCAGAAGTCGAGATCCTTGACGGCAGCAATGTAGGTACGTTGTTTGTTGGCCTCCTTCAGTTTAAGGGACTTCTCTGTCGTCTTCTGAGTCAGGAACTCCCACTGGTCTGCGATGGATGCTAAGCGAGCCTGGGGGACACAAATAAATAGTAAAATAAAATCAAATAACAGCGTATAAGCGCGTTTTCGCATGATTAAACTTCTGAGAGTTACGTCTGACCACTTTCTGATAGTTCGATAGTAAATTGCAAGCGTTAACAGCGAAGCAAGTGTTTTACTTCTATACAGTTTGTCTGTCGCTGGCATTGTATTTTAAATCTTGTTTTCCCAAAACTTTGCCACTTCCACGGCGTTGTCGGTGGCAGCGAAAAGGTTATGTTTTGGGACACAGAGGGCAGGATAGGTCGGACCTATAATCCGGCGAAGGTAGCGGGAAACCGCTAGATGCGGGCAGCACAGGTTCGGTCGTTGTGGCGATACTTTGGTGACGCCTATGCCCAGCAGTGGACTACACTAGAGAAGAAGTATGTATTACCTGCACGGCGTCTTCGCTTCCGCTGCACTGTCCGCGCTGCACGAGATTGCCTCCCATAGCCAGCACTGACTGGATACGCTCGGCATTGGCAGCCAGTTCCGCCTCGAAGGCCTGGTGCTTCTGGTGCTTAGACTGGATGTTGGCGGGGTCCTGAGGAACAAAGATACATGAATATAATTGCTTACTAAAGATAGAAGTGCATATGTGCTTTCTTTTTCAGTGAAATAAAATCTTAAACGGTATTTGACGAAGAAATCGAAGAAAAACCAACCTTTATCAGTAAAAAGTGTGATGCACGTATGCTTACCTTGTAGCTCTCCTCGGTAGCGAGCTGCAGTTTCTCAGCGATCCAGTTCTCCATCTCGTCGGCGTCGCGCGAGAACTGCTGTAACGTCTGCTCGTCACCCAGCCTGTATAAAAACGTAATATGTCAGAAATGCTCATACATAGCAGCTCATAAATAGACTTTCTGCAAAAAAGTTTTCAATTAAAAAGTATTTCTGCAAAATAGAACCATATTTTCTTATAACGATTAGTTATTCAAATGTTTATGGATCTTACGAAAGCATTATCTCGACTAAGCTGGAGTTCTCAAATTTTTTATCAATTCGAGCGCTCGTCATCTTCCACCCAGTACGATTGCGTCACCACAAGAAGGTCCAATATTAAATATTTGCAAAAACAAAAAATGCTTGCGGTGTATTTGCGCCTTAAATCGTATGACAAGACACATAGCCTAGTAGGAACCCGGTCGTAATAATCTCAAAGTAAAATGAACTGTATATACCTGGATCTCTTCTCAATGAGTGCCTCCTTGAGGTGGCGCCACCTGTCGAGCACCTGGCGCCGCTTGCCGTCGATGTCGTCAGCAGCATAGTGCTCTGAGGCCATCAGCTGGTCGGCTAACGTCTGCAGTTGAGCGATCTTCTCCTCCTGTAGGGACAATAGTAATATTGCATTAAATCGAGGTAATATTGAGATAGCAGTAAAGCGATTTTAAAACTTGAAGTTGTTTCTCGGATCTTTTGAAACTACTTCTCTCTACAGATAATGAAAAAAAAAACATAAAACAAGCCATATCGAAGTCCTCGACGTGTTTTTTGATCAGCTGCTCAACATTATCCGGCTGTGCTGTGTCGGGAGCAGCATCAGCATCTGTCTGGTCCTTAGAGGAGGGTGAGAGGAAGGCATTGCGCACAGCCATCCAGCCTTAAGTTTCACAGTCGCAATAATACTTACATGAGCATTGATAGCCTTATCAAAGTCCTCGTGCTTCTTGATCAGCTGCTCCACATTATCCGGCTGTGCTGCGTCGGCAGCTGCGTCAGCATCCGTCACGTCCTTAGCCGAGGGCGACAGGAAGGCCTCGCGGGCTCCCATCCAGCCTTCAGCCTGCTCACAGTCGCGGTAGAAGAGTTGGAGCTCCAGGTTCTGGTCGAGCTTCATGCGGCGTCCTACCCAGGCCCTGGAGAGTAAAACAGCGTCAGAAGAAAGTAATTGTGGGAAATAGAAATCATTTAATTTTATTTACGTATAAAACAAGCTTAATAAGGGCTTATTAACCAAAGTCAGTTATCTTTTATCCGTGGAATAAAATTAACGTCTCGACAGTTTTAGCATTGAAAAACTCAAAAATTCAAACACTTATTCTATGTATACAAGTTAGGTTAAATTCGCCCTTAGCTTACTAGGCGAGGTTGGCAGGAATAGTAAGAAAAGTGCAATGAGAATCTCTAGGTATCGTAAAAAAATAAGGATTTACTTCTCAAGGTCCTGGCGAGCATCGCTCATGTTGTTAAGCTTCTCCTGGATATCAACGCTGGCGTAGTGACCTCCTTGCAACAGCTGCTGGCCAAAGAGTTCCAGAGCTTGGAACGTACCGGCGCGGGCGTCCATTTCAGTGCGATGTTCCTATATTGTGGACAATACTTTAGTATAGGGTCGAAATTATATACAGGGTGCCCGGCAATTAATCGATAACCTCCTAAGGGGTCATTGTACTTCCGCCAGGGTCGCGGGTTGTTCGAAAGAGATACCGTGGCCCGTGGCACAGGCAAGTGAAGGAACACGGGTGGGTTTTAGTCAGTAAGAGTCTGACACTCCCTTCCGCTCCGCTCAGAGCGGGAAGGGCCATATGATGATTTCCCACCCAAAAAAAAAAAAGGGGTCATTGTACTTATTATTATGAACAACTTTTACTACGAGACCAAACATGAAATAGCGAAAAAAAAATAAGCTGTTTCCTACATTTATGTTTGCATAACTCGTCAAAATGTAGGAAACTGCTGATTCTATTTTCGCGATTTCAGGTTTGGTCCCATAGTAATAGTTGTTCATAATGACAAGTACAATGACCCCTGAAGAGGTTATCCATTAATTATCGGACACCCTGTATAAAATTTATGCGAAGACTATTCTTGATGGCTTGTGATGTTTTATATCAAATGCTGTGAAGAAGGAATTGCCCGATTTTTTGCTGCTTTAATGGTAGCTTTATTAATTGGTACCTTTGCTAAGAAGTTTGACAACATCATTTTGTTTTCATGTTGTGTTTAAAATTTATTAATCTCAACGATGTTTCCATACAGAAAGAACACAGTGGGCCGTGACTAAGGCAAATATTAAACTATGCTTTTTGTTTTTATAAAAGAAAGCTGTACAACACACACCAAGAATGAAATAACCGTGGATAGTAGTCAGTTAGCTGACCCACCTTTGCATAAATGATTGAGATTTTTTAGAATACGAATCGATAGAATTTTATAATTCTTTTATATTTTATTTATTTGAGGAAAGTAAATAAAATATAAAAAAAGAATGATAAAATTCTATCGATTCGTAGGTATTCTAAAAAATCTCAATCATTTAAAAATAAAAATAATAATAAATAGGAATAAGTAAAAAAATGGAAGATACAGATTGTACAGAAAGTAAAAAGACACACACAATAAAACATTTAGGACACCTTAAAAACACACGGAAAACTAGTACAGTCAACTTGAAAAGTGTTACAATAAGATAAGACTTAAATTATTTTTAAAAATCGAACAAACTATTACTGAAAGCGTGTTCTCGTGATATGATAGTCATTAAATTCGCAAAAGAATACAAAGTTGATCGAATCAAATCGCCTTGGATTCTTCAAATTCAGAGTGTACACTTTTTGGCTGACCATACTTTATCACAACATAGAAAAAATCTAAAATAAAATACAAAACAATTAAAACTGTTAATAGAATCGTCGTGTCTTTGCCTGTTAAGTTTTTTATAGTTAAACTGTTAGGGTAACTACCCCCTGCCACTAAATACATTAATTTAAATTAAATTAGATTGTAAACAGTAGCACATTGAGTGTAGTGTATATTATTGCGTATTATTGCATACACGGGTGTATATTATAAAGTTCTTGCAAGTTACGACTATATTTTGTAGGACATGTGTCTGCATACTAATGATTTGTGAAAATTTGATAATTATGTCTAAAACGGACCACCAGTTACTTTTTCTAACCCATGAAACATCAATTCTGACAGAAAATCTGACTTTTAGCGAATTCGTTGGTCTCTAGCTAAACACACCTTTTTGGAACTGCAGAAAGTAGAATGCAACATTGATTTTATTAAATTTGATAGATTTCAAGGGAACTTTTATATTCTTGAGCTTTTGCGTAAATGATGGAAATGACATAGTCATATCCCCATTAAAATTAACATCAGAAAACTGCTACTACGCGTATTCTCTATTTCGAAATTCAAACTCACAGTCACAAATCTCTTTCATTTATACAACCACAAGTCCTAACAAATATAGCATGACTTGGAAGAATGGTAGTAAGGCTGGGGGCACACATGCGTGCAATGCGTCTGACCTGCGGCATTATGCCGTACCGCGCGTCTATCTCCAAACGCTGGCTCTAGAAACACAGTTACCATGTGATATTTGTTCTCCAATACCCAACAGCTGCCAATTTTCTATCAAACTAGCATTTTTGCTCCCAAATTTTTGGAATTTTAGAAGATGCCTACAATTTCGTTACCACGTTAACCCATATTATTTTATCGTTCATGTCAGGCCAAAGAAGTTTCAGGCAATTTGGACGGACACAACCAAAACAACCCACATGAACAATTTAAAAACTGACCCATTGTAGAACCTCGTGGTTTCTGAATCTTGGACAAGACTGCACTTTTGAATGTAATGAAACTAATCAACTAATGTCATCACCAAACTTTATACATTCAACCATTATTAATGAGATGTTTTGACTTCATTCTATTAGTCACTAGTGGACCAAACGGGAATAATTTACAATGAACATATCAATAATACTATTACTAGCACATAAAATAGGATATTAAACTCATCATCTGCCTAGCTTTTTCCCAAATAAGTTCCAGTCACACCGAATTCATCTGAATAGCAGTATTTTATTTCATGTTAAGCAATAAAAATTCGAAGACATGTGTGAATGACATCCACTTACCCGCACTGGGTCCGCGTGGTGGATTACGGCCCACTCCCTCTCACAAAGAGGAGGCTTAAGTCCCAGCAATGGGAACATTACAGTCTGATTATTTAAGAATAATCACACTGTAAGAAAGATGCATTGCATTAAGATGTATGTTTATTTGTTACGAGCTTAAAATGCCGGATTCACATGGTAAATACCCCGTTTTATGTGCTAACAACAGTGTTGGTGACCATAATAGTCATATTTATAATGTTGACATAACATAGATATACCTGGTGTCTTTCAAGCAGTGCTTCAGCGCCGGTGACGTCATTGGCGAGCTCGTCTGAGCTTACCAAAGCCATCATGGAGTTGATCCATGCCATCAGGTCGCGGTAGTCGGATAAGAACCTGTTGAGTTGTGTTGATATGAATTTTCAATTGCATGACCATATTGTAAGATGATTGAGAACTTCAATAACTCCCAACTTTAGCATCTGAAACGTGTGGCTGGCACGATATAGTATTTAAATTTTTGTTTTTACAGCATCAAAGATAACAGGGGGCAGCATAGTTGCCAAATTAAATGTTGTTATCAACTGTGGTTTAACAAGCTGTGTATATTTATCTGTGTGGCTACCTCTGCAGGTCATAAGAGTCCAGCAGCTTCTCCTTCCTGGCATTAGCTCTAGCCTGCAGCTGCTGCCAGGCCTCGTTGATCTCGCGCTGCTTGCTGTACGTGGCGTCGGCAGAGTCGCCGTGTGTGGACATGAGGCGGTTGGCTGTGTCGTCCAGTTGGCGGATCTTGTCTCCTAGGGCTGCGAGGTCGCGCTCTAGGCCTTCGTGTTTGCCTGTGGGGCGAATTGATAAGTTTTGTGATTTGTTTTAAAAAGAAAAGGGTTAAACCTCATAGGAGATTTTTGAACAACAAAAATTTAAATAGAGACTCAAAAATGTTTAGCCTTCACACAAGCGATACAAAAATGTACCATTTCCTGGTTCCAGTGCATTTACCAACACTGCTTACTTTCATAGGGAAAAACATTATTACAAAAGTCTTATCAAAATAGGTTCAAATATTGTAAGCTATTCTTCGTCAGAAGGATTTGAGTGTAAAACTTGGCAAAGTCGCAGCATTTCTCAAATTCTCCATATATCTTCGAATGCTAAGGACAATAGCTTCGCTCCAGTGCTGTTTACTTACGTTGCAGAGTCTGCACAGATCTTAAGTCCTTGCCCAGGTCATCAGTGGCTAGTGCGGCCTCCTTCTCAGCGATCCAGTCCTTGGTCTCGTCCACATCGCGGTGGAACCGTTGTACTTCGTGCGCTGAGCCCAGTTGGGCGGCGCGCTCGGATGTCAGTTGTTGGAGGGAAGTCCATTTGGAGTTCAGTTCCTGTTGAAGGGAAATCGAGTTTGTTGAAGAATTGTTGGAGAAGATTAGCTAGGTCCACACCAGACGATCCAGTGCGCTCCGATCGGGCGCGGCAGGAGCGCGATCCAAATGCGTGGTACCCGCGCGCTCCGTGGAGCGGCCGATCCGAGCGCTGTCGGGTTTTTAACAATGTTAAAAGGCCGGAGCCGGAGCGTGTGAATTAATACCTTTAGACATTTCTATCTTCTACTTTCTGTGGCATACAAGAATGTGGAGCAAACGGTTGCTAGTCCATAAAGTGGATTTACGGATCAAACACCTATTTACATACTGACAGCAATATAATTATGTTAAGTGCATGCACTTTGTTTGGCTTAATTCCACGCGTTTATCTTATCATAGTCGAGGGCTTTTCTCTGATAACGGAACACTTACGCAATAGGTAAAGTTTATTAGATCTTCTATTTATATACTGAATATGTAAATTGTTAAAAATATTTGTGATGTCTATTACACCTTAGAATGTAAATATTTCTTCTAATATGACAGTAATCTGCGTTAAATCGTTCTGTACGTGGCATGTGATGCGTGCGCATGCACCGAGCGAGTATTTGATATCAAACACATTTCTCTTTGAAACTTTTCCGTAAAAGTCAATCGTTTACTTATTTAACTTTAATCATGCGAAATGCTACCTATCAAATGTTACCATTTCCATATAAAATTGAACCTAATGTATTAAAGGTGGCTTCGCATCTAACATTTGTATAATCAGCGTATTCGTCCCTGGAAAGTAAACAGTGCAAATACGAACGACAAAAAAATAGTCCACGTAGTGCCGCTACAGCGGGGTATGCACTACGCAGCATTTTAAACCCTTTTCATCAATATCTCACCTGCATCTGCGTCTTAATCTTGAGCGCAGCCTCAGTCTGCCCCACAGTCATGAGTTGCACGGCGATCTCGTTCATCTCGGCGAGACGCACTTCGTTGGCGCGCAGGTCGTTCTGGAAGTCGTCGAACTTCTTCTGCATGACCTCTACCTGTTCCAGGTCTTCACCCACGTCTTGGACTTGGGCATGCATTTCCTGCGAACGGACAAAAATGTTAGAAGACCAAGTTCTTCTATTAACGTTAGTTTTATTATACCCTCTTGTTTTACTTATGGAGAGAAAAAAAGAGTACAAGTATACGGCAGTTTGAAAAAAATCTCCAAATTTGATTTTGACAAAATCTGGACCATCATTTCTTTATCTTCCCCTCTTCGACATACAGACGTTCTAGAATGTAGGTCCCGTTTCTACGAGGGAAGCTTCTGGTTCTTCTGAAACTTTTCTGAGATAGCTTTTCCTTATACGAGAGTTTTTTTGTCATAGTTCTTGTAAGAGAAATAGTAAATAACATACCTTGTCCTTGATCCATGTGGCGAGCTCGGCAGCCTCGCGCACAAGCACGTAAGCCTTGACGGTCTCATTGAGCTTGTTCTGTCTCTCACGAGCCAGGCCCAGCAGGTTGTCGTATTGACCCTCGATCTGACAACAAACGTTTTTTCGTTAGGTTTATGTTACTGTTAACAATCATCATAATCTGCCTAGCCTTTTCCCAACTATGTTGGGGTCGGCTTCCAGTCTAACCGGATACAGCTGAATACCAGTATTTTACATGGAGCAACTGCCTACCTGACCTCCACAACCCAGTTACTGGGTAATACGATACCCCTTGGTAAGACTGGTTGTCAGACTTTCGGGCTTCTCTTCTGACTACCCATAACGACTGTTAAAGATCCACGAATGACAGCCGGGACCAACGGCTTAACGTGCTTTCCGAGACACGGAGGGGTTTCGGTATATAAGATGGTCACCCATCCGCAGACCAACCGCGGCAAGCGTAGCTTAACCTGATCGATCGACCTGTCTGGCTGTTATTATTTAGCCACGGGCCCCTCATGTTACTGTTACCAATATTGTGTTGAAAATTCTGTTCTATGTACGATTTTAACTGATATGATGTGTCTATCATGTCATTGTCAAAAGGTCGTAAGCAGATGGGAGCAAATTATAATCTAAAAATTAATTTTTAAGAATTCTGCAAATGCATATTTGTTACGGGCGCAAATCATATTTTGATCAACATAGAGCCTGATACTGACTGAGAAAAAAACGTAAGAAAATTTGAATTTCGCGAGGTATCCTGACCCTTTCGCTTTTAATTAAGTATTGTGTCAATGAGGGTACTGTACCTGGTTCTGCCTAGCCGCAATAGAGCTGGAGTCGGCGAGGTTCTGCTGCGAGGAGGAGAGGCCGGCGTCGATTTTCTTAACATAGGCGGCTGGGACGAAGCCCTGGCGGTCATTGACCTCCACCTTCCACCAGTCCTGCGAAATTAAGAGGGAGTTAATATGGCGCTTCCGTTTAGCTTGAGTATCCTGAGTATCTATGTATGGGTGAGCTACGAAAACTGTGACCATACTTAGAAACTTTGTCATATTACACGATATAAATTGATGCTATACTGGAAACGACTACATCAATAGGTAAGTAGGTAACGAGTTCAATTTCCAGATGGATCTACGTTTTCGTATCTTCATTTTATAGTCTTCGGGTTGACAATCGTAATTCTGGATGCTAAGGTCATACTGTTGAATGGATGCCGCCTATACTTAAAGGTGAAAGTTCGATTACTACAGCCTATATCCTAAAAATAGCCTTATGTTGACGTTTCCAGCCCCTGCATGTAGTATTTATTATGTAAGTATATTAACATTGCACGCAATGGTGTTCTTTCTTTCAGCTAGGTACCTAATATGTAAATGGTTAGATAAGGGGTAATTATGTAGCTGCATTTAAATAATGGCGGCCCATTTTCTCCGATGATAAGCTAACAATACTGAACCAAATCGATTATGCTGTAAGTAATTAGTTTTGGTAACCACACGTAAGCGACGATGTTAATACCTGCTTAATAATGCCTTATATTGTGCCACTACAGGGCTAAGACCACTACTTGGACAGAAAAAAAAAATCCGCAATCAACTTCGAACCTTATGCCTTAGAGATAAAGTTGAAAATCTATTAAATAAATTTGACAGATTGTAGTAGCTTGATGTGCTGGCGTCTGTACATAAAAGTCATAAGCACTAATCACTACGCTCAAGTTAGATTGTTAAGACATCCATACTAATATTATAAATTCGAAAGTAACTCTGTCTGTCTGTCTGTATGTTACATTTTCACGCCTAAACCACACAACGGATTTCGATAAAATTTGGCAAAGAGATAGATTGCATCCCGGGGAAGGATATAGGGTAGTTTTTATCCCGATATTCGCACGGGATCGAAACTTATGCTATACTTCCATACTAATATTATAAATTCGAAAGTAACTCAGTCTGTCTGTATGTTTCCTTTTCACGCCTAAACCGCTGAACGAATTTCGATAAAATTTGGCAGAGACATAGATTGCATCCCGGGGAAGGACATAGAATTGTTTATATCGACATACCTCGCGGGCGAAGCCACGGGCGGAAACTAGTATAATTATGAGTCCTGAGTTTCAGGTTTCCTCACGATACGACGACATGCGTTCCGATAATATACAAATATACGAATATTCAGTCGCTGTAATCTTTCATAATCTGTTTAATACAAGGAACAATACATCCAAGACTTCCTGTTATAGTTCGTTCGACCTTGCTTCAATTCAAGCTGCAAGCGAAACAATATGGTTGCTGACATTGTTCAATCAGGCCAAACCCATACGATGTGAAGACAATAGTGGTTTTAAATTAACGGTAACGACCCGGTAGATATTTGACGATCGAGAAACAATAACAGCCAAATTTCTGCCTTTATATCGTTAGTACAGTCAACTTCACGTCATTGGTAAGTTTGTCCTTGAGTTGGCCTAGAGTACAATAGAATACGCAGCCAGAAGGGTAATTGCATAACACCTATATCAGTAACAATAGTTTTCATTTTGACGGTTCAACACCATTCATTGCGTTATTTACGTCGTTGAGCAGATAAATTTGTCGAACATATAAAGCAATGGATTAGCAATATCCTTCAAAATGTTTCAGATTGAGATTGATAGTGTGTTAGGCAATTCGGTTGCAGTTTATACTGGTTTTGTCCCTACCGCTGTGCGATGACTGTGTAATGATTTGTAATATTAGTATATTAGTCCGTACGCTCGCTACTATATGTGAATCTTTCATGCTACGATTGGTATAGCGGCTGAATAACTGGCTTCTGGCCCAGAAGCCAGTTATTCAGCCAGTTAGGGCTATCATCTGATTGTTTTTCGTGGTCTGGATGATTTGCATATAATTTAATCATGTGATCATTTAGATTTCCAGCTATAAAAATGTAAATAGTTTAAATTGTGATTATTTCCGGCAACATGCGCTCGTCGCCCCTCCTAACCCATGGGCCATAACTCGTTTTAAGTAGACGTTTTGCCTGCTTACTAAACTGTGTTACTGTGTATCATCATCATCATCATTTCAGCCGAAAGACGTCCACTGCTGGACAAAGGCCTCCCCCAAGCACCTCCACGACCACGACCGATTTATACAAGACAAGAGATTATAGTATTAAGTCACTTTTCCTGCTTACGCTGATTTGAGAGCAACATGGATCACTTATCGCTTATCAATGTGAAACTCATTCAGTTTGAGAGCCACTCACGACGAGGAAAACGTAATACTTTGCTATAAATCAGAATATTTTATCTTCATTCATCATTTGGAAGTTTTATTTATAACATAGATGATTACGTATGCCTAAAAAGCCGGTATAGCTTCTCAACTTTCTTCAAGATTCTTCTTCATAAAATACAATATTTATATTGAAATCTCCTAAATATGTGAATTATTTTGTTTTTACGTATGGGACAATATTGCAAATTTTTGTCTAATAACTTTTTATCTAGCTTGTGATTCGAATGAACAAAATTTTTCTACATAATTTTATTTTTAGCACCGAACTTTGTACATCCAATTAATGATGTTGATATGTATGAAAGAATGCAGTGTGTATTGAATTTATAGCGCAATTTATTTATCAAGACAATGTAGATCGTCATTCGAAACTGCATGAATACCTAATGAAGTTTGTAAGAGTAAGCAGGTCAACTAAATAGGTTGTTACAAACAAGATGCGCACGAGCAGCTTGTTAGCAGCTAATTCAACGTTTGTAATGAAAACATTCTGAAGTTTGTCAGGTAGAAATAAGGTGTAAAACTCACATGTTCCAACTTCTTATCATTCTTTCTGTTGTGATCAAACAGACGATCCACCAACATCACGGCTAACCAACTTAACACTATCATTTTATTTTAAAACTAGTATCACTTCACTATCACAGAGAAATTCACTGGCCACTTTACTACATTTTTATTTTCTTTTATTCAAAAAATTTAGTTCTATTTCCTCGTCTCATTAAAAAAAACAGAATATTTTTTTTTTATTACACAGGGTCAGATCTATAGTTCGGCACTGGCACATAGTATTTTTTTTTTCTTTTTTTATAATAACGTCTTATGATATAATTGCGTGCGTCCTCTTTCGTGGTTCATCGTATACTGTTCGTGTTCACGTGTGCCGTTTAGCGCGAGTTACATAAACACGGTCGGTTTAAGCCAGATAACAATGGATGGGGTTCTGTAATACTTTACGATTTAATGGTGATGAATATTTTGTTCATTTACTATTATAATTATTATTTATTATTTTTTTCTATCGTATCAAATTAGCTGTATTATGTTTTCAACACACTATCTAACTAGCTTATATCCTGAAGAATATCATATATTTTTCTGATTTTGTTTACTGTAGTCGATAATTTCTGAAGTTTGTCAGGTAGAAATAAGGTGTAAAACTCACATGTTCCAACTTCCTATCATTCTTTCTGTTGTGATCAAACAGACGATCCACCAACATCACGGCTAACCAACTTAACACTATCATTTTATTATAAAACTAGTATCACTTCACTATCACAGAGAAATTCACTGGCCACTTATAAAAAAAACTACATTTTTATTTTCTTTTATTCAAAATTTAGTTCTACTTCCTCGTCTCATTAAAAAAAAAAAATTTTTATTATATATTATTACACAGGGTCAGATCTATAGTTCGGCACTGGCACATAGTATTTTTTTTTCTTTTTTTATAATAACGTCTTATGATATAATTGCGTGCGTCCTCTTTCGTGGTTCATCGTATACTGTTCGTATTCACGTGTGCCGTTTAGCGCGAGTTACATAAACACGGTCGGTTTAAGCCAGATAACAATGGATGGGGTTCTGTAATACTTTACGATTGAATGGTGATGAATATTTTGTTCATTTACTATTATAATTATTATTTATTAGAGGTATCTTCATGATTTTTTTTCTATCGTATCAAATTAGCTGTATTATGTTTTCAACACACTAACTAGCTTATATCCTGAAGAATATCATATATTTTTCGATAATATACTTTTAGGTATTATAAAACTTGTGTTTTTTGCTTTTAGGTCCTGTGGTCCCCTTAAGTCCCATGTAAAAGGAGGTGAGTGTATTGCCTAGCTTCATATTTTCTGACTGACCAACTCCTTAACAATTCAAAAGTGACTGTAAATGGTTTAATTTTGCCATTAACAGGGCTTAAATCCTGATTACCCCCAAAACCCAATAACACAAAACCGGCCAAGTGCGAGTCGGACTCGCACACGAAGGGTTCCGTACCACAAGGCATAAAACGCCGAAAAAAACGTTTCTTTTATACCCCTTTAAATTTTAACTTTATTTTATTTTTATTATTTGTTGTTAAAGCGGCAACAGATGATGTATTATCATCTGTAAAAATTTCAACTGTCTAGCTAGCACGGTTCATGAGATACAGCCTGGTGACAGAAGACGGACAGTGGAGTCTTAGTAATAGGGTCCCGTTTTTACCCTTTGGGTACGGAACCCTAAAAACCAACCAATCACCTGTATCAATTATCTGTGCTTATTGTAATCGCTACTTCTTTCTATAATGAGTAATTTATTTTGCTAACTATAACGTGAGTGTGTGACAGGAAAGCTAAACCGCATCATTCACAAGTCACAATAAGATATGTTTCATGTAACATGCTTCTACCTACCACATCCTATCATGTAAAATTAAATACAGAAGTAACTCCATACTGAATTACTGACACAGTTCAACTTTTTTCGATAAACATTTGATAACATGACTGATATTGGTATAACAATTATCTATGAGTGTTACTGTAATTAATTACAAGGACAAAATATTCGGCGTTCCGTTCCGATGCTAACAAAATTTCATATCGATTATTATTAAATGTTTTGCGTAAAAATATAAAATGCGGTAATGTATGACATCATTGTATTGATAGCGGTTTACGTTTTTTAAGCATATAAATAAATGTATGTTTCGGTAAAAGTATAGTCGACCTTATAATTGTTTTACCAATTTTGCCAACAATTACTAGTAAATTAAAGCTTCACTAAGGTTGAAACTATATATAACTGTTACATAGACAAATATACCTTGTCGTTTCATGACGTGTAACTGATATTCAGTATATACTGCACTTAAATTGTATAAATAAGACCTTATATCGTCATTCGCATGACTAAAAGTCCTATTTCACTTTCTCATTTTTAGCTGATTTGAGTTAGGACAACTACATTTTTGTATTCGTGATTCTTTACATTTATCACTAACCGTGCGTCGTATCTCTATATTATTTGGTTCTCAAAATATATTTGAAAGGCAACAAAATTGAGATAGGACTTTTAGTAATGCGAGCAACGATATGTAGACTCTTAACTCGATGAGCATTTTAATTTCAAATGTTCGTGTTTGACGCTGGCCATTCAGAATAATTTGGTTAGCACATACTCCTTGTAGTAATCCAGTACACCTATAACTATCTTTTAAAGACATTGCGCTGTTATGGTTGTCTAGTTTGCATCACAAAGTAATGTGCTAGTAATAATAGATGTATTGTTAAGTATTATCGTCTTTGTTAGGTGAAGGTGACATTATGAGTCATACAACTGTCTGTATTTTGTCTCTAGCTAGAAAGATTAGTATCATCTGAAATGTAAATCTTTTGAATCTAATTTATATTATTTCATCCTGATTATGTTATAGATTTGTGGGATTTTCCAAAACATTTTATAAGCAAGCTTAATATCACCAATCAGCAGATAACATCAGCTTAGCGTATTTTAAGGTCTAATAGACCTCTTTTAAAAATACATTCTAAGCACAGATCGACCAAAAATCACCGCTGAGACTCAAAAACTATCAGACCAAACTGCGCTTTGCGGGTCAAACGCCGATAGCCGATAAGTTACGCATGGCCGATATGTCCTATGCCTAACTGTCTTATATGTAGCTACATCCGATTCGATAAAGACCTAACTTTCTCACTGATCTAATAGGCATAATTTTTCGCCTTACCTTGTTGTTAGAGTTGAGCAACGTCAGTACATCGCCCCTCTTCATGGACACTTCGCGCGGCGACTTCTCCGCGTAGTCATAGAGAGCCACCACGCACTCCTTGCCCGATACGTCCACCACGGGGGATTCTTGTTGCTGTACGGGAAAAAATATGCTTATGAAAATTGGATAAACTTCGGAAATACAGTAGGCTAAAATGAAGATTTTACTCTGATTTCTGAAATTTTGGTAAACAATTACAACAGTTGAAAACTTTCGTCCTTTTTAAATTCGGTCAAAAAGTGTGGCAAATCTAATATTTTTTTACATTACAAATTAGAACTGTATTGTTAAAAGGCCAGTTCTTTTTGTTGAATTATTAGACCCTCAACGCGTTTGAAATGACCTTATGAGCCTTCACGTTAGTCCAAAGCATCTTGGACAGAAAGCTGACCACCTTTCACTATCCATACTAATATTATAAATGCGAAAGTGTGTCAGTCTGTCTGTTACCTCTTCACTCTTAAACCACTAAATTGATTTAGATGGGATCGACACTTATGCGGGTGAAACTGCGGGGCGCTCCTAGTAGCTAATATTTCCTTACAACTGGCGCCGACGTGAGAAAAGAAGAAAGCCCTGTCATCCCTTAAAAAAATATTATTCAAAATAAACTCACCCTGCATCCGTCAGCCTGTTCCCTCAAACTCTTGATAGTATTGCCGAAAGCCTCGAGATCCGACAACAGCGCCTCATGTTTCTTCAGCAGCGCTTCGGAGGAGTCCTCGTCCTTGCCATAGTCGTGTGTATTCGCCATGGGTTCCTTCTCCCGGATCCAGGATTCAGCTTCGTTGGCGTCAGCGAAGTACTGCTGAGCCTGGAGGGAGTCTTCTAGGTCTTGTTTGCGCTGTTGGGGAGAGAAAGAAATTTTCCGAAGATTGAATAAATAATTCGTTATTTGAATATGAACTTCATTTAAATTGTTTTTATTTGCGTGAAACAGTGGTAATTTATTTGTTCGTCTCTCTCGGTTTTTTGAAAGACTTCCAAAGTTTGATCTTTCTCAGAAACCTGGGGATAGCGTTAAAATGTCCTCCTATCCATTTCATTGGAATCTCGAGTGCTCCACTGTTTTACATAATTGAAGTCGCCTGAAAGCTAGTGCTTAGCAATCAACCTGATGTAATGGACGACATTCAAACGAATGATGATGTTGACGCGGTCTATCACATGAAAATTTGGGACACCAATGTTTCTGTTGCCACAATTAAGTTGAGTGAATGTATACCTGCAGCGCCTTCTCCTGCAGCTGCGTCCACTGCAGATGCAGCTGCTGCAGGCGCTGCGCGATGTCGTCCGCGGCGAAGTGCCCCGCGTCCCGCAGCGCCGCGCCGGCCGCGCGCACGGCGTCCACGCGCGCCTCGTGCTGCGCCATCTCTCCCATGACGGCCTGGTGCTTCTTCATCAGGTTCTGGACGCCGATTAGGTCGCGACCTGTGCACAAGCCGTGCGTCATTTTGTGAAGGTCGTGAAAAGTAATAAGGGTGGAAGCAGGTATATAATTGTAACGTACGATGCTACAGGACTTCACTGGTGGAATGTAACAAAAACAAATACATGGCGGCAGGAACAAACGACTCACATTGTATTAGATAAGCACACCTTCCAATACATAAAGAAAAGGATAATAAACTCTTATTATTGAAATTCTTAGATCAGCTTTTCTTTTTTAACCCTAATACTGACTGGCCACATTTTATCTCGTGAACCCGTATTTTATCTTACGGTCATTTTAGGAAGAATTGCCGAAAACCATAAATAAAGGTATAAGGAACAGGGTGTAAAGTTCATTCAACCTTCATAGAAAAGGAAGGATCCTCCAACCAAAAGGGGGTTGTGTCTGGCGGGCTGCTGCCCGATGATTCATGTCGGGCCGTTGTATAATGCTAGTTGCGCGGTAAATTCTGCTTGCGCGATGCAGGATTTTGCGTGACGTCAGTATGACGCGTAGTTCACATGTGACGTTGTAGATACCGCTACATCCATAATTCTACATTTGTTTGTAAATTCGTGAAAAATACTTGGGAAACTTACAGTATACCAGATTACTTATCGGTACACATCAAGACACTGATACATACCTCTGTTGGTAGACGCGATGATGGGTTCCTTCTCACGGATCCAGGCGGCTTCGTCATCCAAATCCCTGAACAGCTGCTGAGCTTGCAGCGAGTCTAACAGGCGGCGCTTGCGGATAGCCATCGGCTTGTCGAGGGCTGTGTAGCGACCGACGAGTCCATCCTGATGGACAAATTATTTTGTGAGTCCATTTGTCAGAAGAAATATAAATTAAGAACGAAGCAAAAATAATGTAAGAAGAATTCCATAGCAGGTTTTGCAGGTCGAAATGTTTCACTCATTCGCGGTCGTGTTGTTGCTCAAATTCAACTACGTACCGCGTGGTGTCATTTACTACCGCGTGGTGTCATTTTCGGCTTATTGTGTTGACTAGTCCAAGCCAAAGGCACATTCGTAAGCCCACGTGCAATGGATTTTCAACTCTCGGTGTTAAGCCGAGCATTGAGAATGCAACAGAGCGCATCCCAGCGCGTCAAAATCACTGTTGGATTTTCAACTCTCGGCGCTAAGTAGAGCGTTCAAAATCAAGTGCACGAAAAAAAAACGGCCGTGCGAACCTGAGCTCAATGGTGCAACTAGTAAACATGCCTGAGGAGTTTCGACTGGTCCGTCTAACATGACAGTTGGTCTGCCAATACATATTTTACAGTCTTTTCAAAGTTGTTTTGCCTCTGACAGCTGCAATCCAACAGTAACCTTATTGCAACAAGAGTAAAGATCATTGTGATGTTGACAATGATGCAAAATCAGAGATAAAACGACTATGAAAGGAATACGCGTCTTTAGGACTTCGTCTCAATGTTGTATGAAATGAATACTGACCCGCTTAGTCTTGATGTTGTCGGCATCGAAGTGTCCCCTCTCAATGAACTGTTCCGCTTGAGTGCGGATGGCGTCGATCCTCTCTGCGTGTGAGCTGACATCCGCTTCCAGTAGCGCATGCTTCTTCTGAAGATTCTGGACGCTGGTTAGGTCCTGGGTGGAAGAGTAACAGAGATTAGTTGTTGTTTTTCAGCTGCATCCGGTTAGATTGGAAGCCAACCTCAACATAGTTGGAAAAAATTAGGCAAATGATGATGTTACCTTGCCATAGTCCTCGCTGAGCAGCTGTCCCTCCACCTCGGACAGCCACAACTCGATGTCCTCAACAGCTCGGTTGTACTGCTGCTGAGCGGCCGCTTCTTGTAACTTGCTGCCCTTCAGCTCTGAGGCAGCTGACAGCTTCTCCCAAATACCACCCAACTCGCCGACACGGGACTGGATTTGAGCTGTATATGGAATTATGGAGATTAGACTACGTAGAGGCAACAGGCTCCGATCCTTCCATACTCCTGTAGCCTCATTATTTCGTGTAACATTTACAGACTTTTGTACATGTACAGTCAACAAAGGAGATAAGTTCCTGTATATTTATCTCCTTTAATGAGCTGTATAAATGAGCTGTTTGTTTTTTATTAATAAAATAAAAATTTATTCGAGAACATCCATCGGTTTCTTAGTAAACTTCAACTATATCCGACGCTCCTGTATACTTATATCCTTTGTTGACTGTACATGTCAATATTAAGTTCTACATACGTTTAGCGAAGTGCTCTTGGTCGAGCAGCCTGGCGCCGGTGACGTGGATCTCATCAATGCGCGGCTTGTTAGCCTGCAGCTCCTGTTCGAAGTTCTGATGCTTCTGAACCTTGCCGTTGAGGTTCGTGGGGTCCAGGTATGAATCGTCTGTCGCGAACTTCAGCTTCTCGTTGATCCAGCCTGCGAGTAAATACTTTGTTAGAACATCCTAGGTAAATTTGGAACATTCATAAATAATACCCCTGCAGCAAACCGCAAAGCTGTAATTTTAATCAGTGACTAGTTGTAAATTACACAACTATAGGATATAACAGTCTTTAAACATAAGAAATTTTTTAAGCACTTTAAAAATGCTCGAAAGACTTTACTCGAATTCGAGCACCTGATGCAATTATTACACTGGTAATCGCACTGGAAGATGAAGCTGGACTAGACTGTCCGAAGACGGACGTACTCGTCGCCGTACATTTACGCAATCGAATTCGGGAGAACGACAAAATGTAATTGCACCATTAGGGTAAAATGTTTTATGTTTCCTAATAAACGGAACCTCCTACTTATAAGTTTTTTATTTTTTTATTATTATATCTGCAATCAGTGAGCTTCACTATGAGCGGATGTTTTGAGTGATGTATTGGCGTGACTTCGTCCTACTTATAAGTAAACAAAATATGTTTGAACACAATTTTTGTAAAGTTGCTACAAATAGATTAAAATCAACAAATTTACGTACCCTTGGTCTCATCACAGTCTCGCTCAAACTGCTGGTACTTGTAAGCATCCTCCAACAGTGCACGACGTTGACTGGACTTTTCCAAGAGGGCGGCGCGGCGCTCCAACAACTGTCACAAGACAGATTGTTAAGTTTAGTTCTTTGTATGTTACACGTGTTCAACGAATCTTGTATTGTATAACGGGCTGGTGTCCACGACATCTCGCCCAAACGCGTATTGTACGTACGGGTGGGAAAATTGATAATTAAAACCGTGCGCACACAATATTATGCCTTAACGTTAAGATAACAGATTCGTAAACATTCTCTAGGGGATACAAAATCGTTACTTATAGCGACGTAAGTATATTTGAATAAAGAATTTGAGATAATTTTCAAGTCATTATGGAACAACAAACTGAATGTCATACCTTAACAAAGTTCAAATTCCATTGCAACCAAAAACTTATTAGGACGTTTTTGTTACAAATGGTCATTAAAAAAACAACTTAAAATACAGTTCACCAAAGTAGATAACTGATTAACTGGCAATGAAATGACATTTATCTGAGAATATGAACACTGCAATACTGTTCTATCCAATAGAATGGACCCCACGCCCGAAACTTCTCAATACTCAAGATACGTACCATCTCCCTCCTCTGCGCGACGTCGTCAGCAGCATAATGCTGTCCCTCAATGAGTTTGGACGCGAACTCGTCCAGAGCCTTGATCTTCTCCTCCTGGGCTACTAGAGACTTCTCAAAGTCTTCGTGTTTCTTGAGGAGGGCTTCCACGGAATCTAAAGAGTCACCAACGTCTTCGTTGGCGAGGAAAGCCTAGTGAGAGAAAAATGGTTTATTTATTTAATATCATCGCCATTGAGAATTTCGAGTCTAACTTGAGACCTGTTAAAAAAATAATATTCATTAGAAAATGGTAACTTTGAATATTTATTTTTTTAACTTTGCCCCACACTAGGAATTTCTCCTGTATTGTGGGTGCGTTTACAAACATTTAAACTCACATACACAAACAGTCGGACCCGGAACAACTACTTGTAGGTCATACAAATATATTTTGTTCCGTGCGGGAATCGAACCCGCGACACGCAGCGCAGTAGTCATTGGCTTAACCACTGCGCCAACCGTGCCGTCAAATAATAAAAATAATAAATGATTGAACCTTGTACTGTTCTTACCTCCTGCTTATGCATCCAAGCATCAGCCTGTTCGGTGTCTCTGTAAAACAGCTGAAGATCCATGCACTGCAGATACAGCACACGTCTCTGCTCCCACAGCTGATGCAGCGCTGAGCTCTCGCGCTCAAGGTTCTCAAGCGCTGACGATACTTCGGATGAGGCGCGGTGTCCGCCTTCTACCAGCGCTTGACCCGCTGCAGCGCACGCGTGGATCACGTCTGATCGTGCGTCCATCTCGCCCTGGAATTGGATTTGAATTAGTATGTCATAGAAACTAACAGAAGCAAAACTTTCAAAATTAAGTTGATTTAAACTAAAACTAGCCTCAGGTTCCAAAATATAGATAAGTGAATCCTATTTAGAGATGGGTTATACCCAACTGTTCACGTAACTGTCGGGTTAAGTGAACTGTTGGGTATATCCAGTCAGCTGTCATATAAATCAAGCCATTTGCGTATCTTCAAAATCTCACAGATCATCGGAACTCTTGTTGGCACTTAGGCAACCTTAACATTACTTTGGCCTATTTTAGTACCCATTATTTTATAATTTTATCTTTATTTTTGTGGTCTTCGGACATGAAAAAACATTTTTCCGAAGAAAACAAGCAACTGTATTGTTGTATTTTCGATTTTTGCCTGTGAAAATAAAGTTCTTTTTCACTTTGTACTGCTTTTTTGGAAGTCGGTTATGATTTTTTTTTATAAAAGTTGTTATTTTTTACTTTCCAGTTGTTGCCACAACCAAAAAATAATTAATGATGATCATTTTTATTACTTTGACCTTTAAGTATCAATCTAGAGAGTTGTCTTTAATTTTTGGTGTCTTCGGAGCACATAACCTTGTATTTGTATTTGATAGACTATCCCGAGTTCTTCCGTTGCTCGGTCGTTGTCGTACAACAATAATCATAGTGTCACCTTGTGCTCCTGATGCTTCTCCAGCAGCGCCTCGGCTCCGGGCACGTCCTTGGCGAGGTCGTCGGCCGCGATGAGCGCGCGGATGTCGCTCACCCACGACATCAGGTCGCGGTAGTCCGCCAGGAAGCGGTGCAGAGCGTGGGACGATTCTAGCTCGGAGCGACGTTCCTGTCAAATGGAGAATTGTTACAGATTGTTTCAAAGTTTATAGTTTTTAAATCTTTAACAGCTTTTTTTTTTGTTTTCACTGCACGAAGGAGCGAAACAGTTGTTCTTCATTCTGTGTGGCGCTCTGCGTCGTCGTGCGATGATATACCAAGACAACGGGAATGCGGTAATGCTTGCTGCTGCTTGATCAGCTTCATTTTAACGAAGATTATGAAGCGAAACTTCTTAGGCGGCGATTTGATAATAATTAGACGAGAATTGAGAGTGAAATTTCAAGGACGCGTCACGTTTAGTTACATGAGAGAGAAGAAAGATATATCTCTGTCTTTCACAATACATCTCTCTTATTCTTATTTTGTAAGTAGTTTCACTTCTATCACGTGTACGGTGCTACACGCGAAATTTTTCATAATGCGTCTTGAATAGACGCAAATGCGCCAAACTAACAAAAAGTTAATAAAATGAAATACAAGAAGTTATGCGTCATTTTAACGCAAATCGGAGATCCATCGTTCACCTCAGCGGTTCGATCTCAAACTCATGGAAAAGAAACAGATATATTCTCAAACTATTTTAAAGAGATATTAAGGAAAACCCAACTTGATAGATCTTCTTACCTTCGCCTTCTGCACAAGCTTCTGCCAAGCGAGTGTGATCTCATCACGCTTGGAGTGAATAGCGGGGGCGTGGTCAGCATGGATGGCTGCCAGTCTTGCCGCCTCACCGTCCAGGGTCGATACCTTGTCTTCTAGAGCCGCCAGGTCACGTTCAACTCCCTCGTGCTTACGCTACACATGACAAAATGTTATATGTTAGGTTGGAAATAATATTAAATGTACAAAAAATAACACGACGATTCTTAAATAATGTGAGGTAAAGTACACATTTTTACTTTATTTATTTACAACTGTTAATCCAAACTGTAAGTCAAAAGAAAGACGATTCTTCAGAAAGTAAACCCTATCCTATTAAACAAATTTGACTATAACTTGTAATTTTTATGTCAATGGAACATTCCATCGATTGTTATCAGAATGAGGAAAGATGTAGCAGCTTACAGACCGACGTTAAGTTTATTATAAGGTAATACTTGTAACATTGGTTCAATAAATCTTAAGTGTTACCTGCAGCGTCTGCACAGTAGCGAGGTCCCTGCCGTAGTCATCGGAGCCCAGCACCACGTCCTTCTCAGAGATCCACGCGATGGTCTCGTCAGCGTCGCGGTTGAAGCGCTGGATCTCGTGCGCGCCGAACAGGCGCTCCTGACGCATCAGCGCCATCTGGCGGAGGCGCTGCCAGGCCTCGTTCAGCTCCTATGAGGAAAAATTTGTGTGGAAGTTATTATATTGTTCGTCATCATTCTCTTGCCGTTATCCCAATTTATTTGGGGTCGGCGCAACATGTCTTCTTATGATATTGTTATGTAGCAATGATATCGCCGTTTCATTAAAAAAAAATACGTCAGTGGCTTGCCTATCATCAACCGGAACCAATAAAAAAAGTTACCCGAAGTAAAATTAGGTGTTAAGGTGAATGCACAGTTGTAGCCCGCGAAAGTCAATTTTACCTACTTACGTTTTTTTTGCAATTTTCAGATCAGTGTCAGGTTGTATCTTGATCAAAACATGATTCGCGACTATAACAGGTACGTATTTATAGAATTATATTAATTAGAATCATTAATACATCTTTCTAAGTTAGATTTGACTGACCTGCAAATTGCACAAAACCTAAGAAAATTTTAATTTCGCGGTCTAACACTGCCCATTCACCTTAACTTTTATTTTTTATTCTCAAAGTATGGGCAAATGTTAACAATTTATAAACTGACCACTTTAGAAAAAATAAGTGCAGAAAGGAACTTGATGCCTTAGGTCAAGCATCACTTACTACATGAATACTATACATCCCAGTCAACCATATATTATTATGACGAATTACATGGCCGGAGTATTACTGGAGTTCTTTATTTAATTTTGCGTACTACTCCTGTGTGTGTTTATTTTAAACTTATCCTGAAAATTTTACTGCAGTTCAACTTACATCCTTCCTCTTAACAATAGTCTCTCTCTCCGGGTGGCCTTCCAGCACCAATCGTTCAGCCAGCTGGTTGACCTCAGTCACACGGTACTCCTGCGCGGCCATGTCCTTCTGGAATTCGTCGAACTTGCGCTGCAGGACCTCCACATGTTCAAGGTCTGAGCCGAACTCGTCCGCGCAGACAAATGTTTCCTGTGACGAAAAGAAAGGAGTTAAGATATGCTACCTATGTGTGGGGTGTCAAACACCGTTCTTATAGTGTCTTGATGACGGATAGTCGTCATATTCAAAGAGCCTACTTGTAAGTAGTTCGACTTTCGACCAAGATAATTGTACAGTCTGGCATTGTTATCCATCTTGAAAATCTTTGTTTTTTACTTGAACTAGACTGCCAAAAGAAGGCTAGCCTTTTCGAAATTAGTCTCCTTGTGGATAAAGTGCTTAATGATTGTAAGATAAAAGTTCGTATTGAATTATCAAACTAAAGAATGTCAGTCTAGTAAATTAATATTCTGATGATACAATGACCTTCAATAAATTTTAAACTATTGTAGCCAATTAAAATTAATTGAATTGATCATGTTCAACTTGGCACAACATTGGACCTTCAGACTTCACCTTTATACAACATTATGCATTATTTTCTGTTCTTTTACTAGAAATAATTCCTCAGTGACTTCATCATCACACTTATTCATATTACTATCAAAAGAATACATCAACATACTCTTTACAAATGCTGATGTCATTCTCCTATTTCAGAACATTTCTGGCTTGGTTGTTGGCAAAGTGGACAAAGTCAAACAATCTTTTATATACTGTTTAGTTAACATGGTTACTTCGCAGACGATATGAGTCCAGGCCCAAGATTGTACTAATTTAGGCTACACCTTCAACATTTCACATATAACGTGGGTTAGACAATTCTTTTTCTAGTAGGTAATGTACAGTCAACAGCAAAAGTAGATGATCAAAATTAGAAATTCAATACTAATGAACGGAGTTCGCGTCAGAACTGTGCTCTTACAGTTTGTGGGTAAGATAACTGACTAAAAAGCCTAACTTATTCAGAGTGAAATATTACTGTCAATAATTATTATTTAAAGAATGTTTTGGGTGCGACGTTAAGTGCACAACTAAGTTATTGACGGCAATCATCATAATGATTCATCATCATTAATCTAGCTAAATAAAACTATACTCAGCTTCTCTCATTAGGACATCATTCGTTTCTAATTAAAGACTAATGTAATTAATCATCTTTCAGATATTCTTAATTGACTTTACCTTTTATGAATTAACTAAGATTTGAATAAAAATTTCTTGAAGCAACTGCTTAAAAATATCCTCCATAACTCACCTTATCATGAATCCAGAACATCACTTCATCGCAGTGCCTCAAGAACTGCACCAACACTAGAGCCTGCTGCAGCTTCATGCCCTTCTCCGCCAAACGGGACAGCAGTAGCTCCCACAGACGGTGCAACTCATCCAGACGACGGCGGATGGTCTCCGAAGCGAAATGACCCGCAGAGATCATCTCACTGCCGGTGTTGTCAAGTACTACAATGGCGTTGGAGTGGGCTGCCACTTCAGCCTCGAAGGCTTGGTGTTTTTGGATCTTGGCCTGTAGGGAAAAGATGGTGTCAGGGTGGAAACAGATTTATACCACCCTTTACATGTTGTGAAGCAACGGTTTGTTTTTTTCCAATGAGCAAGGGTAATTTGAAAGTAGATATTATAGGTTCTGCAATATGGTAACTTTAAACTGGATTATGGTATGACTACTTTGTTTACTGTTAATATTTGGTTTTCTTTGTAATATTTTTATTCCAGCAGAAAGGTAATTTGTAGAACACTACATTACCGCAAGGTCAAATCCATATTATTATTTCATCCACCAGTAACTAGAACATTGACTCTACATGGAAAATGTAAGGCCAATGTTCTACAATACATTACATAATTATATAATATTGAAATTCATATTTGAAAACACAAAAAAAATCAAATTCATATGTGAAAATTCTTGAAGATTCCATGCATACCTGAAGGTTAGTAGGATCTTTGTAGCTCTCATCGCTGGCGGCCTGCAACTTCTCCTGGATCCAGGACTCCAGCTCGTCAGCATCGCGCTTGAAGTACTGGAACCTGCGAGAGTCTTCCAGCTTCTCGCGCTTGGCGCGGGCTTCCTGCTTGAAGTCTTCATAGCGGTTCAGGACCTGTGGGAAAGATGAAAGGATTTAGCATATTAACAACCAGACGTAAGGTTTATGAAAATATTTTATAGCTAGGAGAAATACACCATAAAATATATTTTTTAACCTTCCCCAAAACCACTGGCGGACCAAGGGGGGCAGGGGCGGTCCGCCCTGGGCCCCTGGTCTAGCTGGGGCCCTAAATCTTAAGAAGTACTTTTTAGTCAATCCCAAATAATGTAAAAATATGTTCAGTTCAGCAGTAGTTCGAGTCGGAGGCCCCGTACGTACCTATACAAAACATAAATGTACGGCCGCTCTCTTATTCCTAAGACTTTTTGCATAAATAAGTCGACAAAGCCAATCCTATTTCCATAGGAATACGAATGTTCAAAAGAAACCTGACCGAGAATTCAGAGTTGAGGTGTAAAATATTTCGATTTTCGAGCTCTTGTTGCTCGCTCTCGCATCCTTGCTTGCTTTTCTTAAATAGCCTAATGAGGAGATGAATATGAAATAAATTATACGATTGACGAGTTATACGAACATAAATGTGGAACAGCTGATTTTTTTTTCGCGATTTCAGGTTTGGTCCCATAGTAAAAGTTGTTCATAATGAGTACAATGACCTCTTAAGAGGTTGTCAATGTTTTACCAATAACCCTGTACACTTCCAATCAATCTGATATAGGCGTATTGTCAGGTCAAGGATGTAGACTCAACCTTTCAGTCGTCCATCAATAACGTTCCCGACAGACTATCGACGCTCTGTGCCCTGTGAAATTAGGTTTCTCCTAGTGACCACCAGGTGGCACTATAACTTTTGCCATATGAAATTCTAACGCGCTCGCAATCGAACGTGAGTGAAAAAACTCACACTTGAGCCTCTGTACGTGAACAGCGCCTCGTAGACCTGAAGCCGTACGTCATTCACGTATCAAAGCAATGATATTCCGTTTATTTTAGTCTAAATGTTGCTATCTTATCTTGTTATCTTGATTATATCCTGGCATAAATTTCAAAACAGACAAACGAGAATTTCTGATCGCATTTCTACAACGGTCGGTTATCGTTGACGAATTTCTTGTGATACAGGAACTCTTAGTACAAGAGTCAGGGCTACACAGATGTTTGGGTCTTGAAGTGAAAATAAAGAAATTATAAAATTAATTATTAGACGAAACAAACTTCTTGAAAAGCTTTTTAATGGATCTTATACTTCCTTGCAGTGAAAATAACGTAAATTTTTTTAAGCAAATTAATATTACGCTCATCAGTCATTAATTCGAAAGGTTCTCAACATCATCTTCAAAAATATCAAAAGTACATAAAATAATGAGCAAGAAACGTAATGTTACTCGTTGCCCCCCTACCAGCTGTGAGCTACTTTCGTATAACACTTATAATCCCAATAACTAATTAATTACATAATTGAAGCGACGACGCGACGTGACCAGAGACCAGACTGTAGGGCGTTGACTAGCATAATCATCCTGTAATGTTCCCATTACTGGGACACAGGGCGTTGACTAGCTAACATAATATTCTAACTGACCAGACAGCTGTGCTGCTGGGGAGTTTGTTGCACCACTTCTTCCTAGCTAAAGCACTAGGAAGTGGTGAAGGGCGGGTGCTTTGGGGGACTGTCTCCTGTAATTTTGGCGTTCAAGAAGTGCTGATTCTCAGTCTAGTTTAAACAAATCACTTTTGATTTGGTTTTGGATTCTCCTGTTAAACTACTACAAAAAAGCCATGAGACTAGTAACTGTGTTATGCCGACATTTTGTTGCTCGGACAGGATGTTCGCGTAGACGGTAATACGTAACACGGTATGACGGGCCTGCATAGCAGCTGAAGGTCAATTAACAAAATGGTTGCAATCAGTACCACAAATGGTAACGGATGACAGTATCAGTTACAGTTATACTCATCACTAAATATGCCCAATATCCGTTTTATATGGTACTACGAAAGTACGATTGTAGGTACCCATAGCACAGTAGATTGTACTGTGCCCAAAGCGCACAGCGATAGGCATGAGTGACTGCTTTCCGCTTTACAGCTGCTGCATTGCAACTGGGTCGGCTCTGTGTGTATGCAAATAGGCGATGGGAAGCAGACAGCGCCTGCATCTCGTTATCTGCATCTCGTACAATACGACCGACGTAACTTGGCGAACCTGAGTATAGCCTTTGCGAACTTTCGCGCATGTCCTCTCATTCCTCGCCTCATGTCACGATTTGGTTCCTAAAAAATCTTACTGCGCAGCCATCTGCGCGAAGTTCAGGCTCGCCAAGTTACGTCGGTCGTATTGTATTTGCGATTTCTTATGTAAAAGCT
This sequence comes from Oligia latruncula, assembly GCA_948474745.1. Classification (NCBI taxonomy): domain Eukaryota; kingdom Metazoa; phylum Arthropoda; class Insecta; order Lepidoptera; family Noctuidae; genus Oligia; species Oligia latruncula. The sequence continues at coordinate 2,068,066 of OX419685.1, forward strand.
GTGTATATTATGAATTCTTTGGGTAAGTAATACCTATGCATGACCTGTGGTTCGGACTTTGGATCTATTAGAAAGTATAAGACGGCTTGAGTAGAATTTCATTACTTGGACCTTAGAGAAACATGCCTAGACGGGACGAAATGAAAATACGGCATTCGTGTATGTCCCACTGGCCCACTGGGCAATTCATAATCACTAATCAGCATACATTCGTACAACAATGTTTCCACTGCTGGGACTCAGGTCTCTTCTTTGTATGAGAGAACTTAATCGGGATTTGGTTACGATCAGTATAGTTATTCACAAGTCGATCACCAATCGATATGCTTCCTACCGAATCGAACAAAGAGTCTTCTAAAGGCTATATATACACACAAATCTAAAACCTGAAAATATTCTCAGTTTCAATCAAATAGACGATGCCACTCTTCCGATAGCTATTTGCTGTCGGGAACAAGGCGAATCGGTTACAAAAATTTATCATTTTCGACACGACAGCCTGTCGAACGGATGTGAACAGTTATGCAGGTGCGATTTCTTCGAAATACCTCATCATCTGCCTTGCCTTTTCCCAACTATGTTGGGGTCGGCTTCCAGTCTAACCGGATTCAGCTGAATACCAGTATTTTACATGGAGCGACTGCCTATCTGACCTCCACAACCCAGTTACTGGGTAATACAATACCCCTTGGTAAGACTGGTTGTCAGACGTTCGGGCTTCTCACTACCCGTAAGAACTGTCAAAGATCCACGAATGACAGCCGAGACCAACGGCTTAACGTGCTTTCCGAGGCACGGAGGGCTCACGGTATATAAATATGGTAACCCATCCACAGCAGCAAGCGTAGCTTAACCTGATCGATCGACCTGTACGGCTGTTATTATTTAGCCACGGGCCCCTCGAAGTACCTATGTTCTGTAAATAAATTGTATGAAAAATATAGTTACCTGTTCACGACGCTCCTGAATATCCTCAGCAGTCTCGAGGATCTTCACCTCTTTGGGTGGTGGTATCTGTTCCATGATGGAAGCGTCAAATTAACTGGAACAATAGAGAGGTGAAGGTGAGTTAATAACAACATTAAAAATGACCATTGTGTAGCTATACCAATTAATGACGTACTGACTATACTATATAAAAACTTTACAGCAGAAACTTTTATGTTTGTGTTCAGGGTTTGGTAAAAAATGTATTTAATTTTTGTAAAACTAGCTTCCGCCGGAGGATTGTCCCACGTGGTATGTCGATAAAAAGCCTATGTCCTACCTTAGGGTTCAAAATATCCCAACACTAAATTTCATCAAAATCGGTTCAGCCGTTTCGGAGTTTAGCCGGAACAGACAGACAAAGATTTAAAAAAATAGTTTATTTTGTTATAAGTAGTGTGTATACTTTACTTGGCATTTAGTAAAAAGCTGATGTTTGGATATTACATAATCATAATCATTTATTTATTTGTCAGAATATTGTTACAGAGTTGTTACATATTTTTAAAAGTTCATAATATTCTGCCGTTTCCGGCGTACAAATACATTTTTTAGGGTACAAACAGACACTTCAATTTTATTTATTTATACTTATAGAAAGTAGATAAACTCAGTGCTAGAACAATACTTTAGCCATGACTCTCGATTTAAATAAAAATTTAAGTAGACAATAAGCAGTCAGTTTTAAGTTGTGTTTTTCATAAAAAAAATCATTCTATAATACCTGCCTTAGTGATTATATTGCAAAGTTTTTTACACCTTTAAATACATAAGTGCCTACTGTTAAGATACCTCAAGTATCACCTAACTTGTTACTAACATTACTTATAAATACCAAGGAATAAGAGAATGGCATTCCTCAAATAAACTTAAATCTTGGTATTGTTATCAGTGACGCATCAGCTATTTTTTTTACACCCTGATCTCATCAGATACTATCCTCATTAACTCAATGTCAAGCTACACTTGACATCACTCACAGAAGGAAAGTTAACAGAAGTTCAACTTCACACAAAAGCTTGATAGAAAAGAACTTTGTTCCTGCTGTAGTTGAGGCGAAATTAAAAACTGTTATTTAGAATGGACTACGGAAGATACACATCCCAAATAAGATACAGCCAATTTGAAGTGTCATTCATAATTCATGACATAAAATGAGGCGTGTTGTGACTTGTGACGCATTGCGAAAGAAATTGCTTCTCCTGCTTATGTATTATATGTAGCTTGCTTATTTAAATGGGAGTAGATACAGTCGAACAAGCTATTTGGAATACAGGCAGCTAAATTGCAACTGCTCTTATACATTGTTGCAAGTGTACTGAGTGGTCAATTATTTTACATAACTCTTTTTAAACTTGAAAATGAATATTGGCAGTGTAGTGGAAACACGAATGTTATTACCTGTATCCCAAATAGAATATTCGAACATAAATGTAATTTACCATAAATGCTAAAGCAATAATGTAGTTTGACAACAATGGATATTCAGAGTTGTATTCAAAACAGACTCATCACATTAGCTTAGAAGGCCGCCTATTTATCGACGTGGACGACTATTACGCGTATTTTACGAGCAATCAATGCTTATTGGAAAACACTAAAGTTGGAGCCATTTTCGCCAAACCTTATAAATAATTTGATGGCATCATTTTCTCAGTGTTGTGTTTATTACAGCCACATTGAATGAAAATTTAGTTATAGATTAAAAATTGAATTGAAAATATTATTAATTACAAAAATATAGGACTACCAACAGATCTCACAGCAAAAATCATAAATTGGAAAAAAACTTGTAAAAGGAACTTTAATGAAATATTTATCTAGTAAGTGAGACTACTGCAACTTGTCTGCACTGTGGCACTTGCCAGACAAGGCTTACATCACATGGCCTTGTGTGTGAGTCACCCCAATGTAACGTATTATAGACCTGATGATAACATTGTTTTTATACTCCTTACTTCTTTAAGCAATGCACTTAGCAACTCCTTTTATACATCCTTCTTACAATATTTTTGTTTTAATTTTCTTTAAGCTATGATAATGTTATTTTAAGGAATTCAAGTGTTCTTTTTATCAGTAATAATATTCAACATTCGTTCTTATCAGTACTTATGAGCCTAGGTACATTCTCATTATTAAAAGATAAGTGATTTCACAATATTCTCTTGTGGAAAAAGTTAGGAACTAAGTAGAAGTAGGGGTGTGTGTGGCTCAGCAGTTTGTCAAACGTGGCTGTAGAAGTGTAGATAATGGCTTCAGAAATGACTATAATGATATACTAAATGTCTTAAATATGAATGGATGAATAACCGGATAATAGCTAAAGATATTAGGAATAGATTAGAATATAAATCACCAAAACAGTTACTAACCAATTAAGGATGTTACTAGCAAACTTCTGGAAACTTATTGTATGGTTTCTTTAGAATATCAAGTCAGACACACTCAAAGTCAAATCATTTATTCCAAATAGGCATATTATTATAAAAGACACTTCTGAATGTCAAAAGTTCGTCATTAACGTCAGATTTTCAATTAAAACATGTCATTATAATAGTTTTAATGACCGTTGTCCTACATATGGATGTGACAGTTGAGTGCACACACCACCTAGAGGCTTTGTAATCAATACCAATGCAACTTGATCAGGTACATTGCAATCACACACACAGACAGAGATAGTCAGATGTGTGTCATACTATGGGTGGGGTCACTCAGCATTACAAGTACAGATATATTTTTTAAATTACTTAATGTTAGTCTTTTCTTTAATGTTTCTTTTAAAGGTTTTTGTTTGATTGTGTTATTGGAAAACAAAATTGTTAGAATATCATTACACATCATAACGGGGTCACATTGCAGATCATTATTAGTTTTAATTGGTTAAAATTTTTTTTCAAGTTTTACTTCAAATATGAAAAAATTACCACATGATTTTTGTAAGCAAAAAGTTTTTTCATATAATTATGATTGTGAAAGCTCTTAATGGCTGATAATTGTAGAAACTTATCCGTAGAAAATTAAAATCAAACCACTAAGAGCATAGAAAACTCACATGTTTATGTTTAAAGAAAAAAAAAACAGGATATCCTAGCCAAATAATGTTATTGTTTATATTTTAACAACAACCCACAAATTAATTACCTCAAAAAACATAAAACTGGTGCCAAAAAAAGTCAATACACAGCACTGCAGAGGTATAAACACTAGGTATTCTGATCACAAAGTCTAGATTATCTACTGATGTAGAAAGTACTGGCGGCTGACGCGGCGACGCACTGCTCCAGATTTATCGCCCTGCCCGACACGCACCGCCGACACTATACCGCAATAAAACCGCCGCGGTGCCGCCGCCGGCGTATCCACTGCTACCTATCGAATCGACCCCACATACTTCCCTCACATGAACAATGACGTAATGCTCCAAAATAAACCTAATAAGGATTATGGCCGGAGCCAATTTTGGACTTCCGCTCTGCAGGAATCACGGGAATGAAGAATGTTACTGGGTGGTCTCTACATGGGTTTCCATTTTGAATATCCCTATTCATGAATCTGATTTCTTACGGAAAGTTGGACATTCGTAAGGAATTCGCCGATACATGGGTGTGTCATAGATAAGATTTGAACACTTCATAAGGTTTATTTTCAGTTTTAACATTGAATAGGGTAGCATTTATAAAAAAAAACTCACCTTTGACTTAAAAATAACACAGATTTTATACGTTTTATACACTTTTTGTATGAATTTTCATGAAATATCGTTCGTTCGACGTGCAGTCGCGTCACTCCACCTACAACCAATGTTGCCAGGAGATATATTTAAATGACAGCACAGCTGTTGGCTGTTGATTGAATGACCTCATTTCGAAAAGTTAAAGGCCTATTACACTACGTAGTATCAAGACAATCTTACTAAGATTTAGCGTAGTGTAATAAGAGTAAGCCTGTTAGTCTGTCTAATTAGACAGACCGAGTGGGTTCGCCAGCGGCGACAAAGTGAAGTCACGTGTTTGTTTGCTGTGGCGTGCAAACTGGCTTGTTCAAAAGAAAAGGAAGTGATTTTTAATCATAGTGATGAGTACCGTGACTTGCCATATTTATGGCAGAAAAGTCACAAAGATTACATAAACCAATCACTTCGTGCATGTATGCCACATAACGACGCGACTATTAATAGAGTCTGGGAAATGAAAGTAAAGATGAAATTAAAGTTACATTTTTTATATGGCAATAATTAACAAATGCCAAGAGGCAACAACCCGCGAAATAAAATTTGACGTATTTCTTCGGGGGTGATAGTGTGAACCGGAATTAACCATTTGCAACAATAGAGCACTCCCGAAAATGCATGAAATTCGAGAAAAAACATTTTTCATATTTTTTTTAAGTTTTCCCAGAATTCGTCACTAATTATCAGGTTTCTCTAAACTCTCAAATTGTATGGCCATCATTGCTGCAAGGGATTATAGAAGCCAGTTAATTATTTCGATTATCATATAATTTTTAAACATTTCAAAACTTTTCAAATTCCAGAGTTCATACACGTAGATTATTTTTGAAAATAATTAATAAACTTCGTTTAACTATATGTTGTTGATGACTTCCAAAGTCCCAGATTATTTTATTATGCAGTAAATATTTTTAGCAAGTATTAAAATTATTTTTTTCTAATGTACACCCTGATTATAGCTTTTCTTTTTGAAGATACAAATCTAATCTGTGTGCAGGTTTATTTTATCGATATAGCAACTCTTGCCTTCAGTTGTCAAAAAGTCTTGTTCTCGCTTGGTTCGTCCTGTGTTTGTTGTATCAATTTGTATGTCAATTATCAATTAACCCTCGTTTAATGATGGCCTGTTGATTATTAAAAAGCAGTGCTCGGTACTGATACTATCGATGTGCACTTGGAAGTTTGTGTAAATCATGGCTGCTGGCGGCGAGGATCTGTGGCGCGAGTGCGCGTCCTGGCTGACGAGATGTGGCTTGCTACGTCCCGACCATAAGGCGAACTGGGAAACGAGTTCAATCCATGACCTGGCGTACACCCTGCGCGATGGCGTGCTGCTGTGCAACCTGCTGAACGTGCTGCACCCGGGCTGCATCGACATGAAGGACGTGAACCAGCGGCCTCAGATGGCGCAGGTAATTGGGCCCCGCCGCCGCGACCTTCACTCTAATTACTATAAAACTATTAAATTTGGCACATAATAGCTGCACGCGTGTTATGTGGAACTAATTCCTAGGTCGTACATTCGTAGTTTAGAAATTTGATACAAGGTTTACAGATTTGCATATGAGTTCGTGTTTTTGCGTTTACGAGCAATATTTTGGTAATTTTAAATGAACATTTCGTGTGTAACGTACAGCAGGACTTCCTCATATTCAAATGTGTATTTAGCATCACATTAACAGTTATAATGTGTTAGTGTAGTTAATTATGCATGCAATCATGAATGGAGCTTTGCTATTGATATGTGCGTATTCAACAGCTATTGAATATATGTTCCGGTGTTATCTGCATCGTAAACTTGCTGTGAATGAACAGACGGAGCTCACTACTGACTAACAATTCATGAATTCAAATTAAATGAACATGTCCTAACATAGTGCTTGCTAGATGTAATATGGGTTAAAAAGAAGAATTCTACTAAGATCAATGACCATAGTGTGGAATTTTTATTAGTTTTTATTTTAATAGTAACATAATATGACCTCCTTATGCAATCCCGACATAGTAGGTAACGGAAACCATAATATAGACATTAAATTGTTAATCGTTTTACCTTTAAAAAAAAACTAATTAGGTCATGGTCATAGTTATGAATCTGCTATAGGAACCAGTAGCGAAGGGTAAATTTTTGTAAGAGGTAAGCCGGAGTAGATATCTTTAATATGATTATATTATTTGTCTATAAAATACTGACTGGCATTTTTCAAAGGGAAGCCGGTAGGAATCGAGTTGTATGGAACCTTCGCCACTGATAGGAATTGTTAATTGCAAAATTAATTATTGTGGTTTCAAATCAATTGTTGCCTTTCTGGGGCAGTGCGACAGTGTAGGCTAATTTAAAAAAAAACTGGCCAATTGCGAGTCAGACTCGCACACGAAGGGTTCCGTACCACAAGGCAAAAACGCCGAAAAAACACGTTTGTTGTATGGGAGCCCCCTTAAATATTTATTTTATTCTGCTTTTAGTATTTGTTGTTATAGCTGCAACAGAAATACATCATCTGTGAAAATTTCAGCTGTCTAGCTATCACGGTTCATGAGATACAGCCTGGTGACAGACAGACGAACACTGGAGTCTTAGTAATAGGGTCCCGTTTTTACCCTTCAGGTACGGAACCCTGAAAATAAATAAAAAAAATACAATACAATTGTTGTTAATTCCAATAGAGACCTTGTTTGTATGTGTCCTTAATTTTTATTGCATTGTCCTCTAAGCACAATGCTTTGTTAAGGTTGTCAATGTAAAGCCTTCATGCTAAAACATGCTAAGGAAATGTTTGCTTGTTTTTCATGTCAGAGTATCACATAAATATCTTTGCTATCATTAAGCCTGTTGTTTTCCTCAAAGGTAAACAGAGGAAAATGTGACAGAACACCTCCACTAATGTATAGTTCCTTGTCATAATGTCTGAGCCATGCAAAGGATGCATAAACAAAAAAAAAAAAACAGTGGCACTCCGGGAGTGGGCACAGAAGTGAAAACAGAACACAAACAGAATACTTTACCATCACTCACTGACATATCGGATTTAAAACCAAGTACATCCCGAGGACACCCGAACGCATCCGAATGTAGCCCGGTGTTGGTAACAGTGTCGCGAGTTCAATGGTTTTTTTCTAGTTAGGGTTCTCTTAAACCAAGAGTACATTTGGTCATGAGCTCTGATAACTTAATAAATAAGATTACATAAAATTATTAGCCTTTTACCAAACTTTAGCGTTGAGGTTGAGCTACACAGTTGACTATCTATGTTCCATGTTACTGGGATTGGTTTCCGCATTTAGTACTTCTAGTGGGCCATGGCAGTCGCAGCTGGTCATTCCTACCAGCCCACCTCCCTCTAGATTTTAGAGACAGATTAGGAAAACGAATCTACTTCTAGAGTGTAGAAGTACATTGGTTCTTCTAGTCTGTTGACCATTCTAGAAGCTACAACTATCCATAGCTACTTATAGTATTTTTTTTGCCTTTTTTATAGGGTATATTTTGGTTTAGCAGTGCCTACTGTACTATATAACTATTTCAGCCCTTATTGCTATTGAGGATATCTGTTTTATGACTTAACAGTCCATATTGTGACAACTGTTGCCCATTAAACTAGTCACCCTATGTTTATGGGCACCGTCATAAAATAGCTATGGCTTGTTTATAGTTCTGTTGCTAGATAGAATACTCTTTATTATGTACACCATTAAAATTACAGATATAAGGCCCTTTTACACGCACTGTTTATTTTTGACAACACTGACGAATCGTGCCTACATACGGCGAATAAACCGTAGTTTTTCACGGCAAGAAAAACGTGTGCGTGTGTCTAAGGGCCCAATACTAGTTACTGACTAGAGTAATTAGCTCTTTTCCTCAAAGCTAGTTTTTGTTAATTTATCTAGGAGGAAAACTCAGACCAAATAAAAAGTATGCAAAAAGTGCAAAAACACACCTACACCTCCACCACACAAAACTACACCTCCGCTCTGTGCATACACGCTCACACGCACGCATTTACAACCATTTACAATCAAACTACACCTCACTATTGTGCACACATGTTTACGAAACCGGCTTCACTTTACTGTTGAAAAAAAAAACACTTCCACTATCCACCTCCTGGCTCCATGATCAGACCCTCAACACCAAGTGCAATATGTTGGGAGTCATCAAAACGGATCTTATGACCCCAAACGCGAGGGGTTTACTAGTAGTCCCTCAAGAGTTCCACTATCCACCTCCTGGCTCCATCATCAGATCAGCTCCAAATTATAGTTTTGCCTTCCGAATTACATGTACTTACAAAACATTTCGATACGTCAATAAAGAAGTAGGTCAAAATTGACTTCTAAGATTTTGTAACAATGTTAGTTATTTACAAGAGAAGCTAATAAAAACATGTTAAAAATGGCTCCAATGCCATATTAATTATAATAAGAACTTAACAAGCTAAGCTAGTACCATTAAACTACTTAAATACTTCATGAAAAGGCATATTATTAAAGTTAAACTGTGAACACCAAGTGTTTCTCATTACTGGGTGATACATGCTTATCAGGGGCTGTAAAGTGCGTATACTTAAGATGAATCTACTGAGTATTACCAGCAAACTTTATGTGAAGTGATAAGTAGGTGTAGTAATTGAGTTGCCACTGTAACTTGTGCACATAATATGGCGTTTACATAGTCATTATTTAAAACTAGTGCAAATTATATGTAGGAAGATAATGGTCTAGCCATATGTTACTTGAAGTTTGATCATTAAGGTGCTCACAGACGTTTAAAATAGTGAGGCGCGACATCGCGAGGGACGCGACTCTAATATGGGTGCATCACTGGATGGGTAGTCAGCATGCCTAAGAAATTAAAAGTTAACTAAGTACAGCTGTTTGTATTGAACTAGGGACATACTGTAAAAAGGGACTAAAAAGTACCTAGGTATATTCTATGAGTAAACGAAAGTTCAACTTCCTCTTTTTTTTTGTTACCTTGGACTGTAAGACCTCCCTCAAATCCTTCCAGGAACTCTTTTCCGCGCCACCTCGAACCTTCCCTCGCGTTACGCGTCCAGGTCATCTTGCCATCCCTTTCTGGGCCGGCGACCTTTCATTCAACCTTCTACTTAGGTGAAAGCGCCAGGATAGCCCACGAAATTAATTTTTTTTTACGTTTTTTTGTTATTAGCTGGTCAGTATTAAGTTATACGTTGATTAAAATATGATTCGCGGCCGTAACAAATATGTATTTACAGAATTATAATCATTAAAGTCATCAACACAACTCTCTAAGACCAAAAGTAATCCCCAAGAATAACTATTTCATCAAATCTTGACATTTGGGGATTATACTAAGTTAACAAGTTGTATTACTGAGTCTAATGATATAATGTATAAATGAACATCCCCTAAGCTAAATAAACCAGATAAACAAACTATATTCATCACCATCACCAGGAACATGAAAGAATGCACACCAAAGCAGTTTTTATCGAAACTTCTATATCGTAAAGAGCGGTTAAATAACTACTCTCGTAACAGTAACAGATAATTAAATGTTATCAATAAGATATCGGGCAATTGCAAACGGTCTCGCGGCCCTCTTTAGTGCCGATCTTTGACATTCTATTCATCTCTGATACATCTCTTTTGGTTGATTGTTAATTAGTTATTAATATTATGGTGTAAAGAAACTGAAGCGACCGAAATGTTGATACTCTCAAATGCTTAAACTCTTAACTGGTCGCGAGTATGGAGCAAATGGAGTGACATAGTGTATAAGGGCGATCATTTGAGCAGAACAAGCAATAAAAAAAAATGGTTGCCTGTAAAGTCGGTTTTACGGGCGAAGATTTTACGTGACAACGTCTTTTTCTCGGTAGAATAGTTGAGTGGGAGAGAGACGCAAGGCATTCGGCGGGCCTCTCTCTCGTTCAGTGACTCATCGTAACGTTACCGAGCGTTACACTTTTTCATAAGTGACTCCCAGCCGCAACCTAATTTAAGACGTTGTCACGTCAAAAAACATAGTAACGCTGTGTGACGGCAATACCAGTGATTGTCTCTTTCCCTAGCCAACCAAGAAATTTACATAGAGAAAAATATTTTACGTAATATTATTATCAAAACCACTCCATTTGCTACCCTCTCTGTGTTCACCCTTCATTTTTGTACCATCCACCAAAATAATTTTTATCTCTTGTACCCAGTTCCTATGCATGCGCAACATCAAAGTGTTCCTCCGAACATGCCACGAGGTCTTCGAACTACGAGAGACGGATCTCTTCGACCCCTCAATGCTGTTCGACCTGTCGAACTTCCATCGAGTACTGTGCGCGTTGGCCAAGCTCAGCCAGTGTCCAAAAGCACTGGCCAAGAACATCAAGTGAGTCAGTTTTTATTGTAGAGATTTAATGATGATAAAATGGACGAGTATTTTTTGTGAATGGGAGATTAATAGATTTGAGATTTGCTTTGTGATTTGTGGTTTAATTCAATGTTCTTTTTATAGGGCACTTATTTGTTACGTAAACTTTTTTAGGAAATGATAAATGACGACGTACGGATTTGTTTCGCAGTGATAAAATATCTTGCAGAGTCAGAGTACAGATAAGAAATTAAGTAACTAATACGGAAAACTTGAAATACCTTTCTCATGCTCCCAATTGTATTCCAGACCATTCTCCGCTCTCAGAACGCAGTCAGAAGAAGACATATACAAAGATCTGCAATCTGTGTAAGTACTGAACTACTTTCGAAACTACCATTCTAACTTTCAAAGTACGAAGTAATTTAACACCCCTTGTAGTAGCGCGACCGCGTCGATGGCGCCTCCACCATACTCCAGCGTCATTGAGGAGTGTCCCGGGCACCCCACAACTACGGAAGTCCCCTGGGTGCAGTTCACCATACCCTCCGCATCCTGCGAGGACCGCGTGGAGGAGATTTACGAGGACCTCTGTTATGTCAAGTTAAACTCGACAGCGCCAGAGGTGGCTGATTTTGTTAGTCACTTTTTTTTCGGGTATTTGTTTATATGCGGTCAGATATGGCGATAGCTTTCTTCACTTAGATAGGTCACGATTCGTAAAGAGTCGTTCGATTATTGGTCATGTACGAGCTCAGAAGGCCAATTCCCGTAAACGTTCAAAATCTAATCGCAATCTCATCTCAGCGACAATCATACTTGTCAAAAATGTAGGGAGAGGTTTTTAGACAGATTGAGGCTGCGATTACAATGCGAACGTTCTTAATCGGTTGAAGACACTTAAACGAGAGACAATAGAAGTTTTATTGTTGTATGAATGTCAAAGTGTTAAAAGTACGGGAATTGCCCTTCGGATTATCGTGCGTACAAGACCTCCAGTCGCCTGAAAGTGCGCATGCTAATCAAAGCTTTTACGAATCCTAGTATCTAATATAAGCTCACAGTCAGCCGCAAACTTTCAGCCAAATCTGGCCGTAAAAACGAATATTCGCTCACATTCGGTTAGTCGGTTAACATCACGCTTGGTACATTCTAATACGATTTACTTTCATCTGACTTGTTAATATTCAAATCATGTCCCCGGGTCGCTGCGTTATCACTTATCATCTAACAACAATGGTTAATCCCTTTGTTATTTAAAACTCAAAGCTTCGGACCAGCTTAGTGTCAGTTTGAGAGATGGTTGAATGTGCTCCAGAATAATGGAAGGCAGTCGTGACTGCAAAAGTATCACGCTCCGTCTTCGGTAGTTACTCTTTCTCGAATTCTAAAGGTATGGTTTCCGTTTTTACGCTCTAAACCACGACTTTTAACGATACATAAACAACACTACTTTATTTGGCGATTAGTGTAAAAACTTACAAAAAGGTCATACACACGAGCGACCCGCGTCAACGGCGGGCGTCGACTGGTGTCGCTCGTGTCATCGTGTGCACAAAGGGCCCCATAACTCTAAAGTCAAAACGCGTAATGAATTGTTAAAATCTGCGAACTGGAACGAAGATTGATTTTAGCTTATGAGTTTCGACCCTAAATGGTTATAACAGTTAAGTTCTCTATCGCATTAGGTAAATAAAAGAAACACTGTTATGATAGATGTAAGAGGGGTAAATAAACAGCTCCACACTATCAGTAGCAATGACTTTCATTTTGACAGTTCAACAACATTCATTGCGTGATTTACGTTGTTGAGCAGACACATTATTCGAACATAATTATGGAGCAATGGATTAGCAATATGCTTCAAAATGGTTCAAATTGAGAGTAATAGTGATGACAGCTTGCGTAACACACTTTCTTTCACAACCCTAAGGATTTTGAAGGAAATTCTTTATCCATTGCTTCATATGTTTGAAAAATTCGTCTGCTCGACAAAGTTAACAACGCAATGAATGTCAAAATGAAAGACATTGCAATTGTAAGGGAGTTACGCAATTACCCCGCAGCTGTACCCATTCATAGTTCACTGAACGCTAATACTTCAGTATCGCGCATAGCAACAAAGCTTTTTCAATTAATCTGAACAATACAGTTTCGATATTACACAACTGTCGCCTTCATCAACCGTTACTTATCTATTTTGAATGCTCATCATTGAAAATGCTTTGCTGATCATTGTGCAACCCACAATTGCGTTCATAATTGACCAGACAACCTTTTCAAATACGGTATTTTCAACCTTACTTCAATACAAATAACGTTCAAAATACGGCTGTGTTGTCTGGTGAGTTGACTAGCTCTCTCCAGCGGAACTGCGCGCGTGTTAATGCTCACATTCTTTGCTATATTCCTTGACGTTATCTAAATAAAACATCGAACTTCGGTTCCCATACGTTTTGTAATAAACAATGTAGTACTAACATACATGTTATTTCTTAGAAGCCACGTAACTAAGGAGTGATTTAAATACAAAGCATGGGAAGCTGAGCAAGTGACCTTGTTCTTTCGGTTTTCTGGGTTATTAGGGCTCTTAATAATACCAGCTCTGTGTAGCGGAAATATCGCAGTCCATCATCTGCCTAGCCTTTTCCCAACTATATCGGGGTCGGCTTCCAGTCTAACCGGATGCAACTGAATACCAGTATTTCACATGTAGCGACAGCCTATCTGACCTCCACAACCCAGTTACTAGGTAATACGATACCCCTTGGTAAGACTGGTTGTCAGACTTTCGGGCTTCTGACGACCCGAAACGACTGTCAAAGATCTACGATTGACAGCCGGAACCAACGTGAGACTTAACGTGCTTTCCGAGGCACGGAGGTGTCACGGTATGTAAAGATGGTCACCCATCCACAGACCAACCGCGGCAAGCGTAGCTTAACCTGATCGATCGACCTGTGCGGCTGTTATTATTTAGCCACAGGCCCCTCGCAGCCTATCGCAGTCCACTATTGAATATAAGATTCTCCCAATTGTATCACAAAACTGGAGGACGGCGTAGAGCTCCACTTTTACATTTGGGAAAAGAGTAACCACGTTATCCGTAATTTCGACCGAATTTTCATACGATTCCCACTTTATATCACCTACGGAAATAGATAAGTTTGGCGTCTGCCCTAAAAATAAATGACGCCACGATTTGACAGTTGTCCCTACTCCAGATGTGTTATAAACCGTCCGAAAAAGTTAATTAATCTGGTGCAGTGTTTGATCCGAAGTTTAGAATTACTTTTTGTCGGGCCCTTATTTTCGTTGACGGACTTTGAGAGTAGCCCTCAGGTTCTACCACTTCCGTAACCAGTCTATCCCGTCGCCTTTTAAGTTCGTCGAAAAACGTAGCTGCCAAAGCTAAACCTTCCCATTTTACTTTTTGTCATCAGAGACCAAGCTAACCAAGACCTGAATCTGAAGACCCATCTGTGTCTGCCGGGTCAGCGGGATTGTCCGAAAGGGTTACCGCTGGCCCGGAACATAAAGGGCTAAGGAAGGAACACGGTTGGGTTTTAGTCAGTAAGAGTCTGACACTCCCTTCCGCTCCACCCAGAGCGGGAGGGGTCATTTGATGATTTCCCATCCGCAAAAAAAAAAAGACCCATCTGTGTCTATGCATCAAATCATAATTCAACTAACAGATATTTAATTTGGATTATCACACTCAATCATTTGCTTGACCTAATTTGCATGTCAACAGACCTCTTTTAAAACAAAGATGGATGACCCAAGCTATGTCCCAAGTACGAGGTACTATTTATTCTGTGGTACGAGTACCCACCCATATGCATCCACATCATGTGGTCAAAGTTTTAATTTAATTAAACGTAGTACTTAAGCGTGGGAGTTCGTACAACTTTCTACTTTATTGTCTTATACGTGGAATCTGCGAGTCCTTAGCGGATTACGTAGTTTCAACACCTACTCGTTTGCGAGTACGTGTTTTAGGTACGAACTGTTTGTTTAGTCCCACTTTTATCATCATTTTGGCCGAAACACGTCCACTGCTGAATAAAGACTTGTCACAAGCATCGCCGCAACGACCGGCGGTGGGTCGGTGTACTTAGCGTTACGAGGGGCGTTCAATGTATTCTATAGTCGGACTTTTAATTAGCTGCAGTAAAATGACAGCTTATGTGTTACTTATATGACTGAAATTCTAGTAGGTACAGAATAGTGTAACAAACGGAACTTATTTGACATGCATATCTCTAAACTCAGTCCGAAATGAGTTATTAAGAAGTGTAATTTTACTGCAGCTAATTAAAAGTCGGACTATAGGTATCAGGGTGATTTACTAATGAAGTGGGTACTTGACTAATTAATTAATTAATGACATTTCTTAGGGTATAAAGGTAAAAATTCATATAGTTGTGAATTTGTGATCATTAGTTTGTGAAACGATTTTCCAACGATGAAGAGCTCAAGGCGGCAATAGGTAAATGCGCATTTTTCAGAGAAAGAGGAAAGTAATTTTTTGCAGGGTATTGAAAAGTTAATTTCGATTATATTTATTTATAATTACCTTTACAACTATCATAACAGGATTAACCTAATGCGATTTGTATTAAATGCATTGGGGTAATTGGTGGAGGATTTCATTGAAAAATAAAAATTATTTTATTTGAATTTACGTCTTTTTTCATGCCGATACCGAGAATACATTGAACGCCCCTCGTAAATGTGTTAAATATTACTGTCCACTGCTGCCATCTCTCCCTCCTTAGTTGTACAAGAACACCCGGATACTAGGTGTGCTTAGAAAATAATCTAAAGCAATCTTTATCACCTGTTTCAGTAACTCGTAGATAAGTTCCGGTTATGTGCCAGATATTTACTGATTTCATATAAATATTTTTTTAAGGTAAATAAAATTTGCTAGCGAAACTTCGCAGACGTGATGGATGGCTGATTTTTTGGGCCAACGACCGTTGGTTGTGTTGTTACTTGATGTGTAGCGGTATCTACAACGCCACATGCGAACAACGCGTCATACTGACGTCATGCAAAATCCTGCATCTCGCAAGCAGAGTTTACCGCGCAACTAGCATGGATACAACCGCCCGACATGAATCATCGGGCAGTTGCCCGCCAGACACAACACCCGTCGGGTCGGAGGATCCTCCCTTTTCTATATAGTATGAGTGAACTTTACACCCTGTTCCTCATACCTCTATAGATGTATGAGTTAAGAAAATCTGTTTTTTGTGTTTTATCGTGTTGTATGGCTCAGAGGTAGCCAGTTTGTTAAAGTTGAGTTGTTGGATGTGAGTCGACGAAAAACACAGACTTCACGATATTTTCGTTTATTCCCAAAAGTTACATGAAAGTTCCGTTGAATGCTAATCCGCGTTATAGCGCTACGGCAGCTATTGGTCAACTAAACAATTACAATTATAAAGTAAATAAAACGAGTAGCGAAAAGTAGGTCGCGGCGTTAGCAATTTTTCTGTACGTGAACCGTACACGTGTCTTTATATTGATTACCATCAATCACGTCTGAAAAGTTTGCAAAAAAAAAACTGATATTTCAAGTGACGACCCTAACCCACAAAATAAATCATAATTTTTACCGACTTCAAAAAAAAGGAGGTTATCAATTCGATACGTATGTATGTAATATTATTGGAATTGCATTATATTCACATATGACAATCTACTAAGGCTTCCAAACAAATATACAAAATTTCATAGACGTATGTATGTATGTATGTATGTATGTTTGTCCACGCATTTCTCAGCAACTATTAATCGGATCGTGACCATTTTTTTTTGTATTAGCTTACCTTTACTTCAACTTAGGGAACAGTGCAAGTTTCATCAAAATCGGTTCAGTAATTTTCAAGATATGGACTAATACGTGTAAGTGTGACGGCCTGGCGTATTGATACGAGCTACGGGTGTAGTGTCAAAGGGAAAACATTTCAAAACCTTGGTCAAATTCTAGTGCAAAAACTAAAAATTACGAAATAAAAAGTAATTTAAAAAAATTAAACCGACTTCAAAAAGAAATCAACTCAAAATTATGAAATAACTTTAATTTCGGAAGTCGGTGGCAAAAAACTAATAAAATACAGATCCCAAGACACCGACTTCCGAAATTAAAGTTATTTCATAATTTTGAGTTGATTTCTTTTTGAAGTCAGTTTAATTTTTTTAAATTACTTTTTATTATTCTTTCCCATCAAATCTGCGGAGTTTCGCTAGAAAATTAATTTTGATCTTGTATAGAACAACGGCCTATCGCATATTTTAAAACACGACTTGCCAATAGGTATAGTCACAATATTTCAAAATCAAAAGTAATTTATTCAAAATAGGCTGAAATTAGGCTTGTACTTTTGACGTTCGAATATTTGAGTGCTGATCACTCAAATATTCGAACGTCAAAATTACATAAGGCCGTACCCAAAAACGCCCGCCCTTCAGCACTTACTAGTGCTTCCGCTGGGAAGAAGTGGCGCGAAATTCCCCAGCAGCACAACTGTCTGTTCAATAACAATATTTCAATTAAAATCTATCTGCAGTTCAGAACAGGGTTGTTGCGAACATCAGCATCAGCGGAACTTCAGCATCATTTTCAACATCAGCATCAGCATCCGCATTGATCCATGCTGATTATTAATGAATAGTCGTGACATGACCGCAGAGTGGGCGGGGCTTATAGTATAGCACGTGTGTTGTTTTCGGTTGCGAGTTTTGACCAATCCAGAGGTCGACCGCGGTTATTGCGAATATTGCGATTGTAACCAAACGCTAATTATTACTAAACTAGGTACATACCTACTTACTTTGATTAATTTTTTTAAATTATTGAACCAAACTTTTATTTCAATACCAAGGAAAACTGCAACTCTTAGGTATAAATTCATAATGGTCACTGCTTTTTAAGAAAATAATTATAATCAGCATCAGCATCCGCTGATGTTAATGATAAAATATCAGCATCCGCTGGTGTGAAAAAAATATGCATCAGCAACAACCCTGGACTTCAGAACATGTAAAATCCACTACCCAATTACTGTAAAGTAATGACGTAATTAATGATTACGGTAACATAATTGAATACGTAGTGTACGTCGCGGTTCGGTTCGCAAGAGCCCGTAGGCCAAATACATTATTTCCACGCATCATGCCTTCCACATGAAAGGTCACCAATCCAATTTAGTATTGTTAACGTGATTAGGTACAAGTTTCCAATAACTGTTGAAAGTTGATACTGAAGCTTTGGTAATAATCAGTATTGAAAGAAGAAAGGATAATATTTTCTTGGAAATATAGCAGAAAAATACTAGCTGTAACTAAGTACCTAAGTAGGTATGTAGTACTTACTAAGTAGAAAACTGGAAGAAAATTGGAAGTTTGTTGTCTTTTTTTGTACAAAAAAACACAACAAAGTGAAAATTTACTTTGATTTCGGTCTTTGGTTTTTGTATTTTATTTTTTTGAAGTCTGTCAAAAGCAGTAAAAATATGTAAAATTTAATTAAAAAGCGGCGTGCACATTGCTGCAGCGTTGAAAAAAATGGCTGTTGCATAAGTTTCAAATTTCATAATACTTTTAATTAAAATTATTTCTTTTACCTACAACATTTTCCTCAATGACTTGTTTATCTGTTGCTTTGTCAATTAAAGATTATAAAATAAAATCAACTAAAGAGATATAAAGCGATATATAGGTACTTAGGTACAGACGCCAGCACATCAACCTACTACAATCTGTTAAATTTCTTTAATAGATTTTCAACTTTATCGCTAAAGCATAAGGTTCAAAGTTGTTTGGGAAAATTTGACAGTTTCGGGTAGCTTGATGTGCTGGCGGGAACCTAGTAACAGACAGTTACAAATCTGTAACTAGGTATAAGACTAGTTACAGATTTGTAACTGTCTGTTACTAGGTTCAACAATAGCGAGCTAGAAAGCAAAAGTTATCTATCTGTTCAGAGTTTCAGCCTACATTCATCCTCTGTTGAAATAGGCCTGTGCGCTATCTTTTCCTGTCTGGAACTGCCAGCATTTCGATACAGTATTGGATCTATTAATGTTGAGTGTGTTTGCGTAGGTATATCTATGTTTAGAACGGATATTTTTCTATTTCATTGAACAAAACAACCGCGTAAAAACTTTGTTTATGTATTACGTGATACCTAAAACAGGTTCACATGTAGGTTTAAAAACTAACTGTGCCCGCGACTTCGCTCGCGTGCATGTCGGTAAACAAACTGGATTTCAAGGGTTTTATTTATGGGGGGAACACAAAGGGCTAAGGAAGGAACACGGGTGGGTTTTAGTCAGTAAGAGTCTGACACTCCCTTCCGCTCTACCCAGAGCGAGAGGGGTCATTTGATGATTCCCCATCCGAAAAAATAAAAGTTTTTGTTTTTTTTTGCGCGGAATCCTAATTATTTTTCTTAACTAAAAGTCTAGCCACTAATAGTGGTACAGTACAGACTAATAGTCCAGCCTTTACGGAGATTACCCGGAACAAACAGACAGGCAAACAAAAATATAAAAAAAAAAATTTTTTGATTATAATATTATGTGCCGTTTATGCCGTATACTTTCATATTCAAATAGGCTTTATTAGCAATCTTACAAACTAGTTTAATATATTTAAATTAAAAGTTTAGACAACCGAATTCTCGAGATTGCTTTGCTCTTTAGCATAGGCCTCACCCAGACTTTCATATTATGCAATTAGTAAAAAGCTGTTTTTTGACATTCCAAACAGACACTTCAATTTTATTTGTTTGTTTGTTTGTGAATCATAATAACGGAAGTAATTCAAATAAAACCGTGCAATGACGTAATGCGAATTCTTAGTTTCTTACGACAGTTACGACTATGTCAATTGAACGCTTAGATGCGCCGGAGATGTCAACGTACCGTTTTCGCGAACCCGATAACAAAACACAAGATAAGCTCGGTACTTCTCAGAAAGTTTCAGTCATGCTTTATCTCTCTTTTGAGTACTTTTATCTAACAGCAGGTTGTCAAACAGTATTGTTGTTGCACTCTTTCGTCATCAACCTGATAGGCCACACATGAACGCATTCCTACCATGATTACTTCGCTAACGAGACTCTTGGGAAAAGGTCCTTTCGCTCTAACATTTCCTTGGCAATGAATAGCATCAATATCTTAAAAGGCTTCCTCCCACGCTTATTTACATTACACACGATTTGTTTTCATACCGATATTTGTACATAGATAGTTTTATTTTTGCTTTTATCTTTCGCCGATGTATATTTTAGAGGCCTTTATAGAGACCAATATGAAAAGATATTACTTATCCGATATTTCCGTTAGCCGGCCGGCTTTAACAAAACAGGCTAATGAATGATATCCATTTCTTACTTAATATGGTACGCTGACCGCCAAGTATTCGATGCAATGATTGGCACGCAAGGTAATAATAGCATTACGATAGTTTACTTAATAATTTCAAAGTAATGGACCTTGAAATTGTATGCAATTCTAGAGAACTCATTCACTTGATAGCGTCCAGGAAAGAGCACTCTTTTGTTTCTTGGTAAAATTTATAGAATTCCGCTGTTGGTTCGATCAATCAATGTATATGACGTCTTCAATAGAACGATCCTCACTGTAGTGATTAGCCTATAAGAGTGTTATCATACGACGATTTGGCAGCGTGTTTACAGCGAGGCGATTTGTGAACGTGCTCTTCGCGGGTGCGAAGCGACTACGCGACGTATTCTCCGCGTTTTCGCACAAACTTATACACTCGCTTGTCTCGCTCTCTCTCTCTTGTATACTCACGACAACCGCTCTTTCGCAAACGTGGTGAACACGTTGCGCACGTCGCGCAACGAGCGCGTTAAACTATCATCTCACTGGAAACACGCTCGCGAATCGCAAGTGTGATAAGGCCCTAACATGTCCCTGTTAGGTAATAGTTACTCGCTGATTTGGGAACAAAATATGTAGACTATAAAACATTAAATCTTAATCAATCAAAAAACAAAAAAAGTCTCTTGGTTTTTGTCTTCAAAATCTTCCGTACATTCCAGGCAGGACTCACTGTTTCCCGTTCGGCGATGAAACAAAAACAAAGGCGGTACTATATCCAGCCAAGTTTCCGAAACACTCCTGTTTATACGTCTGCCTTACGTTATGTAGATAAACAGTATTTAATCATAACTAGTATTTACTTCCACGTGCCATCGCTTTGTGTAACGTAAACGAGAAATACTGGGAACTAATAAGTAATTATCGTATTGACGGAAATAGGTGAATTAATGAGGAAAGGATGCAGAAAATAGGTTAGCCAGAAAGGGCTTTGCATGGGAGACTATTAAGTCTTCCTTGCGCCCTAACTTATCCTAATGAGAGTTAGAAACGGTTCCCACAGGAGAAGGGTAGATGGCATAAAGCGACGTGAGGTTTGATTGGGTTGAATTAGGGCAAAGTTAGTTTGAAACAGGGACGGGCCGAAATAACCAGCAATAATATTTACGAGCTAACTATAACAAGTTTTACACCGTTTTCGCCAAATGTATGCAACCATTGCAGTGAAAATTGATCCTCTTTCGTCATTCGTCGCAAAATCGTGCTTTCCTACTGCAGGAATTTGTTTATTATTGCAATTCATTAGCACACAAACAACTAGGTACGTCTATAAATCCGACCATTAATAAAGATAATTACATGAAATCTTAAAAGATGTGTATCAAGCGTGATGTTAATAGTTAAGATATTAGAGGTGTTCGCTGTCTAGCCTTCGGCAAATAGCTCATCTTGTAGATATGCTTCGTAGCCTCCTAGGGGCATGATAGTCAGCGTGTGTACTGATTTGTAACGGACAAATCAAACTGATTATGCTAAGCTAGAGTTTCCTAAGATTGCGGTGGCCGCAACATAGCGTCCACAATTTACCAGCGAATGACGTCACTGAAACGTTATTTATGCAAGTAAGTTGGTGTGATCCCTAGAGACCGTTTTTTACCCGACTACGGCGAAGCAAAAAGATGGGTTATGATTTTAAAAGGGCTTAATTAGCACATTTCAAAAACATAAATATTACAGAAATAAGCTCCAAAATAATTAAATTTTTAAACTTTTTTTTTTGGTCACCGTAACGTCAGACCCCGGTGCTATCATTTTCATGACAGCGGACACTGCGGCCCTTATGTCGTGGCCACCGTTCTTCTAGGAATCCGCGTAGCGTCCATTCATTTGTTATTTTTTTATTACTGAAGACCCAATTAAAACTAGAATAGCTTTTGCACATCAACTTGGAAGTTATACATTTATGCGACATACATCGCCATATCTTAGAAACTTCTGCTGAAAGCTAGCGGCACGGTCTCGAAACAGTGGCCTCGTTTTGGTGCTCTCCGACGAAGTTAAATTTAAACTTTTGCTATTTTTAACTCGTCGATTAAAGATGATGGTATAAAATTAGACTTGTTATATTAGGTTGAACTTCCTCAGAATGTGCTGAAGCTTATAAACTACTTTGGCATCTCTAAATGCTGCCTTCTCAATTTCTTAATGAGTAAATGAAAGACATATTTTAATCATGGGAGTGCCACTAGTGTATTCGAATCAAGAGACTGTTTTTTTTAAAGGTCATTTCGCAGGTCAGCCTAGAGGAGGTTGTCAGCTGCTTAGCCGGGTTATCCTGTATCCTGTAGCCAGGGCATAATAGCTTGTGACATTGATCATTTAAAAGTGGTAGACCCATAGATATAATTATGTCTATGGGTAGACCAGATTCCTACTGTGATATTTGCTACAGTTATTCAATATATCATATCCTCAACTGTCAGTTCAAATTTTATTTGAAGTTTAACTTATCAGTACACACTTAGAAACTATAAAATTTAGGTGTGGTCAGTTGTGTAGGTTTTGTGAATAATTTAAGGAGATGATAGCCGTTTTAACATTGCTTCTTGTAAAATTGCTCATGTGTAATATGTATCTTTATCTTTACATAGTATCTATATAACAAAGTCGCTCCCACTCCCTGTTAACTTAGATCTTTTAAACTACGCAACGGATTTTTTAGATGATCAGATTAAAGCACTACGGAATTGTATATCTATACTAAAATTATAAAGCTGCAGAGTTTGTTTGTTTGTTTGAACGCGCTAATCTCTGGAACTACTGGTCCGATTTGAATGATTCTTTTAGTGTTGGGTAGTCCATTTATCGAGGAAGGCTATATAACATCTACGACCCTTAGGAGCCGCGCAGCGTGTGACACCGCGGGGAACAGCTAGTCTTAAATATAGCGATAAAAAAATTCGCGATGGTATATGTTTATCTACTAAGGATAAATAATCCACAGTAACCATTTTTATCTTATACATATTAACAAGAAAAAGGGTTATTTACCAAGCTATTTTAAACAATACAGTATTATTCCTTATCCAATTAAATACGTTGTGCATTTCATAGAGAACAAAATTGCCTTTTACAGCATATCATTAAAATTAATATCTTACAAGTTATCAGATATTTAAAAAGCAGGGGCAGACCGGCTGCCGAATCAGCTAGTAATACATATAATATGCCAATTCGCAGATTTTTACTATTGGATTTGATCACCATTTTTGGTTTCCTTAAACAACATTAAAACACAACAAACCCTTCTTGAAACGTTTTGCCAATCTCAATCGTTGTTCCCAACGATCGTCATTGCCTCCAAGTCATTTAATGTTAAATTGGGGACTTCCCCAAAACTAAACATTCAATTGGCCACTTATTATTCTAATTACTGCCATTTTTCAAATTAGTGCCATTATCATTTGGAGCCCATATTGTTATCATGGAGCGATGTTAAACTATGCTACCGTATCCTGTTATTTTAAGTTATCTTCGTATATTTTTCAGTAGCTAGTATTTTTTGTCATCTAATTGTTTAGCTGGTCACATTATTTTTTTTTTTTAATTTTCGTAAGTACTGTGTTCAGTAAATAATTCATACATGGCACAGTTTTTATTTCTTCATAATATTTATTTAAAAAATTGATTATGTTCATATTTTTTTGTATATTTTATTTTTAATTGGATAAAATATGCACGTTGATGTTTTAAAGGTGTCTAGAGTTGAATTTCAAGGTACCTCCAAAAATATAATCCTATAATATTAACTTTTTGCCTTCTTAAAATGTCAACGTGTACTCAATATTATTTTCGTAATCGCTTTTGTATCGTTAACTTTCCCAACATTAAATCCTAATTTGCAAACATTCGAAATTAATTTAGTTTTTGCACTGCGACTGAGCGTCTTACCAACATCTCGTTACAGTTAGTGAAGAAATATAAAGAAAGGCAATTGGACTTTGATAAGAAAATTTATAATAATAATGTTAGCACATACGATATACGATGACAGTAGAACTAGAAGTTGACAGCACCACAGACTATGTGTCAAGTGCAGACGTCCATTGGATATTTTCATCAGTTAGCCTTTAATCATATGGTACATCGACTTGTAGAAAAAGTTCTGCTTTGTACAGCGTCGCCTCTGTCACTCATACATGATCTGTATCTGTATCGCTAATGCGCTACTTTTGGCTGATTGTCACATTTGCAACGCGCGATACAAGCACTGAATCGCTTGTATTGCGCGCCCGTCCACAGGCGCGCAATACAAGCGATTATTACAAGCGATACATACGCTGTAGTGACTATTTACAAATAGTCACTACAGCGTACGACTGTGTATCGATACTGCATCGCGTCTGTATAAATTCTACATCGCGACTGTATCGATACTGCATCGCGTCTGTATAAATTCTACATCGCGACTGTATCGATACTGCATCGCGTCTGTATCGCGATAGTAGCGATGCAGAATCATGGTTACGTAGGCGAAGGTATACGTCCAGCGTCAGCATTGCGACGCATTCGCTAAGAGCTGTCGCCCACAGCGACTTTTTGGGAGCTATACAATCGAAAAAGACCGCGATACAGGCGCGATGCTGTCGCTGGACGTATACCTGAGCTGTATACAGCTGCGATTCAGCATCGATACAGTCGCGATGCGGAATTCATACAGACGCGATGCAATAGCGATACAGTTGTACGCTGTGTTGACAACTTGGGAATGTCTGTGGGCACTGCAGTTGCAATATGGACTCGGTCGAGATAACATGATAGTCGCGCATTAGAAGCAATGCTGAATCAATATAGTCGCGCGTTTGCATCGATACTATATTTGCGATTGTATTGCCACTGAATACCGCTTCTGTCGCGCGTTGCAAATACGACATACGGCCAAAAGTAGCGATGCGCATGAACGAAACTCGCAGTGATTCGGTAGAATCGCTGGAAAAGTTGCCATGGGTGACCGCTGTAAAGCTCGATATATCATATCAGCGCTGTACAAATTGGTAAGGCGCTTAACTCAACAAGGCACAGAAGCAAAGCCCCTAAAGCTAGTAATCCAAAAGCGATACGTAAGCTTGTGCATGTAACATAAATGGTGGGTCGCAAACGCAGCGGCGGCGCCAGCGCTCCTGCGGCCGACGTGGGTGAGTACGCCAGCTACTGCGCGCGCATCCACGACGAGGAGATCTACCACGACCTGTGCGCCGTCAAGAACAGCGTCCGCGACCTACCGCCCGTGCAGCCGCCTGCTTTCAACACAGTAGGGTTTCCCCCTTTTATGGTTTATTTTTTTTTGTTTTGTTTGCTTGTTTTGCTTTTGGTGGTGGGAGTGGTGATCTGCTTGAACATGCTGGTATATATTTAAGATGGTTTAGAAAAAACTTTGTATAGTCGACCTCGTAATTCTTTTAACACTTTCGCCAAAACTCTCATCGAATTGAAACTTCACTAAGGTTGAAACTAGTAACATAGTGTCAACCTTAGTGAAGTTTCAATGACCGGGATACTCAAATCTGTGTGATTCTTTCCTCAAAAGACCATCTCAGACGCTAATCTAAATGGCACTTTCCACAAAAGACCATCTGGGACGCTAATCTGCATGGCCCTGAAATAATCTGGCTAAGACGAATTCTAGAGTTTAAAAGAGACAGCGACCTCTGAGTTTATTTCGGTGTCTCTTCCCAGAATAGTCACGAAAACCGATCTCATCCAGTTTAAAAAAAATATTTCTGTAATGTAAAAGTGTTTGTACAAACCTACTTAGCTTACAGCTATAAATAAAAATAAAGAAACAACTGTCTTATACCTAAAATAGACCTTGACATTTTATAACAGGTAAGCGCCATTCAACCTCATTTTGGCTCCTAACCTAGCTCTGGAGCCAGGGTCTAAAATTTTTCTATAACCTGTTTTTATGGCAATAAAGAAATTTATCATTATCGTTTATAACCTTAGGGCGGTAAAGCAATTACGAGGGCGACTATCGTCAGAAGAAAATAAACTCACACATGATCAACACGACATGCATGGGGGTTTTCGTTTTGTAACTTCCCCTAACTAATCATGGAAGCACAATAACAAATATGGCACCTTAATCGCCCAGCCTTCTTCTATATTGGGTGACGTTTAATAAATTAGATGTGGCTGGTCGATAAGTATCGGCTGTGGTTTTGTCTGTACACACATAATCACTTACTACAGGTAGGTCAGTAATTCATTTTTTTATTGATTTAGTAAATTGTTATGTGATTGTGACAGAAAGAAATTTACTATTAGGTAAAATATTATTACACTTTATTTTTAGATACCTAATTATAAATAATGACACATGACATGATAACAGTGGACCTTATTTGTTGTCTTATAAATAAATAATAATAATTTCACCTTTAAACTAGACAAGTAATTTTTTTTTGTTAGTTTTTATTCTGTCCCACTGCTGGGCAAAGGCCTCCCATTTCCCAACAGTGGGATGGGGTCTTGTGCGATCTCTGGCCATGTTGATCTTCCAAACATTATCAGATCGGCACACCACCTTCGCTGTGGTCTACCTCGACGGCCATGTCCTCCATCAGGCGTCCAGTGGGTGGCGAAAACAAACCTCTAGTCTAAAGTTAAAAACATTTTTTCTGTCCTTAGCCTATAAACTAGACGAAAACAAAAAAAAATACTTTCGGCTTCCATTAACACTACAAAGACATAACCCTGTTTTTGCTGTCACGCAGTCGGCTAAAAAGATATCACAGTTACAATCCAGCGCCACGAAACCGGCAAACTAACAATGTTCACCACACACAAACCCCTAGTCTAACTAAAGTCAAATACATTTTTGAGTCCTTAGCCTATAACTAGACGAAAACAAAACATTTACTTCCGACTTCCATTGACAACAAGTAGCATAACATTGTATGTCACGCAGTCGGCTAAAAAGATATCACAGTTACAATCCAGCGCCACGAAACCGGCAATCTTAGTACAATTCGCAACAAAAAACCGTTCACGGATGACGGACGTATAAAATTCCAACCGGACAAGTAAAAGTTTAGCAAATCGTTCCGTACGACGATTGAATTATGCATGGCATGGCGCTGCTCCTCCAATCACGATGTTTTACAACGTTGCTATTAGTTTTGCTATCACTCTTTTTGCAAACACCAAGTTTCTATAGCGTTGCGTTCCTGATGATAAAAATAAATGGATATCGCAATGTAAGTGGTTAAAAATAAGTTGTTATTTATAAAGCGGTGCGGATGTGCCGGAAGACGGTTGTTTTGGTGCTCTAGATCGTCCATATGGCGTGTTGCGATGCTGTAATAAATAATTTCGCTCTCAAAGTACTACAAAAACTTAATCTATGAAGTATAAGTTATTAAGAATGTTCGATGGTTGTACAGCAGTACATGATAGATGATCTACCAACTCTCAACCTAAGTCAAGCTTATATTTTGGGAGTTAGTGGTTTGGAATCTGGATGTGCGGTATTCTTGTACCGTACAGCGTACTGCATCTCGCTGTCGCAATATACATTTACGATTGGCAAAAAATCGTTCTGTTTATAAAGAACGTTTTTTTTTTTTAAATATTTTTAGCGCCAAATGTAGTAAGTGCTTTATGGTGCAAGCAAGTCTTAGTTTTTGGTCTTTTTTGCTAGTATGTGGTCCTTTAGTACACACGGCTACATATCAAGCTATACATTTCCAGTTTTAACTGGACTCAAGTTGTATAGGTTTTTCGTACAATGATCTGACTTTAGCTTATACTGGAAATAGCTTGATATGTAGCCGCTACGTGTGTGCAAGGCATGGCGGATATCCAAACGGGACTGGACGTTATAGAAACAAATAAATGTAAATTGTAGATAGTGGATGGTAATAGATGGGTTACGGGCTTTCGCTTTCATTGTATGCAGCGGGACGAATTTAGAGGGTCAACTTATTAACACTTTGCGGGACACTAAACGCCCCCAGACGTAATAACAATAAAATTTCTAATGTGTGTCGTTCAGTGTCCTTCAACGGAGGGGCAATTCCCGTATTTTTAAGAAAGTTCACTCTAAACTGGGTCGCAATCTGTCGGAAATACAATCTTTTTCCATAAATTTTTGACATTTATTGTCGCTGAGATGAAATTGCGACGTGAATTTGAACGTTTTTTAAGTACGAGAATTGTCCTTCACATTAAAACATTTGCCCACTTTCCATTATAGCATGCTATCCTTCTGAATTCGTACTGCTACTTTTTTGTTTTAAATTCAAAATAATCATTTTCTTTTTAATATTTTCAGCTAGCGACATCATCACATAGTTTAGAGAAGAGGGATTACGTTATACGAGAGCTGGTGGATACAGAGAACAACTATGTGGATGTTCTGAGCAAAATCATCAAGTACTTCCTGAGGCCACTGATGCCGTACCTCAAACCTCAGGATATGCAAGTCATATTCTTTGGGATTAAGGTGAGGGCAAACTTATAAGTTTTTTTATATTCTATATATTTATAGTTCCTTGAAAAAGAAGAAAAAGTCTAAGGCCGACTAAAAAGTGTCAGGCTTTTTACCGACTTTAAAAAAAAGGAGGTTATCAATTCGATACGTATGTATGTAATATTATTGGAATTGCATTATATTCACATATGACAATCTATTAGGGCTTCCAAACAAATATACAAAATTTTGTAGACGTATGTATGTATGTATGTATGTTTGTCCACGCATATCTCCGGAACTATTAATCGGATCGTTACCATTTTTTTTTTATTGGCTTACATTTTCTTCAACTTAGGGAACAGTGCAAGTTTCATCAAGATCGATTCAGTAATTTTCAAGATATGGACTAATACGTGTAAGTGTGACGGCCTGGCTTATTGATAAGAGCTACGGGTGTAGTGTCAAAGGGAAAACATCTCAAAACCTTGGTCAAATACTAGTGCAAAAACTAAAAATTACGAAATAAAAAGTAAAAAAATTAAACCGACTTCAAAAAAAAATTAACTCAAAATTATGAAATAACTTTAATTTCGGAAGTCGGTGGCATAAAACTAAAATACAGATCCCAAGACACCGACTTCCGAAATTAAAGTTATTTCATAATTTTGAGTTAATTTTTTTTTGAAGTCGGTTTAATTTTTTTAAATTACTTTTCTTAATCTTTGACAAAAACAAAATTTGGATGCTAATTTAAAAGATATTGAAAAATCATGTGATCTATCAAATGCACCTGTCACAGTCTACTGCCGGACATAGGCCTACCCTTAATCCCGCCACAAAACCTAGTTCTTAGCCCTCAGCCTTCGGCATCCAGTCTGTCTCAGCCGCCTTTTTAAGATCCTTATTGGTGTCATAATACCTTACTACCTTAAGTACTCCTTAAAATGAACCATTGACCATCTTTTTCTTCACAGGAACTCCACGAAACCCACACAGGCCTACTCCGCCAACTAAAACTAGCAACAGAGGCATGCGTCCCTGGCAGCGGCGCGCCACGCCTCGCTGACGTGTTCCTAGCGTGGCGAGAACGGCTGCTACTGTACGGAGACTACTGCTCCAACCTCACTAACGCGCAGGACACGCTCAAGACGCTAGACGCGAGAGATTCTACCTTCAATAAACAATTAGCGGTAAGTGATAGTCGTCAACTCCAATTAAAGCAGTCTACTGTTGTACTATATACATACAACGTTATTTTTAGTATATGCGAAACCTGAATATAGTTTGTTCAGAATAACTAAATGAATCGATTCCAATAATTTTTACCCCATGTTACATGTTGTCCCAAAAATATTTAAAAAATGTTAAAAATTGGACACCCAGCGACACTAAGTAGGTTACCCAATCTCCACGCCGAACGGTTAGGTACCTAGGTACTATTATCAATGAGCTCATACTACCCAAATATCCTACTATTTTGTAATCAGCATTATTATTTAGATCCAAAACGAACCTTATGCACCATTTCAAAATATGTTTTTGTCTGTCAATAGAAATGTCAAAAAGAACACAGCGACGGTCGAATACAGCTGCGCGATATCCTGTCGGTGCCGATGCAGAGGGTCCTCAAATACCATCTATTGTTAGACAAACTGGTGCATGAAACACAACCGGTAAGTTTTTGCATTTTAAGGCAGTGGTAGATGATAGCGTAGCGTCTTTGCCCTTTCCTTAATATATTTTTGTAGGAATCCGAAAATAATTAGATTATTGGAAAATATAGAAAATATTGAAATAGAACGTTTCAAGTTCATTTAACGCTAAACATATTTAGTAATTTCTGATGCAAGCGCGAGTGGTACAGACGCCAGCACATCAAGCTACTACAATCTGTCAAATTTCTTTAACCCTTTGAACGCCATTGTCACATATACGTGACAAGCAAGCGCGTGCCCTGTACGCCAGTCGTGTGTCGCCTATCCTATTACGAGCGAAACAAATATGTGACAAAAAATGCGATGTACTTTATCACGAAATAAACAATTAAATCATTACTTTTGTGTGTTTTTATTTGTATACCTTAAATATTTAAAATTGTGGCTTGGCGTGCAGGGCACGCGCGTGCGTTTATGCTCTGGCGTTCAAAAGGTTAATAGATTTTCAACTTTATCGCTAAAGCATAAGGTTCAAAGTTGATTGGGAAAATTTGACAGTTTCGTGTAGCTTGATGTGCTAGCGGCGTCTGTACATGGGGGGTAATCTGGGCAGCCAGCCCCGCCATTACCATCTTGTTGATTGCCTTATATGATGTAAAAATGCATTATATATTTATTTTTTATTATATTATTATTATATTAGTTCAGTCAAGGTGTATAGCAGGCTGTCTTTTAAAGCTTAACTTGTTTAATAACAGAATCATGAGGAATTCCGAGGGTTAGAACGAGCTAAGGAGGCGATGGTGGACGTAGCGCAATATATCAACGAAGTGAAAAGGGACAGTGAGGTGCTCGCGCTACTCGCTAAAGTACAGGTACACACATTTTTTTTTTTTTTTTTAAGTGAAATTCAGTTGTTAGTCAAATGATGCATTTTTAAAGCCTTATTCACACTTAATATTATAAAGGCGAAAGTTTGTGAGGGGGTGTGTTTATATGTTTGTATATGTTTGTTACCTCTTCACGCTCAAACGGCCGGACCAATTTTGATCAGGATCGAAACTTACGCGGGTCGCAGCCAGTTATAATCATTGCTTACGATTGCATGTTTGGTCCTTTGGTACATTCAGTCCCAAAAGTACAATATGCACTTAAAGTTTTGTGCGCCTTTTAGTCTTTAAAATAAATGTATTTTCTTTCTCGCTTTTAAATAAAATAAAATTTCAATTCAAATCAATTCTGCTACAGAATAGAATTAGAAGATTTTCAAAGTCCGCTAGACTAGACGCTAAACGTTGCTTGTATTTTGTCCAGGAGAGTATAATAGACTGGGAGGGCGGCGCCCTAGGTGCAGGGGGCGCAGGCCTGGCTGCTTACGGCCGGTTACTGCTGGACGGAGAACTGAAGGTCAAAGCACACGAGGACCAGAAACTGAGGTCGCGATACGTATTCGTGTTTGATAAGCTCATGCTGCTCTGCAAACCTGTGAAGGTGAGTTTCAATATATTTATTTTGATCTTAGAATTAACATGCTAATCGTATTTTTAACAGACCTTAAAAAAGTAAGAGGTTATGAATTCGACCAGGATTATTATACAGAACGTTAAAAAAATGACAATATAAAGTGAAAAAATATATCTAATTCGGAAATTGTGTCTTCGGTTTTGTTTATTTTACGAGTGATTACGAGTTTCGAAAGTATTTTACACTTTTTGGTAGATTTTTTACCATTAAGAGTATACTAGTCGCGAGCGCGAACTCACTGGTGGTCATGGCCAAAAAGCACCTGGTACCCTGGGTAATAAGGCACGCGCGGGGGATGGCATCAACAATTCAACACAAACTTTGTGCTATTGTTACCAATTAATCGCAAATAAGGTCCCACGGCTAGAATGTTAATAGTTATTCATTATTTTATTTGCGTGTGTTTAAAATTCGTAATGTAGAATACGTGGTTTCGATTAATGCGATAACATTGATAACCTAACTGTCACTGTATTGATAATAATGCTTAAAAACACATACTAACTAAACTTTCCTTTGTTTAACCCCACCCCAGCTCCTCTCTTCCCAGGACAACCAGTACTCGTACCGCGTGGGGGTGCGGCTGGCGGAGTACCGCGTGGAGGAGGGCTGCGGGCGGCGCCTGCGCGGGGACGCGCGCTGGGCCTCGCACTTCTACCTGGTGCGCCGCACCAAGGACGCCACCTTCACGCTGTACGCACGCACCGACGACGCTAAGCGCAAGTGGGTGAAGGCCATCAAGGATGCCATGTGAGTATAACGCGCAGCTATGATATTTCTCGGGAAAACCATTGAACAAAATGTCTATATTAGGTTTTAAGCGTTTCATGGCATTAGAGTACTAAACAAGAAAATTAATCACTAGTGAACATCACTATCAACTTCATACTTTCGAGTACAAGCACTGTTTCGCACGAAATTCTTATAAAATGCTCTCTCCAAACACAAAACTTACATAATGTCCCATACAGTTGAGTTTATTTTTTCAATTTCTCATCGTCCATCCAAAACAGTTTTAATATATTGATGAGAAACACCATAAACAATAATATTTTCTGTTTGTCTACAGTGATAACTTGGAGCCGCCTGGTTGCCGGAGTACGAACCATAAATTCGTATTGCACACGTTCGAGAAACCGGCCACGTGTCACCATTGCTCCAAATTCCTAAAAGGCAGAATATTCCAGGTATGCACTGTATATTTCCCATGCATACATAATCAGCCTATAATGTTCCCACTGCTGGGGCACAGGCCTCCTCTCGGTGAGAGGGAGAGGGCCGTAATCCACCACGCGGGCCCAGTGCGGGTTGGCAGATGTCACATGTCTTCGAATTTTTGGTTCTAGGACATGCCGGTTTCCTCACGATGTTTTCCTTCACCGTTTTGAGACACCATAAACACACCATAAATAAAGTATCTTTGCTCGATTTGCTTATGTCTTTCCCAGGGCTATCTGTGCACAGTATGCAACGCGTGCGCACACAAGGAGTGTATCGCGCTGTCGGGGCGCTGCGGCGGCGGCCTGGCGCCCGCGCCGCCGCTGCCGCCGCACCAGCAGCAGCCCGACCAGGCGCTGCACTACTACATGTGGTAAGTAGCAAGCTAATAAGCTCCACGTAATCCGCTAAATATTATATCATTTCTGCTAAAACTTTCATAAGTTATTTGTTATACAAAACAAATTTTTCACTAATGTAACTCACGGAATGCTTGTAACTTATGTTTAATCATATTTATCTTTCGTAGGTATGTGGGCGAGATGGGTCGCGAAACGGCCACAGCGCGGCTAGAGCGTCGCGTAGACGGCACATTCCTGCTGCGAGTGCGGCCGCACCCGCCGCACACGCCGCACCACCCACACGCGCCTACCGACACCAATCTAGCGCTATCACTCAAGTTCGTATCCCTACTTTTTTTTTTTATATTTAATATTATAAATGCGAAAGTAACTCTGTCTGTGGTCCTTTCACGCCCTAATGGCTGAATGGATTTCGACTAAATTTGGCACACAGGCAGAACAAGACATAGGTAAGGACATGGGATACTTAGAATATCCCGGTAGTATGTTCCCGTGGGATAATTTCTAACCACCTCGCGAACAACTGCGGGCAAAAGCTGGTACATACAAAAAATAACATGAGCAGAGCAAGGATTCCGAATGAACTGGATGCGTTCCAGTAGCTAAAGAAAACAGCTGTTCCCTACATTTTCACGAGTTATACGAACGTAACTGTAGGGAACAGCTGATTTTTTTTTAGCGATTTCAGGTTTGGTCTCATAGTAAAAGTTGTTCATAATGATGAGTACAATGGCCTCTTAAGAGGTTGTTAATGTTTTACCAATAACCCTGTATAACTATTTAACAAACTGCCATTTATCTACACACAAACTCACATAATTGTTAAGTCCCTGACTAACAACGTTGGTCCTTCGCCCCACAGAACGGACAACACAGTGAAGCACATGCGCGTGTGCCGCAAGCCCATAGACCAGGTGCCGCACTACTACCTGTCCGAGTCGCGCTTCTTCCGCAGCGTCGTCGAGCTCATCACCTACTATGAGAAGACGAGCCTCTCCGAGAACTTTGAGGGGTAAGCAGTAACACAAGTAATGTACAGAGCCTTATTGGTGATGGCCGGGATCCACTATCTAGGACTAAGTTGTTAAATAATTTTTTTTTTCGATTAGTGAAGGAGTATATCTACTATAGAGGTATGAGGAACAGGGTGTAAAGTTCACTCAACCTCCATAAAAAAAGGGAGGATCCTCCGACCAGACGGGTGTTGCGTCTGGCGGGCAACTGCCCGATAATACATGTCGGGCCGTTGTATCTATGCTAGTTGCGCGGTAAACTCTGCTTGCGCGTCATGTGGCATTGTAGATACCGCTACACTACTATTGATAAATGATGGCAATATTTATGTGTCATATCTGGTTTATACCTCTGAAGGTCCTAAATAAATAAATAACTGATAAATGCGGGTAAAGGCGTCGCTTTCTTTTTTCCATTCCTCTAGATTTTTAGATATCCTGTGCGTAGACTGTGTCAAGTTCTCCCGCCATACTTGCCAGGGTCTCATAAAAAATAAAATACATCCACTGAAAATAACTTTCAATTGCCAGTCCACTATGCGAACATTGAAATGCGTAACGGATTTTCGAAGATCAATTAAATATTAACGCCAGAAATCATTTCGGAATTCTTTTACACATTTATATTATAAACTATTCGCTAAATGATAATAACTATTTTCATTTTCACAGCCTAAACTCAAACCTCCGCTGGCCCTTCCGGCGCGTGGTCGCGACAGTGATCCACGACTTCCGGCCGCTGGAGAGCTCGCAGCTGGCGCTGAGGCCGGGCGCCAAGGTGCTGGTGCTCAGCAAGGAGGGAGACGGCCGTGGCTGGTGGAAAGGACGCACTCTCGACAAGGTACATAAAAGGAAAATCATCCCACCGTGTTCTTAGGCACGCTTCCACCACAAATACGCTAAACGTATCTTCATCATCGCTCTGTTTCTGTCAATCGTTTAAAGATAACAGAGACAGAACTATGTTTTACCTAAATATGTATATCATATATGCCTTAA
Organism: Oligia latruncula; assembly: GCA_948474745.1. Taxonomy (NCBI): domain Eukaryota; kingdom Metazoa; phylum Arthropoda; class Insecta; order Lepidoptera; family Noctuidae; genus Oligia; species Oligia latruncula. The sequence goes on from OX419685.1 coordinate 2,103,747, forward strand.
TAACGCCCGGGTAGTAGTGAACTAAATTAACACTTAAAATAAACCTCCTCGTCCAGGGTGACAACCGCTCAGGCTACTTCCCCAAGGAATGCGTGCGCGAGGAACCAGAGTGTATCGGAGCACTTGATTGATGTCAGCTTTGCCTCGCCGAGCGCGAGCTGCACTTCTCGTCGCCGAGACCGCCCGCCCTCGACGATGATCAAGACGACAATGATTCTGCCGACCTGGTGTAAAACATGGCCACTTTGACCATACTACAAGGAGGCAGGTACTGCAAGGCCTTTGGACCAAGGATAAAGGCACCGAGAGGAGGTAACAAAATTGTCGTTATTGAAAATGGTCTTCATGTACTAAGGATGGGGGAAATGGTCCTTAGCGGCGGACCTCGGTCATTCATAGATTATGTTTAAAGGTCTTTTATTCCTTCTGAATGTTAAATGTCAGTGTTAAGGATTAGTCGTCGGACTTATAGGTTTGACTTCTAGATCGTAAAGTATCACGTGGATATTTCTTAAGAAAACGACATATTAGCTGATAAATCAAAAGGAAACTATTCTTAGGTTAATGAGTGTTATATGACATATATAGCGAGTACGAAGGACGCAGTTATATTTTCATATCGGTGTTAAAAGTTCGACAAATTATAGCAAATAAGGTTGTATGGACTTGCAACGAATTTCCGGGAATTAGAACCTCGGGAATTGTAAAAATAGTGACGAAATACATGTGTATAGAAGATAGTGTAAATATTATATACGGTGTGTATAAAATGTATTGCGATGACGTAAGCAATATTTAGAGAATGGTCCTTTTGCTCGGAAAGTGGGGGGGGGGAGGTTCGACTACGGGAGTGCTATCTATCATTATTGTCTATAATACAAATATTTCATACAATAATTAAATGTTTATAAGAGTATCTTACATATTATGTGCATCTATATAATTTTAAACGAAAGAGTTAGATATTCTATTTAGGGCTGATTTTTCAATCGACAGATAACTTTTAACCGTAGAATAAAGTTGACGTCTGGCTGTCAAAAAATCAAAATTATTTTTCGGATAAAATTATCTGGCGTTGGGAAAACTAGCCCTTAGTCAAATAGGTCATTGTTTTGAAGGCCACATATTTTGCTCTGACTCGTAAATAAATATAAAGATAAATCATCATCTTCCCGCCCTTATCCCATGTTACTTGGGGTCGGCGCAACACGTCTTCCTCTTCCATTAAAAATAAAAATAAATATACTAGCAAACTTTAAAAAATAATTCTTTCCAAATAAATGTATAGAAAGACACATTCAATTAAAATACATAGTCTTCAAATCATATTTATATAAAGTTCAAGAAACATTTGTTAGGGGCAATTAAAAATATATTTTAGCCACTATAAATACGGATACACTATGTATGAGAAACAGAAGGACATTCACTTTTGTGATCATTTTTATTTAGATTGACAAGTAAATAAGGCAGCCGATTTACACGACACTTATTAGGTCTATGAGAGAATATGTATGTAGGTCGCGATTAGAATCGGATGGAAGTTACAATATGGCCGACGAATCATGGCCGGTCCGAACTTTGCGCAGAAGGCTGCGCAGTAAGGTTTTTAACACGCTTTTATTAGCTTCACTTGTAACTAACTAACAAAGAATGTGATAAAAACTTAGAAGTCAATTATAACCTACTTCTAATTGTCGTATCGAAATGAAACTTTGTATGAATATGTGGTTCGGATGACAAAACTATAATTTGGTATCTTGGAGCTGATCTGATGATGGAGCCAAGAGGTGGATAGTGGAACTCTTCAGTGGCTACTAGTAGACCCCTCAAGTTTGGGCTCGAATGATTTGTTTTGTCGAGTACAATAGATTGGATAAACGTGTTTTTTGTAGTTTTTTTAAAACTAAATATGTATATTTTTGGAACCAAATGGTGACATGAGGCGAGTTTGAGTGGGAGAACATGCGCGAAAGTTCGGAGAGCCTGTGTTTCGACCAGTCATGATTCATGGACCGTATTTCAAGACGGAGGAAGGTACGATGCGATACGATGCTCATTTAATTCGATTTGTTTCACAAAAATAATATATCTTATAGGCAGCTAAAGTAAAAGAACTTACACCTACGTTATGTGAGTGTATATAGATTAGAACCGCATCGTGTTCTAACATTTAAATTTGAAGTTATTTTAGTGTAAAAATATTAGCAATGCACATTATAATTTTAGAAATAATTCACAGTTTAGTTCCGAGACAACATCTCTAGTCGTGTGATTAGGTCTTTACGAAGCAATGTCACTTCGGTGTTAATATAATATGTAAAATACGTGTGGATATATGTAACTGTGTATAAAATTATATCTTGATGAAATTATAACATGGCCTTTACTGAGAAAATGCTGTTTGTAAGGCTATGTGACTGATCGCATCGACCAGTCAAATTTAACATAAGATATAGAGTATATTAAATGTTATAATAATCTACTAGTTGACCAAGGTATATATACAACTGACAGTAGTGACGTCATCCGCAAATATTTGACGGATTTAAACGGTAGGTATAGTTGGCCTCGTAATTGTCTTACCACTTTTGACAAAAACTCCCAGTAAATTAAAATTTTATGAAGGTTGAAGCTATGCAACTAACACATTGGTGTTAAAACAAAAATAGACCTATAACGTGCAAGTCATATTCAACCTTGAGAGTGGAAAAACAAGTATGAGGTCGACTCTAAGACGAATGCGGGACATGAGCTTGATGAGAGTTTTGGCTCATTCCACCCAGCTGTGTTATTATCTTGGTCGTTTAAGTAAACTGGATGAGCACTAAAGCTGTTTGCGACCGGTCGCGCCATCCAGTTAGATATATTGAAATTCATAGTTGTAAAAGAAGCCATTATTCAACAATTTCTCGGTAAAGTCTTCAAAATATGAGCTCTCTTTTCTGTTGGCACTCGGCAATGTTTGATGGTGCGTATCGATGCTTTAATGTAGATATATTGTAGGGCGTGTGCCACAGGTGCACGCTATGTTGGATTGAATGTGCGTTTTAATGCGTTGAGTTGGCAACAAACTTTGTGACACGTCGTGTTACAAATGTTTGGTTCGTACGATCTCAGAGAAATGACAATCGGTGGCCAATTTTTTGTTGGCCAAAAGTGTATGACATACTAAAATAAAATATGTGTTGATAGTAGGTAGGAAAATGAAATATTTGAAAGGGAATCTGAAAGTGAATCTCTTAGAAACACGCATTAAAACGTGCACTCTGGATTGTTGTTATACTTCATGTCATTTATCATACATGTCGTTTAGTCGTGGACCTACTTCACTACAAGAACGTTTTATTTTAGACCGTGCCGATTCCACGGCTCGAATGTGTAATTGTAGAAAAGAAAGAGGAGCTGCGTGGAGAGTTTTGTGATGACATTGAATATTAAGTCTTAATTTTAGTGTTTAAAGTGCAAAGTTGCAGGCTCCTAGGGCGTTTCCTAGAGCGATTCTAAATGTTTTGTTTGCACTTTTAAGACACTGGTGATAAGATTTATTTTTCAATGTCCTAAAATCACCACTGCTTTGTACTTCTTTTAACGTCTGTGACGTTCTTTATGTCGTGAATTTCTTCTCTATGGTCTTGACTGTGCACTACCCACCATGACGGAAAGTAATGCTCAACCTGTGTATTAACATTCTCTATATTAGTTGTACTTTAAAGTGTTCGAACATAAGACTTATATATGAATTACTGTCACCTCAATCAAGCCATAATGTTATTACCTATATGTGCAATAAATAGCAATTTTATTATAACTTTATCATCTGTGGTTTTACAAACTAGGCGAACGGTCAAAAATGCTCTAACTCATTATGTTCGTATTCCAATTTTATGAAAATGTAAGCGGAGAAGTGGTATATTCTTCGCGTGCTCTTTCGTGAAACTTCTTAAATTATTAGTTTAATTTTTATGGACAATTCGTTATAGTTTTTAGCGTAATAGCAGATACGACACTTCATCATCGGCGATTGGGGATTAGTCGACTGCATGGTGATTGGGGATTAGTCGGCTGCATTGCGTTTGGCATCAACGTGGCCACCTCATCATAATCAGCCTATAATGTTCCCACTGCTGGGACAAAGGCCTCCTCTCGGTGAGAAGGAGTGGGCCGTAATACACCACGCGGGCCCAGTGCGGGTTGGTAGATGTCACATATTGTCATCGATTTTTTTTGTTGTGGTCGCCTACTGGGCTCAAACAATATAAAAGCAAAGTACCATTGACACGACAAGAAGAAAATCTTGTTTAGCGACTCGCTACGTTCCGCATTGCGATCGCTTGCTGCCAGATGCTGTATAAATCGTTCAAAATATAGTTCCTGCTATTGCCCTTAATCGTCTCAATATCGGTCAAGACTTCATTTCTCCAGAGTGAGATAAAGTGCCAAACTTTGTCATTTACGAATGCCACTAGATTCTTTTTTGCTAAACGTAAAGAAATACATCGTTATTTTGCTTAATATCGCTATGCCAAAACGCTTACAACATGTTATACCTCAGTATCGCCGTTCTGTCTACATTCCAACGCATAGTATTATTTTTTCTTTACTCTAAACAATTCTTACACGAAGTTTCAGACACAAATCAGTCATTTTTCAACTACCTGCGCTCCTGTTAGTTAATTACCTGTGACTCCATTTATTTATACTGGTAATTTTGGAATATTTTGACTAAGTTTAGGTCAGAATTTATATTATTAATTTTGTCTTCCTACCAATACCAAACGGACTCGTATTGAGTTAATTTCCTATTTTAAAGTAAACTTATTTATTCCCTACAACGTCACGTTACTTCCTTATACAGGGTGTATTTTGATGCGGACTGAATTAGGGTGATGACAAATTAGGATTCGAAGAGTTTGATTGTTAAACAAATAATTAACGTAAAATTGCTCAAGGAAAGCTTCTTTCGGCGCTCGAATGACGATGACAGGGGGCGCTGTTGTTGTTGAAAAGTATTCAAAAAACAAGATGGCGACGTTAGTTCAGATTATGGCCACGCATCAAACCTTGTAGCGTTTATAGCTCAGAGTAAGTGACGGCGTAGATCAGTACATAATCTAGCGAGATATAAAATGTATTCTTTGGTTTGAGCTTAGATTGTTCAATCACCTCCTTGAATTTAGTCCAAAATATCAAAATACATTCTGTATAGATCACCAATCTAGTTCAATCTACGATGCTTCCAATCAGTCATCCACATATCACGAACATAACAAATAACTTACAAAATAATTCGAGCTTTACTTTTTAAATTAAATTACAAAAACATAAAAATCTATGAACGAAATAAAAATATTAACTTTTATTAAAGTAAAATTATTGTCCTCGTTATCTAAATATTTAATAGGTGAAATTCAAATGTTATCCGTTTTCGTAGATCATAATTTAGGTTCAGGTTGAATCAGGTAGGCAGGCACAGTACGCTCTCTGCCTTTAATCATGCTTGTTCCATCTCCTTAACCTAATATAAATAAATCATAAAGGATATTCCCCATTTATGACGGTTCTTAATGTCTTGACATATTTCTCTCTTCACTCCCGTTTCCTAAAATAGCGGTGACCGCTACATAACAACCGCAGCGACGGCTGTCATGAAAATGATGGCATCGGGGCTTAACTTTACGGTGCCAAAAACACACCAACTTACTTTCATTAATAACGTTTTAGTGACGTCATGCGTCGGTAAATTACGAACGCTATGTGGGCCACCGCAGTCTTGGGAAACCCTAGGTTAACTTCACTAGAAAGACTGTATTAGTTCTCAAAGATATTAATTGATCCCTTCTAACCTAACATTTCCATAGATTTCGTACGAATTCAATGTAAATAATTGTTAATTTATTAAAGTAATAACAAATAAATTTAATTAGTAATTTCAATGAAGTCAACGTGCACAATGAATGTTATCCTTCCACGTTGTGTTAAGTAGTATAAGTACATGTAAAAATAAACACTTGTCTGATGATTAATATTAAGAACGTGGAAGTGGCAATATATTTTATCCTAGTATAATTATATTATAATATACTGTCTCGTTTTATTTTTAATTTAAAACAGCTGGCTCACTATTTGGGCTATCACCTTTATTATTTTAAGCTACGGACGTTCGCATTTTTATTTACACGTTTATCTTGTAACTTTAGGTTCTATTGTAATAGGATTACAATGTAATGTTTAGCACTAGATTTTATTTGTTTAAAAATAACTTTACATTTATTTGTAAAAAAAACGACACTTGTAAATAAACTCATAAATTGACATATAAATATTTGTGAGCCACTTCCATTTCGTCATAATAAATTATATATAAATGTAAATTTTAAATGAATTTAAATTTTACTCATAAACACTAGTGCCACTAAATAAAATAAAATTTTAAAATATTATGCTTTAATATAATCTGCATAACTGTCATGTAAACACTGCTTATAGAATATGATTGTGGAGAAAAAATATATCTATTGATTAAAAAATAAATAGTTTATCTTGTCCATGGCCACAGGGTGCCGTTGTTATGTATAAAAAAAATATTATAAATGATATAAAAAATATATGAGACATAATAAAGAATATGGTTGTTGTAAAGTAATAGATATATATTTTTTCTATTTAGTTGGCGAGCCCGGGGCGGCGTGGCGGACGGGTCACGGCAGCAGTGTGATAGATAGATCAATATAGAATATATTATTTTGCATTTTGTTCTTTTAATTATACTGGGAGATGGTAGGGGAATATTCTCAATTCACGAAAAACTAATTATATTAATTAATTAAACATATTTTTAAAGGGGATTTCCCCTTTTAAAAATATGGAAATTCTGTATAAATTATATTTACGCAATTATTATTGTAAGTTACAGTAAGCTCCTACTGCTCCCACTCAGTCGCTAATTTTATGATTCGTGCCAAAATATTTTAAATTATTATGAGCAAGCATAAAATGATCTCTGTAATATTAACGCCGTTTATCGACATTACAAACAAAATATCTACGTACGTTGTTATCTACACTAGAATATATTCATTTACCACTTACATCTTATGGAAATACTTTATGTATTATTAGGTTTAGTTTGGGTCACATCCTTTTGGGTGGTATGATAAAGCAACTTCTTTTTCATCAATAATGAAGTTTTCTTGCTCTTGACAAAAATATATCGAAAATAGCTTAGTTATTTGCAATTTTATTCTTAGTACAAAATATGCGCTTTTACCTTGGTCGTATAAAAAGCAATATGGTCGCAAATTGAAGCACTTTTTATGTTAAAACTTGTTTAGCACTGTGTATCGAATTTAATGGTAAACGCAATGATTTTATTTTCCTTTGTGAGTCGTGTCAATGTCAAATGTTAATTAATTAACACAGTGGTAATCCTTTGTTTCGCAGCCTTTTAGTTGAGAATGTAATATTATTTTAATAGATATGTCTGAAAACTGAAATTTTCTAGTAAATCTTGTTATGTATTAAAAAAGGTCTTGCAATGACCGTTAGCTTTGATTGTTAACAAATTACCATTGTCCCAATTGTGTTTTTGTAAGGTATGGTACGTCTATTAAAAGCGTACCTAAGGATTATCATTGTATTGCATTTTTAATCATTTGAAAACCTTATTTTATTAAGTATAAGTATAGCATATAATAGCAAATTTTGTGTTAAATGTCTGCATGCATGGAATGTTGGTGCTAACAAATTGATTTTGTGTTCATTTATCATTACGTTTCCAGTGCTTCGAGCGAGGCGCCGCTTCGTTACGTTAGTAATAAATTGTATTTTGATATTATTTATGTTCATGTTTGTAAATATACAGAAACGGCATATCCATTGTTCTGTAGTTAGGTAAGCCACTCCACAAATAAATACACTGTTGGAGAAATTAATTGGTTTTATTTTTACTTTGAGCTTAACTCATACTTAGTTCGTATACGATATTTCCATGGATTAATTTATAAAAAATAACAATAAATTTCTTAATAATTAATAAATATTACAAAATAAATGTAAGTAATAATAGTACAAAAATAAGTTCTTCGCCTGACTAACAGCGTAAAGTACAAAGCTCATTACTATTTTAAAAGAATTAAAAAAAAAACATTGGTCCGACTGTGTGTGTTCAAAAGAAATTAAACCTACTTACAAATGCAAATAAATGTTGTCAAAAATTACCCAAACCTGATTATAATAATCTACGATCGGATACATTTTTTTTATTGATAGTATCCGTTACAGGAAATCATTATAAATCCTTATCTTCGATCTGTACAAATGATAGTTTTAACCTTAATATTAAATACAAACATAACAGTCTTGGCATAGTTTATAGCAACGCCACTAACTTTCCTTCCGCTTGGACTCGCGTGATAGGCCTGACTTCAACGTAATTCGACATAATTATTGAATTGCAATGCAAGTACCGTACCCTCGACAGTCAGTCAGGCTCTACGGCTCTTCTGACTGACTCTCATGGGTGTTGAGTGTCACAGAGCCACTATTATTATTATAACGGATGGTCGTACATTAGGCCGCACGTCAGTGGAATCAAAACCAGTATATGCGGCGAGGTCATTGCGTAACACTACCAGTAGCAATGCCTTTCATTTTGACCGTTCAACAACATTCATTGTGTTATTTACCTACGTTGCTGTGCAGACAAATTTTTCGAACATATGAAGCAATGGATTAGCAATATCCTTCAAAATGATGCAGATTGTGATTGATAGTGTGTTGCGAAATTAGGGTGCTAGTCTCTTAATCTAAGTATTACTAGTATACTAGGCTAGACCAGCTCAAAGTCTAAATGTATGTTGGGCGAGCTGCGAATTGTACAGGCGCACGTCACCTGCGAGCTGCGTGCGCCTGTACAATTCGCAGCTCGCCCAGTTTGCTTGTGTAAAAGTTCTAATAATATTGGACCTTTGACTCAGTCGCAGCAATCACCAAAATCTTTACTTCGTTAGTAGCCAGTCAAGCTAGCTTATCATCATTGATCAAATTAATTACTAATTAAACAATTTACTTCAAATCAGGAGTACTACTACCCAAGTACGTTCTCAAGTCAGTGATGGTAGATCTGATCAGTTTGCCGGGGATGGTCGGCCGGTTGAGTCGTTTGTACGCGGCGTACCGATGGCAGCCTCCGAAGCTGTAGTAGTAGTCGCCTCCTTCAGAACCCTTGATCCAGAGGATGTCTATGGGAGGCACGTTGCCTACTTCTTCTTCTTTCTGAAATAGGTTTAAGATATTCGATAAATGAAGAGATAGAATAATCTGCCACTGCACTAGTAGATGACTATGGCTTGACTTATTAGTCTATGATACATTCAAAACAGAGGACGACATTCAATGGATGAAGAGGTAGCAATTGAGGTAATGTTCCACACTCGTTTTTAAATGATGATGCCTTGGCTTGAATGATAATAATGATAAACCCAAAAAGCAATACGGGTCTATAAACTTTTTTGTCCTATTGCTAATGGAGCGTAAAAAAACCATAGAATAAAAGGGCTACACCGAATTGCACTCGTTCCATTTGAAAATGTCTAGCCTAGGTATCACAGAGTACTTTTTGGTATAAACCTATCGAGTATAGTTATCTAATTGTAGGCTGCTGCTTTAAATCCGGTACATACTTAAATAATAATAATTCATGTAGGAAATTATTTAAATAATGTCATCACCACTGCTCTTAAAACGGTGAAGGATAACATCGTGAGAGGAAACTGGCATATTCTAGAACAAAAAAAAAATCGAAGACATGTGACATCTACCAACCCGAACTGGGCCCGCGTGGTGGATTACGGCCCGCTACCTCTCAGGAGGAGGAGGAGGCCTGTGTCCCAGTCCCAGCAATGGGATCATTAGGTATAGGTTGATTATGTATGTAGGAAATAGTTATCGCGAATCGATCATCATAACATCAAGTATCAATATTTAAGTGTTAATAGGTAGCTACACAATGAGATTAGCATATCTCGGGTCATTCCCCGCGAGACAAGTTTACAAAATAAAGTATGAATTACCTACAATAATATTTTTATCGGTAGCTGATGACTTGTTCACCTTCAAATAACAAAATTAAGTACATCGACCTATACCTACGACAATATAGTTTAGAAAACAAAATAATCATCTTTAATTTTACGGCTACCTATCGACGTACCTATGCACGTACCTAATTAATTAAATCTTTTGAAAATTTGACTATATTATCTTCTTTTGGTGGCCTGTGGTATGGTAACGGCCGCGACTTACGAGTTGTAAGTCTCAGGTTCGAACCCAGACAGGCGCTTTACTTTTTGTACATTATTTCCATCACCACTGCTCTCAAAACGGTGAAGGAAAACATCGTCTGGAAACCGGCATGTCCTAGAACCAAAAATTCGAAGACGTGACATCCACCAACTCACACTGGGTCCGCGTGGTGGATTACGGCCACTCCCTCTTACAGAGAGAAGGTCTGTGTCCCAGCAGTGGGAACATTATAGGCTGATTATGACTTTATCGTATTACTGCTACACTGCTTGATTAACAAATGAATGGAAACAAAGATTTTGTGAAAACTAGGGTACCTAGATACCTACTCTAAGTTTTGGTAAGCAATCAATAAGAGGCCAAGTATGCCTCCTTGCGGCACGCCACAGAAACAAGATATTTACTTATATAGAAAGTTGCTGAGCTTGTTTTTGCTAAAGTCCTTAGCAAATGGTGTTAAGTGCAATCCATGTAGGATAACTGGTCAATATCTAGGTTACCTGAACGCGGCTAAGTACCTGCGTACCTACCTATTGATTGGCTGTGAGTCCATGACCGCTTCTGTCGCTGCGATTAGATGTCCATTGAATATGGATTAATGTAAGGGAAATCCTAACGCTCTCGACTGCTTTAAATTCAGATAGGTACAAATCAGAGAGATCAGTGTCAGATGAGATTTCTACCGAGAACAATATGCGAACGGACAAAGCAAGTTTCGTGTGAAATCGTGTGTCAGGAAAATTAAGTGACAATTAGTGAAAGTGGACTTAAGGGGGCATACGGCACCCAGCACGAAATATATTAGATAGAGGGTACTTTGACTGCCCATAAACACCCTCGTAAAATATATAGGCCTTCCACAACTATCGCTAGGTAACGACGCAGCTGACGAACTGGCCAGAAGAGCATCCAGCGCGTCAGTCTGTGGACCTGAACCTATCGTGCCCATCCCCTTCAACCAGCTACGCAGGCGGCTTACAGGAGCACACCCACACACAAGCAGAGAGCTGATGGTCCTCGACACTGGGCTGCAGGCAGTCCAAGGAAGCCGTGCCATCATTAAATGTGGCAAGCTAACCAGACGTCTACTACGCCTGGACAGGAACGGCCTGCGCCTGGTGACGGGGACCATCACGGGACACTGCTTGCTAAACAAACACTTCTACACAATAGGCATAACGGACAGTCTCCTATGCAGGGCTTGCATGGAGGCTAAGGAAACCGTTGCGCATGTGCTCTTTGAGTGCACAGGCGTCACTCAGATTAGGTCAGAAACCCTCGGGACACCCAGATCTTACACAGATGTTCTCAACAGGCCAAGATACGTAATCAACTTCTGGAGGGAAGTGGGCTGGTTGGAATAACCACCGACGGGCATGGCCCATGGAAGGACTAAGTGCGGAAACCAAATCTTCTTCTAACACAGAACTATCGCGACAGCCACGACGACCGACCATTACTTCCCGAATCATAGCGGATTTCTTAAAACCCTAGATCGTCGAAAAACATGTTAAATATCCAATATTCCTTACCTGTATCGTCTCCATGAGTGACACAACTTTGTCCTCAGTCAGCTCCGGTATGAAAGGCCTGATGATCACCGACATGGGCACGTCGTGGACCTCGTCCTTGTAAGCGCTGTGTACACTCGTCATCCTCGATGCTATAACCGATAATAAAAACATTGGCCTCAAGAATAAATACATCTTAATTAAGTAATTGCGAATTAATTTAGTGGCAACTTGTAATACCGAAAATGTTATTGAAAACAACCAACTTATCAGTATTTTTTATCAGATATTATGTAGTGAGATAGTCAAGAATTAGCTTGACTGCCTCTTCTATTCACTACTATAAGCGTGGCTAGCGTGATGGTTACGGATTCAAAGCGAAAATCACTGAATAATATAACTGCTCTTGTTTCAGGGGTCGTCTTAGGGACGGATTTATTACTTTATTTTTTGAGTGAGACATTACTCATTATTTTTCTCCTAGGGGTATTAGTAGACTTTCTTGGTGTAATTTTTTATTTGCAAGCTGTACCTACTTAATATCGCCCATTCATTGTGAAATTCGCATGTCATGATCAAGGATAAATCTAAGTTTTTACTAAGCTATGAAAACGACCAAATATCTTTAGAATTCATTGCTTTTAAATGTTAAACTTTTTACCTATGATCAAAATATTGTAAAGAAATGAACGGTACTTACAATTTCTGGCGGACACAGAGGCAGTTAAGTTAACAAGCGATTTTAACATTTATAAATCTACGTTATATAGTCGAGCGACTCGAGCGAGTGACAGCGCGTTACTAACTCTCATGACGCTACGATCCACCTGATTCATACATACGCCAAGGTCAGCCATACTCTGATAAAAATAAACACAAACAAAATAACGCATTATTTACACTACGTTGACACTAGCGTTATCAGTCCACAAAGAAATAATGGCACCTGTGGAGAATATTGATCGATTAGCCGTTCTTTTGTTAACATTATTGTTCCTCGCAGGGGCCATCGAACCGGTGCACTTGCCTTTCATGGCCGGTAGATAACTTCACTCACTAATATACCTCTCCTCTCAGCTTTTGGCAGTATAACGTAGGAGGTTTCCACCTGCCTACGCTCTTGTTTTCCACTCGTAACAAAACACTAAAAATCCGGATTCGAGGTTCAAAGTTTTGAACATTTGCAAAGGTTCCTTGCTAATTCAGAGAAAAAAGAAATTAACCACCAGACTGTTCAATGCATGTTGGAGTTTTTCAGACTTTTCCTCATACCTATAAAAAAAATTGGTATTATACCTTAGGAGTGGGGGACACTCCAAAAGTGAAGTACCTAGGTAAAGTTAAAAGACTCCTTTTTCGGTCTGCAAGTTAGGACTGCAACTGTCCAGTTAGGTAGGTCTAACTTCGAGAAAGAGGTCAATCGTCGAATCCGACTCGGCTGGGCAGCGTTCGGGAAGCTACGCAATATCTTCTCGTCCCACATACCGCAGTGTCTCAAGACGAAAGTCTTTGACCAGTGCGTGTTGCCAGTGATGTCTTATGGCACTGAAACGTGGTCGCTCACAATGGGCCTTATAAGAAGGCTAAAAGTCACCCAAAGAGCAATGGAGAGGGCTATGCTTGGAGTTTCCCTGCGTGATCGAATCAGGAATGATGAGATCCGCAGGAGAACCAAGGTAACCGACATAGCCCGCAGAATTGCCAAACTTAAGTGGCAGTGGGCAGGGCACATTGCTCGCAGAACAGATGGCCGATGGGGCCGAAAGGTTCTGGAGTGGCGACCACGTACCGGAAGACGTAGCGTTGGAAGGCCTCCCACAAGGTGGACCGACGACCTTGTGAAAGCCGCAGGAACCCGTTGGATGCGAGAAGCACAGAACCGGTCGAAGTGGAAGTGCTTGGGGGAGGCCTATGTCCAGCAGTGGACGTCTTTTGGCTGAAATGATGATGATGATGAAGTTCATTCAAGTGCCCATTAGGTACTCAGATCCTCGATCCCGAACATGTATAAAAATAAAATAAAATAATAAAATAAAACAATGTAGGCACGTTACCTCAACCACAGACTTCTCCCGCTGATCAGTCTATCCAGTCCTGTACTGTACCTACACCTATTGAATGTTTTTATGTATTTAGGTGGGTGGTATTTAATCTATTAAACTTCTTCGATGACTTACAATCTTTTTCCTTTTGTGCGTAGGACTAAGAGCCTCCCTTCTTTCTATTTCTGCAGTCTTCGCTCTTCCAGGTAACTTCTCTTCTTAGTTGTTCTCACAGACTAAGAAGAGAAGTTACCTTGTTGTTCTTAGTCTGTGAGTCTCAACACAGACTAAGAACAACTAAGAAGAGAAGTTACCTTAGTCCCACTATGACATCTGGCACTGTGACGGGCAAGGAACAACAACACGGTTGGCGCAGTGGCTGAGCGATCGACTGCTGCGCTGCGTGTCGCGGGTTCGATTCCCGCACGGAACAAATATTTGTATAGGTAGTTGTTCCGGGTCTGGCTGTTTGTGTATGTGAATTTAAATGTTTGTAAACGCCACACGATACAGGAGTAATTCCTAGTGTGGGGCAACGTTTTTTTAAATAGAATAGAATAGAAGGAACATATTTACCACAGAGTACTTTTTGATAAGACTGAAAGGTCACCGTGACGGTGATGACGGGTCGAGGACACTCCTGTCTACAGGGGGCTTACCATCACCTCTTAAAGCAGGGCAGAAGTTGAACTGCACTACTTTTTTGTATGACGTCTTAGTACAAAAAAGTAGTGCAGTTCAACTTCTGCCCTGCTTTAAGAGGTGATGGTAAGCCCCCTGAACACTATTACCCTAACGGACATGCTCTGTGCCTAACGGCTCCAAAGCGTGAAAAAAAAAACGATTTATATCTCTGGAAAAAATCTAGACTGTCATTTCATAATCAGTTCCACTTGGTTCCACATTCAGCTAGAGCTACCATAACTCCTTGGCATGGCACTTGATAAATAATATTTCTGATCATAGCTACGACCTTTCATAAATTCAACACATTCGATACGCTCTCGACTTGGGTATTTTATTCCCAAACCAGATGAAAAAAAAAAATAAAGCACTTCACGGATTACCAATTATTAAAACCAGTATTTTAGAGTAGTAGGTAGTACACTACTCTAAAATACTGGTTACTGGTTGGTAACTATAATTTGTTTGCTATCTTATAAGATAGATAAGATACCTAGCAAAGAAATTAAACAAATTATAGTTTAAATTAAGATACATACTTGTAACTAAAATAAAGAGATAACTTTTGTTTAAAACGTCCAAATGTCATCAATGCTAAATTTTTATTACCTATTGACGTGTTACATATTTTTAGAGTACTTAGGTAGTAACAATCGGATGTCAAAAGGCTAGGCCCCTATTACATGGGAACACAACTGGCGAAATGCGAGTGATAGGTACAGCTCTGCCTAATCCTTTAGGGGCACAGGCGTGATGTTATGTTATGTTTTAATAATAATGTGTACCTGTGTTGGGAGGAGTTGGTTTCATAAATCCTTTGAACCAGCGGCAACTGTAAAGATAGGTTTTAAATAAAACAAGTCCATAACTACACAAAAATGTATTTTAGTCAATCTGATGGTCGCAATAACATTGAACTCGTCGTCGTATACATGTGTGTCCGCGCCGCCGCGCCCGACTTGCGGTACTAACATTACTTTATAACCATTATAATAAATAATTTATCGTGAACGAGTAAGAATGGTGCGATCCGTGGCGGCGCGTGAATTCCAATGTTCCACAGCGTTAAAACATCAATTAAATTTTCGTTTTTATCTCGTATACTGTTTCAGATATTTTGTTTTAGAACACATTAACTTAATTCTAGCAATTATTTTTTTTCATATCCAAACTATCACTAAGTGGAACTAATTTTAAGTTACAATCGTAAGATCTTGTTATGCTTCGATGAAAATGTACGACGAAATAAAATAACATTCAACTTATGGCTAACAAGTAAAATAAAATTGTGCTACCAACATTTTAGCACCACGATAATTAAAATATTTTGTTCTGATATTCACAACTCCTGGTTTACCGTGTGACCAAAGCCGAATTTAGTTTTTACAGGCCGAGACAGAAGTCGTTTTTACTGGTTATCCGAAGGCCAATTCTCGTACTAATAAAAAAAAGTTCAAAGTAAGCCGCAATCTCATCTCAGCGGCAATCAATGTCAAAAATGTATGTAAATTGATTTTATTTTTGACAGATTGCGACTGAAATTAGAATACGAACGTTCCTAAAAATACGGTAATTGCCCCTCAGTTCACTTGACCTATAAGCTTTTTAATTCGACCCTGTTTAAACAAAAAGACAATTTGTAAACATGAAAAATTGACTGGTATTTTAAAACGACTCCACATTTAGATCAGTTGGGCCAAGATGCGTGTGCGCGATACTAACACAACCATTGCTAATAAAATATTAAAATTGCACACAAGTCTATGCGTCCGCGCAAACGAATTACCTTTCAATCTACATTATTTATCGACATTTTGTTTAAATAAATATGATTATAGTTCTCGTTAAGTGAATATTCCAGCAATAATAAATTGTATATAAAAATATGATAATATTTGATTGCGTATACATAAGTTTAAGTGCAGCCATCGTGCTCGTATGGATAGTATTATTATGACACTATCTGTACATAGAAGTAAAAATTTTATAATAATTATAAATTGCGTGTATAATATTATTGTTGGAGCGGAGACTTCGGAGTACAGCGTATACATAATATCGTATGCAAGTTTCATGTATCGTATGTTTTCATTTTAATCTCTTTGATTCTTACACTAAAAAAATGTTTTTCATTTTAATTTGTCAATCATGTATTATCTCGTGTTCCATTTTGACTTGTTCCACTGTCGATGAATAATATAGATTTAAACCAGTATAATACACGGACGCACTTCGTACAGGACACAAGTCAGCACAAAATATCTGAATACTTACAATTAATAATAATTACACTAGTTTCATCTTACAACTATCGTATAATTATAACCACCGTAGATTAAAAGATTATTAGAACGAATAGAAACTCGAGATCCCCGCCATATCGATGTGATGATTTACTTTTGTATATAAATTACTAATACTGCCCAAATAATTACTTTTCGAAAAAAAAAAAAAAAACTAATAAATTTAAAAACAACGCCACTGGTTAAAACAATAATACTATAAAATAGTTGCCGTTGAAAATTCATTCATAATAAAAATTACTATATTATAATAATAAAAATAAACTTGTATAATATAAATTGTTTAAACAAATACTGGGTGCCAGTCGTATAGAGTTCGTAATACAAATAAAAATACGTTTCATTACATTTCCTTCCAAAAATATCGCTAATAATATGTAGTCTAAGGTATATTGTGTAGTATACAATGTCCTATGTCCTAAGGCTAGGCGTCTGCCGGTGTCGGCCGCTGTCGGCCGATGTCGGCCGGTGTCGCGCCGACGTAAGTCACCGGTCGTAAAGATTAGTACCTGACCTACTTAACATAATAATAGTAAATGTAAATGGCAATTCTGTGGAAGCTGCACAATTATGTGTCATACCCGCAACCTGAAACAATACAGGTTAACGTAAGTAACCTTGACAGCTTCCGACTGGTTTTGCGTGACAAGAAGATCAATCCATGACAGTGAAACTAAACGTAAAGAAAAGTGGATAAGTTGCTCTTGGAATATATACTTTTTTTATTGTAGCAACGAAATCACAGAGGAACTGAAGAATAGATTGGGGCGTTTAAACTCAAACTCAAAGCATGTATTTCAATTTAACCAAATTATTTTAAACCTTTGAATTGTCAAGGAGTCGGTTAGTCGGAAAGACGAATCTATAGTCCGACTTTTAATTAGCTGCAGTAAAATGACACTTCTTAATAACTCATTTCAGACTGAGTTTAGAGATATGCATGTCAAATAAGTTTCGTTTGTTACACTATTCTGTACTAGAAAAACAAGATTTGGTTGACGGCCGCGAAAAAACAAAAAGACGCGAATTTCAGTCATCTAAGTAACACATAACCTGTCATTTTACTGCAACTAATTAAAAGTCCGAATATAGTTAGCCCGGGCTAGAAACTTCATGGACTCTTTTGAATAAAAATCTATATCTGAACTCACCTGAGGTACGGGCTCGCCTACGCGCCTACGGCGACAAATCCTGATGCATAGGGTCGTAGCCCATAGAGCCGTCATAGCTAGGCTGCGGCTGGTCGTAGCCGGGCGCCGGCAGCGAGTAGCCCATGGAGTCCTGCGTGGGCGCCGGCGACATCATCGGCGTGGCCGTGCCCGACGCCGCGCCCATCGAGTACGGCGACGCGCCTGCGGCTGCGCACGGGCATCTCTCATGTATACGTGTAAGACTAGCGGGTAGGGGGTAATGCAGTGTGTGGGGATCTTTCACTCGGACGTGGTAAAGTGTATTGTAGATAGATAGAATATGCTTTATTGATCACCAACATGGGAGCTGATTTGAATGGGCCTGGGTATTTTTTTTTCATCAATTAAAAAGAATTTGATATGACTACCACCCAATGGATATTTAATTTAAAACATGCCCTTTTGAGAGAAACCGAATCAAAATAGAAAATGATCGACGATGTATGGTATTAGATCGTTTCTTCACAAAACAATGATAGGTGATGAAAGATGCCCACAACACAATGAACTGAGATCATTCAAACGAATTAAGATATCGTTATTTTGACAGCGCTGTGCGCTTCTATAGCAAAGGTACGCGGTGTGTAAGGCTACGCACGCACTGAGAGGCTTACTACGCGTCTAGAGCCTAATGTACCGCTTGGCTATTCAGACAAAATGTACTAGAATTATCACAGCAAAAATGGACCAAATATTTCGCCGCTTTGCAAACGCTGCGACTAGCACAAGTGCAAAATATTTGTTGCATGAAATAGCCAAACGAGACATCAGGTAAAAGACGTTTAAGCCCTTGTTACACTTGCGTTCGTTAGTCGTACAGTCAAATACACGTCAATTGTAATATTTACGACTTTGAATCGTCGTCTTTATATTGTAGTAGCAAGACAGATATAACTTTGATTTATTGTAACCCATAATTAATTTAAATTAAATTATAATGACTTTATAGTGTAGAATAAATTAAAAAGTAATAAAAATAGTTACAAAAAGGGTGTCTAAATGAGCGGTTTTTTCGATTCTCTTATAGAAAACCTTTGGATGCCGGTTAGGGCCATTTTATAGTTAAAAATTGACAATGACGTGCAGTTCCCAGTACTTGTCAGGCGCCGGTGTAGTAAGGACCCAAGTGAGCCATCAATCAGTGCGAATTAGCCTAGTTCTAGTTAGTGTCTATAGTTTACTGTAATATGCCGAAGCTCTGGCAGGCGGTGAGCTAGCATCACGCCCCGCGCCAACCCAAGGCAGGTCTGTGTGCGGAAACGTATCTCTATGTAACGCACTGGCTTTCACCCAATTTTATAGAACTATAGATATATGCAGGGATGACAGGATAATATCATGGTTATGTGGTATGATTTTTGTTAGGGTCGGAATGGAATTTAGTATTGGAAGGTAAATTTCATGGGAATTCAAGAGATCTTTAGAATGACACATATTTTTGTTGTTTGCATTGTAGTATTAACAAATTACTTCATTTTAAACTATGATGATTATGACTCGAAGTTATATTGTAGTTTTCCTGTCAATGATACAGTATTTCTATCTCACGTAGCGACGCGCGCTTTCCTTGTGGTAATCCAGTAAACAAACACGCTGTAAATGAGTGCGTGAAGACGAGTAGCGTCAGAACACATAACACACACACACACAGACTGCACGTGTCTTGGACGGTATCGAGATCTCCTGCGCTTACACACACATTCACAGCGTGTTTGCGCACTTAGTTACCACAAACAAAGCGCGCATCACTTCGTGAAATAAAAATACAGTAACACGACTCATTTGTCTCTTACATTTTGAGACATAACAAGACAATATGTTTTTGTCATTTAGAATTACTGAAACAGTAGTTAATATGCAAATAATGACGTAACCTAAGACAAAAGGCAATAAGTACTGGTGTCAAGCGAGGTAGGTTTCGAAATTATTTTCGAAACAGAATAGGCATATTATTTGCCAGCAATGATTTTTATTATATATAGGAAGCCACTTGAAACCGTATACATACCGGCAGCCTTCTTGGCGGCATACAAGTTGGCTTCCTCTTGAGCCTTGCCAATGTTCTTCTTGTAGCGAATGCGCTTGTTGCCGAACCAATTGGACACCTGGCGACAACACATAGATTTAATGTTATGTAGTAAAGAATAACTTATCACATAGCTAAGATAATTGTATAGTTTTGTGGTTAAATTTGGACATTAAAGGCATGAGATCAACATAAGCATCTTTAGAACTTTCTGTACCTTATTTATGCAAATAAATGATTGTTTTTTTTTGGTATTGTTTGTTAAAACAACTTATTCACGAGGGAAAAACATAAAAATTTCTTAGTGGTCGCGCAGGGTAATAAGGTGCTGGGCCCTATTAGCCCTTCTCATTGATCGGTAACTGTATTAGTATCAGATCAGTATCGCAAATAACAGACTTCCATTCGTGGTCTTACTGCTGGCCAATTGTACAGCCATAATTTACATGACTAAGTTATGTAATCCATTCTTAAGATGTTCTGAACGTAACATTAAACCACGCCAAACAAAAAAAAAAGAGTACTCCTTAAGGGGAAACCGCTAAGGTAGCCCGCGAAATTCAAATGTTCTAATTTTTTTTGCAATTTGCAGTTTAGTTCAGTGTCAGGTTGTATGTTGAACAAAACATGATTCGAGAAATTTGAGACAATCGTAACAAGTATGTATTTAATAAAAAAGACTGGTATTCAGCTGCATCCATTTAGACTGGAAGCTGACCCCAACATAGTTGGGAAAAGGCAGGCAGTAAAAAGTGTCTATTTACAGAATTATAATCATCAATACAACCCTCTAAGTTCATATAATCCTATTGATTGTTGTTCCAATCTATTCTTGTACAAATTATGATTATTATATTAATTAATAAATTTGAATTTCACGGTCGCGAATCATATTTTGTTCAACATAATAATCTGACACTGATCTGCAAATTGTAGAAAACGTTAGAAAATTTGAATTACCTAGGCCACACGGCGTTTCTACCTTAACAGAACTACAGTTAGTTGTTCATTGTTTCACCTGAGTACAGTCAACAAAGGAGTTAAGTATACAGGAGCGTCGGATATAGTTGAAGTTTACTAAGAAACCGATGGATGTTCTGGACCGAAATTTAATTTAATAAATGAGCTGTTTGTTTTCTATTAATAAACTAAAATTTTATTCGAGAATATCCATCGGTTTCTTAGTAAACTTCAACAATATCCGACGCTCCTGTATACTTAACTCCTTTGTTGACTGTACACAAACTGACAATGATTTACGGTGGTATTGTTAAGTTGTAACTTTGTTAAATAAGATTAATGTTCCTACTTCAAGTTGCAAGTTAAAAATTACCTAACTGTCCCGGTTTCAAGACAATAAGGTTGTCACGCGTCTTGAGTCGGCAGCTAGCCGTGTCGTGTAACTATAGGGTTGCCAATTCCATTTGAAGTTACCTGTTATTTTTACGTCTGTTTTATTAAGATTGAGAACGTCTTCCTTGGAGTGGTCATTTTGAAAAGAATTTTAAATGTGTTGGATATCAAAGCCAACAAAACGTAACTACATTTTGAATGCAACTAACTCATTTGTAATTTGTCTTTGTATTCAAATGGAGTAGTCGTTGAGGTGTGGCTAACTTATTTTCTGTACTTCTTTGAACTTCCCTACCCAGACTTGGCAACCCTGCAGTACCTGCGATACAGTAATGCCACAATTCCTGGCCAGCTCCTCCTTCGCGTCCTCACTGGGGTAGGGGTTCGCGAGGTGCGAGTAGAAGTACTCATTCAGCAGCTCCAGCGCTTGCTTCGTGAAGTTGCGTCGCTTTCTCCGCGAGTCGAGGAAACTGAAAGCGGAAGTGACGTCACAGTACCTGAGACACGGTAATGCCGCACTTCCGGGCCAGCTCCTCTTTCGCCTCCTCGCTGGGGTAAGGGTTGGACAGGTGCGAGTAGAAATATTCGTTGAGGATCTCCGACGCTTGCTTGCTGAAGTTGCGGCGTTTGCGACGCGCGTCCAGGAAACTGCAAGCGGGAATTCCCAGATTTTGGTTGTTTAGAGGCCAAAGTTGAGCTGGTTAGAGCGAAATGTTTTGAGGGACATTTCGTTACTTTTATTATTTGGAAGTGAATTTTAATGTGGAGAATTAATTGCTAAGTCTATGTTGATAGAAAGAACGCAGCAGTAAGATGAAGAAGCAATAGGTGAATGGAGTGCTTATTTTCGTTAGAAATTCAAAAGTGGAAGATCTGTGACTGTCAACATACTTGTCTATCGGAAGGTGATGATGTGTTGTCTAGATGTCCTCTGATATTAATTTAACACTCCATTTACCTACTATTTCGTGTACATATTCCATTCTAAAGTTTACATCACCCTATCTACATGTTACAGGAACTAACCGTGAGCGCAGTATCATGACGGCTTCGCAGGTGGACTGCTTCAGCTGCATCTGGATGGAGCTGAACTTCTTGTGGATGATCTGCACCATGCGCTCGATTTCCTGTCGGTATACGCAAATTTCAAGTCTGCTTCCATTTTTGACGTGACAACGTCTTAAATTAGGTTGCGGCTGGGAGTCACTTATGAAAAAGTGTAACGCTCGGTAACGTTACGATGAGTCACCGAACGAGAGAGAGAAAGACGTTGTCACGTAAAATCTTCGCCCGTAAAACCGACTTTACAGGCAACCATTTTTTTTTTTATACGTTGCCCCACACTAATTGACGTGCTCTGGTGCTTTTAATTTAGACAAAAGTTTCTAACAGGTTATCGGGAAAACAGCAAGTGAAACTGAACAATTCTTGGGTTGGGAGCGCTCTGGATACGGGAATAAATAATAGACGTAGCAACATACACCGCAGCGCGTGGCTAAAATGTAACATCAACTCGACTATCTTCAATACTTTGTAAACAGAGAGATATATTTTATTTTTCATCAATTATATTTATTTGTTGTTTGAATATATTTTCAATCACACTAATATTCTAAACAGGGCTCGGAAACCGGTTGAAATTCTTAACCGATTACGGTCATTGACCCCAAACCGAAATCGATTTAGGTTAAGGTTTGCAATTTACCGGTTTTTACCGGTATTATGCGGGAAACCGGTTTTTCATGAATTTTAGTTTTGATAGTGGAAATTACCCGGTTAAAACCAAGTTTGAACCCCCCTCCCGGCCCCCGCCACTCTCGCGAGCACAGTCTGGACGTTGCGATATCATTTAGTTACAAAATTTTATTACGGAATTAACCGGTTAATTTGGGTGTCAAAACCGTTTGTGCTTAAGTAACCGGTAACCTTTATCATTTGGGTTTCATAAGAACAGTTCACTTGTTTAACCCTTTAACCGCCATGTCATAATTCGCGTGGAGTGCATCTAGCGCCAGCACCTTTAGGTACAATTTTGCATAGTGTTGTAAATTATAGTTATCGATAAACAAACTAATGAAATAAATAAAACTTACTTATTTTTAATCAAAGGTTTATTTCTTTTCTTTTTTCAAACATACGTTATCTAGTCTATTATCCTGCGGACAAAAATGACAGCATGACATTTAAAAATGACATAAATGTAAAAATTTGATCTGTTTATTACGATTAATGTATAAAGTGTTAAAATATTGGGACATAATATTAACAACAAATAAAATAACTAAATCAACTTTATTTTTTCTTTAAAACAAAATAAATAGGTAAATATACATATTATTATTATCTAGCTGTCTTTTTGACTGTAGGATAAATAAACAGACTAGAAAAACAAATAAGTGATTTACCGATTCATTATCACTACCCGTTGAACTGCCACTACTACTAATATCATTAATTGATTGCTGCAATATATTTAATAGTTCTTCGTCGTCGTATAACATTATCGACAAATTCTCGACACTAGTTTAGAAATAATAATAAAGAGAGCACGTGTTATCACGGCGATGGCGCTAGCGCAACTGACGTTTATTCAAAACTAGCTTCTGCCCGCGACTTCGTACGCGGATCCTGTTGGTTATGCCAGCGACAACGGGGTAGTCAAAATCTAAGATCTGAAACGTCTGATGTCGAATTCTAAGAACCCGGGGACTGGATAACAACGGGATGCGCGAGACGATTCGAGACGTCATTTTCAGGCAATAATGAACCAATAGGGTAGTAAACTTGGCCTTGCACTTTGAATGTTGGCATAAATGAAATCTGTTTCGCAACAAAAGATGTCATTTGAAAGGCATTATTGTACGAACGTATGTTGTCCAAGAAATGTTTTGACTGTGATGGTCACCGATTAGCAGTGATCTTAATATTTCTGGAGGATTTTGTAATATTTCAATATGTACTTTCCCACCTGAGCAACACATACCGTTTGTTTCTTTTTGCTATTTAACAGCTTCACAAAAAGTAAAATTTTTAACCATACCTCCGATGGCGGAATATGTGGCGTAGTCAATCATAGGAGTATTAATATTTCAATATGTACTTTCCCACCTGAGCAACACATACCGTTTGTTTCTTTTTGCTATTTAACAGCTTCACAAAAAGTAAAATTTTTAACCATACCTCCGATGGCGGAATATGTGGCGTAGTCAATCATAGGAGTATACGTAAATGCACTCCGTTCCTTATCAACCCAAGGAAGGTCGCCATGCCCTACGGCTATATCTTGAGACACATCCGATTCTTCAGATGATATCGACATGCTCTTCTTAATCTGTCTCTTCATGCCGTACTCCAGCAATTCTTTCTTTCTCACTTTCTGATTATGAATATTTTGTTGTGTGCGTGTTCGGAACAATGTATGATAATCTCACCGTATCAGCGGTCAGTCGCGCATCATATTCTTCACTGGTAAGATCTGGATGTAGATGCGTAAATACGCTGAGAACGCAGGCGTGCTTCGCGATCCGAAAAGGTTTCCACGGAGCGAGTTGCAGCCTGATGTTCTCAAACAGCATCAAGTCTCTCCTGACGCTCTTCGGTAGATTCTTGGGATCTTATGATCCTCAATCTTTTAGCTCCTTTGGAACATTGGGAAAGATTTGACCTCTTTCTAGGCATGGTTATAGTTTTATTATGAAGAAGATACCTAATCAATTAAAATCTAAGTGACTGCTCCCCTACCAAGGGTGCCCAGACACGGGATCGTCTGGCCCATGTGCTGGTTTGGTCCCTGGGGTGGTCACGGCGTGCTATGTGTTCTGGTGAGCCGGTGATGGGGAGTACTCCCCAGCGGAGGGTCCGGTGACGGACAGGCGCGGCGAGTTCACGGATGAGTGCTAACGCGTGCCCATGTTCCCGCCGTAAGCGGCAGAGGAGGACACAGTGGAGTTTTAGTGGGTTAGAATCCCACATAACTGCACTATCTCCCCGTGGTAGTGCAGAATGCATGAGCATTTCTTCACGTTAAAAAAAAATTAATGGGAGTTTTGGCCAGTAGAGTAAAATTTTCAATGATATACCATCGTCATCGAAAATCAGTCCTAAACTGTTACCGCCTTCACCGCGTGGAGGTGAAATTAGTGATAGCTTAGATTTCCACATCAGATGTTTCTGATCTTCGATTTTTATAAGTCAACAGGAAATGCCCATCAGACCGAATAACTTTTACTAAGACGTCATTCCTATATGTGTTATGGTGTAGCTGGGCTCTTGGAGTTCCCCATCAGGTGTTCCAGATCTTCAAATTTATTCTCTCAGCAGAAAATCCTCATCACGTGGAACAATTTTTGCAATGGTACCATTTTTGTATCTCTTATAGTTAAGCTGGTCTGTTTCGGTTCTGCATCAGGTGTTCAAGTTTCCAAGAAACATTATAGCCTGAATGTTGTCCAGCCATAATAACTATACAACAAAAAAAAAATCATTCAAATCCGTCCAGTAGTTCCGAAGATCGGACGCGCAGGCCCGAGCCGTGTACGTACTCTGATAGAATACCCTAACAAATGTTCGCCGTGATTCTTTAAATTGACATAACTTTTTTATTTATGAACCGATTGACATGAAATAAACACTAAATGTTAAGTGAAGCCTACTACAATATATTAGTGAAAACCGCATCTAAATCGAATAAGCCGTTTCTGATATTAGCGTGCACAAACAAACAGACAAACCGACAAACTGACAAACAGACAAACCGACAAACAGACAAACAGACAAAAAAAAAATTAATTACAATTTCGGGTTCGGCATCGATATAATAACAACCCCTGCTACTTTTTTTTTATATATTTCCATTGTACAGACACCACTTTTCTACAAATTTATTATATGTATAGAAGATATGACTATAGTTGACCTTGAGCCGCACGTAAAATTACGGCGACGGCGTTCGCGGATCGTCTGCACTAGTGACGTACTGGCATAAGTCGGTAATTTATATTTCTTTGTTGATTTCTACACTTTTTTATTACGATTTTGTACTTAAGCTTATTTGGTTTTTAATAAATAATTAAATCGTTAATAAACTATGAAATTTGAATGAATGTTTAGTTGATAGTTTGATAAAAAACAGGATTTTTGTTATTAATTTAGCATCAGGAGTTTCATATGTGGTACAACACTAGTCTACGTGAAATAACGGGTTCGGCGAAGTAGGTTGATATTTAGACGTGTCACGAATTGAGAACTATTAATTATTTCATTTAATTAGCTAAAATATGTATCTAGTACTGTTTAAAATAAAGTATTAACACGAAATATACTAAGATTTAGTAAGCAAATTCAATATCTTTTGAACAATTTTTAAATGACAGGAGTTTTACGTAATATTCCGACGTGGCGACTGAGGTATTATTCTTACAACACGTAATATTACGGCGATGGCGGTTAAAGGGTTAACCAGTTAATGAAGGAACGATATATTTACCGGTACTTAATCGAAATTAACCGCTCTTTTTAAACCGGTTCAGAGCCCTGATTCTAAAGGCGAAAGTTTGTGTGTGTGTGTTTATATTATGTTTGTTACTTCTTCACGCTCAAACGGCTGGACCAATTTTGATAAAATTTTGTATGGAGGTAGCTGACACCCTGGATTAACATTTATGCTACTTTTTATCCCGATATTCCCACAGGATCGACATTTACGCAGGTGAAATCGCAACGCAACGCCCAGCGGTGTCACCCGCATAAGTGTCGATCCCGTGGAAATATCGGGATAAAAAGTGTCCAATGTGTTAATCCTGGTTATAAGCTATATGTGTAACAAATTTCATTCATATCCGTTCAGTAGTTTTAGTGTGAAAGAGTAACAAACATACAAACACACTCACAAACTTTCACCTTTATAATATTAGTGTGATTTAATTTGCTTATTTACTTCAATTAAATAATCTCACGCCTTTTTACCATGAGGATAGGCAGAAACCACAGAAGTGTGCATGCTACGATTTTAACACCAAATAAAAGCCTACCTTAGGTGTAATAGGTCTGGTGCGGCTCTGCTCACGGAGCAAATTCATGACATGGGTAGTGAACTCATTGCAGGCGTTCTCATACTTGTCCAGCTCCTGGTGGTAGATCTGACGGATCTGCGCCAGCTTCGCGCGGTAGTCCGAGTGCTCGATCGCGTTATCTGATAAAGAGGATACAGGATTATAATTCTGCCAGGAAAAATGAGCCTTACAAGATACGCCTTTTAAGTTTAGTAAGGCTTATTTTTCTTTAATTTTTCTCTGCAGATGCACCCTCTTTGCTTATGGCTGCAGATTATTGAGAAATGATGAAGCTACTATTTTATGTTTTACTTCTATTTATTTAGTATCTAAGAGCTTTCCAAATTTGTTATCAAAACACTTAACAATATGTTGGGTAGGTTGATACTGGTCTTTCAGTGGTAGGCTATGAAACTATGGATACTGGTATTCCCAGCCCCACAGATTCAGTACTCTTACAAAGCCTACACTAAAATACCTACTATTGATTAGTAGGTGTATTTATACCATAAAACATGTATTGTTTACATACAAATGTCAGAATATTTTTACATTCATGAGAGATTTAAGACCCATTAGTGTAGTTTATTAGTTTACTAGTTTACAATTGTGTTGGATTCTCCCATTGGTAATAGAACTGAAAGTATTGTTTATTTTTAATCTTATTAGATTACAAACATTTGGTACCTACTATCTTCTATTTCAAGAAAAATAATATGAAGTAAAATGGAAAACCTGATGCCTAAAGTATGTTTGAAAGCATCTAAAAGAAACCAATACAATTTTAAAGGCAAATATCTTTTAATATAAAGTCTACTACAGTTAGTGTGCAGGTCACATGATGATGCCCATAAAAATATATATGTTTTAGAAACTTCAAAGCAATTACCCCATTCACCAGCTGCGGCAGAGGCCGAGGCGGCGGCTCCTGCGCCTCCGCCCTTCTCTGGGCCAGCCACGCCTTCAGCTATCAACATGTTGTCCAGACGCATCAGTTGAGGATCTGGAGGCTCTTCCTCTTGCGTGTTGCGGAGGGACAGCACTGTTCAAGAATTAAAATAGCTGTGTTATCCATACTAATATTATAAATTCGAAAGTAAATCTGTCTGTCTGTCAGTATGTTACCTTTTCACACCTAACCCACTGGTTTCGATAAAATTTGGCAGACAGAAGGACATAGGATAGTTTTTATTGACATATCTCGCAGGCGACGCCGCGGGCGGAATCTAGTATATACTAAATCTGCGACATCTTATAAGATGAGTGGAAGATACTCATATTATCTGCAGTAATAGTAAGATGTGAATTTTACACCTATTCTGTAAATTTAATACAGCAGAAAGTTAAACAGACATTTATCTAGACTGCAAGTTCATCTTTATCATTAGTTTTAAATGGTATTCACATACTCATCATACAAAGAAACAAAATAAATTGAAAATCTGGATTTTAAATGCCAAATTGAGCTCAAAATCATGTGTGAGTATAAAATTTCTGTGCAATAAGGTTTAAGATTTATAACTGTCACTAAGCTTGATATTGATATTCAACATAAAGTTGCCCCTAAGATGACCCTACCATAATATTGCTAGAGCGTAATGTGCATCAGCAATAAAAAGGTCTTGAATTTGACTACACATGTGTACCACACACAATGAATTATATTGATAAGGTTTAAGTTTGTGGAAACACTACCTAAAATATATCAATATTCAAGACCTTATTTCTTTATTCAAGTTATCAACTGAATAATTCCAAGTTAAGTGGAAAAGCAGAATTTCTTTCATTTTTTCAAAGCATAGCTGCAATATGTGTTTATGTAGATAATGTAGAATTACTTAGTTTGCCTTTAACTATATCACAAATCCAAAGCCAGGGAAACTAGACGACTCTTAATTAAATGCATGACATAAATTCTTCAACCACCGTAAATTCAGTAGCCACTGATATAAATACGTCAGCTCGCTTACCTGTTTTCTCTTTGATTTCACACAACACTGAAAATAGGGCAGGCTTCATTCTGTGACAGTTGAGCGTGTGTTTTCTCGCTTGCGCTTCATCAAGACTCTGATCAGTGATATTCATGATCTGTTGCAATATTTCCCCAATGTCCTGCTTGCGTGCTTCGCCCTCGCCCGAGGCCGGGGCTCCCTCGCCGCCAGGCAGCCCGTAGCCCTGTGGCCCCATGAGCCCGCCGCTGTGCGCCATCATCCTATTCGGATCGTCCATTGCTCTTCAGAGTCTAGTCAATACATAAATACACCTAAACTTACACTAAATACGTATACTGTTTTGTACGATGTGAAAACGGATGTTTAGAAAAATAACTCAATATAAATACAACAATTCTACACTGGGCGCTAAGCCACAGCTTCACCCCCCGTTCACCAACCAGCAATAAAATGGCCGACTCCTTCCTTTGTGCTGTCAAATCTGAAATTATTCGAAAAAGAAAACAAATAATTAAAACTATTCCTATCACGCTTCATCTCGCAATCATTTACGCAGTGATTTAAAGTTAGAAAGAGATAGGAAATCTCAGTGTTGCCAGTATTCAAGGAAGTATCATGAGTTTTTCTTCTTTTATTGGATAATAATATCAATAACTTTTCTATCGATTTATATTCTTTAAATTAGTTCACTAAGATCAAATGGAATATTTATCAGGAGAACTTTCCTGCTCACCACTGTATTGATTGATAGGGCTACTACTTTCCTTTTATGGATAGTCTACATTTACCTAAAAAAATTAATGATCATGACCTCATTGCAACGAACGCAGATTTTATGTGGCATGGCATTTGTCATATTTGTCATAATGACATTTCCTTTCACATTCTCGAACTACTGTCAAAATTCATTGATTGGCGTTTCGAACCATGAACGAAAGTGAAGCATTTCTTTTGTATCGTACTCTGTCTCACTTTTGGTAATAGTATTTACCCATCTCGCTCTTATGCTAAACTTTACCACAACTATCAAAACGAAAATGTGATTGTCAATTTCATGAAATCTATCGTGGTTTCGTCATTCCACGCGATCAAAAAGCTAATAATTTACCGGCTGCCAGATGGATTAATAGTAACAGAAAGATAATTTGCACTTAGTTAAATGAGAAACGTTGTAGCATTAGTATATAAGTGTAGTGTATTTAGTAAACAACTACCAATCATCTGCAGTCGAATCCGACTATCTCATAATCATTGGGGCAGCAATAAGCTTCACAGGAAGATCAAAATATTTAATCCCCAGAGGGAAATAATCATGGCTGATCCTAAAATTGAAGAAATACTTGCACCGCTGCGGGCCCTCGTCAAAGAACAGGGTGATTTAGTCAGGAAACTCAAAGAAGAAAAAGCCCCAGAAATTGACGTAAAGAAAGCTGTTGCTGAACTTAAAGCCAGGAAGAAAGTCCTGGAGGATAAAGAACTCAGCCTTGCCCCATCAGAAGATCTTTTTGATCGCGCGAAAATGGAGGACCTCATTAAAAGAAGATTCTTCTATGACCAGTCCTTTGCTATCTATGGTGGTATTACTGGCCAGTTTGATTTTGGCCCTATGGGGTGTGCTCTCAAAAGCAATATGATCCAACTATGGAGGAAATACTTTATTCTACAAGAACAGATGTTGGAAGTGGATTGCTCAATTCTGACACCTGAACCTGTACTTAAAGCTTCTGGGCATGTGGAACGGTTTGCTGACCTTATGACAAAAGATGTGAAGTCTGGAGAATGCTTCCGTTTAGATCACTTGATCAAAGCTCATCTTGAGAAGATAAAGAGTGAGAAAAACACAACTGCCGAACTCAAAGCTGAAATTGAAGATATTCTTGTAAAGCTTGATGGTATGACAGCTGATCAGATGTCAGCTTTGATGCAGAGGTTCCAGATGAAGTCTCCCATCAGTGGCAATGACCTTACTCCACCAATTGAATTCAATCTCATGTTCAACACCCAGATTGGTCCTAGTGGATTAGTGAAAGGTTTCCTCAGACCTGAGACTGCTCAGGGTATCTTTGTGAACTTCAAACGCCTTCTAGAATTCAACCAGGGCCGCCTACCATTTGCAGCTGCTCAAATTGGAAACTCTTTCCGAAATGAAATCTCACCTCGCTCTGGTCTGCTCAGAGTCAGGGAATTCACTATGTGTGAAATTGAACACTTCTGTGACACTAAGGACCACCCCAAATTTGAATCTGTGAAGGACACCCAGATGCTGTTCTACTCAGCAGATAGCCAGGAGCAAGGAAGACCTGCTGAGATCATGACTATTGGAAATGCTGTCTCCAAAGGTATTGTTAACAATGAGACCCTGGGCTACTTCATGGCCAGAATCCATTTATACATGTTAGCTGTTGGCATTGAGCCTAAGAGGCTGAGGTTTAGACAACACATGGGAAATGAGATGGCTCACTATGCCTGCGACTGCTGGGATGCTGAGTGCCTCACCAGCTATGGCTGGGTAGAATGTGTAGGCTGTGCTGACAGGTCAGCTTATGATTTGACCCAGCACACCAAAGCAACTGGCATCAGATTAGCAGCTGAGAAGAAACTACCAGCTCCCAAACAGATTGAAGTTGTGGAACCTGTGCCTAACAAAGCAGCCATTGGCAAAGAGTTCAAGAAAGATGCCAAACTCATAAATGATGGACTGGCAGCAATGGACTCTGCAGCTTTGGATGATATGCAATCCAAGTTGGATGCTGATGGAGAATACACCCTCTGCACTCCTGGTGGTGAATTCAAACTCACACCAAAACTTGTCAGTGTTAAGAGGACTCAGAAAACAGTCCATGTTGAGGAAATCATCCCCAGTGTCATTGAGCCTTCATTTGGTATTGGCAGGATCCTGTATTCGATCTTGGAACATAACTTTAAAATGAGGGAAGGTGATGAACAGAGGACCTACTTCTCATTACCAGCGACAGTCGCGCCGATGAAGTGTGCAGTCTTGCCACTTAGCGGTAACGCCGAGTTCCAACCATTTGTCAGAGACCTGTCCCAGGGATTAATAGACGCGGATGTTTCCCACAAAGTCGACGACTCCTCTGGCTCAATTGGTCGCCGATACGCCAGAACTGACGAGTTGGGTGTGCCTTATGCTATTACAGTCGATTTCGACACCATCAAAGAGCCCCATTCTGTGACATTGAGGGAAAGAGACAGCATGGGTCAAGTAAGACTGCTGTTGACTGATGTACCAACTGTCGTAAGAGATTTATCTAATAGTAAGATTTCTTGGGCTAATGTGGAGCAGAAATACCCCAAGTTTGAACAGCAGGAGGCCGCGAAAGGCGCTGCAGCATAGGCTGACGCAACTGTTTACACAACTGCATAGATCTAAATAATTTTCCATTGAATGTGTATTTATTTAGCTATAAGCTTGCCTATTGTTCTCAATAACTCAATTAATATCTGGATCTGCTTTTCAAGCAGTTTTATTTTTTTTACAATGGAATAAACTAACTTAAAATTGAAATCATAGTTGTTTCTTCATACCCTATTACTCAATAAGCACTTACCTGCACTTATAATATCAGTGTCTAATGATTTATCGAACTTTATGTCATTTTACGATGATTTGATTAGACATTGATTTTTTATGTCATAGCGATAGTGTAACTGTGCATTGAATATTTATAAAAAAAATATTTTCTTTAATTTTAAGAACTTTTGTCCGTTTGTCTGTTCCGGATTGGCGTAAAAACTGCTGAACGGATTTGGATGATAGTTGGCACATAAATAGTGTAGGTATAAGCTGGATTATCACAGGGTACTTTTAACTATTTTTTTATTCGCGTGTTGCGCGGCCATAGCCGCTGCCCGTAAACACTATGAGTTCCAAACAACTCATAGTCAATGAATTGCTGGCATTCCTGGTCCATGCTATCGACTACATGGACGAGGTGAGCATCCTGCAGATATGCCGGTCGAATTACAAGGAGGACGAGATCAGCAGCGGAAAACTGTTACTGTTTCAGTCACTTGGGAAACTCGACCAGATGCCGTCTCGCCGCAGAGATGGAACCGAGAAGAGTGTTCAAGATATCATAGATAATTATGTTGAAGAAGACTGACCCGGACGACGTACCAGATTTCGTGGCGAAGGAGCTAAGTAAACTGCCCCCCGTCACGTTCGATCACGTCGACGTTACGCGGCTGCTAAAGGACATCACTTCCTTGAAGGCGGAGATGACCAAGATGCAGTCCAGAATGGAGGTATCGGAAAAAACCAATACTGAACTTCGTGCAGAAATAGCATCATTGCGCAACATTGGTTCGGTATTTGGGTCACCTGAGGCCTCAAAGGTGAACACACGACGAGGGGCGCAAAATGCATCCGTCGGCAGTTTTGAATCGGCGAACACAAGTGCGTCACCAGCTGCCGATAACGCTGAGCAAGCGCCGCCCGCCGCCGCCGTCGCCCGCGCCACAAGTGCCACTACACCAGCTGCGGAAACGTCACGAGTAGGTACGTCGACCCCTAAACGTGCCTACGCTGCTATTGTCACCAGCGGCAAATCAGATGCGTCGCAGCCTAAGCGACAAACCAGAAAAGGGGAAATATTGGTAAAGGGTGCTCAACCTGCCCTGACTGCGGTCCGTTGCTCTTTGCCAAGAGCCAGCCAAGTTGATGAGGAGGGTTTCACGAAAGTAGAAAGTTCAATTAGTAGGTAAGGTATAGTCCAAGAGCTAGTCGAAGAGTTTTTTCGTGAACTCTTCGATCTAGCTCTTGGACTATACCTTACTAATTGAACTCGTTATATCTCCTAAACTAAGACCCGATTAAATCTGTGACTTGGCGACTGATTCCGACTAATTGGCGACAAAATATGGGAGAAAACAGATCTTCACTAGGTGCCCTAGTTTTTGTGTTGTTAATGTGGCCGTGCTGGGGAGACTCTCTCCAAATCGGCCACCTATAAACCCTTAGGTATATCTTTTGAACCAGTGACCGACAAATTCTGATATTTGGCGACAAATTTCTTGTGTTATCAAAATTAAAATCCCTGATGGTGGCTCTGCCAGAGTCAGTGACACTGGTGCAACATGTGAGTCAGTGACACTGGTGCAACATGTGAGTCAGTGACACTGGTGCAACATGTGAGTCAGTGACACTGGTGCAACATGTGAGTCAGTGACACTGGTGCAACATGTGAGTCAGTGACACTGGTGCAACATGTGAGTCAGTGACACTGGTGCAACATGTGAGTCAGTGCATTAAATTCCTCTCACTTGCCCATACAACCTTGAAACCCTATTGAAAGTTACTATGTTTGCACTTTTCGCGGTGTATAATTAAATATAACATCTGTATCAGCTGTGCTAATTTCAATTAGCTGTGCATTGATTAATACTTAAATTAAATTGAGTCATTGTTTACATTTAGCTATTTATTATCTGACGTTAGGAAATGTAAATCAATCTTTGTGATCTTCTCAAATTGTCTGCAGAATAAACCATTATTCTTTCTTTTTACCTATATTACACTCACATTCGATGGTTGTTTAAAGTTCG
The DNA here is from genome assembly GCA_948474745.1 of Oligia latruncula. Taxonomy (NCBI): domain Eukaryota; kingdom Metazoa; phylum Arthropoda; class Insecta; order Lepidoptera; family Noctuidae; genus Oligia; species Oligia latruncula. Next base: position 2,138,728 of record OX419685.1, read on the forward strand.
TATTGTGGTTCGTATTTCCTGTGTCAACATCGTTCCCACAAGCTGTGCTTGTGTACCTTTGGAGCTGGCACTACATTCAAAGACTACAATATGATGCTGTACTACAATGACACCCTCATTGCGTAACACTATCAATCATAATCTGAATCATTTTGAAGGATATTATCATATTACTACTCATTCACAATATGTATCTTCATCAATACTAATATCAAGTAACTCTGTCTGTGTTAAATTTTCACGCCTAAACCACTGAACGGATTTAGATAAATTTGGCAGAGATAGATTGCATCCCGGGACATAGGATAGTTTTTATCGACATACCTCGCGGGCGAAGCCACGGGCGAAAGCTAGTATTTTATATGTTCGAAAATTTGTTTGCCCAACAACGTAAATAATGCAATGAATGTTGTTGAACTGTCAAAATGAAAGCCATTGCTACTGATAGTGTTACGTAATTACCCCGCTGGTAAAATTAAAGGTTTACTAAACAAAACAACAAAATTCTGAACATCATTATTATTCATTCGTAAAGACACAATATTGTAACCATCTGTTTTGCTAAACATTATCTAAAGCGGCGGTCTTTGGACCGCGATCGGTGGCGTTGTCGATCGCGAGAACGCGACTTCTCGCGATGGCGATCAGGGCGGTCACGGTCAGGGCGATCAAGGCGGTCACGGTCAGGGCGATCAAGGCGGTCACGGTCAGGGCGATCAAGGCGGTCACGGTCAGGGCGATCAAGGCGGTCACGGTCAGGGCGATCAAGGCGGTCACGGTCGGGACGATCGGGGCGGTCACGGTCAGGACGATCGGGGCGGTCACGGTCAGGACGATCTGGGCGTTCACGGTCTGTACGGTCAGGGCGGTCACGGTCGCGGCGGTCCCGATCGCGACGGTCGCGGTCGCGGTCGCGGTCACCGCGGTCAACTCGCTCCCGGTCTCTGTCGCGGTCGCGATCTCTGACCTCCCGCTCGTCACGTCTCGTTCTGTCTTTTGAGTACCTGATATAAAAAGATTGTATATTAATTCATGGTTTTCGGCTAGATCATAGTCTTTTTTTCATTTATTTTAAAGAAAATTGCAGAATAGGAAAAATGTAAATTGTCTACCTGTCAACCTCGCCGTAATCGCGTCTATCTCTGTCATCGTGCTCTCTCCGGTCAGCGTCCATTCTGCCGGGGTTGTACACGTTCGCGCCGGCGCCGGCCACCGCGCCGGGCCCGCCGCCGCCGCCGCTGCCGGGGCCACCGGCCGCATTGTTCCCGCCATTACTGCTTCCTCCGCCGCCGCGGAAGTTTGCAACTGGCTTAGTCGCTGCCGTCTGCCTGTTGTGCTCTCCTAGCCTATTATTTTTAAGTTCTTTAGTAAGATTGGATAGTAATACAACAGACATTAAGTTATATTGAGCCTTGTGTTTGTAACAATATTCTAGAACAAAATTGCGATCAGCGATAATAACAAAAGTTTATTTATTCATGTAACAATAGATATTCGTAACAAGTTCCTGTAAGTAAATCCACACGGCAATACGGCGGGATTGTCGACTGTAGACCGCACAGACTTGCTAGAATCATTACAGTGAAATATTATGATGACATTCACAAAGCAAAAGTAGCAAACAAAGTTAAATAAATGTAAGATTCCAATAAACCAAATCTTTAAAATAACAATGAGTAAAAATGCATGATACATTTTTTGAGGATGACGTGTTTCTTCATTGAATGCTTGAAAACAAAATGGTCACTATGTGAATTAAATAAATCAATAATGATTTAATGATGTTTGACCATTATAAAAATAGTTCTATGAATACCTCAATCTCATTACCAGTACAATAAAATTTTATTTTGAATAAAAATAACACCTAAAAATGTTCTGTATACAAAGAGTAACAAGTTACCTACTTCTGTTCAATCAGCTTTTGTATAGGCACCGGTATTCTGGGGAAGAGTGTGCTGAACCAGTCCAGTTTGATGAGCATCTGTCTCACCAGGGCGCCGATAGTCGTGGAGCCTCCGCCCCCCGCGCGAGGGTCTACTTCCTCCTCGTCGTCCAAGTAGTCGGCGTACCAGTCGAAGAGGTCTGCTGGGGGCTGTGTGTAGCGGATGTACATGAATCCTGCAGATAGAGCCAACCAATGATATAAGTTAAAACAACATTGATAAGAAAATTATACCAAAAATGAATATGATCAGTTACAAAGTTCTTGTTCCATTAAGTCAGTCAAATGGCACTTTTTTGCCAGTTGTTATAATTTTGATATTTTTTATTTATTGAGTTAACATTCAATTAAATAACCTAGAAAGAAGAAGATACTGCTCATACAATATTTTGCTAGAAACATCTAGTAAAAATGTTGTACTTCATACCTACCAAGTGCTCTGATGTAAGGAGAGTCAGAATGCTGCAGGAGGCCATTGACCTGTTTGCGTGTGAGGCGCAGAGTATACAGTTTGTACAGCAGGCAGAATGCTGTGGACACAATGCCGCCGGCGCCTACGCCGCGCACCTACAATCAAACAATTGCCTTGTCTTGTCATGGAGATTTAATGCATAATAATATGAATGAAATAATTTGTTGTGATGTTTACACAATCAAACAATTACTGCATGCTACTTAATTGTTCTTAAAAACAAATCAGTATAGCTTAGCACTAGATGAATATAAATAACCAAGAATGACTCAACTTCACAATGATTTCTCTTATCTGTAGATAATATCTGTAGTAAGTCTGTTTTGTGAGAATTCATGGTTGCTATGATTCCATGGTTACACAGCCCAATCAATATAATACAACAAAGAGGTATACAAAGTTGCGGTTGAACATACTCACGCCGCCACACATGCCCGTCTGACCGGCAGTCTTGCGGCTCCCTCTCTCCCAGGGCTCCAGATGTTTGACCTGATAGTAGATCTCGTCAACCACCTCATGGTATGTCTTCAGCTTGAATAGGTGCACTGCAGATAATGGTAATCAATGAGTTGTTGGAAAAAGCAGAGTTCATGATTTTCATTTTTTGTCTTTGTGTTGTTACTGTTTCTGTTAAATTTTTGTTTAAATTTATAACAAATGCTTCAGTACTTTCTGTTTGCATTCCAGATAAAACTTTATCAGCAGTATGTTTTTAATTGGCCTACAGGTAACAATATAAATCCTAGGCGTATCTAAGATGCTTGAAAACTTTGTAATTAAAAAACAGCGGGAAAAGTATGTCAGCCTCTCTTACGAGTTCAAGAGGCGAGTTATGGTTTGTGAGTCAGAAACAGTAACATAAAAATAACGGTAACAAATGAAAGTAACATAAAGTGGAACAAACGAAGTCCAAGCTCCTGTGCGTTGGTATGTTTGCTTACCTACCTTTGAAGTAGCTAGAGCCCTGTATATTTGCTAAGATTAGTGGGTTCAGGTTCATAGTCTGTTCATTACCCCATATTGGTAATACGTTATGTTGCTTGCCTGTCTTTGCAGGCTTTTGCTGGTTGAACTCTGAAAATCAACAAACATTAGTGGCCGAGTCCAAATGATAATCACTGGAATATTGGCACGATACATACCTTCAACTTCTGACATTATACTACTTATAACACTATACTTATCATGTAAATAATTATTTATAATGTTAATAGCACCGTCTTCATACAAGGAAAATATAGGAAGCTTAGTTTATTCTCTAAAACAAATTTATTTTAGGATTTAGTTTTTTCTGAAATTGACAAAACAAAGTAAACCACAATGGCCGCCAATGAATGAACTATAATGAATGATGATGAAGCTTGATTGATGAACGAACGAAAAATAAATAAAACGGAAATACTGAATGCTTACAACGAGTCAACGAGGCCATTATTTAATCCTTGCCATTTCAAAAAAAATTGAAATGCAGGCTAGTAATCACATTAATATTATAAAGGTTTCTGTGTGTGTGTATGTTTAAATGCATAGAGTAAAGTAATATATCTTTATATGTTTGTTACTTCTTCACGCTCAAACGGCTGAACCAATTTTATTAAAAAAAATATGGAGGTAGCTGACACCCTGGATTAACATATAGGCTACTTTTTATCCCGATATTCCCACGGGATCGACACTTACGTTATTTAATTTCACTATTTCTTTAATTTTTGATTAAAAATAGAAAATCAACTGTCAATCGCTGGGTCCACATGTCACAGGTGGTCTTAATGCATGGACGTAATATATAGAAGTAGTCCATGTCTTAATATCAATGAGGTCCACATCTGACGATCCAATCACAGATTATTAATATGTAGCAAGCTAGATCCAATATAGTTACCTTACTCTTTGGATCCAATGAGGACACGGAATGAGGAGTATATGTGTTCTGTCATTCTGTGTCCAATGCGATCGGAGCGCATTGGACATCCGATCACGCGCGCCGCGCGGCTCCTCCACCACGCCGACCGCGCATTGTTCGTAGCGTATAGTAAAAGTACTCTGTGGTTCCTAGTTCTGGTTCCTGCAGCGTGCCAAGGAATATACTAGTGTACTCTGTGGAATATACTACTCTCTAACCAGCCGCGTGCGATCGATCGGAACGCACTGGGTATGCACTGGGTTGTCGTGTTGGTGTCCACAGAACACATATAGTCGTGTCACTGCAAGTATTATGTTCTGTGTGTCACTGACTCTGCAGAGCAGCGTTGCCAGACCGTACCAAAAAGTACGGTTTTCCGTACTATTCATCACACAACCGTACCTCAGTGTAGACCGTACCTTTTCTATATTAGTGATTTATTTAAAACAATACTTTTTGTTCCTTTAAATATAGAGAATAATATTGCTTCATATCTGAACTTCCTCATCACATTATTCCTATGATAAATTTTATTATCAAAAAAATTTTTTATTCATAGCATCTTTAACGAATTTAATGACTTTACTTCATTCTATAATTGATTTACAAATGAATTTGTTCGTTAAGGTGAAAGCGCCAGGGTATCCCGCGAAATTCAATTTTTTTTAGGTTTTTTGCAATTTGCTGGTCAGTATTAAGTTGTACGATGATTAAAATATGATTCGCGGCCGTAACAAATATGTATTTACAGAATTATAATCATTAAAGTCATCAACACAACTCTCTAAGACCATGTAATCCCCAAATGTCAAGATTTCATGAAATAGTCATTCTTGGGGATTACGTGGTCTTAGAGAGTTGTGTTGATGACTTTAATGATTATAATTCTGTAAAAATACATATTTGTTACGACCGCGAATCATATTTTAATCAACGTACAACTTAATACTGACCAGCAAATTGCAAAAAACGTAAGAAAATTTGAATTTCGCGGGCCACCTTAGAGCTTCCCCTTTAATGGCAATCGGTAATAATGTTCTACTTTACCATATCCCTTTGATTATTCGATTCCCTATCACTTTTTTTCCAACCTATGGTCACAGACAGCCAACTCGAAGAAGAAAAAACTTATCTAGTTCTTACAGAAGTATCCCGACCCAACCGTTAAAAACCGTACCTTTTCAGAAAGCCAACCGTCCATTTTTGGGAAATCATACTGGCAACACTGGCAGAGCCACCATCAGGGATTTTAATTTTGATAAGACAAAAAATTAGTGACTAATTTTTTGTCTGTGACCGACAAATTACGACTAATATTAGTCACTGACTAATATTAGTCGTAACTAGCTGTTCACCGCGGTGTCACACGCTGCGCGGCTCCTAAGGGTCGTAGCGTGATGTTATATAGCCTATAGCCTTCCTCGATAAATGGACTACCCAACACTAAAAGAATCATTCAAATCGGACCAGTAGTTCCAGAGATTAGCGCGTTCAAACAAACAAACAAACTCTGCAGCTTTATAATATTAGTATAGATTTGTCGGTCACTGGTTCAAAAGATATAAGGGTTTATAGGTGGCCGATCTGGAGAGCTCCCCAGCAGGGCCACATTTATATCTCAAAAACTATAAGTTTTCTCCCATATTTTGTCGCCAATTAGTCGGCATCAGTCGCCAAGTCAAAGATTTAATCGGGTCTTAGTTTAGGAGATATAATGAGTTCAATTAGTAAGGTATAGTCCAAGAGCTAGATCGAAGTTTTTTCGTGAACACTTCGATCTAGCTCTTGGACTATACCTACACCTGTAAACCCTTATATCTTTTGAACCAGTGACCGACAAATTGTGATATTTGGCGACTGATTCAGAATAATTGGCGACAAAATATGGGAGAAAACAGATCTTTGCTAGGTGCCCTAGTTTTTGAAATATAAATGTAGCCCTGCTGGGGAGACTCGCTCTAGATCGGCCACCTATAAACCCTTATATCTTTTGAACCAGTGACTGACAAATTCTGATATTTGGCGACAAATTTCGACTAATTAACGAAAAATTTTTTGTGTTATCAAAATTATGATTATGGTGGCTTATGGTGGCTCTGCCAGAGTCAGTGACACTGGGTTGTCCGGTGCGGAGAATTTTTCTATAAAAGCACATAGTATGTACTTTAGACTTTTAGGGGCCCGTGGTTAAATAATAACAGCCGCACAGGTCTATCGATCAGGTTAAGCTACGCTTGCCGCGGTTGGTCTGTGGATGGGTGACCATCTTTATATAAAGACTCTTGGTCCCGGCTGTCATCGTGGATTTTTGACAGTCGTTACGGGTAGTCAGAAGCCCGAAGCCCGAAAGTCTGACAACCAGTCTTACCAAGGCCCAAGGGTATTGTATTACCCAGTAACTGGATTGTGGAACTTAGATAGGCAGTCGCTCCATGTAGAATACTGGTATTCAGGTGTTTTCAGTTAAGACTGGAAGCCAACCCCAACATAGGGTTGGAGTGTACCCTTAGGGGCGCTATATATGACTTAATTTATGCTCTAGTCGAAAACCATGAGATGATGTAAAAAAGAAACCCATGAAATATTATTAGAAAAAAAGCAAAAATTGGAAGCAGGCGGGACCCATTCCATTTTTAACCGACTACGGCGAAGAAAAAAGGAGGGTTATTATTTTGACCGGTATGTATGTATGTTCATCAGTTCCCTCATATTTTGGTGGTGCATGATTTGTTGAGGGTTGCTTGTTTTTGAACAGAAACTTCAAAAGTACTTATAATAATTTGACAAATGAGGTATCGTTAGAAGCGTCTTGACCGTTTGTTGGTTATAGGCTATCTGACGTCACGCTAAATTCAATATGGCGCCCTTTAGAGGGCATATTATAGTAAAAAAAAAAATTTTGGGGTGGTGCCTTGTGGGATATCAAATGAAAGGGTTTAATTAGCACATTTCAAAAATATAAATATTACTGAAATAAGCACCAAAATAATTTAAAAAAAAAGTTTAAAAATAAAAACTAAAACTGTAGGTACTAACAATAGAAGATATGGTAGCATCAGCATGCAACCACGGGAAGGTACTTTCTTGTTTCATCCTTTTCAGTAGTCAAGTTTTAGTTTTTTAACTTTTTTTTATAATTTCATGGGTTCCGCCTGCATCAAACTTTTATGTAATTTTTAAAATGGGCTTGTTTTTAGCTTTTCAGTTTTTTTTACTATTTTTTTTTTACCAGTTGGGTTGTTTAGTTATTTTTATTGCTTTTAAAAAAAAATCAATACTAAATATCTTCACTTGTTGATCACAAGATAAATAAAAACATCAAGCTTCTTCCTTAAATTAGTTTACTTAAATTAACAAAGTTCTTATTAAAATTATCATTATTATTTAGTTGTGTCAGACTCCATTATCAGCTCCTATTGGTAATACAGTTCCAGGTTCATACCGTCGTGGATTTCATCTGTGTGGAGGTTAAGAAAAAAAGGTTTGACACAGTTGCTTGTAATATGACTCTTTGACCCTCATAGACCTTATATATTATGATGAACCACAAGAAAAAATTATCATGGGATGCATAAACTAGGAACCTACTGCAGGTTTTGTTTTACAAGAGGTACCCTTACGGCTGAAAGCTATAATAATTTTCATTCATTAATTTATTTCTAGTCATCCCCCCAAGGCCCTAAGAGAATATTCATTAGTCACATGAATGTGATCACGTCAAGAAAAGCAAACTAGATTTCGAGTAGGTCATGACTAGATTGGATTAACATGGAAGAACAAGACTATTAGTAAAGGATACAGTCAGATAATTTGATGTGGTCCTTGAATACTGTGTACCACTTCTTCAGGACAATTTTGTCGTATCGTGTGCCGGTCTGTGCTGCTATTAACTTTTTGAGGTCTCCAACTGTGTCGTCAGGGTTGCATTTCACTCTCACTTTCTTCCCAAGACGATCATTACAAGTGACTTCCAGCATCTTCTGAAAAATAGGTTATCCAGCACAAGGATTATTATTTGAACAGTTACAAATTTTCAATGTTCAGTTTTTTGTTAGAATACCCAAAAAGCACTCACTTACTCTTTTATTTTTATAATAAAGTTACAAATAAATATTTCACAACTCAATGTTTAGAAATTGCTATCTCCGAACTGGATGACAATGACACATGCATGACACATGATCTATCAAAAAGTACTCTGTGCACATGATTATCATATTCTGTCACAGAGTAGAAAGAATAATAAAATTAAAGGTCATAGCACACGTATCAAATCGGAAAAGCATCGGTACCGTATCGCCTTTCGCAGCTCGCCGTCAAACAGGCGTCAACCTAAGGGTATGCGCGCACTACGAAAATAAATCGTTGCGAAGAAAATTCGTCAATCTGTAGACAAGCGCACTGCGGAAAAAAATCGCATGCGAATGAGGGATTTTCCTTTTTTTTCCAACCCTTCCCTAGTCGCTGGATAGATGGCGCTGACCTTGGTAAGTTACTGCAAGGAATGGAACTTCACATAATGTTTTGATTATTTCACTTGGATGTAATTTTGAGATCGTAAAACGAAAGCAAACGAAAGTGTCAGTCAACGAGCGTATGTGACGTGCGGCAAGGTTTTTTTTCCAAGCGTTTTGGCTTTGGCATCTAGTAACGTAGTCAGTACAACGCCATTTACAGAGTTCTTGGAAACTATTTTTTTTTTTAAATACTCAAAAAGAAAACCTCTCATTCGCTTGAAAAATTTTCGTGTTTGCGATTTTTACCGCAAACCGCAACGATTAAAATCGTAGTGCGTGCATAGCCTAACGCAAAGAGAAGACCACAGACTACTTAGAAATTAGTTATTCTGAAGTCATCTGGTTCTGAAGCCCTCCTATTGTTCATGCTTGCTAGCTTTTGACGCAATAATAAATAATTTTTCACCCATCTCGTTCTTTTTCTCTTTTTAATTTCTGTGGAGCCAACCGCTACGATAATACCAATTTTTTGGTTTTTCGTTAATATTGGGGTCATTTCGACACACTTCTTTTTAACTCGATACGTCCGTCGCTCGTCGCTCGTCCTTACCGACTGATTCAGTGTCCTAAATCAGTGAACGTGTAATCAGCAGGGCTATTGCGTATCTCTGTTGACAGTTAAAATGATGATCATTTTGGCAAAGTGTACATCGATTAGCTGTCAAACAGTAAGTTTCGTATTGGTTAACTTCAGTGACTAACAAGGATGACGTCATGGGCACCCAGTATCGCTGATGGTCACCGTAACACATTTTGACAGATGTTTTTGTATCGATACTTGAAAGATTGCGATTGCCTAAGCTTAGTGGACATCAAATTGATAATCATTTAGTTCGTCGTGGCTTTCGTGAAAGACACTACCCAAAGGCAGTGTTTTAGAAGTTTTAGTGATTAACACCGAAGCCGGTATTAAAGTGAAGCGTGTAAATATTACGTCTTACGTTGTTTACTTGTTTTATTGTGAGTCTTGTTCGTGGCAGAAGTATGGCACGTTTATTATTGCTGGGATTTGCTGAAGAACAGCGAAAACAAAGTCTTCTGCGAATTGAGAGACGCCGCTTACGTGACGCTAGTAACCCATTGCAGTTGCCGGAGAAAGAGTTTATCGCGAATTTTCGTCTGAGTAAAGCTGGGTTCCAACAGCTGTTGGAAGAACTCAGCCCTTATCTACGACAAGCTCGACGAAAAACAGCTGTTCGCAAAGAAATAAAAGTAAGTACTAACCTACTACCTTTATACATATTATAGCATTAGCAACTTGTTTGACTGAGCAACATAATGATATTCTTAATTGTCTGTTGCAGATCTTGGCTGCATTAAACTTTTTTGCCAATGGGTCCTACCAACGTAATGTAGGTGCCTCATACCTATGCAACATGTCCCAGCCAACATTTAGTAAGTGTCTCCATGAAGTTACTGATGCACTCAATGTCCGGGAAGTACTCAGTAACCACATAAAGTTCCCTTCATCCCAGCGGGAGAGGGAAATCATTATGAAAGGGTAAGTTTATTGTATATTTTAATTATAATAGTAATATTTATGATATTCAAATTAAATTAATTTGATCTATGATTGGTTTCAGGTTCATGGAAAAGTTTAGCTTTCCAGGCGTTATTGGGTGCATTGATGGTACACATGTGGCCATAATCCGACCAACAGATCATGAGGAGGCATTTTTTAATAGGAAAAGTTATCATTCGTTAAATGTTTTAATAGTAAGTAATTAGGAGGTATATAATACCTACATACTTGAAAAATTTTGTTAAAACAACATTAAGAAGTTTATTCATAAAATCATCATTATGAATAATATCTACTAAGTATATCAACAATTGAGTAATTTAAAGTTAAAACTTGTTCCAGATTTGTGATGCACATTTAAAAATATTGCATGTTGATGCATCATTCGGTGGTGCTTCACATGATTCCTTTGTATGGAATCAATGCCCCTTAAAAGATCATTTAGAAAGACTGCAACGGAATAGAGAGCACTGTTGGCTATTAGGTATGGCATTATAATTATTGATACATTATTTTGGCTGGTTATTGATAACGGAATACTCATAATGTATTTGTGTTAATAAATATGAGTTGGATAATAAAATGAGTAGTTCCATTGTGACATTTGCTAAGTGGAATGTGAAATAATAATCTAATTGAAATATTTACTTATATTATTTTATTAATATTTTAGGTGATTCCGGATATGCACAGCGTCCTTGGATGATGACACCAATCTTAGGCGCGGCTGCGGGTTCACCAGCAGAATATTTTACTGAATTTCATTGTAAAGTCAGAAACACTGTTGAGCGGTGCATTGGAGTTCTGAAAGCTCGTTGGCGGTGTTTGTTAGCACACAGGGTACTTCACTATGACCCAGTTACAGCGGCCAAGATAGTGAATGCATGTGTTGTTCTACACAACATTGCTAATGCAAGGAATGTTCCAATGCCTGAGCCTAACAGTGATGATCTCTACAATGATTTACAGAACCAAGTCTTTAGAGAGGTGGCAAGAAGCGAGGAAATCACAGACAACACTAGGGATATTCTGATCCAAAGATTATGGAATGCCAGAAACAATGTATAATTAATATTCTAGTGTGTTTAACAATTCTTATTTTCTTGTAATAATATTAGTTTTTATTGATTATTGTATGTGGATAAAGTCCAAAGATTGTAGAGATAATTTGTAATATTCTATTGTGCGTAATGTTGCTCCTATTAGTCTAAAACTCTTATTTTCTTGAATTAATATTAGTTTTTATTGATTATTTTGTGTGAATAGTCTAAAGATTATGGAATGCTAGAGATCATTAATTGTAATACTTTATTGTGTGTAATAATGCTCATAATAATAAAAAAATATTTGTAATAAGTACCTAATATTAGTTTCTTTTTATTGATTAATTTATGTGAATAATTAAGTCCAAAGATTATGGAATGCTAGAGATAATTTGTAATATTCTATTATGTGTGTAGGTATAATATACTAAAATTCTTATTTTCTTGTAATAATATTATTTTTAATTGGTTATTTTATGTGAATAAACTGATTTGTTTTGTGAAACATGTTGAAAAAAAAAACAATAAATATGATGTTTATAATGTGTTTGAATTATTTTAATATTTACAATAATTTATAAGAAACATTGCGATGCATTTATTTATTAAACCAAACTATTTATTACTAAACTAGCTTCTATAAACAATATAGTATCTTATGTATAGATAACAATTAGCCTTGGACTAGCACAGTCGCTAATTACAAGTTAAAATAACTGTTAACAGAGAAAAACAAAAATATAAAACTAGTGGCACTAGAATTAATGTACCTAAGTACCTATGGGAATATTAAGATAAAGATATATGTATTATGAAATTACAAAACAAACTATACCTACAGACGGTGTTAAGTACAATAATCTCGAAATAATATGTACATCATCTATGTATATCATATAGATAGCTGTATGATATACATCGATGATGTACATAGTAGGATAATGTCATCGATGTACATAGCTATGTACATCATCCCGTATCTCCCTCATTATCTGGACACTCGCTTCCACTGCGGCTGCAAGTCGCTGCATGCCCGCTCCCACTGCGGCTGCAAGTCGCTCTTCAGCAGCAATGCGTCTAGTTTCAATTTCATAAGCCCATCGTGGCGCCCTTTCTTGTCTAGCAACTGTAATTTACATAATTTTACATTGACTTCAGTTTCTTAAAAAAAAGCTTGCAGAAAACTATTTTATAACACGATTATAGGTACTAACGGTGTCTTTGTGACCTCGAGCTTCGGGCTGATGCTGATGGAATAGAGTGCCGAGTTTGTCCTAAAAGAAAATTAGTTTGTAAATTGGGTTTTTATCTATCCTACTTTTTTCTATCTATATTTTTAAATTTACATAATAGGCTTGTGTTTGACCACATTATTTGTTATAAAATATACTTGCTATTTTCTTTCGACGAAACTGGTCGCTCGTCTGACGTATTCTGCGTAGGAATGTCTTCAGTATCGGAGGGCTGTGTCTCACAGCCCGCCGATACTGATGACATTCCTACGGCGGAGGGTGGCGGCGTAAAAGTCTGCGATTCGGGTTCTAGCCCTAGTGGAGATTGAATCTGGTCGTCAAGCCATTCCACTTCCATTGTAGACTCTGAAGCGATATCTTCAGAGACTATAATGGAGTAAGGAGCTGAGGAAGGAGTGACGGTTGTTGATGTACTGGGATAAGCGGGATCCGGTGCTACAATCCCGGAATCGGCAGCGGCCTGAGACTCGTCTACTGATGGTATCTGTAAAATATTCAAAGATTTTTAGTACTTATCCAACGTTTCACTTAAAATCAGTGTTAGATATTATTCCCATGAAACAACGTACGTAAAATGATTAATTACCTATGTCCCCATAAAATAATTTAATGATTATTAATTAAATACCCGTAAAAGAAATGAATGATTATTAATTTTGAAACTAACTTCACAAGGCACGGCTACTCCACGTAATCCCTCCACCGCCACTGGACCTATTAGTGCTAGCACTCTCTTCTCTAGCTCATTTAGAGGAATAAGCTTGTTAGGCCCTCCACCAGTTGCCGATGCATTTCTCCTTGAATCTGCAGCTTTGCCCTTGGTTTTCGCTTTAAATTCTATCCAGTACTAGATAGAAATAAAATAAAAAGCTTTTATATCTTCGTCAGAAAAAAAATTGCCTTCACTATATCAAGCAAAACGAATAGAACTTAACGTAAACATGCAAGCTATTTTTAGTGCATTTTTTGATAAGTGGGCACTTGGTGAGTCTGGGTTCTTAAGTGGGGTATTTTTATGAGCCCATGCCCCTTATGTAGGTAAGGGTCCAAGGGTCGTCATGTGACAAAAAATGTATGAGAATGCAACATTATGATGAAACAAACCTATACATTTATAGGTACTTTTGTAGTCAGTAGGTAATGATTCATAATTAGTTAATTACTTTGTGGATGGAAATCTATGTACCTATTAGATAGGTTTAAAGTAATATTTTAGGTCAATAGGTAGGTAGTAGTATGTTTTCAGAGGATATTTATTAACTATGTACCTATATAAACTTACTCTTCGCCATTGGTCTGGTGTTTTAGTGGTTCCGTCTGCTATAGAGTTGAGTTGAAGCGAGACGGACTCCCACGCTTTTCGGGTGGTTTGAACAGCCTGTGGCCCTCCCGGAAAGCGACCCAATGCTATGTCGCGATGGGACTCCGCAAACTCCACAAGTAATTCCATTTGCCTCATTGAAACAGTTCTTCGTGCAGGCATCTTAAAAAAAGATAGGTATTCTACATCACAACTCAACATCAATATTCTAAAACTCAACTTACACATTATAAACGAGGGAGCCTGTCTATTTTGTGGTTTTATTTACTTACCTTCACTTTATGGATTTATTTTCAAAAAGTTAGGTACACTATATTATCACAAGCAAACACACACTATTTGATAGAATTCCGCTAGACTGTCGAATTACAACTGCACAAGATTGAATTTACCGCCAGCTTCACATTTCAAGTGTATATAAACCGCATAATATAAAATGGTCCCTAAAATGAAGTATTGTAACGCTCAAAAGGCGTTACTCAACTTAGCCGCATAATAGTCGATAAAAAATAGAGGCGTCAAGTGCTGGGACGAAGAGCACCGTTCTCGGTCTGAAAGCCACCGTAACGTGATATCCACTTAATGTGATACGCAATACCAATGTTATGAAATTCTCAGTTATCATCAAAGTTCGGTGGACAACCGAAGCCTGTTAGTCACTGACCATGAAAAAGATAGCCAATAGCCCTGCAGGAGCTCCGGCGACTGAATTTCTTGTCCTAAATCGGATCCTAAATATCGGATCCGGTATTTAGGAAGATGTAATAGCCCTCTATCCTGAATTTAGGAACGACTAAATATCGGATCCGATATTTAGGAAGATGTAATAGCCCCTTAACTATCTCTGTCTACGAGGATAAATACGAGATAATACAAGTACGGCAGGTTAAATATGTGCTCGCTGTAATCTTGAAAATGATAAATTAAATTTTAGTGGAGATAGGAACTTCAGAAATCATTTTTTTTTAAGGATAATAGATTTTCTTTTAAATAAATTGAACAGTAAACAGAAATGAAATCTTTGGATGAAGATACAAAACGTTCCTATCAGTTTTCAGTTTGACGTTTAGCTCACATTCACATCAAGCAAGCTATAATCCAAACAAAAACATCCGGGTCGTTGTTTTTCCATAAATTTAAAACCGTTTAAATTGTTATTAACTTTTCCAAAATAGTATTTAAATTAAATTGAGAATTAATTTTATATGAATTGATTTATTAAATTTTAGAAAACATGAGATAATAAGTAGAAGTTAATTGTTTGAACAGGAAGTGTATTCCAACTGTCCACACGTCATTCGACGGCGAAGGACTGACGTGACGGTTCCGACGGGCAGTGAAATTTCATTTTTTGTGAATGTGCTTGTGAAACAGCTTTGAAAAATGCAAATTCCAAGCGAATATGTGTCTACTGCCGAGGACGTAGCAGATCAGGTCGGTCTCATATTTATATTTTCCGTGTGAAAGCTGTAAAATTAGTTTGAAATAGGTAAATTGAAATCGTACTTTGGATGGGATTGTCACGTCACCGAACTTATTTTCTTGTTGGCGCTTCTTGAATGAGTTGAAATACATAAGTAAGATAATATAAATAGTATTGCGATAAAGCTGCGTAGCTGCCAAGTTAAAAAAAAATATCGTGTCACTATGCGTTGGTAATGTTCAGTGACAAAACTGCAACAGCTTATGTTTGTAGTCCTACAGATGTCTCACCCTTTAACCTACTTATCTTTTGATTTCATGTGTTAAATTAATTCTGTTATTCTAATTGATAATCAGCATTATTACTATAAAGCCTAGTTGGGGCAATTTTATCCAAAAAAGGTACTAAAAAACGTGAATACACAACAGCCCTAACTCATTAAAACCGTATTTCATCTAACTGCCTAACTAAAAGAGATGCTAATTATGTGTTATAAGTTCATTCATTTTCCCAAAGTAATCTATACATATAATAAGACAGTAAAAAAACTGTGTCTGTACATTGAATACATTTAAAAAAAAATTACCGAGGGGGGTTTAGAAACAGTAATAGAGCACGAATCCAAAAAAAAAACTTTGTCTGTTTGTCTGTTTGTCTGTTTGTTTGTACACGATAATCTTCGGAACTACTGGACGGATTTGAATGATTTTTTTTTGTTGTATAGGTATTATGCCTGGGCAACATATAGGCTATAATTTATGTTGGAAACTTGAACACCTGATGCAGAACCGCAACAGACCAGCTAAACTATAAGAGATACAAAAACGGTACCATAGCAAAAATTGTTCCACGTGATGAGCATTTTCTGCTGAGAGAATAAATTTGAAGATCTGGAACACCTGATGTGGAACTCCAAGAGCCCAGCTAAACCATAACACATATAGGAATGACGTCTTAGCAAAAGTTGTTCAGTCTGATGGGCATTTCCTTTTGACTTATAAAAACTGGCCAAGTGCGAGTCGGACTCGCACACGAAGGGTTCCGTACCACAAGGCAAAAACGCCGAAAAAAACACGTTTGTTGTATGGGAGCCCCCCTTAAATATTTATTTTATTTTGTTTTTAGTATTTGTTGTTATAGCGGCAACAGAAATACATCATCTGTGAAAATTTCAACTGTCTAGCTACCGCGGTTCTTGAGATACAGCCTGGCGACAGACAGACGGCAAAAACGCCGAAAAAAACACGTTTTTTTGTACGGGAGCACCTCTTAAATATTTATTTTATTTTGTTTTTAGTATTTGTTGTTATAGCGGCAACAGAAATACATCATCTGTGAAAATTTCAACTGTCTAGCTACCGCGGTTCTTGAGATACAGCCTGGAGACAGACAGACGGCAAAAACGCCGAAACAAACACGTTTTTTTGTATGGGAGCCCCCCTTAAATATTTATTTTATTTTGTTTTTAGTATTTGTTGTTATAGCGGCAACAGAAATACATCATCTGTGAAAATTTCAACTGTCTAGCTACCGCGGTTCTTGAGATACAGCCTGGAGACAGACAGACGGACGGACGGACAGCGAAGTCTTAGTAATAGGGTTCCGTTTTTACCCTTTGGGTACGGAACCCTAAAAATCGAAGATCAGAAACATCTGATGTGGAAATCAAAACTATCACTAATTTCACCTCCACGCGGTGAAGGCGGTAACAGTTTAGGACTGATGCACTCATCCGTGAACCCGCCGCGGCTGTCCGTCACCGGACCCTCCTCTGGGGAGTACTCTCCATCACCGGCGCACCAGAACACATAGCACGCCGTGACCACCCCAGGGACCAAACCATCACATGGGCGCCAGACGACCCCGTGTCTGGGCACCCTTGGTAGGGGAGCAGTCAATTAGATTTTAATTGATCAGGTATCTTCTTCACAATAAAACTATAACCATGCCTAGAAAAAGGTCAAATCTTTTCCAATGTTCCAAAGGAGCTAAAAGATTGCGGATCATAAGATCCCAAGAATCTACCGAAGAGCGTCAGGAGAGACTTGATGCTGTTCAAGAACATCAGGCTGCAACTCGCTCCGTGGAAACCTCTTCGGATCGCGAAGCACGCCTGCGTTCTCAGCGTATTTCCGCATCTACATCCAGGTCTCTAGAGACCAGTGAAGAATATGATGCGCGAATGACCGCTGATCGTGAAAGTCATGCATTGTCTCGCGAGTCGGAGACGTTCACGGATAGAGAATTGCGCTTGAGTTCCAAGCGTACTACGCATCGACTTTTAGGTCTCCAGAGACAAGTCGGGAACGTGATGTGCGACTGACCGCTGATCGTAAATGTCACGCATTATCTCGCAAGTCGGAGACGTTCACAGATAGAGAATTGCGCTTGAGTTCTCAGCATATCTACGCATCTGCTTCTAGGTCTCTAGAGACAAGTGCGGAACGTGATGCGCGACTGTCCGCTGATCGTGAGCGACATGCATTGTCTCGCGAATCGGAAACGTTTACCGATACAGAATCACGCTTGAGTTCTCAGCGTATTCGCACATCTACTAACAGGTCTTTTGAAACAAGTGATGAACGTGAGATTATCATACATTGTCCCGAACACGCACACAACAAAATACTCATAATCAGTTAGAAAGTGAGAAAGAAAGAATTGCTGGAGTACGGCATGAAGAGACAGTTTGAATTCTGATCGACTTCGACATTCTCTGAACAGAATGTCGATATCATCTGAAGAATCGGATGTGTCTCAAGATATAGCCGTAGGGCATGGCGACCTTCCTTGGGTTGATAAGGAACGGAGTGCATTTACGTATACTCCTATGATTGACTACGCCACATATTCCGCCATCGGAGGTATGGTTCAAAATTGTACTTTTTGTGAAGCTGTTAAATGGCAAAAAGAAACAAACGGTATGTGTTGCTCAGGTGGGAAAGTACATATTAAAATATTACAAAATCCTCCAGAAATATTAAGATCACTGCTAATCGGTGACCATCCACAATCAAAACATTTCTTGGATAACATACGTTCGTACAATAATGCCTTTCAAATGACATCTTTTGGTGCAGAACAGATTTCAGAAGGCCCATTTATGCCAACATTCAAAGTGCAAGGCCAAGTTTACCACCTTATTGGTTCATTATTGCCTGAAAATGACGTCTCGAATCGTCTCGCGCATCCCGTTGTTTTTCAGTCCCTGGGCTCTTAGAATTCGACATCAGACGTTTCAGATCTCCGATTTTGACGACCCCGTTGTCGCTGGCATAAGCAACAGGATCCGCGTACGAAATCGCGGGCAGAAGCTAGTCTCCAATAAGACTTTGATTCTTGACACAGATAACAGAAATCAGTTACAATATAACTTTATGTTATGGGGCATGAACAATGTGTTTATGACATTATTGCAAAACACACTTTATCTTCTCAAACAGCCCATAACTGTAATATTTTTTCTATAGAAACATTTCATGGCATTGGTTTTTTTTTTTTACTGAAATCTACTATTATGCTAATAGTTGTAAATTTGTTATCTATTGCTAAATTGGTATTTTCATTCATTCCATTATCTAACTGACATACAGATATTTTAAATCTAGTTCAGACACAGATGTTTAATATCTGTTCATAGAAGAAAGTGCCCCAAAAAGTTTGTGGGTGTGTATGTATGTTTGTTACTTCTTTACGCTCTAACGACTGAACAGATTTGGATGAAAGGCACACAGATAGTTTATAACCAGGATTAACACATAAGATATTCCCACGTTTGTCCTGATATTCCCACGGGATCAACACTTAAGCGGGTGAAACTGCAGGGCGCTGCTAGTAGTTGTATATTTTTGAATAAACAAAATTACTTAATAATTAGTGTTGTTGGTAATGTAATTCTGATACTAAAGGAGATATGCTGTATTCTGTGACAGTTACATACCTCATTAAATGTTCACATACACACATGCATAAACTCACGCCTTTTACACATGCAGCTATGCAGAAACGACAGAACATTGTGTTTCTGGATGGGCGGACATCTATTCCATCTATACATCTATCTATTCCTTGCCTTAGAAAGCATGTTAAGCCATTGATCCCTGCTGATTATTTTTATTTTGATTATTGTTTTATGTTTATATATAATCATATGCTGCACTGGCTGGTGTCATGCCCCAGCACTGGTTTACAACGACAGCTGGGGCTCTGTCTCATATAGGGTCTTAGCATTATGCTGAGCGATGGCCGTTTGGCGTAGAGACGTGACGCATGTTTTCTCCCGAATTGTATTTTTTTTGTTGCGTCATATTTGCCGCGAATAAATATATATTTTTTATTTTTCTTTCTTTTCCTTTCTGTCCATTCGTAGATCTTTTACAGACGTTATGGGTAATCAGAAGCCTATTGGTCTGACAACCAGTCTTACCAAGGGGTATTGTGTTACTCAGTAAAATACTGGTATTAAGTTGCAACCAGTTAGACTGAGAGCTGACCCCAGCATTGTTGGAAAAGGCTAGGCAGATTGACTCAGATTGCTTCTTTTATGTCATACATTAGATTTTTTAGGATTATAAATCTCTTTTGTAACATTGTGTTCTATCGTGTGTTGTGTTCAACAATACCTACTTTATGTTAAATTTTGCTCTAGCAGGCCCCACAGATTAAGTATAATATCAAAATCAAAATATTTTATTTCACATAAACCTACATGGGCACTTATGAAACGTCAGAAGCTAGGTGCTCGGTTCGAATTGGTTGTTTCCTATGGAGAAGAACCAGCAAGAAACTCCACGGTTACTCTTTTTAAAAATAATTGGCTTTTACAATGTTTTCAAGTATAATAATCACATCAAAAGTATAATATCACTTTTACTTAGCACCTTTCACTTCATGTGCATTTTAGCCTACCATTTCCATTCTCATAAAAATGATCTTTCATCAAAAATTTTGTTTTTGTGTTTTGAAGCTAGAAGTTAGTAAATTTACAAGAAAAGTGTCTGGAACAGGTACGTCCTCCCTAATGAAATGTGTGATCCTTATTAAATTAAATCAAAAATCTGCCCCTGAGATGACCCTCTGACCAAAATTCATTTAGTCAAACTAACAACTACTAAACTCAAATGTTTAATGTCAAAATTAAATAAGACAGTCCCCGAAAACGTCAGCCCTTGGGAACTTCCTAGTGCTTAAGCTGGGAAGAAGTGGCACAACAACTCACAGACTTGCCTCCCAGACTTTCAATCACACATCTCTCTGTAGTCGGTCCCTCATGTCTGAGGATCGTGGTCAGCTTCGGAGTTGCATCTGGAGCGGATGATTCGTCTCCACCGATTTCTGTCCAGCGCATCCCTTACCACCGTGTAAAATTTAGAGGATGGTGATTCCTTCACCTGATCGGTCCATCGTGTTGGTGAACGACCGCGCGATCGTTTGCCTTCGGTGTTCCCAACCACAATCAGTTTTTCCAAACTTTCATCGCCTCTGCGTATGCAATCACACATGATCTATATCTAAAAACTTAAATGTTTAATTTAAATATTTAGTCCTTTCATATTAAACTATTTTAATTTTTTAAAGGTAGAAACTATGCAAGAATGTGTTCTAGTTTTATATCTCTTGACAAAATGATGAAACATCGGTCTCTTCTATACCCATACGGCCTGGGGGTCTACTTCCGAACCACGAAATCCGTACCTTTGGCCGTAATTACAGTACTTTCATACTCTATATCACCCTCCTACGGACATAAGATTAGTTTGGGGCTCAACCTAACAATTAATGACACCACGATTTGACAGTTGTTTCTACTCCCCATATATATTTACCCATTCGAAAAATTCAATTTCACTGTTGTTTTGAAGGATCTAGTCAATCAGGGGCCTTATTTTCTATGACACAATGAACGAAACCTCGCGAAATGAACGCGGGGAATACCTAAGGAATTGACGTGGTTTCGAAGTAAGGAACCCTTATGTGGTCATAGTGAATTAGGGCCCAGGAAGGATCAACTTTCGGACGGGCACGTATCTTTGTTGACGAACTTGAGAGTAGGTACTCGTGCCTGATCATGTCATAGCATCCAGGTAATAGTTTGCCTATCCCCAGAATTTGATAAGTAGTTACAAGTTAATTTGTAGATGAATCTTTTAGGTTAATTTTACACATACAAGATCATCATTCATCATCATTCTCCTGTCCTTCATCATCTGCCTGCCTTTTCTCAACTATGTTGGGGTCGGATTCCAGTCTAATAGGATACAGCTGAATACCATTATTTTACATGGAGCGACTGCCTATCTGATACCCCTTGGTAAGACTGGTTGTAAGACTTTTTGCTGCTACTGACTACCAATCATCAGATCATTCTTCTGTCCTTATCCCAATTTATTTGTGGTCGGCACAGCATGTCTTTTTCTTCCATACTTCTCTATTAGACGTCATCTCGGTAGTCACCCCTTTTCTAAACATATCAACATTCACACAGTCCATCCATCCTTTCTTTTGTCTTACACATTACAAGATAATTAAATTATAAAAATTATGTAAAGCTAATGTGCTGTATCTTATCTTACTTATCACACAATAATTTCCATCAGATGGTGTAATAAAAACTTAAAAAGAATTACATTATATATTGATAAGCTGTTTTTATCTGTAAGAATTTTTTACCGTTTTTTTCAAAATCAAGTTTATTGATGTAGAATAATGGTTAGTGATTATTTAACTCTTCAGTTGACTATACAAATTGTTTACAAGTTAAAAAGTTAATCAATTCTTCATTTAATCATGGTAAAGTAATTATAATATTATTGTATTTTTTATTTATTTAGTCCTTATTAACTCCACTTCCAAGAGCGTATTTTGCGTACGGTTTTTTACATAAACAGGGTTTGGTCATCAATGTATAAAAACAGTTGGTAGTTTTAATTTACATTTCAAACAAGCAAATAAAATGTGTGTAAATGTGTGTGATGTCTCTGTGATTTAATTTGATAGTAGGGACAACTGTCAAATCAAGTTCTCATTCATTTTTAGTACGGGCCCCCAAAATACCCTTCTGTCTGTAGGTGATTTGGAGTAGAAATCGACCATAACTCGAAGCTATGGATTTCGCGCTAAGGAACTAGACCTCCAGTTAGGCCAGAGCTTAATGTTAGGTGTCTATGGGTATTTATAGACACACTATGCGAAATATAATGGGGACCCCCCCAATTTCGCATAGTGCAACTGATATTACAATATTGTTCAAATACTTTTCCTTAAGCCTTTTCCTCCTGCTCTTAAAACGGTGAAGGAAAACATCGTGAGGAAAGCGGCATACCCTAAAACCAAAAACTCGAAGACATGTGACATCTTCCGACCCGCATTGGGCCCCCGCGTGGTGGATTATGGCCCACTACCTCTCACCGAGTAAATGTGATAAATGGCGGATATGCCGTGCAGGCGAAGCTTTGCACAGATAAAGCTTATATGTTACACATGTTTTTATAATGATGACGAAGACATTATGTTAGAAACTAGTTTTTAGTCGCGATGTCGCGATGGAAAGGAGAAAGTGTATTGAGCAACTTGTTACTTCATCATTCTATTATATCATTCATTCATTGTCTAGTACTCATAACACAAGCTCTGCTTAGCTTGAGACTAGACGGCGTTGTGTGATAGTTGTGGAATATTATTATTATTATTTTATATAACTCGGGACCATGCGGTCCCGGTCCTTTGGAAGGCGTACGAGGGGCCGAAGCCAACTCGCAGAGGCCCCTTACGAAATTTTAAAGAAATGCGGCACCAACCGACGATTATCCCTGTATGCACTATGCAAGTGCACCCAAGGATAACCCCCGGGTTGGTGTAGGACTATTGCAGGATGTGGAAAAATAAAAAGTTGGACTATTGGTTTGGGTGGCTAAAGTGGACCGGTTTCCAGGAACTATGGTAAAACTATGACCCCTGCCTGATCAATGCTTTATATATACACAGATAAAATAGCAGGGGGTGACTTGCACACTCAATAATGGGCCCCCGAAAACGGCCGCTAGCACATAGTGACGTAGCGACAAGGGGGCAACACGTCCTGAGGTGCTTATGAGGAGTGGAGAGGTATTCCACGGCTATCAGGACAATCCCGGAAGTACGGTCAAGATCCCTACCAGCATCTTACTGGAATACTTCCTTCCTCCGAGCACGTTTGCTCTTGCGAATCTCCACTCAAGCCGGCCAATAAAGGCAAGAATGAGGTGGGAGCTCTGTTCCTCGTCATTGTTCACTCCAGCCGGCCAATAAAGGCAAGCCAGAGGTGAGGAACAAGACTTCTCCCGGGAGATAGGGTCCGTGGGGTCGCTACTGCCCAACAGCTCGCCACATGCTGCCCTGCGGGTTTCTGTATCCCTCTTGGTCTGGCTCCTCACATTAGACCTGTTCCGGCCAAGTAAACTCTTCCGGCACAGGCCTAGAGTTCGGAGCGCGCAAGCCCCACCACGACGTCAACGTAGAGATACGGCGGTGGGGTTATTATTATTCATGTGAACACTTTTGCTTTCAAAGGCTTGGCCAAAGTTTAGGATAGTAATTTTATTTTTCACTAGCTGTTGCCCGCGAAATCGTCTGCTATCCAGGATAAAAAATAGCTCATGTCCTTACCCAGGTTATGGTCAATCTGTGTGCCAAATTTCATCCAAATCCGTTCAGCCGTTTTTGCGTGATTGAGTAACAAACAAATAAACTCACTTTCGCATTTATAATATTAGTTACGATTAGGAAGTTAGGATTTTTAGAGTATTTTTTAGTGTACCGTACGTAGGTTCTTGAAATCCCTAAAATAATAATTCAGCCTGAGTTGTCCCACTGCAGGGCAAAGGTCTCGGGACTTACTTTTTCCACTCAACTGTATAGTACCTACATATATTTGGGAAGTTTTAATCCCAATTATAGGACTGTGATACACACAGCCAAGAATGCTCTGAGAGAAAAATTATGATAATATGTGAAATCGATGCTAAACTTTGTCAAAGTCAAAAACTTCATAATTTATCCAACTCTTTACTGTATTATTTTCTTTCCATTACATTGATGGTTATTCTAAAATTAGTGCCCTCCTGTCACGACTCGCTCATTCGATTACATTTATTCGAATTAATAACGAGTGCAGCTATAAAATTGTTAAACCTTCTGTAATCGCGTGTCGGTGACGAATTCTTGCATTCAGTGTAATGAAAACTCGAGTAATTTGCTAATACGTGACTAAAGTACGCACGAATTAGCTGGCTGGTAACTAATCAGACGATGCAACTGTTTGGCTTCTTTCGTGTGTATTTTTAGTGTGAATTATATTTGTTGATGTGTTGTAAATAACAGATATCTAGACGTCTACACACACCAACACATCACCTACTCTACTCTTCCACGTGTGCAAGATATTGCACACATATAACAGTAGAGCAATATATAATTTTGCACACAATAAAGTTCCCTTGTCAGAGATCATTTATGAGAGTTCCGTTTTTTTTACGTGGGACAGGTAAACTAGCGTCATTGACTCAGAATGTATGCCCAAAATGGTGATCATTTGCTCTTTAACAGCAAGTCATTGTCTGGTATCATTCTTGGCTCTCTGCCCTTAAGACGATTATGACGAAAGTCAACGTCTGTCCAATAAACCTGAGTCCGGACACGACTGACCGATGTCACAAACTAACTAATGAGGATGAGCAGAAGCATACGGTGCTGTGCCAATCATCAAAGCATACGACTGTAAATTGTAAAAGTCTACACTACATAGTATTCATGCGGTGCATAAATGAATGTGCAAAATGGGCAAAAGCTTTCCAGCATTCTTTCCATGAATGATTGATGAATAATCATAACAAATAGCCTCAACTAGCGGCCATATTTACTTCCAGCATAGCTATTCACAACCATCCGACAGGCAGTATAGAAAACTAGCTTCCGCCCGCGGTTCGCCCGCGAGGTATGTCGATATAAACTATCCTATGTCCTTCCCCGGGATGCAATCTATCTCTCTGCCAAATAGCGAAATCCGTTCAGTGACTTAGGCGTGAAAAGTTAACATACAGACAGAGTTACTTTCGAATTTATAATATTAGTATGGCTTTGACACATTTCGATAACGTGATCTGCCTTGCCCCGACAGCAAACAGCTGTCGGAAGAATAGCGGTCGTCTATTTCATTAGATCTGAAAAATTTTCGTGTTTAGGATTTGTGAACAGCGTTTAGAGGACTCCAACGATAACGTTGATTGATGTGCGATACGGTACGGAAGTGTATCGAGTGGTTGTGAATTGCTATGCTGGTCCAGTGAACCCTGACAGCGGTCAGTCAGCCCCACTACCAGCAACAATCTAAAATGTTGTACCACAACATGATCTTATTCTCCTATACATCATGTTGATAGAAGACAAGACAATTACCCCTTTATCTCTTCCACAGGTGATCCGCAAAGGCAAGAATGTGTTACCCACGGTGGCACGTCTGTGCCTCATCTCCACATTCCTCGAGGATGGGCTACGCATGTGGTTCCAGTGGTCCGAACAGCGCGACTACATGGACATGTCATGGGGGTGCGGGAAGTTCCTCGCCACAATGTTTGTTGTGAGTATACATATAACATCACGCTAATATTCTCCGAGGGGTTGGGCGCAGGTGTAGTACCCCTGCATTTCGCCAGTTATGTTTTAGTCCCAGGTTTTGGGGTGCGAGCCTATTGCCATCAACCCGGCACAAATTGAAACTTAAAGCTGCTACTGGGATGTTCCTAATGGAATAGCTCAGTAACACTTTCCCCGCCCTGGTAATCGAACCTAGGATCTTACGCTTAGCAGCCACTATTGATTGATTGTTGTTATGTATATATGTATGACAACCTTTGTTTTAGTAAGCTATCAAGACTTGACAGTCGTTACGGACTGTCAGAAGCCTGGGCAACCCAGACTTACCATGAGGAATCGTGTTTACCAGTAAATGAATTGTGGATGTAATGTAGGCTAGGCAGTCGGTCGCTACATGTAAAATACTGGTATTCAGCCGAGTCGAACCGATTCGGTAAGACTGGAAAAGCCACCATCAACATAGTTGGGATTGGGAAAAGGCCTTGACTGATGACTGATAATGGGACACAATTAGTTTTCTATTGTTGGAAGTCTCTGGGTCTCGATCTCGACAGGAACATCTATCGGGGTGATCGGCGAATATTATAATTTACATATATTAGTGACGAGCTGTGCCCCGCGGTTTCATAAGCATAAGTCTCGATCCCGCGGGAATATCGGGATAAAAAGTATCCTATGTCCTAATCCAGGTCATGGTCTACCCATGTGCCATTTTTCATCTAAATCCGTTCAACCGTTTTAGCGTGAAAACGTAACAAATAAACATACAAAAAAGTCAAGTTTTTTTCCTTTATTTTTTCTATTTATTTATTTATGAAGGTACACCAACAGCTTCTCTGTACCTATACTACCTATACAAAATATCAAATAACAGGTGGTAACAGTTATGTGCTTATACAGTTGCCAATAACAGGTGAACCAACATTCTCAAATACAGTGATAACCTAAGATAAAACCGAAATATATAAAAATTAAGTGGTAACTATGTAAACATAAATATAAAGTGATATAAGTTAAAGGTTGCAAGAAAAACCTACATATTAATACAACGAATCCTTCGATTGTGTGGGTTGCGTGCTTTGGGACCTTAAAATTTGGGTTTTAAAGTTTTTTAAGGAGTCATGATATATGTCAACATCTGGAGTGGGTTTTATATAAGAATTCATCTCTCGGCTGAGCCTATTGAAAGGTGAGTTTACTCCTATATTTGTGTTGGATGCTTTAGTGCAATTTAATGGGTAATGGGATATCTGGGTAAATTATAGGGGACTTTTAGTCCAATTTGTTCAGTTAATTTATCGCAGTCCATTCTATTGTTAACCAATTTGAAAAAGAACATGAGATCTTGTACCAGTCGACGGTCGCGCAGAGTAATCATTTTGTAACATTGAGTACGCTGTTCGTATGGACACCGGGGAGATATATCACTGAAGGCATATGCTAGGTGTTTTGTGAAGGCCCTTTGGATGCTTTCTACTCTTTGTGAGTGTACTGGATTTATAATATTATATTAGTTTAGATACTGTGTCGGCATAAATCCTTGCAGAAGCCCGTCATGTGTGAGACAAATTAGTGTTAATTATTCTTTAATAAGCGGATTATTTCCCAATGTCACGTTGATTACCATTTGCACGTCCACGTTGTGAACTTTATCCACTGTTGAAAGCGCTTCTTGTTAGCGTATTTATGGCCCAAAATTCAGTTTCGCGAACTCCGCTCAATGACGCAGTCATAAGTTCATCAAGTGCACAGTGTGCGGCGCAGGGTGAAGTCTGTGGGGAGGTGCTGCATACGCACTTGAGATCTGAACCTCCATCTGTGGAGATTGTCTTTCCAGCGCTATGCAGCACTAATAAAAGCGGATGATCAAATTAGCACATTCACGACCAAATTATAATTATCAATTTTGACGTAGAACTAAGCAACAATGTAGGTAACTCGTTATCTCGTTGAATCCATACTAATATTATAAATGCGAAAATGTGTCTGTCTGTTACTCTTCACGCTTAAACCGCTGAACAGGTTTAGATGAAATTTGGTAGGTATAGAGATAGTTTCAGTCCCGAGACATAGGATAGTTTTTAACCCGATATTCCCACGGGGTCGACACTTATGCGGGTGAAACCGCGGGGCGCTGCTAGTAAAGTACAAATTAGAATGAATACAAAGAGTTGGATACACAATTTTTGGTTTTACGGCAAAATTTACCATTCTGTGGTCGTGAATGTGCTACTTTAGAATTCAGAGAAAGTCCAAATATCACATAACTAATGAATACGTCATTGGGAAATGCCTAAAAATCCGGTAGATCTAGTTCCGTATCAAATTAATATTTTATTGTCATATCATTGCTTTTAAGTAGTTTCAAACATTTTTTTCTACAACAGCACAAGTCATTTATCTCTCCAGATTGTTGTTACATACTTTTATCTACACGTGATCCAATTATACTTACTGCTTTTAGCAACAATTTTAATCATCATGGGAATTTGCTTTTATGTAGGACTAATTAAAAGTATTTGCAGTACCTACTTATATCGATGTGGACACATTAGCTAATGTGATATTATGAATTTGTGACGCATTCCGAGTTCCTAGCGTGTTGTGGAATTAGTTTGTAGCACTTTACAAGAGCAGTGGTGGCCAAGTGGTAACGGCCGCGACTTACGAGTTGTAGGTCGTAGGTTCGAACCCAGACAGGCGCTTTACTTTGTGTAAATTATTTCATCACCACTGCTCTCAAAACGGTGAAGGAAAACATCGTGAGGAAACCGGCATGTCCTAGAACCAAAAATTCGAAGACATGTGACATCTGCCAACCCGCACTGGGCTCGCGTGGTGGATTACGGCCCACTCCCTCTCACCAAGAGGAGGCCTGTGTCCCAGCAGTTGGAACATTATAGGCTGATTATGATGATGATGACTTTACAAGAAGGAAGAAGGGCCCACAAAATCGCGAAATATATACAATGTGGCAGGGCGCGCAAGATAACACACTATTACTTCCAATTTGAATCATTTTGAAGGATATTGCTAATCCATTGCTCCATATGTTCGAAATATTTGTCTGCTCAACAACGTACATAACGCAATGAATGTTGTTGTACTGTCAAAATGAAACCCATTGATATTGATAGTGTGTTACGCAATTACCCCGCTGTATGCAATATGCAATAAGTGTGCACGCACCCTTATTTATTGCCCTAAAATCAAAAATTTAAAAGACAGCTTAAATTAAAATGTATGTTTATAATTTGCAGCATGCGTTAGTAAGTTGAACAACAATAAATTAATTGTTTAGTTGGCACCGCACCTGCTCACTGCTGCACTATTTGCACCGCGTCACGTCATCACCTGTTTATTATGTACACACATATAAATAATTAGTTATTGATATAATATTTAGTGTATTGTTATGAGTGCCAAAACAACTGTAGCCTCTGTTTTCATTGTTGACGCTTGAATACATTTTTGTATATTGAATACTTGAAAGTTTAATCAGTAGTTATTTGATAAATCTTCAAAATAACCCCATATAAATTGGGATAAGGGGCTTAAGGGTAAAAGAAATGATAATGATTTAATACATCTTGTCTGTTTTATTCGTAGTCTTTTAGTGTGCACACACGCGTCGACGACAGAGGCAACTGCAACCGTCGACGCGTGTCGGCGATAGCCGTAACGTGTGTTGGCTACAGCCGTCAACGTGTGTCGGCGTCAGCCGTCAACGTGTGTAGACGACAGCCGTTAACGTGTGTAGGCGACAGCCGTCAACGTGTGTCCGCGGAAGCCGTCAACAACGTGTCGCTCGTTTATTTGAGTACGGTGCTCTAATACACGAGCGGCATGTGGTCGGACGGTTCCCAGTCTGATCACTATGTATGGCAAGCCGATTGAGGTATCCACACTTTCACAGGCAAGCCCGATTAATCGGACAACCTCATAGGTTGAACTGCGAGATGACATTTATAAAAAAAAAGGTCGGACGGTTATAGTAACGTAACGACCCCCCCCCTCCCCCCCGTCTCCAGAGGCAGGTCATTACGGCGTGACAATTAATAGTCACTATTAGCAAGTTCATTAAATAAAACGTTATTAGTTTAATATTATTTGAATAAATTTTGGGATGCATGAAGACGCCTCCTCGTGCAGTTTGTTCCGCCAGTTACTCAAACGAGCGCTCGGCGCATCCTGGACAGTTACACCCAACAACTTACCCTTGCGGTGGTAGGGCTAGCGCCCGCCTGGTTTGCGACCACCCTACTACCGGAGTCCGGCGTCAAGCAGCCTGCTGTGTTTCGTTGATGCATGGGAGTTCCAGTGCCTTTAGGCATCTTCTCACTTCTGGACATTCGTTCCATCATCGACATCATCCTTCGCTTTCCATCAGGCGTGATCGAGGCCAAGAGCGGGCCCATTTAGCAATAAAAAAAAATACTTAGCCTAAATCCTGGAGAAAAGGTTTCTAATAGTGCCTTATAAACGATTATTAAAAAAACATTTTTAACGGCACCGTTTTTTTTACGGCACGGTATAAAGGGCGCCCTAGAAAAAACGCGTCCGTCAACAACCCCCCATAGTGATCCATCCATACAACACTGACGACCGTGCCTACACACGGCGAATAAACCAATGAATAAACTGTAGTTTTTCACGGCAAGAAACGTATGTTGGTTTCTGCGTTTATTTAAGACTTTCAGTCCTTTCAATATTGAACATTAATTTATTTTTATACACTCTGCATAAGTCAGTAGTAGAAACTAGAAAGTTCCACGTGGTCCCTTTAGCTACTGATATTGGGCTCTACCCAATAATATTACTCTACCCTCTTTCTATTCCTATTTTCTTACTCTCGTCTCGTTTGTAGCTAAGGAAACAAATTCAGCACTTGATATTACCGGCGAACGCCAGAAAAAATGTTTTCCTCATTGAGCACCTCAAATATACACGTGTTTTACTCCATAAATAAATAAATTGATTAAAGACATCCCATACATAATCAATTTACTTATTCATTTTCCTTATTTCTCAATCAGACTCATTGTAAGGGCCTATTATAATTGTGTTCAATTACTTTATAGTAGAAGCAATTGATTAACAATATACAACTAAATATCTAGTTGCTATATATGGGAGCATTGTATTATAATGTATCATCATCATACTGACCATTCATAGTCTTGACATCCAACACTGACAGACAACGCACAACCTAAACCTCGACATTTTGCACAACTTGCACAAGAGTCCCTTTTTTAACGAAAGTGAGCGCTAAAGAAGGAGTTTTTAATTGCATCTCCTACATGGGTTAAATGCGGGGCTTGTATAGTCGGTGTATAGCAGTATAAAGAAAACAACAACGGATTCACTTGGCGTGACTCATCCACATTTGTGTCTCGGGCAAAAATATTGTTACTAAGTGTGCTAAATCTAACGGAAATACAAGATTTTATTCAATCAGGGATATGTGCATAAATCATGCTTATTGAAATCATGACCTCGGCCAGTAATAGGAGTGAAGAAATGCCTTTAAAACCAACGACAAACATTCTTATCGCCTTTATATTTTCAAATACAGTGGTCGTTTTACTAAAGTGCCATTCGCTGCCACAGCCAGAGAATATTGTTATATGAATGAATAACATGATCTGTACCGATGAAGTTTTCGCTTGTTTCCATTTTCGGTGTTTGAGCACTGTAACACACATTCATATTTCACGCCGTTTTGGCACACCACTTTCGCCTTTTCTACTTTCGTGCGTATTATAGCTTTTAATTGGTGCGTCGTTTTCTATGCACTCGACCATTTTGAAGGCTATCAGAAAACCTTCTAATCATTATACGGTACTGTGCGTTAGTATGGTATACAGACGCCACCACATCAAGTTACCCGAAACTGTCAAATTTTCCCAATAAACCTTGAACCTAATGCATTAGCGATAAAGTTGAAAATCTATTAAAGAAATTTGATAGATTGTAGTAGGTTGATGTGTTTCTGTACATCGAGCTTTAGAAAGAGACTGTCATACAGGTTTGAGTAGGAAACGACGCTCTGCAAACTGTCAAAATGACCATTGATCGGAATGGGCTTTCCATTCCGATCAATGGTCATTTTATGTGTTACGCAATTGGCCCGCTCATACTGTAGTCCCTATATAGCTCATGCGTGTACTTCTACTCACATTAGCACGATAATAACTGAAATGGGGGAGCAGTATTCCCAGCGGGAGGGAGGCTTTTGTCTGGCAATTAATTAAATAAGACAGGCTTTTATTATTATACAAATACATTAGTAAATTGGACTGATCAGATTAATAGCACCAGGACCAGAATGATATTCTCGTACAACCTTGACGGCTTTACTGAGGTGACAAAATGATTGAAATGTTTTGATGCAGTGAGACAGACAGTCCTATAAATAGGAATTTTTTTTTGTAAAATACAGCCACCAATATTTTTATAAGTTTTAAAATCTTTTTGTTTTTACTATTGCAGCGGTTCCAAAGTCAAACTCTCATTAGCAAAGGAGTAAAGTTACAACCAGCGCGCAGCGGGGTATTCGTAACACACTATCAGTAGCAATGGCTTTCATTTTGACAGATCAACAACATTCATTGCGTTATTTACGTTGTTGAGCAGACATTTTTTTCGAACATATAAAGCAATGGATTAGCACTATCCTTCAAAATGATTCAGATTGTGATCGATAGTGTGTTACGCAATTAGGTTCATATATTTTTCGACGTTTAAATTTAGCCGTACTCTTGGTTTATTAATAAGGGCATTGAAGTTTAATAATTTATCTGTTACGATTTAAACTAGCTTATTATTGTCCCACTGTTGGGCAAAGGCCTGTTCTAATACAGAGAAGGCACGAACATTGATCACCATGCTACAGACATGATTTTACGATTTCAGCAAAATAATTTGGCCTTTTCGCTTCAATTATTTGAATGTTGATTGTATTGTTTACAGATAATAAACTTATTTGGACAGCTGGGCGGTTGTGTGATGGTGCTGGGCAGGCTCAAGGTTGACATCGCGTGTGGAGTACTGTTCTTCATTGTTGTACTACAGGTAAGGACATGAGGACCTAATTCATGAGGATAAATACTACAGCCAACATCCCCTTCTTTGCACCCTGCCACTCGAAGCCAGGGGACCATTGACCTGCTAAAACTTTAAATGATACCAAAGTCAACCGTGCAAAGAGTACCTTTCTTTGAATGAAATATAAAACCAACCGCACGCAACAGTTTGGAGTGGTTTGGTGTAATCTGTGGCTTGGTTCAGAAAGAGACGGTTTCTTAATTCAAGTGTATTATTAATTGAGGGCAGTTAACGTAGAACACAACTGCTTGACATGGTTTTCTGTCTGACAATGAACTATAGAATTAATAGTGTTGAAGTTTAAAAATAGAAGCTTCTGAAGTTGTCCCGATATGTATCGGTCAGTCTGATACTATGTGACGTGCACAATCTATTCCAATGCTTTTCAATTACATACAAGTACGTCAAATATCATTATGTACTTACGTTTTATTGAAAATTGTAGTAGTGCGACGTCACGGTCGCTTCACTTCAGGGTCATTATCCCATTAAGACACAATGACCAACATTATTTTTAGTTCCCATTTCAACCAAACCGTTTTGCCATTTATTTTTGTGGACGTCACATTTCCTGTTATCAAAGTTTTTTTTGATAACCGACAAGTATTTTGTGAAGACCTTCTCATTCTGAGGTTGCATTATTTTTTTATACCTTCTCATGCTGCGTAAGCGGTTCTGCTAACTTTTGTGTCTTTGACTGGAAATCTCATCAGATAACATCAAATTGCTAGTTAATGATTGTTGGAATAACAGCGGCAACGCCCCATTCAGTATTCTACATTTAGAATTGAGCCCTTTGACGATACATTTCTGTTATTTCATTCGATCTAGCAACGTAGCAAACGGGTAGTGATATCGTAATATTTCTCCTTGTTCTTCTACTGAACACTCTTTGTTTTGCAACATTGGAAAGATGGAACTTTTAGTTCATAGCAAAAAGCAAGGTATTGAAAACAAAAAAGCTTAAAGCCTTAAAGCTTTGCACTCAGCTTCCAAACACCCTGTATGTCCGTTTTCACTAACGTCAGGTAGGTAAAGGTAGGTTAGGTGTAGATGTCACCTAATGATAATGAAAACGGAAAATACTCTTCTTTTCATAAATTATATTTATTTCTGTAAGTAGGTTTGTACAGACGCCAGCAGGTCAACCTACCCGAAACTGTCAGATTTTCCCAATCAACCTTGAACCTTATGCTTTAGCAATAAAGTCGAAAATCTATTAAAGAAATCTGACAGATTGTAGTAACTTGATGTGCTGGCGTCCGTACAAACACTTAAACGTTTATGTTTTTTTTTATAGATGATGTCGCCGTGTTTTGTAGTGCTATCCCTTTCTATTAACAACATTTTCTTGCAGACCATCGCCTACAGCATATTATGGGACATGCAGTTCTTACTCCGTAACCTGGCGCTCCTTGGAGCCCTACTACTTGTCTTAGCGGAGGCCCGGGCCGAGGGGCGAAGCCTCTTTGCTGGCGTGCCGTCGCTTGGAGAGAACAAACCCAAGACATACCTGCAGCTCGCTGGCAGGATACTCCTAGCTTTCATGTTCATCACACTGCTGAGATTTGAATATTCCTTCTTGCAGGTCAGTAGATATGCTTTTATAAACTAGGTACACATGTTTTTATATAAGGGCAAGATCTACTACAATCCCTTCTAAGTAAGCGTTGCGTTCGAATGTAAACCTTATTCATATACTGTTAATGTTCATATTCGTGTAAGCTAATGGTGAGCAAGCAATGAATAATTTTATTCAAATATGAACACTAAGATTATACGAATAATGTTCATATTCAAATGACATGCTTACTTAACAAACTCAATGTTCGATCTGTGAATCCTGCCCTGATACACTGCTCAGGTTCAATTTGTTAGTATTTAGATTGGGATCTAATATTCTAGAATGTAGTGTGCTCTGGAACTTATCACGAAAATTATAAAAATAAAATGATCTCTTGAGGAAAACAGCCGAGACCGAGACCATAAATTGTATACATACAGCTAAAATTATGTTTACTAATGTATCTCGCTGTAAATATTTAACTCCCATACAACAGTAACGGTGGAGTTTCTTGCCCATTCTACTCCATACGAAAACTGACGATGCTAGAACCAGAGTGATCTAAGTGACATTTTTTGCAAAAGCACTTAGATCAGTATGGCATGAAAGAATTATGATTTTTCCATGCAATTGTGTAAAAAAAACCATTTTTGCCAAAAATGTCACTTAGATCACTCTGGTTCTAGCATCGTCAACTACCTTTTGGAATGGGCGACTAGAATCATTTCTATTTAGTTTATTTTTTTGACGTTCAAAAGTGCCTCTAATGTGCCTATTTGAAATAAATGATTTGACTTTGACTTTGAACAAATGTTTTTTTTTTTTCCCGGTGTTTTTGCCTTGTGGTACGGAACCCGTCATGTGCGAGTCCGACTCGCACTTGGCCAGTTTTTTTGCATATTCGATTCACTCTCGATTTTTGCCAACAGGTTTTTTTTTTTTACTGGAATTTTCGTAAGTCAAGGCTCAGACTGCTTATTAAAGCTTATAGACACTAGAATTTAAATAATTATGCCACTGTAACGCTAGAACAAAAAGGTGAAGGCTAACGATTTGGTCACTTTTGGGATTCTCAGCACGTTGAGAAACCATAGTTGAGGAGGTTCTTTTCAAAACGTGATTTTTCCACTTTTTTTTTTTTTTCAGAATTTGAGAAAATAGTTTTTTTAGGAATGGAGCTATGTATTTAATGCTATATTTTGCTGAATTATTATATACAACCAGAAAAGCTATTGTTTTGACCAGGTTTCAAAAATCTAGCATTAATCTATTCTGAATAATAAAAAAAAAAGAAATTGAATAATCTAGGTTTAACTCAGCTGATTGGATAATCATGTGCTCTAGAGGAATACTCACGTTTTGATTCAAACCATTGTATATGAAACTAGCAAATTAGTTCTGGATTATTCATGTTTTTTTTCCAAAACTGGTTTTTTTTAAATTTCTAAGTGGATCTCGGCAGAAAAAAAAAAATAAACCCCATGATTTTATCAAAAGTACTTTATAAGTACTTTTGATAAAATCATGGGTAGATTTAGCTCTCAAGCAAAAGAACCGACACAAATAAAAGCGCTGCGACAGACGTCATAACGCTAAACTCGGTGACGTCACAAGGAGACTCAAGGAAATGCCCGAAAGGATCGCCACTTCTGATAAATATTTTATTTTTAACAGTGTGTGGTGCTTTCTGACAGAAAAAAGATTATTATAAAGGCAATGTGGTACTTTTCAGATCGTGCAAGACTTGCTGGGCAGCATCCTCATGGTCCTGGTGACGGTGGGCTACCGCACCAAGCTGTCGGCGCTCATGCTGGTGGTGGTGCTGTCAGTGCTCAACCTGTACCACAACGCATGGTGGGCCGTGCCTTCCTACAAGCCCCTCAGGGACTTCCTCAAATATGACTTCTTCCAGGTAAACATATCCATTATACTGTAATGCTAACTAAAGGCACATTAGGGCAGGTAAAAAGAAAAATAATTACCATAGATTTTTTGTAATATTATTATTTTGTTTGCAATTTATATAATTTTTATACTTAGTTTTTATTTTTACATTTTTATAAAAAAAATTATATGATTCTGACATTTTATTACTTTTTCATAATTTTAATTAATTAATGAGTTGTTGAATATTTAAATTCAGTTAATCATAATTTTATTATGGGTTTTTATCTATTTAGAATTTAAAATACCTATACTCCATTTAAAATAAGATTAGACATTTAAATAAACCTTTTTTACAGTTCGTTCAATCGATTTTGAATTCTATTGCGTTGGTGGCATGACAAATGGCAGCTGCAGTAAACAGTTGGTATTGTAACCACTTTTTTGCTTTTAATGCCATCCTTATACGTACGGTATAGAAGTCAAAATCGGTTGAACGGACTGTAAAAAAGGATTATTTCAATGTCTAATCTTATTTCAAATGGAGTATAGTTATAATTTAAATGTACGAGTGTAAAACTATGGGCTAGAATTATGTCTGAAATAATTATTTGTACCAAGCGCGACGTTATGCAAGGCATCACAAAATCCTTGTACATTCCTTTTGCACATTTTGTATTAACCATCTCACACTACAGGCGAGGCGAACTGTTTCTTTTATGTATTGTAGAGGCGTTGCGTCTCATTGAGGTGTAATATAAGCTAGCCTAACAATTATAAGCCTAGCCTTTTAACAAGTACCTTTATTTTATTTGCATTCCACTCAGGTCATCGCCTGTCCATGCCAGAGTTCTTTTAAAAGTTGGTTGATTACAGCAATTAATTAGTGATAAATATTTTTGGCAATTTTTATCCACCGTCGAGACACTGAGAAATCAAATTATTACTAACTTTTTTTTTTTCTTAGCCTATTTTGTGTCCCACTTCTGGTCTTCCTTTTTTTTCCCAAACCACCCTGTCTTGTGCGATCTATGGCCATGTTGGCCCTGCAAACCTTATCAGTTCATCACACCACCGATTATTATTAACCTTTTAACCGCTTACACCGGATTAATCCGACAAATATTTTCGTGTCCATTTCGCCAAGGTCGTATATTTACGACCAAATGCCACAGCTCGTATGATCTGCTTTTTTATTTAATTAGGCTGTATTCTATTTCACTGTGCCGGGCACTGCTCGACAACTGATATGAAGTCGGGCGGTTAAAAGGTCAACTAAACGATTATAAAGAAGATACGTCCAGTGAGAATCTACTAATATTATGGGTAATAATGTTAGTGTGGTGCCCCATGTCTCGGAAAACACGGTAAGCCGTTGGCCCTGCGCCTGATCTTTCTCCGCTCGTGTCGGATTGCCGTCCCATCGGAATATGAAAGTGAGGGAAGAGAGAGTGCACCTGTGTCTGCGCACACACTTGTGCACTATTATAATATCTCCTGCGCCGAAGGCCAGTCTCTGTTGAGATTGGCCGCCATGGCCGAAATACGGTCTGGATGAAATAATAATACACTAACATTATTATTCTTCTTTTCCAGACCTTATCTGTGATCGGCGGTCTTCTAATGATCGTGTACTTGGGGCCGGGCGGCGTCAGTATGGACGAGCACAAGAAGAAGTGGTAGAACACACCCGTGTGTACGATGTACGCACAGTGAGAGACATTTGATATTTTAATCATAAGATGTTATGGTGCGAAAAGAAAGAAATTTGTTTTTTTCATACAATTTGGTGTTTTTATGTGACAATCTGACTAGTCCGCGACAATTGTGAACGTTGAGCTTACTTCCATATCCTGTAGTGACCAACGGGGTAATTGCATAACACACTAACAGTAGCAAGGGGGTTTCATTTTGACAGTTCAACAACATTCATTGCGTTATTTACGTTTTCGAGCATATGAAGCAATGGATTAGCAATATCCTTCAAAATGATTCAGATTGTGATCGATAGTGTGTTACGCTGTTCGTGTTGTGGGCAGTTTGCTTTATATCTAGATGAATAAACTAAGTTTTATGGGATGTAAGGAGTCTGTTAGGAAATGAAACTGCAAGATACTGTGTTGTTAACTGATGGGCCCGTTATAAAAGCCATTTATGACTCCTAGTAAAAATATTTGTTGTAGTTTTTTTTACCATGCATGTCGCAAAATTAAAAATAAGGATTCTAGTCCTACAACATGGTGTTGTATATAATTATTTGAATTTTGTTAACATTTTAAAGTTTTCCAAGCGTAGCAAATTGCCCACAACACTAAACAATTGGTGTCATACACAAAATTTTATATAAAAGTGCACGTATTTGGTCGATCAATAAACTACGGTAAATAAAATAATCGATCAGGTCACTGACCCTAGCTGCGTTTTGATAATAAGCCGATATAAATACGGTCTCAATTTATATTTTGTCAATTTTTATATTAGATAGTATTTACCTGGCACTGTTTCAATAATAGTGTTGTGAACTCCGAAGCTTATTGCATGGATGCAACATTGCTTTGTAAGACAAACTGCTCGAACAACTTTAATATATAAATAAAAATGGATTACCAATAATGGAAACAAACGAAAGAAGCAAGATAATAAAAAGCTAGTAAAAAGCAAAAGTGCAAATATATTTTGTTTACATCATGCTTACAATGCGACTATAGCTGTAACATTTTTTTACTAAATAATTATAATTAGTCGCATATACTAAGCATGATTTTAACTAAAACATGTTACCGAATTGCATCAACACAAATGGAATACGCAAGTTCCAATTCAAAGCATCACAATGAGTCATGAAATTGAATTTTGATTAACAGCGCGTTTTGAGGACGTAAAACTAAAATTAAGTGCGCGTATCGAGAGCATGTTTGTAGTTCAAGCAATGCTGCGTTCACGCGTGCCAAAATAGTAAACCATCTTCCTGCCGGTGTAGAAGTGATTTGTTCTCCGCGGGGGCCCCTCGCGTGTAAGTGTATTTACTCAGACTGAACGTAGTCCCGTTTTCATTTGCTGTACCGTACCTACATTTTTCATTCCGTTTTTTTTTTTCTTATTATTGTTGTGATTCAATGTAATGTAAATATTTATATAAAAATATATCTATTTTGTACTTACTGACTGAACAGACGACAGATCTTTTGAGTGTAAAAGCAAAATATGCTCTTTTTATGAATTTTAATATTCCAGTAGCCATAAGTGAAACTTTGGTATCACAATTTGAAGATTTGTGCTTCATCTTCCTTATAATAAAATATAGTCATAAAAACATAAATAATTATTTGATTTATCAAAAGTATTTAAAAGACACATATTTTTGTATTATTATTTTTTTATTTATTTTTCTTAAG
Organism: Oligia latruncula; assembly: GCA_948474745.1. Lineage (NCBI taxonomy): Eukaryota > Metazoa > Arthropoda > Insecta > Lepidoptera > Noctuidae > Oligia > Oligia latruncula. The sequence continues at coordinate 2,178,709 of OX419685.1, forward strand.
TTTCAGTTTGGCCATAGATGATAAAGATTCCTGAAAAGATTGTTCCGAATAAATTTTTATATAATAAAAATGTTTTATTTTTTAAACTGTTTATATTGTTTATTTAAAGTAACTATGCTAACCTAATTTCTAACTAACTACTCTATTCATTCTTTCGCATTGTTTGATTTGTATGTTATAACATAACAAGTCTAGTCTGAGAAAAGGACATATAAAACATTTATTTGTTTAATAGTTATATAATATCAATTAATTAACTCAACAACTACTGCAACATATCACATGGTACATTGTGCGTCTACTCTTTCGCCTTCACTTGTTCTTTGACCTTGGCTTGCTCTTTGTTCTTATCCTTATTTTCTACATACTTGAACACTTTGTTTGCTAGCTGCCTATATTTCTCTGCGTGTGTACTATCGGGGAGCGCGTAGATGGCCGGTTTCCCGCTATTTATGCATTCGGACATGTTATGGTCGACTTCGAAGCTCTCGATGATTTCGAGCCCCATTTGGTCGGCCGTCTGCTTCGTGTCGTTGCCGAACACGTAGTTCTTCGTGCCACATTTGTAACAGATGGCGTGTGACATGTTCTCCACGAGGCCTACGATAGGAACTTTTAGTTTCTCGAACATGTTGACTCCTCTTTTAGTGACTTGGAGCGCTGCTGACTGGGGTGTGGTCACCACTAATGCTCCTGTAAAGTAAATGAAAAAAAAAATAAGCATACCAACTTAATCCACAAAAACTGTTGGATGATGTCCACCACAGAGCACAAAATAGCCGCTTGCAGCGACTAGAGACGCCTTTACGAATAATAGTGTCGGAGTTGTGTCACTGACTTTGGCAGAGCCACCATCAGGGAATCAGTCGCCAAGTCACAGATTTAATCGGGTCTGTTCATTTAGTAAGGTATAGTCCAAGAGCTAGATCGAAGAGTTTTTTCGTGAACTCTTCGATCTAGCTCTTGGACTATACCTACACCTATAAACCCTTATATCTTTTGAATCAGTGACCGACAAATTCTGATAGTTAACTGAACGCTCGCGCTCGGCCTATCCTGGACAGTCACACCCTACACCTTATTTGACTGGCCAATTCTTTCCTTGCGGTGGTAGGGCTAACGTCCGCCTGGTTTGCGACCACCCTCCCACCGGAGTCCGGCGTCAAGCAGCTTGCTGTGTTTCGTCGATGCGTGGGAGTTCCAGTGCCTTTGGCATCTTCTAGGCACGCTCGTTCCATCATAGACCTCATCCATCGCTTTCCATCAGGCGTGATCGTGGTCAAGAGCCATTCAGCAATAAAAACAATAAGCTATAGCTGTCACAGGGCATTGTTAAAATTGTTACGGACCGTCCGGTGACAATCACTGACAAACTTGGTTGGTATTCTGAATGAAAAGTGTTGATAGTACCGTCTATAGCAGTGGCCGACGATGTGGCTCCGTGCTGTGATGCCCACCATATCCACGCGAAAAATTGTCATACAAAGCTATAAATAGATCACCCTTTTGATAAATTCTACACTAACTACAGCTGAATTATCTTTCTGAAGACTAAGAAGGAACTCTGCTCTTTGTGCTGCTATAACTTCTAAAAACAAAAGCCAATCACTCACCATCTATAGGTAAGTTCTGTGCGAGCGACAGATGCGTGTCTCCAGTGCCGGGCGGCGTGTCTACGATGAGGCAGTCCAGCGGTCCCCACGCCACGTGCCTCGTCAGCCTCTCCAGCGCCTGCATCACCATCAGACCGCGCCATACGACCGCGTTTTCCCCTGATACTAGTAGACCCATTGACATGCTAGAATGTTGAGAAGATGAAAATAAAATGGAAGAGTATTTTACAGTTTTTATGGCCTTAGCAATAGTTCTTTTCCCATTCTTTGTAGGTTTAGAAAGTCGAGGATGCAGCAAAGTTACAGCTCTGTCTACTTGATGTGATATTATATCTACTTGCAATTATTGATTTGTACCTACTGATAACACACTCAAGGTACCACTCAAAGATTTGTGTATATGTTACCGTTAGAATACGGAATACGTTAATATGCGCATTAACTAGGTAATCTGCAAATTACCGGGTACAATACGTTAAAGTGTGAAATATGTTACCGGCCAAACCCGATTTTAGGATGAACTAGTTTCGCCTAGGCCCAACCAGTTCTCATTCGCTCGCCCTTGCGTCCTATGTCGACGGAGCCACGCTTCGCGGGGCTCCTATTTATGTGTAAAGGGTTTAAAGTAACCTAAACTCTGGGTGCCCTTCGCTCGCTCTTGTATCCTACTTCTGTCGCCTACCGACCGACCGCAACCATGCAACCCGTGTAGGGCGAACTGGTTTGGCCTAGCGAAACTAGTTGATACTAAAACCGGGTTTGGCCGGTAACAAACATTGTTTTCCACTTTAATGGACTCAACCAGACAATCTGCAGATTAACAAACGCACATGAGCGGTAATAGATAGACAAACTCTTGACATCCAACTAGCTGCAGTAGGTATTGGTACGTTGTGTACTCATTACAGATAAAGTGTTTATTTTTAGAAGTGATAACATAGTAATATTAAGTATAAGCTATGCATTAAAATATAAAGTATTACTATACTACAAGTTGTAATTTCTTCTCAAGAGTACTGAGATAGGAAACACCTCATACAGTTTTTGAAATATGATTGACATGTAAAACAGTCTTTACAAACCAACTTAAAGAAATGAAATCATTTACCAAACTCATCTTTTAAAACATAATTTCTTTGTGAAGCGTAAAAGTGTTTTTTTAGCCAATATACAGATAGGAATATCACTTCATTATCATTTATGTTTAAAATGACCTAATCAGGTCAACAGCAGATTTATTAATCAGAAGCTGCTTTCAAACACTGCTTAGACCCTCACCATTTAACGCCATAGTTTAGCAGAGGCTCAATGAGGTGGTCATCATTGAGCATGGGCTCTCCATTGATGTTCATCATGAGGGGCACAGACGGGCCAAAGACATCTGCATCCAGCAGACCGATCTCCTTATCAGGTTCTATCACTTTCATAGCACATGCGAGATTCACTGCAATCATAGATTAAAGTTAGTTGTTATTAAAGTTAGTTTACGGGTTTCCCAGTGAGATGAGATAGAAATATGATGAATGGTCTAACTTAAATAGAAATACAAAAGAAAATTAGTTTATGGGTCTGTCATTGTGTCCTATGAAAAATTTAAAACTGTTAAGGAATACATTGTGAGGAAACCAGCATATCCTAGAACCAAAAATTCGAAGGCATGTGACATCTACCATCCCACACTGGGCCTGCATAGTGGATTATAGTCTACTCCTTCTCAAAAAGAAAGGAGACCTGTGTCCCAGCAGTGGGAATATTATAGAATGATTATGCTAAGTAAAGTTCTATGGTGTAGTTTGTATGGTGTACCTAATACAGAGTATTCAATTCTGTTTCAATGAACTTCAGAATCCTGAGGTGGGCCCTAGAAAATAATTTATATTGCACAATAACATGAAAAATTGCACAATGTTTTTCACTGGCTAGAGTTTCCAACTGAGATGAAATAAAAATGTGCTGTGTAATTTAAACTTAACCTATTCTGAGGTTGTGTACAGGTTATTAAGTTTATGCATTGGTCCAAGATATAATTATTACACTATGTTGAGTTGGACCAATGAATAAATGAATACACAAAAGTAAGGAAAAGCATCCCAAAAATAATATTTAAGTTCTTAATTAAAAAATAATGTAATGTTTATTTGTCTACACAAATTACATTCTTATTATACTTGAACATGGGTATTTCTTTAGCAGAGTAATGTAGCAAAAACTGTTTTAAGTTGGGTGTACCAACAGTGATTTTGCTGATTTGATTTTAACCTTTTGATTGCCACAGTCATGTAAAGATGACAAACCAAAATGTGCCCAGCACACCACAGTTCGACTACATGACAGACTTTGACGCCGAGGGCATGTTTTTGATTTTTTGACATGTGGCGGTCAAAAGGTCTATTATATATTATGGTATTAGGCCTCAAAAGCTTTCTTATTCTTTCCGACTCTGAGAAGACTACTAAAAGAATAATTATATATAATATGTAGGATAAGCAGCGAATAATCGGTTGGAATCAGATTTTACAGCCGATGATGCAAGATACAAACCAGCAGTAGTGGTCTTCCCCACCCCTCCTTTTCCAGAGGCAACCAGTATTATGCTCTTGACTCCTGGCAGAGGCTTCTTCTCTGGCAATCCTTTAGCCATCACTTTGGCTCTGTGCGCATCTGCTTCCTGTTTTGTATGCTTTAGGCGGACTGAATAACAACATGGTGCTGACTAAAATAGAAAGTACGTTATTAGTTTAAGTCAGAGTAAAAGGAATCGTTGTTAAAAATTAGGTTATAAAAGTAGAAATATACCGAATGCAAAAGCAGATACAGGTATATGTTACAACCGTTTTATTTGTGGATTTACGAACGATTTCTTTGGTTCAAGTCTCCAGACACCTAAGCTATGGTCTCGGTATAACGCGAAAGCTGGCTAGGATAATATAACAATTTTAAATCATTAAAATACTCTTAATTTTTAAAACAAATAATATGACGAAATCTTGCATACGTACAGTGCTCACATTGGTGTTTAATAAAACGCCATACACTCGCTGAAATGCTCTTTGAAGGTTCATATCTGGTAGTAGTTTTTATCGATAAATAGAATAAATGAGAAACCAGCCTCAATATTTTGTAATAAAGCAATTTTTTTCAAAATTCGCGAGTTGCAATGCAAATTACTCGTTCGGAAATTAAATTGTCATTCAAATCGATCACAAATACTGTCAAACTTCTGTCAATAATGACGTACCCCCCTGCGTTCCGAGTTGGGAAATAATCAGTTTGAGCGTGCTTATACTTATACCATGCTTAACAAAACAAACAGGCATCGCGATTCGCGTCGCGTGTCGCGCCTGTTTGTAGGAGCCTTTAGCGTGAGCGCAATAACGATGTCTCGTGAATCGTCGTAGATGACGTCATGACATGCGCCATGTTGCAATAACGCCGACCATGCTTTTTCATCAATAATATCACCGTGAGCGCTGTCAAAAATGACAGTGTGTGTTTTATTTTGAGTTGCATCTTACATCATAGCTTTAAATTAAACTAACGTGGCATTTTCGAGATTGTGCTTTTGACTGACAGTCGCCATCTAACCAAAGAAGAAGAAATGTGGTATTATTTATACAAAGAAATACTGTAATAATATCGTTTTGACATTGAGTAAGGACTGTGAGCACGTTCACGACAAGTGTTCCGAGTTGTTGACAGCTCTCAGCTGTCATAATCGTAATATCTAAATCGGAACGCATGTGAGATATGCATGGACGTAATATATAGACTTCTATATAATTATATTACGTCCATGGAGATATGCTGTGACTGCTGTGAGCGATTATAGCTAATTCGGAATGCGGCCACCATATGGAAACCAGAGACCTTTTTTTTTTCTTTTGTTTGGAAACCAGAGAGAGACCACAAAACAGATGATAATTTTATTTTTAATGCACATTGAATAATTACTATTTGGAAGTAAGGAAAAAATATCAATCCAGTAATATAATTTTCATTCTGTATATTATAAGTTTTAGTTAAAAAAAAAATCATTTCGCAATAACATTAAACAAGGTATTGAAAGCCGAATCAATCAAGTCGGTGCTAAAACAGATGTTCGAAAATTAAAAATAAACACATCTGTCAATCTCTTTGCGCTATGTCGGGACTTTTCTGCGACATATTTTCGAAAAAAAATCGAAAATTCCAGATAATCGGAGTGATTACCGTACTGTAGTAAAATGTCTATTTGTTTACGTACGTTTTCTCAAAGAATATTGCCAATAAACGGCATCGTTTCTACAAAAACTCACTCAAGCCGCTTGTGTAGAAAAATCCCTTTGCGGACACAATTTCTGGAAGAAGTGAGTACTATACTTAGTTTTCCGTGCTTTTAAAAAAATTTCTAGTTTTCTATAGTACAAGAATGAAGGAGCTTATTACGTAATATTGGAAAAATACATCATTATTTCTATACCCAACTGTATTTTCCTCCTTGACATTGAACTAATTAAGAGTGTGGAATAGAACTGTTACCGATTCACGTGGTGCTGACATATACTTTCTGACTTAAATAATATTTGCCAAGCAAGATCTCACACTTTCCCATGTAAATTATCAAGTTTCATCCACTATGATAATATCTCATTTAATTTAAGAAACTGCAAATTTATATGCATTACCGGGTTGATATTATTTGTTTACAAACTGATGGGGTTGCACCCGTCTTGGCATCTTACCAGCTTCATAATTGTTGATTCATACAGTATAATTATAAATAAAAGGTATTTTAGGTTAGGACAGGAAGTGCTGCTACCTGTTATCTGTGCACTTATGGGTGCAAAGCATTTATTAACATTATATTACCATAGATTATGCTACTATCTAATCTCAGATTATGTTTTTCAATAAAAATGATAAGTAGGAGAGACAAATTTAAATAAATCAAAATTATAATAGTACTTCACAGAAGAAAATCTGCCTTTTTTAAGTTAATAAAAATTTTGTATACCTATATATTTTATAACATCATCATCATCATTCTCCTGTCCTTATCCCAATTTATTTGGGTCAGCGTGTTTTTTTTTCTCTTCCTCCTATCTGCAATCAGCCCTTGAGCTTTAATCAGATTTGCGGTCCGCGTAATATGATTTTTTCTTCCATACTTCTCTATTAGTCGTAATCTTGGTAGTCCCCTTTCTACCCATATCATCATTCTCACAGTCCATCCAATGTTTCTTTGGTCATCTCCTACTCTTATAAGTATATTTTATAACATATAAATGCTATTTCAATTTGAAGAAAACCATGCTGTTCAAATCAACATTTCTGAACAGTTTCCTTTTGCCCAATTTCCGATGTCTATTTCACAATATTAAAATAAATGTAGTCATGAATGTTATAAAGAGTTATTTATCATAACCATTACTCTGCAGTTCCTAAATCGACGCATCTCCAGTTGTCAACCAGCACCAAAATGCACGACAGAGAGCAACATCGACGATATTTATATCCACGAGGAGACAGTGAATGGCCGTCTCTCTCAACAGAAAGCCGATTTCAATTACTATAAACCTAACTGCAGAACGGACAGTAATGAAAATTATTATAGTGATGATGTAGAGCTGAAGACCCTGAGAATTACATCTGATGATTATATAGAGAGGCGAATGCCTTCATTTGCATTTGATGTCCCATGCACCAATATCAGTGATATAGATTTAACTAAATATAGTAAAGTAAGTATGTTTTTTTTATATTTTTGCATTAGGCAGCTGAGGGTTGCAACTTGATTGATGGCTGAATAAATCCTATTTACACATAAATACATAAATTGGGGGTGGGCAGAAACTACAGAACCGGCCACCGTATATGCAATGAGTATAGATATCTAAACAATTTTAAAAGAAGAAAAAAATGCAATGTCTTTTATCACGTCATGTGTGCTTCGGTTTTGCCCACCACATATGTGAAGGTTACACAAAAAGAAACGGATTTTCCAAATTCATATTGTAAGTACAATACTACAATAGATGGAGCCGTGGAGTTTGTGGAGCCCCTAAAAATATTTAACAAATCTTTTTATTTTATCATTACATGATAAAATCTAAACATTGTTTAGATGTCGATCCATTACGCCTGCGGAGTTTCGCTAGCTAATTTCATTTAAACCTGTATAATTTAAAATATATTATTATACATATATATTTCCTCTTCAGGACATAGAGCCAACCTGCCTCTCGGAGTTCGAACGCGACGCGATCGCGTTCTGCCGTGGTGCGGTTTCGTCGACTAACCCTTTGAGTGCTCCAACCGTCGAGCCTAGTCGCGATGGCAAGCCGAACGAGGAACAGCTCATGAAAGTGTTCCACACATTGTCTGCTACGGTCAGTATTATAATATTATAATCAGCATACATATAATGTTCCCACTGCTGGGACGCACGCCGCCTCTCGGTCAGTATACCTAAACGAAATTATAGTTGACAGAACAGATCCCTAAGATAGGACGACAATGGTGGGCATAGTAAAAAAAAAATCAGTGAAGCCAATTTGATGAAAAAAGGGCACCAATCATTATGAAATAGTTACGGCACTTTAACAAATGCAAATAATGTGGATTTTATCCTACAATAACAACACAGATTCAGTATCCTGGCTTCAGACAAGGCATTTTCATCTTTTTATCTACCAAGTTATGCTCTGCTTCTTTCAGATGCCGAATTTGTTCGTGCAACCGCTGGACTACTCTATCTACCACCCAAACATGGTGTTTGTAAACAACATCAGAGGCACTACATCTGTGTAAGTAACTATGTTTTCTATATAAAAAAAAATATTATATACTGGTGAATTTTTCAAGTGGGTGTGGATGGCCAAATCCGAAACTATGAGGAATAGTTTATTAAAATCGAACATTTTCCTTAAGTTTCCCGTATGTCATTACTTCCCAGAATTTGATCCTTATTAGGGACACTATCAAGTGGTGTAATAATACAGTGTGTTTTTTTAATCAAAATCAACGGGTTCGATTCCTGGCTAGAAATATTGATTTTTCAAAAATCCAATGAAGCAGTTTTAGTTTTCATCAAAATCGAGCCCGCGACTCCTTTGAGTACTTTTCGCTATTCCTCATAGTTTCGGATTTGGCCATCCACGCCCACTTGGAAAATTCAGCCTGCTGTTTAAAAACATCCGAATTGAGACTTAACCACCTCCTTTTTAGAAGTCTGTTAGAAACTAAGCAGTTTTCGCCTGTATGTAAAAAAAAAAATATCGGATGTAAAAAGACTTAACGAAGCCGAGCGTGACTAGTTCTCTTCCCGTCATTGTGATATTTTTTCGTACTTGACCATACTTAGGAACCTTCTGGTTATGGAGATGTTGAAGCCTTCACCATCTCCATAACCAGAAGGTTCCAAAAGTTGGAACCTTCAGCTTGAAGGTCAATGTTCCAACATTTTTAAAATTTTTGTACGAAAGCAAGGAAATGTTATAACTTGATATACTCTCACGATCCCTGTACCGTTGCATGCATCTATAAGAAGATGTTTTGCGTTCGTTACATTGCGCACTACCCCCGTTAACAGCGACTTTTCATGCCAAAAATAAAATTCGCCAGCAAGTATTCTTGCACAAAGTTAAGTTACTTGTGCAGAATGATGGTGCTGGCATCGTAATGGGTCGTTTAACACCGTAACGAAGGAATATGCGTCGACTTGAGCACTTCCTCCTTTTCGTCGGTTAACAAAGATGCAGTTTTACTGATGTTGGTTACGCCTTTATTATAGATCCAGATAGTTGGTGGAACTCGTTTCCCGTAAAACCGCAAAGTTATAGCCTTTATTTCTATGTGTAATTTATTTCATTTGCACTTCAACAGAGTTTATAAATAAATTGCGTTGGTCGTTATAGCTTCACGTTCGACCTTCGATTGCTGGATTGTTTGTTATATAAATGAGCATAAGCATAACGTGTGTGTTGACAATTACGTTATAATGTCTATAACTACTCAACTCTTAACACAACACCATTAACTTTTATGCCGTTCTTTATGATGTGAAATTGGAAAGGGAGGCCTGAGTGTAACTACATATGAATTGGGTAACATTTAGATGTCTTTCAGCGCCTCTCCTCCTTTTTTCCTATTGGCACAACGAAAGCTCATATAATATAAGGTAAAAATACAAAGTCGGCAAGATTGGTAGGGCAAAACAACACAACTTTATAAATTAGGACATTTCATAAGATCATTCAAATTCATATATACCTAAGCTTATCACAGATTTATGGGATGGTACTAAATATTAGGAGCAGTGGTGCTCCAGTGGTAACGGCCGCAACTTACGATTTGTAGGTCGTAGGTTCGAACACAGACAGGTGCTTTACTTTGTCAAAATTATTTAATCTCCACTGTTCTCGAAACGGTGAAAGAAAACATCGTAAGGAAACCAACCCGCACTAGGCCCGCGTGGTGGATTACGGCCCACCTCTCACCGATAGGAGGCCTGTGCCCCAGCAGTGGGGACATTATAGGCTGATTAACACAAAATATTGAGTTAGGTAAATTGCCTTTGATGTGTATCGTAATATATTTGTCATTCCACAGAGGTCTATTCCACTACGTGAAGCAGGTGGCGCTGCTGCGGACGGTGGGACACTTGAAGTTCGCCTACGTTAAGTTGGACGTCATGAAGATCACTGCCCATCCTGAGGATTCTACTGTTAAGTGAGTTCCATGTTAAAGGCTGACTTATTTGGCCTCATCATTCACAGCCTGACTTCAGCCACTATTGAGCATAGGCCTCTCTTTTCTTGTGCCAGCCTCATCCAGGTTTTACCCGCGATGCTAACAATATCGTCCGCTCATCTCGCTGGCGGACGTCGTTCGTCCGCCAGCGAGATGAGCGGACGAAACGAACATTTCGTCTTCCAGTCCTCGGACTCGTCATCCAGTCGTTGGACTCGTCATCCAGTTCTTAGACTCGTTATCCAGTCCTTGGACTCGTCTTTCAGTCCTTAGACTCGTCTTCTATTCCTTGGACTCTTCGTCCAGTCCTTGGACTCGTCTTCCAGTCCTTGGACTCGTCTTCCAGTCCTTGGACTCGTCTTCCAGTACACTAGTCAAAGTCAAATCATTTATTTCAAACAGGCACATAAAAGGCACTTTTGAACGTCAACATTTACAAAAAATAAAATTGATTCTAGAAGCCCCTTCCAAAAAATAGTTTCGTGACTTGATGGCTACAGCATCTGATTGGGCATCCCCAATTAGATGCGACCAAACTCAGAAACACTTGAACATCCCCTAATTATAATGACACATAATGTTTACTAATTATGGTTTGTTTTCCTCTTAGCATACATAATTTCGTAATAGCTATTTATTTAGTACTAGCTGCGCCCCGCGGTTTCACCCGCATAAGTTTCGATCCCGTGGGAATATCGGGATAAAGATGTCCTTTCCCCCGGGACTCAAAACTATCTCTATATCAAATTGCATCTAAATCTGTTTAAGTGTTAAGAGGTAACAGACAGACAGACACTTTCGCATTTATAATATTAGTATGGATGGTTACCAACCAATCGAATCTGTCTGCAGGATGAGGTGGCGCATCAAGGGCATCTCGGGGCTCAAGGTATTCTTCATGTTCTGGAAATACAAACTCTGGAACATTAAGGAGGTGTTCAAAGACCAGGAACTGTGAGTATTATCGTTAATTCATTACGAATGGCATGTTTTCAATTATTATAATGAAAAAGATCAAGAGCTCAACGGTCGTTAAGACACAATTACTTTGTTATTGTTATCGAATAGCGAAAGCTTGTCTAACAGGCGAGGGGTTTAATCAAGAATTGAGCAATTAGTAAGCAATTATTGATATAACAAACTTTTAGAAATTCTACGTCCTTCATGCTGAACATGGAGGCCACGATCCATCCTGACGCGATGACGTCAGAATGGCTGGTCAAAAAAAATCATATTTCTTTGAATGTATCATATTATGTAGCAATTATTGAAGAAATGTAGCAAATACAAACAATTGGATAGCAATTCTTGAATATACTTTAAAGCCGCTTGCCATAGGCAACCAGCCATTCTGACGCTAACAAGAAATCTGATTGAATTATATTGAACGACAGTCGCACAACATTGTTCACCATGACTACGGAAGATTAGCACGTTGCTACCAATAACCAAAATGTTCCCCGCAACACTAAGTGGTCAAACGCACTACCGGTTAACCGTGCGGCTAGCCGCTTTTCCTGTTTAATATGCAACCGCTTATGATTGTACGGCGGTTTAGTGCGTACGATCATAAGCGGTTGCATATTAAATTTGAAAAGCGGCTAGCCGCGCGGTTAACCGCTAGTGCGTAAGAGGGCTAAAGCAGCCCTGTATTCGTTGGAAACAATGTTACGCAATTTTGTTTCCCAATGAATACATCAAGGTTGCCTGGAAGAGATCGCAGATAGTGATAAGGCCGCCCATTGTATAATTTGTAACGTTTGATCTATTTTTTTGTTATGCATATTTGTGGTGTACAGTCACGAGCACCAATATGTCAACACTTGCAACTTTAAATAGCGATTTTTTCACGAAATAACGAATGCAACGTTAAAATACGACACTTTACATATACCTATGGATTCGAAAATACTATGTTCCTACTAATATAAAATTTCATTAAAAAATAAAGGAGAAAACAGGACTGTACAGACGCCAGCACATCAAGCTACCCGAAACTGTCAAATTTTCCCAATCGACTTTGAACCTTATGCTTTTGCGGTAAAGTTGAAAATCTATTAAAGTAATTTTCCAGATTGTAATAGCTTGATGTGCTGGCGTCTGTACAATAAAGTTTAATAGAAATAAATAAAATCAATTCAATAGTAAACTTTTGACGACTCCTATTCTTACCATAGTACAGGGCTCAGACAGAGATAAACATTTATTTATAATTATGTCTTTTATTTTGCAGATGGTATGACGGGTTCTCTACATTCTACGTAGGCGCAGATGGTTTGATACAGAAGCACATTGTCGACAAGGTAAATTTTCTCATATTTCTGCTATATATTTACTGCATTTTGACTTTGAAACTCCTCAAGTCCCCCTTCAAGACGCGTTCACTGGTCGGCTTTATCTGCCGTCAGTGTCCATTAGTTTTGGCACCTTAAATGTTCTTCATACCTCCTTGATTATGTTTCCAGGTGATGCCAGACCAGGACACAATAATCGACGACGAAGAGAAAGCCCCGATAGCCGCTAAGATAGCGCTCCTCATCGGGTTACTGCCGCGAAACTACCTATCAGATGTATCACCCTACTTCAGTTCGTCTGCCGGCACCGCCGATACCACACCGCTACCATTCAAAGTGCTGGAATAAACTGAATAAAGCACGGCTTAATATCACGGGAATTACGTCATGGGTGGGAAATAAGGTATATTAGTGAATGATGTTTAAAGGAAGATACTGATTTTGTCTTTTCCATAGTTCGATACTTCCCTAATAGGGGAGACACTGCCAATTTTAGCGGATGGCAACACCTCGGAGTTGCCAGTCAGAAAATGTTGAGAATCGATAAAACTACATCTATCCCACATCAATGTCTGCCCTATTAGCTTATCTTTGTATAGATCTATACCTTAATCCACTGAACATAGACTCTATTGTACCTTAATGAAATGGTTTGCTAATATTTATTACCTTTGTCAATGTCTGTAGCCTCCATTTTACAATATATGCCCATATCCGTGACCATTTCCATTGTATCACATTTCGCTAATTTATTGACATCAATTGAATTTTTTCAATCTGGAACTTAAATATTTTGCCTATAATTTGGATTAAAAAGTTTTTTTTTATAAGTTGTTATTTATTTGTATTACACGAATATTTTGTTAACAAATTAATTTTGTTCTCCGTGCTGCATCCGTGTTTTGCAGTTTTAGTTCGGCATACACATTTCAACTTCGGTAGTGCAAAGTAGGTAATTACACAGTGATATTTTGATAATTGTGAATGCCTTGAATTAGTCTGTATAGATAATGTTATGTATTGCTTTAATACAATAAAATAATGTCCATTAAAGTGTGGTTTTCTTTCTTGTTTATACTATCACTAGCTGTTGCCCGCGACTTCGTCTGCGGTCCAGGGTCCAGTATGAAAAGTAGTCTTTTGTCCAGTATGTCCTCCAGGTCATGGTCTACCCACATGCCAAATTTCATCCCAATCCGTTCAGCCGTTTTAGCGTGAAAGCGACAAACAAACTTACTTTCGCATTTATAATGTTTATGCATCAATTTAGTCCATTGCACAGACTACAATATAATGCAGGGTAAGTCCATTAGCGTCTCGCGTTGAGGTGCTATCGCGATATCGCCTCAAATAATAAAGGAAAAGTCTGTGGCAAAGAATCAAAAAGTACTCTGTGGGTGGTGGCACAAACGCACCCACGTTTACAACACTGGGGTACAAACAACAATCATAACACATGGACCACTGAGAGTACTTTTTGATAGACAAACGGCCATACATAGGGCGGGCTGGGCGGGTTGTATAGCCCGGTTTCCACCGCGAGCAGAACGGACCCATTAATGACTTCGTTAAACTCGCAAACTGCATACTTGTATTTTCACCGTTGGTGGAAATACAAGTAGTATGCAGTTGAATGTTAACAGTTAACTGCATACTTTATTAATGGGTCCGTTCCGCTCGCGGTGGAAACCGGGCTATATTGCTTGAGACCCGAGCGGCCCCTCCCGACCCCCGCGCTGGGGGCTTACCATCACCTCTTAAAGCAGGGCAGAAATTGAACTGCACTACTTTTTTGTACTAAGCCGTCATACAAAAAAGTGCAGTTCAACTTCTGCCCTGCTATAAGAGGTGATGGTAAGGTAATACCGCCTTACCGCTCTCGCCATCGACGTTTAAAGCACGAAATACACGGTTTAAAACCAGTCTACAAACTAAGGTGACCTTGAAGTTTTTGTTGTTGCGAGATGCCTGCTATACGGTTTAAAACCAACATCTTCTGCCACTGGTTTACAACGCAGGCCTTTTTACCAAGGACGTTTAAAGGTCATACGAATTTGGTTTCAAACCACTGTCTACGTTGTTTGAAAACACCGTTTTAAACCGTGTATTGTGTGCTTTAGTTATTTAGTACTACTCACATGCGTCATCCGAACTCCTTAGAGTATGAAAGCTATAGAGCATCGGGTAGCGTGGCCACACATGACTACATGAGACAAAAAAGTAACTAACATGAGCTACATAAGTAGGCACGCACTGAGAGACGGAAATAGTATAGCTTTATCCTTTTCTGTTACTTATAATAACTCAATACTTTATCCCTTTCTTGTGGAAATGAAATGGAGCTGCCCGCCGTCTATACTTTTCTTTGTCTAAGTCCAAACAAAAATTTTTTTTTTTTTGCTTTCGCACCCGCCACGGCTTGTGCATTTAGCCAATTTTTCAGGAATTCAAAAAGGTTTCACGAATAGTAAAATGATTTATTTTTCACGAGAGTTTTTTTTGCTTTTTATTTTTATTCTTTTACTACTACTAGTAAGGTAACAATTATTGAGAAACATATGGCAACACAGTTATTTCGCCGATTCCGTGATGAGTGAAGGGTTTTTTGTTGTCAAATATTTTATAAAAATAAATATACAAAATTCAATAGCCTAATTTAAAGAAAAATATATATCAAAACGGAGTTAAGCTGTGACGAAGTCGGGCGTAGAGTTTTATGTTAATTAGACTATTATTTTATTGTTTTTTGATTTGTTTTGTGGCTTCATTGTTTGCATTATTCGGCTCGGCAAGACAAGGAGCCCAAGGAGGCGAGTTATTTCGCGTGATGTCATGACGGTAAGTTTATCTTAACCAATACTATATTAAGAGTTGAATAAAGATTGAATCATCTGGCGGGGGTCATTGTGCGTGTTTGTCGCCCGGGCGCCTGCCAATTGCTGTTAATTATTAGTGAATAGAGTTGCACCGAAGGCGCTGCGCGCGTACTCTCCGTCACTGATCATATGGAATACTGCCAAGTCGGTCGTATCGCGTAACCAGTTTTCATTCAATCGTCTTGAAATTCCTATTTTGAGTTTATTATTTAGGATTGTGCCAGTGCCTGAGTGGGTTTTCTTGTGATAATTTTTTTTTGTGGGATTCCCGTGTTTCCGAGACGGCTATCCCAAACTGGTGAGTCTTATTGTTTTTCGTCGCCAAACGTGAATGTTTGATTCATAACTCTGTTCTCATCATTCATCTACCTCAAGTAAGTGTTGTTTGATAAATTCCTACAACTCAAAAAGATTCTTTGTGTGTTTCTGCTATATTTACAATCTTTAACACTATAGTTTCATTGTTTTGTCAATAATTTTTCCCACAGTTGCATTGTTATATCATATTCCATTCTTAGGTTCATGTTTCATTGTCACTTGCATAGGAAAAAAACCTTACCTAAGCATTCTTTTGAAACAATACAAATTAAACATTATCTGTCTTTAGAAAAATTTTCCTATTTATTGGCATAACATTTAACATGTTTGTTTACAAAATAATCAACTGTAATAAAAGAAACAAACAATAATTTGCTGCCTCCTAAATCAAACAAAATGGTCTGAGTCACTGTATAATTTAGTGCTTCACAGGAAAGTCCCACTATCAACAAATTAGAAATTTTATCCATTATAAGTACTATCAAAATAACACTCTTGATATGAATAACAGACTGTCATGCCTTGTTGGGTGTGCCTTTTCCTTGGACCAAGATTGTGGAAATACTGTTTGAGTGTGTAATTAACCGCTAGATAGCATCAATCAGGTTAATATTGAACTCACTGCTAAAATGGAACCTTTAAAACATTATTTACTTATTTAGTTACATGCCGGAATGTAGAGTACAAAGACACTGCTTATTTCTTAAACCAGACCTCTCCTGGCAAACCTGTGAAGGAATTGTGTGGGAAGACAGGATTTAGAATAAGAAGAAATGAAAAAAAAAAAATAGCATAAAAAATAATATTAATTTTGTACTAAATATCATTTAGCATTCTTTGAATAGCCTGGGGGTCTACTACGAAGCGGTTAACCACCGTATCGGCCGAATGTTCGGTCATTTTCTACTACCTTTCATTTCCTATATTGACTATAGGTCCCGACCAAACTGTGCCAATCCGAACCTTTTTAGAACCCTTACCCTTTTTTTACCTTTTTTTTTATTTAAATTCGTAGTAGGACAACAATATTCGAATCAGAAAATGACCGAACATTCGGCCGACACGACAATCAACCACTTCGGAGTAGACCCCCTGGTGACAGACAGACGGACAGTGGAGTGTTAGTAATAGGGTCCCGTTTTTACCCTTTGGGAATCCTAAAAAGTAATTCTGCGTCATCAGTGACCGTTGAGCTCTTAAAAAAGTATAAAAATAGACTCGGATCTTAATTAATTTTAAAATGCAATGCATAGCTGTTTGCTTCTGTTTAGAGATTAAAAGAAATCATCCTGATTAACTAACTACATCCTTGACAAGAGTACTGATATGTACATTCTCATGCATGTTATCCAATTATATCAATTGAACACAAAGATCATACAATAGCTTTGAAGCATTTGTTATCAAAGCTAAAATATTATTGATTCTCAAAACATAAAACTTTATACATACATCCACTATAATCTTGGCAGTATACCAAGTATGTTAGGGTTAACTAGAAGTTGATCCAAATGCAGCTAAATATAAATATTTAAAATAATATGGTTTATTTAATTTTAGATTTCTTAACACAGTTTTCTCAATATAATTTCAATATTTCTCATCTAATCTAACAAGCGTGTACTGTCCCACTGCAGGGCAAAGGCATCCCTCTCCCTTGTCCATTGTGTGGAACACACAATTCTGTCTCTTGCTAGTGCCGGCCAGTCCTTCTATATTTCTCATAGAATTTAAAATTAATTTACTATGGCATTCTGTACCTATATTTATTTATTAGTATATTATTATTTAGAGGAAAAAACTAATAATTATTTAAACTAAAATTATCATCATCTGCCAAAAAACACCTAACCAAGCATTGCCACAATTAATCGGTCAAAAACCACAACAAAATATTACATTTATTTAAAAAAAATATTATCTAAAATATAGTCTAAACTACAATCCAATTTATTTGATACCAAAGAGGTTGACCTAAAACTCGTTCTTAAAAAAAAAAAAACAAATGATTCATCTACTCTCACATAGTGTGGGCAACCAGTACAGTTATAAGTGAGTAGTATGATATCTGGGTTAGTTAACAATTAGCATGCTATGTAGACTGGCCAGGTGCTGAGTACACTTCACTTGATAATACTATTGTGAAATGTAATGGGGGCATGGTTATTATTGTATGCTTTTGAAATAGATAATTATGTTTTTTCATGAATGCCTATTTCTTTGAATTTTGCAGTATGACTTAATAGGATAAGTACAAAAAGGCATTTAATTTTCATTGTTACATGTACCTACAGTCCAGCCACCGAGAGAATACATTCCTGAGTCCTGCTGACACCTATCAGTGAGACAATTCTAGAAGCTAATTCAGATTAGATTCTATTCTATTTTTTTGAGGTTCTGACTCCATAGGTAACGTTCGATGAATTTTACAAGCGAAGCTAATAAAAGCGTGTTAATTAAAAAACAAAGACAGTTTCGTACCGGGGGTATATTTACGGGAACCGTCTCATGCGATATTTCCCCTATTAATATGAAATTGATTGATATCGTCATTCTCATTTATTTCAATAATTGAGAACGACGATATCTAATATAAGTCAACGATATTTATTATTAGTCAATGGTCGTTCTAGATTCTATAATAGGGCATCTAGGGCCGGTCACCTCTAGGCTTTTGTCTGGTGGTCGCCTTTTGTTTCGCCTTTTTAGGGTTCCGTACCTAAAGGGTAAAACGGGACCCTTTTACTAAGACTTCGCTGTCTGTCCGTCCGTCCGTTCGTCTGTCTGTTACCAGGCTGTATCTCAAGAACCGCGATAGCTAGACAGTTGAAATTTTCACAAATTATGTATTTCTGTTGCCGCTATAACAACAAATAGGTACTAAAAACAAAATATATTAAATATTTAAGGGGGCTCTCATACAACAAACGTGTTTTTTTCCCGGTGTTTTTGCCTTGTGGTACGGAACCCTTCGTGTGCGAGTCCGACTCGCACTTGGCCAGTTTTTTTTTACTTTAGTTACCATCTCAACAGTCAACTGCTGGGCCTGTTTCAAACTGCGTCTTTTTACCGACTTCAAAAAAAAGGAGGTTATCAATTCGATACGTATGTATGTAATATTATTGGAATTGCATTATATTCACATATGACAATCTACTAAGGCTTCCAAACAAATATACAAAATTTCATAGACGGATGTATGTATGTATGTATGTATGTATGTATGTATGTTTGTCCACGCATTTCTCAGCAACTATTAATCGGATCGTGACCATTTTTTTTGTATTAGCTTACATTTACTTCAACTTAGGGAACAGTGCAAGTTTCATCAAAATCGGTTCAGTAATTTTCAAGATATGGACTAATACGTGTAAGTGTGACGGCCTGGCGTATTGATACGAGCTACGGGTGTAGTGTCAAAGGGAAAACATCTCAAAACCTTGGTCAAATTCTAGTGCAAAAACTAAAATTTACGAAATAAAAAGTAATTTAAAAAAATTAAACCGACTTCAAAAAGAAATCAACTCAAAATTATGAAATAACTTTAATTTCAGAAGTCGGTGGCAAAAAACTAAAATACAGATCCCAAGACACCGACTTCCGAAATTAAAGTTATTTCATAATTTTGAGTTGATTTCTTTTTGAAGTCGGTTTAATTTTTTTAAATTACTTTTTATTACAGGTTTCCACCCACTCTAATCTACTATCTGTTCGTGGCTTCGTGTCGGTTATTTAGAACTAACTATTAGCATATCTGCGTAAACTTACGCCGTACAGTTTATTACCTACCTAAACACCTTATGCCCTTCTCCAGTTAGTTACCAAGTGACCTCCTTGCCAAAAATCATAGTTTATCGTGATGACTGGCCCTGACTTTCGCATATAGGTACTTACCACCTTTAATTTACGATTTTCTCAAACCATTTAAGGTGGTCACGATCGCCTTACGTAGGCACGGAATGTACGTAAATGGTTATTTATAAAATAGCCGAGTGCGACTATTGGCTATCGAAATGACTGCTTTGACTCATAAAGTCATGTTACTAAAAATGTTTGCGTGTTTAGAATTGATTGACCGCAAAAATGAATGAGACAAAGGAAAGAAGTTGTTAAAGAAACATTAATAAACTTTACTGACGGAAGTCTTAGGAAGTAGAAAAAACCGCCGTTAAAATCTCAGAAGAAAGAATATTATTTACACAAAAAGCTAAAAAAGCCCAGATGATTGAACATAATAGTCATTGTCATAATAGTCGCGGACACAAAGCAGAAGGCTATTTATTACTAACCATTAGCAAGTTCATTGAAAATGTCCTCCGTCCTCCAATGAATCACTAATGATAACATTATGCAGGTTCCGCATTGGCCATGACGTAACTCTCTTCAGAATTCGAATAGATTCATAAGACTAAGTTTTCAAATTAAAGCCCTGTTCCTCTCCTATTTTGCTATGCTCGATAGGGTCTACAACTCTACAACAATCATGTCTTTGTCAACCTACCACCTAAGTTCACGTTGTGGAATTAAATAAATATATTGAGTACTGAGAAGACATCTGTCTGTTACTAGAGAATCCGAAATTCTATCCATTCATCGTCGCATCAATTAGTATCGGGCAAAACAAGTTTTAATAACATGTTCGGTTATCGACGAAAGATTTGGGTTTTCCCCATGTCCCACGTTTTCCAATTCTTCGTCATGTTTTATGCCTATCACGAAGATAACATGATAATAACAGAGAAAAGCCCGGTACCTATACTTATGATCAAATGCCCTTTAGGGGAGACAGTCTCCGCTAACTTGCTCAAGATGTATTCCCAAAAGGGTAGTAAAGTCGTTCAACACGATTGCCTTCTGTTCCATAATTTCCCCAAGTTTGAACAGAATGTTTCACACACAATGAAATGTTATCGTACAATGTCTAGCTTAATTAGGCTGCGAATAAAAAAATTGCGGCTATCAGTTTTTAACAGAGCGTAACAATCAGCTATAAATACATAGTTTCAAGGTTAAGGTTCTAGTTGCAAGGCCGTTGCAAGGTGTCGTTCGTTCCGAGTACTGAAGACGTTGAAGTAATTTTATCAGGTTGTTGAGCAACTCTATACGGCTGTTTTGGTAAGGCTTTAGGATAAAGTAGCATGTAACATACATGTGCTATTGTGTGTAACTTATCCACCTACTCTGCTAGCCATTGTCCCAAGATTTTCACCCAATTAATTTCGATATAATTATATTGTTTCTAGAACTCCTGAAGACAAGTCTGCAGTGCACATTGAGTTTTTATTGACCCAGATTTATGATGGGATATGTGTCCTAAGTTGTAGGCAGCAAAAAAAGGATGGGGGATGTATCAAAGACTGCATTTAATTCGTTACTCCGACAAAACCGCCCAAGCGCGGTAATTACAGCAATCTCGAAGATTGCTTGTCCAAAGCGCTATTACCCCTAGTCAATGCCCCTAGTGGGCTTTTTATATATACCTAACTGTACGCCTCTTGATAGCCGTTGCTGAGAAGTGAGATTACATAGCTTTTTGTACACTAATCACTTTTTAATGGCGGCCTTGTATCACCGCAGCGCTTGCCAATTTATTATTCGTACCTGTTCTATCTAGTATCTGGTTATGTAAACGAAACGAGCTTCATTACATCATTAGGTACGCCACGTGCTCATTTGTAGTATCGATTCGGATGTCATAGCATTATTGGATATGGCTTGGGATTATTCGGGAAAGTTTATGTCCAGCAGGGGACGGCTTTCGGCTGAAATGATGATGAGGATAATGATAATTCGGGATAGTGTAAAATTTACACCACTGCAAAGGCTAGGCTACGAATATTATCTAAAATCAACAATCTAAGCACTTTTTCCAAGAACATTCACATGGTATTCATGTGAATGTCCTCGCAAGTTCCAATTGAAATTGCTTTATTATCTTTTTTGTGAGGATTCCACTTGAATCCAGGAATACTTTCATACTGGTAAATCAACTCAGCCTATTGCAGTCCGCTGCTGGACATAGGCCTCTCCCAGGCTGCGCGACAACACCCTGTCCTCCGCCTTCTGCATCCAGGCCATCCCAGCCACCTTCTTTAGGTCGGTCGGGTCGTGGGGTGTATACTGGTAAATACTGAAGGGTTACATTTTTCTACCTGATTGAGTCTGGGGATCCTTTTTACCACATCAGCATTGTTGATTCAATATTAATCAAGTTTACATTAAACATAGCAACAGTATATTGATAGGATTATCAGCAACTAACATAAAGATAGTGCTTACATCATAAAATGATTAAATATATTACACTGATAAGCTTCGTGTAATGCATTCAGTACATTCAAGTATGCAGAGCAGATTATGATCTGCGTTGGCCGCCTGCACGTTGTAGTCCAGCTAGAAATTACGAAACGATACAGGGCATCATAATGCAGCTCACGCCCTGTTCACTGAATATAAGCCGATAATGGTAATTAGTTCAGCCATTTCAAAGAGGATTTATGTATTACAATAATCGGATCAATGTTGCCAATTCTTGTCCCTAAGCCTGGCTTTATGAAACTATTTTTGCTCAACTCCTATTGGTCGAAAACTTCAGTTCACATTTTATCAATATTTATGTCTAGCTTAACATCTGTCTGGCACCTATTCGACCTATGATAGGGCGTAGACCTCGTTTAGATTGGTTCAAGTGAAGGTCTGTGACCCTTGTCGTTTTGATCCACCTTGTCTGCGATCTTCTTTGTGTCGTCAAACGTCTAGCCGCCAGACGGCTAGCCTAGTTGCAATCTATAATCAAGGATGAGTGTAGAGACGGTATTAACTTTGGTTGTCTGGATGCAGTGGTGGTTAAACGGTCACCCACCCTTTATAAAATAATGGTCTCTAATCCTTTTTCCCGACGCGTAAAATTCGGTTCTGCGATGTTTTAATGAAGGACGTTGGTACAGAGAGGTTATAACATCCGTTTGCATATTTTCCTCGTGATAAAGTTACCATGTACTCGTGTAAGGAAAACAAATTTTGGGCCCAAAACCGAGCATTTGAATAGTAATTATTCGAGTCAGTTCAGTCAGTTATTCACGATTTCCAAAACCAAGCAGTGGTCTTATTTTAATAAATATTGTTTCAGGTGCTAAACAATTAGAGACTGATATCTATAGAAATGCAGACATCTGGCAAGACTGAGTGATGACATAGCCCGAAGATGTCGAAAGTACTGAGCGCGCTCGGCGGCGCCCTGCCGGACGAGCGACCCTTACTGTCGCTGCAGATTGTGGAGAGTGCAGCCAAATGCCCCCTGGGGTACTGGCCAGTCAGCAGGACCTATGATGAAGACGCTGACGCAGGACTTCTGCGCACGAATGGACTGTTCGGGAAGAAGCCCAGCCATTATATTTGTTTGTCTAAGTCGGAGGGTAAGTTCAATTGCAGCCATCCATCCATTCATACTAATAATTATAAATGCGAAAGTAAAGTCTGGATTCACGGATTCTAATAAAATTTGGCTCACATAGGATATAGGATAGACCATGGCGTGGGATTATTGGATACGTTTATCCCGGTAGTACGTTCCTGTGGGATAATTTCCTACCTCCACGCAAGCGAAACCGCGGTCAGGAGTAAGTAATAGACGTAAACTCAGTAGTGTATATTTTATGGTTTACATTATAACCTTGACTTGAAGCAAGCTATAAGCGTAAAGTTAAGGAGGATCATACGATCTGCTCCGGGCCATTTTCCCGCTAGATGGCGCTGATGTCAACATTTTTAGTTTATTTTGTTTTATGTGTAATTGGCACATTATTAAGTCGTAGAAGTGGTAGACGCGGTTATCGGACATTACTCTTTATTGTATTTGGTCATAACATTGCCTCAAAATCCACCCAATTCGACACATAATCCCCAAATAAAATCTGCCATTGAATACAGGTCGTTTACACACACAGACGTAAGCGAGTACTTCCAAACGTTTACAAGAATAGACTACTAGGTGGCGTGTATTTAAAAAATGCGCCACCTGCTACGATATTTATATGAAAAATTAAATGCGTTCCTTGCGAATATTATGAATACTGTGCCTGTGCGTAGTACTCACAACCGGCGTGCGTGTATGACCAGATTTATGAACGTAAACGAGACAAAAGGAGTATGTAAGGTATCGTGGCAGGTGGCGTTCTGTAGTTTCTGCCTACCCCCGGCATGTCTTTTGTCGATGGGATTCGCCCTTAACCTCTCCCTAGTGCTTTAGCTGGAAAGAAGAAGTGGCGCAACAAACTCCCCAGCAGCACAGCTGTCTGTTCAGTTACAAAAACTTCAATCTATACAGTTTATAAAGATAGTTTTATTTTATTACCTTACTACTAATTAAATATAAATAAAAGTATTTGAAGTGACACAAATGTAGCCTGATACATGATTAAATTTATAGCATATCCAATAATAAATAGTATCCATAAATACAGATATTACACCTAGCAGACACAAGAAAAAAAAAAAGATAACAACAAATCAAAAAAATACAATGTAGTATGCAATTACTTATAACCAGAGTGTGAAATATTTTATAATGTCAAAGCACTCCTACCAAAGTTTTTAGAAAAAGAAAAATCTAAAGACCTGCGATTGAGATCACCAGGTGGTTATACTTACATAATAAAGTATTATTTCACCTTTTCATTTTATAGTAAATACAAATAAAAAGTAATATACAATGATATGATAATGTTGATTCTAAACAAACTACTACAAAAATACAATTTTATCAAAAATCGTTTGACTTGGTTGTTTTCACCATGTGCCGTGAGTCTTCTTGTCTACTGCTAAAGGCTGCTACTGCTGCAAAGAAAAATAACTTTACTTAGAATATAATTATGTTACTTTGGACGAATATTGTTGCCCATTCATTTCAAAATGTCCTTTACCATCATTCTCCAAAACTGCTATATATTGAAACTTTACTAGTTGCTCGAATTTCCAACTGATGTTGATGGACGATTTTTCACTAGAATAACATAATAATATATTTTAGACATTGAAATTGATGCAATTTATGAAGTAAAAAAAAGAATTAACCAGCTATACATTTCCAGTAGCTGATATCGCATTGTATAGGATTTCCGTACAATGGGAGGTCAGCTTATACTGGAAATGTATAACTTGATATCTAGCTGAGTATACATACCATTCAAATCTATACATTTAGCATTTTTTTGAACATGTCTCAATATGATTTCTGGCAGAATACGTCGTTTTCGTGTTGACGACTTCTGTCGTATCCTGATTTGTTCCTTTCCATTTATGTATTTATATGTCCAGTAGCAAGCGATAATCCTGAAAATAGAATATTTTTTACTAGAAAATATCAATAAAATTTAAATAGTTGATTATGTAACATACAAAGAAACAATACTGCTGGTTGATTCTGTAAAAATCTCACCGTGAAAACTTAGGTGAAGTGAGTTTGTTTTTGCTAGAGATTGACCTATTGACAGCTCACTCCACGCTCATTTCACCTAAGTTTTCACGGTTTACAGAATAGCACCGCTATACCATGATAATCAAAGCATTTCTAACTGGTACTACAATTCTTACTTATTATATTTCCATTTGCAGCTGTTTTATTGACATTGCAGTAAAAATCCTTGCAGTTTTCATGTATTCCGAATATATGAAGCGGGCTATGCTGCTATGCTATGCTGCTGCCATAGCAGCACTCTCACTCTTATACATTATAATTTTCCATGCCACTAGTGTAAGCTTCATCATGTTTGGCTTTAAAATATTTATAATAGTGCGAGCTTAGTGTTGGCCAAGATCTAAAAAAAGTACAAATATGAATACAGAATATGCTTCACTGATCTTGAGATGTCAATACCAATTTGATTTATTTATTTACCTTGTATTGCCCTGGTATAGTTTTTGATTACATGATTCTTGCATTCAATTTGTTTTATTATGTTCCCATCTCAGACTAAAGTTCCTATATGAACCTTTCTCTTTCAAGTTTGCAAACACGGAGGAGTCTCCGTCTCCAATAAAACTCAAATAACGAAGTTGATGCATTTCTTCACTCTTTTGAAAGCTTTCCACAATAATTTGTGATTCCATTGCTGTAGGCGGTCAAGTAAATTTTTTGCAGCAATTATGTGCTTTCATGTCCATGTTTCCTTTTTCATAATATTGACACGTATAACAATATTTGTTTTCTACACCAAGAAATAGACATTTCTTAGTTTCTTTACCAATAATGCAGGCCTGGAAATGAAAAGCAACACTTGTAAATATTGCACATAATAAAAAGTTCATACAGAACCAAATATGTGTTTAGTAAAGGAGTATGTAAGGTATTGTAGCAGGTGGCGTTCTGTAGTTTCTGCCTACCCCCATGGGAAGAAGGCGTGAGTTTATGTATGTATGTGTTTAGTAATATATTAACTTACCTTATCAGAAGATGAATCAAAGTTATGGCCATATGACCTTTTCAGCCATCCTCCGACTACATACAGTAACAAATGGAACACTGTCTGAAGATACATGACCTTTTTGAATAGTATCTGACCTTTCTTGTTCACCAGCAGTTTTGATTTCCTCTGACAAATGTTCAAACCACACACTGCCAATTTTTTTTTCAACACGACGAAATTTATTTGCCGACATTGTTGGAATATTCATGAGACTTGTAATGTGAGCTGATTGAGTGTAGTAGCAGCTATCAGCAGTCGCAGTTGCCCACAAAAATGCAGTATTTATTTTATTACTGCTCTCCGTAGTGCTTCCACGGTCAGTGGGTCGTCTTAGTTACCAAACATACTGCACTTGAAAATTAATTCACTTCGAAATCCATCAAGTCTCTCATTACCAAATTCAATTTGTGAAGATTCACACATATTTCGGTGTCTTTCCAATTGGAATGCCCACTCAATTACATTCTTCAGGTCCACAATGCGATACCCAGATATCCATTTCTTTGGAACAGTTTCCACAGTCAATTGTAATGAATCAGTTTCAGGATTAGAGAAATCTGAAATAAAGTAAAACAAAAGAATATTATGTTACTTCATACACTCAGTATTTGAATAAAATTGAATAGTATCGAATTTCACAACCGTACAATGAGCTATCAGAATTTCGTAGACGAAACATTCTACTAGAAAAGAATTGCTACTATTATTATAAGAAATTGAAGCATTCTACTAGAAAAGAATTGCTACTTTATAAGATATTGATCTTACTGGGTATGATACGATCTTACTAGTCTTATCAAAGTACTCTGTGATCACATCACATACTATCAAAGTACTCTGTGCATACTATCTATGACAAGGTTACGTTCTGAACTCATTACAGAAAATAAAACAATAAAAATAAGAGTAAAATTTTACTTATCTTTATATTCCTGGTAGAGTATTAGTCGACAAATAAGAAAAAAAATAAACAGATTAGATGTTTAAATACAAACAATAAATCACGTTTATTAATTTGATGTAAGTAACTCAATCATTTGTTTGTTTCTGAACGCACGTCTAGCTCTATTGTTGGAGGTACCTACGCTGCGCGCCGTCCGCCGTGCGACATAACTATCAAACTATAAATAATGTATGTTTGTCTGAAACTGTTTATACTGTGCGTAAAAGGTATTCTATTTTGTAGGTACTTCGATTTTGCAAATGTTTGTTGGGTTACCGAATTATAATACATATTATGTACTTTATTTAATTTATTGTTGACCAAAAAATATAGGTACAAACGCATTAAAGTTATGATAACCACTGACTTTGTACTTATGTAATTGATACATAGGTAAGTAATTAGTATTGTGACGGGATTTCAGCGCCTAAAACCTAACTCACGGGGCAACTTTCTGTTTCTAAAACCGCCGAAAGATAGGCACTTACCTACTTATTTTTAAAATTGAATCATTATTAGTTACTATACCTACAATAAATTGCAATAACATACTAGAAATATTGCAATAATTTGAATCAATGAAAATGCAAAGCATACAAAATAGAATAATTCCGCGAGCAATTCCGCGCGCCAAGCTATTGCATACAAGCAATCTTCAAAATTATATTTTTATATCATGTCGCTACGGCGAAAGAAGAGTGGCAACGGTTTTCTTGGTAATTCTTTCAATGTAGTTCATGAGTTCAAGGTTGCGAAGACAGCTCGGGTGGGACGGCAACGTCGCATAAATCCTATCTACGAATAATGATATTTATGTTGCCACAAAACAATATTATGTAATAAAGTCGTTTATGTTGGGAAGGTCGTCAGGTCAGGTTATTAATTATAAAGTTTTTTTTGGTGAACCTGTTCATGAAAGGTATGAAAGGAAATAAATCAATTATTGTACGTATTATATTGATTAAACAGAATTATAATAATGCCTACACGCCATCTAGCGTTCTCATCTCTAAACTATCGCAATCATGGCGCTTGAGTTTGCTTACTTTGCTTGTCAAAACTCACGCACACTAGTGACGCAACTGTCAAATTTGGTCTGGATTTCGCGATCGTTTTCCTCAGTAAATAATGTAAATTATTTCCTAAAAAGGTCGATCGCGGGGACATTTCATTATAGAAAAGTGATAAAATGATTTGTTTTCAACAAAGAGTGCCTATGTTTAGCGTATAATCCCCACGAAAAATGTATGGACGGCCCATCGGAACATCCGCCTTAAACACTTTCACGCTCACTCGAAACATGCTGTAACTGGTGGTAATCTCATTAAAGTTAATGCTTCTCGGCGTACAACGAGCTTATGAACAGACGTTAAAATGTGAAGTAATTATAATCCTAGAGGCTTATGATTAATTGGAATGGCCTGGCGCATTCCGCCCACTTAAACCATCAGGCCACGCGGCGCTTTGTTAGTGGTCCTTTGGCTTTAAAATTCTTGTACGAATTCTAATGTGTGAAATAACGAAAAGCGCGCCCACCAGACATAGATATGACCACAGATTTCCCTGTTGTTCAATATTTGCCTCCGGACCCTATACGCTCCTCAAATGACACCTAATTTCCGTATTTCGCGCTTCGCGCCGTCAACGCACGTATAAAAAACGTCAAGTGGGTAGCCCTGCGTAATCTGTGGCAGGCCCTCACCCCTAACCGTTATAAAGTACGTCATGTGACCAACCAAATGGCCTCTAGGTAAAAACGAACGAACTGTCTGCGGTTAAACAGTTACAAATAGATTAATAATAAACAGGTCCAATTTCCTTCTGGTTTTCCGTACTTAGTTTACTCAGTCATTCGAACGACTAGTACAATTGTAACGCAAAGAAAGGCTTCAATTCGATTGTGTACTTGTCTGACACCTAATACTCGGTAAATCGATTAACGAATAGATATGGCGTCGGTGAAAGAACGAAGCATTGTCTTTGCGCTGTGTTGTGGGTTACACAATGCGATAAATACTGGCCGGCGAGATAAATTGGTCAATGTGATAACTGAATTATTATGAAAGCCCTAAGGAGATACAGTTCTTTTATGTGCGGTATTAAAAAATGATATGGTTTTGTCGACTATCAGAGGATTTGAGTGTCTTGTCTATAGTGGTTTTTGCTGCATGATACACTCCCGATAGTCATTTCTCAGTTACTCTCAAAAGGGACGTCAAATTGATATCAAAGAAAAAGAAGTTCGAAACATAATGAAAATAATAATATGTTTGTATGTACAATCAATCGCATCGCATCAATAAACATTCAAGCTGATCCGTAAATAATTTAACCAATAGGCTGCCACAAAAAATCAAAGCCAGTCTAATTACGGCAAGTACGGGAACGGTCGCACTCATTCACTTTCATTAAACTTGATACGAAGGCCGAATCTGTTGTCCGATGATTACTCAACGGTCGTAACGGGGCCACGACCGAGGACCGAAAACTCGCGACCAGCGACCAGCCCCCAGACACGCATAAATCTGTTTGCTACAACGATACTGGGTCACTGCCTCATTGTTGTTAGATTGGCGTGCTGTGCCCTGTAAATGGATTTTTAATACGAGTTTATTGTGCTCCGGGAAATGGGAGTTCCACGTAACGTGGCTCATGTCTTTTCGGAACGCTTTCTATCATGCGTATGGCAATAATCCTTTAGGGCGTTGACCCAGGATATATGTATTGATGACAGTTGTGACAGTTATTATACTGATTTGGGATTTGGCTCTCAATATCCAAATCTCCCACAAGGTCGACCTTGTGAAAGCCGCAGGAATCCGCTGGATGCGGGAAGCACATAACCGGTCAAGTCGCAGTGCTTGGGAGAGGTTTATGTCCAGCAGTGGACGGCTTTCGGCTGAAATGAGGATGATGATGAAGATTCAAGTCTCAAGTGACACCTTTCAGATACTTTAAAGTCCCGAGTTCAGTTTGTAATCTTGTCCAAATAACAAAACTTATTGGTGCCCCCCTTAGAGAAACTACAAAAAGCATGTGAACCCAACGGCACGTCTATGCATATCAGCGCGAGCGACCCTATTATTGACCTCTGCCACTGCTAGGCTTACACTACGTTATCTTTAACCCAAAGGAGTATTTTATCTCAGTAGACCCGTAAATAGAGATAGACTCTTTACCCCCAAGAAATCTCTTATCTCAGTCAAATCAATCTACCTAACCTTTTCCCAACTATGTTGGGGTCAGATTCCGGTCTGACCAGATACTGCTGAATACTAGTAGTTTACATAGAGCGACTGCCTAACTGACCTCCACAACCCAGTTACTGGGTAACACGGTTCCCCTTTCTAAGACTGGTTTTTAGACTTTTGGGCTTCTGAGTAACCGTAATTCTTTTATCTCAGTAAAGCCGTATAAATAGAGATAGAGTAGTGCATAGGTTCTCAACCTCATTTTGCCAACCGCCTTTGAGAATGTGTTTTTTTTTTTCTAGAGTCCCCCCAATTTTTTTTACTTACCATTTGTCGCGATCGCGAATCTGAAGTGGCTATTGCCACGATTATATTTAAACGTGTAATATTATATAGTCGTAAGATAGGATATGTAAATTTCTCTGGGTCTTCTACTGCCCCCCCCTGAGAGTCACAAACGCCCACGAGCGGGTGTTATCGCCCACGCCACGTAAATCTATGGACTAGTGTTACGTCATCAAGTTCACATAGTAGCCGCATTAGAAATAAGTCAGGAGTCAGTGTAATGGTATGCTGGCACTGATTAGATAATTGTGCTGACATATCTTCGTATCTTCCCACGGTCTTTGGCTTCACTGTTTCCTATCATCGTGTTACTAAGTGCTGTCATCGTTTGTGCTTTCTGATATTTGTTTTATTGGTAGACCATAAACGTCAAAAAAGTATGGTCAAGCAGACGTTGTATTATCATTACTGAACTTTAAGCAGTTTATAAATAGACCCCTACGGATCGGCCTCAAGTCGTAATGTGTCATTTTGTCTTTCGTTTCTAACGATCTTTGTCTAAGTCCTTTTTTATGTAGACTATTTCAGAAGAAAGTTTTTTATCCCAAATTGTCAAAATCACACTGACAACAGTGAAGAGATTTTGTAATCGCTAATAAAGACTGTAGAAAACTTTCTACTCGACGACGGCCACAAAGTATATACGTTTATCTACAAAATCCCGTCTATCAAAGATCACGAATGACAGCCGGGACCGTGCTTTCCGAGACACGGAGGGGTCACGGTATGTAAAGATGATCACCCATCCACAAACCAATCGCGACAAGCGTAGCTTAACCTGATCGATCAACTTGTGCGACTGTTATTATTTAACCACGGACCCCTCCTTATATACGTGACTTAATGTCAGGAAAAATTGAGGAACAAAAAGAAAAAAAAATCCTATGACAAAACAAAGAATTCTGAGTCGAATTATGTAAAAGAGTGAATTTAGTAAAAAGTACAATTGACTCTTTCTACTTTGCTGCCGTCGTACTGTCTACACGGAACGTCATCTTTGTCGACTCTTCCGTCGACAAACCGGCGGTGCTCGTGCTAAAACTGCTGGTCATGGTCTATCCACTATCCGTGTGCCAATTTTATCCA
This sequence comes from Oligia latruncula, assembly GCA_948474745.1. Taxonomy (NCBI): domain Eukaryota; kingdom Metazoa; phylum Arthropoda; class Insecta; order Lepidoptera; family Noctuidae; genus Oligia; species Oligia latruncula. The sequence continues at coordinate 2,210,568 of OX419685.1, forward strand.
AATCCGTTTAGCCGTTTAGATGTGAAAGGTAACAAAAAGACAGACCTTCAGATATACTTAGTTACTGTCGTATTTATAATATTAGTATGGATGTCATTGTATGACTACAAAGCTTCTAATGCCTATTTCGGACTACACTGGTTATTTAATCGGATGGATAGTTATTTAGTAGTCGAACATATGCGTAAGGACTTTACAAATGCACACACCCTTAGTTAATCAATTACTTTCCACTCGAGTTCGCTCGACTAACTTACTACCGTAGACAATCCTTAGAAGCCTTTTCAACAGCTGTACCCATAGTATAGTTTACTATTCTTTTCAACGTTTGTATAGTACCCAGTGGCGTAGCGTGCCCTGTATCAAAATTAGTTAGGGGGCCCCAATGAAGGGTAAAGATTTCTCACAAAAGAAACAAAAAGGCTTGCATTGAATTAAAAATAATATTTATTGATTATAAGTTATCGCTTCCTCCTAGAAATTGAGCTAGTCAAACAATTCAAATTAAATATACACTTTTCTTGCCTTTTTTTCGGCAAATTGATTTATTGAATCATCTAAGGGCCTGTGCACACCACGTTTTTTAAACGCGCCGTTGACGCGCGTTTCTAAAACGCGTCGACGGCGCGCTTTTATCCTACAGAAGGTCTACAGGCTGCATCTGACTCGCGTGCGTATCGCGTCTGTATCGCTACAAACGCGCGTCAACGGCGCGTTTAAAAAACGTGGTGTGTACAGGCCCTAATTATAGCTGAAGACGATAGGCAACAGTTTTTTTTTTAATTTATGCTTCTATAGACAATAGTGACAAGTCTGATAGCCGTTCCTGTCCCATCGAAGTCCTTAGGTCATTTTTTATCAGTTTTAATTTTGAAAAACTTTACCGGGAAGCACGAGAACATTTTACTCATTTACACACGTTAGGGGCCTCTGTAGCCCGGGGGCCTCGTATCATTGATACGGCTGATACGGCGGTAGCTACGCCCCTGATAGTACAGATATACGTACATAGATGAAACAGACTAAGAGGTAGAGAAACAATTAGCAAATGTAAAAACAACAGGATCAATCATTCATTGCTATCAAAATATTATTCTATTGAAGAGCTGCCACGTTCGCGGTCACTCGACAGCTGGTCGACGAATGACGACTATTAGGTACCTACGCATATTTTCAGGACATTAGGTACCTACACAAGTTTGATCGGTAATAAAAGAACAAGGGTAACGTTACTAGGTTTCCCTCTATTCGTTTGTTTAAAGCTTCAACGGAAAGGGAAATTACGACCAATTAATTTGTGACGTCTTTAGTATTGTAACTATAAGGCTGAGGCTACATTAGGCCGCGACTCGACCTGCGACACATGAGCGATTAAAACAAGTAAATGAATGCTCACGTCTATGGCTACACCATACATCAAATATTACTAGCGATCTTTGATTTCTTTATGCGATAGGAACAACATTACTGTAATCATGGCATCGGCTACATCAACATATCAGCGAAATTGAAGCGAATTTATTAGAAAATACGCCGGAATTTCGCTTGTAATGTAGCCATACCATGTTTTTCTCGTTTCGCTCTTCCAGTCGCATCGCAAATCGCTGCCTACTTGTAGCCTCAGCCTAATGGTTTACTTTTTAGTATATAAGACTTTATAGACTTTACAGTGACTTCACTCACTTGACTGCAAAATCCTTTACGAATATTGGAGCACCAACGTCTCTGTATCACTGTGATAAGAAAATAATAAGCATTATAAGTCTGTAAGTAAACAATGACTTACAGAGTAATTTTTCAAGAATTGACCCATAATCGCAACTGTATCTAGGAATAGCGGCGAGGGGGAATATGGCCGTTATTTTGTCCTGCCACATGAGACAAAAGATCAAAATCCTTCATGCAAGAGCACTCTGTCTCTTCATGCTACTGAACAAGCCCAAATGAACACAATGTTTTCCTTTCCCCAGGAGTACCCGGCTACGTAATGGACGGCGTAGTCATAGTAGGAGAGCGGGAAGCTGCCCCGCCAGGCTACAGCGTGGCTGGTCGCGCGGGTAAACGACGCCTGTGCACGCGCGTGTCGCGTCCCGCCGCTGCGCGCGCGCACCCGCCCGTCACTGATGTCATCGTATGCTCCAAGATGAGGCAGGCTCCACAAGGGTTCTTACTGGCTGGGTGAGTGAGAACACATGCAGTAGTAGCCCAACGATTAAACCCAGGGACTATGGGTGTCATTTGCAGCCAGGAGATGTGAAGGTCAGCCGGTCTATTCTGTAAAAATCTTACCGCTAAAACGTAGGTGAAGTGAGCTGATATTCCTGGATGCTAGGGATTGATAGCTCACTTGACTAACGTAACAGTTGACAGTTGGTGCTCACACACATGGCATAGGTACAGGAAAAAACATCTGTCCGCAAATTGTAACCAACCAATTCATGGTGGTGGTTCATGGCTAAGGAGCGGTTAAATTTTTCGTCAGTAGTACGGTGAGCCTCCATTAATAAGAGGTCTTAGTCCGTGGTTTCGTCTCCACTCCATCACCACCCTTTTTTGATTTGTCCATCATGCAAATCAAGGCTAAAATTTTCTATTAACACTTAAAGCAAAATTCACAAATTGACTTCACTTAACTAAGTGAAGTAATGGTTCCATACGAATGTGAACCTTATACTTATGGATATGTTCATATTCGTAACAGCGAATGTGGACAAGCATTTTATTCGAATTCAATTGGAATAATTTTCACATTCGTATGCGAAGCTTAGTTTACTTAGCAAAGTAAAGTCAAAGTCCCTTAGCGTTAGTTGACGCTTATCTTTCATTATGCCAAAATGGAACTGACGCCGTAGAATTTCTTAAAACTTGCAAGGAATGCACAATAAAAACAGTATACAAAAAAAGAATTTTGAAAATCGGTCGTCAATTGGCGGAGTAATCACGTAACAAACACAAAAAAAAAAAAAAACATACCGTCGAATTGAGAACCTCCTTCTTTTTTGAAGTCGGTTAAAAATGTGTCTCTTTTCCTCCCCAGTGAGATTAATGGCAAGATGGTGTGTTACAAAGTGAGCGGCGGCAGTACTGACACGTCGCCGACGCACAACGAGTACGAGAACGTACTCACTAACATCACGCCCGAGGCTAATAGGAGGTAAGCTGACACAACCTAATTGCAAATTTCTAACAGTATACACAGCTCACTTTTCTATGAAGCATTTTTTTTTTCATTTCATTTCATTTCATTTATTAAAACTAAAACATTGTTCACAAGCATGCAGTTCTAAACCAAGAGAAAACTTAGACTGCATTAACAGCGGGTCCCAAACTAGGCACAGCCTGTATCGTGGTGACCCAAACTGCTGAGTTTAAATGTTTGTAAACGCACCCACGATACAGGAGAAATTTCTAGTGTGGGGCAACGTTTAAAAAAAAAAAAAAACACTATACAAAGTTACTAATTGAATCAGTACTGCTAGCGCAAGATTGGTATTGATAATTTCATAATAATTAACTATTAATAATTTACATTTTAACTTTGAAGCATGTTTGACCTTACGTCTGCGCTTGAGCGACAGGGATAAATATGATTATTGATTGACAGGCCAATAAGCACGAAGCTCGCTAAGTAGATCAACTCAAGTATCATCTGTCGTCATCCTTGACAGTAACACAGTGTTATTTATCCTAGAAACTTGGCTCTGCGATCTCCACACTTTCTTAGTTGTAACTTTACAATTTGCGCGCCTTCGTCTAACTTATAGATTATAAATCTCATCTGTGATTACAACAATCCAGTTCTGAATCACCATCATCATCTGCCTAGCCTTTTAAAAAAAAATCTATTCAAGCAAAGGGTTTCTTGCATTGAGTCTAAATGCCGTCACAAATTCAGCATCAATACAATAAAAAAATAACATAACAGTCTTCCAGCACGGCAGAACATCGTTTAAATCGTCCTTGAGTTCTCAAATTGATTAAAATCTATACACAAAGAGTTTCTTGAACATTGAGTCTAAATGCGATCAGTCAGCCAGTATTAAATAGCCCAGATTCAATAAAAATAATAAGTAAAATTATCTTGCAATACGACATAACATCGGTTAAATGCAGTTAAACCTAAATTCCTGCAATACGCAAGCTCGAACACAACAAAGGAACGCACAACTAAATTAATAAATCATTCAATGACTAAGACGAATTAACTTGTACCGTTTATATTCTCATGTAGGGTACAATATACGCGCTCTGATCATTGAGAGCAGGATGGCAGGACAACAACGCGCAAACTGTAACACGCAAGACATGATACTGAAACCAATGCGTTGAAATTTTACGTCGATTATTAAAAACAATTTGCTGTTCCATACATTGTGACTGCATATTGCTCTTTTCTAGGAAACAGCTGATTTGTCTATTGATAACCAACGTAAGATTTCTAAGCTTTCTAGAATCGTGTACTGAATGAATTCATGGAAACAGTTTGCGCGTCTTTTTCCCTGCCACCCTGTAGGGTTGGCAATCCTAACTCCAAGCGTGGTAATTAGTTCTGAATGATAAACTTTCATTAGCAATCAACAAAGGATGTTTACGTAAGTACTGATATGTCCGATTCCCCACGGAGGCCTCATTAAAACAAACTATCTTAAAATTAGGCAACATAATTACTGTAATGGACGCGGTCAATGAAAGTTATCAAACATTGACCATTGTATCAATAACCGGATATCATTAAATAAAACATTCACACCAACAATAAGATTTATTACTCAATGCTAGACACACTTGCCGACTTAAGCACGTTAAGCCGTTGGTACCGGCTGTCATTCGTGGATCTTTGACAGGCGTTACGGGTCGTCAGAAGCCCGAAAGTCTGACAACCAGTCTTTCACCAAGGGGTATCGTATTTGCCAGTCGCTCCATGTAAAATACTGGTATTCAGCTGCATTTGGTTAGACTGGAAGCCAACCCCAGTTGGGAAAAGGCAGATGATATGACTTACCGAATAATTTTACATTGCAGGTTGCGAGCACCGGACCGTCCACCAAAACTGTCACCCCTCGTCTCAGAACTGAACAATCTGAATCTCAAGCAGTCTCCAACCACATATCCTCACATCGAAGAGTTCACCACAGACCATGACTACGAAGCCCTAAGCCCCTCCTACAACTACAAACCGACCCGGCCCGCGCCGCGGCCCCCGTCAGCGAAGTCCCCGATCCCTCACGGGAGCCCTGCGGGGCCCACGTCGCCCGTAGTTCATTCGAGGAAGAAGGGGCCTGCGCCTCTACCAAGGAACACTATGTATCAGACGTTAGGAGGATATAATGGACTGGAAGGAGTGCCATTTTTATTGAACCCCAAGTTGAGAGGACTGCCTAGTGATAGTTTGGTAAGTTTCAAATGTTTTGCTAAAACCTTTTTATGCACACACACAAAGCACAAAGATACTGATTAATTATGTCTTAAGAAATGTCTTCCAGCAGACCTGCGACAAGGGAATTGGATGAGTCTCATCCAACACACTGTTGTTTCGTCTCGACGTATATACAGTGTGTAAAAAGCCAATACAGGAAAACATAAATTAGACTATAGTAGCCTTAACTTAAAACATACATAATTATATCGATTAGATTATGGTCTAAAATCGATTGCAAGTGTTAATCAATGATAATTTCTTAAATTTAAGTAGATGCCTCTGCCCAGGAGTGGTATAACAAACTGGAATGATTAAAAAACATATGGTTACTGGACCAAGTTCTGTGGTTAGTAATGTTAAAATGATGACGTAAGAGCTACATATTCCAATAAATTGGCACAACAGGAAATGTAAAACAGTCGCGCATTGTTATTATTATTGCAACAGTTACTAATTAAAATATTTCTTTCACATTCGAAACAGTGTAGAAAGTGTTTAGATTTATTAACTCACTAAGAACAGTGATTAAAACAGCTTCGTTTGTGCTAATTTTTAAAGATGATCTAACTGTCTGACATAAGTAGTACATTTTTACACAGAACGGCTTAAACTTTCAGGGCTAGGTCACACAAGCTATAAATGTGCTTTAGCAAGATTGGCATAAATATGGGGTGCTACACATTTGTTCGGCTCGGCATGATTTAGCTTATCATAATAAAATTGATTATAAATGTAGATGTTCGGGAAAAAGCTGCTCGGCTTAGCTCACGTATCGTATCGTATGCTATTTAAATACGATACGTGTGACTTAAGTAGTCCTAGCGAGGGAGCTAAATGCCGTGTAAAATCGTAATGTACTATTGTTTAAACTTACTATTTTTGAAAAGGTTTACTGAATGTTCCACAGTTGACCAGTGTTACAATAACACACTTCCCAGTATTAATTGAAATCTCTTCCTTCCAGACACAACTGCCAGTGGTAAAGCGGCGCTCGCGCTTCGACATTGACCGCGATTACACCTACAACTTCGGCGTTGAGCGACAGACGTGAGACGAAACAAAACAAAACCCTAATGCCATACACATAAGGTATATTATCCTTATTCTGCGTAGACACTAATTGACATGACCTTGCGTTTAGCGATCGATCCAAGTGATTGATTTTAATATATACGTTTTATGGAATATTATTATACTCCTCTGTCTGTTAAAAATATGGACTATTTCGCGAATTTCCTAGAAAATACTGCTCAATAACGTTTGGTAGTGATTTTCCCGCAATTAGTTGACAATAGTCTATTGTTCCCTCATAGATAGACATCTTTAAACCAAGTAGAAGCTACAATGACATATTAATTAAATAATCCATTCAATTAAAATAGTGCTTGAGTATAAGAGATAACTGACTTTAGAAGTCTTCGGAATATTTGAGTGTTCTCTTGTTGATGTCGAATGTGGTCTTTATGTTGAGATTATCTTCTGAAGGGAGTAAATTACCTTCCCTGTATGAAAACCTACACCCGGGTAGTAAATGGAGCCAGAAAGTTGAGCGTCTACCTCTGTACCCTACTTCCCCAAATAATATAGTTGAAAAATACATCTCGAATGTTGCCAGCTATAAAAATTAAACCTGGTAGTTTGGTAGTTTTTGGTAAATGATCTTAAATCATGACATGAAAATGATTATAAATTGGTTGTGTTGTAAATGTAACGTGTACCAGCTCAGTCGGCTCAGTGGTAGAACTGACAATTATAATTACGGTGTCATAGCAATTTGTTCACATATCTCTTTTTAATATGGTAAATGTAACGATATGGCTTTGAAAGAAGAGACTGTGGATATTAAAGAATAAAAATGGTGTGGTGTAACTCTGGATGATAGGCTGAGGAAAGATATGTTGAGGTAACGTTGCGGTTCAAAAGAAGATGTAGTGACAAAAATTGAAAAGAGTGCTTAGTTGGTTTGGTCATGTTGAGTGGATGAATGGAAGGCGACTAACAAAATGTATTCACAAGGCGGATGTAAGTGGAAACGTCGGGAGGGGACGCCTAAGGGTCAGTTCACACCGCGACGCGATACAATTATAGACCTTATCTACTACACTAAAAGGTACACAATTCAGTGTACGCCGCGCGGCCCACCTCACTGAATTTTGTACCTTTTAGTGTAGTAGATAAGGTCTATAATTGAATTGCTATATTGAAAATGCGCGCCGCGTCGCGTCGCGGTTTGAGCTGACCCTTAAGGGGACATAATTATAGTGACCTTTTTGGTGATGTGCTTCAGAAAGGTCAGGTGCGTAGTAGTCGCAACCGATGTGCGTGTATGACCAGATGTATGAACATAAACGAAGCGAATGGAGTACGTGAGGATCGTAGCAGGTGGCGTTCTGTAGTAAATACTGCAGAACGCCACCTGGTTGCCTACCTCCAAGGCAAGAAGACGTATGTATGTATCTATACATATAATAGAGCATAAATACTTAAATAGTGAAAAAACTCAGGAAATTACAAAGTTATGCGCGCGCCAAGATTTTTCCTAAAAAACACATTCCGTCATGAAAATTGATACAGACTCACCCAGTTTTAGATAAAATTAAAACATTACAACTGATACGACCCTACTTTTGTGCTATAAAGTGGTTAACAAAGAAAATCCATACAAGTCTTTGTATCCATTGTCTCCTATTTCCAAGCGAGTGACCCTGAGGCCTTGTTCGCGTGTCGGTGAGTAGTTATAGATGTATCGAGCTCTAGCACGGTATATATCGGTGTTTTATCGCTCTTACGAACTAATACATAAACACAAGACAGTTACTGTAATGTCATCATCTTCCTGCCCTTATCCCATGTTACTTGGGGTCGGCGCAACACGTTTTCTTCTTCCATTCTCCCCAGTCAACCGTCACGCTATCATTCACTCTCTTCTCTTTCATATCATTCCTCACACAATCCATCCATCTTTTCTTCGGCCTTCCTCTCCCTCAGACAGTTACTGTAATGTGCTGTAGTTAAATTAATTGAAAAATCTCTAGAAAATTGTAGAGCAAACTTGCCCCAAGCAGATGTAGACTGTGCTAGAACTCTGTGGATATGGGGTAAAAATGGAGAACGAATTTGTAAAAGAAGAATGATTACTTTTTTACTTTTAGTATAAGTATGTCAAGTCGTCATTTACGTATCATTAAGATTATTCGGCCAACTCACAATGATTTAATGTTTTAAATGACTGGAAATTGCGCAATCTTTATTTTACAAATTGGAAGGAATATTGAATTATGTAAAAGTAACGTTTTCGAAATATTGAATAAACTTAAGTATCGTAGTGGCACATCAAGCTACTACAATCTGTCAAATTTCTTTAATAGATTTTCAACTTTATTGCTAAAGCGTAAGGTTCAAAGTTGACTGGGAAAATTTAACAGTTTCGGATAGCTTGATGTGCTGGCGTCTTTACCTAAAATGTAAATTTGATCCTTCTATTCTTATATAATACTATATACCCGGCAAGAAGGTATATACATTTCTAAACGGCCTCTATGAGTTTTAAACTAAATATTTATGTTATCAACACTGCGATAAAAGTCCTAAATTTGAAGGTTTATTCCTTCAATATGAGTAACATATTTCAAAGTAAACCTAACAAACTTATAAATGAGTTACATCATTTCCTGACTTGGTATATCCCTTTTTATTGTAAAAACTTTCACTAAGAAAGAGTACTTAGTTAGTACTTTCTGTCAGTGCTAACGAATGGTAACTATTTTACAATTTATTGTGTAACGACTGTGCCAATACCAGTACAAAGTGTAGGTCTGGTTACCGGGCGCTTCGCCAGCCAATGACTAGTCAAAGTGAACGAATTTGAATTACTTACACTATTTTAACGACTGACATGATTTTTACCATACGCTCATTCATGTACCTAAGTGTACATAATTATAGTGCTACATGGATCTTTTGACATTGTAATGATGTTCATATCGTGGCGCTAATTGTCAAAAATTGTGCGATTGTTTTGTAGAATGTATTGAAAAAACAAGATGGCCGCGTTAGTTCATATTTTGAGTAATTTTAACCGCGCGCCAAAATATCCTTGTACAACTATACCATTTTAATTGTGCCCTGTCTATTTTTAGACAATTTTCACAATGGTATGACTTACCCGGGTATTGTCGATGGTTGTGACAACCCGGTTACCCGGGTAAATACACTCTTGTAAAACGGTTATGAAAAGTTGTGAATGATTTTTTAAGGTTCTTACTTTAGATTACTTTAGTTTTAATTCAAGAACTTATTGTTTTTGGTATAATTGCATGTCATTAGGTTATTCCTGATTGTTGATACAGGTAGATATCGTCATTATGTGAATTAGAAAATGTATTTATTTCCAAGTATGGATGAACCTGTGGTTTTCCTTGTGTCGGGAAAGAAATCGGTGCTGAAAACACTCCCAAGCACCTTGTTTCAATTGTATAACACGAATCACGTACCTTGAGTGGTAATATCCTAGGTTTAGGCTCATCGCGCACTACACATTGGTTACTTACCCCTTTCTACCTAGACTAATGCGATGTGAAATTGTGCACAATAAATTAGATGAGGGAAGCCATGTGAAGCTTTGGTTACCTAGGAAAGCGGTTCTGTCATATTTAACGTCATAGTTAGTGGTGGTTAATATATCATATAGCAAAATAAAGCACCGTGCTTAATACACACAACATAAAGCAAATGCTATCGTGGCTCTCACAAGTTGCTATTTGCTTATTGCTTTTTTACATCGCACTCTGTCTCTGTCATCGCGCGAAACGCATTAAGCAATGAATGACTGAAAAAGCATTAAGCAGGCCGGCCGGGCGGGGCGCCCAGTCGTCGCATGCTTTAAGCAAGCACCGCGTGCGATTTGCGATCTCGGGCGGCTCACGTAAATACGTAATATAATGAATGATATGCTATTTGGTTCGTGTTAAAAGATTATTTTAATGTCTAATCTTATTGTGAATGGGGTATAGTTTTATATTAGTGATCGATGTTCAAAAACTAACTTATTTTATTTCATAATAACATTTATTCAATTATTATAGACAGTCCTAAGCCTGGAAAGTATGAAGGAAAGTTCATTGTATTTATCGTATGAGGTATATGAGGATATGTATAAGTATGAAGGAAAGTTCATTGTATCTGTTTTATCGTAATTCATAAACGCGATGTAATATTCTTTAGCATGCTGTCAGTCACCGCGCTTGCTTTATTCGCGCCCGCCCGTAACATAACAAGTCAAGTACCAGGTACCTACGCGTATAAAAAAAGCATGCTTTAATAAAGTATAAAAAAAAAAAAAAGCATTAAGCAAGTGATTGCCTTATAGCAACTTTGAACACCACTAGTCAGTCATGAAAATCTGTCATTTTCAATTTGACATTAAGGTGTCAAAAAACGCTCTGTATTTTGACAGCCGCTATTGTGTAACCGTTGTTCACCGCTTTCTTACGAAACCAAAGCTGTGAGACGAGTGCGCGATGGCGGTAACATACGGTCCAGATTGCACTATTGTTTGTCAATTCGTTGTACATATCTTAGCGTATTGTGTTCGCACGACTGTTATTTATTAACTCGATAACTAGATTTATTTGCTTTATAATAAAATTATTTTAACTGACGTCCTTTAATTAGCCTGTAAAGAGATTCTGTAATGCAATTTTTAAAGTAAATATTAGACTTGTTTCTAGTTGAACTTGTTATAGATTGGAGATGACGGAATAGTATTGTTTTTGTCTCAAATCCTATTTGTTTTACTCAAATATTTATTAGTGATATTGTAAATAATTTATGTATAATGCAATTAGAAAATTAGTACGCTTTTTTACACATTAGAAATGTATTTCATCTGATAATTTGTTTAGAATGACTATGAAGGAATAAAATTTAAATTATTGACTGATTATACTGTGCTTTTATTTATTAAACCTTTTAAAATGGGTATATTTTTTTGGGGGGTAGGTGTAAAAAAGTTAACGCGCAACTTCATAAATCTATTTTAATTACCATTATTATCTCCTTTATTTCATTTAAACACTTATATTACATTTTTAAATAATTTTGTAAACAAAAGCATAAAAAAACTTTAAAAAATATAAAAAATAGAAGCCCACCGGTATCCGGAACAGAGTCCAAGCTAATGCCGCCAGGGCTCCAGAGAGAGCAACCTCCTAACTATGATGCAAAACGTGTCTAGAAGTACCGCTTTCTGAATCAAGCCCTTGATCCAGCTACCCATCGAGAGCCTCCTCAGATGTTGATCGAGGCTCTTGGCTATTAATCCATTGACTGTCACGACTATCGGCACAATCATCGCTGTATGCCAAGTCAAGATATTTGATTTGTTTATCTATCTCGGCTTTCACGAGGTTAGTCCATTTGAGTATGCCGAAAGAGTACCTACATCAAAACCGGCGTGACCCAACTGTTGAAGGCGCGCACCTTGTTTCCTTTCCGCCTAATAGTCTTCTAATAAGCGGAATCAAGGTGCGCACCTTGAATTACTTTCTTCAGGCGGCCAAAGAAGCGCTTGTATGGAGTAGTGTCAGACGCTGATTAATTTGACAGGACTAAACTAACATTTAACTTGTCCTTTATCGATATTAGTGCGTCGGTAGTGCGGATTGGAAAACTTGGTATTAATAATAAAAACAAAAACTGTAATAACAAAAATATCTTTATTACAAAATATTGTTTCACAAAGATTACTTCAATTTACTTTCACTTAAAATCACAACAAAATCATGCTTAAAATAAAGCCTTTGTAAATGTCGAACTACCCACAAACCGAACAGGTAAAAAAAAAACGAATCAAAAAGACAATTATTTAGAATTTAGAATTACGACTTTTAAAAATCAACAACTTACATGTTAAAAATATTCCGTTAAATATAAAAGATATCATTGTTGCAGTTCGACATTTAAAAACGAAGCAATCTTTTTGTAATCTTTCACGCGACGCGACACACGACAGATATTATACAAAAATATGCAAGTGTACAAGAATAAGGATAATTTTTAACAGACACTCGACAATGGGCACTCAGATAGTATTTTCAAACAAGAACTCATGTGACTAGAAGTGTGAAGCCAACCTATTGCTGACCAAACATAGCCATTTAGGAGCTACTAACGTAAAAAAGCTCATTATCGCCAACCCGGGAGACACTTTATTATATTCTATCAGTCATTCAAAGCTATTTCGCTAAAGAATAATTCTGAGCAAATATACTACTCTTATACAGTTCCAGGGTCACAGCCAATAAATATTTTATTAGTATGCTCAGAATTAAACAAGTTACGAATAACTTGCCGACGTAAAAATTGCTACTATGTCCCGCCACTGGTTGACCTTAATTACATTCGATTTTAGTGTGCATGGTCTTGATCTATAAAAAAGTAATATTTTTGTATAATGCAAAATGCTGTTATTGTTCTAGACTAAAAATAATCCTAAAAAATGTAACCTAAAATACATTTGACCTATTATATTGTATCTCACCAATAGTAGTTCTTATACAAAAATATTATCTACGAGCCGCCACTGTCGTCATCCACTTTATACATCTGTTTACATTTATACAATTTTATACAACAGCACTTTATTATTATTATTATCAAGGAGAATTTTAATACGACTACGCATTGAAAAGCGAAACATTAGACTCGAAAACTAAATTCCTTTTTACTGTCTTTTAAAAAGTAATAGGAACAACGTTGGATGACAATTCAAAATGTTCCCAGTCGCCTGAAGTTTATATTTTGTGTTAATTAATCAAACTACGGGCCAAAATGTGGGTGCTATATATTTTTAAAGTAAGAAAGCGAATTTTGCTTCTTGCTCATGTTTTTTTTTTCTCTCCTCTTCCATACTAAACAAAACTGAGCAAATGCTGGACCATACAGCGGTCGTTGTCAAAATGTTTATGTTAGAAGTTCGGGGATTACGAGGTAGCCTCAGGGAACCGGAGGTGGTACTTGCGCAGGCGCCGCCGGGGGGCTGCGCGCGGTTGTCATTGAGGAGGCTTCATCTGCTTCTGCTGTTCCAGTAGACGTTCAAGGGGAGAGGGACCCGGCCCCGACCATAACGACTGGAAAGAACACGAAACAATTTTAATTTATGACAAAATGTGAATTAAGCCACAGATTCATACCTACATATAGTAAAAGTGCGTAGTGCTACACACCCCACCAAATAAACAAATTAGACAAACAAAGCAAGTTAAACAAAATATCAACTTTCTTTCAATGACAATTAAGTTCAGAGTGTACCAATCACTCTGAACTTAATTGTCATTGAAAGAAAGTTGATTTTTATTGAAAAAGTTATAAAAATGTTTGAAGTTGTAGCGTAAACTCAACTTTATTGTGTAGGAATCAAAGTTATTTTTCCATTAATTCTTAATAATATCATCATCTTCTCCCTGCCCTTGTTCTAAGTTACTTGTGGTCGACGCAACACGTTTTCTTCTACAGCTCTCTCCTGTCATACCATCACGGTCACTTTTCTTTCATATCATTCCTCTCACAATCCATCCAACGTTTCTTTGGTTCTCTTCTCATTCTCCATACATTAACATTTCTATTCATCATCAATCTTTTATTCACGTGTTTCATAGCTTATTTTCATATCATCTTTTAAAATATTTCACACAAAAATAAAGCTCACAGTGGAAACTAACAAAAATTACATCAAAACATTTGTTCCTGACGTCACGACAAGCTAATGTTGTCTAGAGTAAAATAGAGTACAGTTACCGGCGGCTGCCTGTGCCACGCGCTGGTGTCGGGCGCTCCGCTGAACAGAGAGTACGTACTGCCTGGCGCCGCACTGCTACCACCCTCGCCGCTCTACATACCATACAAAGAGTTTTTAAATAAATAATAATCCTACTAATATTATGAACTAGCTGCGCCCCGCGGTTTCACCCACATAAATGTCGATCCCGTGGGAATATCGGGATAAAAAGTAGCCTATATGTTAATCCAGGGTGTCAGCTACCTCCATACAAAATTTTATCAAAATTGGTCCAGCCGTTTGAGCGTGAAGAAGTAACAAACATACAAACACACACGCACCCCCACACACACACACTCACATATTTTCGCCTTTATAATATTAGTGTGATGTGAAAGTTTGTGAAGATGTTTGGATGTTTGTTACTCAATCACGCGTAAACCGTTGAACAGATTTGGATGAAAATTGGCACGTAGATAGACCATTTCCTGGATTAACACATAGGATACTTTTTATCCCGATATTCCCACGGGATCGAAACTTACGCGGGTGAAACCGCGGGGCGCTGCTAGTAGGACATATTTAGGATGGCTATAGGAATTAGCAAGAGATATTAACAAAGCTCCCGTCGGAATTTCGTAGAAATATAAAATAGGATAAATACAAAAAACTTGGCGAAATGATGGAGCACTATTTATATTATAAGCAGTCTATGTAAAGGAACAGAGAGTGCTCCTGTGTTTGCTCACACACTTGTGCACTATAAGTATCTTCTGCGTACTCGGCTAATCTCCGTTGAGCTTGGCCGCCGTGACCGAAATTCGGCCGGGACGATAATACAAAATGCAACTCACCCCAACTTGATCCATATTCTTCATATTCCCAATATCATTACTGACAGGCTCATTGAAATTCATATTCAGATTTCTCTGCTGCATATCCAACCCGTTACCACCGAAGTTTAGCGCGTTCATGTCCATGAGATCCTTGTTACCCTGTCCTGGGTAGTTCAGAGGCTTATCAACCATCTTCATCTGTATGGGCGGGTAGGACAACTTGTTGTTAAATTGAGGGTACATCGACGAGTCGTAGCTTACCGTAGGAGCGTAGGAAAAACTATTCAGGGACGAATTGAAATTAGGTGACGTTACCAGGTTTTGTAACGTTTGTAACTGAGGTTGACCTATAGCGGATTGTAGGTACCCCGGCTGATTGAAGTTTTCTTGTTTATTTTGTGGAATATTGTTCTGTAATTGATTGTATGATAAATTCTGGTAAGGGTTTGGTAAATTGGTGTTTAAGTGTTGTTGCGAGTAAAAGTTGGATTGTAATGGTTGTTGGAAAGTCGCGTTGAAGTTGTTCGGTTGGTCTGGTTTCCACCACATGGGTTGCTGGTAACCATCAGGGGGTTGCTGAGGCTGCGTGTTCCAGCTACGAGGTTGCTGCGCGTTAAACAGCGTATTATTCGGCTTAAAGCTATCATCTCTAAATTTATTATCATTAAACTGATTCTCTTGAGCGTTCTGCCAGTATCTGTACTGGTTAGCAAAGCGAGGAGGTAAGTCGTTCAAGAAGTTTTTCTTGTCTCCAGACATTTGGTAGTTATGGTTGAACTTCTGACCATCTTGGAATAGTTCCTGGCGAGAGTTCTGTTTCTGCAGCGCTGCCGTTCTAACATCAATCTCTTTGGGGTTTACAACAGGTAACCTTATACCTTGATTGTTGATATTAGGTGCTGGGTAACTAGGGTTATAGCTTAAACCTGTGTTCTGTATCCCATAATTCTTTTGGAAGTTCATTCTAGGCGCGTCAGGGTATGTATTCGGTATCGGGTTCCAATTCGGTGATGGTGGATGCGGATGATCCTGCCTCTTCTGTTGGTAAGTCTGTGAGTTCTGACTTGATTGACTGGGTTTAACTTCTTTTTTCTCTTCTTTTTCCACCTTCTTGGGGGGTTCCGGTTCGGTGTTGAGGACTAAGTGGGGGTACCCTGCGGATTTGTCCTTGAGGGAGAGGATCCCGCCTGTCTTTCTGCCTAGAGGTAAGTTGGCTAAGGACTTGATAGGTTTCGGCTGTACCACCACTTTGGGTTTCTCCTCTTTAGATTCAGTTGTGTCTGCTATTGAGTCCGGCGTTGGCGGTGGTGTGACGAATTTCACCTGAGAAATAAAATGTCATTTAGGATACCAATGACACAGGGGGAAAGGTGTTTTATAGACATCATCCTTACGCATGATATCTTATACCGCATTTACACAATCGTGTTCGCCATTCGCCTCGTCACTCGACGAACGATTCGACGAAACATTCGTATACGAGGGCCGTCGCGAACTACTGTTCACACATTCGCGGGGTGAATTATTTTGACAACGCGGCGAATAGTGAGCGCACTGTTTACATATGCGTGTTCGTTATTCGCCTCGCCATTCGCCTCGCGATTCGCACGAATGTGTAAATGCGGCATTACACCTACGCCGGGGGTTGCAGGAACGTACGATCCTTCCGCAACCCCCCACTATTGCCCGCGGGTCAGGGGGGAGGGAGGTGTCCGCCTCCCCCCGCGACGTCGGCGAGGGGCGCGCGTGGGACACTACGCGCCGCCACCTCGGGTCCTGCTGTGTGGGGGGCGACGGACGTCCCCGAGCCCGTCGCCCCTGGACCCCTTTAGGGGGGCTGGAAGAGGGCGTTGTCCGCCTTCCGCCGCCGCCCGGTGCGCGTGCTGCGGGCCGGTGAGTGGACGAGATCTCCCTCTCCCTGTCGCCATCCCGGACCTAGGGTAACCTATAGTACACCGGCATTTCAAATGAGTAAGTATAAGTTCACCTGTTTGTTGGTCTCCTCCTGCTTCCGCATGATGGCGGCCATGGCGATGTTGACGCGCGGCTTGCGCACCTCCTTCTTGTCCTCGCTCTTATCTTCAAGCAGCTCCACCTCCTACAACAATAAAACGATAATATGTAAAGTTGCATCCCAGACTTGGTCCTTGACAAACATTCATCAGACCAAGATTATTTGTCAGCACTTTAAAAGAGACTTTGACCCGAGTTTGTTTCGCTATTTCTTCTCAGGGGTAATCAGATAAGAAATGTCGACTCCGTCTAATTCATTATTATTATTTTTAAATTTCTCAGATTAGTACCTGGTATTTTTAGAATCTCACCGGTGTGAACCAATGTAAAATTCAAGTTATTATTTTAAGACGGTAAATTACTCTGTACTGCAGTGAAATTATTATCCAAGCCATCTCCCAAGTTTTTTCCTTGCTGAATGGGCCTAGTAGCGCCCCGCGGTTTTGACCCGCATAAGTGTCGATCCCGTGGGAATATCGGAATAAAAACTATCCTATGTCCTTTCCTGGAACTCAAACTATCTTTTTACCAAATTTCATCTAAATCGGTTCAGCGGTTTAAGCGTGAAGAGGTAACAGACAGACAGACACACTTTTGCATTTATAATGTTAGTATGGATAAATGCTTTGCTCCTTATTATTAAACGTATTATATCAGGTGAATAGTTACACACCGATTTTTCTCTTTTAGTTGTCAGTCGTTTGACTTTCGAAAGAAGAAGACAAAGCGTTGTGTTACTATACAGACGCTATACAACGCTTTTTAGTAAGGAGGTCTGGACCTTACGTAGAGTAGTTTTACCTTTGAAAAAATAAACAATGTAGATAAAAATCCAAAATCACTTGTAAGTTCGTGCAGAGCTATGTATATTTTTACCGACTTCAAAAAAAAGGAGGTTATCAATTCGATACGTATGTATGTAATATTATTGGAATTGCATTACATTCACATATGACAATCTACTAAGGCTTCCAAACAAATATACAAAATTTCATAGACGTATGTATGTATGTATGTTTGTCCACGCATTTCTCAGCAACTATTAATCGGATCGTGACCATTTTTTTTTGTATTAGCTTACATTTACTTCAACTTAGGGAATAGTGCAAGTTTCATCAAAATCGGTTCAGTAATTTTCAAGATATGGACTAATACGTGTAAGTGTGACGGCCTGGCGTATTGATACGAGCTACGGGTGTAGTGTCAAAGGGAAAACATCTCAAAACCTTGGTCAAATTCTAGTGCAAAAACTGAAAATTACGAAATAAAAAGTAATTTAAAAAAATTAAACCGACTTCAAAAAGAAATCAACTCAAAATTATGAAATAATTTTAATTTCGGAAGTCGGTGGCAAAAAACTAAAAGACAGATCCCAAGACACCGACTTCCGAAATTACAATTATTTCATAATTTTGAGTTGATTTCTTTTTGAAGTCGGTTAAATTTTTTTAAATTACTTTTTTTGAAAACAATATTCTGCATTTGAGAAAGTTCATGAATATTAATAAAATATGATAAAGGTATACGTACGATAACTTGGTCTTCTTGCGTGGCGAGCGCTCGTTCCTCCCGCGCTCGCTCCAGAGAACCTTGAGGTTTGAGGATACCCACGCGTTTCTCGCGAACTGTTGGTGAAATAGCATCATTAAAAATTACAAACGTCTTGTTTATGGACAATTGGACATATTTCCTGTTTTGTACAGGCAAGCCTAGTTTTAGTTGAGTAAGTTCTATTTTGATTCAAAAGAGTGTCCGTGGAGTTTCTTGCCCGGTCTTCTCCATAGGTACCTACTATGCTATGCTATGCTTGGAATGAGCAACTAGCTTCATCTTTCTGACTAACCAACCCTGTCAAGGGGTTGGTCAGTCAGGACTCATAGTGCCTGTAATTGGTTTATTTGAAAGAAATACTTTAAGTTTGAGTTTCGAGTGTTTGTTTTACTCAACTACAATACGACAGACGTAACTTGGCGGGCCTGAACATAGGCACTAAGAACTTTCGCGCATGTTCTCTCACTCGCACTCGCCTCATGTCACCATTTGGTTCCTAAAAAATCTTACTGCGCAGCCTTCTGCGCAAGCGCAAAGTTCAGGCCCGCCAAGTTACGTCGGTCGTATTGTACGACAGTTTTAAAATGTGTAACGCCCAGTTGCTTCTTCTTCACTTATTTTAATTTTTTCTTAAAAAATGAGACCTACCTTTCTCTCGGAAATCAGCCTCCGAGATAACAATAGGCGGCGGCGGGTGCGCGGGCTCGTCGTCGCTGTCGTCCTCGGGCTCCGGCGCGCCCCCCCGCGCCCCCCGCGCCCCCCGCGCGCCCCCGGCCGCGCCCGCCGCCACGCGCAGCGCGGCCAGCGCGAGGGTCAGTTGCTCTCCGCCCACGGATGATGCCGTGAACGTTGTTTTGCCGTCTTCCTCGCTGCAAGAATGAACTCTATCAGTAACTTCTTTTTTAAATAAAATACTTTCCGAAATACTACTACAGATGTTAGAATAGAATAGAATATTTATTTGCCATAAACATGTTGTTTACAAAAGTGTTCATAATATTGCATAGTTATACATGTCTCAGCATTTTAACGGTATGCAAAAACAAATAACAATCAATAATAATGAAACGTAAATACGCAAAGCAAATTTATTATGTGATTGATGTACAGTCAACAAAAGAGATAAGTATGCAGGATCGTCGGATATAGTTGAAGTTTAGTAAAAAACCGATGGATGGCACTAATGGCACAATATGTGGCATAATCTATTAATTACACAACCACACTCACGTATAAGACAGATGTTCGGGCCTCAGCTGCGACAGTTTCTTGCCAAGCAGTATCAGTCGATGCGCGCGCACTCGCTGTTCCAGCTCTGGTTCGCCGTTCAAACATGTCACTGATACTTCTGATGGGGGCCTGGAGAGATAACACAATATTTAACAATTTTTTAAAATTTAAAATAACCTAGTGAAAAAAAAAAAATCTATTGAGTTGTAAAAAATTCGGCTGTCTACAGCCGAATTTTCCTAATTTTCAGCTGAATTTGTGCTCTAGCACAGATTTAGAAAAATATCCGAGAGAAAATATTGTCTTTTTTGTTTCAAGTGTTTATTATTGGAAACTTGTAAATGGCCTTCAGATGTCTTTTTTTTTTTTTTTTTTTTATATTGTTTAAGAGCATTGTTTAATTTAGCTGTAAGTATCCCGAACAGAATAAAATAAAATAAAAAGAGTTGACCATATCTATTGGGGGAGGCCTATGTCCAGCAGTGGACGTCTTTTGGCTGAAATGATGATGATGATGATGATATCTATTGAGCTGTAAAAAAAATATTAAAAAGTAGTTGTTTGTAAAATCACACACCGAAACTAACTCAAGAGGTCACACTTTCTTTTAAAATCCAGACATTAGCATAATCAGCCTCTAACGTTCCCACTGCTGGGACACAGATGTCTTCTCTATGAGAGGGATTGCGCCATTAATCCACCACGCGGAACCAGTGCGGGTTGGTCCAGACATTGTCTTGGTCCAATACTCACTCAGCATCATTATCCACGGCATCCTCATCCAGATCCGGCACTCGCCCTCCGTACGTGTCCCACGCGGCGTGGTTGGGGAACCGCAGCCCCGTCAGAGCGCTCTCCAGTGGCAGGAACCCCGCTAACTCCTCGTCTTCGGGTAATGGTACGCTGTCGTCTGCGAAGGTAAATAGGAGTTTAAAATATGTTAAGCTGCTGCAGGGTTGGACATCTTGGGCCCAATTGAATGTAACTGCCAGTTTTCTTTCATATTTTCCTCTTTACTATACAGCATTTGTCGCGAAAATAGACAATTGATAATGTGTAACGCAATTAGGGTGAGTGTCACATCGAGCAGCCGTTCTCTATGGTTTATTTAAATGATTTGTCCTACATCCTCGCTTTGATTTTTAGCCTCCACAATGACGACGGCGCACCAGAAATATTCAGTAGAAAATGGTTAAAAATTATTAGTTTGATGTTTGTTAAAAAACCAAGGGAAACGGGGGTTTTCACGTTTCAGCGAGTGGTCTTGGACATGATCGCAAATTCCGGTAAAAAAAGGCCAAGTTTCAAGAAAAAAAAATTTTTCTTTGTCTATTTGTTTTAGTTTCATCAGAAAATCCCCTGTATACATACATTTGTCAGTCAATAATGCAGCCGATGGTGCCAGCATGTTGAGCGTGTGCGCGAAGGCCGGCCACAGCGCCGCCAGTGAACACCACGCAGGGCCGCTTAATATCTTGGAGTGCCACGCAGCCCACGCCATCCACACCTTTACTGCAAGAAAGATAATGCGTTATTTTGGTCTTCTTCTTTGGTGAAGAATATGGAGAATTATAGGGGTTCAATTGAATCAGGATGCCGTCAAATAGATGAAAGAAAAAGCAGATATTTTTGTGCAGCAATAGAAATTGGCTAAGGGACGATTGAAAATGCTGCCACTCAAAATGTGCCAATGTAAGGACGGATGGTAATCCAATGTCTGTCAAAATCCGTCCGAATTTGTCAGGCTTTTAAGGCTACCATCCGAACTTTGTCCGGTCTTTTCAATAAAAAAAATACAAAACTGAAATCTCCTGTAATTTTTTGCAAATTCAGACTTTCTGTTAGGATTTTTTCAAATTATAAAATGGTAACCCTACTTGCAGAGTTCCTCAGTGTGCCGGTGGCGAGAGAGCTGGCCAGCTGAGCCGCGCGAGCTTCGCCTTCACTCATAGCGTAGTCTCTACTGTCAACTACTTCAGTATATACTCACAGGCGGGCAGGGATCGCTGCAGCGGCGCGTCCACAGTGTAGTTGGGCAGCAGGAGCGCCAGCAGTGTGCCGGTGGCGAGAGAGCTGGCCAGCTGAGCCGCGCGAGCTTCGCCTTCACTCATAGCGTAGTCTCTACTGTCAACTACTTCAGTATATACTCACAGGCGGGCAGGGATCGCTGCAGCGGCGCGTCCACAGTGTAGTTGGGCAGCAGGAGCGCCAGCAGTGTGCCGGTGGCGAGAGAGCTGGCCAGCTGAGCCGCGCGAGCTTCGCCTTCACTCATAGCGTAGTCTCTACTGTCAACTACTTCAGTATATACTCACAGGCGGGCAGGGATCGCTGCAGCGGCGCGTCCACAGTGTAGTTGGGCAGCAGGAGCGCCAGCAGTGTGCCGGTGGCGAGAGAGCTGGCCAGCTGAGCCGCGCGAGCTTCGCCTTCACTCATAGCGTAGTCTCTACTGTCAACTACTTCAGTATATACTCACAGGCGGGCAGGGATCGCTGCAGCGGCGCGTCCACAGTGTAGTTGGGCAGCAGGAGCGCCAGCAGTGTGCCGGTGGCGAGAGAACTGGCCAGCTGAGCCGCGCGAGCTTCGCCTTCACTCATAGCGTTGCTCTCTACTGTCAGGTCTTCAGTGGTGGAATGGATTAGCCATACCATTACACACGCCATCTAGATAACACAAGAATAAATTTCAATTTCACACTAATATTATAAAGGCGAAAGTTTGTGAGTGTGCGTGTGTTTATATGTTTGTTACTTCTTCACGCTCAAACGGCTGGACCAATTTTGATGAAATTTTGTATGGAGGTAGCTGACACCCTGGATTAACATATAGGCTACTTTTTATCCCGATATTCCCACGGGATCGACATTTACGCGGGTAAAACCGCGGGGCGCAGCTAGTGGTTAATAAATCTATATAATTATAGTTGAACAATCTTTAGGGGTGTGGCGAACTAACGGCGCTCTCTTGTTTATTCAGTACAATTTCGTTCAATGTTATTCAAGCGGCAAACTACGTTGTAACTTTACTCTCATACTCAATATCGAAACTGTCGATTGACCACCAAAAAAAAAATTACCAACACTGTTATGATTGGCATTAAACATGAAACCGTATACTTGTCAAAGAATTCTTTTCAAATAGGAACATAAAAGGCACTTTTGAACGTCAAAATTTACAATAAAATGGAATTGATTCTAGTCGCCCCTTCCAAAAGGTAGTTTTTGAGTCGCGTCTGCGGAGGTTGTAGACAGCTCTGACAGCCCTCTTTTGCAGAATGAAGATAGAATCAATATCTGCAGCCCGTCCCCATAGCAAAATACCAAATACCATTTTATTAAGAGCGTTTACGCCGAACGTCATTTCATACAAAATTTCAAGCCCTTGTTTTCCGAAATGAACGAACCGATTTTAATGAAACTTCATACGCATAAGCAGGATACCAAGGTCTAAAAAGTTAGTAGAGAACATTTTCGAAAAATAGTGTTACAGCCAAATTAGACCGATTTTAAACTTTTCATAGAAACAGAGATTTCCAGTTATCTTTTTTTAAATAAGACATTTCGAAAATGTTCTCTACTAACTTTTTAGACCTTTGTATCCTGCTTATGCGTATGAAGTTTCATTAAAATCGGTTCATTCATTTCGGAAAACAAGGGCTTGAAAGTTTGTATGAAATGCCGTTCGGCGTAAACGCTCTTAAGCAAAGCGCAAGTTTACCCAGTCCGTAATGCTCAAGTTTCAAGAGCAGTGTTTCGTAATTCACGCAATCAAATGCCTTGGATAGGTCGCATAAGATGCCTATTGCATCTTGTGCCTCTTCCCATGCGTTAAAGATGTATTTAATAAGATGACACCGGCGTCGGTTGTACAAGGTCCTTTGATGAAACCAGACTATTGATCGTGTAGGATGTTATTACGATTAAAATGATTGAGCATTTGATTTAACATTACTTTTTCCAAAGGGTCTATAATTATTTTGTCCCCAGATTTGAAAAGTGGAATAACTTTGCTGTACTTTATTGAATCCGGGAATACTCCTTGACCTATACACCGTCAACACTGGTAACTGTCTTATCTTTCTAACAGCATAAGCGGCCTAGCTTAGCCACGCGCAAGAGAGTTTTAGAAGGTCCCCATTGTAATTTCTCGTCTAGCGTGATTCCTAGGAAAACCGTTTGATCAATAAATTTCAGTTTTTCTCCATTCAATATGATGTCACATGCGCATTTGTTTTTTTTTTTTTTTACTTATTACCTAATTATTTACCGTAAACCAATCTTGGACCTGAAGAATAGTTATTCACGTCGTCAAGATTTTGTGACCTTCGGTTGTTTTGAAGTAATTGGGGTAAATCATTAATCTAAACTAAAAAAAGGAATGGACCCAATATCGAACCTTGAGGCACGCCCATTGCCATTTTAGACCCTAATGAGTTTATGCCGTTTACTTGAACTTTAAGCATTCTATCTTTTAGGGATAATTTTAGTAAATCAAGAGCTATATTCTTAATCCCATTGTGCTCTAGTTTCAGCAGAAGTGTCTCATGGTTCACACAATCAAACGCCTTAGAGAGGCTATATTCACATTTACCAAGGTTTATGAAACCATTTTTTTTTTACATTCACAATAAATATAATATAAACTTAAGACACTAACCTTTATAAGCGTCATGGACTCAAAGCTATCTGTTGCGATGAGGGCTGTCAACGAAGAATTGAGTGAATTCACCAGCGCGGCCGCCGAGTCCAGCCTAATAAGAAACATTATTAAGGTCGTTAATACTGGTATTCAGCTGCATCCGGTTAGACTGGAAGCAGACCCCATCATAGTTGAGAAAAGGCTAGGCAGATGATGCTTTGCTTACATTTGTTTTTGTTGTTGTTTCACTATGGGGATTGTTTATTATTATTTATTTATTGTATTTAGGTACTTTATTCTTCACCAGAAAAGTAAATTACAAAAAATAATCATCTCTTTCGGTCGGCTCGGTCGTTATCAGCTCGTCATTAAGTGTCTTCAGTATGTAACTTACTCTTCAACAGTGTGTATGTAGTGCATAGCCCTGATGAGCTCTGTGACGTAGGAGTGCGCGTCCAGTCGCCCGGTCAACGTTACCGTCGCCGGCGCAGTGCTGTCCGTCACGCCCGGGATCATAGGCAGGTCTTTAGGGTCACTGCTGAAAGGAATTATTTTGGTTTTTATCATGTTTGTGATACGTATACTGCATGGATCAGAAAGGTGGTCATATTTAAGAAAGTGGTACAGACCATCAAACTAAACAACTTTATCCATGGGACCAACATCGTAATCGCGTAAAAATAAGCAGCCATCCCATACATTTGGGTCGAGTAGGTATTGAACAGAGATATAGATAGACCTAGATAACGCAAGTATCACGATCTGTATGAAAACCAAGCGTGAGATTTTTTGACTACCTACTATGACGTCACAAGCACTATTTAGTGATGGGAAAATCAAATCGATTCGAAGACGCCGCCGCGTGCGACAGCCCCCTCCCCCGGGGACTAGCGCCAGCGGTCATGCTCACCCAGCCAGCAGTACTCAGGACTAAGTGCGAAAGTGGCGGCTTACGATTTTTGTACGTAAGCTGGTACAATTTTTGGCACGCGAAGAAGTTGCTGCTAAGTTTCATAAAGAAGATCATACATACCTGGGCAATGCAGCAGCGGCCCTCAAAGTCCTCGCAAGGTTGGCGGGTGCCGGCGGGAAGGGCGCGCGCACCATCAGGGAGCGCACGTGCCAGTACAGTGCGCCCAGGCGACGTCCGCGCCGCCACGCCACCAGCGCCAGCTGGTTGTACGGCTGTCCGGAGTGCGCTGATACTACTAGCGCGTGTCTGGAAAAACACAAGGATAGATTTGCCTTAAGTGAAACTCCCACCAAATTCAAATCTAAGTTAATATTATACAGAGAAACGATTTGATTTTTTTTTGTATGTGTTTTTGTTACGCTTTCACGCTAAATAGGCTGAATGGATTTGAATCAAATTTGGTACATGGGTAGACCATGACCTGGATTAAGTTATAGGATACTTTTTATCCAGATATTCCCACGGGATCGAGACATATGCGGGTGAAACCGCGGGGCGCAGCTAGTAAAAAAAAAACAAATAGATCATTTTTCAGTAACAGTAACAATAAAGGAGAAGTAAATTAGGAAAAATCGACAAAAATTAGAAAAAAAAAAAAAAAAAAATTGCTTACCTGTAAAACGTATGTGCAACACGCAACTGCTGCCTGTATCTCGCCAGATCCCCGAGATGCACGAGGCAGTGCTGGCAGATGTAGCGCGCGGAGGCCGGGGGCGGCAGGCGAGCGCCCACGGCCGACTCGCCGGCGCCCCAGCCCTCCACTAGACCTAGGAGCGATGCGCGCCGTCTGGGGTGAATGAGACAAGAGATTGGTAAAGTGCGTGCTTGTGAGAAGAAGAAGACTTTAAACTTCCTCTAAACATAGTTTTTAAATTGATGAATCTGAAGGGAACAGTCGCATTACTATACCTAAAGGGTAAGTCCAATTTAAATGTAGTGCAGATCTGATGCAGCAAACAGAGGTAGAATCCAGCGGCTGCCTGCAGCACCCATGACAGCATCGCCTGACCTTCACTACGAAGGGGGTTCTGAAACATAATATAAATAGAAAAGCTAAAGCTTGCCTTGCTTTGTGCTTTTGGCAATAAAGGTGCTGTCACACTGCTGTTTAAAAATATTTACTAACATTACCTAATATGAAAACCTTTCTGATTTCTGAAAAGCTTTTTGATTAAACGTATTAGATCACAATGTTAGAAAATGTTTGTAAACATTTTATAACAGCAGTGTGGCCGCACTTTAAGACCGCCCATTGTGTCCACCCATTGTAAAACTTGTACATTTATATCTGTAATTTTTATAGTGTACAACGCCAGCACATCAAGCTACCCGAAACTGTAAAATTTTCTCAATCAACTTTGAACCTTATGCTTTAGGGATAAAGTTGAAAATCTATTAAAGAAATTTGACAGATTGTAGTAGGTTGTGTTGAAAAGTGGGTGGACTTAGGGCAGAAATGAACTTCCCAAATGGTACTTAGATGACTCATTTTACCTAGAACCTAGGTAATCTAAAGTGTAGCCCATATTTCCTTGTTTGTGGTAGAAAAATCCCAAGAAAATATTCTTGACACACCTTTGTGCATTGTTTTTTAAAACAATATCATTGGAATTCACTACTGCTAGTTACATACAATAGCGGCATTCTTGTAAGATTTAAAATTATTTATAGTTGTTTTCTGTTACGCTAGTGTTTAGCCTATGGTAAATCAATGCCTGTTGAAAGATACTGGATCCTAGGGTATTCTAATGTGGAATCCGGTGTCACATTCGGGGTTTGAAATACCAGTATTTTTGGGAACTGGTACCATTGGCCTTGGTGTGAAACCCGTACCAGAATAGTGCTGGTACTATTGGTACCAGTACCAGATATAGTATCTGTATTATTGGTATTTCTAATCAGCATTGATACTATACCGGTACCAAACAAATATATATTTCCGTAAGTTAGAGTGAGATAATAGATATAGTAAAAGTAAAAAGCATAGTTAGAAGGCATCAGAAAAATAATTTCAAGGTACAAATATGGCATCCATCTGGAACTGGTCGCCTTCTGGAACCGGTTCCCATCTGGAACTGGTACCCAGGTACTGAATAGGCAAGAACCGCTAAGTACTGGTATAGAACCTATACTTTTGGTACCAGTTCCAAGCCCTGGTCACATTTAAATAATGTATCAATTTTATGGAATTTTATGGAAATTAAATAACCTTATTTTATTTATTTATTTCTCAGTATATGGTACATTGAGATCTTACATTAAACATTGTTTCACATAATATATACTACCATGATTGCTGGTGTAGAAATATTATATACCTGGCATTTTTCTTTTGTTTAGTCTTTTGGAGACTTGTTCATTTAATAGGAATAAATGAGGGCAATTTTTTACAAACAGACAAACTTCCAAAATATGCAGAGTGGGAGAATTTTTAATTCCTTAAATACTGGCCTGCAATGGTCAAAATATTCTGCTCCACTTATGGCTCTGATACATTTTTTTTGCACTATGAATGCTCTTTCCACATCCAGTGTGTATTACCCCATATCACTAGGCTGTAACACAATACTGACGAAACATACCCATGATAAGCATTTAGGTCAGTTTTTTTACTGGACACTAGTCTTAACTTGCAAAGATCTAACTTATCAAGCTTACTGCATACTCTTTCTACATGTTCCTTCCAGTTCAATTTGTAGTCAATTACTGTACCTCAAAATAAAGCTGATTGTCCTGATTATTAATTCCTAGCTGGCCCCTTGGTTTCACCCGCGTAAATGTCGATCCCGTTGGAATATCGGAATAAAAAGTAGCCTATATTTTAATCCAGGGTGTCAGCTACCTCCGTACAAAATTTTATCAAAATTGGTCTAGCTGTTTGAGCGTGAAGAAGTAACAAACATATAAACACAGACACACACAAACTTTCGCCTTTATAATATTAGTGTGATTACATACCTTTCTATCTTTAGAGATGGCCTGTAGGGCCTCAATCTGTTGCTTAAAGCCCACATTCCACAAGTCTTGTTCCACTTTCTTGTCCAATGCATAGTCTAAATCCAAAACTAATACTTTTTGATACACCTGGGAACAGACATCAACACAGGATTAGAAAAAATAACATCAACATCAATATCAATCAATCTGCCTAGCCTTTTTCCAACTATATTGGGGTCAGCTTCCAGTCTAACCGGAAGCAGCTGAATATTAGTGTTTTACATGGAGCAACTGCTTATCTGACCTCCACAACCCAGTTACTGGGTAACACAATACCCATTGGTAAGACTGGTTAACAAAAAATACAAAATCATCATGATAGTTTTATTGAAGTCATACAACATTGATAATTAGACCATGCAGTTTTCATAATAAACAAGAAATAAACAGAGAATGCTCTTTATCAATCATCAGCATATACTTAACAGTCAACTACTTATTTACATAAGCCTTCAGATAAACGTATAGGAAACATGCTATACTTGAACAAGAGGAAATATAGTGGTAATTTCAAAATTATTCTATCTTCTCTCTTATTAAATACACCAGAAACATTCTTAGATAGAAAATTTCAAGACTGTTTAAAAAAAAAAAGATAATCTTTCTTCGTAAAAGCCATGTTATGTTAAAGGCAAGGGCGTAAATATCCTAGTGTACAAACCTTTTGCAACTGTTGTTGTGAAGCCCAAAGACCCCTTTCTTGGAGCATAGACGTTCCACACTTGAATTTTGATATTTTCTGTTTCAGCTCATCTGCCTCCCTATATGAAAAAATATATTGGTATAAGAATTTTTATTTAGTTTTGTATACAAGAAAACGGTATGTGTCATTCAATGACGAATGTATACAGGGTCACTCAATTCTTTAAGATTTATAACATTATAAGCCTCTTATAAACCTACGTACAGGCAAAGCAATGAAATTATCGCTATGAAAATAGAAATATTAATGACCATTGACCTCACTTAGAGAAAATTACGGAATTTCGAAATTACAAACTAGGTTACAACAAAATGTATTCTTACTCACCTCAACATCTGCACAGCGGCGTTTAGAACCATTCTGATAGAGGCTTAGAGCCTCAGTAATTGTCATAGCATTAGGAAGTTATCCAAAGTAAAATTACGGAATAATGAAATGAAAAATTCTAAAAACAATCGAGATCCATGCACTGTCAAACTGTCAAGGTGACATTTTATTTAAAAGTTGCCACTTTCCAAAGTCAACGTACTCATTCCCTGACAAGTAAAGTATATTGATCTTACGAATAGAATAACGCATAGTTTACATTAACCTCATTCATTACTAATGCCAGTTCACATATTTTGATAGCCGATTTATCGGTCGACGTCAAATTCAATGTGTGGACGTGAGATTCTGAAATCGCCGGCTACTGAAGTTGCATGTGTATTTTGCATACTGCTTAGTAATAAACTGCTTTAGTATTTTTTATATTTTTAAATGTTTTTTTATCTTTTAGTTTATAAAAATATTTTTAAATGTAATTCATACGCATTTAAATGAAATAAAGGAAACTACAACTATGCTTTACACTAAAACCTTGCATATGAACATCAACTTCAGGAACAAGTCATAAGTCTGTGGGCCATATTTTGTAACGAAATGTTCAAAACGTCATTATCATTAATAAATCTTAATGACAAATGACATGACATCATGACAGTTGTTTTTGTAAATTTTAAGACCAGGGACGCGTTTTTCATTGATTACAAATTCGATCAGTATTTTCCTCATAAATTTATTGTATAATTGTCAACTCAATTTATACGATGTTCGAACCACGAGTAGGAGATCCTGGGGTGAATAAAATACACATCACGGTAAGTCAATTACAAGACTATGTAAGTGTAACTAATTTCTGCGTTTTTTCGAATCTGAGGATGACTAATATCTTGCGCAATTTGTTTTTAGTCTACGGACGTGGTGTATGGACACCGTGCGTGCCAGACTCGTGAAGTAAAATGGCTGTGTCTGGATAGCATATACCAGAAGTTCTACCGACCTAACTTCTACGACATCGGCGGCACATACATGCAGGATGTGGCGGATTACTGGTTCTCATACAAAACGGAGCAAGTCGGTAACACATTCCTTCTGCATTTATTTATCTGCAATCACGGAGTAAGCTCATTCAGTGTCGCTTTGAGCTGTGGCAACAAGTTCAAAGTTGACAAGAAAACTGACACAGTGTACCTGCAACAGTACCTAACAGAGTTCCAGTTCAAACAACTCACTGAGCTGTCCCACACTTACCTCACCACATATAATTTCTCAGAATTAGACATACAATGTTTGAAAAACAAGAAATTGTATATAGCTGTTTCATTTCCTTTTGCCGATGCTGAAGGAGTCAGTCTTGAAGTAATTGATAACATCAAACTCAACCATGACTGCAGTGCTCTATTTGCTGATCCTATTGGATCTGATTTTGTCATTGAATCTGCGGATGGAGCTAAGTTTCATATCCATAAAGTCATACTAGCTGCGCACAGCGAGGTCTTCAAGGCTATGCTAAAAGGGGAGACTGCAGAGAGCCAGAATAGTTATGTAAAACTGATTGATGTAAATGAGGATGACCTCAAGTATATGTTAGAATACATTTATACAGGAACGGTCAAGGATATAGAAAATATAAACTTTGGTAGCTTACTTATGTTGGCAGATAGGTACAATTTGAAAGGTCTTTGGGAGCTCTCGGAATATGCTCTCTCTGAACACATGACTCTAGATAATGCATTGGATATTCTAATTATTGGTGATATGTACGACTCAGAGTTTCTTAAATCTGAGGCGTTGAAATTTATAAAAGAGAACAAAGAAGTACTTCGCGGTAGTTCTTTTGATGAGATAACTAACCACGAATTGCTCAAGCAACTGTGCACTTATATGACTGAATAGACTTGGAAATTATGTATTTGTAATTTAGAATTTGATTGTAACAGTACTCAAGGGGGAAGCACCAGGGTAGTCCACAAATTTAAATTTTCTATTTTTTGCAATTTACAGGTCAGTGTCATGTAACATTTTTATTAAAATAATTTGTGAGCTTCAAATGACTTTACAGAATTAAAATCATCAATACAACACTCATGTTCATATGATCCTATTGAATGACTTTTTCTGAAACATCAATCAATGGGATACATACATGTTACCCTCGCGAATCATATTTTGTTCAACATATTACCTGACACTGACCTGCAAATTGCAAAAAAACGTAAGAATATTTGAATTTAGCAGGCTATCTAGCAGCAGTGGTAGCCAAGTGGTAACGGCCGCAACTTACGAGTTGTAGGTCGTAGGTTCGAACCCAGACAGGCGCTTTACTTTGTGTAAATTATTTCATCACCACTGCTCTCATTGTGAGGAAACCGACATGTCCTAGAACCAAAAATTCGAAGACATGTGACACCTGCCAACACGCACTGGGCCCGCGTGGTGGATTACGGCCCACTCCCTTTCACTTAGAGGAAGCCTGTGTCCCAACAGTGGCAACATTAAAGGCTGATTATGTGGGCTACCTAGTGCATCCCTCCCCGAGGGGTAAATTCTCCAACCAGTGTCATTGCATAACATTGAATATTGAAGTATATTGTTCTTAACTTCTAATTGTATGTATTGAAAGTTAATGTGTATATGTAGTCTGGCAAATCTGCTTATAAGTTGTACAGCTTTTGCTCTGCATTTGTTTTTCCAACTATTTTTCTCATTTTTTTTGTATTAAACTTATTTTTGTACAATTTTTCTACTATAGTATGTAAGTGAACTTTTTGATAATGTCTCCAGTGATAACGGTATACTGTAAATTTAAATATAATTTGTTACTATGTTCTAACTTGGTCACAAGTGCAAATATTTTAGAATACATTATGGCCTAGTCACAGTCACTTAAGTAACTGTTTGGAATATATGATTTTGTTATGTATTAAATATTTTGTTCATTGTTTTAATGTCTTAAGTTAAATTATTAATAATTAATAAAATCAAATAAATGATATACCTATATTTATAAAAAAAGTTTTTTTTATTATACATCATCTCAAAACTATTTTTACACACAAAATAAATGAAAAACATATTATACAGAAAACGTAAAAATAAACTTTATTGAATTTAAAACATAACTGTATTGTTATACGGGAAGTAATAAAATTAATAGTTTAAATAATAAATATTATCATTATGTATGATACTCGTAGTAGATAGATAGCTTGTACAAGTGAGGCGGCGGCGCAGGTCACTTGCGCAGGCGCAGCAGGGGCTATGCCCTGTCACGTGCCCTGCGAGCGGCGCACACGTTGGCTAAATAATCATTTTGGAATGTTACTGGAAGTCTTCATTTCTGCGGCAAACAAACATTTTCTTCTGTTAAAATGTTAGTCCACGACGTTTTTACGATCGGGTGTAGTGCGACAGAGGCTCTTGTTAATTACCGAGTATCATGATGCAGATGGGCTATTCACATCGCGATGGGCTCGCTAGGAAGCGGCTCGTCGCCTAGCTATGTATTGCAAAATCGTAAACAAGCGTAGCGGGCAATGCAACAAGCCTTAAGCGTCTCAACGACATAGTCACTCAAGCTCATACTTAGTACGGAGCCGGTAGCAGCCCACTGTATGTGAACAGTCCATGTGATAGCGCTGCACTACATTAATAGCGATTATGTACGTAACTAGCTAAAGTGGTACTCATTTCAACTGTACTATTGCATCCGTCGCAAGTTCTAGTCGACGGCAACGCTACGATGGCTCTCAGAATCAGTGTTAAGTCACACGAGATCAAATTTGGAATCTATAAATCCATTCGTATGCGGTCAGCGAGGATTCGACGTGGTCAACATGCAGGAGAAGCAAGAAAAAAGGCCAATGGTTGTCTTATCGTTTATTGATAATTACTGGAACCGGTACACAAGAACGAAATAGAATATATCTCTCATGAAAAAAAATACGCGTCCATGTAATGATCACCTACATCCTAATGGTTGTTATCGGATATAAAAATAAAAATACATGAACCCCCTACTATTATTTCATATTCCAATGCAAGCTACAGTACATATTGCTACGACTCGACAACTGCATTTACTTACTACAATACTTATGATAGACACAAGTCTCATTAAACTAAATACGTGTCTTCACTTAGAGTACGATCACTCGAGAGTGTCTATGACAAGACTGTGCCGTGAGCGAACTGCTGGAGTTACAATAGAGTGTTAATTTATCACTAATTGGCCACAGGGTAGTAATTATCATAATATTAATAGTCAGAACAACATCCCACGACAAACAGACCCCTTGGTAAGTATTCAATTGTATAGAAGCGCCTTTGCTTCTGTTGTATGTTAAAACAGCGCTAGCAGAACCAACTGTTATTGCAGACGATTTACTTTAGTCCACATGTACAACTACAGACACCTGTTTGTTCACTTGTTATTGATACAGATCAGGCTCCCGTGTACTGCGCACCACGCCGGCGTCGTCCGGACTCCGGCACATGACACATAGCTACCAATGTAAGCCAAACTTCCGCTAGTAACACTTCAGACTGAAGCTTATTATAAGCGTGAAAGTTAGATTTAGAAACAAGGAACACAAACATTCATGGTGCGAGACAAAAGGCGTCATATAAGAACCATTTGCGACAGAAATCCTTCTCGATCTGTTAAAATTATTAAACAAAAATTGGACAGCAATCTTGATCACAACCAGTATAAAATTGAACAATATGTTTAGCGGTTCTTACATGTGATGGTACTTGTGCTCGCAGCATGAAACTAGATGAGTATATCTCGGCGTTACGGAAGGCAAGCGCTCGTGTTGGCCGCGGTGCGTTCCGTAGCGCGTGGCGAGTACGTATGTACGTGTGTACACGGTGGGAGCGTCTGTATCAGTGCGCGGGAGTGGGCGCTCGTGGGCGCGCGGCGCGGCCCTAGCGTTTACCGTTGTTATACGAGAGACTCCGCAGCGGCGCCTTGAAGTTAGCCGCGGCCTGCTGTTGGATCTGGTATGCGAGCGGGTGGATCTTGAATCCGTACAACCTGGTGACGTGAATGTTACCTTCATAAGTATGAATAAAACAAATAAAGCGTATGCGAAAAGAGAACATGAAACAACTACTACCTGTGCAACTAACTACACACCAAATACTTAAACGTTAAAATGGTATGATTCCTTTATCCTTATGAAGACTCCGTAATATAAAACCACATTCCTTATATGGATAAGGAATATGGTTTTACACAAGGTAGTTTCAGTTTACTGGGCTGGCTGGGCAGTTAATCACGAATCTGACAATTCACTGCCCAATCTTTTCCATAGAATACTTCTACCTAATAGGAATGGAGTTGTCCGTTACTATTATGTAGAAGTTTATCTCTCTGTCTCTCGCTATCTCTTTGAAATATTTTTTAATTGAACTTGGCCTTCACAGTAAATGGTCAAATTGAAATAATGGCTTGGGTTCCATCTTATTCGCACGACATCTTCATACTCGGCCCGACACATTAGGGGCCATGCATAAACTACGTCACACGTGAAGGGAGGGGGGGGTCTACAAAGTGTGGCAAGGGGGTCCGAGTGCTTCGTAAGTCACATGGATAAATCTATGAAAACTGTTAAATGTGAACTGTAATGAAAAACTAAAATGTTACCAACTATCAATAATATTATACAATTTAATTTAAAACTAGCTGGCCCGACACCAGTCCTGTCCATATTTCAATCATTGATACAAAAATCCCATAGAAAAAAGGACGTTCAGTTTTTATCCGAATTTGAACATTTTGCGGGAAACTTCTCCAATTTATCTTTTCATAAAAACCTAATCTAGACTATATTACGAACATTTCAACAGAATAAATAACCAAATCAGTCCAGTCCTTCTTAAGTGACGCCCTTACCAACGAACAAGATTTATTTTTATTTATTTTAAATCTATATAATTAGGGTGGGGGTTCCACAAATAAGACTTGTGACAAGGGCGAGGAGCGAGGAAAATTACGAAATTCGTGTGACATAATTTATGGATGCCCGCTTATTACCAAAACTGTACATACCTAGGCACGAACTGCGAGGCGGGTCGCTTGGGTCTGTACTCGGGATGGACCATGAACACCATGTGCGGGAAGCCGGTGCCGAAGTAGGCGCCGTCCGTGTGGTGGTGCCGCGAGGACTTGGGCGTGTACACGTCCATGCAGCGGGGACAGTACAGCTTCACCATCGCCTCGCCGGGCACGTCTGATAGACCTGGGGAAATGAAGAAAGATTTAAGTGCTGAACGCCCGTGTACAAGTCATAATCAAACCAGTAGAAATACGTCCACCCACGGCTTAAGAAGAGCGAGAAGACAGGGTTTAGGAGCAAGCAACGTCACAACGATCGGTTCTGCGCTGCCCAGTGCGCACTTCCAGTGGATTCCCGCAAAGTGTAAATTGTGATTTTGCGTAATTACGCTTTATTTTATACTAGCTTCCGCCCGCGAGGTATGTCGATAAAAACTATCCTACGTCCTGCCCCGGGATGCAATCTATCTCATCATCTGCCTAGCCTTTTCCCAACTATGTTGGGGTCGGCTTCCAGTCTAACCGGATGCAGCTGAATACCAGTATTTTACATGAAGCGACTGCCTATCTGACCTCCACAACTCAGTTACTGGGTAATACGATACCCCTTGATAAGACTGGTTGTCAGACTTCACTGACTGGATGCAATCTATCTCTCTGCCAAATTTTATCGAAATCCGTTCAGTGGTTTAGGCATGAAAAGGTAACATACAGACAGACAGAGTTACTTTCGAATTTATAATATTAGTATGGATATGAATAGAAGACAAAACAAACTCGGTGGGTAGTCTCTTATAATGTTCAGAAGTATGTAGGAAAAGAAGTTAAAGAGAACAAAAAAGTCCATATTTTTTTTTCAATTAATTTTTTACCAGTAACTGAAATTGTTAAAACCTTAATCTAAGTTTAGCATCGGTTCATTGTCTTTATGTTTTCCGATAAGTTCACAAACACGTGTAAGGCGCGTGCGCAATCAATCAAGCGGCGACACATACATTTATAACGACAGTAGTCAGAACAAATACAAGCAGCTAATTATAAACGGATAATTTCGATACTTTTAGAATTAGATAAACAATTATATTTGTGCTTATGACCGCGTGTACCGACCAACCAGTCTTACCCAGTAACTAGGTTGTGAAGATCAGATAGACAATCGCTCCATGTAAAATACTGGTATTCAGTTGCATCCGGTTAGACTGGAAGCCGACCCCATCATAGTTGGGAAAAGGCAAGGCAGATGGTGATGACCGCGTGTATAATACAAAATTTGGCAAGTGTTCATAACAGACCATAACCAAATGTTGTAGACACAATTACGTATGAAAAAACCGGGGTTAATAACCCCGAACACTACGCTCAAAATCTAAACGTCATTCTTAATCATTTTTGAAAGAAATAAAATACATTTATTTAGCACAGACTAAAAGCCATAATACACCAGATACATACATCAGATAAAAACAAATAAAAAAGTGGCCGGGTTCCGTACCACAAGACAAAAACGCCGAAAAAAAAACACGTTTGTTGTATGGGAACCCTTAAATATTTATTTTATTCTGTTTTTAGTATTTGTTGTTATAGCGGCAACATAAATACATCATCTGTGTAAATTTCAACTGTCTAGCTATCACGGTTCACGAGATACAGCCTGGTGACAGACAGACGGACAGTGGAATCTTAGTAATAGGGTCCCGTTTTTACCCTTTGGGTACGGAACCCTAAAAAAGTGTTAAGTCCGATGTAAGAAATTAGCAGGAAAGCATAAAATTACTGTATAGTTTTAATATCAACTATCAGTTCCCGATAATGAGTAGTATGAATATGTGCATTACATTCTTATTATGTAGATAAGTACTAAACTATTACTAGTATGTCATAATGAGGCAATTAGAGGGGACCTGTGTGACTGCATTGTAGATCAAATTATGTTGCCCCATGGGTTAAGTATGTTTAATAATTAGTCTGTTGTAATTAATGAGTACATATCAAGTTATCAGAATATTTCGAAATGAGTACAAATCGCCTTTGATAAACAGTTACATACATATTTTTAACCGACTTCAAAAAAGGAGGAGGTTTCTCAATTCGACCGTATGTTTTTTTTTTTTTTTATGTGTTTTCGCGGATAACTTCGTCGTTAATGAACCGATTTTGATTATTCTTTTTTTGTTGGAAAGGAGATATGCCAAGGGTGGTCCCATGATAAGGAAACCATGATCTGATGATAGCATCCCAATGAAATCGAGGAGAACATTAGAAAATCGTAGGAGCGACTAGTGCGTTTGTTAATTTTTTCATTAAGTATTTTAAAGCACTACAATTTAATGAAGGCCTGGAGTCGATCTGATGATGGAGCCGAAAGACAGTCGAGGGGACTCCTCAAAGATTTACAGCAGTTACCTTGTGTTTGGGCTTGTTTAATTTATATTGATGTGAACTTTACACCTACATGGGTTGTGACTGTCATTAGGGGTCTGATGATGAAGACGAAGAACAGTTAAGGGAACTCCTCAACAGTTTACAGTAGCTACCTTGTGTAAAGTAACTTGAGCATTTGCTCTCGGAAATCATCATTTGGTAAAGTGGAGCTGATGATGAAGACCACAGATGGCCATCGGAACTACTCAATGACAAATATTTCACGGGTTGCGATTCGATTACTTTAATATGGTTGCTAAGCAATTTATGCTCGTTACAATGCGTATGGTGAAGTGGACCTGATGGTGACTTCTCAATCAGCTCCAGTTCTCATGGTTCTTACTAGGAGAACTCAACAATTAACGTCCCTGCATCGGGAAAAGCAATATTTTGTAAAAGGTGATGAGTAGTTGACATTAGGCTATTGTAACTTAAATAAATTACCAACTGACCCACTAAAAAGTGAAAAATAAAACCTTTTTTACAAAAAAAAAACCGACTTCCAAAAAACACTTTAAAGTGAAAAATAACTTTAATTTCCGAAGTCGGTGGCAAAAAACTAAAATACAAATCCAAAGACACCGACTTCCGAAATTAAAGTTATTTTTCACTTTAAAGTGTTTTTTGGAAGTCGGTTTTTTTTTTGTAAAAAAGTTTTTTATGAAGTTACAGAACTAGCTGACAGGACAGACGTCCTGTTTCCTAGAACTCGATCGCAGCGCCACCTACCGGGTCCAATTGTGCACCATACAATTTTTTTTAACAAAGTTGGTTCAGCCGTTTAGGAGTTCAGTAACATACAGACGTACTTACAGAAGATTTTTTTATGTACCTAAAGATTTAAGTAGGTCGTTAAAAAAAAACAGCTTATAAACTAAAATCTCAAATACACAAGCAGTTGGTCTTGCAAATTTTTGTTTTTTGCGGGAATCGAACCCGCGACACGTAGCGCAGCAGCCGATCCTCAATCACTGCGCCAACCCCACCATCAGTTTTTAGTAAATACTAGCTGACCCGGCGAACTTCGTACCGCCCACTTTTTTTTTTTACTATGTTTTAATAATAGGAATTCACGGGCGTCCCCAGAACACCCTACCAAAGTTTCATCACAATCTGACCAATGGTTTCGAAACGCATAGAGGACAAACATACAATCATTGATTTTGATTTATATAAAAGAAGACTAGCTTCCGCCCGCCGCGAGGTATGTCGATAAAAAATATCCTATGTCCTTCCCCGGGATGCAATCTATCTCTCTGCCAAATTTTATCGAAATCCGTTCAGTGGTTTAGGCGTGAAAAGGTAACCATACAGACAGACAGACAGAGTTACTTTCCAATTTATAATATTAGTATAGTATGGATACTTACCAAGTGGAAGCATAGGTTGACATTCACAATAAACGCGGGGGCAATGACCGAAATCACCAGCCTGGAATTTCTCTAACATTTGTCCAATGCCTCTGTAAAGTGAAACAAAACATCGTTGTTGTAATGGTACAACTACAAAACACAAACACAAAGGGTTAAGCAGAGATGTACAGTCACCTACCTATAGTACACCCACATTTCGTCAGTTATGTTTAAGTCCCATGTAATAGGGGAGGGCCTATTGCCATCAGCCATGCACATAAACATGGTACAGTCAACAGCAAAAGTAGATGATCAAAATCAGAAATTCAATACTAATTAACGGAGTTCGCGTCAGAACTGTGTGGCAGAGCTGTTGCTGTTGTTGTTGTTGAGCTGTGTGCAGAGACTGTGTGGCTGTGTGGCAGAGTTCTGACGCGAACTCCGTTCATTAGTATTGAATTTCTGATTTTGATCATCTACTTTTGCTGTTGACGGTACATAAATAATCTCTAAATGGAGTTTATCCATTCACTAGCTTCTGCCCGCGATTTCGTCCGCGTGCACGTCGCTTAGTTTTTTAGGGTTCCGTACCCAAAGGGTAAAACGGGACCCTATTACTAAGACTTCGCTGTCCGTCTGTCAGTCTGTCACCAGGCTGTATCTCATGAAATGAAAATACTTGCAAAATAGCCAAAGCCCTGTACATTAGCAATAAAATCAAATCAGCGGAAAATAAGATAAAAACAGTTTGGAAAATTATAAATAACGAAACTAGTAGGAATAAAAAACGAAACACTGATTACACATTGGAGACTTCACGTGGTGCCATAAGCTCTAACTTAGAAGTAGCTCAGGAATTTGTAAATTTCTTTACTAATATACCATCAAAAACGACGGAAGCCTTAAATTCCTCATCCGACGTATCAATTGATTTATTAAGAGCGAACGTTCCAGCCTGCCCGGTTGAATTTCAATTTAAACATATAAACCCCGCTTCAATAATAAAAGCTTTTAAGCAAATTAAGATCAAATTGACCGAAGATCTTTGGGGAATGTCCATTAAAGTCTGTGCCTCCATAATTGAGACTATTGCACCTTACTTAGCCTTAGTATTTAATTTGTGTGTTGATCAAGGAATCTTCCCCGATTTAATGAAATACAGTAAGGTAATACCACTTTTCAAATCTGGGGACAGTAAAGACACCAATAATTATAGACCCGTATCCGTGTTGCCGGTTTTCAGTAAGGTGTTCGAAAAGATAATGCTTAATCAGATGCTCAATCATTTTAACATGAATAAAATCCTTCACGATCAGCAATTTGGTTTCACCAAAGGACGTTGTACGACTGACGCTGGTGTAACCTTATTAAAACACATTTTTAACGCGTGGGAAGAGGCCCAAGACGCCATTGGAATCTTTTGTGACCTCTCTAAGGCATTTGATTGCGTCGATCACGAAACCTTGCTTTTGAAACTTGAGCATTACGGACTTGGAAAACTTGCGCTCAGTTTAGTTAGTTCTTATTTAAATGATAGACAACAGCAAGTCCAAATAAATGGTGTCAATTCATATGGTTTAAAAGTAAAAATGGGTGTGCCACAAGGCTCGATATTGGGTCCTTTCCTCTTTTTAGTGTATGTTAATGATCTACTCCATTTATTAAAAAATCAACCACAAATGGTGTTATTTGCTGATGACACTTCCTTAATTTTTAAGGTAAATAGACGTGCTACAAATTTTGACGACGTAAATAACGCCCTTCTGCAGGTCCAAAATTGGTTCACTGCTAATAATTTAGTATTAAATGGAAAAAAAACTAAGTGCATAAGATTTTCTTTACCAAATGCCAAAGGTAGTGATTGTGAGATAATATTGAATCAAGAGAAACTAAAATTCGTCGATAAAACTGTTTTCTTAGGAATCACGCTCGACTCAAGGCTTCAATGGGGTCCTCATTTAACATCTCTTGCAGGACGGCTAAGTTCAGCAGCTTATGCTGTCAGAAAAATCCGTCAATTTACTGATGTCGATACCGCGAGACTAGTCTATTTTAGTTACTTTCATAGTGTCATGTCTTACGGTATTTTACTTTGGGGACGGGCTGCAGACATCGATTCTATTTTTATTCTGCAGAAAAGAGCCATCAGAGCCATATATAACCTCCGCAGGCGCGATTCTCTGAGGGAACTGTTTAAGGAAATTAACATCATGACGGTACCTTGTCAATATATCTACGAAAACATCATGTATGTAAGAAAAAACTTACATCTTTTTAGTAAAAGAGGTGAAAGACATAATTATAGTACTAGAAATAGGGACCTATTAGTTCAACCAGGTTTCAGACTGGCTAAAGTAGACTCATCTTTTATGGGGTACTGTTTAAAATGTTATAATAAAATACCTCCCCACATTCTTCAACTGAATGAGACAAAATTCAAGTCTTGTATAAAACGCACACTATGCAGTCAGGCATATTATAAGTTAGGGGATTACATAGCTGATAAAAATGCCTGGCTCAATGCTGGTCCTGCTCCACAACCACAACTGATTGATTGACACCTGAAAATACTGTTGGAGCTGCTGAAGATTGTAAGACTATCTTTGCATTGTATAAACTCAATTTCATTTGTATTGTATAATTGCATAGCACAGATGTGAGTTCTATGTAAGTACTATACCTTATTTTACCATTTACCGGGTAATATGTCTTTCATTGACTTGAATGTGCCCTGGCGGCTGATAGTATGTCATGCTCACACAAATGTCTCGCTGACGGTGGCGTGTATGTTGGATCATTTAGCTCCCTTCAAAATGGTTGAGCTGAATGGTGCTGATCTATGCGTCATGTTCGTGAACGGGCGCCGTCAGTTGGGGCTGGTCATCACTTAGCTGCCTCGGCTTATTTTTAATTATTTTATTTTTATTTTTGGATTGTTTTAGTACTATTTGTTGTACTCTGGACGCTTTTAACGCATACGTCTTGTTTATTTTTACATCGTTCTCACATTATTTAATTATAAATTCAAAAGTAATGATGTAACTAATATTTTTGTAAAATATGATTTAAAAAGAGTGTCCATGGAGTTTCTTGTCCGTTCTTCTCCATAGGTACCTACGCTTTGGAATGGGCAACTAGCTTCACATTTTTCTGACTGACCTACTTCTTGACAATTCAAAAGTGCCTGTAAAATGGTTTAATTGAAATAAATGCTTTGAGTTTGAGTTTGAGTTTGAACCGTGATACCTAGACAGTTGAAATTTTCACAGACGATGTATTTCTGTTGCCGCTATAACAACAAATACTAAAAAAAGAATAAATATTTAAGGAGGGCTCTCATACAACAAATGTGTTTTTTTTTTCGGCGTTTTGCCTTGCCTTATGACATCAGCTATCTGCCAGTGAGTTCTGTCAAAATTGGTCCAGTCGTTTCGGAGACTAGCCGGAACAAACAGACAGACAGACAAACATTTTAACAATTGTATTTTTGTTATAAGTACATTTTGCATTTACCCCCTTACTAATAAACGTTGTATAGCGTCTGTATAGTTACACAACGCTTTG
Source organism: Oligia latruncula (assembly GCA_948474745.1). NCBI lineage: Eukaryota > Metazoa > Arthropoda > Insecta > Lepidoptera > Noctuidae > Oligia > Oligia latruncula. The sequence continues at coordinate 2,253,420 of OX419685.1, forward strand.
TCTTCTTCTTTCAAAAGTCAAATTACTGACGACTAAAAGAGAAAAATCGGTGTGTAACTGTTCATCTCATACAGTACGTTTATTAAGGGGGTTAGTAAAAAGCTGTTGTTTTGACATTACAAACAGAAACAGACGCTTAAATTTTATTTATTTGAATAGATTGTATAGATTTTGAAGGGCATGAATAGAAAAATCTTTGTTCATACATATTTGTTTCTGAGTTATTTATTGCATGATGTATTACATAATCAGCCTATAATTTTCCGACTGCTGCGACACAGGCCTGCTCTCTGTAAGAGGGAGTGGGCCATAATCCACCACGCGGGCCCAGTGGGGGGTAGGCAGATGTCACATGTCTTTGAATTTTTGGTTCTAGGACATGCCGGTTTCCTCACGATGTTTTCCTTCACCGTTTTAAGAGCAGTGGTGATAAAACCATTTAGACATAGTAAAGCGCCAGCCTGGGTTCGAACCCGCTACCTACAAACCCGTAAGTCGCGGCCGTTACCACTGGGCCACCACTGCATGATGTATTAAGTTTAGTAAAATCATTTTGTAGCTGACATCACTATGGTACCTACTTATAAAGTTATTTATATTTTAACTAGTCATGCTACATAATCATAAAAGTGAACTAAAACTGAATTCTGTAGGTTCCTAATATTGGCAAGACAACTACAATATTATCGAATAGCAATGAAAATGAAGCTGTCTTGAATGTTAATTATGAGCCAAAAATATAAAAATAAATTAAATATCTGTCTTTGTGCCAACAGTTTATCTGCTATTTATGTACTTCCGTCTAATAAAAAAAAAACAGCTTTTAAAAACACTGGTTTATCACCAAGTGCTACATTAGATTTTTTGTTTATGGTAATATTTTCATGGATCCTTGAACTTGTATGTTGGACTACTAACCCGTTTATTTGAAAACTTTGTAGGTATGTGACAGGACAATGAAATGCCAATCCTGGGGCCTATGTAATGAAACTGACAGGCAACAATCTGCCAACTTTATAGCTTCTTTCATAATTTTCTGCTTTACTACGCAGTACCTGTTGTGAAAGTGTGTTAATTTTGTAAATTTATGACCAACTACCTGTGCCCCGCGGTTTCACCCGCATAAGTGTCGATCCCGTGAGAATATCGGGATAAAAAGTAGCCTATATGTTAATCCAGGGTGTCAGCTACCTCCATAATTTTTTTTTAATCAAAATTGGTCCTGCCATTTGAGCGTGAAGAAGTAACAAACTTATAAACACACACACTCACAAACTTTCGCCTTTATAATATCAGTGTGAGTGTGCTATTGTCATATTGCACCTCCGATAAAATAGGGTTACAACTCAGAAAAGTCATTCACAGGAATTTTCAGGAAAATTAAAAAATACCATATGCTGTATGGCATTAAAACATATTTTTTTGGAAGCATGTATAATTTGATCACATAATAATAATAGTCTAAGAATAAAGACTGATTAACAGATCCGTGAGTTTATTTTCACTTTTCTAAATATCCAGGGTTTTCGAGTTGTAACCCTATTTTATCGAAGATGCAATATGGTCAGTAGGTCCCAGGTCAGATCCAGCAGCTAGCTATGCCTTTACACCTACATCCTATAATAACTTTTCTTTCATCATACATTAAAATGTTTAGGAAACGTTCTTACCTATTAGTTAAAATGTAGCGAGCGTGGATCAGTCCGTAGAGGATCTCGGAGGCCTGCTCCACCAGATCGGACTGGTTTGGGTTGTCATCAAGGTCATCATCTACAAAACAAACAAGGTATCACATTATGACTTACACTGAACATGTTAAGTGACTCATCACTATTATCAGAGCAAAATTGTAAATGGAATCTTCGGGTTGAACCAGTGTGATTATCACAAACTTTACAGTTATTTCTGTCTTTTCTCTGTTACAAAGTGGAGTTTCTTGCCCATTCTTCTCCATACGAAAAATACCTTTTGGATGGGACGACTAGAATCAAATCTATTTTACTGCAAACTAGCTGCACCCCGCAGTTTCACCCGCATAAGTTTCGATCCCGTGGGAATAGCAGGATAAAAAGTATACTATGTGTTAATCCTGGTTATAAACTATCTGTATACCAAATTTCAATCAAATACATTCAATACTTTTTGCATGAAGGAGTAACAAACATCCATCCATCTAACCATCCGCACAAACTTTCACGTTTATAATATTATTAGTAGGAAGTAGGACTTTGATGTTCAAAGTGTCTTTTATGTGACTCAACAGTTATGGGCTATTTAAACCTCTTTCTCTAAACGCAAATTAACAGTGGTATTTGCACTCTTTGTTCTGAATTTCAATTTGGAACATTATACAAGCCTTGAATAGTTATCTGTGCTTATGACTAGAGTACTGTGCCCTACATACACAAAGCTACCTCTCTAAACCAATTACATAAATCACAGTCAATGAACTAGCCATAAAATTGTGCCAAACAGACAGGCAGACCCACTTTAGCACATAACTTACTAAGAATGATAACAAATCTAACGAGCCTGAAACAATTTGCATACTTTATCTAGTCTGACACAGATTTTAACTCCAATTAAGGTTATGTTTTTATACATAATCACCAGTGCTAATAAGATTATACAGTTAGGGATGGAATATCCAAATTGATTTACCCCAATTTACAAGCATAGAGGTTAACTTAGCAAGGAGAATTTATGACCTAAAAATTAAGCACTTAAAGTGAGAACTGGAAATCTTGTTTGGTGTTTTTATTACTGTTTGACATTAGTGTCTTTGCCATAAGTGCAGTGACAGCAATATGACATCATGAGGCGTCGTATTATGATGGTTCATGTACTCACCAGGCTCCAGATCCAGAATCATGTCCAGTGCTTGTCTGTAGTGTGGCACCTGCTCATTAAGCCCCGTCAAGTTGAATTTATCGTTAATATAATCCTCGTCCACCTAAAACAGTAGCATGTTGGATCAATATCTATAGCGATCTCCACCTTATGTGACTAAATTAAATGACATACTTCGCAAAAGAACTCGTTTCCCCGAAGCCCGCAAAACCATGAAATCCATGATACCTCCTCCGAGCTGCTCATTTTCCTAAAAAATGAAAACTGTTTGATAATCGAAAACCGTTTCCGTTCCGAGTTTCGGACATAAAAACCCAACGCTTCGGAGTCCACACTGTTACAACAAAATTCTAAGCATTCCGATGTTTTCACCTGTTTTTTCACAATTATACGGAAGTTCACACTGAAATTTCGACACAGAATAGCAAATTCACTGTAATTACGTACGGATATACGCTAAATAAACAGAATTAAGTACTTTAAAATGATGACAAACCTCACCTTTTCGTGCCTTGATTAGCCACGCTTGACGGGAGGGTACCTTGGGATGAGGGAGAGAGAAATTTCAATTGTGTATGGTTGTCACAAAAAAATATAGACAAAGTTGTCTATGGGCTTATGTAAACTTCAGTTTCCATTCATTCAATCATTCATTTTCAAACTTTTTTGTACCATGCTTGGAACATGGGTATTTTGCTAATGGCTAGGACTGATCTTGACTACGTTAAGGCGCGTCCCCACAAGGGCCATGGTATCGAATGGTATCACGCCTATATTTTGCTCCATTATTCGGTATGGTATTATTGTTTGGGGAAATTCCACGGAAATATCTAGAACACTAATAGCACAAAAAAAATCAGGAAATCAGGATTTAACATGGACTGGTCTGAATCATGTAGAACAAACTTCTTACCGTTCGTTCCTCTCATTTACATTTACGAAATCGCAAAATTTGTTAAACTTAATTCTAAATTCTTTAAAGCTAAAAATAATTTTAATAAACGAAAAGTCACACAGTATTTATTGAAAAGCCCAGCTAGGATAGAACTATTCAGGCGCAGCTGCGTGTATATGGCGCCAGTTATATAGTATAAGGGCCTGTACACACCACGTTTTTAAAACGCGCGTTGACGCGATACGCACGCGCGTCAGACGCAGTCTGTAGACCTTTTATAGGATAAAAGCGCGCGGTCGCGTCGCGACGGCGCGCATTAAAAAACGTGGTGTGCACAGGCCCTAACTCATTACCTATCTGGATAACAGAACTACCTTACAAAAAAATCTGTGTAAAAATGGTTGTTAGCGCATAGTTTTTATCCTGTCGGCGAATTGCTGAACAAAAAATCTTGTGAGTCCTAACTCGCCATTATGACGTTTATCGCTGTTCGTGTCACAGATCACATATACTCCTAGCCTAGTGGAGGTTCGTGTGGCCCAATCGACCATGGATAGCTAGCGGTGGCGATGCCCGGCTAACGAGTATCGACATCGACGGCAAAAATCGACGGATCCGGATGTGGCGTTTTCTGTGTCAATTATTCAAACGCAATGCATGCACAATAATCATTATGACATATCGAATAAAACATATTATTATTTCGTATTTATTTGGTATTTAATACATCGAAAAATAACAAAATATTTAAATTCAAAGAAATACAAACATTAAAAGAACTATAAAAGTTTTTTATTATAAATTAATTTGTTTCTTAGAAGATAAAGAGGTGGTCACACCACCTAAAAGGTGCATAAGTACTTTTTTTTTTCACACATTTCACAATATGCTCGCACTACTATCACAGGCCTTTACAATAAATCATTCCTTTCCTTATATTATCACATCTTCATATTCTATCCAATCTAGGTTTTTGTAATTAGCAATATTAGTGGAGCATTCACAATACCATAATGAAAAATGACATGAAAAATGTTAATACAACATACCTACTGAAATACAGCAGAGCTAGCTGCACTGTAAAAAGTATATGAAGCTACCTAACTGACAAATTTCATCAAAATTAGTTAAATATAGATCATTTAATTTAAAATGGCCGCCCCACCACTGCATGTTACACATTTCATTACAAATTTAAGTGGAGGGGAGCATAATTCAACAAGCGTTAGCGTTATTAAACCTAGTTGTGTTATAAAATATAAATAAGTATACTAAACAGACACAGAAAAACCCACATTTATTGTAAGTAGCAATAAGATTGCCTCTAGTGATTATGATACGTATTTACAGTATGTATTAGAAATCATAGAACACTTTCTATTGTTGAATCTCGAACATTAAGAGTTTTGAAACACATTTAAAATATCAAATAATGATACCACAAAATTGTACTTGTTTCTGGATGCTTCTGTTCCTGACAACCTTAATCTTTCATTGATCGAGTGTACCGAAACAAATACTTAGTTAGCTCAACATCGGTGAGGTCATTCCATGCCTCGGTCTCCAACACTTTTGGATGTTTTGCAATATAAGCAAACACTCTCTTCTGTAAATCCTCCAGTTTATATTTCTTCGCTATCACTGCCATTTCCACTGCATTATTCACATTGATCTGATCACCGATCACATGCTGGGTCAAAGTGAACAGTTGAGTCAGTTGAAACTTATCTGCTATCTCTAATAACTTCAGGCAGTCTTGCTTCATCACTTCTTTTATTGTGCCCGTATATATGAATTGTATAAGTAGTTCCATGTCATTATCACTTATGTCAATAAACATAGAAGTAAGTTCCGAGTTCTTTAGCATATTTCTAAGTACAGGGCTGTGTGCAGCCAAGAGTATCTTGTGCGTTGGGAACTTTTTGTGAGTAGCAGATTCAAGGACAAAGTCTGTTGCCTCTTGCTTTGTCAGAAGTCCACTCAAATCATGTTGGAGTTTTATAGATTTCACTACATTAATGTTCAGTACAAACTTTGGGTTTACTGTTATTTTTACTGGTATGAACAAAGTGCAAGATTGGTTGAAGCGTTCTAATTTCTTGAAACAGTAGGTTTTGATGAAAAAGTTTTTGTTTGATTTCGTTGACCTGAAGGTGTAGTGAGTCATAGGATCAGGTAATAGCAGATGGGGAACATCGTCCTCGGGAGCCACTCTCTGTGTGAGCTCACTGGAGCTTGCCACATCAATGGCAAAGGATCCAGTTTTTCTATGGCACACAAATAAATTAAGTAAGTGATTGCCTCCATGGCATACAGACGTTGTGTAGAAGAACCAGAACTCAGGTTCTGACTGTGAATAAGTACCTCCAATATCAAAATCACCATCGTCTTTTAGCTTGGTCAGTGCATCATGGACACAGAGTTTGGATGCATCATTTGACTGGCATTTGAATACAGCTGATACATGTCCAAATGAATTCTGTAAATAAACAAATGTTTTATTTTTAATAAGAAATGATGACAGGCTTTAACAGGGCAATTATTTGGTCTTCAAACAGTTTTATTTTAAACTAGCTTCTGTCGGCGACTTTGTCCGCGTGAAATTTCTTATTCCCGCGACCAACCGCGTCGCTTCGCGTTGTCTGCCTGCGCTATTAGGGCCTGTGCACACTATGTTTTTTAAACGCGCCGTTGACGCGCGTTTGTAGCGATACAGACGCGATACGCACGCGAGCCAGATACTGGTAGGCACTGCTCTGTAGGATAAAAGCGCGCCGTCGACGCGCGTTTAAAAAACGTGGTGTGCACAGGCCCTTACTTACTCAATATCTTTATACCATACCACCTTAGTTTTACGCTTAGCGTTCGTTCTGACTTTTTCTTTTTGCTTGGCACCTAAGCATTGCAGTGTGATGTTAAATATCTTATAACCTTTCTCATGAATTAGGCTATTAAATGCAAAATGGAATTATTTTTTTAATCCGACTGGTAGTGCATTTATACAAACTCTTCAGCTTTATTAATTAGAATAGAACTAAAAAAAAACTCACAGTCCAGTGTATATTTACCTGAGATTCATCATTAGCCCTTGAGGAAGCTGCGTAGGGTTCCATGGTTAGGTTTTCTGTAAATAATAGTAAATAATTTAGTATAACAATAGCATTCTGGATACTCGTAGAAACAATTTATTTTTAGCGAATTTACTTTTAAATAAAAAGGTGGACTTAATTACTGAATTAATTCCATTGAATTACCAAATAAATGCAGACACCTATCACGGCAGAAAAATAAAAATAAATATTAAAATTAGATTTGTTACTTTCAGGCAAGCCAAGACAAAACACAAAGGTAACAAATACACCCAACAATAACATATCCGTCTACATCAGTACCTAAATAAAATTATTCAAAAATCCACATTACAAATTAAATTAACTTAATTTTAATGTAAGTACATGACTTGAGGTAAATTACATTGTGCATTAACACGTTGACTGCCAGACCACAGACACAATAAAAAATCTATTGTTCGCGGTCACCGGTGACCGCGCTGGCAGTCAATGCATTAATTGTTAAATATTCCTGCTTACATTTATGCTCAACCTGTTGACAGAAATGGGCGTTATTAGTGTTGGTATTTATTAGATATGGGGTTACAATAATGAACTTCAACTACATATATCATTGTACTACTAGTTTTTACGTTATTCATAGTTTTAAATTGTAAGTTAATTTTAAGACCATGCTATCGCATAAGTTATACACCTGTAATGATAGTGGTAGGGAGACTTTAATAAATAAATAAATCATCCACACTTCTTCTTTTCGCATAATTTCTTCTTGTAAGATAAAAAATAATTTTACGGTGAATTGATTATAATAATAGTTTATCGAGATTCGCAGTACCAGTACCATTTTCTTGTACACCTATTTTGCAGGAGAGACATTCCATCTGAGTATCTACTAGGTTTTAAAATTATTTACTAATATTGATAGGTACAGTCACGAGCATAAGTATGTATACACTTAACTTTATTCAAAGGCGATTTTCTCCTTTATTTTTGAATGAAATCTTATATTATTAGGAACATAGTATTGTCGAACCCACAGGTTTATGTAAAGTGTCGTATTTCAACGTTGCATTCGTTATTTTGTGAAAAAATCGCAATTGAAAGTTGTCAAGTGTTGACATATTAGTGCTCGTGACTGTACTTGGGACGCCCAATTAAATATTGTTTTCACAACAAAGTGACCTGACTCAAAACTAACAAGGGTCTGGCTTGATAAGTTGGTGACTATCGAATTATTTATAATAATAACAAAGAAGTATTTTTTACAATGAAAAGGTCAGAGATAAAATCGGCAGTTTAATTGAGGTACCTACTGTTAGTGAATCCGACAGTCCAAGCGCAAACAAAATAAATAGGTACAATATTTACAAATTATTTAAAATATTTGATAGAATACAGAATGATATCATCATAAAATAAGCAAGCAGTTTTCCTGTTAAATTTTGCAATGAGGTGTTATCTTTAGCTGCATATTGCACCATAATTCGAATATTATCGAATTTGTTTTATTTCGTTGATAAAATACAAACAATAATCTATCAGTTTGATTATTTACAAAACATTCGCTTTTTGCAGAGTTAAACAACAAGCACTTACGGTTCTAAAAACCGGCCCTGGAAAATTGTGGAAACAGGAAGACAGGAACCGGGAACCAAGTAGAAAATAATATCAATGTCCAATGATCAATACAATAAATGCTAAAAAAATGTGTCACTCTCTATATATTACTCATACTCGTAGTTTGTGTCATACTCATAGGCTCATAGCACAGCACAAAACACAAAATTATCTGTGCAATGTTTCCACAGATGATGATCGATGATCACAGAATACATATACTCATATCGTCGATGATATTATAATTGATAATTTGTTATCCCTTGACATTTGTTTAAAATTATCAGTGATTCAGTGCAGTGCATAGACAAAGTAAAGCAAGGAACACATTAGCAGATAGAATTTTGATGACATGCTAATGCTGCGGCCACATCTCTCCAACTCTCACGCACACCGGTCGACGAATATACTGTAGATATACGAAATTAATATGCCATACCTAAGTACCGGACACTTTGCACATTCTCAAACATTTTTACTTTTTTTTTAGACCGCATAGTTTTCGATTTTCGATGAAAAATGTAAAAAAAAATACTGTTCCCCCTTATCTCTAAAGTTTGCAAAGAGAAAAAACTTGAAATTATTCTATGTGATAGAAGTTTATGTAAAGATCACAGGAAAAATAAAACAAAGTCCTAAATAGCACACTTTTTTAGAGATTATCAACAAAGTAACATTAGTTCCACTATCGGTCAAGAGATGGCACTGACATAAAACTGCAATATTCTACACTGCAGTGCACAGTGCTAAAATTCCCTAATGAATATAGGCCTCGCCGATGAAAATTTAAAAACATATGTTGGTACGGAACCCTGGGTGCGCGAGTCCGACTCGCTCTTGCCCGTTTTTTTTAGTTTAGTTCCTTATTTTGCCGTCTTCTAAGTTATAGTAGGCGGACTGTATCTTAACGCCATTAATGGATTTGGTACGTGCCATTCTGCTGAACATACATTGAGAACCAAATTGAAATGCCAATTTGCCTCGTTTTCTCTAGAATAATTTTAGTTTTTAATAGACTTGATTCCTGTCAAAATAATTAAAACGGATAAATTCTGGTTTCTTCGTTACGGTGAATGGATAGTGGTATACGATATGATTCGCGACACTAACAGGTACATATTTAGACAATTATAATCATTCTAAATATGTACCTGTTATTATCGCGAATCATATTTTGATCAAGATACAATCTGACACTGACCTGCAAATTGCAAAAAACGTAAGAAAATTTGAATTTCGCGGTCTCAACTACCCATTCACCGTAAGAAGTTAATATAGCTTTTATGTACCTAGTTACTTTGAAAGAAAAGCTGCGTGATAAACGATGTCTTGAAACACCTGTAATAAATATTTAGATACCTGTGGAAGGCATGTCTGTGGTTAGGTTGAAAGTCCCATTGTCTGGATGTCCTAACGAGGATGGCTGCAAATGACAGAACGCGCAATGGTGCACGCATGCGCGGCCCGGGATTCGCTACGGAACTGCCTGGCACCTCCCCCTGAAAAATAGTGATGTACTTACTAATGTTTGTCTGCAAAATATTTTGACTATTATAAATTCGAAAATGATTCGAAAACTAATTATATTTCATCTTTCAAAATCTCAATAACCAAGTTAGTTCTGTTCATACCAATGATGGAGATTACGTTGAAATTTTCATTAAAAGGAGGTCTTGTGGAAGTGCTACAGTGACCTGCAGGGCTAGTATAATTTTGAGCACCATAAAAACCACCATCAGATTGCACAATGTGCTAGCCCGATTAATGGAACCTACGTAAGTACTTTACATAGGCACTTAGTCCATCCGCAATCCTCATGGCATGTTCATCATGCAGCTTCCTCGATAACAACAGATGAGACCCCCTACCCAACCCTACGCTGCACCATTTTCAAGGCCACATCTTTCAGTAGGCTGCAAGCAGCCGGCGTGGCCGCACGATGCCAGTCCCGCTATGACAACACCACGCGAACACCGTCCCAACGACACTGTTGAGTTGCTACCGTTAAAATCGGCACTTGTCAACAACAATTATAATAAAGATGAAGACTCGTATTACCCGCCTCCTCTCAACAACAACCCTTCGAGCTCGAATCTCTATGATTACACGTTATTGTCGAAAAGGACGCCGGCCTCTAAAAGGTATTTTTGTTTATTTTTTGTGTGACCAAGGTTGGTTTTTGATCAGTAGATAGCTATGAAGAGTGTTTTCTTAAGAACTAGCAGTAAACTGGAATTAGGCTAAGAAACTACAAGTGAATAATGTTTGAATGAAATTCAAGGAAAAAAGTGTACAGACCCAGACGTGCTCAGAAACTGTTTTAAAATTGAATCAAGATCTATTACCAATCTCTCTCGTTAACTATCAAAAGGGAGCAATCTCTTCTCTTTGTTTGTGCTCTTGATCATTATTGGATAATCTTCGTCGGCGTCAGTAGCATTTAGTACTTAGTCCATTGTTTCTGCAAGCCTTGTTTCTAGGTCCAATTTCACATACTGGGGCTAATTTTATCACGAAATAAACAATATTTCGCTTTTCACTACATATCGTTGAGTAAAATTAAATTAATAAAACAAAAAGATTATTTTAATTAATATATTAGCGCAATGTTTTTATCTAACTTATTTTTGTATCGCATTTTTATTCAACGTTCCTCGGAAGTTTTAATTTCCAAATACCTATAAATATAATTATTTGTAACTTTGTATTAATTCGAAAGAAATAGGGCAACTACCCCATTTTATATAGTGCAGTTGCATGAAATTGGGGAAAATATTTTAAAAACATTTTCCAATATAGAAGTTTCCAGAAAATCTCTTGATCCAGCTATATGTTTTGCTGAAGAAAATTTCTGAATATCAATACTATTAATTACAATCGCAGATCACATCGCGAATTCTCGAAGTTTGTGAACATTAGTTTGAAGAGACAACTAAGAAATTGCTCACAACTCACTGGATCTGGAACGCTGAATAGTAATCCAATCTATCAATTTATGTGCCATCGCGGCTCAAATCTCAAATATCAAATAATTTTGATTCAAATCTAATAGGTAACTATCGACTGAACTTTCCTTGATTTGCTTTGAAAGGTCCTTCCTTTGGGAAACAAGTGGAACAGTTTAATAGCAAACTTTAAATAGTTTTCGAGGGGTTTTTGGTATTCAGCATAGATTTTACAAGAGTCTACTGCAGTAGGTATAACTTTGCTGGATTTATAAACTCAGTAAAGTCGAGCACTCTAATCTTGCACAAACCTAGATAACTTTCCAGGGTTGACGGCTACCGGAAATTGAAAAGTTCTATCCGCTAAGGGAGATAACACATCGCCTAGCCAGATGGTGGAGCTTATAACTCAGCTCTAAGTGAATGAAGGTTATATCAGTGGATTCGTTTCAATTTACATGAATGAATGACTATCTGTGATCATTTATGACTCGTTTAGATAATTGTCAAAATATATACATTACATCTTTGTCTGCAGATTACTATCTCGCACCCAACAGCCAACGCCGACGCCGATGTTGACGTTGTGTGGCGCTCCGCCTCCCTCTAGGAAAAGAGAAGAGTTGACAGCGCTCGCTAATCTCCGAAAGAAGGTGTCGCCCGCTATGATGCAGCCGGACAAGTGAGATAATATTTTTTCGTCCCATGTTAGGTGCCAGAATTGTTATAAAGGATACAGCTAGGTACCCACGTTGGGCGCCAATTAAAAATAAATAAAATAGAAGTCCCACATTGGGCGCCAATTCATACTTCCATACTTCCTACTAATATTATAAACGCGAAAGTTTGTGAGGATGGATGAATGGATGTTTGTTACTCTTTCACGCAAAAACTGCTGAACGGATTTTGATGAAACTTTACAGTAGGTAATAATATAGCTTTATCAGAATAACGCAAAGTATACTTTTATCCCGATATTCCCTCGGGATCGACACTTATGCGGGTGAAACAACGGGGCGCTGCTCGTAATATAATAAATGTGAAAGTAACCCTGTCTGTCTGCTCATGTGGAACCTTTTCAATGAAACGATCGCTACACAATTTTAATTCAGAATAGGTAGCTTGGGACCTGCAGAAGGATATAGGCTAGTTTTCAACCTGGATAATATGAAATTTAGAATACCTACACACGGATAAGTCGCGGGCAACAGCAAGTTTAAAATAATAAAAAAACGTTGTTCTACGTTGGGCGCCAATAAGAATTGTAAAAATGTTAACGCCTCATGTTGGGCGCCAATATGCATGCAGCGAGACTTTATTGATCACCCTGTTGTAAAATCACTTACATTGTGGCACACGGAAGAAAAGTCCCTCGCATTTTCAGGCGTCAGCCATTTCGCTAATAGTATAAAATTTTGCGATATACCTTGCACATCGCGTGTTTGACTCCAATACCTGCCAAGGTTCGACGAGGGTGGAAGGTGGGACGGGGAGATAAGTATTTCAATGGAATGCTCCATTATAACTTCCTCGATATGTCAAGAAGAGCACGCGAACCTATCTTGATACAGTATTTCCGAAATTTAATAGAATGTTCGGGGTTAGCTACACTTGACTAAAGCCGATTGCAGTGGTTCTAAAGTCTCAGGATACTACTATATGAGATCGCTACTGATAAATTAGTATAGCCGCTAAAATAAAACCGAAAAATCTGTCCGTATTGAGAATTGAATAAGCCTTTAACCGCTTCTGCGCTTGGCCTCCTACCACCACCGTTCGCTTCTGTAATTAAAGTCGAAGTGCGCTTACATATGGATGACCCTCGACCGCACGTCGACGGCAGTCGATTGCTGCAGGCTAGAACTTTACATAAAAATGCAATAATAGTCCTATGTATGCAATTTATATAAAGAAGAATAGTTTTTCACGCTGCAGGCATTAATAATAACTGTCCTGAGATATATATTACAAAGCTTCGATATCTCATCAAACAGCGGTTATGTTGAATTTAGCGTAACATAACTCTGGATACGGCACTGCACTACATTATTCATAATGATTACTTATTCGCAATACGTCATTGCTTAGTAGACGCTATTCGATAGGCATGTAACACCATATCAGAGCTTTTCGCTAAACCGAGGTCTAATACGTCTCTGGGTGCTGCTTTATTTATAGGCAGTGCCGTAATTAGTCTTTTATGCGCCCGGTGCGAGCTGCTATAACCGCGCCCTATTTTTTTTTTTTTTTTTCGGATGGGAAATCATCAAATCGGGTGATTTGATGATTTCCCATCCGAAAAAAAAAAAAAATAGTCCCTTCCTCTCCACCCAGAGCGGGAGGGTCTCGCTCTGGGTGGAGCGGAAGGGACTGTCAGACTCTGCTCCCGCTGACCCGGCAGGCTTCGGTCCTAAGGGGCCCCTTCCTCGATGCTGACATCTCTTTGAGGCGCGCGTGGAACACGTACGCGCCGTCCGGCATGGGCCTGGTCCTGATCGGACGGTGAGCTACCCATTACTCTCCGCCCGCAGGCCCGCGCCTACGGAGGCCGGGAGTCGTCATGCGGCTGGCTCCCGACGCCCAGAGCGTCTCCCGCGGCGGCTGGGACGGGAGGCTCTCTCCCTGAGCCGTCCCGCCACCTCCTTTGCTAGCATGACTGCTTCGCAGAAGGAGGTGACTGCCTCCCACTCCCTCTCGCCCCGGACCATGGCTTGCACCAGGGTCTGACGCGAGAGGTCGCCGCCGCTGCCGATTGCCTCTACGGGGACACGGCGGTGCTCCGCCCAAGCGGGGCAGACCTCCACCGTGTCCTCTGGGCGATCCTGGCTATGGTGACACCCTGGCGTTTCCTCCCGCCTGATGATGTGCAGGAACCTCCCGAAACTTCCGTGTCCGGTGAGAACCTGCGTCAGGCGGTAGCTAGGTGAGGGCGCCGTGGCACCTCTCTAGCCACTCCTCAAAGAGGGGTCTTATCGTCGCTATCGTGGCGTGCCCTGCGCTGGGTTGCGACAGTCGCTCTTTCCATGTCGCCATGAGATCATGCCGGAGTTCCGTCCGCTCCGCCGCGATTTGCCGCGGTAGCGGATTTTCCCCCCGGCGTAGTGCCTCCGCACGCCACTCATATAGGCGCGCGAGGACTATCGCCTCCAGATCCCATGGCGGCAAACCGGCAAGGAGGTTTGCCGCCTCGCCCGAGATCGTGCGGTAGGCCCGGATAAGCCTTACGGCTACCACCTTCTGGGGTGCGTTCAGGTAGTGGGCGGCTCGCCGCCGCAGTTCCAGTTTGGGGGCTAAACGTCGGAAGTGCTCGACGAAGTTCCACCGGCTGTCGAGGACGAGACCCACGTATTTCATCGTCGTCTCGACGCCGATGTGAACCCCTCCTACCGTTAGTTGGGATCCCGATGGTGGCGCGTTCCGGGGCCCATGAAACGACATGGCCTCGGACTTGTGCAATGCCACCTCGAGATCCACTAGTCGTGGGACTATCGCAACCCCGCGTGTCATCGCGTCGGCCGCCACCTGATGCGACCTCCCCTGCGCCAGGACCAGCGTGTCGTCAGTGTAGCAAACCACGCTGACGCCATCAGGGAGGTCGGTCCGCAGCACCCAGTCGTAGCCGATGTCCCACAGGAACGGCCCCAGAATCGATCCCTGCGGGACACCGCACGACATCTCTCGCCGGTTCCACTCCCCGTCGCGACCGGGGTAGGTGATGGCTCTGTCCGTCAAATACGCCTCGACTATTCGACGGAGGTAGGTCGGCACCCGGTGATACCTGAGTGCCTCCAAAATGCAGCCCCAGGGCAGGATGTTAAACGCGTTGGCGATGTGAGTGACACCGCCACGACGACCCCACCCCGGGACACCGCGTCCCCCGTCGTGAGGGCTCTCACGCGTATGATGTCCACCGTCGAGCGCCCCTTGCAGAAGCCAAACTGACTGTCCGCAAGATCCGGCCCCGTCCTCACCAGGTGCCCGGCGAGGCGGCCCGCAATCACTCTCTCAAAGAGCTTGCCGACCTCTTCGAGTAGCACGATGGGCCGGTATGCGGACGGAGAGTCCGCAGGGCGCCCTTGCTTCCGAATGAGGACCAGCTTCCCCGTCTTTCAACGGAGTGGAAACTGGCCTCTCTCCAAACATGCGCATAAGAGCGCCTCCAGTCAAGGCCCGAGAACCCTCGAGGCCAGGACCCAGGCTTTACCTGGCAAGCCGTCGGGTCCTGGGGTAACATTTGCATTTATAAATTAGGTGAAAAAACGTTTATTCGAAAATTCGAATTCAGAAATTATTTTATCAATATTGAATTTTATATTGAATTGAATTTTAAAGTTTTGTTGTGGGGTAAGATCGTAAGCTGGCGTCTGAACTTTCTCTCAAATCGTGTCTCTTTACTCGCTTTTTACGCTTTTCAGGAAAATCGTCTTCGATATCACATTCTTCACAAACTTTTACAATTATTATTATAACGATCTCATCGTCTTTAATATTGATATTATTTGTAAGAAGAATAGGTATACGCGGACGACGCGAATCCATACGTATAAATAAATAAATAATAGGTATTGTTAGTGGCCCAGGTCTGGTCATTTCTGCGCCCCTCCAGGGTCTGCGCCCTGTGCCTGGGCACCGCTGGCACCGCCCTATTTACGGCACTGTTTATAGGTACCCACATATATTTCCACGGATCTCAGAACCACTTTCACTTAACTAAGCCTAAATAAGTAAAATCAATTGGGAGAGAGTTTTATTAATAACATGCGTTAATTTCGAAAATATTGATAAAAATGTGGATAGATAGTGAGAGGCGGACCCTCTTATGTAATTTTGACTTTTAGAAAGTGCTGATTTTCAGCTTAGTTTGAATAAATGATTTTTGATTGAATAACTTTTTTGACGTGACAACGTCTTAAATTAGGTTGCGGCTGGGAGTCACTTATGAAAAAGTGTAACGCTCGGTAACGTTACGTTCTTATTTTCATTTAATTCCTTGTTCCTATTGTGCAATTTAATTATATTCATATCAATAAATATTCTACCGAGAAAAAGACGTTGTCACGTAAAATCTTCGCCCGTAAAACCGACTTTACAGGCAACCATTTTTTTTCGCAGGAACGCCTACAGAAATGACAACGAACAAAATAAGAATACAATTGTGGAGCCTCTCGATAACAGGCCCAAACTTTTACAAAGGGTAAGTAAGGCTTCACTTTGTTGCTCCTACTTTTTCATCAAATATGTCCCGCCACCTTTTCTTCTGTATACCTTGCCTTCTTTTGCTTTCTCATTATCATGTGGCTTTCTTTGTTCAATTTTTGCCATTCATCCTGCATAGATCCCGGCCCATTCTCATTTCAAAAGTCTAGTTCGTGCAACCGACCAACTTAAAAACAAAAAAACTTTTTTTTGTTTTTTTTTTACTAAATCCAATGAGACACGAATGTTTATAAGTAGGTAGTTTGTTGAAAAGTTTATGGTGGCTCTGAAGTTAAGTTCTTGATTCAACTTTTACAAAGCAAACTCAGAGATGCAAGCATGTTGCAAGTTGAACGAGCCTGCGGGGCAATTGCGTAACACATTATCAATCGGAATCGGTTTCATTTTGACAGTTCAACCACATTCATTGCGTTGTTTACGTGTGGAACAGACAAATTTTTCGAACATAAGAAGCAATGGATTTGCAATTTGCTTCAAAATGATTCAGATTCCGATTGATAGTGTGTTACGCAATTAGGGTGCTGGTTCGAATATCTGTTTAGTACTGATAGGTACCTACTGTACTTACGCTTCTTTTTCATTAATTCTCATGATGAGAATTAATGAAAACTACTACTACTACTGATTACTTATCTCGCACTTTGGCGGTAACACAAAATATAGAACTTGAGTACTTAGTTTCTGTGTTAGCACTCTGCAAATCGCTCTTAAACGAATCGTCTATAATATATAGAATTACCTGATCATAAATTATAATTTTCCATCATTTTACACAATAATATTCTTGTTATAACATATATGTCAAACGCGTCAATCTGATGTCTACCTACTTATTCTTTTAATTTCCTTCGCAGTCTATTCAAGGAAGGTTGCATTAGGATTGTATTTACAAAAAATCATTTTAATATCGTTTTGGATAGTCTAAATTTGGTTTGTCTACTTAATTACGTTGTCTACTAAATAACGGAATTCTAAATTATAATTATAAGATTCTTAAACGGACGCTCGGCTCTAACAAGGAGGTTTTATATGTCTTGGCTGACTATAACTGGCAGGTCAGATTGATATGGCTTGAAAGGAAAGAGGAGAAGTGAAGGATTCGAACGGAGGCGGTTAAAAAACGAGGAAAAACCAAGAAAAAAAGAGTTCGAAGGACACTAATTACTCTGGAACTGTGAAAGCTATTGTGGAGTAGCGGAGAGCTGTGAAGTGGTTTCGAGTTGAAAGTCTCTTATCGGGCAAAATGTTGTATCAAGATAAAATCTCCTAGTTGAAGCAATATACGCTGTCAATCTGTGCCGCCGACTTGACCCGACGCCCGCTCCGCAGAGCCACTTTCGACGGCCGTACCCCGGAGCTGTTCCGACATCCCAGCTAAATCGCCTATTCACCTATTCACCTCCCTCACTCCACTTTAGAGTGCGTAATAGGTAGACTTTTTTTTAATAAACTAAAATTGCTCTGTCTACTTACTATCTTTTATTTGTTAGGGCTACGTAGACACGTTGAATTTTCGAAAAAAAAAAACTACCTAATTCTCGAACGTTCACGAACCGTCGCCGCGTCAATTACGTCACTATTCACTAAACTTCTTAAACTCTGTGAAGTTCGGCAAGGACAAAAACAGCCTGTGCTATGTAAAGCATTGTGCATTAGGTTGTTTACGTCATGTAATATTTTTAGATAATATTATGGTCTCGGGAAATGGAATGTGTCCTTGACCTGACGCGGAAGTGTTTTGCGTGAAGGGCCCGATTGTGCTCACAGAGCTGCTTCCAATCATGAAATGACCTTATGATGTGACAAAAAGGGTGGAAACTTTTTTCACAAGTTGGAAAATTAAATTACATTTGGAGTACGAGCAGGTAGGAATTTTAGGTCCTAAAGGTCATGGAAGTTTGTGGAATTTAATGGACCTTTTGAATTCAGGAATTTGGGAGTTTGAAATGTGGTATAAATGTACCTATACTATAACATAGGACATCCTAGTTGGCTGAGGCTAAATAATAGCAGCTGCAAGGATCAGGTTAAGCAACACTTGCCGCAGTTGGTCCGTGGATGGGTTACCACCACCTTTACATTCCAGACCCCTCCGTGTCTCGGAAAGAAAGTTAAGTCCGTCCCAGCTGTCATTCGTGGAACTTTGACAGTCGTTACGGGTCGTCAGAATCCCGAAAGTCTGACAACCAGTCTTACCAAGTTGTACTGTAAGCTAGCTGTAGGCTACATTTTTGTAATCATGTCAGGAATTACTTACCTACTTATTTCAATATCGTAACAACACAATCACGAAAGTACAACATTTATCATTCAATGAATTAATGGTATTGGGATACTGATGGATGGAGGAATAGAGCTAATGGATCGAACTTTTTTTCCGTTGAAAAGTAAGGCACTCGTCGACCCTTTCAAAATTTTGTAGAGAAGTCCTCCACGGTTAGCGTAGGTATCTGAGATGGATTGACGGACAAATCTGCTGAAAAAAAAACAATATGTTACATAAGTCTGATGTAATATGAACCATGAACCCCTCAAAAGAGGCCTTAATGTCCCTAAATTAAATTATAGAGTAAGTAGGTACACGGTCGCCTAAGAACCCCACAAAACTGCTTATCACCTCCCGTTCATTAATCACTGACTCAGCAGAAACTAGGGAATCTAATTTCCTTAGCTGAATAATAGGGTTCCTGGACTCACCAGCTCACCACACAAAAAACTCGTTTACAATTTCATCCAGAGAATGGACCCGGAAATCGGAAGCAATTTAGGCATTAAACCTAAAGCGGTTAAGTTCTTTTAAATATTAATGTTATGGTCCCGACAAACAACAATAATAAAAAACCGGGCAAGAGCGAGTCGGACTCGCGCACCGAGGGTTCCGTACCATCATATTATGTTTTTAAATTTTCATCGGCGAGGCCTATACCTAGCTATTCATCAGAGAATTTTAATACTGTGCACTGCGGTGTAGAATATTGCAATTTAATGTCAGCGCCATTTCTTGACCGATAGTGGAATTAATGTTACTTTGCTTGATGATTTCTGAAAAAGTGTGCTTTATAGAGACTTCGTTTTATTTTGGTACGGAACCCTAATAAAACAGAGAGGTGGGAAGCGAGCGGGCCTTTGCCCAGTAGTGGGACACTAACATCTAATAAAAATAAATTGCTTCACCTGGCTGACCTCACCTGACCTTCCCTGCCGATTCTAGTGCCAGTAGAAAAACGATCATTTTCTATCTCTTAAAGCCAAGAAAGTATTCACTAGAGGACAAATATCGACAGAACACCATCTGAACGAGTCTCCAGAGACAACGTCGTTTCCAAGTTTGAGATCATGCCAATTTGGATGTGAAATAAAGGTCCTTTAAACGACTTAAGTTTCCGTTGTAGATTTCTTAAGAATCGCGAAAAAAAAACTGGCCAAGTGCGAGTCGGACTCGCACACGAAGGGTTCCGTACCACAAGGCAAAAACGCCGAAAAAAAAACACGTTTGTTGTATGGGAATGTCATATGTCGGATTGGCCCAGACATCAGAAGTAAAACACAAGTTTATTCAATTGAACAATCAGTTATCTTAAATCTAGAAAATACAGAAATGAAATACTAAAACTAATAACGGCAAAAGGCGGTCACATAGGGCAGTACTGACTGTCAGGGACAGTGGTCCATGCACCCACCGCAATAAGGATAGTACTAATTGTCAGAGACAGCGTTCCACATCCAATAATCGGGCAGTACTGACTGTCGAGAGACAGTGGTCCGTGCACCACGACGCAACCGTTGGAAATGCGTACCGATCAAACAGCGCAGCTCCTTATAAAGGCGATCGCTAGTGGAGGGGAAACCGTTACAATATTTTACTGGATTGGATACCAAGTCCTTTAGGCCAAATGATCGATAGAGTGAATGATTTGCGTCTGGTGCACGTTCCACTAGCGCCATCTAGTCGCCGTCTCTCACAGCTGCTAATCAATGTGTCTGCCGACAAATATTTATTTTATTTTGTTTTTAGTATTTGTTGTTATAGCGGCAACAGAAATACATCATCTGTGAAAATTTCAACTGTCTAGCTACCGCGGTTCTTGAGATACAGCCTGGTGACAGACAGACGGACGGACGGACGGACGGACAGCGAAGTCTTAGTAATAGGGTTCCGTTTTTACCCTTTGGGTACGGAACCCTAAAAATCAGCTGTTCCCTACATTTATGTTCATATGTAATACATATAACTCGTCAAAATGTAGGGAATAGGTAGCAGAATTTTTTTTTTTGCGATTTCAGTTTTGTTCCCATAGTAAAGTTGTTCATAATGATGAGTACAATGACCTCTTAAGAGGTTGTTAATGTTTTACCAATAACCTTGCACGTATAATCTAAGACCTACGTAATACAAGTCATAACATCGGACCCGTTATATTATAGATCGTACGTGTACCTAACCTAATTGCTAAGAACCTCAAAAGGGACAATAAAAAAGAAAAAAAGTTTTTCTTTTCCGATCTCCTTGTTGCGTTAAGCTTTTCGGGTTGTTTCAAAATTCGGTACTTTGTCACCAATTTCACCGGCAAAGTATTATCTTAGATCTTGATTTAAGGGTCCTTTGGCTGTCGCAACCCAGCGCAGGGCACGCCGCGATAGCGGCGATAAGACCCTTCTTTGAGGAGTGGCTAGAGAGGCGCCACGGCGCCCTCACCTACCGCCTGACGCAGGTCCTCACCGGACACGGAAGTTTCGGGAGGTTCCTGCACATCATCAGGCGGGAGGACACGCCCGGGTGTCACCATTGCCAGGATCGCCCAGAGGACACGGTGGAGCACACGGTGGAGGCCTGCCCCGCTTGGGCGGAGCACCGCCGTGTCCTCGTAGATGCGATCGGCAGCGGCGGCGACCTCTCGCGCCCGGCCCTGGTGCAAGCCATGGTCCGGGGCGAGAGGGAGTGGGAGGCAGTCACCTCCTTCTGCGAAGCAGTCATGCTAGCGAAGGAGGTGGCGGGACCGCTCAGGGAGAGAGCCTCCCGTCCCAGCCGCCGCGGGAGACGCTCCGGGCGTCGGGAGCCGCGCGACGACTCCCGGCCACCGTAGGCGCGGGCCTGCGGGCGGAGAGTAATGGGTAGCTCACCGTCCGATCAGGACCAGGCCCGTGCCGGACGGCGCGTACGTGTTCCACGCGCGCCTCAAAGAGAGTCAGCATCGAGGAGGGGCCCCATAGGGCCGAAGCCTGCCGGGTCAGCGGGATTGTCCGAAAGGGTTACCGCTGGCCCGGAACATAAAGGGCTGAGGAAGGAACACGGGTGGGTTTTAGTCAGTAAGAGTCTGACACTCCCTTCCGCTCCACCCAGAGCGGGAGGGGTCATTTGATGATTTCCCATCCAAAAAAAAAAAAAAAAAAGGGTCCTTTGGCGGGCGGAAGGGTTTTTGTGGATTTGTCTTGTCTTATAAGGAGCTCGTATCTACGAGGCTTTTGAAGTTACGAGGGGTGTGTTGTGTGTATTTTTAAAGTGAAAACTTCTTTAGGCGCGTTGGGTATTTTTCGAAATGGGAAAAAACTCGCGCCACTGTTACCGTAAGCGACACCGCGCGTGTTTTGTTTATAAGACGATTAAAGAAATACCAGCTCTGGATGTGTTCGGCTGTCTTCGGGGTGTACTCGGTTTTAATGTAAGTACATATCCGATGTGTCAGTGAGTGATGGCAAAGTATTATGTTTGTGTTTTGTTTTCCCTTCTGTCGGCACTACCCCCGGAGTGCCACTGTTTTTTTTTTGTTAGCTTTCTCTGTGTCCCACTGCTGGGCAAAGGCCTCTCCATTTTCCTCCCAAATCTCTCTATTTTGTGCGATCTCTGGCCATGTTGTCCACGCAAACATGATTAGATCATCACACCACCTTCGCCGCGGTATGTGGAACGACTCGTGTACTATAAAGTTTCAAAGTAACACGGGCGACTTCAGCTAGTACAAGTTCTTGAGAAATGCTTTATTCCTTTGTGTTGTTCTCCCTTATTCTACTTGGCTAATTCATCTTTTATTTCTCCCGTAAACGCTCTGTCTGTGAAATTTGCACACTTGCACAGTATTGGATCTTTCTTTCCTTCAGCAGTGGGAACTCTCCGGCATGGTGATCATTAACTATAGCTACCTACTTGTGTTTAGCTTAGTTTGTGATCTTCAGCTGTGCGAGTCACAATACTCACAATAAATACTCTTTCTTTCTTTTCTTTTATTTCTTTACTTAATGACCTTCAAAAACAACTCATGTCTGCGGTTTTCCCGTTTCACGGTAATCTTTATACTGTGCCCGTGTTCTGTAGATAAGAACTAATAGAAGTACATGCTACCACCAAACAAGCCCCATAATCACCTCTTACATCGCTTTCGACAGGAAATGAAGTTTCGTACTATTTACATTTTACAGCCACACTTTGTAGATTAAATAACGTTATAAGGCAAATAATGACAGGTTTTACGCTAACAATACCTAATTTACCTACCTACTAAAATGGCGCAATAACGCTGGGTTTACACTGTGTGTGTAGACATCCCTTCGGTCGGAGCGCTATGTTACGTATTTGTTTGCTGCAGTAGGTACGGCTGGATACTAGATTATTGGATACTTTAAATATTAATATTGCCTATTTACGACTTCGACATTGGAAACTGAACTTTGTAGCAATAGCGAGCATATTGTATAAAACATTTTGTTTTTTTTTTTTTTCGAAAAAGCTCCTTATAAAAAATATTCTTGTCTACGTGGTTCAAGTCAAAGACTGCAAATAGCTGTGAATTAAACTAGATTGTAGGTAGGGAACACCGAAGGGGTTGTGTTGCGACGATTCCCAACCGAGGGCAGACGTCGCCGTCGCCATATCTGTGAACCCTCCCTCACCCTAAATTCAGATGTAAAGTATAACCTACTCTATGTTTGAGAGTTGGACTTTTGGACGTATTTAACTTGTTTTCATTTCATTGAGGTTATTAAAATTTAGTTCGGAAGAAACTGTAAATTTCCGAACATTCAACAACTTGATCGTTTTAAGAGTTAATGTTGGACATAAAATATGCACTAAATGATAACAGCCGCACAGGTCGATCGATCCAGGTTAGTTACGCTTGCCGCGGTTGGTCTGTGGATGGGATGGGATGTAAAGATGGTCTCTTTACATACCGAGACCCCTCCGTGCCTCGGAAAGCACGTTATGCTGTTGCTCCCGGCTGTTTTAAATAACATAACTTTTCACTTCAGCAGCGAGAACACTTTGTAAGGCGTGTTCGGAAATAGCACCCATGATATTTTATTATTCAAAATATATTACATAACATTATTGAAATTATTCAAAATATATTACATAACATTATTGAAACTAGAAATAAATATTTACAGGTTAAATATCAGTTTTATTTGCAGTAAATACTTATTTTCGGTTAAATACAACAATAAGTTAAAAATTCAATAAATTACATTAAAAGACATAATTATCTTTTTGCAAAAATTTCTTTAGTTAGTACGAAATTCCGAACGTGTTTGTCTTTGAGGTCGAATTCAAAATCGGAACTTCGAAAGGGCTGGTCTTTGTCTCTCTCTCTCTTTCTAATGGCGGGAAAGAGATACAGTGTGAATGTTTCGAATTATATGAGGGCTGAATAAGATATTCGCGGCTTTCAGAAAAAAATAATTAGAAAGTTACTTTGTCTCACTCAGTGAGCAAAATCGCATTTTGCTCACTGATTTCAGGCGGCAAAACCTACATGTTTGAGCTACTGAAGTGAAAATAACTATTCCTCGAATTTTTCGTTCAACAAATCTCTTATTTTATAATCAAATAACTTTTCTGAATTCGGGGATGGCCCGAATTTCCCTATTATAATTATTGTCCTTGACCTGAGCACCCTATTTGTGTTGAAAGCCGAGTTAATTAGAAGATTTGGAACAAAAAGATTACTACCTAGCTGTTTCGAATATGATTCTGCCATAAACAAACATTTTACTGCGTTAGGGATTTCTAAGTTTCAAATGAGTGGTGATTTGATGAATGAATGAATGATGCGTTGTAGGAGACCTACATTATTGGTAGGTATAGCGTAGACTTTGCATGGGGAAAAGGCGTGAGTTATAGACATTGGCGCCGATTCTGTTGTTCACAAACTAAACTAAATTTAAGTTCAGGCATCTTTTTCTTTCTATTTCATTAAGACAAGGACAGAAGAGAGAGTTTAGTCCTGTCAAATTAGTCAGCGCCTGACGTAAATTGCCGTATTTGTAGTAGTCAATTTTTTAATCTCGTCTAAAGTTGTCTATGGAGTACCTATCTTAATTTGACAGGACCAAACTAATATTTATCTTCTGTCCTTTTCTTAATGAAATAGAAAGAAAAAGATGCAGGAACTTAAATTTAGTCTAGTTTGTGAAAAACAGAATCGGCGCTATTATGTCAAATTAAAAAATATAGGTATAATATCACGTAGGTAATTTATGTATAGTATAAATAGTACTTAGGTAAGTACCTACTTAGCATTGAGTAACGGTTATTATTAAGTCAGGAAATAATATCAGAATCTCTACCTATTCTGTACGTAAAACAATAACCAAAGTAGGAATGGATATACCTAACTACATATAGGTACAGGCAATTTATTGTTAAAATTAAAAACATAAATTTTATGATCACTTTTGAAATTAATTAAAACATCATTGGAAATGGCACGAACGGCGGCGCGCGGCGATAGATTACAGTACCTATCACAGACGTGTCACGTGACAGATTGGCACAAATTGATGCCCGTGCCGTGAGAAGGATTACCTACACGACGACATTCAGGCGTTTGGTAGGTAATAAAATTCTATTTACCTCTTAAATTACAAACTGTAGTTTTGTATAATTTAGAAGCATTTTTTTTTTTTTTTTTTTGTAAATGTAAGAACCATGTTTCCGTTTATTATGATTTTTTGATGTTGACTTGAAATAGCATGGCAGTTGAGAACGTGTCATGCTCACTTAAATGTCTCACCGATGGTGGCGCGTGTGTTGGATCATTCGGTTCCCTACAAAATGGTTGAGCTGGATGGTGCTGATCCACGCGTCATGTTCGTGAACGGGCGCCGTCGGTTGAGACTGGTCATCTCTTAACTGCCAAGGCTTATTTTTAATCTTATGTCTTGAATTGTTTCTTCATTTCTGTCTTTTTTACATTGTTCTCACATATAGAAGCAACAAGAATAATGTACCCAGGATTTTGTAATATCTTGATTTAAAAGAGTGTCCATGGAGTTTCTTGCCCGTTCTTCTCCATAGAGATCTACGCTTTGGAATGGGCAACTCATGGACGTAATATATAGAGTTACTTCTATATATTACGTCCATGGGGCAACTAGCTTCAACTTTCTGACTAACTGACAGACTATTTAATTTTGACAATTCAAAAGTGCCTGTACAAGGTTTAATTGAAATAAATGATTTGAGTTTGAGTTTGAGTTTGAGTTTCCTCAATACATATCAAATGTACAATCACGAGCTTGTAGGTATGTCTTCCGCAAGATTCAAAATCAATAATAATTACCTACTGAACAGTTTATTTAATTATATTTACATATTTATAGAATAATTACCTAGGTACTTATTATAATATAGGTACTGTACAAGTGTAGTATAGTGTTAGTGTTCATTGCTTCGTATGTTCGAAAAATGTGTCAGCTCAACAACGTAAATAACGCAATGAATGTTGTTGAACTGTCAAAATGAAACCCATTGCTACTGATAGTGTGTTACGCAATTACCCCACTGATCTAACTTGTACATACCATCATATTGCAGCTTAGGTCCTTAGCTTACCGTAGATACTATAGCCCCATTTATAACCTACCGTTACCTCTGCATTTAAGCCCCAATTAATTCAAGGATTTGTGACCACAGCCCTAAGCCATCTCGCCATCTCGCCATGAAAGCTGGTGGGTCACTTAATTTACTACAACCCCTTTGTCATATCTGGGTTTAGACTAAGTTGTTGTCTAAATATTTATCTTTGTGGGTTGGGGGTGACTTTGACAAAACGTGGCGTTATCTTCTTTGCACAGTCGTGGCTTACTTAGTTTGTAAGGGAACTGGTGGATGGCGGTACGTTATTTTGGGAGGTAATTGTTGTAACAGGTTGTGTACCTAACATGGAGAGTATCAAAGCTAAAAATATAATCAAAGTACAAAAAAGGCGAAACAAACAATAAAAAAAAACAAACTGGCCAAGTGCGAGTCGGACTCGCACACGAAGAACGAAAACACGAAAAACGCCGAAAAAACACGTTTGTTGTATGGGAGCCCCCCTTAAATATTTATTATATTCTGTTTTTAGTAGGTGTTGTTATAGCGGCAACAGATATACATCATCTGTAAAAATTTCAACTGTCTAGCTATCACGGTTCATGAGATACAGCCTGGTGACAGACAGACAGATAGACGGACAGTGGAGTCTTAGTAATAGGGTCCCGTTTCTACTCTTTGTGTACGGAACCCTAAAAATAGGTAGATTTCGTCTTACCTATACCTTTTTAGTTCCATCAAATAATAGGGGGTATCCTACGTTTACACATAGATATAATTTGCCACAACTCCGAACCATATCGCGGTTCAATTAACAGGGACTCATTCCACTATGGAAGGCTGGCAAGAATTTAGTAAGTAGGTATATAAATAACAAGATTCAGGTGACGAACTTCACACAGGCTCATGAGTAATTTAGCCCCTACAGAGGCGAGGCGAGGCTCAAACGAGATGTGCCAGCGAGGCGTTAAACTTTACGAGTAAAGACCTAGAACGTGAAGCCGTGAGGAGTTATTAGTCTGCCTCCGTGGGCAGATATTCATGAATAACGCAGTTTTAGTAAAGTACTTTAGTGTTAAAGTTGGTGGTTAGTTGTACGAATAAGCAGATAGAGGTGTTGCATGTCCAACAAAAAGTGTAGAAAAGACTGTTCGTAAGTCGTCATCATCATCGGCCTACGGTAGTCCACTGCTGGACGCAGGCCTCTCAAGTGCACGCCATTGACTCGATTCTCAACAGTTGCTACCAGCCACCCTGCGAAGATGTAAGCACCTTCCCATCTCATCCTTTTCTACACGTTTTGTTAAATAGGGGAACGAATTTGGTAGTGTTTCCTACATAATTTAAAAAGCTAAGTCTTAAAATAATAATAATATTAATATGTACAAGTATTATAAAAAGGAGGGGAAGGGCATCAAAAAGTTCGTCCGCATCGCTGTCAAGGAAACGTGCCCAAAAGGCAGCACTGCCAGTTGCCACGTTGTATGGCAATGCTGATTCTTTGGCCAAAAAATAGGCCAGCCCTCTGGTCATTTGTATTTAAATATAAAACGTTGTTATTTGTTGGTTATATTTTTATTCAAATGTCAGACCTAGATGGCCCACCTACACATTTCCATCTTCTCGGCTAGCTTATAACAGGACCTAGACTGTTTTTTCCATATGCAAATCTACAAGACGTACCGTGTACCTAACATACGAAAATAATAACCGATGTAGGTTCTTCATAACGTATAAAATGAAGCTTAAGTAGGTATCGGAAAAATATAAAAGTCTAGGTATAAGACGTACAGTTGTGGCTGAGACTTCACTTAAGCCTGGGAGACTACAGGCTTTTAGAGTAATGAGAACAGCGGCCACTCGTCTTAAAGAATTCGCTCCCCTTGCGGCTTTGGGCAGCCTGAGTACCGCCCGACCTCGGCTTTTTTGAAATTCTCCAACATATTTTATTCAACTTTTTAAATAACGCCTGCGATACTGCTGGGATATGTTTCAATTTGCTGAGGTTTGCACTTGACTAGCTGCTTTTTAAACGTTTTTTTTTTAGTTTTGAATTAACTAGCTTTTCACCGTGGCTTCACCCGCGTGAATGTCGAAAAATATCCCATGGGATTATGGGAACGTAGGTACCGGTAGGATTAAAAGCAGGTACCTACCCTATGTGTTAATCTAAGACATAAACTATCTGTGTGCCAAACATCCAAAACCTTTCAGCTGTTTTTGCGCCAATCCGGAACATACATCCAGACATACGGACAAAAATTCTTCGTTACTATTTTATTAATTTTAAGTTATACATATACCTACTATATAAGCAATCGTCGATTTGCGATATGATAAAAAGATCTTTCTCATCATCATAATCAGCCTATAATGTTCCCACTGTTGGGACACTAGCCTTCTATCGTTGAGAGGGAACGGGCCATAATCCACCACGCGGGCCCAGTAGGTACGGGTTGGTAGATCATGTCACATGTCATCGAATTTTTGGTTAAAACCAAAAATCCATCGTACAAAGAACATCGTACATCGTCGTCATCGTCGTCGGATGTCCTAAAGGACATCCTCACGATGTTCTCCCTCACCGTTCTGAGAGCAGTGGATACAAAAAGTGCCTGTCTGGGTTCGAACTCACGACCTACAACTCTTAAAGCTTCAAACAGGCGCGACACGCGATAAAATCACGCGCGACACAAAGGCACCGCAAGTCGCGCAACGACGGTGCCTTTGTGTCGCGCGCGATTATATCGCGTGTCGCGCCTGTTTGGAGGAGCCTTAATTATTAAGTCTGGGCCGTTACCACACACTTTACAAAACACTTCGGTACCTACTGTAAGTAAGAAAAAGATCAACGGCATTTTATGGTCACTGCACACAGCTAGGTATTTTAATTACCTACCTAACATTTTATTTCAATGAAATTCACCCCAAGAGATTTATTTAATTAAAATGTTTTTTAATCTGGCAAACCCACTCAAAGCAGCCAACCTGTGCCTCATTAAAAACACTTTAAAAACCCTGCAATTGAGAAGCGAAAAGAAAAACGGCCAATTAAAGGCTCTCGCAGACATGCACGACGCGACTCCAGTAAACAGTTTTCATAGAAATTGTTCCACCACTCGTGTCGCGCATGTCTGTGGAAGCTTTAATAAAAAGCAATTTAGTGCCCTTGTTACCACCACCAATCGCGTGCGTTCGGGGCCATTATTTAAAGCTGCATATTTGCATTTACTTGACTGATGGGCCCCATAATACAACGGTATTTAAGAAGCTTTATGGCCTACACGAAATATTGTAATTATGGAGTTAAATTGTGTTTGATGTATTTATGTTGACGTAGATTCGTTTCAGGGCTGACTGAGGGGGGAAATGGGCAGATACATTTAAGTTGGTACTGGCGCCAATTCTGTTGTTCACAAACTAAACTAAATTTAAGTTCAGGCATCTTTTTCTTTCTATTTCATTAAGACAAGGACAGAAGATAAATATTAGTTTAGTCCTGTCAAATTAGTCAACGTCTGGCGTAAATTGACTTATTTTTAGTAGCCAATTTTTTAATCTCGTCTAAAGTTGTTTAAGGAGTATCTTAATTTGACAGAACTAAACTAATATTTATCTTCTGTCATTTTCTTAATGAAATAGAAAGAAAAAGATGCATGAACTTAAATTTAGTTTAGTTTGTGAACAACAGAATCGGCGCCAATGCCAGTTACTTGGTTATTTAGTAAGTTTCGGGCCCCAAAATATATCTTTAAAAAAAGCCAAACCCTCCTAGGGTGCCACCTTCTGACTCCAACATCACACCCTGGATATCATCTAGGACTACAACGACGATTTCTATTCCCTTTGTAGGACTAGGAGTCCTTGTCAAGACGAATCAAACGAGCCCAAACTCGACGCAGTTGCGTTGTTTTATTATAGAGTTCCCACGGCGACCTTCCGGCTCCATTATCAGATCAACTCCATGTCCAATATTGCATTGTTATTCAATTTACCTACATATCGCACACCCAGATAAACACTGCACTAAGTCTAAATACCTCTTTTTTCAGAAACGACGAAAAACCGTTATCTCATATTGATTGTGACAGTTATTGCGAATGTCCTGCGCATTGCATTTGTAAAGAATCAAATCAAACATTCGCAATAACTGTCACAGTCAATATGAGGTAACGGTTTTTCGTCGATTCTGAAAAAAGAGGTATTAGACTTAGTGCAGTGTTGTTCTGGGTGTGCGATATTTGAGATCCACAAAAAGAGGCGCAATCATTATAATTATACACTAGCTTCTGCCCGCGACTTCGTACGCGGATCCTGTTGGTTATGCCAGCGACAACGGGGTAGTCAAAATCGAAGATCTGAAACGTCTGATGTCGAATTCTAAGAACCCGGGGACTGGATAACAACGGGATGCGCGAGACGATTCGAGACGTCATTTTCAGGCATTAATGAACCAATAGGGTGGTAAACTTGGCCTTGCACTTTGAATGTTGGCACAAATGGGCCTTCTGAAATCTGTTTCGCAACAAAAGATGTCATTTGAAAGGCATTATTGTACGAACGTATGTTGTCCAAGAAATGTTTTGACTGTAATGGTCACCGATTAGCAGTGATCTTAATATTTCTGGAGGGTTTTATAATATTTCAATATGTACTTTCCCACCTGAGCAACACATACCGTTTGTTTCTTTTTGCTATTTAACAGCTTCACAAAAAGTAAAATTTTTAACCATACCTCCGATGGCGGAATATGTGGCGTAGTCAATCATATGAGTATACGTAAATGCACTCCGTTCCTTATCAACCCAAGGAAGGTCGCCATGCCCTACGGCTATATCTTGAGACACATCCGATTCTTCAGATGATATCGACATTCTGTTCAGAGAATGTCGAAGTCGATCAGAATTCAAACGTTCGTTGCGGTCTTCTTAATCTGTCTCTTCATGCCGTACTCCAGCAATTCTTTCTTTCTCACTTTCTGATTATGAATATTTTGTTGTGTGCGTGTTCGGAACAATGTATGATAATCTCACCGTATCAGCGGTCAGTCGCGCATCATATTCTTCACTGGTCTCTAGAGATCTGGATGTAGATGCGTAAATACGCTGAGAACGCAGGCGTGCTTCGTGATCCGAAGAGGTTTCCACGGAGCGAGTTGCAGCCTGATGTTCTCAAACAGCATCAAGTCTCTCCTGACGCTCTTCGGTAGATTCTTGGGATCTTATGATCCTCAATCTTTTAGCTCCTTTGGAACATTGGGAAAGATTTGACCTCTTTCTAGGCATGGTTATAGTTTTATTATGAAGATACCTGATCAATTAAAATCTAAGTGACTGCTCCCCTACCAAGTGTGCCCAGACACGGGATCGTCTGGCCCATGTGCTGGTTTGGTCCCTGGGGTGGTCACGGCGTGCTATGTGTTCTGGTGCGCCGGTGATGGGGAGTACTCCCCAGCGGAGGGTCCGGTGACGGACAGCCGCGGCGGGTTCACGGATGAGTGCTAACGCGTGCCCATGTTCCCGCCGTAAGCGGCAGAGGAGGACACAGTGGAGTTTTAGTGGGTTAGAGTCCCACATAACTGCACTATCTCCCCGTGGTAGTGCAGAATGCATGAGCATTTCTTCACGTTAAAAAAAAATAAATGGGAGTTTTGGCCAGTAGAGTCAAATTTTCAATGATATACCATCGTCATCGAAAATCAGTCCTAAACTGTTACCGCCTTCACCGCGTGGAGGTGAAATTAGTGATAGCTTAGATTTCCACATCAGATGTTTCTGATCTTCGATTTTTATAAGTCAACAGGAAATGCCCATCAGACCGAATAACTTTTACTAAGACGTCATTCCTATATGTGTTATGGTGTAGCTGGGCTCTTGGAGTTCCCCATCAGGTGTTCCAGATCTTCAAATTTATTCTCTCAGCAGAAAATCCTCATCACGTAGAACAATTTTTGCTATGGTACCATTTTTGTATCTCTTATAGTTAAGCTGGTCTGTTTCGGTTCTGCATCAGGTGTTCAAGTTTCCAAGAAACATTATAGCCTGAAAGTTGTCCAGCCATAATAACTATACTTACAACAAAAAAAAAAATCATTCAAATCCGTCCAGTAGTTCCGAAGATCGGACGCGCAGGCCCGAGGCGTGTACGTACTCTGATAGAATACCTTAACAAATGTTCGCCGTGATTCTTTAAATTGACATAACTTTTTTATTTATGAACCGATTGACATGAAATAAACACTAAATGTTAAGTGAAGCCTACTACAATATATTAGTGAAAACCGCATTTAAATCGAATAAGCCGTTTCTGATATTAGCGTGCACAAACAAACAGACAAACAGACAAACCGACAAACAGACAAACAGACAAACAGACAAACCGACAAACAGACAAACAGACAAAAAAAAAATTAATTACAATTTCGGGTTCGGCATCGATATAATAACAACCCCTGCTACTTTTTTTTTATATATTTCCATTGTACAGACACCACTTTTCTACAAATTTATTATATGTATAGATAAGTACCTATATTACTGTTCAATAATATTTTTATGAGCGGAAAATGGGAATTATAAGGGATCGTTGTAATGCATACAATCTAAAAATCTAGCTCAGAACAATGTAACTTTTAACTGCTGGAGGTAGTTAAGTATTACGATGTAATTTTAAGAGGTAGTTAAGTATTACGATGTAATTTTAAATCGTAAAAATAAATTCTGCAAACATTTTTTCGTTAGAATAATTTCTAACTAAATGAATTGTTAGATCGCTCTAATTACTCAACATTAATTATAGGTATGATTATAACTTTGCTTTGTAAGGTACTTACAAAGCGAAACAAGTTGCCTACCTCTAAACAAGATAATAGCACAGTATAAAAAATAGACTGTGATAATAGGCATGTAGCGGTATCTACAACGCCACATGCGAACAATGCGTCATACTGACGTCACGCAAAATCCTGCATCTCGCAAGCAGAGTTTACGGCGCAACTAGCATAGATACAACGGCCCAACATGAATCATCGGGCAGTTGCCCGTCAGACACAACACCCGTCTGGTCGGCGGATCCTCCCTTTTCTATAGAGGATGAGCGGACTTTACACCCTGTCCCTCATACCTCTATAGGTACAACGAAACAAGTTACCTTGGTACCCACTTCTAATAATATTCACGCCCGTATTCCTCGAAGGATTAGGCAGAGGTGTACACCCACATTTTGCCAGTTATGTTCCAAGTCCCATGTAATTGGGGGCGATCCTATTGCCTTCAAATGGCAAAGGGCACAAATTCAGAATCCGGGCTGCTACTGAGAATTTCCAGATAAAAAAACCCAATAACACTGCCCGACCTGGAATCGAACCCAAGACCTCTAGGCCGTTAAGGGTTACCGCTGGCCCGGAACATAAAGGGCTAAGGAAGGAACACGGGTGGGTTTTAGTCAGTAAGAGTCTGACACTCCATTCCGCTCCACCCAGAGCGGGAGGGGTCATTTGATGATTTCCCATCCGCAAAAAAAAAAAAAAAAAAAAAATAAATAAAAAAAAAAAAAAAAGACCTCTAGGCCCAGCAGTAGGGCTTCCGACCGCTAGACCAACGAGGCAGTTATACAAGAAAATATGTACCTATATAAATTGCAAGAAAAATCGATCAATCATCTGTAAAATAAATGAGGTACGACGAGCAACATCAGGTGGTCCAATGATTGATGAGCCACTAGACTCAAACTCAAAGCATTTATTTCAATTATTACCATGTATAATTTTGTTCTTTGAAAGTTTACCGAAATTAAAATGGATATTACAAATTTACAGGTTTCACTGTATAGATTTGAAGTTAAAAACTGAGAATTATTAAGAATTTTGTGTAGCAGGAAATCATATTATTGTAGCTCAACTATGGCATGAGATGAGACACAATTGAATTTCTATTGTTATAAATCAAATTTTTATTTTTCAACAGTTGAGAGGGTGTTGTTGTTCTTAAAACTGTCTTGTTGCACGGACGTCAGTAGATAGATAGCTGCTGTGTCATTTTAACAATCTTATTTTGGATATTATATAAATTAGGCTGAGAAAAATATAATATCCAAAATAAAAGTGCTAAAATTACAGTACCATCAAAATTTTGAGTTGCAGTGCGTAGGTATGTAACGTTAGCACTTCAACTCAAAATTTTCATCTACATACAGGCCTAGGCACATCGACGGGCAAACTGACCCCATGATTTCAGACCCCTAGCGTAGGAAATTTTCGAAGGTTATTAAAAGAAATTCAGCTGTTTCATACAAAGTGAAATTTCATATCTACGCGGTCAAAATGTATGGAAAAGCATTTTTTTTAAATAACTGGCTTAAAATTCTAACTCATAGGGGGTTCAGAATCATGTACAGACGCCAGCAGGTCAACCTATCCGAAACTGTCAGATTTTCCCAATCAACCTTGAACCTTATGCTTTAGCAATAAAGTCGAAAATCTATTAAAGAAATCTGACAGATTGTAGTAGCTTGATGTGCTGGCGTCTGTACCTACTGAATCCATGGTAACAGGGGGCCTAAAAAGGTCACTTTGGCAGAATCATTAAAGGATTTCATTATGAATCAAAATATGGCGAAGACAGTCCGTGTTTTTCTTTTTTTCACTGCACTACGTAGGTATAATCAAAGAGTTTGGGATTGGATTTGGATTGGATTGATTGGTATTATAGCACAGACTAAAAAAAAAAAACTGAAAATCCTTCACTAATGGCATTTGAAACGATTAACTTAACAGTTAACTGTCCATTATAATTCATAATGTTTTCCTTTTATGATTTTGTCAAAGTGGCCTTTTTAGGCCCCCTGGTTGCGCGTCAATGTCCGTAACATAATTGCATCTGGTAGTATTTGCAGGGTATTATCCGCAAAAAAATATTCACTGCACGCATCCCAGAAATATGTTACCTAGATTTCCACATTCCTATTCGAAAAATTTAATAAGTAGAGCAAAATATGAAACAAGTGAAGCGTAAAAAGTGCCGCGCTAGGCTTCCCTACTAGACCGTAGGAATTCGAGCACCTCATATATTGCATAACATTTTATACCTCGTGAGCCACATTAATATAAATCCTATTTTGGCCCAGGCTGCTAAGTTATTTGGCTCAGGTCCAAACAGGTCAGGCATTCTGTAGAATACTGGTACCTATAACTTACAGGGATCAATTTGAAATTTTGCTCAACTTTCTTCCAAGTTCTTTTGATTATACTTAACGGGTAATGGCTGACGATGGTGTTCGGTTTTCTCGTGGCTTATATGAAGTACTAGATAAAATTTGTAGGTACGAAATAATCAGCAGATTTTTTTGTGACCCTATAAAAACAAGAATTTATTGAATTAAATGAAACACGCATGAGAGCGTTCTTTATTTTCACATGATGAACAGTACGAAATGCTGATAATGGGTCTATGATTCTTAAAACAATGATCTGAGTTTACAGCAGTGAAAATATACATTTAAAATGGTATGGTAGTGTATATATAAACTGAGTGGGATTGTATCTTACACCTTTCAGGTGCTACAATCCAGACCAGTAAGCATGGTGGTGCAATGGAGTGAAGTCCGAACTGCGTGGCAAGATAGTGACTTCATCACGGAGTGTCTTTGTTGGCACAATGTGTATCGCCAGCGGCATGGCTCTCCGCAGCTCTACATGGCGCCAGAGGTGATTTATTAGTCAAGTTTTGCAGTTTAGTAATAAAATATGTACCTACCATTATCGTGCCTTTAACTAGTCCCACGGTGGGCGCCAAATAAAATCATGTCGGCAAAAGGCAATCCATTTGTCAAGTGAATGTTATACTAGTATAATGTTTATCAGTAGTAAAGGACACTCGAGATAAACTACTACTGTACATGCGTCGTTTACATGTTTATTAGTCTATTAATTAACTTTTAGAGTGGCCCCATGTTGGGCGCCAATTACCAGTAACCACCGGGTGACTGAAATTAGTAAGAGTTTTAAAGTTTTGTTTTATTTTCGTGATGATATTATAACTTGCTTCACATGCCAATTATGACTCTAAGTAAATACCTACCTACATTTCTTTCCCAGCTATGCGACTACGCGCAGGCATGGGCGAATCACCTGGCTCACACTAACAAGTTCCACTACAGGAATGACCGCGACGTCGGTCAGAACCTCTACCAGCGGCCAGTCAGCGCTATACAACCTGACGTCACAGGTAGTAGAATCCGAATTAGATTACGAGACTAAATTCTAAAACCACGTCAATACGAATAAGTAGATATATAAATTTATAATTACTTTCTGCAGGTCAAGAAGTGTCTTCCTATTGGTATGCAGCAGTGCGCCAGTACAGTTATTTTAAAGAGCCTGATGTTCTTCACGCCAACGTTAACGCGGGTAGGCAGAGTTTCACATTATAAATCACTAACAATATAAAATGTAATAAATTAATTAAATCTCTAGCTATAACATCACTAAACCCTTGGGGCATAGTCTAACACTAAATCAGAAATTAATAACAAGAGTTGAAAGGGTAGGCTTGTGCAGTTGTGCATCCGACTAATTTGATTTAAAAAAAATCTCATCTTTTAAATAATTATTTAGGTCACTTCACCCAAATGGTGTGGGTAGCAACAACATTCTTCGGCGTCGGCAAAGCTCGCTCCAGAGACGGCAAGATCATCGTCGTGGCCAACTACTCTCCACCGGGTAACATGTCTGGACAATTCGAGGCCAATGTCCTGCCCCCGCTGCCCGAGAACTTCCCCGACATACCGACGCCTCCGCAGCACTGACGGCGGCTTTCTATACGTGGCAGGAGACTCAAGATCGACGCCACGTTTTTACATTGATACGATTAGTTACAGGTTTTTGAAATTTTTGTGGTGAGTCGCTATGCTTGTAAGTTTTTGGGGGAGTATCGATACAAAATGAGGATTCAACACGTGCAATTGTTACACAATTTGCAATTATTAAATCTAGTTCAGGTGCCGGTGCCTATATGTTGTATGTTCCTGCTGCTGGGACACAAGCCTCCTCTCTGTGAGAGTGAATAAGCCGCACCACCACGCGGGCCCCAGTAAAGTAAAGCGCCTAGCTGCTTGGGTTCGTTATACGACCTACAACTCGTAAGTCAGGGCCCACACGACTGGCCCACCTCTGCTGCCTATGAGTACCTAACCTACTTATTACAGAATTTTACATAATAACGATACCTCTCACTAAAAACTTACAAACGTCGACATGCATATTTTACAGTGGAATCTTCGTAAATTGAAACTCCAAGCTATTTTCTTGTGAAAGATGTCAATTAACTATTCGAGTACTTGGGTAGATATCCTACCGAGTAATCACGTCGAAAATTTTGAATTTGTAGATTCCACTGGAATATCCTTAGTTACACGATCATTCGTTGCAATTAAACAATTAGATATTTCGTTAACCATCGACACTGCAATAAGGGAACACCAATAATCCGTCTTCGAATCATGCCGCCGTCCGCTTAGCTGAGAAAATGATGTTCCGTTCAATGTTAAAAATAGTGTCGAAAATCATCATGAAGATCATCGTAGACGACATACAATGTACCTATTAAGTGCAAAGAAGTCCCAAAAGCTGCCTACGTATTTTCTTCGTTATTTAGGATTCATTCTTGTGCCAATTAAGTTGGTGACTATAACTATAAACTTATGTAATCATTACAGCCTAAGTTCTAATTTTGAAGCTTGGCTGCAGAACTGGGCTTTAAAATTCACATCTATTGCCTGGACAGTCAAGCATGCTTCCTAATGAAAGTAAGCTGACCATGGAAATAAGCTTATAAATGCATGTTGGTTGGTCACGATCATCTCATTGCAAACAATAAAATTGCAAAGTAATAAATTCACAACAAGTAGAAAAGCTAAATATTTCGTGTAGCTATCCCAATCTAGCGTCTAGCCATACCACACCTTTAACTCAAAAAGGTACCATCATTAAAATTGTTGTGCCAGCACGTCAAGCTACCCGAAAATGTCAAATTTTCCCAATCAACCATAGACCTAATGCTTTAGTGATAAAGTTGAAAATCTAATAAAGAAATTTGACACATTGTAGTAGCTTGATGTGCTGGCGTCTGTACCTATAAAAATGTTTCATCATCACCATCATTGGCAGACTTGTATTCACCCACTGGTGAGTATAGGCCTCGTCCGTTTCGTGCCATCTTTCCTGGTCCGTGCGACTCTCATCTTTTACATAGATATAAATGTTTAGGTACCTACAGCAAATTGTTGCAGGAGACCGTACCTATCGCGATCATCTTTCAATCATCCTCAATTGAAATAAGTATTCAGAACTCGTCTCTTCTATCATTCATATTAGCGCCACCAACCATGGTAATCAAAATTGGAACTAGTTTCGACTCTAGCTGACAGTGACATGCAGCGCTGACACTGGGTCAGAAAAGTTGATGAAACTGTACTTCATTATTCCAAAATACCTATTTATCTTCGAAGCTTAAAATCTAGAATAGAAAAATGGTTGTTTTGCCCGAGCTTGAATTTGATAAAGTTTTTTAGAACACAGAAGCAATACAGTTAATACGCACATAAAAGTTTAAGGAGTAAATTTAAATAGATAAGTTTACGCGCGAATTATACAAACCTACCCAATAAGTTATTGATACATTTGCCTAAAATATTAATGCCTAGGACTACACACTCGGCAAACTGGTGATAAGTCTCAATCAGAAGATAATCAGTAAATAGTTTAGGGCTAATCTGTACTGTACAAGAAATTACCGTTAATTTTAAAATAAGTACTACTCCTAAAGACTCCATTGCGAAAAGTCAATATTTGAATAAGGTCAGGTGGGGTAAGAGGAACATAGTTTACTGGTTTTTGAACATTACGACCTCCAGCTAGTAAAAATATGTATGTATTCTAATAGCAATACAAACAAAGTTTCGCTAACGAACCATGCTAACTATTATTTTAACACAGAAATTGATTCTTCCAGTAATAACGGAACAATCTGACAACGAAGCCAGGTCTTCTAATTGTTTCTCTTTCCCGAAATTTGGGGTAAGAGAAACGCTTCG
This sequence comes from Oligia latruncula, assembly GCA_948474745.1. NCBI lineage: Eukaryota > Metazoa > Arthropoda > Insecta > Lepidoptera > Noctuidae > Oligia > Oligia latruncula. Next base: position 2,292,912 of record OX419685.1, read on the forward strand.
ATTTGTACAAGTAAAAACACGTATTTTTATATGTATCTCTAGAAATTTGAGAACTGCCTTTCGACCTAATGGAAATGAAACCATACCATAGTTAAAATATGGTTTAATTTAGCATTACCGAAAAATAAAGAAAATTTGGGGTAAGAGGAACATATTAGTAAGGTCAGGGGTGGTAAACTACGAATGTTAAAAACATATACATTTGGTTTTTAATAAAAATTGAAGAAAAATAAACGATGAATGTCACTAAGTAAGTGTTTATTTATTATTAATGTATTTAAATCTCCGTTCCGTTTTTCTTATATAATTTCGAGGCATTTTACTTTTTCTGTAACAAATAAATGCATGTAAGTACCTCCAATACGGCCAAAAATAAATTACAGGGACAACTAACAATTAATTAATTGACACTAAAGATTGTTTTTTTGTATAATTGTGAAAACCACGATTAACAATTAATTAGTGGTGTATATGTTTAAGCAATTTAGTAATTAACAAAACAAGATATATTCATGTTGATCAAACCCTCTTTATTTAATCAATTGTTAGTGACTTACCACAAATAACAACACTGTTGTATAGAGATATCAACACATTTTGGCGCGCACACATAGTGCCTTGTGTGGGTAAATATCTGTGTACCTATTTGTGCTCGGAAGATGACTGTCAATTGGCCCAAGTCACTGCCACACAAATTAAAGTTGTATAATAATTACAATCGCATGCACACATAGCTCCGCGCGCTAAGATGAGTTAAACTGTCTATACCTACCTAATCTAGATAGGTGATATTTCAACTTGCAAAATGTTTGTTACCCCTAAAACCGGGAATGAGGAACATAATGTTTCTCTTAACCTGGTATGGTAGTTCCTCTTTCCCGGCTTGGTATTTTGTAGGTTATGTTTTTGATGACACCGAAAAAGCACTAAAAACACATGCTACAAACAATATAACATGCGGAAAATAAAGATTCAACATTAGAATTACACTTACCAACAAAATTTGCCGTATCACAGATGTTTTTATTCCTTAAAAAATCGCACACAAAAAACGCCGCTAGGTCATAATTTTATAGTTTGTCAACTGATTTTTTTCTTTCTGTTTTACTCACGTACTTATTGTGTTGTAGCGCCATCTATCCAAAAATATTGAAACTATACCTAATACTGTTTTATCGACGGAGTAACCATAGAGCTGGGCTTTATAGTTTTTTATTTATGAGTTACTGTTTCTCTTTACCTGGCGTCCCTCTTACCCCACCTGACCTTACATAATTTATTATACCTACAACAAATTGTTATAATGAATGCCAGTAGACAATTTATTAGGAAATTAAACTAGTCGTTTAGAGGCCCTAATATCTATAGACAAGATCATGCATCTATGTGCATGATAGATAAACAGCATCAAGTTAAACGCAAATGTATTTTAGCCTTAAAATATTTTGTTGGTGCTTAAAAAGTCAATATTCGTAATACGTATAATGCAATTGAATTAATGATTAGATGGACATATTTATTTCAATTAAACCACAACGATTTAGAGCTGAACTTTCCAATGGGCGGTAACTCAAGAATAAGTATGACAGTATGACTAGTGTCTTTGGGCACAAAAGCTGTCAAATCACAATATTTATTCATCAGTTAGGGTTGATGAAAAATCAGCCGCAGCAACCGATTAAATCAATCACTGTGACAGTGATGTAAAATAACTGAAAGCACTGTAAAGTAAACCCCCCCCCCCCCACAGTCCACGAGAGAGAAATACATAACATAGAGCAGAATATCAGTACAACCTTTTGTAATTTATTAGTAATGAGATCTTCACTACAGTTTTATGAAGTAGATTAATTTTCGACTTTTCCTCTATTATTGCTCTTTCGGGGACAGGCCTCTAGTGTGAGGACGTTAGCAGCGACAGTGGTGCCACTCCCGGCAATCACTCATCGTTAACCTTTTTTTTTAATGTTACAGGCATTGCAGAATAGAAAGATAACTGAATAGTATCAAGATTCACGTATTTTATGGCAATGTGTACGATTGTGCAGCCCATTATCCACCGAATTATAACTAGGGTGGCGCCACTTTAGTACCTAATTAGAGATTTATTGCTCTTCCTTTTAATTTACAAAAACCCGTCTTCCTGAAGGTTGATGATAAAATTATAATGTACACTTGTTAAGTTTTTCCTGTTAAAATGTTTAATGCTTTGTACGAGTGTATTTAGAAATTAATTGTGTGATTGATAAATTTATTTCTGTAACTTCTATGTATGGCCATTGGGCGGGAAAAGGTGGGATCAAGGTAGCGTTATTTTTACTTGATCCAACAACTGTTTAATTCCATACACGTCAATTGTTTTATAAATACGCTACTTTGAAACCAGGCTGCATGTCCTGCGATTCAATCAGAAATCTGAAAGGGCAATAGTTCAGTGTCAAAAATGGTCCAAATATGGATGAAATCATTACGGTTCCCGCACTTCCCGCGGAAAACAGATTTTCCATATTTCTGAATGGGCGGCAGGATCGCGTGGTAAACAATTCAACATAATTTGAATGTAATTTTAGGTATACATGAGAGAAAATATTTTGTATTTAGATTAAGTATTGCCTAGAAGGCCAATATTGAAAAGGATTTAAGGCTCCTACAAATTTTGATTTAATTGAGCCTTAATTCAAGATTGTTTGAGGGAGGGTAGCCATACATGCTCTGTGAGGGTAGCATTGTTTTTATTGACCTACAGTTATTTTCAAAACACAGCACTTGCACTGCAGACATTGAAGTACTGCTGTATATACAACGTTATTTTTAGTATATGAGAAACCTGAATATAGTTTGTTCAGAATAAGTAACTGAAACGATTCCAATAATTTTTACCCCATGTTATATTTTGTCCCAAAAATATTTAAAAAAGGTTAAAATTTGGACACCGAGCGACACTAAGTAGGTTATCCAATCTCCGCGCCGAACGGTTAGGTACCTAGGTACTATTATCAATGAGCGCAAGACGGCGCGGCGCGAGCGGCGCGGGTGATCATGTTTTTGTACGGACAAACGGGTAACTTAACAAGCTTATAACTTTGCGATTTTACATGATAGGTACAGTTTTGAAATTTTGTACACAGATTCTTTACATAAAAATACTAGACACGTGTTTCGGGTTTTGCTTACTAAAAATAATGTTGTATACTGTAGGTACTCTTTGAAGTACTGCTCGTAATGTGGGCCACATCCCACTACACTTTCTGCAGCTGAATTATGTAATTTAATTTATCAAGAAAAATAAAACACAAACCTACCAAACAAGTTACAAGTTGTTCTAAAGGTACATACCTAAAATGGAAATGTACAATTAAATTTAAAAACCTGATTCCATTAGCATTTTAATAAAATTCGACTTAATAAAATTTATAAACTGTTAATAACTCACTGCATTTACTAAATAACTTACCAATTTCGAATATCTACCTATATCTACCTAGCGTAAGCTTGATTTTAGACTTCGAACTTTACTGCACATGCTTTTAGGGCACAGAATTTTACACTAGTCCTACTCTTTATTGTTTGTTGGTGAACTAAAACTATTTCTAGGCTTCTAATGACCCTGACTTCAAGTAGGGAGGCTGTTTTTAGATATTTAGTAGATTTTTAAGCTAAATAGTAATTAGAATCTTACAGAAAAGTTTTTTTAAATTCTTGTTTATGGTGCTTTTATTTTGATCAACTGATTGCAATGTGGCAAACCAAGCAAACTCACTGAAAAACTTTTTAAATGTGACAGTTAACTTGCGGTTATGGGTATGCAATCACTTGCTTAAAGTAAGAAGCACCATTAGTACTTCACTATGTGCCAAATTAGTGCATACAGCTTACTTTCGTCACTATAATACTATACTTATTATATTTTGCCATCACCAGAGTGGATTCTGTAAAATAATTTTTGTGGAATATAATCATGACGCAATGTATTCTCCAAAGTTATGAGCAATTGTGTGGTATAAGACAGATATTTCACAAGTTTTCTGTCCATGTACGGAGGGAGTACTAGGAAGGAAACCTACTTTTTTAGGGTTCCTTTTTTACTTGAAATATTTTATATATTGTCAGCATTAGGTATGGTTGAATTGATTTTACTGTTTGGTCTATTATTTTTTGTATGGTGGTGATCTCTTGTCCTTTCTAGTGATGGCAGACTAATGTTTCCAGTTTCAATAGGCCTCTAACATAAAATATTAAATAAACCAAGTATGTTAAAACCAATTGTTAGGTTAATAGATGATTTGTTTGTTAAAATAAAATGGTGTTTGAGTTAAGTCAAATAGAAAACTCCATGTTTATTATTAATAAATGGCTGTGAATTGTTAACTGTTGTTTAGAACAGATATGCTTGGCAATATTTTAGTTAATAAAGTGTACAAAACTATGGTTGCTTTTATTTTGAATCATACCCAATTAGATATAAGTACACACAAATAATTTGAATATTGTCGTGTGAAAGGATGCAAGGTTAAGGATCCCAGAAAAATTGAAATTTGGCAGTACACAAGTCTAAAGAAAAACCAAAACTTTACAAGAACCAATTTATTGAAACTTAATTTTAAACTTACAATACAGAATTTTCACTCAGTCCATCTGTGTTTACAACTAGTGCACACATAATACAGTCTCATCTCTTCCTCAGCACGTCGTGTCTGACCCTGGAAGAATACAGCTTCTCTGTGGTTGCAATTAGGACACATGTGATCCTTCGTTCGAGGCAGAGTAGGATCACTTACTACATCAGGGTTAATATGGGTTAATTCGTCGACTTCGTGCATAATTTTGTTTACGTACACGCAGTTAGAGTCGGCCAGTTGCTTGTAATCACAATTCCTGCAGGCATACAGGAGAACTTTGTTGTTTTTATCTTCGCGTGGATACAACATGTTGTTGCACTCCTGGCAGAACTGTATACCGACGTAACCTGGACCGCCATCCTTTCTTGCTGTCAAATTCAGCGTCATTGTAATGGTCAAGAAATTAAATTGTTAGCATTTAATACTCCCAGAAACGCGTAAACGTAAAATTCTCTAAAAAACTGCTACAAAGTACAAACTGCGATTCGGTCGGAATCGCATCAAGCAAGTTGACACTTGCTTGACTGTCAATGTCAATGTCATGTCATCGATGACGGTAAATTGAATGAATGATTCCATGGGTAAATTTTCTTGTCTGTTTATGAATTATTTAACTAAATTCTAATCTAATTAATCACAAAAGTTTAGTTTTATTGAAATCAATTTTGAGAAGATTAATCAACCTATACATTTTTAAACATGTAGTCAGTAAATACTTTTCTATCCAAAACAACAAAATAGTAATATTGATTGGTTTTCATAAAGTAGCTGGCAACTCTATATTATTGTTCTTATGTTGGCACCAGTGATGCGTTGAAGCCGGTGGTTGGCTGGCTGGCTTGATAATTTCTTTTCCCATCCGTAGCCGATTGGTGTCGTGCTATCCAAATGGGTAAGGAATAGTTTTGTGCAGTTTTGTTATAGTTTATTTATTATTTTTGTTTTAAAATTGTGTGTATCAGTGTAATAAATACGCATGCCCTATGGGAGTGAATTTTCCAAATATAATTTCCCGAAAAAAGTTGTAACTTATACGTGCACGCATAGGTGTCGGCCATGGCGCAGACATGTTTTTCTCGTGGTGTAAAACGAATCCATTTCCATCTCTCAGTCACCGCGTCAATTATGAGGTGCAATAATAGATTTCCCCTTTACGTTATCCAGTTAAAACTGTGGTGTATCGATTTCTGTGTCGTGCGTCGTAAACACAAGTGATAACCGGCTCCGTCAATATTTCAGGTAAGCCCCGTGGTATTCGCACGGCGCGAAAGCACGTGAACCACCGCAGAGAGCAGCGATGGGCTGACAAAGATTACAAGAAAGCCCACATGGGGACAAGGTGGAAGGCCAATCCCTTCGGTGGTGCATCTCACGCTAAGGGCATCGTCCTGGAGAAAGTGTAAGTACGTCCCTGTAACTGTATTAGCCTGTTCGTGGTGAGTCCATAGATGTTTGTGTCAAGGAATGCTGAAGTGTTCGCTGAACTTGGCGCACTTGCATGTTTGTTTTATGAAGTCAAGAAGATGGACGCGGCAGTTGGATGACGACGCTTCCGCACGCAGTATTATACCCGTGAATGTGTTCCTACTACAATCACAGGATAATACTGCGAGTGGCGGCCTCGCGACGCTCCTGGAGAACACAAGATTCAAGATCAAGACTCAAATGAAGAAATCTGTACTAACAGTGTTATAGCAGTTCTACAATGTTCTTACCTAGTAATGCTTGAAGCCTAACCTATTTGTCGTTTTCGCATGATTTTAAATGCAAATTTGAGGAACTTTCCAATTCATTACTCTCTTCTACTGTTTTACCGCTAAAATGCTGTTTGCAAAAACCTAATGCATGAAACATGAGATGTGTAAATACCACATGGGTCATTGAACTATGAATGAGGTTATACACATGCATAGGCATGGTGTTTACGCTCTTGCGCCGTTACTTTACTCGTGTGTGCGGCCTTTATTGATTTTTTTAGTTGTGGCATGTAAAAGAATGTTTACAGTACATTTAGATCTTTGTTTGAAGTGTTAAGAATTTAAAACTTCCTATAAAGTTGAATGTTGTAAGTTGCCCCCAAGCTTGCTAGATGGGTATATAAGTTTCATGACATTAGTTTCCTGGTACCAGGCAAACCACATTTTGGTTATGGATTTAATAGTATAACTTTGATTTATAAAGTTCTATGATTCTTATAACAGTTATTTTTGACTCCATGGCAGACAGATTGGGCATAGCACCTATGATGGTCATCTTACTCCTCATGCTGTCAATGGCCATGCTTTGACTATCAATATTTCATGCTTTTTTGCAAGTTCATTGTAATTTTTCAACTTCAAAGCCTCCAAGTTCTTCCTAAACTATCTAAGCATCTGATTGACCACTTCTTTCTTCTCCACAGTGGCGTTGAAGCCAAGCAGCCTAACTCTGCCATCCGCAAGTGTGTGCGAGTACAACTGATCAAGAACGGCAAGAAAGTAACAGCATTCGTGCCCCGTGATGGTTGTCTCAACCACATTGAAGAGAACGACGAAGTGCTAGTGGCAGGCTTCGGTCGTAAGGGTCACGCCGTTGGTGACATTCCCGGAGTCAGGTTTAAGGTGAGTTTTGAATTATTTTGCAGTTTCCTACAGCTTGATGGTGGTACTACAAATGCTCAGGGCAGAACTGAGTGAAATAAAATTTATCACTTCATCACACACTACTTACCACATGGTGGTTTTGGAATAAATGAAATATGACACAAAAGTTGATGCAAAACAAATGAATAAATTCAATAATTTGTAAAAGTTAGAACACAAGATTCATTCATTGCATTCTTTTTATTCACAGCAGCCTATTTAATAATATTTACCTAGAGACTGGCATTATAACTATTTAAAAAAGATTATTGAGTATTGGTAACTTTTTGTGTATGGCTATTATGATCACATTGATGAAGTTATTATAATGAAGATGGTATGAATTTTAGTTTTCTTCTTCATGTTCTGATGTTGGTATTTTGTTATACAGGTCGTGAAAGTGGCCAACGTCTCCCTCCTAGCCTTGTACAAAGAAAAGAAGGAAAGGCCACGTTCGTAATCGTGACTTACACTGTGATAAGGTAACTATGACAATTTTGCTACTTTTTCTTCTAAAATTTAATATCCAGACATTGTTGGCAGAGTTCTTCGACAATTCAAACCCAGTTGGATGTGGGTTGCCCTATCAAAAAACTTAACCTTATTTTTCGCCATTTTACTTGTGGTTCAAATGATGTAATTATTTTTATTTGCTACTTCTGAATGCCATGACGTAACACGACGACTGATAACATTCCTCACCTACAACAAAGTAAGGAAAATACGACAGTCTGTTGCTAACAGAATGATTTTTTGTTTCAGTGACCTGCTGCTGCGAAGCTCGTGTTGTTTATAAGTGTACATTATAAAATGAAAATCTTAAGTGCATAATAAATTATGTGCGCCAATATGTATTTTTATTACTTAAAAACCCTGTTAATAACATACAAAAAATACACGCTGATGTAGAGTTGATCCGGAATCAACCCTATCAAAAGCCATGAAATATATTAAAACCACACCACACGAATTTAAAATCCAACACATTTCTGCTACGATCATAAAACAAATGTAGAGCTGAATGGATGGAACCGTAGTTTCTGCCGCGGTAAATCAATATGCGCAATGCATGCGCGTAGCTTTACTTCCGGTGCGCGCAGTTGCCAAACTTGTTTCTTTTGCCATTCATCCATATGCATTTATCACATGGAATTTTTGAGGGTTATTATGATTTATGAACGTCAAGATGACAGGACCCTGCCAGGTTTTTCGAATGTCATGTGAATAGATTTAATACAAATTTTCTACTATTTCATACTAAAATTCTACACTCATTTAGTCAAAATATTCTACAAAGAAAGTGAGTGAATGAAAAGCACATGGCGTGATCTTACAAAGAACACATAAAATTTTAATACGATATAGTAAGGAATCGTTAATATACTTCTAAAACTAATTTCAATAAAAAGAAAAGCGCCTGAAGAAAAAATATCATTTTAAGTCAAGTATCATTATGACTTACAATTTATTTAGGCGTTTAGTTTGTTACAGTTTTACTTTGGGACGGTTATTCTAAAGTGCATTTATTGTAGTCTATGTTTGCCTAAAAGAGATTTGAATACGAAACAAAAATGTTGAATAAGATAATAGTATATTTTCGGGACCACTTTGTAGAATATTTTGATATATATTTTTTTTATGAGTGTACAATTTTACTATGAAAGTATGAAATAGTAGAATTAATATTGTATTAAATACTATTTACGTGATATTCGAAAAACCTGGCGGGGTCCTGTCATCTTGACGTTCATCATTATTTGGGTTGTATTCTCTAAGCACAACTATGCTCGCCCTCAATCACATGGGACTTAAACATAACTGGCAGAATGACCCATCGCCTACTATAGGTACATCTCTGCCCAACCCTTTGGGGAATACAGGCGTGATGTGTATTCGGGACGAGATGGCCCAGTGGTTAAAGCCTCGCCTCATGCACGAGGTTGTGGGTTCCAATCCTGGCAAGTACCAAAGTGAATTTCAATATGCCCTTTTGTGAGTCAATGGCGGGTGGGTGTACCTTAACTAATCGAATCCTCCCATTTATCAAAAAAATGTACACTTCAGAACGAAATTAAGGTACACCCACCATATTGACATCAGATGGCGGGTAGAACTATTATAATATTACTCATAAAATATAATTACGCCAAAAAATTGAAAGTACCTAAAAAGTACCCCAAGTAAAAAAAAGCGGCCAAGTGCGAGTCGGACTCGCCCATGAAGGGTTCCGTAGCAGCAAGTAACATTTGAGTTGATTGAATGAAAGGTAAATTGCGGTTTACCATTTATGACGTATTAAAAAAAAACTACCTACGAGATCTCGTTCAAACCAACATATTTTTTTTAGTTTTATCATTCTCTTATTTTAGAAGTTACAGGGGGACACACACACATTTTACCCCTCCTGATCAGAAGGTCTAAGTAGCAAAATGTCCAACAGCGCAAAACGTCTAATGAGCAGTAAGTCTAGTTAGCAAAATGTCCATGTAGCAAAACGTCCAACTATCAGATGGCCTGTATAGCAGAACGTCTATTTAGCAAAAAGTCATTTTTAAAATGTGTACACTCATGATAGAAAGTAAAAGTCATTTGTAAATTACACTAAATTTATTTGTTAAAAAAATATCTGGGTTAAAAAGACTAGCTTTTTAACCCAGATATTCCACCTCTTAAATATTATTAGGATAATAGGCGCACAAATTTCCCTGCATTTATTCACCTAATATCCTTTTGATATGGCTAAGGTTTATCAAAAATTCAAAGGGACTAACTTTTTGGTCCTCAAGCTTTTGCAGCTCTCTTTTGTATTTGGCATTAAACATTATATCGATCTTTCTTTTCTTATTTCCTACAAATAACATATTCTTGTATTTGCGATCTTGCCAAAGCGCTTCTTTTCTAAGAGCTTTGAGGAATAGTAGCAGGGTTGGCTTTGATTTTATATTCGTGTTTAGCCGCCTGTGCCAACCTTCGAGTGCATTGTTTGTGCGAAAATTATAATTGCTAGGACAGTTTATTATATCTGCCAGAGATTGTAGCCATTGTTTTTTAAAGTAATTTAAAAAAGTACCATTTCTTCGCTTTTCGTGGCCTTTTCAACAATGCTAGTCCAACATTCCGTAACGTATGGAGAAGGTAGCAGAGGTAAATTGGAACATACTCTCACAATGTTTCTGCACTCTCTATTTTCAGGAAGACCCAATGTTGACGCTTTTTTCCAAACGGCCTTATTAATATGATAATAACAGCCCGTTATTTGAGTGTTTGGAAAAGCTTCTTTAACTCCATTGATAAGCGCCATCTCATAATCGCATTTTTGAGTTAAAATCAGGTACCTGTTGAATCTCATCCATTTTTCTGAATTCTTTCTCAAAAAAATTCTGGACAGGTTTTGCTTTTTTGGTTTTTTTTTTCACAATTAAAAAGATATGATATACGCTACGAGTACATAGACCAAAGAGTCTATATGTACATAATTGTTATAATGCCGTGTCCGTTTCCCTCCCGATGCAATGCGCGTATTGAATTTTGTTCCTGAGTATCCAGACATTTTGAGAATCTGACGATGTGCTAAATAGACGTTCTGCTATACAGGCCATCTGATAGTTGGACGTTTTGCTACATGGACATTTTGCTAACTAGACTTACTGCTCATTAGACGTTTTGCGCTGTTGGACATTTTGCTACTTAGACCTTCTGATCAGGAGGGCATTTTACCACTTTGGAAGTGTCTCTCGCGCAAACTGTTCAGTTTAGAAATAAAAACCGGGCAAGAGCGAGTCGGACTCGCGCACCGAGGGTTCCATACCATCATATGTTTTTAAATTTTCACCGGCGAGCTACTTACTAGATATCGTTCAAACCAATTTTCGGTGGAAGTTTACATGATAATGTACATCATATATTTTTTTTAATTTTATCATTCTCTTATTTTAGAAATTACAGGGGGGGACACACACATTTTACCACTTTGGAAGTGCCTCTCGCGCAAACTATTCAGTTAAAAAAAATGATATTAGAAACCTCATTGGGTCAGTTCACACCGAGACGTGACGCGACGCGCAGTTTTCAAGATAGAAATACAATTACAGACCTTATCTACTACACAAAAAGTTTGGTTTCAGTTCCAAGTATGGGAACCCCCATAATTTATTGTTTTTTTCTATATTTTTGTGAAAATCTTAATACGCGGTTCACAGAATACATCTATTTACCAAGTTTCAACAGTGTAGTTCTTACAGTTTCGAAAAAAAGTGGCTGTGACATATGGACGGACAGACAGACATGACGAATCCATAAGGGTTCCGTTTTTGCCATTTGGCTACGGAACCCTAAAAAATGATATTAGAAACCTCAATATCATTTTCGAAGACCTATCAATAGATACCCCACAGGGTAGGTATGGGTTTGATGAAAAAATTTTTTTTGAGTTTCAGTTCTAAGTATGGGGAACCTCCATAATTTATTGTTTTTTTCTATTTTTTTTTGTGAAAATCTTAATGCGGTTCACACAACGACGATATAACCACTCTCTTTGGGTTCACAGAATACATCTACTTACCAAGTTTCAACAGTGTAGTTCTTATAGGTTCGGAAAAAAGTGGCTGTGACATACGGACGGACAGACAGACAGACATGACGAATCCATAAGGGTTCCGTTTTTTGCCATTTGGCTACGGAACCCTAAAAACACTTGATCAGTTGGATAGTTCCTGAGAAATAAAACAACAGTGTCTTGTGTATAAGTAAACACGATCACACATCGTCAGCTTAGGATGTTCCCTGCTGGGACACAGGCCTCCTCTCCGTGAGAGGGAGTGGGCCGTAATCCACCACGCGGGCCCAGTGCGGGTTGGTAATGTCACAATTATTATTCTTCGAATTTTTATAGGGTCGTACTATAAAAATTCGAAGAACCAAGATAGGCGCTTTACTTTGTGTAAATAATTTCATCACCGCTGCTCTCAAAAACGGAAAAGGAAAACATTGTAAGAAAACCGGAATGTTCTAGAACCAAACCTGAACCTGAACCTCGAGCAGGGCGCTTTGAATCGGCGCAAAAAACAACTCGTTTCGTATCGTAGATATATTATTTTAGTCCAGCGTACTTGTTTATTAAAGTTCGGTGTCTGATACGCAATGCTACGAGGTAGGTACCATACGTATGTAAACTGAACTTCTTTGGACTTAGGCCCTAAGTCTTAATGAACTATTGTTACCGTAATAGCTGGAATTCTCCGGGAGATGTGTCGCAAGAACAAAATGATCAAGTCAGAAGAACCGCGTCTCGCACCACGCTCACGACGAATCGTCTCTAAATCCGGCAGGATCCTAAGTGTTTTTGATGATGGACCCGTTCACTGATATAGGCCATCCTGAGCCTGGTCCTTACGAGTATTCAGAAGTACTGGCAGTGGCAACGTTTCGTTGCGGCCGAAATTAATATTTAATTAACTGTTTATCTGAACTTGGGAATTCGACTCCGAGCTCTGCGGTGATGGTTATCAAGTATACGCCCACATGGGCCACATGACGTTCTCAAGCAAATCAACACATCTGCATGCTGACGGCGGTCGGGGTCTTCTACCAATGACTCAAATAAAATAATAGACTGGATATTATTGCTAAATATAATTTCATTGCTCTGATTACAATAGGTACATGTTTACATGAGACGTAGCCTCTAGCCTGGCAGCGGTTAGTGCATGCCCTATACCTCTGCTGACTACGTAGGCAAGAGATTAGAAAGCTATATTATATAGCCAGTAATTTATAAGTGCGGCAAGTTACGACGATACCTGAAAATTGCTCGATAGTTCAAATTCCTGAATTTATTCTGGTAAAGCATCCGATTGATGCGAGAAGCACAGTCGCCGGTCGAAGTGGCGGGTGGCCTATGTCCAATTGTCCAGCAGTGGACGTCCTTCGAATAAAATGCTGACGATGACGATGAAGGCCCATGAAGATGGATTTACGAACTTTGAAAATTTATCACCGAGTTCAGCCTAGCGAAGTGTAACAACAAGCGTCACGTATCTTCGTAACTTGCAAGTTCTATAAATGCGCCAGTTCTAAACACTCATAGAAATAATTAATTTGGGAATTAAATCGGGTACAAAAATAAAAGCCTATTATTTAGTAAAGACTTGGTTTACCTAGCCTTATTATGTAGAAGAGTGTTTTTAAATGCTTTGGTTATTTCCAAAAATAATGCATCAACAGTTTATTTTCTCATTCGTCACCTGAATATTTAGAACCGGCGTTACAATGAAGCTTGGATCCCTGATTCTGATACATGGAACAACTAGAAGATTACGTACTACTGTTTTATTTTAATTAAATTCCGTTATATGCTAGGTTAGTTCAAAAATAGTGTCTTTTAAATCGGGGTGCGAAGTAAACCGGTGCTTAAACAACGAATAAAACTTAGCCTACAACTACTCTAATAATGAGAATTGATGACATTTTGATTACGGGGTTTCCTCAATGATTAATAATTGATGACATTTTGATTACGGGGTTTCCTCAATGATTAATAATTATGGTTTATAGTTTACATTATACAAGCGAGTTTAACCGCTTAGATATCATTACTATTTGAACCTAACTAAGTTACACAAACTAATCTATTAAATGTACACATTCCAATAAATTATTTTATTAAAATCGGCCTCTTACTCTCGATATCAATTTAATAACTTATCACACCTTTAGATACCTACACCATTTTCAAAAATACACATTTTCGAGTATTATATCCAACTCTAAAATCACAGACCAATAAAGATGTCGTATTAGGTAACAGTGCGCAAGAGGATCGGCAGCGATCCTGCCGTTGTTAACAGGTACATGGAAATAAAATATACATACTAACTTTATAATATACGAGCGTATGTACTGCAAGCGGCGGTATTGTGAACGCATTGTCGAGTATTTTCAAATGGCCTTAATTTTTTCAGTTTTGAATTTTCTTAGTTTTGAAATGCTGACACAGATCTTGCCTTTACGCCTTAAAATTTAAGTATTAAAAAAAATCCTTCTGAGAAAAATACTAAACAATATCGGCAGTTGCAATACACTGAGCTCAAAATCAACATTACAACAAGTGCCTATTGATGACAGAATTTCAATACAATCTGGTTCAGATTGGGCCAAAAATTAAGACACCTTATAGACTTTAATAATTAAAATATCAATCCAAGGAATGGTTTAGGCCAATCCATCGATACTCCTAAACACTCCATTCAAAATGATGATTATATTTCAAAGTGTTAAAGATACTGTCTTCTAGATAAAAACCTATAACGAATTACTCATTGTATGTTCGTGATCTGAGGGCCTAAAAAGGCCACTTTGGCAGAATCATAAAAGGATAACATTATGAATTATAATGGACAGTTAACTGTTAAGTTAATTGTATCAAATCCCTTTGGTAAAAGATTTTTCAGTTATTTTTTTTGTCTGTGCTAAAATACCAATCAATCCAATCCCAATCTCTTTGATTGATTATACCTACGTAGTGCAGCGAAAAAAAAAGAAAAACACACTGTCTTCGCCATATTATGATATGTTATCCTTATAAGATTCTGCCAAAGTGGCCTTTTTGGGCCCCCTGTTCTGTTCATGTGTAGTGCAGTTTTAAAGCACAGACACCACCCCCAAATAAGGATGAGTAGCTAGGTTTTTGCTATTCACAAAAGCAACTAACACATCCGGTGTTTACACATTTCGTAGTATTTTAATAGGTTATTATCTAAAAGATTTCAAATAAATGAAAACCAAACATATATTGGGTTCACCGACCATTACGATGCTTGACCAAAAAACCAGGCATTTTGGCCATGAATACAACGATCGCAAGTGCACACTTCACTCCTTACGAATATCACCTACTACATAATTAGTTAACTTGGGTCCTTATCTCTACATTGATAAGACTATTTCTTTCACTAATATCCTCGGCATAACGTTACGACAAGCATTCTTGTCCTAAGTTTATACCGCAATTATTAGAACTCGAACAATACCCGGCCGTAAGACATAGAACTTTTTGTTACGCGACTATATTGTCGCGATGACGCGAACTGTAATTCGCGCGCTCTGTTGTACAGCGAGACGTGGAAAGAGAGCGCACGAAGTGTAATTCGCGTTATCGCGATAGTGTAGCCGTAACATAAAACTCGATGTACCTTTTTTTAAGCCGGATAATAAAAGTGATTTGAAGCATTTTTATATATTATTATTATTTTATAGATTGATGATATTTTTTATTGGTGTTTACTGTTTACAACCCCCCCCTTTGTTTACTCCCTCTCACCGAAAGGAGGCCTGTGTCCCAGCAGTGGGAACATTATAGGCTGATTATGGTTATGGTTACTGTTTACAATGTATAAGTACTTACTAAAATGCAATGATTCGAAGATGTACAAAATGCGTTGAAATGTTTGTCTCTGATTATTTTGATATTTTTCTATGGTACGCGCTATGTAATTTTGATTGCCAATCACTTTATAAGCGAAGCTTTTTTTTAAACTACAAATATCACGTCTATAGGCAAATATAAAGAGTTTTGATTATGATACCAAAGGGGGAGTAACTCTGAAGTTTTTATAAAAGATTTACATGAAACATTTCGTTAATACATGAAACTTACTGGCTGGTCGTGATGTTTTGATATTTATTTTTTTGAGGTATGAAAATCTGGGTGTAAAGTTCACTCATCCTCCATAGAAAAGAGAGGATCCTCCGAACAGATGGGTGTTGTCTGGTGGCCTACTGCACGACGATTGATGTCGGAACGTTGTAAATAAGCTAGTCGCGCGGTAAACTCTGCTTGCGCGATGCAAGATTTTGCGTGACGTCAGTATGATGTGTAGTTCCCATGTGGCGATGTAGATGTCGCCACTAACCGTTTGTAGGGCAGAAACGAAATTTGTACTGCCTGAAAGTTAGACCAGTCGACTACAAATTTCGTTTCTACCTTACGAAGGGTTAAATAACACTACCCTCTGTTCAGTTTAGCCCAATATTACAGAAGCCAGCAAAGATGTGACATTGTTTCACTAAAATGATTTCCCTACATGAATATTTGGCGCGTATATCTAAATGTCTGGTATATAAGGTAGCATGATTCGTTATAGATCTCTAAGTATAGCTGCGAAATTTTTGATTATGTGTAATCTTTGCTTATACAGTGTGGCACCGCTGGCGGCGAATGATTTCCAATTTTGTATCCGGAACACGCGCTGAAATCTGAAAATAAATATTTATGTCGTAATTATTGAGCAATTTATACTATTTGGTCATGTTGAGAGCATGAATGAAAGGCGACTAACAAAAACGAAAGGTATTTTACAAGGCAGGTGTGAGTTGGAAACACCGGGAGAGGACGCCCTAGAAGGACGTAAGAGTGACCTTATTCACATGTTCTTAAGAGCGATTACGCCGTACGGCATTTCATACAAACTTTCAAGCCCTTATTTTTCGAAATGAATGAACCGATTTTAATGAAACTGCATAGGCTTAGGCAGGATACAAAGGTCTAAAAAGTTAGTAGAGAACAATTTCGAAATGTCTTAAGTATTTAAAAAAAGAAATGTGCGCTTGCACAAGCGTGTAACTCACCAGGCGCGTCTGTATGGGCTAGGTATCGTTGTTGTCAGGCCGCGGGTAGTCCATGGTCTTAATGTAGGCCACGGAGGCGCAGAACTGAGTCCACCAGTACAGGGCTTCGCCTTGCAGGGCGGAGCCGCCGAGAGCGTTCACTAGCTCAATCGTTGATAGTAGGGATGGTGGGTTCACCTGGTAAAATGGAGTTAGTATGGGTTGAAGTTGATATCACTTGTTTTTAATGGAGGTTATAAGAATTGTGTTCAATATTTTTGTAGTCAACAGTTACTATATAGAGATGTAGAAGGTCAATAAAATCATAGTTTTGACGTTCAGTTGTTTGAAAAATTATTGCAGACCTACATACACACTACACTATTTCAATTTCACAGTATATCTATTTCTTGTAATTTTCTCCCCGACCACATCGCTATGAAATGTTTTCTTTTGTAACTAAGTATTTATACCTACTTATGAAGTGTAGTATATCTTACCTTTAGAATAACGTATACGAGTACCGGCGTGAGGTCGTCAGCAGAAGGAGTGGTTCCCTCCGTTAGACCCAGCACCGCCATTATTGATGTCACGCAGCGCATTATGCAGGATAGCTATGACAAATTACAATTATAAAGGTGAAAGTTTGTGAGTGTGTGTTTATATGTTTGTTACTTCTTCACGCACAAACGGCTGAACGGATTTGGATAAAAATTGGCACACAGATAGTTTATAATCAGGATTAACACAGGCTTTTTATCCCGGTATTCCCACGGGATCTACACTTACGCGGGTAAAACCGCGAGGCGCAGCTAGTAAATCATAAAATGCAACTGAACTACAATCATTACTTCGTCATCACATTTTACAAACGAAGTCAACGGTGCGTTTCCACTCAGGTGGAAACGAGCAGAGCGGAGAAGAGACGTGCAGGAATCGACCAATCATAGTGATTCAAATCTACATCGGGCCTTCGTCTCCTCTGTGATTGGTCGATTTCTGTATGTCTCCGCCTCAGTGGAAATACACTCTTAGGGTTCTCAGCACTTGGTCAAAATGTTGACCGAACCAGCCGGTCGATTCTGTGAAAATCTCACTGTGATAACTTAGGTGAAGTGAGTTTGTTTTTGCTGGGAATTTACACTATTGACAGCTCACTCCACGCTCACTTCACCTAAGTTTTCACGGTGAGATGGTTACAGAATCGCACAGCTGCTGATTATTTAATTGCAGATCGTTTCGGAATGATATGGAGTTGAGTGGGTCTGATGGGTATTTACATAATACATACATAATCAGCCTATAATGTTCCCACTGCTGGGACACAGGCCTCCTCCTGGTGAGAGGGAGTGGGCCGTAATCCACCACGCGGGCTCAGTGCGGGTTGGCAGATGTCACATGTCTTCGATTTTTTTTAGTTCTAGGACATGCCGGTTTCCTCACGATGTTTTCCTTCACCGTTTTGAGAGCAGCGGTGATGAAATAATTTACACAAAGTAAAGCGCCTGTCTAGGTTCGAACCTACGACCTACAACTCGTAAGTCGCGGCCGTTACCAGTTGGCCACCACTGCTCCATGATGGGTATTTAGCAACCGAGTATCACATACCTTATCCCTCGGCGTGCGGTAGACGGGCAGGTGCCGCAGATGTCTCTGCGCGCGCGGGTAGGGCGCGGCCCAGCGGTGCGCGGCGCCGATGCCGACCGAGCGCGCGGATGTTACGGACGACACGCGACGGATGTGCTCACTCAGCACCCTGTACAACGGATTACATTACAAATATAGTCTTCCAGACCGGATTTATTACCGGTTGTGGAGGTCAGATAGGCAGTCGCTTCATGTAAAATACTGGTATTCAGCTGCATCCGGTTAGACTGAAAGCCGACCCCAACATAGTTGGGAAAAGGCTAGGCAGATGATGATTAAATTTACATAAAAGAAATGTCAATGTTTCGTCAAGTTATAAAAGCCGTGCGAAGCAGGTGCAGATCGCTAGCTTCGTATAATAGTAACAATGGAAAAAAAGGCAACAAGCTCACTGGTCCCGGGCGATGTCCCCGTCCCCGTTGGGGAACAGGACGTGCAGGTACAGGCGCGCGAAGGCGGCGCGCTCCACCGTCAGCTCCGCGCTCTCCAGCAGCGCGCCCGTAGCACCTGGACACGGTATATCAACATTATGATGGAAAATATTACTTACACCTATTAGCATAAGGTGCATGCGCGAAAGTTCTTAGTGCCTTTGTTCAGACTTGCCAAGATATTTCGGCCGTAGTGTACTCATTTTAACAGATTTTACTTTCACTACCAAACAAAGATTCATTACATTTCAAAAATTCTTTACTAGGACAGCCAGCCACAAACCAGAAGGCCCATTCCTGTAATTAAAAACGTTCAAAATCTAGTCGCACGCAGTCTCATCTCAGCGACAATTGATGTCAAAAAGGTAGGAGGTACTTTTGACAGATTGAGACAGAGCAGGGGGCCTAAAAAGGTCACTTTGGAGAATCATAAAAGTATAACATTATGAATCGTAATATAGCGAAGACAGACCGTGTTTTTCTTTTTTTCGCTGCACTACGTAAGTATAATCAAAGAGATTGGATTTGGATCGGATCGATTCGTATTTTAGCACAGACAAAAAAATATAACTGAAAAAAAATGGTTGCCTGTAAAGTCGGTTTTACGGGCGAAGATTTTACGTGACAACGTCTTTTTCTCGGTAGAATATTTATTGATATGAATATAATTAAATTGCACAATAGGAACAAGGAATTGAATGAAAATAAGAATTGCACAAATTTTAACTACTATAATACATATTTATATGACATGCAGACCGATCATAGTTGAGTGGGAGAGAGACGCAAGGCATTCGGCGGGCCTCTCTCTCGTTCGGTGACTCATCGTAACGTTACCGAGCGTTACACTTTTTCATAAGTGACTCCCAGCCGCAACCTAATTTAAGACGTTGTCACGTCAAAATCCTTTACCAATGGGATTTGATACGATTAACTTAACGGTTAACTGTCCATTATGTTATCCTTTTATGATTCTGCAAAAGTGGCCTTTTTAGGCCCCCAGACTGTGAACATTTTTAAAGTTACGAGAAATGCATCTCTACTGTGTTTTCCTTCGTGCTTCAGCAGTTGAGGCTCCTCGTTGATGGATCAGTAAAGATTGGTCCTAAACTCACCTTCCCACGAGGGGTCTGCCTTCACTTCAGCGGTAATGGCCTTTATGCTGGCAGTCAGTCTTGTTGCTTTCTCATCCATCAGTTCTCCACCTGTTGGTACAGGGAAGTAAGAGGTGTAAGAACAAATATTAGTGGTATGTTTGAGATGTGTCCATGACAGCACAATTTTATTGTTTTCAAGGGAGTTTAGTGTAACGGCACGCAGTGGCAATTGTCGCAACAAACAAACACTTCAAATATATTCTTTTTTTTTATATAAAACCCCCGCCCCCCACACGTTGCCCCACACTTGGAATTTCTCCTGTATTGTGGGTGCGTTTACAAACATTTAAACTGACATAGACAAATAGCCAGACCCGGAACAACTACTTGTAGGTCATACAAATATTTGTTCCGTGCGGGAATCGAACCCGTGACACGCAGCGTAGTAGTCACTCGTATTATCGTTTATTAGTATTTGTATAGATATTCTAAGAGTTTTCGATTCGTTTCGTCATTACCATTGTGCATGGCATGCTTGTTGTGCGCGTGGTGATGTCTCGCCAGCCTGCGCAGTGCACTGCCTCGCTCCAGCTGGTCTAACACACGAGCAGCTGCGGCCGCGCGGCAACACCAGTAGCATTCTTCACGGACTAGCTTGATTTGTCTGTTTAAATAGAAAATGTTTAGTATGTAAAGTCAGTAAAGTCGTCTATACGTGTCAAGGTTGCAGGTTTGAATTGAGCTTTGCTAACTAGGGGGATCAATGTCCTGTGACCATGTTTCCAGAGACATCCGTAGTGGTGAATTACTTAATATGTTATTATAGCTTATTTTCAGTTTAATTATCATTAAATAATAGTTCATATCATTTGGTTCAAAAGTAACTGTTATATTTTACAATCATCTTTCTTCATAGTTAAAGACGATAGATAGAAAACTCTCATGATAAAAAATTACAAGTAAGATCTTTAAAGAGAAACATAGGTATAGTGTATTTTGACAATATTATGAGGTTAGTTTATGCGTTCTATAGCAAGATAGTGGCAATCATATCGTACTTCGTAAGCGCATGGTCAGTGTGCGCGAGCGCGGCGCGGCAGCTGGCGAGGTAGGCCGCGTAGGGCCGGCGGGCCGCCAGGTCGGCCCGCAGCGCGGCGGCCAGGCGGGCCGCCAGCGCCGCGCTGTGGCCGAGCGCGCGCGCCAGCGAGCTCGCCCGCGCGGCGCCGCACTCGCCGCTGGCGCTGGCGCCGGCGCAGCGCACCCATTCCACGAGGGAGGTGCTCGTGCAGCGCTGGACATACAAGACAATAATCATTCAATTAAGGTTATGGAGGTATGAGGAACAGGGTGTAAAGTTCACTCAACCTCCATAGAAAAGAGAGGATCCTCCGACAAGACGGGTTGCGTCTGGCAGGCAACTGCCCGATGATTCATGTCGGGCAGTTGTATCTATGCTAGTTGCGCGGTAAACTCTGCTTGCGGGATGCAGAATTTTAGCGTGACGTCAGTATGACGCATTGATCACATGTGGCGTTGTAGATACCGCTACAAGGCGTTTCACCGTAATAACATCAAAATATATACAAAGACAGTTCCTCTCTCCTACTATTTGCTGTAGGTACTTGACGGGTCCATAATAATCTCATTATATTTTAAGTTACCACGAACACATTATGGAATGCAATAACTGATTAAGTATTGAATATCGCAATTTTAACATTAAGTATAAAAATAAAACTTCGGTATATTAATAGATAAAACAAAAATTAAAAAATAACACAACCGCCCTTCGGTTGTGTTATTTCTTAATTTTTGTTTTATTTTTGAAACTTTAAAAATGTTCCAAAATTATTTTTTAAAAATTCTCCAGAGAAAAACAGTTTTAATTTTTATTAAAAAATAGAGTATTTCTAAACAACACCGACTATTTCATAAGTTAAAATACTTACATTTGGCACATACTCGGCACAATGTAGATCAGGGTTGGACAACACAACTCGTAGCTTGCGCTTCATGCTGTTGAACACCTCTGGATCGTTAAGATCCACTACACCTTCACACCTGGAACAATATATATTATTCCAAAGGTCAATTTCATATTCTGCGTAATAAGCAAATACCCTGTTTCTGTAAATCTGATAAAATTCTACCGGTTTCTGAAATGTAAAGCTAAAGCCCTCCAGACCGAGTTTCAGCAATAGCCATCAATCTCAACCGAGACTAGCCTTCGGCGCGGGAGATATTATAGTGCAGGCGTGTGTGCGCAGACGCAACTGCATTCTCTTCCCTCACTTTCGTAATCCTCAGGCATGGCAACCCGACACTCGCGGAGAGAGCTCAGGCGCAGCACACACGGCGACACGCGTGAGTCACGGGAGCATCACACCGACAACTTCCAAACTCCGGGCTGTTACTGAGAAATTCCCAATGGAAAAAAATAACACATTGCCCGACCCGGGAGTCGAACCCAGGACAGGGGCTCAGCAGTCGCGCTTGCGACCACGATACCAACGGGACAGACCTGAACTGTAATCTGCTATTAAACCTCATAACAAGTGATATCATTGGCTGTTATGATTTCGATGATGCATGATTTCGGCCCACTTCCCGCTAACATTAAAATTCTGACAACAATTTGATTAGCATAGAGATTTACAACCAATCGATACGCTTCAGTACCGTACCGAAAACCAATCAATGTTATCGTAGGTGTCCTATAAGATACACTGATCTCTAAGATACAGGATGACCCCTAGTTTGGAGATCAGGGTTTCAATGTATTGTGCTTAGCATAGCCACTCAGTTGTATAACATTGTTTTGGAATGTACTTAGGCTTTTCTTCAATAAACATTTTTATTATTATTATATGCATTTTTTTTAAGTTTTTTTTTTCTGAATATATTGTTTGTATTTAGTCTATCACACTAATATTATAAAGGCGAAAGTTTGTGAGTGTGTGTGTGTGTTTATATGTTTGTTACTTCTTCACGCTCAAACGGCTGGACCAATTTTGATAGAATTTTGTATGGAGGTAGCCGACACCCTGGATTAACATATAGGCTACTTTTTATCCCGATATTCCCACGGGATCGACATTTACGCGGGTAAAACCGCGTGGCGCAGCTAGTTTTATTATAAACGCAACAAGTCCAAAATCTGAAAATTTTGTCAGTATTAATCTAATAGACCACCGCTGTTCTTCGAGGCAAGGCAAATCAGGTTATCGAAATGTGTAATTTTCAATACGATAGTCTGTCGGATGGTTGTGAATAGCTATGCTGTAATGCTTTATACTTCGGCTTTATAATCACACTAATATTATGAAGGCGAAAGTTTGTGTGTGTGTGTGTGTGGGGGTGTGTTTACATGTTTGTTACTTCTTCACGCTCAAACGGCTGGACCAATTTTGACAAAATTTTGTTTGGAGGTAGCTGACACCCTGGATTAACATATTTATAGGCTACTTTTTATCCCGATATTTATTTATTTATTCAAACTTTATGCACAAGGTAAAAAACTGTACAAAGGCGGACTTGATGCCTTGCATCGACATTTACCCGGGTGAAACCGCGGGGCACAGCTAGTAATGGTATATGATCGCTTTAAAAAATGTCAACTGCCGTAATAGTGGTTACCTGTCCAGCTCAGTGTCGGGCACATCGGACACCCTCCTCTGCGTGCGCTTGTGCTTGGAGCCGCTGGACTCTGTGGAGCACTTGCGCCGGTACTTGGCGAGGATCTCCTCGGAGGTCTCGCCGGCCGGCAGTTCGGGGCGGCTGCCGTCGTCGCTGCGGTTCTCTTCTTCGGGTAGTTTCACGTCTAGATGACCAAAAGTAAGATCAATTTTAGTATCTTAAAATCTGCGAAATAATAAGACCTATAATTATCATGTATTGTTAAAACACCGTGCCAGCTCTAAACGTAGCATCAATTGAGATTTTAAGCTTTGCGATATAAGTTAAATTGGTAACATGTTCCATGAACACACACGCGAATACCGGCTGTGTACCCGTCACGAGGCTGCGCAAGCGCACCCTTGCGCCTTTCACTGACTAAAGCGGAGACATACGCGACGACAAAGATGTGGATAACGTTTAAGATTTGGATAACGTCGTGAGCTACACATATGTAATGTCTCTTTTTCTCACTACATGTTTATTACGATATGTAACTGTTTGTTTTCCCGAATTAAATAAATAAACAAAGAGCGTATCCACAGAGATAGAGAGAGCAGCGAGAATTATAATCCGGTTGAGTGACTAGAGTAGTTGTGTTTTAGCATGGCAATACCGGTCATTGCCCTTCCCCTAATATATTTTCGAAGGAATAGGCTATTTGACAATGTAAAAAATAAGGTCATAATTATTGACACTCGTATAGATTATCGCTTTTAAAATCGATTTGCATTAATTTTACTACAAAACAATGTATTATTTATAAAAAAAATCCCGAAAAAACTTCATCTTTTTAAATCTGGCGCCACGTAATCGAAAACGGTCTGGATTGGCTGAACTTAAGATGACGTCATGATTTAGTAAATTTCTGTCTATAGTTGACAGAACAGATGACTTTGTCTAGTATCTCGACCGATTCAACGTTTGTTTACGTGAATCGTGACGTCACGACGCCATATTGTTAAAAATAGCGTTTTGGCGGCTTATTTATACAGTACATTTTTATTTACTATTTTTAAAAGAAATACATTATGCAATTTGAAGTAATAGGTTTTTGTGGGCTCTTTAGACACCATTAAATAATCTGAGATGTTTATCAGAAACCAGTCAAATAGCCTATTCGAAAAATAACCTGTTTCGTTTTTCAGTATCGGAAAATGTTGAGAACAACGACAGACACCCGAATCTATCATTGTTCTAACATTTTCCGATTACGTTAACGTTATTTGCGTTTTTGAGTTGCAGAATGTAGGTAGGTCAATGACCGCTATTGCCATGATAAAACGCCACCACTATTTAGCTCAACTGTGGCTAATGAGACAAAATTGAATTTCTATTGTTATAAATCAAATTTTGATTTTTGAACAGTCGAAGAGATACAAACTTTTAAACATATTATAATATGAATAACAATGTCATCAGTGCTAGAATAATCAGGAAAACTAAAAGGCGAGAGGTGCTAGTGCTACTGACCATTATGATGTGTATGTGACCGTCCTTTCTGCCTGAACATCTTGATTTTATGCAGCAAGTTGCCACCTGAACGCTTGACGTTGTTCTTCAGTTCATCCAGATTGCCTACTAGGCCATCTTCCCCGATGCGTCGCCTAAACAGGGAAAATAAGTTTTGGTCATTGTATTATGCTTTTAACTCAATACTCCAATTGGGGTGTATGAGGTCTTGTGTTGTGAAAAGGCTAGTGTGAAAAGGCTAGCCTTTTCCCAACTATGTTGGGGTCGGCTTCCAGTCTAACCGGATGCAGCTGAATACCAGTATTTTACATGGAGCGACTGTCTATCTGACCTCCACAACCCAATTACTGGGTAATACGAAACCCCTTGATAAGACTGGTTGACAGCCGGGACCAACGGCTTAAGGTGCTTTCCGAGGCACGGAGGGGTCACGGTATGTAAAGATGGTCACCCATCCACAGACCAACCGCGGCAAGCGTAGCTTAACCTGATCGATCGACCTGTGGGGCTGTTATTATTTAGCCACGGGTTACATATTGTATGAAAAAATAAAGTTCGATATCTTACCTCTGCGACTTCTCTGCCGTAGCATCAAAGCTGATACTCTTGGGTATAGCGCCGGTCGACACATTCTTCACGGGCGGCGGACTGACGCGCCTCTCCGTCACGATCTCCGAGTTCACGTCCTGCGACGAACTCTTATCAGACACCGACGTCTCCGCACTATTCACTGATAAGGTACTGAGCGACATATTACTCGTCCCTTCTCGCTTCTTCTCGATTTTAGACGAGGAAATAGACACGATACTCGTTCGAATCTCTGACTTCACTATTCGAGATGTTAAGTTATTCACCAGGTTGGCTGAAGTGGAGATTGTGGCCGAGCTCATTCGAGTCATTAAGTCTGTGATAGTTGATCGTGATTCGGCTTGTTCAGTATCGATTCCTGAATCGAATCGGCCGCCGTACGCGTTGAATGAGCTCTCGCTTGAGTTGAGTGAGCGATCCATGTCGTTATCGTCGTAAGGTTTGGAGGTGGATGGGAGGTCGTATTTGGAGGTGGAGGGGTAGGGGCGGTCGGGGGAGTGGTGCGGGGCGGGGAAGCTGTCGTCCACCCACTGGCTGGTGGCGTCGGACTGGCTGTTCGCGTCGAGGGTAGATTCTGTTTGGGCGCCACTGCTGAGAGAAAATGAAAAATTGAGTAAATATCACCTGTTTGTTTGTTATAACCAGAGATCGGAATAGGTAGAATATATTTACCTTAACTTCGAGGGAGGAAGTAACATAGAGTGGATAATACCTCCTCTGAAATCCCAGAATGATGATAATGACGTTTTAATCGTCATGTTTATGATTCCGGGATTTTAGAGGATTTTACTTTTGTAAATAGCATTCAAAACTTTGTTTCCGCTAACTTTGATGTTATTTCCACTTGAACAAATATCAACTTTATTAAAGTGTAAATTAAGTTGATTTCGGAATGATTAGTACAGTTTTGAAAATGTCATAATTTTTGTTTGACGCACTTGCAAACTAAACTTTGTGTGGGGGATTAAAATTATTTTCCTTTACATGTTTAGAAACTAAATTGCGAATACAGGATAGATATAAAAGTATAAGTATAGTAATCTTACTCGTTTTGCGGCACGTAGTCGAACACGTCGCTGGGCAGCGGCGCGGGAGTGGACGTGCTCGGGCTCTCAGGCGCTGACGTCGCGTAACACGTCATCACCTGCAAACATACCAACGATTTATAACATTCTATCCCTAAAGGCGCTCCTAAACGGGCAATACCTTTACTGCAATATGTGGCTGTAACATTTTCGAGTATAGCAACACTGGCAAAGATTTTAGTGGAAAGTCAATGTAATTGATTTGTTAGAAACACGGTACATCAAGCTACTACAATCTGTTGAATTTCTTTAATAGATTAACAACTTTATCGCTAAACCATAAAGTTTAAGGTTGATTGGGAAAATTTAACAGTTTCGGGTAGCTTGATGTGCTGGTGTCTGAACATAGGATGTTCTTGTGTCTTCAATTGTTCCCGAGGAAAAAGAATAGATTATACAGGGTAGCAGGGTCTTCGTCACGCGACCTGTTACTAAGGATTCAGTACATGATTCTGGACCACCCTGCGTTGAAGTTTTTCGTCGGTTATCCTTATCTATATATACAGGGTTATTTGTAAAACACCAGTAACCTCTTAAGAGGTCATTGTACTCATCATTATGAACAACTTTTACTATGGGACCAAACCCGAAATCGCGAAAAAAAAATCAGCTGTTCCCTACATTTATGTTCGTATAACTCGTCAAAATGTAGGGAACAGCTGATTTTTTTTTCGCGATTTTTTTTTTTTATATTAGGAGTAGGGTAGGAGTAGGGTAGGAGTAGGGTAGAAGTAGGGTAGGAGTAGGGTAGAAGTAGGGTAGGAGTAGTGTAGGAGTAGGGTAGGAGTAGTGTAGGAGTAGGGTAGGAGTAGTGTAGGAGTAGGGTAGGAGTAGGGTAGGGTAGGGGTAGGGTAGAAGTAGGGTAGGAGTAGTGTAGGAGTAGTGTAGGAGTAGGGTAGGAGTAGTGTAGGAGTAGGGTAGGAGTAGTGTAGGAGTAGGGTAGGAGTAGGGTAGGAGTAGGGTAGAAGTAGGGTAGGAGTAGTGTAGGAGTAGGGTAGGAGTAGTGTGCGAGTAGGGTAGGAGTTGGGTAGGAGTTGGGTAGGAGTAGTGTAGGAGCAAAACAACGTTTGCCGGGTCAGCTAGTTATAGTATAAAACAAAGTCGCCGAAATGTCTGTACGCGCATAACTTCCGAATGACTGCACCAAATTGGATAATTATTTTTTTGTTGGGTTCAGCGGTGCTATTCTGTAAAAATCTCACCGTGAAAAGGTGAAGTGAGCGTGGAGTGAGCTGTCAATACTGTCAATTCTTAGCAAAAACAAACTCACTTCACCTAAGTTTTCACGGTGAGATTTTTACAGAATCGACCGGCTGTATTGCCAGGACAAAGTTTGTATGAAAGAAAATTTCGGAAATTCGAAAAAAAATATTGCACCCCTGCGAAGCTGGGGCAGGCCGCTAGTTAAAAATAAAATTAGCTATTTCATACATTTTGATCGCGTAGGTATTGCACTTTCCTATGAAACAGCTGTTTTTTTTTGTAACCTACGAAACATTTCTGCTCTGGGGTGTTTAGAATCATGTGCTAAATAAAATTCATGTCACTTTGCGCGTCGATATCTTCCACCCTGTATATTTAAAATATTGCCAGGCCACAATTGAAACATTGCTGTCAAAGAGTTGCAGCCACACATTGCCGGGAAAATATGGCCCGTTTAGGGGCGCCTTTACGAACCCTTGTCTAACCTATAAATTGTGATCCGCAACCATTAAAACATTAAATTTTGTAGTTGTTTGACTAAATAACATAATAATTACATTTTGACCGGAACTCTTGGTGTTTTGCTCCTGAATACCAGGGTTTGTGACGCGAACCTACAAGATGGACAAATGGAGTGGTAAAGTATTTATCTAACATGACACTCACGGTTATGGTGTCTCAATAAGTGACACTGTAATTCAGACAAAAGGTGTCTCGCCAACTTTCACTCAATAGATACAGTTAGATCCGAAAAGGTATGCGCTTCGTTAATTTTCGTGTTTCCCAATAAGCACGAACGTCCCTCCACAGAGTAACACCAACAGAAGCGTGTACCTTGTACGTTTTGTTCTGCCGTGCTTCGTAGTAGTGCAGCTATCGTTGCGTTTGTAAAAAGTTTTTTCTCTCTAACTCTGGTCGCAGATTATCATGCATCGTTCAAGTTTTGTAAAGTTATTTGAAATTGATAGTTCTCTAGTTTGTAATCATTTAAGACAAAATTGGCAAGTACTTCCATTGTTGTAACAGCTCTATATTAGTTCTCATCATTGCGCATTCGTATTTCCGAAGAAGATATTGAGTAGACGATGATTGCCGAAGCGCACACTTTTTCTGGTAGATCTGTACTTGCAGCATCTATGCACACCAACACAGAAAATTATTTAGGTCCTTGCTTGCCTAGATAACTTACACAGTCTACAGGCGATATCTATATTTTAGAGTTTCCTTGACACTTACCGGATATCCATTAACAAGTATGCTCTTCCTGTTCTCGATGTTATACTGTTGATGATTGGGCGGCGCGTGCGGTAGGTCTAATTCTCCGCCGCGAGATAGCGCTGCCGTCGCTGTTAAGTAGCCGCAACCTGACCTGTAGCGAACAAACATTTATATTTATTCTTTATTTAGACCAATTTTTTTTATCAAGATTTAAATCTTTACATTTGCCCTCACCGTTCTTATGGATGCGTCTATACTGAGAAGTGAGCTCACACATACAGCATGAAACGATAGATAGGATTTTCTGTATGAGTGAGCGAGACAATACTATTCTAATGTCATTGTCAACGAAACCGACACGGGACCATCTTTTGACGCGATCGGGTTAATCTAACGATATAAATCTGGTGTTTTAATGTAAGTTGTTGCTTTTCTTGATAATGTAAACAACAACATCTATTCACCTGTTAGTAAGGTTTGGCCGTGACGTGTGTCGAGGACTTCCCACTTCAGCTCGCTTCACGTTGCCATTCTGAAACAGATTTATTGATAAAATTGCTTTTCTGCAACATGAAATTTGACTAAATTAGACCTTAGGAACAGTAATACCCCGGTCTCCTTATAAACCCACTTTGAAAGTACTGCCTATGTAAAAATTATATCAGAATTTCATACATAAAAATAATCAGTTTCGTCTATTATTACAGGCTATAATGGTATAGTATTGTACTATGAACTTAGCATAATCAGCCGATAATGTTCCCACTGCTGGGACACAGGCCTCCTCTCTGTGAGAGGGAGTGGGCGGTAATCCACCACGCAGGCCCAGTGCGGGTTGGTAGATGTCACATGTCTTCGTTTTTTTGGTTCTAGAACATGCCGGTTCCCTCATGATGTTTTCCTTCACCATTTTGAGAGCAGTGGTGATGAAATAATTTACAGTAAAGCACCTGTCTGGGTTCGAAGTTTCGAACCTACGACCTAAAACTCGTAGGTCGCGACCGTTACCTCTGGGCCACCACTGCTCCATGATCTGCTTTATTATTCAATTCAATCATTTAGTTTGGAAATCATACATATTGTATTAGTTAGTATTAGAACTTACAAACTATGTTAGTGTTAAAATTAAACTTTAAATTAAAATCACAATCAAAATTAACTTAAATCAAATCAAAATTAACTTAAATTAATTATTATTATAAACGTACCTGGTGGTTATTATTCCTGAAGGGCGGGTCGTCCTGCTGCGAGGGCCGACGCGGCCAGGACGTGTCGGAGCGCGCCGCTACGGACACGCAGTCGTCTGTGTCCACCTGATACAGAACTTAACTTACTATTTTTACGTTCGTATAGATTGTCACAATCCGTATTACACACTAGCTTCGTGTTTCTGACAGCACCTACTTTGACAATTCCATAGTGCGTGTAAATATTATTTATTTATTATTAGCTTATGTTTACCCACTGCAAGTCAAAGGCATCCCTCTCTTCTTTCCACTCCTGTCTTGAGCTAGTGCGAACCAAATGTATTAACTGTATATGGTTTAATTAGAATAAATCCTCTGAAATAACACCTCTGCCTTATCCTCTTGACGAATACAGGCGGGATGCTTATTTAATTGCATAAAATGTGGTATAAAGGATGTTACTAGATGGAATTTTTTTTTTTTGGTATTCAGCTGCATCCGGTTAGACTGGAAGCCGACCCCAACATAGTTGGGAAAAGGCTAGGCAGATGATGACTAGGTAGGTTTTGCTAATTGTCTATGTTACCTCAGTGTTCCGGTCGCTGTCTGACGCGAGTACGTCCATGCTCCAGGCGGACTCGCTTGCTGTCTCCGATACATCCGGTGCGTTGGTATTGCTCGTACTATTTCCTTGAGGAAACAATTGCAAATACATTAGAGCAGCTGATTTTATTGTTAGAAAGCAGGATGAAAAAATTATGATTCTGTCACTATTGCCATTTTCAAATCACATTTGGCAATTTATATGATGTTGCAAAATAAAATCATTACCTAACCTTCGACATGCGATTTATGTTTTTTTTTTGTGCTGTCGCAATTGGAGGCCCGGTATTATGACGCTTTAATGCCATCGTGATTACAGTGTAAGATAGATACGGAGCTATACGTGACCGATAATACCATCCTTTTTCGGACTAGAATCATGATAGCATTAATACTTCGTAATACGGCCTCAGGTGTTAAAAATACAATTAAAAACCTATGGGTGGGTAGACCACATATCATATTACAGGACGCACAGTGAGACGCAACAAAACTTGGTATAACTGTTCAGTGTCCTGGAACGTGTGACACACACATACACACCCCCACATACACCTTATAGACACTTAAACAGTCTATAAGGTGTGTGTGTAAGGGTGTGTATACTGACACACCCTTTATACTGATAATAAAGGGCGTAAAAAGACCCATCACATAGCCGTCACCTAAACATTCTGTATAACAAACAAGTAACATTGCACAAAAATAATTGCTGGGAAAGGACTTTTATTTTTGGTGTAAAAATTTGCTGTTTGCGGTAGTGCGCAATGTGCAATGCGTAGGGGTGCATGCAATGGTTCAGGGGTCGTGGGGGTATTTAAAGTTGTGTTATAACAGTAAACAATAGTTTTCGTAAAAAAACGTCAGGGAAGGTTTCCAGGTATGGTCCAGTACAAAAAAGTTATCACAACAACGGGGAGTATGAGTGAGTGTCGGCTTCGTTGTCTTTTTACACCTGTTGTGTGTACATACCCTGGCTGGCGGCGACCTGGGTCTGGTCGCAGGAGTCGCCGATGGTCTCGGAGTCCGACGCTAGCACGTCGGTGCTCCACGTGTCCGACATTATGCTGATGGTCTCGTCGCCTTCCAGCAGCTTCTAAACAAGGATGTACGGTCACCACAAGTGATAAGTAACCAAGGTCGTCGGATATAGTTGAAGTTTAGTAAGAAACTGATGATAGATGTTTTCGAATAAAATTAATTTAATTAATAGAAAAAACTAAATGAACTGTTTGTCAGTTCACTTAGTTTATTTTGAAACATAAAAAAAAGGTAATTTCAGAATGCTAGTCTAGTCATTCTGAAATCAACTTAATTAACACTTTTATAAAGTTGATATGCTTTAAGTTTGAGTAATAAACTTGTTTTTTCCAAAAAAACTCATATTTGTTTACATGTTCGGAGAGTAAATCGCGAGCGCAGTTTACCTTGATCTCAAACTTGCAGAACTTGTCCTCGATGTCGTTCCTTGTCTGCTTGAGCAGCTTGTGTCCCGCGTGACGCGCGCGCTCGGCCGGCGCGTGCGGCGCGGCGTCCGTCACCTGCGAGGAGGGCGTCTCGCGCCCCGAGATGTTGGGGCTGCCGCGCCCGCTCACGTTAGCTGACACCTGTGGGGAATGGACAAGGTAACACCTGCGAGGAGGGCGTCTCGCGCCCCGAGATGTTGGGGCTGCCGCGCCCGCTCACGTTAGCTGACACCTGTGGGGAATGGACAAGGTAACACCTGCGAGGAGGGCGTCTCGCGCCCCGAGATGTTGGGGCTGCCGCGCCCGCTCACGTTAGCTGACACCTGTGGGGAATGGACAAGGTAACACCTGCGAGGAGGGCGTCTCGCGCCCCGAGATGTTGGGGCTGCCGCGCCCGCTCACGTTAGCTGACACCTGTGGGGAATGGACAAGGTAACACCTGCGAGGAGGGCGTCTCGCGCCCCGAGATGTTGGGGCTGCCGCGCCCGCTCACGTTAGCTGACACCTGTGGGGAATGGACAAGGTAACACCTGCGAGGAGGGCGTCTCGCGCCCCGAGATGTTGGGGCTGCCGCGCCCGCTCACGTTAGCTGACACCTGTGGGGAATGGACAAGGTAACACCTGCGAGGAGGGCGTCTCGCGCCCCGAGATGTTGGGGCTGCCGCGCCCGCTCACGTTAGCTGACACCTGTGGGGAATGGACAAGGTAACACCTGCGAGGAGGGCGTCTCGCGCCCCGAGATGTTGGGGCTGCCGCGCCCGCTCACGTTAGCTGACACCTGTGGGGAATGGACAAGGTAACACCTGCGAGGAGGGCGTCTCGCGCCCCGAGATGTTGGGGCTGCCGCGCCCGCTCACGTTAGCTGACACCTGTGGGGAATGGACAAGGTAACACCTGCGAGGAGGGCGTCTCGCGCCCCGAGATGTTGGGGCTGCCGCGCCCGCTCACGTTAGCTGACACCTGTGGGGAATGGACAAGGTAACACCTGCGAGGAGGGCGTCTCGCGCCCCGAGATGTTGGGGCTGCCGCGCCCGCTCACGTTAGCTGACACCTGTGGGGAATGGACAAGGTAACACCTGCGAGGAGGGCGTCTCGCGCCCCGAGATGTTGGGGCTGCCGCGCCCGCTCACGTTAGCTGACACCTGTGGGGAATGGACAAGGTAACACCTGCGAGGAGGGCGTCTCGCGCCCCGAGATGTTGGGGCTGCCGCGCCCGCTCACGTTAGCTGACACCTGTGGGGAATGGACAAGGTAACACCTGCGAGGAGGGCGTCTCGCGCCCCGAGATGTTGGGGCTGCCGCGCCCGCTCACGTTAGCTGACACCTGTGGGGAATGGACAAGGTAACACCTGCGAGGAGGGCGTCTCGCGCCCCGAGATGTTGGGGCTGCCGCGCCCGCTCACGTTAGCTGACACCTGTGGGGAATGGACAAGGTAACACCTGCGAGGAGGGCGTCTCGCGCCCCGAGATGTTGGGGCTGCCGCGCCCGCTCACGTTAGCTGACACCTGTGGGGAATGGACAAGGTAACACCTGCGAGGAGGGCGTCTCGCGCCCCGAGATGTTGGGGCTGCCGCGCCCGCTCACGTTAGCTGACACCTGTGGGGAATGGACAAGGTAACACCTGCGAGGAGGGCGTCTCGCGCCCCGAGATGTTGGGGCTGCCGCGCCCGCTCACGTTAGCTGACACCTGTGGGGAATGGACAAGGTAACACCTGCGAGGAGGGCGTCTCGCGCCCCGAGATGTTGGGGCTGCCGCGCCCGCTCACGTTAGCTGACACCTGTGGGGAATGGACAAGGTAACACCTGCGAGGAGGGCGTCTCGCGCCCCGAGATGTTGGGGCTGCCGCGCCCGCTCACGTTAGCTGACACCTGTGGGGAATGGACAAGGTAACACTTGCGAGGAGGGCGTCTCGCGCCCCGAGATGTTGGGGCTGCCGCGCCCGCTCACGTTAGCTGACACCTGTGGGGAATGGACAAGGTAACACCTGCGAGGAGGGCGTCTCGCGCCCCGAGATGTTGGGGCTGCCGCGCCCGCTCACGTTAGCTGACACCTGTGGGGAATGGACAAGGTAACACCTGCGAGGAGGGCGTCTCGCGCCCCGAGATGTTGGGGCTGCCGCGCCCGCTCACGTTAGCTGACACCTGTGGGGAATGGACAAGGTAACACCTGCGAGGAGGGCGTCTCGCGCCCCGAGATGTTGGGGCTGCCGCGCCCGCTCACGTTAGCTGACACCTGTGGGGAATGGACAAGGTAACACCTGCGAGGAGGGCGTCTCGCGCCCCGAGATGTTGGGGCTGCCGCGCCCGCTCACGTTAGCTGACACCTGTGGGGAATGGACAAGGTAACACCTGCGAGGAGGGCGTCTCGCGCCCCGAGATGTTGGGGCTGCCGCGCCCGCTCACGTTAGCTGACACCTGTGGGGAATGGACAAGGTAACACCTGCGAGGAGGGCGTCTCGCGCCCCGAGATGTTGGGGCTGCCGCGCCCGCTCACGTTAGCTGACACCTGTGGGGAATGGACAAGGTAACACCTGCGAGGAGGGCGTCTCGCGCCCCGAGATGTTGGGGCTGCCGCGCCCGCTCACGTTAGCTGACACCTGTGGGGAATGGACAAGGTAACACCTGCGAGGAGGGCGTCTCGCGCCCCGAGATGTTGGGGCTGCCGCGCCCGCTCACGTTAGCTGACACCTGTGGGGAATGGACAAGGTAACACCTGCGAGGAGGGCGTCTCGCGCCCCGAGATGTTGGGGCTGCCGCGCCCGCTCACGTTAGCTGACACCTGTGGGGAATGGACAAGGTAACACCTGCGAGGAGGGCGTCTCGCGCCCCGAGATGTTGGGGCTGCCGCGCCCGCTCACGTTAGCTGACACCTGTGGGGAATGGACAAGGTAACACCTGCGAGGAGGGCGTCTCGCGCCCCGAGATGTTGGGGCTGCCGCGCCCGCTCACTTTAGCTGACACCTGTGGGGAATGGACAAGGTAACACCTGCGAGGAGGGCGTCTCGCGCCCCGAGATGTTGGGGCTGCCGCGCCCGCTCACGTTAGCTGACACCTGTGGGGAATGGACAAGGTAACACCTGCGAGGAGGGCGTCTCGCGCCCCGAGATGTTGGGGCTGCCGCGCCCGCTCACGTTAGCTGACACCTGTGGGGAATGGACAAGGTAACACCTGCGAGGAGGGCGTCTCGCGCCCCGAGATGTTGGGGCTGCCGCGCCCGCTCACGTTAGCTGACACCTGTGGGGAATGGACAAGGTAACACCTGCGAGGAGGGCGTCTCGCGCCCCGAGATGTTGGGGCTGCCGCGCCCGCTCACGTTAGCTGACACCTGTGGGGAATGGACAAGGTAACACCTGCGAGGAGGGCGTCTCGCGCCCCGAGATGTTGGGGCTGCCGCGCCCGCTCACGTTAGCTGACACCTGTGGGGAATGGACAAGGTAACACCTGCGAGGAGGGCGTCTCGCGCCCCGAGATGTTGGGGCTGCCGCGCCCGCTCACGTTAGCTGACACCTGTGGGGAATGGACAAGGTAACACCTGCGAGGAGGGCGTCTCGCGCCCCGAGATGTTGGGGCTGCCGCGCCCGCTCACGTTAGCTGACACCTGTGGGGAATGGACAAGGTAACACCTGCGAGGAGGGCGTCTCGCGCCCCGAGATGTTGGGGCTGCCGCGCCCGCTCACGTTAGCTGACACCTGTGGGGAATGGACAAGGTAACACCTGCGAGGAGGGCGTCTCGCGCCCCGAGATGTTGGGGCTGCCGCGCCCGCTCACGTTAGCTGACACCTGTGGGGAATGGACAAGGTAACACCTGCGAGGAGGGCGTCTCGCGCCCCGAGATGTTGGGGCTGCCGCGCCCGCTCACGTTAGCTGACACCTGTGGGGAATGGACAAGGTAACACCTGCGAGGAGGGCGTCTCGCGCCCCGAGATGTTGGGGCTGCCGCGCCCGCTCACGTTAGCTGACACCTGTGGGGAATGGACAAGGTAACACCTGCGAGGAGGGCGTCTCGCGCCCCGAGATGTTGGGGCTGCCGCGCCCGCTCACGTTAGCTGACACCTGTGGGGAATGGACAAGGTAACACCTGCGAGGAGGGCGTCTCGCGCCCCGAGATGTTGGGGCTGCCGCGCCCGCTCACGTTAGCTGACACCTGTGGGGAATGGACAAGGTAACACCTGCGAGGAGGGCGTCTCGCGCCCCGAGATGTTGGGGCTGCCGCGCCCGCTCACGTTAGCTGACACCTGTGGGGAATGGACAAGGTAACACCTGCGAGGAGGGCGTCTCGCGCCCCGAGATGTTGGGGCTGCCGCGCCCGCTCACGTTAGCTGACACCTGTGGGGAATGGACAAGGTAACACCTGCGAGGAGGGCGTCTCGCGCCCCGAGATGTTGGGGCTGCCGCGCCCGCTCACGTTAGCTGACACCTGTGGGGAATGGACAAGGTAACACCTGCGAGGAGGGCGTCTCGCGCCCCGAGATGTTGGGGCTGCCGCGCCCGCTCACGTTAGCTGACACCTGTGGGGAATGGACAAGGTAACACCTGCGAGGAGGGCGTCTCGCGCCCCGAGATGTTCGGGCTGCCGCGCCCGCTCACGTTAGCTGACACCTGTGGGGAATGGACAAGGTAACACCTGCGAGGAGGGCGTCTCGCGCCCCGAGATGTTGGGGCTGCCGCGCCCGCTCACGTTAGCTGACACCTGTGGGGAATGGACAAGGTAACACCTGCGAGGAGGGCGTCTCGCGCCCCGAGATGTTGGGGCTGCCGCGCCCGCTCACGTTAGCTGACACCTGTGGGGAATGGACAAGGTAACACCTGCGAGGAGGGCGTCTCGCGCCCCGAGATGTTGGGGCTGCCGCGCCCGCTCACGTTAGCTGACACCTGTGGGGAATGGACAAGGTAACACCTGCGAGGAGGGCGTCTCGCGCCCCGAGATGTTGGGGCTGCCGCGCCCGCTCACGTTAGCTGACACCTGTGGGGAATGGACAAGGTAACACCTGCGAGGAGGGCGTCTCGCGCCCCGAGATGTTGGGGCTGCCGCGCCCGCTCACGTTAGCTGACACCTGTGGGGAATGGACAAGGTAACACCTGCGAGGAGGGCGTCTCGCGCCCCGAGATGTTGGGGCTGCCGCGCCCGCTCACGTTAGCTGACACCTGTGGGGAATGGACAAGGTAACACCTGCGAGGAGGGCGTCTCGCGCCCCGAGATGTTGGGGCTGCCGCGCCCGCTCACGTTAGCTGACACCTGTGGGGAATGGACAAGGTAACACCTGCGAGGAGGGCGTCTCGCGCCCCGAGATGTTGGGGCTGCCGCGCCCGCTCACTTTAGCTGACACCTGTGGGGAATGGACAAGGTAACACCTGCGAGGAGGGCGTCTCGCGCCCCGAGATGTTGGGGCTGCCGCGCCCGCTCACGTTAGCTGACACCTGTGGGGAATGGACAAGGTAACACCTGCGAGGAGGGCGTCTCGCGCCCCGAGATGTTGGGGCTGCCGCGCCCGCTCACGTTAGCTGACACCTGTGGGGAATGGACAAGGTAACACCTGCGAGGAGGGCGTCTCGCGCCCCGAGATGTTGGGGCTGCCGCGCCCGCTCACGTTAGCTGACACCTGTGGGGAATGGACAAGGTAACACCTGCGAGGAGGGCGTCTCGCGCCCCGAGATGTTGGGGCTGCCGCGCCCGCTCACGTTAGCTGACACCTGTGGGGAATGGACAAGGTAACACCTGCGAGGAGGGCGTCTCGCGCCCCGAGATGTTGGGGCTGCCGCGCCCGCTCACGTTAGCTGACACCTGTGGGGAATGGACAAGGTAACACCTGCGAGGAGGGCGTCTCGCGCCCCGAGATGTTGGGGCTGCCGCGCCCGCTCACGTTAGCTGACAACTGTGGGGAATGGACAAGGTAACAAAGGCTGTTTATGAAACTTACTAAAATTATAGTTTTGATAGCAGACGGCTGGTCGCTCACAAGCCGACTCGATGAGTATCCATAAAATTATAGGATTATAATCCCATTGACATGCATTTCTCTCTATATTTTTTTTATCACATCTATTCAAAAAGAGTGTTTTCTTCGTAATCAGGAACTAAAATAGCTCTTTCATCTCGCCTTCAAAACAGTTGTTTGCTTCCTTGGCAAACAATCAAAATTTTTTTTCTTTTCATTTTTCACGCATTTTTTTTCTTTTGGATTATTATTTCTACTATGTTAGAACAAGTGCATCGTCCACGTATAACAAATTTGTCGCTCAATGATACTGTCTAGGGGCCATCCATGTTATATGTACACACGCCAGCACATCAAGCTACTCGAAACTGTAAAATTTTCCCAATCAACTTTGAGCCTAATGCTTTAGCAATAAAGTTGAAAATCTAGTTAAAGAAATTTGACAGATAGTAGTGGCTTGATGTGCTGGCATCTGCTAAATAAATCACAGTTGGTCAAGTGCGAGTCTGACTCGCACACGAAGGATTCCGTACCACAAGGCAAAAAAAAACACGTTTGTTGTATGCGAGCCCCCCTTAAATATTTATTTTATTCTGTTTTTAGTATTTGTTGTTATAGGGGCAACAGTAATACATCATATTATGTGAAAATTTCAACTGTCTAGCTATCACGGTTCATGAGATACAGCCTGGTGACAGACGGACAGTGGAGTCTTAGTAATAGGGTCCCGTTTTTACCCTTTACTAAAAATCTCAATTGCTCAATTATATACGAAGCGCTTACTTAATGCAGTAGCGTAGAGTAGGCTACAACAATACTACTACACTATGGAATGAAAGTATTGACTTACCATATCAGACAAATTATCATTCTGATCTTCAGTTTCCAGCTCTAAGCTCGAGGTCACGCTGTGGTTAGACGCAGCTTCAGACACAGCTTCCAAGTTATCAGACGTATTACCCAGAGACACCTCATCATGTGATACTGAGAATCTGACAAACCAAACTCAAACTGTTAGATTATTTAATATCACTGAACCTATACCTCTTAATTATTAAACGCGGAGTAATATTACACCAGGATTAGTTAATCCTGGTGTAACTTTCTAACTCCTTGTTTATTAATAAGGGGGATGTTTTAAACATATTATTTTAATGTAGTCACGAGCACTATTAAGTCAACACTTGGCACATTTAAATTGCGATTTTTTCACGAAATAACGAATGCAATGTTGAAATACGACACTTTACATAAACCTATGGGTTCAAAAATACTATGTTCCCAATAATATAAAATTTCATTCAAAAATAAAGGAGAAAATCGCCTTTGAATAAAGCCAAGTGTATACATAGGTACTTATGCTCGTGTCTGTAAATAGTACTATTCAGTACTTTGTAAGGAACAAGTAATAATTTGAAAATTTACATTCATGATTAACTTCTGAAACATTGGATCCAGTTGGTTTAGTAATATCCTACTTTTGTCGTCAACTGGGCAATATAACAAGCTGCTATTTGCAAAATTCACAACACCAAATTAACTGTCATGCTAAAATATATTTTAACACAGGTGTCAAGGTTCACCTGGTCCTCTTCTGTATCGGAGCGCCCGGACCTGCTACAGCGAGTGCTGATCCAGTGTCGTCTGCATCACCGGCTTCTGAACCACCGTAGTAGCATTCTAGAACCTTCGATTCGGGGACTAGACCTGGTGGAAATAATAAAGACTTAAATAAGAACTGATCAGCTACATACATAGCTTTGCAGCTTAAATTACTCCTGAAACTACGAATTTAAAAGTTGGAGTCATGACGTGCCACTTCAGTTGTACTTGAAATAAGAAAAGGAAGAATACACAGGTGCAAAGTTACTGTCAATCACTTGACATGTTGTATAACATAACATATAATCTATGGGGCTTGGTTGGTGGGTATCTGTTTTTTTATTACACATCTGCCGGTCGATTCTGTAAAAATCTCACCGTGATAAGTTAGGTGAAGTGAGTTTGTTTTTGCTAGGAATTGACACTATTGACCGCTCACTCCACGCTCACTTCACCTAAGTTAGCACTACTGCGGAGCTATTCTGTAAAAATCTCACCGTGATAACTAAGGTGAAGTGAGCTGTCAATAGTGTCAATTCCTAGCAAAAACAAACTCACTTCACCTAAGTTTTCATGGTGAGATTTATGCAGAATCGATCGGCTGATGTTCAAAATATACTAGATTTTAATCTGATTTGTAACGTCATCGGCAGGACTCAAGAGGCGTGTCGTAACTTGAAAAAGGCTTCTCGCCAGTTCTACACTTGGGAATGTCCATTTTTTTTTAGACGGCCTAACAAATTCGCTCATCATTGCCCGAATCCGACTCACCCACATAATCATGCTCCTCAACGTTAGCCAGCTTGATGACCAGCACCTCCATATGCTCCACACTTCCATCATCCTTGCCACTCCCGTTCATCGGCTTATCTTCAGCAGCTGAGGCTAATGAGGAATTGGAACTGGCGCTGCGAGGTAGCCGCGGCCTCTGCACCTTGGCTAAGATGCTCTTCTTATTTGAGTGCCCATTTTCGACAGGAGACGGGATGTCTTTGGATTCTGGGGGTGATGATTGCCTGTGGAGATGAGATTTTAGAATCAATGGGCTGCATTACATTCTGAAGTCAATCCTAAAATTCCGTTTGAGTGAAGTAAGCTGCGATCATGTGATATCTAAATTAATATTGTAAAGAGAAAAGATTTGATTTTTTGTACGTTTGTTGGTTACACTTTCACGCTAAAATGGCTGGACGAATTTTGATGAAATTTGGCACATGGGTAGACCATAACCTGGATTAGGACATAGGAGATTATTATCCCGATATTCTCACGGGATCGAGACTTATGCGGGTGAAACCGCGGGGCGCAGCTTGTATGCAATAAATACATGGTAGACTATATTATGTTTCTGGTGACGAAACACTGCACTCATATTGCATTATTTTCGTGAATTTAATGCAGTGTTTATAAGAAGAACGAGGAACCAGAAGCGGTCAGCAGACAGCTGGGCACTTAAAAGTTACTACTTTTGTTCAACTAGTCCTGACGGACAATCATCTTGCACTTTTTCTATAACATTAGGGGCCATACTCGCAAAGTAAATCCTTTTCTTTTTAACCGACTTCAAAAAAGGAGGAGGTTCTCAATTCTTTGAAGTCGGGATTTGGGTATTTTTTATAGTAACTCTTGCATTTGCTTTCGGAAAGCACCATTTGGTGAAGTGGAACTGATAATGAAGACCACAGATGGCCACCGGAACTACTCAATAATAAGCATTTCACGGGTTAAGATTCGATTAGGTACTTTAATGTGGTTGCTAAGCAATTTATGCTCGTCACAATGCTTATGGTGAAGTGGAGCTGAGGGTGACTTCTCAGCTCCAGTTCTCCTGGTTCTTATTAGGAGAACTCCTCAACAATTAACGTCCCTGCATCGGGAAAAGCAATATTTTGTAAAAGCTATTGTAAATTAGATAAATAACAAACTGCCCCCTAAAAAGTGAAAAATAAAAACTTTTTCAAAAAAATAAACAACCGACTTCCAAAAAACCCTACAAAGTGAAAAATAACTTTAATTTCGGAAGTCGGTGGCAAAAAACTAAAATACAGATCCAAAGACACCGACTTCCGAAATTAAAGTTATTTTTCACTTTGTAGTGTTTTTTGGAAGTCGGTTGTTTTTATTGATGACTAGCTTCTGCCCGCGACTTCGTCCTCGTGAAATTTCTTGCTCCCCCGACCCACTTCGTCGCATCGCATCGCCTGCCTACGCTATTAATTCGTTTTCGCCTATTGTGCTTTCTGACTTTTTTATTAGTACAGTATAGAAAGATAAGAGCAGTCGTGGCCAAGTGGTAACGGCCGCGACTTACGAGTTGTAGGTCGTAGGTTCGAACCCAGACAGGCGCTTTACTATGTGTAAATTATTTCATCACCACTGCTCTCAAAACGGTGAAGGAAAACATCGTGAGGAAACCGGCATGTTCTAGAACCAAAAATTCGAAGACATGTGACATCTGCCAAACCGTACTGAGCCCGCGTGGTGGATTACGGCCCACTCCCTTTCACAGAGAGGAGGCCTGTGTCCCAGCAGTGGGAACATTATAGGCTGATTATGTATAGATAGATAAGACGGGTTATGTCATAGTTACCTGTACTTGGTGAGGTCTGGCATCTTGCGCAGCAGGTCATGCAGTCGACTGCGGTAGTTCGGTTCGCTGGTCTGCAGTAAGGCAGCCAGGCGGTTCGCACAGGCTTCTCCATTGCTTGAGCTTTCACTGCTGGATTCACTGCTGCAAATTGTGTATTGTTAAAAAACCGGCCAAGTGTGAGTCGGACTCGCACACGAAGGGTTCCGTACCACAAGGCATAAAACGCCGAAAAAAACGTTTCTCTTATACTCCTTTAAATTTTAACTTTATTTTATTTTTATTAAATTTATTAAATATGATTCGCGGTCGTAACAAATATGTATAAGAATGACTATTTCATGAAATCTTGACATTTGGGGATTACATGGTCTTAGAGAGTTGTATTGATGACTTTAATGATTATAATTCTGTAAATACATATTTGTTACGGCCGCTAATCATATTTTAATCATCGTACAACTTAATACTGACCAGCAAATTGCAAAAAAACCTAAAAAAAATTGAATTTCGCGGGCTACCCTGGCGCTTTCACCTTAAGATTGCACTATGATAGTTACCTCAAAGCCGCGGCTTCAGGGACGGCTCCACTTGACGATTGTTCGTCAGCTGATGTCACGCTCGGTGTATTATTGTTCAATTTGGACGAGATGCGCTTCAGAAACGTTATCTGTAACAACGTTTAAGTATAATTAGTTTTCATGGGCCTTTTTTGTTAAAGATTGTTTCTAGCGTAAAAGCATGGAATGTGGCCGTGCTTTTTTTGTTAGATAAATTAATTAACCTTTTGACCGCCACACGTCAAAAAATCAAAAACGTGCCCTCGGCGTCAAAGTCTGTTATGTAGTCGAACCGTGGCGTGCTGAGCACATTTTGGTTTGTCATCTGTACATGACTGTGGCGGTCAAAAGCACATCTTAACACTCGGATAAAGTGCAGTGAGGTTATGGTACAGGAGTGTTTATGAGATGGGCTTTTAGAGGAAAAATCAAAACGATCTGAAATAGCGAGAAGTAGTAATTAGTATACGGCGAAAGCAAGAGCATAAACAAGTTTTTTGTTTTTAAAGCGCGGCGCGTGGCACGTGTAATGACGATATGCACCCGCGTGACAACCGTTGGCGTCTGTTTTTTGGGTTCCGTACCCAAAGGGTAAAAACGGGACCCTATTACTAAGACTCCACTGTCCGTCTGTCACCAGGCTGTATCTCATGATGATGATGTATTTCTGTTGCCGCTCTAATAACAAATACTAAAAACAGAATAAAATTAATATTTAAATCCCATACAACAAACGTGTTTTTTTTCGGCGTTTTTGCCTTGTGGTACGGAACCCTTGGTGTGCGAGTCCGACTCGCACTTGGCCAGTTTTTTTTGTTGCATGTGTTTGACCATGAGACCGCTTGTTGCCAGCCCCCCTATCGCCCCTCACGCCTAAGCTGTCCTGTGTGTGTGAGCGAGTGCTCACTAAGTACCTACACTGCGATCATTCGGGCTAGCATGAATGTAAGGTCATTCACTTTACTATAGTATCCAATTTTCTTAAGAGTAATTGGGAACTTATTAAGATTTTTTTTTCTTCTTTACCAATCTTTTCTGTTAAGTATCTGGTTTCAAAATGACATTGTATAGCCATGAGCAAGGATTCTGCGACATCAGTGCCTGTTGCTATTAGCATCGCGTCTTGCTGACCAGTAGATGCGCGTGCGCGTGCCACGGTCATGTGTATCCGCGTCGAGTCACAGTGCGAGTGCGACCACGGCTCGCTCTCTATGACGTCACACTCACCAGTAGCTGCGCGTCCTGCGGCGTGAACAGCGCCACGGTAGTGGGTAGCTGCGCGTCGGTGGCGATGCGCGGCGTGTCGGGGTGCGCGTGCGCGTGCGGCGCGGCGGGCACGGGCGCGCACGACCACGCCTCGCTCGCCACGTTCTCTATGAGCGTCCACACGCATGAACGCTCGAATTTTAGGTACACGTCGCGGACTTTCGCTTCTACCTGTGTAGGAAAATTACTATTATAATAAATTCAAAACCCAACATCAACAATAAACCGAAAAACCTCTACTGCTGGGCATAGGCCTCCTCCAAGCATTGCGGCAAAGACCGGTCCTGTGCTTCCCACATCTAGCAAATTCCCGCGGCTTTCATAAGAGGGGCAAGTCTCGTAATTTTAAGAACGATCACAGTCTGATCTCAGTTTCAATCTGTCAAAAATACCCGTAGTTTCTT
Organism: Oligia latruncula; assembly: GCA_948474745.1. Classification (NCBI taxonomy): domain Eukaryota; kingdom Metazoa; phylum Arthropoda; class Insecta; order Lepidoptera; family Noctuidae; genus Oligia; species Oligia latruncula. Next base: position 2,337,784 of record OX419685.1, read on the forward strand.
TACATTTTGACAAGTTTTTGACATGTGTTTGTCGCCGATATGACACTGTGACTAGATTTTGAACGTTTTAAATTACGAGAATTGGCCTTCAGGTCATCGCTCTCGCAGAAAATAGGTCATGGGTCATTCCGAAATCCAAACCAATAGAATCCAGTTCATCATCATTTGCCTAGCCTTTTTCCAACTATGTTGGGGTCGGCTTCCAGTCTAACCGGATGCAGCTGAATACCAGTATTACATGGAGCTACTGCTACTGCCTATCTGACCTCCACAACCCAGTTATTTGCACATAAAGTACAGACGCCAGCACATCAAGCTAACTACAATCTGTCAAATTTCTTCAATAGATTTTTACCTTTATCGCTAAAGCATAAGGTTCAAAGTTGATTGGGAAAATTTGACAGTTTCGGGTAGCTTGATGTGCTGGCGTCTGTACTTCAATACTAGATGTCGATGTCTTACCTCCTGGTACTTGGCGAGGCACAGCATCTGTATGATCTGCGCGATCTGTATGAGGTTGAAGCGCGCTATGTACGACACCGGCACCTCCACCACGCCGTGCGCCTCGGGGTTCACGATGCCCGGGCATATGAAGTGGTTCAGTATGAGGTCTGTGCATATCGCGTGGAGTTCTCGATCTGATGTTCTGGTGAAAAATACATGATATTGATATTTTTTCTCAAATAGTCACACTCTTACAAAATAACAGTTCCAATAAATGATTCTACCCTAAATTTCGTTGAAAATTGGCATGGGACCATGTTTATTTCATTAGAGAACTAGCTTCTTCTCGCGACTCCGTCCGCGTGAAATTTCACCCTCCCCCCATTCACCCTCTTAGGGGTGGAATTTCCAAAAACCCTTTCTCAGTGGATACCTATTCTTCACAAACAACACACCCACAAATTTCATGTCTCTAGGACCAGCGGTTTAGGCTGTGCATTGATATGTCAGTCAGTCAGGATTTAGAATTTTATACATATAAAACCTGTATTGTATGTGGTAATGAATTCGTAATTTAATCCAAGGATTAAGATAAGATAATGCTTATATTACCCTCCACATTCGTGGTTTGAGTCTATTCATAAAACAAGTAGCATTACGCATTCGAATTACACACAGAACTCTATAATTATTTTTAGACTACCAAATCGATATATAGACAACAAGACTACCATCTGTTGCTTGGAAAGCTTCAGAAACTCCTTTACCTGGAATGTTGCTTCAATAAGTGCACGATCTGCTGCACAATCCAGGCAATAGTCGCGGGGAAGTTGGGCCAGTGCTCCCTCAGCGAGGCGATGAACTGGCTGGTCAGGTTGTACAGCGACTGGATGGTCCACTTGCGGTAGCGGGCCACTTTGGTCGCGTACTCCTGGCTGTTCGGCTGGCCGAACTTCTTGGCGCGGTCTGCTGGGGAGAATCTGTGGAAGGTTGGGTGGGACTTTTAGAAAGTACAAGCCATGCTACGAGAGGCGAAATGTCAAATTTCGATACAAACTTTCATTCCCTATTATTAAACCCCTTCAGGGGATTAATTTAAAAAATCCTTCCTTAGTGTTCAACTTCGTTACAAAAGGAACTTTAGTGCTTTTAGACCTAGCAGTTTAAGATATGCGTTGTCTGTCTGTTGTATTTATATGGTGTACATAATAAAGAGTATTTATATTCTATTTTTTATTCTATTCTGTCAGTGAATATAAGATTTTATTAAGTATAGATTTGGCACTGTAAAATCAATTGTAAACTTGATCTTGAGAAACTCACTGAACTAAACATCTGGGTTAAAAGTCCAAAACAAAACGCCCGGAATCTTGGGTACGGCACGCAAAGCTGAGTTTAACTAACTCAAGTGAAAGATTTATTCAGAAATCGTAGTAAACATAATATCACTCACGCCTGTTTTTACTGAATGGTTAGACAGTGGTTAGTAAAGTGAATAAAGTTGCTCCCCTTACATAATCAGCCTATAATGTTCCCACTGCTGGGACACAGGCCTACCCAAATTGTAATCGAGGTATTATTATTAAAACAATAAAATAAAAAGCTTTATAATTTATTGCAAATTAACAAATAAAAAAACCAGGGCTCTGAACCGGTTTAAAAGAGCGGTCAATTTCGATTAAGTACCGGTAAATATATCGTTCCTTCATTAACCGGTTAAACAAGTGAACTGTTCTTATGAAACCCAAATGATAAAGGTTACCGGTTACTTAAGCACAAACGGTTTTGACACCCAAATTAACCGGTTGATTCCGTAATTCCGTAATAAAATTTTATAACTAAATGATATCGCAACGTCCAGACCGTGCTCGCGAGAGTGGCGGGGGCCGGGGGGGTTCAAACTTGGTTTTAACCGGTTAATTTCCATTATCAAAACCAAAATTCATGAAAAACCGGTTTCCCGCATAAAACGGTAAAAACCGGTAAAGTGCAAACCTTAACCTAAATTGATTTCGGTTTGGGGTCAATGACCGTAACCGGTTAAGAATTTCAACCGGTTTCCGAGCCCTGAAAAAAACATTTCCAATTGTGAAAATAACATAAATTAAATTAAATTATTGATGTATTCATTAGAAACCTCATTTATCGAGGTAATACGCACACATACATACTCAAAGAAAATTTATTGTCCTGGAGGGGCTTGTGGCTAAGTAATAACAGCCGCACCTTCGATCAATAATAGTACTAGATGAATGATTAGGAACAAAAATAAGTCGCTAAAGTGGCCACGTTTGCACACAGATAAACATTTATACTTCTTACTACGAACTATAGAAAAAAGTTTCATAATATTAACAACATCAGACTATTATAAACCTTAACACTCTAACATAAAGTTTAATTACGATTGCAAATGATTAATATTTAAGTCCTTCTGTCATCGAAGCAATAAATTTAAAATGTCACTTGAAAATAAAAAGTCATTTTTATAATAAGTACAAAAATATTTATTCTAAAATGAAACTTAATGTCTAAGCAATAAGGTTAAAAACATTTTGTTGACAATTTCGTACTTACTCGAATTTGGAACTAGACGTAGTTCTTGGAATTACATTTCAATGCTTCAATGTTTGTTAGAATAGTTGGCGCATTGTCGCAAACATTGGCCAACAATCATAATATTTGCTAATTGATTTATATTTACTATTTAACTGTGTTACTATTTTATGAAAAACATTTAATGATAAAAACTTACCGAAAAAAAGATATTCCTTCCAAAATCTTGGTGTTACGGTGGTTATTTACACAACTTTTGAACGCGCACTGAGCCATTTTGACGTCTTAACATTGGCTATGATTGGACCATACTAATTTGAAATAAGAGCACAAAAGTATTCGTGCTCGTATTTTTCGGGCCGTTTTTGAAGCGCTTATCGGGCATCTAGTACTATTATTGATCGAAGAGCCGCACGGGTCGATCCATCAGGTTAAGCAACGCTTGCCGCGACTGGTCCGTGGATGGGTGACCATCTTTACATACCAAGACCCCTCCGTGCCTCGGAAAGCCGTTGGTCCCGGCTGACACTCGTTACGGGTCGTCAGAAGCCCGAAAGTCTGACCACCAGTTTTACCATTACCCAGTAACTGGGTTGTGGAGATCAGATAGGCAGTCGCTCCATGTAAAATACTGGTACTGAGCTGCATCCGATTAGACTGGAAGCCGATCCCAACTTAGTTGGGAAAAGGCTAGGCAGATGATGACTCAAAGACAATTTATTCTATTCGATATTAAAATATCTAATAACATTACAATGTTTACAGATACGCACCCATTATTTACGTAATAAAATGAGAGTTACGCAATTTCCTGATTTATATGCAACTGCATCCTTGGAATAACTTATCCTGAAACTTGGTCCGCAGCCGCGCATGCGTGGTGATCGATTACTTATCTCGCAAACAACAATAGATGCTTTGAAATATAGGACAAGGACCTGCAAAATGCAGTTCATTGTTGAAGTCAACTTCTAAAGCCATTCGTTTTGCCCACATAACACACATATAACATAACATTATGCCTGAATTCCCCAAAGGGTTAGGCACAGTGCCGGATTAGCCCATAAGCAAATTAAGCAATTGCTTAGGGCATCACGTATCGGGGGGCACCATAAAGCTCAAATCACACCGAGATGGAAGCGAAGCGGAGCGCAGTTTCAGTGTCATAAAATTTTAAACTTTATCTTCATTACTATATAGGGTGACTGGTAATTAGTGACCGATACTTAAACACGTGATTTTACTCATCATTATGAACAACTTTTACTATGGGACCAAACCTGAAATCGCGAAAAAAAAATCAGCTGTTCCATACATTTTGACGAGTTAGACGAACATAATTGTAGGGAACAGCTGATTTTTTTTTCGCGATTTCAGGTTTGGTCCCATAGTAAAAGTTGTCCATAATGATGAGTAAAATCACGTGTTTAAGTATCGGTCACTAATTACCAGTCACCCTATATATACATAGTATCGCTTGAGAAACTTGAAAGGTCGCGCGACCGCCCGCGGCGCCGCGTGCACTCCGATAACTCAAGTTTCTCATGCGATAATAAGTACTAAAGTAATGAAAATAAAGTTAAAATTCATATCACACTGAAACTGCGCTCCGCTTCGCTTCCATCTCGGTGTGATTTGAGCCTAAGGCAGAAACAGCACCGACACAGTATTTGCTAGCACATGAATGGCAAGGCTGTTTATCAGCAAAGTTAGATATTACAAGACCCAAAAGTCAATAGAGATGTGCGCCAATCTTTACAAATTGCTCGTTTTGGAAAAATACAAGGAGACTAGTGGATAGGAGGGCCTACAGGCGTGGATTGCTTAGGGCATCCAGTAGTCTTAATCCGGCACTTTGGGCAGAGGTGTATCTATAGTACACTATTTCGCCAGTTATGTTTAAGGCCCATGTAATAGGGGAGAGCCTATTGCCTGGGCACAAATCCAGACGCATGGCTTGCTACTGAGAAATTGCATTTTGTCGGCATATTTTTACGAAAACCATAATTATGATCATGAAGGGTAAGGCCCGTTGTAAGCCAGTGCTCTTTTAAAGACAACCTTTGGATGGATTAAAAAGGAGAAGGACAGACAAATACTGTAGGTAATCTGTGGTGTACCATTTACATAATACACTAAATACATACATCAAGTATATTATACTAATCTAAATAAATATATACATACAATAATAAACTTGAAATAATGTTTACGGAGAGAGGAAGTGCTTTTTAACCATAATTTTAAAAGTGGACAAAGATTGAGCACGCCTTACCGACACGGGCAAGTCATTCCCATAACCGTACTGCTTGAACAGTAAAAGATTTGTCATAGAAACTGGTGGAATGCATCGGCATCTCTAGTCTCAGGTTTAATAGCCCATTGAAGAAAGATAAATATATAACGTCTAGACATTATATTTTAGGAAACTTGCCCAAAAGATGGCACGTGTAACAGTTTGCCAAATACAGATTCAATAAACTGCGACTCTACTTACAAATGACCGAAGGACGCGAAATTTCAAATACTATGTTATCGATATACTTAGTGCAGGGGATGCATGAAGAAGCCTCCTCGTGTAGCGCAGTTTGTTCCGCCAGTTACTCAACTGAACCGAGCACTCGGCTCATCCTGGATTGTCGCACACAACACCTTATTTGACTGGCCAATTCTTCCCTTGCGGTGGTAGGGCTAACACCCGCCTGGTTTGCGACCACCCTCACACCGGAGTCCTGCGTCAAGCAGCCTGCTGTGATTCGTCGATGCGTGGGAGCTCCAGTGCCTTAGGCATCTTCTGGGCACGCTGGCTCCTTCATAGACCTCATCCATCGCTTTCCATCAGGCGTGATCGAGGTCAAGAGCGTGCCTGTCCAGCAATAAAAAATAGGTACAACACTGTTAGACCTGCCACCTGCTGCCTGTTGCCCTGTTAGTGACCTTATTGATGATGTACTTCAGAAAGGTCACCTGCGTAGTACTCGCAAACGGTGTACGTGTATCGACTTGGACTCCAGTTAGTGCCTTTTCACACGTCCCGGCAACCGGGTAGCCGGTGCCGACTATCCGGTAACACTTGCCAGGCAAACTACGTGTGAAAGCTAACGTACATGGCTATACACTTCGCCGCCGCGTGCCGGGTACCCGGCACCGGCTACCCGGTTGCCGGACAATGTGAAAAGCGCCTTATGATGCATAACAGAAGTACTAACTCCGACCGTACCGTTATCAATAAACCACTTTATTCATTATTGTTGCTAAACGTTAAGTAGTAATTAGCTACTGTTTAACCATAAATTTTCGACGTCTATACGCATGTTAACTTCAATCATCCATACTAATATTATAAATTCGAAAGTAACTCTGTCTGTCTGTCTATATGTTACCTTTTCACGCCTCAACCACTGAACAGATTTCGATAAAAATTGGCAGAGAGATAGATTATCCTATGTCCTTTCCCGGGACTCAAACTATCTCTATATCAAATATCTAAATCGGTTCATCGGTTTAAGCGTGAAGAGGTTACAGACAGACAAACACACTTTCACATTTATAATATTAGTATGGATTAATTACAATGACTAAAGCAAGGTCTAACCCTGAGCTAAAACCAATTAAAATGTGAATATAGCCTATAGCCATCAGAATGCGACCCGCATGCGCGATAACCGATTTGAAGCAAACTGAAAATGACGTTGTCACAAATATCATAACATAACGTTACACAAGAAGAAATCATCATTTCTGCCGAAAGACGTCCACTGCTGGATATAGGCCTCCCCCAAGAACCTCCACTTCGACGTTCTGTGCTTCTCGCATCCAACGGCTTATCCTGTGGTCTTCACAAGGTCGTCGCTCGGTCTACCTTGTGGGAGGCCTTCCAACGCTACGTCTTCCGGTACGCGGTCGCCACTCCAGAACCTTACGGCCCCATCGGCCAGAAGAAATATAGTAAACCATATTCCTAGAAATAGTTCAAAGAATGAAGAAAGAAAAAATAAAATAAGTACGTCTATTTGCGGTAACCGGCATGTCCTAGAACCAAAAATTCAAAGACATGTGACATCTACCAACCCGCACTGGGCCCGCGTGGTGGATTACAGCCCACTCCCTCTCACTGAGAGGAGGCCTGTGTCCCAGCAGTGGGAACGTTATAGGCTGATTTTGTATGTATGTATTTGCGGTAAACATGACGCAGAGAAAGAAAAAAAAAAAAGTTCGGTGAAAATATGCGTCACATCCACACAAAACGAATACAGAAAGTCCATTATTTATTTACGAAATGATGGATCGATGAAGGTCGAAGAAGCAGATGGTTAGACTATCAGTGCTTCCCTTGCGAACTAGTATTGATCGGAGCACTTGTCTTTATACAGGGTTCTATTCTATTTTTAATAAATGGCAAGCAAAGCCGATGTCGACTATTCTGCCAATGTCAAAAGTGAGCTGAAAAAACAAGTGTGCATAAGGAAAAAAAAAAAAATTAAAAAAAAATTGAAAAAAGTTATAAACAAATAAAGATTGATTGAACCAGTTGATACAATGTTTTATACAGGGTTATTGAAAAAAAAAACACCAACAACCTCTTAAGAGGTCATTGTACTCATCATTATGAACAACTTTTACTACGGGACCAAATCTGAAATCGCGAAAAGAAAAATCTGCTGTTCCCTACATTTATGTTCGTATAACTCGTCAAAATGTAGGGAACCGCTGATTTTTTTTTCGCGATTTTAAGTTTTGTCCCATAGTAAAAGTTGTTCTTAATGATGAGTACAATGACCTCTTAAGAGGTTGTTGGTGTTTTTCCAATAACCCTATATACAGGGTGGAAAAATGAATGGGCCCTAATTTATGGGCCACTTTAAATCCTTAAGATAGATTATTTTACTTAAGGAAACATTCCATTATTTTTAAAAAGAAACCAAACTGCATTCTCAGGATGCTCGACAAGCTTACCTAAATCGAGAATCGAACCGGATAAAAATTAAAAAAATAAACACTTGCTATTTTATTTTACTAGTCGATACAGTCAATGTTAAAGATAAATTTTCTCCAAGAAACATTAGGTCTTACACTCGTCAGTCGTACAAGATATACATGAAATCTGATATCTAGTACACAAGGGTTTTAATCAACACTAGCTTCTGCCCGCGACTTCGTCCGCGTGAAATTTCACCCTCTTAGGGGTGGAATTTCGAAAACCCTTTCTTAGTGGATACCTACTCTTCACAAAGAACACACCCTCCAAATTTCATGTCTCTAGGAGCAGCGGTTTAGACTGTGCGTTGATATATCAACAATCAGTCAGTTTACCATTTTATATATATAGATTTCCTAGACTAGAACTGTTCACTTTCAACAAGTAAAAGACACGTTATAATCCATACTAATATTATAAATTCGAAAGTAACTCTGTCTGTCTGTGTGTTACCTTTTTACGCCTAAACCACTGAACGGATTTCGATAAAATTTGGCAGAGAGATAGATTGCATCCCGGGAAAGGACATAGGATAGTTTTTATCGACTAACCTCGCGGGCGAAGCCGCGAGCGGAAGCTAGTTTTCTTATAACTCTAACATCCAAAGACATTCTATGAAGTACAAGCTTGCTAATGTATCTTGCTAAGTACCTTGTTGAAGATAAGAAAATCGTTTAATTGGTAACAATAATTCTATGCACATTTCCTTCTTAGACGACTGACGAAAAGTTTAAAAATAGAACGTTTAACTTTGTTTGCGGTGCGGAACTGCAATTTTAAATTTCGAACGAACATTTTGGACATTTTTATGCATTTTGTTTTGCTTCCATTTCGTAATTGTGTAATAATGGCGTTTCAAAGACAATTCGATTTATTAGAAGCTTACTTTTCAAACAACAAGAATTGCAATTTTGCTCTACAATGGTATGGTGAGAGGGCCATGTAAAAAAAAATATTTACAAAAATCTTATGAGACTGTAGAAGAAACTAAGGGTTGAGGTAGAAAATGTTATTAGAAGCATACACCACAACACTGCAGAAGGCTACACGAAGTGAATTTCAAAGAAGACTTTTGTGTATCCGTAACGAGGGGTCTCATTTCGAACAACTTACCATTTAAATTATTAGTGTAACAAAATTGTAATTTCAAATAGTTCAAATATCAACGTCTTGCTAGGTAATAATTTTCTTTCATGTTTACGTGTCCTTCTAGAATTTATGATAAAATAAAATTAATGTGAGATTTCATGATCTTTTTTATTTCTAAGACCAAATGTTTATTAGAGATGTTATCCTGAACAATAATCCTATCGATTAGTGGAACAAAATAGCGAGTGTTTATTTTTTGAGCTAGTTCGATATAATTATCATTTTGTTCTACAATTATCCTTGCAGGTACGTGATGCACGTGCCAAGATATCATAAAATATTTTACATTAAAAAGAACAGTGATCGACACGTCTGATCTCGCACTACTCCGTAAATATTTAGATTAATAATAACATTTCACACCTTTTGCATTACTTGTTTTGGAAACAATGTTATGTTTGACACACTGGCCATATTCAGCTTTAATACCTGATGGTAGAGTTTAAATTAGAACGTTCTGAATACCTGCTAAGGGGCTGCCTCCACGAGCGAGAGAATAGCGGCGATAGTCTCGCCGCGCCATCAAATTTCCGCGGCGATGAAATCGCCGTGTGGAGACACGTTCTAAGAGAGTGTATAGAAATACGTGGCACGACGATAATATCGCCGCGATTCTCTCGCTCGTGGAGGCAGCCCCTAAGCCGAGGGACCAACCGGTGCAAGCCATATGTAACCATTTCGGGACTATAAAATCTCGATGATGCTTAACAGCGATTTATAGACCTGAAACACATTTGAGCTCGACCAGACGAGTGTTAAAGATCCTGGCTCTACACGTTCCTTATAAGGTTTCTTGGTTTTTTACCCGACTGCGCGACGCAAAGGAGTGGTAATGTGTTTATCAGCCTATGTATGTTTGTATGTTCCTTTGAAGCACTATACAGACGAAACGCCTGGGCCGATTTTTATGATTCACACGTCAATCTATTCCTCTTAGTCCGGCGAGTGTCACTAAAGACATGACGTTAGTGAAAATTCAATATTGAGACTACTATGTATGTATGTATATCTTAAAAAAAAAAAAACTCAAAACCTATCGAGATTCGAGTGGTGTATCAAAATAAAGGGATTTAGAAGATGATTACAAAAATATAAACAACTTATATGTTTAAAAGTAATTCGAAGTGACAAATCGTAAAAAAACACGTACCAAGAACTATATCGTCAGCGAAATCTTTCACATTTGTAAACTAAAAAGCTGGAAAAATAATAAACCCGACTGCGGTAAAAAACTTAAGTTAAAAGAACTGAAAAGCAAGTTAAGTTTTTCACCGCAGTCGGGTTTTTTATTTTTTTCGATACGCTAAACAAGTCGCTAGCAAAAACGATTTCGGTATTGTTACTTATAAGTATCAGGGAGAGACGCGGTATTAAAATTTGTAATGTATAGTGGACCTCGTAATTGCTTTACCAATTAAAATTCTTATTTATTTGGGATCACCAACAAAGGATAGACAGATACAATATAAATCACAACAATACAAAAGATTTATTTTATCTATGCTACTAGTTTTTGACATTGTTTGTGGCTGAGATTTTGTGATTGCGACTAGATTTTGAACGTTTTTAATTACGGGAATTGGTCTTCAGATATTACATTTTGATATTTTTTCTAAAACCCTAGTAAAATAACCGTCAACAATTCCACTCACCTCTCCATGGCCTTATCAGGGTCAATATCGAGGAAGAACTCGTCTTCATGCAGTACAGCCATCACCGGGTTCTGTAGCGCTGCGACCAGGAACTGCCGCGCCGGGGTGTGGCCGTCGCGGTACACCGCGTACAGGGAGGACAGTGCGCATTTACCAGTGCGGAATAATCTGGGGAATGGATGTAGTATTAAAAACTACGAAACAAATATACATACTTTAAAGCCTGAGGGTCTACTCCATATGCACGATATCCGTAGTTTTGGCCGTAGTTACGGGCGTTTCATACTTTGCGTCACGTATGGACACATTATGATGTTGTTCGAGGCCCGAATTAAGAATGAATGACAACCCGATTTGACAGTTATCCCTACTCCTGAATTTTCCGATCCCAAAACTGTGTGTAAAATTCTACACGAGGATGTTTCAATTCCAGGTACTTACTTCCTTGGATCACCGGATGTGGCCATCTGATGCTTGATCAGTGACCTCACGACAGCCAGAAACCGGGTCCTGTCGGAAGCTGATCGACAGCTGCCGTACAGCCCCGAGACCAGAGCTGATGGTAGACTGGGCGGGATGTGGTCTTCGCCCAAGAGTAGACAGAGGGAAACCAGGTGTGGGGAGTCGCGGAGCCATCCTAGGAGCTCGCCTAACGCTGTCGCTTCCTGTTGAAAAAGATGGTTTGGTTAAACATTTCGTTTACAACAGAAGAAGAGTGTGTGGCTTAACATTTTTGTCTACGTAGCGTACGAATCGTTGAGCTCCTTAAGTTCTAAGTTGAGCTACACGATTACTGACAAATAAATGCACTTACTGGACATGTCCTCGAAAGACCATCTCCGACACTAGTCTGCATTTTCCTCATATGATCTGACCAAGATACCTAATGTCTGAACTTTGAAAGAGACTGTGACGTCGTCGTCAGTTTGTTTTGGTTTTTCTTCTCAGAGTAGTCAGATAGGAAACACCGACCTCATCTAGTATTTACAATATTTTTTTAACGTGTAAACGTGTTTGTTAAACTGATTTACAGAAATAAGTATTATTTACATAACGGTTTGGAGCCAAATGATAAGCTAGTCTTTCAAGAATTTGTGTAGCAGCATTATAGTTTTGTATCGGCATTACAAATTCAAACTCCTTTGTATTGATTCGCCTATATGTTACGTTTCTCTCCAATACAATGCATTCCAATCGTAGACAGAGTAAACTATAGACTGCTGCATATCTTCTTTTTCATTCGCACAAGAAAAAGAGAAAAATATTAACGTGACTAGCAAAGAAAAGAGACAGAGTAAGAATATTTCTGTCCCTTACTGCGTGTCGGCTAAGCACATCAATGTGCACAACAAGTTTGACGTTTATGAATGAAATATTAAAAATTATGAATGAATTAGTAATAAAAACTACATCGCGATTAAACGGAAAATAAGATCTTTTTCGTGCATAATTAAATAATAGTACATTTGCGCAACTATGAAAATGGTTAGGTGCAGTGTAATAAGCTGTAAAAATGATAGTATGATGAAGATTACCGGAATTTTTTGTTCCTTTCGGTGACACGGATACCATGAGTCTATAGATTACTCTGTCTACGATTCCAATAGTTTCATACGCTTTTCCATTGACCTCAGAGGCACATAACAATAAAACATTTTCCATTACAAACAGTACGCAAAACATTAATTCCGCATTACAATACAATGCATAATTGTTATTACAAAGTATCCAACACGCAGTTCCCTGTTTTCTATCTTGACCTACGACAACACGAAGCAAAGACGGTAGGTCAGAGACTCACAGCGCATGTTCCAATTATGACGTCCCTCCATTTTGTCCCCACGGCAATATTAACAATTTTGAAACCCGGTTGGAAGTGCACCGCTTGACCTTTGTGCTAGTCAATACTCGACGTTTGCGTGGCCGAATTTTGGGCTAACATAATATTTGTATTTTCACAGCCAATATATTATTAGACATTGATACGCTTTGTAGAAGAAGAATACTCGACATTCACCATATACCTCGTGAAACGGAGAGATTCTGACAGAATACTAAGGAAAGTAAACTGTCAAAACGCAAAAAACTGCCTCCTTCTTCGTGTCGCTGACACAATAGTATTGCGGATAATGTTGGTCCAAAATTTCGCCACTTCGACGGCGTCGTCGGTGGCAGCGCAGAGGTCACTTTGGCTGCATGTTTTGGGAACAGAGGGCAGGATAGGAGGTGGAGCATAGTTTGCGACATAGCTCCACTCCACCATCCAAATCCTGCTGACGTTCCATCGAGGTAGCCCCACTTTCGCAAGTTGGCGATACATCTTCCCACTTGTGTCCGTCGGCGGTTCAGTGACTTCCAATAACTGCTTCAAAGCGAAAAGTGCAAGCGATGAACAAGATGAAAATAGCGAATCAATAAACCAATAATAGGTACTAAAAAATAAGACAGAATACTTGTAAAAATTTTGCCAATTAGAAGTTCTACAAATCAGAACTTAAGGTCTACAGAAAACAAGTATGTATCCTACGTGGAAACTGAATGCGATGCGCGCTTTTACAATTTCTAACGTGACGATATCATTATCGTGGACGTCCACGTCCATAAAGTGTATGAAAATACGTTCGCGTTTCCACGTTGTTGGACGGAAAAGCGTCTTCATATATTTCCATGCTTTTTACTTCCCTGCGTTATCGAGATGCCGTGGACGTCCACGATAATATCGGCAGGTTAGAAATTAAAAAACGTACATTTCCTTCTTCGCCTCAATACAGCTTTTGCGTTAGGTTAAAAAAGCATACGTAACTCATCATCTGCCTAGCCTTTCCCTAGGTTTCCAGTCTAACCGGATGCAGCTGAATACAAGTATTTTACATGGAGCGTCTGCCTATCTGACCTCTACAACCCTGGGTAAAAAGCATACGTAACTACGTACTTAAAATGGACATATTTAAAATTTGTCTTGCCCGAGAGCTTCTTTAGCACAACCCCGTACAACAAGTGTTGGTATAAAGAAACATCTAACTAAATATATAAAACTCAAAGGTGACTGACTGACTGACATAGTGATCTATCAACGCAAAGCCCAAACCAGGATCGGGCTGAAATTTGGCATGCAGGTAGATGTTATGACGTAGGCATCCGCTAAGAAAGGATTTTTCGAAATTCCACCCCTAAGAGGGTGAATGGGGGGAGGGTGAAATTTCACGCGGACGAAGTCGCGGGCGGAAGCTAGTTTAGAATAAAAATAATTGATTTGATGAAAATACAGACTTTACCACATGTAAATATTGGTTTTGTTGATGCGAAGTCCATAATATATTTTGCCTGTTTAGGGCATGCAAATTAGTTTTACATTAATTATTATTTGTAAACACGCTACGTGGAGGTTCAAAAGCAGAAAAGCCAAGTTATTCACCACATAATGATTTGGAACAAAGTCCACTAAAGCTCATTATGACAACGCATTGAACTTGCAAAACAGTTGTATTTAGCAAGTCTAGCAAGTCGTAACGAACTACCGCGCACCGCTAATACTTCCTGTAGCCGTAGGTCAAGAGAATTGTAATTTGCATGCGAATGCACATTTCAGTGTGTGTCAACACCAATATTATCTCAAATTCCTGGCTCTAATTATAAGTAAACCTAAACATACTTTGAAATAGCTTTGTTACAACGCTCATAACAAACTGCTATTGCTTCCTGTTCCCGTAGGTCAAGAAAGGGATTGTTTACAGTCGTATGCGCATGTATTGTTTGTGCTAAGTAGGTTAGTTAGCATGTTACAAGAAGGGTTGTTGAACTTGTTCGGAATAGGCGAATGCTTGGTCAAAAGGTTACGTCGCGAATCGCGATTGTATAGTGTAGCCAAATCAAAGTCGTGATTATGTTAAGTGGTCCAAGGATTGTAGGTACAAATTGTGATAAGAATGGCCAGAACTTTTCAAAACGATAGTGGAATTTCAAACAATTTCAATATCAGGTCAGGGCTTTTTCAAATGTTGTTGCAAAATATGAGGATGCTGCACGCTGCAAGAATCGCTGCTTCGAATTTACGACCTATATCTTTACAGCAGAACAGCCTTCTCTTTTCCTCCATACTTCCTTTTCTCCCATTCGTCTGTATTAGTCGTCACGTTGTGTAGTCACCCCCTTGCTAGCCATATACTCTTTCACACAGTCCATCCATCGTTTTGTTTGGCTTCCTCTACTCATACAGCCAACCACATTCACGCTCAAAACTATCCTCATGACATTTTCCTTATTAGGTTGCAAAACGCATTATCGAAATAGAAATAAATAATATTAGAGCCAATAGCATCATCAAAACATATACGCGTCGACTTGTGACCCTCCTATTTTTTTTCGTTGGTTAAAAAAGTTGCTGAAATCCAATAAAATTCATCATGAATTCATGACTAACGACACGAAATAACTTTCTGAGGTAACTAATCAGTAACGTTTCATGTTCCATTGTATTTGATATTCGTAATGGTGGCGATCTACTTGATTTATAACGATGCATTGTCCGTATTGACACTTAGTCACGAATCGATTTCGTTTACCTGACTATTCAGGTATTTTTGCATTGTCAAATGTGCAATGGGGCCGAAAAGTTTTGGTATGGCCACTGCGGACCGGGAGGCGCAGGTTGGGTGGCCAAGGATTACCGACGAGGCTGACAATCAGCACTTTTTGAACTTCAAAAAGTGCTGATTTTCTAGTGTTTTAGCTGGGAAGAAGTGGCGCAGCAAACTACCCAGCAACAAACACAACAAACCTGTCTGTTATATTAGAAGATCTTGATTCTACATTATCAAATTCTAAGTCCTGAGTTGACTGACTGATATATCGACGCACAGCCTAAACCGCTGGCCCTAGGCATGAAATTTGGAGTGTTCTTTGTGAAGAAGAAAGGGTTTTTCGAAATTCCACTCCTAAGAGGGTGAATGGGGGGAGGGTGAAATTTTACGCGAACGAAGTCACGGGCAGAAGTTAGTTACAATAGTATGCAAAGTGATTAATATTACAAAACAGAGAGAACAATAAATAGCTGGTTATACGCTGGATGCGGGATGCGCAGGATTGGTAATTGTGGCAGTATGCTCGGGGAGACATATGTCCAGCAGTGGACCTCTTTCGGCTGAATGATGATGACCATAATATGACCTTTATATTGCAAAACTCTAGGCTCTTGGAGCTCTCTTTATTAAGGTTAATGTTCCTTTAATCTTTTCAACGAATAAATTTTACAAATAATTCTACCAGCTAACAATTCCATTGAAAACAAATAAATCATTTAGGTTGTAATTAGAGATAATCATATTGATAGTTTAGGAAACAGAGCACCATTTTGTTTCTCATACAGATGAATAAGATAAACAACATCTAAAGACCGACAGTTCGCCGAGAGTGGACAGGCAGAAATGGGTCATACAATACATACTGCGTTATTGATAAACCATCATTATCTGCCTAGTCTTTTCCCAACTATGTTGGGGTCGGCTTCCAGTCTAGCCAGATGCAGCGGAATACCTATATTTTACATGGAGCGACTGCCTATCTGACTGCCTCCACAACCCAGTACTGGATAATACGATACCCCTTGGTAAGACTGGTTGTCAGACTCTCTGGCTTCTGACTACCCGTAACGACTGCGTTATTGATAAACCATTTAGCATTATTTTCTTTGAGACCTAATACAGCTATGCTGCAAAAATGGATCAATAAAACCGCATATTGAAGTGGCAGTTGTCTTTATATGGGTGGAGGATGGGACTGACGAGCGAGAGGTCGAGAGTTCGATCACCTATTGAACTACGGACGTGAACCTACAGCTCCTAGCTCCTAATACAATAATTTATACTAATCTATATCTATCTATACCTGTAGCGGTATCTACAACGCCACATGAGAACAACGCGTCATACTCATACAGAACGTCACGCAAAATCCTGCATCTCTCAAGCAGAGTTTTTCGCGCAACTAGCATAGATACAACGGCCCGACATGAATCATCGGGCAGTTGCCCGCCAGACACAACATCCGTCTGGTCGGAGAATCCTCCCTTTTTTAAAGAGTATGAGTGAACTTTTCACCCTGTTCCTCATACCTTTATATACCTACTAATGAAGAGTTTGTTAGGACGCGCTAATCTCTGGAACTATCAGTCGGAATTGAATAATTATTTTTGCATTTGATAGCCTAATTCTTGCGGAATGCTATAGGCTATAGGAAGCGAAACGAAGTAATAGAGAGCGACGGTGGGTATTATAAAAATGTGGCTGATTTCAGTATAGGCATAATTGCGTATCTTACGACTTCCACGCGAATCAAGACGCGGGCAGAAGCTAGTGAAGATATAATTTAGCATAGTTGCAGGGGTTAACAGGGATGTTAATCAACATGAATGGTAAATGGTACTTATTCCAATAAAGCCCGGCTTAAAAGCGTCATCTGGATTGTAAGTGATATTCAAAGGACAGTAATTACTTACATAAAGTAATTCCGCATTCACAGTCCGCATTTTTCAATGGGTCTGATAAGCGTGTTTCGCAGATGACGTTATTGCGTCCCACGTCATTGGGGCCTATCGCAATTTCAAAGCAGCTGTAGTAACATTATTCCAGGGAAATAGCACAGATAACATTCCGTGAAAAAAACATTAAAATGATGCCAATGATGGTTTGAATATCCGGGAAACACAGGTTAGGGAAAGACCGCGCGTGGTACAATGACGTAATATATCATTGGCGTGGTAGGCGTTAATAAAAATAAAAAAATCTATATTTTTTCTTTACATAAACCTGCTTCGGCACTTATGAAACGTCAGAAGCCAGATGCATGGTTCCAATTATAAAAAAAAAAAAAATATAATAATAATAATAATAATTTGAATAAGCTGGCAACACCAATGTCAACAGGTCCAACAATTTACAGTTTAAGTAATTTATTTTATAAAAGCAGTTTTGATAATCATTTGGAATTACTACAACCATAGCCCTATAACTTTTCAATTTTAATATAAATCTTATAAAGAAATAGTACTTCAATGCGTATGTTCCCAGTCGCCCCCGCGGGGATTGCCACCGGAGGCAAATGGGAATAAAAATTCCCAGTCGCCACCGGCGGCGACCGGGAAGTCATTGCCCCCACTTCAGTTTCGCTGTACATTGCTTTCTCCATTGTAGAGAATAAAAGGATGAGACAACTTATCGTATACCTGCCTCTAATCTTTTTTTTTTTTTTTTTTTTTTTTTTTTGTTTTTTTTTTTTTTTAGTCCGCCTCTGTACATTTATGTGCTGGACCATATTTTGATAATATTATACCAAAAATTGCCGAACCGGAGGAGGTGACATCTGTCATGTCACCTTCAACAAAGATTACAATATAATGCTGTATAAAACGAACAAGAAGACAAAATAGGATAAATGTTGACAAGATCTGCCGCTAGACTTCTCGCACGCCTACCACCTCCGGACTCTTCGCTCAGCTCCGCCTCGCCGCCGCCGGTACCCAGCCCCACTGTGAGCGCTGTGACGACACCGGCCGCGGCAGTTGCGTCGAGCTCGAGCGACGAGTATTTCTCCCCGCCCACGACGCCACCACCTGCTCGTCGACGGGGAGGACGCCGGCCGCCGGACGGCTTAGGACTTCGAGGCCCACCGGCCTCTGATAGGGTCCCAGCTCCCGGCGGTAGTGTGCAGCGCATGAGATGGACACGATCCATCAATGAAAATGTCATGCGCTCATACTATGGGGCTACAGAGGGGGGAAACATTCTGACCGCGTACCGTGTTCGGATGCTCTCTCTTTTTCAGGTGCTTGAACCAGATGTCAACGTTTCGGCACAACGACTGTCGGATCAGGTGCGGGTCATCCAGCGTAATCATATGTTGGATGACACTGTACTTGATCGCCTGCGAAATGAAATGCAGAGTAGCCATGTCATCGCCCCCCTGTCGCAGACTGCTGTAATATTACCGCAGTCTAATAGAAGTCATGATGACGAGGGGAGTAATAATATGGATACAAATGTAAGTACCCAGTGCAATGAGGAATTGAGGAGTGCTTTGGAGGATGCGATTCAGGAATATCGCTTCATGTCGCCCGAACTTAGGCCACGCTTACCTCGTTTGCCCATGCATAACAAAAATAGGGCGCTGGTGGCGGTCCTGGATTCGCAGTTGTCAAAATATTTTGACACCTGCGAAGACCTCACCGATACTCATTCGATTCTGTACTGCGCGGCTGTAGCGGCATGTCGTGTTGCTCACGTCAAATTTGCCAATGATTCTAGAGCTACACGACCGAAACCAGCCGTACCAGCTTGGCAATGCAGGATTGAACGCCGTATTGGTGGGGCCAGAACGCTCATCGGCAAACTAATCTGCTTCAGGGAGGGCAATACTCGCCCTAGAGTGATGCGCTTTGTGAGGCGGGCGTTCTTGGGGACTGATATCAGTCCTCAAGACTATATGTCTTGTGTCACAGAGCGCATCGACTTCCTGAAGCAGAAAGTGTATGCATGGGCGAATCGTATTCGTAGGTATAAGCGGCGAGTAGAGCGATATACTCAGAATCGCACCTTCCAGAGCGATGAAAGGTGGGTTTATAGGGGTTGGGAACGACCGGACCAAGGTGTGGCTGAGACGTGCCTGCCGGATGATGATGCCATGTGTTCCTTCTGGCGTAGTATCTGGTCGGTGCCTGTCAGTCACACCGAAGGTGATTGGGCTCGGGAAGTCGAGCGAGCTTGCGATCCAATACTAGAAATGGGGGCTATCACCATCTGCCCCCAAGATGTAGCTTGTGCAGTTCGTCCGTTGCCTAACTGGAAGTCTCCAGGGCCGGACGGGCTGCATAACTTTTGGATCAAATGGTTTTCAAGGTCGCACGCTCGCTTGGCATCTCAGTTTCAGACTGCTTTGGAGTCTGGTTCGCTACCCCAGTTCCTTACGACAGGAATTACCCACCTGCTCCATAAATCAGGTAGCACCGCGGAACCCAAAAATTATAGGCCGATCACGTGTTTACCGACGGTCTATAAAGTTCTTACATCCATTTTGAGAACTAAAATTAACAAACATATAAACACCAACTCCATCATGTCTGTCTCTCAGAATGGATGTAGGAATGGATCCCGCGGTACTAAGGAGCTACTCCTCATTGATATGGCCATTAGCCAACAGGTTCGTCGTTTCCGAAAGGATCTGTCGACATGTTGGATAGATTATAAGAAGGCCTATGACTCGGTGCCACATACATGGCTCATGAGGGTGTTAGAGTTGTATAAAGTAGATGCAACTCTGCGCACCTTCCTGATGTCGTGTATGGGGCAATGGAGGACGGTCCTTCGCTATCCAGGATGTCGAAATATTCAGAGGAATAGCGAACCGATAAGGATTGAGCGAGGCATATTTCAGGGTGACAGTTTGAGTCCACTTTGGTTCTGCTTAGCCTTGAATCCTCTAAGCACACTGTTGGAGGATTCAAGTCTAGGCTATCGGCTGAGGAGAGGAGGTCAGGTTATATCGCACCTCCTCTACATGGATGACCTAAAACTCTTTGCCCCCAACAAATTGCAACTGATGGAACTACTGAAAGTAACTCAAACTTTCAGTAGCGCCATTAGGATGGAATTTGGTGTGGACAAATGTGCGGTCATGCATGTAAAGCGAGGGGAGATTGTGGAATCCGTGGGAATTCAACTCTCGGATTCCACAAACCTTAGAGCCCTCTCTGCATTCGAAACCTATAAGTATTTGGGTATGTCGGAAGCGTTAGGGATCAATGTTACTGACATGAAGCAATCGTTGAAGGAGCGCTTCTTTGGTCGCCTGAAAAAAGTACTTAATAGTCTTCTATCAGGCGGAAACAAGGTGCGCGCCTTCAACGGCTGGGTCATGCCAGTTTTGATGTACTCTTTCGGCATACTCAAATGGACTCAGACCGAACTCGATGCCCTGGATAGGAAGGTCCGTACACTGCTGACTGCAAATCGAATGCATCAAAAATGTGGAGGTCGAGGGTTTTTAAATGCTAAGACCCTCCACAATCGTGAGATATGCAGTCTCAGGGAATATTTCCTGGAAACCGACGTGGGAATGCATCGAGATGTAGTCATAGTGGACAAGGGCCTTACCCCGCTCTCCTTGGCTAAAGAGAACTGGCGCAAATCAGTAGTGCTTGACACTAATGATCGCATGGAGGTATGGCAGAGTAAGGAGCTTCACGGACGCTTTCTCCGGGCCCTACATGGACCCGATGTAGATCTACTAGCGTCCGTAGCCTGGCTGCGTTTCGGTGACCTCTTTGGAGAAACCGAAGGTTTTGTTTGTGCAATTATGGACGAAGTTATGATGACGAACAATTACCGGAGATTTATTGTGAAAGACGGCACGGTTGACATCTGTCGGGCATGTCACCGGCCGGGGGAATCAATCAGACATATCATCTCCGGGTGTTCTCGTCTGGCTAACGGAGAGTACTTGCATAGACACAACCTTGTAGCCAGGATAATCCATCAGCAGCTTGCTTTGAAATACAGCCTTGTGGAATCGGAGGTGCCGTACTACAGGTATGTGCCCGACCCAGTTCTCGAAAATGGTAATATCACATTGTACTGGGATCGATCCATCATCACTGACAGGACTATTGTTGCCAATAAGCCTGATATAGTGGTGGTGGATCGATCAGAGCGGCGCGCAATGATTGTTGACATAACCGTCCCGCATGATGAGAACCTCGTGAAAGCCGAGAAAGATAAACAGATCAAGTATCTTGACTTGGCTCGCGAGGTTGTCGACATGTGGGATGTGGACTCAGCAACCATTGTGCCGATAGTCGTGACAGCCAATGGGTTAATAGCCAAGAGCCTCGACCAACACCTAAAGAGGCTCTCGTTGGGCAGCTGGATCAAGGGCTTGATTCAGAAAGCGGTACTTCTGGACACGGCCCGCATTGTTAGGAGGTTCCTCTCTCTGGAGCCCTGACCGCCGGTAGCTTGGACCCTGTTCCCGATACCGGTGGGCTACTATTTTTTATATTTTTAAATGTTTTTATATTTTTTATATTCTAATATTTAAAAATATAATTTATATGTGATTTAATGAAATAAAGGAAATAATAATTTTATTGAAATAATAAGTTTACAAAAAGTGTACATAAAGTTTGAATTTATCGTTTCCTGTGGAGAAGAGCTGGTAAGAAACTCCATGTTTTTTTTTTAATAATTGGCTTTTACAATGTTTTCAAAATACTTGGCGACTCTCGACGAGACTATAAATAACATCGATGAACCTAGGCATAAACTTTATTTGGAAGTTGAATAGGTTTCTAAGAAAGAGGCTTATCAAGAGTAAAGTAGGTAGTTTGTTTTCAGTTTTTACTGTCCTTAAGAGTTTTCCTTATTTCAAATTAGTTACGTTACTGTAGAGGCTATCAAATTCATAAATAATGAATCCTTCCCTACCGCGAACAACATGTTCGTCAAAAACCAATTTCATTGTAAGGCAATTCGCCTAATTTCCTGTACGTCACATTATCCTCTACAATATCCGTAGGTAACCACGTCGTACCATAGAATAACGGCTCCCGCAGACAGGCGCAACGTGACGGTGCGACGCGATTCTGGTAGAACCAATTCCACTAAGTTTTCATAGAAATTGTTCTACTATAGTCCGCGCGGAACTAGTTGGCCGCGCCTTGGGTGGGGCCGAGGGTGAAGGCGGCGGGGTTGCCTATTGTTTGCAACGCACGTACAAAGCTCCCCCGCCCCTTAGTCCCACCGCTCACATACCTAAGGCGTGGACAAATAGTTCCGCGCGGACTATATTGTCGCGTCGCGCCTGTCTGCGGTAGCCTTAATAAAACCGACAGAAGCAAAACTTACTTTCCTTTGAAAGTACCCCGATGCCGCTGAAAATAATCAGCAACCACTCCTCACCAGTTCAATACGACGTGCTAAAGGCCAAGCCAAAACAATATTGTAATAATCAATAGTTTCAAGAGTAAAGTTGGGTTTCCACGCCGCGTGATACCAAAAATCCGGCCGCACTAGCTCCCGCCTGCATGGGACAATGTCACTCGAGGCGGCACAACGCGGAACGTTGCAGCAGCTAGCCTGTAGGAACGATTCACGAAGTCAGGCACAATTGTCGCTCATGCTTGATTGCACAAATCGAGCAAATTTTGCCACAGTGCGACCTTTGATATCACGCGCCGTGAGACGCGAGCTTAAAGGTCACAGCTCATTAGAGCCACCCGGCACCCACTCCGCACCGCCTCGCCTCCTGCTGCTAGTATTCTTTATATGGACTTGTATGGGTATGCGCTGACTACGTCAACTCCATAGCGTCACCGGATTGCCTCGCTCGTAAGCTCCACGCGCGGACGGCGGGTGGACCATCATAATCATTTCAGCCGAAAGACGTCCACTGCTGGACATAGGCCTCCCCCAAACACCTCCACTTCGACCGGTTCTGTGCTTCTCGTATCCAACGGCCCTCTAATGAGCTGTGACCTGTGACCTTAACGTCCCATTAAACTTGCTACCCACGGATCGTGCGCCGCAAACTACGCCCACGTTACAATACAACCCTCAAACCTGATGCTACGGCTACATTGTCACTTCGCAAGCGCTTTCTCGCACACTGCTCGATTTCTCGCTGTACAACAGAGCGCGCGAAGTGTACCATGATATGTGTAACATGACAGCAGCGTGCCGAAATGGCCGAATCTGTAGGCTCAAATGCGTTCAGAACAGGGGGTCTACTCCGAAGCGGTTAACCACTGTATCGGCCGAATGTTCGGTCATTTTCTGATTCGAATATTGTTGTCCTACTACGAATTAAAAAAAAAAAGGTAAAAAAAGGGTAAGGGTTCTAAAAAGGTTCGGATTGGCACAGTTTGGTCGGGACCAATAGTCAATATAGGAAATGAATGGTAGTAGAAAATGACCGAACATTCGGCCGATACAGTGGTTAACCGCTTCGGAGTAGACCCCCAGGAATCCGCTTCTATAACTTCTTTATTCTTTGGTCGTACCGTACCCATTCACAGACGTGTTTTCTATGTCAACTTGTCATAAATGAACACGGACAAAGGCCTGTACTTGCAGACTAGTGGTGGTTAATATATCATATAGCAAAATAAAGCACCTTGCTTAATACACACATCATAAAGCAAACGCTATCGTGGCTCTCACAAGTTGCTATTTGCTTATTGCTTTTTTACATCGCACTCTGTCTCTGTCATCGCGCGAAACGCATTAAGCAATGAATATAATAATAAATCGTTATAAGCAAGCACCGCGTTCGATTTGCGATCTCGGGCGGCTCACGTAAATACGTAATATAATTAATGATATGCTATTTGGTTCGTGTTTTTTACTTTTGTGATTATTTTGCTTCGTACTTTTTTAGTGTAAATAAATAAATATATATTAATAAATATCGTATGAGGTATATGAGGATATGTATAAGTATGAAGGAAAGTTGATGTTGTTGTTGAGTTGTTGTTGTTGTTGATTTTGTTGTTGATGTTGTTGTTGTTGAGTTGATGATGTTGTTGTTGAGTTGTTGTTGTTGATTTTGTTGTTGATATTGTTGTTGAGTTGTTGTTGATGTTGTTGTTGATGCTGTTGTTGTTGTTGATGTTGTTGTTATTGATGTTGTTGTTGTTGATGTTGTTGTTGTTGATTTTGATGTTGTTGTTGAGTTGATGTTGTTGTTGTTGAGTTGTTGTTGTTGTTGTGTTGTTGTTGATTTTGTTGTTGATGTTGTTGTTGAGTTGTTGTTGTTGATTTTGTTGTTAAGTTTGTTGTTGTTGATGTTGTTGATGTGGTTGTTGAGTTGTTGTTGTTGATTTTGTTGTTAAGTTTGTTGTTGTTGATGTTGTTGTTGTTGTTGTTGATGTGGTTGTTGAGTTGTTGTTGTTGATGTTGTTGTTGTTGTTGAGTTGTTGTTGTTGTTGGTTGAGTTGATTGTATCTGTTTTATCGTAATTCATAAACGCGATGTAATATTCTTTAGCATGCTGTCAGTCACCGCGCTTGCTTTATTCGCGCCCGCCCGTAACATAACAAGTCAAGTATCAGGTACCTACGCGTATAAAAAAAGCATGATTTAATAAAGCATATAAAAAATCATGATTAAAATATAAAGCATTAAGCATTAAGCAAGTGATTGCCTTATAGCAACTTTGAACACCACTATTGCAGACTCATGTGCTTGCAGTACCGGCATGGTAATGAACACTATTGTTTTCCGTTCACTATGTGTGACTAGGGAGGGGCAACAAGTTATTATAACAATGAGATAAGTACACATTGCTTGTATTGTCTGTTTCCTGATCCACTTTCACTGGGTTGTGATTGGAAAATTGTTTGTTAATTATATGATACTAGCTTCCGCCAGCGGCTTCGCCCGCGAGGTGTGTCGAGAAAAACTATCCTATGTCCTTCCCCAGGATGCAATCTATGTCTCTGCCAAATTTTATCGAAATCCGTTCAGGCGTGAATTTTTTCAACACAACTTTATTAACGAAAAAATCATCAATTTTGAGATATATCGACCTTGTAGCAAATGAGCGATGTGATAGAGCATGGGCGGCTGTGTGGGTGTGTGTGGGGTGTGATGCATTTGTAATTAACGGTTTTTTTTTTTTACTTTGCCCCACACTAGGAATTTCTCCTGTATTATGGGTGCGTTTACAAAAATTTAAACTCACATACACAAACAGCCAGACCCGGAGCAACTACTTGTAGGTCATATAAATATCTGTTCCGTGCAGGAATCGAACCCGCGACACGCAGCGCAACAGTCAATCGCTTAACCACTGCGCCAACCATGCCGTCGCGTCGTTTGTAATTATTTCTGTGTAGAAAATTCAGATTCAGTTAGAAACCCCTGGGTTTCAGATTCAGTTAGAAAGCAGACTTTTGATATTTCTTTGATCTTTTTCCTGTCCAAAGTATGACCTGTTTAAAAATTTGTTATGATATAATTATGAGTCAAGTTAAATAGGCAGGCAAGTCTAAATATGTCATGTACCATTGAGGAAACTTACATCTATAACACCGTAAGGGCTATTCTTGCTTGCAGCGCTTGGCCGCTATAGTAACGCTTGCTAACAGGTGTGGTCATAGTTTGCACAGGTTTTGTTTTCAAATTGGCCAGATGTGAGTTTCCTCGATGGTACATGCTTATTATGTAAAGATGGTCACCCATCCAGAGACCAACCACGGCAAGCGTTTTATTTAGCCATGGGGAAGATTTTTAAATATTTTGATTTTAACCAGCCAAAATATAAATTTTTGAAGAATTATTTTATGATTTTGGTAACTGTATACATATTATGTTGTGTAGAGAAAAATGCGCCACAAACAATGGTTTATTATTTTAATCATATGGATCACGGAGTGAGACAATGTGCTGTACATTCAAAACATTGCCACCAATTACAATAATGTATTACAATTATTAATGTATGATTATGTCACAATCATTTTTTAAACATGGTAGAACGTCACAGTTGGCATTGGCAAGGTCCATTACAATTCAACCATTTCAGCTGCCTTTTACGATCCACCTTTATAAGCGCTTTCGCCAAAGGATTTCGATGATTCTGAAGACATGCTCTGTAGCATTCTGCCCAGATTTTCACTTCCTAATGCACGGAGTCCGTGTCTACACAGTAAGACAGTGGTCAGGGGCAGGGCTGTTCCAAGCCGCCCCTACATTAATGTGTATTAAAACCTATACGTGTAGTAGGTGTATTGAAACTATTAGAAGCATAATATGGCCCAACGGGGGTATTAATCGTGTATTTGATAAGGTCCAATATGACCGATATTATTAACGTGTACTTTAATTAACCATAAAAAAAAAAAAAAAATGTCTCAGTACTTGTAGACTGTGTTCCTACCTTCATTCCACCACTCAAACTTATTGTATTGTACACCAGTAGTTTGTTTTATACATAACTAGCACCGCCCCGCTGTTTCACCTGCATACATGTCGATCCCGTGGGAATATTGGGGTAAAAACTATCCTATGGCCTTCCCCGGGATGCAATCTATCCGGGTCCGGGTAACATACAGACAGACAGAGATACTTTCGAATTTATATTAGTATGGATTATATGCTACTACTATATTTGTTGCTACAATTTTTCTAGGTAATAGGTTATACGGGCTGGTGTCCGCAACTCCAAGTCAATGTGAGTATTTTGCGTACGGGTGGGAAAAGCGATTATTTGATCCACGGGATCCACCCCAGCTAATTACAAATTGTCTATCAGAAATTGCTCCATATTACAGAAGCCTATATTTTTAGATTTGTGCCTGGTTGACAGCTTGTTGGATTGCTCTAAAAAATACACAACTTTATTGATTTGGTTGTTTAGTTTTTTTTTTTTGTAATTACCATTTAAAAATATTTATACTTTTGATTTCTAAACCGTTCTGTTTCTAAAGTCATGCAAAATTGTAACATAACAGACTACAAGGTTTTCTGAGTACTTAGTAACTCAATCAATAATTAATAGTTACTTATTGATTGAGTTACTAAGTAAAAAGTGGGTGGATATGTAGGTCATATTGTTTTGTACTGCTGTTAAAAAACACTTTACAAAGTAATTACTATGACAATTATCATGTACAAACCTTAGATACATGTATTATTAATAGATTTTAGTCTGTGTAAGTTCTTTTTTGACTTACAAAAAGCAATTATCCCAACATTAAATTGCAAAAGACTCAACTATAGTACTCAGCTTAAATACTCAACTAAAGTACCTACTCAACTAAACTACTGAAGTGATTTATTGCTTACCTTGTACTTCAAGACTTTGAAGGCATCTACAAAAATCGCTCTTTCAAGGAGACTGGTTCTCTGACAAAATGTTATGGAGTCAGCTTCACATCTTGACGTGATCAAGTTGGTAAGGTTCTGGCGCTGCTGCGAGCAGATCCAGGCCACCTGCAGCAGCTCCAGAGCCCGCTTCTCCACCTCCTCATTGAGTTTTTGCAACAGCTGCCTCTCAGAGTTGATAAATATCTTCTCTCGCCTCAGCTGATTCGCTAGCTCGGCGATGTTCATACATCCTTCCGACGTTGATTGCATCATGATCGTTCACAATCAAACGCACAATAACAAACACATTTCGCACTAAAATGTTTAGGAAATTGTATTTTCACGTCATTTCAATAAAAGGAAACAAGTTTCTGACACTTTTTCACTTCCTTCATTACGCTTGCGTACTAAATCTAAATCCCACACTGTATTTTCCAATCCATTAGATTGTAAATATCTTTCGATATCAAATTTTGGAAGGACACTATTTCTTGAGGATTCCTAATAATATTTTCTCGTTTTCTCTTTTCGGAAAGTAAGGCAAAAAGACAGAAACGCGAAATGAATTTCGAATTTTTATAATATTTTACTTGACTTGAATATGTATCTTTTGAGCCGAAATGAATGACAGGAAGAAAAGCTACGTTCAGAAATTACTTTGAAATTACTGATTTTGAAATCAACACTTCTCAAACGTAAGCCGACGTCAAATCTAATTATTCTTGAGAAAAATGGAATTTTACTAAAATAATGGAAATCTTACATTTTTATTCGATAGTTTTCGGAACGATATCTTTTTGACAACTTTAATTCAATCCTAACCAAATTGAAACGCTTCTTCCAAAACGTTCCAAAATCTCAAGCTTACGAATTCTTAGCAAGTGCGAAAGAGATAGGCAAATGAAAAGAAAACCATTTTTATTTACTCAGGTTATAAAAAGAATGTTTTGACTGTATGAACGAATGATAAAAAGTGAATAAAGATTAAAAATGAACGAATGGAAATGGTTGGCGAAGGAAATTGAAGGAAATCCTTGGACTGCTGCGCTTTTCATTGTAATTTTGTGTAAATAAAATTTAGTATATTTTGTTTTGTAATAAGTACTTAAATGTTATCAGTGGACTATTTTAGTTGCTATAATGTCAAATAGTTCGATTGAGGGGAAACTGAAAGGTTTACAGGAACGATTCGAAAATGAAATGCGTATTCGAAGAGAAGGTGGTTTCAACAACCAAGGTGGAATTGGGGCTCCTAGGCCGGGGAGCGTCAGGACCAGGCCGAGGCCCCGTGAGTATCTTGAAGATATCGCTATTCAGGTCCCGTGCACCTTTTGGACTTGATACGTTCATCATTTATATCCATCCCCATAGCACTTTATCTTTACGTTTTAGTCTCTTATAAGATGTTGTGCTGTTATTTTCGGTTGTTATTTTGCTTTTGCAGCTCATAATCTAGGCGATACATCAATATGTAATGCATGTTTGTGGTTAGAACTATAAAATTTAACCCATGATTTGTCTACAAAAAGTGAGCCTCTGTTATCAATATGCCAAAAGGTTAAGCAGTGTTCTGTGACAAATTAATGTGTTATAATGCATGCAGGCAGCTTCCCTGCCGCCTGAGCTGCACATTGTGTACAAATTATTTGCATAAATTGGCATTGAGTGAGCGGTGGGTGGTCGTTGCTGAGACATGAACATAGACATTGTTTTTCTGTTTTTGTTTTAACCTATACAGTCTTATAATGTACTTGTAGATATCTTTTGGAACCAATGTTTATTGTAATGTGTCTATGGAGGCTGCTTGCAATAAGTATGTGATATTAATGATTGTGATGTAAAACCTTTGAATGCTCTTCCCCAGAAACTAAATTATTGTTGTTTGACAATTTGTAGACCTATTGCTTACCAAGAAATAATTGATTCTATGCTGGATAAAACATTTAACAGCATAATCTCTATCAGAATATCACTAATCTCATGTAAGTATTTGGCTCCAGCATAAAGTGTGTTTTTGAAAACAGAACAACCATGGACTTGGTAAGTACTACTGGGCACAATCATATAAGTTAGTGTCTAACCCCCTTACTAATAAACATTGTAAAGCATCTGTATAGTAACATAACTCTTTCTCTCCTTTTGAAAGTCTAATTACTGATGACTGAAAGAGAGAAATTGGTGTGTAACTATACATCTGATATAATACATTTATTATTAAGGGGGTAAGTTTATAACAATACTAGCCAATGGTTTATGTAATGTTTTGGCACAAATTATCTAGCTATGCCATTAGCCCAACACACCAAATCAAGACTGTTCAAGAAAGAATAGGAATAATATAGATTTATAAATTAATTTCTGTAATAAACTTATGGTCAAATGATGAGACGTAATTATCTACTGTAGGATTTAAGACTTCTTGCCATTCATTTTATATTAATCTCTTGGTCTATGAGTACTGAGTCTCAGAAATGATTAGATTATGTCATAGATGCACAATAGATAGTGATTATGAACAAAATAAAAACCAAGGACTATAAATACTAGATAGAACAATGTTCAGACAAAACTCCTGTTAAAGATTTAACCAGAGATTAGTGTAGGCCATTGCTCAGCAGTGGGAAAATACAGGCTAATTATTAAGCCAATTGCTACCCCTAGAAATTGGTTAATAAAGCTGAAGAGTTTGTTTGTTTGAACACACTAATCTCTGGAACTACCAGTCGGATTTGAAACATTCTTTTTGCATTTCTATCAACGTCACGCTTGGATCAATAGGATCCAAGCAAAAAGAAAAAAAGTCAGAAACCCCACAAAGCGAATTATAGGACGCATTTTATAAAAATGTGGCTGTTATTTTATGACTTCCACGGAAACAAAATTGCAGGCAGGAGTTAGTTTTATGATGAGGTGATGCTGGTGTGTTTGGATTTTGTGATGGTTAATGTGTCTTAGTGTAAAACCTATTTTGAATATGATACTCTTTACCTTTTTCCTCCATATAGGTAGTTCCCCTAACATGTAGACTGTGTATTACTAACATAGTTAGGTATCAAGAGTGTAGAATAGATGGATACAAATTGACAATTACAAGGTTAATAATTATAGCTCAGTCTGACAGTCTGTTACTAACTGAAAAAATCAATGCCAAAATATTGTGTATCAATGGGTTCACTCGTAATATGTCAATGGTTCACTCTCACTCTCTGTTTGCTACTCCAATTACTATTGCATGCACCAAATCCAATTGGTAATGATTTTTAATTTCTTTTAGGAGGTAATTTTTTATTTCACCGATAATTTTGACCTTGGCAGCATAGGGTAAAACTAGGTGTAATGGGTAAATGCCAGAAGCATAATTGAAGTTCAAATAATAATTTAAATAAATGATGTTTTTTTTTCTTTGGGTGAACTCACCTTGAATTACAAACAAACCTAGGTTTACTTTTTTTTTGCATTATTTGTATCATAGCATCAGAAAGCATGTTAGCTTTGAAGGTTGTTACGGGTAGTCAAAGCCCCAAAGTCTGACTAAAGGGGAATTGTGTTGTGTGAGGACAGTATGCTGTGTTCGATGTAAAATACTGGTATTCAGATGCATCCGGTTAGGCTGGAAGCTCACCCTAACATAGTCGGGAAAAGGCTAGGCAGATAGAATTAGTAACATAGCGAAGACCTTGACATATGTGAAGATATTGAAATTACTTGTTTTATCCATCAGTTCATAATTATATGTTTGTTTCAGCACCCATGTTCTCAAGCAGAGAAATACCAGCATTCCCACCGAGATCACCACAAGCTACTGAGACTGAATACAGAATGCGAGAGGTTTACAAGGTATTTGACAATATTCCCATTCAAAATGTTACAGTAGTACCATCACATATCTTATATAAAACTTGTTTTTTTTTTTTATTCTTTAATTAAAACGGTTTACAACCAATTACAGAAATTAAAGACAGTTTACACATACACAAAAAACATTAAATATAAAATCAAGTAAAACAAAACATTGGCATGACGAAGAAAAAGTATAATAGTAGGTATACACCAACTAATTCAAGTTATTTTTACCGTAAATAAACATATTTATTCAGATTGTGGTTGAAAGTGTATTAAAACACAATTAGGGTGCGGATATCTTAACAAGATTTGGTTCCTCCAAAGTCTATAGGTTTCTCCAAATTCTATAGGTTCCTCCAAAGTCTATAGCTTCCTCCAAAGTCTATAGCTTCCTCCAAAGTCTATAGCTTCCTCCAAAGTCTATAGCTTCCTCCAAAGTCTATAGCTTCCTCCAAAGTCTATAGCTTCCTCCAAAGTCTATAGGTTCCTCCAAAGTCTATAGGTTCCTCCAAATTCTATACAAACTTAAAATTAACCCTCCACATAGTTTTTACCACTGCACCAGGTCCCAATGCAAATGGACCAGGGGCAATCAGTTGTATTACCAGTCTAACTATTACCCCTTATATTTGTCTACATCACACAACCATGATTACACAGGTTAGCGGCAAGTTGAACGTGGACGGCGTGGAGTACAGATCCAACATAGAAGAACTCCAGCAGCTGGGCGAGCTCGGCAGCGGCACCTGCGGACATGTCGTCAAGATGCTGCACAGGCCTTCCGACACCGTCATAGCTGTTAAAGTTAGTACTCATGCAGTACTGCGTGTTAGTCCCATTTGACAGGTCCATTGCTGATGTAGCGGTATCTATAACGCCACATGCGAACAACGCGTCATAATGACGTCACGCAAAATCCTGCATCTCGCAAGCAGAGTTTACCGCGCAACTAACATAAGAATGTTTTATTATTTACAGTATGAAAACTAAGAGACCCATTGACAAAACCACTTCAATATTTTATGTGCAAAAGTTTGTAGAGAGAGAGAGTAAAGGTACAGCAGTGGGTCTGTCTGTATTCTGAATACACACCACTAGCAGCGCCCTGCGGCTTCACCCGCATAAGTATCAATCCCGTGGGAATAGCGGGTTAAAAAGTATCCTAATCCAGGTCATGGTCTACCCATGTGCAAAATTTCGTCCAAATCCGTTCAGCCGTTTTAGCGTGAAGGCGTTACAAACAAACATACAAAACATCAAATCTTTTATTAATATATTATAAGAAAATATTTGTATAGGTATTTATTGGTTTTCTTACTGGTGTTATTCTACTCCTGGCCCTCTAGAAGACACTACACACACTGCTCATTATAATCCTATACACATTTCTGCAGTTTTAGCTAATTGTTTATCTAATTATCAACAGCAAATGCGTCGCTCCGGCAACTCTGAAGAAACCAAACGCATCCTAATGGACCTGGACGTGGTGGTCCGCTCCCACGACTGTCCCTACATCGTGCGGTGTCTGGGCTGCTTCGTGACCGACGCGGACGTGTGGATCTGCATGGAGCTGATGGCGTGCTGCTTCGACAAGCTGCTGAAGAGGCTGGGCGCACCCATTCCTGAGGCTATACTGGGGAAGGTGACTGTGGCGGTGAGTGATCTTTAAATAGAATTGGATAAATTGTTCTGGATCCTGAACAGCTATTCGGTCGTTAATATCGACTCTATTGAGAATTATGTTAAGGTAAGTATTCTATTGGAAGGCCTCCCACAAGGTGGACCGATGACCTTGTGAAGGCTGCAGGAATCCACTGGATGCGGGAAGCACAGAACTGTGTGCTTTGGGGAGGCCTATGTTCAGCAGTGGACGTCTTTCGGCTGAAATGATGATGATGGAGTATTCTATACCAATTTGAAGAATTGATGAATTAATTCAGCTTTTTTATAAAACAGTTTAATGACTCAATTTTAGCAATTTCAACATTCGAGTAATTCAATCCAAAGCCAAACAGAACATAGTGCTTAAACAGCAATGAACGAATTTTTTTACAAGCTCTTATCAAGTATATTTTGTCCCACAGACGGTGAACGCGCTGTCATACCTAAAAGACACGCACGGTGTCATCCATCGAGACGTAAAACCAAGTAACATCCTTCTCGATGAACGCGGGAATGTCAAACTTTGCGACTTCGGCATCAGCGGCCGCCTGGTGGACTCCAAAGCCAAGACACGAAGCGCTGGTTGTGCCGCGTACATGGCGGTAATTATCGCAGATACACTCCTGTGATAAAAGTAGATTATTCACTAAGGGGATAAAGCAGTGTCTTATGTTACGGGCGCCATATTTAATCCCGAACAAAATGAAGGATTCTAGGGCTCGCGAGCGTAGTGATGTAGTTCAGAGATAACTCATGAGCGAAGCGAGGGAGTTAAGGCTAGATTCGCCCTAGACGAACATACCTTTATCCCCGAGGAGAATACTCTACTTTTCACACCTCCTGAATTCAAAGTTTTAAAACGCAATTCGATTTGCGAATAATTTTTTTGTATAAGGTTTCATACTAATTTTTTGTTGATGTTTCAATCAAGTTATATTGTTGACCAGCGGTTCAGTTCAACACACGTTGAATTTTTTGAGTGCATGATTGTTTACATTTTTGTAGCGTTGCTTGACGTTTCTGACACAAAAAAATGATGTTTCCCGTACAGCCGGAGCGGATAGACCCGCCGGACCCGACGCGGCCGGACTACGACATCCGCGCGGACGTGTGGTCGCTGGGCATCTCGCTCGTGGAGCTGGCCACCGGAGTGTTCCCTTACAGAGACTGCCAGAATGACTTCGAGGTGCTCACTAGGGTGAGTTGCAAGGGATTTTGAACTTTATTTTCATGGAAAAAGTTTTTTTTTAAATAAAAGTAGTAAATAGTGACAGTATGTACAGACAGCACATCAAGCTACCCGAAACTGTCAAATTTTCCCAATCAACCTTGAACCTAATGCTTTAGCGATAAAGTTGAAAATCTATTAAAGAAATTTGACAGATTGTAGTGGCTTGATGTGCTGGCGTCTGTACACTGCGAAAAATATTTATTTCTACTTAAGATAAAACTACACGAGATAAGTAGGTACTTGTTGTTTCGCGGCTGCGTATTTTCACACTTTGTATCAAAATAGCACGTTTTAGCAGTTCTATCGAAGCAGCATCGGCTGACGGAGATGCGTAACCAAGAACAGAGTGGCATGCACTCGTGCTGACTTATCACTAAATCGCTGCAACTGACTTTCGAATGAGTGCACGAGTTGACCGCTAAAAGTTTCAGTGCGTTATATGTTATACTAGCTGCGCCCCGCGGTTTTACCCGCGTAAATGTCGATCCCGTGGGAATATCGGGATAAAAAGTAGCCTATATGTTAATCCAGGCTGTCAGCTGTCAGCTATCTCCATACAAAATTTTGACAAAATTGGTCCAGCCGTTTGAGCGTGAAGAAGTAACAAACATATAAACACACCCCCACACACTCACAAACTTTCGCCTTTATAATATTAGTGTGATAAATTTAGTTGTGCCCGACAGGGTCCATAATTAATTCTATTGTTTTATACTTACCACCTGTATGTATACATTATGGATGCAATAAAGATTAAATTGAATTGATATATTGAAAAACTGAAGAAGAATTTTTAGACTCAGACAAACATAACGTTAACGTTTTGTTTAGGTAATAGCGGACGACCCTCCACAACTTCCAGACACGACTGACTTCACTCCTGAGTTTAAATTATTTGTGTCACAATGGTAAGTTTTAATTTCAACTTATAATATTTTTATAGAATAAATCTACATCCGCTTGAACCCCATCATCAAATTATTAAATAATTAATCTTAAATCGTGTATCCAATCAATTGCGCCATACATGTATGGGCCTGGCCTACTTTCTTTTAGAGAATCACGCTTTCAGCTCAATGTGGTAATATCGAAAACTTAACCTTTAATATCTCTTCCAGCCTAACAAAAAACTACAGACAACGCCCAAAGTACGCGAAACTCCTGGAACATCCATTCGTAGTGAAAGCCGCGCGTAGTTCCATTTCCGTCGGCGCTTGGTACGCGTCGCTCTCGTTCTTCGGACAATCCGGCGCGTCCAAGGTTGGCTCGGTGACGTCACTGGTCGCCCCGGTGACGCCGCCCAGCAATGGAGTGGAGACACCGGTTACTCCTCAACCCGTGAGGAACTTTGTGACTAGTTCTCAGCATTGGATGGAGCAAGTTACGCCGACGCCTGCGAGGTGAGTCCTTGAGACTTTTATTTGAACAAGTCTTTCGCAAGTTTTTGCGACCCTTGACTAGGTTTTATCCTTCTGACTAACCTGTTACTTAAAATATTTTTTTTTTTCGTTTCCTTATACTGTGCCTTCTCCGTCCAGGGCCTCAAGTCTGCTATTACAATAGTGTCAGAATGGTTTATCATTGATTTCATAATTGTTGATTTTGACAAGTTTAGTATGGTAATCTACTAATATAATGGCGTCATTATGACTTTCCAATGGTCAACCACTGACACTCCATTGAAAGAAATGGCATAGAATGGTAATCTCGTACATAATGACAAATGAATGACTGACTTAGGCGGTAATCTGCTAAAATTTTGACAGTTCCTTTGATCAGTGACCTACCATTAGAACGTCATTGTGCAGTCATTGCTTTTAATTCGTTACGAGTATCGTATATGTCCTGTGCCATTGACCGACCAATGATCGACCATTATGAATTTAGCAGATTACGAATTTTTTGAAAAATGACAATGGAATGACGAATTTATAAAAATAGCAGACTTGGGCCCCAGTCGGTTAGGAACAAGTCTAAATCGTCACGCCAGCGTTTCTTAGGCCTAGATCTTCAGGCGCCCACTGTGTGACGACCTTGGCCCATCTGTCTGGATGCATCCTATAAGTGTAACCCGCCCAGTCCCACTTCAGCCTCGCGGAAATATGGAAGGAAATGGGGGAGGCCTTTGCCCAGCAGTGGGACAGAAAAGGCTAAACAAAAAAAATCGTTTCAGAGCATGGTGGGCGACGACCAGCAACGCGAACGCGGGCGGCAGCAGTTCGCAGCCTACAAGCTTAGAAACCGACATGTGCAACCACTCGCCTTACCCGAGAAGAAGGTAATAAACACTCTTACTACAGAATTCATTTTTTTTTGCACGTGCATTATTAGACAAAGTTAAATCATTTATTTTAAACTAGCTTCTACTCGCGACTTCGTCCGCGATCGGCGAGCCGTAAGCGCGGCGTCGCCTAGCCGTAGCCGAGTCACTTCTGATCCGCTTTGGTTACGTGCTTACGTTAGGTTGACGCCTGTTTGACGGCGAGGCGAAAGGCGATACGGTGCCGAGCCCTTTCCGATTTGATACTTGTGCTATTTTTGCGTGTTTCGCAGAACAATCGACGCGTGCGCATCTCCCCCCCCGCCGCCCGTGCGCAGAGTATCCGCCGACAACCGCTGGAGAGCCTCGCCTGCGGTAAGTCCCGCTCACTATGACTTTCCTATTTTAAACTTGCATTCAGAATCTTACATAATTATCATGTTTTGAACTACGTACTCAATGTCATACATGACAAAGTTCAAATTCCATTGCAATCAAAATTTTGGAAAGTTGGTCATTTTAAAATCAAATTTGTCCCACTCGCACCACAAATCTCTAAATGCATTTGACTGTAAACGTATTTAAAAAATAATTCTGAATGTATCATCTTTTAACGATTGACAAAAACAGACCGAGGTTTTAAATACGTTTAGCGGTAAATGTATTTACCCTCTCACACATTTGCCCGCCTAGCTGTCGTCACCCGACGTGTCGGAGTAGTTGAATGGACGCAGTGATGTCATTGTTTTGACAATAACAATGTCAATAGGACAATGACAATAGTTGTGTACACTTGGTGTACCGTTGACGTTTCGAGCACTTTCTCTTATGTACTCTTGGTGTACAGTGGATCATTGAGGGTTTTTTTTTTTTTCAAATCATCAAATGATCCCTTCCACTCAGGGTGGAGCGGAAGGGAGTGTCAGACTCTTACTGACTAAAACCCACCCGTGTTCCTTCCTTAGCCCTTTATGTTCCGGGCCAGCGGTAACCCTTTCGGACAATCCCGCTGAATCTTTGAGGGGTTAATTAGCAATTATGGTGCAAGTGGGCCATACACTATATCGTCGTTGATAGTCCAATACCGCGCAACTAACATTATTCAAAACCGCGAATGTACAAAAAAAAGCAAAAATGAGATTTCGCGGCTGTAGGTAGGTAACTTGATTGTGATTGGCGTCATCCCGTATTTACGTCATTTTTTTTTTGTACATTCACGGTTTTGAATAATGTTAGTTACGCGGTATTGGACTATCAACGACGATATGACTCCAGATTAGACATTTGAGTAAACGATAATGAATGAAGTTATCAAAGATTCTGAATTCAAATACAAAACAATAGAGTAACTAATGAAAGAAAAGACTCAATTTAGGCCACCAAAGACCCAACA
Organism: Oligia latruncula; assembly: GCA_948474745.1. Classification (NCBI taxonomy): domain Eukaryota; kingdom Metazoa; phylum Arthropoda; class Insecta; order Lepidoptera; family Noctuidae; genus Oligia; species Oligia latruncula. Next base: position 2,375,805 of record OX419685.1, read on the forward strand.
CCAACCTATCGGCGTCCGATGCTGGACATAAGGTTCTCCGTAATGCCTCAGACACGGTTTTCGGCCTTCATCCAGACGCGGCCCGTCCTCATTAGGTCACCGGAGTTGGAACAACAGGATATAGTACATGTATGTTGGGTATATGTACTGCGTCGCTGCAACGCGTTGTGTGGCATGCTGTTCAATCTTTAGGGTGATTAGTTTGATCTGCGATAAAATCTCATGCCAACGCCAAGAGTGGTCTGAGGGAGAAAACGTTTGCATGCTAATCTCAGTCAAAATACAATCACGTTTTTGTAAAATGTGACGAAATTCCGACTTTTTGAACGTTTTCTTCCTCTCACCAAGAGATGGCCTGTGTCTCAGCAGTGGGAAAGTTATAGGCTGATTATGCTTTGCTATGCAATGAAAGTTTTTTAAGCACGAGAATTAGCCTTCTGTGCCAGGGTTGTTGCGAACATCAGCATCAGAGGAACTTCAGCATCATTTTCAACATCAGCATCCGCATTGATCCATGCTGATTATTAATGCTGAAGTTCGAGTCGTGACATGACCGCAGAGGGGGCGGGGCTTATAGCACGTGTTGTTGACCAATCCAGAGGTCGACCGCGGTTATTGCGAATATTGCGATTGTAAACAAACGCTATTTATTTCTAAACTAGGTACTTAGTTTGATTCTATTTTTTATTAAAGGTCACAAAATTATTGAACCAACCTTTTATTTCAATACCAAGGAAAACTGCAACTTTTAGGTATAAATAAATTCATAATGGTCACTGCTTTTTTAATTAAGAAAATAATTAAAATCAGCATCAGCATCCGCTGATGTCAATGATGTGAAAAAAATATGCATCAGCAACAACCCTGTTCTGTACACAAATCAGGATCTGAGCGATCCGAAAATAAGTTTCCCGGGAAAAAGGTGGCTTGCACACTTTGTAGAAGCTTGTTCACAAACGACCAACCAGAGCATCCGAGTCGTCAGTGTTACGGAGCTGGCATCCGGAAGGCTTTGACCCGGATTCGCCCACCAACGCCAATTGTTTGTTTTTTTTTTTTTTTCTTGTTTTTTTAATTGTTTGATTTTGCTTTTATTGTTTCAGTTTCTTTGTTTGTTTTTTTAATTTTTTATGCTTTTATGTTTTGTTTTTTTTTTCTAGAATTATTCTTAAATAACCTATTTATTAATCTTGGAGTTATTTTTTCTTATTTTGACGATCCTTAATACAATAAATAAATGGGATTTTACAGCAGTTCAAACTTGATCAGACATTCGGAATCCGAGGGTTTATGTACTCCTTTAGTAACGCTGTGGCGCCGCAGTGAACTTGCACTGTGTGATGTGTGTCATCTCGTAGTAGCGAATGGTAGAGGACGTCTTGTCTCAAGTCAATCGTCGTAAATAATCACATTAAATACCTATACCGGCTGACCTTTTTTACCATCTGGACAAAAACAGGGTATAAAAGGGGCCAGAATTTTTATTTTTCATAAACCTAGAGTGAAATTAACCTATCAATAAATACTATTACTTATATTAAGTAAATTTTCAAACTAAAACAAAAAAATAAAATCGACACCTAGTCTAGTCGGGTAAAAAATTTCAACTTACAAGCACCCTGCTGTACGCGCGGAAATTATCAGTGAATTTGTAGCGAGTTTCAATTCTTTGGTTGAAGCCCTCGGCCGGCTTTAATCGAAGGATTGAATGTAAAAAAATAAGATTTTTATTTTTTGAAAAATAAAAGAGATTTCTAACCTCATAGGCTTCTACTCCGTTCGCCTTTTATACCCTGTTTTTGTCTAGACGGCAAAAAAAGTCAGTCGGTATACATGAGCCATTTAAAACTAGCATTTTTTTATTACTAGGAACTCTGCCAGTTGTAAATAGAACACTTTTTCTTCATACGACTTCAAAACTTTCTGTCGATCAAAACCAAATTAGTTTACATGTTCATATAGATGGTCCATAACAATTTGTAATTTTTTTATTGCAACAAAATTCATACTTCCTATTCAAATTTTCTTGTCATTGTAAAATCAACTTAGTTTATATGGTCATAAAGTTGAATATGTCATTTTTATTACGAATGAACTGCATTGACATAGTTCAGTTTTCATTGCAAATGAAAGTGTTATATGAGGCCTTTCTATATTTTGCCATGGTAAAATCAACTTAGAACACAATGTCATACAGTTGGTAATCGTATGTAATTTTCTACTATTACTGGCTGAATTGAACTAATAGGACTTATTTTTTTGCACAGAGTTCCGGCAACACTAGTCCTATAGTCCTGCAGAGGTTTTACCATCAGAACCAGCAGAGAAGATCGCGAGTCGACCTGCATGCGACACCTAGACATAGAAGGTATGTTTAAAAACTAAGGTTTTTATTGACCTGTTTTCAATGAGTACAATGACCCGTTTTCAGGTACACCGACAGGTTACAGGTTTAATTACACCTTGTATTGATTTCCCACTTGTTTTAAGCTTTTAATATTGATTAAAATTTCCCAAAAAATGGAATTATATCTTTGATTACGTTGTTTCAGTTTAAGTAGAGAACACAGTACAGGGAGGTCGCCCGAGCCGCCGCCGCGGACTAGCCGACAACACACAATGTTAGGACATGAAGGTACATAACACACTTTGTAAACGAACTACAGATATCCTGAGTAAAGTATGCTACTTTGGGAATCATCGCCTATCTTCGGAAATAAGAACGCGTGTAAGATCTAATATAGAGCTGTTTAAACCACCTACCGTACGCAAAATACGCGCTTTGACGTGGAGTTGCAGACACCAGCCTGTATTACCTATTACCACCTAAGTTTTTGTCTATTTTGTATTACCTACAATATTACAAAATTATAGATTAACAACTCTATGGAATTCCATTAAACTTTTGAGTGACATTATGACGATCTGCGACCGGAGTAGGTAACTCGACACAAACTCTCAATGATAGGTGCACTACTACAAAGCGCGGTCGTACAAAACTTAGATGCTTTGTCTCTGTGGGGGGTTACTCTGTGGCGCGACTTTCGTGCTAATTCGGAAGCACGAAGAATTAGAGAAGCGCTTATATTTTCTGGTTTAAGAGCGTTCACGCCGTACGGCATTTCATACAAACTTTCAAGCCCTTATTTTTCGAAATTAATGAACCGATTTTAATAAGCACCCGATACAAAGGTCTAAAAAGTTAGTAGAGAACATTTTCGAAATGTCCTATTTAAAAAAAGATAACTGGAAATCTCTGTTTCTATGGAAAATTTAAAATCGGTCTAATTTGGCTGCAACACTATTTTTCGAAAATGTTCTCTACTAACTTTTTAGACCTTTGTATCCTGCTTATGCGTATGAAGTTTCATTGAAATTGGTTCATTCATTTCGAAAAATAAGGGCTTGAAAGTTTGTATGAAATGCCGTACGGCGTAAACGTTCTTAACTGTACACGGGAGTGTCACAGCTAATGACTCCTTTCTTTTTTTTTTTTGCGGATGGGAAATCATCAAATGACCCCTCCCGCTCTGGGTGGAGCGGGAGGGAGTGTCAGACTCTTACTGACTAAAACCCACCCGTGTTCCTTCCTTAGCCCTTTATGTTCCGGGCCAGCGGTAACCCTTTCGGACAATCCCGCTGACCGGCTAATGAGTCCTTGGTTTATAGTTTCAGCAAACGGTAGCACGACGGACTTGGAGCCGCCCGCGCTGCACGAGAGGTTGCACCCACCGTCGCCTTTATTACTCAACGATAGGTAAGAACCGTTGCTTTACTTTAAATTAAACTATCATATTCCATAGGATATCCATACTAATATTATACATTCGAAAGTAACTCTGGCTGTCTGAATGTATGTTACCTTTTCACGCCTAAACCACTGAACGGATTTCGATAAAATTTGGCAGAGAGATAGATAGCATCCCGGGGAAGGACATAGGATAGTTTTTATCGACATGCCTTGCGGGCGAAGCCGCGGGCGGAAGCTAGTATAAAATATTTTTAACTATCATTTTAATATTCTTCAGATATAAGTTATCTGACAATTGAAAAATCATGCCTTAATTTATTTCTACGTCTTTACACTAGAGACACAGACAGAGTTACTTTCGAATTTATAATATTAGTATTGATACAAAAGTTACCGCAAAATTTATTCCTCAGATAAAACATATCCTACTGTTGAAAAATTAGGCCTAAGACGTTTTTATTTAAAATAAAAACCGGAAGTTATAATACATCCTGGTGTTTAATAACCCACAGATATCTAATGATTAAAAAATCGGCCTTTAGACGAGTGTATCAAGACCTTGAAGCTGCATTTACATTAAAAAAAAAACTATCACTAACCGCAACACAAACATTCCCCAGGCTAACAGAAGGCCGTAGTCAAAGCCTAACCCGCGCTGAACTGCGCAACGGTTACCGAGGCGAGCCGCCTGCGCCTGCGCCGCATAAACATCATCACGACGACCAGGGTAAGTTCCTACTTCCTACACACACTCCGATGGAGAACGTTGAATGTAGCTAGTACTTGGGCCAATAACTTTGTGCAGGGTGCAGACTTAATACTTGTTTTGGCAAGTTTTAATGATACGAGAACGCCAATTGTTGTACTTAAAAAATGTTAAAAGTCAAATCTCAGCTCAGCGACAATTCATGTCAAAAATGTGGATAAATTAGAGGTTTTTTTAACAGATTGAGACCGACATTAGAATGCGATATTTCTTAAAAATGCGGGAATGATAGAAAAGTATGTACAGAAAATATATAATCAAAAAGAAATAACTTTTAATCGATAAAAGCTTTGCGTTACAATACTTCTGGCTGTAAATCGTGTGCCCCATGCAGACAGTTTTTGGTCTAGTACGGCCATACCTTGAAGAATCAATATGAATGAAGCTATGCGAGGGTACCCAGCCTAATTCTATTGTTCATATAAACCCGTTGTTTATATGAACAGATTTGTAGGTTTTATTTTTACTAACATAAATTAAATGGCAAAAGCTGGGTACGTACGTCGTATTGGAATGTTTTTTTTATTATTGTTTGATTTTATTTTCAGTTACTTTCTTAAATAAATTTATGGTTTATTTAAAGATGTCTAATTTACCTATTCTTAAAACAGTTTAGTGATTGTGATTACTAGAATTTACTTGTGAAAAAGACTCGCATTATATCAATGTGACTTTTCACAGGTAAATGTGGTAATAAAATCAAAGTTAGAAAATGGAAGATTCATTGGCACACGATAATTTGCGCATTATTTGGTAATATACGTAACGTTTGTCTTAGCATTTAGCCCACGCCACAGTCGCACGCAAAAATATCGCGCACTGCCGTGCTATCCTGTAAAACCTTACCGTGAAAACTTCATCATAATCATAATGTTCCCACTGCTGGGACACAGGCCTCCTCTCTATGAGAGGGAGTGGGCCGTAATCCACCACGCGGGCCCAGTGCGGGTTGGCAGATGTCACATGTCTTCGAATTTTTGGTTCTAGGACATGCCGGTTTCCTCACGATGTTTTCCTTCACCGTTTTGAGAGCAGTGGTGATGAAATAATTTACACAAAGTAAAGCGCCTGTCTGGGTTTGAACCTACGACCTACAACTCGTAAGTCGCGGCCGATACCACTGGGCCACCACTGCTCCGTGAAAACTTAAGGGTACATTTTAAATGCTCACCAAAATAATTTTTGAACCTACCAAAATGGATCAATGCTCACCAAATCTTGTTTCCCTGAAATAGTAACATTAATACCCAAAATGAAAAATATTGGCGACGTAGGATGCAAGAGCGAGCGAAGGGCACCCCGAGGTCAGGGTTCAAACTCTTTACACAGAAATAGGGGCCCCGCAAAGCAGGGCTCCGTCGACATAGGATAAAAAGGAAAATCGGTTCTACAATACTTTATGAAACACAATTTGGTGAGCATTTATCCATTCTGGCAGGTATTTCGAATTTTTTGGTAGTAAAATAGGTACTTTTCTGGTAGGCGTTTAAATACAAGCCAAACCTTAAGTGAAGAGAGCTGCCAATAGTGTCAATCCCATAGCATGAGGTTGGTTGACAGCTCACTTCACCTGAGTTTTCACGGTGAGATGTTTACAGAATAGATCGGCTGGATTTTCAACTATCGGTGTTGAGCCGAGAATTGAGAATTCAACGGAGCGCAAAAAAAAAAAGACTGTTGGATTTTCAAAAATCGCCGCGGGGAAATCTCGCCCGTCGGAACCTAGGCTTACAGCCAATGTGCGTACTTATCGCGTGTCCAAATTATCTGACTGAATTATAGTATAACTTGCCAGCAATCAGAATGGGATAATCTAACTTTTGAACAAGTAGCCTCGGCACACATCCGTGCAACAACAAGGTTCCATCTCCTGATCGTTTGCAGACTACACTATAGCAACACAACCCGCCTAAGTTAACTTGAGACCCGAGCGGAATGCGCCCTCCCCTCCCCACTCGCGCCCCTCTGGTAACCCTCGATCTATCATCTGGGAAATAAACACGCGTAGGGTGGCACCGCGTCCGGTGTAACATGTTCGCTGCCCTTGAGTACTGTCAACAAATGGCACGCTTAGGGTCAGTCCACACCGCGACGCGACGCGGCGCGCAGTTTTCAAGATAGCAATACAATTATAGACCTTATCTACTACAGTAAAAGGTACACAATTCAGTGAGGTGGTGTCTACTATGTCGAGCTACGCCGCGCGGCGCTGCGCGGCCCACCTCACTGCATTGTGTACCTTTTTGTGTAGTAGATAAGGTCTATAATTGTATTGCTATCTTGAAATTGCGCGCTGCGTCGCGGTGTGTTCTGACCCTTACGTCGTCCGAGCGAAGTGTCAAGTTAATTTGGGCGGGTTATACTTGTGATTGACAATGACAATTTGTAACGAAGGAGTACAGCCAGCCTATGACTACTATGAGTTTAAACGCGTGTTGTTAGCTGCTCCGCGCGCGCGCACTCTCTCCGCACGCATCGTGTGTATAGACGCGTGAAATTATTGCAATACAGGCACTTTGTTCCTATGAAAGTAAATAAAAAATTTAATAAATCGAAGTTCATTTTATTTTACTTAAAACCTGCTTGTGTTTTTGCTATTTGAGTCCTTACGAAGCCGGAAAGCTGGTTAAAAATGTATTTGTTCTTCTTTTTGGCACCTTTCTCTTGGCTGAAGTTCGTTTGGACTCGGAACAAGTTGGTATAGCGAGAATAAGAATAGAGTTGTAACGGATTGGATCGATATCTAAATGAACTCTTATTTGTCCTTTCGTGCCTAAATAAACACTTCTTGTTTAATTTGAGGATCTAAAAATTAAATATTTAGTTGACGTTGTTATAATTTCACAAATCATCTCATTCTCATACAGTCTGTTTCTACCCTTCCATTGTGTAAATATCGGAGGAAAACCATGAAGTTATGGGAAATATGCTTTTGATGCGTCCTCTGTGCTTTGCGGTTATATGCTTTCGCACAACCGAAATAAGGCAGCCAAAGAGAGGCTTTTATGCCGAAAAACCTTTTGGAAATTATTTTCGAGTTTTGTAGAAAGATGTTTGATAGATGCAAAGACAAAATTATATTCATACCTTGTCGTAATCGATCATCGACTTTGTAACAGCAGCAACGATTTTTTAACTGTTATCGATAAAATAGGGTTTGAATTATATTATCGATTTGTCTCACCTCTATCTAAAAAACTCGATATCAAAGTGTTGTGTCGACATAATTAAATGTGCTAAATTAATGTTAATATCAAATCATACTCTCGAGTCTCGATATTATTAGAGTTTTAGCTGCTATCTACTTTATTACCTAACCCACTCATTGTATATGTTTAGCAATCTTAACATGTACATAAAGGACATATAATTATGTGTCGTGAAATTCGACCAACCGGCTTTACATGCGCGTGCGACAAAGTTATGTCGACCGAATGACTATTTTGATCATATTCAAGGAGAGTTACGGTGTGAGATAATGTCACGATATAATCTTGTCGTACACGCATGTTTGTTGGCAGGCCAACGTTGTCGTTTAGTGCGTGTTAAGATTGCAGCTTTTCAAAAGTTTGTTCTCCCAAATGTTTCTTACCGACATGTTGATGTATGTAATATGTTATAACACATTGAGGGAGCTTTTCTATTACTTGCACAACTATTCCATAAGAAAGATCGTCTTCTGTGCATTAAATAACATTTTTTTAAACGAATTTCTAAACTGCTTAAGTACTATTTTAGCGTCATATTTGACATTGTTCTTGTCAACTACAGTTGTGCAATTAAAGTCTTGCTCAACAAAATTAATTCTAGAACAATACAGTTTCAGCGCTTATACTGAACTATCTGCTGTACATTCGGCAACACAGTACGATTCAGCAGAGCAGATAAGTGTTAAAACTGTTTGCCAAAATGTTCTCAGCAATAACTCATTTACACGGATATGGTTTCTCAGATCCGGATCCGGATACAGATGATCATCTGTCGAAGTCTATGAACGATCTCGATACAAAATGTGCGAGAAACTATCTCCATGTAAATGTGCCTTTCGACTGTGAAAAGTTCCTTCCAATGTGTCTGTGCTTTGCCGCTGTCCTTCCGCGTCCCACACATCGCCTGCCCATAGTAGCTCTGTCACATGCCTCGCTACACTAAACACGACCCTAACACCTAGCTAATAAGGGCTACACTTGTATACTGCGAGTAAATATAGCTTTGGGAAGCGTTGCTAAAGTATGTACTTGCGTTTTGTATTTTATGTCGAGATATTCTCGCAACGATGTTGTTTTTTGGAGTGGATGGTTTACAGGGTGTTGTGTTTGTAAAAGAATAAAAGAAAGGATCACTTTACATCGTCAAATTGACAAAAAAAATTGACGGCGATGTCGGTGACGATACAAACTTTATCTGCGCGTAAGGTTAGGTTTCTTAGAAGAGTGGTGGCCCCCATACAACCGCAACATAATCAGCCTATAACGTTCCCACTGCTGGGACACAGGCCTCCTCTCTGTGAGAGGGAGTGGGCCATAATCCACCACTTAGAGCCAGGGCGAGTTGTTAGATGTCACATGTCTTCGAATTTTTGGTTCTAGGACATGGCGCTTTCTTCACCGTTTTGAAAGCAGTGGTGATGAAATTTATTTACACAAAGTAAACCGCCTGCCTGGGTTCGTACCTACGACCTATTACTCGTTTTTCCGTTACCACTTGGCCACCAGCCGCAGGCTGTCATGATTGGTTTTCATAAATAACGTTTCATGAAAATTATTTGACTTTCATAATGTTTCATGAAAATGATCTGACTTTCATAAATAACGTTTCATGAAAATTATTTATTTGTCTTTCATAATGTTTCATGAAAATTATTTGACTTTCATAAATAACGTTTCAGTGATGTCATTCGCTCGTAAATTGCGGACGCTATGTGGCGGCCTCCGCCCTACTAGGAAACCGTAGCTGTATGATAGACGCAAGTGCAAAATGGCGCTAAAACATCTATGTATATATATTCGAGCAAGATGTGTAGAATCCTTTCTTAACTAAATTGTAATTTACACGAATTTCTTTTTATTGTTCTCAAAGTCTAGTCATCATAAGATATCTCACATTTGCACAATGCACAACAATAATAGCCATACTTGTAAGCTATCCACTTGTTAGTAAATAACGTGGCTTTTACTGGCGAGGTGTGAGCGAGACAGCTGTTCTTCATCTCTCATCATCATGGTAGCTTCGCTGTCAGTAACATTAGCAGGCATTGAGTACCGACTCTTTGGTTCATACACTACTGTCTGTCTAGGAAGTAAGCAACATTTTACGAATAAAAAACGTTTGTCAAAAGAACATGGAGGACTGGGAATACAAAAGAACTCAAATCAACACACCTTTCGATTCTCGCGAAGAGTTCTGATGAAAATTGCTCCGAACAATTTCTGTAATACTTCAAAAGCCCGGTTTATATTAGCAATCTTGTTCCAAAATTTTGTTCACATCTTACACAGACAGAAAAAATATCTTTGCAAAACTGCACTTAATTAACACTGACATAAACAGCCGTATCTTCAAATTCAACAAAATTTAAAGTCGCATTTGATTCTCATCACTAGAATGTTTTGTAATGTCAGAAAAGACAATGCACAATAGACTGAATGACTATTTGAATTTAGATTGATATGGAACTGACATGGTTATTCTTGGACCGAGATGGACGCTTCCAGACGTCAGCATCATTCTCGCATCCGACTTTTTAGTTAAGTTTGAAAATTCGGGCCCAGTAAAAGTAGAGCTGCAACCAAAGAGTCTGTATAACCGGAGCGGGCAGAGCGGCGTGTAGTATCGCGGTCGTTGGTCGCGTGTCGATGGTGCTCGGTCGCAGGCTGGCTACACTCGCTCGCCGGGCTCGTGAAGCGCCGGCTCAGCGGGTACGTCAAGTGGCATCACCTTGCAGCGCGCAGAGACAACCCACACCAACATCATCTGCAGCATAGGTGAGCATCATTCATTTTTTACTTTAAAAAATTTGTCTGGACATGATATGTACGACAAGTAAGAACTGGGGCTATATTACGAAGTATTAAAACCATCGTGATTCCAGTCGGAAAAAGGGATGGTGGTATTGGTCATGTATAGCTCTGTTTTTCTCTTACACTCGAATCATGATGGCGTTAAACCTTCATAATACGGCACCTGTAGTGAAAAGAAATGCACAGTCTGGCAAACTTGACCAGCCAAAATTGTTGCTGGTAACTGCTGTAAAATTGGTAGTGGGAATTACCTTTTTTTTTTTACTTTTGATAAATAATCTGTCTTGTGCAGGCATGGTATTTAGGACAGGTTAGATCTGTAGTGAAAAGATAAGGTGCGCCGTGCGCATCTCTGAACAGCCAAAACAGCTTCCAAATCTTGCCAAGTGCTGGGAGATTGGTAGTGGAACTTTTATAATCACTCGTACTACTTATTTTTTGCAATTAGTGATATTTTTTATATCGTCGATCTTTCTGAAATTAATTTGTAGAGTTTATTAGATTACGATAGTGGGTATATTCCGTCGGATATTTTCTACCAAACGCAGTGGCATTTTTATATAGTAAAAGCGAAAGGGGCGGCGGGCGATAAAATGGCGTCTAATCAATATGTTGCCAAGATGAAAATGCCGTTACGTTTGGTAGAATTTATCATCCACAGAATATACCCATTATCGTAATTGCCCAGCTCCCCAGTAAACTTTTCTAAATCCTAAAAGCTTTTTACAATTTGCTCCTCCATAAACGGCTCAGTTCTATGTTCAGCTGTTGGCAATCCTATCAAGAACGAAGCAATCATACTAAGGGCTGATTTTTCAACTATCAGATAACTTTTAACTGAAGATCTTCAAACCATCTCGTTCTCGTTCGATCTTTCGTTTCGTGGGTTCTATTGATCTTCAGTCGTTTGCATACTTTCTATTCAATAGCCATCAAATATTCCTATTTATTCTTTAGATTAAAGTTATCTAACGATTGAAATACCAGTCCTAAAATGTCAAATAATTAAATGCATTTAACGCTAAACGAATTTAAAACATTGTTGTATTTCTGTCAATCGTTTGACAGTCAGAATTATGTTTTATTTGAATACGTTTAGCGTTTAAATGCATTCAGTGATTTGTGGTGCAAGTGGGCCTAAAGCCATTACAAAATCGCACTATTCACAGATGGGGCAACAGCGAAAGTTGGAGCATGCCGGCCTCCCCCCTCCCCCCGCGCGCGCCCCCCCCGCGCCCCGCCGACTAGCGCGCGGGCGCTGCGTACTGTGGCATCACACACTCGCAACACTGCTTACACCGAGCCTTGGATCAGTTAGCCCTGCTTGAGAAAGCTTTGGAACAATTTGTTTATTTATCAATACTAGACTCGGGCATAATGTTAATGACAATTTAATCATAGTGTTACAAGTTTTCATAGTTCGGTGGACATTTTTCTTTTGTTTTTTTAGAAACAGCCAGTTCTTTATTTGATGTCTAAATAAGAAACCAATGTAGCCTTGTGCATGAAAATTATTTAACTATGGTATGAGGCATGGTTTGTGTGGTAGAGTGGAACAAATGACCATATCGGGACATGACATCTGCGGGCTAATTGCGTAACACACTAACAGTAGCAATGGCTTTATGTTGACAGTTCAACAACATTCATTGCGTTATTTACGTTGTTGAGCAGGCGAAATTTTCGAACATACGAAGCAATGAATTAGCAATATCCTTCAAAATTGAGAGAGAACCTGACACGATTACCATCGTTAAATAGTTTCGCTGTACCTCTTAATGTCGTAATACTGTAACAAAATAGAAAAATGGTAACCAATAGAAACGTAAACTTAAGAAATGCAGTCAATCTAAAAGTGAGTAATAGATGCCACGTTGTCCTCGCAACCATTGTTGTTCAACGTACTACGCTATATAATTATATCGATAATAACATAAACATTAGAGAAAGACTGCACGATCGCTTTGTATTTTATTACTGCTTAAGGTACGGTTCTGCTGCACGCGACTGAAATTGTCGATCTAGGACTCGAAATCGCTGTTGTTTTGCTCCCAGATTTACACACAGTTCACATAGTAGACAGATTAAAGTAAGTTTCAGCTTGTCAAATATACAGAATCAAATTAAATTAGGCGAAACTCCGTAGACTTGATGAGTATGGAAACTTAGATTTTTTTTTTCTTGGGGATTAACGACGGATGGTGTTGTTGTTACTTCAAGAATGAGTTTTATCTTTTGTTTTTCGTGTTTAGATATCCAAACAAATTACGTCTGTGAAGTTTACAAAAAAAAAAAAGATTTCTTAAACTAATATTTCAAGTGACTACGCAGACTGCGGTCGATGACCCCACAAAAAAGTCATCAAATTAATTTATTATAATGTTATTATATAGATACCCATCGCGTCTGCGAAGTTTCGCTAGCTAATTTAATATATTTCTTTATAAAGTTAGTGTACTTATCTGGCTACTAAACAAATTGTATTCAAAGTGCCTGACCTAAGACTGAGTTTCTGACTGAGATCAACGAAAATAATCCATAAAAAACCGCGAGTATACGAATAAACAAGCTACCTCTCAATGTGATTCACTCTCCGGTTACTTTTTAATGTTAAATCAGTCTTCATAGAGAGTAAGAAATACAGCATTTTAAACGTCACAGATTTGGTCGTGATTGCAGATCAGTCGCGTGCGCGGAACAACACCTTTAGGGACCATCCATAAATTACATCACACGAATTTCATATTTTTGGAACCCCTCCTTGTCACAGGTGGTAAAGAAAACGAACGAGTTTAATTAATACTTTAGTTTTATTCATGTGACGTCACGGGATTTATGACGCTCCCACCCTTGTCACACGATGTCAGGGAGGCTGTCCATTTAATTCGTAAGACAATTTTAACCACTTTCTGGGTGAGAAAAATGAGAATTGGATGAACTACATATAAGTTTTTTAAATTAATATGAATGTCTGCGGGCGTTTTGGAAATTAGAATTTTTGCTTACTTTTGTGGTCTTACGTAAGAACAATCCTCCAAAACCCATGTAAAAAAAAGGTAAGACTGGTTCGGACCCCCTTCCCCTCTCGGATCGTCTTACGTAATAAATGAACAGCCCCACACTTTGTTAACCCCTCCTCCCTCCCCTTGAAAGAAAAGAAAGAAAAGTATTTATTGCGACTCGCACAGGAAGATCACAAACTAAACTAAACACAGTCAAAAATAAACAACAAAATTTTTTTTTTTTTTAAAGTAACAAAAAGAAAAATGAAACGGAAAGTCCGATACGAGGCCAAAAGGCTCCTATCTCAGGATGAAGGGTCCTATCTCTCCTTTAAGGCGAAAGCGCCAGGGTAGCCCGCGAAATTCAATTTTTTTTACGTTTTTTGCAATTTGCTGGTCAGTATTAAGTTGTACGTTAATTAAAATTCGATTCCCGGCCGTAACAAATATGGTTTTACAGAATTATAATTATTAAAGTCATCACCACAACTCTCTAAGACCAAGTAATCCCCAAGAATGACTATTTCATGAAAACTTGACATTTGGGGATTATACTAACTTCACAAGTTGTATTACTGATTGTAATGGTTATAATTCTGTAAATACATATTTGTTACGGCCGCGAATGATATTTTAATCAACGTACAACTTAATACTGACCAGCAAATTGCAAAAAACGTAAGAAAATTTGAATTTAGCGGGCCACCTTAGCGCTTCCCCCTTAACGTGTGGTGTAATTTATGGTATTCCTTTATGTAAATAGTCTATCTACGTCCGTGCAGTATTAAGCAACGGTGTGCGAAGGCTTATTGCGTGATAATAGTAACTCGGCACATGTTCATAGTACTCGTTAAATTAATATTTTGGAACAAAACGCGTTTAGTAGTTATAAAGGAACATTTAGTACGGAGTTGTGTCGTCATAGTGATATATTTTGGGATATACTAGTTGATTCTGTGATTGTGAATGACCTGACTACGGTGCCAGTGAGACTGCTTCCTTGTTGGTCGGTGAGGTTTATTTTTTTTTTGTCATCCGAAGAAAATAATAGGTACATACATGAGTTAATGCATTGACTGCCACCGCAGCCACCGGTGACCGCGAACAATAGATTTTCTATTGTGTCTGTGGTCTGGCAGTCAAAGTGTAGGTGGGCATTTTCTCCAGCATTTCCATGTAATGTAACGTTCTTGCGAATGGTACAGTCAGCAACAAAAGTCGATTAACACGTCAGTTTTTTTTAATTTCAGTTATTGAGCAAAATATTTGTTCAAGATTGCAGCAGAAGCACAGGCGCCAACACATCAAGCTACTACAATCTGTCAAATTTCTTTAATAGATTTTCAACTTTATCATTAAAGCATAAGGTTCAAAGTTGATTGGGAAAATTTGACAGTTTCGGGTAGCTTGATGTGCTGGTGTCTGTACAATGCAATTTTGAACAAATATTTACCGTACAATACAAGCAAAAGCTCAATTTAAATAAGCATTTCCTTGTAATGTAACGTTCCTGCGAATGCTTGACACTGTGTTCGAAGTAATGCTCACGGTGAGCGAGCATTTACCTGTAACTTTCCTTTCTCGATGAAACTTTATACAAATTCGCTCGTTTGCTAGCAAAATCAAGTTGTTACAAAGCGTTGAGGTCGTGACACATTAGATCTTTTGTCACAATAAATGCTCTCTCTCTATTCTACCTTTATCGATTCTTCACCAACCAATTAGGAAGAGGTTTTAGTTAAAGTTAAATCGGTAGTTTATGTTGGGAATGAGCCATACTAGTTTTTATCTAAACTAGAACCTAAGGAAATCACACACACCAATGACGGTTCAGTCATTCATACATTTTCATTGTGTGACATTACACTCTTGGCTTCATCGTAGTCGGGTAACAAGACAGGCTTATTAGGCGTACAATGTTTAAAACTACAACTCCTTACCAAAAAATAGTTCCAAGGCTAAACCATCGAAACAGTTATGGTATTTTAAACTTTATTCGGAAAACGTTACAGTTCTTATTACAAAATTGACAATTTAGACTCAGGTTTATCGTCAATTTTTATAATTAGAACTTTAATTTTGTCGGAATTAAGTTCGAATTTCAATAATGGCTTGATGGCTTAAACCTGGGTCTAAATATAAACCTTGTTTTGTAATGAGGCCGTAAGATATAGTTAATACTCACCCGTAATCAATCAAAGTGTCTTGGAACAAGAGTACGCCTATAATTATGGAATACCAAATTTTTCTCCCGAATTTTATAAATCAGAAGCAAAATTGGTTATTTCAGCTGTTAAAATTGAGAACACCATTTGTGAATCACAGACTATAAACTAAACTCCATGTATACATATTTAAATTAACGTTTGTGGGCTATCTACAGGTGTTGCTTTATTTGTGCACAACAAATTATTTATCATTCAGCAAAACACTGTAAAAACGTGAGCAATAAATAAACGTAGTCCGATTTTAGTACAATTTATGGTAACTTTCTGATTAAAAAATGTGCACCAATAAAGTAAGACCTAATATTTTTAACGAATTCGAGCAGTGTAGCTTTGACAATATGTACTTTACGTATTGGATGGGGAATTGAGTTTTGGCAGGACAATGTACTGTTGTGCTTTTGAATATGTTTCAATATAATTATGTGATGTGTGTAGTGTGATGATGTGTTTAACAGTAACAGATGTCATACATATAAGAAAGCCCTAGAAGAATACATAAGGACGAAGCACTAACACCTGAATGTCACCAATAATTTTTTTAATTATGTTGTTTTGTATAACTGTATGTGATCAGTGATCACAGAGACTGTATCTACTTTTTTATATATTTTCTATACATTTCTCATTATGTAAGTGAACCGTTATGTTCTTTTTTTGAGAAATAAATGTCTTTAAACCGAAGTAACTAGTGCGCTTCTCAAACAGATGATGAACTGACCGTTAGACTCGGTAGTAAGGGGTTTGAAAATTTTTATATGGAGCCTGGCATAACGCTCAGTTGATGACGTCACCTTAATCATCAACTTTGAACGTTAATATCTCAGAAACGTGACACTTTACGGGGTTTGGTCTTATTATGTTTCCTGTTCGCATTGATGTCAGCTATCGATTTATACAGGGTTATTGGTAAAACATTAACAACCTCTTATGAGGTCAATGTACTCGTCATTATGAACAACTTTTACTGTGGGACCAAACCTGAAATCGTGAAAAAAAAATCAGCTGGTCCCTACATTTTGACGAGTTTATACGAACATATTGTAGGGAACAGCTGATTTTTTTTTCGCGATTTAGGTTTGGGTTTGGTCACCTAGTAAAAGTTGTTCATAATGATGAGTACAATGACCTCTTAAGAGGTTGTTCATTGTTCAGAGTCCATTGACGCGTGACACTCGTGTGTATGGGCACTTAAATAGTTGACATAATCGGCGCTAGTGAATTTCGTCCCGTATCCCGCGCGAGTTTCGTCTGTTTTTGACCAGAGCTTTTCTGTTAGTATGGCACTGTTATTGAAAGCCACATCTTTAAGCTCCCGTACCCGATTTTACGTGAGAGTTGAAAATCCAACAGTGTGTTTTTTGACGCGCTGGAAGGCACTCCATTGGATTCTCAATGCTCGGTTCAACACCGAGAGTTGAAAATCCATTGCGCGATAAAAAAATATCCCGTGGGAAAATCCCCTGGGCTAAAGCACAACAGTACATAGCCTAAAGAATGCACTGTACAGTAGGGGGTTGTATTCCTATTCTACAATCAATAGTAATAGATAACGGTTTCTATAATTGTAAATATCGTGTATATTTTATTGTAAGTGACAGATAATGCAATACAGAGAGCGCAACATTTTATTTGTATTATACATAGGTCGGGTTCGTTCACCGGCCAGATGCAGAAAAAAAAATTAAGATTTTTTTTTGTATGTGCGGATTTAATCCTGATAGAAATATTGCTTTGTACTTATGTCTTTTTTAGATGGGTTGTTATTGAAGTGTCCTGTTGTATGATAGTTTCCGATGTAAGTACAAATAATAGTTAAATACTACTTCCAATGGTCCATTGTTGTTGTTTCCACATCTGTTTTACTTTCAAGTTATTTTGTCTTTACGTCATAAAGATAAAGTTTCCTAAAATTGGGGTTGGCACCACATAGCGTCAGCAGTTTACCGTCGAACGACGTCACTGAAACGTTATTTCTGAAAGTAAGTTGGTGTGTTTTTCTAGAGAACAGTTTTTGGCACTGTTAAGTCAAACCCGCTGCCATCTTCGTGACAGCCGTCACTGCGGCCGTTATGTAGCGTCCACCGCTGTCGTAGGAAACCATAGCTTAATAGAAAATGAATATTTTGCTTTATCGATCATTCTAAGCACTGATCTGGCCAGTGAACGAACCCAAATGATTTGAGTTGTACTTTGATTTATAACAAATAGAACGTCATAGTCTTTACAGCTTATATATTATAATAAATGTAGTATTTAATTGTACATTTCTTTTTTTAATATTTTGACCAAATGTATAGATTAAAATCGGATATTTTTTTTTGTTCGCTTCGGGTGTACGAGTGTTGTAACTCGACTATCTTGATTTTAGTCGAATAGTTGACTTATTAGTCGATTTTAGTCAACTAAACTAGACGTTTAGATTTTTGGAAAGCTTCGTATAATCGAATTAATAGTTTGTCGGTTTAGTTGGCTGAACATCGATTCGTACAATAAGCAAACGTGATGTGCGTTGGATAGTTTTTGTTCAAATATTTTTTTACAATTTACCCTTTATTTTTATTATTACGTTAATTTGACATTTACAAATATGAGCCATAATCAACTGTAATGTTCATGTACACAATCATCAATTTGGCGTGAAATATTTTTAGGTACATATTTATAGCAATCGCTTGAAATTACAAGAACTATCCGTTTAAAGGCTATTTAAAGCAACGTTTGTGATTAGCACCGCGTGCCCCACGCTGGGCGCCAGTACACGATTGATCAGTGACATGACTTTAACATACTTTTGATTTGTAAAACTCTGTTTCAATACTAAATACCTCTTAACTTTGTCTTTGAACATGTTTTCCTTTACAGAAACTATAAAATGTTTTTTATTCTAATTTTACAATAAAATTCTTGTCGTGAAAGCAACATTATTTATCCCATTTCTCTTTGCTTTTCTTCACAACTAATATTTTACAATGGATTTTCCACCATATGTGATGTCACTGCGCAAGCGACGCTAGCGCCCTCTAGTCCGCGCGCCACCCTACGTGCAACCGCGTTAGTTAAGGCGAGACTATATTTAAATAAATCTATTTAATAAACAACGATTAACTTGTTTTCTATTAAGTATATTATTGCAATAATTATTATTTTATTGTGTATTATATGGATCAAATTTTATTTATTGGTGTTTTATTATTTACCACCTTTATCAATACTATACACGCCTTATCAATTATTTGTCAAGTGAAGTTTAAAATGAACCCTCAAAGTCAACGTGTTTAAACTATTATAATATGACGTCTAAAAAGAAGCATAAGAGCGTTCATCCCGCGCGGGTTGGCAACACACCATAAATAAACGTCGTTTCCCGCCAGTAATCTTATCATCTTATCTTATACCAGTACCTACATTCATAGCAAATAAAGTTCTGATTCTGATTCTGAATCTTTGGTCAATGTTACTTTGTTACAATGTTACTTTAGTTATCTACGCATCCGGTACATCAAACTATGATGTACCGGATGCGTAGATAACTGCTATGTGATGGATCTTATTCTGAATTCCCTCCGTCTGGGAAGAACGGAGGGTTATGTCGGACTTCTAACGACTAAAACCCCACTATTCCGTCTAATACCACGAGTCGGGGGGGCCCGAGAGATACTTATACATTTTGCCACACCCCCGACTTGTATCAGCCCGCCATGCCTAGTGAACCCCATCACCAAGTGCGGCCGATCCCACGACCGCACGTCCTTCGCGCCACCTCTTTGAGCACGACTGCTAGATCTTATTACACCCAGTATCTTCCTAAAACCAAACGCAATTTCAAAGTCAGTTGAAATAAGCACAAATAAAACGAGTATGGCTTTTATTTAAAAAATAATATATTTTGTACAATGTTTGCGTGTAAACAACTATTGCGTCGGAATACAAAACGTTAGAATGTAGTACGGAATATATGCTTATGTACAGTAACACCTAATGTTGGAGGATTGAAGCGAATTTGTAGGAGACTGCTGGCAAGGAAGAATTTTGAAGCTTTGTAAAAATGAAGTTTTTTTTCTAGAGAAAAATATGCACCAAAGTCACAACGTCTGGTGAAAATCATATCACATACCACATGTAGAGTTTTTGATAAATTTACATTCGGATATGAAATCGGCTGTAGCTGTCGCGTTTTAGCAAGACAATAGCAGTCAGTGCCCTTTCCCTAATATCACTCCGAAGGAACTCAAACAAAAAACTATGCAGGGTTTTCGTTATTGGAACATCTCATCACTGCAGACATTGGCCCCGAACTTTATTTCAATTTTTGAAATTTAAAATGCTAGAAGATTTAGGTCAATGACCGCTATTGCTACAACTCAACTACAGTAAATATTGCTGCAAATGTATTATTGGGGTTTCATGTAATTTCTCCTTGTCATCATCTGCCGAGCCTTTTCCCAACTATGTGGTGTCGCTCGGCTTCCAGTCTAACCGGATGCAGTTGAATACCAGTATTTTACATGGAGCGACTGCCTATCTGACTTCCACAACCCAATTACTGGGTAATACGATACACAGTGGTTGTCAGACTTTCGGGCTTCTGACTACATATCTCCTTGTAAAATATAAAAAATAAGTACTAATAGGAATATAATTAATAAGGCAAGTTAGAATTATTACTGTAACAACTAAAGGTCTTAGGACATAATCACATAGAAACTTATCACTAAGGAAGAAATTATAACCTCTTCTGAAAACAAGAAGATACCCCAACTTTACTAGATATTAACATGATAAGCACAAACTTGCCAGCAGTTTAACAGATGGTCTATTTGAAATTATATTTTAATAATACAATTTATAGCAATAAATATAAAAGCAATCACATAACTATAACATTTAAACTCTTTGGTACAATCAGTAATAGGCGTTATTTCACATAATTATGTTTAAAATAATTTTAAACTGGAAAAGCTAATTCAATAAAATAAATAAATAGGGAACAAACAACAAGGCTCGTTTTGACATGATTGCAGATCTTTTATAAAACGAAAGAATCTCTTCTTTTGATGTCTTTTAATATTCTTAAAATTATAATGAGTAAAAAAGTTTAAAAGGCGAAAGGGACAGGGCAGCCCGCTAAATAAAAATTTTCTTACGTTTTTGCTTTGTTTTTACTTTCTTCTTTGATCTTTGACACCAAAATTGGTACTAAATCCTTCAAGCACCGCGTGTATCCTATGTAATACTATACAATAGAAAATCAATTGTTTCATTAGCGGAGCTTGAGAGGTCACTCAAATAATTTTTTTTTTTTTTTGTTTTCTTAATTTGACCAAGCGCACAAATTACAAGGAAGACATCTTTATTCAACTAGCCATCCAACGAGGTATACAAATATTTAGAGGCGCCGGTGAAACAGTCGATAATGCTGGCAAAGGTCCAACTTGCAAATGGCTGAAACATTAAAAAATTGAGTGATCATCAAATGAGTCGACAGGTCTTTGTCATTTTCCAATTTGCCGGTCACTGTCAGGCTGTATGTTGATTAAAATATGATTCAAGACCATAACAATATAATATTGACAGATTTATAATCATGAAAATCATGAAGACAACCGTTTTAGCTCGAACTGTCCTATTGAATGACTATTTCCTGAAATCATGACAATCATTTGAGACCAATGAAATTCTAACTTAGAGAATTTGAACTTCGCGGGCTTTCTTAGTGCATCCTTAATAAATCTGCGATTATCTCAAAACAAAACCACGAAAATTATCTTAATTCAATTTGCATTAATAATGTAGTAACAAACCAGCATTTTATAATTAAAAATAATCAACATAGAAAAGGCATTACAGACTTACACCACAAACTACTTCAAGTCTATATTTATTTTAAAAATTGCACATTGCTAATCTGCTGCGTACAGCTAGTAAGAGATATAATCACCTTAGGCAAAAATTGAAACTATTTTTATCATGTGCCAGCATATGCCATTTACATTTTTAACTCTATTATCAAGATGGTAACGATTATAATCGCCCTTCTGCAACTTATATAATAATGCAAGGTACATGCGACGGCCAGACTTTCATTTCGGAGGCACATTGGATCGGCTACTGTCTTAAAAGGGCTAAGCCCATCAGATTTGCTAGACCTCTTCATAACAGTCTGGTTACCGAAGACTCAACGCAGAGAATAATAAGCTATATTTTCAGTGGCATAAAGTGGAAATTGCTACGAACGTTGGTGTAGACATTAGAGGCGCGGTTCTTACGAGTATTATTTTGTGTTTTAAGACACTGACAATAAGGCTAGTTATTCAATAACAGCTGAGCCTATTACGTCATCTACCTGAAGCGAGCATATTTTCTTGTACAGTCGACCGAACGTCTGTGGTAACACTGACTGAGCTGACCTAGCGCAGTACGGAGTATCAATCGGAATCTGAATCATTTTGAAGCAAATTGCTAATCCATTGCTTCATAAGTTCGAAAAATTTGTCTGCTCAACACGTAAATAAAGCAAGGAAAGTTGTTGAACTGTCAAAATGAAACCGATTCCGAATATTCCGATTGATAATGTGTTACGCAATTGCTCCGCAGCTTATATTTCTTTTATTACCACTGACTTGCAGCCTACTGTAAATACAATACAATGAGGGAAAAGGGCCTCAAGCCTACAAGCTACAGCTTATACTAATTACAAACTACAATAAATAAAGTCAACAACAAAATAGCGAATATCGCGATTTAATACGACAACCAAATTTTTCAACATCCTCGTTCATCCTTACATTATCCGTTAACATCTGACTAGTAACACACGGTTAAGGACGTTCAAAGGGGTAGAAGACCCATGGCCTGTTTTACCAGATAAGTCCCGGTTAACATATCTGGTAGATATTTTCACATAAATTCCGTGGCATTTTTTTATTTATCTGGAAGATTTTGCCACTGTAAAACAGGCTCTCAAACTTAATTTTAAAAGGTCATTGGGCCAGTTACTCGAACGAAAATTGTCGCAAAATTAATGTAGAAAATTGTCAAGCACATCGAGGCCCGCCGTCGAGGTAGACCATGGCGAAGGTGGTGTGACGATCTAACGAGGTTTGCAGGGCCAAAGAGATCGCATAAGACAGGGAGGTTTGGAAGGAAAAAGGGGAAGCCTTTGCCCAGCAGCGGGACACAATACTTAAAGGAAAAAGAAAAAAAACAGTGGCACTCCGGGAGTGCCGACAGAAGTGAAAACAAAACACAAACAGAATACTTTGCCATCACTCACTGAAATATCGGATATACATTAAAACTGAGTACATCCCGAGGACAGCCGAACACAACCGAGTTCAATGGCTTTTTCCCATCTCAAAAAATGCCCACGTGCCTAAAGAATTTTAAAATTAAAAAAAGCTTTTGTAGTACATGAGGGACTTACAAAGTATGCATTATTAATTACATGGTGTAGGTAAAAGGATTTTTTGGGTAGCTGCTCTTCCGAGCTAGATCACTGAGTAATCTGGATTTAGGAGAGACAGTGTCGACTCTCAATTTGAGTATCACAATAATCAACGACCAATGGACCAAACTTACCACCCAATGGGTTCCTCCTTCCTCCCCTGTGTGTGTAAACGACCTGTATTCAATGACAGATTTTATTTAAGGATTATGTGTCGAATTGGGTGGATTTGGAGGCAATTTTATGACCAAATAAGTGTAAGATCCGACAAAAAAAAAATACACATAAAACAAAATGAACTAAAAAATGTTGACTTCAGCGCCATCCAGCGGGAAAATGGCCAAGAGCAGATCGTATGTTCCGTCTTAATGGCAAGCGACATCACGGCAGGCCCAGATGGAGATGGCGGGATGAGCTGGACTCTTTCAACAAAAACTGGTCCTTAGCTGCTTTGAACAGAGAGAAGTGGAAAGAGAGTAGGGACTAGGGAGGCCTTTGCCCTGCAGTCGGACATCACAGGCTAATAATAATAATCAACTGCTGTAACTACCTGTTGATAAATCATCATTCACCAATCATCGCAATTTACGCGCGCTTGACAATTTGTCACATTGATTTTGCGATAATTTTCGTTCGAAAAACTGGCCGTTAGTCGCTTATGGCTTATCATTTAAAAATATCAATTTACTGACGAAAGCCTTATGGCAAGCATCACTTTTGCTATTCCCCAAAATTTTTGGTAAACGATTCTATCAGGTTTTTCGAAAACATTTTAATTTCAAACTTTCCTTTTCAAACCTTAGTAAGGTACGTAGTTTAATAATTTATCTTATTTAACAATTCAATAGAATGACAAAATAACGCATCAAATCTTTTAACAGACCGAATAAGTACTAATGCCATTGAGCATAATCTTTAGTTTAAACAAATTGTTTGACTAGTGGCTAGTGGCTAACTAGAGGAGTTGTACCTATATCATATTTTTATCTCTAGATATGTAGCTCTCTTATGAGATTTAGCCCCCGTTGTTCCCACAGACGCAAAAATATCCTAGCGGGATTTTATTGCGCACTGGATTTTCAACTCTCGATGTTGAGCCATCATCATCCAACAGAGTGCATCCCAGTGAGGCAAAGAACACGCTGTTGGATTTTAAACTCTCGGCGCTAAGCAGTGCGTTCAAAGTCCAGTGTGCGGAAAAAAAATCGCCGCGGAAAAAAATCACCCGTCCGAACTTAGGCTTCCTTATTTAAAATTTCGTTTAGAAAATTATTTACTTACGTTAAGTTACTTTAATAAAGAGCAACTGTTTTTTTTTTCAATATGGCGCAGCATTGAAATGGCGGGAGACTTTACTCTGAAAGGCGGAACACGATTCTATAAAAAAATATTTTTTGTGCTTAAAACGCAGATACTAGAGTTGCGAAGAGAATTGACGAAACTTCGAAAGTTGCTACGGTATTGAGATATTAAAAACAACTATATCTACGTGTTCATAATAATAAGTTACGTCAACAATGTCCTTTTTCAGCAAGGCACACCACTATAGGTCCGGTCTACTCACGAGCCCATTCAATTTAGTATAAATATCTAATTTTAAGCTTATCTACTTTCCAAACATTTTTAATACATGTGTACCTTCACGACCGTTATCCCTTAGGGAGTGAGCACAGCTCCAAGCGATGCCAACACTGTTGGTCGGTAACTTTCAAATGCTCTAAGCACATGACCAATTCGAAGTCTGCGATTCCGACGTTGTACATCCAAAAGACGCTGACTTAGGTCATTGATGCACTGTAGTTAAATTAAATATAATTTTTTGGATATAAAGTTAACCTCATCCCATTTCCCGCCGCAGTGAGAAGCCTACGCGTGTTGTCGTGGTACCGACAGCGCGGCCGGTGCAGTTGCGATGCTGGTCGTATGCCTCCAACGTCTCCCATTATTGCTGTCGCTCCAATATCTATCCTGGAAAAAGTATTTACTAATTTAAGTAACTAGAAAAGAATTTGGTGATGGTTCCGTTCCGCTCCAAAATACTGTTAGCAAAAATATAATCCTTGACTTTCACCCAAATAGCAGCCAGGGGTTAGTTGTAGATCTATGTTGTAATAAAACATGGTCGGGATGTTATATTCAATTAAAAGTTGGTATATTTTAAATGTTATGCTTTTATAATAATAATAAAAGCCATTTATTCAGACCATTTGAAACTTATGCTAGTACATACAATAAAATTATTAATAAACTGTTGTAAAAAGTATAACTAAAAAAATAAAGAAAAAAAAAAAAAAAATTTTATGCTTTTATCACTTGCTAAAAAAATATGATTTTTGGCAATTCCAATCTCAAATAGCAGCCCGAGGGTTAATTGTAGACTTTCGCTGTAATAGTAAAACAATCTCAAGATGTTATTTCCCATAAGAGAACAGAAAAATTAAAAGAGAGAGAAGAGAAAAATTAAATGCCGGCCGGAAAAAGAATGTACTTCTTTTTCCGGCCGGCATTTAATTTTTGGCAAGTGTATGGAGTATTAAGACCGGTATTAAGACCGGTCTAGGTAGACGAGCTACTATTTGTTGCTATAATACTGAGGCTTTAAAGCAATTGGTCGTTAGTCTCTCTCCCCTACTTACCTTACAAGTCTAATGTGGCCGGCCGCCTTTCCCTCCACGCTGCGGACTACCGGGCACTGACGACGACGACAGGCCGAGTTCCAACGCGATGTTCTTGTCGACAGGGCTCCGCTTCAGGTAGTCCGATATGTGCTGGACGATCAGATCGATTGCCACTGGAATTTAGACCATAAAGTCAGTTATTTCGTTCACATACAAGATCAAGTAACAACGCTATAAAGTTCTTTTGGCGCGTGGCCAAAATCGGAATTACTAACGTCGCCATCTTGTTTTGTCAACACAATTTCTATGATAATTTCACAAATGTTTACCACAACAGCCCCTGTCAATGTCATTCTGGTGCTGGCGCCAAAAGATCCCTGTAGCACTTTATGTACGAATCCTAGCACAATGAGGTTATTTTAATCAAGTACCTAATTTATTGTTATAGTATGACTTAGAATGTAGCTAAATCGATTGAATATTATACAGCGTTATAAAATGTACCTACATAACCATACCATCTATTGATTTATGATCGTATATTCAATTATCTATTACTATGATAATGGATGTTTCAAGGTGCCTCAGTCATGTTATACGTTATGGTCTATTTATTCATAGCCCTAATGAAAATGCAAAATATCTACAACCATGAGTGGTGTCTATGGATAGGACCGAGTTGTATTATGCACTATATTCTATGACAGATTAAGTATGATGAGGTAGCCTACATCTACTAGACTAAACAGTTCTGAAGAGATAGTGTACCAGGAGTAAACGCCGTGTAAGCTTGTAAAAAAACGTGAAAGAATTTAAGAACACGGATGAAAAAAGATTGCATACAGCGGAGATGAGAATGTTGACATAGATGTGTGGAGTGATGAGAATGGAAGTACATCATTCTATAGTTTTATGATAGTGTTATTAACAGACTAGGAGATGTAACCAACTTCTGCAGGGAGGTGGGCTGGTGGCACAATGGTCTACCTGAAGGATTAAGTGCGGAAACCAAACCCTCTAACATAGAACATGGATAAAGTATGAAATAAGTACTCGTTAATCGTGTGTCTTGGTATGGGCATGTGATGAGGAGGGAGGAAATATATGTGACTAAAAGAGTGATGAATATAAATGTTGATGGATGGAGAGGGAGAGAAATGCCAAAGAAAAGATGAATGGATCGTGTGAGAGATGATATGAACCATTATTGGAACGAATTTCTTTAACGGAGCTTGCGGTAGGAGGGAACTTGGTGAAAACGTCACGTAACGAAAAAGCGTTATGCCCCCTTCATGCGACTTTTTATTACATGAGTGACAGCGGGAAAGCAAGAGATAGTTTTCATGGTTTTCAAGGGTGCTGAAGCCTAGTGAGGTCAAAATGAAAATCCAAGATGGCGGCTGCAAAACTGTTCCAAATTTTTCGTCATGGGTATCGTTTTCATAGTTTTCGAGGGTGCTGAAGCCGAGAGATGAGGTCAAAATGAAAATCCAACATATATTATTTTCGAATTTTCGCGGCTACCATCTTGGATTTTCATTTTGAACTTCGTTCCTGCCGGGGATCCTCCGACCTCACGTCTTTCAACCAAAGCACCTGCCATCTAGGCTCTTCACCATCTTTCACCCTTCACTTGGTTGATTAGTACCTAGAGAATGCCTAAGTCTTAGTCCGCCTTTTTTGTGCGCGAAAAGTTTAAATAAATAAAAATGAAAGAAAAGGGAGTGAATAATAGCGTGACAGTTGCGTTGCGGTTGTCGTTGGTTGGTTCTTAGCGTGACGGAAAATGGAAGAAGAAAACGTGTTGCGCCGACGGCGACGCCAACTAACATGGGAAAAGGGCAGGAAGATTATATAGTTAGATTGTCTTTCTGTGACACATGTAAGATAGAAAAGCTCTATTTACTCGATGCTAGTTTCTTACTTTTAATAGCACATTACGATACGTGTCGCTTAAGTAGTCAGTTATTGCACGGCGCGGGCGTGAAATTAGCCGTGCATTAATAGACCACTAATCACACGTATCGTAAACTATTTGATACCTCGTGTGACCTAAACCCGCACTTAAGTCACGCTTTTCTGTGTAAAAATGGACTACACAAATTAAAGGAAAAAAACCATTACAAAAAAAAAACAACCGACTTAAAAAAAAAAACAATTTATGTAAAGTGAAAAATAACTTTAATTTAGGATGTCGGTGTCGTTGGGTTCGCATTTTCGTTGTTTGCCACCGACTTAAGAAATTAAAGTTATTTTTCACTTTGTAGTGACTTGTCTTTTTTGGAGTCTGTTCTTTTTTTTTGGAAGAAAATTTTTTTTTTCACTTTTAGCTTGTACTTGCCCCACACAAAGTCGTATAACACTACTTAAGTACTTACTATGTAAATATCAGTGACAGGAAGTAATTATAACATCATCAATATAAACTAAGTGGCAAAAATACGTATTATTGAAGCTAACTCAAAAACTACCGAAGCAAAGTTAATAAAATTTATATGGGACCACCCCTGAGGCATACCCTAGCCACTAAAAAAAGAATTTTTGAAATCGATTCACAATTGCCGGAGATATCATCACATAACAAACATCATACAGTCGAATTGAGAACCTCCTCCTTTTTGAAGTCGGTTAAAAAGCGTGTCTTATGTGCGAGCTTAGGTCACACAGTGTCAAAAAATCAAATTGAAGCAACAAATGACTACAACAACAACTTTGCTTTTTGCTTGCGTGCAACTTTTATTGTTGCTTCATCTTATGGTAAATTAAATTGCGACGTATGTACAGGCTTAAAAATCTAGCTTTTAGATACTTAGTCATTTTTCAGGTATTTTTTCAAATGTAATATCTATATATTTCAATCAATCAACTACACATAGGCCTCCCCCAGACTGCGTCACAACACCCCGTCCTCCGCCTTCCGCATCCAGTCTACCCCAGCCACCTTGTTTAGGTCGTCCGTCCATCTAGCTGGGGGGCGTCCCACACTACGCTTGCCGATACGTGGTCTCCACTCCAGGAGTCATCTGCTCCACCGGCCATCGGTCCTTCGACAGACATGGCCAGCCCACTGCCACTTCAGTTTGCTTACTCTGCAAGCTATGTCGGTAACTCCGGTTCTTTTCCGGATAATTTCATTCCTGATTTTATCCCTCAAAGAGACTCCGAGCATAGCTCGCTCCATAGCGCGCTGAGCGACCTTGAATCTGTTGACCAGCCCTATATATTTACTAGTTGTATTATTATAAAAAAAAACGACCTTGTGAAGGCCACAGGAACCCGCTGGATGCGGGAAGCATAGAACCAGTCGGTGGAGTAGCATGGAGGAGGCTTATGTCCAGCTGTGGACGTCTTTCGGCTGATGATTATTATAAAAATAAACGCAGATTCAAATTTGCAAACACTTTATTCGTTTAAAATATACATAAATGACTTCAATTATGCATTGTTTTAAATGGAAATTATATAATAATTAGACAGGCAATAAACATTAAACAAATATATAGTTTGTGCTGATTACATAATTATATGTAAAAATATACCTTTGTGTTATGCATAAAACAACCAAAAGAATACCTAAAATAAAACTTAAAACCATTAATGTAGTTAATACTGTACAGAAAATGTGTGTGTGAATATGATGTTGAATTACTAAAGTAATCATTTTTCGAGTGCGTAAAAGAGATGAAGCTATACGGAACGAATAGCTCCGTCTCTTTTATACACTAAAAGTGATGACCAACACTTCCGTATATGATCTTAGTACGACAACATACAACGTGGCAATGCTGCCAGCCTTTTGGGCGCTGTTCCTGTTGACAGCGATGCGGACGAATTTCTTGATTAATAAGTTTGAAATTGCCAACCCGCCTTAAGCAAGCGTGGTGATCAAATGCTCTGTATGAGAAGAGCTGTCTTTGCCCTGGTAGTGGTTCATTCGTAGTAGCCAACATTTGTAATAAAAAAAGATTCATTTTATGATCATAAAGGCTGTTTTATGCAAAACAATGACAATATTTAAAGTACACATAGAGGACATCACACACATTGATTTAACTATACAAATCAACGCGTCAACTGTATATAAATGCTACGTAAAATGCTGAAGCTCTACATAATAATAATTATTATAATATGCGATTGTGCATAAACAACATAATACTCCCATGGGAAAGTTAACTAGGAAATAAGGATGGGCAGACAATGTCGAATTTTTAAACTGTCATAAGTTTTAACTATTGTAAATAACGTTAATATTATTGTAACAATTATTTTCACCATGTTATTTTAAGCTTTGGTTTCTAGGAAAGCGGTGAACGGTCAAACAATAGCGATTGTCCAAATACGGAGGGTTTTTTGACACCATTAAGGTGTCAAAAAACCCTCAAAAAGACTGGTGAAAAAAATGATATTCTAAGTAAACACTGGGTGAAAAAGACAGATTTATAATTTGACGGAACCGCTTCTCTAGGTAATCGTGGCTAGATCTTACTATTGAACAACATAACATAATATGCGATGTTAATAGGAATATTTCTTTCTATGCTATTGACCCAGAAGGCCAATTTCCGCAATTAAAAACGTTACAAATCTAGTCGCAATCTAATCTCAGCGACAATCAATGTCAAAAATGTAGTGGAATTCGACGTTTGAGACTGAATCTGGGGGCCTAAAAAGGCCACTTTAGCAGAATCATAAAAGGATAACATTATGTATCATAATGGACAGTTAACTGTTAAGTTAATCGTATCAAATCCCATTGGTGAAGGATAATATGTCAGTTTTTTTGTCTCTGCTAAAATACCAATAAATCCAATCCAAATCCAATCCCAATTTCTTTGATTATACCTACGTAGTGCAGCGAAAAAAAGAAAAACACGGACTGTCTTCACCATATTATAATTCATAATGTTATCCTTTTATGATTCTGCCAAAGTGGCCTTTTTAGGCCCCCAGACTGTGAACGTTCTTAAAATTACGAGAATTGCCCCTCTGGACATATCAAATGTAGAATAAAAAATGTAGTCTTACCAGAAAACAATTTAAGTGTCAGTCAATAATAATCACAAAAAAAAAAAACAAGTTAATTAGCCGAAACCTACAATTTTAAACAACAATAATTACTTGACTATGATATTTTTACAACTAAAATACTTCTTAGGTTGAACGCGCACTTTTGCAACACTGATATTTATAGTCTGTAGCAGAAAAGATAGGGAGTAAACACTTATGACTATATCTAATTTTCAAAGAGGCAAAATTAGATTTTTATTCAATGAAAATATGTGGAGCAGTTGATGTATTTATTCAAACAAGCTAAGTGCCGGATAGGATTACCCATCTGCAAAAATTATGAACTTCCATACAAGCTTTCACCCCCTTTAGGGGATGGATTTTCACAAATCCTTCCTTAGTGCTCACCCTCGTTATGTAAGGAACTCTTGCGCAAAATGTCAAGATTTTAAACACAACGGTTTAGGCTGTGCGTTGTCTGTTAGTGATATTAAGATTTTTACTTAGACAATAGCTCATTATCATGCATTTTTCCGCTCCCTAAAGTTGGAATATCATACTTCAGATTTAGATCATGATAACCAATCGTGGCTGATGACTTTGAAAATAATAATACCAACAAATACTCGATTATGATGACTAATCATGGCTGGTGGTCGCAAATACTTGATTATGATGATCAATCATGGCTGGTGGTCGCAACTACTCCATTATGATGACCAATCATGGCTGGTGGTCGCAAAAGCCCGCGTTCTACTTCAATTCCAATACTCGATACGACATACAATTTTAAATTTTTTACATATTTTTTTTACGTTTTCCACTACGTTTTTATCACATTTAATCATTGGAATTGGCCATGCCTTCTGTTTCTTTCAGATTTCATTTCTACACAGCTTTTGGTATTTGGTAAATAGTTTTTTTTTTTTGTTAGCTCTATCTTAGTATCACTAGTATTGTATTGCGAGATATTTAGACCCAGATGGTTTTAAATTCTAGTAGAAGAAGATTATCACAAGACAACGAGCCCCTTTTCACGCCGCATTTGGTTTTTACTTTGCCAATTAAAGTAGCCGTTTCATACGAATATCATAATAATGGCATTAGAATAAGGTTTTTATTAGTATGAAACTCTTATTCACGTTGACTCATAGGAATATAAACTTATTTGCAGATGAAATTAGGTTCATATTCGTATGAAAAGCTAATTTTACATAGCTGTGATTTTTTTTCTGGTTGCTGTATACTCAGAGCCGGATATCCGGTAGCGAATGTTTGGAAAACCGGATGAATTGTGCCGGTACATGGTATTTTTCATACGAGGCACACATTCCTGCATTTTTTTTATGTATTTTTTCTGAATATATTGTTTGCATTTAGGCTATGCTTAATAAATGTATTTTCTTTTTTCATGACACGATTCTTTCGGGGACCCGGGTATTGGGTATCTGGCTGCCGGCGCGTGTGAAAAGGGGCTAATATTTAAATCAAACTAATTTGTAACGAATAAATGGAGAAACAGACGGCGTACAGATGATATTTAATTGCGAACAGTAAAATACAATAAAAATTCTACCACATTCTACATAATCGTATTGATATAATGAAGTCTTTTCCAATTTTTTGAATCAGTCTGTAAATAATACATAAATATTTATCTATATGTGCATGCGAGGGACTATAAAAAGAATAGAATTTTATTTATTTTTACCTATGGTTTCGGTTATTATTTTTTTGTGACCAAAGGTTCTAGTAAACCAAATTTATAACTTTTTTATACATTTTTATAAATTAGGTTTAGAACATTTTATAACTAATTAGCCAAATAATGATACTTGGGACCTCTTGGGGATAGAGCAATGCATAATCATCATATTATTTTGGACAAAAAAACAACATTTTTAAGTAATAAATTCTGTAGTAAGAAAATAGACTATATTTTAATAGCTATTGTTGTTTTGTAATTATTCGTAAAAGGCAATGGTAACTTGTAATCCTAATCTATATAGTTTCACTTACATAATTTTAAAGACAAACATTTCACAGCGTAAAATACATAAAACATAATATTAATAATTGAGACAGTGAACATTTTGCAAGGAAAATATCCTTTGTTTACACACATATTTGAATATAAAGAAGATACGGGTAAATTAGCTTTGATATAAAAGAATAATATACTACGTATATAATATTGTGCGCAAAATAGTATTCAGTAAGAGAAATGGATAAGCGCGCCTTCTATATGAATATTTTGGACTAATATTAACAAAACTTCGTATAATATACCGGATGATTTTTTTTACCGGTTCGAAATTATTACAGTTGATTTTTTTTTTCGTGATTTCAGACTTGGTCCCATAGTGAAAGTTGTTCATATTCATGGGTAGAACACCCTGTAAAAATTTCGAGATGGTAAAAAAAAAACCATATTAAGAAAACTTATATCTATTATTTCCACTACCATGTCCATGTAAGCTTATCCATAAAAGTGGCCACGGAAGACTACTTTTGATGGTCACATAGAGACTGAAACTTTTAGCCAACAACTTGCTGTTGAGCATAGAAGCTAAAAGAGTACCAAAATATTTGAAATATACATATGTATAATATGACAAGATTCACAGCCCGCATTTCGACTTTACGAAGTAACCGTCTCATACGAATATGTACTTTACTCTTATACAATTAATGTCCATATTCGTATAAAGACGCTTGCTCACGTTGGCTTACAGGAATATGAATATTATGGGCACTATATTAAGGTTCATATTGTGATGAGTCGTTTACTTTACTTTGTAAAGTGTCAAAGTACGATCTGTGAATTTCGTACTATGATAATGCGCACCTATCCGTATCAGGCAGTTTTTAAAAATGCATTGTTTTCAATTCGAACACTTACGACCAAAAAATGGATGAAACATTTTAATGAATTACTTTCTATTATAATGGCGTATTTTTAAATACTGATCACATATTTACCAGCTAACCCTGATACAATTTAGTACACATCTTTACTACCAAATTATTACACTTACGTTAAAATTATTTTAACCATTATAAACTTTAATACCCCATTAAATAAAGCATATAATTTATTTAATAAGAAAAAAGTAGCGACAAATGTTTATTGCAGTCACAAATATTGGTACACCAATAATTTTGTATGAGATATTGGCGTCGAATGTTGGGGCAATTGTTACAAAGTATACAGTATAACCCTGTGAAGCAAATTGGACTACAATTCGAAGAATATTCATGGGGATATAGAAATATTTGATAAATCAGTATCTAGCTATTCTGTAAGATAATTAATTGACGTTATGGATTAAACCTCTGAACAGCGTAGAGGCGATCGGCAGCGGCGGCGAGCTCTCGCGTCCGGCCTAAATTAATTTCGTATTTTGTCTGTTTTCTGTTTGCTTTGGAATACACGCTTTGCAATAATAGCTCCTCTTTATTATTGTATTCTTTCTTTTACTTAATCTAGTCAATCCATAACTCACACACATCAGTTTTCATTAAAATTACATGGAAGGGAGCGTTATTGGTAAACATTTGAGAAATTGCATTGAAAAAAACAAGATGGCGGTTTTAGTTCCGATTTTGGCCACGCGCCAAAAGATGCTTTTCGTTTGTGGTTTGTTGACAGAAATAACAACAGCCAATTACTTGCCAAGTCTATGCTAAAACGGAGGCGATTATATTAACTACCATTCTCTAACTCCCTACAAAAAATAAACACAGTTTGAAAAACCATGTAAAATATTTCTATATCCCCCACAAGTGGAGTGGACACGCTATACAAATATACTTAAACTATATGCTTTGAAAAGCGTCAGCCTTATAATAAACAATAATGGACCTTAACTACATATTACTTATACATAGATATTGGAGAAATACCTCGCTTACAGCCCATGAGAAACCCTTATCTACTGTAAGCACTACAATACTCGAGAAGTTGATCAAAGTTAACCGAACACGAGAGTATAGAAGGGCACTTCAGCTCGCTTCGTCCATCTTCGGTTCGCCTCGGGTTTTTCCGCCCGAGTCAAAGGACCGAAGCCTCCCGTAGTTCTTATCATGAGTTTATAGTCACGTACTTCGGGACTTCGGTCAATTTCGGCCAGTACTTCGTCGAAGCAACTTCGCGAGTACTGTAGTGCAGGTTTAAGACTTTTTTTGTTATTAAACAAAATGGTAATAATCACGTTAAGAACAAAATAATTCAGCTTCGAATCATTAATTTATTATTTGATAACCTCTCCCGAAGAAGGGACACTTCTTTGGGAGAGTCTAGAGTAGACTCAGCTCGTCTCTCATGTGCTACAAGCAACATAATCGGATATATTATGTTTACAACACAAGTGTCTGAGGTACTAGGACGTGATATACCCTCGAAGGTCGGAGCTCGCCTGTGACCTCGTGATCTAAAAGAGTGTTAGGGACATCGACGCGCGAACTGTTACTATGAATTCAGTAGGTACATGATTCTAGACTCGTCAGTTATTAAAGAAAATCAGCTGTTTCATACAAAAGTGCATTAGCTATATTTGTATTAAGAATTTGTGATATTTTTGAATTTATGGAACAACAAACTGAATGTCATACTTAACAGAGTCCAAATTCCATTGCAACCAAAAACTTATCAGGACCATTTTGTTACAAATGGTCATTCAAAATTCAAGTTAGAATTCATTTCACTAAAGTAGATAACTGATTAAACGGTGGAATACACGGTCAAAATGTATGGAAAAGCTGTTTTTTTTTTTTTTTTATAACTGGCGAAAGTTTTCAACTCTTGGTTTCTAGAACCGCAGGCTGTATTCATGGTAACTGCTTGCGTGTCGTTGTCCCTGCGACCCTACATACTCGTTATATAACTGAGCAACGTTGCTTACAAGTTTTATCATGAAAGTCGTTAAGTCTTTGGTATGGTTATAGTTACTATGCTAAACTCTAGCAGTGCTATTCTGTAAAAATCTCACCGTGAAAACTTAGGTGAAGTGAGCGTGGAGTGAGCTGTCAATAGTGTCAATTCCTAGCAAAAACAAACTCACTTCACCTAAGTTTTCACGGTGAGATTTTTACAGAATCGGCCGGCTGAACAACATTCTACGATCATACCATACCATAACCAACGACCTGAAGCCCAAGTGAATGACTCGACGACCCAGAAAAGAAATATTTGGCGAAGAATGACGAGGAGCCGATCCCAAATGAAATGGGATCAAAGGCCAGGCAAAGAGAGAAAGAGTTAGTCGCCACCGTCATTCAAAACTATTATACAAAGTTCATATGTACCTATGTATTTGATAAAACCAAAACCTAATTTATGTAAAAAGAAAAGAAAACATACCTTAAATCTTGTTCAAACTATTAAAAGATATTTATAGCGAGTAGATCACAAAGTCACACACAGTCGTAAGAACTAGGACTATCGGCTCAACGTATCTTCCGAGCTCCCAGACATCCGTCTTCCAGTAGTCTCGTCCACCTCCTGATGTCCATTGCACCCATTCACAATCTTCGGCGGCGAAGACCTCTTCTTATACATGATATCCCATATATGATGCACGATTAGGTCAATAGCCACTGCAACAATGCAAAACAGACTTTAAACGCGAGTGAATACGGTCGCTTTTTGCAGCTACATAAGAGCATAGCCGCTGCAAACTGTTTTTGCATATTTTTTTTTTAAAGTTCGAATACAGAAAGTGGCAGTATACGACCTCGTTGCAGTGGCTATGACCTTGTGTCACTTACCTTTGCTTTTAAAATAACACTTAGAATAAGAAAAACCGGCCAAGTGCGAGTCGGACTCGCACACGAAGGGTTCCGTACCACAAGGCATAAAAAAAAGTTAATTTTATACCTTTTTAAATTTTAACTTTATTTTATTTTTATTATTTGTTGTTATAGATAGCGGCAACAGAAATACATCATCTGTGAAAATTTCAACTGTCTAGCTATCACGGTTCATGAGACCTGGTGACTGACAGTCAGACAGACGGACAGTGGAGTCTTAGTATTAGGGTCCCGTTTTTACCCTTTGGGTACAGAACCCCAAAAACGGTTTATGTAATGCGATATGATACGGGACTAACTGAACAGACAGCTGTGCTGCTGGGGAGTTTGTTACGCCACTTCTCCCCAGCGAAAGCACTGGGAATTGGTAAAGGGCGGGCGTTTTGGAGGACTGTCTCATCTAATTTTGACGTTCGAAAATTTCAAATTGGATGGTTGGAGTTTTGAAATTAAAAGTCATTTAAATGACTTTTGATTTTGACAAAAACGCATTATTTTTAAGTGAAATTTCTAGGCGAGGATTCGATAATTGGACGAGAATTGAGAGTGAAATTTCAATGACGAGACACGTTGTAACCAAAAGTACCTATTTGGTTACATGAGAGAGAAGAAATATATAACTACCTGTCTGTCACACTAAATCTCTCTTTTTTAAGTGTCTCTTCTTTGACGTGTACAATACGACCGACGTAACTTGGCGGGCCTGAACATAGGCACTAAGAACTTTCGCGCATGTTCTCTCACTCGCACTCGCCTCATGTCACCATTTGGTTCCTAAAAAATCTTACTGCGCAGCCTTTTGCGCCAAGTTCAGGCACGCCAAGTTACATCGGTCGTATTGTACGGTGCTGCACGCGCAATTATTTTTATCTTTAAAAGTCTGTTATCTGCAAAGGTTTAATTACAATCATAAGTACCTACTGAACGAATAATCGCTAGTATTAACTATTAAACGCGGGAAGTAGGAGTATCAAAAACGGTGGTTATTTTTGCTTAATAAACTAAACTTTTTTTAAATAAAGAAGTCTTTATAATAGAGTTTGTTAGAGCGATGCCCGAGCGTTGCCAATGCGTTGCGTCGTCGCAGCGCAGTGATTTCGACGCAGTGAGTGCCACACGAGCGCTGCGATGACGTCAACGTTCAGGTGTTGCAGCGCCGATGCATTGGCAACGGCCAGGCGTAAAACTAAATTTTCTATTGTATTTCGTTCAGTGTCCTTCAACCGATTAACGATCGATAGCGATTTCTTGGGTTTTTTTAAGATTATAAACCTAGTTAAGTACTACTTAATATAAAACTTATATAAATGAATAAACATGTCTCACCCAGATTGTCGGCTCCCCTGGGAATGATGACGTCAGCAAACTTTTTGGTCTGTAAACAATGATTTAAAAATAAATTCGTTGTATTTTGTTTGGGCATCGGTCTAGAGGTCGCAAGTGTTGGACTCCTAGATCGGGCAAAGGGCAAAGTGGATTTTTTCCGTTAGAGATTTCTCTATAGCAGTCCCGAGTCTGGATTTGTGCCCGGTTGATGACAATAGGCTTGTCCCCTATTGTCAATATTCAGCCTATTGCAGTCCACTGCCGGACATAGGCCTCTCCCAGGCTGCGTCACAACCTGTCTGCCTGTTGGGGGAGCGGTGAATGCCATAGGCAGAGGTGGAATACCAAGGTGGTTTTGGCGTGGCCCCACGATGGAGGAAGTCCAAGATTATTTCCATCGTGCGCCAAAAAGAAAGGCTGCGTGACAACACCCTGTCCTCCGCCTTCCGCTTCCAGTGTGTTCCAGCCACCTCCTTTAGGCCGTCCATCCATCTAGCCCCCCCCCCCGTGTCCCCCTATTACATGGGATTTATACATAACTGGTGAAATGTGGGTGTACTTATAGGTGGTACTCCTTTGCATAACCCTTCAGGGATTACAGGCGTGAAGTTATGTTAAGTATTTTGTTTATGGTATTGTTACATGAGGACATGTTTTAATAACACAACTCATTCTTTCTTCATGCTGATCGTCGCTTTTAACAACAGAAGAATTGTTTTACAACAATCTCTCAGCTCGTGGCTAAGTAATAACAGCTGCACAGGTGGATCGATCAGGCAAACTACGCTTGCCGCGGTCGGTCCGTGGATGGATGGCCATCATACCGAGACCCATCCGTGCCTCGGAAAGCACATGGATGGATTGTGTGAGAGATGATTTGCAAGAAAACCTGTGATTTATGATGTCGCATAAATCGCCTATTTTTATTATTGCGTTCACTTAGAAGCTTGAATTTTTTAGATATCCAAGGGACCGTAGACACTACGCGTTTCTGAGAAAAAGGTCTGACAGACAGACAGATAGATAGACGGACAACAAAGTGATCCTATAAGACGCGAACCACACGGGCGGCGCGGCGGCGGGGCGGGCCGGGCCGGACAATTTGACCGCGAACGATAGTGCAAAGGGAATCCTATGCTACCAACGCACATAGAGGGCAAAAAGACCGCGCCGCCGATGTTTGTCGGATGATGTCTCTCGTGGTCATCCGCGGACAAAATGACCGCCGTCTGCGGAGCGCCTAAGGGTTCCGTTTCTTCTTTTAGTATAAAAACCTAAAAAGTAGGGACGACATGAAAGAAAAAGGAGTGAATGATAGAGTGACGGCTGACGGGAGAGAATTAAAGAAAAAACGTGTTGCGCCGACCCCAAGGGACGAGGGCAGGAAGGAGAAGAGTGACGTTAAGCACAGGTTCGCACGGACGTAAAAATATTGCGGCAGGATTTTATCGCGCACTGGATTTTTAACTCTCGGCGTAGAGCAGAGCATTGAAAATCCAGTGCGCGAAAAAAAATCGCCACAGAAAAACGCGCCCTTGCGAACACGGGCTAACTATCTTATAATTATTAGCATTAAGGGCCCCTTTTCCCGAAACTTTAGGCATTTTACGCGCTGAGTCGGCTTGCGCCCGCGTTGCACAGGAGCCGTCGCGGTATGAACTCCGGTGACCTATGGCGGCGGAAGAGCACGCCACAGTACAAATAAATCAGTAGTACAAATATTACACTAGTTTACAAATTTTTTTTTTTTTCGTTCACAGGACAAAACCGTTGGATTTGTTTTGTGACTACCTTCTAATCAGTAAAAATAAATGTAAAATGTTTTTATCAAGTCTGGTTTTTTTATAACACTCACAAGAAGTTTTGACTTAATCTGGTTACGTAGTGATCAATTAATTGTCTTAAACTCAAAAAGGAAACATTTAATGAAATTCTATTTTTACCGACTTCACAAAAAGGAGGAGGTCGACGGATTTTCAAAATTCTTTTTTTGTTCGAAAGTAGATAGTTTTGAAGTGGTCCCATTGTCACCAAGTTAGGATCTGATGATGGGATCTTATAGAAATCGAGGGCAACCCTCAAATTTTATAGGCTCACTTATTGTTTTTCGCATATTTTACGAAGTATCTTGTGTATTTGTGTATGGTTGTCACCATCTCAGGTAGCTGGGCTGATGATGGAAGCTACAACTCCTTAACAGTAAGAAGTTACTCGACCAGGCAAGGACTGTTTTAGTAAATTGTTTTGATGTTTGATAGGGATTTGCCACATTTGGTCTCATGATCATCAAGTCATGACCTGATGCTGCAGTCAGGATAGTCTGCAGAGTACCTAACTTCTCGACAAGTAACAGCAGACATATCGTGTTTAGGCTCATTGAAAAGGGCTCGATGTGTGGATAAACGTACTGTTACTGAGAAACACCGAAGACCTGATGCTGAAGCCAGGAGCATCAGAAAAAGTACAAACCTTGAAATTACAGCACCGTACTCGTATTTGGGCTCATTTTAAACAGGACTAATTTTAAGTTCAATGCAATGTTGACATAAGTCTGGCCTGATGCTGCAGCCAGGATTATCAGCATCTAGTCTAAAAACTAATAAAAGGAGAACTCCTCAACAATTAACGTCCCTGCATCGAGAAAAGGAATATTTTATAAAAAGGCGATGGGCAAGTTGACATTATTCTATTGTAACTTAGATAAATTATAAATAGACCAACTAAAAAGCGAGAAATAAAAACTTTTTAACAAAAAAAAAACCGACTTCCAAAAAAAACACTACAAACTGAAAAATAACTTTAATTTCGGAAGTCGGTGGCAAAAACTAAAATACTGATCCCTAAGACACCGACTTCCGAAATTAAAGTTATTTTTCAGTTTGTAGTGTTTTTTGTTGAAAATGTTTTTCAGACAGTGCAAATTAGATCATAACATTTTTGTTTTATTTATAAGAAAAATATGTAGTAAAAAAAACAGATCGGTTACAGAAGCTATAAAAATGGATGCACTACTTTATTTAACTTCAACTTTCGGTAGCAAATTTTAATAAAAAGGGTTTTTCAAGTAGTAGATGAAAAGTACTAACAAATTCGGTAGCAAGAAATAAAAAATACGTGCAATGTAGAT
Source organism: Oligia latruncula (assembly GCA_948474745.1). NCBI lineage: Eukaryota > Metazoa > Arthropoda > Insecta > Lepidoptera > Noctuidae > Oligia > Oligia latruncula. Next base: position 2,416,908 of record OX419685.1, read on the forward strand.
TGTCAATTTTGTGGCAAGACCTAACAAATCACGAAACTAGCTGTTATTTTTGCCTAACTAAATATGTAGCCTTTAAAAACCAGAACAAGTGGTGTTACATACAATATAATGATGACCCATGGGTCAAAGAGTGTGGTACTTAAGATAGAAACACGTTTGTATGATACAACTACATACAGAAAGCATGGCTAATAGAAATCTCTATTTCTAGACAGCTCGTTTCGCCGAAAACTTTGTTGATAGAAAACATTGTTCGTAGATATCTCGGTTCATAAGAAGCACTTTTGACAGAGATCTCTGTTGATAGATAGCATTTCTTGTCGGAAACTTTGTTCATAGAAACCACTGTTTCACCTTGGTTCACAGAAAGCACCTTTGGTTCACGGAAACCAATTAGATCATTATTTTTTAAGTAAGCTGTATTCCTATTCACTCGCTCTTGCATCCTAGTGTAAAGGGTTTAAAGTAACCAAACCGAACCTCGGGGTGCCCTTCGCTCGCTCTTGCATCCTATGTTGCGCTTTTTTAACCAAGGGAAACAGTGGTTTCTATGAACAAAGTTTACGGCAAGAAGTGCTATCTATGAACAGAGATCTCTGTCAACAGTCCTTCCTATGAACCGTGATATCTACGGACAATGTTGTCTATCAACAAAGTTTTCGGCGAAACGTGCTGTCTAGGAATAGAGATTTCTATTAGCTGTGCTATCTGTATGTAGTCGTATCGTACAAGCGTGTTTCTATCTTAGGTTCCACACCGTGGGTCAAATCCTATGCTACATTCGAAAAGAATGCCTTACCCGATGTTGCCTAGTAGTTTCAGTCAATAAAACGAAGCAAAACCCACAGAATTGGAGACAGAACCTAAGATCCCATTTCGAGCCAGATGTATGATTTTGATTTCGAAGGATCTGAATTGAAGGATGGCAAAGTCAAAGTCAAAGTCAAGATTTCTGGTATAAAAAAAAGTTAGCAGATTACTGTTGGTCTAATTTAAGAGATACTGATACAAATCTGAATTAAAACAGAGTAAAATATACAATATGTAATACTTTCACTAAATGGTAATCTTAAAATTAACAAAAAAAAAGTAAAAATTTTGAAAACTAGACGATCTAAATTTTTTCCACTTCAGAATCTCATTAAGCATTTTATCCTCTATGCAAACACATGGTTTTCATCTCATGAACAAAAACGCTGTAAACTAGTGTTATTGGCGTTGGCGACAGACACATAAATTCATAAGATTTAACGTGGGAGATAAAAAATTAAATTAAAAATTTAAAAAAACAAAATTAAGGAATCCCTACAAAAAGCACGAAATAAAAAAATCACACACACACACACGTTAAACTTAGAACACCCCGTCGTTTTTGCGTCGGGGGTTAAAAATTAGATAGGAAGCATTGTATAGTGTTTCTTAAGTTCGTGGTTCTCTTTGTGCTCTTTTTGAAGGTTTCACTTCTACCACGTGTGAATTGCACACATGTTTTTTTTCATACACTTTCAAATTTCCACGCGAACGAAATCGCGGGCAACAGCTAGTAAATAAATAAATATCGTTGGCTTGTGTCGTGGACACCAGGTAGTTGATATAATAAATATATACTTTTTTTGTAAATACATAGGTACCTACTTCTTATGTACAAACATCCATGACTCAGAAACAAAATAATGTCCATGCTCATCACACAAACATTTGCCCCTACCGAGATTCGAACCCGGACCCTAAGATCGTAAGGCGGCCTCACTACCGCTGCGCCATTCGGATCGTCAGTTTATGTAAAAATATGTAAAGGTGAATGTTTCCATTAAAATATTAAAGATTTAAAACTCTAGTCATACTGACTTCGCTAGTCTGTGTAGAGAACCACAAGTTTTCTTCACTTCAGATGCCCTTTTTTTCTTAATTTTGTTTTTTTTATTTGCCATTTTAATTACTTCTAATACAACACGTTTTTACTCAGGTAAGTAGGCACTATTACGCGCGCGAAGACAATAATGTGGTTGCGAGCAAAAATTGCATAGGTCCTCCCTCGATGACGTCCGGCAGGACACTGGCGCGGTGCGCGCGAGTCGTTTTTCACGCATTTATTTTATATGGAAAAAAATAAGTGCCATATTAAAAATCTATCCAATAATATCCCTGTTAAACCTGATTAGTAAATGAAATGTAAAATTTTCATAAAAATTGTGTTCCCCCAAGTCTCATAAAACTTAAAATCCTTTCAAAATCGACTTTACTTCTGATTTTTTTTTTGTCGAGCAAAATGTTAAATATTGTGTTTTTAACCAAAAAAGTCACTAGATTAAACATGTATCTGTACTATATATTTTTTTGCGAATTTAAATATGGTGATTTCTATGAAAACAACTCGATCTAGAAACGTAAATTTCGGAAAAGGGGCCCTTAAAGACTCACCGGTAAGCAGAACTCCTCGAAGGCAGGCTTGACGAAGTTCATGTACTGGTTCAGCACCTGTTCCAGATCACGGCCACGCTCCATTATGTCACGGGGCACTAGAATACAATACGAATAATGTAGTACTGTTGTTAAATGTTAAGCACTTTAACAATGTACAGATATCCCAAGAAAAGTCTGCGCTTAGGGAATCATCGTCTATCTTCAGAAATACACGCGTTTCTGAAGATAGACGATCTAATACAAAAAAATATTTATAAATATGTGAGCATCATGTATCTATCCCATAATTAATTTACCTGTTATTGCTATATTTTTAATTCTTTTTACCTTTTGTGAGTGCATCGTCTTCACATATAATAATATAATTAATGTTTAGTAAACGGTGGAGTTTCATGCCCATTTTTCTCCATACGAAACTATCTTTTGGAAGGGGCGACTAGAATGAATACTATTTTATTGTAAATTTTGACGTTCAAAAGTGCCTTTTATGTACCTATTTGACACCCTGTCCTCCGCCTTCCGCATCCAGTCTACCCAACCCACCTTCTTTAGGTCTTCTTTAGGGGTTTGGGTAGGTTCTTTAGGATCTATGGTCTTTATAAAAAACCATAGATATAGATATATTATTAATTAGTTTTTAATTAATTATAATTAAACTAATTTGAATAAAAGAGCCATTTTCAATAGGGTGGGTCCAACGGCTGAAACGAATATTTAAAAAAAAAACTAATCGTTTAATTGATTTTTTCGCAAGCTACAATGTTTTCAGGTTTCACACTTGATTGAAAAGATTTTTTTTTTTAATATTTTGATGATTTTTTTTCGTTTTTACTGCATTAAATAATTTTTTGAGTACATAATTAATCTCCATTAAATTATCTATACAATGGTAAGTATATAAATTAAGTAGGTTCTGTGTACTAGCAGGAGTATAGGACAGAAACAGTTGCAGAAAGGAGGCAAAAAACGTTTTTCGATCGTAAGCACTCTCTAATGCTTCGTGTTACGAGTCGTGCAATTGGGATTTAATAACATTGGAATAAAGAAGACATACCTCTCCTGGCCAGCCTGGTGTCTGAGTCAGTATCAACGAAGAGCTTCATGTGGAACAGTTCGCGCACCTCCGGGAAGTAGAACACCAGGATGCCCTCGATCAGCACCACGTCAGCTGGGTAGATGGTGTGCGAGCGATTTGGGCTGTTGGGGTATCAGAAATGGTTTTAGATACGTTCAAACGATTTTCTATACTACTTGTACCTTCTAGAAGTATATGAGTTAGTTTGTATGGGGCACCGGCTTGTCCGCAAATGTTTTATGTGTATGGGTAGTCAATTGCATGGGCAGAGCTAATCCAATCATGGCACGGCAATAGGTACTGCCATGCGAACTGCTGAGGGTTTAAGTGTCAGGCGCGGATATAGGTTTTCGCTCAAGGCGTGGCAAATGTTTCTCTCTAAAGGGGGAATTTCTCAAGCCATGACAGCCTTTTAAAATATACATTTGGCATCTATTTTCCGTAAACTCAACAATGACCCATTGCAAGAATGACTACTATGTGGATATGAGTTGTAAAACTATGTTTATGTCTAATTTAGAGATTTAGGCAGTTTGGTAGAAGAAGATTGTTATTCAGGGGGTTCCACGGGCAAAAATATTTGTTCGTGGTACCCCAAGGGGGACTAGACAGGGGGACCACGGGCAAGTACCGGAACGAAGCCCTTGGGGCAACTGTACCCGTTGATCTGTATGCACTCCTAGTGCCGATTTGTTTTGATTCTTTATGTTATAATAGGTTCACCCACTTTTCGTCAGTTATGTTTAGGTTCCATGTTATAGGGTGAGAGCCTATTGCCATCAACTGGGCACAAATCCAGACTCCGGGCTGCCACTGACAAATAATATCACTTTACCATACCCGGGAATCAAACCCAGGACCTGATCTCAGCAGTAGTGTTTGCGACCACTAGACCAACGAGGCAGTTGTCGCGCATATCGACAATAGGTATAGAGAACTTTGTAAGCTTCAGCAAGAATGTTATGGTGTCAGTATACATGTCGCAGCCAACTGGTTTAATTAGCCATTTAGTTAACCGCCTAGCCTTTTAACTAAACGGCGGCCGTTCAACTAACGGCCTGAAAGATATTCAACAATTATAGTTTAGGTTGGAAGTCTGTAACTAATCACGCGCGAGCCGAATTTGTCGCAGTAACTAAGCCCCTGACCAAATGGGTTAGGTAAGGTTAGAACTGTGATCAACCGCGTACGAGCCGAGCACTACTTCCAAAGGCCAGGCAGTTAACTAAACGGCTAATTTAACCAGTTGGCTGCGACATACATATTCCATTGTATTATGAGTACCTAATTAGCCATGAATAGGAAGTATCTTATGATCCCTATTACATGGTCCTCAAAGATTATGTCCGGTTTTTTTTTTTTTTTATATACACATTTACATTCATGAATTCTATTTAGACAATGACAAGAATATTTACTTTGAAAGTAATTTATTTTTTATTTAATTATTGTGAATGTGAGGACTATGTGGGTCATTTCTTTTTTTCCTTCTTAGTTTTAATCATGATCTGGCAGTTTGAGTAGTTTATGCGGCCTACCCAAATGTCCTTTCTTTGGTATTGTTCGTCGAATCGTTGAGCTCCTTAAGTCTTGAGTTGAGCTGCACGATTTTTGACAAATGCGTGCACTGACTGGACAGGTCCTCTCAATCTGTGTGGTTCTTTCCTCAAAAGACCACCTCAGACATCGATCTACATGGTCTTCATATAACCTGACCAAGATTATGTCTGGACTTTAAAAGAGACTGTGACCTCTGAGTTTGTTTCGGCCTTTCTTCTCAGAGTAGTCAGATAGGAAACGCCGACTTCATCTAGTTTTAAAAAAACATGATTGACGTGTAAAAGTGTTTGTACAAACCTACTTACAAAAAAATTAAATCATTTCAAATCATTTCATTACAAAAGCACAATGGATTCTCTCAGTAACACAGTTGCAAAGAACTGGGGGGCAATTCTCGTATATTAAGAACGTTCAGTCTGATCTCTGATCTCAATCTGTTAAAAATACCTCTAATTTCCCTACATTTTGACAAGTTTTTGATATTTGTTTGTCGCCGAGATGTGACTGCAACTAGATTTTGAACGTTTTAAATTACGAGAATTGGCCTTCAGATGTCATTATTCAATTTCAGATACTGAGTTGCATTTAGTTAATTTATAAGCTGACCCTCACACAATTGAATAAAAGTGGTCAGAGCTAAGGATAGATATCATCAAAGGATATAGGTAGGCTAGCATATTGGTCAAATAACAGAATGGTTTTGAAGGTCAGGTTCGTACAACAAGCGGAACACATACAGAAATGTTTCACTGCACTCGCTACGCGACTGGCATTCAACCGAAATCGCTATACGTACACGTCTGTGTGTGTTGGAGCTGACCTCCTGTATTGTGCTCTAGTAGTCTCATTTCGTACATATCTCCCTTTCCAGAACATTACTTCAACTTACTCACCTAATAGAATTCGTGATGTAATCATATTCAGGAACTTCCACCTTCTTGCCAGCCAGGATATCCTTCAGAATAGCCAGCAGTTTCTTATCATCAAACGCATCAGGGTGATCAAAGTTGAACTGTCCCCGTTCAGCGCGGAGCCTCTCCGAGGGGGAGAGGGTCCTGTAGAAGGAGTCCTGGCTGATGCAGACCACTCGGCGTTCTGTCTGCTCTTTGTGCTGCTGGCCTAGCTTCTCCATGATGCGCTGGCATACTGTTGACTGAGGGGATGGAGGGATGGGTTTTAATCCAACTTGTTGTGTTATGATGTTGATCAACAAGACTGTTGTTTTGTCAAGCTAATGTAAAGGAGATCAGCCATATTGGGCTCAAAATCCAGTGTTATCATAAAGGTAAATATTTGTTCAAGGTCACCTTTCATTCAATCAGTAGTTTTAGGTATATTTAATTAAAATATGTAAAACTAGCTAAATTAAGCTAAGCTAGCTTGCTTTGTGTATAAATGCATTAGATTCTATCAATACAATTACAAGATGCATAGCAAGACACACAACTAACACAGACTGTCCAATGCGTAACATTTGCTAAGGAACTCCTCCGAAACAGCTTGACCGATTTTTATGAAATTTTTTGTGTATATTTGGTAGGTCTGAGAATAGGTCTTAGGCTATTTTTTATGCCCTGAGGTGACAAGGGTGGCTCTAAAATTTTTTAGGAATCGAAACTTACGGGGTGAAACCGCAGGGCGCAGCTAGTAATATTATAAATGCGAAAGTAAGTTTGATTGTTACGGTTTAACACAGCTACGCTTACGCTAAAACAGCTAAACAGATTTGGATGAAATTTGGCACACAGATAAACCATGACCTGGGTAAGGACATAGGCAACTTTTTATCCTGGAACGCAGACGAAGTCGCAGGCAACAGTTAAACAATTAACTTAACTTTTGTCTGCAATGCAGAATATTAACTTGATAAACCTGTGTTTGACGACATTAGTTGATTCCTTCTCTAGAGATGGATTTTATTCAAATACAAGCTGACCCGGCGAACTTTGTACTGCCTCAGATTCAATAAAAACAAAATGTATGAGAAAATTAATTATCTTTATTTTATTTTTTTCCGTGAAATGGTCCCATGTTTTTTAATAATTATTCTGCTATTCGGGGCGGAGACAAATCCAACAAATCAAAGATCATCAAAATCAGTCCAGCCATTCTTGAGATAGAAATGGTGTAGCTAACCAGACTTTATTTTATTTACATAGATTTGTACATTGTACTTAATGATTAATTTCAATGTCATGGGTTATTACTATTTTATCTATTTAGCAGCATAGTAGGTTTTCATTGAATGTAGACTGATTACTGTGCTACACTGCTTATTTCTTAAAAGATTACCGAGTGTATTCAATACTAAACTATCTGGCGAGTATTATAATTGATTATAACACAGATAGCAATGTTTTTATCATCAATTGAAGTCAATTTTTCTTCATACCTACACCTCAATGAGGTTAGTTCATGGAGGTTATGCATACGCCGTAGTACTCAAAACGGGTTTTCAAGCAATTTAAATTCGTCTTTTAAAATATTTTCCACAGAAAACTACGCCGCAGGATTCTTGGTTACGTAAGTAACATCTCACGTAGGAAAATCGATAATGGTATACCAAAACATTAGGTTAGGCCTACCTTCCCACTGGCCGTGCCGCCTGCAACACCGATCAGGAACGGGGTTTTACTCTCAAAACCATTGGCAATAGAGTAATCCGAAGATTTATCTGCCATTTTAAACGTGTGGATAGGCCTGTAAGATTTTCTTATTTTTGAAACACCACAGTACGCACTTGCACGACACTTTTGCAGGAAACCTGACATTGACATTTAATTAAATTGCAATATTGCCAAGGTCAAAAAAATATTGCAGTGTTACAAAGCTTAAATCACAAAATGATTGATTAGAACTGTGATTAGAACCAACCAAACCTAAAGATAAGGATCACCGAATACAATAATATATGATAAGATTGTATAGGCTATTATCTAACGTAACATAAGTATGTTGTAATATTTCGTCATTGGTAGTGGTCGCAAGCGTGACTTCTGACCGAGTCCTTGGTTCGTTCCCCGGTCGGGTAATATTATTGGGGTTATGTAGTATTCACAGAGCATGCAACACTTTAGTTAGTAGTATTATTTTTGGATGTAAGTGTAGAAGTACAGTACACCTATATTTTTAACCTATTTGGTACATACATCGTGTTCTGTATTATACATATACAGGGAGTTTGGTAGAATTGAACCGACAATTTTTTGGGGGATTGGGGATGTCATATAGTAGCCCAAAATTGTTTTGTTTTTCATTTTTATTATGAATTTTTAAATTGAAATTTTTCTTTCCACAACACAATTTTACGACTTTGGAAGCAAAAATATTGCGCTCTATTACAACCACGAACAAAAAAGTTGTGACTATATTTCAGGTGATTAAAAAGAAACATTTTATTAGCATCTCAATTACCTATCGTGACACTTACAACAGGTGTTGTGGGCATGGACTTACTAAAATACCAAGTCCATGGTTGTGGGTGAAAACTAGGATAATATGACACTTCCTATCCCTAAGAAAATTGTGTTGATCCTTCTACCAAACACCGTCTGCTTATCCCTTTTGGGGAACACAGGCATAATGGTTTTGTATTTCATATTTCGCACCTTTAAAGTAAAACCGTTACTAAACGAAATTATAAAATTTTACCTGTAAATTTTTTCCTGTAAAATTTTATAATTTCGTTTAGTAACGGTTTTACTTTAAAGGTGCGATACATACTTAGGTCCTTTGTACACACAATTCGCACCTTTAAAGTAAAACCGTTACTAAACGAAATTATAAAATTTTACCTGTAAATTTTTTCCTGTAAAATTTTATAATTTCGTTTAGTAACGGTTTTACTTTAAAGGTGCGATTTGGTCTTTAATTTCGCAGTGTAGGATATTTTTAACAGCCTTGTTATCAATCAGATCAACCAAAAAGAATACAAACCAGGTAAAATAAAAACCAAATTAATATTTCATGTTTTATTGTTATGAATACACAATATACAATATGTAAACAAAAGTTTTACGGAATGTTACAGCAGCATTTGTTTTCTATACATTGTACACAAAACAGCTTATCAAACGACTGCATCAAAAACAAAAAAAACTTCCCTTCCAAAAATACTGCACAAAAAGTGACAAAAAATAATAATATTCGAGTTTCACAGATTAAAAATGATATATTTAGACTTGGTTCCTGAGTTTCTGGTCGGCCTTTCTAAGGGCAGCGGCCATGTGGAGCTGTTTGACTCTAAGGCGGGCCCAAACGAGGTAGTCTTGAAGGCCAATGATTTGGGCAGCCATGAGGGCAGCACTGTCGGGGTAGATGACTGTTGCGCAACCCAGGCCCGATGGCACTGAGAGCGATGACCAGATGTCCTGGGAAAATAATTGGTGATTAATTGGGAACCATAATCCTCTTCGTAGCGCAAATTTTGCAATTTGCAGGTCATGAATATGATTCGCGACCAACACGTGAATTTCGCGGATTGCCTTATTAGCGCCCTTAAAACAGTATAGAAACGCATTTGAATAAAACGCGTTCTTGAATTCAACAAGATAAGAAAAATAAATTCCCAAATACTTAAATACTTTTCAAATTAGGGCATCGCAAAATCACTAGGTGAAGAAGATCGTCATATCTATGAAACTACTTGCATAGGCAACTTCTATCTTACATCTCTCTCATTCCTAGCCCCGTAAAGAGTCACGTGAAACGCATGCCTTCGGCTTTAAAGGAAGGGTCACCCAAATAGAGGCATCATATCAACGACTTCATACTTCAGCGAGCCAGTGATCGTACAAACAAAAGAATCACGCGTAGGATATTTACCTGGACCATTTTATCGGAAGGTGGGGGGCAGTTGATCACAGGGTATGACGTGTTCCCTGACAGTACTGGCCCCAGTCCGTTGGACCGGCCGGCGACTGCGATGAAGACCAGGGCTCCGTTAGTGTCTTCGTACTGTTGCATGATGCGAAGGGTCTCCTCCGTGGCCTTGTGTGCTGACGTCACGCGCAGGTCTACGTTCAGGCCGAGCTCGCGGCCAGCTGTGGAGGAAATGTTGATTTTTGTAAGTTTTGGCATGAGCAGTTCAGGAATATTTTTTTTTAACAGACTTCTTAATAAAGGACGATGTTCTGAATTCGTCTGTACATATTATATTTTAATAATATATAGTAAATATGTTCATCGATGTTTTCGTCAATTGTGGAACGATTTTTTTTTATTTTTTTTTTATTATCGATACCCACTACATCTGTGAAGTTTTGCCAGTTAATTTAATTTACCCTTGATATGTTTCGAAGTAGATATAGTTTACCTTTAGCGATTTTCTGGCAATGGTCCTCATCGGCAGGCGAGCCCATGAAAACAACGACTTTGTGCTGCACATTCGGCTTCAAGAAGTCGAGCTGGTCCTTCACCCATCCGAAGTTACGCTTCACTACGTCCAGGTCTGCTGCCGTCACTGTGGCCAGGTTTCTGTACACCTGGGGACCAAAGTTAAGAAGGGATGAGCAAGTTGTCCGCGGTTGAACACTTTGCACCCATATACATCTATACAAAAAAGTATTGTAGTTCCTTTGCTCCGAAATGTATGGAAAAAGTTGTTTTTTTGCGATTTGCAAATGTAGATCGACATGTCTCAAAAAGGACAGTCTCCTAAGGCTGATAACACATTAGGCGTGCGCCGGGCGCGCGTATCGCTCGAGCGTGCGACCGACGACGCGAGCGCGCCCGGCGCACGCCCAATGTGGGGGGGCCGGGGGGGCATAAGACCGTTTTTCTGTAGCTACAATTGCTACGAGGTACCTATGGGAACTAGTCTGATGCCGAAAATATAGTTAGGAAAAATAAAACGGTCAAGTGCGAGTCGGACTCGCGCTCCGAGGGTACAGTACAAAGCAAGAAACCCCATGGACACTCTTTTTACCGACTTCACAAAAAGGAGGAGGTACTATGTTCGGCTGTTTGTATGTTTTTTTTTTTTTTTAATTATATTTTTACAAAAATAAAGACGATCTATAAGTATGTACCTATCACCTAAAAGGTACGAATAAAGTCTTTTTAAATTTTGAATAATCGTTCTATTTGTTTACGCCACGTGTTCGTCGCCAGCAGGCCAGTAAACGACAGCCAGACAGCTTGATATTGCTGCAACCAAAGACTACAATATGATGCTGTATAACTGCAACACTGGCCAAAAGCCAAATGATTTTATTTAAATAAATTGTAAGTCAATCTTGGAGTTCATCTGTTGTAATCAACAGTTTGTAGGTTACAAAGAAGGTCTCGGCTGTGGTCTCGGCCTCGTCCGACTTTAGTTCCGACGTTTTCGATAGATGGCGTTGTGCCGCCAGACACCTTTCGGCTGAAACTCGCTATGGTTTCGTTACACAACGCACTACATATACCAAGGAACATTTTTGATGGATTATTTCATTTTTATATATTCAGACTTCATGAGTCTATTTTTGAAAAATCAGTCTTAATGCTTGTAAAAGGCTGATTTTATTATATTCTAACACAGAATTCATTATCTAAGGACGTACAAATATATACATGTCAAAATATGTACCTACTTATGTATTCCTGCGTTTTCTACTGCGTCCATCGTTATCGTTTATTATTTATATGTATTTATATTAAAATATATTTATAATACTTATAATTTTTTTGCTCTTCACAATAGATTTTCACACAATCTATACCTACTATTATTATTGCTGAATGAGCCCGCTCTTGACCTCAATCACGCCTGGTGGAAAGCGATGGATGACGTCTATGATGGAACGAGCGTACCCAGGAGATGCATAAGGCAACAAATAATAGGGCCGAAGCCTGCCGGGTCAGCAGGATTGTCCGAAAGGGTTACCGCTGGCCCGGAACATAAAGGGCTAAGGAAAGAACACGGGTAGGTTTTTGTCAGTAGAGTCTGACACTCCCTTCCGCTCCACCCAGAGCAGGAGGGGTCATGCGATGATTTCCGACACTCAAAAAAAAAAAAAAAACAAAAGCTGAAGAGTTTGTTTCTTTGAACGCGAACTAAAAGTCGGATTAAAAAAAAAATAAAGCATTTGGTAGACCTATATTTGCGGAAGGTTATAGGCTATTTAACATCACGGTACGACCCTTAGGAGCCGAGCAAAAAGAAAAAAAGTCAGAAGGAACACTAACCTAAAACAAATTAATAGCGATGCGATGCGACGCGGGGAACAAGAAATTTCACGCGGAAGAAATTGCGGAAAACACTAGCAAGTATTTCATAAGATCAAATAAAGAAAATCCCAGAGGAAAGTCTTCAATAAAGTAGGATGTTTTCTCAGACAACATTTTATTTTCCCAGAGTAGTCTTACCTGTTTGTCAACCATGAGTCTCTTGTCTCCAGATGGCCAGAGCCTCCAGGAGTCGGAGTCAATGACGTCAGCCAAGAGGATGTTACCTGAGCAATCGAAGAACATCATTTATTTACATAATATCACGACTTATTTCCAAGAAGAGATGAGCCATAGATATAGATACACCTAGATAACGCAAGAGCAACTACTTCGCGTGCCAAAAATCGCACCAGCTTACGATAAGAAATCGCGCTCAGTCCTGTGTACTCCTGGCTGGGTAAGCGTGAGCGAGAGCGCGACCTTTTGACGTCATAGTAGGTAGTCAAAAAATGGCACGCTTGGTTTTCCTTTTCATACAGTTCGTGATACTTGCGTTATCTAGGTCTATCTATATCTGTGGGATGAGCAGAGGTGTAGTACACCCATTTCGCCAGAGTCCCTTGTAATTGGGGGCGAGCCTCCCGCCATCAACAGGGCACAAATCCAGACTCCAAGCTGCTACTGAGAAATTCCAGAAATCGAAATCCGTTCAGTGGTTTAGGCGTGAAAAGGACATACAGACAGACAGATAGACAGAGAGACAGACTTTCGAATTTATAATATTAGTATATGGATAGCAATACGTTACGCAATTGAAATGATGATGACAAAACAATAACGAAATATCTTTTCTCGTTCTCACCATCAACGTCAACTCCGAATTCGATCTTCATGTCGATGAGGGCGCAGTCGCGAAGAGCCCACGCCTTCTCCAAGATCTCGAACACTAGGATTGTGGCCCTCCTCATGTAGTCCACCTCATCCTGACCTGATGGGGATAGCATATTAATGAATGTCAACCTTTACTTCATAAAAGAAAATGTAAATTGATTTGCAGTGTTGGCCTCCGCCAAGTGTTGGTATAATAAGCAAGCTCTGGTCTTGAGCTCCTCAAGTTCTAAGTAGAGTTACACGATTACTGAGAAATGCTTGCACTGACTAGACTGCTCCACTGAAATCTGTGTGGTACTTTCCTCAGAAGACCATTTCAGACATCAATCTACATGGTCTTCACATGATCTGACCAATATTATATCTGGGCTTTAAAAGAGACTGTCGACTTCTGAGTTGGTTTCGGTCTTTCTTCTCAGAGTAATCAAAAATTCGAACACATGTGAGTATGTGACATCTACCAATCCACATTGGGCCTGCACGGTGGATTACGGCCTACTTCCTCTCAAAAAGAGTCCCAACAGTGGGAACTTTATAGGCTGATTATGTATTTAAAAACTCACCAATAGTAAGTCCATTAATCTTAAAGTTTGCAGACACAATTTGTTCCTCAGACCACTGAGGGTCGTGGTTGGCGTCATCTTTGTAGAACGTCTCCTGCTTCGGAGGGGTGAACCTGAAGCCCTCGGCTACTCCAGGGTTTCTCTTGAGGAAGGAGCCGGTGGCCAGGCGTCTGGTCACCCATTCTATCGGGATCATGTCGCATTTTTTGGACACGAACGCTGTCGGTGACGCGATTTTGACGAAGGATGTGTTGATGCCTGGAAATTAATTGGAATTAAATTTCAATCCAACTGGGCCTAACTAATCTAAGGTCTATTCAATGTTTCCAATTGATATTATTTCAAGTTAAACAAATATCAATATTTATTTATCTAAAGAATTATAATCATAAAAATCATCAATAGAACTCTCTTTATAACTTTATGAAATAATGTACAAAGGCGGACTTAATGCCTGAGGCATTTTCGACCAGTCAACCTTAGGGTGATGCAGAGACAAAACATGGCAGGTGCAACATACGGGATAAATAGCTAGGAAATGACTATAAAATACAAAAATAAATACTAATAGGTACATAGATAGATACATACATAAACAAATGAACTGTGAGGAGAACAAAATTATAGGTAGAGGAGAAAACGAATCCAGCAAATCAGCGCTGCACAGTTAAGGCCAACTTTTGACGGATATGTTCACGTGCCTTCACTTTAAAAGATGACCGACTGGTTGCCGTCGTGATGTTCAGAGGGAGCGCATTCCAAAGAAAGACCGCCTGGACAAAGAAAGAAGAATGAATGAAGCCAGAACGATGAGAAGGACATCGTAGAAGACGATTTTTAGTGGAACGAAGATTTTTAGCATGAGTTGTATTGCTGATTCTAATGATTGATTATATAGAGGTATGAGGAACAGGGTGTAAAGTTCACTCATCCTCCTTATAAAAGGGAGGATCCTCCGACCAGGCGGGTGTTGTGTCTGGCGGGCAACTACCCGATGATTCATGTCGGGCCGTATCTGTGCTAGTTGCGCGGTAAACTCTGCTTGCGAGATGCAGGATTTTGCGTGACGTCAGTATGACGCGTAGTTCGCATGTGGCGTTGTAGATACAATAGAAAATTAATTGTGTCTCATTAGTGAAACTTGAGAGGTCACACAAAAGTCCATGTCCATCCCAATGACGTCAACAATTGTTTTCTATTCTTAAAAAAAACAAGCTCGTTACTGATATTATAATAGTCCATTAATATTATTAAGATGACCTTTATCGAAGGCAATGTTTCATAACTGTTACAAGATTATCTGTTGTTGATTGCGCGGGGTTCAGGGGGTCACAATAATAAGAACGTAATAATACGAGTATACGTAATATTGTTGCTGGATGGGGTAAACAGATATGACCTGCCCGACCTTTGTAGGGTAGTCTGAACTCTGCCTAAGGCGTTTTGCATGCCGTTTCTGCGCAAACAGTTTGGCGCTTCTTAGGTTCATTTTGTATAAACTGTGCTAATTTTCCTACACTATGAATGACACTATCTACATACTGTAAAGTGCAGTAACATCTATGCGAAAAAGCGTCTCACAAGAAACATTTATGGGAACAGAAAATTTAAGGGCCTTTCATAATTGTATAGACTTTAATCTGCTTTAATATGTTGAAAGAGAACGGGGATGTAGGTATGCCTAATCATATTATTGGATCATTCAAATAAATCTTCAGATTTATTGTCATTGAACCAACAAATCTTAATGTAATAGTACTAACTTCTATCATCAAAGCAATAAGACCTCCAATGTTACGTCCTTAGGTACATCATATTCGTTTATCTCATCGATAACAAGTAACAGAACTCTATTGTATCATGAGTTCGAGATAAATTATTGATGAATGTACGACGTATTGAAGGGCGTTCGAGTAGGTACCCTTGGATTGAAGTATCGGACCACAGGAGACGATTTGATAATAATTAGCCAGATAATGATGGGCGTAGGTACCTAGTTAACCATTATCGGATAAACGATGTTATTAATACAAAATCGGTTGGTAACAGATTTTTACAAGTGCAGTATTGAGCATCTGAAGGCGCTTTTTCGACACACGTAAAGCCGGCTCTACACTCGCGGCGCGAACGGCCGCGAAACAACTGCGAATCACGAGTGTAGATGTTGTTCACGCCTTCGCGTTCGCGCTTCGCGCCTTTCCCCGATCAGTGTCGGGTTTTTGGTCCGCGACAAAGGGTTTGCAGCGATGCGACATCGATGTCGTCCATATAGTCACGAACAAGACTGTGAAGATTTGCGAGTGTGGAGGGACACAGTTCACGCGTGGATCGCGGCATACATTCACGGCGTGAAATAACCGTGCGACTTCACGTGCGAGTGTAAAGCCGGCTTTAGGTACAGTTCGCGTCAAATAACTTTGCCGCTCTGAAGTAGACAACAAGTCACTGCGCAGTGAATACAACAGCAGCGCGCATGGCGCAGATTGGCGCGGCTAGGAAAGAGCCTAGCTTCAGAGCGGCAAAGTTATTTGACGCGAACTGTACAAAAATTATGCACGCATTTATATCGCGCGTTTTTCGAGTTTCAAACCTCAGCTGTGAGCCGATGGTTGAAAACCCTTAAAAAAAACGATTTAAAAATAAATACTGTAATTTCGGAAGTCGCGAGGAGTTTCGCATTTTCGTTTTTTGACACCGACTTCCGAAATTAAAGTTATTTTTCACTTTATTACGGTAAGTCTACATTATGCCTTTTATTACTCAATTTACAACTTTTAGCCAGTCTAGCTCTAACGCTAGACAGTTTTTTTTTGGAAGTCGGTTGTTTTTTTTTTGTAAAAGTCTTTATTTTTTACTTGTTAGTCGCACCTACCCCACACAAATTCATAAGTATAACACTGCTTGCTAGTTGCACAATAAAAGTTTCATGTCGTTTCATGACATTAGTTTCACTGATAGTTTCACGTGTAAGGCTGGCCGCATACGCTGCGGTTTCCTGATTCGGTTTCCGGATCAGGAATTCAGATTCGGAAACCTGAATGCTTCATTTACTACAAAATGGTCAACAAGGCGCACACGTCCTTACTATTTCCGAACGAAAAAAAACACCACGTTCGTTTCGGAATTCATTCTAATACAAAAAAACTGATGTTTGCGCTAGGCACACGGAATTACGAATCTGAATTCTTCAAAATTAGAGGAGTAAAACGCAATCGGGCCGACCATTAGGTACTTATTACAAAAAGCAAAAAAAAAAAGATTTAAAACAAAATAACCCGATTGCAACTGCAAGTATAAAGTCACTTTATAAGCAGTCTGATGCAGTTCGTGGTAGTTCAGTATTTTATTTGAATCTCAGATTGTATGCCACCAACTGTTCAGACTGCTTCATCATGGCTTCATCAGTTCGACGTACCCTAGCGTTGCTGTCGCGTAGTCAAGTAAAATGGCACAAAACTCTCTTACCAGCAGACTTAAGAATATCGAAGACTTTAGCATTGGTCTGGTTGGAGATAGCGGCCTTTCCTTCAAGGTCATGAGCTTTAACACCATCTCCGGCAGTGATGCGGTCCTTGTTCAGAAGAAGCACGTGTCCGGGCACTCCTGGTAGGTCGAAGACTTGCTTTGTTTTGCCCTCGATGATGAGCCCTCCGAGCTTGTAGCCGCCAACTGGAAGAATAGGATTTTAAAATTAGAATACCTACTTAGAATACATTTGAATTTCGTGGCTGACCAACTTTGTATGTAAGCATAATGCTGGCCGGTTTGGGCCATCACCCGCGCCATGCTGTAGGTTTTCAAAAAACATTGCGCCCAGTATTTTAAAAGCAGGTGGTAAAACAGAGAACTAAAATGTACCTTGAATAGCTTTTCGCTTAGAGAAATAGCGTTGGTTCTCGGTATGGAGTTCGATTGACCCTATTTTTTATGCGAGCTTAAGGCTGGATTTAGTGCTATAGGGATGGTCCGTACGGACGTCTGCTGGTCCGGAGCTATCGTATGGAAATCCACTTATTGCGTTTAGTAGTGCACGGCCCGCGGAGATTTGATTTCTATACGATATCTCCGGACAGCGGACGTCCGTAATGACCATACGCTGTGTGCACTAAATCCAGCCTAAGTGATTCGTTTTTAAGTCTCCTGAGGTAGTGAAAGCGGTTCCCTTTCATAAGTAGGTAACTATGTATGTTTTTATGATAAGTTTCCAAGTAGGAACCAAACCAACTAGTCTACCTACTACAGAATGTGCTGTTTGAAGGAATAATTTGGTATTTGGATTATTATCAGTTTTGTATATTAAGTAGGTACGTAACTAAGTAATCTTCAAATTATATAGGTAGTTATAAATATGCATGAAATGTACGATCCGCTATGTATTGTGTTGTGAGTGTTGAAAAATTACAAAAGTAGGTAGACATATTTTACATTTTTCACTACAATTTTCTAATACGCACTTTTCCCCTTTAAATTTCAAGGTTTTTTCAGGAGTTAACTTAAAAGACAAACCTGTCTCGTCAGCGTTCCATATTTGGCTATCAGTGTACCTAATCTTCAGTCATTTTTGGGAAAACTGTTTTTAGCCAGTTGTCATAGTCACTGCGATACACAAACTTTGCCTACTACAATATCGTGTCGTTGACGAAATCGGTACCTACATCTATCTTTCCGAACACAGAGGGGCCCGTGGCTAAATAATAACAGCCGCACAGGTCGATCGATCAGGTCTACGGGTTGGTCTTTTTATGGGTGACCACTTCCGTATTATTATATTACTCTTTGGGTGACCATCTTTACATACCGTGACCCCTCCGTGCCTCGGAAAGCACGTTAAGCCGTTGGTCCCGGCTGTCATTCGTGGATACAATTGCCATACAACGTGGCAATGCTGCCAGCCTTTTGGGCACGTTTCCTGTTGACAGCGATGCGGACGAATTTTTTAAAGCCCTTTGATTATTTACCCTTATTTTTATATACATTTACATATTATTATTTAAAAACGTAAAAAACATTGAATTTCGCGGGCTACCTACCCTGGTTGAGACCGGGAAATTCAAATCTTCTTACGTTTTTTGCAATTTGCAGGTCAGTGTCAGTTGCTATTATCCAATAACACTTTTCCGTATGAGATTGGTAGTTGGTGGTAGAAATCTAACTTAGAAAGATGTATTAATGATTCTAATTCCAAGATACAACCTGACACTGACCTGCAAATTGCAAAAAACGTAAGAAAATTTGAATTTCGCGGTCTATCACTATCCGGCTAAATGGTCGCTACAACCAAGGTCCTAATAAATGAAATCCACTGTACCCTTGCTTAAATTTATTTTTATATAATTTATTACTAAGTTACTAACTAACACAGGACATGGCTACTGAAATATTATAGTGGGTACCTACATAGAGGAAAGAAATGTGTAGGCACCTAGTTAGTTTTTAAAATTCAGTAAAACTTGAGTCGCATTTACTGAGATAAAGATTACAGACTACTACAGATCAAGGACTGTAGAACATTTGTTATCCAGTCACAACAGATAAGAAAACTTGTATCAATAGTAGGTAACAAATAATAAAAACTAACAAAAAGTTCCTACATGATCTAATTTATCCTCAAGGCTAAAAAGTACTCTGTGCTCAAGCCAGAAGAGTACCTAAATTATTCATTTACGATTTTAAAAAAACACCGAGAAGTTTTGTTGACCTCGTCTATGGTCCTTTTAAATTTAGGCGGGTTATATCTTTGACAATCGAAAAGTTTCAAAATGTAAATAAAAAAGTTTACCTTCTTTGGGTGTAGCCATTTTACGTGAAGCACGAGTATTCCTGTGTTGAAATTTCAAGACTATGGGTCGCGCGTTTATCCCACCGTTCCACGGCAAAGCGAGGGCCTTTTATAAAGTTTTGTGTTCGGAGATGTGAGAAATAACACCACGTGCTCTGTTGCGTACACGACCGGCCCGGCTTGATGATAACAAGTGGTATAGTCGGAGGTAACGGTCTTGATACTTTTTATTAAGTATTTGTGACTCGGATAAGAAAGTAAAGATAGTATCTAATTTTATTTATGATAGTTTAGAATAGTTTGATTATAATATTGTTATGTACTGACCGGTTTAACTGACTGTACAAAATAGTGATATATACAAACGTTTTTTTTTACAACTCTCAATACTCAATATCTTTATTGCTTTACCATAATGTGTACCTAGGTGGTAACTATATAATTTAGATCATTATGGACCCTGTAGGGCACAGCAAAAGGGTAGATAATTACTAGTAATTTTTTAAGTTGTTTTTTAAAGATATTTAACTTTTCTTCTTTCTTTATTGTCAGGTAGTTTGTTAT
Organism: Oligia latruncula; assembly: GCA_948474745.1. Classification (NCBI taxonomy): domain Eukaryota; kingdom Metazoa; phylum Arthropoda; class Insecta; order Lepidoptera; family Noctuidae; genus Oligia; species Oligia latruncula. The sequence continues at coordinate 2,436,916 of OX419685.1, forward strand.
ATTATTATATCTTTACAGACACTACGTAGGAACTTGTAGAATGCATTTTTAGCTTGGATGTTGGTATGTTTAGCCTAGATCGGTGCCTAACACTGTTTTAAACAGACAACAATTTAATTTTTTTTTAATGCAACTTACACCTTCTTTTCAGCATTCAGAGTTACTTTATGTAACATTTAAATACATTACGTTCTTGGGACCAACAAAGAGAAGATATTGAAATAAAAATTTAAAAACAAAGAGAGCGAAAGCATTTGTGTGTTATCTAGCATAGAATCTTTAGAATAATGGATATACCCACCTTATTTTTAAGATTTTATTGTAAAAGCTGATGGCGGGACGAGCTTGACTCCTACCGTAGCTTAGGGGCTGGCCGGCCACTCGCAAAAGACAGAATTGTGTGGAAAAGGGGGAGGGAGGCCTTTGCCCTGCAGTTCGACAGTATAGGCTTGTTAGATAAAATGTAAAAGCTGAATAATTCTGACGATGTTAAAAAATATTCAAGTATCAAAAAGGTTTCCAGAAAAAAGCAAGTATCGGTTCGTTCCGAAACAGACTACCTACGCTAAACGAAATGTCCAAGGCCTTCCTCTCTCAACATTAATGATGTTTTTGTAACTTTATTTTTAAGAACACAAAATCTCGTGGTCTGTCATGTTTATGAAGATAAAAACGTCGCACGTGTAGAGATAACTTAGAACGAGACATTTTTAACTCCTGATGTAATTTAATTGCTTATTTATATAGATACAGTAAATAAAAAGCCCGATTTTCTGACACTTCGGGCTAGTAGGTTTATCTATAGGCTAGTTGACTATGTACTTGATTTTAACTAAAAATTAATAAACAAGCAATAGATTATTATTTGATTATCGTTCGATTAAAAATCGGAACGCAAACTTGTCCTTTCCGATTTTCTATCCTTGTCGCACACTTAACGTCAAACTAATTCAAACAAATGAATGAATACAGACGAGACTGTCTGTACAATTACTTCCTCCACAATACGTAAGTTGCCGCTCCGCTGCTGGTAATACACGATTAAAAAATACAGTGAGACTTCTCCCGAACTATTCTCTCTTCAAGTAATCCGTCCAGGTGAGTGATTTATTTCAAAAACTTGTCTAATTCATTGTACATAATCAGGTCAGGTGTGCGTTTACCTGTTGTCTCTAAAATAATGCTACGGAATTAAAATTCGGTAAATTTGTAAAACTTTTGTTTGTTTCTATTGTTCATTGCGATTTAGCCCGGTTATATTGTGAATTTATGAATGTTGTGTCTACCACATGGTTAAAATTTACGATTTATTTTTTTACGTAATATATTGGCTGATCTTGAGTTGGTTTGTCACAAATGTGGTTGTAGGGCCAATTTGAACAATTGCTGTCCAATTGGGAAAATACTAGTGGTTACAAAGCAAGGTTAGGTCATATGGCCTCGGAATTTTTATTTCCCTTTTTTTTTTTTATTTGTTGACATCTTGACATCAGCGTGGTTTTGTTTTGATCCAAGATTCCATAAACGTCAATGTCATTTTTTTTTATTCAGGCAAAGGCGTGAATTCTTTAATCAAATAAATTGGTATATTAATATTACTTAATTAGATTATAATTTTATATTTATAAAAACTAGTAGGAAAGTAGATGCTTGTTTTGATTATTAAGTTTAGTTTGCTTAAGTATATGATCTAAAAGAACAGTTTGTAATGTTGGACCTTGGTTTTATTAGCTAATTCTGTTACAATAAATAGTACCTCATCATCTCATCATCTGCCTAGCCTTTTCCCAACTATGTTGGGGTTGGCTTCCAGTCTAACCGGATGCAGCTGAATACCAGTATTTTACAATTTACAATAAAATGTAAATTTCTTTTTACAATAAATAGTACCTAGATTAAAAATAAGATCCATATTATTATTTTTAATGCAATGTTTAATCAACCTTTTCATGACATTGGTTTGATATCTTTTAACAAACAAACATCGTTGATTTTAAGAACAATATTAAAGTCTGTCTTACATTTAATAAAGTAGGTAGTATTGCATCATAATGATAAATTATTATCACTTAAAAATGACCCAACGAGTTTGTAGATTAGTTAAGAAATATTATTGTTAAAACTGTCCGTCTGAGCAAGTCATCGAAATGCTTAACATTTACCTATTAAGAACTTTTAATTGACAACAACCAAAAATATATTTCTTTAACTTTTCTATAGCATTCCAAACTGCCTTGCCAAAAAAAAAACATTTTACAAAAAGTATGTTTTTATTTGTCTATAGTCAATTATGTCATAAATTTTATCAGTTATAGCTTTTAATAATGCTAATGACTGGTGTTATTGGCCCACTTACTGCTTGGCCTGTCTATCAATAGGTTCATGCTTTGTAGATATTAAAGAAAATAATACTATTAACGCCAATCTTGTTATTCACAATTACAATGCAAATATGTTATGACCTAAACCTATTTGCATTTATTAAGACGCTTAAAATGATTGTCTTTGCTACTCTAGCAAAGGTAATGAACTCACCTGACATTGACACATTGCTCAAATGGGGTGGGTAGAGTTGTCTACATAGATTTACATAGTTGATCTACAAAAGTACTGACAAATTCTTACACTGACTGGACAGGACCACTCAAATCTGTTTGGTTCTTTCCTTAAAATACCATTTCAAACACTAATCTACATGGTCCTCACACTATGATCTGACCAAGATTATGTCTGGGTTTTAAAATAAACCAACCCCTGAGTTTGTTTCGCTATTTCTCCTCCGGTGTAGTCAGATAGGACTCCCTCCAGCTTATTTTTTAGGGTTCCGTACCTCAAAAGGAAAAACAGAACCCTTATAAGTTCCATTACAAAAAATAAATAAACTGTTTGTACGGAGTCCTCGCTGCGCGAGTCCGACCCGCACTGTGGTGTAATGCGTATCACACTATCAGTAGCAATGGAAAACCATTCAAAATTTCAAAATGAAACCATTTTGACAGTTCTAGAACATTCATTGCGTTATTTGCGTTGTTGAGCAGACACATTTTTTGAACTGGAGCAATGGATTACAAATTTGCTTCAAGATGAATTAAATTGAGAGTAATAGTGTGTTACGCAATTAGGGTGCTGTTTATGTGATTCTGGTATCCTATTTACATAATAAACAATTTTATTTCGCTAAGGGCTGATTTTTCCATAACCAAGATAACTTTATTCGAGGAATAATTTTGAAATTTTGACAGTTATTTCCATTGAGCTAAATAACATAATATGTTATTTAGCTCAATGGAAATAACTGTCAAAATTTCACATAATATTATTATGTTATTTAGCTCAATGGAAATAACTGTAATGTGTAACTACTGGTAATGTGTAACATATATATTATTATTATTCATACAAAAACTGTCAGAAGTAAATTTTATTCCTCGAATAAAAGCTATCAGATGATTGAAAAATCAGCCTTTAGAGTGCGCAACATCAACCTGTAGCATTTCACTTGCTTAAAATACTATAATATAATGAGCAAACCTTGGGCTTTACTCAATATTTTAGAAATTTTCATGAAATTAATTTACTTTTAGGGACTTGTGGCTATAAAATATACTAAAAACAGCCGCACGGGTCGGTCGATCAGGTTACGCTACGCTTGCCGTGGTTGGTCCGTGGGTCGGTGACCATGTTCTATGTTATGGGTTTGGTTTCCGCACTTAGTCCTTCAGTGGACCATTGTGCGGGTCGGTGACCATTTTTACATACCAACGGTAATCAGAAGCGTGAAAGTCTGACAACCAGTTTTATCAAAGGGTATCGTAGTACTCGGTAACTGGGTTGTGGAGGTCAGGAGTCGCTCCATGTAACATACTGGTATTCAGCTGCATAAAATAGAATACTCTTTTTACTCTCACTTATAAATCCAGCATCAGCTGCATCCAGTTAGCCTGGAAGGCGACCCCAATATGGTTGTAAAAAGGTCAGCAGATGAAATCAATTTATAAAACTACATTTATTTCATGTCAATTTTATCAAGCTTAAGGGGACTACAGCACACTACAGGACCTAAACGCAAAAAACGCAAGTTTTATAATGGCTAAAAGTATATGATCGACTACAGTAAACAAAATCAGAAAAATATATGATATTCTTCAGGATATAATTATGCTAGATAAATAGTGTGTTGAAAACATAATACAACTAATTTGATACAATAGAGAAAAGTCACCTCTAAAACATTTCTTTTTACATTAAAAGCCATACTAATATAAAATCATTCTGATTTTGTGTCAGATTATTCTACAAGCAACATACCTACTATAGTATTTGAATTTTTTAGTCCAAACAATAGATTTTTTGTAAATAGATAATTGCTTCATATTTTGCAAAAAATGACCAGCGTTGTGTCATCCATCACGCTTCTCTTTCTTTTCTATGCTGTTCGACAGTGACCGCGCTCTAGGTCATGTAGTCCCCTTAATACCCTTTGAAGTGGGTAACCAAGGCCTTGCTAGTCACAAGTCTTTAAATTAAATAATATCGCGATACGCACTCCATCTACGCGAATAACTTACGTCATTCTAAATTCGTATGCGTGTGCCATGTTTGCCAATATTTTATTAGCGTTCTTTTTTATTGCTAATATTGTAATCATTGTGTAGTTTTGTACCTACCTACTTAATTTTTAGGGTTCCGTACCCAAAGGGTAAAAACGGGACCCTATTACTAAGTTTTCGCTGTCTGTCTGTCTGTCACCAGGCTGTATCTCAAGAACCGCGATAGCTAGACAGTTGAAATTTTCACAAATGATGTATTTCTGTTGCCGCTATAACAACAAATACTAAAAACAAAATAAAATAAATATTTAAGGGGCCCCATACAACAAACGTGTTTTTTTTTTCGGTGTTTTTGCCTTGTGGTACGGAACCCTTCGTGTGCGGGTTCGACTCGCACTTGGCCAGTTTTTTTAATAATTACAAATTTATCATCACGACTGTGTTCCTCAAAGGGTTAGGCAGTGGTGTACCTATATTACACCCACACATACACATCACATTTAATTCATTCACATTTTTATTTATTATTATATGCGTTATTTCCATGTGTGACGTATTTGATTATGCATGAAAATCTAAAACTTAATAATTATTAAGTATTTAGATTTTAATTTTAACACGGCTTTGTTCAATTTCGAAACAAGTCGGATACACCCAGTAAAATGTACCTAGTTATTTTGACTCTACATACATAGTTTCGTTTTTCTTTTGTGATTAGTCCTTTAGGCCTTGACCAGCAACCTCCCAAATTCACGCTATGCATCTCCCTTAGGGCCTGTGCACACCACGTTTTTTAAACGCGCCGTTGACGCGCGTTTTAGAAACATGCGTCGACGGCGCGCTTTTATCCTACAGAGCAGTGCCTGCCAGTATCTGACTAGCGTGCGTATCGTGTCTGTATCGCTACAAACGCTCGTCAACGGCGCGGTTAAAAAACGTGGTGTGTACAGGCCCTTAATTTTGTGATTGCGTCTGCGCAGCTGATAGAGTTAAAGAACTAAATACCTAACCTACTGCTACTTTGATAAAAACCCAACATTTATTAATATCGTGTTTAAATAAACAGTTCTTGTAAGTAACTTACTAAGAAGAAATCAGTAACGCTCAAATTAAGCGTGTAATTAAATGTTACTATGGCTAGTAACACATTATTTGGCCGATAACAATTAGTATACATAAAAAACCTACCCAAACTCGTAAGAAATGATATAAGTCGAGTTCACCTTTTTGTAGAATCTCTTTGCTAACGGATCCTATGTTACTTCCCTGGTCCTTTCGGGCGAATTTCGATTCTATCTTCGGATCATAAGGATCAGCATCCTACAGCAGCCCACTGCTGGATATAGGCCTCTCCAATTGCACGCAATTCTGCTCGTTTCTCGGCAACTCTCATCCAGCTGCTGCCAGTCACCCTGCGAAGATCGTCGCTCCACCTAGCCTGAGGGCGTCCTACCTTAAGTTTGTCGATTTGCGGTCTTTAGATTCGGATTCTGGGGATGCTAGTTGTTAAAATAAACTTGTTTAATTTGCCTAGCTACGGAAACATGTCTTCAAGACAGTGTCAGTGTCGGCAATGCCATAATATTGTTTTGTTTGACTGATGACAAAATTTAACTTTATTCGAGGAATAATTTTGAAATTTTGACAGTTATTGCATTGTCAAACGTCAATTTTATTCCTCGAATAAAAATTAACATAACATTGAGATACTTAACTGTCCAAATTCCAAAATTGTTCCTTGAATAAAGTTATCAGATGATTGAAAAATCAGCCCTTAAATAAATTAACGGTAGATACTGTAGATGGTTTACCATGCAACCTTTTCGAGTTCCTAACCTTGAGATAATGAGATCGACGCTATTCCGAATTTAGAAGGCTGAAGAAAAATAATTAGGGATGGGCTTCATAAATATTATTATTTTATTATAAGCCTGTGTTGTCCCACTGCAGGGCAAAGGAATCTCTTACCTCTTTCCACGTTTTCCCGGTCTACTGCGATTGTGGGCCAATCCAGCTCATCCCGCCATCTCTTTCTGGGCCTGCCGCGCAGTCGTTTCCTGCCATTGGGGATCCACTGAGTGGGGGCTTTTGTATATTGCTGCTCCGACGTGCGACAGATATGGCCAGCCCAGTTCCACTTTAGTCCAACAGCTGTGCGGCCCGCGTCCGCTATTTGTGTTTTGGAACGAAGTATACAGTTCTTAATGCGGTCTGTGAGTTTGACACCTAGTATACTTCGTTCCATAGCCCGTTGGCAGACTCCAAATGCGGAGTTTTGACGCTTTGTAAGAGCCCATGTTTACGCTCCGTAGGTGACGGTGGGAAGAATGCACATGTCCATAAGCTTTTGTTTTATTGAAAGCGGAAGAGGTCCTTTCCTCTCCCACTTTCACTAAAACATATTAAGATGCTTCATCGACCAATAGTTCTTTCAGGCGTTTTCTGTGCGGCAAGCACTTTGTCCTGTCTCGCCTGGAAGGATATAAATGTACTCATGGATATATTCCAATTCAATTTATATTTATTAAATTTTACGTTGCGTTCGGTGCTGTTCGTCATCAGCTTTGTTTTCGATATGTTCATCCGTTCATCGTAAGTCCGACTTGAAGACTGGCGAGGCTCAGTTATTCGAGCATTTGGCCTAGCTCAGCTGCTGAAGACGAAAAGAGGACAATGTCGTCGGCGAAACGTAGATTGGTCAATCTCCTTTCCCCGATGACAATACCCTTGTCCTGCCAGAGCGGATTTAATGTCTGGAAAACCTCTTCTAGCGTAGTAGCTGTAAAGAGTTTGGGAGACAGCGGGTCGCCTTGCTTGACTCCTCGTTGAATTGGAAAAGATGACCCGGTGGTATTTATACGAATTTCTACTGTTTTATTATGATATATATTTTGTAACAGGTGTATAAAATGGGTTCTATTTCGTGTTTTTTGACTGCCGAGAATATGGCTTCGTGTGTTAGGCTGTCGAAGGCTTTCGAGTAATCCACAAACGCCAGGTATAATGGTAGATTGAACTCTTGATGTTCTTCAATCACCTGGTTTAGAGACAGGTCAGTAGTCGAAAGGCCTCGACGACATCCAGACTGTTCGGGAGGTTGGATACACTATGAATCTATGGTATACTAAAGTTACCTATAGTTTTGAAAAATATAAGAAAAATATCAATTTCGTTTTTAGAATGGTTTTTTTTTCAGCTGTTCTCGACATTTTCTCGATAAATGCGAACATAAATGTTCCTATGCAATAGCTGATTTTCCCGGTTTGGTTGACTTGGAAGAGCTGAAAATCGCGTGTCAGGATATAAAATAATAAACCTAAATTGAGTTGAATAATTTGGCAAGTGAAACTATAAATGCGCGTTTTATTTATCCCGGTACTGTTAGCCCACCGGTGCTAACAGTACCTTTGCAAATATTCTTATTGAATAACAAATTACTTAATCATCTTATCTAGCAACCGTAGGTACCTATAGTAACGTTACATCACAATCAATAGCCGTTATGTAAGTAAGTTGCTACATGTATTAGAAATATAATCAGGTAGGTACTATCTGTTGTAACAAAGTGACAGTGAGTTGTTGCTCCAGTTGCTCTTAGAAAATATCAGACCTTTCCGGACGTAACCTGTTGACTAGCTGTCTTATTATAGAAGGAATTGGTTGTATTGTATAAGGATCATCATGATATAGTGTTGTTTGCAGATGACACTTCTCTTTTGTTTAAACTTAAACGTCAGCAGTTGGTTACTGACGATGTAAATAGCGCGATCTCGAAAGTAGTCCACTGGTTCAATGTTAATAATTTGCTTCTAAACGAGAAGAAAACCAAATGCATTAAGTTTACGCTACCCCACGTAAGGCAGGTGAAAACTAATGTGTTGATAAAGGGCGAGGAATTGAATCCTGAAGACAACACAGTATTCTTGGGCATAACTTTGGATGCTAAGCTTCAGTGGGGTCCACATATAGATAAATTGTCAAAAAAGCTAAGTTCTGCAGCATACGCTGTTAGAAAAATTCGAAATTTAACTGATATAGAGACTGCTCGTTTAGTGTACTTTAGCTATTTTCATAGTGTAATGTCGTACGGTATTCTATTGTGGGGAAATGCCGCCGATATGCAGACTATCTTTGTTTTGCAGAAGCGAGCTGTTCGATCAATTTATAAATTAAGTCCGAGACACTCTCTCAGAGACAAATTTAAAGAGATTAATGTAATGACTGTGCCTTCTCAGTACATTTATGAAAATCTTTTATATGCCCATAAAAATATAAAATTGTTTAAAAAATACAGTGATATCCATAATATAAATACTAGAAACAAACACAAATATGTTGTACCTACAACCAGGCTCAAGAAAATAGGTGGCTCGTTCAGATGCCAATGTATACGCTTTTACAATAAACTACCAAGCCACGTTCAAGATCTAAGCCTTAATAAATTCAAATCTTTCATTAAACGTAAGTTGTGCCAGAAAGCCTTTTATACCGTTAAAGATTATATTGAGGACAAAAAGGCTTGGGATTGAGCTGCTTCCAATTTCTGCATTTTGAATGATTTTTTTCTTTTTTATATACACATTGACATTGATTAATATTATTATTATTATTATTTTTTTTTTTAAACAATGACATTTGCTTACTTTGTAAAGTATTATATTATTTTTTCATTGTGAATGTGAAGACGATGTGGGTCATTTTACATATATATATTTTTTTATTATTCTCTCTGTTCTGTTTTTTTTTTTTCATGGTCTGGCAGTTTGAGTAATTTATGTGGCCTACCCAAATGTCCTTTCTTTGGTATTGTTCGTTGAATCGTTGAGCTCCTTAAGTCTTGAGTTGAGCTGCATGATTTTTGACAAATGCGTGCACTGACTGGACAGGTCCTCTCAATCTGTGTGGTTCTTTCCTCAAAAGACCACCTCAGACATCGATCTACATGGTCTTCATATAACCTGACCAAGATTATGTCTGGACTTTAAAAGAGACTGTGACCTCTGAGTTTGTTTCGGCCTTTCTTCTCAGAGTAGTCAGATAGGAAACGCCGACTTCATCTAGTTTTAAAAAAAAACATGATTGACGTGTAAAAGTGTTTGTACAAACCTACTTACAAAAAATAAAATCATTTCATCATCATCATCATTTCATTTCATTGTAACTTGTCATTTGATAATACCACTGTGATATTTTACGGCACATATTCAAATATGTTGTTGGGTGTTGTATCGCAGTCTGAGAGATGCCTATGACCAGCAGTGGACTGCGATAGGGCGAGTTGATGATGAATTGATGATGATTAAAAGTTTAATAGGAAAGCATTAAGTACATGACATACACCACGTGCACAATTACAAAAACTGTAATACTTATATGGCAATTGTTATGAATCCTTTTGCCGAAAGAAAGGGTAGCTTCCAACCTGCACCTCTGCCGGCACCCTAATTTCGTAGCACACTCTCAATCACAATTCACGGGATTTTGAAGGAAATTCCTAAACCATTGCTACATAAGTTGGAAAAATTCGCCTGCTCAACAACGTAAATAACGCAATGAACGTGGCTGAACTGTCAAAATGAAAGGAATTGCGATCAATTGCCATTTTATCTCTCACAGGTCTATAAAAATAGCATAACACGCTGCCTCTATAAAAATAGCGTAGATATCACGCTGCCTAATTTGCTTTTCGCGGAGACCCGGAACCGGAAATACAACCTGCGGGGTAATTGCGTAACACACAAAAAAATACAATTGATCGCAATGGGTTTAATTTGACAGTTCACCCACGTCACGTTCATTGCGTTATTTATTACGTTGTTGAGCCGACGAATTTTTCAAACCTATGAAGCAATATCCATCAAAACTTACGGACTGTGATTGAAATTGTGGATTCATAGTCTGACTTTTAATTAGCTGCAGTAAAATGACACTTCGTAGTCTTCGTACTGTCATTTCGTTATGTTCGCACACTATCTCTAGTAGTGATGTGATTGGAACGCACTTGACCAATTATGATTTAACCGTAAACAATCAAATATACTTTGTATTGATCGGATAAAGATATACGTTGTAGTTTCGTTCATGTACATATAGGATAGTTATTAATACTTACCAGTTCGCATCAAAATTGTGCTCGAATAGTGAATTTGTACAGAAATCTTTAAAACTATACAATCTCAATTAAGTTGGCTATAAAGGCGTAATTTATTAGTTTTTTAGTGCATCCAGAGTTTATATGTTGTAATACTCATAGTTTGTTAGTTTTGTAAGTTGGTTTTATCAACCTGCTTTCAGAGGCTCATCACACCCTGAAAAACACAAGTAGGTACTAACCCGACGAAAAATTTACTATACTCTTTTATAAAATCAATTGAACATTGATCGATTATGAATTGAATGTGAATTGAATGAAGCGATTCTCTTTTGTCACATCACAATTTAGTTGTAGGTACTGCAGCTAAAAAGTCCTAGTATAGGGATTTCGTACTGGAGGACCAATATTTTTATAAGCACCTAGCTTTTACTACATTTCTGTCAATGTAGATAATTGCGACTGTCTATCACATGAAATAATGGCCAGGGTCATCTGTATCAATTTACTCCCACCACATGACGATATTTATCAACAAGTTACCTATGTAGCTAATCACGATGTATCTATTTTTAGTCTAAAAGTTTACAAATCAAGAAGCAAGACCAGTTGATCTCGTAAATGCATAGGTCAACTTAATCTCTCTCTTATAGATATAAGTCCATGTGACAAAAATATGTACATCAAGATGTTTTTTTATTGCACCAGCCAGACTCAACTAAATATAGTGAGCCACTGTCATCAGCACAGTTATTAATGTTGTGTTAATTTCCAATAATCTTATCGTCTGCCTGTTTACTGCTGCCCCTTGTGGAAACGTACTTAGAGTCACAAGATAACTGACCCCCTACGAGTCAGGCGTCTTTTGTAATGACGACACTTCACTAGCGTGTTGCTAATATTTGTGTTTGCAGAATTCCGAGCAAAAATCACATGTTTTTGTTTTGTAGGTACGTCTCTAGTCTTTCATCATTTCGTTCCTTTGATAACGTTTCATGCGCAAGTTGTGGCCAGTTGGCTGTTTTTTCTTTGTCGCGAATTGTTTTTAGGTTTGTTTTGAAATCTGTTGGCACAGAAAGTTTATGACTATTCTTAACATGGGGGTGGGTAGAAACTATAGAACGCCACCTGCTACGATCCTTACATACTCCTTTTGCCTCGTTTACTACATATTAGAACTATGGACCTGACCTTTCTGAAGATGAGGTCATTGTATATCGTCTTAGGGCGTCCCCTCCCGGCGTTTCCAAACACATCTGCCGTGTAGATACTTTTTGTTAGTCGCCCTTTCATTCAGCCTCTCAACATGACCAAACAATCTAAGCAAACTTTTTATTTATATTATTCTATGAACCGTACCTAATGGCACTATTTGCGATAGTTTAACATAAACTTGTTTATTAATCTATGGCTGTGCCCTACATAGGTGCAACTTGACTTATAAGTGTTGATGGGTTGCTTAAAGATATGATCAGTGGTAAATCTTGTATTACTGGTGGAGTGGAGAACTGATGGTCGATAACTTGGAAATTCATCAAATAGAATTGGAATTGGATTGTTAATTCGCTGAGCGCCAATGTGTTTGGAAAGAAAAACAGAGAGAAGAGATTTTTGGGCATGCCGCATGGTGCAATTTGATACGCCACAAAGAGATAACCTATCAGCTGGAGTACACAAGAAAATTAAACTTTAAAACAGACAAAAGCAACTTTTCACACACAAATGAAATGAATTTGTTTATTCTGTAAATAGGATATCGAAATTACTTTTACACGTCATATTATAAAAAAATAAGCTAGATGTAGTCGACATTCTATCTGATTACCCTTGAGAAGAAGTGAAACAAAGTCAAGGGTCAGTCTCTTTTAAAGTCCAGACATAATCTTAGTCAGATTATGTGAAGACAATGTAGATTATTGCGTGAAATGGTCTTTTGAGGAAATAATCACACAGATTTGAGTGGACCAATCCAGTCAGTGCCACTCAATGGTCAGTGCAATTATTTGTCAGTAATCGTGTATGCTCAACTAAACGACTTGACGAACAATACCAGAGAAAGGACATTTGGGTAGGCCTTCTAAAGTAATCAAACTGCATGACCAACATCAAAACTAACAGAGAAAAAAAATAACCCACATAGTCCTCATATTCACAATAATTAAAATTAAATAATACTTTAAAACTAAAGTATTATTTAATTTTAATTATTGGCTATGCATTCAATTATACTTACAGAAACTAAATTCAAAATTTAACGTGTGGTATTTAGACGATGGAACGCTAGGAGGTGACGTAGACTCTGTTTTGAAAGATCTACAACTACTCGAACAGGAATTTCAATCTATTGGCTTGGTCTTTAACCCCTCAAAATGTGAACTTTACCTTTCTGACATTACCGCCAGACAATTGACTCTAGATAAATTTAATGCAATAGCCCCACAAATGAAAATTTTAGACAAGAGTTCACTGCACCTCCTAGGTTCCCCAATTTTAGAAGATAGTTTTACTCCTTTCATCGACGAAAAAATTAAAACTTTCAATAATACTTTACAAAGTAAATATTCATATCATCCTGTATATAACACATACGACCAGCACAACACACATGCTCTGAAGATCTATGACAGACCCTTTTACTTCTGTAAAAAGCAGAGATAATAAAATGGCCTACTTTCATTCCCGCCAAAAATTATGTCAATAATACAAATTGTTGACTATTCTGATTGACGTCTTGTTTACATGTGGGGCGGTGGACGGAATCATTGAACAAAATGATGGAGGCGGTGTAGCAGAGACCTAGGACTTAGGCTATCGCCAGGCAGTGGCAGTACCGTACTTTACCCTTTAGATAACTGTTATCGAGTTGGCATTCTTGAGTGGTAAATAATCTAATTGCCGCATGCCGTCCCCCCAGCGACGTCTTAGGAGAGGTCAGTACCACACAAGGGTGCCTTTAACATGTATTCGCTTTGTTTATAAATTTCATGTCCTGCATTGACATATATATTACTATCATTGATCATTGATGTCCTGGCTGAAGGCCTTAATTTATTAAGGTGTCCACTGAATAGCCCGGATAAGCAGTTGAAAACGTTATAGGTTGACATAGGCCGTATAAGCAGCCGAAAACCTTATAGGTTGACATAGCCCGGATAAGCAGCCGAAAACCTTATAGGTTGACATAGCCCGGATAAGCAGCTGAAAACCTTATACGTTGACCTGCGAGATGCCTGAATGAAAAAATCTAAGTAGTACCTAGTCAGGTTAGACAGTTGCTCTAGCACCTTGTCATTAGTACCGTAATAGTTGCTACTTGCTTAGGCGCGTTATGGCGCCCTGTTTACATAAATAAAACTCGATCCTGTTGTGACAGATGTGTATTTGTATCACAACCAACATTATCCAAGCGACAGCGGAGGAATACACGTTTACACAATATAAAAAGTGTAAGGGAGTGGTATAATAATATGGTTGACATTCAGATTCAAATTCAGACGAACTAGTTAACTCCTGTGTACCATAGATTTTTTTTTTTCCTTTTGTTCCTTGAGGAACAGGCTACGGTCAGGGACCATGCTGCCTAGTCATCAGTTAGTTGGTATTTTTTGATAAATTCAGTTAAATTCGTACCATAGATATTCCGCTCTAGACCATCGTAGTGTTGTCTTTAACAGTGGGAACCATAGACAATTAGTTTGGTTCGACACAGTTGTATGAGATAATTTGGTCTCAAGTAGCCTATTTGGCAGTTTTCTAGGCCAGTGATTGTTAGAAATCGATTAATATTTAATTGTTTGCGAATAATTTACAATATCTATTAATTCTTGGCGAAGTTGGTTTCTTACCTTCACAGATTCTCTATGTGCAGCGCCTAGTAGCTTGTTGTCTTAGGACATGTACCATGTATGTGTAAGAGGTGACCCAAAAAACAATATGACGTATGTAAAGTACGTTCAATTCAATTGTTTTTCCTCCTTCGCCTCTACCCTACTCTGACCTACAAACGAAAAACTGCGCAAATTAATCTTTGTAGGTATTGACAATATCGTATCTTAGGACATGTTTAAAAGATGCGCCAAAAACAATATGACGTATGTAAAGTACGTTGAATTCAATTGTTTTTTCTCCCTCACCCCTGCGGCCTTCTGACCTATAAACGAAGAAACTGCGTAAATAAATCTTATTAACGAAATTGCTATTGACAATATCGCGCTTAGTAACACTATCTCGGTCAAATTATCGCCATCCCAACATGATATGGCGTCAAACATAAATCATTAAAACATTCCCTTGACGTCAGATATTTTAAAATGGAACGTCTTTATAGTGTTGTGAAGCAAAACTATTTGTCATTTAGTCGAATGTTAATTTAACTCATGTTTTTATATTATTATCGAGCAATTGAAATGTTATTGGCATTAAAAACTTGTTTGTATATGCTCGAGTCGTTTATAATCTAAAGTGTTAAGGGAGTCTGGTTAGTTTGACTCTCAACGTCGCTGTGTGATTTCGTGCGGTCAGAATAATTTGTATTAATTAGTGACCTCTGTGTTTGTTTTGATTATAAAAAACTATTGTTTTATTTTAACTTTGTTGTTTGGTGACATTTGCCTAATATGTAAGTTGTTTAAGCAAAATAAAAATAAACTAAACCGAGGATAGACAAGAAGGAAAATATTTTGATAGCTTTACTCTTATTTGAATTTAGTAGTACGTCTATGCGTATTTATTTTTTTTAAATTTAGGGTCAGCTGACATAACATAGATACAATAAGGTGTTTTGAATTTACGTATTGCATTTTTTTTTTACTTCAAGTGACCTTATGCAATCAACACTCATTTTTATAAAGAGAATGCGTGGTCCTTGTGTACAAAAAGGACCAGTATTTATTAAATAAACACTTAAAGACTCAATATTTAAACTTGATCTTTCCAGAATTAACATGAACGGTCCCGAAGGACCATCCCGATGCTGCCAAGGTGGTTGTGAGACTCAGAGCAACACACAAGCAGCTATGGAGCGTTTAGGAATGGAAGTAACACCTGGTTGTGATGCCAGGACGACCCCTGGTGAAGTTAAAGTGAACAGCAAGAGATTCGGAAGGGGGGCAGTGCAGTCAGGTTAGTATTTTTTCTATTTGGTACTCATTGAATGGACCAAGACCTCACTGTTCGTAGCAGTCTGAAGTTTCCGCTAGCCATACTAGGATAATTCACAAAGCCTCTAGCTTCGTACCCTCAAATCGAGTCTAGGAACATTACTGGTAGCACTCTTTGGAACATGATCAATGTGCTCATGTTACTTATTAGTAGATTGGACTTAACCTTAGCCTTAAATATTTTTGAAAGGACTTGAGGGCAGAGACTAAACAAAATGGCATTCTATCAACGACGAGCTCAACTGTGACAAGAGTCACAATTACTTTTTCTATTGTTAATTAAATTTTGATTATCCCACGGTTGAGAGGAACGATGATAGAAAAGTCAAAAATCTGTGGAACTGACAGCTACCGAAAAGTTTATTTCAAGTCTCGCTAGGCCCTTTGCTTTCTTTCTCTAATACTATTGAGAGCAGTGCAGTGGTGATAAACAAAGTAAAGCGCCTGTCAAGGTTCGAACCTGTTACCTACAACTCTTAAATCGCGGACGTTTCCACTGAGCCTCCACTGCTCTCAACAAGTAAGTAGTGAAGTTCCAGGACATGCCGGTTTCCTCGCGATGTTTTCCTTCACCGTATTGACAACAGTGGTGATGAAATAACACTTAAACTAAAACAGCTTTAAACTACACATAATTAAAAGAAACCTACATTCATCTCCGCTTCTCAACATTCTCGGCATCCGTGACTTTATCTTGTACTTCGTCAACCGCGTCACTGTGCAGGAGTAAAGCATCGTCAAACTTTCTTTTTCCCTTGGGTTACACATAGTGATCTTCATCTTTCACTGTGGTAGTTTGTACGTGATTTTCTCAAGAAGAACAGTCAATTTATTACCAACGTGTTAAACCATAACTTGTCGTGATTTAAAGATTAACGTTTTATGAACGTTTTCTTTTTACGACGTCTCTGCAGATCGTTTGAGACAGGTCGTAATTGTTTGAAGCACCTATTGAAAGTGCTATCAGTCAGTCTGTTTAGAGAGTGAGGTTACTTGTTCCTGTTTGGATCCTAAGCAGTGCTGTTATCGGATTATGGTTATTGGAAAATTCGGACGTCAGTCTAGATACTCTGGTCCATGCTTTAGTAAAATTCCTTCTTCTGTTGGCAGACGAAAGGCTTTTGCTAAGGCACGCCTGCCATACCTGCCTTACAGTCTTCTGGAGGTGTTACAAATTACATAAATCAGTTATTCGATCGATCCGTATCTGTTTGAGTAGGTATGTTGGTTGACCAGCGGGACAATTGCGTAACGCATTATCGATTCGATTCGGTTTCATTTTGACAGTTCAACAACATTCATTGCGTTATTTACGTGTTGAGCAGACAAATTTTTCGAACTTATGAAGCAATGGATTAGCAATTTGCTTCAAAATGATTCAGATTCCGATTGATAGTGTGTTACGCAATTAGGGTGCTGAAGTATCTACTTAACAGAGCAGCGGTGCTATTCTGTGCTGCAAACTGATGATGTTCAGATAGTTGAGTCTATTAGTGTACTTCTTGGCAAAAATGAAAATAAAATTCATTTAATCAAACTAGTCTGAGAATCAGCACTCTTTGAACGTCATTACATGAGACAAACCCCCCCCCCCCCCGACAGTGGTCAGTCCCTTGGTATTTACGACTAATTTAAAGTAATTCCGTCTCGAAGGTCAATGTCATCTGCAATCCTAACGCGTTGCCCTCGAGTGGACCCTTTATCGACGAAGTTGCCTTGAGATGATCATGCTGAAAGCAATAATAACCGGTATTGTTTAGATATTGTTAGTGGGTTTAATTATTTGATTGTAATAAAATTTCTGATTTCGTGCTGATAAAGTTTAACTTGGCTGCAATGAGCAACTAGCTTCATCTTTCTGAATGACCGACTCCTTTGTCCATTCAAAAGTGCATGTAAATGGTTTAATTGAAATAAATACTAAGAGTGTGACGAGATGACAAGCATTCCATCCATACTAATATTATAAATTCGAAAGTAACTCTGTCTGTCTGTATGTTACCTTTTCACGCCCAAACCACTGAACGGATTTGGATAAAATTTGGCAGAGAGATAGATTGCATCCCGGGGAAGGACATTTTTTATCCCGATATTCCCACGGGATCAACACTTATGCGGGTGAAACCGCGGGGCACTACCAGCCTTTTAAAAGCAGTATAGAAAACATTTTCTTTCTTTGATACCCAAACGCCAGGTTATTTTGCAGTAACTAATATTACCATGAATTATGTCTTCATCTGCAAATTGGCATGGACAGTATAATATGCATTAGTTCGCGGGTGGTATTACCTACCTACTATTGTTTTACTGGCAGACTAAGGAAATTGTTACTATGCTAAAAGTTTGACCACATGTTTAGTCCCTAGACATTATTATTGGCCTATGTAGATGTTGTCCTACTGCAGGGCAAAAGCCTCCCGTTCTCCTTTCCACTCCTCACGTTCTTGGCAGTGTGACCAATCCTGTATGTAGGCGTCAAGCTCATCTGTGGGTCTGCCTCGATAATTTATTAAATGTCTGGTTCTGCGGGATTTAGTTCTTGATTTATTTAAGTTGCTTTGGCATTTTCCATACCTTTTGCCATTGCTGTACCTAACGTTATAAATATTTCCAAATATATGCTACATTTGATACAGGTATAAAACCGCGTTTCGCCTATTACCATTGTTGATTTCACACTTGATATCAATTTATAATTGGGTTATAACGACTCTCCATGTTACGCCATTTTGTTTTGTGTATTAACCTATAAGATTGCGACATATTTTTGGTTACATGATCACAGTTATTTGGTTCAGGGCCCTATTCACTCAGTGTTGCCAGATGACCGTCTCGCGTTCTCCCCAAACCTTCCCCGAAATCCCCCCAAAATTCGGGTTTTGAAAAAAAAAAGCCCCACAAATGACAAAAAAAAAATTTTTTTTTAATCAATTGTTTATTCATGTTATTTTTTTTTAATTAAAATTATTTTTCTTTCCTTAGGATTATTGAAAGGTACAATTGTATACTATTTCAGCAATAGTTTCCATTACTGAATCAGCCTCTTCACCCGCGTCGTTTGCAGTTCCGTATATATTTTTTCTGAATTAAATCTGTTTAGCATAGGTTTAAAATGAACAAATCCTTCTAGCAATGTATATCTTATTCTCAAGATTGATTCGGCAGTGTGAATGGCCAATCTGTTTCGAAGTTTGTCTTTAATAATAGCTACTTGAGAGAAGGCTCTTTCCACAAATGCGATAGATAAAGGCAACGAGAAAAATTCCTAATGCCAATTTGCTAACATGTCCGTAGATTCTATAACCGACTGCATTTTTTTGTGTGCTTTCACAGATTAGTTAGTGGTTTGATCGCGTTGATTCGATTGATGGATTCTGATAATATATTTTTTAATCATCACTGCTAGCCGCGGCTTTGCCCAGACTAGTTATGGTAATAAAAATCCTCCAAATCCCCCCACACCTAGTTTTTCTCCCCCCAAAAATCCCCCCATAAATATTGTCCCCCCAATTGTCCCCCCATAACTATAAAAAAACCCCAAATTTGGGGGGATTCCCCCCAATCTGGCATCACTGTATTCACTATGACCTGATGAATGATTCCTTATTTCGAAACCACGTCAATTGCTTAGCTAATCACGTCAATCTCGCGTTCATTTCGCGCGGTTTCGTTCATTGTGTCATAGACAATACAGCCCCTGAGTTGGAGCTTAGGAGGTTCATTAACAGTAATCAGCTCTGCAATGATTGGAGAATATCAAGTAATTTTTCAACACACTAAAGGTATAGCACACGTATCAAATTGGAAAGGGATCGGCACCGTACCGCCTTTCGCCTCGCCGTCAATCAGGCGTCAACCTAACGTAAGCACGTAACCAAAGCGGTCGACTCGGCTACGGCTAGGCGAGACGCCGCGCTTGCGGCTCGCCGACCACTGGTTGATGGTGCAGCAGGCAGGCCGGAGGGGTGAGAGGGGCAAGAGTGGACGAAGAGCCGTAAACGCGGGGACGACGAGCCGTAACGCAGCGCACCGCGGTTCGTGAGCTTGTCCCGAGGCGAGGCGATTACGTTACGATTCTGATTAGTGTGCGTTGCAGTAGGGAGTTTCAAACAAAGAATACTGAACGGCTCGAGTTGATACGGTGCCGATCCCTTTCCGGTTTGATACCTTAACTCGAAAAGTGGCTCTTATTGCACCGCTTTTAGGTTCACAATGCAGTGTAATAATGAACACGTATGTTTTGGAAAGTGCGCAACAAATATCCATATAGCTACACCTACTTGTACCATTTTGGTCTTTGGCTCCGTGGACTTGTCTTATGTAACTAAAATAACTATTACACAGTATTATTCCATACTCAATAAACTATAAACGTATTGAAATAAAATTCGGAACTGAACGTAACCGAGTGCTATCGGGCTTCGTTGATGAAATAGAGGTCAAGTTGGCATACGTTTGTTTCGATAAGGACCACGCGTGGCATGCTGCATGATTGTAGATGATTATTGGAGAAACTGCGACCTGCACGTGATTCGGGACTTTGTGACATAATGCATCGGTGGATAATGAATATCAGGAAATTATGAAACAATCTCAGTAGTAGTCTTATTAAAACCAGACCGAAAACCATGCGTGGATTTAGGTTGTCGCTCTAATGTTTCTCCGAGAGTGCATCAAAGCGGAAAGGTTATTTTCGACTTTATTTTAAGAAAGGCAGTGTTAGTATTGGCTTGGCAGGGTAAACAGCGCTGCACTGAATTCGTCTGGTCCCTTTTTCTCAAGAACACGTGGAGTTATTATTGAAGCAGTGATAAAATCAAACGTCTAAGTCAACGCAATCATAAGATGCGGGCGTTTATGTTCCGTTTATGCCGCATACTCGTATTTTGACACTCGCAAGGGAATCAAAACCTACAGGGTACTTTCCGTTGAACTAAACTAGAATCGTGAAATTTTGCAAGAAGCATTGTCATCAAACCGTAAATTTGTAGTACCTACTTTGTACGGAAATTGCGCGAATATTTCACAATATTAAGTTACTTGACATAGGTAGTCTCTACAGAAAACCAGGTTTTCTTGGTTCATACCTCCATCGCCAGTTCGCCACCCAGAATACAGCAAAAATTTCCAAAACCGATAACCCGTAAAGAGTAAGTATTTTAATTATTTTTTAATAATAATGAGTGATTCTGCAATCAATGCCGAAATTATTAACTGAATGAAGGCATTATCTTTATTAATTACCTACTGTTCCGAAGGAACGCAAAAAAACTGGGGCATTATTGACCAGCTGAAGGTTATTACGTGTCAGTGTCAGATTAGCGGGGTCTGGAAATTATAAAATGAACGATTACGTGACAAGGTCGGGTGATTGAAGACTTGGACGGTAGGCGTGTTTTATGATTCAAACTAGCTGCGCCCCGCGGTTTCGCCCTCGTAAATTTCGATCCCGTGGGAATATCGGGATAAAAAGTAGCCTATAATTATGTTAATTCAGGGTGTCAGCTACCGCCATACAAATTTTTACCAAAATTGGTCCAGCCGTTTGAGCGTGAAGAAGTAACAAACATATAAACACACACACTCACAAACTTTCGCCTTTATAATATTAGTGTGATATAAGTGTGAAGTGTGATGCGAGGCAATGTTTTCATTCCTGCCATCTTCTTAAAGGCGGACTTTTGGACTCCTGTAGTTGCCACCTCAGGCTGCCCATGAGAAGCTTCCTTTCTTATAATATCAGTCTTTAAAGTGTAACCTTCCGTGATCCACTTGGAAATCCCTGAACCGTCTCCGAAGTCAAGTGTGAAGATGTAAGTCGAACCTCATAAAGTGGGGCTACCTTGACGGAACGGCAGCTGGGTGTGAATGTGGAGCTGTGTGAGTTGTGTCACAATCTATGCTCCACCTCCTATCCTGCCTATTGTGGCCCAAAACATGCAGCCAAAGTTACCTCTGCGCTGCCACCGATAACATCGTGGATAAGGCGAAGTTTTGGGCCAAGAAAATTTAAAATACAGCCTGGTGACAGACAGACGGACGGACAGACAGCGAAGTCTTAGTAATAGGGTCCCGTTTTTACCCTTTGGGTACGGAACCCTAAAAACCAGACTGACAGCGTTCAAACTAATATTGCGATAAACGCAATATCGTGTCTCACTACTCGAAAATAAGCCTTTTCATTTCCCACGGTAATATCTGACCGACATACATCTCTGGCTAACCCTTTCTCATCGACATACTGTTTTAAAAGCCAAGCTAAGCTAAAAATCATTATTTAACGCGAAACATCCTTGTTACAGGTTTAACCCACGAATGCGGCGTGTTCGGTGCCATCAGCACCGGAGAATGGCCCACGCAGGTGGACATCCCGTCAGTCATATGTCTAGGACTAGTCGCGCTACAGCACAGGTATGATAATACTAATTTATTAGTAACTAGCTGCGCCCCGCGGTTTCACCCGCGTAAGTGTCGATCCCGTGGGAATATCGGGATAAAAAGTAGCCTATATGTTATATATGTCAATCCAGGGTGTCAGCTACCTCCATACAAAATTTTATCGAAATTGGTCCAGCCGTTTGAGCGTAAAGAAGTATATACCTAGTCCTAATTATCGATTTCGATAACGATTAAATTTCAGTCCAGAACATCCATCGGTTTCTTAGTAAACTTCAACTATATCCGACGCTCCTGTATACTTATCTCCTTTATTGACTGTACATTAAAATACTATGTACTAAAAAGTACTAGGTGCTATCACTTTCGGCAATTCAGACAGGTCTAACGGACGTACCGGATCAGATAATAAAATGAATTACATGTTGACCGATAAACAAACAAATAACATGGTCCCTTTTCATATCTAGCTAGATTACTGGGAACACTCAATGTATGAAATACATAGCAAATAACAAATCATTGTTTTATTTACAACACAGCACATATAAGCCTCCACACATTCGTCTTCATTATTAATTTTCAGAATTCGGGGAAGAACCACTATATTTGAAAACATAGCGGTACACTAGAAATACGATAAGTCAGCACTAGATTATAGCATTATAAACCTTATCGTTATCGGAATAAGGTTACAAATACAGGGTATAGTGTGTGTATTAATAAACCAGCGTCTGAATGTTATTCTCATAACTTTTAGTCGTGTTTATTCTTAATAAAAATAATCCACTATTTTAATACGGCGGGGTAATTGCGTAACACACTATCAGTAGCAATGGCTTTCATTTTGACAGTTCAACAATATTCATTGCGTTATTTACGTTGTTAATGACTTCGTACATATGAAGCAATGGATTAGCAATATCCTTCAAATGATTCAGATTGAGATCAAAGTGTGTTACGCAATCAGGGTGCGGTGTCTTTAATTATTTGACGGATCTTCTCAGATGTGATGTCACAGAATGACACAAGAATTAAAACTTTATCTTAAAATCGTAATTTTCATGAAACAGCATATCAAAATATGGTCAACGTCCTGTCGGCTGTAATTACTTTTTACTGCACAGGCAAAGACCTCTCTACTATTCTTTCATCTCTCCGTCGAGAGCTGCCAGAGAACCCATCTTTCCTTAAAGTCCCGCCAGGTGGCGAGATGACCGGGACTCCTTCGCGCGTTAAGCGCCATTATGAGAAACTACGTTTTTCTAAAGTTTTTTTTATTAAATGTCATTAATTCCTCAGAGGGCAAGAGTCGGCTGGTATAGTGACGTCTGAGGGCAAAAGCGCGCGCACGTTCAACAGCCACAAAGGCATGGGACTCATCAACAACATATTCAACGACGAAGCCATGAAGAAACTCAAAGGAAACCTCGGCATTGGACACACTAGGTTTGTTCTCACATACTAATTTATTTATGTATCTTTATTCTTATTTTGCCATCCAACATGGCAACGCTGCCAGCGTTTGGGCACTTTTCCCACAGACTTCGATGTGAGCGAATTTTTTGATGCCAAATGAGCTCTTCCCACTGACCTGTATTTTACAAGTTTGAATCGGCACAAAAAACAACTGTCATTTCGTAGAGTATCGTTAGTCCAGCGTACTTGTATGATAGAGGTCAGTGGCTGTTCCCTTTTTTATGCCATGGATTTAGTAAGTACATGATTTTGTAACCTCCCTGCGTTGAAACTTTTCGCCAGATATAAAAAAAGAAAATCAGAAAGGATCATAGGAATCAGAAAGGGTATCAGAAAGGAGTGGTCATATTTAAGGGTCTGGTACAGGTCAGCGGGATTGTCCGAAAGGGTTACCGCTGGCCCGGAACATAAAGGGCTAAGGAAGAAACACGGGTGGATTTTAGTCAGTAAGAGTCTGACACTCCCTTCCGCTCCACCCAAAGCGGGAGGGGTTCATTTGATGATTTCAGAGTGGATAGTTTATTTCTACTTTTTTTGACTAGGTATTCAACATCGGCAGCATCTGAGGAGGTGAACTGCCAACCATTTGTGGTACACACAGCACACGGCGCGTTAGCTGTCGCACACAATGGAGAACTGGTTAACTGCAGCAGTCTCAGGAAGATGGTAATTATCTATCTATACTCATAATCAAAGCTGAAAAGTTTGTTTATTTGCTTGAATGCACTAATCTCTGGAAAAAAAAATCTGCTGTTCCCTACATTTTGACGAGTTCTACGAATAAATGTAGGAAACAGTTGATTTTTTTTTCGCCATATCAGGTTTAGTCCCATAGTAAAGTTGTTCATAATGATGAGTACAATGACCTCTTAAGAGGTTGTTAATGTTTTACCAATAACCCTGTAAAGTGTTGGAATTTTAGTTTAATGAAACCAGCAGAATCAGCAGACTTTCAGAAACGGACTGAAAAAAAAACAGGCAAATTTTCCCCATATAGGTACTAACATTTCGTAATATTCCAGGTGCTAGGTCGCGGAGTAGGTCTATCAACGCATTCCGACTCGGAACTGATCACACAAGCGCTCTGCCTCAACCCGCCGGAGGGTGAGACCAATGGACCCGACTGGCCCGCGCGTATCAACCACCTCATGAGGTAACCACACTCTTCTTAAAACCATTTTTAAGTAAAAGCAAAATTCCCCCTCTCCCAACTCTTTACCATAAAATCTATTTATTTATTTTATTATATTAGTATTGAGTACAAAGGTACTGCTTATTTTTTTGGTTTTGGACATGAGTAATCTTTCAAAAGACCCTGTTGAGTCTTTAAATTAAAATATAATAGATTTAAAAATGTCGTGAGGAAACCGGCACTTGACATCCTACAACCAATAATTCATGTCTTGGAATGTTTGGTTCTAGGACATGTCGGTTTCCGCACGATGTTTTCCTTCTCCGTTTTGAGAACAGTGGTGATGAAATTATTTACACAAAGTAAACCACCTGTCTGACATCGAACCTACGACCCAACTCGAAAGTCAGGGCAATTACCATCCCGCCAGGGTCGCGGGTTGTTCGAAAGAGTTACCGTGGCCCCCGGCACAGGCAAGTGAAGGAACACGGGTGGGTTTTAGTCAGTAAGAGTCTGACACTCCCTTCCGCTCCGCCCAGAGCGGGAGGGGTCATTTGATGATCTCCCACCCAAAAAAAAAAAAGGGCAATTACCATTAGGCCATTACCTTGTCCTCCTGAAAAATGAGTGCATCATCATTATGTAACTGTTATTAAATAAAATATTTTGTTTTGTTTCATAGACTGGCCCCTCTAAGTTACTCGCTGGTGATAATGTTTAAAGACAAGATCTACGCTGTGCGCGACCCCTACGGAAACAGGCCACTGTGCCTCGGCAAGATCTTACCTCTGGGATCCTCATGTAAGTTATAGAAATATAATAATCATGATTTGCAAATGTGTATGCCATAATCATCTTTGTTGCTAGTACATTACGATGCGTGTGACTTACGTAGTCCGTTATTGCACAGCGCATTAATGAACAGTGCAATAATGGATCGTATACTATTTTATAGCTCGTGTAACTTAAACCTCGCACTTAAGTCACGTTTTTCTGTGTAAAAATGGACTACTGCGTGACTTACGTGCGGGCTTAGGTCACACAGTGCTATAAAAGTTATATGCATCATTGGGGTGTATTATTACATTAGCATGTCATAACATTCATAATAGGTCAATATTTTTTTAACCGGATTTTTTTTTATTTTCTTTACAAATAGCGTAATATTGTAAAGTTTATTCTTGTATTACTTATGAGCATTTCGAATTTTTGGATAATAGTATTATCATATTTTGCGTTATCTACTTTGTATTTTACTTTATTTCAAATTTAAACACGAAAAAAAAAAGTGAAATTACTAAAAATAATCCTTTTTTCCCCATGCCGCTAAACTAGGACGCATGCATGTAAGTTATTCTCAACAATAGGGATAAACTGGGGCACACTCCATCATTAGCTACTTTTTAACCGACTTCAAAAAAGAAGGAGGTTTCTCAATTCGACCGTATATTTTTTTTTTTTTTTTTTTTTATGTGTGTTCGCGGATAACTTCGTCGTTTATGAACCGATTTTGATTATTCTTTTTTTGTTGGAAAGGAGATATGCCAAGGGTGGTCCCATGATAAGAAAACCAGGATCTGATGATGGCATCCCAGTGAAATCGAGGGGAACATTCGAAAATCGTAGGAGCGACTAGTGCGTTTGTTAATTTTTTCATTAGGTATTTTAAAGCACTACAATTTAATGAAGGCCTGGAGTCGATCTGATGATGAAGCCGAAAGACAGTCGAGGGAACTCCTCAACGGTTTACAGCAGTTACCTTGTGTTTGGGCTTGATTAATTTGTATTGATGAGAACTTTACACCTACATGGTTGTGACTGTCATTCGGGGTCTGATGATGAAGACGAAGGACAGTTAAGGGAACTCCTCAACAGTTTACAGTAGCTACCTTGTGTTTGGACGATTTACAGCAGTTTTTGTTGGGCTTACTTCATACGGTTCAATATGCCAAAATGTTCAGTTCGTACAATAATAATACCTAATTAAGATTGTAGTTTTACATAGGACGACCACTACCTACTAGTCATGCTGATGCGTCAATTTGAAACCGAATTTAAGTTGAGTAATCGCGTCATTTCTAGCAATGCTCTTTCGTCGTGTGGCCTACTCAATAATTAAAGTAACTTGAGCATTTGCTCTCGGAAATCATCATTTGGTAAAGTGGAGCTGATGATGAAGACCACAGATAGCCATCGGAACTACTCAATGACAAATATTTCACGGGTTGCGATTCGGTTACTTTAATATGGTTGCTAAGCAATTTATGCTCGTTACAATGCGTATGGTGAGTGGTTGTTGAGGAGTTCTCCTGGCTCTTACCAGGAGAACTCCTCAACAATAAACGTCCCAGCATCGGGAAAAGCAATATTTTGTAACATGTGATGAGCAGTTGACATTAGGCTATTGTAACTTAGATAAAAAAGCTTGTAATTACAAACTGACCCACTAAAAAGTGAAAAATAAAAACTTTTTACAAAAAAAAAACAACCGACTTCCAAAAAATACACTACAAATTGAAAAATAACTTTAATTTCGGAAGTCGGTGTCATTAAACGAAAATGCGGAACCAAAGACACCGACTTCCGAAATTAAAGTTATTTTTCAATTTGTAGTGTATTTTTTGGAAGTCGGTTGTTTTTTTTTTGTAAAAAGTTTTTATTATGTAAGCATACTATAATAATTGGTCACAGCGACTGCCGAGGTCGGTCCGTGGATGTACCATCTATCGTTACATTAAGACCCCCTCGTGCCTCGAAAAGCACGTTAAACCGCTGGTCCCTGCTGTCAGTTGTAGATCTTTGACAGTCGTTAGTGGTAGTCAGATATCCAAAAATCTGACAACCAGTCTTACCAAGGGGTATCTTGTTACCCACTAACTGGGTTGTTGAGGTAGATATGCAGTCGCTCCATGTAAAATACTGGTATTCAGCTGCATCCGGTTAGACTGGAAGCCGACCCCAACACAGTAGGGAAAAGGATAGGCAGATGATGATGTAGGTGTACAACTGTACATACTAAGTCGAGAGGTCAAAAGGGACATACATACTATGCTATCTTGCGAACTCGGCTATCATGGGTTTTTTTGAATTAATTTTATTAATGACTAAATCAACATTGTTTACCAATACCCTACCAGATATATCTCTATAATGCTCTCATCTTTACATAATAAGGGAAAACCAATTATTACTAATTATTTGTGTTTGTACAGACGCCAGCACGTCCAGCTACTACAATCTGTCAAATTTCTTTAATAGATTTTCAACTTTATCACTAAAGCGTAAGGTTCAAAGTTCATTGGGAAAACTTGACAGTTTCGGGTACCTTGATGTTTTGGCGTCTGTACCTATGTAACTACTTTAAATGACTGGTCAAAACCTATATGTAAAATTTCAGCATGGATGAGGTAATGCTTTGGAAGCTTCATCTTCCGGACTGACCGACTCCTTGACAATCCAAAAGTGCCTGTACATTGTATAATTGAAATATTTTTTTTGAATTTGAATGCTAATTTTTATACACTGCATAAAATATTATTTTTAGTAAGTAAAAGTATTTTTTTATAAATAGTAGAAGATGGATATGTTTATTACAGAACATTAAGGGTTGGACCTCACCTGGCAGCACGGAATCGCCTTTTTCCGTCGCCCTTTCTCTTTCTGTCGCTTAAAACTGCCATTTGCTAGACCCAGACAGAAAGCATAATGCGATAGCACGCGGCGGAATCCTCGAGGCGATCGGCATCACGGACAAAATGCAATGGTCAAATGGCAGTTCTAAGCGACAGAAAGAGAAAGGGCGACGGAAAAAGGCGATTCCGTGCTGCCAGATGAGGTCCAACCCTTACAATAACATACATACATATTAAACAAATACAAACTATTTACACTATATACCTACTAAATTAAATGACTAACTAACTTACTATACAAATAAATACAAAAACAAAGGAAAGTAAAAGTTAATGTTTCTGAATACAAACTATTTAGTCACGCGATTTGCTACGACGATAAGCTGAAGGCGAACATTGAAGAAAAACCTTTATTTATATTGAAAAGTCCTTTATTGTTAAATTAAACGAATATATATTATGTAGAAATTGTACATACCTAATAACAAAACATTTGCAGATGTCTACAAACAGTCGTCGGCGCGGCATGCTGAGGGTAATGCATGAACACATTCCATTTATTAACTATTCTCATTACATGGGCTATTTTACGGGCGTAGCAAGATGGAACTTGCGTTACAGCCGGAAGAGAGTTGAATGGCGAGCAATATGGGAGGTCTATGTCCAGCAGTGGACTGCAAATACTACAATATAATGCTGTGTAAGTGGACTGCTATAGGCTGATGATGATAAAACTCAGGGTGGTCCAATTCCACCTTCAGGACTTAGATGAGTAGAGCAGTGGCAGCCTGGGGTGAGCAGTGGAACCTGCTGAAATCTATTTTGGAACAAGGCCTTTATCCAGTAATTGATGACTGAACTGACATTTTCTCTAATTCCTCGCTACGCCCTGTAATCTGTATTATATCGCATTGCATTTTCTTCATGACCTCATTTTTCCATGGAAATGCATTATTTATGTGTTAACAACATGATTTAAATCATTTACATTAAGTACGTGATAAACTGTAAACATAATAATATGTATGTAGGTATGTACTACATATTATATAGGGTGACTGGTAATTAGTGACCGATACTTAAACACGTGATTTTACTCATCATTATGAACAACTTTTACTATGGGACCAAACCTGAAATCGTGAAAAAAAAAACAGCTGTTCTCTACATTTTGACGAGTTAGACGAACATAAATGTAGGCAACAGTTGATTTTTTTTTCGCGATTTCAGGTTTGGTCCCATAGTAAAAGTTGTTCATAATGATGAGTAAAATCACGTGTTGAAGTATCGGTCACTAATTACCAGTCACCCTATATATTATATCCTAGTCAGTATAAATATGCATGATTTTTAATTACCATGTTATGAACACGTTTCGAAAGGACATTTTATAACGAATGATTTGTGTGGTGCATAATTATAAAACCATATACATATATTCATTAAAACAATTATGTGGTGCCAAAATCTAAGTTTACGGATTTATTTCAGTAAGTAGTATTTGGATTCATGATATGCCTACAATTTTCGTATAAACGTCAGCTTGTCGATAATATTTAATACTAGCTGTTGCCCGCGACTTCGTCTGTGATCCAGGATGACAAGTAGCATATGTCCTTCTCCAGGTCGTGGGCTGCCCATGTGCCAAATTTCACAAAAAAAAAAACTTACTTATATATTTATAATACTAATACTAAGGGGCCCGTGGCTAAATAATAACAGCCGCACCGGTCGATCGATCAGGTTAAGCTTCGCTTGCTGCGGTTGGTCTGTGGATGGGTGACCATCTTTACATACTGTGACCCCTCCGTACCCCGGAAAGCACGTTAAGCCGTTGGTTCCGGCTGTCATTCATGGATCTTTGACAGTCGTTACGGGTATTCAGAAGCGCGAAAGTCGGACAACCAGTCTTACCAAGAAGTATCGTATTACCCAGTATCTGGGTTGTGGAGGTCAGATAGGCAGTCGCTCCATGTAATACTGGTATTCAGCTGCATCCGGTTAGACTGGAAGCCGACCCCAACATAGTTGGGAAAAGGCTAGGCAGATAATGATGATCTTTATAATACTAGTGTAGATAGAAATTGGAACAAATGGGCCAATTTTCAAAATGACAAGCCTTCTAGTACAACGATTATTTATTATGGTCAAATTGCCCATAAAAGCTAAATTAACAAAACTTTACTTTTTTATTTCTTTTCTTCTCTATTCACACTCTTCCTTTGATACACAATAAACAATTGGCATGATGCTTATTTTGTATATGATTATTTCAGTTGTATTGAACGGCTGCGCAAAGAATGGTGTGGAAGACAGAGCCGAAGGATGGGTCGTGTCGTCAGAGTCGTGCGGATTCCTCTCTATCGGTTAGTACATAATAAAACATAATTATCTTCTATCATTCTGTAAGCAAAGGAAAATAAGACCAGTAGCAACAGAAATAGTAGAAAAAATTACTATACTGGTAGACTTTTTTATACTGTCTGGTCATTTTTTTGTTAAAGAAGAAATTTTGAAATCAAAATCAAATCAATTTATTTGCGATAAGTGTTGGTACAATATTACAATATTATTATCAGTATGGATCCTTAACACTTAGTCATATTACTGTGACATGCAAACATTTATGTTCCTAAATAATATTAAACGAAATCGATAAAAAAATAAAGATATGTTTCTATTAAAGTTATTCAAATTGCAATTGGATAGCAATATTATTATTATTATCAGAAATATGTATGTAATAATTAAATTATTATAATTGTTATTTATTTTACTTTATTTTTGTGCCATAGGCTTCTCCTCCTTACCCTGTTTTTGTCCAAACGGTAAAAAAGTCAGCCGGTATAAGGAAAAGTTTAGGCAAAGATTCTTGACCGCCTGATGGGGTAGGGAACCTAAGTTAGTGCCTTTTCACACGTCGGCAACCGGGTAGCCGGTGCCGACTATCCGGTAACATCGCCAGGCAAACTACGCCGGGTATGTGTGAAAGCTAACGTACAGTCACCAAAGGAGATAAGTAACTAGGGTCGTCGGATATAGTTGAAGTTTAATAAGAACGATGAATGTTTTAGAATAAATTTTTAATTCAATTAATAGTATTACACTTTCAAAAACATCAATCGGTTTCATACTAAACTTCATCTATATCCGACGACCCTGGTTACTTATCTCCTTTGGTGACCGTATATGGCTATACTCTTCGCCGCCATCGCCAGTACCCGGTACCAGCTACCCGGTTGCTGGAACGTATGAAAAGCGCGTTAGATTCTAGGTTCGGTCGAAATAATGTTGTAGTCCTCAATTTGGATAAAATCGGGACAAACTCTTCAGCTTTATTAAATTATTCGCATAGATAATAGCATCACGAATATATTTTTTTAAATTTCTTTATTTCCTAGGTGCTCGCTACGTGCGCGAGGTGCTCCCCGGCGAGATAGTAGAGATGTCTCGGCACGGGATCCGAACCCTGGACGTTGTGGAGCGACCCGCCGACAAACAACAAGCTTTCTGTATATTTGAGTACGTCTACTTCGCCAGGGCGGATAGTATCTTTGAAGGTAAGACTCGCAGTTATAAGAGCATAATTATAATAAATATTGTTCACTTTTGAATAATCGTTGATTAGCACATAAAGAAGCTCTCGTTAGGCTGTCGGATCAGCGGTTGATTTTTGTCTTATTTTTCTAAGAACGGTTTGACTATTTATTTAATTGTCATGAACCCATAGAGACCCATGAGTGTGTATGATGAGAAAAAAAACTTGGTCCGGTAATTACCAGGCCCGCGTCGACGGCGCGTTGTGTTCTACGCGCGCCTCAAAGAGATGTTAGCACTAAGTGGCGGGGTCCGCTAGTGCCGATGCCCGCCAGGGTCGCGGGTTGTTCGAAAGAGATACCGTGGCCCCTAGCACAGGCAACTGAAGGAACACGGGTGGGTCAGACATGGCCCTCCCACTCCGCCCAGAGCGGGAAAAGTTATTTGATAATTTCCCAACCTAAAAAAAAAAAAAAACGCTGGCATAGGAGCGTGGGGATTAGCAGAAGATAAGAGAGGCTTATGTCCAGCAGTGGGTCAAGCTGTGTATGATGATAGAGAGGATATTGTACTGGATCTACTGGTGTTTAGTCTCGGCGCCATATTTGAAGCTGGATTCATACTGGCGAGGGAATTCTGCGCAAGATTCGTCTCAGTATCCGCGATCCTTTAAATCCAAATATCTTATGTTAGTTGCCCCAACATGTCGTATTACCCAGTAACTGGGTTGTGGAGGTCAGATAGGCTCGTTCCATGTAAAATACTAGTACTCAGCATTGCATCCGGTCAGACGGGAAGCCGACCCCAACATAGTTGGGAAACGGCTAGGCAGATGATGAGTTGCCCCAACTTAATATAATTGCTTTTTCAGGGCAAATGGTATACTCAGCGCGCATGCAGTGCGGGCGCATGTTGGCGCGCGAATCTGCTGTAGATGCGGATATCGTGTCCTCTGTACCAGAGTCCGGTACCGCGGCAGCACACGGTTACGCACGACAGGTAACGTACCTATATCTATTATTAATCTATTTCTATTATTATTGCTGTAGGTGGTTCAGTAATAGTGAAACAGATAAGTTCTGCCACAAAATACCCGGACACGCGGTTTACATAATGGCTAAACCTTTTGAACGCCAGAGCATAAACGCACGCGCGTGCCCTCCACGCCAAGCCACAATTTTAAATATTTAAGTTATACAAATAAAAACACACAAAAGTAATGATTTAATTGTTTATTTCGTGATAAAGTGCACCGCATTTTTTGTCACATATTTGTGTCGCTGGCGTACAGGGCACGCGCTTGCTTGTCACGTATATGTGACAATGGCGTTCAAAAGGTTGAAAAAAAATTTCGTTAAACTTTCAGTGGTCCAATTACTACAACTTTTTTGGGTTAACTAAAGGATGTTTTAACCTTTTGACCGTCACAGTCATGTTTATGTCGCAGGCAATTTGTATGATTCCGCGTTTTACAAACGGCGGCGGCGGCGTTAGGGTCAGTTCACACCGAGACGCGACGCGCAGTTTTCAAAATAGAAATACAATTAGAGACCTTATCTACTACACTAAAAGGTACACAATGCAGGGTTCACTACGTCGAGTCACTACTACCTTTTTGTGTAGTAGATAAGGTCTGTAATTGTATTTCTATCTTGAAAACTGCGCGTCGCGTCGCGTCTCGGTGTGAGCTGACGCTTAGTGTGCGTTGCGGTAGGGAGTTAGTTGCATACGAAGTATACTGAACGGCTCGAGTTGATACAGTGCCGAACCCTTTGATACGTGTGCTATGACCTTCAATATGTAAATAAGATCCATAGTACTGCAAGCTTAATACATTACTCTTCATTATCTCCTGTTGCAGTCCGGCATCCCATTCATGGAAGTCCTCTGCAAGAACCGCTACGTGGGCCGCACCTTCATCCAACCATCCACACGGCTGCGACAGTTGGGCGTCGCCAAGAAGTTCGGTGCGCTCTCCGAGAATGTGCGCGGCAAGAGGATCGTGCTGATTGATGATTCTATTGTGAGGGGCAACACTATCGGGCCGATTATCAAGCTGCTGAGAGATGCTGGAGCCGCTGAGGTTAGTAAAAATTACCTTCAAAACTTTTATTATGTTGATAACGGTATTATGTTGGTAACGGTGGAGTTTCTTGCCCATTCTTCTCCATACGAAAACTACCTTTTGGAATGGGCGACTAGAATCATTTCTATTTAGTTTTTTTTTGACGTTCAAAAGTGCCTTTAATGTGCCTATTTGAAATAAATGATTTGACTTTGACTTTGATAAGTAGTTCATACTTAGTGTATAGGTCTGTTAAATTGTGCCGGATAAGTCAAGCCCAGACAATGTTCCTTAGGCTCAAATCACACCGAGATGGAAGCGAAGAAATGAATTTGAAGCGGAGCGCAGATTCAGTGTCATATGAATTTTAACTTTATTTTCATTACTATAATACTTATTATCGCTGCGCTCCGCTTCGCTTCCATCTCGGTGTGATTTGAGCCTTACGAATGTACACATAATGTAGTTTTCACTCACGAGACTACGCACGAGTTCATATACTCGGGGCTCCTTGTTGCGTCCAGTACGCGCGAATGATAAGCTTACAAGCGGCTTATCTGGATCAATGAAGCTATGAGCGGAAGATTTTTTTACGACATTGAATTATACACCTTATTGTCAGTCCCTTGAAGTGCAATCTTGATCGACACGCAAAACATACTCTCTAATCCTACTTCCTACTATCACACTAATATTATAAAAGCATAAGCTTGTGAGTGTGTTTATATGTTAGTTACTTCTTCACGCATAAACGGCTGAATGGATTTGAATGAAATTTGGCACACAGATAGTTTATAACCAGGATTAACATATAGGATGCTTTTTATCCCGATATTTTATCCCACGGGGTCGACAGTTATGCAGGTGAACCCACGGGGCGCTGCGAGTAGTATAAATGTCTAATCAACTATGTATTTTCCTGCAGGTACACATAAGGATAGCGTCGCCGCCTCTCAAGTACCCGTGCTACATGGGCATCAACATCCCCACGCGAGAGGAACTTATCGCCAACAAGATGGACGCCCACAAACTAGCTGAACATGTTGGTGAGTAGTCTTAAATGCATTGATACCTGCTAGACTAAGCTAGAAGATGGACATATAATTATACACGGTTACAAAAAAGTCTCCCCTTTACGATGCATTCGGTAAAGCATTCATGCGCCCTTTTCTACGGCGTATGGAAGTCAATACTAACTAATGACGTTCTCGGTCTACAAACAATAAATAGTATTTTTTTTAATCGTTCAGTATTTTTTCCCGTGGATGCCTTTTGTATACAAATCTCGATTGTGTTCATAATAATGAAGGTTTCTTATCTACCAAGGTTCCTATTTTTTTTTGTTGGATAGGCTCGAGGTTGACCCCTATCTCAATAAAACGCATACATTCATAATACACGAAGTTTTAAACAAAAACAACTCTTATTTACAGGCGCCGACAGTCTAGAATACTTAAGCGTAGAAGGCCTAGTATCAGCAGTACATTACAACATGAAGACCACTCCAAGCGATGGTGTGGGAGGACATTGTACCGCGTGTCTCACAGGAGAGTACCCGGGAGGAGTGCCTGATGATGACTGGTGAACGGAGGTGATGGTGTAAACTGGTGGACGGTTGATAAGTAGTGAAAATGAGGTGTGTGGTGGATTTTGTGTGGATGTAAACGTTTTTGGTAATAACACTTGTAACAATACATAATCTTATTGGAGAAGGCCGGTCTTAGTTTTGATACCTAGGTCGGGTAGTAACACTCTCCTGAATACTCTCAATATCATTGAAACCATTCACAGCGAAATGTGGCTTATCAGTTTGACAAGCCTAAAGCAAAGTTTACATTACATTAGCAACAAAACTTTTAGAAGTGGATTTACGGAAGCAATTCTTACTACACGGTAACAATTCCTTGCAGAAGTCAACTCCTGCAAGTTTTGTTACCTAAACTTCGCATTACATCCTTTTTCTGAATGGTTAATCAACACAAAAATTATGTAACAGAGTAACTTATTTCAGTCAGCAATTAACAGCAGTTGTTACAGCCCCATTCAAACTTTATGGCGGCTCTGAAGTACGTTACGCGCTGCGCAGCACCTCACCCCTCACCCCGTTGACAGGTGAATTAGTTACTGCGCAGTACCTCACTCCTCATGCCGCGTTGACAGGTGAATTAGTTACTGCGCAGTACCTCACTCCTCATGCCGCGTTGACAGGTGAATTAGTTACTGCGCAGTACCTCACTCCTCATGCCTCGTTGACAGGTGAATTAGTTACTGCGCAGTACCTCACTCCTCATGCCGCGTTGACAGGTGAATTAGTTACTGCGCAGTACCTCAGCCCTCACCCCGTTGACAGGTGAATTAGTTACTGCGCAGCGATTCTCGTGTCCCGGGCCGCCGTAAAGTTTGAATCGGGCTGTAACATGAGTTACACAGTCTGTTTTTTATTTATTACTTTTGATATAACTTCAATTCCAAAACGTTTATATTCGCGCAAAATTAAACAGTGATTTCGGAATCGTACATTATTGTAATGAAATAGAAACGTAAAACCATAAATTGTGTGTGAATGAGATACAAAAGTTGTTTGAAATGTAATTTGTGAACTAAATAGTATAAAATTGTTTACTATAGGTACTTTATTTACAAAATGTTTTTTTTTTCTATCTATTTTTAGCAGTTATCGAATAATAAATATAATTTATGAAGTTTAAGAGTGGAGGTAGCCCTTAGTGCCTTATTTTTATGGCTACCTCTTGTAAGCAGTTAAAAATATAGATAACAACAAAGCTAAGGATACACATACCAGTAACCTGAACAAAAGTATGTAAGAATCATTGTGCTATAACAACTTCTGAAGGCCTTAGACCGGGCACGTCGCGGTATGGCACGGTAAAGCATTAACATCTGTATGACCCGACATGCCGAACCTTTAGGCGGTAAAAGATAGATAAAAAAGAAATAAAATAGATTAGTATAATATACTTTATGTATGTATTTATTGTATTATGTAAATGGTACACCACAGACTACCTACAGTACTTGTCTGTCCTTCCCCTTTTTAATCCATCCAAAGGTTGTCTTTAAAAGATCGCTCTTAGCGATAAGACCGCCCATGGTGTCACCCTTTGTACAGTTTCTATATTTATATGGTGTACATAATAAAGAGTATTCTATTCTCTATTCTATGCTTATAGAGTTATGAGGAACAGGGTGTAAATTTCACTCATCCTCCATAAAAAAGGGGGCATCCTCCGACCAGACGGGTGTTGTGGGTGGTGGGCTACTGCCTATCGGTTGACGTCGGAACGTTTCATACAGCGTCAAATTAAATCAGCTCGCGAAACTCCGCAGATGGTATCGATATCTAAACAAAACAAACTAATTTGACGTTTTTTTTGTGCGGTCATCGACCGCTGGTAATATAGTCACTTGAAAAAAAAAAAACAGTGGCAATCCGGGAGTGCCGACAGAAGTGAAAACAAAACAAACAGAATACTTTGCCATCACTCACTGACATATCGGATTTAAAACCGAGTACATCCCGAGGACAGCCGAACACATCCGAATGTAGCGCGGTGTCGGTAACATTCAAGCTTACTTTTGTGCAAATTACTGGTATGTGTATTGCTGGTTTAATGATGTGAATACATGGAGACATCATCGTCGACGCCAATTAATATTTTTACAGAATTTGGCATAGTAAAAGGTAAATATTTAAAAAAATATATATTTGACGTCGAAGTTCAACTTTCAGTGTAGTAGGTGCTAATTACATCTGGCAATTTCTGAATGGTAACGTCTTCACTAATAAATAAACGTTCAAACATTCTCAAATAAAATATGCATTTGATTCGAATAGTACCTCGAATATTAGATTTTAATATTGTTTTTAGGTAATGTCGTGCTGGTTACGACCATAGAGTATATCAAGTTAGGTCTACACTATTATTAATGTAGGTTTAAGTAGATATTTTAATTGAAACTATTTTTCTAAACATTCCTATCAATACATAATTTTTTATATTATTTTTTGTTATTTTATGGTTGTAATGCAATGGAAAATGCAAAAAAAGATTTACAACATACTTATTAATAGATATCGTTTTATATTTTATCATCAATTGGGAATATAGAATTTTATACAGGTGTTTTTTTTACCGGTTCTTTAATTTCTCAAAAAAAAAAAAAAAACAGCTGATTCATACAAAAGTTCAATACACTACTTGACAAAAATGTATGAAACAGCTGTTTTTTTTTCGTGATTTCAGGGTTGGTCCCTCAGTGAAAGTTGTTCATATTCATGGGTAGAACATCCTGTAAAAATTTGGAACCGGTAAAAAATCACCTATACAGGTGATTTTTTACCGGTTCCAAATTAAAAAAAAAAAAAATCTATGCATACTTTAGTATAATATGCAACATATTATATCTTCATAATTTGAGAGCTATACGAAATGATAACAATATTGTAGTATGACGTATCAGTTTTCATGATAATTTCATACACTGTGAATTTATAAAAGTACACAATTTTAAGTAATGTTATAATTTTAAGACCTTTGTCCTTTAAAACTTTAAGTAAGAACTCATTTTGCTAATTTTGGGACAGGTGTTGTATTATGACGGTTTAATGCAATCACGTTTCCAGTGTAAGAGAGAGAGACGGAGCTATACGTGACCGACAGAACTATCCTTTTTACGCACTGGAATCAA
The DNA here is from genome assembly GCA_948474745.1 of Oligia latruncula. Lineage (NCBI taxonomy): Eukaryota > Metazoa > Arthropoda > Insecta > Lepidoptera > Noctuidae > Oligia > Oligia latruncula. Next base: position 2,475,667 of record OX419685.1, read on the forward strand.
TGATATTATATTAAAGAGGTAGATATCGCACTAGCGCGCGCAAATTGTTGCAGACAAATTCAGACAACTGTTGTAGTTTCATTTATCCGCCATCTTGGAGCGGCGGCCATATTGAATTTAGTGCGATGTTATTAACTTTATCGTTTTGTACTCTTCAAGCCCTTTCATTTGATACCCATATTAAGGGGGTTGAGAAAAAATATGTAATCCGCCATCTTGGAGCGGCGGCTAATAGCAGCGAGCAACACACTACAGATAGCTATCGCTTTCTGTGTCATACGTTCCGTATTATCTATCGCAGTCGGTACTTTGTAATAACAACGCAACAATACAGAATGTCGCTCAGTATGAACGTGATGGCATTAATACTTGGTAATACGTCCCCAGATCAATTTCGTTCAGTGCTCAGAAAGAGTGCAAAGTGCGCCTGAAAAGTTTTCACTTAAAACTTGCCACATCGCTTAGATTTTATAAGGCGTTCTAATGTTGTAATTATAATAAATCGTGTTCTGTATAGGAAATAAACAAAAAGACATAACTATAGAAAAGTTGTCGTCCTAACTTCGACCATATTGTTGTGTAATTAAGGACGTTTGTCGTTTAGTTTGCATTTATCAAGCATTCCATTTGCCCTCTTGCCCGGGCGGAGTTGGTGAAATTATTTTGTAATGCTAAAATCAAAAAGCCCGGAATATGTAAGTGTACTTTACATAAATGTTTTTTTTTTCTACATGCCTGTGGTTTTATTTTATACACATTATTTTCATGATCCTAAACGAATTTCAAGTGAATGTCACTTGTACACACGGCTACATATCAAGCTAAAGATTTGGATCTTTTAATCTTGCTGCTAAACAGCCTTGCCATTCATGTGCTAGCAAATACTGTTTCGGTGCCGTTTCTGCCTTATGGTGTCCCCCGAGACGTGATGCCCTAAGCAATTGCTTAATTTGCTTATGGGCTAATCCGGCACTGAGTAGTGGTTCACACATAAGTGTGACACGTAATGTGAAATGTAACATTCGTTGCAACAAACATGCTGTCCAAATATATGCAATGCAACATGAAATGTAACACAACTGTTAAAACACAATCGCCTTGATTTTAGCGAGCGAACCGGTCAGTGGGTCTTGGGGCCTTAGCACCCTGGCGATTTGCAAGCGAGGCGAGTGTGCAGCGAGCTCGCAGAGAATAGAGCCGTCTCGACGCCAGCACATCAAGCTACCCGAAACTGTCAAATTTATCCTGATTGGATAAATTTGACAGTTTCGGGTAGCTTTTCATTTCATTTCAAGATTTCCCTATTAAAAACTCTGTGATTTCTACCCAAATTTATACAAAAATTAGTACTCCTAAAGAAGATATAGCGACCAAAAATTCAGATTCCTTAGTGTTCTATTTTAAGAGAAATTAGCTTTCATTACTTTTCCATACTAAATCTCCGCGTATAACCCGACCAAATTTAAGTTGTCAATGGTAATGGCGCCGATTCCCTTGTTCACAAGCACAACTGTAGAAATCACAGAGTTTTTAATAGGGAAATCTTTAATTGAAAATTTGGCACCGTGACTACCGCCACCCCACCAATGGCATGGTCATCATCTTCCTGCCCTTATCCCATGTTTACTTGGGGTCGGCGCAACACGTTTTCTTCTTCCATTCTCCCCTGTCAACCGTCACGCTATCATTCACTCCCTTCTCTTTCATATCATTCCTCACACAATCCATCCATCTTTTCTTCGGCCTTCCTCTCCCTCTCCATCCATCAACATGTATATCCATCACCCTTTTAGTCACATGCGTTTCGTCCCTTCTCATCACATGCCATGGTATGGTATATCTCGTAAACTACTGGAGTAATAGTTTTGAATTTTGGGTACTAATTTTATCTTGCAGGGTACTAATTTTCTATGTAGGTTTGAGGAAAGCGACAAGCTTCTCTAACTTGGAATCAACATTCAAAATCGTGGTCCTGCTGAACAATTGCGAGAAAGTTATCATCGTTGATTTCTCGGTAAATACAAATGTTAGAGTTCCGTTTTTTTTACGTCGACCACCTTCAAAGTCGATTTTCTCAAAAACTACTAAGGTACCAATTTTGTTGTTCGAGTACTAATTAGTACCAATTGAGTACTAATTATTTACAAAATATGGAAGCGATTGGCGTTGGTGGTCCGGCGGTATTCACGGACATTAAATGTAGACATTTTACAAGGGACTGCATACACATTATGCTGACTTCCAAACAGCTAAGATATGGTCAAAATTTCAGGTAAAAAATACAACTCAATTACGCAATTCAACATTTTTATTTATCTTATTTACAACTTCTATTTACAAAGGAACAATTTAGTATTCTGTACAACTTATGGAAAGCACACGGTAACAAAGAATAAAACGCGCACATACGCTACGAAATAAATACTTCAAAAGTATTACTTTTTACTAATTCTACACTAACATTTATTTTTGAGCTTTATCTATGAACTGTTGTGTGAAAAATGGCGGCAATTTTAGGTTAGCAACATTTTATTTTAATTTTTTTTTGAGGTAAGCTATTTCACTATAATAAATTATTATACAATCGTTATCACCCCGTTTAATGACTAAACGAAGTACGCCAAATTCTTCGTCGATAAACAAAATCAAGAGTCCAGAAAGTACATTAAAAAACTTATTGCATAGACAATTCCTATTAAAGGCTATCAGACAATTCTACCTCAAAAACAAGGTAACACTTCATTTTCACATCTGGCAACTAATCTCTAATGGTCCTACTTGGGAATAGCCTACCATGGCAACATTTATGTCTAACCAAACATAACTAAGAAGGTTACTTTAGAAAAAAAAAAAATCGCCTGGTCCTAAGGCCGAGATCTATAAACACTTAGCACGAACTTTGGCTAAGCTTTATCTCTGTCACTGTCATACAAGTGTCAAATTATAAGTGCAAGATCGTAGACAGAGTAATCTATAGACTCATGGAGTCATGGTATCCGTGTCACCGAAAGGGACAAAAAAATCCGGCAATCTTCATCATACTATCATTTTTACAGCTTATTACACTGCACCTTACCATTTTCACAGTTGCGCAAATGTAGTATTATTGAATTATGCACGAAAAAGATCTTATTTTCCGTTTAATCGCGGTGTAGTTTTTATTATTTCATTCATAAACGTCAAACTTGTTGTGCACATTGATGTGCTTAGCCGACATGCAGTAAGGGACAGAAATATTCTTACGCTGTCTCTTTTCTTTGCTAGTGACGTTAAGTGACGTTATTTCTCTTTTTCTTGTGCGAATGAAAAAGAAGATATGCAGCAGTCTATAGTTTACTCTGTCTACGTGCAAGATAGAGACAAGAAACAAGTCTAAGCCAAAGCACCGTTTAAGTAACGGTTATACAGGGTGTAAAAAGAATCACTGCAGTCGTTAACTGCGCTTTCTGTACATCAAACTGCGCAATGTAACGCAAGCCAAACAGTGTGCTTATGGCTGCATGCAACGCTATAGGAGATGGGGCTTTGAAATAAAGTTATATTTAAAAACTTTTTTTCGTGAATAGTTTGGAACTTTGACCTTCAATAGCTCTGTAACCAGAAAGTTCCCAGGACTAGTACATTTTTTTTTATCACAATGACGGGGAGTACAAGTGACTCTAAAAGTTGATTATATAGATCGATTAAAAGTTTGAGTCATCATCATAATCATAATCAGCCTATAATGTTCCCACTGCTGGGACACAGGCCTCCTCTCGGTGAGAGGGAGTGGGCCGTAATCCACCGCGCGGGCCCAGTGCGGATTGGCAGATGTCACATGTCTTCGAATTTTTGGTTCTAGGACATGCCGGTTTCCTCACGATGTTTTCCTTCACCGTTTTGAGAGCAGTGGTGATGAAATAATTTACACAAAGTAAAGCGCTTGACTGGGTTCGAACCTACGACCTACAACTCGTAAGTCGCGGCCGTTACCACTTGGCCACCACTGCTCTCAATGTTTGAGTTGATTAGTAGAATCTGAAACATTTTTAAAATTGAAAAAGAAAATAAATTTTTAATCGTAAGAATGTAAAGTTCTCACATTCGATAAAAAAAATTGTATCTTGCACTAACGTTAGGAAGAGATTTTTTTTATAAGTACATGAAAGAGTATTTCATGATAGTCCCATCGAAAAAAAAAAAACATAAAAACAGCCTATCGAAAAAATGTTAAAATTTCTAAAAATGTCCCCGAAGAATTTCCCCAAAAATAAAAAATAAATAAGTATTCCTATCTCCTAAACTATCAAAAATCGCGGAACATACATTTGGTATTTTCGGATACCCGTAGGTATGAGGAATCTATTTTTTTTTATTGACGTCACTATTTGGACCACCCTGAATAGATTTCGGCCTAAATGATTAAAGTAAAAGCCGTTTAAGTGTTAAGACCCAAAGCGGCAATTCTCGTAATTTTAAGTGCGTTCACAGTCTGATCTCAGTCTCAATGTGTCAAAAATACCTCTAATTTGACACTGTGTCTCTGAGATGAGATTGTGACTAGATTTTGAACGATTTTAACCTTTTGAACGCCAGAGCATAAACGCACGCGCGTGCCCTCCACGCCAAGCAACAATTTTAAATATTTAAGGTATACAAATAAAATCACACAAAAGTAATGATCGTGATAAAGTGCACTGCATTTTTTGTCACATATTTGTGTCGCTGGCGTGTACGCTAGCGACACAAATACACGGCACGGGCACGCGCTTGCTTGTCACGTATATGTGACAATTGCGTTCAAAGGGTTAATTACGGGATCTAGCCTTCTGTTCATAACGCATGTTTGCCAACAATAGCTTCAATGTCGTCCACTTCTTTGATGCACTTGTCCGACAGGACGATGGGGTCGCCATCTGTGACTAGAACATCGTCTTCGATCCTGATGCCGATGCCGCGGAACTCTTCGGGGATTGTGGTGTCGTCTGGTCTTATGTAGATTCCTAGAGAAAATTGGGTATGTCAGTTAAAGGAAAGAATAAGAGATCTAAGGCAAAATAGACTAATGATATACAATTAAGTTCGATTTGCCTGCGTGTTTCCTGTGTTTTTTTTTTCAGCGGTTCGATATGGGTAACATTCACAGAACGCACATGGAATTTGCTAAGTTAGCGATTTATACGAATACTAGCTGCGCGCAGCGGTTTTACCCGCGTAAATGTCGATCCCGTGGGAATATCGGGATAAAAAGTAGCCTATAATCCAGGGTGTCAGCTACCTCCATACCAAATTTTATCAAAATTGATCCAGCCGTTTGAGCGTGAAGAAGTAACAAACATATAAACACACACACACAATCACAGCACGGTCTGTGTGTCTTTCTCACCCAAAGTCATATGAGAAAGTGAGACGCTCGATCACAAATTTTAAGTGGTCAAATACGAGGCTTTTGGATACTTCGTATGTCTGTATTTTGTGTATTTCTTTTTTGTAATGTGCGTTTTGTTTGTGCATAAGAATAACAAATTTTTCTTTCTTTCTCCTTAAGGCCACTACTCGATTTTTTTCCATACAAATTTCGGGGGAGTATTATTCCACTGTTTGACATTGTGCATCCAAAGTTAAACATGTTATCGTTTTGACTTATTATTATTTTTGTCTGTACGGAAACAGAATAGTAAAATAGAAAGCCATTAAAAAGTTATGAGCCAACAAAGAATCGTTTTTCTTGCTATTTTTCGAACTTTTTTACGCGCCTATCAGTTCGGAACGGTGTTTCTGTGTGTGAGAACTAGACGTTGTTCGTGTAGACTAGCGTCTAACTGCTCATCACTGATACTAGCTCTGTCGGACACGAAGCCAGGTGAGACAACGTGCTTTTTGGCCACGACCACCAGTGAGTTCGAGCTCGCGACAAGTTTACTCTTAATAGCCACATATATCAAATAGGTAGGAAACTAACCTGGTTCTACAGTGACGATCATGTTGGTATTGACGGGCACGTTGCGTCGCACGAGCGGCGCGTCGTGCACGTCTATGCCCAAGTAGTGCGACACGTGGTGCGGGCACAGGCTGTACGCTTTCTGTTCACGTAAATATTACAGGTTAGAGAAGGTGAAATTAAATTAGTTAGCGAAACTCTGCCGACGTGATGGGTATCTATAGTATAACAAAAAAAAAGTAAAAAAAAAGCATAAAGCTTCCTTTGTAAGGTGCGACACAAGCTCGACGTAGATGGCTCTAGACACACAAACACACAAGTGCCTGAGGCGCTTTTCACACGTCCCGGTCACCGGGTAGCCGGTGCCGGGTACCCGGCGGCGAAGTGTATAGCCATGTTCGTTAGCTTTCACGTAGTTTGCCTGGTAATGTTACCGGATAGTCGGCACAGGTTACCCGGTTGCCGGGACGTGTGAAGGCACTATGTCTACGAATAAGTAATAAGTCAGGAAGTCTCATTCAGAACAAATTCCACATAAAAAGTGGCCCTACTTCAAACCAAAACGACGTATGATACAAAATACGAATCACTTCCGAGGCCGCGAGGTTATAAGAAGACATGTTTGGGTTTAAACTCAGAACGAAAGCCGGGATTAGTTCGCGCGCGTGCTGCAATGTCTGCTATGACATCTAAGTCATAGCGACGTGGACGATGTTATGCAATAACCCTTTGAACGAGCGCGTGCCCTGTACGCCAGTCGTGTGTCGCCTATCCTATTACGAGCGACACAAATATGTGACAAAAAAATGCGGTGCACTTTATCACGAAATAAACAATTAAATCATTACTTTTGTGTGTTTTTATTTGTATACCTTAAATATTTAAAATTGTGGCTTGGCGTGGAGGGCACGCGCGTGCGTTTATGCTCTGGCGTTCAAAAGGTTAAGTGCACCGGTTAATCCTATGAATACAAAAGCAGTGTATAATAAAGTATATATAAATGAATATAATCCGACAAAGTTAAAGTTCTTATTACAAAAAAATGCCGTTAAGCCGTTTTTGTTGTCAATTTTGCATGACGAACTTTACGATTGTCGGAATAAAGTTCAAAATACAGTAACTGACTCGAAGGTTAAGGCTAGGTCTAATGTTAGAACCCGTTTCATAATAAGACGATTAGGGTTTATAAGGAAGCCTATAAAATACACTCTTACCCCAAGCAGGTCGGGTCCTGTAAGGTCCTTGGAGATGATGCCCTCCGCCTGCAGATGTACGCCCAGCAGTCGGCACATGCTGTCAAACAACGTGTCTAAAGGTGGACGCTGCTCGCCCAAAATCTCAATCAAACGGGTCTGTAAACGTAAAATTTCCAAATACCACTAAGTATATTCAGAATCTGAGATATTTATCAAGTTTTGGAACAACAAACTCAATGACAAACATCACAAAGTTCAAATTCCATTGCAAACAATTTTTTTCCCTTTTAAGGAAAAAAATGGTCATTAAAAATAAATTTAGAATATATAACGCTGAAGTAGATAGTTGAGCAAGTAGCGATGAACGTAAATTGATTGAAATTGGTGAAGATTAGGTAAATAGGTACCAATTTTTTTTTGCGAAATGGGCCAGCTCTTGATCTCGATCTTGCCTAGTTGAAAGCGATGGATGAGGTCTATGATGGAATAACTACTAGCAAAAAGCCAAGACAGATGATATTGGTATTAATATGACATCATGTCGCCAAACTACAAACGTAAATTAATAGATCCTCTGTTATTACCCGACTGCATGACGCAAAGGAGGGTAGTCTTTATCAGCATATTATACTCGTATGTATGTATGTTTGTTAATTTGTGGCTCTAGAGACTAAACGCGTGGGTCCATTTGAATGATTCTTACGTCAATCGATTTGCCTTAATCTTGTGAGAAAATTCAATATGGCAACAATCAGATGCCATATTGTGTAACACAAAAAAAATAAGGTCGACGAACTATGTCAAGTTGGCTATCATTGAAAATGTCTTTGAAAATCATCTACATTTTACGATTGTATTTATAGAATTTCATTCAAATTTTAATTGCCATCTGAGTTTGTTTCAGCTCTGGGGGAGTGCTTGCAATTCCAGCATAACATGCCTCCAAAGGATGCAAAACTCTATCCTACGAACCATATGCAATGCACCATGGTTTACTACTGTCGCGGAACTCCATGAGCATGCTGAGATTGCAACAGTGAAGGAGGAAGTCCAGAGTGTAACTACAAGATACAGGGAGAGACTAGAGTCACCCAAATACACTGGCAACGCAGCTCACAATGCGCAGCTACGTGAAGCGCCTCAAGAGGAAAGATATTATCTTGTAAAGCAATTAATGAGGGGTTGCTCTTACTGAGGAGCACACTCTACACGCCAATACATCACTCAAAACATCCGCTCATAGTGAAACTCACTGATTGCAGATATAATAAATAATAATAAAAAATAAAAAAAATCTGAGATTGTTACGTTGTTGGTACAATTTTCGAAATGAATAAATTACCTGCACATGGAGGACCAGTTCGTACAGTATCTTGTGGTGCTTCGAGAACTTGCCGGACACCGGCCACGTCCGGGATATGTCCGAGTTGTACATCGACCGCTGACTACCTGCATATTATCATGTTGTAGAACTTAGAAATATACATAATCAGACTATTGTTCCCACTGCTGGGACACGGGCCATCCACATCCATCACGCGGGCCCAGTGCGGGTAGGTAGATGTCACATGTCTTCGAATTTTTGGTTCTAGGACATGCCGGTTTCCTTACGATGTTTTCCTTCACCGTTTCAGTGGTGATGAATAATTTATGCAAAAAAGTAAAGCGCTTGTCTGGGTTCGAACCCTCGTACGTCGCGGTCGTAACCACTGGGCCACCACTGCTACTAGCCACATAAGGTAGGCATGTATTACCTGAAAATAAATGGTTTATTGTTATTGTTTATTTGTCTTTGACATGTCTCGGGACCCTGGGGTCCCGGACCTTTGAAAGGCGAACCAGGGGCCGAAGCCAACTAGCAGAGGCCATTTAGGCAATTTTAAATGATGAGGAATTATTATAATTGTATCCTACAATGCCCCAACATAATGTAATTGCCAACCTTCCTAGGTTGGGCAGATTAAATAAGTTATTTCTGGTAGATCAGTTTCAAAGTCAGGTTAGGAAATTATATATAATATTTTTATTTTCTGAATGGGTCTGCGCTTGATGGAAAGCGATGGATGAGGTCTATGATGGAACGAGGGCGCCCAGAAGATGCCTGTTCACTTTTGCTTTTAAGATATACTTCCTATAAAAGATTCGTTAATACTTTTTCTGAACTTACCTGAATCAACCAGCAGCATCTCATCAGACCCCAGCAGCTGGTTATTAGCGACATAGTGTATGTGCGTGGCGCGGGCTCCACCGGCTACGACGGGCGGGAACGCCAGGTGCTCCGCCCCGCCTTGTTTGCATGTATACTCTAAGACTGCATTCACCATATGTTCAGAAATTCCTGAAATGAAATATTTTTATAGAAGATCAGGTTTCAGCAGCAAGAACCCAGGATAAAAAAAAACGGTCAAGTATGAGTCGGACTCGCGCACCAAAGGCTCCCTACAGATTTGTAGGCATGTAGTTTAATTTTTTTTAAATTTAACTAAAAATTTACGGTTTTCCGATTTTTTCCTTTTTGTGCTATATGACATTGCTTCTTGCCAAATTTCATGATTCTAGGTCAACGGGAAGTACCCTATAGGGTCAGTTCACACCGAGACGCGACGCGACGCGCAGTTTTCAAGATAGAAATACATATTTTTTTAGCAATTACTTCATCTCGACAACATTCATTGCGTTATTTTTTTCGAACATATGAAGTAATGGATTAGCAAAACCCTTTAAAATGATTCAGATTGGTGTGTTAGGTACATACACAGCGTGCAGGACAGGAATCAAACTAAAAAGTAAAAAAAAAAAAACAACTTACCAGGTTTAGTACAAGCCATAGCCATATTAATAGATTGTGAACCAATATAGCAAGTTTCCTTCATCAGCTCGATCTCCGCTGGAGACTTCACAACTCGCATAAAGTGCAGGGCTCGCTGGGGGTCCATAATGGCCAAGTTGTGTTCCCCTCTGAGGGCTCCTCGGACTATGTTGTGGATTTCCGGATTTGGTGGGGACTCGTTGTGGTACCAGAGAATTGCTGGCTTGTTTGAAACTGTCATCCTGTAGCAAGTTCTAGGTATTTAAATCTTTATGTCTAGTAATGTCGGTGGTTGGAAGTCTATGATATTTGTTGTCATGTTTAGATGTTGCATAGTATAGGGTATTTTAGGGTAAGCACGGCACTGGGTTAACCGGTTGAATGTCGTAATTACAGAAACAATTAAAAAGCCATTGTGTCTCGCGTGGATCTACGTTCCGACATACTACGGGTTAAAGGTGAGTATAGTCTAGCTAGAGCATTTACTTGTAACAGAACATCGAGCATTCGACGTTTTTAAATTTTATTGAACTGAACTTCGAACACGACGATCGAAGTTCTGTTACAACCTAATTTTAAAAACCAACGAGCGTATTGGTGTAACATTTTATCGAGCAAGGCCACTAGCGGTACCTGCAGGTCCAACATTTCAACAATGAACGCAACGTAGAAATAAATGATACAGATAACTTTCGTTCCGAAAACGTTCAGAAATGTTACAGAAAACTGATGTGTTCAGAAATGTTACAGAAAACATAATGCTCACTCGCCGTGAGCATTATGTCGAACGCAATAATGCTCACTTGCCGTGAGCATTATGTCGAACGCAGCGTCGAACATTCGCACAAACGTCATTAGTTAGATGGAAATACTTTTAGAAACTGTGCTTCTGCCTGTATTGTACTACAACGTTACATTACATGGAAATTCTCGAAAAAATGCTGTAGTGTATACTCACCTTAAGACCGTACGAATCGAATTCCCAGCTGACAACGTTATGTTCAGTGCCTTTAAAAAAAACGCAGAAAAAATGGCGCAGAATTTTGATTCGTGCGGTCGTTTCACAGCGCCGAAGTCGAATTTTGTGGTAATATTAGCCGTGGTCAGTTATAAAGACATGTTGCGCCGATCCCGAACAAATTGACATAAGGGCAAGAGAATAATGACGACTAGCTGTGGTAATCAATGAATTTGCAGAAGCCTTCACATGGTACAGCCGCATTCAAACTTTATGGCGGCTCTGAAGCGCGTTACTCGCTGCGCAATACCTCACCCCTCCCCCCCGCTGACACGTGAATTGGTTACTGCGCAGCGACTCGCCTCGTGTTCCGAACCGCCGTAAAGTTTGAATCGGGCTGTAGCCTTGTTTGTATCAGGGCATGCAGTCAAATCTAGTAAGTAAGCCAATTTTGATAGGATGATCCTAACCTCATCTGCATAACCTTTTTCCATCTATGTTATATAACCGGATGCAGCCGATTTTACATGAAGCGATTGCCTATCTGACCTCCACAACCCAGTAACTGGGTAATACGATACCCTTTGGTAAGACCGGTTGTCAGACTTTCGGGCTTCTGACGACCCGTAACGACTGCCAAAAATCCACGAATGATAGTCGGGACCAACGGTTTAACGTGCTTTCCGAGGCACGGAGGGATCTTGATAAGTAAAGATGTTCACCAATCCACGGACTAACCGCGGCAAGCGTAGCTTAACCTGACTGATCGACCCGTGCGGCTATTATTACTTAGCCACAAGCCACTATACTTAAATTGCAATAACTCTAGGTGCAATAAGAGGTCACAAGGTGGTCCGACGACCTTGTGAAGGCCGCAGGAACTCGTTGGAAGCGAGAAGCACAGAACCGGTCGAAGTGGAGGTGCTTGGGGGAGGCCTATGTCCAGCTGTGGACGTCTTTCGGCTGAAATGATGATGATGGTGATGAATAACCCAAGTTCGATGTTTTGGTATTGGAAATAGCACTGCGAGTATAAATTTTGAGACTTGTACTTTGGTACTTGTATTGTTCTTTTCAGCTACTAACATTATCAAATAACAACTACCCCAAAGTGCAACTTTAGCTTCGCTTTTAGCGATAAGACCGCCCATTGTGTCACCCTCTGTACAGTTTCTATAATTATGTTTGTAATTTATATGGTGTACATAATAAAGAGTAGGTATTCTATTCTATTCTTTCGACGGTTCATCTTGCTGTGCTGCTGTCACTACATGACGGTGGCAGAATAGTCGACAACGGCTCAGTTGCCAAAAAGGGAAAAAAAACAGTGGCACTCCGGGAGTGCCGACAGAAGTGAAAACAAAACACAAACAGAATACTTTGCCATCACTCATTGACATATCGGATATACATTAAAACCGAGTACATCCCGAGGACAGCCGAACACATCGGAAGCGGGTATTTTTTTAATCGTCTTATAAACAAAACACGCGCGGTGTTGCTTATGGTCACAGTGGCGCGAGTTCAATGGGTTTTTGGGCGAGTGCAAATGCCCAACGCGCCTTAAGAAGTTTCCACTTAAAAAAAATTGAAACTGATTCTCAAAAGCTCAAAAAAAATATCTTTGCAAAGTAACGGCTGCTCAGTTCGATCGATCCAGGTTAAGCTACGCTTGCCACGGTCGCCGTGGATGGGTGACCATCTCTTTCATACCGAGACCCCTTCGTGCCTCGGAAAGCACGTTAAGCCGTTGGTCCCGGCTGTGATGTACAACTTTGACAGTCGTTACGGGTAGTTAGAAGCCAGAAAACTATTAGTCTTACCATGGGATATCATATTACTCATTTGACTGGGCTGTGGAGGTCAGATAGGCATGCTCTATGCAAGATACTGGAATTTAGCTGCATTTGGTCAGACTGGAAGCCGACCCCAATGTAGTTGGGGAAAAGCAAAGGTAGATGAACTCAAAATAATGTAAGTAATTAAGTAATAGAATAGCATTGTGTAAAGTAAGTTTAAATTAAACTTACTTGTTCAGAAACGTGGCAAAGTTCTCGATTGGCCTGGACTCATCAACGGCGAACAATCTAGGGGCGACTGCGCAGCCCGTTCTCGGCCCCTCCCATAACTCGGCGTGTGCGTCTTTGTCGTGCACGAATAGGATGCTCTGCGGGGGAATGAGATAGGTATATGTTCACAGTAGGCAAAAGTGAGGGACGGAGTTTAGAACATTAAGTATAAGTAGACAGGGCGCTATGGCGCTCATTAAGGGAAGCCTATGTCCAGCAGTGGACTGCTATAGGCTGATGATGATGATGATGATTCAGGGATCGAGAGTAGTCAGAGCAGTGCCACCGCAGTGTGCAGCGACTTACGAGTTATCGTAGGTTCGAACCGCGCTGTACTTTGTGTAAATTATTTCATCACCGCTGCTCTCAAAACGGTGAAGGAAAACATCGTGAGGAAACCGGCATGTCCTGGAACCAAAATTTCGATGGCATGTGACATCTACCTACCCGCACTGGGCCGGGGTGGTGGATTAGGGCCCATTCCCCCTCACTTGAAACCAACATAACAAACAAAACTTTGTATGGCATTTTGTTAAGTACGTTTTTTGCAGTTTACAAGTCAGTGTCAGGATGAAATAGAAAGAGGAGAAAAAAAAAAAAAAAATGAACTTAGGGAGTTGTATTGACGATTTTATAATTATAATTTAATTTTTATAAGTAAATATTTGTTACGGTCGCGAATCATATTTAGATCAACATACAACCTGATACTGACCTGCGAGTTACAAAAAACCGGCCAAGTGCGAGTCGGATTCGCACTCGAAGGGTTAGAATAGAATAGAATAGAATACTCTTTATTATGTACACCATATAAATTACAGACATAAAAATAGAAACAATACAAAGGGTGACACAATGGGCGGTCTTAGGGTTCCGTACCACAAGGCAAAAAACGCCAAAAATACGTTTCTTTTATACCCCTTAAAATTTTAACTTTATTTTATATTTATTATTTGTTGTTATAGAGGCAACAGAAATACATTATCTGTGAAAATTTCAACTGTCTAGCTATCACGGTTTATGAGATACAGCCTGGTGACAGACAGACAGACAGACGGACAGTGGAGTCTTAGTAATAGGGTCCCGTTTTTACCCTTTGGATACAGAACCCTGAAACGTAAGAAAATTTGAATTTGCAGGGTGCCCTTAATAATTGCCATCATTAGGTACCTATCTATTTTAAGAAAAAAAAAAAAAAACCTTGTTCCATACGTTTTAGTCATTGCCTTTTAGAACAGCCATTAATTGCTGAATAAATGCATTTGTGTAACGAAAATGTATTGAAAAATAGAAACTTTGAGTGTCTTTACCTTAAATTCGTCTGTTTGTGAAGGTTTCACCAGTACTAGTACTGCAGATGGTTCTAAGCATCCGGTGAGGTAGAAGAAGTCTGAATTCTGTCTGAACACATACGGTATTTTGTCTGACATGAACTGTTTAGAAGCCGCTGGGATTACTATCTGAAATAAACAAAAATAAATACTGTATTAATCATTTATTATTGAGAAAACATTGAGATTTCTTTACTATTTGTAACTTTGATAAATGACTTTTTTTTTGTAAGTAGGTTTGTACAAGCACTTATAGAAACTAATATGTATATAATTCGAGCTTAGATAGCCATTTTTTTGTTGCTCCATTTTTGCACTTCAGACGTGTGTTCGAAGCGGATGGCACCCGCGCTCACACCCGTCCGAGATAACGTGTCCGTGAGTGGTGTTTATGTGTGCGTTGCTCGAGCGCACTTTGTATGTAGATTACCTTCAGTACTATCTGTATTTTGTGGTCCCCGTCTGGGCCAATATCGCGATATCGGCCCAATACAATAGACAGAAATAAATATGGTATGAGTTAATAGAAACAAATATTTCTGAATTAAAAGAAAATATTCTTCTGATTCCTAGTAGAAATATTTTTAAACATAATTATACTAGTGAATTCAATTAACCATACCATCCCGGCGTGGTACGTTATCAGCCCATTACAATAGAACATCAATTCTATCTATTTTTTAAAAAAAACGTTGCCAAACACTAGGAATTTCTCCTGTATCGTGGGTGCGTTTACAAACATTTAAACTCACATACACAAACAGCCAGACCCGGAACAACTACTTGTAGGTCATACAAATATTTGTTCCGTGCGGGAATCGAACCCGCGACACGCAGCGCAGCAATCAATCGCTTAACCACTGCGCCAACCGTGCCAAATTGTCTCATTAGCGGTGATTACACTTACACTTACGGTGACAACAACTTACAATGTGTGTGTTATGCATATTCTCCACCTCTCCAACCAACTTGCTCACAAACTGTACCCGCCTCTCTTTATACTCAGCCTGCGTTATTCCGTGTGTCAAATGTTCCTCCAATATCAAATGGGGATGAGTGTGACATGTTGGCTGCCCAAGAATACCCTTAGGAATAAATTTCTGAGTAGTTCGACTTTCAGTTGGACTTTCTATTGACCCTAAACATCTTAATGTGTCTTTGAATAGAGGCCGTCTAAAAAGTTTCCTAGGTTCCTTGCTCGCTGAAAAATAAAAAACTTGTTCTAATTTCAAGTAGGTACTTAATACCTTTCTTGTTGAAAAAAAAAAAATAAAAACTTGTTCTTACAGGGATGCACTAAGGTAGGCTGGGAAATTCAAATTTGCAGGTCAATGTATGTTGATTAAAATATGATTCCTGATTGTAACAAATATGGCTTAACAGAATAATTATAATCATTAGAATCAGCAATACATCTCCATAAGTTATAAATTGGCTTCAAATGGCAGGATTTCATGAAATAGTTATTCAATAGGGTAAAGAGTTGTACCTATTGATTGTTTTTATGATTAAAATTCTATAAATAAATATTTGTTACAGCCATGAATAATATTTAGCTATACATACAACCTGATACTGACCTGCAAATTGCAAAAAACGCAAGTAAACTTGAATTTCGGGGGCTACCCTGACGCTTTCGCCTTAGGGCTCCCACACACATGCCTTTAACTTCCACAAAAGTATGCAAGTAGCTGGCATACCAGTATGGTATTCACCAATCAGAAGTTGTTATGGCACACGGCATGCAAGCTGATTGGTGAATACCATAATGACATGCAAGCTACTAGCATAATTTTGTGCCAGCTGGCATGTGTATCCATATCATTAGGTAAACATTTGTTCTACAGTTACCTACAGTGCCTATTTGCGTAGCTTTTACAATTTGAATTCTATTATTAGACTTATGTAGCTGTTGTTCTTACTTCAAATAGTAGCTTTTTGATAAACTTTATAGAAACTAATACCATTTTTATATATAGACAGAACAGAAGGTATTTTTGTTATGAATTATGAAACATTTTCAAAACATAACCTGTTTTGGAAAAGATATCTTACCAGTATTTGTAACGAGTTTTCGCAAGTGATGCATTTTTATTTGTCTATTATTTCACTAGGAAGGACGTTGTTTTATATCTAATTAATTTGTTTTAATAAAGAGAATTAGGTCATAGCAAAATCAAGCAAGTTTCTGCAAAACCACAGCAAAACAGGCGAATTTGACATCGAGTCGAGTGACAGTGACAGTGAACTGTGACAGTCAGTCATGGCAGATTTCGTAGACGATAATGTTGCAGCACTTAAAGTAATTATTCTACCATTGCAAAGATTATAGAGTCTGTCTATTGAAAGCTGAGAGTGAAAATGAGCGGCAAATTTAAAAAAAATAGGTCGTGTATCCCCGGATCAACTAGGAAAAAACATATTTGATAGAAATTTTAATATATTTTAAGATATTCATGAAATTTTAAGATATTCAAGTATCAAATATGTTTTTTCCTAGTTGATCCGGGGATACACGACCTATTTTTTTTAAATTTGCCGCTCATTTTCACTCTCAGCTTTCAATAGACAGACTCTATTCAAATTATTTTTATTTTGTAAGCAGATTTGTGCTGTGAAAAAACTTGATTGTTGATTTGTGGAAGTTTTTGTCTTCATGCAAGTTAGTCCAGCCAAATTAATATACGCGATTGACAACGTTTTGTCTCACTCGTAAAGTTGTAAGCGAGAAATCAGTAAGTATACGTAAACAAATTATTATTTTATTTACAGGCGCAGTCACAAGGGGGTGGGGAGTCATGGGGTTCATTATCTCATTACTTCTCCCGAAATCATTCAAAATGTCACGATGCCTGTATGTTTTACTACCTAGGAAGGCCTTATTCCAAAATGCAAATGTTTCATAATACTTGGTGCTTTAAAACGAGCTTAGGCTTTTCTACATAAGTCGACCAAATAAGTTCATCTATTTCAGTATTAAATTAAAAAATATAATATTAATAATATTAATAAGTGTACAGACTGGGAGAGCTTCAAGACCAGATTGAATGATGAAATAGACCTTAAAGTACCATTAAAAACACCCGAACATCTAAACATTGAATTAGAAAAGTTCATAATGCTTATCCAGCAAGCAGCGTGGGAAAATACACCCGACTCCAACAAAAGGACGAAGGGAAATAAATACCCGCCCAAAATCAAGCAGCTCATTATGGAGAAAAGAAGGCAGAGAAAAACGTGGCATCAATCTAGGTGCCCGGATGACAAACGAAAACTAAATAATCTGACAAAAAAAGTAAAAAGACTAATCCAAGACTTTAAAGACGACTCAACCAAAACCTATATTCAGAGCCTAACTAACGACCAAAGAACAGATTACTCCCTTTGGAAGGCTACGAAGCACCTAAAAAGGCCGATTACCCAAATCCCACCTATCAAATGTGGAAATGGGCAATGGGCAGTTACTAACGAGCAAAAAGCAAAGAGGTTTGCAGAGCACCTAGAAAATATCTTTCAGCCAAACGATGGGGAAATCATTGAAGATCACACTTTCCCTAATATGGTGACAGCAGAAAATAAAGTTACCATAAAACTAGTTACACCAAGAGAAGTCGCACGAGAAATAAAACGTAATATAAGTACACGAAAATCACCAGGCTACGATTTAATAACAGGAGAAGTACTTCATAACCTCCCAAGAAAGGGTCTGGTTAAGTTAACGACCCTTATCAATTCCGCACTAAGGCTTAAATATGTTCCAGATTTATGGAAGGTGGCCGAAGTAATAATGATAGCTAAGCCAGGGAAACCGGCTCACGAAACATCATCTTATAGGCCTATTTCCTTACTACCAATCATGTCCAAGCTATTTGAAAAGCTGTTACTCAAACGGATTAAACCAATCATAGATAGTAAAAATATAATACCAGAGCACCAATTTGGTTTTCGAGAAAAACATTCTACCATCGATCAAGTGCATAGGATCACAAACGTAATAGAAAACGCCCTTGAAGACAAGAAAGTATGTTCTACTGTATTTTTAGACGTAGCGCAAGCGTTTGACAAAGTATGGCATGAAGGCCTTATACATAAACTGAAGAACCTGTTACCACAGTTTGCAGATATATTAGAATCCTACATTCTGAATAGAGTCTTTAGAATAAGACAAGAAGATGCTTACTCAGAACTGAAAGAAATTAAAGCTGGCGTACCGCAAGGAAGTGTGTTAGGTCCGGTCCTGTACCTACTATACACTTGCGATATTCCTGAATTAGAGCAAAACACAATTGGGACCTTTGCTGATGATACAGCCATAATGGCTGTAGGAAACAGCCACGAAGAAGCAGTAGAAAAGGTACAAATGGCTGTAAATCAAGTTTATGACTGGACCAAAAAATGGAGAATTAAACTTAATGAATCGAAATCTGTTCACATAGATTTTACCAACAAAAAACAACAGTATTCTCCAGTTTACATTAATAATAAACAAGTTCCATACGAGAATACAGCCAAGTATCTCGGTATGACCCTTGACGCAAAGCTACGCTGGAAAGCCCACGTCAAGAAGAAAAAAGATGAACTCGACCTCCGATTCAAAAGAATGTATTGGCTACTTGGAAGAAACTCCATGCTGTCCGTGCAAAATAAATTGTTGTTATACAGACAAGTCCTAATGCCAGTTTGGACTTATGGTATTCAGCTATGGGGCTGCACCAAACAGACCAATATATTAATTATACAACGATTCCAGAACAAAGTGCTAAGGGAAATTGTAAATGCACCTTGGTACATACGAAATGATGACCTCCACCGGGACCTAAAAGTTGAGTTCATCGAAAAAGTAATCCAGAAACTTGCAGAAGCTCACGAAAAGAGACTTCATCAGCATGTGAACGTCGAGGCAATCCAGCTTCTCGACCACACAAACATAGTTAGAAGACTAAAAAGAACAAAACCGTTCGAGCTAGTGTTTAGTGTTAGAGAATAGTGTAAAGTACAAAAGTGCCGAACAAACACAAGAACGAAGTGTATTCGCCTTAATAGAGACAATAAGAAAAGTGCTATTGGACACATTCTTACTAAAGACAATTTTTTATAGTTTAGGTTATAATTAAATTACTTATTAGTCTATCTAAAAGGCTAGATTGTAATAAGATTAGGGTCCATCCTATTGTTGAACCCTAAGACAAGGAAAAAAAAAAAAAAAAAAAAAAAAAAATTAAAAAAAAATGCGAACTTATTCAAGGCGGGCTGCTTACCAACATTTTCGAGCTTGTTTCGCTCATTCTTGTATTTTAAATTCTCTCAATTTTTCAGGTTTTCTGCATAAGGGTCAGTTCACACCGCGACGCGACGCGGCGCGCAGTTTTCAAGATAGCAATACAATTATAAATCTTATCTACTACACAAAAAGGTACACAATTCAGTGAGGTGGGCCGCGCGGCGTAACTCTACGTAGTAGACACCACCTCACAGCATCGCGTCGCGGAGTGTTCTCTGACCGTACAACAAAATCCAACTAATCCGAGGCGGTTCAGCAGGGGGCGGAGCAGAGCTCACTTCGCTGGCTTTTATCGCACAATTATTATTATCTATAATTTCTACCAGCGCCCATAGTGACCGCCCCTCTGCCGAAATCATAGGCTGCAGCCACGCCTGTTTATTAATGTCTCTTTTCGGCGCGAGATGACAAGATTTAACAAATTCGTCGACTAAAATTACGTCAACATATTATTATTTTCTGCTATAATGGAAGAAAATTGATATGGCAGCATTAAACAGTTCCGTTGTACGCATAAATATCTTTACTACAAAACGTGACATTGGCTAAATGCAAACCGAGCGAAGCCAAAGAAAAAAAAAAAAAATCTTGGTACAGTATACGCAATAATCATTCATACTCAACTGAAATCACATGTTATCACTTTCTTTACCATTCTTCACCGTTGTTACCGCAATGATGCGAATCGTTACGCAGTTACGCTACGATTATAAAAATAATAGACGCGTAACTCCTAATAAGGAAGGTTTACCTTACCTTCCTTCTAGTGCTATGCTATTCACTCTGAAATCTGATAATCTATTGGTGATATTATATTTTGTGAGGAATGGAAGATTTGTAGGTACATTCAAACAAAGAATTCAATGAATAATATGTTTTAGAATTACAACGTAGTCCGAGATTCTTCCGCGAGTTTGGAATGTGACTTCTAACTCACAGAGCATGTATCAAAACCAGCATCATATTGTAGTCTTTGATCAAAACACTAACCTGAGACAATTTTCCTCCATACAACTTCCAGACTTTGAGCGACATAGGTATATGTCGCTCAAAGTTTTTTAGATTAGATTTTATTTGACGGCAGACTCACAACATATATATATGTTGTGAGTCTGCCGTCAAATAAAATCCATAAACTGATTCCGTAAAATACCTACTTGGTCCAGCAAACGGTATCATGTTAAACTAACTGAGGATTTTCTTTTCGAGAGGGTAGTTTGTTATAGACAGTAGCTTATAAAAAATTTGGTAGGTTACCCTACATTCACCTCATTCATTAGGTACGTCGGTACGTGGGACTAGTCTCATTCATAAAGAAATTCAATGGTTTTGGAGAGGTACGAATCATTGATGGGTTTTTTTAGCAATGTAGCGAATGCATATTTTTAACCGACTTCAAAAAAGAAGGAGGTTTCTCAATTAGACCGTATAGGTATATATATATTTTTTTTTCAATACCAATGTTCGTAAACATAATTTATAAGGAAAATTGGAAATCTTACACATAACATTGTAATGACTCCAGTTATTGTTGCAGTTTACGGGCATCGGGTACGAGCTCACCGTTTTGAAGTTTTCGGGTGTCCAGAAATTTTCCCCTGTGAAAGGACATTTCCTATTTTTCCTAGAAGGTCATTAATTTTGGGGACACGTCTCAAAAAGGAAAAGAGGTTCTATTGCTAGGCTCTGTGGGCAGGAAGGTCATGCTACGTTCACTGGGCACGTCTCGTGAGGCAGACAGTCAGCGCGGAACGAGCGGCGCGTACGCACGTCGCGGCATAACACAGTCGGATTACGATCGCGGGACCCATATTGTGTCGTAAACTGTCAATCGTTACAATAGTGTTTCATAACCGTTCAGTGATTGTTCATTTTTTAAAGGACACCCCGTTTCAACGACTCTTCAAAGAGGTTTGTTTACTTTTCTAATTTAAAATATAGAATGCCCTGTGTCTAGTATTGTGGTCTAGTCGATAGTACTCGATAAATGGTCGGTACCCATTCGCGGGTTCATTTGCATCGGTTGCAAGGCAATGAATGAGCTGTTACGGTTCGCTGCAAGGATTACTTAACCCGACCTCGTAGAGCTTCAAAATTATAACATTTTGACGTAGGTTTGCTTGGTGCGTGTCTCTGATTGCGCACGAGTGGACTATTTGTGCCCGCAGCGGTATTTGAGATTGGTTTTATTGTTTAATATTGTTGCGTGTAAACATTGTTGTTGTTTATGAGTATCAGAGGGCGATTCTCGTAATTTTAAGAACGTTCATAGTCTGATCTCGGTCTCAATCTGTGAAACAGACCTCTAATTTGCCTACATCTTTGATAAGTTTTTGACATTCAACTGTCGCTCTCTGTGGATGACATTGCGACTAGATTTTGAACGGTTTTAATTACGGGAATTGGTCTTCTGATTTTGGTAGTAATAAGAGCGGTACTTTTAGTTTTGTGTCAGTCAAGCGTAGGTACCTACAATGCAAGCATTGAACTTTGATTTCTTATCGGAAAAGCGGAGTTGAACTTTTCCGTTTGGAATGCTCAGAAACTATATTGAGGTTTTAGCAATGTGCTTGGTAAATGACTGTAGAGCTGCTCTTTAGTACATAAGAATCTTCCCCAATAACTTCATCGGCACACTGTGGGTCTATACCACCTTTGCTGACTATTATTAGGTAGGTACCGAAAACGGTGGTGATTCACCCCTGCATCCCTATGCAAGGGTGAATCGGGACGAAACTTTAAAAGGACCCTTCTATATTATTTCAACGTTAAAATCCATTTTAAAATTTCGCCCCAATTCACCCCTGCATCCCTATTCACCCCGTTTGTACCCTATAAGTAATCCTACACGTCTTTAAATTATTGTCCCGACAAATCCTAGATATTTTGTGGAAACCTTTCTAAGTTATGAAGAATGAAGAGATGTCTCGCATAAGTAGGTAAGTACTTACAAGTACCTAACGTATTCGATGGGCTTGAGCTATGTAATGTCATGAACTGATGATTTAAATATCTCTGATGTCATTCTAAGTTGTTTTGCCTGCTTTATAACGAAGTCGTATTATTAACAATAATTTAATTGTTTTGACTTACAATGTAGTTCTGAAGGTGAGCAAATTAGAAGTTTAGATGTTCGCTTTATGGTTACGTTTCATACCTACTTGAAACGGTGAAGGAAAACATCGTGAGGAAACCGGTATATCCTAGAACCAAAAATTCGAAGACATGTCACATCTACCAACCCGCCCTGGGCCCGCTTGGTAGATTACGGCCCACTCCCTCTAGAAAGGAGTCTTGTGTCCGAGCACTGGGAACGTTATAGGCTGATTATGTATGTACAGACGCCAGCACATCAACTTCCTACAATCTGTCAGATTTCTTTAATAGATTTTCGACTTTATTGCTAAAGCATAAGGTTCAAGGTTGATTGACAATCTGACAGTTTCGGGTAGGTTGACCTGCTGGCGTCTGTACATAAGTTAATAATGCAGATGAAGTACCTAAGTTTATTTTGTAAGCCATTGACATATATATTACTAGCGTAAGGACCGGGCTAACGGCGCGACTAATTGGCACCAACGCGCTGGCCCTAAAATGACGGTTTTAGGGCCAACGCGACTCAGTTGACAGTGGTGCGCGCGAACTTCGAACGAAGAACTTCTATGTAAAATGTTCAGACGGGCGTATCCTTACTTTTGAAATCATTGTTGTAAGCAAAATCTTTAATCGAATCGAGTCAAGACCACTGGACTCCGATTTTTATGATTAGGTAGTGAAAAAGAAACAAAGTCGCTATTATACCCTTGAGCTCAAAAACTGGGGGCATCCTGTCATTGCGCCTTTGGAAGTTAACAGTAGGTAGGTAAATCCAGTAAATTAGTCAATAAATTTAAAAAGTTATACCTATAGTATTCGCTGATTTTCTTTCAATAATGTTGAAGTGAAACTTCTTATGCGGCTTCTATAATTGGACGAGAATTGAGAGTGAAATTTCAAGGACACGTCACGTTTAGGCTCATTTCGTTACATGAGAAAGAAGAAAGATCTCTCCCTCTCTGTTTCTGGCTCTAATAAGGCTCTACCTAATTATAAAAATTTATGATCAAGCTACCAAACAAAATTATATTTTTTGACCTAGGAAATGAACCCACTACCAACCTCAAGGCGTAGAGCTCTGTACAAGCAGCTGCAAAGTTCGAACTTGAATAAATCTTTGAATCTAATCACCATAACGTAGGTATCTACCTGCCGTGTTATAAAAGTTGAAAGTACAAAATCTATTCATCATTATTATAATCTGTGGCCGTTTCCATAGACTATCGCCATAAAGTAAGATCAAATTGGCGGCTAAGCGGATTGGCTCATAAAGCCTTCTTTCGTTCGCCGTAAGTTTTATTTTATTTTTACGTAAGTTCTGCTCTTAGATTCCAATTAGGATAATCCTAAGCTTTAATTCTGAATATATTATTAGACTCGTTTGTCATTCTTTATTTGTTTCCCGTTTGTACTGCGTGTTTGTAGACATGCTGGGCAATGTAACAACTTCCATAAAATAATATTGATTTAATATTTTCATTTAGGTAGGTACAGCCGGTCGATTCTGTAAAAATCTCACCGTGAAAACTTAGGTGAAGTGAGTTTGTTTTTGCTAGGAATTGACAGTATTGACAGCTCACTCCACGCTCACTTCACCTAAGTTTTCACGGTGAGATTTTTACAGAATAGTGATGTTACTTGTAACTACCGCTCATTCGGAGTTTTTCAGAATTACTTATGGTTATGACTGGGTTCTCCATTCGATATTGTACCATCAGCAAAAAGTCACTTTGTCTTTTGGACCTACTATTTTGAGCTCTATAAATATTTTATCAAAATTATAATTAAATTTTAAATATTTTATGAAAATTATAAGTAATTGGTATTTTTAAATATTTTATAAAAATTATAATTACCTATTTTGAATATATTATTATACTTATTCATAAAGGTATTTTTAATATTTTATCAAAATTATAATTATTTTAAATATTATAATTGCTTATAAATGTAGCTACGTAAAGTAAAAGTCACCATTTTATCATAGAAGCATGGCGCATGAGTTCATCTTGCCCTTTCTACTGTTCCATAGTTTTAATGGATTAGACATGGCATTCGGTAGGTACAGTTAACAAAATTCTTTTTATGAAGAAACCACAGGTTTTTTTGGTAGCAGCTTATTTTTTGACTATTCCATTTTGACCATTGTCTTTGATTATGTCCGTATTTAATAAGTGTGTTCATCTTGAATTGGGGTCGCCATCCAGTTGGTTTTTTGTACCTACTAAAATGTTCTCTGGCTTACCCTTATTTACTACTAGCGGTTTCACCCGCGTAAGTTTCGATCCCGTGGGAATATCTGGATAAAAAGTATCTTAAAGTCTATGTGCCAATTTTCATCCAAATCTGTTCAACGGTTGACGCGTGATTGAGTAACAAATATCCAAACATCTTCACAAAACTTTCACATTTATAATATTAGTAGAATTTTCTTATTGGAATCTGTCGTTCATCATCATTTCATCAATCTCTGCATCTCCTGCTGTGTAAAGTCAACAAAGGAGTTAAGTATCCAGGAGCGTCGGATATAGTTGAAGTTTACTAAGAAACCGATGGATGTTCTGGACTGAAATTTAATTTAATAAATATGAGCTGTTTGTTTTCTATTAATAAACTAAAATTTTATTCGAGAATATCCATCGGTTTCTTAGTAAACTCCAACAATATCCGACGCTCCTGTATACTTAACTCCTTTGTTGACTGTACATCTCTTTATCTAATATCCTATAGGATATGATATCCTACAGGTACATATGCTGAAAGAAAGAAAAAAAAATACGTTTATTTGCGGTAAACATGACGCAATAAAGAACATAAACACAAAAAAATTATAAGAAAGAGTTGGGGGAAACATGCGTCACATCCACGCAATACGGCTATCGCTCAGCATTATGCTGAAAAAGAGATTTCATTAGAAATAAGCATCATCTTTCTACATATCATATTTTTCTGTTCTTTTCTTCTTGCTTTTTTTGCTTTTGTCCCAATTTTAGGGATCGGTGCAACTCGGTGGTATTATTCTTATCGTATCGGTGGTATTTTTCTTACATACCTACTCCTCTGTTAGTCGTCATCTCGGTAGTGACTCTCTTTCTATCCATTTCATCTTTCACAGAGGGGATCCTTTAGTTTCTTTGGTCTTCCCCTACTTTCCTCACCACATTTTAAAATTGGAATCAGTCGTTATTTAAAGGCTGGTTTCGCCATGTAATTTTATCCGAGGAAAAATTTTGAATTTTTGACAGTTCTTCCTTAAATAATCTGTCAGACGTCAAATTTATTCCAGGAATAAAAAAAATCTGTCGATTGAAAAGTATTTTCATACATTTTATGGATACCTACTATGGATTCCACTTTTCCAAAATTCGAAAAGTATGTAAGAGACTGTCCAGCAGTGGGGCAACATAGGTTAACAAAAAAATGAATTCCACGATAGATAATATTGTGGCTTTAGAAATTAAAAAAGCGCAATGGCATCAATGTAGCCAATAAAAAAAAGATTATTAATCCATTATTGACAGCATCGAAATGACTTTTGATTTTTAAAGGACAAATACTTTACAAATTATGGACAAAATTTCTTTGTTTTTTTAAATCGATAAACAATGGGAAGGTATTATGTTCGAGCATTAAGCGAGGAGCCCGTTAATGGCTTCCTAAGCCATTCAAAGATCGTAAGTACGGCGGTATTCACAGGCTGGTCGGCGGAATGCGCCTATTACTTGAGTTCCGCCTCTCGGATGCGCTTGCGTCGACGACTTTAGAATGGCGGGAATCTAACGAACAGACCAAGTTATGGGAAAATGGCGGCTGGCGCTTCGATTGTGATTTAAATGTCGTTAAGTTAAGCGTGTTGAAAAAGCTTAAGCCGTTCTATTCTGAAAAAAATTATTTCTGTGAAAACTTAGACGAAGTGAGCTGGAAGTGTGCTGTCAATAGTGTCAATTCCTAGCGTCAGGTGCAATGACAGCTCACTTCATAAATAATAAAATCCAATTAAATTGAAACTAAAAACCTAGGTAGTAGATTAAACCTGAATAGGAGAAAACCTTTTTGTCCCAGGTCTTAAAATTCCGCGAGTGTGTGAACAGAAACGAAACAATAGGAATTTTATTAAGAATTCACCTTTTGTCCTCCGCAAAGGACACTATGACACATAGTTTGTCTGCAATCAAAGGAGGGTGGATAGAAAAGTATGGACATATTATCGCTTATATTGCCCATTTAGGCTAAACTGGCCATCCTCCTTTGTGTGTGTTGTTGCTGTTTTTTTTATACTTCACTAACTTTTTCCCGCGGTTTCGTCCGCGCGGATGTTGGAAAATATCCCCATTGTTTTCATATAACTCTATTTGTTTACGCGGCGCAGTAAAGGTCCCAGCAGCGGCATGATTTTTTCTGACATCTTCAACAATCATCTTCATATTTCTGCCAAAATTGACACAAAGCCTTAATGAATAAATCTAAATCACCTAAATCTTCCATAAGAATCACTCCGTTCATTGGTGAAAAGCGTATAAAAATCCGTTCGGCAGTTTTATAGTTTATCGATACCTACCTACTAATATTATAAATGCGAAAGTGTGTCTGTCTGTCTGTTACCTCTTCAGTTCTTCACGCTTATGCCGCTGAACCGATTTAGATGAAATTTGGTATAGAGATAGTTCGAGTCCCACGAAATGACATAGGATATTTATCCCGATATTCTCACGGGACCGAAACTTATGGGGGTGAAACCGCTTGGCGCAGCTAGTTGTTTTAGAATAATTATATGTAGTGACATGACATTTTTCCCTACTCTGAACGCCTGATGTCACTACTCTCGTTGTACAAATCACGTCACGGTGTTCTAAACATCCTTAAATAAAATGTTTATTCTCGCCAGGAGTTCCTGACTCGCGTCAAACTTTAAAAACCATAAAACTTTTACTATTCCGGCATTATTAACGAAACTAATTCTGAGAGTAAGCCGTTAAAAGAGGATGGTAATGAGATTTTCGTTCGTCGCTTCAAAAATAAATGAAGTGTACATCAGTAGCCGAAGCTTTTTATAATGCTCTCATGAGATGACGGAGTTTTTTAATTCGTGCACAGATAACTCTATGAAGTAAATAATACAATCTTAGATTGGTGTTTTATTTTTTTCTATAGAGCCATTCATCGGACATCTGAATCGTTTTAACTTGTTTCTATAAGCTTCACTTCAAGTTATTATAAAAAGTTGACCAACTTCGGCAACATGGCGATTATAATTAATAGGTAAAAAATATCAGTAAAAACTTATCCAACAACTTGAAGTTTTCACAATGAATGTTAATTAATTAACATATGGATGGTGCATCAAAACCTTGACGTTGTTTGGACAACGTTAGTAAAAAACTCGCCGAAGTTTTTATATCTTAATTACCTGCCTATTATTAGGTAAACTCTATTATTAAAGCTGTATTAGCGACTACGCAGGCAAAAACATAAACGTCAAAATAAATCCTTCTTGATGCGCGCTTTCAAGAAATGATTCTCACTTGTATGCTGTCGAGGTGTAAATCAAAAATGGAACAAAGCGAGATAATAAGGGATCACAAAAACATCTTTATTATCTTTGCGAATATTATAGTTGATGCATCATTAGGCCCAAGAGTTATCGAGGCGCCCCTGCTGGGACCGATCAATAGGTACTTTTTTGTTTACCCTTTTTATTTGCCGCTGCCAATTTACGTGGCAACACTTTTTTAATTTTGCTGACATCAGTTAACGCGCGAAGTTGTGACGGTTGCTTTTTTTTTTTTCAAATTAACGAATTCGGCTACATCATGGTCCGATGAACACCCTGTTTTTCGTTTTTTAATAATAATCTCCCAATAACGTTATATTTAAAGCACATGCGGCCTTGTATAGAAACAATCGAACCCACGGTCCCATTACATGGCAATTTGCCTGTGGAAGATTAGACCACGTTTTGTCTAGCCCCGAGGTGTCATGACCGAAGCGGAGTCCAGACAAAGGTGGCCGTAACCTACGGCTATTCTTTCTAACTTATTATCCTGCATCGAACCACTTAGGCAAATAACACGATGCAAGGTAATGGATGCCGATGCGTTCAGTGATTTGTGTAGATCGAGCCACGTTTTGTTCTAGACTTTTTGTAAATGTAGACCACTCCTTTGTTCGTACCAAATTAGGCAATATCACAATTACACAGCGCACACTTGTGTACACAGCGAGACACGACTGACATGGAATGGAACTTGTCTTTCCCGTAAGCGTCTGGGTTGCTATAATAAAATATTATATTTTTCGAAAGAGCTAGAGAGAGCGATGACCGGCGATTAGCTGTGGCGCATTTTTTATGGACAACGACGCATCGCGCAGGATGTTAGTACGTGACTTATTTATTAGGTTGTAGTTGTACCCTCGCGATTTGATATGAGACGACAAAAAGTAACGCAACTACATCGCGGTTAGTGAAAGAAAAACCTATTAAGAATGAGCGACATTTTTTGCTGAATGTTTTGCGCCAGATAATGGTTTCTGATTAAATGGAGCAGAGTTCATTATTAATGTATTTTTATTGCAGACGCTGGCTTGTCGTTGAAGTGCTGTCCAAGGGTACAGCCTATTAAATATATTATTACTAATATAATAGGTACTTAGAAGCGCTATATATCATGAATTTAATTACCGCCTCTTATAACCTATAAGGAAATTGAAGACTCCCATATGCAAATGACCTTATATGCGGAAACCGTCGAAGACGACGATAAATTATAAGAATTTGTAGCTTTTCTATGGCTGTCATCAGTATAATACTACTGCAGTCACGCATCGCCACCGCCTTTCTTCCACCCACCAGCGTCGCTAACTGTTCTAAAACGAGTTATGCAGCCCAACTAACGCCTAGCCCTTCACCAAACTATTTGCATCGGCTACACGACCTCATTTATTAGCAATTCAGAATCTAGAACAGGATTATTCGAGTTGCAATAAGTCAGACCTTACGCAACTAGATGGTATGGACAAGGTTCGGCGGTGGGCGCACCCACTCGCAGTTGCCAGTTGCAAAATATGTTATTCGGAATTTGAATAATGACGGGAATTGATGTAATGGAATTCATAACCGGTGGTGCCTTATGAGGGTAATGGAGGCAGCCGATAAGGTACTTGTTGCACAGTACATAAAACTTTAAGATTTATATGCTACAAAAATACACACATGGGAAAAAAAAAAATTGGGAAAGATAAAAAGCACGGTACCTGGTTGTTCAGTAACCGCGTCAAATGGATGAAAGACCGAGTAAACTAGTTGCCATGGTAATAGTAAGCGACAGTTAATGTGATGACGACTTGTCACTGCTTATGCACCGTTGCAGTCTTTACTATTATGATTAATTCATTACCATACGAAGCGGTAGGTACAAAAAGTATTACAAAGTGGGGAAAAATCAAAGGCCGCTTTGGAAAAACAGGTACTTTATCGTCGTGACCTACTCATTAATAAAATTAGAAGTTTGGGGCTTATTGTCTTCATAAAATTAAATGGGTACCTAGGTTAGAAAGTTTGTTTATTTATTTAACCGTTTATGTAATTTTTAAGTCCTCCGGACCGAATTTCGGCCATGGTGACCAATCTTAGCGGAGACAAGCCTTCGGCGCGCGAGATATCATAGTGCGCAAGTATGTGAAAGAACTGAAAAATAAGTAATAAATCTATGGATGTTTAATATTATTTACTAACGATATTAAAACATGCAAGTAATGGCAAGACTAGCTAAATAATCATGTTTACCTAAGCTAGGATAAATAATAAAGAAGACTTGCCCAACATGGCGGGTGAAAATTGGCGGGAATTGACATTATTCCTGTGGCGGGAATGACTGTCCCGTTTCGTTTTACGGTCTTCGTAAGCCGTAACATTGTGGTTTTATTGTGTTTCGCCTCGCCAGAATGGAGATGTCGTTTGTGGTCATAAAATTCAAGTGCCAGTTTACATTTTACAAAATGAAACATCGGGTTACAATTAAGTACCATTCTCTATGATTATCAATGACTGAGTTAAAAAAGTGAAATAAAAATGCCTTGAAAAAAGCCTTATTGTGTAATATGGGTTAAGTGCGAAATACATAATAACTTCAAGAATATTGACGATGCTATTACTATAGGTACCTATTTAAATAAAAAATGATAAAGCTTCCTTCATTGAAAATGGATCCAAATTCCGCACGCACGATTTTGGTGAAAGTAAAAGCAAGACTTGAATGGATTTTAACTTTAATTTTACTAGCAATTGTTCATGTTACATAACAAACCAAAAAAAATCTTTCTCACAGGACATTCAAGTACTTACCTGCATACATAATCAAATTTATAGAATTTTGAAAAAAAAAAGTTTTTAGTACGCCTACTTACTTAACTACCTAATTTAATCAAGCTTGCAGATATGTAGGTATAATAATATTAACAATATTACGTATATGTAGACACAACTTCGCTATTTATCGCGTACCGCGCACCGGTAGGTATGGTAAAGTTGTCGCGAGGCCTTGCCAAGCCGGTTGCCATTTGCAACGATGACGTCAGACTTTGGTGACTCAAGAAATTGCCTGCTCCGTTGCCTACAAAGTATTTTAATGTAAAGCCTTCGATAGCCATAAATTGTATTTGTTTTACACAAAACTATAGCCCTTGTTAGCACTGCGTTAGCTCACCTGTTATTTACGGCTCAAAAAGAAAGGCATAAGGTGTATTTCAGTTTGATTTTATTTTATTGCAACTGTATTTTGTGGTGAAGTCTTTTATAGACTTGGCTACCAACTGGATCTTTCAGGGGGTTTTTGTTTTTTAGTTACCTTCTCTACATTACCTACTATCTCTTGTTTTTTTTTAAGTTACATTTATTACTGTACAGGCCGATATCTATATTCATCTGAGATAGTTTCGGAATAGTACGGAGAAGTATCTAAGTACATTTTTTTTTGTTTGCCTCATTGACATATATATTACTAGCGTAAGGACCGGGCTAACCGCGCGACTAAATGGCACCAACGCGCTGGCCCTAAAATGACGGTTTTAGGGCCAACGCGACTCAGTTGACAGTGGTGCGCGCGAACTTCGAACTTCGAACGAAGAACTTCTATGTAAAATGTTCAGACGGGCGTATCCTTACTTTTGAAATCATTGGTTTGCCTATATTGTGTACCACTGCTGGGCCCATATAAAACAAGTGACGCGCATCTCGGATTGTTCGCACCTTTCTCTCTAGTTGCTTGCAAAGTTAATTAGCTGCAAGCTGGCGTTAAAATAAAGCCTCTTTCCATTTTTTTTTCGTAATAGCCATAAAACTGTTTATTTTAATTACGACGCTTACAAGATTATGTTAGTGTTTATTGCTCGGCGAGTAATGAGTTTGTATGTTGAGCTTATAGCTTATAATAAGTATGCTAAGGAATTCTTTATTTACAAGATTATTACGGGTGTGGAGTAGTAGAGTGCGATATATTCCTGTATAAAACTGTGATAGCTAAGGAGAATCATGTAAGCGTAGAATATTAAGATTAAAAAAGTAACTATACATTATTTTAAACTAGCTGTGCCCTGCGGTTTCACGCACCCGCGCGTAAATGTCGATCCTGTGGGAACATCGGGATAAAAAGTAGCCTATATATCTACTTGTACTATTTATTCTGTACCTATAGGTTAATCCAGGGTGTCAGCTACCTCCACACAAAATTTTATCAAAATTGGTCCAGCCGTTTGAGCGTGAAGAAGTAACAAACATATAAACCCACCCCCACCCACATTCACAAACTTTCGCCTTTATAATATTAGTGTGATTATTTATCGATTTTTCTCAATTCGCTGCCTACTTCAATCAATTGTTTTTGGTAACAAAGACGAAGTAAAGACTATTTATTTACTGATTAAGTACCATCTAATTCTAAATAACTTCTTACAATGTCTTTTTTTGCCGTAGGCCATCTTTGATTGTGCTACCAAAGATTATCGAATATCGTATTATAAGATCGAACGAATAGCTTTGAGGCTTTGTTAGAACGTGCCTAGTCATAGCCAGCTATTGGAGAATCTATTATCAGATTTGAGCGGCAATTAAAACTCGATCGCTGATAAAATAATTGGTTTAGAATAACCGACGATTTTCAGAGGCTGTTTGTTCTTTGTTACATTGATTGGCTGCAACAATTTGTGACTGTGTTGAAACGTTTACAAAAAATATATATGAAAGATTTCGCGCCATTTTAAAAAAAAGTTCCGAACAAAGCAGAAGTAAGGCCAAACTTAAAAAAAAAGTGTTTTATGAATTAAAACCACAGTGTTAGAATTTTAATTTAAACAACTTGCAAATAAAAGGTCTTC
This sequence comes from Oligia latruncula, assembly GCA_948474745.1. Taxonomy (NCBI): domain Eukaryota; kingdom Metazoa; phylum Arthropoda; class Insecta; order Lepidoptera; family Noctuidae; genus Oligia; species Oligia latruncula. The sequence goes on from OX419685.1 coordinate 2,508,695, forward strand.
GTTTATGTCAGTTTTCATCAGCATCTAGTAAAACGCGTCTCCATTCATGGAATCATGGGTTGTGTTTAACTTTTTAATTTGTCCTAAAAATAGCGCACTGGTATGTTCTCGTTTACAGCCAGTATCGGATGTCTATAATTTATGAGACAATTGTTAAGTGCATTTTGCACGCATATCTTGTGTGAAAAAATATATTTAATTTATGTCTCTATTTTTACGTCTTTATACACACATGTTGGTCTTTAATGGCCACTCGTGGGCGACTTTTTATACCTTGTATGGTATTTTTTAAATACTCTGTTGAAAACCTATTTGACGGTCATTAATTTAGACTTGAATTAATTGTTATACTTCTTAGGTCGTCAATTTTGAATAAAGATAAATTATCTGCCAATTATTTGTTATTACGGTGATAAACTAATGAGAAATAAAAAGTGGTGTCTCTTGACATGCTGAAATTCTACCATAATATCTTGCATAGGTAGGTACATAAGATATTGATATACCTACCTAAAACCTGAGATTTGAATCATCCAGGCGCGGTCCGAAGGGGGGGGGGGGGTCACAGGGGACATGACCCCCCCCAAAATCTAAGGTCAAATTGAAAAATCTCAAAAATTTGCCAAATAATAAAAGGAAATTTCTAGCTATAAATTTATAATAACAGCGATAAATTTATAATAATAAAATTGTGTCTTGTGCAATAATGTTTATTTTATTCCAGATACCTATTTTTATTAGTGTAGTGAGTGACCCCCTCCAAAATTTCAGGCTGCGACCGCGCCTGGAATCATCAGGCAGTTTTCTTATTGCGATTTAAGCCTAAAAGATTGACAACAATCACTTTAAATAGCCAGGCATTGACAACAATCACTTTAAATAGCCAGGCAAATGGCATGTATTGCGTGAGATAACAACATACTGGCCAAGCAACTCTAGTCACTAGATACCCATCTTAAAAATAAACTTTTCGCTTTTAAAACAGCTGTGTGACAATGCAAAAACGAACAAATAGTTTCCTTTGCCGGCCGAGCAGGTACTATTGTATTAATACGATAAACCATTACTGAAAAAGAAAATAAAGTTGATGCAAGTATCTGAACGCGCGCGAATGTAAGTATTCGAACAACGAACGCAGCGCTTTTGATTATTTTTTCTGCATAATTTTTAATTTTAGAACAACGTTGCCGTTGTGCTTATCTGTTGGGCTATTTAATTTAACAAAACAAATTTTTTGGCGAATAGTTGAAGTGTAGTGTAGGTACTGTATTTGCTACATTAAGGGGTTTCCTGGTCCTTGTGACAATACGTAGAATCTGAATTTAATTATTTAGCGAACCTTTTTTATGACACTTTATCCCGGCTTCGCCCACGTGGATGTCGACAAATATCCCACTGGAACGTATTAATACCTACTACTACTCTCTGTATTTTGTGGTACTACCGTGTCATAATTGCGTGACATACTATCAATCACAATCTGAATTATTTTGAAGGATATTGCTAGTTTAAAGGTCTCTGCTGATATTTTAAAGACGAGATATTGAGGAATTTCAAATTTAAGAAAACTAATTTTTCTCATAACTCGTCTTTAAATCAGTGTCTATTTAATATTATATCTGGAAACCTAGATATTCTGTAATCCAATCGGAATAAATACACACTACACTAAGAATATGTTTGATTTACACAAATTATTTTGGTATTACGTTTGTATGAACTACGCATGCTCCGCCAGCCCCTTAAGTGCAACTTGCACTATTATTTTGTCTTCTTCTTTTATGTAGGTACCTACTTATGTAAACTGTACCTAACGGCTGTATTAAAGACACATCTTCAGTTAAATAAAGGTGTCCTCACGTGAGTCGTGTATCAAAAATAGCTTACCATTTCCGCTGAGTAGGTAGGTAAATACAATACTTTGTTGTGTGCCAGGGTCAAAATTGTTACCACCTGAATTACCTACCTTGCTGAAACATTAAGTAGGTGTTTTGTAGAGTCACACTCAAGAACGTTAGGTTAGGTATCTACCACATTTCTATGAATGGTAAGTACAAAAAAAAGTAAAAGAGTGCAAAAGTTGGTATAGTCAACCGAATATCATTGCTAACACTTTGCACAGTAGCACATTGCGCTAAGAAAGCCTATCCCCCCTTGTACTGCTGCGGCACTGATGTGCTGTTGACTGTGCCTAGATATGGGTTATGTTATTTCTAGCAGGTACCTATCTAATCAGGGGTTCGCGATTTATTTGCCAAACATGTAAAAAAAAATGTAATATGAGTTATTGGAAAAATAAAAATAACTTTAATAAGTAGATAACCTACCTTCCCAATAAAGTTCAGTTTACGCTACAATTTCAAACATTTTTATGACTTTTTCAATAGTGCTATAGTCACTCTGAAATCAACTTAATTTGTTATTAAAATAAAGTTGATATTTGTTTAACTTGAAATAGGGTGAGGGTGTGCACCACTGCACACTTTTACTATACCTACTACCAAGTCAGCAGTACTTATCTAACTGACTCAGGAACATTTAAATATTATGTTACTTCTAATCTGTGTAAGGTACATACCTACGTACCTAGGCGCCTAGCCTGTGGACTATGATCTCAGGAAATACCATTACATTATAGTGAGAGACTTTTCTAAGAATATACTTACGTCTTAATCAATACCTGTGATTACCTTAAACTAAGACCTATTAAAATGCTAAACTTAAATGAACAAGTCGTGTGCCCCTTGAGATATCCCATCGTCAAAAATGACAAACTTCCATACAAGATTTCATCCCATATTTACCCATGTAAGCGTGCTATGTGTTCTGGTGCGCCGGTGATGGGGAGTACTCCCCAGAGGAGGGGCCGGTGACGGACGGCCGTGGCGGGTTCACGGATGAGTGCTAACGCGTGCCCGTGTTCCCGCCGTAAGCGGCAGAGGAGGACACCGTGGAGTTTTAGTGGGTTAGAGTCCCACATAACTGCACTATCTCCCCGTGGTAGCGCAGAATGCATTTATAAGCATTTCTCCACGTTAAAAAAAAAAAGGCATGAATTTATAAAAATCTTTTCTTTGTGCTCATTTCTCCATATTTTTATGGAAATCTTGTGCAAAATGTCATGCTCCTAGACCCACCGGTTTAAGCTGTTTGTTGTCCGTCAGTGAATAAAAGTAAAACGTGAAAGGGTTTGTTTATTTGGTTAAAGTTGCCCATAGTCCTCAGGATTTAAAAACAAGCAAGGCAAAGAAAATTGCACTCTGCCTCTCCCGTTCCCTTTTCCACTATAACCTCTAACGTGTTCCTTAAATCCGTTAAGCTGGAAAAGCGCTAAAACTACAACAAGAACACTCTTATTGTTCGACGTAATTATGCTGGCGACAAGCCAACACCTTTTCTGAGCGGATGGCGCTAGTATCTTCGAGAACCACGACTTCTGCCATACATTTTTTAGTTCCTATGTTTTGCCACCCGCAAATGTGAATTTGTAGTTCACAGTCGTGCAAGAGAAATAGTCTTTGTTACGGTGAAAGCAGGAAGTTATTATGCAAGTATCATTGCCGGTGTAATTACGTACCTATACGTGTTGATAAACATTAGACTTTGTCTTTTATATGTGGAAGATTTTTGTTGATAGCAAGTTCATGTTTACACATTACTTTTCGGTTTCAGTTTTCGATACCCTTTCTTATTACTGGTATGATGGTATCAAACTATCATAATCACACTATTTACTTACCTAACATTCGTAACATACTTAGGTACCCATATAGGTACTACCTACATGAATATAAAACATAATTTATTCAACCTATAAATAATCAGCCTCATTATCTTTGCCCAAGGGACCTTTTACAAATAAAATAAGCTTTCATATCATAAAGAAGCCTCTTTTACTGCGATGTCTAAAAAGAACATGATAGTTATAAACGCTATTCATAGCTAAAGGTACACGTAATTAGGTCCTTGTTTAAGACTACACTTACGATACGATGATCGAATGCGAAAGCGGTGGAAAATAAATGATGGTCCCTTTCAAGTTGGTACTATTATTCATTATTCGCATAATACCAAGATATTGAAGATACCATTCGTATCGCGCCTGCTATCGATCATTTTACATCTTGATCGCGCCTCCCCTCGTTTTATCGTATTTTCTTTTATATTATGAGCATCGCAGGTTTTTAAACGTTGTGGTCAAGATGTCTGAAGATTGAGTTGTAAGAACTTCCCGTGCTATTCATACAAACAAAAAAGTAAAAGAAATTGATGGCTTTGTGTACCATAGCCATCTAAGATGAATTGTGAGCTAAGTTTGATCTTTTATTTATTAACTACAGGTAGGCATGTATGTGCAGGTTGCGTTGCGTTATGTATTATATAGCGTAACACACGTAAGGTTTATTTACATTACCATTCAAGTTACGAAAAGAATAAACATCACAAGTTTGCGAAATATCAGTAAGGTCAACGGATTTCCTCCCACGGCCGATAAACGTAACAACAACGTGTAGGTGTTATGTGTAGGTGTATCCTATTAAATAATTTATGGAAAGGACTTTATTATTGAAAATGGCTTATTTTATTTCTACGTTTTATAAACCTTTTTTTTTCCGCGCGTGAACCGCTGGTGAAACGAAACGTAGCAAGATGGCGTTACGTCAAAGCAAAGAGTCGTCAAAGCCAGCTGAATGTGTAGCTCTAAAACGTCAAAAAATCTCAAAGCGATCGGCGAGTCTCATTAGAACACGTCAGTATTTTACGTTTATAATAAACGTGTTAAACAAGAAATAGTCCTTATTAGTATTAAATATCGATAAGTTGTGTCTTTAGTGCGATTCTAAGTCACTGTAGTGTTGTGTTTCGAGAAACCTCCCGGATCGGCGGATCGATAAAGGTACCTAACAATGCAACAACATTATGTTCCGGCCGTTCCGGGTGCCCAATTATACTTTTATTAGAAAATTACTGAATGAAATGTGTAAGTTTAACGATTCTATCATCTGATCAACAATTTTGCAGGGCTGTGTCAACATGGGAAGCAGTGGGAAAAATATGTTAAACATAATTACGCTCGTAATAATACCTGTCGTCTATTGCTCTGTACAGCCTCCAATAGTAGACCCTGGCATTCTTATGCAGTCTAAAACTCTCGGTGAATGTCAGGCTTGTAAATTATTCGTGGATTCGTTCCAAAAAGGCTTAGAGCGAACATCGAGAGGTAAATACGAGGGCGGGGATGCGGCATGGGAAGAGGAGAAGTTAAAACTATCCTACAAACGAAGCGAGATGCGATTAATTGACATACAAGAGGGGATATGCAAGGAGGGCAAGTACTCTCTCCAGTGCCACCATATGGCTGAAAAAGCTGAAGAGTTCATTGAAACATGGTGGGCTCAAGACCCGGATGAATCTACTGACTTATACCAGTACATTTGCATTGATAATTTGAAAGTGTGTTGCCCAAAAAACCACTACGGTAAAGACTGCACACCATGCCCTGGCGATCATGAAAATCTGTGCAGCGGCAATGGTAAATGTCGAGGAGACGGGACCAGAAAGGGAAATGGGACATGTTTGTGTGACCCAGGATACACAGGAGGGGACTGTGATGTATGCATGACTGGGTATTACTTGTCATACAAGGATGATTCCAAAATGTTGTGTTCTGCATGCCACCGATCCTGCATGGGAGGATGTAGGGCAGGTACACATAAAGATTGCGTGGCTTGCAAGGCAGGCTTTGCCTTTGACTCTGATGAAGGCTGTCTGGACGTAAACGAATGTGATGAAGTAAATAAATGCAATAAGAATCAGTTTTGTATGAACTCCATCGGCTCATTCACATGCATGACCTGTGACAAGTCCTGTGACACGTGTCATGGAGATGGGCCCGATATGTGCAGGAAGTGTGCCAAAGGATATATTAAGAAGGGAGAGTTCTGTATTGCTGAGAGGGAAGATGAGGACCAGTCCGAGAAGCTGACTACCACAAGGTAATATGAAGTTTGATTGGGTTTTTTCTGTTTGTCTTTGCAGGACCTTTATGGACCAAACCAAATAAGAAAATTTTACTGTTATCCTTCTCAAGTACTCTACATGACTATGATCTTAGAAAACGGTTTCCTTTTCAACAAACATCATGGAGAGATGACTTCATTCATGATGACAGGATTGCAGCTCTATATTTCATGACAAATTCGATTTTACTTTGCAGCCATACTTTTATGATCTTTACAAATAAGTAGTGTATTATGTTTTTGTTTATAATTTAATAATATTTCTTACAGAAACGAGGACTTATAGGGCTTCAAGTAAAGTGGTCATTATTTTGTGTAGGTAAATGAACATTTTGTTTTTATGGTGGTGGGTTCAATTGGTGACATAATTTATTTGCCATTATTATTATTTTATTTATTAGAACCATCACACATATGTTAAGATGAAAATTAATTAATTTATTTGCTGATACATTTGATTGAAACTTGTGATAAATGAAATTCATAAATTTCTATATTATTTTATGAAATTTATTAACATAAGAAACGGCCAGTCGTTTTTATTGGCAAATTATGTTATATAATATTTTATTTACATATTTGGTATCAATTTGTAGTTATAACTAATAATCTTTCTTGCTATCCAAGATAACATTCGGGTTTATAATATTTTACACAGAAAAATATTCTATTCTTGTTTGAATCAATACTTAATCATGGCTTTCATTAGCATAATATGTACATATTAGTGACAATTCTATTTTATGTATTTCATTTCATAACAATTCTATTTTAATGACAATTCTATTTTATGTATTTCATTTCATAACATAATTTTTCTAACATCATCATTTGGGGACATTTGAAAGATTTTAATAATAGTTTAACTAACATAAATACTTTTCCTTTAAGGTACATGACATATGTGGGTCTGCTGATAGCCACCGGCATACTTCTGCCCAGGTCAACCTCGCTCGGTAGCATTGTAGGAGCGATGGTACTATCCTACATACTGGGTGCCGAATACTACTGTATGATAAATGGACACACTGGTCTTGTCGACCTGAAAAATTTCGACTTAGCCCAGATATTTCAAACATAGGAATAAGTTAGCACAATTTTGAAAATGTTCTGGCAGAACTATCTGGTCCCTCGGGTCAAGTTAGGTGACATTAAGTTTATTATTATTATTATTTGTGATCCTTGGATATTTTTGCCAGACTTCCAGTGGTCCTTCTGGTCAAGTTAGCTTAACTAGGATCAGACATATTATGTGGCCCTTAGATATTTCTGCCAGGATTATAGTGAAATAAGTTCAGTATCAAGAAATTATTTAATTTATAAGTTTAATCAGGATGAATAAAGAAGGTTGTAGATTTCAAATTTATTGAGATAAGTATGTAATTAAGTTTTGTGTGATTTTTAATTGTTTAAATTCTACTAGTTCACAGACTTCTTGATGTAAGTTGTTACTTTTATAATAATTAAGTTAATATTTCAGAATGGTGCAGTTTTTAAAGTGATATTAATTATAATATTTTTTTCATTTGAGTGTCAAAGTTTGCTATAAGTATGTTTACTACAGTTTTATTTTATTTATTTGATGACAATTTTTATTGTTATCATTCCATGCAATTTTAAACCGAGTCTTCCTTCTACTTTTTTACCTAATTTAATTTTAATCTCAACATTTTTTATACTTTTATGGTTCATAGTGTATTGAAATGATTGCTCATAATAATTATTAAATAAGCCACCAATATTGTTTCCAAATATCTCATCTGTTATGTTATGTAAAACAGTGTTTAAAGAGAGAATAACGGAAAGATTTTTACTAAGTCACTGTTAATCAAATCAATCAATCTCAGCAAATACACTTTGTTTCCCTTAGCCTTGACATTGGCAGAATTATCGATAAAACGATGGAGCCATTTATTATAAAATTGGAATTGGAAGTTACTGTTAAAAGTCAACATAATAATTATTACTTATTAGATAAGCTACCACTATTGTTTGTAAATATCTCATTTGTTCTCTGTTATGTTATTTAAACATGTAAAACAGCGTTTAAAGAGAGTTTACTGTAAGATTTTCACTACCGTTAAAAGACACAAAGGCATTTTTCTTGAAAGGTGCCTTTTTGTGTCTATTTGAAACTAACCAAAACAGTTTGACTTTGACTACACAATGGCGCCGATTCTGTTGTTCACAAACTAAACTAAATTTAAGTTCAGGCATCCTTTTCTTTTTATTTCATCATGAAAAGGACAGAAGATAAATATTAGTTTAGTACTGTCAAATTAGTCAGCGCCTGGCGTAAATTGACGTATTTTTAATAGCCAATTTTTTAATCTCGTCTAAATTGTCTATGGAGTATCTTATTTTGACAGGACTAAACTAATATTTATCTTCTGTCCTTTTCTAAACTAAATTTAAGTTCATGCATCTTTTTCTTTCTATTTCTAATGAAATAGAAAATTCGTCTCGGGGGGCACCTTATGGCAGAAAATTTAGTTTAGTTTGTGAACAACAGAATCGGCGCCATATTAGCCCATTTCTGAAACATCGATTTTCATAACACATCTAAGGGACTCAACCTAACTATTACCCTTATTAGCCACTCATAAAAATATCTAGTGTCTAAATACAGATTTTGCCCAGGAGTGGGACAAATAGGTTAAGTAACTAAAAAAATACATGGCTCAAAAATTTGTAAAAAAAAGTGTGAATATGTTTAGACCTCAATGTAGTTCTTCTCAATGTGCACCTAACTAACGGCTACTCCAACAACCAATGAGGCATGAAATTGTTCAAGCCATTATTCGCCACGTCCTTACAATGATCTGCAGTAAACGGATAGTGGGCCATTGTAAACGAGGGCCTTTAGCCACGGCGTAAACAGATACAGTATATTGAATGAACGTAAACACTGGCATAATATTCTCCGTTTTACTTTGAAATAAATGGTTTTACGTTGTCTATGTTGTTGTTTTCTTTGTTCATAATTTCCTATTAGTAGCTACTTATATATACAAATGGATGTAGATTTTTAGCAAGAAAATTGCGCGTACTACACCGTACTCGTGACGGAAGAGAGGGATTTAGTGTGAGAGAGAGAAAGATACCTTCCTTCTCTCTCATGTAACGAAATGTGCCTAACATGACGCGTCCTTGAAGTTTCACTCAGTTTTCGTCCAAATATCGAATCGCCGCTTATGAAGTTTCACCTCTTTATGCAAGAGAGATAATAATATGTTTATTTGGCACAAGTCGCAAGTACTTACACAAAATGTAAAAAAAAAGAAAAATCGGTGTCGTGTTTTAGAGTAGGTAGATAATTGCACAAGCGATCTCATAGACGGTAATTTAAGACCGTTAGAGCAGTATATTGGTAATTTCATAATACGCTAATTACTGCCCAAATAGCCAGTGAGTTGCGGTCGCGAGGTCGATGCTCCTACTATTTACAACTTAATTAACTATGAACGTGAGAGCAAATCTTTGTCATGGTTTCTCCACAAAGAACCATCTTGGTCCTAAGTTCCACAAAATCTAAACTTTTCGCCCAACCGTAATCTTGTCTCTGGTAATCTTTCAAAACCTCTTTGCTATCTACTTTAAAGTTAATAAACTCATTTTTCGCGCTTCATGCCCATCAATACGTAATGTTCGTCGGTTTTGGCGCAAGTGTGACGCTGAAGACATTTACATACAGTCACGGCTGTCAATACACGATTATGTGGTGACCGTGACACGATTTTTATGTTCGAACACCCGACGCGACAACTTTTGTAGATGTTGAGTCATAAGAGTACAGCGAGTACCTACAGAAACCTAGGTAAGGTACGCACGGCTAAACATTAAACTATACGCTGACTTATTATTGTATGGAAAACCTATTAATGCGAGGTCGGCTAAAACTGGAAATGTTCAGCTTAATGTGTCCCCGTGTGTACAGACTGCTAGCACATCCAGCTACTACAATCTGTCAAATTTCTTTAATAGATTTTCAACTTTATCGCTAAAGCCTAAGGTTCAATGTAGATTGGGAAAATTTGACAGTTTCGTGTAGCTTGATGTGCTGGCGTCTGTACCTATTAAAATCTTCTGAAAATTGCATAAATGAGGTTTAATTGCCTCGTCGATTTCGTGGTGGCAAGCGCGACTGATGGGGGTGTGGTCATGGGATCGATCTCCAGGTCGGATAGTGTTATTGGGTTTTTCGTTTAGAAAATTCTGAGCTGTAGCCCGGAATCTGGATATCTGCCAGGTGGCAGCAGCTTACCTACATAAACATAAAGATAAGACAGATAAGATTTAAACATAAAGTGACGAAACATAGTGTCCTATACCTACAGCTTGACCTCTCTGCGAAAACACGTGATGTTATGGCAAAGTACCTGCGTTAAGTTTTTTGTCTCAACAAAAAAATGGCAAAGACAAGTCTTCCATAACCGCTTGGCGCTTATAACTTAATAGGTATCCTACAAGCTGTCAATCACTACCCACATCGGTTATGTAAACTAAGTACCTGCTATTAGTCGTGTGTTACGTCGAAAGTGGAACCGATATGACAAAGTATTACAGGCAAAGTGCCAACTAACAGTGCTACAGAGGTACTGCTCTTACTTTTTTAATCGACTCGACATTTTATTGATTTTGACAGGTTACGTTTTTGTGGGTAGATTTGACATTCGAATGGAGATTTAGGCAGTTGCTTTTAGATGGCAAGGTTTTTTGTGATGTTGAATAGAGTTAGCGCCTAATGATGGATAATAACAAAAGCCAGTGCCGGATTAGCCCATAAGCAAATTAAGCAATTGCTTAGGGCATCACGTCTCGGGGGACACCATAAGGCAGAAACAGCACCGAAACAGTATTTGCTCTAGCACATGAAAGGCAAGGCTATTTAACAGCAAGATATTACAAGACCCAAAAGTCACTCTAGCTAGAGATGTGCGCCAATCTTTACAAATCGCTCGTCGTTGTTTTGAAAAAATACGAGGTGACTACTGGATAGGAGGGCCTACAGGCGTGGATTGCTTAGGGCATCAAGTAGTCTTAATCCGGCACTGACAAAAGCGTCTATGAAGTACCTACAATTTGTTAAAGTGTTTGATGGTTGTACATGATAGATGATCTACCAACTTCCAAACCAAGTCAAGCTTGTGTTTTGGCGTTAGTGGTTCCTAGGATGCAGGAACACATCCCTAAAGTTTACCTAGGTATTACCTTCAAACACTTAATTGTCAATAAACAGTAGGTACTGAATAGCTGCCTAATATCTCGAGTCTTCAGAGAATCTCCAAATGTGAGAAATGAGGTCCGATGTGCATCACTCACTGGAGATAGTGGAGGTCCAACTCCTACCATCGATGTTTACCTGTTTGTTATTCGGATACTTAATACAACTGTAATTCCTGTAAATATCCAGTCAGTAGCTGGACATTTACATTTTTCCCCATCGTAACGACGAACTTTTTACGTTAAAAAAAAACTACATATTTATCTACCTATAGGTACTCGATTTATGACCTAAAGTTCGAATCATCCAATCAAAAACGATCTCAAATTACCAACCACCCAATCAACACCACCTTTTCAACCTAAATTGCCTCTCAAACCCAGGATCTAACACTTTGCATACAGTTGCGGTGGTCTCAAAGTGTTCTATTTTCATGATACGCGTAAACTGGCAACGCTTAGTACATTCTTAAACATGTCGGTGCAGCAACAAGAACTAGTTTAACAAGTTTTGCTTCCGTGAACATCGCCGACTAAGTGGACACTTAGCAAGCTTCACTTTGTTTATTTCTAGGAGAGGAAACTAATGGATATTAGTTCTGGTAAGATTTCATAGATCGAATACCTACGTATTGTCTTGGGAACCTAGATTTTATTGCAGTTTACGCAAGTGTTGAACGAAATTGGTTCTTGGTCCATATTTTTAGAAACTTCTTGAACCTTCGTGATCCATAGTTTGCCGGTCACTAACGGCCATTTTGTTGAACGAATTGGTGTTTTGTTTTGGGTGGCTAGGTATCAAGAGGTTTTCAGCAGTGCCAGTGTTGAAAAAAATGGTCCTTTGATACCTCATCTTTAAAAAAAATCTAGACCCATAGATTGCTTGTCACTGGCTGTCATTTTTAGGTAGGTAGACCTTTTTGGGCCCCAAAAACGTCTACCTAAAAATGACAGCTAAGTGTTCTAAAAGGCCCAAAACTTGGGCCTTTTAGAACACTATTTGGGTGGACAGGCGTAGGTACATATAGAAGCGCAGTAGCAACCCACCAGTGTCTTGCACACTTCTGAAATCATTCTACGATTACCTCGTTTGCCAAGCGTGGTGATTATGGCATCATTACCATTCCAATCGTAATCAATAGGTAGTCTGCGATGTGATTCGGAGCAAAACGGCGCAAGTGATGTAAGTTAGTACTGTGAGTAAATATCAGTAGGTGCCTACCTAGATTATGTTGGTAGGTAATTCTATCGATCTCTGAGGAAATCGTACGTAGAATGCGTTTGCTTAATTAGCGACGTGCAACGATTGGTTTCTGAAACATTGCTGGTGATGACATTTTCTTTGAAGCTAGATTGATTGAGCAATATGGTTGGTCTACCTACGTGTAGGTACGTAGGTAAGTACCTAGGTATTCCTAAGGGAACTAAAGGCACGATCCTTTTCCATATTTGCTTACTCTTTCATCCATATTCATTACCTAAATTGTTTTCGTTTGTGATAGCCGATTGTTTTTTGTTTATTTATTAAGAATGAGTAGAGATTGTTTATTTTAACGTCTTTTATTGACTGTACGGACATTGCAATCGAAACAGGAAGTTACTTTTAAAATATTATTAATTATGTAGGAACCGACACTTGACTACCGGTGACTGTACTAAATACTGAAGTATTTGGCAATGGAGAAACGTATTTATATGCATATATACATATGTAGGTACCTACTTAAACAGCTGCTAAAAAAGCAGCAACACCAATGTAGAAAAATAGGAAAACTAAATGATGCCTGGGCAACTTGGGTTCCTAGTACTAGTACCTAAAAGAAAGGCTAGGAATAAGGTATTTCAAATGAATGCAAAATGTTCCTATCCTGTATGCTAATAAGAACCAAGTGATTATTACCAATTCCACTGTCAACCATAAGTACCTAATCCTCAGATCGTACCTACCTGTACTGGAAAAGGCATTCGTGCACTGTCCATCTTTGGCATGGAACTGTTTATTTAAAATCCTTAAAATTTATAAAGCGATTTGACCATAAACTCGATCAATAAGGAAAATATCCCCGCTAAAATATGCACTATAATGAACTGTTTTGAAGTCGCTCAGGCTGTATAATTGACGACGTTTACCCGAGATCGCGAAACAGAGACATCTTATAAAAAATATAATAATGTTGTCGATGAAAACTGGAGAAAGGCGGCACTTCCAGGCGTAATAAAAAGATTCTATAGACAATGCTGATAGAAAGTAATGAGTGTAATGTCTATTGTGTGAGTTATGTCGCATGGGAAGCGTTTCGTAACGTTGCAAGAACAACAGTTTGTTATGTTTTTAATTACTTTTATTTGTTGTCTGGGACATAATGTATATACATAAGTACTGGTGACTCTGGTGAGTCAACAGCCAGATCCATACTAATATTATAAATTCAAAAGTAACTTTGTCTGTCTGTATGTTACCTTTTCACGTCTAAACCACTGAACGGGTTTCGATAAAATTTGACAGAGAGATAGATTGCATCCCGGGGAAGGACATAGGATAGTTTTTATCGACATACCTCGCGGGCGAAGCCACGGGCGGAAGCTAGTACTATATAAGCTAACAGACTTAAAATAATAATATGTACATGTATGTAAAAGAAAACAAGGGTAAAGAATCATAGGTTATCAAAAAGTCCGTCCGCAACGCTGTCAGCAGGATAAGTGCCCAAAAGGCTGGCAGCATTGCCACGTTGTATAGCGATGCTGATTCTTAGGCTAAAAAATACGCCAGCCCTCTGGTCACGTGATTGTGAAGAGTCGACCAACCCCTTGGCGATCGCGATGTCTCGAAAAAACTAATTGGGCATTCGGAGTCTGATTATTTATATAAGTTAGACCAATAATTAGGCAGCAGGCGACATTGATGGGTTTTTTGTTTGGTTCATAGGCAGTAAGTAGGTACATATTAGGCTTGCCATAAAGGCTTTTATGAAATCATTAGGTATTTAAAAAAAAATGCCCCTCTGGGAGTGCCTAAAGAAATGAAAACAAAACACAAACAGAATACGTTGCCAACACTCACTGACCTATCGGATTTAAAACCGAGTACATCCCGAGGACAGCCGAACACACCCGAATGTAGCGCGGTGTCGGTAACAGTGTCGCGAGTTCAATGGTTTTTCCCATCTCAAAAAATGCTCAACGCGGCTAAAGAAGTTTTCACTTCAAAAAGAGATAAATGTATTACCTACCAAGCTTATTGTATAGTTGATCGCTCATTAGTGGTAAAGTCACAGTTTGACACTGACGGCTCCTTTATATCGTAGCAGTAAGGACAATTTTCGTAGTGCAAGTTTACTTTAGCAAATTTTTACTGCGAGGTTGACTGTACCAACTCCGTTCTCAGCTGTCTTTACAAGATTGTAGCTCAATTTAAATACTTAAGTAATCCCGACCACCTATTTCATTATACCTACTACTACAGAACTGGTCCTTGCAGTCGCAGCACCATAATTACTTCTCATCAACTCATTACGCTGTAACCAATGATTTCAAAAGTAAGGATACGCCCGTCTGAACATTTTACATAAAAGTTCTTCGTTCGAAGTTCGCGCGCACCACTGTCAACTGAGTCGCGTTGGCCCTAAAACCGTCATTTTAGGGCCAGCGCGTTTGTGCCATTTAGTCGCGCCGTTAGCCCGGTCCTTACGCTAGTAATATATATGTCAATGGCTATAACCAATAGTAATTCTCTATATTACCGTCAAAGTCTCACACACACGTCGAAATACCATCACGTAGAGATTTCTCAAGGGCTTCGCGCCAAAGCCCTAACTAAGGCACCGTTCAATTATATATTATTACGGCGTTTGTGATAGCAGGGCAGGCACGAGTGTGCTGTACCGTTGACGCGGGTACAGTTATAGCGTAGTTTTGAGTTCACGACGCGGGTACGATTTGGTTGACGTCGTCGGTAGGGCTAAATGGGATTTCGTCTGTTTTAACAGGTTTTCTGCTAGATTTTCCGATCCCTTCTACTCCATAGGTACCTACGCTTTCGAATGGGCAACTAGCTTCATATTTTCTGACTGACCGAATTCTTGACGATTCGGAAGTGCCTGTTAATGGTTGAAATAAATGCTTTGAGTTTGATTTTGTTGCTTGAAATAGTCATGTTCATACTCATGCACTCCGTTAGTAGTGCCCAATTGGAATTTGGGTCTTACTTATAGAAAGATACAATGAGAATTCATGTATCTCCAGATGGGATATATGGGGGAGTTAAAACCATCCAAATATCTACAGTACGGCCGTCGAGAGAAAGCGTTCCTGTCCTGCTAACACCTGTTAGTGCGACATTTTTTTTTTAAATAATTATTATTCATTTTTATTTAGATACAAGTCTTTCAGTCGAAATACATAGATGGGTTTTAATGCGACAGTACTAGTAATAATGCTGCCAGCCTTTTGGGCAATATTCCTGTTGACAGCGAGGTGGCGTAATTTTTTGATGCCCTTTTATTATAAGTACATGTACATATTAGTATTATTATTGTAAGACTGTTAGCGTTTGAATTCCAGTAACTAATAAACATCAAATTCGCAAAACACGTATTCGTTTGCATGAAACTGACAGGTGTCACAACGGATTCTCTCGTCGGCCGCACTTTACGTATAAATTTTAGATATTTAGATGGTCACACATATCAGTTTCGTTTAAGCGACGACAGGAGTTCTTTTGAAGACTTCAAGCTTATTTTGACGTGTTCACTGAAGTAAAAAATAAACACTTAACAAAAGGTTTTTTATTCTACTCTTCTTTACGTCTGACTGAGACCAGGGGGCCTAAAAAGGCCACTTTGGCAGAATCATGAAAGGATAACATTCACAGCGTGTTTGTACACTTGGTTACCACAAATAAAGCGCACGCCGCTTCGTGAGATAAAAATACTGTAACTATGTATGACACGATGTCATACATAGTTACAGTATTTTTACAGCTTTTCTTTCCAAAGTTTGATGTTCTATTTCACCACCACAAACTGACTGTATAGACCCTGCAGTCTTCTACGCAACTTCGTAGTTGCGTAGAAGACTGCAGGGTCGTCCTTATTGCAATCATGAAGTTGCAAAATGGCGTAGCGTGGCACTTACGACCTTACACCTTACCGACCTACCCAAGTTTCCTCGAATCACTTTGGCAAGCTTCGCCCACTCTTGTGGTATTTGAACTAATTTGCATAAGAATGGCGCCTTAGTTAAGTAACTTTGGTCATACCGTAATCTAATTGAGACATTTTCGTATCTATATGACTTACTGAAGATTTGAAGAACAAGTTGGACTCGGTTTTATATAAAAGTCCATGTAAGCCGCGTAGGTACAGTCGCCAGCACATCAATCTACCCGAAACTGTCAAATTTTCCCAATCAACTTTGAACCTTATGCTTTAGCGATAAAGTTGGAAATCTATTAAAGAAATTTGACAGATTGTAGTAGCTTGATGTGCTGGCAATCTGTACTAAACTATCCATTACATATCGAGACCCCTCCGTGCCTCGGAAAGCACGTTAAGCTGTTGGTCCCGGCTGTCATGTAGATCTTTGACAGTCGTTACGGGTAGTCAGAAGCCTGAAAGTCTGACAACCAATCTTACTAAGGGGTATCGTATTACCCAGTAACTCAGTAACTGGGTTGTGGAGGTCAGATAAGCAGTAGCTCCATGTAAAATACAGGTATTTATATCAGACTGGAAGCCGACCCCAACGTAGTTGGGAAAAGCTAGGCAGATGATGATGCAAACCACCCACTAAGGTCATTTACCATTCAATACTTACGAAGTTTTGGAAAGACGTAACTTAGCTTTTGATTGGCCGATAAAATCAGCAATATTTCACATGTCAAAAAGTGTGATAAAGTCTAAGCTTTAAAGGGACCGATCTTGATATCCATCTTATTACTTATGACTGCCATAAACAGGTGCGACGTGATTAGTAGAAAAAAAAACTCAATTTTAAAAGTTATATTTCATTTTTTTTTTGTCTCAATTTCTATGAAAACTTCATGCAAAATTGTTCTACCAGAATCGCGTTGCGCCTGTCTGCGGGAGCCTTTACGCTAGTGTCAGAAAAACAAATAGCTTCGCCATTTACAAAGCTTAATCATCATTAGAACGAGACACATTAGAAACAATCTACATCCATATTTATCAAGCTCAATATCCAGTTTCTCATCATGAAGCAATCCTGGCATTTCTACCAATATGACTAAAACGGCTTGACATAATAACGTATCACCTTTTACGGCACTTGTCCTTCCAAGTTGAGAGCAATCTCTATTAGTCAGGGATGCGTAGGCGCAGCACGGAACGCGGAATCGTGTGGCTGTTTAAACGTTTTTCGTTTTTTACTCGCCGTAGAAGTCAACCTAATTTTCGAAGGAAAAAGCTAAATTGTGGGATTGAAGACAGGTTAGCAGTATGGGATCCAGGACCTTTTTTGGACTACGGGTGTGGTAAGACTGTAGATAACTGTACACTTAGTATCATAGACCTCATCTATCGCTTACCATCAGGCGTGATCGGGGTCAAGAGCGGGCCCATTTAGTAATAAAAAAAATAAAAAAAACTTAGGTACAGACACCGCCAGCACATTAACCTACTACAATCTGTCAAATTTCTTTAATAGATTTTCAACTTTATCGCTAAAGCATAAGGTTCAAAGGTGATTGGGAAAATTTGAAAGTTTTTGGGTAGCTTGATGTGTCAGGATTTCTTTTGTTCTACAACGTAATAGCAATATAGGTACTAAGTAGCCTGGGACTTAAATTTAAGGTCAAAATCAAATAACTTATTTCATTACTAGGCTATTAAAAGGCACTTTTGAACTTCAACATTTACAAGAAAATAAAATTTATTGTGGTTGCCCCTTCCAAAAAGTAGATTTCATGTTGAGAAAATTAACCTCATTTAAACAGCACAATCATTTTTAAACTAACACAATAACTGCGGTGCTATTCTGTAAAAATCTCACAGTGAAAACTTAGGTGAAGTGAGCGTGGAGTGAGCTGTCAATAGTGTCATTTCCTAGCAAAAACAAAAAAACATCACCTCAGTTTTCACGGTGAGATTTTTACAGAATCGACCGGCTGGAGAGGGTCGAATAGCTATACTTACAGTCTATACTTGAATAGCTTAAAGATTATGTGATGCTGTAATTTGCTAGACCAATCAGCAAACCGAATTTTAAGATTAGCAGAATACTATTTTTTGGTCTATCCACAATGTCATCACATTCCGGTCTCATGTTTTTCATATTGCACGTTAATTAGTAGAATTGACCTTCTGGTTTCTCCAGCTTAGTCGACAACGAATTTTAAATTATACCTAAATTATTAGATGCATCGTATAAAAAGTTTTTATAATTATTGGTCCTTTCGCGTTGAGGTCCATTGACTCATGATGTCATTTCTAAATCCCCTTTAAAGCTGAACTGATTAAAATACTCAGCAAATATAGCAATGATGTCATCCAAGAAGTGGTCTCGATGTTGGTCCTTTTGGACGAAATGCGATCCTATAAATGGTGTTTATTTTCGAATTTCAATATGTAAATTGTAACTCACACCGAACGTCGAATAAAAAGGTAGAGCATTTTATTGTTGACTTGAAAGAAAAAAATATTGTTTCCGAAAAATTTATTAAGTTTTATAAGTATTTGAAGGACTATTTCAGCAGAAGAAGAAGCTTAAAGGTTCTTGTAGACAAGGTTAACCCAACCCAATACTGCTATAAAATTAGTAAGTCCTCGCTCCATTGCGCCTCGGCTACACTCCAACCAACTTTTTTATAAGTTTTCTCTGCACTTTCCTATCTAAGAATGTCTTCATCATCAGCTTATAGTATAGTAGTTCACTGCTGGACATACACAGGCCCCACCAATTGCAAGACATTCAGCTCGATCCTCATCCAGCTGCTACCAGCCACCCTGCGAAATGTCTTGAACGCATTTTATGCCGGCTTTATGCTTCAAAATGGCTTATTCTAAATCATAGGTTCTCAACCTTATTTTACCCACCGCACATTTATTTATTTTTTTCTAGACCCCCCCAAATTTTTTACTTACGATCTGTCGCGAAACTGAAACGCTATTGCCACGATTATATATTTAAACGTGTAATATTATATAGAGGGGCCCGTAGCTAAATAATAATAGCCGCACAGGTCGATCGATCAGGTCAAGCTACGCTTGCCGCGATTAGTCTGTGGATGGGTGACCATCTTTACATACCGAGACCCCTCCTTGCCTCGGATAGCACGTTAAGCCGTTGTTCCCGGCTGTCATTCATGGATCTTTGACAGTCGTTACGGGTAGTCAGAAGCCCGAAAGTCTGACAACCAGTCTTAACAAGGGGTATCGTATTATTCAGTAACTGGGTTTTGGAGGTAAGATAGGCAGTCGCTCCATGTAAAATATTGGTATTCAGCTGCATCCAGTTAGACTGGAAGCCGCCCCCAACATAGTTGGGAAAAGGCTAGGCAGATGATGATGTGTAATATTATATCTATAGATATATAAGATAGGGTATTAGATATTATAAGATAGGATAAATAATTTTCTCTGATTCTTCTTCTGCCCCTCTGAAAGTCTCAAACGCCCACGAGGGAGCGTTATCGCCCACGTTGAGAACTTATAGTCTAAATGTTACGGACCTTCTACACCATTTTTAAAATTTCACAAAGTAGCTATTTTGTGTCAACTCCAAATTGCCGGCATTAAATTATACTTTCAAAATAAAACTTCATAACAACGTTGCTCCAAAATATTGTTAGCGAAAAACAAAGCCTCTTCCTCAAGGCCAGTCGGTCACTTTCAATTTTAAAGTAGCTTTATCATTAGCATAACCTTTTCTTATGACGGACCGAGGACACGGCGGAGTCAAAAAACAAAAACTACTTTTTGCATTCCATTGCTGTTTTACCTCGCTTCCTTCTGCTCTCTCTCGCTGCAAAAAGTGCAGTGAGTGGTTCACAGTGGTCTTTTTTCGTGATGTTTAAGGTTCTTAGGATGCAGGTAAGGGCCAATTCACGTTGTTTGCTCTTGAAACCGGCTGGTAATGTCAAAGGAGTCACTTTGGCAGGTCCTTGGTGCGTCTGGGAAATGCGTGTCCCACAAAAAGTTTCGTTTTTTAAGTTAACAATGGGTAGGGTTCCCATGGTTCTTAAGGACGTGTAAGATTTAGTGGGGCGCTTATTGATCTGCCTACACGTGTCCCGAAAATGTGCTAGTTTTTGAAGTGGAACTTAGCAGTCTAATATTAATATCACTGAGTACCCTCTTTAAGCCAAGTACGCATTTCGGATGTCTTTTCAATCTTTACATACCGAGACCCCTCCGTGCCTCGGAAAGCATGTTAAGCCGTTGGTCCCGGCTGTCGTTCGTGGATCTTTGACAGTCGTTACGAGTCGTCAGAAGCCCGAAAGTCTGAAAACCAGTCTTACCAAGAGGTATCATATTATCCAGTAACTGGGTTGTGGAGGTCAGATAGGCAGTCGCTCCATGTAAAACACTGGTATTCAGCTGCATCCTGTCAGATTGGAAGCCGACTCCAACATAGTTGGAAAAAGAAAAAAATATTTACTTATTAACTTTCCATTGGCAAATAAATGTTCTAAACTAAATATCTCAGAGACGTCAACTAGGTTACTTCTGGCGTTTAAATAACATGTAAGGTGTTGCCTAAGTCCGGCAAACATGTAACATATGGTGACCCTATTCGCAAAAGGTATGTTTTAAGCCGAAAGCAGACTAGTTTGCCACACAGTTAAGTAATACCTAGGCATTATACATGATTAGGTTTTTCCATAATCAGGCGTATTATGTTATTTCTTTATTCTAAAAATCGCAATTAGCTAATGCAGTAGCTATTTTAGATAAACCAATTCTATTTCACAGAGAATTTGTTACCCGAATTAGTGTTCAGGCTTTTTTGGAAATGTGGCTAAAGAATACCTGCCATTAATAAGTAGGTACAGATGCCAAGCACGTCAAGCTAACCGAAACTGTCAAATTTTCCCAATGAACTTTGAACCTTATGCTTTAGCGATATAGCTGAAAATCTATTAAAGAAATCTGACAGATTGTTACGCGTAAACTGTAACCATGAATTTAGCACATGATTCTAGATTAGCGTATAAATCTATCACTTGTTATAAAAAAAAAAAACTGTTGATTGAAACAGCAAAAACTGTTTCATAGAAATGAGTACCACTACCAACATATAAATATTTTGTGGCCTTTCAAAAAATCTGAATACGCTTTCAATAACGGTTGACCACCAAAGGTCAATTCAATAAATTGAAATGAATGAAAGGATAAAGTTACTTCCAATATTTTATTGCATGATGCTGATGTCAGACATTTTACGTAAAAAAACCGTTTGGCTTTTTCTTTTAAATAAATAATCACACTAATATTATAAAGGCGAAGTGTGGTGTGTTTATATGTTTGTTACTTCTTCACGCGCAAACGGCTCGACCAATTTTGATAAAATTTTGTGTGAAGGTAGCTGACACCCTGGATTAACATATAGGCTACTATTTATCCCGATATTCCCACGGGATCGACATTTACGCGGGTGACACCGCGGGGCGCAGCTAGTAATAATATATTTATTTGCATAGAAACACGGTACAAAAAGATGGTAAAAGTACAATTTAGAACGAAACATGTTTTGCCAATATAATAATATGCATGCAAATTTTTCAGTATACAGTAACTGACATTAACATTGTTTCTCAATGAAATTATTTATCTACTTTAGCACTTGCGGTTTCTGTTTAATTAAATCTAAGGACAATTATTACATTTAGGTTAGGTATACCTATTGTACTTTGATAATTTGAGTCCTGGTTAAGTAGAACTGCCACTGCTTCGCACGGCTTTTACGACTTTGACAACATACCTATATAAGTTTAATATTAATAAGTTTTATACACCTAAACCTTCATAAATAATGGTGAAAACCGCGTCAAAATCAGTAGCGGAATTTAGAAGAACAATTCACACACACGAAAAGCGACTTTAATGTATAATATGTATTGAAGAAAATAAATATGTCGCTGTTACTTCACGCATAACTTAATTATATCAACAGCCGCCCTCGCTCGAAGCTAAAATTATTCTATATTTAAACAAAAATAATGCGAAAGAAATTAAAGGGTCTATTTTTATTTTTCCAGATAATCGAACGCACGTCTTGATGCCGCCCTCAACCGGGGTTCGTTGCAGAGACGTCGAATAAACGAGGTAACTAAAATATAAATGAAGTCCTTCTCTAGTTTATTATAAAAACTGGTGCAAGTTTAAAAAAAAAAACAGTGGCACTCCAGGAGTGAAAACTTGAAAAACATAGTAATTTTATAAATATGTTTGAAGGTCCAAAAGAAAATGTACCGCGCGTTGATGTCTTTATAATAGGCAAAACTTAAAACAGAGGTGTCGGTTACGGTAACAGTGTCGCGAGTTCAATGGTTTTTTCCCATCTCAAAAAATGGCCAACGCGCCTAAAGAAGTTTTCAGTTCAAAAATGTAAGACAAGTTTTCGAAATTAGAATTACTTCATGGTTGGTATGACTTATTTTGGGAGTTTGGTAGTATTTGAATGTGTTGTTTTTGGTAGGTACTACCAAAATACTACGGGATGTGAATAGTCAAGAATATGTAGCTTATATTATTTCATTTAGAAAAACCTAAGCAAAGGCTCAGTTGTTTCAAATAAAGGAACCACAGTTTTATGTTTGACTAGCTTTCGCCTGCGACTCTGCCCGCGTTATATATATCCTGTTCTTCACCAGGGTTCAAAGTATCACCATACCAAATTTCATCTAAATCGGTCCAGCCGTTTCTGAGATTACCCAAAAAAACAGACAGACCAAATAAAAAAAAATGTTTTTTTGTTTTCTGTAGGTAGGTACCGTTAAGACTTTTATATGCATTTAGTAAAAAGCTGTTATTTTGCTATTATAAAGAGACACTTCAGTTTTATTTATTCGTATAGATGTAGTTTAATTCTTTATTTTTAGTTTGTATCCATATTTTATGTTTACCACCTATCTTACTTTTATTACAATCCACATCTGAGTTTATCTGAATCAAAAATCTTACATTCGAAAAACGTAGCTAAAACCTATATAGAGATAGCGAATATTGCAAAAAATCATAAAATAAAATTCTTAAAGTAATATAAATAAATATTTTACTGATAAACATATTTTTGCTTCTCTATTGCGACCAATAAAACCGCGGGGTATCTCAGCAAAAGATTGTCATCGCTATGCACTTTACAAAACAAATTTATTATATCCTGAAAACGCATTCAAATATAACCTTTATTTTAAGCACTTTAAAGTCTAATTCACCCCCAAAGATAACCTTGTTAATAAGCGAATAAAACGAATTCATGTGGACCAGAGACAATATAGAATAAGCGGCCATGTTGCTTGTCTATGGATAGAGATTTATGGCGCGACTGCAGCTGTAATTTCGTAATCTTTATATTTTTACGATTGTCGCTTTTGCTATTTTTACGACTGGGATGCCAGATATTATTATATATCAATGGTACTTTTATAAGACAGAATTGTTGTACGGCAAAAATATAGTAATATATCGACTGTAGATAGAGATTTAATGGCTGTGTGGTTCTCGGCTAACAATAATCCTTCCTTCTGTGGCTGTTGTATCTAATTTATCCATATTCTGCCATCACCCAACCATTGCACCTATATTTGGTCCTTGGAGTCACACAAAAGAATTAACTGTTTACTTCTAAGAACGGATTTTACCAAAGCCAGATAAATCTTTTATCTTCTATATATCGCCTCTTTGCTTCAATAACGTGATAAGTCCAACAATTTCAATTTCCAAGATAACACATTATTGAAGCAAAGAGGCGATATATATACATATAATAAATTTGTAGAAAAGTGGTGTCTGTACAATGGAAATATATAAAAAAAAAGTAGCAGGGGTTGTTATTATATCGATGCCGAACCCGAAATTGTAATTAATTTTTTTTTGTCTGTTTGTCTGTTTGTCGGTTTGTCTGTTTGTTTGTGCACGCTAATATCAGAAACGGCTTATTCGATTTAGATGCGGTTTTCACTAATATATTGTAGTAGGCTTCACTTGCAATAAAAAAGTTATGTCAATTTGAAGTATCACGGCGAACATTTGTTAAGGTATTCTATCAGAGTACGTACACGCCTCGGGCCTGCGCGTCCGATCTTCGGAACTACTGGACGGATTTGAATGTTTTTTTTTTTGTTGTATAGTTATTATGGCTGGACAACATTCAGGCTATAATGTTTCTTGGAAACTTGAACACCTGATGCAGAACCGAAACAGACCAGCTTAACTATAAGAGATACAAAAATGGTACCATAGCAATAATTGTTCCACGTGATGAGGATTTTCTGCTGAGAGAATAAATTTGAAGATCTGGAACACCTGATGGGGAACTCCAAGAGCCCAGCTACACCATAACACATATAGGAATGACGTCTTAGTAAAAGTTATTCGGTCTGATGGGCATTTCCTGTTGACTTATAAAAATCGAAGATCAGAAACATCTGATGTGGAAATCTAAGCTATCACTAATTTCACCTCCACGCGGTGAAGGCGGTAACAGTTTAGGACTGATTTTCGATGACGATGGTATATCATTGAAAATTTGACTCTACTGGCCAAAACTCCCATTTATTTTTTTTTAACGTGAAGAAATGTTCATGCATTCTGCACTACCACGAGGAGATAGTGCAGTTATGTGGGACTCTAACCCACTAAAACTCCACTGTGTCCTCCTCTGCCGCTTACGGCGGGAACATGGGCACGCGTTAGTACTCATCCGTGAACCCGCCGCGGCTGTCCGTCACCGGACCATCCGCTGGGGAGTACTCCCCATCACCGGCGCACCAGAACACATAGCACGCCGTGACCACCCCAGGGACCAAACCAGCACATGGGCCAGACGATCCCGTGTCTGGGCACCCTTGGTAGGGGAGCAGTCACTTAGATTTTAATTGATCAGGTATCTTCATAATAAAACTATAACCATGCCTAGAAAGAAGTCAAATCTTTTCCAATGTTCCAAAGGAGCTAAAAGATTGAGGATCATAAGATCCCAAGAATCTACCGAAGAGCGTCAGGAGGGACTTGATGCTGTTTGAGAACATCAGGCTGCAACTCGCTCCGTGGAAACCTCTTCGGATCGCGAAGCACGCCTGCGTTCTCAGCGTATTTACGCATCTACATCCAGATCTCTAGAGACCAGTGAAGAATATGATGCGCGACTGACCGCTGATACGGTGAGATTATCATACATTGTTCCGAACACGCACACAACAAAATATTCATAATCAGTGAGAAAGAAAGAATTGCTGGAGTACGGCATGAAGAGACAGATTAAGAAGAGCGCAACGAACGTTTGAATTCTGATCGACTTCGACATTCTCTGAACAGAATGTCGATATCATCTGAAGAATCGGATGTGTCTCAAGATATAGCCGTAGGGCATGGCGATCTTCCTTGGGTTGATAAGGAACGGAGTGCATTTACGTATACTCCTATGATTGACTACGCCACATATTCCGCCATCGGAGGTATGGTTAAAAATTTTACTTTTTGTGAAGCTGTTAAATAGCAAAAAGAAACAAACGGTATGTGTTGCTCAGGTGGGAAAGTACATATTGAAATATTACAAAATCCTCCAGAAATATTAAGATCACTGCTAATCGGTGACCATCACAGTCAAAACATTTCTTGGACAACATACGTTCGTACAATAATGCCTTTCAAATGACATCTTTTGTTGCGAAACAGATTTCAGAAGGCCCATTTATGCTAACATTCAAAGTGCAAGGCCAAGTTTACCACCCTATTGGTTCATTATTGCCTGAAAATTACGTCTCGAATCGTCTCGCGCATCCCGTTGTTATCCAGTCCCCGGGTTCTTAGAATTCGACATCAGACGTTTCAGATCTTCGATTTTGACTATCCCGTTGTCGCTGGCATAACCAACAGGATCCGCGTACGAAGTCGCGGGCAGAAGCTAGTTTGTAATATATTTGTATTTTAGTAGTTAGTCGTTTAATTTGACTGTCATACCGTCATACTGAACTTCGAAGTTCGAAATATCGATGTACTGTATTCAGAAAGTTTACAAGTACGAATTACGTGAGTTCGAAGGTACGCTATGACGAATTACTTAATTTAGAATGTTCATCATCGCGAAGTACTGAACTTCGGAAGCTTGCCATGACGAATTACTCATAATGTAAAACAGAAGTTAACTTTAAAACTTAAATAATACTAATATTTCGTATAAAAGTTTTTACATCTACAGTAACAGATACTCGTATTTCTTCAGTTTCAATACTTTTGATCCTTTTTTCAAACGCGTGAAGAAATGCAATCGCAGTCGCGTGCACGTATAAACATTCTTATAATATTTCCATAGCCTAGTGTCCTTTTAAAACATTTTTTCTACAAATGTCGGAGCGTGCCGGATCGCGGGTAAAAACTATATAATCACATGCAATTCTGAAAGGCGCGCTAAAAGTCAGTTTTTGTCCATGGCTAGATTTAATAGTGCAAAAATTGAAAATATTTTATAATAATGTAAAAATATGTAAGCCATGTGGTAAAAAATGCTTATTTTATTTTAAATGTGTCTTGAAGAAATGTGGTCTCTGTGGTTTGTTGTTTGATCGCGGCAGTCAGAGGAAAGTGTTTTGTTTTGAACGGTTTACAAACGCAAGTTTGTAGGTAAGGGTTGCGAATTCTCGAGAAAATTGTAGAGTGGTCTGACTTTTTGGTAGCTTTTGGTAGTTTTACGTAAGCGTTAAATATGTCATCAGAACTAAGTTTCAGATTTTGTAAAACAAAAAAAAAATATATAGGAAAAGCCATTTATTTTGTTCTAGAAATATCTGGAAATACTTTATTTCATCCTTAACTTCTCGTCTAAGCGTCACATTAAAACTATAGGTAAACGTTATAATGTCAACAACCTAAAAGGCGATGTCACCGAACCATGTTCAAATTAAGAATTGAGAAATAACGTTTTATTCAAAACAAGAACCTCGTAGGTGGGAGCCGGGACTAGACATTAGCATATAAAAATGGAATTAGATGTTCATTGACGTCTTAATAACTGAACTCGCTAGTAAATTATTTGTCATTAAAAAATTACAAATTACTTTTAAGTAAATCTCTCAACGAGCTCTATCCAGGAAGAAAATTTATGAAAAGCTTTTCCATTGGCAAAGGTCGACCAGTCAAAATTCTTTGGCTTTCATTTTGACAGTTCAACAATATTCATTGCGTTATTTACATACTTTGTTGAGGAGATACGTTTTTTTAACCGACTTCAAAAAAGGAGGAGGTTTCTCAATTCGACCGTATATATATTTTTTTTATGTTTGTTCGCGTATAACTTCGTCGTTTATGAACCGATTTTGATTATTCTTTTTTTTAACATATGTAGCAATGTATTAGCAATATCGTTCAAAATGATTCTGACAGTGTGTTACGCACAGAACAGATACTTCTTTTATCTGTTCTGTGGTGTTACGCAAGTAATGGTGCGCGATTGTTCACGATAGGATTAGAAAGGATTCATTTACGAAAGTTAACTGTACACGAAGAGTTTTCACCACAATTATACATATTTTACTTCGTGATTTTCTCTGACTTTTGCCCGTTTTTATTAACACTAGGTGAC
Organism: Oligia latruncula; assembly: GCA_948474745.1. Taxonomy (NCBI): domain Eukaryota; kingdom Metazoa; phylum Arthropoda; class Insecta; order Lepidoptera; family Noctuidae; genus Oligia; species Oligia latruncula. The sequence goes on from OX419685.1 coordinate 2,536,699, forward strand.
ATCTAAACGAATGCCTAAATAAAAGCGAAATGTTGGATTTTCAACGCTCGGCTCAGCGCCGAGAGTGCAATTATCAACAACAACGAGTCCAATTACATTGTATTTATCTATTCATTAAAAAAAAACTCAAACGCAGTAGTGACGTTAGCCTATAGGTGCATAAATACTAAACCCACATAATTACGAGCAATTTAAATACCAAAGTCACAGTCATTTACATTCAACATATACTTGCAACAGGCTCAAAGATTGTTCTTAATCCAAGCCTACTATTTGTGCCACTTAAACTACATTATTAAAATAAGTCAGCAAAAAAAAAAAAAGATAAAGATCGTAGTGCATACTGACAGCTTTAGTCGCCCATAACTAAGAGAAAATAAAAACCGCACGCAAAACGCACACAAAACGCATGTACAACAGTAATTACAGTTACTTCACACTAACACGTCGCAGTTGATTATAAAATTACATTTTATTGTTATACCAGTGTGTGGGTTTGTGCAGAAGGTCCACTTTTTAATGGACTCTTAATATTGCATGTTGATTAAAATAATATGCCATTTGTTGTTATTTTGAGCATTGCGCGTCGTGTAAGTGCTCATACGCTGACGCTTGACGGCTGCAGTGGCCTCTGCAGTTGACAAAACTACTTTCTTCACCATAGAAAAGACAAGAAATTATGGACAGACATGGTAAGATCAAGAAACATTCCATTCAACCATCGGATATAGTCTCGTCCAAGACCAAGTAAAGAGCGGTTATTTGACCCTGACCTTTTTTAGTTTATATTTGATATCAAGTCATAGATAGGTATTTGACATTAAACTTAGGTTTTTGTGATGGTCACATAAGCTAGTGTAGACATATGTGAGGGTCAAATTGTCTAGGTTGTATATAATTCAATACAATAACGGTTATTCATCAAAAAGTAAGAATACAATATGTGACATTCGGTGAGGCACAGACTAAGTGTCGCTTATACTTGTGGCTCAGGAGTGGGAATTTAACCATATTATACCATAGTTTACACAAAGTAAAGCGCCTGTCTGGGTTCGAACCTACGACCTACAACTCGTAAGTCGCGGCCGTTACCGTTACTTTGTGTAAATTATTTCATCACCACTGCTCTCAAAACGGTGAAGGAAAACATCGTGAGGAAACCGGCATGTCCTAGAACCAAAAATTCGAAGACATGACATCTGCCAATCCGCACTGGGCCCGCGAGGTGGATTACGGCCCACTCCCTCTCACCGAGAGGAGGCCTGTGTCCCAGCAGTGGGAACATTATAGGCTGATTATGGTATACCATAGTTACCTTACAGTTTGAGGATGTAAAAATTCAATGATTAATTATTAATATAAACACAATGGTAAAAATAACGAAATTAAATCCTAACTAAAACTATACATAAACTAAAAAATAGCGTCGAAAAATTCATCTGCATCGCTGTCGACTGGTAATGTACCCAAGAGACTGGCGGCATTACCACGTTGTATGGCGATGCTTAGACTCTGGCCAAGGTAAAAGCCAGCCCTTGGGTCACGGGAAGTGTCAACCAGCCGTTTCGAAATTGCTTTAAAAAGACCATGAGCCCTCTGACCCCACGGCCCGAGAGTTTCAACCCCAAGCGGCTCGAAAATATAGTTTCCGATGAGGTTATTATAATTTCGCTGCTTGAGGTTTTCCGCAGCCACAGCAGCAGCGCCAGCACAGCATGCCGAGCCAGGAAGATGGGATGGCGCAAGAGTATCGACACACGTTGCGTCCCACACTAAAGGCCTACCCACCTAAAGGTTGAGGATGTTAGTTTATGATAAACAAGAGATTAGATTACTCAGCCTGTCGCAGTCCACAGATGGACACCAAGGCTGCGCCACAACACCCTGTCCTCCGCCTTCCGCATCCAGATTCAGATATCGGACACAAAATAAAAATAGAGATAGAGATTTTGCAGATACTGAATCATAATCAGCCTATAATGTTCCCACTGCTGGGATACAGGCCTCCTCTCGTTGAGAGGGAGTGGGCCGTAATCCACCACGCGGGCCCAGTGCGGGTTGGCAGATGTCACATGTCTTCGACATGCCGGTTTCCTCATAATGTTTTCCTTCACCGTTTTGAGAGCAGTGGTGATGAAATAATTTACACAAAGTAAAGCGCCTGTCTGGGTTCGAACCTACGACCTACAACTCGTAAGTCGCGGCCGTTACCAATTGGCCACCACTGCTCAGATACTGAATACAAAATAAAAATTTGAAATGTGGGTGTACTATCGACACATCATGTTTGTTAGATTAGACGAGACATTATGTTTGTTACATTGTGAAGCGTAACACCTATTTACTAGTATGTACGCGCAAATTTCCCTTGACCTTCTGTCTCCTCTCTAGTCTGTATTGCAACTCTGAACCGTCCGTGACTGCCGCAGGGTATAATTATCACTGCACATCATATTTTTTTAGTATTCACCGTCAAATACTAACTGTGAGCGGTGTTCTTTCACAGTATTACATGTGTTATTATTGGATGCTGTTATTATGCAAGAGACATGTGTCGTTAAGGGCTATTATTGTGATTTAAGGGCACGCAAGGGTGATGTGATTGGTACAGGTGGAATTGTTGGTGCATTTATTTCAGTAATGAGATGAGGAAAATTTGACTTTAATTTATCAGCATGTTATTTATTAATTTTATTTTATTGTTAACAACCGCACGTGTGCTTTGCACGGTTTTCTCGACTTGACAAAGCAGCGAGATTTCTATATTTTATATTAGTTTCATATTAATGTCATCATCTGCCTAGCCTTTTCCCAACTATGTTGGGGTCGGCTTCCAGTCTAACCGGATGCAGCTGAATACCAGTATTTTACATGGAGCGACTGCCTATCTGACCTCCACAACCCAGTTACTGGGTAATACGATACCCTTTGGTAAGACTGGTTGTCACTTTCGGGGTTCTGACTACCCGTAACGACTGTCAAAGATCCACGAATGACAGCCGGGACCAACGGCTTAACGTGCTTTCCGAGGCACGGAGTTTCATATTAATGCATTATACACATAAACCTTCCGGAATGAATTCTCTAAATGGTAGCGTAAAACCACATCTAAATCGGACAGACGCGAAAAACAACTTAATTTTTATTCTACTCATCATATTTCTGAGAAGTTTTTTGCCGAATATAAGGAAAGGCATCAATCTTTTCGCCATCTCCTTCATTGTCTATCGCAGCCCGCCTAGCAGAGCTGCCTCAGGTCATCAATCATTCGTGTTACAAGCCCAAAACTAGATTGGCAAGCGGCCATTTAAAGTTGATAACCTAAAATAATAATAATAGCTCCTATTGTTGTTAATAACGGCTTATACAAAACCTATAAAGTCCGATTCTGAAGTCATTTTGTTGCGATTTGTTCACTATATTGGTTAGAATGTAAGTTCTAGCTTTCACAAGCATGTGTGAATGCAAACGTTGTGCAATAAGCTCCGTCATTTATTTGTCTATGACTTCGATTCCAAATTCAAAGTTTATATAAGTTTATTCCTAAGAAAATGTCTATGATCAAATATAGAGATACCTGCCCACCTGGAAATCCCTTAACCGACGAAGAAGACGCATCACGTGAAGTGCATCGCCCCGTCGCTCGCATCGCATCGCCTGGCCGCACTATTACTTTGTTTTCACTCAGCGCGTTCTCTCTGACTTTTTTGTTTTTTTGTCGGGTCCTAAGGGTCCTAGCGTGATATTATAAATCTTCCTCAAGAATTGGGCTATCAAATGCAAACATATTTTTTTCAAATCCGACTGGTAGTTTCAGAGATTAGCGCGTTCAAACCAACAAACAAATAAACAAACATTATTTTCAGGTTTATTATTAGTATATGATGAAGAAGGTATGTGTGTGTCTCGTTATTATCAGGCATATTTTTACTACTGTGGGCGTACTGTGGGTATGTGTTGGTTATTGCGCAATAGACAGTTCAATTCAGATTATAATTTCACGAACAATTTAATTACATACTGTAGGTACACGACACAACCAGATACGGAACGCGGGACAGTTTCTGAGCACATGTTGTTCGTACGATGTCCAATGTCTAAGAGCTCCACATAGTTTTGTCGACGGAGCATTATTTCCCAGATGTGGCCATTCTGTCTATACTATAACTTAACCCCTCGAACCAACATTTTGACACACTTCCAAAACCTCTACCATACCAAACACACACGTTACCATGACATAACGCCTCACAGAGTCGCACTCACAAGGCGCTTCGTTGCCTCATCAGCTAGTTCCGCTAACATATTTACATAACACTGCTTGGCCGCAAGATGGCCAACAAATTAGCATTCATACTGGTTTTTATTATTTACATTTGCATACTAGACGAGTATGTAGGGTGGGACACGTTTAGTGTTAGACGCAATATTATTGGAACTGGATTGAATGTGACTGCTTTAATGAGAGTAAAAAGTGGTTCGCTGTGGATGGAAAAGGAATCGGTAACATTTTGAGGGAGGTAAATGCATGTTTGAGGATTTTATTAGAAGGAAAGAGAACTCGATATTTCTGTGCGTGTGTGTATTGTAGAGGCGAGTACACACACGTATATAAATGTACCTCTCTGTTTATTGTAGGTATCATTTAGTCATCTACACAAATAACGATAATCTTCGTAATTTAGTGACGTAACCAACATGATTAGTAAGAAAGTCTGTAACCGCGGTAAAATCCCCAAAAGTGTTTATTTAGAAAAAAATACTCTGACGTCCAAACATAACACGGGATTGAAATAATCTTTTCCTCTCTACATCATTATTATTTTTCTTCTGTCTGAATAAAAAAAAATACTTCGCCTACACACATTTCAAGACAAGTATATTGTGGAAATTGAAATCATAAAAATCTTGCATAACCATATAAAAATTTCAAGCCAAATCAACAACAAATCTTTTTAATTTAAATCAATTTTTTCCCAGTAAGAAATGACGACTAAAAGCCGTGAATTCTCCGTAACCAATAATTACCTATATTTTTTCTGTTATCTCCGTCGTAAAGCCATATCTAGCGGTTCGCGGAGCCACAACAATTAGCGAGCCGGGCAAAGTTTGTTGCACCTATTATCTTTTAGTGGCTAGTTTTAGGGTTCCGTAGAGAAAGGAGAGCCGGAACGAATGTCGAGTAACTTTTGGACGTTTGATGTTCACAGTATCGATGATTAATTTTCATAGCATAATTTCACCAAAATTTTTTACCTACAATAAGTCTAAATCGTGAGAATAAATTTTGAATTTTTGTCAGATTTTTTCTTACTATAACTGTCAGACGTATATTTAATTCCACGGAGAAAAGATACCTGACTTGATAAAATCAGCCCTAAGAGTGTTAGATGTAGCTTTATTAATTTCAAATTATAATTTTATATAATGACAATTATTATGGCGTTGGTCTCTTGATGTCTATTCAATCAAACTTGTTCTGACAAAGATTTGCTTTCGAATGACTAAAATTACGTATTTTCCTGTAATATGAATACCGGGAAACCCTGACGATACGTTTACACATACCTTTTGTTTTGACTAGCCCTAAAAACCTCTAGAGCACCTTGTTGCTCTTTAAAGATTTACTAGTAAGAAATCGTGATTCACGTGCGGTAGTAAATACACGTGAACAACTGAACAGTGAATCACTATTTTATACTATTACTAACTCATATGTACCTCCTATCATGACGATGACATGACTCAAAAATGCAAATGTCTATTCTTGTAAAAAATACTTTTCATTCTTAAATTTTTTTGTAGGGAACTTGTCACTCGAAAAAAAAACACACTTTACGTTTTGTTTTCGTAACCGTACAGAATCAATATTTGCCTTCGATCCGTTGACTCTACAATTTCGTATGAACGGAAGAATAAAAAAACCGGTAAAAAAACTGTAATTTTCTATGTTCACACGCGTGTCTTGAACGAATAGTGTGCGCTTGCGCATGGCGCTCGTTGATGTCTTTTGTATGAAAGATTTGTGATTTTGGTAAATATTGATATTTAAGATTCTTTTTTGTAGGACGACTTCACAGAATATATTATTTTGTCTATAGAATATTATGTCTGTTGTGTATTTTCTAGTTTTTGGAGTTCAAGGTCGAAGATTAAGTTTCTTAAGAAAAACTGAGACAGGTTTGATTGTGACCCTGATTTGTTAATATCACATCATAATCAGCCTATAATGTTCCCACTGCTGGGACACAGGCCTCCTCTCGGTGAGAGGGAGTGGGCCGTAATCCACCACGCGGGCCCTGTGCGGGTTGGCAGATGCCACATGTCTTCGAATTTTTGGTTCTAGGACATGCCGGTTTCCTCACGATGTTTTCCTTCACCGTTTTGAGAGCAGTGGTGATGAAATAATTTACACAAAGTAAAGCGCCTGTCTGGGTTCGAACCTACGACCTACAACTCGTAAGTCGCGGCCGTTACCTCTGGGCCACCACTGCTCTCTCTAATATTATTGTGTAAAATTGTTTTCTATGTTAACCCCCTTACTAATAAATGTTGTATAGCTTCTGTATAGTTACACAACGCTTTGTCTTCTTCTTTAGAAAGCCAAATTACTGTAAGAGAGACATCGATATGCCATCTGATCTAATACGTTTATTATTAAGGGGGTAAGTATTTATGTTATGTCAGTCTCATAATAAGTTATTACACGTATTTTTCATTACGTAGGTATTAAATAATGCTGTTATTAGCTATGTGGCTAGGTAGAACGTTAGTTTACCTTCGCCTAGTAACTCTAGATGTTATTATGATAACCTCAGCGTAATTGAAAGTGGAGATATGTTGTGTAGATATTGTGTAATTGTTTAATGAGGATTCTACGATGTTTATTCTTTACTAGCTTCCGCCCGCGACTTCATCCGCGTGAAATTTCACACTCCCCCCATTCACCCTCTTAGGGGTGGAATTTCGAAAAATCCTTTCTTAGCGGACGCCTACGTCATAACATCTACCTGCATGCCAAATTTCAGCCCGATCCCTCCAGTGGTTTGGGCTGTGTGTTGATAGATCACTATGTCAGTCAGTCAGTCACCTTTGAGTTGTATATATTTAGATATACTAAAATAGCAAACGACTGGGCCGGTCGCTATGACGATCCTTGGTGGAGGCCTTGTCCAGCAGTGGATGTTTTTAGTTTGAGATAATGATGGTATTCGAAATGGATGCGATACAGCATACCAACTTGTTAACCCTCAAGTTTTGAGGGTTCATGACCCTTATTCCCAACGATATAAGTTCTAGTAATTTTTAAACCTACCTGCAGGTAGTTCCAAGAAACATTATCTTTCGAATAAATTTTTATAATCTTATGACAAACAATCCTATACTTGAAGCAGCAAACAAAAGACTAACCTCCTTGTCGAAATCAAAGCCCAATCAATACGCTATAATTCTGTTCAAGTCACCCACGCTGCGCCGGCGCACTTGACTCGAAGGTTGCTGTAACAAGGCCATGCATCGCACCCATGTTGGAACTGCTATTATGGGATTGTGAATACTTTTTTTTCTTTGTACTGCCCACTGATGGACAAAGGTCTGCCCCCATAGCCTTCCAGTCTTCACAATGCTATCTTTGAACATAATATCGTTACATTCTTGCTACATAGTGAGAATTTCATGTCGGCCATACTTCTTGCCATAGCAAATTCAATAAAAAAAAGTAAAATTAAAAGAAAAATTCTCTGCTATTTTCTTGAAGAGACGGGAGGCTCATACTGAGTGATTGTCTCACTACCAGCGTTTGCTGTGTCCTGTATAGTCTCATAAAAAAAGCCATATGATCAAGCGTCCACTTTACACCAAGTGTACATAAGAGAGAGTGCTCGAAACGTCAACGGTACACCAAGTGTACACAACTATTGTCATTGTGAAAACAATGACTTCACTGTGTCCGACACGTGGGGTGTGTCGACAGGTACGCGGGCAAACGTGTGGGGGGATATTAAATTGATATTGGCCCGACTTACCTCAAAGAGGAAGTCCAGTTTCTAGCTTGGTCAAATGTACCTAACATTTGACCAAATTTAGAAACTGAAAAAACCAAAAGTTATAATTGGTTTGCTAAACTACGAAACCATTGGGATGTTTGAAAAAATTGATTGGTATTGAGCAGGCGATAGTTTTATAATTCTTGATACCACCCACTGACATTAGAAGGTTATAACAAGGTCACGCACATGTCTTGCGCACGAGTTGATTACATTGTAATCACATGCATTATTGGATTGTAATTAATTTATAGCGACGTTATAATTGTGTTGTACAGTCACGAGCACCAATATGTCAACACTCTTGGCAACTTTAAATTGCGATTTTTTCGCGAAATAACGAATGCAACGTTAAAATACGACACTTTACATGTACCTATGGGTTCGAAAATACTATGTTCCTACTAATATAAAATTTCATTCAAAAATAAAGGAGAAAATCGACTTTGAATAAAGCTAAGTGTATACATACTTTTGCTCGTGACTGTACTTATCACCGCAGGTATTTCTTTTGTGTCGTTGATTATAAGTTGTCTTATGTCATTTTGTAATAGAAATTCATGGTAATTTCATAGTAATTAATTAGAATTTTTTTGGTTAGTTCTTTTGTTGTCGAGTCATTTTGTTTCTTAAAATTGTTCTCATAATATTGTCTGAGGTTTACTGATATTTCGTCATTCTACAATCTATTTATAATTCGCAACGTCGCATTTTCCTAGCTTTAAATATGAATGAAAATGAATTACTTACTCGTATTTATCAATGAAACTTAGATACATGATCTTCGAAACTATGCATTTTTAGACTACCTACATATTCTAGGACTTATTCTATTATTTTTACATATGGAATTATAACCATAGAGTTATGGGACATCAAAAAACACGTTGTATGTTTACTTTTATTTTAGAAAAGGAAATTATCTATTAAAGAGACACATATTATTGTTTTCTTCATTTTAGAACGTAGTCGCGGGCACAGCTAATATTGCAACACACAGATAATAATATAAATAAAACTACGTGAAATGTCACTCCACATCAAACGCACCAGACTTTCACAGCATCTGCCCTGTATATTTGATGTGACATCTCACATTAGTAAAATGGAAAAATAGTTTGTTTGTTTAGTTACTTGTTTACTAAAATGTTATGTTGTTGGCTTGCTGCGCGTTTTGGTGTTTACTGTAAGTGCAGCATGCAATTGTTATATAAATAATTCATACATTACAATTATGATTTCTGCACCCACATTCCGATTAGCTTTTGTAATGCTAGCTTAGTTATGTTATGGCTTAAAGTGAAAATATTAAAGTCTAAAATGGTCAGAGAATAAAGCCTTCAGTTTATCCTGGTGTTTTTATCAAGAGAACTAGCTTGTACCTATGTCATAACATCACCAATGATGTCATACATAAGCCATCTTGGCTTAAAATAACACTTCCAGCATATAGCAATTTATTATTAAGTAACTTCAATCATTACACGGTTATTCCATCGATTTCGAACCATAATTAAATCTTCTGAACCTGTATTATAACTTTTTTACATTTTTAAGCTATAATTTTATTTAGCTAAGGAGGACAGAGAGGGGTGAGGGGGGCAGGGGCTTCTGGCTGAGTAATAACAGCCGCACGGGTCGATCGATCAGGTTAAGCTACGCTTGCCGCGGTTGGTCCGTGGATGGGTGACCATCTTTACATACCGCGACCCCTCCGTGTCTCGGAAAGCACGTTAAGTTGTTGGTCCCGGCTGTCATTCGTGGATGACAGTCGTTACGGGTCGTCAGAAGCCCGAAAGTCTGACAACTAGTCTTACCAAGGGGTACCTATCGTATTACCCAGTAACTGGGTTGTGGGGGTCAGATAGGCAGACGCGCCTTGTAAAATACTGGTATTCAGCTGCATCTGGTTAGACTGGAAGCCGACCGTAACATAGTTGGAAAAAGGCTAGGCAGATGCTGCTTTATGTATACCTACTGTAATTATTTGTACTGCAAGCGGCTCTCAAGTGTAGTTCGTGTCATAGAATCACAATAAAGCCATATTTTCGTCATCACCTTCATACAGTAATTTCATATTATTACTAGTGTCCATACGTAGAGTATAATTAAACCCCATTAGAACTTTTTTACACTTCAAATTCCCACAAACAATTTCCTTAAAATATACTCAAGTATTCATTCTCTGACGTCACCAATGACTCAGTTTCCGGAGGATGTGTGTTTGCTTGCACGGTCCGTGGGTTCGAGTCTGACCTTGGTATTGTGGATTTTAATATTCATCTTTATTTACGTTTACCTTGTAGAGGTTTGAGTTAACTGTAGGAAAATATTGTCTGAGGAGTTTAAAACATTGGGTGTGTTCGTAATCACAGCTCACATAGTTTTGTAAAACTTAAACAGGTAGCGTTATTTACGGTAGTTTTCAGAAGCTTTGTTTTAGCTGATGGTTTCTTATTTTTATGTTTGACCATAATAGTATTTTACGTTACGTACGCACACGTAGCAAACCGGACAGGGATCGGCACCGTATCAACTCGAGCCGTTCAGTATTCTTTGTGTGAAACTCCCTACTGCAACGCACACTAATCGGAATCGTAACGGAATAGCCTCGCCTCGGGACAAGCTCACGAACCGCGGTGCGGTGCGTTACGGTTCGTCGTCCCCGTGCTAACGTCTCTTCGTCCACCCTTGCCCCTCTCACCCCTTCGGCCTACCTTTTGCACCATCAACCAGCGGTCGGCGAGTCGTAAGCGCGGCGTCGCCTAGCCGTAGCCGAGTCGACGTATCGGAGCTTCTGATCCGCTTTGGTTACGTGCTTACGTTAGGGCGACGCCTGTTTGACGGCGAGGCGAAAGGCGATACGGTGCCGATCCCTTTCCGATTTGATACGTGTGCTATTCTCACTATGCCGTATTGATTGTACACTATCTCTTTATTCTATCAAACCATGCTTGGCCCGTGTGGTAGATTACGACCCACTCTCTCTCGCAGAGAGGAGGCCTCTGTTCCTGCAGTGGAAACAATATAGGCTGATTATACTTAGGCAGCTCTTTTGTCAACAATCTTGTTTTTCTATATTATGCGCTTTCTCAAAACTTTTTACAATAAGATGTAAAAAGTTGCATCAACAGCCTTTAGTAATTCTCTGCTGGACATTAGCCAGACACAAAAATTGAGAAAAGCTTTGAGAAAAGCTTTCTGTCCAATTGACAGAGAGTATATCGTTGGTTTTACTACTTCTCAAAGAGTTCTACGTAGTTCTTTTAAAGCCATTGATATGGGTTTTTAAAGTCTTTCATCTACATATTATGATTTTTAAACTACCTTTTCAACCAGCGTTTGAATGGACGCAGACGCTAAAAAAACACCTTGTTTTGTATGCACTATACACAAAATTGAAGCTGCTTGTTTACTCGGCCGAGCGACTGAGGTGATCCGTGTCGCGCATGGCAAGTAACGTGGATATAAACTGTGCTGACGCAGCTTTACGTGTGTCAGGATATTGAAAAAAAAAACAAAAAGAACGTTATTGGATTCTATAGAAAGAACAAATATATCAGGAGGTCTATGGGATTTCCTATGAGGATGTTTCCTACGAGGTGTAGATTGGGCGTTTGATTTTGCTAGCTTTTTTGACGTCTTTCAAAAGTCATTTTCAATATTAAATCGATGATTTTCCCTTTAAGTGTATATTTTAGCTTTAGCATTCAAAAACATACAAATAAAAAGCCAACGGCACTAAATTTTTCTTTATTTCTTTTTTAGGGTTCCGTACCCAAAGGGTAAAAACGAAACCCTATTACTAAGACTTCGCTGTCCGTCCGTCCGTCCGTCCGTCTGTCTGTCACCAGGCTGTATCTCAAGAACCGCGGTAGCTAGACAGTTGAAATTTTCACAAATTATGTATTTCTGTTGCCGCTATAACAACAAATACTAAAAACAAAATAAAATGAATATTTAAGGGGGGCTCCCATACAACAAACATGTTTTTTTCGGCGTTTTTGCCTTGTGGTACGGAACCCTTCGTGTGCGAGTCCGAGTCGCACTTGGCCAGTTTTTCATTCTTAGACTTACCTGACATGGGCTATTAAAAGAGGTTTCTAATGTTTCCTATGATTGGGCGTTTGATTTTGCTAGCTTTTTTGACGTCTTTCAAAAGTCATTTTCATTATTAAATCGATGATTTTGTATATTTTATTTTTAACATTAAAAAAACATACAAACAAAAAGCAAACGACACAAAATTTTTCTTTATTTCTTTTTTCATTCTTAAACTTACCTGACATGGGCTATTAAATTTTATTTTAGATGTAGAACATAATTATGATCTTAAATGGATTGAAATAAATGATTTTGAATTTGAATTTGAAAGGACGTTTTTAGAGAGCCATTTGCTTAATTTTGGTGATATTTAAAACAAGCTTAACAAGTCTTCTAAACGAGATAATTTTTGTAATAAAACTTAGATGTCTGCTTGATTTTATCTCATCCAACAAAGTTAGGATGTCTAAGGTCAAACACTTTTTATATTAGGTAAATTAGTAGGTGTCACGTTGGATTAAAATAGCTAACGAAATATTTGACATTTTACAAAAGAATCCAAGTAGGTAGGTAGATATTTTGATTTGGGCACACTATCGAGATTATTAAAATATTATTATCTTTTGTTTTTGCACCACAGATACAATACGACCGACGTAACTTGGCGAGCCTGAACATAGGCACTAAGAACTTTCGCGCATGTTCTCTCACTCGCACTCGCCTCATGTCACCATTTGGTTCCTAAAAAATCTTACTGCACAGCCTTCTGCGCAAAGTTCAGCCCGCCAAGTTACGTCGGTCGTATTGTTCAGGAGCAATTCTCGTAATTTTAAGAACGTTCACAGTCTGATCTGTCTCTATCTGTCATAAATACCTCTAATTTCCCTATATTTTTGACAAGTTTTTGACATTGATTGTGGCTGTGGAGCGAGTTGTAGGTCGTAGGTTCGAACCCAGACAGGCGCTTTACTTTGTGTAAATTATTTCATCACCACTGCCCTCAAAACGGTGAAGTAAAACATCGTGAGGAAACCGGCATGTCATATAACCAAAAATTCGAAGACATGTGACATCTGCCAACCCGCACTGGGCCCGCGTGGTGGATTACGGCCCGCTCCCTCTCACCGAGAGGAGGCCTGTGTCCCAGCAGTGGGAACATTTTAGGCTGGTTTTTGAACGTTTTTAATTACGGGAATTGACCTGCTGAGACTGTCTGAGCAGATAAGTTGTAAAAGATTTTCATTTTCAGCTTTAAATTATTGACCTGGATTTTCTCGATGCAATAAAAGGCTTATTTTATCACTGTAATGCTTCTTACCTGAGGCTTGTTCTGACTGTGTACAAAACCAACTAGAAGTATTATTGAGTCGGGATTCCAATCTTTGGAAAAAAATAACGCCTCGCGTGTCTTGAATAACAAATCTTCAATACAAGGTCCCTATTATTAATATTACTGCCAAGTCACCTGCCAGCATTCTAAACAGGAGCCACTCATACAAATGTCATTCACCAATAATTCCAAAAACTTCCAACTGTACAACAAAGCCTTCACATTACTGCGCGCCATCACGCATCATGCGCAAGCGCACAGTTCCTAGAAATTTGCGCGCGCGGCGACAAGCGACCAGTTCCTCAAATTGCGTTACGTCGTATCGCTAATAGATGATATGACGGCTGTGTGTCGATGTGGGAATCTGAGTTGGTTGTAGCCGATAGTCGTGCACATAATGGTTTGTGGTTGCATGTTTGATGAGATCATCGAGTGATGCTTGGCATTTGACGTTTGGTGATTGAACTTTCCTCTTGACGTATGTCAAAATTGTAGCACAGAGGGACCTAGACAAAGGTGACATTCTATCAGCAATAACAATGATGGAAAAGTTAAAAATGTGTCCGATTGACATTTTAAACTACCGAAAACCTGACGTCAATCGTGTGTCGTTGTGTTGTAAAATACGAAACGATTTGAAAGCGATTGTCACCGGAGAAGAAAAACTAACTAAATACCAAAAAAGGGTTACATAGAATTGTCTAATTTACGATAACTATAAAGATGGGGAATAATTACTGGTAAAATATTCGAGCGATCCCGAAAAAATCAAGATAACCAAAATCGTTAACATAAACCCATCCGTTGATTGGTTATATTTATTTAAAGGAAGGTCGTCAATTGGCTCTATTTCCAGATTTCTAATTACCAGAATGTGCTTTCCAAATCAAACTGTACCATTGACAACAGAAAATAACATAAAACCTTATCTCAAAAATCTTTTTAAAACGTCAAAAGTCTTCCTCATAACTGGTCGAGTTGACAAAACACAAAAAAAACAGCTTCTAATTACAAATTCCAAATCCTCTGTCGGGTCCATCTAAATTCATAGACACGTTCGCCCATTATAGAAACAAAGGAGAATATGATCGTAAACAGTAAATACGTCGAAGGGGACCATGGTTGATTATAATTATCATTTAAGACCACCTATGTGGCTTGGTCAAAAGCCTGTCAAATGGCAAATGGAAACTTATGCCTGTTATCACAGCGACACCAACTTCAGCTTTATCGCTAAAGCATATGGTTCAAAGTTCATTGGGAAAATTTGACAGTTTCGGGTAGCTTGATGTGGTGGCGTCTGTACTAAGCTAGAGTCTCTCAGCCAGGGTTCAGTCCGCCAAACAAGCGTCTCTGAGCCAGTATTTTCTTTGATAGCTCTTGTTTCTGAAACTAGTGGAGAGAGCAGGGCCGTCTTTGACCTATTGGAGGCCCTGGGCACATAAAAATCACGGGGACCCGGAGTAGATAAGAGACAATAAGAGAATCAGACTAATATTTCATAACTGGGGGGGCTAGAAACTTAATGTAAATCGCACTGTAAATCACTCATTTTGTCATTGAATCAGGTACTAATAATGGAACTAATAATACTAGAATGGAACGGCGGCGGCTGCATGGAATGTTTTTTATGAGAGCAGGCCGGGGCCCCCAAAGAGCGCGGGGCCCTGGGCACTTGTCCAGAGTGCCCAATGGAAAAGAGGGGCCTGGGAGAGAGAGTTCTCGCCGGCTGTAAGAACAATCAGCGGTAAACTATTAATATATGCATCTCTTTTACTGACACGGCACCTACATCGTACATCTATTGTACGTTTCTTGAATGAGAAAATAGTAGATGGTCACTTCCTCGTTCGTAGCGTGATGTGACTCTAGTAGAAAAATTTCTATGTAAACTTCATGGTTTTTTTTTTATTTTTTTTTCAACTAGGACTAGATGACATGGTAAGGTAATATAAATTGTTCTACCAGAATCGTATCGCACAGTCGCGTCGCGCCTGTTTGCTAGCCTTTAGAGCTCATACACACGAGCGGCATGCGTCGACAGCACAGGCAACTGTCGTCGAGCACCATCCTCAACTACACGAGCGGCACGTTGCCGACGCGTGTCGACGGCTGTAGTTACCTCTACCGTTGCATGTGCCGCTCGTGTGTATGCACACAAACACAGACAAAACTGTTTTGTCTATCGTTATTAAAACATTATTGTCCTCAAGACTATTTTGTTGCACCATAATGAGGGATTTTCCTTTTGTTTTTAACTCTTCCCTAGTCGCTGGATAGATGGCGCTGACCTTGGTAAGTTACTGCAAGGAACGGAACTTCACATCATTTTTTGATTATTTCACTTGGATGTAATTTTGAGATCGTAAAACGAAAGCAAATGAAAGTGTCAGTCAACGAGCGTATGTGACGTGACGCAATGTTTTTTTTCCAAGCGTTTTGGCTTTGGCACCTAGTAACGTAGTCAGTACAACGCCATCTACAGAGTTCTTGGAAACTATTTTTTTTCAATACTCAAAAAGAAAACCTCTCATTGTTTTCAAAGATCGATTATAGTCTGACTCAAAGACAGCTCTGTCTAGGTCTACGCACGGCCTAAGGCATCCATTTAGTTTATTTTTTTCAGCCATTAATACGAGAATGTGTTAACTACGAAAAGCTTTTAATTATACAACCTTTGTTAAGGGGTTTATGTTTATTGGTTGAGGAGCCGACAATGAGGCTTAAAAGGATGGCTCAGAAACTGGAGACTAAATGAATTATGTTAGGGAGCCATAGATATCGTCATTGTTTTGAAACGTAACAGGTTCTGTCATCTTTTCTTTCAGATGCAACTTTTGTTAGATCTTTAAGATCTAATAACAGTTGCATCTGAAAGATTTGACATCCGGTTGATATTTGAAAGATTTTGGTCCTTAGATACGTAGTCTTTAATGCTTTTCCCCTATAAACAAAAACGAATAAATGATAAATCATTTATCATTTTATTCGGTACTAGAAGGTTTGTACAAACACTTTTACACGTCAGTCATAGTTTTTTTTAAACTAGTTGAGGTCGGCGTTTCCTATCTGACTATTTGAGAAGAAAGGCCGAAACAAACTCAGAGGTCACAGTCTCTTAAAGTCCAGACAAAATCTTGGTCAGATCATGTGCAGATCATGTAGAATCGTTTTGCTTACCAATGGTAGCATTTTTTATTGCCAAACTCGACATATAAATAGATTCGTAAGCTAATTTTATTTTACTTGTGATAAATTAATAAATAGTAAATTATAGGAATCGGTCATAAAACGGCCACTTTTGTCTACCATCATCGCGACGATGGTACACAAAACAGGCCCCGTCGTGTGGGGGATAGCTTTTCACCAAATACCTGATGATATCTGTTCAAGATATCAGCTGGTGCAACTAAGCATTTAAAAATTGACAAACCTTTTATTGACCAGGGTTATTCTATAACACAAACAAGGAGGCCTAATCTTCATTAGTTAATATTATACCGGCTGACTTTTTTTACCGTCTCGTCTGGACAAAAACAGGGTATGAAAGGGGAACGGAGTAGACACGTATACGGCTCAGACATTTCTTTTTTTTTCCCCAAAACCTAAGATGACATAACAATATTAATAAGTACTTATTACTTACTTGAAGTGAACCTTTCATTTTATTTTTGTTAAATACCAATATCGACCCGTGCGAAGCCGGGGCGGGCCGCTATATTAGATAACTTAAAAGTTTTAATGTTCTTTTTTTTGTTTTCAAGATTTTGTTAAATTTAATTTTCTTTTTTATTGTTTGTATTTCCTGTGTGTCCAAATAAAATATTTTTCGTTCTTTCTCATCACATCACATTTCACAAATAAATCAGCCAACCACAAACTTTTAAAGTTCCAACAACCGTTCAAAATCTCGTTATAGTTAAAAAGCGTTTTGTTAAAACTCAGCAACAGTTTGTTATGTTATTTCCCAAGAATTTAACTGTACTACGAGTACAGTCGTAAATAGTCGTAATAGTGGTTCACATGATAACAGCAAAACGGTGTGTCGACGACATGTTGGATTTGTGAATTGAATTTTATTGAACCTGTTATGATGATGGGGATTGTAGATAGTTGAGAGAATTTTTCACTTGGAAGAGTTCCATGTTATCTTTACAATATTGTGATGTAATGTATCCAACGGGTTAGGTCGTGGGTGGCCAAATTTGATTTGAAATAAGGAAAGGAAAAACATCATTATCATTTATGCGGCCTACCCAAATGTCCTGTCTTTGGTATTGTTCGTCGAATCGTTGAGCTCCTCAAGTTCTGAGTTGAGCTGCACGATTTTTGACAAATGCGTGCACTGATTGGACAGGTCTGCTCAATCTGTGTGGTTCTTTCTTCAAAAGACCATTTCAGACACGAATCTACATGGTCTTCACACGATCTGACCAAGATTTTGTCTGGACTTTAAAAGAGACTGTGACCTCTGAGTTTGTTTCGGCCTTTCTTCTCAGAATAGTCAGATAGGAAACGCCGAACTCATCTAGTTTAAAAAAAATATGATTGACGTGTAAAAGTGTTTGTACAAACCTACTTACAGAAATAAATCATTTATCATTTATCGATATCTGTTTTGGGACTCTGTTCTTAAATCTTCAACAGTCTTGGTAAAAGATTAGGAAGACTAGTTCTTTAAAGTCAGGTTTTACCAGTTCTTCATGGAGAAGAACTGGTAGACGATGGTATGGGTAGTGGTAGCGTAAATTGGAACTTAAATTTTGACGTTTTGTAAGTGCCCATGTAGATTTCAGTAAAGTAAAATAAAATATTTTGAATGACGAAAAGTTAATGAAGATTCTAATGGACAAGTTTTTATAGAATTCAAATGCTTTTTGCATTTTCTGACTCAGATTGTAGAGTTAAGTGCAACGATTAATGCAATACAGGCAGGCTTAACAATCTATTAATACAAATTAATCACTTAATGACAAGTGTAGATGACTAACCTCTTGAGGCATATTGACACCACAACGATTGCCTGAATACATCGCATACAAGGAATAGTAATGTCACCTGCGCGTGAGTCAGAGTGACGCAAAAGAATGTTGCGTTTGCGCTGATATGATCGATACTTGGCATGGAGTTATTGTCTTTTCATTGTATGGTCAATAGATCATGGGAAAGGGATTTTCTTGATTTTTGTCAATGCTGACAATCTTTGGTTTAGGTACAGACTACCCCACGTCAATGTTGACTAATCCAGTATTAGCTGGCCTCGTATTCTGTTAAATTACCATACGCTTGATCAGCTCAAGGTCACATAGTTACCACTGAAGGTCGGCCAAGTGTACTAATTTCAAGGGATTTCTGTTAATATAAGAAATGCAGTGCTCGTGACTAAATAATATCAGCTGCACGGGTCGATCAAAGGTTAAACTGACTATCCGTTACATATCGAAACCCCTCCGTTGGTCCCAGCTGTCATTTGTAGATCTTTGACAGTCGTTACGGGTAGTCGAAAGCCCGACAGTCTGACAACCAGTCTTACCAATGAGTATTGTGTTACTCAGTAACTGGGTTGTGGATAAGCAGTCGCTCCATGTAAAATACTGATATTCAGACGCATCCGGTTAGATTGGAAGTCGATACCAACATAGTTGGTAAAAGGCTAGGCATGCAGTGATAATTCCTAGATCATTATTCCGTAAAGTGATTGATCTCAGTATGTCTACGACCTTTAAATCACAAAGGATATCAATACTTGCAACACAAAAAAAAAATCAAACGTCACGACTTTGACAGTTGCATTCAATTCCCGCCATCTTTTTTTCTATCAACCTGCCAGTGATGCTCCGACTTTTTTATTCATCTGACAAACCGTAACTAATGCCGTTACATAAAAAAAAATAACAATCGTAATTCTCAATCGGTTAATCCACATTTTTCTAGCAAACGGTTAGCAAAAAGTTCAACCGTTATCAAAACAATGCTCGGGCTGTCAGTGTGGTCTTATTGCCCTCGTTACAACTAACCCTTTGTATGCAGATGTGATGACAGGGGTACAATGGTACCGATTATATTCTTCTTTTTTCAAACGCCTACTGGTGTTTTGGAGAATGTTGAACAACTTTTTTCGGGAAGTAAAAAGTTTGACATGTGTTTGTGAACCTTTTTTCTTTATGTAGTGGGAGCTTTTTAATGTTTTATTAATACTGGCATGATACGTTGAAAAAAATGTGGGCCGTCGTGTTTAGTCTGTGAAAATAAAAACAAGAGTGAATCACGTTCTTCATGAATTAAACCAATAAACTAACAGAAATAGTTCGGTTATTGTTTCTTTATAACTGTTTTTGGTGTGATTGAAGTAAAATAAATAACGGCGATAGCAGATTAGAACCTAGGTAGGTAACTGTATTAACGTCTGAAATCTATTCTAATAGGTGTTCTTTGAAACAATCAGGATTTTTAAGCTTGCAACCCTCTGTTTTTCAAATTCCGTATCCCAAGACTGTACAAATAAAAAGAACCTATTTCTTTGTTGCAGTAACAAGCCGACAATGTGACGGGTCGCGGCAGTTTCCCGCCGAAACGTGATCGTGCACCATCTTGATTTTATCATAGACAAGTGTTGCCAGGTGAGAGAATCTATATTTGTACAATATAAAGAGGTATTTTATCACGTTATCCTAAGATGTTTGTCGTCATCCTTTAATTATAATAATTCAAAGGATTGAAATTATGACCACAATCTTAGAGCAAAATAGAATTGGAATTTTCTACGTACTCACGTTTCATTATGTCTTCGCTTTCAATCAGACGAGAATAAGAATAAGCCGTCTCGTCCAGACTAAAAAAAATAAGTCCAAACATTTTTCCTAAGTCCATAAAAGGCAGATAATCGTTGAGTATCTCGCTAATGTTGCCATTTCCGTTAATTACGAACATAATGCGGTCAGTCTGCGTCTACGTGAGGATTCGTAGCTTCTCCTACAAATTGCATGAATCGGCCGCCTATTAGATTTATTGAACGGATACAGCTCAGTTTTTATAGCTTAACAGCTTAGGAAATGACTGTGTTCAATGCAATAAGATGTAGAGAAAATCTCTTTAGTGTTTTTGTACGACACATCGCAGATTCATCTATTTCCGATTGCTAGAATGACTATGAATTTATTCTAAAGAACAGTCTTAAGAAGTTGGCGGAATTTATTGATCTTTAAATAAAAGGTCACACTAACAGTAGCAATGGTTTTCATTTTGACAGTTCAACAACATTCATTGCGCTATTTACGTTGTTCAGCAGACAAATTCTTAAAACATATAAAGCAATGCATTAGTAATATCTTTCAAAATCATTCAGATTGTGATTGATCGTGTGACGCCAAAGAGTCCGAGGGAGCCGAGGATTAAAAAAAAAATTACCTTAGTTACATAAAGAAAAGCTTCCATTTCTTTACTAACTCCTTAGTCCTTCAAACTCGCTAAGCAAAACTTCACGTAAAAATGGCAACACAAATATTTTTTCCATAACTTCCGTCCCATAACTTAGTACTACCAACCTAACAGAAAGAAGTCGTGTGCAATTTAAAATATATGTCCCTGGTCCTAGGATTTATTGTGACAACACAACAAGTAACAATGCAGAGTCTTCCTCGTGTCTAGCTTTTATTTAACTTGGTACAGCTACTATTGTTGTACGGGGAAATAATGAATGGACAATGCGAATAGAAATTGCGAATGTATTTAAATTTTCAACAATATTAACCGTTGGATTGTGGTTTCCGGTATAGGCTACTAAGGTGTTGCAAAGTCTAAGTATGAACGGGACACATAACAAGATTGTAAACACTTGAATCTTTGAAAGAAAGAAAGGAAAATGCGTTTTTTGTCAAAATTGGATGATTAATTTTGCGCCACCTTGTAATGCCAAATGGGCCTCAACTCAGCATAACATAGCATAGCTTTGGGCCAATACTTTCTTTCTTTGAATTCAAATCAGGGCAATAGTTATCACGATTTCTGAAGAACCTAAAGTGTATTTTGTGGCCTAAATCAGTTGATTAAACAAAGGTACAACACCTATTCGTTAACTATACATCAATCGCCCTTTAACAGACACACTGATGTGTATCTAGCAGAATTTTAACAAGCTGTCGCACTAGACTGGTGATACACAGAATAGGTAAAGAAGTCTAACACCTTGAAAAATTATTAACAAATAACGATGGGATATTATCATGATTTATAAAATTATAATGTGTTTGTCTACTGAATCTTTTCATTCTTATTTTATTTTCTGTTAAAACGTCAAATCAAATCAAAAGTCATATAATCAAAATTACATAAGACAGTCCCCCAAAACGAATTAATTAATGAATTAATTAATTTTGTTTACATTAATAAATGTAAACAAAATTTAATACCTAAATAAAATTTTCCAGGCATGAAGGGCGTGACAGGTCGTCAGTGGTGTGGTGGTAACGTACTTTTGTGCTCGAAGTCTTAGAACTGAAGTAGGATTATGCTAATTGCCAGACAGTTCAGTTCAGTAAAAGAACATGAGAGCACATCGAAGCGTCCAACCACCATGACTGAAAGCCATAGAATGCCGCCGCAGAGGCCGAATATCTCGAAATAGGCTAGTTATAAGGGAACGTCACTAGTATTGTCATTTCATATCGATTAATGCTCAGTTCCTATAAACAAAAACGAATCGTTTTGCTTATCAATGATATCATTAGTCGCCAAACTGGGCATATAAATAGATACTACTTCTTTAAGGGAGGGTCTACTACGTAGAGCTATGAGATCTTTGCTTCAATAATGGTAAAGATACACGAGTCTTGACGCATAACCAACAACTGTCCGTAAATTATGAGCTTTTTCTATTGTTACTTATCTTAATACGCTTGCCTAATAGACGAGGGGTTAAAGGAATCGGCCATTAGTCGTCGGCCATCAATGATTCAAACGTCTGTCACTTCGTTTCTCACTTCTACTGTCTCGTTTCCCTTTCATCTATACCGAACCCACAATTTCTGTGTTCCCTTTAACACATTGTTACGTGTTAGTCTTCGTACCTCTCTTGCATTGTGTTAGATATCTGAAATCTGCTCGTTAGCCGCGACACTTCAATAGGCAAGCCTTGAAGATGTGCGAAAGATTGTTGCAGCCTATATATTCGGATCACTGTATAAGGTTCGCCCTTTCTGGGTAAACAAAGTGCCCAGGTGCCAGTATCGAGGAATGAATTGTTGGTATTGCGGGGAAGGCACCTTATTGGTGGGTTTATCTCATTAGTGTACGTTGCAAGTGGTAAGGCTGGCTTGTTGAACTCAGCCGGTAAAAGTTTGTGGGACAATTCTTAATTAAAGCCTAATTTGGAACCGGGAAATGGCAATTTAGGTTGTAGTCCAAAAAGGATGGATCCTGGTTAAGTTCCACTAGTTTTATGGGAGAATCGTTGAGAGTTCTTTACTAGTACTGTACACTTCTTTATGTGACGTACTCACAATACCTAAAAATGTATCATCAAAGGACTGTATATTGTTAAGAATTCATTAGTAGTTATAAATAATATGGATAATATAATAATAGGAGCAGTGGTGGCCCAATGGTGGAGCAGTGGTGGTCGAAGAGATGAGGCCTGTGTCCCAGCTATGGGAACAATATAGGCTGATTCATGGCATATAAATCATATATTATATGTTATAGTGCGTTTGCAGACACTGATCTCGTTTGCACACATATTAGGATCTAGGAAATCTATACACTACAAGATGTCTACGGCCCGATGATGAGATATCTAGGTCTGAAGTCTACTTGTAAGGTATAAGAAGCAGTAAAGTAATTTTAGGTTTCGTAAAATCTCATACACACTTCGCATTTAAAAAAACACGACTGACGTCTGCCTCACAAATATCAGTAAATGTCGAGGCAACATGATTTTCGTCAAAAAAGCAAAAGCACAAACATGAGTGATTGTTGGGCGCTTGTACTTATACCTTAATTGATTTCGGACCCGAAAACGATGCAATAAATAACGTTTTTGCGACTAAGGCCATATATTTTGCGCCGAGGCGGTTTGGGAGGGTTATGGTTGGTTTGCACGTTTTTAATAGAGTTGCATCGGGAAAATAGTGTATGGACGTATGTACGGTCTAAACGGGATCGGATAACATTGCTTGTAATTTAGAGTATATGCTTTTGAAATCTTCGTGATAACTTCTCTTGGTTAATAGAACTGCATGCTAATATTGTATGTTTGTGAACATTTGTGTAAGTTTTAATAAATGAATTTGAATTACCTTCATCATCATTTCAGCCGAAAGACGTCCACTGCTGGACATAGGCCTCCCTCAAGCATTAACTTGAATTACCTTACTGAGTGTTATTTTATTAAAGACAACTCGGTTGTTAAAATATCTATCCGGTACGTAGATTATATCGGTGCTTTAATCCTTATATGGGTGGTCGAAATATATAGAGTCAATAACCATATAAATTATTGTCGAATTTAAAAATCTGGTTAAAGAGGCCTGCACATCCCTATAAATTCATGATCAATACGTATAACTGTCAACAGCCCCTTATAAGTACTAAGTGGAAGCAAAGCGGAGGACACACGTTTGGCATATAAATTATATTCATATGAGATGTGAAATTTATATTCATCATTATAATAACAGTCATTATTGAAACCAGAATCACTTTGAATTTTTACGCAAATAAATCTTGCAGAGCCAAAAATAGCTGATTTATGGCTCGAACTGATTTATCAACTTGTTGGGTTACATTCACTGCTGAAAATGGACTTAAGTGACTGATGGAAGTTAATGGTTTTAGGGATTAATGTAAATTACCGTAAAATCATTCATATTTGGAAGGCGGATTGGTCAAAGTCGGTATTATACGAGGTGTAACTGAATACCTTTTAGGAGGGGTGATTCTCGTAATTTCAAGAACGTTTACAGTCTGATCTCAGTCTCAATCTGTCAAAAAATACCTCTAAGAGGGAGATCATGACATAGATTTTGAACGTTTTTAATTACGGGATTTGGCTTACTGTTATTTTAATTGCACCTTGTACCTTCTTCCCTCCTTGTTGCTAATAAGCACTGAAAATGTCATCATATTTTATGAAAAGACAAAATTGGTATATTTGTCACAGAAACGCATCGCTTACAATTTAATTGTTTTATCCATATTTATATTCTGAGTCTTGAGTTCAGTCTTCAGATCGTCCTAATGCTTTCCAAAAATGTTTAGGAAGCATTTTCAGAGTTCTTAGGAAGAGATCTTTTGGCTCTGGACATTAACAATAATTTGGCAATGACCCCATCCCTAAAAACAAGTGCAAATGGCGTGCACGACCGTTTATAAGACAAAGAGAGTAAAAGTAAATTTCTTGACGCAATCGCCATCAAAACATGTACTTACACTTAAGGATTCCTTTCTTTTTACCGCTTCCAGTCTTCCACATTGGGCCCCACTAATGAAGTGGAAAAACTTGACAGGACAAGACAACTCCTGCTGACCTTGGGACCAAATATAGATGTGACTCAAAATGAGAGAGATTTTTATCTCGCTCTGATTTATTTTTATCGTATTTTTGTATTTTCATTTTGGGGTCATAATCTTGTGTTTTTAGTGTGTAATAAAAACATGTTTAGATGGCATCTTGGGCCTCGTTTTTGGCGAAATGGCTGTTGTATAAATTGCGTGGTCTTTCTTAAATTACTAACATGTCTTCCACTTACAAAGATGACAGACAGGATTTTTTAAATTAATCCTCGAATGTATTGGCCTCTCCAAACTCTTTGCCAGGTTGTAATATTGCATTATAGGGTTGAATTCTTTGATAGTGGCCGGTTGTTTCAAACGGTTGGTTAACGATTACGTAATCGTTATTATTTGACGTATGTCAAGGCCATAATTTTGTGAAACAACGCTTTTTTTTGTTTGACGATAGTTAGTGCAATTTTTAGACGTGAAACAACCCGGTGATACTCTGTGACACAATATTTTATTTGTCCATCTGATGACTCGTATTGCGCAATTTGGCGTCCATGATTGTCCTTTCTTTTTTCTTTACTTGGGCTAACTAACACATTTGACAGAAAACTAAAAGTTAAAGTCAAAATCGGTACCTATCAAAATGTAACGAGGCCATTTTTTTGGCAACCCTCATACGTCATTATGAAGGTTGCCAGCTAATAAAAACATATGTGAATAAGTATTACTGGGCCACCGACATAACTCTACTCTCACTTATCAAGCTTTATCCATATCAATGTAATGTGTGTGTGTTTATAATTATGCAATAACTTCAATACTGTTCGAGGCAGCTTGTTATTCGTTATCTACCATCTATAAGGCTTGCATTAACAAATCTATATCTTTGAAATTACGACCGATGTCGAAATGTAAGGCCTTGTGAATGCAGCTATTAATGTAGCCAATTAATAAAGTACAGATGGGAAGATATAGGGTGTTGCTTTTAGACTTCCGGACACGAATTTTTTCACGGTTTTCGAAGTTTTTATTAAGGTTGATTGTTGATTAAATTTGGGCGTTTTATGAGTATTCATGGTTGCTCTTTTCCGGTACTTTGGATTACCTTAATTTGACCAATTTAGGAATCAGTATGGAAAGATTGTCCTTTGAGATAAACAAGTTATGGCGTTTCTGTACAAGTGCCCTTTTACCAGGAATTTTAGCGATTTAGGGAAAGATCTACGTTACTGAAAGATCTCTGCAAGTGATTTAAATTTTTACTGTGGACTAGCTGCCTAATAGACGTTTTCCTGTCCTCAATTTCCATACAAAAAAGTACTTTCAGTATTTCCTGAATTTGAACATTTTCCGGGAAACTTTTTCAATTATCCTGTCCATAAAAACCCAATTCGGACTATCACAACATTTGACAAAAAATAGCTAAAGTGGTCCAGCCCTTATCAAGTGATGCACTTACAAACAAACAGCATTTCATTTTATTTATATTGGTAGACAAAGCTGCGGTAGAGTTACCGGTATTGTTAACTTAACATCGAAATATCTTTATAAGTTATAACTTGCTGGGGCTGCCTCAATTTTGTGCTGTAGAACAATTGTATGAAAAACAATTTATAACCTTTTTTTTAATAAGTTGTAAGAACTAATAATAATTTATATTTAAGTTCAATTCAATCTACTTTTGTCTAATTGGCCAGTTGCAAATACGAAACCGACTGTCAAAATATGACCTTAATGTGTATTTTATTTAACCAATTAATATAATAAATAATAATAATTGACAAGCACCAAAACGGACATACAACAAACATTGATTGGCGTCCGAATGTGGGGCGCCAGCGCAAGGACAACGCGAGTTTGCGTCTCGGCAATATTCGGCTAAGTTCGGTTTACGCCCACTTTGTACGCAATTGTGTAAATGACATGAAAATAGTTCGATGGACTATGAATATGACAATATCGAGTCTGTATTTATTTTTACTTTCTTTAGCGCGCAGATGTTTTAATTGTAACATCAATTGTTGAGTTACTGGGTTAGCGTTCTATTTTTGTTTTAAAAACAATATTATATACCTATTTGAAAAATATAATACTGGTAAATATTATAACAATAGTGGAACATTTCAGGCAAGAACTCTACTTAACAAAAAGGTATTTCTTCTGAATAAATAATTGTATGTTTAATTCTCAGGTAAAGGATGTAGGTAATATCTTACGGAATCCGATGGCAGCAAGCCAATGGAATCCCTATTTATAGCTGCACCACGGATAACACTTTAGCTTAGAATTTGCATACAGAATTCAACGAATAAAGTTAAATTGAAAATGTCTTAATTATACAAATACTTATAGAAAATGGATATATTCATAGCCAAGACTCAAATTACAATTTGATTGACCTACCTGCATCTAAATCAATGAGGTTATTGCTACAAGTAGGTACAGTCAGCATGTTAAGTTAATTCTGAACAATAAATGATAAGATAACCATAGACGTTAAATGTTATTACTTAGTGAGATACTTTTATATTTTACATAATTTTGTCAAAGCTGTTTAAATTCTCTTTTTTCCCATGAAAACTTATGTCTCTTTATGCAATACAAAAAACAAGTACCTACTTACATTTAATTTACTGTTTAATTCTGCTTACGTATATTTCTGTTTACAACTAAGCCTAGCACAGTATTATTATTCCTACATATGCATCATAATTTCCAAAATTCATCGATCTTCCTCCCATCGCTTCAGCCATTAATTTTTCATAAACGAGAAATGTTCTCAACTATACAAAATTATAATTTACTTTAGTTAGCTGCTGACCATACTAGCACGAGTACAAGTTACATAATTTGCAATAGTTAGCTACCTTGACATGATACCACGACTTGTTTACGTTGCATACCAGTCATTTATCTTGGTATTAGTGATCTGTCCTGCTCTATACCTTGCGTGCTATGCAATATGATCCAGGTCTCTACGAGATCTATCTGATATTGGAGTTTTTATTTCTTAGTTGTTTCAGTTATGATGAGGAACGCAAAATGGGACGAAACAGAAGTAAATGATAAATGATTTATTTTCTGTAAGTAGGTTTGTACAAACACTTTTACACCTCAATTATATATTTTTAAACTAGATGAGGTCGGCGTTTCCTATCTGACTATTCTGAGAAGAAAGGCCGAAACAAACTCAGAGGTCACAGTCTCTTTTAAAGTCCAGACAAAATCTTGGTCAGATTGTGTGAAGACCATGTAGATTGGTGTCTGAAATGGTCTTTTGAGGAAAGAACCACACAGATTGAGCGGACCTGTTCAATCAGTGCACGCATTTGTCGAAAATTGTGCAGCTCAACTCAGAACTTGAGGAGCTCAACAATTCGACGAACAAAGTAAAATAATGAATAAATGTTTCGGGGCCAAAAAAGAATAAAACGTGGGGCGAACAAGGAATATATGGGGTGAAAGTTGTGGGGCGAATGTGGAATAAATCTGTAGTTTACTCTACTGCAACTAAAATACTAAATAGTAACTATAATACGTCATGCATGACTTTCGTTTTTCTTTAAATTGGGTGATGTGATTTCGTCTTTGTTTTTGATTGGATGATTTATTATTTTTACAAGCTTTCATTTAGCTTGCACTGTTCGTATGTAAGTATTTAAGTATGTAAGTTGTCCGTCAAAAGCAAACCATTTTTTAGTTTTCGTTTGCTTCGTTATATTCTAACTATTGAATTTTTAACCTTTGTTTTTGAGTTTAATTATCATGAAAATATACTTGGAAAAACTTCACAGGAACTTAGAAATATATGAATGTTCAACTGTTGCTATGCTGACACAGTAGAGCATTGAGTCTTATTTATAGAACAATGACTCAAACTATTTATTGGCATTTTTGGATTGTTAAGGATCAGTCAGAAACATGAAGCTTGTTGCCCTTTCCAAAGTGTAGTAGGTACCTACGGAGAACAACTGGCAAGAAACACCATGGACACTCTATAAAATTATATTGTTACATAATATTAGTTACATCATTAATAACACTAAAATAGGTATCTAATTCCCATAAAAATCGATCAAGACCTGTAACAAAAAACTACACGCATCATAATCCATAGATTTGGCAACAGACATCCATCTTGATCTCGATCATTACATAAGCACATAAACAAACACACAAGGAGAGCGATGCTGGCAAAAAGTGAAAGTTGTTGCAGCCAAAAAAGAATCGAAGTGGCCTTTCATTGCCACCATCTCAATACCCACCCTATTACAAAGTGTTAGAGATGATTTTCGATTGCTGAGCCGTGATATTTTACCAGTAATGTTAAGTAAGGCATTTTGTAAGGCACTTGTCGTGGACTTATCCGTCTGTCAACCAGTTTTGTATAGTCTGTTACATATAAAGGAAGGTTGGGTCAAAATATTTAAAGATGGAGAGCAGTCTTCCCTTTTACGCTTCAGCATTTTAAGTGCGTAATTTGGTTGCAGTTTGTCTTCCCATTCTCCGTCGATGAGACGGGGGATGAACGTTCTCTATACTTTCCAACTTTTTAGCTAAAATCTGGTGTGAAAAGTGTATCGGCGGGAAATCGGTCGTTTCTTACTGGAAAGTAGACTAGTGATTGATCTGAAAAAAATAAGAAACCAGAGTCTGCCATGACAATTGTTCTTGTTGCCACGATCAAGTAACAAGAAAGGTAACAAACTTCGATCAATAAAGTAAGTTTTTCTATCACCATGGCAACAGAGTCAACAAATTGATAAAACCTATAGATTTCTTACAGTGGTCAACCATGACTGTAAAGTTAACACACTGTCCACTTTATATTAATACTGTGAGTGACACAGTCCACAACAAATACCAATAAAAACATTTACGACGAGTTTTTATAACCTCAAAAAAAGTTAAGTCATCGACGCCTACTCTGTATTCAAATTCCAACTTCTTCTGTAACAAAATAGAGTACAATTTTGTATGTAACAGGTAAGTCATCGTCAACTACTGACACATTCAAATTCCAACCTCAACGTTTACAAATTACAGAACAATTTTGTTTGTGATACTAACATTAATAACTTACAATGACATAAGTAATAAACAAATTGAAATCCGGTTTTTTCTTAATATTAGATACGTGAGATTTATTCGTAATTTAGTGCCACGTACTAGGATAGTTCATTTCTCGAAGCTTTGAATTTAAATTGAAATTCTGTTTGAGTTTTAATTGCTTTCCATCGCTTAGTTAGTTATTATGAGGATTTATTTTTGATAGAGCTATTGCATTGGAAGACGTCGTGCTTACATATTTTGTTTTGACTTTAGTGTTTCGGATTAATTGGATTTTATGAAATTGTATAAGTAACTATAATTATGAATTTTGCATGCTTGAATTGGTACAATACAGTGGACTGCGCATTCACTTAACATCTGGGAAATGTATAAAATGTACTGTGTTGAGCAATAAATATTTGAATTTGAATTTTTGCTTGCTTCGCCAAATACTTAATAATATTAAATGAAATTACGTAATTATTAACTTCTGAAACACGTTTACAAGTTTGGTCAACATTTTATTAAAACTAAAGATGGCGCCGCCATTCAAACTCAAGAGGTAATAGTCTCTTTTAAAGTTCAACCACTATAATATTAAATTTTTTGAGTCAAATAATAATATGTATTCATTTTGACACTGTTCTTTTTTATTTTAAAAATCTAGACTTCAGACGTGCGAGCAAACCTAAATTACCCTGGCAGAAAGATATACTTAGCACCTTTCCTGCAAGATGTCATAAAAGGCGACTAAACTGATGACATTATATTGAACCCATCTATTTGGGTTATTTGTAGTGGGCAACTTAGACAGAATATAAACACCTTTCGCAGTATTCGCAACAATACAAGTTTATTTACCTACTGAGGTTGCTGTTCAACTCCAAAGTGATTAAATTATTAAAGCGATTCGTTATCTCCATAAACAATGCAGGGATGTTGCCTACAGAAGCATAAAATGTAGGTACCCTATACCACTGTGTATGCAAATTGCAAAGTGGTGATTAAGTGGCTTTGAAGACAAACAAAGACATATCTTAATGTGTGCATAATATTTAAATAAATTCTAGTGTAAAAATAAATATCAACAACATTAGTCAAGACACATTCATCAACATCATCATAATGACTATTACGCTTGTATTCCTCTAAGAGGTGTTTATTACATTCCAAAGAGATTGAAGTATACCTACAGGGTGGTAGAGAGATTGGTGCCGATTCTATTGTTCACAAACTAAACTAAATTTAAGTTAAGTGAATCTTTTTCTTTTTATTTCATTAAGAAAAAGACAGAAGATAAATGGTTTTAGTTTGCGCGTCGATGCCGCCATGTATTATATGTTTTTTTTGTTTTAAATGACCTTGGTACACCCACATTTCGCCAGTAAACCATCCATGTAAGTAATATGTCCGAGAAGAAAAAAATGTTTTCTTTCTTAAGTCAAGTATTGCTTTGGTTTTGAAAGTGATGATGATTGATGATAATGATATTATTTTTGTAAATAGGTTAAAAAAAAACACTATCTAGTCAAAAAAAAAACACGTTAAAACTAGATGAGGTCGGTGCTTCCTATCTGAACTACTCAGAGAAGAAACACCGAAACAAACTGAGAGGTCACAGTCTCTATTAAAGTTCAGACTTTATCTTGGTGAGATCAGATTTGCATTAGGTTAATGTCCTTCTAAAATCGTTTTATTTTCCTTATACCTAAGATTCTACTAAATCAAATCCTTGTCAGACAAAAAAGCTCGTACCATGAAAAATGTAAACATCTTGACATCGATCATCGTCTGACATATTTCTGAGAACCTAATAAAAGTTTTATACCTATGATAACTATTAATCAAAAACGTTCAAGTTTTTATGTGCATTAGATGTTTTAATACTTATTATTATGCCAGACGTAGCTCAGAACCTAAATATCGTTTTTGCAGTAACTTTAGTTTGATACTAATCTATAAGATGGACATTTATGGCAGATTTTTATTAGAGTAGGGGAAAAGTGAGACCAAAGAAATGATGGATGGGTTGTGTGAAAGATATATGGCTTGAAAGGATACTACTGAGACGACGGCTAATAGAAATGAATGGTAGAAAAGGCATGGGCCAACCCCAAATAAATTGGAATAAAGATGAGGATAATAAAAAACTAATAGATATAATAAGAAACTTCTTTTAAATCTTTGAATGATTTTAAGCAATAAATATTCAAATTTTTTAAAAAGATTTTTCTAACTTTCTTACCCCTGTCTATTACGTAACTTTTTAGTTGGTTTATCAACCAGCATCAAACAGTTCCAGAAAACTAAGAAGCATTCTTATAAGGCTTAAAATACGGTCTTCCCTATCCGCCGGAAAGGTAGAAAAACGGGACTCAGTCCATCGCAAAGCAAACGTCAGACACATCCAATACTCATACATATTAAAGCCGTCGACTGTACCGTAAGCTGCGCGTGAGTGCCTCCGTGGGAGATTACAAGGCCTACAGGTCTAGCATGGCTATAGATGTGCTAATTGAATCATTCATTCACCAGTCTTACGTTCAATTGAATGGCAACTCCAATTATTTGCGCACTGGTATGGAATTAGCAGGGTTTGGCTAAATATGTGGGTATATTAATGTTAATGTTGTTGTATTTCTTTCTTGGTAGTGGATGTGAAGGATGGAATGGTGAATGGTGGGATGGAATTTGCTATGAGATCTGTAGGTTGCTTCCCGTGGGAAGAGGATGTCTTTATGGCCCATCCTATTAAGGCTCGAGGAACTGTTGAAGTAAGTTATGAATAATGTCAAAAAGTTGCAAAAAGATAGTACCTCTGTAATTTGTATGTTCTGCCTAGGTTTTTCCCTATTTTGTTGGGGTCGGCTTCCAGTCTAACCGGATGCTCTGAATACTGGTATTTTGCATGGAGCGAGTGCTTATTTGACCTCCCGGTTACTGGGTATCTTGGTAAGACTGGTTGTTGCAGTCTTTTGGACTTCTGACAACCGGTAACGACTGTCAAAGGTCTACGAATCACAGCAGCTGGGACCAATGGGTTGACGTAACGTCTGAGGCACCCAAAACCAGTTTCCATTATCCACACCGTTGACAAAACAGCTATTTCTTGATAGTTTTATTATTTATCTTCTTTCTTATCCAATTCATTATCATTCTATTATTGACCAGCTACAACGGTAAAGCTCTGAGCCAAAACAACTAAAGATTAGCGTTGCTTATTTATTTGAATTCGCACATTTTCGAATCTCAATTCCTACGTGACCAGAGGGCAGGCCTATTTTCTGGCCAAGGCTTCCAAGAGACCTTTTAGGCAGTTTTCCTATTGACATCGTGCGAATGAGGTTTTTGATGCCCTTTGATTATTTCCCCTCCTTTTTATATACTTGTATACATTATTATTTTAAAACTGTTAGCTTTTTAAACTACGTAAATATAAATAAATTTAAAAAATATATGACGACAAAAACATTCAATATATGTGTAAAAACTTTGTAATTCTCAAAACGTAACACATGATTTGTGCTTCATAAAAACCTTAAAATATACAAGTTTGAAATATAATTCTGTAGAAACCAGTCGGACTCACTTGGTTGCAAAATCTGTGTTTTATTCCTCCATAAATTTGGTACTTAATGTATTTGTGAAATGATATTTGGCGAGAGGATTCGTGATGTGAACGATATCAGGGTAAGGGTGAGAACAGAGAGGGGCAGTGCGATTTTTTAAATCCGCTGATTGCGTTGGCGTTTCGACAATGTTCGAGAGGAAGACAGATAGGTGATTGATAGTCTTTGCTTCTTCTTACTAAAAGATCTTATCTAGTCAATTTATGAGTGAAACAAAATAATAATTGTGTGATTTAATTACCGTAATTAAATTGTGTTTCCAATAAGACAGGACGCCTAAAAATCTTTTTTTTTGGACTTTTGTACTGCATGTATATGTCAGTCCGATTAATCTTATTTACTAGTTACATCATTAGTTTAACTTAAGATGATAATAGTGTAAACAAAAGACAAGCTCCTTCACTGTTAGGGTTTGAGAGTATAGAATTCATGATTCCAACCTGCAATTTGTCCAGATTCAATTTTTCAAATAATTCCTCTCTCTCTGCATGAAATTGAACTCATTCCATCAACAAATGATATACATCGTCTATTATTCCACAAGCATCACATTTAGGGGATGAAACCTTTCCCATTAAAAATGCAAAATTGTTTGATGGTATACCTATGTTGTTGTGTTTGTTGTGTGTGTATATGTATGTGTGTATCTAAAAATGTTGCTACAATTTATACAGAAACATTTATTAAAATATAAATGGCTTCCGTTTGCCCCAAAAAGAAGTATATTTTATTTAATTTATCAATCAGTGTAACTGTTTTATTTAAGATATAAATCTTGTTATCTTGGCGTCCTAAATCACTGGTAACAGTAACACCCATAAATAAAAAGTTTATCTTTCATGAAATTATATTTTTTTTTATACAAGAATAGTATGAGCTAATAAATATGTGGTAGTTTCGAGTTAAAACTCAAGTATTTTATGCAAAAAGTATAGTTTTTTGGCTAACTGTACCAAGTATTTGAGGATACGAAACTACAGAGAAACGCATCAGAAATTTTTGAGTGAGAGCGAAAAAGAAATTTCTTACTTATGTAAGAAATTGGGTTGGTTGGGTTGAAGAAGCGATTTTAATTTAGGAGAATAATCTCCTAAATTAAAATCGCTTCTTCAACCCGCTCATCACTATAGTTTCACCCTTACAACAAAAATGGCACTCAATAATGACGGAGTTGGATACAAAACCCTATATTTGGAGGCAGGGGGCGTCAATGCGATACGCCATTGCATTAAGTTTGCACAGAAAATATTAGTCCGTTCGTAACACGCGAGTTTTTTCGAATTAAATGTAAGTATTATGGATGATTTCATCTTGTGAGAAGATTGGTGGTCGGCTTTTTTGAGTTTCTGTATCAGTAATCAATTCGAAAACAGTTTCAACTTAATCTGTAACTTGCTGATCGCTCCTTCTGGTTCTTACAAGTTCATCATTCTCTTGCCCTTTATTCTAATTTATTTGGGATCTGCGCAACACATCTTATTCTTCCATACGTCTATATTAGACGCCATCTCAGTGGTCACCCCCTTTCTAGCCTTATCATCTTTCTCACAGTTCAACCATCGTGTCTGTAATCTTTCCCTACTCTTCTAGCCATCCACTGGTTACATCACTGTTTATAAGTTATCAACACAAATCATTTGCTACATTAGGTGACACTTTCAGTTTATATCTGAACAAAAAAAGTCGCTTACAGGTTTAATATTATTTTAAATCTAATACTTTTGTATTACTAGCTTCTGCTCGCGACTTCGTCAGCGTGAAATTTCACCCTTCCCCCCATTCACCCTCTTACGGGTGGAATTTGGAAAAACCCTTTCTTAGTGGATACCTAATCTTCACAAAAACACATGTCTCTAGGACCAGCCGTTTAGGCTGTGCGTTGATATATCAGTCAGTCAAGACTTTGAATTTTATATATATTCTTGTTTTAACCTCAAAACCCCCTCTTCCGTTCCTGAAATCGTTAGAATCTGATTAGAGTCTAGCAGATAGTAAAACATTTTATCACATACATAAGTAAACAATGACATAACCACACTAAAACCAATACGAACTGCCTGCGACAAAAGATACAAGTGTTCATAAGACCTTGTTCGGTGAAAGGTTATGCGCCCGCGCAGCCGGAATATATCCTTGTTCGGATTGACAGACACAAAATATGTTAATGGCGTCTTAATGCCAACACGATCATTTTTTATTTCTTGGTGACTTATTATTGAATTAAGGATGGTATATGAGGTTTTGTAGGGTTATAAATATGAAGCGGTACTTTTGATATAACTAGCTAGATTTATAGTAATTAACGAAGAAGATTTTTTTTTGAATAACCGACGTAACGTTTCTACACTAGGGGATCTAGAATAATTGTGCTCGTCGACATCCATATCACCTTGCTAAATAGAACGGTCGCATATTTTCTCTATCAACTATAACTTGATGCGCAAGCTTACTTTCCATTCTATGTTGCCATAACATTAAAAATGCAACAAAAACACAATCTAATTACGACACGTATGCACTTGAGAAAAGAAGAAAATTGCCGACGAGTTTCGCAAAGTGAAAACGGTACGATGTGTAGGTAGTTACTGTATAGAAAACTTGGTAGAAAAACTTCCCGAGTGAAATGCACCGAGTAACGTGAGATGGTAGACTACTTTCTTCGGTTTACTTTAATAGTTATCGATTTATGAAATACTAGCTGCGCCCGCGGTTTCACCCGCATAAGTCTCGCTCCCGTAAGAAAATCGGGATAAAAAGTATTCTATGTCCTAATCCAAGCCATGGTCTGCCCATGTGCCAAATTTCATACAAATTCGTTCAGCCGTTTTAGCGTGAAAGCGTTACAAACAAAAATACAAAAAATAAGATCTTTTCTCTTTATAATATTAAGTTTATAAGTAGGCTTTCTATATTTGTGGATAGGATTTTAGTGAAGTCGGTCTCTTTAAGTTACTTCAAGTATCATCATCGTCTGCTTAGCCTTTTCCCAATATTGTTGGGGTCGGCTTCCAGTCTGAACGGATACAACTGTATTCCGAACACGTAGAGGTTAAGTGAAGAACACCTAGTAGTTATTTGTGTATGCCACTTACTGTAGCAGGACACATTGATATCTACTTTATAATGTTGTAACACCTTTCAAATTCGGCAGTATTTAAAGTATGATTTTTTGTAGCAGTACCTACTTATTGATTTATCATTGAAACTAGGAAGTAAAATATAGCGTCGCGGCGTCGCGTGTCGCCATAATTTCACGCTACAATTCTTTTCTATTTCTATAATATCCGTCAAAAGGCTTTGACTATATAACAGCCCATGAATTTACAAATTGCTTAGATGGCTGATAGAAACAGCGAAGTCTCCCTTTTTTACCTTTTCATCATAACGTTTTCCCGCCTATTTACAATAAAAAGTACACTAGATCCTCACTCCTGTTCGTCCTCTAGTATATGAACATGAATCATGAATGCGACTGAATACATCTAAAACTATTATTTTCTTTCTTTTCCAGTCCAGAGATGGCGCTGTTATGGTGTGTGATGGCGTGCGCGCTGGCAGCGGCGCAAGCGCAGTCGAACTACGACTCTCAAGCGAACAATATCGAATACCAGGGAGAGGGACTCCCTGAACAAACTGTGCTGGATGGGAAGGTCAGTGTTATTAACTTAGTAAACCACAAAAATGAAGCATAACAGGACTTCTTTTGGCTGAAAATAATGATGATGCCGCAAAAAGAAACCCGACCGAAGAAGATTTACATATTACTAAAACGTAGTCAACACAGTTGGTCTGGAAGTAATAATATCTGGTCTGGCCTAAAGGTTGGTGGCCACTTGCGACGGCTTCGCAAGGTTGCTTCTGTCACGGCTTGGATACGCGCAAGCTGGTTGGCTTATATCGATAGTTTACTGTACTTCGTCAGTGAATGGCACGGTGCATATGACACTTTCGAGGTTAAGGTAGAATTTAGCTGTTGCTGTTGTTTATATAATCGTTTTAATAACAATCTTGTTTGAGTTTGAGTCTTGGTCACTTTAATAAAGAAAAACTCCATTCTTACATTCTATATTTGCCACCATTTTGAACTAGCTAATTGTGAACGTAAATTATAATCTTTTAGGAAATGTAGTTTGGCCTTTCGAAAGTCAGTATGTAGATCCAAACCCATTTCCATGACATTCGAATCAAAATCTCTCCATTCCACCTTATTTCGTCGAGAAAATTCACTTTTTCATAATAACATAGCGGTCACCAACAATAATGGTTACAATCGTACTTACGTGGTTATTGTTACCCACAACACAAAGTGGGTCTAACCGCAGTGTACCGGTGTAAGAGCGAGTCTGTCGTTACTCATCTGCTCGCGTTAGGAGCATCGCACGCGCAGCGATATGTAACAGGATTGGTGTGATACAATGTTGCGGGTGTTAGTTTGTTTACAATATGTGTTGTGTAATAGTGTTGGGATTATATTGGCTATAGAACGCGCGTTCTCTTCTTTATTAGCTAATAGTAGATGCAGTTTAGGTGAGGGTTGTGTAGATAGAAGTATCGATCTTCACAAGGGTTGCCCTGATTACAATCTATCTATACTAATATAAAGCTGAAGAGTTTGTTTGTTTGAACGCGCTAATCTCAGGAACTGCTGGTTCGAATGGAAATTTTTTTTTGTGTTGGATAGTCCATTTATCGAGGAAGGCTATAGGCTATATAACATTACGCTACGAGGAGCCGCGCAGCGTGTGACACCGCGGGGAACAGCTAGGATTATTATAAAGGTGGACCCACCGGCAAGAAAAAGTGCCCGTGGTCCACCCAGGTGGACTAAGCAGGGGGAACACGACCGAATCCTGAAAATATTGGACTTATTTTTGCACAGTGTGCACCAACCTGTTTATGGCAATTCTAGGCTTTCCATAAGAGGATATTTTTATTTATCTTTCGCCTTACTTTTGTTTTCATTAGTTATTTTTGCTTCGTAAAACCGGAAGGCGCCTTCTATCAGCGCGACCACACGTTCGAGATCACCGAATAAAAAGTGACTTACGAACACGTCGATCGCGTATTCCCGCGACGATTTCTTTTGATTAGGACGCGGCCTAAGGCACATACACACTTGCTGATGATGCCTCACTGCGATACCTCGCGATCGCTGTGTAACTCGCTACCTTGATGTCACCTCCATGTAAAACAAATGCATGGTAATACACACGCACGCACAATGCACATGCCAGGCATCGAGGTAACTCCCAAGCAGCCCGGAAAAAGGATTACATGATAATCAGCCCGTCTCTCCTCCTTGATTCTGACTGCAGTACGACTGAATTGAGATATCAACACTGACGGTATCTTAAAGCTTTTAAGATAACAAAAACTGCACTCAGTTTAGTTCAGGAATTTCGGAGAAAAATGACACCGCGTCATGAAACCTCTACCCAAGTACCCATGTCAAGCGTTTACAAAATGGACATTATGCTTCTCTGACGCTGATAAAATACACTACATCATCACGACTCGCACAAAAAATTATTAATTTACATTTACTGGGTATAATTTACAAAATGGCCTTAAAGATAATTAACAGTTAATCGCGGCGTGATGTGACAGATGTATTCAAGTTTTGTGACATTGAAATCTCTGAAACGGTGCATTATGGCGATGTAAATTATATATTATATTTGAAATGACTGGAGAGTCCATCGCTGTAAAGAAGCAAATTTATATTTTGTCTATACATGAGCTGGAAGCTTTTTGAATGAAGTCAAAAGAGAGTTTGAATATAAGTATTATAGTCTGTCAATTCAGTCACAGTCAGAGGTTTTGACTGAAATTACGGTTGAAGATCCTCGTAGTTTTCCATAAAGCTATCCATATAGATAACCCGTATGCACCTATATGCAAGTAATGGTATCATAAATATCGCTTTCGTGCAAATGCTGTTCTAAAAAAAATATTTTTTCGTATTACCCTCATAAACATTGCATTCATGAGTTTTAGCCATAGTAATTATTAGCGACTGTTTAACCTTACATTTTCGCGTTAATAAACAAAGGGTTTAAAACGTTTATAATCTTTTTCTGAAAAATGTTCACTACCATTTTATAATTGACGATTTCTCAACCCACAACAGATGTTGTTCCAACTTTGGCAGGTCGGAGTAACCTTGACTCAGATACCATATTTTGTAAGCGCTCAATGCATCTCAACCTTTTGTCCTGGAGATTTTCAAGAAATCTGTGGTCAACGGCTTTATTATTTCGCAAAAGTTTGCGTTACTCAGTATTCGTAACTAGAATTTGGGAAGATTGTAATCTAATCGAAATAGAATCTGTATAGAAGGGGAGAAGAGTGCAGATGTTTTGCCCAAATCGATTTATGATATGTTGATAGTGATAGTCATTGTCGGTCTGAAAGTAGGGAAGGATAAAAAGAATTATCAAAAACGGACTACTCTGTAAAAAGTTAAGCGTGGTCATAAATAAAAAAAAAACGCGTCGACTTGAGAAACTCTTCCATTTTTTCCTCGGTTAAAAATAAGAGTCATTTAAATGTATGCAGGAAAAATTACTAGTCATCCGTCAGTAAATCTACTGATATAAATACATATATTGTATATATCTTGGGAAAAGGCTAGGCAGCAGATGATAATGAAACATATCTTGTGTAATTGATTGTGATTGGCTTATTTTAAAAGTTGAGACGAGTATTTTGAAAAGATTTTGAAAACCCTGGAAACGAAACAGAAAGGCTTTCAGGATCTATAAGAATAAAAAAAAGGAACAGATTCCCACTTTGGATTTCAAATAGCGATCGTGTGTGAACTGACCTTTAAAATTAACTGTGCCAGTTAATAACTGCGTTTCATAGACTTTTATTTTATGATATTATTCGATGGAATCGTAGGAGGCGGAAATAGATTTTTAATCAAATATCAATTTCTGTGGACGACTTTTTAGTATTGTTATGACTTTTTGCTGGTTTAACAAAAAGTCATAACAATAGCTGTAGTTTTTGTTGGTTTGCAATTTTTCGGTTCTAATCGGTTGTAAAATCTGTTTAGGCTTCTGCATGATGTGGTGAAAACCACCGAGCTGGCATAAAAGTTAGTTTTTGAAGTAAAAACTTTTTAGGCGCGTTGGGAATTATTTGAAATGGGAAAAAACCATTGAACTCGCGCCACTGTTACCGTAAGCGACACCGCGCGTGTTTTGTTTATAAGATGATTAAAAATATCCCCGCTTCGGATGTGTTCGGCTGTCCTCGGGATGTACTCGGTTTTAATCTTTAATGATGTCAGTGAGTGATGGCAAAGTATTGTTTGTGTTTTGTTTTCACTTCTGTCGGCACTCCCGGAGTGCCACTGTTTTTTATAACTTCATACTTCTAACTTCTCTTCTTCCAGCTGGTCCTTAGCAGCTTTTAACAGAGAGAAGTGGAAAGAGAGTAGTAGGGTCAAGCTGGGCAAAGGCCTCCCCCTTTGCCCAGCAGTGGGACATCACAGGCTAATAATAATTATATAAATAACTTGTAACTTCTCTTTGTCCATCGCCTTCTTTCTTCCCCGGTACATAAGCTTAAGGTATTATAAATGCGAAAGTGTGTCTGTCTGTCACCTCTTCACGCTTAAACCGCTGAACGGATTTAGATGAAATTTGGTACAGAGATAGTTTGAGTCCCGGGAAAGGACATAGGGTAGTTTTTATTCCGATATTGCAGCGGGATCGACACTTGAGCTTGTGAAACCGCGGGGCGCTGCATGCTAGTAGTTATATATTCATCATAACATAGCGTCACGCCTGTATTTTCCAAAGAGTTAGGCAAAGTAGTATCTATAGTACCTACTCCCACATGTCGCCAGTTATGATTGAGTCCCATGTAGGGGGCGAGCCTATTGCCATCAACCGGGCACAAATCCCAGCAGTGGAGGCCCAGTGGTAACGGCCGCGACTTACGAGTTGTAGGTCGTAGGTTCGAACCCAGACAAGTGCTTTACTTTGTGTAAATTATTTCATCACCACTCTCAAAACGGTGAAGGAAAACATCGTGAGGAAACCGGCATGTTCTAGAACCAAAAATTCGAAGACATGTGACATCTGCCAACCCGCACTGGGCCCGCGTGGTGGATTACGGCCCACTCCCTCTCATCGAGAGGAGGCCTGTGTCCCAGCAGTGGGAACATTAAAGGCTGATTATGTATGATGTGTGGCCACAAATCCAGACTCCGGGTTGCTACTGAGAAATCCCACATGGAAAAGGCCAATAACACTTTTCCCGATTATATTTATTTCTTTTATATTTGAACTTTCATTTCTGTGCTGCAATAGATGATAGTTGAATTGCCAAGGTAACAAAACTGGCAGTAAGGAAAGTCCCCGAATCCAACTTCGATCACAGTTGTAAGAATTTACGCCTTTTAAAATAGGCACAAAGTTTCTAAGCTCACATTCAAACGCCGTACTAGACGAAATATTGTTATAGTGTGATTACAGACAGACAGCCGGCGGCCAGGCCATTGTGGCCATTGTAGCCAATAGCTGCAGTGCCAACATAGCTTCAGCCGTCTGAGAGACGAGATATTGTTATTGGGCCGTGAAAGGAAACATATACCTTGTAGATAGGCACGCTTGTCTGTTGTTGTGATAGTCTGAATGCTGGGTGTGTGTCCATTGTTTTACGGCAAGTCATGTTGAAACTTGGGGTTTTGGCCTAATATTTTGCTTTAGATTCCTTCTAGATTCAACTTGTATTTAAGTATTTTCTAAATATTGTTGCGTGCCAGCAGTGGTGGGCCAGTGGAAACGGCGGCGACTTACGAATTGTAGGTCGTAAGTTCAAGTCCTCCAAACCGTCAAGTCCTAGAAACAAACTTTTGAAGACATGTGCCCGCGTCACAGAGAGGAGACACAGTGAAAACATTGGTGACACAGTAGTTTCTTTATATATTGTTACGTGTAGGTAATTTTTACTTGGAATGCGCCTACCATGTGATTAAGGAAGGGTGCAAGCAGTAGTTTCGGCACTGAACGAGGGAAAAATGTTCCTGCTTTTGAGCAGGAACACTTCATATGGTGCCCTACTATGGGGTCAGAAAGCACTCGTTCACCATAAAGTAAAACACAATGAAGGGACTCTATTTTTGGGTATGATAACTCCAAACCCTTCTACATTCCCCAGCTATACTTATGTCCAGTAGGTTACGATTGTCTTACTGTTCCACACGTTATTTTTCGTATCGTGTCGTACTCCACAATGGAAACTAACCCCGATAGTAACTGCCCGAAGGTAATAATTAGCAGTAAAGATTTATAGCAGCGTTTGGCATGCAACTAACTAAATATAGAATTGTTGCTACAATCATCTAGCTGGAGATACTGAACCCTTGCTTTTTGTTCGAGATTCTTGATTAACTTTGATGTACTGTCTTTGGGCAGTGGATAGAATGGACAGCTTTTAGATAGTTACATACTTTTAGGAACGAGATAAAGGAGGTTTAAG
Organism: Oligia latruncula; assembly: GCA_948474745.1. NCBI lineage: Eukaryota > Metazoa > Arthropoda > Insecta > Lepidoptera > Noctuidae > Oligia > Oligia latruncula. The sequence continues at coordinate 2,579,793 of OX419685.1, forward strand.
TCGAAAGTTACATATAACTGTCTCGTTGGTCATGCGTTGCTTGAGGTCCTGGGGTGGATGTCCAGGTCGGGCAAAGTGTTATTTGGTTTTCTTTCTGGAATTTCTCAGTAGCAATCTGGAACCAGGATTTGTGCCCGGTTAGTGACAAAAAGCTGGCCCCTGTTACATGGGACTTAAATATAACTGGCGAAATGGTGGTCTATAGGTAAACCTGTGTTTAACCCTGTTATGAGTGAATGCATCGTAAATAATCGTCTAAACTCGGGCTAAGCCGAAGCAAAGCGAACGATGTCGTTTGCCCCTTGCGGACTTAGAATCAATTATATTTAGGCACGCAGGTTTTCTTCCGGATGCGTGATATTTTACGCCAGTGTCGCGCCCCGCATACATGCTCGTTGGCGTAGATTATATAGATACAACAAAATGGGGTGTGGCTGTGTCATGGACAGGGCCGTGTGTTGTACGTGAATACGTTTACGTAACGGGGTTGATCCGCTCGACCGCATTCATTCTTTTACGTTCCCGGCACTGCTTGACTCGGTCATATATGCTGTTCTATTGGTACCATTCGATTGCTCTTGAGAAGCTATTTCCAACGGTATACGATCTCTGTATTTGGATTTGCCTTTTTGACGCGTATAGGCCGACATTATATATTTTTGATATTGTTTTTCTTTTGATACATTATATTCACTGTCACTATTTTACACTAATGTTTTGTATACAATCGATAGATTTTGACGAAAGCTTACGATTGAAACTTAAACGAACGTCGTAGCTTTTCCGAGTCAAAAGTTATACTAATTGGAAATCTCGTTATGCAGCAAAATGACCTGAAAATGGCGGCGCTTCCCTCTCCACCGCGCACGATGCGTCACAGTCCTCACTTGGCGTAACGAACTCTTTGATCCTTTAGCTATCCAATGGTGTAATTGAATTTAAGATGGAGATGATAGATGATGCTGAAACACCAAATTGTATCCCCCGATTTTGTTATCATTGGTTTTTTGACTTGCCTCCAACTATGGAAGCAATTATAAAGACGTATTCACGTCAAAAGTGAATTGCCACCACACACTTTGAACGACCTGGGTATCAAACTCAGGACGGCATGCCCAGCAATAGCACCTGCGCCCACTAGACAAACGAGGCAGTTTTTTACGATGCTATTATATTAAATAGGCACTAGAAGCGTCGATACGAAAACAAGGCAATTTCGTTATTCAATTTTATCAATAAGTACCCTACTATTGTCTATTGGGCTATGTCCACCATTCATCCTATATTATTTATATTATAAATGCGAAAGTGTGTCTGTCTGTTACCTCTTCACGCTTAAACCGCTGAACCGATTTAGATAAAATTTGGTATAGAAATGGTTTGAGTCCCAGGAAAGGACATAGGATAGTTTTTATCCCGATATTCCCACGGGATCGACACTTTTGCGGGTGAAACCGCGGGGCGCTGCTAGTAAGAAATAATCGCAATTCTGGACTTTTATGTGAAGAGATGGGCTGTTCCTATCGGTAACTAAGCAGTTTAGATTTTGTTTCGTCTTTCTCTTGCTCTTGTTTGTGTTGAGAGTGTACTGAATTTGTGTGAAATGTGAGCGCCGGCTGTCACTGAAAACCAGTGCTGTGTCGCAGTCTTATGCTGAGCGATGGCCGATTTTTGTGGATGTGACGCATATTTACCCCCATGTGAATTCTTATTTCTGCTATTTATACTTAATTAATAACTTTATGCGTCATTTTAGACATAGATAATTATACTTTTTTACTTTCTTTTATTTTTATAAAATATTTTTATGTTTGTTGCAGGTCACTAAGCTGGATGATTTGAGTCCAGTCATATTCTTGAACAGAACGAGGGCTGCCCTCAACTGTGCCGCTGGTTCTATGCAGGTGTGTATTTGTTTGAATTCACTAAGATACAAATGATTTCTTCTGAATACTGCCAGTCTTCTGGGCACGTTTCCGGGTGACAGCGATGCGGACGAGTACGTCGACGCCTAAGTTTTAGTGCCTAGTGTAAATAGTTAATGTTAAATAGTGTAAAAGATATTATTACTGGAACGTCGTAAAAGCCGAGGAAGAAGAACCATAATTGATGTGGTATAGATGGGCTTAGAGTTTTATATTCTCGTCATCGATTTTTATAGAATGTTACTTAATGTAGCCCCTTTAAGGTTAATGGATAGTGGTAGACCGCGAAATTCAAATTTTCTTACGTTTTTTGCAATTTGCAGGTCAGTGTCAGGTTGTATCTTGACCAAAATATGATTCGCGACAATAACAGGTACATATTTAGAGAATTATAATCATTAGAATAATTAATACATCTTTCTAAGTTAGCAAAATACGTAAGAAAATTTGAATTTTGCGGTCTCAACCACCCATTCACGGTCGCTGACGTCGGTCGCGTACCGATTTATATGAACTCGAGCTCGCTGTCAAACACGTCCATTTATCGTCAGCGTCTTGGTACGCGTGTTCGACGGTACCTACCCGATCGACGTCAGCGTAAGAGAAATTCAGGCCTTAAACTACGACAATACACCAGACACAAAAAATATGTTTGACATTTGCGTCGTTTCTGTCGTAAGTAGTCTTAACTTGGATTTACGTTACTAGTGCTATTACTTAAGCTTCGAGTTAATGAATAAGATTGTTGGTTATTGGATCCATAGGTCAGGATGGGAAGGATACATATGTCCATAATGTTTCGCTTGTGTGTCAAACGCAGGTTTCCTTTCATAAGCCGTTTCATGGACCAGTAGCTCTTCTAGGCACTTTCCGTTCGTCTTAAGAAGGAAAACGAATCAACAAAGAACACGTATACTCTTACTGCAGTGATCTTGCTTTGACACCAATAGCTTTAATAAGTTTGTCAACAGAACAAGTACTAACGGTCCGTTTAACTATCGGTAACCGTTGGGTGCTCTGTGTCGTCGTCCGGCATATCTACGAGTAGTTACCACGATAACGACTCTTCGAGATTTGTGCCAGAGATATGTGAAATTCCTATAGTGAGTTCTTGTTAACGGGCGGTTATCTTAGCATCGGTTACATTCGATTATATAGGGTGTGTGTGGTATATTTGGATTCAGAGCGGTGTGTTGATCTTACTGTTTGTCTTTGTGTTGTGTATCTTAGGGCTGACTCTTCCATCGCCAGATATCTTTTATTCGAAGAATTAAATTAACGTTTGACAGATTTTGTATGAAATAACTGTCAAAATTTCAAAATTATTTCAAGGTGATTGAAATATCAGCCCCGAGAGCTGTTTTTTCCAACGCCAGATAATTAGGCGATTGGTGGCTAAAAATGACACTAAATTTCATCTTCAAATAAAATTAAATAATAAAGGGTTTGTCCATGTAAGTACCTAATAAAATTGTAATTTCGGAAATCGTCCCTAACATAGACGTTCTAATTAGACAATGAAAATACATCAGAAATTCTACCTATAAATTTTGGAGCAGAATTAGATAAAAAACTCTTTCGTTTTTAACCAAAGAATATTAATAGTACAGTTAAAGATACGTTTTTCAGCATAGGGAACCAGAACTATTTGGTGTTCTGCGAAATGTTGTAGGCAAAAATTTATAACTGTTGGTACTAAATATTAACCTAACTTTTTCAGATCGAGTTGAAATTCAACGAGAAGTTCTATGGCATAGCGTACGCGGACTTCGACCGTCACTCAGCTTGCCAGGTGGTGGGCAAGGGAGCTCTCTCCTACAAGCTGGAACTGCCGCTCAAAGGATGTGGCACCAAGCAGGTAAGCTGTTAAGCAGTGGCGGAGGTTCCATACAACTAGTTTCCTACCGGCTTCTCTTTGAAAAATATCACAGTCAGTATTCTATAAACAAATAATATAATCATATTAAAGATATATTCTCCGGCTTACCTCTTACAAAAATTGGTCTTCGCTACTGCTGTTAAGCACAATTATCTATGTGCATTCTTTGTTTGACGGACCCATTACTTTAGCTTATCTAGTTACGTCTGAATTTTTAAGAGTCAGTGTAATGTGTAAAGAACGGGCGAGCTTCTAACAGTGTCACTAAATGTTTAATGTAGCCTTTAAATATCTGAGGATGGGCTCAATTTACGGGCCTTCGAAACCACGATTAATGGCCTTTTTGACGAACATCAAATTCAGGCTCCATATATCGTTCTCCGACTGCAAATTTTTAATTTTCTAGCCGCGCACTGGCGTTTTTGTGAACCATATTAGCCCAGGTTCACACGGGTGATTTTTTCCCGCGGCGGTTTTTTTTCGCGCACTGGATTTTCAACAATATCAGCACCCACTGCTGGGACACGGGCCTCCTCTCTGTGAGAGGGAGTGGGCCGTAATCCACCACGCGATTGCTGGACAGTGATGGATTTTCAACGTACAGCTGAAAATCGAACAGTGTGCTTTTTCAACGCGCTGGGATGCACTCTGTTGGATTCTCAATGTTCGGCTCAACACCGAGAGTTCAAAATGTAATAAGCGATACAATTCCGCCGCCATATTTTTTCGTCCGATCGAACGTGGGCTTAGATAGATATCAAATGAACTTACTTAGATACTTACATAAATATCAAATGAAATATGGTTATTTATTTATTAAATTCTTTCTTCCTTTCCAATAGGAGCCTCTACGAGTCTTCACAAACAACATAGTGGTCCGGTTCCATCCAGGACTGGAGATGGATGGAGACGAGGTCATCACCATCGTGTGCCGGTACCCACCACCCATCGTGCCCAAACCAGTGTTCAACCCCCTCGTTTTCACGTAAGTGTTTATAGGCAGCCGACATTACTTTGAAAAATTAGATAATTTTATTGAAAGAAAGAAAGAAAGAAAATAAGTTTATTTGCGGCAAACATGACGCATAAAAATAAAAAAACACAAAAAAAAAACCAAATAACAATTTGGGAATTGCGTCACATCTACGCAAAACGGCCATTTTGAACCTTATTGTCTATGCATAGAAAATTTCAAAGCAAAATCTTTCAATTAACCTCCCGAAAGCTTTTCGCTTCTCGGAGAAGCTCTTGCGTTTGATGGTTTGTAAAAATACTTAAGTGAAATTGCGCAGTTCTAAAAAACCCTTATTTCAGACATATCAGGCCAAAAGTTGTTAGTGAATTAGTATGGAGTTTCTTGCCCATTCTTCTCCATAGGAACCTACTAAGCTTTGGAATGGGCAACTAGCTTCATATTTTTGACTGGCGTACAGTCACGAGCACTAATATGTCAACACTTGGCAACTTTCAATTGCGATTTTTTCGTGAAATAACGAATGCAACGTTGAAATGCGACACTTTACATAAACCTATGGGTTCGAAAATACTATGTTCGTAATAACATAAAATTTCATTCAAAATTAAAGGAGAAAATCGCTTTTGAATAAAGCCAAGTGTATACATACTTATGCTCGTGACTGTACACGTACTCCTTGACAATTCAACACTGCCTGTAAATGGTTTAATTGAAATAAATGCTTTGAGTTCATTTTTGAGTAAGTGTTTTAATTTTGAATGAGTGAGTTATTTTATTGAGTTAAAAAAAAAACAAAAAGTAGTTCCAAATGAGTAACGGTAGCTTGATATCCACCGATCAAGCAATATCGCATAATATTTTTGAAATCGTGCGTACTTGTCATATTTTTAATCTAATTTACGCTTCACAGCCCCGAAGCCGGTCCCCTGCCAGCAAAGGCTCCCCTTGCGGGCACCCACATCCTGATGATAATCTGCGCGATCCTGTTCCTCACGCTGCTACTCCTGGGTCTGGGAGTGTCCTACCTTTGCCTCAGAAGACGCGCTCTGCCCGCTCCAAGGAGGTTCATCGATGACTCCTCTGCTTCTATTGTTAGCAGGGAGAGTATACAAGGTAAGGAATTTTGGTGGAGAAAAATTTGTTACTAAAATTACCTAGGACCGAGTGAAAAAATGTGCCTAACATAAGTACGGTCAGCATGAAAAGTTGGTTTTCCAACTTTCACAACAGCACATTGCTGACACACACACAAGCACTGCTGAGCTGCTTCTGTTGTTGCTCCTGATGACAGCGCTTACACAGTCATCCGATTTCTGAAAGCCGATCGATATTTGTCCAACTCACGTTGCCTGCTGTAATCGCCTTTCTAAAAATAAGACAGCCAGTCAAACAACTTGACATGAGTTGACAGTCTATGAGCATATTTTGATGTTGATTTGTTTAAAAAAAAATTGAATTATTATTTATAATTTTTTTATTACTTATTCATTTTTTTAAGCGTAGAATGGAATAGAATAGAATACTCTTTATTATGTACACCATATAAATTACAGACATAATTATAGAAACTATACAAAGGGTGACACAATGGGCGGTCTTATCACTAAAAGTGATCTTTACCTACCTAAAACCAGTACTCTAGTTTTATAAGCACTATCTGATTCAGACTATATTTCCTTTACACAGAAGTCAAAATCCCACGAGCTCATCCAGTCTACCCTGCTGCCGCCGAAGTGGCCAGCGTGGCTTCCGACACGATTCCTTCCGACTACCCTTCGGAGACGCCGAGCGAAGCCGAACAGGCTCATAGCAATGCCGCCTTTATGATGGATGAGTCTTATCATAGCGAAGGTAGGTTGAAATGTACTTAGTTCTAGAGAGTGTTAAGTATGAGTACCTCATCTACGGAATCCTGAATACCTAAATACCAACTTTAGTGTTATGTAGTCAAAGTGGTTTTTTGATTGATCGCTTAAGTACAAAGGTCCTAAAAAATTGTTACCGGCGTTTTCGGCGTCCCAACTGGGCGGCAGTAGTCACTAATGGCGCCCAGTTGGGGCTAAACTGCTTCCCGTAAACAAAGTCAAAGTGGTTTTTTGATTGATCGCTTAAGTACAAAGGTCCTAAAAAATTGTTACCGGCGTTTTCGGCGTCCCAAATGGGCGCCAGTAGTCACTAATGGCGCCCAGTTGGGACTAAACTGCTTTCCGTAAACAATGTATAAGTTTTTTTATGTAATTTCCTGATCATTCGTTTAGATGTCATTAAATGCATTGTCGTAAAGTGGTCTCACGCATTAACAAACAATTGTTACTGATGGCTATTTACCTATTTAACATCTAAGTTTACCTTAATAACCTATCTCCCTCAACCAGGCTACGGCTCCACCCGTGAAGCCATGGCAAGCAACGCGCGCCTCGTATCCGGCGCGGCGCCCGCCTTCGACGTGCGCGTGCGCGTGCAGCGCCCCGTCGTGCCGCCCTCGCCGCCCTCCACCATCACACTAACTGAGACCGACGGAGGAAGCATTAGGTGAGAATCTTTTACTCTTCATGAAATAAATATGGCGTTCATACTAGAGGCCCAGTTGGGCGCCATTAATTACTAATGGTGCCCAAATGGGTCTCGAGTTACCTCAACTGGGGTCAAGAAACTTGCCTTAACGAGTCAATTGTCGCTGCGTGGATAGTGGCGAAACACCGAGCAAGGACACAGACTCATGTACTCTTGCGGAGGTAGCAATGTATCGGAGATGCTTCTTAAAAAAATAGTAGAGTAGGTCTCGATGTCAATCAAGTGTTTTCAAGATTATTAAATCCACATATTATTTATCACCCTCCACAGACAAACGATGCTCTCAGAAGAGCACGAGCGCCAGGAATCACTCCGCACAGTATCTCCTGTGGCCCTCCCGCTCCCCGCGCGCGCCTCACAGTTGCCGCCACCGGAGAGACCTCCGCGACCACCCGCGGTATATTCGCAAGTGTCCAGGGATAAACAGGTACGTGACTGGAAGAAGGGTATGAATGAGGTGATGGATTGTTGGGAGTGACAGTGCCATAGACATGTGATGTTTCACTTTAATAATGAACATAAATTTTACTTTGATTTCCTAATCAAACTTATAACATGCACAAACCTCACTATAAGCACATTTGAAAATCACAAAAAAAAAAAAACACCAAGTATCGCACAGATACACACTCACCCTGTTTTAAAACGCATACAAATTATCACTATCAACATCCACAAAATGTAAACAACTTCAACTGCACTCACATAAACTGAACCCGCATTTTTAAACACATCGAATGTGCACATTCACACCACATTTTCACAGTAATAATAATAATTCCATCATCATCTGTGTGACTAACCAGGAGTGGTCGAGACGTCCGAGGTCCATCGCCTCCCTCAACACGGAGATGACTGACACGCACTCTGTCACCGAAGTGACTGACAGATCGCACGCCAGGATGTTCCACATCAAGGTACTAATTGATCACTTACTAATGTTGTTAAGGACTGTAAGAAAGTATGTTCCAACTAGAGGTATTATTAGATGCAGTAATGATTATTAAGTTACTTTAAAATATTAGTCGAGTTACAAGTACAATCCCCAGTAGGTCACGGAAAAGACGAAACAGTGACAAGGCGTACCTAATGGCAAAAGGAACGCGAGGTTCAGCACGCTATTTAACTCCTTTTATATGAATTCATAAATGTACCTTCTTTTCTTTTCTCCACAGGTTGGGGTTCTTCATACGTTGATCATAAATAAAATCTCTTTTTGCTATAAATAAATTGTATACACCAAAATGTTAAGCACGAATTTTAATAAATTATTTTATACAGAAACCTCCTCCGCCACCTCCTGTGATGAGAGAGCGTCTGGAGACGGAAGAACAGGAGATGCTGATGGAGAGTCTTGAACCCATACCTGAGACACCCATCATGCCAGCCAGGTAAATTAGACTAATTTTAATTGGATTAAATTACGACGCAATCACGAAGAAGATTAAACAATCATGTAGTTTCTGAAAAGTTGTAGCAGCTGTAAATGCTGCTGAAAAAGCTATATGACTTATCAAACCAAGAGACCAGAGGATGCTCATTGGCCAGCTCAATAAAAAAGTCAATTTCAAAAATTTCCCAAAAACATGACATTTGAAAAATTCAGTGATATCAGAGCATGTTTGACTGGTTTCTGCCAATTCTCATGAAATCAATTATTCGCCTTTCATCACTAACAGTTCATAGTTTTTGACAACATTTCTTAACGGTCTCATTTTTGCTTTTCCAGAAAACCCGAGATCACCTCCCACGTAGTTGACGACGTGTTCCTTCGCACGATCACTGAAAAGAAGACAATCGAAGACATCGAGCGTCACAAGCGTCTGGTGACGGAGTACAAGCAGGTCCCACCTCCTCCGCCACAATTCGACGTCACCATCCGCAACCACACGCAGCCCGAGGCGCAGTGGGAGAACTTCTCCGACATCAGTTCCGCGTCAGGGATGACGTTGACGCCTAAGATGGAGAGGGTTCCATTGTCTTTGCCGCCGCAGAAATATATTGGTAAGGGTTTTTATGTTAGTGGGTCATGCAAAGGATGTCTTAAACAGAGAAAACTGGTGGAAATGAATGGGCTGCATAAGGTCCTCTCATGTTGCGATGATTTATTTCATCATATCAAACAGAAGAAGAAAACGAACCTCTCCACCACCTTCAAAAAGATCACTGCGGGTCGAAAAGATACGCTTTCAACAACGATTGGCATTCTTTATCAGTTTCGCGCTAATATTTATCTATAGACACTTGGTTCAAAATTAAGTATTCCGTTATTTTTGTGATGTTGAACAATCAGTCAAACGTTATCTTTAAAAACGTTACGAACATTTTCAAACTTCTTTTTCTGACATTTGAATTATTCATGCACCCTAGGTAAAGGCGGCCCTGACCTATTCTCCCCGGAACTGATCAAGCAAACCGGCCAGGTCTACCAGTCGCCATCATCAGACCTGCCTCTACTCCCCGAACTGCCCCCAGCCCGCAACCCTCTGTTCAGAGATGAGGATGATGAAGATGTTCCGGAACCGATACCAGCACCACCTGTGCCGGTCAACTGGAGTGTGCTTACCAGAGTGCTGAAGACCGAGGCTCAGGATGAGGTAGATTTTGTAGTAATTAATTTGAATAAAATAAAAATGTTTTTTTTTTAAATCATAGGAATTTGACTCATTCGTATTATGAAATCCAGGCTAGTTTATTTTTTAATTTAGTTGCTTTTATTACGATGAAAACCAGATCTGCGGTAACCTCCTTGTGTCGAGGCCAGATAAATGTTTCCAAAATTTCAATAATCTTTTTCCTAAATAAAGCCATCTCAATATCAGGACAGTATAGGCCTTAATGTAACATGACGTCAAATTATTCAAGCTACTGGAAATACAATAGAAACTTTGACTTTCGACCTAACACGCAATGTTCAACATCCCAGATCCTGGCCGAGAGCGAGCGCTCGCACCGGCTGACGCGCTCGGAGCGCCTGCGCTGGCGCGAGCTGATCTCCCACGAGAGCTCGCTGCGGCGCGAGCTGGCGCGCTCCAGCACTCGCGAGGAGTTCAGCAGGGTGGCGCACGACCATCGGTTCGCGCCGCTCTATGCTCCGCCTAAGTGGGAGGTTATTATTCGCATACTGGCTCCACCTCCAGATAAACCCAAGGTAAGCAGCTTAGTGGGATTGATAGCTCAGTTGCTGATCAATCGAGAAGGTTCCGCTTTGGCTCCGAAATTTGAAAAAAGAACCGAAATCTGAAAATGCAGATTGTTGGCGAGAAAAAATAAAATCCCCTAAAATCTTTCGTATTTTGCTAACTACTTGACATTACTTGAGATTCGCTTTGAAGATCTGGCAAAACTTAAAATTACTGATTTCAGGTCTTATCTCTTCTTATTAGAAGACTTTCTTGGTGTTTTTAAAGTTATGTTACTGCATTTTGTTGACCTTGACTTGATGTTCATATAAGAATCACATTGTTTTTCCTCAGAATCGTTACCGCAAAAAGACAGAGTGGGACTCCCGTTCCCGGCGCAGCTCCTTACCGACCCTGTATGAGTACGATAGCGACGCGACCTCGCTGAGGGACCCTCAGAGATCCCGCCGGTCCTCCTACCGCAGTGACCATGTTGATATGAGGTGAGTAGTTAATTCTAAACAGCAGCAAGTGGTATCGTGGCAAGCTTAGTAAGAGATGGTAGGATGAACTGGGCTCCTATCTAAATAATTTGGCCATAGATGGTAGTAGACAGGGATAAGTGAAAAGAAGGAATGAAAGCGTTTTGTGTTGTAGTAAGGTTTCTTAATGCACAGGATTAGGCCACTTTTCTCCTGAACTTGCAAAAAAATAAATTAGTAGAGCCAGACACACACTTGTCCAGGTGAAAACAGATTGTGGTTTGTGACTTGCAAGGACGTTTGAAATTAATACCATCATTATGTTTACTATGATGGCTGTTTTTACCAAGCAATCAACGTTGAGTTGACACCTTAGGAATAAGAAATCTACAAGACCCTTCAAGTAATCCTGTTTTCTCGTCCAGATCAATGTCAGAGATGATGGTGGACTACGCGCGTGAACAGGCAGACACGCACTCCGAGGTGTCGGGCGGCACGCAGCTCGGCCGGTACTACGACGACGACAGCGACTCCGAACATCCCTTCCATCAGAACCAGTGAGTACATTTTTGTTTCTCAGGTCTTAGAAGACCCGAGAAACCGGGACCCGGGATTTTTCTGGGATTTTTGTATTCATGATGTACTTTAATACATCGTGTTTGGAAATCTACGAAAAACTATCAAGGTTTCCGTCATGTGATGACGAAACTCAAGACGCCTCAGTGGTTCATAAGTAGTGATTTAGTAATTATACTTTGGTAGTTTGTTCGTAGACGTCCGCTTGCCTAACATGGATTCTATTGAGGGCCTTCCAAGAAGCGGCCCAAGACCTGGACCGTGGCATAAACAATAAATATATCGACGGCGAAGTGCCAATAACACCTAACTGACAAAGTCAAAAATTTACACAAACTAAAAAAAAACGTTCAAAAATAGACACGGTTTAGTTGGGAGGTATATAATTATGCAAAAAGAAAGTGCCTGTAATTGGTTTAATTGGAATAAGTACTTTGAGTTTGAGTTCTAAAATTATAATATTTCTCGTCTCATCAGGCCATGGTCCCGTCACTCGCTAAATCGCTCAGTGAGCCAGCCGTCGCTGGCGCGCTCGGCGACCGAGGTGGTAGAACAGTGGACAGCTCCTGAAGGTGACGTCACACCCACGCCTGGACGCAGGCTTAGAGGTAAGGATCGTTTAGGTATGCTTGCTTGCATGCTTTGAAGTGAGAAATATGAAACTTGGCGTGAGAAAAGACTTCAAGGATTTCAAATACTACTTTCTACTTCAAATCCCATGTATCTATCTATGCATTATTTAAAGTTTTGTTAATAGAGCTCATTTATTTGTACATTTCTTCTGTTAATCAAGGATATAGAATGGTTTGCAATAAAATTACTGATCTCATATTGCTGTTATTAAAAACGGGAAGACAATATTTAAATCCCGATCTTGACGTATTCTATTTGCCGTCTGATGGTAATACAGTGGCGACTAAAACATGAATTCCTATCTCTTTCAGGTCCACAAGGATTATCGACCTTCTCATCTGAAGTGCGAACCTTCCAAGCGTCTCGAGAGTGGCGCGAATAGAAAACTTTAATAGCGCGATTCAGAACATTGTAAGTCATGAAGCGAGTAATAGATGGCGTTGTACACAATTTTGTAAATTGAAATAAATCTCAGGAATTGATTGTAATTAGCAGTAACAGAATATTGTAGGTTTTGTGTTATGCTCAAAGTAAATGTTACTCAAGTGATAATTTTCACTGCCTTTTTTATTGAATTTTTCTTACATTCCTTGATGTTTTAGTGTAATGCGATTCCGTCCATTCGTGACTAATACCTGTTTGAGTGACATAATATTTGTAATTGAATTTATTTTATATAAAATTTATTGCATGGCATTATTTTTATGAGATAAATAAATTGATTAAGTATAAAAGTGTATATTTCCGGTATGACGTATAGATTAATACATTGCAAGTGTATATTTTTCACGTGGAATTTTATTTTTTATGTTTTACATATTGGCATGATACTTTTGTATTTTGTTTCAAGTTAGCTCTATTAGTACCTTCTTAATAGTCCTAGCGACAAGTGTGTCTGACCTCTGGTACAGTCATGAGTATAAATATAATACCTGCTATGGACAGCCTGCCAATAATATCTGGTTTCATGATTTAATCCATTAATATCGTAAAGATGTCAGTAAATATATGTGATCACTTGTGAATCCGATGTAGCATCCTATATTTTTCTGTCGCTGTCTCGTCACATAGTTTTGGTGTTTCTTCGACTTCTACTTGTTTAAGCCATCCACAAATGATCATTATACATTTGCCGCCATGTTGACAACAGATATTATCGGATGAATCATGAAATCAAATATTATTGCTGAGCTATCAATAGTAATATATTTTTGCACGTGAACGTACATTGTCTATAAAATATACCATTATTTTAAATAGCAAGTTTTAGAAAGGTCGATTAGTTTATCATAAGTTTCAATAAAATAAAATTTATAAAATATAATTTAACTAACATTGTGCCAAAATGAATTAATAACGCTTCCTAACAATCAGTGGATATATTAATATTCTTATAAATGCCTGTAGTTTTATGTACATTTTGAATATTTTTTTAAGTAGTAACATTTTGCTTTAAATTTTAATAATCTCGGTAAAGGTTATTGAAGTTTTTTCGCTTTGTCCTTATTTTTTTCTGCCAATACTAATATTAGGTGTATATAGGTAAATGTAAGTCAATGAAGAGTTAATACCTAGCAGTCGAGGCAAGACGGGCTATTTTTATGATTTTGGAATCAAATCTTGCAAGATTTGCCTACCTACTTTTTAGTATATTTTCTGTCAAAATGATGATAATTATCATAGACCTAAGGTACTTTTGCTGCCATGAGCCCATTACTTTTGTATAAAAAGTATTTCTTGCCTTGATTGCTATGTGAGTGTGGGATTTCAAGGGCAATGGGATAGTGCAAATTGTGCTCAATTAGCGGTTGTAACATGTATTTTCTGGAAACAAGTTTATTTAAATTCCAATTGATGACAGTTCGGTACCCTATATTCCAACAAAAAAAATTGTGTTTTTAAGAAAAATGCAACAGATAGGCAACTTATTTTGTTATTTTTAAATGAGAATTGCGTTTCAACTTTATGTTGCCAGTTAAAAAACAGAAGAAAACCATGTGGTGCTACGACATTAAAAATATCTAATATTTTTTTGTATCAATTGAATTTGTTTACATGTAAATTTTGTATTTACATTGTGAATTGATGTATTTTAATATTAAATATAAGTACCTTAACATTTTTATGTTGTTGTTTTTATTTCCTCGGCCCCATTTGGTAACCGCTGATACCAGCAAAAATAATGAGGGTTTTCATGAATATTTACGTCACCAGCTGGCGCCACTTTGATAAGAGGTCTTCCATTTCGACAATGATAAAAAAATTTATACGATGACGTTCAACATTCAGTCACGACTAAAGAAAAAATAGGCGCTTTGACACTTTCGACAGGTGCCCGGAGCCCAGACCTGACGTCTCAGTGATGCCATCTAATGAACGTCATTTCAGAAAACCCTCATTACCCAATATAACCAATATTTACGTGAATAGCGCGAACCTTTTTCAAAATTTCCGTGGGATTCGAAAATCGAATTACAGGATTCTAATTACGGGGCGCAACCGGTCCTGAGAGGTAAGTAAGTAAGTACCATTTTGAGGATGTTTATTTTTACTTTGTATGAATCTATTTACCTAGGTACGGTTTAAATCAATGCTTTTAATATCTACGATCAACTCTCAAAGGATGAGCTTAATGAACCAGACGGGAGTCGGCGGTACCTTATTTTTGGTCAAATTTCCCTCATTTCGCAATATTTGCTTGATTTTTATTATTTTGGAACACTTAATAAAATTGAGCTCAGATATAAAAATAAAGAACAAAGAAGCCTTTATTCGGCAGCATCTAGATATACTAGTGCAAGTGTACAAAATCAACCAATCGCGTGCCTCACAGATGTGTTATATCGGTTTCAAAATTTTCACAAACATCGCAACGAAATAACATTGTCAAAAAATTGAATTCATAATTTTATTTGATCCATCGATAAAAAGAAAATAATACAAATGAAAATATTTCAAAACACTAAACATTTCGTTACAAGGAATTTAAAATTAATAAATTCGACGATTATGACATTGTTATCTACAAAGTTGAATATTTAAATTCATAATAATATTAATTTTAAAATTCCCCTACATAATTCGACGTTTAGGAACTTAATCAAGCAACGTTTTTTTGCACAAATTCCCTAATAATTTATATTTCATATTAATCATAAGTTTCATATCTACAAAATGTGGCACTTTAGTGCTGAAGTTTTTGAGGAGTTTATAAAAGTAAACGTTACTTGTGGAACGTTTGATAGAAAAGACATTGCTACAGGTTTAACAAATATTGATTCACCAAATATTTAACTACTTCGACAGTCTGGTGGAAATTTTATGCCCGTTTTCAGTAACATTAGGCGTCACCTAAATGAATGCCTGAATAAAAAACGGGCATAACAGTATTAGTTACAACCTATCAAACAAAACAAGGTCTTTATTGTCCATGAACTGAATCCTTGGTCGTATCATGTTTGGGATAAAAAAATTAAAACTGGTACAAGTACCTATCTTTGACGAAAATACTGAACCTCAGTTCGTATCTAATGTGTACAAGTATGTAGACCACACAGAGGATTCATCTAAAATTGTGCGACATATCAAATCAAGCATTACACACCCCAAAGGACAAATCGACATAGAATACAAAGACGAGAAAACATATCTTACAATAGTTACGAAAAAAACAATTTACATGTTTGTATCAGATGTTACAGCTAACAAGACAGTTAAAACAGTTCGTAACCTATCACATATTTTACATCCACTATCAAGCTCAGTTACAAATAATTCTATTTGTACAACTATGAGAAATAAACAGCTCTTTTATTTACAGTCAACAATTAGGCCTATTTCAGTGTTATGTACTATAAAACAATGATTCTAAGATATGAAGTATTGACAGGTCCCTTTCGTCAGTATTTGGCATATATCTGTTAACGTTTGGCAATCCATTGACTTCAACATTCTCTAATCTTAACACTTTCATAAGCACTCCGTTGTTTTAATCTTATTTCTGGTCCAAATTACGACCGTCTAGTATTACAGTCTCTAATTCTGAATCATCTACTTCTATATTGTGAAGTTCTACACGTGAACACTTTATATCATCGTCTTTGTTTTATTAACCTTGTTTATATTTGACTGATCGATCCGAGAGATTGACGTCTTCTAGTCACTTGTTTCCAGAATCTTTTCTCGAAATGTTTCTCCTGTAAGAATATTATATTATTTACGGACTGCTACTTTTGTATTCGCTATTTGCGTTACAGTTTTACATTTACTTATATTAAAAATACAGGGTTATTATGTTTCATTTAATGAAATAGTTAACCTTTTAGGTAAACTAACGCGATTCACATAAATCTTAAATAACCCTGTAGGTATATTCTACTTTAGCTTGCTACTTTAGATTGCAAAGTGGATACTATAATCCGCGTGAAATGTCTCTTTACAAATTCAAAAATATAAAGACATTGTAAGACTAAGAATATGCAAACAATATTAGCAAAAACGAAGAAGTGGACGGCTTTATTAGCGCTAAACAAAATGAAGGTTTGTGTAAAATAAAGGAAGGTTCAGCTAAGCTGCAGGATGAAGAATGAAAAGCTTAATGATATTTTATTAAAAATATATTTTCGAGAACACTCGTTCCAATCAAAATGGACAGATCAGTTCAACAGACAACAAAAAACAAATTTAGCATATCTGAAAGCTGGATTTAAACTTTAATTCTAAGTGTTAAGCAAAGAACAAATTGACATGAGCTTAGTGCCAAGACAATCACAATCATAACAATATACCAAACGGTAATTAATCTTAAGACATAGGTAAACGTTAAAAACATGGAATATTTTTACTAAAAAAGGTTTTTAGTACTAATTTAACAATATCATTTTCGAATTTTAAAGATTTTTGAAAAGAAAGGCAATTTTATTGGCCAATTTTTACTGAAATTTAATTAACATTATCACTCACTACTGTTTCGTATATTAATATAGTTCTTTTTACTTTTCTCTTACATTCACGAATCCTATGATTTCCAAATATTAGGTAATTAATGTCATTTAAAATTTTATAAAACACGATTATACCATTATTGAATCGTTTTGAACAGTTCGAATTACGTTTTCCATTACAATCTACCTTACATGTTTACATTTCTCTAATTTATTTACTAGGACGAAATTTTTTAAACATTAATGTTGGGTCTAAAATTAAGGCAGGTTTTTAAATTGTCCCATTGACACTTCTGAACATAATTTTACTTATTCTTACTAAACCTCGCAATATTCAATTGAAGTTTACACATCTTTATATACGTGTACATCTACATAGGAAGTTTCTTCATTATTATTATTAATCTATACGACACCCTTACGCGAAATACCTGTTTTTAATAAAATAGTATCAACCACTTTAAAATAGCCCGCAAACACCACCCAGCACAAACTAGAAATATAGAGGCAGAGGCAACAACGAATGCCGAATGTAAGAATGGAGGAACCAATGAAAAAACTTCCCGCAAGTGTTTAAATCCAGCTGATTGGCACAGATAAGCTTGTGCGTGCGCTGTGCTCACACATAGCCATTGACAAAGCATATCTTGTAATAGCCGTTGTTGCTCACGGATGTGCGGCGCGGAGAGAACGGCCGCGCAGGCGCGCTCGCCACCACGAACGGCTCGCGGCGGGGGCTATCGGACGATGCGCGACGACGCAGGAAACCCATTCTGGAAACAGAAAATATTTCAATTAAAAACTTAAATGCCACAAATTCAAAATCTTTTAAGCAAGCTTCTTACTTTGGTGGACCTAGTATGGACCCTTGTGATATTATTATTATGAAAAATGTGACATCATTTGGTAATCTTAAAGCTCAAAATAAGAGGACTGTTATGCAGGAACCTAAGCGCGAAAGAAATTAGGAGTCTGTCAATGGTGGATTATGGCCCAGCCCCTCTCATAGAGAGGAGGTCTGTGTGTCAGCTGTGTAAACGTTGTGGGGTGGTTATGTAACTGGATTGGGCTGGCGTATCTGGAATGGAAACTGCAAGATTACTAACATCTTCCCGTTCTGGCATAGAGAGCGCGTCCGCGAACGCATCGTCTGAACTTCCGCTCGCGCCAGTTGCTCCATCTCCATAGGTTTCTCGCTTTCTGGAACTGAAACACGTTATGGAGTTAGTTTCAATACAGTTTAGTATTTTAAATCATTTAAGTCTCTAAGACATGAAGCGTCGGAAGATGATCTGGACTTAAATGGTCTGAATTCATCAACTACGTTAGTGTGATGTTGGATTATAATCTGTATTAAACCAAATCCTAATAAATAAGCTAATCGTCGCGTTTCCTTTGTTCGCCGAACCCGAACACGTAGTCCAACAGGCAGTGGACGCTTAGACAGAATACGCGGTCGCGGCGATCGCGTATTCCCAGCGACGATCGCTTATATAACGACACGTGGTTGAAAGAGTCTTAGAACTTTCAAAGTATAAGTTTTCCAACATACCCTTCCAAGCATATACAGAATTGCGCGAAGTAGTATGCGGGGCGGTTCGGCGCGGGTGCGCGCGGCACAGCGTCACTGCGTCGGCGCTCGCCACGCGCCGCAGCAGCGAGCGCTGGCACGCAGCGCGAAACGACCAGGGGTCGGACCCGCCAGCCTAGCAGGAGTTACCACATGGTGATGATATAAATTGACTCAAGTACCTATAGTTCTTTTGGCAGATAAGCATCCTCTTCTTGTTGTTCAGGTTGATGAGCCAAATTTGATGCTTATTTAAACTATACGTCCGGAGACTATCAATTGTCACTATTTATGAATGGGAAAAGCTAAATTTTTAATTACTGGTGGCAAAATGTTGTCAAAGCTATTTTTGCCTCGTTGGGATAGTTGCGATTTACGGGATATTTTCATGAAACGTACCCAGGGCACTTCCTGATCTGCCAGCATATCCTTCCCCTGGTCCAATGCCAATCTCATCTCCGCTCGAGGACTGAGTCGCTCCGGCGTCCGTGGTCTCTGTTCCTCCGGTTGTGAGGTAGCCTCCGGTGCTGGTGCTGGCTCCGAGACTGAAACGGCTAACAAGAATTTTGGTTCAGTTTCCCTTTCTCATTCATTATTCTGTTTTCCTTCAAGAAGAAAGACCGGCCCTTAAAATTAGGAAAGGAAGCTGCTTTCTACAATAAGATGTCATTCCGCGACCGTTATTTTTTAAGCATCCTTTCGAAACAAGGAAAATTTACCTACTTATTTTAAAATCAAATGACTTCTGTGACGTTACAAAGTTAAATACTATTCTGTAAAGTGCTGTTTAAATACTTTATTTTGGCAAGCCTTCCTATCATTTTATTTTCTCGGTCTGTTTTTAGGTCCTATAACATTTTAGGTCAAATCAGCTAGTATCTTAGTTGACCTTGAAAGTTTTACAATTAATAATAATATTGGTAATTTCCTAGTTTACCTTGTGCGGGTGGGCTGAGTGTCGCAGGGTTGTGTATAGTGGTGCGTTCGAGTGTGGAGGGCGTGCTGTCCGAGCTGGCTGAGCCCCGACGACCAACTCCAGCAATGGCACGCACCTCCGCAAACTCTTTTGAAACTGTAGAAATAGTAAATAAAATTACAGCTATTTGTATGCTTGTAACGACAAAGGTAATTTTAATGTAGAGATCGTAAAGCTGTTTGATACGTAGGTACTTTTGCTGTTCATATACTGAACCACTAATTAGAAGATATTTATGATTGCATTATATTAAAAAAATACCAACCAGATAGTAAGGGCGTCGAGGGCGCCTCGTTGGTGGGTGTCCTGTCGGGGCTCAGCTCGCACCCGGCGCCACCATCTCCCCCCCCTCCAACATCCTGGTCGACGTGCGCACACCCGTCCTCTGCTTCTGCAATATCATCATCCTTAGATCCTCGAGAAACCAAACCACCAGCGTGAGCAGTCGATAACAGTACAGTGTCTCTTGTATGTGGTTCGTATGGGTAATATGTATCGAATAAATTGATATAGTATAATATATAAATTGTATAAATATATGAATAATATTATAAGTGGAGTGCTATAGCTACATATAGATACCGTGCTAATACAGGGGTACATATACAACTTTATCTGATTACCAGAAATTAATATTTAACTTTAAGCTCGAGTGTGATATTACAAAGAAGCTAAGCTTAAAATTAAAACAATTATTATTTCTGGTAAATTGTGTACAAATAATGATTCATATTCGTAATAATACTCATGCATCGTGCTGACTTTATTAATAAAATGTCGGCATTAATAGCATAACTATTTGTGTTGATTTGCGACGAGACTATTGTCATCTTCTCACCTTTCATCATTTGTTAAGCTGTCCATTTCTCTGTCAAAATGTATTTTCTCTGTTAGTAATGTTTATGGGTTCTTGACGTTGTGTTGTGTGCAAATGTTGAAGTTGATGCCGCTGCGTTTATTACATTTGTTTTCATTCTAAACTCATGCATTCGTCATCTCTAAGCAGTCACATTTCCTGTATACTAAATTTAGTAGATGGATAGATCCAGAAAGATATGCCAGCGATGATTGCTTCGATCAGCAATAAGTTAGATGAAAGTTTACAAGCTATACAGTAAATAATGAATTCTCCCAGCATCCCCAGTGAGCCTCTACTATCGTTCACAAAACATTCGCGCACATGATCCTCTACACACTTACCGAAAAATATAATGTCGACCACATAGACTTGCGAACTCACCTTGATCTGAAGCAGAGGGCAGCGGGTGCGGCACGTCGCAACAGTCGTCAGCATCGAGGCCACGCTCGCTGTCCTGCGCCAAGCGCCGCACCAGCGGACCAGTCACAATGTGAGATATAACCTAGCTACGGGACTTTACTTCCATTTGCCAATAACCCGGATCCAAGTCCAGGTAGAGAAATTTCGAAATAACTTTTCAAAGCTTTGAATATTTCAAATGATGAATTTGATTTTGATCTATTCGCGATTTTAAATGATTTTAATTCAAAGTGAATCTATGAAATTTCAACTTATTAAACATTTACGATACTTGTATCTTACTGAAATAGTTCATGCAACAAGCATGCTTTATCCAATAACATTATTTTGTATAGTTATTGGCATGCTATGGGTTACAACGATACTCCTACAAAACTATGATAATATTCGCCAAATTTGACTTATTTTACGACAAGGGACTATGGGTTGCTATGTCAAAACATACTAAACAAGATACATATTGAAGCATTTCAAGTAGTTACCATCAATTTTGACAGACTAATAATGTACACATATTACATTCGAAGTAAACAAATATGTTGGGTCATAAATTACATATAACATTAAGTACGTATTAATATTACACAATAATAATAACATATATGTCGGTTACAAGGAAAGGCGTTTGCACCAAACTTCGACTCTGGAAAATTGTAGGAAATTATTACAGGATATTTTAGTGTGCTTTTTATAAAATTTTGTGATTTCTTTGAAGTTTATCGTGAAGGACCACAATTGCAAAAAATACTTTGGATTTTGGAACTTTGGTGCAACTATTTGTAAATTTTCTGTTGTAATTAGTGTTAATATTCACCTGGTCGTCAGAGTTGGTGGGGGTGGGTTTGTTGTCCTCACTGCCGCTATCGGAGCATTCTTCTTCCATGAGAGGTTCTAGTCTTCTTCTAAAAACATCCCTACATTCAAGATTGTCATTAGTCATGTGTTTCTTTGCAATTTTTATGGTTATGCCGATTGTTTCAAGATTTCACTAATATGCAATAATATGTGAGTTTTGGGACTTCTTGTCAGTGTCAATGAGTAGTTGTTAAATAAAATTGATAACAATTATTACCCTAGTAAAGCATTTGAGAGTTAAACAACAAACTAATTCTGCACAAGTTGTAAAAGCTGCACTACAATTATTGTGCTTAAGCAATGAGTTTTTACCTATAATTGTAAAGCTTTAGTTAGAGATCTGCTAAATACTCGTAGTAACAGTAGAAACAGTAAACCCGTAGTAACAGTAAATGATAGTAAATGAGCATGCAATAGAATACATAGTAGATAGAAAAAATCACCTTGGAAGAAGCGGCCTTAGCGTCGTCGGTCCGGTAATAGTAGGAGCCATGAGGAGCTCGTCCATCATCAGCTCAGTGTCATCATCACCAGCATATGATGATGATGACTTCGTGGGAGACTGAAATTGTGAAGGAATTTCCATTCAAAGGGCATAACAAACCTATTGAAACTTTTGTATTTAAAACTGAAGGAATATTAAAATGTTGGTTAAAGAGATGAGATGCAGATAATTTTAGAACTATCCTATCAAAAACTTTACTGCTACTCAGCTATTGTTATTACTAAGCATTTAAAATAACGTCTGCATTAGCACCGATAGCTATTTACGAGTTTTGATATATGCCTTTCACATGTAGCTCTATTCTACTGAATTGTAATTTTTAATCATCATTACCGATAGCGTTCCATGTTCAGAATCAGGCAGGTTATCTGACAGGTCACCAGAGGATGGGGTGCCCCAAGCTTCTTCCCCGCTTGCCCCACTACCCTCCCCTGTCTCTCCTGTACCTTCCTCAGTACCGATTGTTGACTTCCAGTCACTTACTCCAAGGCATCTGGTTAAATCAGAACTTTAAAGATGGTGGAAAACTAAAGTTGTCTAGTGAGAAAGAAAACCTACGAAAAATATGACTCTATATTAAATTATTGTACCAAGTACATTAAGTAATTACAATTATAAAATTTTGACCAAATCTAGAGAGCTCTATTGCTGAATACGTCAAGTACTTATTTTCCTGTAATACGAATATAAAAAGTATAAAATTCACACAATATAACTACGATTACGGTATACAATAAAATTCTACGAATTAAATATTGACTATTTTGTACCTAGTGTCAAATTATATAATTTCTAATTATTTAAAATCTAATACTGTATCTTCTTAATAATATATTTGTGTTGACAGATCTAGCAGTTTTATTACGAAAAACTATATTATTATTGTACTCAATGCTAGCTCGAAAATGCTGTTTATTTGTAAAACGTATTTTTTCTAGCAAAAAATCTAATTTCTAAAGTAAAAACGTACAAAGTTACCAACAGTTACAGTGTTACTGTTAGACTAAATCTATTGTCAATGAATTTAGTTATAATTTAGCTCCTTCATTACAATCTTAATCAAAATATCAATGCACTACAGTTTCCACCCACACATTATACTCATCGTTCCTTCATTATTCTCCATCGACTTGTGTTCCACCTATATTGGAAAAATATGATTATACACAGAATTCTTAAACACATTAAAAAAAAAATCAAAACAATAGAGATAATTTTAAGTGTGGCATATAGTTCTTAGCTTCCATCTGTCAGCGGAAAACCGCCAACAATAACCCAACGTGACCTACTGGTACAAGGATACTATATGTCCTGAGTTTATTACTTCAATGTGAATATGGGTGTAGATTATATAATCTGCCACTTCGACGTTACATGCAAAATTACTATTGTTGTCTACACCTTTCCTATACCCGCGCATTGGTCTACTGTAAGACCGAAAAAACACTTTTTTTTTTATAAGTTCGGGCATTTTGTATTTCCTGTTAGCTGCCTGATTCGTTGCTACGTATATTCCAGGGTGCAAAGTGCGTTCGTGGGAATAATGTTCGTGTGTAGGTTAAAACCACGACCTTCTATAAAGAGACCAGCCACGTAGTTGAGTATATATAGCGGTACGATTGTAATAAGTCCTTACATTTCAAGTTTATCTTTTCCCGAGCTTGTAGGTAAAGGATATAACAGTAGCATTAACAAATAAATACCTTTCTAAGAACGAGGGTTGTTTGTGCGCTATGGATGTGTTGGGTACACTCTCGGTATAACTGAAGATATTCATCTTCTCCACGACGAAAGAGCCAGCCCTCGCTGCATAGCCCATAATGCCACCAGCAGCGCCGCTTACTAAAAAAACATTCGTATTTAGTTTTCTAAGTATTAAAAATGTTCTAATAATAATTACGACTGACTGGGACCGCCCCGTTGGTCTCGTTTAAGTCCCATGTAACAAATCCAGATTTCGGGCTGCTACTGAGTAATTCCAGATGGAAAAACCCAATAACACTTGATCCGTCCTGGGAATCAAACCCAAGACCTCACGCTCAGCAGTAGCACTTGCGACCACAGCAGACAGTGAATACTCTATTATTAGGTTTAAAATTTACACAAAGAATTTAGGCATAATATAAATATAGAACTAATATAGAACACTAGATTACAAATAATTCATGCAACAAATTACCTGGATTATTATAAGCTTTCGAAGTCTCCGGCTCTTGTGCAGTCAGTCTTACGTTGCCATCGTCAGTCTCATCGGACGGTAATCTCTCCAGGCTTGACATTGTGCCATATCTTAAACAACATTAGTAGTCTTTACAACAATACTAACTAGTTTAAAAACTACCTTATAAATTTTATTAACACACCTTTTGAGCGTCACATAAGGCAGGTCATCTGGAACATCTGGGGAATCTGGGGACTCATCTACAAGGTCATCCTGCAATATAAGAGTCAAGTCACAATCATCAAAATTTATGGGTAACTAACCAACACCTCAAAAGTGAACTCACAGTCTTATTAGTGGAATTAAAGTCGGGCGTTGGTGGCACGACAGCTATGTTAGGAACAGGAGACTCTGACTTGATCGAGCCAAGACTACCTGGTCTAGAACAAGGATTGTTCAAACTCGACGCTGAACCTCTCTTGAAAGGCTCTACTCTCATCAAATGCGCTGCGGGATTGATGGCCGAAAGACCCATTAACATTAGGGGTCCTAATTCTAAATCATCATCAGAACCTGCGTCAGTATTATTTGCATTAACATCTTCCATTCTTTCAGTCTTCTTATTTATATCCCCGTTCATTTTACTGACTGCCGAAATACCCATTCTAGGGGACCGTCTTAGACCTCTCTCTATTTTAAAGTCATGGTCATCATCGTGCATCGAATCATCTTCTAGGAAAACTGATGATGTCTTCAAACAAGAACCAATGTGTTCCCTCTTAGTTACGATATTCATGCCTAAGACTTTATTTAGTACATTTTCTGCCTTTTGTCTAGTTATTTGTTCTTTTCTTGCAGACGCTGGCGATGGGTAGCTAGTTGTGGCTGTTTTAGTTTTTGTTAAAGTTATGCTTTCGACACACTTAACCTCATTCAAGTACTTCTCTTGAGCAATGACACATTGGACCTGATTGGCGATGTTCGAATTGGACATCCTTAAATCGTTAGAACTAGAATTAAAGACCATAGAACTACAGGTTGTGTGACTAGTTGACAGTGGACTGTTTCGACTACTAGATGAAGGGCTTGGCGATCTTATTGAGTTATCTTTTCTTAATTCTAACTGGCTCTTCATATGAACTGAGTGAACACTTCTGCTTAAAATTGGTGAATCAGTTTTTAGTTCATAGGACGTTGATTTGAGCATTCTCTGGCTTTGTTCTATCGAATCTATAACCTTCTTTGCTGCCCTAGGCCCGTCTTCTGGACGTAGCTTGATAGCATTTTTACGTTCTAAGTGTGAGAAGTTTCTTGGCTTACGATTGCCACAGTGCGCACTACACGGGCTCGTGGAACTTTTATTCGAGTTCGAGTTTTGGGGCGACGCTTCGGGTTTGGGTTTGGCGGGTATCACTGGTTGTTCCTTTTGGGACACAAGAGGACTATTTGGTTTGGACAAACACTTTTTGTGGCACTGTCTGCAGACGGGTATCGTGTCTACCACCACCGGGCTTGTCCTTACCGTTATCTGAAATATAACATGTGGTTTTAAAGGAGTGAGTTCGTGATATTTGGAGCTGTTTTCTGCGATACATACTTGACTTCCTGAATTGCTGCTTTTTGATGGGCTTCGGTCATTTTCTTTCTTTTCACCGGGAGACGTTCCTTTGGCTTCATGGCTTGAAACAAGATCTGCTACCTCTAGAAGGTTAAGTTCTTTGGACCGTTTTCTCAGTTCTTCTACGCTCCACATCTAGAAGAAACCCAAATCCATTTTTGAAGGGGTAATAAATTATATTCAAATTCTTGGCCATCTTATATCAAGGTGAAGGAGATAGGATTTTGTTTTATAAATCGGACGCACAGTATTGTTGCTTCCAATTTATGATGAAATTAATATATTTTTGTGGTACGTCTCTTTTACCTCCATATCAGGTTCAGGTGGATCCAGCTCCTCAGCCTCAGGCAGTTCCGTCATCCATCTTTGAAGATGGAGGGTGGATCCTCTGCTGCGACTACTCCTGGCCCCCTCTGTGTTACTCCCGCCACCTGTCCGTGTTTCCACTGAACTGCGTCGCGTCTAGAATATACGACAGTATCCTAGTGTATTTGAGGTTTTTAGTGGTAAAACATCTTACTATTTGTGATTATTTTAACCTTTTGAACGCCAGAGCATAAACGCACGCGCGTGCCCTCCACGCCAAGCCACAATTTTAAATATTTAAGGTATACATTTAAAAACACACAAAAGTAATGAATTAATTGTTTATTTCGTGATAAAGCGCACCGCATTTTTTGTCACATATTTATGTCGCTCGTAATAGGATAGGCGACACACGACGGCGTACAGGGCACGCGCTTGCTTGTCACGTATATGTGACAATGGCGTTCAAAGGGTTAATTGAATTAGACAGGTCACGTGGATATATTTGGCGATATTCAAGATAATCTTCATACTTACCACTATGGCTAAAATATCTTTAAAATCATCACTTTTTAGGGTTTTCCGTACATTAAAATGATTCAGGATGATGGCAGCAGTTCGCTCGGATTTATTATTGTCATTGCTAAATGATATTTAACTTTTGTATTTCCCACAGTTAATACTTAGCCTCGTGTGTATTTTTTTTAAACTAAACACACAAAGTTCTACAGGGTCGGGTGGCATCACGGACGCAAAAACTAACACCTAGAGCAGGATTTTTTCGTCAGTTATAAAAAAAAAACATAACGGCCCGTGACTAAATAATAACAGCCGCACAGGTCGATCGATCAGGTTAAGCTACGCTTGCCGCGGTTGGTCTGTGGATGGGTGACCATCTTTACATACCGAGACCCCTCCGTGCCTCGGAAAGCATGTTAACCCGATGGTCCCGGCTGTCATTCGTGGATCTTTGACAGTCGTTACGGGTAGTCAGAAGCCCGAAAGTCTGACAACCAGTCTTATCAAGGGGTTTCGTATTACCCAGTAAGTAGGTTGTGGGGGTCAGATAGGCAGTCGCTCCATGTAAAATACTGGTATTCAGCATCCGGTTAGACTGGAAGCCGACCCCAACATAGTTGGGAAAAGGCTAGGCAGATGATACAGTTTGACCGCGAAGGTATTGCACTTTTCTTTTTAAAAATTGCATCATTCTTATTTGAACTCAACATCGATGTCAGAAACACTGTCAGAGGAATTTATGAAAGTGTTGCTAACTTTTTACCTGAACTTGATGATTTTATATTTTGTCTTTTATGTGTGTGTGTATATACATTCTGTCTTTATTTTTTGTAGTTGGTTATAAACCGTCTTAATTAAAGAAATAAACAAATAAACATAAATTAATTAATCCAATCGGACAATTTTATGATTGCTACTCTAGTAGGTATCTAGTAAATCATTCAATTATTTATTGCCACCTATATATTATGCTTCAAGTTCAGACTGATATTATTAGAAAATACGTTAGTTTAATATGCAACTTAACATGTTAAAATTTACAGAGAAAAATGGTAGGTCATTCAATTAAAAATATTAAATAAAATATTCGATAGCGTCGCAAAATTCTGGGCCCTTTCAAATAAAAAGAAGTATATTTCGCCATTGACAAAATCACTTTATTTACGGATAATAAGAAATATTCTGCTCCGATCTAAACATAAACATCCAAATTTTATATTATTTAATCCATTAATATGTCTTGAAGAAACCGGAACTACAATAAAATGCTTTCTCAAAATTATAATTTTTTCCTCATACTCTATCATTAGACTATATTAAAAATTTACACACAGCCAAAGACATCGAAAATTATCGGATTCTAACTACGTAGATTTGTAAAAAAAACTATTTATACACATACAATTTTTTTCCCGGGAAACGGTTAGGTTATGTGAACATTTTGCGATGCTAGCGACACAAATATACGATCTTCAAAATTTATATCATCATTATTTAAAAACATCTGCTGTTACATGAATAAATACTCTATGTGTTCATTTATTACACTAATAAATAAAAAAGCATCAAATAAATCAGTCACATTTAACATCGACTACCATTTTTC
Organism: Oligia latruncula; assembly: GCA_948474745.1. NCBI lineage: Eukaryota > Metazoa > Arthropoda > Insecta > Lepidoptera > Noctuidae > Oligia > Oligia latruncula. Next base: position 2,608,298 of record OX419685.1, read on the forward strand.
TTTGTAAAATATATTAATAAATCTAATGGCGATGAACATTTCAACATAAGAAGCATTGTTCAAATCAAAATGCTCTAAGTGTGCAGTGATGGCAACTACATGATTGATTTCGCGAAGCAGATCGCCAAATATCCACATGACCTGTACAATTAACTCTATGTACAGATTTACAATGTTCAGTGTCTGTACATTTACAACATCAACATTTTTAATAGCTAATTGTTCACACTGTTGGAGGAATCAAAGAGTAGAGTGCGCCGTTGAAACAAGTACCAAAATAAGTGAAGCCTTTTGAATTTCTTAAGAAAAGGACGGAAGACTTAAGCAAACTTGGTATCCAAAAAAGTGTAATGTACACGAATCTTCACTATTGGTACCCTATAGTTACATTTGACACTGATTTTCTATTTGGTAAATATTGGCATACACATTTTCGATTATACTAAAGCGATTTGTAAAATACCCAATCGTGAATTCAGTTCTGTGATAAGTAAATTTTCATTAATACCCGGGCATATAAGTGGGGCATCAGACTTACAAATTATTTCTCTAATATAATCAAAATACCGAGATTTCTTTAATACTGCTAATGTTCGAAAATATGTCTCTCAAAATTTTGTTACCACAACCTTAATCTCGACTATAAGCGATTTTTATAACAATCCAACAAACTCGCCAGTCTACGCGGCGAAAGCTTTCGACTCCCTCTCCTAAACACCGGCTAAACATGACTACTAGAACACACCGTGAAGGCTTCCGTTCAAGAACCTTATCTCCAATTGTTACGATTCCGGGGATAGCAGGAGTCTGCTAACTCCGGATCTGACTCCGCGGATCAAAGGTCTAGATAGGCTGGCGGAGTCGGCCGCTCTGGCAGAGCCATCCGCTGCAGTAAGGGATCATCAGGCAAGAAGATGCGCTCCTCGACAGCGTGCTTATACGAGGGGTCTACATCCAAGTCTGCGAGAGCTAAATCAGCTTCGAAGGATTCCCATCTGCAGGGTGAACTTTCTGAATAATCTTCGCCACCTTCTGGCGTTAGTTGGGCACTGGGTGTAGTGTGAGGCTCATCATTCTTTTCAATGCTCGACGACGAGACAAAATGAGAGGAGAACGTTTGTGAGTCTGCCGGAGAGAGATTAGCGGATGGTGTCTCAGGAGTGGGGGCTGTTCTCCAAACTGTGCTAAGAGGCCCTCTGACTGGTTGAGGGATGGGAGAGTTTGAGCTCGTTCTGAAGTCGAAACTGACTCTGACTTCTTTCTCTGGCCGTTCTTCGACGAGCATGTTGAGATGTGATCGGTAGGAGCTGGCCGGCAAGAGGGCCAGACTGGAGTGTCGTTGGATGCTTGACGCGGATACCTGGCGTTGCTGCGAGTCCAGCGTGGCGAGGGAGAACGTCAGCTGAGGGTCCGGAGAGTCCAGCGGAGAGCCGAGCGGCGTGCCCGACATCGTATGAGCGCGGTAACTAGAAAAGTAAAAGTCACTTAAAATGTAGTCTTAAAAAGGGGTAAATTTTAGCAAACATCCGAATTAGTAAAGGTCGAAATGGGTATGTTGAGTCATGAAAGTCTGACTCGTTTCATAATGTATGTATTTGTATTTATTTTTTGTTAGCGCTTTGGCGCCCTTGACTGAGTGGTGCATAAGCTTACATTTGCTTCCAGTTTTCCACCTGCGGTTTAGGCTAGACTATGATCGAGATAGTATTTTATAACCAGTAGTAAATATACTCACATTTGCCTCTGTAATAAGCTCTGCCATACTGCCTTGAGGTCTATGGAGGGAGCACGTAGCACGACGGTTCTTGTTCGAGCTGGCGTGCGCGGCGAACATGATACTAGTGGGGACTCGCCTCCCGCGCGGCCCAGGATCAGGCGGAATTCTGTCGCTGGAATATGAGGATATTAATTTGTTAGACTACCATTGACTACCAAAAAAATTAAATCTGTTTTTTACTACTATAAAGAATCCTCCATCTCACAGTCACAGAGAGGAGGCCTGTGTCCCAGCAGTGGGAACAGTATAGACTGATTATGCTATGCTATAAAGAAAGTCCAAATTAGGTTTCTAAAGTGTCCGAACTTTATAGTTATTTGTAATATAAACACGCAGTTTGATCAAAAAGAGCTTTGTCCTTACATTTCAGTCTCACGTAGACTATAAAGTCAAACTAAACCAATAAAAAACAAGTGGAATACAGAAATGGCACAATAATGCCCATTTCTACTCATATCTGAATTTGAAGTTTGTATATCAGTGTACCACCATTAGTATTTCTCGTCCCAACTAACCTCATATCCCTCAACACTACCAACCTTTCTTCCTAACATTGAACTGTGCCTCCGACACGCTGGCCAGTGCCACCGGCTCCTCCGTGACGAACAGCACGCGGTCGCGCGACACGGTGGCGAACAGCAGCAGGTCGCTGAACAGCAGCGCCCAGTACGGCCGCACCGCGCGCCCCTCCACGCGGGACAACTCGCCGCCGAAGATCCACTGGCGACCGGCCGTGCTTAGCACGAATGGCTGGAAGGAATTGGCTCATGTAGTTGAGAGGTCCTGCTTTTTATGTACGTATGTGTGTTATGGTTCTTGTCACTATGTGGCTTTTCGAATTAGCAAAGTCATCAGCTATAAGCGATGTCATCGTAATTCAATAGTTTTCGAGATATTTAAACATTTTGGTACATGGTACCCATTCAATATGTAGTTTTTTTTTATTTGGAATTATATCGCGAAACCATTATAATTCAAATATCTCGAAAACTATTGAATTTCGGCCATACATATGGGTCAATATCAACAAAGTGATTTTTTGTTCAATTTTGGTGGCGAATTTTTTTCTTCAGTTTTCGTGAAAAATAATGATCTGGTATAATAATAGAAAGTCCAAGCTGGAAGGATCTTCAAGAGGTCTGAGAATATCTCGATAACTTTTTGAGATATTTTAGTTCAAAGTCTAATGTGGCCACCAAAATTGAAAATCGCCCACCAAAATCGAAAGTGCCCACCAAAATTGAAAATCAGTGGCACCAAAATTGGATTAGAAGGTGAATCTGAAACAATGTGTAAGGTGGATATCTCGGGAAATATTATTTCAGCCTGTTCGGGATTGCTCTTTATTCTTGCTTTTCTTCTTGACCCCTGTAACACAGGTTTTGCCTAGCACGGGGGTCATTGGTCATTTATTTTGGACCAGGATATTCGCATGCTTAAATTGTCACTCTGTATTTGTGTACTTACCTTTTTATGTCAAATAAAATGTATTATTTAGTTTATTCATTTACATAAACTTATTTTATTGTATTTTTAAATATAAAATAAGTATAAAAAACATTTAAAAATATAAAAAAATAGGGATTCGGTGTCGGGAGCAGGGTCCAAGCTACCGGTGGTTAGGGCTCCAGAGACAGGAACCTCCTCACAATGCGAGCCGTATCGAGGAGTACTGCCTTCTGAATCAGGCCCTTGACCCAACCGCCTAACGAGAGCCTCGATAGATGTTAATCGAGACTTTCGGCCATCAGTCTATTGGCCGATACGACAATCGGCACAATGATAGCCGAGCTCACATTCCACATGTCAACAACCTCGTGTGCTAAGTCGAGATATTTAATTTGCTTCTCTTTCTCAGCTTTCACGAGGTTCCCGTCACGTGGAATGGTAACATCGACAAACATTATCTCGTCTATCACTACTATATCAGGTTTATTGGCCACAATAGTCCTGTCAGTAATGATAGACCGATCCCAGTACATTTTCAAGAACTGGGTCGGGCACATACTTGTAATACGGTATCTCAGAATCCACAAGTTTATATTTCAAAGCAAGTTGCTGGTGAATAATCCTAGCTACTTGGTTATGTCTGTGCAAGTACTGGCCGTTAGCCAGACGAGAACAACCAGATATAATATGTCTGATAGACTCACCCAGACAATGGCATGCCCGACACAGGTCAACCGTCCCGTCCTTCATAATATGTCTCCGGTAGTTATTCGTTAAGATAACTTCGTCCATAATTGCACAGACAAAACCTTCAGTTTCCCCGAAAAGGTCACCAAAACGTAGCCAGGATACGGACGCTAAGAAGTCTACACTGGGCTCATGAAGAGCCCGATAGAAACGCCCGTGAAGCTCCTTGCTTTGCCATACCTTCTTGCGGTCATCAGTAGAAAGTACTACAGGTTTGCGCCAGTTCTCTTTAGCCATGGAGAGCGGGGTGAGCCCCTTGTCCACTGCGACCACATCACGGTGCATACCCACTTCGGCTTTTAAAAAATATTCCCTGAGACTGCACACCTCGCGGTTGTGGAGGGTCTTCGCATTTAAAAAGCCTCGACCCCCACACTTCCGCGGGATATACAGTCTCATCACCGATGATCGTGGGTGATGCATCCGGTTTGCGGTCAGTAGTGTACGGACTCTTCTATCCAGGGCGTCGAGTTCGGTCTGAGTCCATTTGAGTATGCCGAAAGAGTACATCAAAACCGGCATGATGATTCAATGGTTGGGATTGAAGGCGCGCACCTTATTTCCGCCCGAAAGAAGACTATTTAATACCTTCTTCAGGCGACAAAAGAAGCGCTCCTTCAACGATTGCTTCATGTCAGCATCGTTGATGCCTAACGCTTCCGACATACCCAAATACTTATAGCTTTCGGATGAGGAGAGGGATCTGAGGCTTATGGAATCGGAGAGTTGAATTCCCTCGGATTCCATAATCTCCCCTCGCTTTACATGCATGACTGCATTATTATTATGGTTATTATTTATTATTATTCTTCTTTCTGCCATTCTCTTTTTAAGCAGCCTCTCTTCGGTGGTCTGTTTTGGCATTCTAAAAAGCAACAAAATAAAAATATAATGATAAGAAACTTGGTCATTAGTAGGTCAAACTAAAACTCAAAGCATTTATTACAATTAAACCATTAACAGGCACTTTTAAATTGTCAAGGAGTCGGTCAGTCCGAAAATATGAAGCTATTTCTAAAAATATGAAGAAAAAGAAAATATGAAGGCAAGACCACTTAGGTACTGCCAAGTACATAATATTTATTTATTTGCTAATCAAACTGACTTGCATCTTAAAAACTGGCTTTATAGGTACAAACAATACTTACAGTATATACTTAAAACTTGGTGGCTCGTTTTCAATTTTGGTGGCGTGAAAACGCCACCAAAACCACCAAAATTGAGCCACCAAAATTGAAACCAGATATAAAAAAAATCTTTAAAAATAGGGGTTTTAAGTTACAATTTATTTAATATCACTGATTTTATGCGTAACCCAAATCACTACCTATAATGTGTACCTTACTATTAAAACACTTTAAAATTAACAGCAAATCGATCCACCAAAAATTGAACAATTCTTGTCCCCCGTGCCACCCAAGCTGCTAATTAAGTTTTTGGCGGAAAACCAGAGCACTAATCACACAACTGTTACGCGCAAGTGCCGGCGCATGACTGAGAGATGAGAAATAATAAAACGCGATTTATCGCACACGCACAAAACTTCATTTTATAGTATGTTGAATATGTGCCACCAAAATTTTGATTTTTGCTTGGACAAACTTTGATCGAGTATCCTGTGCTTTTAAATTAGATTTTCTAATATAGTTAATTGTTTTTAGATAATGTGTCATAAGCATACACTAACGAACTTGTTTATTTTTTATTGTATAGCAAATTGTTACTTTGGTGAATGCAATTATGTCAAAAAATGGAGCTGGGACAAGCCACCTAACTTGAATTACAAGGCGATTTTTTTTTTCCTGATTATTTAAATACACACTTATAAAAAAAAAATGTGGCCCTAATTGAACCAAGTTACGTAGTTCACTATAAAAAAAAATACGAAACATCCTATCATTTAACACCTCGATTCTCAACGTGGACGCGTAAAATTTGCTGTGGGGATATTCACCCATATGGGGGGTTCAATTTGTTGCATTTTGGCCTTATCAGCTCTTGACGTATATACGTCGAATTACAAGTAACCCTGTATAATAAACTTATGAATGAGGCTAATCACATCAATGGAATGAGCACACACCCGCATAGATAGCAAGTTCTATTACTCAAGCAGCATTTTTATGTTGCACTTCTACTAACTTATGTCGCACACCAGTTTTTACATAACATAACATCGTGTCTGCATTCTCTGAAGGGTTAGGCAGATGTGTACATCCACATTTCGCCAGTTATGTTTAAGTCCCATGTAGCAGGGAGCGATCCAGTTTTTCCAGATGGGTAAACCCAATAACACTGCCTGATCTGGGAGTTGAACCCAGGAAGTCATGCTCAACAGTAGCGCTTGCGACACTAGCCCCAACAAGGCACTTCTTATTACCTTATGTGACAAACCAGTTGGTTTCCTTTGATATTTACCTTACACCTAGTGAACACGAGTCGACTCTCCAAGTCTGCGACGGACAGCAATGGTTTGCCATCACCAGCGAGACCCATCAGACCTGAACCAGCTGTTACGTCTTGGTAACCACCCTGAAAATCATGTTCTTTGTTAAAATAATTGCACAATTTTTTTTTGTTTTTTTTTTTTGCTGGTAACTGACTGACGGACTCTGACTGACATAATTTAGATTGTGATAGTGATTGTTGTTGTCTCTGGCTCCATCTTTTCAATTGGGAATATTTTAAGCTGATTATGACAGCTTAAAATATTCCCAATTGACACAAGCCTCATCTCTGTGAGAGAGTGGTCGGAGTGGGCCGTAATCTACCACGCGGATCCACCACGCAGGCCTAGTGCGGTAGATAAAAATAAATAAAAATAAAATTTATTCAAAAATATAAAGACTATAAATACAGTTTTTCTTAAATCTATGTCGAGTTCACCCATGATTTGTGCCTGAACTAGGTAATCCTGTGTTTCAGGCGATTGGAGGTAACATAGACTATGTAACATATCTTCGATTTTTTCGTTCTACGACAATGCCGGTCTCCTCACGATGTTTTCCGTCACCGTTTTGAGAGCAGTGGTTAGAAAATAATTTACACAAAGTAAAGCGCCTGGCTGGTTTTGAACCTACGGCCTACAACTAGTAAGTTGCAGCTGTTACCAGTAAGCCACCACTGCTCCTTGCTCCATCATTCAGTACTTATTTGTTCTCTTGTACCGATACTAGCTTTACGAGTAGCTTAAATATGCTGTTTTAAACTGATTAACCAGTCAACCGGTTAGTAGTGCCTGCCCTTGGACTACCCTGGTCAGGAGGACGTATCGCCACTAGTGGGGCCTGTTCTTCAATAAACAGTAAACTTGGAAGGAAGTTGGATAAGCTAGTAGTACCTAAAGTAAATCATAGGCGTTTCCAAACAATTGCTACAGTCATGCTTTCTGAGCCTGTCAAATTTTAAATCAGCATAGGTATTTCGACACCATTGTCAACTCCATCTTTTTTTTTTTTAAGTTTTTTCACTTCTAAAAGTTATTCCAATATTCTATTTACAGAATTCCATTTCAATCAAATTTCAATTCATTGTTCATTGTTTCAATTTCAATTTTGGAATTTCATTTCATTTTATTTGGAATGTACAACCCCACCTCTAACGTCTTTCCTTTCAATATGCTTATGGATTACCTGTAACTGCTCCACAATAACTTGAAGCTGCTTCTTCTCAAGCTGGTCATAAGGTCCAGCTCCGTTGGCTGCCGAAGCTGCCCTCATTAGTCGCAGCAGTTCTCGGAACTGCTCCAGGGGCTTGTGGACCAGCGACGTGATGTCCGGTCTTCTCCGGGGTATCGGTGGACTTGTGCAGAACCGGGAGAATGCCCCGCTAGGGTCTTTTGATTTTTTTACCTGGTAAACGGAGAGAAAGTAAATTGTGAATTATAAAATTCACAAATTCTCATGTGTATATTTTCGTCTATATGTATATTTATGTATGTTTGAAAATCTTCGTGTAAGTGCTCATTACGAGCGACACGCATCGACGACAGAGGCAACTGCACCCGTCGACTCGTGTCGGCGGCACCCATCGTCAGCCGCCGCCGCGCCGTCGTAGCGTCAGAAGCTACCGGCGACAACATGTTGCTCGTATGTTTGAGTACGGTGGTCAAATACACGAACGGTATGTTGTCGCGATGTACTTATGTCGCTCGTGTGTCTGCACACTAAGGTTTATATTGACAGCTCTTTGGTAAACTAGATAGATTTCTAATTCATTCTTAAAGTTAGGTACTTTAGCATGATCAATCTGCTCGTTGTTGTTATACGCTATATTACATGTAATGAAGAAGTTCCTAGTGAATTTTATGAGCTTGACATCGGCTAGATCTAAGAGTTTTTGCATATACGAGGTTTGTATACAAATGGAGCCTCAAGGATTTTATATATTATTCGGGGTGCTTTGACAACATTTCCTGTTTCCATTTATTTTTAGCTATTTTTGAATATCACCACCAGCGGACTTACCAAAACACAGTCGGCTCTCTTGAGTCCAAGGCAGTACTTCTTATAAAGGCTAAGGAACACAGGGGTCTTCTGCAGGTAGATGGCCACCACCGTCGACGACTGGATCTCTCCGTCGTCCTGCATCACTTGATCCAGGATGTCTTCTGATAGTCGAAAGATCTGGAAGGTGATATTTAGTTATCACAGCTGTATCATCTACTTTAACTAACATGGTTATTTCGGTCTGTATGCTCATCCATGATGCTAGTCCTTAATGCCGTTACAGTATTTTTACGAATAGCTGCGGGAGAAAGTTAACTTGGCTTGGTCTTAATTATTATTTTAAAGTCTTGCAGGCTATGGATACCACTTTTCTCAAAATAAAAATAGGATTCCCCTTTTTATATAGCCATTTGGCATTAGGTACCCTAGTTGACCCGTACGCAATTACGCGCTTTTCGACATTGAGTTGCATTGAAACTTACCGTCTTGCCCATAGTAGATTTATAGGTGTTCAAAAGTAACTACGGTTAGTTGAATCAGGTAATGATACATTGAATGATTTGATTGCGATTTATTATAGAAAGTGCTGACTCATTCAAGTAAAGTTCGAATGGTTTCAATCAAGGTCAGCAGCTGTTAAATTTGTATAGTATTTATTATTCATAATACTGTTTTGTGGAGGTCGATCCGTGGATAGATCATCCATTACATACAGTCCCTCCGTCCCTATGTGCTTTGAAAAGCACGTTAACCCGTTGCTCCCAACTGTCATTCGTAGATCCTTGACAGACGTTACTGTCCTTGTATTTATTATTCTGTCAACTTACCTCTTCAATATTTTGAAACAACAGCTGGTGATCATTGGGGGCTATGAGGTCAGCTCTCTCGGCCAGGGGCGACACAAATCTGACGAGGCCGAACTGAAGGCACGTGCCATAGTGCTGTTCTCTTGCAACCACGGCTAGGAGTGCGCGCTTCCTGCCGTCAGTCGCCAGCCCTGGCGTCTGGTGGTGGTCAAGGGTTTTGTTAACATCTTTGACTAAGGTAAGGTAAGGTAGCTAGCAGTCGAAATTTTGGTAATCTGTCAAGCTAGATGCTTTGAAGTGGTTGAAAATGAAATGAATTTTGTGTCAAAATCTAATAGCGTAGCGTAGGTTTTCACCTCATACCTGTCATACTAAGTTCTATATCTATGCAGTCTTGTGGCCTTTATATCTTTGCGTCAGGCTTCAAATGTTTATCTTCATCTTTGTATTCTTGAGTGTATTATATTTTGTGTGTGTATTTTTTTTGTAACTATGTATGAATTTTGTCACGTCTGCGCTACGTCAAGTAAGTGCTATATAGGTCGAAATGTGTGAAAAATCCTGTAGGTACCGGAATTACTTGCCAGTACAAAATTGTGATCACCTGGCAAGTCTGTGTATGTTACATACTTAATTATTAAGAGTTTGGTTATTCGATCATGTTTGAGAATAACGAATTCATCCTTAACAGGATTAGAAATTGTTCTTAGGAAAGATTGCAATAGTGGTAATTAAACAAATGTTCTTCTTTAATATGCGGCGAGTTCTATATTGGCTATTCAAATCTGAGTCGCTATAAACTTATATAAAGAATTGCACGACTTTGCATAACCGAAGTGTTTATCGATTGAGCGGTGAAAATTTTTGAAGAGTTACTTACAATAATTATGATAATGGTCATATGTGTGAATTTGTGCCCGGTTAATGGCAATAGGCTCTCCCCTATTTCATGGGACTTATTAAGAGGAAATGCGGGGGGTCGTTTCTCCATAGAAACGCTCTCGCCTGTTTTCTTTCTGGCTTTAAAAAAATCAGCTGTTCCCTACATTTATGTTCGTATACGAGTAACTCATCAAAATGTAGGGAACAGTTGATTTTTTTTTCGCGATTTCAGGTTTGGTCCCATAGTAAAAGTTGTCCATAATGATGAGTACAATGACCTCTTAAGTTAATGTTTTACCAATAATCTCTGTATAAGTGAAAAAGTAACCTATACCTACTGGACTGCGTAGGTGTACCTCGGATTGCTTGTGAATTTTAATTACCTATTAAAATAATTTTAGCATGTCACTTACTGGTGCGATATTAATGTATAGGATACGAATGTATGTGATAGGTGATGATTGATGAAAATGATATAGATTTAAGGAAAAACAACAAACAAAAAGAAATTAAAAGCAATAAATTTATTTGCACTTAAAATTAAAGAACATAAATTAAAAACGAAATAAAAACAACAGGAACCAAATTTTTTGCATCCAATACACGAATAAAATAAATTAAAAAGAAGAATACAAAATCATAAAGTTACGAAAAAGAAAATGATACAAAAACACGACTATGATACTATGAAGATACAACACGCACGAACTAAGACAAAGAAAATAAATAAGAAAAAGAAAAAACATTAACAAAATAAATATTAACAAAAACAGGTAAGCTTAAACGTAACGATTCCCCATTCAATGATGTTCACTTAAAAACTAAGATTATAAAATGACATACAAGCTAAGACCGTGTAAACTGCAGATTTTTAAGGAATATATTAAATTATAATAAAATTTTGACATAAAAATATTTACGTTACCATCTAAATAAATAATTTGATCAGTAATTCCTAAAGGGTGATAAACATTGTCGATCAAAAACCGGCAGTACACATAGTTTCTTAATTAAATTTAAAAATTCTAGCGCTTAGAAACTAAAATAATGGAATGTATCAGAAGTATTTACAAAAAAAAAGAAAAATAATATTAGTAACAAAATGCAATAGGTACACATTAGTGTACATCCTACAGATTTTACTAAACACGTCAAAGAAAATACAAGGTCTAAACTAGCACCAAATTCGTAAAATTTTTGTCTCTCCATACCAAAATAATAAATTCGAATAATGTTTCTAATGGCCAGCCCGCTAGACGTAAACTTGTTGCAGAAATATGATGATGAAACGCTCCTCTAAATAACTTCCAAATCCAATTATGGTAGCTTGAAGTTATCATTAATGAAACTGGAAACTTGAACGCGCTAAGATTGATGATAGATACAATTCTGTCATATTTCCTTTGGCTCACCTAATACCAGCCATATTTGGCCATTTATTTAGTAATGATAAATTCTAACAAAAAGCTAAACTATTTTAGAATCTGTAGCATCCATTTTAGAGTATGCGACATAAATTTTGGAACTTATGGCATCAATTTTAGAATGAAGAATCAAGTTTACATCAAACGTACAGGCCAGAAAGATGACTAGTTTCCAAAACGATACCGATGAGCTGTCAAACGATAATTCCGTTACCGACCTCTTTGGAGAATGTCACTTGGGGCAAGTGGAGCTTGCGTCGATCCAAAGACTGACTGGTTGAAGAACAGGCAGTAGGTGGCCGGGCTGCAGTGGCCGGGGATGCTAAGGCAGCAGCTCTTGGAGACCTCGGAGGTGGAGGTGGCGTGGATTCCGCAGTAGGTATGGTCACTTGAGTCAGCTTCGGTCGGATTCCGACACCGTTTGGCGGTACCCTTCTGAATGTTTCTATGTTCAGCATTTGACCTGATGATCTGGAAAAGGAAAAAGGGTAATTTAGTGATGAACTAAGGGTTCTGACATTCTACTACATGGATTGATTCTTAATTATTATGCGTATTACAGAGGGGAGCTACGTCGAACGCCCGTTTGTCTTTTGTTTATTTTTCGGTTGATTGCTTCGGAATCAGTCAAAGTCGAAATTGAATGTGATAATGTTTGACTCTACGACATGACCAGACACGTCAATATTGCAATAAAAAATCACAGTGAAGGATTTAAAGAACAATCGGAAATGGCGTGTATCACGTTAAGGACCGATGTCTAACAAGGTATTTAAAATTATATAAATACTAGCTGCGCCCCCGGGGTTTCACCCGCATAAGTGTCGATCCCGTGGGAATATTGGGATAAAGTAAGCAGCCTATATGTTAATCCAGGGTGTCAGCTACCTCCATACAAAATTTTATCAAAATTGGTTTAGCCGTTTGAGCGTGAAGAAGTAATAAACACACACACACAAACTCACAAACTTTCACCTTTGTAATAGGTATTAGTGTGATTATCGTGGAAATTGAAATAAATGTTATTAGGTATTTCAAATTTCCTGAATTAATGAATGAATGACAAATGTTAAATGATTTTCAACTCACTTCACAAGACTCCGGACTTCCTCCTCATTGGACGTCACCACGTTCTTGTTGCCCACAAACACGAGGTAGTCTCCTGCCCTGAGCCCAGCGCGTTCAGCTGATCCACCTGCCGCCACCCTCTCGACCCTGGGCGGCCTGGTCCACACCACTGTGAAGCCGAAACCACCGGCAGTACCGCGGATGAGTCTGAAAGAAAGGAAGGTTTGGTTAGTTGGTTGTATTTGATAGATGAACTAGAAATGATTTATGAAGAATAATATGTCAGGAACGAAATACACGAATGTTCTAATAAAGATTTTTTTACCTCAGAGAAAAAAGTGACAAAAGAAAATATGCGAAGATGTGGTTTGGATGCCGATTTTGAAAGGCATTTATTTCAAATACACTAGTAAAAATATAAACATGACATATTTCGAAACGGTACTTCTAATAGGATAGGAATTCATGGTGGCTGACATCAAAGAACGAATGAAAACATGCGATTAAAATGCTTATGATGTAAAAGGCTTTGAAAACCTTAATTTGTTTGATTAAATTCTCATGAAATGTTGCTTTTTCGCTAATATTTTTAAAGACTTGAATATTTGCCGAATACGACTGAGCTCTTTTGAATCGTAGATTTCCTTTTTAAGCGCGAGGCAAAAAGGAATGTCAATGACAATGGGCTTTATTTTGAGCATGGTCAGTCTAATTTCACTCGTTTTTCTATAGTAATGGTCAACTTCAAGCTTTGTATTTCAAACGTGATAAAAAGGAATAATATAGATCGTACTCACTTCCTCGTGGTCGTAAACGGAGTGCGTCCATTCCTTGGCGGTTTCTTGGGAGCGTTGGGATCCTCAGGCGGGTCCAGCTCCAGGTATCGGAGGAACAGGTGCTCATCAGCCTCTCGCTGGAGAGCTGCGGCCACCGCTTGCGCCTGGCTCGCTGTGGTTGATGCTGGGCCGTTTGCTGACACTCCTGTGGATTGATATGGTGTTGTAGATTCTATGTGTTTGATGCATGAGAAAGAGAATATACCTATTACACTAACATTTCTGGGCCAACTCAGTTTAAATTGCCATCGACACGCTAAGAAGATATTATCATTGAATATGAGTAGGTAGATAGATAGAATATTCTTTGTTGAACATCATAATATTATGAAGAAAACGATAAACTTTGTTATAAGGGTAGTAATATTACAGGCGGTCATAAGCATAACACAATCAGCTTAGGACCTAGAACGGCATTACGCATTAGGTCCAATAAAACAAAGAATGTTAAAAGAAAAAAAAACTAAAAATAAGATATTTATTTAATTCACCGTCCGACAAACAGAACATAATATTAACAATCAGCTCGGTCCATGGGTATAATATTATTATGATTCGTCACCCGTACCAGGAGTATGACTTCTATTTCTTAACTTGTAAGTATTTAGGAAACATAGACCAACATACCTTTATCGTTATGGTTTTCTTTAGTGCCATCATTAGTGCTAGTTTCAATGTTATCTGTAGCCATTTTACGTGGATCCCCTTCAGTCACGCGGTCCTCTCTAACGAATCTGTCATTTGCGGGCACTTGCGCCGCGTTCTGGCCGCGTCCAGAGCCTTGTTGCAGGAAGTACGTTCCGGATATGTCGCAGTTAATTGCATCTTTTAGTGGGAACGAGACACATCCTAAAAACTCGCTCCGCCTGTAACAATAGAGATGGAATTAATAAATGACTGTACAGATTTATCCTGTCCAAACAAAGGACTGTTTTTCAAAAATGAACTGTTGAGTTCACAAGGTGAATGTTCCACGTCTGCTCCATTTCGCTCGTTAAAGGTCAATAGATCGTCTGTGAGATGGGAATAATATGTAAATATACTCAATGGGGTGATGTCGTTATATATAATAATGGCGACTCCGCGCCGGATCCACATGGACAAAAGGGTCCACAGTGGAAATTTATTCTAAAGGAACATACAGGATCTGGTCATGATGAAAGCTTATATCAATTGGATAAGATTAGACCTTCCGATAAAGATAGCGATAAAAGTAAAGGGTTACTAATAATAATAAATAATCACGAGGACATCACAACATCTTTTAGGAATAATACGATGACAGTAAAATTATACAAGTTCACAATTTACAAAATCATAAAGGGATTACAGAATTATTCACATAAAAAGGAAACATCGGATACAGCATTTAAAGCAGGGTTTACAAAATACAAAAACATTCGCTGCTTCAACGAATATTTCAGTGTTTATTAATAAAATATTAAAAGCTAAAGTGAGGCCTGTAATATGTATGAGTCATCAGTAAGCCACCCTTAATGCAGTGTGCCCGGGAGGCTCACAAGTCATGACCTACATACATAATGCGTGTTACGTAAGGAGTCATCGATATGGCTTGCCTATTACGCATAGTTACGGGAGGAAGGCTTTTATTTGCTTTTCTGTATTTCTGGTGTCTTTCTCTTCCATTGTGATTGTATTCACATTCCACTTTTTCTTTTACAAAAATTGTTCTCACCAACTTTGAAATTCCGATCATCTCTTTCAAGTTTATTAGTATCCAATTGTTCTTTACTCTCATTGTATTCTCTACTGTGTTTATTACTTCAATTAATTCCAACTTTATAACAATCTCGTTCAATTATTCCACATTTTTCACATCTATTTCCAGTGTAATCAACTCGAACACGAATGTTGTTTTTCTATAGGTATCGCACTTTGATCTGTACTTATAAACAGCTGTGCAGTGGCATGCACTCTAACAGAAATAGCTTCGCGTGCTTTATTAGCATGCACGTAAGGGGAAAGTTCGCTCGACCTTGCAGGTTCATCTGATAAATTGTTCCTACCTAGTCTGGCTTTAAGTGGCGTGAGGGTTTCTTTAGGTAAAACGTAAGTGAGCTCGGAAACGTCTGTTTTGTTTTCGGAGTGATAACACAGTTTAACAGGACATAAGTAGATTGAATTTGAATGAAATTATAATGGGAGTGAAGTGAGTTAGGAAAGTCTGTTCAAAATATTTATGGTTTTTTGGCATTGAGTAACAAAAGTTCACAAACTAAAATTGCAAAATTGACTGTTTATATTTTGACTGGGTTTCAATTACATTAATGGCAATATAGCCTTTCACATGACCAATATGGGTATCCATATTCCACTAATCACACGTTATTAGATATAGATTACGAAACTGCTCCAAGAGACCACTTCGTTTTGTTTCCGTCTAATCATGGGCCGGGACTATTGCCATATATGTATGTTCGCGATACTTCATCGTCAACAGCTGGTTAGATCACATCATTATGTCCAATAAGGTCTAAATGGTCGTATGTCGGTAACGAACCGGTAGGAAATTAGGCCAATGTACTAAGTATCCAGGTTTGTGGCATTTCATTTTAGATTCCATCATGGTATTGATAAAATATGGGTGTACCAGGCTGCTGACCTCAACCCCTTCGGTAAATAATGCTATGTCCACGGTACAAGTAATATTTGGACGGAACATATTTCTTAAACACGTAACTTTTCTAATCCATCTTCATCATCATTCATATGGAATAGAGAAATATCGAGGTCTGAGAAAAGTTTTTGTTTGATTAGTAAAATACAAAATAAACACGAATTCACTTAATAATCACAATAAGGATAAGTTTTATAGTAGATTGACATTATCACGATATGTTATTTTTTACAAAGCAAGGTGAAGCCAAAAAACGTTGAATTTCCTGAATAAAATCGATCGGACCTCAATTACGCTGGTCATTAATTGGACCAATTTCAACTTGCGATTTGAACACCACCGGGTTATCTGGCAGGGTAACTGGAAATATTAAATTGATTACGAATATTAATTGGAGACCGAACAGCTCTCGAAATTTCACAGCGGATTTTTGCTGTTAAAAATTTTCATGTTTTTGTGCACGTATTTAATGATAGCCGTGTGAATTCAGAAATTTATTTAAAGAGATTGTGGAAACTGAACGATATATTTTGATATTATATTTCTCTGTTTTAACGGAATTATCGTGAAAATATGTTTATAGTTCTTAGGACATTATATTATATTTCTTTCACTTGGGTTTAATAATATTGCTTATCAACGTGGTACTATCGATTTTCATACAATTTCATATATGTATTATGTCTAGACATATCATTGAATTTTTTATGTACCTAAGGCAATTTACGTCCACTCGCTTGTATTATACTCTTAGTTGTGTCATTGCCTTTCCAATATTACCATACATCTTTAATATAAAGCAATCTTCCATAGCAATTGGTCTGTAATAGCTTTTATTTAAATAAATCACAAGGTCCACATTTGTTTGTACATTATTGTAAAATACAATCGCTCCTCAATTAAGTGGCAATATATTGACATTGTCTTCTCTCTCTTGCTCATCTACACTCATTTCTTCTTTACATTCTTGATTCGTTATCATATCTTCGCTTACAACATTTACGCACAACATATATCTATGGGGTTCGTGCAGGGTCTTCCCCTAATCACATAAGCCTCTAAGCATGCAAGGGGCTGTTCCAAAGCCTTTCCTCCCATCCTGTGCATTACATTGGAGTGCATCCATGCGTACTATAGAGTGACGGGGACACCAAACTTACGGGGATAGCTGTCACTCTTCTGATATTGTGCTGATGGTGGATTCCGTTATTCTGTCCAAGAGATCTGCTGGTAGGCTGTTCTTTCTGGTTCTTTGTTCTGGGGGGTCCCATTCTGGGAGGCTGTTCTTTCTGCTGAGCTGCATTTGGCGGTGCGCGTGCTGGTGCGAGCAGTGCTGCCGTGGTGGTGGGTCCTCGCGTGACCGGGTCTGACTCAGCCCAGCAACAGTTTGTGATACGAACGACATCTTTTTTGAAAATTTACTGTAAAATATATGGTTTTATAGTGTGGGACAGTGGGGAGGGAGGAGAAAGCTGTTTCACGTTTGTCTATTCAGGGTTTAAAAAAGCGTGGTTAAACTAAACGATTCGTTTAAAATTGGCAGTTTAAATATTCTGCCTTTAATCACAAATCGAAGACATATCAAGTAATGTTTATGATATACATTATTCTGCTATAAATGAGCCTCTGCTAACGACTAATGATTAGTAGAACATCAAATATGTTCTAATTAAGATTAGACTTACTAATCTAATCTAATTGGTCTAATTAAACATTATAATTGCATACGTTGCTATCCGACCTATTCTATAGACTTAAGGTTTAAAAATTATACCTAGACAGAAATTACGTTAGGTTCAAAGTTGCTTGAAAACGAGAGTTTAAAATATAACGAAAGTTAAAAACAGTCACGCGATCTAGATTTGGAACATTACAGCTTTTTACAGTCATTAATCAAGTTGGCGTATTTTTAATAACGTGTTAGTTTACATATCCTTACATACGGTATATTAGAAGTAACTAACGCAAGTTGAAGCTACCCGGAAAAAAACAAACATTATCCCCAGGAACGGCAAACAGTATATATATACCTTTTTATATATATCCTAAATAGACGTAAGTATACGAGGTGTTACGAAAGAAGGCTATTTGGAGGATGGAAGGCTAAGGCCAGGCTAACTTCGGGGATATGTGAAGACATTATATCTGGGGGCCTAAAAAGGCCACTTTGGCAGAATCATAAAGGGATAACATTATGAATCAAAGGGTGATGAAGAGATTGGATGGCAGGTGCTAATATCTTTTATACCGGTCGGTAAGAGACAGAAATCGGACAATAAAAACGAGGACCTAAGTAAAACAAAAATTTGAAACAAATATTTTATTTCGCTTTATTATTGTAGACCCAAATATAACTCCATCAAAGTTTACCAAACCTTTTTCCAACATGAGGTTTTAGTCGAAAACTTATAGCCAGGTTCTCTTCAAAGGGTTATTTCCATTGGGAGCTCTACTACAGATAAGTAACTACTTCAATTCCCTTTTTATATGGCCTGAAACTGCCCTTTGTATCCACTGAGGGGCGGGAAGGAGAACCGTACAAATCGTCGCTGATCACGCGACAAGCGAACACCCTGTCTTTAATGAATTAGCAACTTAAACAAATTACTCTATTGTTTTTTTTCGTTCGTGAGAATTTGAGGTTATGGGATTCTAAAAGCAATTTGGAGCGTGTTTTATGGGTTATTATTACCTACATGTTTTTTACTAGGTCATTATTATTGGGTCACAGCATAGCTGTGGTTTGTCGGATGGTGAATTTTCTCCTTGAGACCGTAATCGTTGCAGTAAACCGGTAAACCTCTTGGCATTGCAGAATAGATGGCCAATTCCACCTGATGAGAAGTGGTTCTGGCAACCAAATCAAACGAATTCATATAAGGTTATATAAAATCAAAATTTAAAGTCATACTCCTATATTCAAATTACGCTGAGAATCAGCACTTTTCGAACGTCAAAATTACATAAAACAGTCCCCCAAAACTCCCTTTCACCACTTCCTAGTGCTTACGTTGGAAAGAAGAAGTGGCGCAACAAACTCCCCAGCAGCACAGCTGTCTGTTCAGTTAGAAAACTTAGGAACGAAATAGTAGGTATTCAAAGTAATTAACATTACGAGACACAGTATAATTATAATAATAATAATTTGGCATCTTCAAAGTCACAATAGTCCCCATAGTGCTATCTACTTACAACAGACGTAATTCCAAAACAGCTTCACCAGTCCCTTAGTTCCCTCAACCTGCCACCTAACACCTACCACCTGCTGCAGAAGGCAGTGATTCTTAACACATGCAGGCTAGTTAGAAAATTTATTCAGTGTGAATCGGACAACTTACACCAATACTCCCACTTAAATATTGTTTCTACTTATAATATTACTCCCACACTTAACCCCACTGTTGGACACTTGGCTTAGGCCCGTGCCATCAGTTCTATCTGGCTAGGCCGAGAAAAAAAAAAATTATAAACAAAATATTTTTTTTATTTTTTCACTTATCTTTGTCATACGATTACTACAAGCTTACGTTTCAAGTAAGTGAAGCCGTTAATTCCCATAAACATTTAACATAACCCTCTGCAAATAGGAAACAGACAGTCAGTCTACTTCCCTGAAATAATTTTCCCTAATAGCGCCGTAACATACGCAAAATAAGAACTTCATGCTCCAACATGACAAATGATGTATTCGTAGTTGTTTTGAAGACATTATTTTTAAAACAAACAACTGCATAATGTACTGTTTAATGGGGCGTCAGTTTACAATGTTTGGAGTATTTTAAAATGTCGTATTTACATTTTGGAGACCTGTTATTTTACATGACAGAAAAGCTACCTAAGTTTGGCTGTAGTTTTTATGGTAGTGTTAAAAAAATGGAAAGATACAGAAAGAGAGGGAAATAATTAAGAGTATCATCATACTAGGAAACTTTAAATATTATGATATGGATGTGACGCATATTTTTCCCCAACCTGTTTTTTGTTTTGTTTTTTCTCTGCGTCATGTTTGTCGAAAATAAACGTATTTTTTTACCCGACTGCGGCGAAGCCCAAAAGGAGGGTTATGTGTTTGACCTGTATGTATGTCCGTTTCTTTGTTCCCCCGTAACTTCTAAACGAATGAACGGATTTTGATAAATTATACGTCTTTAGATTTGTCTTGGTAGCGCGAGTGTTACAGATTACATGAAAACAAAAAACAAAGTAAAATGGCGGATTTGGTGTAGCTTATTGTGGTGTCTGAATTTTTTTTTCCTTCTAATACCATCGAGTGGGCTATCAAAAAGGGTTTTAAAAGGCGATTACAAAAATATATGCAACTTACATGGTTAAAAGTAATTCGAAGTGACAAATCGTAAAAAAACAGGTAAGTAGGTGCCAAGAACTAAATCGTCTGCAAAATCTTTCTCATTTGTAAACTTTTTTAGTTTACAAATGTGAAAGACTTTGCAGACGATTACATCGACTTAAGACGATCGCTGGAAATAAAAAAAGTAATAAAAAAAACAAAAAAACCCGACTGCTAGCAGGCGGGACCCATACCATTTTTATTATATTTTCAAACTCAAATGGGTCCCGCCTGCTTCCAACTTTTATTTAATTTAAAATGGGCTTGTTTTTAGCTTTTTTTAGCAGTCGGGTTTTTAGTTTTTTTTAATTACTTTTTCATTCTTTTCTTTCTTAATTTACTTTTTATAAAAGCATTTTTTTAATTAGCCAGTCGGTATCAGAGAGTTTACTCGTTTTTAGAGAGACGGCGCCCTAGGCACCAGAATCGAATCGTGTTGCTAACACGGTTCGACGATTCGTGTGTCGTGTTATCGTGTTGCCTTAGGCATAATACAGCAGTATCGAAGGTTCAATTTTTGTAAGAGGTAAGCCAGAGTAGATATCTTTAAGGCGAAAGCGCCAGGGTAGCCCGCGAAATTCATTTTTTTTTAGGTTTTTTGCAATTTGCTGGTCAGTATTAAGTTGTACGTTGATTAAAATATGATTCGCGGCCGTAACAAATATGTATTTACAGAATTATAATCATTAAAGTCATCAACACAACTCTCTAAGACCATGTAATCCCCAAGAATGACTATTTCATGAAATCTTGACATTTGGGGATTACATGGTCTTAGAGAGTTGTGTTGATGACTTTAATGATTATAATTCTGTAAATACATATTTGTTAAGACCGCGAATCATATTTTAATCAACGTACAACTTAATACTGACCAACAAATTGCAAAAAACGTAAGAAAATTTGAATTTCGCGGGCCACCTTAGAGCTTCCCCCTTAATATGATTATACTAGCTTCACCCGCATAAGTGTCGATCCCGTGGGAATATCGGGATAAAAAGTAGCCTATATGTTAATCCAGGTTGTCAGCTACCTCCATACAAAATTTTATCAAAATTGGTCCAGCTGTTTGAGCGTGAAGAAGTAACAAACATATAAACACACACACACACACAAACTTTCGCCTTTATAATATTAGTGTGATGTGATTATTTGTCTATAGAATACTTTACTGACTGTGTATTTTTCAAAGCGAAGCCGGTAGGAATCAAGTTGTATGGAACCTTCTCTACTGATATACCGCATGGGTACTTAAATAACTTACGAAAAACGAATCTTTCATAAAAACAAACATACTAAAAGTAAAACCTACATAAATACTCATACAGCTTGGGAGCGATACACCCATACATCAACTTATTTACTTATATGCAAAAGGGGTGCTTGGCTAAAGGGCTGCCGGTTTGGCAGCCTGCCAGGGCTCGTTTGGACTTTAGCTACCCTGGATTATGCTGATATTTAAGCTTAGTTGTTCAGGGGACGGGCAGAGGAGAAGGATTTGTAGAAGGGTTTTAGTTTGGGAGTGGTTTTGAATTAAGTTAGTGGTGTGCGCGTAGGTTTTTAAGCAGCAGTTTTTTATTGTCAAATGCGATTTTTGGTAGAAACTTGTGTAAGGCATATTTTATAAACTTTTTCATTCAGAATTAGATATGTACAGCTAATCGTATTAGTTAAGAGATATTGAGTAGGTATTACTCTAGAGATGATAGCCAGTTGGTCATCAGGAAATTTGTCGCTAGGCGACTTAATGATGGTGGGTTCCAATTTAGCAATTACATATTAAAATTATTCGAGTGTTTATTGATCGGATAATTGGGTCTTCATTTGTTCATCTTCATAAATTGGATTTTTTATTTGACACTAGCAGCGCCCCGCGGTTACACCCGTATAAGTGGCGATCCCGTGGGAATATCGGGATAAAAAGTATTCTATGTGTTATTCTGGTGTATAAGCTACATAATTGTAAAGTTTCATCAAAATCCGTTCAGTATTTTTTGCGTGAAAGCGTAACAAACGACGATCCATCCATCCATTCTTACAAACTTTCGCGTTTATAATATTATAGTAAGAATAAAGACTACAGTTTCTGTTCTGTCTTCTATTAAATTCCAGATACAACTTGACGTCATCCATTTCATTACCGTTTAACACCAACTACTAATAATATTCAGTAACCTTTTCCACTAATAACGAGCGGTTACTAAGTATTTGACGAGCTCTATTAACCTTTGGCACACGAACGGTAAACAGAACGGCAGCCGGTAGGGCGGCGCCCTGTGAAATGTAGTTACGGACTTCGGGTTATATGTACCTATGGAGGAAAGTATGGCTGTAAGGGGAGGCAAATGTAGGCTTAGTAGGGTAAGGTAGGTTGACATAATTGGTATGGGAAAATTTGTAATTGGTATTGACGTTCTGTTTGACAGATTTTGGGCAGTGATTTGCCTATTTTTAACATGGTGTTTAGATAGTGTAAGGTTCACTAAATAACAGCCGCACAGGTCGATCGATCAAGTTAAGGTACACTTGCCGCGGTTGGTCTGTGGATGGGTGACCATTTTTACATACCCCTCCGTGCCTCGGAAAGCACGTTAAGCCGTTGGTCCCGGCTGTCATTCGTGGATCTTTGACTGTCGTTGTGGGTAGTCAGAAGCCCGAAAGTCTGACAACCAGTCTTTCCAAGGGGTATCGTATTACCCAGTAACTGGGTTGTGGAGGTCAGATAGGCAGTCGCTCCATGTGAAATACTGATATTCAGCTGCATCCGGTTAAACTGGAAGCCGACCACAACATAGTTGGGAAAAGGCTAAGCAGATGATGATGATGTTTAGATAGTGAAAGGTTGATTGAAGCTGTGATAGATAAAGGGAGAATCAGGGAGGTATCAAAAACCTATTCACTTAAATGTGTTGTGAAATCTGAAGTCAATTTGGAGGATATGATTATTGAGGTTATCCAACCACAACAGCTAAATGAGATTTAGGCACTGTTCAGACGGCCTACCCTTTAAGCAGCATTGTTTTAATTTTAAGAGCTACATCTCCTGTGTAGCTATTTTACCCATTTTTAGATGTACACACGGGCGCACATCAAGCTACCCGAAACTGTCAAATTTTCCCAATCAACTTTGAACCTTATGCTTTAGCGATAAAGTTGAAAATCTATTAAAGAAGTTTGACAGATTGTAGTAGCTTGATGTGCTGGCGTCTGTACATACTTAGGAGGCTTTCAGGCATATTTAATATGTGGAAAATGTTGTGGTTATTACACTGATTTTGTTTTAAATAAGTACCTTACTGATAAGTGTTATATTTAATGTAATATCGTTTTTTTTTCCAAATAAAAAAAAAATAAATAAAAAGTAACCTTGTAAAAATGTAAGGAGACTTGACAAATTCAGTTTGACCTCACGTTGCTAAATGCTAAAAACGGCAAAACATTTCAACGAATAAGTGTGTTCAACATAAGCTCTAATTGCCACTTGGTTTCAGTTAAAAACCACATATTGCAAACTAAATTACACAGATGCTCCTGGCAACTCTGAATTAGCACCCAAATAGGTTTGACAAAAGAGTTTTGTATTATTTTTATTAGCTCTAAAACTCCTACATGATCTCGCTTCTAAAATCAAAATCCCTTTGAAGGAATCCAATCAAACAAGAGCTGAATTAGCTTGGTGGCAAACAAACATAAAAATAATTTGCTCGTGGCAAAGCCATTGCGCAAACAGCCAGGGAATATCAGCCCAGCCCCTGTTTTCCATGAACGAAATGAGGTATAGGGATGTCGTTACAGATAACATGAATTTTGGCGGCAACAATATATTTCTGACAGTATTTGGTTTTTATTTATGGTTTTTGAGGTCTGGATTATTTATGGTAAAAATTTGACAGTGAATGATGGTTTGCGAAAATGTAAAAAAATAATCAAACGGTGGGAAAAATACGAATAGTAATAAAATGTCCCTAATGATCAAATAAAATCCGAGATTTTTCCGCTTCGTTTGCCTGTTGAATTAGTATCGATTTACGCATGAATAAACTTGCTTTCAGTTGCGTAATCGGTTATTCGAGTAAACAAGAGGGAATAACAACAAGAGAAACACTAATTACGATGACAAAATAAACAAAGTCAACAAATTACTTGGTATTTATTGTTTCAATTTTATTTTCTTGGAGTTTCTCTTTCAGGAAAGGTCAATGTGAAGAACCTTCGAACCGAGAAGTTTTTTATTTTGTTGTACAAAGTAATTTTTAATTCATTTTAATGATAATAAGAGTGTGTCCGTCTGTTTGGGAGGTTTTCATGGCTAAACTAGGTAACACGTTTTGAGGTAGGTAGTGAATAAGACAAAGTTTTGATAAGGGTTTAAAAATTCAATCCGGTTTTAAATGTGTAGGTAAGCGTAGGCTCAAATCGTGTTTGGGTTTGAATTTAGAAAGCAGAATAGTAGACTCAGAAAGAAAAAAAAAAGAAACAAAATACGTTTTTTTGCGGCAAATGTGACGCCGAAAAAATACACAAAATACTGGCCAAGTGCGAGTCGGACTCGCACACGAAGGGTTCCATACCACAAGTCAAAAACGCCGTAAAAAACACGTTTGTTGTATGGGAGCCCTCCTTAAATATGTATTTTATTTTGTTTTTAGTATTTGTTGTTATAGCGGCAACAGAAATACATAATTTGTGAAAATTTCAACTGTTTAGCTATCGCGGTGCTTGAGATACAGCCTGGTGACGGACAGACGGACGGACAGACAGCGAAGTCTTAGTAATAGGGTCCCGTTTTTACCCTTTGGGTACGGAACCCTAAAAAGAACAAGTTGTGGGAAATTATGCGTTACATCCACGCAAAACGGCCATTGCACAGCATAATGCTACTATATGGGACTTACACTTCATCATTATCATATTAGCACAACAGAACAAAGAACACATCACTGAAAAGTCCTGAATTACTATCTACCATACTGAACTTAAGTATAAAAAAATTAAATAAAAACTACTAAAGCCAACTGCACATGAATATTAATTTAAAAAATATTAATCAGTTATTTTATATGAAGTTAGGTGGAAGAAAAAAAAATGAATATGGCAATAGACCACGGGAAGGTAGGTACCTACCTACTTTCTTTTTCATTCTCTTCAGTAGTCGGGTTTTAGTTTTTAAACTTTTTTTTATTAATTATTTTGGGGCTTATTTCAGTAATATTTATGTTTTTGGAATGTGCTAATTAAGACCTTTCATTTGATACCTCACAAGGCATACAAATATTTATTTTTAAATTCATTACTTTATGTCCTCTAGAGGGCGACGTATTTAACTTATTGTGACGTTACATAGCCTGTAACCAGCGAACATTCAAGACGCTTCTAACGATACCTTATTTGTCAAATTATTATAATTACTTTTGAAGTTATGAGGGAACAGATGAACATACATGAAGGTCAAAATGATAACCTTCCTTTTTGCTTCGCCGTAGTCGGGTAAAAACTATATTTCCGTGCCACCCTATCATGTTAACATGAAGGGGTTTCAGCCAAGCGTTAGTAGAAAGTTGGCTGCTCAAAAAACTTTTCTAATGGCATAGGAGGATGTTGATGCTTTTCTGGGTTTTACTGTGAAATTGGGGACGGAAGAAGTCGGTTTTTGATTGGGTTAAATTAATTAACATGATCAGTAGATAAAACTATGTGGAAACTATTCTAAACGTAACGTTTCTTCACGTGACCAGAGGGTTGGACTATTTTAAGCCAAAAGAAATTGCCATCCAACGTGGTAATGCTGCCAGCCTTTTGGGCACTTATCCCATTGACAGCGATGCGGACGAATTTTTTGATGCCAATGAGCTCCTCCCTTCTCCTTTCATTTTTTATTATATACTTGTACATAATATATATATTTTAGAGTTAGCTTGTATATACACACACTACACACACACTACTGAAGAATAAGTACCTAAATATTTTGTGCGAAACGAGTATTACCAATTTTAAAATCGTTCCAATTTAGGTACTTTAAGCTTACTCCGCGCTCGTGTTAGGCACCCGCTTCTATATTTAAAAAAAATATATTTAAGGTGCCCTCCTACGTGTCATTGCATTGCCTCTGACACCAAGAGACAAAGTTAAAAAGTAATGAGGTCACGACCCGTTTCCTTCAACTGCTTACAGACACAGCAATGCTTTTTGCTGCATAACTAGGTCAGCTCACTAATTACTAAACACAATTTTATCACAGAGGGGCTCGTGGTTACATAATAACAGCCACAAGGGTCGATCGCAGGTTAAGCTACGCTTGCTGAGGTTGGTCCGTGGATGGGTGACCATCCATTAAGAATGAGCATCCGTGAAGCCGTTGGTACAGGCTGTATATTTGTAGGTCTCAGGGCCAGTCTTACCAACGATATTGGTACTCAGTAACTGGGTTGTGGAGGTCAGATAGGCATAAGCTTCATGTATGATACTGGTATTTAGCTGCATCTGATTAGACTGGAAGCCTAACACAGTTGAAAATCACCAGGCAGATGATGAAATTCAGCTACGAAAAACACCTCTTCTAAAAACTCAGCGCATCCAGATATTAACCCATCATCGTTATACAATTTTTCCCCACTCGAGTGTAAAAACCCACCGAGCAATTACACTGGCGGCCTAAATAAACAGCACATTACTACCCGGGAGCTAATCCAAGATTTACCGAGCGGTCTTTTACGACAGCCCGGAGTGTTTATGGGCTCACGTATAACGCCCCCGTGAGATCGACTTGTTACCTATTGATAATATGATGTGTTTTACGGTTTTTAGGGTTCCGTAGCCAAATGGCAAATAACGGAACCCTTATGGATTCGACATGTCTGTCTGTCTGTCCGTCCGTATGTCACAGCCACTTTTTCCGAAACTATAAGAACTATACCTACTGTTGAAACTTGGTAAGTAAATGTATTCTGTGATAACACAGAAATAGAAAAAAAAACAATAAATTTTGGGGGTTACTTAGAACTGAAACACATTTTTTTTTTCATCGAACCCATACGTGTGGTGTATCTATGGATAGGTCTTCAAAAATTATATTGAGGTTTCTAATATCACTTTTTTCTAAACTGAATAGTTTGCGCGAGAGACACTTCCAAAGTGGTAAAATGTGCGCCTGTAACTTCTAAAATAAGAGAATGATAAAACTAAAAAAATATATGATGTACATTATCATGTAAACTTCCGCCAAAAATTGGTTTGAACGAGATCTAGTAAGTAGCTCGCCGGTGAAAGTTTAAAAACATATGATGGTACGGAACCCTCGGTGCGCGAGTCCGACTCGCTCTTGCCCGGTTTTTTGTAACGTTCGGTTACGGTTTTAAAGAGTGCTCAAGGTTGGTATCGTCAGAAAATACTAACCAAGGGTCTTAAAAAGCTGAGGTCGTAAAATACTGACCAATATGTTTACACTATTTGTAAATGCCTTTTTTGTAACAGATTAGTGTACTTGGCTCTTATTTAGGAGTTTAGGCTGTCGATAGAGCTTTTAGGTTTGTGATTTAATAGAGTAAATTAAATCATAAAAAAAAAATTGATCAATGGAAAATCAATCATGGAAAACCGGCATATCCTAGAAACAAAAAGACATGTGACATCAACGAACCCGCACTGGGCCTGCGTGGTAGATTACGCCCCACTCCCTTTCGCCTTCTGTCCCAGCTGTGGGAACATTATTGGCTGATTATGTATACATAGAAAAACAACAATAACTATCGGATGGTAGATTCAGATATCGCAATGAGCGGTTTAATTACCGGGGTTGCCAAAGTGACTGCCGACATTTTAATAGTCCGAAGCCACAGGGGCAATTCTCGTAGGTAACTAGCTGCGCCCCGCGATTTCACCCGAATATTGGGATAAAAAGTAACCTATATGTTAATCCAGGGTGTCAGCTACCTCCATACAAAATTTCATGAAAATTGGTAAAGCCGTTTGAGCGTGAAGAAGTAACAAACGTATAAACACACACACACTCACAAACTTTCGCCTTTATAATATTTTTTTTTTCATCTTTATTTATTTAGAGGCTTTCACCTTACAAAGGTACGTCAGCCTCATCGCCTTTATAATATTAATGTGATAGGTGTCTATGGGTCAATTTATCTTTTTAATCTTTGGTTTTTTTTTCACCTTTTTTTTATGTTTTTTTAATACCTGTATTGTGTTTTTTTTGCACTGAATAAACGTGTTATCTATCTAATTTCAAGAACGTTCATAGTCTGATCTCAGTCTCAATCTGTCAAAAATCCGTCTAATTTCCCTTAATTTCTGACAAGTTTTTGACATTGATTGTTGCTGAAATGAGATTGCGACTAGATTTAGAACGTTTTTAATTTCGAGAATTGGCCTTCTGGCCAAAAACGACTAAGAATTTAAATGAACATCGACATACCCTGTTCAAGTAATTTTCACAAAAATAGTTGAAAACCACAGATGCGATAGGATGCACGCTCCATTTGTTTTCCCTTTCAAAGCATTCAGAGCGAGAATTTTTCAATATGGCGCCCCTATAATAGGGGTTGAACGTCAGAAAAAAACGAGAACAGTTCCGAGTTTCCGAGTGTTCCGAGTATCCGAGCACTTTTCAATAAAACGTAGAACAAAGGCGTTCGGGCTGCCATTGAAAACAATGCACCATCGTCAGTTCCAAAGATCAATAGTGCTAGAAAAAAATAACTGTGGAAAAAGGTACAATAAAACTGTGTATTTCTATTTCTGCCTGTTTCTACTCGTATACACGGTAAAATATATTAGGTATGCAGGTATCATCGAACATTTTATGTATAAGCTCACACAGACAAGATTCATTGATACCCTAGGGAACTAATATTATAAATTCCAAAATAACTCTGTTTGTATGTTACCTTTTCACACCTAAACCACTGTACGGATTTCGAAAAAAATTGACAAGGAGATTGATGGCATCCTGGGGAAGGATATAGGTTACTTTTTGTCCCAGTAATAGGTTACCATGGGATAATTTCTGACACCCACGCGGGCAAAGCCGCGGTCAGTAGCTAGTACGAAAAAGTAAAGGAAAATTCTGTGGGATCCCAAAAGTCTTCTATCTCAGCATGATGCTGCGATATTTAACAAGAAAAACAACCCATGAGATACAAGAGCACATACTAAACGTATATTGTAGAGAGAGGCAACGTTTTCAAAAATAAACGAAATAAACCCAGCAATGCGGATGCATAAAATAATGAAGCCAGGAATTCAGCACAGGCGAAGCTTTATCAAAGGCACACTGAATACTGCTCTCATTTGCCGACTGTACACAAAAATAAATAACTAGCTGCTGCCCGCGACTCCGTCTGCGTTAGTACAAATAAAAATAATAAAATGTAGCCTATGTATGTTCCAGGTCCCAGGCTACCTATTTGTTTAGGCATGAAATGACACAGACAGACAGGCGGAGTAACTTTTGCATTTATAATTATGGATTGGCGCCCAACATAGCATAGCGAAAAATATTGGCGCCCAACGTGGGATTTGGATTTGAATATTCAGGATTCAGTAGCCCATGTCCTTCTCCAGGTCCAAGGCTACCTATTTGTTTAGCCGTGAAATGGTAATAGGCAGACATACCATATGGAGTTATTTTCGCATTTATAATATTAGTATGGATTGGCGCCCAACATGGCATAACGAAAAACTTTACATTAATATTGGCGCCCAACGTGGGATTTTGTTTTAAATTAATATTCAGGATGCAAAAATAGTCTATTTCGTTGTCCAGCGGTGCTATTCTGTAAAAATCGCGAGCGTGGAGTGAGCTGTCAATAGTGTCAATTCCTAGCAACAACAAACTCACTTCACCTAAGTTTTCACGGTGAGATTTTTACAGAATCGACCGGCAGGTCCCAGGCTACCTAACTGTCTTTCATAACGATAGATTCAGTGATTTAGGCGTGAAAAAGTCACAGACAGATAGACAGATGGGAGCTACTTCCGCATTTATAGTATTATTGACTTCAGCCCGCGACTTCGTCTGCGTGAAATTTCTTGTTTTACCATAAAATATTATTATATCCTAAGGCTGTTACGTTTTCGGTTAGCGTTCTTTCTGTGCCATCAAATGATTTTTTCAAATCCTACTGGCTACTGGTATTTCCAGAGATTAGCGCGTTCAAACAAACAAACTCTTCAGTTTTATTATTAGTAAAAGTTGCATTTATATTAAGTACTAGCAGCACCCCGCGGTTTCACCCGCATAAGTGTCGATCCCATGAGAATATCGGGATAAAAACTATTCTATGTCCTTCCCCGGGATGCAATCTATCTCTCTGCCAAATTTTATTAAAATCCGTTCAGTGGTTTAGGCGTGAAAGTTAACATAAAGACAGACAGAGTTACTTTCGCATTTATAATATTAGTATGGATAGTATGTGAAGGTTGTGTTCAGCGGTGCATATCCTCGGTCTGACTATGTATAAGATTCATCCATGCGTTTTTTAGCTTTCTCATTTCACCCTTTCAAACTTCATGATACGTCAGTCTCTACATGAAATAGGTTTTTTTTCTTACCTTGACCTTTCATAACGGCCTTAATAAAAGTTTTAATGTTTATGTAAGGTTTCTATTACTTATTATCGAGTAATTTAGGGTTCCGTACTCAAAGAGTGGGGGCTATTACTAAGCCTCCGCTGTCGGTTCGTCCATCTGCTGTTTGTCAGCGAGCGGTATCTCATGAACCGTGTAATAAGTAGAAATAGTTAAAATTTTCACAAATTCTGTATTTCTACTGCCGCTGATAAGACAGATAATGAAAATAAAATAAAGTTTAAAATTACAGGAGGCACATACAGAAAAACGTGTTTTTTTTCCAAAATATATAGTTTTAAATATTTTACGGTGGTACGGAACACTGTGTGTGAGTCCGACTCGCAGTTGGCCGATTTTTTCTTCGTGTGGAATGAGTAATAAACGATGGAACGACATCCATTCCTATATTTACTCGTAGTTTGTGTCGTGGGGTATTATTAGGGTTTTTATTCGTGTAATTTTGTGAATTGACTCATATTGTTTTGTACACTGTAACATACAGCATTGTATTAAGGGTCTTACAGTACCTAAACACAAAAAACGCAGGTTTTAGAAACAATAAAAGTAGTTTTTTGTCAGATTATTCTACAAGCAACAGACTAAAACACTAGTGTTTTATTTATTTTTTGTAAATAGATAATTGTTTCATATTTTGCAATAAATTACCAGAGTTGTGTCACCGCGCTTCTCTTTCTTTTCTATGCAGTCCGACAAAGACCGCGCTTTATTAGGTCAAAGAAAAACCACTTTTCTTGCTAATACTTTTAATCGCACCACTACTCTTTCACAATCCAACAACGACTAACTCTGCACTACATTTTATCATTTAAAATGATTTTTGTCCCAGCCAGAACTAACGATAATATCATAACCGTTATTTCGAAATATTGCCAAAGTTGAAAATACATTTAGTTACCAATATGAAATGTAAATTAGATTTAAAAGTTTGTAATAACTTGTAGTTGACAGTGTTGCCACAGTGGATATTATAATTCAGTATTATAATAATACATGAAAAAAAAATTAAATCACAGAAATCACGACAATTGCTTAGTAAAATTTTGTTAGTACTGATGATTATGATTAGAGAGATGGGCCCGTGGGTGACCCCTCTGTGCCTCGGAAAGCACGTTAAGCCGTTGGTCCCGGCTGCCATTCGTGGGTCTTTGACAGTCGTTGCGGGTAGTCAGAAGCCCGAAAGTCTGACAACCAGTCTCACCAAGGGGTATCGTATTACCCAGTAACTGGGTTGTGGAGGTCAGATAGGCAGTCGCTCCATGTAAAATATTGGTATTCAGCTGCATCCGGTTAGACTGGAAGCCAACCCCAACATGGTTGCGAAAGGGCTAAGCAGATAATGAATCTATTGTTAGTAAGTAAGTACGTAAGTAGTACTAAGTACCTATAAGTAGTACCTACGATATTGTTGTTTTCCCGCAGGGTAATTGCGTAACATACTATCAGTAGCAATGGGTTTCATTTTGATAATTCAACAACATTCATTGCGTTATTTACGTTGTTGAGCAGACACATTTTTCGAAAATATGGAGCAATGGATTATCAATATGCTTCAAAATTATTCAAATTGAGAGTAATAGTGTGTTCCGCAATTAGGGATTAGGGTGCGTTCCTATAATAAAAACGGATCGTTCATCTCAAATCACACATCGTTTAGGTACCTATAACCTGATTTCTTTTTAAGAACTATCAATGCGCGCTCTTTTTTACAGTAAAATGGAAGTTCATTTAAAGCGGCTTTTGTTAATCATAGATAAAATAAATGGAGGAACAAAATAAGGAAAAAGAAAACAACGATATTATCTCTCTACCCTATTATCCCAAACGGCTGAACGGAGATGCAAGGATACCAACATTCTGTGCGTACAAAATATCACATCTATATGTTGGCATTACTGTTTAGCCGTAAATTTATAACTTCTAACATGTGGTTGTGAAGGCAAAAGGATGATAGTGAATGTTTTTGATGGAAAATTATCACAGTAACTGAAATCCTAGGATAAAATACTTCAAATCCTAAATGCTGGTGGCATGTAGGGCACACTCACGCAACAACAAATTTCCATCCTGACACTAGCACTACAGTTTAGCCACATGTATAATTTCCCTACCGTGACGATAATACCTAGCATTGTAACTGTTTAAGAGCTTTTTGTCTTCTTTACCACAAAAATTGAAAAGCAAAGATACCAACATTCAATTTTAAAAAACAGTTCTATTCTACATGTTGGCAGTACCGTATAGCCACATGTATAATTGTATAACTTCCCTACGGTGTGGTTCTAAGGTCGCTTTAGTGACAGGTCATCGGGTGTAGCTCGGTTCTAACCTAATTCATTACACTTTCACTGGGGTTAAGCAGATTACGGGGTGCCCGTCGATACGTAAAGGATTTTAAAAGTGAGAGTGATTTTTTTTTTTTGTAGTGTATTTATAGATAACTAGCTGCGCCCCGCGGTTTCACCCGCGTAAATGTCGGTCCCGTGTGAATATCGGGATAAAAAGTAGCCTATATGTTAATCCAAGGTGTCAGCTACCTACATACACAATTTGGTCAAAATTGGTCCAGCCGTTTTAGCGTGAAGAAGTAACAAACATATAAACACACACTCACAAACTTTCGCCTTTTTTAATATTAGTGTGATAGAAGATAAATAGATATGGTTTCCAGGTCAGGTATGGTTTTTTTAGGTTGCCGTCACATAACAGCCGCAGTGACGGCTGTCATAAAATGAAGTCAACTGGTCTGACTTTACGGTGTCAGAATATACTCTCTAGGGAAACACACCTATCTACTTTCATAAATATACATAGCTTATTTTGTAACATTTTATCTCGGTATCTACGCTTTCGAATGGGCAACAAGCTTCATATTTTCTGACTGACGGACTTCTTGACAATTCAAAAGTGCCTGTTAATGGTTTAATTGAAATAAATGCTTTGAGGTTGAGTTTTTTTTAATCTTTTATTCGGATAACTACGTCCAGCTGTTACTACGCTGAAAAATAAAACCAAAAATCTGGCCAAAAAGAGAACTAATTATGACTTACACAATTCGCTTTTTAACACATTTTCCCTTTCAGTATGGGCAGTACTCCAAGTTATTCAGTGTGTGCGTCACTTCATACACTTGCAGAAGTTTGGCAGTTAGCTTGCGATCAATCATTATCTTCTTCTGGCTTATCGCCAAGTTGAACTGTGGTAATTTTTAGGAGTTTTTCAGTAAGAGGATGTCTTGAAGGTATGTGGAAGTGAAGCATGGTTTTTAGAAGAGCGTGATGGCTGCGTACGAACAGGAAAAAACTGGCCAAGTGCTAGTCAGACTCGCACACGAAGGGTTCCGTAGCACAAGGCAAAAAAAACACGTCTCTTGTATGGGAACCCCCTTAAGTATTTATTTTATTCTGTTTTTAGTATTTGTTATTATAGCGGCAACAGAAATACATCATCTGTGAAAATTTCAACTGTCTAGCTATCACGGTTCATGAGATACAGCCTGGTGACAGACAGACGGACAGTGGAGTCTTAGTAATAGGGTCCCGTTTTTAGCCTTTGGGTACGGAACCCAAAAAAGATTATCAAACTTAAGACTATTCTCAGTAGAAGTCTGGAGTGTGGATTTGTACCCGGTTAATGGCTAAAGGCTCGCCCCATATTACTTTAGAATTAAACATGGCGAAAAAAGGATGTAGATACTACTCTTCTACCTTACTCCTACAGGCGTGTTATGTTGCGACGGCGGATTTGTAATACAAAAGAAAATGCTACATTATTTGGCCCGACTTTCCTACCTACCCCACAAAATCACTCCCATGAACCAGGACGAGGTAAAAATAAGCAGAAATAGAAAATCCCTCTCACAGCAACAGTGAAATGAAAAATTGCCGCGAATGGCCAACACGTAGCCGACTTTTCAAAAACTAAAAAAAAAGACAATGGCACTCCGGCATTGGCATGGAATGATTTTTCGTTGAATCAAAATCCAAAGTCCAAATTCAAATTAAAGCTGAGAATCAGCACTTTTTGAACGTCAAAATAAATAAAAAAATAGTCTCCAAAACGCCAGCCCTTCACCACTTTCTAGTGCTTTCGCTGGGGAGAAGAAGTGGCGCAACAAACTCCCCAGCAGCACAGCTTGACCAAATTATCTACAGTTGTGAAAAAATTACATAATCAGCCTATAATGTTCCCACTGTTGGGACACAGGCCTCCTCTCTGTGAGAGGGAGTGGCCCGTAATACATCACGCGGGCCCAGTGCGGGTTGGTAGATGTCACGTCATGTCTTCGAATTTTAGGTTCTAGGACATGGCGGTTTCCTCACGATGTTTTCCTTCACCGTTTTGAGTTACCACAAATTACAATAACCCAGTAATAAATTGACATTTCTTTTGTCTTCAATAAAGATTGACGTCCATAATTACATTTGGTCGACAAATGGTATTTATATAGTACATGGAAAATGAATATTAGATTAAGAATCGATAGTACCTACTTTGACCTTTGAGTCGGTTTGTTAATTGTTTTATTTATAATGGTGACATTTAAGTAGTTAAGAAGGCTTTACTGAAATGTCAGACTTATTATACCATCAGTTTTTTAACGAAATAATGAAATGAAATAGGCGCTGAATATTTTTTCTTCGTATGTAGTAGGTATATTTGATAAATGTGTTCATTAAAATACATAGGTACGCCGAAATTTATGCTCGAAATCAATAGTTTTATCCAAATGGGCAAAAACTAACACAGATAGATAGAATTCTCTTGATTATGTACAGATGCCAGACATCAAGCTACTACAATCTGTCAAAATTCTTTAATAGATTTTCAACTTTATCGCTAAAGCATAAGGTTCAAAGTTGATTCGGAAAATTTGACAGTTTCGGGTAGCTTGATGTGCTGGCGTCTGTACATGAAAAAAATTACAGAAGTAAATGTAGAAATTTACAAGAGGTGACACAATGGGCGGTCTTATCGCTAAAAGCGATCTTTTGAAATTTTACAGTAATATAACTTAAACGTCAGAATAACATATTATTATAGGATACTTTTTATCCCGAGGGGTCCGTGGCTAAATAATAACAGCCTCACAGGTCGATCGATCAGGTTAAGCTACGCTTGCCGCGGTTGGTCTGTGGATAGGTGACCATCTTTACATACCGTGACCCCTCCGTGCCTCGGAAAGCATGTTAAGCCGTTAGTCCCGGCTGTCATTCGTGGATCTTTGACAGTCGTTACGGGTAGTCAGAAGCCCGAAAGTCTGACAACCAGTCTTACCAAGGGGTATCGTATTACCCAGTAATTCGGTTGTGGAGGTCAGATAGACAGTCGCTCCATGTAAAATACTGGTATTCAGTTGCATCCGGTTTGACTGGAAGCTGACCCCGGGGAATAGGCTAGGCAGATGATGACTTTTTATCTCGATATTTCCTTGGGATCGACACTTATGCGGTTGAAACCGCGGGGCGCTGCTCGTCTATCATAAAAATATTAAGACAGACACGTCAAAATGACAGTAGGTATTGGGGTCAGTTTCGAGTCTAGAATACCAGTATTTTACATGGAGTGACTGCCTATCTGACCTCCACAACCCAGTTAGATACTGGGTAATACGGTAGCCCTTGGTAAGACTGATTATCAGACTTTCGGGCTTTTGACTACCAGTAACGACTGACAAAGATCCACGAACATGGTCACAAGGTAATCTTCACTAGTGTTTGACATTTTGACGTGTAAAAGTGTTTGTACAAACCTACTTACAGAAATAAAATCATTTAATCATTTAAAAAGGTGTCAAAAACGCTCTATATTTTGTCAAACGTTAAATTTATAAGACCGTGGATCGCTTTCTTAAGAAACCAAACGTTTTGTACTATAATTTGATCGAAGGTTTTGTTATAATTTATACCCACTGTTTTACGGTCGAAATACGTCTAATGTTAGTACGTTTCCAGTAAAACTCATTTACTTGGAATTTTATTTTAAAATTCTAAGTTTCAGCCCTACAAGGCACCTTCTCGTTATCCGATCGATGTTCAAGCTAAGCTTTACAATATTTATTACAGGGTGGAAGGACAACCTGTACCATGATTCAATACATGATCGATGAAACGATCCAAAGGTTATTAAAAAAAAAGTGCTATTCCATTTTCACATTTTGATCACGGAGGTATTGCCCTTTTCTATGAAACAAAGTTTTCGTCGGTTACGGAGGGGCCCGTGGCTAAATAATAACATACGCACAGGTCGATCGATCAGGTTAAGCTACGCTTGCCGCGGTTGGTCTGTGGATGGGTGGCCATCTTTACATACCGTGACCCCTCCGTGCCTCGGAAAGCACGTTAAGCCGTTGGTCCCGGCTGTCATTCGTGGATCTTTGACAGTCATGTCGGGTAGTCAGAAGCGCGAATGTCTGACAACTGCAGTCTTACCAAGGGGTATCGTATTACCCAGTAATGGGTTGTAGAGGTCAGATAGGCAGTCGCTCCATGTAAAATACTGGTATTCAGCTGCATCCGGTTAGACTCGAAGCTGACCCCGACATAGTTGGGAAAAGGCTAGGCAGATGATGCCCCACGCTCAGCAGTCACGACCACGAGACCAACGGGGCAGTTAAATTGAGTTTATAATACATAATGTATGGAAGTAACATGAAGAAGATATAAGTAGGTACTATAGGTCATTTGAAGTTGGCCCATTTGTTCTTAAGATTTCCCACGAGGTATGTGTGTGTGTTACAGTGTGTCTGTAGATACCTGTGCTTATGAATTTTAAATGTAATTTTTTAAAGTTTGTGTCTCTGTGTCCTAGCAACTGTATTTCCAGCCGACTGGTTGCCACACGAAAGAATATGAACGACCGTTGACTTTTTCAGTGCCCAAAACAAATGCGGTGAAAACCGATGATCTCTTCAAACACTTGTTAAAACAGAAGAAGAACTAGCAGGGGATCGAGGAGAGGGGGCTGGAGGGGGGGTTCAGGGGATCAGACCGGAATAACTCCTTTATGCAAAAAGATATTTATAGTCATTTTAGTAATAACACGCTTGTTTAAGAGCAAAAGGATGTTGTCATCCATTATACATTACACGGCAAGAAAATTATGATGACATTTTTCATCAGATTATACATCAAACCTCAGAGATAACCATCTCTTCAATCATGCCTTCAAAAACACAGTTTTTTTTAAAGTAATTTGAGCCAGAAACAAAAAGACGCTACCGGGAAATTGCATCATTTGGATTTAGGTACAGGAAGTAAAAGTCGAATGAAGTTTTGTTATAACCGCCACCTGGCACCAAATTCCAAAGAAGATTTGGTGCATAAATTCTTTATAAGCAAAATCCCTTGCTGGGGGATTCTCTTTATATTGAATGCTGTAATGTTCACTCATGATGCGTAACGTATGCATAATTCAGGAGCTTCTGCGTGTTCATATCCTCGGATAAGGAAAAAGTCAGTTAATGAGGCACTGGGTTCGTGTTTGATAAAATATACAGGAAAAGGCACATGTAATTAAGTTGCATGTGGCTGAAAACTAAAAACGACGTTCGTATATTATTGCTCATCGAATATTTCGGGACATCGCCAAGCGGTTGGTTGACTCTTCACGTGACCAGAGGGCTGGCCTATTTTTAGCCCAAAGAATAAGTATTGCTAAACTATTAAATATGTTTAATAATAATTATAGAGAGATAGTGGTGTTTAAGGAGAGAAATAAAATGGTGTGGTTGCACAAGAAATAAAGGACTGTCGTCAATAAGTTAATTTTGCTGCAGTAACTATGTAACTCGCATTGAAATAACATTCACGTGCAAACTCCTACCTAACCTAGCCATAAGCATTATTCGTATGTGACTTAATAGTTTTCTCTAATACCATTAGGTAGCAAGATTTATAGTTTTAAATAAATTGTTAGTAATAGCTCACAGTTGCCTGCTTAAGCTCAATAAATGAGCTTTTAAGCTGATAAGCTGGAAGTGGGTCAAGAGGTATGAGATCTAGGTGTTCACGTAAGGTTGGTTCTGGGTTTTTTGTTCTGTGGTCTGACTTCAAGCTTCTTTTTGAAGGATAGGTAGAGTTCAAAGGTCCTGCTTATTTAAAAAAAAATATATCTACTTAATATCATTTTAGAATTAACGCCAAAAATGATAGCAGATAAATCTTATGCATTGAGGATGGTAGGTATCACATGGTTATTGAAACACAGCTAAGGAATAGTCAAGGAAATGGACATTAGAATGACTAATACACTTATAAAAACAACAACAAACACTAATTTGTTTGCAAAGCGTGGTGATTATGACAACTTCACTCCGATGCTCGATCACTCTTGCCGGTTCTTCTCCATAGGAAACGACCAATTGGAACCGTGCACCTAGCTTCTGACGTTTCATAAGTGCCCATGTAGGCTTATGTGAAATTAAATATTTTGATTTTGAATTTTTCACTAAAAAAAGTCAATATCCGTCCAATAGACGGATATTGACGGTTTTAAGTG
The DNA here is from genome assembly GCA_948474745.1 of Oligia latruncula. NCBI lineage: Eukaryota > Metazoa > Arthropoda > Insecta > Lepidoptera > Noctuidae > Oligia > Oligia latruncula. The sequence goes on from OX419685.1 coordinate 2,647,822, forward strand.
CCAAGCAGTTTTATTAAACTCTACCTATTCCTTATGGGAATTCAGGCGTGATGTTAGGAGTCCAAAAGTTAGGTTGATATCATTTTCAGTTAACTGTTATTTGCTTCTTGCCACAAGGTGTTTTTCGTAGCGTGTTGATGGTATGAAAAACTCCTTGTTAAGATGAAAATTCTTAGAAAGATGTTCAGGATTCCTTTTGAGGAAAATAGAAAATCAAATGCAAATACCGACTGTTAAATGTAAGCACATAATTGCTTTACTAAGAATAGTTAACTTGAATAGTAAAGCGACTGGAAGCAGAAACTTCCAGCTTTAATTTATGTTCCTAGCAATTGTCAAAGGAAACTAGGATTAATAGTGACAGGATAATTTTCTGAGAAAATTGCTTCTGGAAAATGTAGTTGTGACATTCAGAAATGTGCGCTGTGATATTCAGTTTAAGCTACAGTATTGTAAAAAACCCATTATTTTTTAGTGCTTCTACAGAATGATCTTTAAAGCAGAAACAGTACAGTATAATTACTATCTGTCCAGAAGTTTTTGAGTGGTGTAGAACTAAATAAACTTCAGTCAGATAATACATTTGATACGGTGGAATGGCTAAAGTCATACAGGGTGGTCGGCGTGAAAACTGTAACCATGAATTCAGCACGTAATTATTAGACCATCAGATATAAAAAAATTCAACGCCCGGGGTTCAGGATCCTGTACTGCATCCATCAAAAACTCAAACCCAAACCAAAAGCATTTATTTCAATTAAACCATTTACAGGCACTTTTGAATTGTCAAGAAGTCGATCAGTCAGAAATTATGAAGCTTTGCCCATCCCAAAGCCTACGTACCTATGGAGAAGAACGGGCAAGAAACTCCATGGACACTTTTAGATTATATTTTTACAAAAATATTCGTTACATCATTAGTGTTGAATTTATAATTATGTGAGAACGATGTAAAAAACTGGCCAAGTGCGAGTCGGACTCATACACGAAGGGTTCAGTACCACAAGGCAAAAACGCCGAAACAACAGGTTTGTTGTATAGGAGCCCCCTTAAATATTTATTTTATTCTGTTTTTAGTATTTGTGGTTAAAGCGGCAACAGAAATAAATCATCTGTGAAAATTTCAACTGTCTAGCTATCACGGTTCATGAGATACAGCCTGGTGGACAGTGGAGTCTTAGTAATAGGGTCCCGTTTTTACCCTTTGGGTACAGAACCCTAAAAAGACATGGTAACAGGTTCCGCCCTGTATATTTCCTGTCTATTCAATTTTGTTATTTGGTAAAGAACTCGTCTGAGGGCCTTGACAACGAGATATTCTATCAATGATAACTATGACGGTACGGTCAAAAATGTATTCGATTGACATGTCGAGCTACCGAAAAGCTTATGTCAATCCTGATCAAAGTCGTTTTTGAAATACGAAACGCTTTGGAAGCGATTGTCACTTGTTTGTGACATCTTCTCTGTGTGTGTCAAGGGTAAGGACAGCAGCGGTGGTATTCTGTAAAAAGATCACCGTGGTAACAAGTGAGCTGTCATTCCACCTGATTGACACTATTGACAGCTCACTTTAAGCTCATTTCACCTAAGTTTTCACGGTGAGATTTTTACAGAATAGCATTACTGTATTCTTCTGTGCACAGTCAACAAAAGAGATAAGTATGCAGGATCATCGGATATAGTTGAAGTTTAGTAAGAAGCCGATGGATGTTGTCGACTGAAATTTATTTTGATAAATGAGCGTTTTGTTTTCGAGATCCGACGATTCTGCATACTTATCTCTTTTGTTGACTGTACCTACGTAACAACAAAATAACACCATCAATCCATCTGTCAAGCCCGGTGGCTGTAGTCATTTCACCGTTCCGGTTCAGAAGGTTCTTATTCAGCAGAGGACATTACGATAAAAGGAGGGTATAAAAGCTGGTATTATATGACGGATTTGCAATTCTGTATGTCGGAACCTAAGCCCATTATCATCCTATCCCAGTTTAAGTCTAAGTAGATTTAGGTCGAATAAACCTTCCTCCCTAGTCTACTGTATTATATTGTATCATATTTTAGACTTCTAGTGTACTAGCTGGTATGATGTAATGAAATAACAATTTCATAAATTGGAACCTAGGACGATTATCTTTATATCCCAGTTTAAGTAGACCTAGGCCGAATAAACCTTTCCCCTCTAGGCTATATTATAATGTACCCAAAACCAAAATTAGGCAAATCGGTTCAGCCCTTCTCGAGTTTTTGTGAAACTAACAAACGTCAATTGATTTTTATATTTATAGGTAGATATAAATAGATTATGTTTAAAATTATTATTATGTTCCCGTGCCCTAACCGGGTTTCATGTTGGAACTTACTTAAGTATATTGTAACAACGAAATGTAGGTACACATGAATGCAATAAAGAGTTTGAGTTTAGTCTAAATAGGTAGTATACATAAGTACTATAAGTCTAAACTTCTAGTATCTATTTATACTATCCGCCAACCAAAGAATAAATCTATTGTATTGTAGTAAGTAACAAAGTGCTTCTTTATATAATACAAATATTAAACCACCAAAGCTGAAATTAAGAGGTCAACGAGTTCATATTCTATTCATTGAACTAGGTATAGTAGTGAAACCACTCCTACCACAGGTACACCAGCATAATAGGTACCTTAGGGAATTTAGGTTAGCTGGGCCTGCAGTCTCGACATAGATAGCGATCGCTTTACGACCGAATTCGGTCGCAAAGTCCTATCGATCCGGATTTAGCGATATTTGGTAGTCTCGACTCTCAGAGTTATCGATTGTCATCGGTATTGTACCGAAGTTTGTCGCAAACTTTACGATTTTCGTTATGTTTACGAATATATTTTGCGAGCATTTTTGACAGCCCGCTAAGTGGGATAGCGATCGTAAACTATTATTTTGGGTGTTTGTAAGTAATTATAAAGAAAAATAATGCGAAATGGGCGTACCTACTCAGTGTGTCTGTACCGATGGGACTTTTAAGGCCACCTATTTATAGATTCCGAACCAAAGAGATTTAAGGCGAAAGCGCCAGGGTAGCCCGCGAAATTCAATTTTTTTTAGGTTTGTTGTACGTTGTAAGTTGTACGTTGATTAAAATATGATTCGCGGCCGTAACAAATATGTATTTACAGAATTATAATCATTAAAGTCATCAACACAACTCTATATGATCATGTAATCCCCAAGAATGACTATTTCATGAAATTTTGACATTTGGGGATTACATGGTCTTAGAGAGTTGTGTTGATGACTTTAATGATTATAATTCTGTAAATACATATTTGTTACGACCGCGAATCATATTTTAATCAACGTACAACTTAATACTGACCAGCAAATTGCAAAAAACGTAAGTAAATTTGAATTTCGCGGGCCACCTTAGAGCTTCCCCCTTAAGATAGGTACATTAATGTCTTTGTTCCGAACATACTACGTGCGAACGAGCCTCGCCGACAATCACCACATTAGCCCTCTAATGTGGTGATTGTCGGCGAGGCTCGGCGAGCCAAAGACATACCTAAATTAAATCTTTTTGATGGGAGCGAAGCGTCCTATATTTGTATCATCATCTGCCTAGCCTTTTCCCAACTATGTTGGGGTCAGCTTCCAGTCTAACCGGATGCAGCTGAATGCCAGTATTTTATTACCTAATATGTATAAGTAAATAAATAACCTCAAGCAAATAATGTTTTCAACTTTATTAATATCACAATCATCTCCTAACTACACACATTCTTATAATCTAAGGCAGTGCTTACACAATACTTGTTACATACCTAGTATATCCACCGGTGATACAGTTCGGTAGTACTAATTTAATGGGAACAAAGGTTTAGTTTTTTAATTTGTTTAAATGTACAAAATTTGCATACTTACTAAATTAGATAGAATGTACATACTTACATGTATTCCTCACAACTGTAACAACTGCTTTCAGTATGTACATACTTTGCAATTAAATCTATTATCTATTCTGTCTATTGCAAAATACTTAAATATCACATAACCGCAAATCAACTTAATTAAATCTCCAATATGTATAAACAATAATAATAATATCTCACAATCATCATCTAAGTAGGTACCTACACACATTCTTACCCCCTTACTAATAAATCTATTATATCAGATGAAGAGTTACATACCGATTTCTCTCTTTCAGTCATCAGTAATTTAACTTTTGAAATGAAGAAGACAGTGTTGTATAACTATACAGACGGTATACAAAGTCTATTAGTAAGGGGGAAATAACCTAGACACTGTTTACACAAAACTTGTTGCATAGCTACTATTTAGTTTTTGTATTTTGTTTAAAAATGTACATGCATGCTAAATTAGATAAATGTAAACATGTACATACACAAGTTGTGGAATACATTTCCTCACAACTGTAACAACTAATGTCAGTCTAATATTTGCAATAAATAATATTTCTATTCTATTGAAAAAAACATAGGTAACACACAACTGCAAAATCATGTTTTCCACTTTATTAAACCTCCAATTAACAGAATCATCTCCTGAGTTCACACATTCTTACAATCTAGAACTGTTTACAAGACGAATGTTGCACATACCACCTTACTTATCCAAAAATATTTTTCAAATGAAAACTTTCACTATTCACTTAGTTCAAATTGTTTTTTCGTCTTCTCCTTCTGTGTCGTTCCCTCATTACAGGAGATAGAGACCACAAATGACGCATCTCCAAGCTATGTGGCCTTCCGAAATGTGGACCGCTTGCTTCATGTTGCCTCTGTGAATCCTCCGACAGCCTTGCTATGGCTGAGACGGAAATCCCACGAAAGTGAAAATCCGTAGGACTTCTTCATATCTGTACCTTTACAGAATAACACGAGACTTGTTTACCGAGCTCCCCGGTGAACGTTAGTCGTCATTTCTTCAAATCCAACAGCATTACGGACTATCTGTAGAGTCCATTGTCATTAGTTTATTATGCAACTATCTTTACTTTATAATGAGAATATTTAAGCAGTGGGGTCGCCGCTTGAGCCAGAAATGTGTTGGCCGCGTAATAATATACTGAAACCTTGGCTATCTATGAAAAATTATTAAGAAAATACAAAAATACCATTGAAAATTTTTAGTTTCCATGACAACAAATAAACAAGACCATAATGATTTGACACTTGACATGTTTGGCATTAGGAGAATAATGTTGCAAGGCGGTAGATTTGAATGTCCTCACATATTTAACAAGTTACTAAAATTCTTTGAAATAGTTATTGCTACATATTAGTTTCCATGAAAAATAGTATTTTAAAGATATGGTTTACATATTTACTATACAATTTTCAAGAAAAATAATTATTTTTATTAAATCATGTTCTCTAATCTTCCCAGTATTCAAGGAGATTTAGTTACGGCCAATAATTGTCATTGAAATAACCGAACTATGAATAAGTTTTTCGCTAGCCTACCGACATCGCTAAGTCAAGTTATTTTACGATTTTGCTCGGTATCTCGGATGTAGAGACTTGCGTTTGTCGTAAGGATCGTTACGGCAAGCGATTTTTTTCGGTATTATTTTGCGATCGTTAGTTTGCGACAGCGTCGCTATCTATGTCGAGACTGCAGGCCCTGGGGCGGTAAGAAATTTAAAAATGGTTCGTGAACTCGCTGTCAGATTCCCGAAAAACAAATGAATAAGAGGATTTATTAATATGGAACAAAAAGTAAAAGAGGTTAGTTGGATGAAGGTCCGTTTCAAACACGAAATATACTTCAAAATTGTATGTTAGTGTGCTATTTCACTACCACGCCGCGTAGGTGTAAGGACGTAACCCATATCCCTATATAACGACTTAAAGGGGGATGCCACCGAAATGAGGGGATGAATATCATTATAATTATAATGATAATAAGTGCCTTAATATCTAATGACGTCACGAAAGAAATTAGGTACGTAAAAATGAGTTGTAATATTAGTGTTGGATTTGATATATCGAGAATTGTGACAAAGGATGTCTTGCGCGGTTTGAGTAATTTTTTCTACAAGAACCATAAGGACTAAATTTAATCATTTATAGCTATTGCATCAGATGATAAAAATATGTAATCGTCATTTATTTTTCGAATTGAATACCTACAGCTACAATGTTAAATTCGCTTCATAAAATACCAATAAAATAAGCAGGATGAGGCTCGATTTAAAAAATAAAAAATGAATCCAATAAAAAAAAAATATGGGTATGCAGGTTCAGTGACAAATCAATCCGATAACGACTCGGAAATATTCCGGAAAAAAACTAAAAAAAATATAACCTTACCCTTCGAAAAATTCAATCCACTTTAAAAAAATAAGACCACCAAAATCACTTCACTGCACGGCACTTAAAAAATCTATGCGTATTTTAAAAGGGGTAGACGCGGCAAAAACGGGACCGCTGTCCGTCTAGAGTCGGTAACGCAACTGCCCGGGTCTGCGTCGTTGGGCAATCGATCGTTGTGCGCAGGTCCAGTCGAGCCAGCGTCACTTCAACTCCCCAATATCTTATGTATGAAAGTGCTACACAGGAGGAAAAAGTGAATAAAGCACTCCTACTTTAAACATGCGCTGTGCAATATATTTTATTTTAAATATTTTCTTTTTATTTTGAAATAGGAAAATGGCGGTTCACCATAGAGAAGTGGGACTCGAAATTCGAATGTCGACATTCGAAATTCATTTATTCATGTCACGCGTCGAGTCGACTTGACAAAGTGTTCGCTTGTCAGCTATTTTTTTCGTAACAATCCCATTGATATCGGTTCCTGCTTTTGTATGGGTTTGGGTAAAGCGAAAAATATACATGACTATGGTTAAAAATACATGACAGAGATTTTTTTTTTGTTTTGAAAATAAGAAAACCAAATTCTTAGTTAAGTTATTTCTAAGTAAAATCTTTAACTCTATATTAGTTTTAATGAACGGTTATGTTTTATCCTCTCACAGCCCCAATTAACTTGAAACGAAGCCTCTAATAAATAAGTTTTAATAACCTGTTTCATGGCTTTACAATTATAACTTTAACTAAGTTACTTAGTTACAAACTCAAACTAGTCGCTTCTAAATTGTGACCTTTTAAGTTTGATTAAGGCTGAGGTATACAGCAAAGATGTAATGACCCTTATTTTGAAGCCTATAAAGTATTTAATTAAGACCTCGAGGATGGTCAGGGAGTGTGGGATTTTTACCTCACTAAAACCACCCCTATGGTCACCATCAGCACATAGGGTTCCTCTTAAAAGACCAATTCCGGAACCCCCCGTGCAAAGAGATAGATAAAGAGACAAAGAGACCGCTTTCAAAACCTTTTACAAAGAATGGTCTCGGGGGATACAGCCATGTTATACAGCCATACGCCAGAAATGTGGGTCGCTTATCATGAGGTACAGAACGATACTCATCTTCAGTTATATTCTAAAGTTAGTAATGATCAATATCATCTGCCTATGTCAGCTTTGCATAGTGCTCTTTATTAAGATATCACACTAATATTATAAAGGCAAAAGTTTGTGAGTGTGTGTGTGTGGGGGTGTGGGGGTGTGTGTGTGTTTATATGTTTGTTACTTCTTCACGCTCAAATGGCTGGACCAATTTTGATAAAATTTTGTATGGAGGTAGTTGACACCCTGGATTAACATATAGGCTACTTTTTATCCCGATATTCCCACGGGATCGAAACTTACGCGGGTGAAACCGTGGGGCGCAGCTATGTCAGCTTTGCATAGTGCTCTTTATTAAGATATTCTTAATTATTAAAAAAAATTTTTTTTTTTCGATCCCCTGCCTGCTCTCATCTTGTTTCTACCAGAGCCACCCTACTAAGATCGAAGCCCTACCTAGCCTGAGGGCGTGTTACCCTATGTTAGCCGATTTGCGGCCTCGTTTAAGGATCATAAACTAATATGGCTAGCTTATTGCCACTTCAACGTGCTTATCCTGTGGGCTATGTGGACTAATTTTGTAAAATTGCTGCTAAATATAACCCAGGAGCTGTATCTGTAGCCAGCGGCTTAGTGTATGCGTGTATTATGTGTTTTATCATTACTTATACAAATATCCAGGATTCATCATCATCTGCCTAGCCTTTTCCCAACTATGTTGGGGTCGGCTTTCAGTCTAACCGGATGCAGCTGAATACCAGTATTTTACATGGAGCGACTGCCTATCTGACCTCCACAACCCAGTTACTGGGTAATACGATACCCCTTGGTAAGACTGGTTGTCAGACTTTTAGGCTTGTGATTACCCGTAACGACTGTCAAAGATCCACGAATGACAGCCGGGACCAACGGCTTAACGTGCTTTCCGAGGCACGGAGGGGTCACGGTATGTAAAGATGGTCACCCATCCACAGACCAACCGCGGCAAGCGTAGCTTAACCTGATCGATCGCCCTGTGCGGCTGTTATTATTAAGCCACGGGCCACAAATATCCAGGATTAATAGTAGCATAAGTCCATCTTCAGGACCCACGCTACCTATCTGTAAAATTTCTTATTAATCGTTTCTGTGAGAAAGGAGCCATAGAGGACTTTCTGTTTTTTTTTTCTATTTGTTACTTTTTTATATAATTTTGTGTTTTATTTTTAGTTATGTTTGTGTTTAGTTTAGTTTGTGATCTTCCTGTACGTGTCACAATAAAAACATTTTTTTCTTTCTGATTTAGGTGTGAAAAGGTGACCGATAAACAGACAGACATACTTTCGCATTTATAATCCTACTATGTTTATTATATTATAATGTAATGTGAAAGTGTGGATGTTTGTTTTGTTACTCAATCACGCAAAAACGTCTGAATGGATTTGGATGAAGTTTGGCACACAGATAGTTTATAACCTGGATTAACACATAGGGTACTTTTCATCCCGATATTCCAACGGGATCGAAACTTATGCGGGTGAAACAGCGGGGCGCAGCTATTATTATATATTATAGAAATGGATGAAACAGCCAGTAATCCCTCGAAAACAACGTGATTCATTGCGTAATCATGAAACAAGTTGATACCCCAGCTATACGGCATAACTAATCTCATATTCCGTGAATTAAATATCGTTTCGTGCATGCGACTGAATTACGGACGAGCTCTATACAAAATTCAGGTGAGGCGCTGCTTACCCATCATGAAATCCGATTAATTTGAAGGATATTGTTACATAATAATGGAATATTACATTTTCAGGAGGCTTTGGAAGGAGTTTCCGTAGGTAGTAACAGAATTTTGGGGTCGCAGGCACACAGAGTGGGGACTCTATCCGCTCACCAAGTGACCCCAGGTGGCATAGTGGTCACGTGCTGCCGTGCATAGCGAGGCTCAGGGGAGGCCCCTTTACAGTCTCCCCAGAGATGTGCCCTACAGGCGTTGCACGGGGTTGTTCCGGGTTCCGGTTTATTGGTCTTTTAAGAGGAACCGGGACCACCCCTACGTGCTGATGGTAATCACCGGAGTGGTTTTAGTGAGGGAAAAATCCCACACTCCCCGACCATACCCTGAGGTCGGGTGGCTTTTGAAGGTTTCCCCCCGACAACAAAAAAAAAAGGCTGTAACAGAATTCTTAGGTGTATGTTATTGAGTGAATCACATATATAGGTATGGGCGCCTCTCAACCCGTCGGCGATTAACGAAAAGCGAGTAGACATCATCATGTGCCTAGCCTTTTCCCATCTATATTGGGGTCGGCTACCAGTCTAACCGGATGCAGCTGTATACCAGTATTTTACATGGAGCGACTGCTTATCTGACCTCCACAACACAATTACTGGGTAATACGATACCCCTTGGTAAGACTGGTCCTGAGACCTACAAATAACAGTAAACATGAACAAGATTGATTTGCCTGTGATTTTGAAAGGTTCCCATATTGTTCCAATATTGCTTGTTTCAAAATAAATACAATAAACTAAACGTCTTATATCCAATACCAGATAGAAAATCGTGCAGAATTATTTCTAGCTTAAAGAGTACTTAAAGAGGGTTATTCAGTGTTGCTTAAAATATTAAAGTCCGGCTCGTTTATTTAATTATAGGTAAACGACAAATCCGTTCTATTACTAGTAAAGCCTTAGCTTTGAGATGGATTATTTGTTGCCGATAAATTGGAAGCATCGATTAAATTGATTACATTTCCATTGAAACATCTCTTAGATTTATTTATCTTTTAGTTACCGACTTCAAAAAAAAAGGAGGTTGTTGTAATATTATTGGAACTGCATTATATTCACATATGACAATATATGAGGGCTTCCAAACAAATATACAAAATTTTATAGATGTATGTATGTTTGTCCACGCATTTCTCAGCAACTATTAATCGGATCATGACCATTTTTTTTATTGGCTTAAATTTACTTCAACTTAGGGAATAGTGCAAGTTTCATCAAAATCGATTCAGTAATTTTCAAGATATGGACTTACGTGTAAGTGTGACGGCCTGGCTTATTGATACGAGCTACGGGTGTAATGTCAAAAGGAAAACATCTCAAAACCTTAGTCAAATTCTAGTGCAATATTTACAATAACCAAATATTCCACTTTTTACTTAAAACTAAAAATTATGAAATAAAAAAGTAATTTAAAAAAATTAAACCGACTTCAAAAAGAAATGAACTCAAAATTATGAAATAACTTTAATTTCGGAAGTCGGTGGCAAAAAACTAAAACTAAAATACAGATCCCAAGATACCGACTTGTATGAGTGATCTGCAACTGACGCAGTGCTGTAAAATTGGATTGCCAAACCATTCTACTAAACTTCTCGCTGCATGAGCTTAGAAAAAATATGAACATAGATATTAAGAGCCTATACTACCTCAGCTAAAATTCACTCTTTATCTCGCTCGCACGATACTGCTCGCGGACTGTGTGAAAACGAGACAGAGTGCGGTGCTGGGCGGGAGGCAGCGCCAATAGTTTAGGTATTTGCTTTTTACGGTGAAAATAAAGGTAATTCAAAAAAACTAACTAACATAAGACCTGCTTTATAGTTAGTTCAGTTAGTATGCAAAGTTTCATGATCTAATTTGAAGTATTTTTTGAATACCAGCGGTTTATTGTTCGGTTTGGAGGTAATTTTGGAATTTTTTTCTATCGAGAAAATTTTATGGAATCGTGTTTTCGTCTAACATAAGACCTTACATTAATCCTCAACTTTAGCATATATTTATTTCAAAATTAATGCTGCAGTATTTTCGACATAACGGAGGATCATGCTAAGCCATTTGAGGTAGTATAGGCTCTTAATATGATGTGATCCATACATACCCCGTTGTCCCCTTTCCTTACTGCTAGTACTGTATTTTGGATCTTTGTTACAAAAACGTACTTTTTAGTTTGCTCGAAGTTATAACATATTTTGATAGTGTAGACAACTTACTAATTTTGTAGACAACCTACTTAGGTATATAAAATCCTTAACAGTATTTTATGTATTAAGGGATTTATTATTTCTTTTATTTCATCTGCCAACCCGCACTGGGCCCGCGTGGTAGATTACGACCCACTCCCTCTCACCGAGAGGAGGCCTGTGTCCCAGCAGTGGGAACGTTATAGGCTGATTATGATAAGGGATTTATTTATCAACGATGATTGAAGTTTAGTGACAGTCGCTAATCACTACTTAACTTTAAGAACCAAACCAACGTTTATGAATAAACGGGGTAATGTATAACTATGTAAGTACAGACGCCAGCACATCAAGCTACTACAATCTGTCAAATTTCTTTAGTAGATTTTCAACTTTATCGCCAAAGCATAAGGTTCAAGGTTGATTGGCAAAATTTGACAGTTTCGGGTAGCTTGTTGTTCTGGCGTCTGTACTTATTATACAATTGTTTTTGTAAACTTTCATCACGACCATATACAATGTCTCTGTCCTGCTGTTACCCTTCTTTATTGAAAACTTATTTCGGCGCACTTTGTGATCTTTCCTGAACAGTGAACGAAACCCCCTGTTTCGTTCACTGTTCGGTCATTTTCTGATTCGAATATTGTTGTCCTACTACGAATTAAAAAAAAATGGTAAAGAAAGGGTTAAGGGTTCTAAAAAGGTTCGGATTGGCACAGTTTGGTCGGCACCAATAGTCAATATAAGAAATTAATGGTAGTAGAAAATGACCGAACATTCGGCCGATACAGTGGTTAACCGCTTCGGAGTAGACCCCCTGAACTGGCACGCTCGGTGACGCTGAATCGGGTATACTCGGCGTTGAATCGGGTATACTCGGCGTTGAATCAGTTATACTTGGCTCCAGTCGTAGGTTTTCACTTCTATCGTATGGTTATAAGCACACACCTCTTTTCTTTAATTTTCTACTTTTCCATAGACCATTAAATATTTTCAAACTAACTTTTAAGGGACTTACCGGTATTTCCTATCTCTATGCCACACGGAGATATGTAGCATCTGATGTTCGTAGACGGCCAAAGGGAGAGGCAGCTTCAGGTGTCTCTGGAACTCAGGTTCACGCTTGCCATACAGCACTGATGTCCTTTGGAAGATCGACCTCTGGGACGGAAGGGTCTGGCTTTCTGTCACACCACTGATTACGACCTGATGGGGGAAAAGTTCCTTATTTAAATAGCGGGAGGGGAATTCAATTGTTTTCTAAATACGCAATTGATTTCCACATTGTGAACTTAGGTCAAGCATCATCTTTGCTCTCTATCCGAGCCGACTTCAGCCGCAGAGCCTCGAAACCCTGAAGCGTTCGAGGGGGGGGAAGATGTTGAAGCCGTATCCGAACAAACATAATGTCAACTGGAGCGCGGGAGCGCGAGGAATATTTTTATCTGTGGATTGCGTTGACAGCTACTGCACTGTGATGAGCTTTTTTATTTCTTCTAACTTTAAAATTAATAGTTGCAAATATTGTAATACGAAGATTAAACTGTACATCATTCAAGAACCAGCTTTTCATTAAGTGGAGTGGCCCACTAGAAAACAACCGATCATTTGGTGGTCTTACAAAGACATGTTCACTGTGGATCCTGTCAGGCACGGCAGAGTAGGAGAGAGAGAGAGGGGAGGGAGGAGGGGGCCCTCCCTCTTCTTCCGCAGGTAGTGGTATGGGGCAGGGGATGCTTTAATCAAGGGGTAGGGGGAGGGGGATGCTTTAATTTGACAAATTATTTGTAGTTGTTGGATTTGTTTTTATCACGACTATTTTGCTTTTATCACTATTAGGTATAGTTGTGATGATTTTACATCATTGAACGAATGTTCACACATTCGTTCAATTATGAAATGAATTATAGGCTTTTCCCACTGGTTCGCAACGACAGAACATATTGTGATGAATATTAATAATTCCCAATACAACACACCTGACAGTCGTCACAACACAATCTGTGCTGCTATTCCATGAAAAGGAAGGTGAAGTGAGCTCTAGCTGTCATTCCAACTGATGCTTGAGATTGACACTATAGACAGCTCACTTCACCTAAGTTTTCACGGTAAGCATTTTTACAGAATAGCACTACAGGGCTTTCATTTAATTTTACCCAAAAAATATAACCAAAGAAAACTTTTTTTCCAAAATTTTCTCATCTTATCCCCAGACGTTATAAAATAATTTACCACCAACCTTAGCATAAGCATTGATATCATCCGTTTTCCCTGTGGGCCTCACAAGATCTCGGCATCGTATAACTGCAAACATAAAAGCGACATCAGAACTCCACCCAAATGGGACACAACCATAACAATAGGGTAAAATGAAGGTTGATAGTCACCACTCACCGTGCACGTCTATGACATCATTCCTCGTCATTATTTCTAAATCTATAGTCCCTTTTAGGGCTTGGAATCGTTCGCTAGAACGCTCTAGTTTATTACTTGCAACACTCCGTCTTTTCTCCTCGCTACTACTTATGCTATTTTCTTCGGGAGAGTACGTCAAACATCTTCGTATAGACTTATGCTCAATGACAGGAGTGTAGGTTTCAGTTGGGAGGAAATCCTCATCTAGTTTACTCGTCTTATGTGCTCTTTCTTCGCTTAATACTTTGCCAGGTCTTTTAAGGTTCGGCACGGGAGTAATAGGACTTGGAATACCATGTTCTAGGGTAAGTCCAAACAGTTCCCTTGATCTCTTGTTGTGAGAATTGTTTAAATTATCGTAAGGCATTAAGCTGCTGTGTGATACAGTCGATTTCATTGAAATATTCTGGTAATCATCAGTGACGATTGGGTTTGTTAAAGGAGGACTTAAAGGCTCACATAACGACGTATTGGGTAGTTCAGTTGCTGGACTTGGTATTCCAATTTCTAGAGTGAGAATTGAAGTTTTCAAATCCTTATTTTTCCATTGACTTTCGTTGCTTGCTGTAGACTTCTTCCTTCGTATGCATTTTTGACGTTTTAGCCTAAGGCTTGCTCGTTCGTCTGCCGCTGAATATAAATCTGGAGTTGATTCTGCCGACATGGATTCAAGATTCCCTCTTTCATAATAAACATTCATGGACTGTGATCTGTTTAGAGTTGTTAAACGTTTCTTTGGACTAGCCTTACGTTTAACGTCTACAGCATTGTCTGGTGTCCTGACTTCTCTTTCATTATAACCATCCCCATCATCTAAGATAAAGCAGCCAATTGGAAGATTCTTAAGTAATTTGTCATTTACCCTATGTACAGGCATCTTCTTAGTTGGAGTAGTTTTAGGTGATATGGAGTTTTCTCGTGATAAGTTCACGTATTTAGCTTCTTTTATTAAATTAGCTTTGTTCTCTGCCTGAGGATTGACAAATAAATCTTTCACTGTTTCTAGAGGAGGAATTTCTTCTAGAATCTCTACTTCTGGAGCTTTATTCAATATCCTTCTTTTAGATTTCACAATTTTAGTACTCTTTATTATATCCTCAATCATTCTCTCAAGTGTTACATCTCCCATTTGCGTGGTTGACACAGTTGAGTCAGTATTATTAGATGTTAAATCCCTACCTAGGATGAATTTATTTTCCATTTCTGTAGACGTTTCTTCGTCCCTTAAAGGGACAGTAAAAGGATTCTCCACTTTAGGAAAGTATTCTGTAATATCATTGGTAAAAGCGACCCTTTGCGATTTGCTGTGTACACTCATAGTGCTAAATCTTAGGGCTGCTAGTTTCGTAGACAAAGGTGTAATAGAGACAGGTGAACATCCTTCTCTTACTAGTGTATGAACATCCTTTTTATCAACAGACGGCGATTTGAAGGAGCTTTCAAAATCATTAGATTTCTTTCTCGTTCGTTTCAAAGGCCTTATATTTGTGAGACCGATATCATTGTTATTGAAATATAATGGATTTTCCATGAATATATGATGTCCAAATATAGGTAAAGTGGTTTTTTCAATAGTACTCTTGTTGATAGTCAAAGGTTTTTCTATACAGTTGAGCACTAGATCCTGCCCATATTCTATTTCAACTAATCCTTCGTTGCCAGTTTTTGTTGTACATACTGGAAGATTATTTTGTTTTCCTAAAGCAAAAGAGTTTCTACTGCTCGTAGTTGTTGCACTCAATCTATCAGAAAGATCACTTAATGAAGGTTCAGATGAACTATGACTTAGCTTAGGACTTAACGAGTTTCTATCAATAGGCTTTATTCTTCTTTCAGATTTATATACACAGCTATCTCTTCTAAATACTTCGTTAGCACTCGCCATTTCTAGTTTCCTTTTCTTAGCTTCTCTAACTCTTCGGCTGTAAGTAGGTGGCGTTGGTGGTAAATCTGGTAGAATGTCATCTTTAGAACCATTTAGATAGTATTTTCTCCTGTCAAAGTTTTTGACTGGAGTACCCGTTGGAGTGATATTGCTGACATCTTTCAGGGCTGTGCTTTCTGGCTTTTTGATAAAACCTTCTCTGTAATAGTTTGGTGTATTTCCTATGTAATTCACGTTTTCTTTGTCTACAGCTTTTAAGTTTTTTCTAACTGCATTAGACCCTAAGGATCTCCGCTGGTATCTGCTGGGCTTCTTGCTCTTTTTGACTGTTTGTGCGTCAAGAGATCTTCTGATTTTGTTGTTGTTGTAAGGTTCGTCGGTATACTGTTCGCAGTCTTCATTTTCAAGGTCATTGGAAACCTGAAGTTCTTGGTTCTTTTTACCGTAGACTGCCCACTTCAACATTTTTATTCTGGAATGAGAAAATTAGTTATTTTAGAAGCGAATTAAATTAATCTAACTTTGCATGATCTAAAATTAAGTTAAATGGAGAGGAATAAGGAAGGTGTTTGGTATCGAGGTCGAAAAACAAGATTCAAATGTAGTCATTAAAACAAACGAAATATTAAAAGTAACAGACACGATCCTAATAAATATGTCTATGGGTGAATTGCCCAAGCAAAAAAATACACGGCAAACCTGAGAACGGTAGTGCAATGTGCTGATTATTAATTTTATATATTTTTTCTCAACAACGTAAGTATTTCTCTACCTTGGCAAAAAAAATCATTGGTATCTACCCTCTAATATACCCAAAAAAAAAATTACAAAGTGTTATTTTATCATCACGGTGACCTGTCCTGAACCCAATTCCGCTCATAACATACCTTCTCCTGCAAATACATTCGTAATATGGATTTAAATTGATTTTGTTATCATTAAATTATAATATATTCGATCAAATAAAACAATTTTTGTTTGTTTATCTTCTTTCTCATGGATTTGACAGGCAGTCAACTTTTGTCTGGAAAAAAGTTATCATTTCAGAGGACAGTAAGTTTTAGTAGAATAGCCACATCAACATTGCGTTGTTACGCCCCTTTCACCTTTTCTCACTCCGGATCAGTCCGGCTTAAGCTCTCGGCGCGAACGCACCGGTCCCAACGTCTTGCGGTTTCCCGCCAAAAAAGTAAGTTTATCATTTCAGTAATATGGGGACAAAAATAGTTTCATTTCGGTGGCTGTTATAACTCGTGCTAGATTTGTTTAATTTGTTTCAAAATTGTGTATTAAATTCGCAGTAAGTACTGTTTTGTTTGAGTAGTGTTCATATTTTTTAAATAATTTTTTTTCGGAGTTAAATGTAGAACTAACCTCTATTTTATCATCTCAGTGTTATCATTTCAGTGGATTCGGTGGACTGTTATACCAATTACAGTCCACCGGAATTAAAAGTATCTCCGAAATGATAAAAACATAAAGTTTTAGAGATCCTGGTGTCAAATACAAAGTCATAGTTTTGTAATGTACCTACTTTTACCTAGAGTGTCGATTAGATTATTTAGGTGTATTTGTTGTGTAATATTTGTGCTTAAGATATATAATATATACATATATCTATGTAGTTAGTACATGTTTACTATACTTTAGATACACATTTGTTCGGCTCAACGAAAATGTGATGAGTGTGTGGGTCACCACAGTGTAGATTATTATACCTACTAATTGTCAACAAAATAATTATTTCGAGGGTTTACCTTCAATATAAGTCACTTACCTTTATTTTTATATCATTTATTACGAGTAAATACGTACCCAGAAAGACTGTTTTATTGGAATAACTATAATTCGCATTAGGTATAAGAATTACTTATACATAATTGCGAATTATAGTTATAGGTAGAACAAAACTTTGTTGTTTTTTGTTCTATTTAGATATGTACGTTTCTCTATTGTTGTAGTAATTTAAGAATAAAGTGATCTCAATCTCAGGTTTCTGTTATGTTTCATACGTTTATGTAAAAGGATTAAAAGTACTAAGCTATTACTACTAAGATATTTTTATAATGTTTCTTATTCATTTATTGTATTTTAAAAATATAAGAGTTGATTTAATTTTAGAAGTTTTACTGATATACCTGTAGAAACACTATTCTCCTCTCGTTACCAATTTAACTAAATTATACCTAGCATTTTTCTCTTAGTGCAATAGGTAGACATTAGGTATTACTATTAATGGCATAACTTACAAATGCAACCATCATATTAATCAGAAACTTTAAGCTTTCTAATCGCGATACGTTGATTCTTTTGAAAATATATCAAGTAAATTAGTATTAGTACATAAACAAGCAAAAATATTTATTTAAGGTTACCAGCATTTACGATAAAGTTTTCCAACATTTTCACACAACAACAACCACAAAAATTACCAAAGGTTATAAAAGTAAAGAAACTATTCATTCATATCATAATAAACATTACATTACATTAATATCATTCTTTGAGGTTATTGTAACCTCAAAGAATGATATATGTAATAATACTAACTGTAATATCTGTATATTAATGATGATATTAAAAAAACTGTGTACTGTCCTGTCTCAGTGTTTATCTAAAATTTGTGGAAATCAAACCTAACAAAGTACGGAACCCTGGCTGGGGGCACGGTTGTTCTTAGCTGTATCATTTCGGTGGATTTATCATTTCGGTGGTATTTTTATCATTTCGGTGGACACTTTTAATTTCAGTGGACTCTTAAAACTTTATCCTTAAATATTTATGTAAGTTTTGATAATATTTGATGTCCACTCACGCACAATGTTATAAAATAGACTAAAGTATTATTTGTCACTAAAAATATATAGATTGCATTGAAATAAAAAAATCCCACCGAAATGATACATAAAAATCTCTTGTTGAAATTCACCCCTATAATTAATTGTGACCCTGACCTACCAAACCATCACATTTAGATTATTAATCTATAAAACACCTATCTAATAACGAAAGCAACTAATGACTCAAAGCAATTACCACTAACATACGTCATCTCCGACAGATGTCGATGTTCGTCGTTCACATGAGCGATTATGTATTCGCATGTATAATTTATGGGACAAACATTGACTGATTGCGGACGGCATAGTTTGTCTTGGCTACAGATTATTGAGATAAAGAAGCATTGCCTTTTGAATTGAGGTTTTAAATATATGGTGTGGTCTTCTCTCGTCAGTCAAAAAATCAACTATATCCAAAGAGCATGAAACGTCGTATAAACTAGAGATTTCAATCGTAGGTTCGCCTTGCCGTGTCAAAAGATGGTCGCGTTTCTGTTTAGTTATGACATCTCTGACAAACACAATGTCGCAGAGACTTGACGTGATTGTCATGGAAACGACATTATTATTTTGTGAGCTCACTCTTCACAGTTTGGACACTTTTTCGTGCGACTTGCGGGGGTAAATCTAACGATTTAATTCTATGGTTTAAACTAACCAATACGTCACGAAGCTTGTTTAAATATAGGTTTCAGGTAATTGTAACAATTTCGATAGTCTCTGCAAAAAAGTCTTTATAATAAAGGATTTATTGACGTTCAATATTTTGATTATAATACTACTTTCTATAAGAGTATCTTGAGTTAAAAATACTTGTCTTGAACCCCTTTATCTCCGCTTTTAAGATTGATATCGCCCTAAAAGGATCGGGTATGAATTAAAAAATAGGACTACAACAAACTGTAACTCTTTAGAATGAATTAATAATACAACGTCAGTATTTCATGAAGTCACATCTCAACTCATCAATAGCCTGCCATAATAGGTCCATTATCGCTTCGCTTACTCCTACACAAACCAATTTCCTCATCCCACTAATAGTCGTTAAGACAAAACGTTTCCTTAACGTAAACCCATTACAATAACGTTAACGTCATCGATGCTATATCACGGTTATTCTAAACTCATAACATGGTCATTATCTATGTACGATGCTGATTCGCATGTGTCTCGATCATCGAGGAGGATTGCGTGAATGCGAACATCGTAAATATCATTCCACACTTCCCCTCGTGAAGTAAAATCTTTTGATTCTTCGCGGCTGTATGAAAGATGTGCGTAACGACTTTCTTATAAATATGGGAGTTTTTGTAGGGTTAGGCTGGACAGTGTTTTGATATGAATGTAGTAGGTATTCGGGAATTTAAGTCTGGGGTTGTCTTTGTAAGTGCATGACTGGCCATTTGGTGGTTTACGTTTACTGTAGCATCTTTTAGAGAAGCTAATGTTAAACATATATGCTTCTTCTTCTTTTTCAATCGATGGTACTTTGTCTTGTACTTAATCAATGGCATCACTGGCGTTCATTATATCCTCCAAAGTGCAGTTGTGTATGGTCACTCCAAGTAGGTCATGTTCTAGTCAAAAGCACCGTTCTAACATTGGGTGACATACAAAAATATGCTGAACTACTTATTTAAGGTCTTGTTCATCATTAGTTTAATCATGATCATCGCAGTCAGTCAGATCAATGCCAAAAGTAATCAGAGTAGACTATCGGGTCATACAATTTCAAATATTACCTACCCAATGTTACGTTGTTTTTTTTGTACCTACACAGCTGCGTTACTAATAAGTAAAGTAGCATTTACCTGAAAACATCAGTAGTACATTTTGAGGTTTCCGAGTATTATATTTCATTGTAGTTTGTACAATTGACTTTGGCCTGCACTTGATAGAAGGACTCATTCCTTCAACTGAATCTTGTCACTAGACTCTTTAGGTATCACTTTCTCACAATTAATTACTTTCCTAAAACCTATTAAATAAGTTTGCACAATAAATTAGATTAAATATTGAAAGGTTAAGTTGCAATGTTTACATACAAAATTTGATATGTCATTCAGTCGAACGTCAGTTTGACAGTTTAGAGGCGACCTCTGGCGGTCGCCGAGTCACAGTTGTAGTTTAATCGATATTTTAACATATTGTTTGCTAACCATCGAAATAATATCGTATGGAGCAATCCTTCATAATTTTCAGCTTTCAGTAAAAATTCATAATAAACTAAATAACCGAAAGCGGAAATAAAAGTAGTTTTTTCATTAAGCATAGACATATTTCTAGAAATTTTTAATCTGTGGATTGTCTTTGACAGAGGGTGGCCAGAGAGGAGAACATAATCTGCGCGAATGGAGATTATGGGGTAATTAGTTAATTAGACAGGTTTTTAGGATTGGGAATTGAAAATAATTTGATTGTTGGTCTGGATCATGAAGATTCTTATTGTTTCAGCGTTTAAACGTCACGTTGTGTAGTTGTTAGTGATTTTCAAGTATTAAGTATCTTGGTGTAATGTTTATTAGCAGTGAACTTCATCCCCATGGTGTATCATTTTACCTGCAATAAGGGAAATTTTAGAAATGCTCCGTCTATTTCCGGCTGATCTCCATGACAGGATGACGATCATAAGTTAGCGTCCTTTTTACATTGAGACGTGCTCGATACAGGAGCAAATTCTGTTCCCTGTTTTATAAGGTAAGGATTTGTTGAAATAGTGTTTGGAAGTGGTCTGTGAGCCCTTCTCTGGCTGTTAAAAGGATATTGTCGTGATCCATGAATATTACTTACAGGATTATAATTGCGCACACGCAGACAACTGTCCAGCCAGTCGGCGATCACAGTCAAGTGCTTTCTTCATCAATCAACCGTGAGTATTTCACCCGCTGACTATTTATCATGGATTCCTCAGTGTTAACCACGGGATTAAAATATTGTTCGAGGGAATGAGCCCAGCCACGTGGGTAACCCTCGTAGCTCCTATAGTTACTGGCTAATGTTCTAGCCTTCTAGATTTCCAAGCCCGGTCACCTCAAGGAATGTTAATTAGTTTCAAACTATATTATTAGGTCTCCGTATTGTCGTTTCCAGGAGAGGCACCTCGAGAGGTTCGTCTCGCCGCCAGGATCGAGAGTAGCGTCTGGGGCCTGGACGCGAGACCCGTCCCTCGAGTCAGCTGCAAGCCTCTTGCTGAGACGACTGTGCGGCAGGCGGAGTCCGTCTTGCGAAAGCGCAGGCGGGACGGTTTTTTTTTTATAATAGAACATTTAAATACATTTAAAACGGTTTGTATAAGAACCGGTTATGTACTATAGTCCGGTTTTCAATAGTGGAAACCGGTCTTCTACATAAGGATCTTGGGTTCGACACTCGGTGTGCATCAGGAATTATATCGTTGGACACCGTCATCGGCTCCGGGATCCGGGACCTTTATTGTCCCTGGCGCCCATTTATTATATAGTAACGTTTTATTAATAACTGGAAGGTTAGGTATCTAGAACTTTTCAATTTATAATATTTAATTTTAATAACGGAACTACTGGGTTTATCTCCACTCCCCACGCCCATAGCTCTTTCAACTGAAGTTTAAGCTGGCTGGCAATCATCTAAATTATTTAAATTAACCTACCTAATGTAGCTTTTTTCTAAAGCCAATTAGTAATATTTAAGATCACTTATGTATCAAATTTAAACCTTTTTTAATATACAGTGTATGACTTAGTGTGTTGTTTACTTTTATTTTAATACCTAACCACCTACCTAGATTGTCGTAAGAGGTCACAAATATTAATATGTAGCAGTGGCGACCAACGTGTGTATTAGTTGGAGATAGAGGTTACGTCTATTGCTGTACCTTATAACCCAGAGTGCTGTTTATAGAACCTTCCAGTTATTCTAATTTTAAGAAAAAAAAAACCGTCGCGCGGAATCCTTTGTTATCGTGTTCTTGTTTTTATGTTTGTACCGTTATATACACTTTTATATACTTTTACACTTCTTGCTGCTATTTACATTTTACAATTTTATTTTACTTGTGTCTCATACATAACATAACTCCAAGACGATTGTCCTTGGAAATAAAAGCCTATTATTAAAATACAAACTTACATAATCTATAAGACTGCTAATTTTGTAACGGCGTTTATAATAGATAATATTTACACATTGCTTGTGATTGTAAATTGTTACAGCCAGTTTTTAATTCAGTTCAGTTTCAATATTTTTTTTAAAAAACTTTACAATATGGAACGACCCATTTCATTTAATTTACTTCGCAAAGACGAGCTTGTATATGAAGTACTAATCCGAGACGCGAAACCCGCTTCAACCGTAGAGGAACTACGTGTTCAAATTAGGGATCTGAGTAAATTAGTTTGTTCCGACGATATTGTGGAGACCAATATAGACCCGAACACCGAGTTACAAGCCATTAAGGCCAAACTGCCAGAAATTGGTGAAGTACTGGATAGGTACCCCTCCAGTTTCAAAAAATTTAATCGCGTTAAGGCATTAGGTTTCCACCTGTATCATCGATTGAGTAGGATTACTCCCCCAACTGATCTTAGTACCGACTATGCAGCCGTTGACAAGCAGCTTAGCGGTTATTTAACAAAAATTGATTCGGTTAACGCGGGCTTCCATCAATCATTTACTTCCGCCGAGGAGTCACCGACTGTACTGTCGAATTTGCAGACTAGGGACGTCGTCGTTTCCTGCAGGAAAGAAACCGTTAAAACCCTCGGTCATAAATTCGACGGTACAGGTTGCGTGAAAGCATTTATTGAGCGTCTTGAAGAGCTTTGCGAGGCCAGAGGAATTAGCGAAGCCTCCCTACATGAATCTGCTCTAGACCTATTCTCGGACGGAGCCTTATTATGGTACCGGGGAATAAAAGCGTCGGTTGGTGATTGGGCGGAACTGAAGGAGGAGTTACTCACAGATTTCGCTCCGCCGGATTACGATATGCGTCTCATTTCTGAAATATCGAACAGAACGCAGGGGTCGACTGAGCTGTCTTGTATATATATAGCAGTAATGGAGAATCTGTATAATAGGCTATCCTACAGGGTTCCAGAACGCGATCGTTTAGCACGGATCAAGTACAACATGAGACCGGAATACACGTCAGGGTTGTCGATAATAACTGTCAACACGCTGGTCGAGTTAAAGGCGAAGTGTAGACAACTGGAGCTGGGTTTCCATAGCAGAGCCCAGTTCCATGAGCCGCCCAAACCAACGTCTTCCTTTGTTGCAGCAGACTTGGCATACCACGCACCGAAGGGTTCACAAAGGGTTGAAGCCGTGCAAACAGATTCTGGTTCGTTGTTCTGTGTTCGTTGCAGGGTTAAGGGGCACTCGTTATCACAATGTAAATCCAAGGAAATTGTGTGTTACCGTTGCGGCAAGAAGGGCGTACGTGCACCATCGTGCCCTACGTGCAGTAAAAAGAAGAAGGTTGAGCAGTCCTGTCCAACCTGCATTTCAAAAAACTAAATTTCCGGAACTACAGCCAAAATTTTGATAAGTCCGATTGGGACAATTATTTAAAGAAATTAAAATTATTTTTAAAATCACTAAGGGTTGATACAGTACATTATAAGACTTCGGACGATAGTCGTCCACATTTAACAGTCTCTATATACGATGAGCAGTATTATGGTTTACTCGATTCTGGTTCTTGCGTTTCAGTGTTGGGTTCCGATGTTGGCCAACAATTCATAAGGGCTGGTGCTACTCTACACGCCGATAGACAGTTGGGCAGCATCGTAACTGCCAATGATTCGCGGGCATCCGTGGAGGGTTATTTATTTTTACCAGTGACTCTCATGGGAGTGACTAAGGTTATTAAATTCTTTATTATTCCCGACATTACCACACCGATGATTTTTGGTGTTGATTTTTGGAAGGCCTTTAATTTGGCACCAAAATTTTTTAATAAATTACCAGTACAATATTTAAAAAACAATAGAGGTCATACATGCGTCTCGGAGGTTAGGCACCTACAGCCGTTTGACGAATTATCACCGGATCAAAAGAATGAAGCGGAGTTATTAATTAAAGATTTCAAAAAGGTTTCCTTTGAGGCTACGGGGTTAGGACGTACCCATCTGTTGCGTCATAAAATAGACACAGGAGAAGTTCCGCCTATTAAACAGCGTTATTATCCTTTATCACCCGAACGCCTCAAGGAACTAAACCGTCAGCTGGATGAGATGTTGGAGATGGGAGTGGTGGAACCTAGCAATAGCGCGTGGAATAACCCAGTCCTACTGGCTCCAAAACCCAATGGGGAATGGCGATTTTGCCTGGATAGCCGAAAGCTGAATGCGGTCAGCAAGCAAGATGCGTATCCACTACCCTACGTCTCTCACATCTTAGACCAGTTGCGGGACGCACGTTACCTGTCGTCGATTGATTTGAAATCTGCATTTTGGCAAATCGAATTGGACTCCGTTTCATCCAAAGAAAAAACCGCTTTCACGGTTCCCGGTCGAGGTTTGTTCCAGTTTAAAGTTATGTGCTTTGGGTTGACAGGAGCCCCAGCCACCCAACAACGATTAATGGACAGACTTTTCGGCCCGGAGTTTGGTAATAAGGTGTTCGTATATTTAGATGACATCATTATTTGTTCATCAACCTTCGAGGAGCACATTTCACTTCTTAAACGGGTTTTAGACAAATTAAGGCAGGCAAATTTAACAATTAATTTACCTAAGTCCTGTTTCTTTCGACGTGAACTGAAATATCTGGGTTACAGAGTGGATGAGCATGGCTTACACACTGATCCGTCGAAAGTTCAGTCAATTGTTGACTTTCCAACCCCTAAAACTCGTAAGGAAGTGAAAATGTTTCTTGGAACGGCCTCATATTATAGACGTTTTATTAAAAACTTTAGTTCCATAGCGGCCCCTTTAAACGCACTCACGAGTACTAGCAAAAAAGCGCCGCCTTTTGAGTGGACGGCTGAGACGGAAACCGCGTTCTCAACCTTGAAAGAGGCATTGGTGTCTGCTCCAGTATTGGCTTGTCCAGATTTCTCTCAACCTTTTGAGATTCATTGTGACGCATCCAGTTTTGGGATAGCGGGCACTCTGACTCAGGTTATCAATGGGGAGGAGCACCCAATAGCCTACTGCAGTCGTTCGCTTAACCCGGCGGAACGCAATTATTCAGCAACGGAGCGTGAGGCCCTCGCTGTAGTCTTCGCCGTGGAACACTATCGTCCTTACGTAGAAGGCGGTCCTGCATTTAAAGTGATAACCGACCACTCGAGTTTGAAATGGTTCTTTAATTTAACCAATCCGTCTGGTCGATTAGCCCGTTGGGGTTGTCGGTTATCACCTTATAACTTTACTATCGAACACCGCAAAGGCAAGGACAATGTGATTCCGGATGCTTTATCTCGTGGCGTTCCGGTGCTCGAAATTAAGGTGTCTGACACTGACACTTGGTTTAAGGGGTTGTGGGATAAATGTGTCAGTAAGCCCAGATCGTGCCCTAACTTTATTATTAAAGAGGATAAACTTTACCGTTATTCTAAAAATAAATTCGGGGTGGCTAGTGACTATGATTGGAAGCAGGTAGTACCGGAGGGCAATCGTCAAGAATTATTAAGGAGCCACCATAGTGGCGAATTATCGCCACATTTTGGAGTTTTTAAAACTTATAAAAGACTTGCACTCCGATACTACTGGCCCAACATGTATAAAGATGTTATTAGCTACGTTGGTAAATGTGATACGTGCGCCGCATATAAACACTCACAATTGCCTCCTCCCGGTCTCTTAGGTGATGCGAAGGACTGTTCCAAGCCATTTGAAACCATAAGCATGGACTTGGTAGGTCCGTTACCACGGTCTAGGGCGGGATTTACATTCCTTTTAGTTGTCGTGTGCTGTTTTACGAAGTACTGTTTACTGTTTCCTTTACGTAGAGCTGTTGGTAAGGCTATAGCGCAGAAATTAGAAGACGGCGTTTTCCTGGTACACGGTATACCTCGTACGGTGATAGCAGACAACGGGACGCAATTCACGGGTAACGAGATTCGTTCACTACTAGAGAGGTACAAAATACCTCAAGTTCACTTCACACCTCGTTATTGCCCAAGCGTGAACACCGTGGAACGCTATAACCGTACCATAATGACCGCGGTATCAATTCTTGTGGAGGATGATCATCGATCTTGGGATGTTAACATCTCAAAGATCCAATTCGCTATGAACACCTCCACAAATGAAGTTACTCGTTTTACCCCATTCTTCCTAGTACATGGCAGAGAAGCAATTAGTAGTGGTGATGTCTTCGGCAATGATACCGTTGAACAGCCCACTCTAGCTTGCGCTTCCCGCAGTTCATATGCCAATCAGCTAGGGGCTTTGGATAGTATCTTCAATAAAGTAAAGGACGCGCTCATCAAGTCACATAAACGTAGTGCTCGTTATTATAATAGTAGTAGGAGGCACGCGGAGTTTGAGGTAGGCGACACTGTGTGGAAGAAAACATATCCCCAGAGTGACGCCTCCAAATTCTTTATGGCCAAATTAGCTCCTAAATACGAGAGATGTATAATTAGGAAAAAACTTTCACCCTTAGTGTATGAATTGGAAGGCTGTAGTTCCGGTAAAAACCTTGGCTCATGGCATATCAAGGATTTTAAATCGCCAGGTGGCGAGGATTAATTTTTTTTAAAATATTTAACTTGAATTTAAACAAAAATTTAAATTCACTAGTATATAGTAGTTGGTCGTAGTGACCATTGAGGGCTGTATATGCCTTCTGGTTGCTGGTTTTTATTTTAGCATTGGGTGCTGTATATGCACGGTGCTAGAATACAGTGGTTAAATATATTTACACTGTTTTTGCGGTTCGTTGTGGTACACAGGATCTAACTGTGTTCACATTTGTGAACTATATTTAGAAGGGAAGGCGATTGTTTAAAAGTTATTGATAGTCTGTGGTTGTTGCTGGATTGACACCCCTGGTGGGTGTATAACCTCCGGATTGCTGGTAAGGCAGCATAATGAAAGTCCTGAGATTGGAGGCCATAATGGCGGGCGTGTAGGCTGCATTGATGGAATTTGTTTAAGATGGTTTTTTTTAGGGGCCGAATAACCGTCATATTATTATTCCTTTTAGGGAAGACGGTTAGCCAATTTTTACTACGTTGTAGCATTTAATTTCTTTTAATGTATTTTTGTTGTTCCAGCTTAGCATTATTAGCGGCAGTCAACTCATTTATGATGTGAAAGGTGGTGTACGATAGAGTAGGGTGGTCTTTCCTATATAAATATAGTAGGTCAGACTAGGAGTTATTTACACATTTTTACTCTCTTTGGAGCTTGTCTTTTACATGTTTGAAAATGGATTAGACTCGTTCCAAGAGAATTAGTATATGTATATTACACAGGTCATATGGATAACTAAAAATAAGCCATAAAACACGGGCGGAATTGTAGACTCGTTAACCAAAGCCTATACTACAATGTCGCCTGATAGAGCGGGTTGTTACTCTATACTTGAAGTATGTCCAGAACCCTTTTAGGTCGTAAGTTTATGTAGTATATAATGAAAACCTAAATTAGTATATTTCGTACAGGTTACATGGATAATTAAAAATAAGCCATATAACACGGGCGGAATTGTAGACCCGACAACAAAAGCCTACTGCAATGTCGCCTAAATAGAGCGGTCTGTTACTCTATATTTGAAGTGTAACAAGAATTCTGTATTGTTTATGTATATACCTTAACTACCATTATAAATCGTACACCGGCTTCCATATTTTTTTTTCTCTTTCTTTGTTCCTGTTTTCAGGCATGAACGTTGTAGATTTTTGTAAGCGTACTTAGTCCTTTGGAGTCTGCTTTGACGCTGGAGGGCCAGCTTCGAGATTTGCCCTAGTGGGTCAAATCTCTGGTGGTTGGGGAGGTACTGTTACGTTGTTTTTTTTGTACCTACACAGCTGCGTTACTAATAAGTAAAGTAGCATTTACCTGAAAACATCAGTAGTACATTTTGAGGTTTCCGAGTATTATATTTCATTGTAGTTTGTACAATTGACTTTGGCCTGCACTTGATAGAAGGACTCATTCCTTCAACTGAATCTTGTCACTAGACTCTTTAGGTATCACTTTCTCACAATTAATTACTTTCCTAAAACCTATTAAATAAGTTTGCACAATAAATTAGATTAAATATTGAAAGGTTAAGTTGCAATGTTTACATACAAAATTTGATATGTCATTCAGTCGAACGTCAGTTTGACAGTTTAGAGGCGACCTCTGGCGGTCGCCGAGTCACAGTTGTAGTTTAATCGATATTTTAACATATTGTTTGCTAACCATCGAAATAATATCGTATGGAGCAATCCTTCATAATTTTCAGCTTTCAGTAAAAATTCATAATAAACTAAATAACCGAAAGCGGAAATAAAAGTAGTTTTTTCATTAAGCATAGACATATTTCTAGAAATTTTTAATCTGTGGATTGTCTTTGACAGAGGGTGGCCAGAGAGGAGAACATAATCTGCGCGAATGGAGATTATGGGGTAATTAGTTAATTAGACAGGTTTTTAGGATTGGGAATTGAAAATAATTTGATTGTTGGTCTGGATCATGAAGATTCTTATTGTTTCAGCGTTTAAACGTCACGTTGTGTAGTTGTTAGTGATTTTCAAGTATTAAGTATCTTGGTGTAATGTTTATTAGCAGTGAACTTCATCCCCATGGTGTATCATTTTACCTGCAATAAGGGAAATTTTAGAAATGCTCCGTCTATTTCCGGCTGATCTCCATGACAGGATGACGATCATAAGTTAGCGTCCTTTTTACATTGAGACGTGCTCGATACAGGAGCAAATTCTGTTCCCTGTTTTATAAGGTAAGGATTTGTTGAAATAGTGTTTGGAAGTGGTCTGTGAGCCCTTCTCTGGCTGTTAAAAGGATATTGTCGTGATCCATGAATATTACTTACAGGATTATAATTGCGCACACGCAGACAACTGTCCAGCCAGTCGGCGATCACAGTCAAGTGCTTTCTTCATCAATCAACCGTGAGTATTTCACCCGCTGACTATTTATCATGGATTCCTCAGTGTTAACCACGGGATTAAAATATTGTTCGAGGGAATGAGCCCAGCCACGTGGGTAACCCTCGTAGCTCCTATAGTTACTGGCTAATGTTCTAGCCTTCTAGATTTCCAAGCCCGGTCACCTCAAGGAATGTTAATTAGTTTCAAACTATATTATTAGGTCTCCGTATTGTCGTTTCCAGGAGAGGCACCTCGAGAGGTTCGTCTCGCCGCCAGGATCGAGAGTAGCGTCTGGGGCCTGGACGCGAGACCCGTCCCTCGAGTCAGCTGCAAGCCTCTTGCTGAGACGACTGTGCGGCAGGCGGAGTCCGTCTTGCGAAAGCGCAGGCGGGACGGTTTTTTTTTTTATAATAGAACATTTAAATACATTTAAAACGGTTTGTATAAGAACCGGTTATGTACTATAGTCCGGTTTTCAATAGTGGAAACCGGTCTTCTACATAAGGATCTTGGGTTCGACACTCGGTGTGCATCAGGAATTATATCGTTGGACACCGTCATCGGCTCCGGGATCCGGGACCTTTATTGTCCCTGGCGCCCATTTATTATATAGTAACGTTTTATTAATAACTGGAAGGTTAGGTATCTAGAACTTTTCAATTTATAATATTTAATTTTAATAACGGAACTACTGGGTTTATCTCCACTCCCCACGCCCATAGCTCTTTCAACTGAAGTTTAAGCTGGCTGGCAATCATCTAAATTATTTAAATTAACCTACCTAATGTAGCTTTTTTCTAAAGCCAATTAGTAATATTTAAGATCACTTATGTATCAAATTTAAACCTTTTTTAATATACAGTGTATGACTTAGTGTGTTGTTTACTTTTATTTTAATACCTAACCACCTACCTAGATTGTCGTAAGAGGTCACAAATATTAATATGTAGCACCAATTAATTTTCTAAATCTCGGCCTCACCGATTTGGTAGCGTTCGGTTACTCGAATTTAACATAACCGCATAATGATAACGCACATAATACGAGTATGACCATAAAATATCATATTGCTTCCAATACGGTATAGCTCCATACCGTTACCTACCATTTGTGGCATCACGCGTTTCATAGCGTATGCAATTTGGAATGTGGCACTGACAACATTAGTTATGCCCCCAAAACGATCTATTGCACGCGTTTGATTTTCAATATTCTTTTTTTTTTAATAATTGTTGTATAATACTTTTTTGTGTTGCAAAAACAGTGAAAGCAATGGATAGTGCGAATCGATTATTGTCTATGGAATATTTTGGTCAAAATCGTTTTAGGAATTTAGTTGCATCATCAGCGCTAGTTAGTTTAGTTAGATTACATTTTGTCCTTGTTATTAATAGTCAAGTTTAGTTTTACTTAGATTCCTAGACTTTCTTCTAAGTCGTTGGTAAACTGGATTGGGTGGTTACATTTCAAATACTAATTTAAAATGCGCCTTTAATGGAAATTTAATCTAAAATAGAACTCGTCTGCCTCTAATAGAACCACGTGTCAAGTAATTTGGCTTCCAGTGGCATAATTTGCAAAACAAACAAAACGGTAATTTCTAAAAAAGGGACGCTGTTGAACTGCGCAGACTTATTATGGGCTAATCACTAACTAATCGTTTCAAAATACAATCCAATACTCACATTATTATGCTAAGTCGTTCAAAAATTTTTTCAATCTATTGTCACATATTAAACATGGCCGATTTCATCTCGGTTATGGGCCCGGGCAATAACTCATGTTTCCCGCTTTACTTACCAAATTGACTGTGTAATTAGAAACTCGGTCGCTCCATTCATATCCACGGCACTGTGACAGACTCATGCTGGGCAAGAAACCAGTGTGTACACAATGCGACTCGAGAAATTCGCGTACTAAATACAACACCGCAAAAACAGGGCGTACTTACATTATCCTCTCCCTACCTATTCAACACCAAATTACTATTGAATTTAAAGACTTTTCTGAAGCATTTTTTAATATCGAATGCACGTCTCGACTCGCGAAATGTGGGGTCGCCAAACAAAAAAGTTTCTTACTCAATGCACAAACTCCTGTTACTGGCTGATATAGGTAGTTTTTATATATGACAAACCCACGTAGGAATAAGGTTTAGATTCAAGAAATGAATACTTTTTGGAACGTATGGTGCGTGCTGAATGTCAAAGCTGCTGGCTGAATAGAATGGAACACGTTTTAGCGGATTCTGAATTTGAATCTTTCGAATTTGCTGAGCGGTTACTGGGTAATGCAAAGTAAATCGATCGCTCTTTCTTAGCAATAGTGGTCTTTATTCCATGGAGATACGACTCATTACAGTGACATAACAAGAAGATAAGATTGTAGGTCACTTGAACAATTGAAATTGAAACTTTGTGCTCTTGAGATAAGGATTCTATTGACGGCATGATCGTAAGATAAAGTGGCAAGACATTCATCAGCTTCGTATTGTACTTCGCCAAGATGGCCGGATGTTTTTGCCGTCTAGAATTGAACTTTGCGAATTGTTACCGTGTGTTTGTTGTTCGCTTTAAGGGATTTTATTTAACTAACTCAGTTGTAAAGGTCTTGTTGTCAGTTGGAAATATTCGCCATGGATTTGCAAATTGAGAGAGGCAAAACGCAAAAGCAGACTTAATCTTTTGGTGTGCAATGAAAAGGTAATATGGGATGTTCCTACACTTAACATGGATTTCTGTTTCATTACAGTCCACTAAAATGCTCCACGGGGTTTCTTATATTGCCCATTCACTTGTGAAGCGAGCGTTCCATTACAACCACTATTTCAGACGCCTGAAAATCAATTGGGTTATGATCTGGGAGATGGCGATGGAGTAGGTACACTTCTATATCTATACATGTCATTTTTTTTTTTTTATAAAATCTCTTTTCGAGTCTGTCTGTGTGGCCGCGTCGTTCTTTAAAACTTCGCAACGGATTTTAATGCGGTTTTCACCATAATTGAGTGACTGTATTCCGGAAGGTTTATTTGTATACGACGTTAAATTTTAAGAATAGAATAGAATACTCTTTATTTTTTACCCTTTATTCTTTTTTTTTCTTTACTCTTTATTTTTTTTTTAAATTTCATGTTTAAAGAAATATCGATGTTTTGTCATGTCGTAAGAATCACGTGAAGCGGGGCAGGTCGCTCAGTAGGTACCTACTACTACATAAAATAGCATATAGGCAGAGAGTTTATATGGAAACACATTTATATGATATCTAATTCTTTGTAATATTTATGGAGAGGTTAAAACAACGGTGCCTAGTAACAAACCCACCAAAGAACCGAACGCTTTTCCGAAATTTTCCACTCCCACCTAAATAAATAGCTTCTACGAAACACAGACCGATCAAATATTTATTAGTACGTAATAATTTATGGTAACAAACGTTAGTTTGTCGGTTAGCCGGCAGGTGGCGTTGTCATGAATAATTCAGAACGCACCCGTTTCTACGGAACCCAGGGTTTTATGGTTCAATAATGGAATTCAAATGCTGTCATGTTTTGGGGACATTTTTGAATATTTTTATTATTGGTTCCGGTGTCGTGACGTCATTTGTTATGTTTCGTAATTAGGGTGGGTAGAATTTTAAGTGGTGATAAGTTAGGTACAGACGCCAGCAGGTCAACCTACCCGAAACTGTCAGATTTTCCCAATCAACCTTGAACCTTATGCTTTAGCAATAAAGTCGAAAATCTATTAAAGAAATCTGACAGATTGTAGTAACCTGATGTGCTGGCGTCTGTACCTACCAGTATCGAAGGGTAAATTTTTGTAAGAGGTAAGCTGGAATTTAGGATCTTTAATATGATTATATTATTTGTCTATAGAATACTGACTGTGCCATTTTTCAAAGGAAAGCCGGAAGGAATCGAGTTGTATGGAACCTTCGCCTTTGGTACCTACGTGTAGCATTGACAGTTGGAAATTTTCCACACACAGAACGTTAAGCCCATTCGTTTGGTTTATTCCAGAAATCCCCACCAGTGTATATTTTCAGAAATCCTTGTGTGCTCAAAGTATTAAACATGTCACCTGCACACGTGAGGACTTAATGGCGGCGTCAGCGAATGGTATCCGTGTTGCTGTATTTAGGCCAAACAAAAAAAAAACGATATTTATTTTTTCCTACTATTTTTGCAATCGACAAGCGAAGAAGAGTTTTAAATAAATAAATAAATATTGGTTTTCTAGTCTCATTCATCCTCGTGATTAAATTGCTAAAAATAGATTCCTGAAAATGTCAAAGTATAGGCGTTTGACTTTAGCACTAAGTGAGTAGGTGCGGTTGATGACGTCTACACTTACAGGCTAACCAGACCCACCCCTCCTTCACACGGTTTTTATTATTTGACAGAAAATCTAGATTTCTTTATTATATGAAAGTTTAATTAATATTATTTAAATTAAATTATATTAATAAATAATAATTTAAATACTTGTTATTGTTTAATAAATAATTTATACATTTTAATTTACAGAAATATATTTTATATATTTTTTATAAAAGTATTATGGCTAAGAAGTATCATGTAAAAAATAAATATGTATTATGTAAGTTTTATAGCTACAAATAACCCTTCCGGTATAAATTCTATAAATTATTTTGAAAATCGCATCAAAATCCGTTGCGGAGTTTAGAAGAACACGGTCACACATAGAGACAGAAAAAGCGACTTTCAATCAACTCAGCCTATTGCAGTCCACTGCTGGACATAGGCCTCTCCCAGGCTGCGCCACAACACCCTGTCCTCCGCCTTCCGCCACCTTCTTTAGGTCGTTCGTCCGTAGAAGTTGCTGGGGGGCGTCCCACACTACGCTTACCGATACGCGACTATAAAAGCGACTTTAATACTCGTTTATAATAATTATGAGGGGCCCGTGGCTAAATAATAACAGCCGCACAGGTCGATAGATCAGGTTAAGCTACGCTTGCCGCGGTTGGTCTGTGGATGGGTGACCATCTTTACATACCGTCACTCCTCCGTGTCTTGGAAAGCACGTTAAGCCGTTGGTCCCGGCTGTCATTC
This sequence comes from Oligia latruncula, assembly GCA_948474745.1. Classification (NCBI taxonomy): domain Eukaryota; kingdom Metazoa; phylum Arthropoda; class Insecta; order Lepidoptera; family Noctuidae; genus Oligia; species Oligia latruncula. The sequence continues at coordinate 2,682,449 of OX419685.1, forward strand.
GACGATCTTTGACAGTCGTTACGGGTAGTCAGAAGCCTGAAAGTCTGACAACCAGTCTTATCAAGGGGTATCGTATTATCCAGTAATTGGGTTGTGGAGGTCAGATAGGCAGTCGCTCCATGTAAAATACTGGTATTCAGCTGCATCCGGTTAGACTGGAAGCCGACCCCAACAAAGTTGGGGAAAAGGCTAGGCAGATGATGATATAATAATTATGTATAGATATAGAAGAAAACTAGAGTTGTTTCTCAATGAAATACAAGCCAAAGTCTCAATCCACAAAATGTTTTAATTAAAACACACTCTGATGTATGATGTCACATTTTGTGTTTAAATTATTATGGATTAAACGCATTGGAATATGTAATGTTTTCGCTATTCAATAAAGAAGGCAATTAGCGATAACATGAAGATTATCAGGTGTAGTGTTTTAAAAAACAAACCAGCTAGTTATTAGCGTATCAGCTTGTCCCAGACATCTGTCATGGCGCGTGCTGTAATTATATTTGATGGTGAAAACTTGATCAACAGATGCAACACATTACATTTAGCAAAAAAAAACTGGCCAAGTGCGAGTCGGACTCGCACACGAAGGGTTCCGTACCACAAGGCAAAAACGCCGAAAAAAACACGTTTGTTGTATGGGAGCCCCCCTTAAATATTTATTTTATTTTAATTTTATTATTTATTATTAAAGTAAAACTACAATTGAGTATTTTGTGAATATTTCAAGTGCCTACCTGTTGCCATTATTGATATCGAGCAAAAAAGGGCAAAAAAATCGCGTTTGTTGTATGGGAGCCCCCCTTAAATATTTATTTTATTTTGTTTTTAGTATTTGTTGTTAAAGCGGCAGCAGAAATATATCATTTGTGAAAATTTCAACTGTCTAGCTACCGCGGTTCTTGAGATACAGCCTGGTGACAGACAGACGGACGGACGGACAGACAGCGAAGTCTTAGTAATAGGGTTCCGTTTTTACCCTTTGGGTACGGAACCCTAAAAGGGTTGCATGCCACAAACTATGCATGTCATAATCTCTACAGTATCTAATATACTTTGTGGCTCTAGATATATTAATCACACTAATATTATAAAGGCGAAAGTTTGTGAGAGTGTGTGGGTGTGTGTGTGTTTATATGTTTGTTACTTCTTCACGCTCAAACGGCTGGACCAATTTTGATAAATTTTGATAAAATTTTCTGACACCCTGGATTAACATGGCTACTTTTTATCCATAGACCATCGCTTTCTATCAGGCGTGATCGAAGACAAGAGCGCCCATTCAACAATAATAAAAATAATGCATCGAGATGTAGTCATAGTGGACAAGGGCCTTACCCCGCTCTCCTTGGCTAAAGAGAACTGGCGCAAACCAGTAGTGCTTGACACTAATGATCGCATGGAGGTATGGCAGAGTAAGGAGCTTCACGGACGCTTTCTCCGGGCCCTACATGGACCCGATGTAGATCTACTAGCGTCCGTAGCCTGGCTGCGTTTCGGTGACCTCTTTGGAGAAACCGAAGGTTTTGTTTGTGCAATTATGGACGAAGTTATGATGACGAACAATTACCGGAGATTTATTGTGAAAGACGGCACGGTTGACATCTGTCGGGCATGTCACCGGCCGGGGGAATCAATCAGACATATCATCTCCGGGTGTTCTCGTCTGGCTAACGGAGAGTACTTGCATAGACACAACCTTGTAGCCAGGATAATCCATCAGCAGCTTGCTTTGAAATACAGCCTTGTGGAATCGGAGGTGCCGTACTACAGGTATGTGCCCGACCCAGTTCTCGAAAATGGTAATATCACATTGTACTGGGATCGATCCATCATCACTGACAGGACTATTGTTGCCAAGAAGCCTGATATAGTGGTGGTGGATCGATCAGAGCGGCGTGCAATGATTGTTGACATAACCGTCCCGCATGATGGGAACCTCGTGAAAGCCGAGAAAGATAAACAGATCAAGTATCTTGACTTGGCTCGCGAGGTTGTCGACATGTGGGATGTGGACTCAGCAACCATTGTGCCGATAGTCGTGACAGCCAATGGGTTAATAGCCAAGAGCCTCGACCAACACCTAAAGAGGCTCTCGTTGGGCAGCTGGATCAAGGGCTTGATTCAGAAAGCGGTACTTCTGGACACGGCCCGCATTGTTAGGAGGTTCCTCTCTCTGGAGCCCTGACCGCCGGTAGCTTGGACCCTGTTCCCGATACCGGTGGGCTACTATTTTTTATATTTTTAAATGTTTTTATATTTTTATATTCTAATATTTAAAAATATAATTTATATGTGATTTAATGAAATAAAGGAAATAAAAATAATAAAACCGTCAATCTTTTTTAACCTTTTGACCGCCACACGTCAAAAAATCAAAAACGTGCCCTCGGCGTCAAATTCTGTCATGTGGTCGAACCGTGGCGTTCTGGACACATTTTGGTTTGTCATCTATACATGACTGTGGCGGTCAAAAGGTTCATTAGGTACCGCTCTATTATGGTTGGAACAATAAGTCTTTTAATCTCATCTCATTTTACATTAGCAGTCATCTTATTACTTACTTTCCTATTAGCCGCATCATCCACTAGAATATTATCAGAATTCAGTTTTGCAAATATTGCTTTAAACGAGTATCAACATCATCATTGAAGTATTTACTATATTATTAAGTGTTTTAAATAACATTGTTTTCATTCTTTGACTGTAAGTAATATTATGCCTTTTCTTTATATTTTTCCATAGTTATCATACCATTAGCGTAACATTACATATACAGGGTTATTGGTAAAACATTAACAACCTTTGCGAAACAAACAATTGCGAAAAAAAATCAGCTGTTCCCTACATTTATGTTCGTTCGTCGAAATGTAGGGAACAGCTGATTTTTTTTCATGATTTCAGGTTTGTTCCCATAGTAAAAGTTGTTCATAATGATGAGTACAATGACCTCTAAGAGGTTGTTAATATTTTACCAATAACCCTGTATAATTATGTAGGTACCTACGATTGACCCTACTGCAATAACCACAAAACTTACCTAATCAACCTCACTTGGAAGTATTACTACAAATTCACTAGTTACATACATGACCCTAAAAAACATCAACACTAAAACTATTGACTTTACTGTAAGTATTAATTTCCCATGATAAGTGCGGCGCGCGCGCAGCTGTTGCCACCCCCACTCAATGCGTGTGCGCAGGCGCCTCGATAAGTGCTGACAATTACAGCGTAATTCCGTAATTAGATGTTGTTTTTAGTTTATTTCCATTGTTAGGTCTTGTAAAGTATAATGGTGGAAGTTTTATGTAAACTGTGTAACAAGCATAAGTTTAAAACGAGAAAAAGGGTATCTCACAAGTTTCGAGAATATTAATAATTACTAGCTTCTGCCCGCGACTTCGTCCGCGTGAAATTTCACCCTCTTAGGGGTGGAATTTCGAAAAACCCTTTCTTAGTGGATACCTACTCTTCACAAAGAACACACCCTCCAAATTTCATGTCTCTAGGAGCAGCGGTTTAGACTGTGCGTTGATATATCAACAATCAGTCAGTCAGTCAGTTTACCATTTTATATACATATATATAATATATATATATATAGATTAGCAAGTACCTAGAAAGATAGCTTTCTTGTGTCAAAAATGTTTGTTATTTATTACTGTGCTTCATTATTATCTCCTATTGGGTCGGCTTCCAGTCTAACCAGATGTTGCTGGTTACCAGTATTTTACATGGAGCGACTGCCTATCTGACCTCCACAAACCAGTTACTGGTTAATAAAAAACCCCTTGGTAATACTGGTTGTCAGATTTTCAGGCTTCTAACTACCCGTAAGAACTGCCGACTGTCGGTTGTGTTATTACTGTGCTAACATAGTCCATACTAATATTATAAATTCGAAAGTAACTCTGTCTGTCTGTATGTAGGTAACATAACCTTTTCACGCCTAAACCACTGAACGGATTTCGATAAAATTTGGCAGAGAGATAGATTGCATCCCGGGGAAGGACATAGGATAGTTTTTATCCTGATATTCCCACGGCATCGACACTTATGCGGGTGAAACCGCGGGGCGCTGCTAGTACTTCATAAATGTTGATTAGACTTGGTTACATTTTTGTCATATTAAGTCCTGTTTCTATTTCCAATATGAATCCTTTTTGGTAATTTCTAACTTGTTCTCTGAAAATATAAAAAGTGCCGACACTACTAATTAATGTTCCAAATTAGGTGGTGTTAATACAGAAATCTGTATAAAAGTGTAACACTGCATTGCAATGCAAAACCGATCAGTTTTCACTCTGGGTCAACTTTTCACATCGAAACGATAGACCTTTCTAAGATCACAGTATCAAGTCTTTCGAATTAGATTTTTTCAACACAGCGAAAACTGTTCGAAAGTGTTGCGAATGTTGCGAAAACAACACCTAAAGGTGCCTTAAGTGTCAATTAGAGAAAGTCGACTTTAAGGTCACATATATCATTCTACTTATTCTATATTACAAAACATGGTTCGGTAAGGTCAAAAAACTGTATCTATTTAACGTCATGCGGTCATTACGACATTTTTATCTATCAATCTTTGGCCATATGGTGGCGCATACGCAAGCCATGGATGGGGTCGTGGGCCTATGAATCAAAATACTTCAAAGGTATTTTATAACGAGTTTTTGAAGAAATTTCCCTAAGTAGATTGATTGAAGAAGAGACATAAGGTTTAAATTAGTTGTTTTTTTTCATAGGTCATCTAATAAGATTTCGTTAAACTTGGAGTCAAGTAAGAATAATAAAGAAATCTAATTTGGAAAAAGGGCTAGAAGTAGAGCGTTAGTAGCAAAAACGATTGTAGATTTATAATTCATGAAATTAAATTGATAGACAATCTATCCACTCACTGACACTATTAAGAACAATTTTGTTTTATTTATTACTAGCTGCGCCCCGCGGATTCACCCCCATAAGTGTCGATCCCGTGGGAATATCGGGATAAAAAGTAGCCTATATGTTAATCCAGGGTGACAGCTACCTCCATACCAAATTTTATCAATATTAGTAATTAGTCCAGCCGTTTGAGTGTGAAGAAGTAATAAACATATAAACACACCCCCACTCACAAACTTTCGCCTTTATAATATTAGTGTGATAGTGTGATTTATTTATTACTTTAAGCACATAAATGTACAGAGGCGGAATTAATGCCATAGGATGGGGATTGACTTTTAAAACGGAAAATTGATGTAGCACATCATGACTTATGTTTTATTAGCAGAACGTTATGTGTATTCTCGACATTTATACTTACGCTAATGAGGGATCTGGGTTGAAATTAAACCTACGCAATTTAAATAAGGTCTGTGAAATGTAAGGACCGCTTGAAATGGTTGTTTAATTTACCAGGCGTAAATATGTGAAATGGGTAAAGGTTTTTTTGATAATTAAAATAATATACTAGGGACCCACCCCTGCTTTGACAAAACGTCGTGACTTCTTTATTATACATAAGTATACTACTAATGTATTGAAAATCAACTACTTTTGCATGTTTTTAAAAATAATTTGTAAATATGTGAGCACCATGTATCTATCACATAATTGATTTACCTGTCATTGCTTAATTTTTAATTCTTTTTACCTTTGTGGTAGACTAATTTAATTATGGATGCATCGTGTTCACATATAATTATATTATGTATACAAGACCTTGTAAATCATTTTAAAAGAGTAACGGTGAAGTTTCTTGCCCATTCTTCTCCATACGAAAACTATCTTTTGGAATGGGTGACTAGAATCATTTCTATTTAGTTTTTTTTTTGACGTTCAAAAGTGCCTTTAATGTGCCTATTTGAAATAAATGATTTGACTTTGATTGAAATTCAAATAAACCTTCCGGAATTCATTCTTAAGATGGTGAAATAGTATATCTCCCTTTATGTTTAAAGAGAGATAGAGATATAAGGCATACATAATATAAGAGATGTATTTATACAGAAGATGAAACGTTTCCGCAGCTAAAAGAATTTGCTTATGCCATTGACAGCGATGCGGACGAATTTTTTGATGCCCAATGAGCTCCTCTCTTTTTCTTTTCCCTTCTTTTTTTATATACTATATAATATGTATATTTTAGAGTTAAATTGTAAAATAGTTAATTATATATAAATAAAATGTAGTAAAAAAAAAAACTTACATTTCAGCAGCTAAAAGAACCGTAGAAGACATTGATTTAGAAGCAAGAGATGTTATGCAAAATAAATGAAATTGTTGATTTCAAGTTAAGATTATTTCAAGATTAGATGCAGCAAGTGCAATTTCAAATCAACTACTTATAACACTTAGTAGCTCCACACAATGCTTTAGCTTTCCTCAAAAAGCCACAAAAACTGTGAGAAAAAATCTAACCTTACAATCAAATAAAAGACAAAGTAATATTAAAAATTAACATTAACACTTAAAAACTTATAGCCAGGACATCCTAAGAAGCAAAACAACCACTGAATCATAAAAATAATGACTCTAATTAAAGATACCCCTAAATATTTACAAACAGAATCGTAACCCGTAAAATTATAACTCTAAAACTTGGCAACACTGATACTTTTAATTTATAAGGTAAACATTTCATTGACCATGGGAAAGAAATACAATGAGTATCTGACTGTGGCCGCCATATTGGAGTGTCAATAGGGATGTTACCCGCTGGGTTATGGCGAGTTATGACCATAAATTTAAGAAACCAATTGTTGGTTTGATTCGTATCTGTTTCTATCTTTCATTATTGCAAATACGTGTTTTGGTTGCGTGGATTGTCTATGAAAATGGAAATAGGTACAGTTGGCCGGACATCCGTAGTTATATTTTCGACGGTCTAGCGTAGTACGGAGTTTCAATAGAATAAGAGGTCAGCTTATACTGGTTTTTGAACCACTGACGTGCCTACCGAACAAATATCTTGAAAATCTGTAGGTCTTTTGGTCGTATGGTCTTTTTGTCGACAGATTCCATGGATCGATTACGGACTTTAAACTTCCTTCCATAATTTATTGCATTTTAATATTTTCTAGAGTTTAGCAAACTGTTATATAAAGCATCTTTGGCTTTGAAGAAGAAAACACACTATAATAATATATTAATGTGCATCAAAAATAAATTCACCAGCTAGCAAAAATCCAGAATCGCAAAACGACCTGAAACTATTCTTCCACAAAAATAATAAGAAGACATAAAAAATAGCAGATGTCGTTATGTCAAAGGTAGCAAGCCCTTACCTTTACCAAATTGAAACTATTGTTAACGCAACAATCGCTTACCTTTGACGTTCCGAAGAAATTGGAGTAATAATATTTATTGTTATACAATCTGGAGTAACTTCATCCTTTTGTTAACCCTGCTCTGCTCTCCGCGTTATTGTTTAAGGAAGTGTGCGAAACTCGAAGATGCGGTCCTGTCCGAAACTTTCGCAGTTTTGAAACGCAGCTGCACAAACAAATTCCAACCTTAATTCTAACAAGTTAAAGTAGAATTTTGGGGAGCAACCTCAAACGCATTTGTTAAGGAGCCGTTTTGTTATGTCGGTTCCGATCTAGTTTTTTTTTAATAACCAAAGAGTACATGTAAATGTCATGATTTATTTTGTGACAAGGAACACGGCAGTCGTTGTGGGAAATTTACGAGGATATTAAAGGGTGGGCTCGTATTGAATCTTTGATTATGTATTGTGAACTAATTTATGGAGCAGATGACTTTGTAGAAATAACGTTTTGGACAGGTGAGGTAGCGAAACTTTTTAATCTATATTTATTATGAACTTTTAATAGAACGTAACGGTTCATGTCATTGTGCTAGATACAGAATAGGTTAATTGTAAACTAATGAAAATGGGAACGGTAGATACTGGTAGCCGGTTATTAGGTATCGTTTTGTTTGTCTATTCGTAATGGAATAACATAAATAGGAGTTTTAGAGAAAGAAAACTACTTAAGATAAGGCGGGGACTAGGTCAGCTAATGAACTAAACGCCAGACAATGATTGTAGCTGTACAAAGTTCTATTAAACAAACAAAATTTAAGATGGTATAAAAGTTTCGAATGTTCGCTTCAAGTTTTAATGAGAAATGAAACTTGTTGCCTTTAACTTAGCACTAACCAATTAAAAATCAATTCACTTTCCAAGGTTACTTAAATCCTCATATAAAGTCTGCTAACTTTATTACGCTACACAATAAAAATAGTCGTAAACCATCCTCATAAACTCATAACCGATTAATATCGAAAACATAATCCCAACTCTATAATAGAGACGTAAAATTTTTATAACCTATTTCTAACAATACGGTAGAACGATAAAGCATCGCTATTTTTTTAAGAAGGCGTTTTGGAGAATACTCCCCTTATTGTTAACCTGGCTGTAAGTTTTAGCCCCTGTGCCTAAGTTCGCGAAAAAAAAAAAATAACTCGAAGCTATTGTCGATTTTTTGAAATGAGAACACGTTTTGATTTTTCAAAATGGCGTTTTGTTTCCACATGGCAATACCGGCTTGATTTTCAACGGTCTATGGTGTAACGTTGATTGATGTGTCCATGTTATGGTAACAGTAGTTTTGGTTCAACTTTTATTAGGCAGGTGGTAAAACCTCTGATAGATTTGAAATAGATTGAAACAAACATTTTGATTGCGAAAATAATAACAATCGTTATTGTGTTAGTTGTTCGAATGTCGAATACACTGAAGCATTAATTTCAATTACAAGTAATATTTTTTAATGTGCAGCGTAAATTCAGCATTAAGAGAATCAATTTTGCAATCGTTTGGCAATAGGTATAAATCTTTCTATCTAGGCAATTCACGATATTTATTTTCGCAACATAATAAACGTTTGCAAAACAGTAATTATTTAATGGGGACACGTCGTTATAATAACAATTTCAACAAATTGGTAATCAATAACGATAGAGCAAAGCTATAAAATAATAATACAAGCACTACATACATATCTACATATTCTTCAAAAACATTTTGACCCGTTCCGTAGACCAAGTAAAAGACAAATCTTTGCCTAATCTTGAATACCCGTAAAAAGTTTTAGCACAGAGTAAGCACTACGTCTGCGGCGGTCACAATTCAAAATACTCGCACAGTTCGAAAGTAAAAAACTTTTCCGACGTTTCGCGTTAGTTCTGGCTGAATGACGATTTGAATTCCAGCCAGGTACAAGGAATTGATTGATTGAGTTTTAAGGTTACGCGAAATAGGTCTCAATGCTTTTGTGACAGCAAAACAGTAAACCATGTTTTTGAAAATGGAAAAGTAGGCTGATGTTCTAGACTGCCTTTAGGTTTAATACACAAATTTAAAAAAATGGCTAATAAAATGGAGGTTTTATACAAAAAATTATGAGGTACCCTGACATGCTATCTATTATATCTATACTTATTACAAATTTAAGTTACTTTTCATGTCTGTCTGTGTGACCCCGTTGTTCTTCTAAACTACGCAACGGATTTGGATTTTGTCGCCATTACACCCGTCCGTGCAAAGAAGGTCACTAGTTAAGGATTAGAATAAAAATTAAACTGCGTAAAATGTTCTTCATACTTATTTGACTCCACATAACCTACTCGCGACCTTCAAATGGAAACTAGACCTAGTAATTCTTGACCTGGTTCCAAGCAATGGGTGGTAAAAAAGTTATTTATTACTAATCAGTTGATCTGCACTGCCTATGACTGCTTTAAGTTAAAAGGTGATTATAACGAAACTTGTTATTTTTTTATTTTTTTTTTTAATTTGTGCGTGAAGTGTGATTGACATCGTGACGTAAGTATTAGTAGAGGATTGTATTTGCGTAACAAACTTTCAATCAAAATCCGAGAGTTTTGAAGAACTCCTAATCCATTACTTTATAGGTTTGAAAAAATCGTCTGCTGGTGAATGTAATTATCGCAATGAACGTAGACGAACTGTCAAAATGAAAAGCATTGCTATTGATTGCCATTGTATGTGTTTTACGTAATGGCCCTGGTAGACCATGGGAAAATAAGACCCTTCAGAATCCGCTACTGGAAAATATAATATAATAATCATTGTTTTTTATATTATGTATGCACGGTTACCCTGCGTTTCAATAAATAGACAAGCTTCTAAATTAAATATAATAAAATAACGTAGATATATCATTTGGTATGGTTATGGTATGTAGAGGCATATTAAATGATAAAAATAGAGATTCCTATGTAAACAGACTCTTAGGAAAAACCAGTTTTTAAGTGCCTCGGAAAGCACGCTAAGCCGTTGATCCCGGCAGTAATTCGTGGATCTTTGACAGTCGTTACGGGTCGTCAGAAGCCCGAAAGTCTGACAACCAGTCTTATCAAGTGGTTTCGTATTACCCAGTTAGGGTTGTGGAGGTCAGATAGGCAGTCGCTCCATGTAAAATACTGGTACTGCATCCGATTAGACTGGAAGCCGACCCCAACATAGTTGGCAAAAGGCTAGGCAGATGATGATTTTCTTCATTAAGAATTACAAAACAGCAAGTGCAAAGCAATGAGTTTTATGTTAATCACCATACAGCTCTATTAGAACAGTTTTTCATTAAAACTTGTAAAACTAACACTTGTTTATTTCCCAACAACACTGCAACAAGCAGTTTCACTGCTACTGCCAACGGCGAGGTTGTAATCCAGTTTATAAATCCAATATTCCAATACTGACCCGATTGCGAATTTATTTTTCCTATGGAAAACAAGGTCGAACGTTTTCCGATAACAGAATATCCGCTGCATATTGTTTTGTCTATGGATTGCAGTTAAAACGAAACTTTTGACAGAAACAGCTAGTTACATTATGCAAAAATAAAAGGTTTTGTGTAATTCATATTTTATCATTTAAGTTCAAAAATATCGTACTCGCAAATAGCAATTAATTAATGTAAATTAATGAACAATTATTCACGTGACGAAATAATTGTTAAATTCTTGTGTATATTCTTCTCCTTCTTGTCAGGTAGGTACCATACTTCTATACTAATATTATAAAGAGATAAAATTTGTAAGTTTGTATGTAGAGGGTAATCTCTGGAACTACCAGTCGGATTTGAAAAATCTTTTTGTATTTGATAGCGCAATTCTTGAGGACCCATCACGCTATGACCCTTAGGAGCCGAGCAAAAAGAAGAAAAGTTAGAAAGAACGCTAAGCAAAAACGAAGTAATAGCGGGGACAGGTGATGAGATGCGACGTGGTAGGTCGGGGGAACAAGAAACTTCACGCGGACGAAGTCGCGGGCAGAAGCTCATAACATAAAATTTATTTTTGACAGTTACCGCATTCCACGTTTCATTGGGGATTTCCCGAATTCTCGATAGTGTTTTTTTTTTCAAAAGAATACTATCGTTTCAAATTTTGGCAGTTATTAAGTTTCTTTAAAATTCCAAAGAGTTCTGCGATAGTTTCTTTTAGAATAACGACAATAAGCCCGTTCCTTCAAAGGCACCAGATAAACCAGGTGGCAGGTTTATCAATATAAATCAGCCCTCTTTGCCCCCTGACCTCTGGGCACCCAGGATTAGGGGATAAGTTCCCAGCAGTTACGGGTTGACACCTACTTATGGCTTGTAGGGTAGTTTTAATGCATGTCGTCTTTACCCTTCAGTTGGACTATATTGATGGGGTATGGTTGAAGGAATTGATAAAGAGAAAGCTTGAGTCGTTAAAAATAGTTTAAAAGTTTGTAGATGTACATAGTTGAGTATTACTAATAAATCTTATTTAAAGACAAAATTCGATTGCCCATCGTCGTCAAAAATAACGCATACAAACTTTCATTTTCCTCCTTCCAGGAGATAGATAAATTTTCGAAAATTATTCCTTATGTTCACTTTCACTATGTACTATTGTGCACAATTTTATACTGCTAGATCGAGGGGTTTAGGCTGTGCGTTGACTGTCAAAGAGTGAATGAATGAATGAAATTGAGATTTTCATAAAATAGATGTATTTTTCAGATTCAGATTCATTTATGTACAAAAACATGTGTAGATAATATACATGGTATGGTATGCTTATTAAAGGTTGGCTCAAGATGTTTGACCATGGCTGGTGTACAAATTAGGTCGAAAGAAAATAAGATAAAATACAAAAAAGAAAATCAATTAATGAAAAATCGAATCAAATAAAAACATTTAAAGCAAAACCACAGCTTACTTCTTAGGTTGTACTTTAAATTCATATCAGTAACTATTACCAAAGTCTTCATCATTGGACACAGGGTCTATTTTAGTGCCTCTTGAAGACTGAGTTAACGTTATGATTATTTCGAACTGGCTCACAAGGGGTTCATATTGGATAGGTACACTTCAAATTTGGTTGCTCTGTTTGCGGACCCCTTTAAAATTAAAGTACCTGCCTATGTATGTAAGTTGGTACTTGGTAATGTATATTGTATTCTCAAGAGTGTCCATTGGGTGCTATTCAACGACCGTAACTTATAGGTTAGGTACACTTTCATGCAAGAAATAATTTTGCTCCTAAATAATTTCAAGAAAATAGTTTAGAAAATATTCATAGGTCATTTATTCCATAAATATCTGGTTTTTAGGGTTCCGTACCCAATGGGTAAAAACGGAACCCTATTACTAAGACTTCGCTGTCCGTCCGTCCGTCCGTCTGTCTGTCACCAGGCTGTATCTCATGAACCGTGATAGCTAGACAGTTGAAATTTTCACAGATGATGTATTTCGGTTGCCGCTATAACAACAAATACTAAAAACAAAATAAAATAAATATTTAAGGGGGGCTCCCATACAACAAACGTGTTTTTTTCGGCGTTTTTGCCTTGTGGTACGGAACCCTTCGTGTGCGAGTCCGACTCGCACTTGACCAGTTTTTTTCTTACTATGTAATACAATTACCAAACTAAATTAAATATTTTATTTGATTTCATCAAGTGATTAATAAATAATACAGAATGCAAAAAAAAACCGGCGGACTCGAACAAATCACTCTTCAATTAACGAAAAAAAGTGATCCATATCTTTTGATTTATTTTTATTACTGCTCCCAACCCCTTTGCCTTACGTACGTAGACCGTACTGTTACAGTTATTTATATTTCGAATTCTTACTTTTTTTTTTCTTTCGCTAGTCGACCTTTTTCCGTTCCGTGAGAACTGTCAATGTTTTTTTTTTTCAGCAAAAAATAAGTCAGTCCCACACAAGATCGCTAATGGGTTGACTTTTTCGTAACTTGTAAGTTTTACCTGTGAATAAGAGGAAGCTTGAAAAAGTCAAAGGTACCGGTTTCTTCTTGAAAATGTATTTTTTTAAATAGGTTTTATAGTAGATCACAAGAGATGACGAGAGGAGAGGAGTGATAGCAAAAAATATTTTATCATTTATAAAAACTTTTTATCTTATAATATGCATAATTTTGTTTTTTTTTGTTTTTTTTTTTGTTATTAAAAAGCCGACTGATAGAAAAAGTTATGTTATCTTTTGACAACATTCACTGGTTAGTGTGACTTTCCACTACGCATAAATAGCGTAAAATATTGCTCTACCTCGTATTTTCTGCACTATTTTCACTGCAAAAGCGCGGGAAAATCTTTTCTTTTTCTTTATGTCAATTAATACTGAAGTCGACAATTCTGCCAATGTCAGAAGTACCTATTATGAAAAGACGTCAAGTTTTTGACAACTTAAAGAATTACAAATAATATTTTTACCTCAACAAAAAATCGAAACCGGTACACATCAATCTACGACTTTTTTTCTAATGTCTTACAAACGACCAACCCCTTGAATCTTTTAATTAAATGCGCACTCCACGGTTATAGCTAAACAAATAAATTATAATGATAATAAAACATTTTACGGTTTGGTTGACACTTTAAAGGAGCGAGTGATTCCGGGTGTGCCACCAGTCTTTTGTTTCGCGATCTATGATTTGTTTTACTTTTTTCTCTGAAGAGACAGTTTGTAAAGAGGTTTTGTATCTTTTTTTGTTTGGCTGAACAAGCAAGGGGAAGGAAGGAATTCGTTTATATTGATTAAGATTAATTTCTGAGACGTCGTCGCAAAGTTTTACTAGTTGTTTTAGAATATTAACATTTTGTTTCCATTGTACAAACTCGCAAGCACAAGTTTTTTTTATAACTTTTGCTTATTTTGCAAAAATAATATTTGCACATGACGATTTCTAAACGTTAATAAATTATATCTTTCATCACACTGATATTATAAAAGCGAAAGTTTGTGAGTGTGTGTGTGTGTTTATATGTTTGTTACTTATTCACGCTCAAACGGCTGGACCAGTTTTGATAAAATTTGGTATGGAGGTAGCTGACACCCTGGATTAACATATAGACTTTCTATCCCGATATTTCTACGGGATCGAAACTTATGCGGGTGAAACTGCGAGACGCAGCTAGTAAAGTATAAACGGCAAAGTTTCCAACTGCCAGTGACCACGTTTTCTCACATAACCTTTTAATGGCGAATCCAAAAACCGTTTAAAACCACTTGAAATATAAATCAATCAGGCCCATTTCCCCCACAATGCACGAAATAACGAATTCAATTAATTCTCGAAATAAAAATTAAAAACTATATTAAAAAACAGTCATTCCCATAGAATGATAGCGTGATGGTTATCCATTACTGAACGAAAGCACTAGACTGTAAAAGCCGAGTTCTCACAGACTTCAAATCATAAAAAAAAAACTCCAAAGAGGTTTGAACTCGTGCAAAAAATCCGCGCATACGCACGCTCTGTTGGATCGCAAGGGTGCTTTATTATAATCTACTTACTCTTCCCGCTCTTTCCAACAGGGGAGTGAGATATACTTCCGTCTCTCTCTTGCCGTAATTAAGGGGCCTAACTGACCCTGCAAAGTGCTTGAGAAGTGCTTGTTATGATCTTTTGTTTTATTGTGGTGCGCTGAAGTGTGTGAGAGCCCTTACAGTTTGGTATTTTGACTTTTTGAACTTGGAATTGCGATTTGTGGAATTGATACGGTCAGAAGAAAAGTTTAAAAAAAGAACTTTTAACCTGTATGACACCACGTGTTAACGTAAACGAAGCAAACGGAATATGTAAGGATCTTAGCAGATATTGGCACTATATCTTCGTGACTGTGTAGCGTAATCGTTGATTCCAATCAATATTATAGGACATATTATTCGCAATTTGGCTCCAGCGCCCTAATTGCGTAACACGCTATGGATCTTAATCTGAATAGTTTTGAAGGATATTGCTAATCCATTGCTTCGTATGTTCGAATAATGTGTTTGTCCAACAACGTAAATAACGCAATGAATGTTGTTGAACTGTCAAAATGAAATCCATTGCTACCGATAGTGTTTTACGCAATCACCCCGCCGATTAGTAGTATGATTTCAAGACATCTTGCCACCTGTCAAATTCTTGAAATGAAAGAAGACCTGTGAGAAGAATACTTTATAACAAGTATTGTGGAACTTCGCTTTGCTCAACTGTATGATTTTTTATTTCTTTAGGTATTTTTTTATGTTTTTCTTTGAGGAAAACAGAAGTGATTTAAATGCTATGTTGAAATATTAGTAATATTTGAATAAAAAATACACGGATCTCTACGGTATTCAATGGAACATACCCACTTTTAAACTCATTGTCCTTGAGTAGATTTGCTTAAATTCTCGCAATATTTTATTTTAATTTGTTTATTAGCTCTCTCTACAATTTTTCGTGTCCAATATTTTCCGTGCTGACCATACAAAAAATTAAAAAAGGAATCATTCAGCTGTGACCAGTCAATAAGTACATACATAAAAATGTCGTTCAATGTAAAACGAATCGGTTGAATTTATAACACATTTATGCACATAAACTTGACATAAAAATGTTTGCTTTATCAATATTTATGTCATGTAGATTATTAAGGGGACGTTATAAAGAAATAATAATTATTGTGGTTAACTGGTAGCACATGATTTGCAGTATTCTTGTGGTTAGTTATGTATATAAAATACTAGCTGCGCCCCGCGGTTTCACCCGCGTAAATGTTGATCCCGTGAGAATATCGGGATAAATAGTAGCCTATATGTTAATCCAGGGTGTCAGCTACCTCCATACAAAATTTTATCAAAATTAGCCCAGCCGTTTGAGCGTGAAGAAGTAACAAACATATAAACACACACACACTCACAAACTTTCGCCTTTATAATATTAGTGTGATTCGTCGTTGCTAGAGCATAATCAACCAATAATGTTTCCACTGCTGGGACACAGGTCTTCTCTCGGTGACAGGGATCCACCACGAGGGCCCAGTGCGGGTTGGTAGATGTCACATGTCTTCGAATTTTTGGTTCTAGCTAGGATATTCCGGGGTTTTCACGATGTTTGCCTTCACCGTTTTAAGAGCAGTGGTGATGAAATAATTTAAGCGCCTGTCTGGGTTCGAACCTATGACCGTTATTCGTAAGTCGCGGCCGTATCCACTGAGCCACGTTTCGTCTTGTAACACTGAAAGCTGAAACGACTACGCGACGTAAAGCTAAAAGTGAATTTCGTAATTTGCGTCGCGTAGTTTCAGCTTCAATTACAGTAGGTAGTAAAGTGTAGAAAGTCGATTTAATAAGACTTAACTGAGAATTTTACTAACTAAAACTTACAAAATCTAAATCTTGTAGGAAGACAAGAAAAAGGAAAACCATCCTGTAAACTTTTCCTGAAAATGGTTCAAGCACTTTTGTAGTTTATAGGGTTCCGTACCCATACCCAAGGGTAAAACGGGACCCTATTACTAAGACTCCACTGTCAGTCTGTCTGTCTGTCTGTCACCAGGCTGTATCTCATGTACCGTGATAGCTAGACAGTTGAAATTTTCACAGATGATGTATTTCTGTTGCCGCTATAACACACAAATACTAAAAATAGAATAAAATAAATATTTAAGGGCTCATACAGCCCTTCGTGTGAGAGTCCGACTCGCACATGGCCAGTTTTTTTTAAAGAAATACAGATAATCGAGTTATAATTTAGCATAGATCATGATAAGAAAAACCACACAAAGGTATCTAGTTATTAAATAAAAAAAATGTGACAACCTAAGAGTGATTCCAGAATACTTCAGAAAAAATCATCTGGACAACCGAGCTGTTATGAAAGAATAAAGCCTTTTCTCCTAACCTATTGGTTAAGGGACATCAATAAAATTACAGTTTACGTTTTTATTTTCAGTAGTGTAACTTCACAGCATGAAAGATTTAGATGCAATTTCGGCAAACCATGCAAATAAGAAATAGTATCTACATAATCTATATCCACCTAGATCTTGATACACAGCATAAATTATAATAATTTATGACATTCGGGACACCGACCATAGAGGCAGTGACAAGGAATAAAAAGATACCGTCAGATAAAATCTATGATATTGCTTACACAAGAGGAACCGGATGCATTTATGCGCATGCGCAAGTCTTGCTAAAACTTCCGTCGGTTTATAGCTCAAGAAATGCCTGTTAATAATACGTTATTTGGTGTAAATCTTAGTATTCTATGTCTGTATTTAGACCAGATTTAGTTATTATGTTAATTATAGGTAAGTCGAAAGTTGTACAGTTCGGGACAGACTGATAGACGACGCGTAGTCTAATTAACTAAAGATAGTAACATGTATATATGACAAATTGTATATTCATAAAGGAGTTTAGAGAGTTAAAGATTGTTTTGAAAATTGAATTTAAGCTATGGGAAGAAGCGAAATCTATGTGGACAGAGCCGCGGGATACGCCAGTTCATAAATAATGTTTATTTCAATTTTCTTGATAAATCTACGTCTAGTCTATTTACTGAACAAAATGTGTTGTTTTCAGTCACTGAAAAGATCTTTGTTTCGAGTTACAGTGAGTGAGGGTGATTCAAAAGTTTTGGCGGGCGCTGTTTTTTTGGAAGTGTCTGTTAGTCATTAACTGCTGTTCCTCAAACGAAATAGAGGTAAATGGTACCTATATTAAAAGGTCTTAAATACACAAAACGCGAAATAACGTTTTCATTCATAATATGCAATTTTATATTTATAGGAAAACTTCGAAAGTTTATACAGCTTAAAAGCATAGGATCTTTCAGGTATAAAAATTCTCATACAATTTATATATTTTACATAATGTACAGTATCACATGAAGGTAACAGTTGCAACATGAATGTCTTATTGAATAGGAACCCGACTCACCGTATCCTCAGCTCCGATACAAAAAAGTAATCCCTATTGCACAATAAGATGGTCCGCGAACAAAAAAACAACCAACTGTCATTTCACAAAATCACTAAAAACTCCTTAAAACACACAGTCTCATTCGTTTAAAAATATAAAATTAAAAAATAATAACACTCTCCATAGAAGATTCCATTTTCGAATAAAACCGCCGAAAACTTTAAAAATGGAAAAGCTCTCGCGCAACCGTGCGTTCGCGCGCAAAGCTCGCGTTCGAATAAATGGAATTCAAACTTTACCTGGGGTTCGGTGTGACATTCATGTGACGTGTCTT
Organism: Oligia latruncula; assembly: GCA_948474745.1. Taxonomy (NCBI): domain Eukaryota; kingdom Metazoa; phylum Arthropoda; class Insecta; order Lepidoptera; family Noctuidae; genus Oligia; species Oligia latruncula. Next base: position 2,700,983 of record OX419685.1, read on the forward strand.
TCTCCTTCTTTCGCAAACTTTATGTTGACGTGTGAGCGAGTAAGATATATTTTATTGAAGGTGGAACGGTCGGGAAGATGTTAAAAGTTTTTTCTTCGACCGGTGCATTGTTTTCCCGCGTTATCTTTGGCGGTCTGTTGATAACTGTGTCTTTGATAAGAGCCATTGATAAAAATGCCATTAAAAGTTTTTGAATGGGCTCCCTTGTATTGTGTTGTGCGAGAACGTCGATAATGGTGGCAAATAAATGTTCATTAGCTCCCATCGATAAATGCTTTTCTAAACTTAGTTGGACAGTTAAAAAATTCAGTTGGATACTGTTTTAGGAAAATTTATAGGGTTGAGTTGGACAATAGATAGTAATTCATTACTTATCTTTTACGCTTGTTATGTATTTCTTTACTTTATCTAACATAGGTAGATGTTTTGGTCAACACACAACCTGCCAGTGGGTAGTGGACTTGCAGATTAAAATGTAAATAAGTTTTTATTATTTATTTTATACTAGCTTTTAGCCGCGTGGATCTCGCTTTACTGGGATAAAAAGTATCCTATGTGTTAATCCAGGTTATAAATTATATATGGCAAATTTCAGCTAAATCCATTTCGTAGTTTTTGCGTGATCGAGCAGTGAACAACCAAGCCTACATTCACATTATAATATTATGTAGGATCTGAGTATGAGGCAAAATTGGCAGACATTAATATAATGCAGTTGGGACAAAAGGCTAAACACTATTATGGAACCCAAATGTATCTACGGCTACACATCAAGCTATATCCGTTATCATTTTGAGAGGTTCTTATTTTGTAAATGTGAGGAGTTTGTAGGCCTTGTAGACTTTAGATCTGTAGACCATTTTTTATTTTATCAAGTACCTGGTACGAAGAAGTCTCCTCGTGTAGCGCAGTTTGTTCCGCCAGTTACTCAACTGAATGCTCGCGCTCGGCGCATCCTGGACAGTCACACCCAACACCTTATTTGACTGGCCAATTCTTCCCTTGCGGTGGTAGGGCTAGCGCTCGTCTGGTTTGCGACCTTCCTCCCCCCGGAGTCCGGCGTCAAGCAGCCTGCTGTGTTTTGTCGATGCATGGGAGTTCCAGTGCCTTAGGCATCTTCTGGGCACGCTCGTTCTATCATAGATCTCATCCGTCACTTTCCGTCTGCCGTGATCGAGGTCAAGAGCCATTCAATTATAAATAACAATAAGACAGTCCCCGAAAACGCCCGACTTTCACCACTTCCTAATTCCTAGTGCTTTAGTTGGGAAGAAGAAGTGGCGCAACAAACTCCCCAGCCGTACCCAAGAAATACTTGTAGACTTCCTAAGACCCTAAAAAAGACAGAATTAAAAACTTGAAACACTGTGGGAAAAAGTTGAAAGGAAGTAAAACATTAATTAGAGTAAGTAAAGTGCTAAAAATTACACACTCATTACATTTTAACCATACCAAAGGAAATAGCAGCCAACTAAAATGATCGAGTCACTGCAACTCCGTTAGGTTGTGTGCATAGCGGTGTAGCGGTAGTTATGTTGGTCAGTGGGTTTGTTCCCGTTTGATGCAATTAAGCGATTTGCTGTGCAGTCATGAATTTCGCGTTTATGTGACATTTTCTCGTTAATGTTTGTTCGTTTTTGATAAGTCATGTTTTTATGTAGAGCTTTGACACAGTTTACACCGGGTTATTGGAAAAACACCAACAACCTCATATTAGGTCATTGTATAGTCACGAGCAAAAGTATGTAGGTATACACTTGGCTTTATTCAAAGTCGATTTTCTCCGTTATTTTTGAATGAAATTTTATATTAGGTAGTAGGAACATAGTATTTTCGAACCCATGCATTCGTTATTTCGAAACGTTGCATTCGTTATTTCGTGAAAAAATCGCAATTTAAAGTTAAAAAGAAAATCAGCTGTTCCCTATATTTTGACGAGTTATACGAACATCTCGTAAATGTAGGGAACAGCTGATTTTTTTTTCGCGATTTCAAGTTTGGTCCCATAGTAAAAATTGTTCATAATGATGAGTACAATGACCTCTTAAGAGGTTGCTGGTGTTTTTCCAATAACCCTGTATACGGTTATTGGAAAAACACCAGCATATGATCAGGACATAGAATTAGACGAAGAGACCTCTCCGTGCCTCGGAAAGCACGTTAAACAGTTGGTCCCGGCTGTCCGTAATGTTTTTGACAGTCGTTACGGGTAGTCAGAAGCCCGAAAGTCTGACCACCAATCTTGCCAAGGGGTATCGTGTTTCTCACTAACTGGGATGTGGAGATGAGATAGGCAGTCGCTCCATGTAAAATACTGGTATTCAGCTGCCTCAGGTTAGACTGGAAGCTGACCCCAAAACAGTTGGAAAAAGGCTAGGCCGATGACGATGGTGACGTAGAAGAAGAGACAGAAGAAAATGCATCTTTGAAGACCGGTCGACTCCCAAGAGAGCCATCACGAATAAACAATAGAATAGAATAGAATAGAAATACTCTTTATTATGTACCTACACCAAATAAAAAAAAAAAAAAAAAAAGATATATTAAATTAGATAGATATAAAATATATAATATATTATTATTATTATTTAATTAGATATTAAATTAATCTCATAAGTCCAGTTACTCCGTCGTAGTTTATTGTGGCCCATGTATTTTCGTAGAACGTATAGGGTGTAGGCAAGTTTATCCTATAAAGATGACTTGTACACAAGGCTACATATCAAGCTATACTTTTTTTTCTAGTTTTAGCTGACCTTGCTTTGTATGGGTTTTTCGTACAATTAGAAGTCAGCTTATTTATAGCTTGATGTCGACCTAGCCGTGCTTGTGAGATTAAAAAAAAAAAGTCCTCCAGACCGTATTTCGGCCACGGCGGCCAATCTACTACTTACTTACTTACTACTTTTACTTACTTATTTTATTATTTTTTGTGAGATTAATATAATAATCATATAACTGAGAATAACTTTCTACGTCAGTAGTCGTTTTCCCGCATTTTCATTATTAACGTGGCCCGCTACAAAAAATAAACTTTTTTACGCACAATATAAAACAAGTTTTATGAGTAAACTTATGCATCTCGTTTTTTCTGTATCAGAGGAAAAGTAATTTATTTTTTATGAACCTCGATACACAAGGAAGTATGTGTTGAAAGTTTTACGTACTAGGGGCAGCCATGAAAAACAAAAGGGTTCAGACTTGGGCTAAGTTTATGAAATCATAAAATAAAGAATGGCTAGAGTTGACTATGATTTAAATCTATGATACACTCTACAGAGCTTTAAATTCATTTACGAAAACCATAGATTAAAAATACATTAACATCAGGCATGTATTACCCGAAGAATAAGGCAGAGGTGAACCTATAATATACTCACATTTCGCCAGTTCTGTTTAAGAGCGTTTACGACATACGGCATTTCTCTCAATGTTCTCTACTAACTTTTTAGACCTTTGTATCCTGCTTATGTCTATGAAGTTTAATTAAAATCGATTCATTCATTTCGAAAAATAAGGGCTTGAAAGTTTGTATGAAATGCCGTAAACGCTCTTAAGTCCCATGAAATAAGGGAGGATCCTATTGCTATCAACCGGGCGCGAATCCAGGGCTGCAGTTTCAGATGGAAGAACTCAATAACAGTTCCTGACCAGTAGCGGTTGCGACCATTAATTAGATCAACGAAGCAGTCAATTAGTAGTAGATTTACAATACCTGTCAAAAAATCCAAGATGGCGGTCCTACGACGGTTGGTAAGGAACAGAATTCGAATTTCAAAAATCAACTTCTACACGTCGTTTATTTATTTATCATGATGCCTTGTTTGCACACCATGTCTGGGGAGGCGACCGTATCCTAAAATAACAAGAAATATGATTGAAAAAATACAACATAAATTATGAGAAAATGACAACAGTACTGCGACGAATCGGTTTACTTGAATCTACCGTGACGCGATTTAAAAAAGTCAAAGTTTGTAGTAAAAACTGTTTATAAATAAAATAAAATAGTTTCTGTTTTTCTACGGTTAATATTTTTGGGATATAAAGAATGTTGATATATTTATTGTCAGGCCTTAGGATGTT